>LR994561.1:11120000-16097500 GCA_905187585.1 Cyaniris semiargus | reverse complement strand
CCTAAACCTAAACCTAAACCTAAACTGCCCTGCCCTGCCCTGCCCTGTCCTGTCCTGTTTTGTCCTGTTTTGTCCTGTTTTGTCCTGTTTTGTCCTGTTTTGTCCTGTTTTGTCCTGTTTTGTCCTGTTTTGTCCTGTTTTGTCCTGTTTTGTCCTGTTTTGTCTTGTTTTGTCCTGTTTTGTCCTGTTTTGTCCTGTTTTGTCCTGTTTTGTCCTGTTTTGTCCTGTTTTGTCCTGTTTTGTCCTGTTTTGTCCTGTTTTGTCCTGTTTTGTCCTGTTTTGTCCTGTTTTGTCCTGTTTTGTCCTGTTTTGTCCTGTTTTGTCCTGTTTTGTCCTGTTTTGTCCTGTTTTGTCCTGTTTTGTCTTGTTTTGTCTTGTTTTGTCTTGTTTTGTCTTGTTTTGTCTTGTTTTGTCTTGTTTTGTCTTGTTTTGTCTTGTTTTGTCTAGTCTAACCAGCAACAAAATAGATTGAACCGCCCAGGTGTTTTTTTTTTTTTTTTTTTATTTTATCTTCTTAACTTATGCTATCTTGATACTGGTTTTGCGAGGAACCAAGAGTTGTCTGATTTTGTTGCTGACCAGAACAGTACTCGGGTACTGTTCTAGAACCAGCAACAAAATAGATTGAACCGCCCAGGTGTTTTTTTTTTTTTTTTTATTTTATCTTCTTTGCTTATGCTATCTTGATACTGGTTTTGCGAGGAACCAAGAGTTGTCTGATTTTGTTGCTGACCAGAACATTACTCGGGCACTGTTGTAGAACCAGCAACAAAATAGATTGAACATCCCAGGTGGTTTCTTTTTATCTTCTTTGCTTATGCTATTTTGATACTGGTTTTGCGAAGAACCAAGAGTTGTCTGATTTTGTTGCTGACTAGAACAGTACTCGGACACTGTTGTAGAACCAGCAACAAAATAGATTGAACCGTCCAGGTGTTTTTTATTTTTTTATCTTCTTTGCTTATGCTATCTTGATACTGGTTTTGCGAGGAACCAAGAGTTGTCTGATTTTGTTGCTGACCAGAACATTACTCGGGCACTGTTGTAGAACCAGCAACAAAATAGATTGAACCGTCCAGGTGTTTTTTATTTTTTTATCTTCTTTGCTTATGCTATCTTGATACTGGTTTTGCGAGGAACCAAGAGTTGTCTGATTTTGTTGCTGACCAGAACATTACTCGGGCACTGTTGTAGAACCAGCAACAAAATAGATTGAACCGTCCAGGTGTTTTTTATTTTTTTATCTTCTTTGCTTATGCTATCTTGATACTGGTTTTGCGAGGAACCAAGAGTTGTCTGATTTTGTTGCTGACCAGAACATTACTCGGGCACTGTTGTAGAACCAGCAACAAAATAGAATGAACCACCCAGGTGTTTTTTTTTTTTCTTCTTTACTCTAAGTAAAATATTTGAAAAAATAATTTTAAATCAGTTACTATTACATTTTAACTTAAATAATTTATTACACAATAATCAATATGGTTTTACTAAGGGTCGATCCACAACGGATGCTGGTATGGGTCTTCTTTATAGTATATTTGAAGCATGGTCCTCCCATCCTCGCAGGATGCTCTAGGGGTTTTTTGCGACCTCTCCAAGGCTTTTGACTGTGTTGAGCATGCTACATTGATCAGGAAATTGCACCACTATGGCATTAGGGACTCGGCACTCAACCTTTTGACTTCTTACCTCAAAAATAGAACTCAAAGGGTTGACATTAATAGTAAAAGGTCGAATGGGACCAAAATAGAGGTCCATTTCTTTTTCTCATCTACATAAACGACTTACCTTATTTTGTTAAGGATAATGATAATGAGATAGTACTTTTTGCTGATGACACTTCACTTATTTTAAAAGTGAAGCGACAACAGTCAAATTACGACGAGGTAAATAGTGCTCTCTCAAAAATAGTACATTGGTTTAACGTTAATAATTTACTTCTAAATTCTAAAAAAACTAAATGTGTAAAATTTACTTTGGCCAAAGTTAGGCAAGTTAAAACCAATATACTATTAAATGATGAGAAGATGGATTTGGTGGACACCACTGTATTCTTAGGCATTACACTAGATAGTAAACTACAGTGGGGTCCTCATATTGCTAATCTTGCAGATAGGCTCAGTTCTGCAGCATACGCAGTCAGAAAAATACGGGAAATTTCTGACGAAGACACAGCAAGACTAGTTTATTTCAGTTATTTTCATAGTAGAATGTCGTATGGCATCCTCTTATGGGGAAACGCTGCCGACATTAATACGATTTTTGTGCTGCAGAAGCGAGCTATACGTTCAATTTATAAAATGTCAGCTTTTGAATCTCTGAGAGAAAAGTTTAAAGAAATTGGTATTCTAACTTTTGCTTCTCAATACATTTTGGATAATGTATTATATGTTAGAAAGAATCTTAGTAGGTAAATTTACAACCAAAAGTGACAGTCACGGAAGAAACACTAGAAATAAGTACAAACTAGAAATACCGGTGATCAGACTTAGTAAAGGTAGTAAATCTTTGCGTTTGTGTGCCAAAGCCTATTATAAGGTCAATGATTTCATAAACGATGGCACATCTTGGGAGTAGGATGGCTGCTTGCAAGGCTGCTTCTACACTATTTTATGACTTACAATAATTATGTATGTATGTTGACATTGTGTAATTTTAAGTTACAGCATTGCAAACTTTATTTTAAAAGATTAATTTTTTTCTCACTTTTTTTGGTAAATAAAGTGGGCCCCGTGCGAGTTTCTTACGCCGGTTCTTCTCGCCGGGTTAGTTCCCGAACCGGTGGTAGGCATCATGTAGACTTTCAGAAAATATTTGCAAAATATTTATTCTGAATAAAAAAATTTGAGTTTGAGTTTTTGAATTTGAGTTTGAGTTTCTTTGCTTATGCTATCTTGATACTGGTATTGTGAGAAACCAAGAGTTGTCTGATTTTGTTGCTGACCAGAACATTACTCGGGCACTGTTGTAGAACCAGCAACAAAATAGATTGAACCGTCCAGGTGTATTATTTTTTATCATTGCTTTTTTTTTTATTAAATAAGGGGGCAAACGAGCAAACGGGTCACCTGATGGTAAGCAACTACCGTCGTCCATGGACACTCGCAACATCAGAAGAGCTGCAGGTGCGTTGCCGGCCTTTTAAGAGGGAATACGCACTTTTCTTGAAAGTTTGCAGGTCGTATAGGTCCGGAAATACTGCTGGTGACAGTTCGTTCCAGAGTTTTACAGTGCGCGGCAGAAAGTTACGCGAAAAACGCACTGTAGAAGACTGCCACTCATCAAGGTAATGAGGATGGTATATTTTTCGCCTGGGACGATGGCGAAAAGTTGCAGGTGGTATGATTCCGAACAATTCCTCAGAGCACTCCCCGTGGTACAACCGATAGAGGATGCAGAGTGAAGCTACATCTCGGCGTAATTCCAAGGGGTCCAAGCTGTTTGAAACACTATGGCAGTCAGCAATTCGAGCGGCCCTTCGTTGGATACGATCCAGAGGGAGCAGTTGGTATTTTGGCGCCCCTGCCTAGAGATGAGAACAATATTCCATATGAGGCCGAACCTGCGCCTTGTAGAGTTGTAGGCGTTGGTCCGGACTGAAGTACTGTCTCGCTCTGTTAAGAACACCAAGCTTCTTCGAGGCTAATTTGGCCTTACCCTCTAGATGATATCGGAACTGGACTTCGCTCGATATGTTGACGCCAAGTATCTCAATGCTAGGGGAGATGGTTAATGATGTGCCCTCGAAACGAGGATATACGACCATTGGTGACTTTTTAGTGGTGAACGCGCAGACTTGTGTCTTGGCGGGGTTGAATTGGACCAAGTTACGTCTGCCCCATTCAGAGACCTTCTCCAATGAATTCTTCACCTTAGACACAAGTTCGTTTCGACTCTCAGTGACATTTTGCCGAGAAATATTGGGGGAGCCGGTATATACAGCATCACCTGTACTATCATCCGCATAGCAATGAATGCCGTTGGTCTGTAACATGTCATTGATATGCAGTATGAATAGAGTAGGCGATAGCACACAGCCCTGAGGGACACCAGCATCAACAGACTGAGTTTCCGAGCATTCACCGTCAACTACGACCTTTATGCTTCTGTCTGCTAAGAAACTAGTGACCCACTTACATAATTTCTCGGGCAGCCCGTATGATGGAAGCTTTGATAGCAGCGCTTTATGCCAAACCCGATCAAAGGCCTTCGCAATGTCCAAACTAACAGCCAATGCCTCTCCCTTCGACTCAATTGCCTGAGCCCAACGATGAGTCAGGTACGCCAAGAGATCACCAGCCGAGTGCCGGAGCCGGAACCCGTATTGTTTGTCGCTTAGTAATCCCTGGCCGTCCAAGTATCGAAGAAGCTGGCTATTGATAATGGATTCCATTACCTTCGAGAAGAGAGAGGTTATAGCGATTGGTCTGTAGTTTGAAGGATTTGAGCGATCACCTTTTTTGGGGATCGGGTGCACCAAGGCTGTCTTCCAGGAAGCCGGGACGATGCCAGTGGAATAGGAGAGCCGAAAAAGACGCGTCAAGACCGGAGCCAACTCTGGAGCACACTTTTTCAACACAATAGGCGGGATTCCGTCAGGCCCACTCGACTTTTGGATAACAAGGGAACGGAGGGCTTTTCACACTGAGCGCTGATGAAACCGAACATCCGACATGATGCTCGTGCATCGCGGTATGGTCGGTGGTTTCTGCCCCCCGTTATCCAGGGTCGAGTTTGACGCAAAGAGCTTGCCCAGAAGATCGGCTTTGTCTTTTGCGTCCTGGGCCAACGATCCATTTCCTACGTGTAGGGATGGTAGGGTTGGCTTGCAGAAATTTCCTTCAAAAGCTTTGGCCAGAGACCAGAATGCACGGGTTCCCGAGGGGAGGCACTCAAGTCTCTTGCCAATTCTATTGACGTGCTGTTGCTTTGCCCGAGTAATCTCTTTCTTGAGGGACCTAGAGGCAAGGTTGTACTCCTTTTTATATGTGCTGGTATTTAAATCCCGAGCAGACACTGCGTTGGCCCAGGATTGGTAAGCCTCCTGCTTCCGGCGAGAAGCTTTTTTGGGGGATGAACCAAACCAGGGACGAAATCTGCCGCCAGTTGGCACTACAGAGGACGGAATAAAAAGTTCCATCCCCTGCATCACCACATCGGCAACAGAATTGGCAGTGTTGTCGGGATCATCCGGCGAGAAGCACACGTGCCCCCAAGGATAGGATGCAAAAAACGACCGCATCCCATCCCAGTCTGCTGACTTGTAGTGCCACACACGACGGTATTTAATAGCACGCTGTGTTAACACCGTCGTAAGTGGCACAGAACTCCTAACAAGGCAATGATCCGATGAACCAAGTGGTGCGGTTACGGATATTTGATAGCCGTCAGGATTTGAAGTCAGCAGGAGGTCCAACAAGGAAGGATTCTGACCATCCACATCTGGGATTCGCGTAGGCGTAGTAACCAGTTGTGTCAAGTCGTTCGCAAGGGCAAAATTGCAGACAGATCTCCCCGCATGATTAGTTTTACTGGAATTGAGCCAGTCGGCGTGGTGGGCATTAAAGTCGCCAAGTATTATGATCTCTGCGGATGGGATCTGCTGCTGCACAAAATCTGAAGCAGCTTGCAGGTGCTCCAAGAATCGGTCCGTCTCGGGCTCACCAGTATGAGACCTATATAGGCACGCATAGACGCGAGGGTGGTCGTCGCAATCTATGCGGAGCCATAAGATGGACAGGTCCATGACCTCAAGATTGCTGAGGCGGCGAGAGCTGATATCATCTCTGATATACACACACACTCCAGCTTTGGGTAGAAAGGAGTGCTCGAGATAATACCCTGGGTGGGAAAGGTATGATGTGTCACTCGGAGATGATAACTGCGTCTCGGTTAAAAAGAGCAAAGCCGGCTTTGCCGTCTCAAGGTGGTAATGGACGGCATTAAGGTTGGAGTGTAATCCCCTGATATTACAGAAGTCCATGTTTAATATCGAGGGGAGTGCCTTTGTGTGTTTGCTCTTGCCCCGAGCAGATTGGAGCGCAGTTTTACCCTCCCCAGAATACGAGGGGCAGCCTGGACGTCCACGTTCAGTTCCAGGGATTCCTGAGCATGGACGTCCAGAGAGGGATTCTCCAACGCAGTTGGTACCCTCCTGGGGTAACGACTTGTTTTTCAACTGCGGCATTTCTAGGGGAGTAGGGGATTCGGCCTCCGGTAAACTCACTCACTCGGCGAAACACAGCGCAAGCGCTGTTTCACGCCGGTTTTCTGTGAGGCCGTGGTATTTCTCCGGTCGAGCCGGCCCATTCGTGCCGAAGCATGGCTCTCCCACGGCAATAATATAGATTGAAAGGGCGTTTCTATCTATTTTGTTGCTGGTTCTACAACAGTACTCGAGTACTGTTCTGGTCAGCAACAAAATCAGACAACTCTTGGTTCCTCGCAAAACCAGTATCAAGATAGCATAAGCTAAGAAGATAAAAAAAAACCACCTGGGCGGTTCAATCTATTTTGTTGCTGGTTCTACAACAGTGCCCGAGTACTGTTCTGGTCAGCAACAAAATCAGACAACTCTTGGTTCCTCGCAAAACCAGTATCAAGATAGCATAAGCAAAGATAAAAAAAAAAACACCAGGGCGGTTCAATCTATTTTGTTGCTGGTTCTACAACAGTGCCCAAGTACTGTTCTGGTCAGCAACAAAATCAGACAACTCTTGGTTCCTCGCAAAACCAGTATCAAGCTAGCATAAGCAAAGAAGATAAAAAAAACCACCAGGGCGGTTCAATCTATTTTGTTGCTGGTTCTACAACAATGCCCGAGTACTGTTCTGGTCAGCAACAAAATCAAACAACTCTTGGTTCCTCGCAAAACCAGTATCAAGACAGAATGGGCGTGAAAATTAAAACAAAATATTTTTTATTTCCGATACTCTTTACATACAGCAACAAATTAGAAACAAAATCTACACGCATAATTAAGCTCAAAACATGCAAATAAATAAGTTACCCTGCTACCTTCATATCAAGGTAGCATAATTTACGATATTTCGTAAATGGCTTGAGCAACAAAATCAAGATTTTGGCACTAATTAGCAACTATTTAGCTACAAATTCAGGTAATGTTTTTTTTTAATTCTGCTAAAGTGCCTATGTTTACCCTGCTACCTTGATATCAAGGTAGCATAATTTACGATATTTCGTAAACGGCTATAGCAACAAAATCGAGATTTTGGCAACTTATTAGCTACAAATTCAGGTAATATATATTTTTAATTCTGCTAAAGTACCTATCTTACCCTGCTACCTTGATATCAAGGTAGCATAATTTACGATATTTCGTAAACGGCTTGAGCAACAAAATCAAGATTTTGGCAACTAATTAGCAACTAATTAGCTACAAATTCAGGTAATATATTTTTTAATTCTGCTAAAGTGACTATGCTACCCTGACGGACCTACAATCTCGAGCTGTCAAACGAAACCGAAATTGGCTTACATCTGTGTGTAAAAATATGTGTACGTTTACACTTACACAAGCATGATTGAACATGAATTCTATGAGATTAAATTGTCAACGTGCCGATAAGTGCCGACTGGACGTCAAAAAAAGAGTTCTGCTGTCAAGTATCACCCGAATCTTTTTACCACGCAGTGTTACTGATAGTGATTAGTGGCATCTCGCTTGCTCAGGCCTTTGTTTCTCTATTCCGCTAGGTATATTAACTTTATGCGCCCGATACGCACTTGGCCGATTTTATTAGTTTTTTAAACTATTAATTATTACCCTTATAAAGCTTTTGCTGCTTATTGATAAAATCCGAAGGCAGGAAAGGAAAGGAAGGAAATCTTGTTCAAAATACAGAGTAAATCAAAAGGAGAATTTGATCTTATTTGTATGTTGCGGACTGTATTCCAATACTCGATTGAAAAAATTAAATTCGGTATGAAGATACTTCGGGAATCGGGAGACGGAAAAGGGATATAGGATAGTTTTATTGACGATGAATGTACGGTTTTAATTTGAATAATAAAAATATGAATTCCTGCGCAACGGAGTCGCGGGCGTCATCTAGTTTATAATATAATCTAGTAGTGCTCGAACTGTACCTAATTGATGAAGCATCACGCGAGGAGGGTCGGAACTCGAGGTCGGAGGGCGCTGGAGGAGGGCCAACAGGGTCGAGGGCCGCGTGACGTCAGCGCGGCGGGCGGGGGGGGGGGCGGCGCGGCGCGCGCAGGCGGCGCGGCGGCCGCGGCAGGGCGCAGGGCGGCGGCGCGGATCGATGGCCAGGGCGGGCGGCAGTCGGGTCGCCGCCGCCGAGTCATGCAGGCGCCGCAGCAGCCCCCGCCGCACGCCGCGCGCCCCCTCGTCAACCCCGACGAGTATGGCGAGGTCGACACGTCCAGGTGCCCACCTTCACCTCCAGCTAGCTGGGACCCCACACACGGTAGCTCGGGGCCGGGCGTGCCCTCCGCCCTGTACCCTTGGCCCGCTATAATCTCCTGTCAGCTCGTTAGCACGTCGAATCGAAGATCGATTGTAAATTCGATTTTTAGGGTTCCGTACCCAAAGGGTAAAAACGGGACCCTATTACTGAGACTTCGATATCTGTCCGTCTGTCTGTCCGTCTCTCTGTCTGTCTGTCTCCAGGCTGTATCTCAAGAACCGCTATAGCTAGACTTCTGAAATTTTCACAGATAGTGTATTTCTTTTGCCGCTATAACAACAAATACTAAAAACAAAATAAAATTAATATTTAAGGGTGGCTCCTATACAACAAGCCTTATTTTTTTGGCCTTTTTGCTCGTAATCAATAATGGCAACAGCTAGCCACTAGAAATTTTTAAAACATCCATAATTATATTTGTACTTTAATAATTAATAATAAAATTAAAATAACGCTCCCATACAAAAAACACATTTTTTCCTACTTTCTCTCCATAACGGTACGGAACCCTCATGGGCGAGTTCGACTCTCATTTGGCCGATTTTTTTTCAGTAGTAGGGGGTCTCTTAAAAAATTATGTAGATATAACTCGCTACGTACACTAAACTTGCAATAGAACCTACAAGGTTAAGTTCCAGGAATTATTTACAATGTACTAAGAGATAATAAATCGAAACTCTTCGACAGAAGCCAAGGGAGGATGGGGTAATTACGTCTTGTGGTGTGTGGTAATTTACAGTGGGTCTGGCTCCGGGCTACAGGTACTCAACTACACAGTACACAGCTGTAGGCCTGCGCACATAATACGTACCTAATGGTATGATATGCGCAACTTCCGCGTACTGTAGATACTGTAGATACTCTATATCGAGTAAGGTTACCACTTACCAGGTTGCCGTGCCGAAACCGAACCAGCCAGTTTATATTTGTGTAAGAAGGCCGGACACTGGACAGTCTACCGTCGAGGAGATTTTTGTCAAAATACGATAGCAGCTCGCAGCGCTTCAATTATGTATCTCTCAATAAGATGGAAAAACAATCTTGTATTAGATGAAAAGTAGGATGTCCGGCTTCATCCAAGGTAGTATATCAGGATAGATTAATAGAATAATCTTAATAAATAGATTAATACATGTTTTCAGGCAAAAAAATATAAGTATTTCATAAAAAATTAAATTCATAGGGTGTAGGCTAGATTTCATCCTGAAAAAATGCAGCGTTTCAGAAACTTTGGCGAGATGAAATAGTCATTATTATAACACCGTAAAACTTTCTGCAGACTTCTAATAATACTCGCGTTTATTGACCGTGGCCTAATGGGAGACCTTTGGTTCACACTCCTAGAGGGTGCAGGTTCGATCCCGGGTGGAGGCGTGTACCAACGAGACATTTTCTGATCTCAAGTACATAATACATGATAATACGGACACTCATACGGTTCAAAATCTTGTCCCAGGCACTACAGTATTTGAGGAGTGGTTACTTCGCTCTGAAAATACTGTATAAATAATCCACAACGGTGCAAAGGCCTAGTTTTTTTTTTAATTCACGCATGACATGCTTATATAGCGCATGACATATGACATGCGCGAGTCGAACTCCTGAGTTTCCATACTATTTGCGTTCAGATTAAGGTACTCGCGTATTTCTCGAGCTATACTGCCACAGATTGTACTGTTTTGTTATGTATCGTAATGTTGTGAACATAGCCTTAGGTTAAATCGGTAAGAGTAGTTCCCGACTCCATCTAGTATACTCACTCGTGTGGAGCACGTGCAGCGAGCGACGCGTGCCAACTGACACTTGACAGTGTGCGACGTGCGCAGGTACCCGGAGCCGAAGGAGGCGACGCACAAGGTGCGCGGGCGCAGCGACGTGCTGGAGCTGGTGTGCGGGCCGGGCACGGTGGACCCGGAGCTGCTCACCGTCAAGACCTTCTACTTCTTCTTCTACTCGGCCTTCGGCTCGCTGTTCCCGCTGATGGGCGTGTACTTCAAGCAGATGGGCATGAACGCCGGCCAGTGCGGGCTGCTGATCGGCACACGGCCGTTCGTGGAGTTCCTGTCGGCACCGTTCTGGGGCGGGCTGGCGGACCGCTGGCGCAAGGGGCGGCCGCTGCTGCTGGCGTCGCTGGGCGCGTGGATCGTGTTCACGCTGCCGCTGAGCTGGGTGCAGCCGACGGCGGTGTCGTGCGTGGCGCCGGTGAACGGCACGTCATACCGGCTGGAGTCGCCGCGCTACGACGAGGAGCCGCTGCCGGGCGCGACGCGCTCGTTCCGCGTGCCGGTGGCGCGCGCCGGCTCGCCGCTGCCGGTCTCCGACGCGCTCAACTACGATGCCGACGCCAACTCGGACTGGGTGACGCCGCTGCACTCCTTCATCGTGTACACGACGCCGGACATCCAAAAGACGTTCTTCCTGCTGCTGCTGCTGGTAGTCATCGGCGAGTTCTTCAGCGCGCCCGCCATCACGCTCGCCGACTCCGCCGTCATCACGCTGCTGGGGGAGGACGCGGACAGGTGAGTTTCGCAGCCGCATCGGCTACTTTTTAGCCTGTCGAGTTTCCCCTGAGCGATATTGCCAGCCCCAGAAATAAAAAAAACGGCGGCTCATCATTGAAAAAACCGTATAAAACTGTAGTTAAAATAATATTGTCTTATTTTATACTACCGACTTAAAATCAACTTTTAATACTATGTTACAGAGTTATTTCACACATTATGATTGTTTACGTCTTTTAATATATTAAATTATTTATTTTCATTAATTGAAAAAAAAACTGTAGATTTCAGTTTTATTTTATTGAGGAAACGATAGTGGATTAACTGCTAAAACAGGCAGGTCGCAAGCAACTTTGCTCCTAAGATACAAATAGATAACTAATTAGTAATGTAAAGTTCACCTCAGAAATAGAGCACAATTAATAAACCGTCCTCGAATGTTGGTCCTCGACGCCAGCGGATGTAGCGATATTTATACTGATCTCTCGTCGTGGGCCAGGTACGGGCACCAGCGCATGTTCGGGTCGCTGGGCTGGGGGCTGGCGATGTTCTTCGTGGGCATCGCGCTGGACCACAGCACGGCGTTCAGCACGCACCCGTGCGGCGGCCCGCAGCGCTACGAGAAGAACTACACCATCTGCTTCGCCACCTTCTCCGTGCTCATGGGCGCCGCGCTTATCACCGCCACGCAGGTTCGTCGCTCGCCCCTCCCTCGCTGGTGTCGTCTCCGAATCCACTGATAGCGATAGTACCCGTGTTTCAGATCAAGTTCAAGTACGAGGAGGTGCCGGAGGAGGTGGCGGTGGTGACGGCGCCGGCGGAGCCCACGCAGGAGGAGCGCCTGCAGCAGCAGCTCGCCGAGCAGCTGCAGCTGCCGGGCCTCGACACCGGCGCGCCGCCGCCGCCCAAGCCCGCGCTCGAGCACGCCAAGGTACCGCACGCCACACGCGATAGTCCAACGACGTAACACGACCGTAAACTTGAAGCGTAAATTTTAGTTATTCTAGAATCTCGATACTATTACTCAAACGATTACTCAAAAGTAAGTGCCTAAAATTTCATGTAAGAAAATATCACTATGTTAAAAAATCTAAAATATTAAAATAGGGTACTTAAATGACTAGTGATTGGACAGTACCAGTCATTGGACAAAGCACAAAAACACAATATTTATTAAGGTTGCTTTAAAAACTGTTTTTAAAGTAATAGAACGCCTGATTTTAAAGAAAAACAGCCAACAGGTAGTTTTTAAAGCAACCTTAATAAATAATATAGTGTTTTTGTGCTCTGTCCAATGACTAGTACTGTCCAATCACTAGTCATATTACCCTTATACAAAATTAATGGTTTAAAGGAGGCGTGGCGTCAAAAAAAAAACCCAATCTACAGAAATAAAATGTACTTATACCAATGGATTGACAATTAAATACAAAATATAATTATACCTATAACTCAAAGGTGACTGACTGACATAGTGATCTATCAACGCACAGCCCAAACCACTGGACGGATTGGGCTGAATTTTGGCATGCAGGTAGATCAATGTTATGACTAGGCATCCGCTAAGAAAGGATTTTGATTAATTCTACCCCCGAGGGGATAAAATAGGGGATGAAACTTTGTCAATTTTAAACCGATCGGGCTGAGACTTTGATACCTAATTAATAATGTTGCAAAAGCGGCAGCCCTGAAATCGTTAGGGTCGTGCTAAGAGCAAAAAACAGTAAAAAATTCATTGCGATTAATTTGTAATTCGAATAAAAGTAATCCAGTGCGATGTCAATAACAAAAGCTATTATACCTACTGCGGCAACTGCGGCGCGTGCGGTGCGGGTGCGGTCAAGTCAGCGTTCACCTTTTAGTTTATATTACTATAATGGCTGTTTGTTACCTAAATAAAATAAAATAAAAAATATATTATAATGTTTTTCAATATTTTTGATGTTGGTGTTGAAGTGCGTGTCGTGTGCGTCAGGTGTTCGCGCAGACGACGCGCGAGATGCCGGAGTGGGTGACGGTGCTGCGGCAGTTCCAGAACGTGAAGGCGGCGTCGTTCCTGCTGGTGGCGTGGTGGATGGGCTTCGGCATCGGACTCATATTCACCTTCCTCTTCTGGCATCTGCAGGTGCGACGCCATTTTATATTCACGCCCCTCGAAGGTTCCGTACAAAGAATTTAATACTCTCTATAAGGTTCCGTTGGAAGCATATTATAATAATAGTATTTTAAAAAGATAAAACCGACTTCAAATTGTACGTAATTAAGAATTAAATTCCCTATCTCAAAAACTACTGAACCGATTTTGATGAAACTTGCAGTATTCCCTAAGTTGAACAATACCTGGTACAATAAAAAAAAGAATCACTTAAATCGGAATTGTAGTTCAGGAGACATGCGTAACATAAAAACATACATACATACATACACTTTTGAAATTTAGCACATTTGTTCAGAAGCTGTTATAGATTAACTTTTTTTTTTATGAAATAAGGGGGCAAACGAGCAAACGGGTCACCTGATGGAAAGCAACTCACTCACTCGGCGAAACATAGCGCAAGCGCTGTTTCACGCCGGTTTAACAAAAACATATACAAAAACTGGGCAGTTCTGGAAATATTATTTTATTTTATTTTATTTTCTTTGGGTGGCTTACAGCTAACAATATTATAATATGCTTAAAAGATAGAAACGAAAAGCCAATTACAAGCCTCCACAGATAACAATTACTTATGGAGTATTAGGTGTAAGATAAAACTAATTAACAAATAATTATACTTAGATAATTATTATTTTTTTCTTTTTTTTCTTTTTGGCACGCATATATTTTGCTTAATTGTTCCATTGACCACAATTATATCATGTCCTTAACTATATACAGTACACAAACGATTGTAACACTATTGGATATAATAGGAAAGTAGAAATAAATACCTAATAACATTTATTGTCATCTTTCTATGTCTGGGTGTTTGCCTAGAAACGCGGTGTTAATAGAGGCTAGGCTGCTTGTGAAAAGGTCGATTGTAGGTTCAGACTTAGCAAGCTCGTTAAACGAAACCTCAGAAAGAATTGAGTTTTGTCTATAAGAAGTTCGCGCATGAGGTATGTGCAGAATATTTCGTATGCGACAGTGGCGTGGTGGTATATTTAGGTTTAGTTTGGCTAGAAGATCGGGGGAGTTTAATTTCGCTTGGCCTAATTTTAACAAGAAGCGGATATCGGCGATGTTCCTTCTGGTTGATAGTGGAAGAAGATGGAAGCGACTGCAGCGGTCCGCATAACCAAGGTTTGGAACTCTAAATTTGCAACTAAGGTGCCTTGTGAACTTTTTTTGAACCTTTTCAATTCTACCTGAATGAGTTGCAAAATTAGGATTCCAAACCTGGCTAGCGTACTCCAGGTGACTGCGGACATCTTAACCGGTTCATGAACGTAAAAGTAAACGTATTTTTTACCGTGGCGTTACGTCTTAGTGAGAATAAAGATCTTAAAACCCAAACCTACGTAAACTGTTGGTGATGTCGGTCGCAGGACATCGGTGGGTCGCCGACGCTGTTCGGCGTGGCGTCGGTCATCAACCACATCTCCGAGATCTTCGCCTACTTCTTCAGCTTTAAGCTCATCACGCAGATGGGCCACGTCAAGGTACGACGATATATTTTATCATTGTGACTCGTTTACTTAACGATTGCATTATTAGTTGCTATTAATTACTATCGTTTTAAACGCATACATATTACATTTAGCAATCGGTTTATCATAAGCAAAACGAGCTCAATTTTTAAGATGTCCCAACCGGAATAAAGCAGACTGTACAGCTGTGACGTCACACATGTGCAAACTGGCGAGCTGTGGTATTATACGCGTGACGCGCCCAAGCCGGAGTGCTGCAAGGTTTGGTGTGTGGGGCAGGTGCTGTGCCTGGGTCTGGCGGGCAACGTGGTGCGGTTCCTGTACATCTCGTGGCTGACGCGGCCGTGGTGGGTGCTGCCGTTCGAGTTCGTGCAGGGCGTGACGCACGCCGCCGTGTGGGCCGCCTGCTGCTCCTACATCGCCCACGGCGCGCCGCCCAACCTGCGCTCCTCCGCGCAGGGAGTACTGCAAGGTGAATAGAATAGAATAGGATATTTATTTCCAGGAAATTTGTAACAATGATACTTATAATTAGGTATAGTATCAAAATTTCTGCCTCATTGGCGTGGAAATCTATACATATAATAAAACTGTAGAAATGAAAATTCTGTACATTAAAGATATTCAAAAAATATTAAGCGGGGGGTGTCACTACATCTCTATAGAAGCCAAAAATGTGGTTAGTTTTTTGTCTGTCTGTCTGTCTGTCTGGATGTTCCAGCATCACACGAAAACTACTGATCCGATTTGGATGCGGTTTTCGCAGATATATTTTTCTTCTTCCAACTCAACATTTGGTGTATAAAAAATTTTCCCCCCACCCCTCTAAGGGGACCAAAGAGGGGGTCAGATTTTGTATCAAACTTTTTTCTTTAACACGAAAACTACTGATCCGATTTGCATACGGTTTTCGCAGATATATTTGTCTTCTTCCAACTCAACATTTGGTGTATAAAAAATTTTCCCCCCACCCCTCTAAGGGGACCAAAGAGGGGGTCAGATTTTGTATCAAACTTTTTCTTTAATGGACTTACTTCATATTATTTACTGTTTTCCAACTTAACATCTGGTGTATAAAATTTCCCAAACCCCCCCCACACCTCTTAGGGGACAAAAGAGGGGGTAAGATTTTGTATCAACTGTTGAAGTAGAAATACTTTATATGGCAAAACAACATTTGCCGGGACAGCTAGTATTGTCTAATTTTAAACATTTCATTTAACTCATCAAGCCCCATACGGGCACCGGTGGTCGCGACAACAATAGAATACAATAGCATTTCCAAGAATCCGCGATCGAAGGGTTAAATCTTATATTCTAATAAACATGCAAACGTGCCTTACTATTTGAAAATATTAAATCATTTATCATATTATAACATTAAGAAAAGTCAAGAACATAACTAAATTGAACTCATTTCATTATCATTATCTTCATTAAAATCCTAATTACATTATATTATGTCAAAAAGAATTATATATTTAAATTTATTTGTTACTGCTATACCGTTAAAGTATTCTTGTACTGAATAATAGCATTCTTCGGGTTCCGTAGCCAAATAGCAAAAAACGGAACCCTTATAGATTCGTCATGTCTGTCTGTCTGTCCGTGTATGTCACAGCCACTTTTCTCCGAAACTATAAGTTATACTATTGAAATTTGGTAAGTAGATGTAGTCTGTGTACCGCATTAAGATTTTGATACAATAATGGATAAATTATTAAAAATTTTAGGGGTCCCCATAGGTACAACTGAATCAAAAAAAAATTTTTTTCATCTAACCTATGCGTGTGGGGTATCTATGGATAGGTCTTCAAAAATCATATTGAAGTTTCTAATATCATTTTTTTCTAACCTGAATAGTTTGCGAGAGAGACTCTTCCAAAGTGCTAAAATGTGTTTTTTTATACGTCATAAATGGTAAACTTAATTTAACTTTCATTGAATCAACTGAAATATAAAAATAAATCAAAAACCTTTTATTTCATAAAAATAAACCTTATTGCTGCTGCGGAACCCTTCATGGGCGAGTCCAACTCGCACTTGGCCGGTTTTTAAAAGCTTTTATTTAACTTGCTCTGTATGTATGTAAGTATGTGTGTTACGGTGGAATTTTGGAACTCAATTTTGAAGTAGATATATTTAACCGATTGAGCTGAAATTTTGCATACGCGTTTAGTTTGGATGACAATGCACGATATGGTATGTGACTAGGGCATCGAGACCGGGTTTTCCCGAAACCCGAAAACCCGGGAAAACCCGGGTTTTGGGGATCACGAAAAAACCCGGGTTTCAAAAATGGAACCCGGGTTTTTCGAGCTTTTCGGGTTTTTCGTTTTTTTGATAATTATTAAAGGCAAGACCTGATTTAAGGTATTTATAACAAACTAACATACAAATTATTTATTTTTATAATATAAGTATAGGTTTAATTATTTCTATTGGTCATAATTAAACAAAATATAATATTTTAAAGTACCTAAAAGTTTCGTTTCAAGAGCATTAAAGACTAATTGTCACAAAAACATTTATTAATAATAATATTTTGAAAATCCTACCAAAACTATTCAATGTAAAAAAAGCCAAGTCTCTTCAAACAATCTATCCATCGCAAAAAGTTTTCAAATTTCATAGAAGCAAGTCTTGTAAACTTATTTTATAGTTTTCAATCAACATTCAGTGATTGACCACAGTTTTCTTTATTATGTCATCAAAGGCTTACAAAATAAAGTGTGGACAGCTTCAAAGGGTTCTAAGACTGCTGAAAGTACCGTAGACTTTTGATAATGGGCAAGTCACTAGTTAGTGACAAAACGTTGGAACTTGTATGGACCGTTGCTGATAAAATACACCCATCAACAAAGTCTTAGGGATATTTGTATTTTTGGAATATCTAAAAACCTGTCAGGAATTTTTGAAGGCAGTGTGTATGGAACAATGATAGCTTATTTTTTGGTATTTAATAAAACATATTATTAAAACACTTTTCCGAATTTTATCGTTTCTAAAACAATCATATATCTATGATTGTTTTAGAAACGATAAAATTCGGAATTCTACAGTCATAAAAAATCAATGATAAATCAACAAATCTTTGTTTCGTTTTATAAACTGAAATTTTCATTTAAATGAGATATTTTTATTGCTGATTGTCAAATAAATAGTAATAATTTATACTGATCGATGTTTGGCATACAGTATTTTTACTAAAAAATATTTTTTGTGCCCTGCTGCGGTATGACGTCTTTTTTGCAATTTAAAATCATTATTTTCAGTCGTCTAACTTACTAAAAACCTTAAAAGAGATTTTTATTTGTCGTTATGCTTTTTGTCATTATTTGTTATATTCACAATATAAAAAATAACGACAATATTAAGACAATGCAATCAGTAAAAAGGTTCCAAGAGAGCCCCTAGAAACTGACAAAACCATGCAGAGGAGTTTCCATCAAGTATGATGTGAAACCATTTTATATTCCAGTATTGCAGTCTGGCAAATGCGGCAGATTGCTTTTCATTGCTTGAGAGACTGATGTTGGTAACATATAATAGGACGAATGATGGCTTTCCTTAGCCGTCCGTGGATGTCATACTCACTGCGGAATTATTAAAACACGTGATTTTAGTGAACCCAGATGAAATATAAGCCGAGTTTTTATCAGCACCAGCGCCAGAGACAATTTCTTGTGTGTAACACCATGCCACCATTTGCTACGTGGTCTGTTCTGATCAATTTCATGGTTATCTGATATGAATTCTGTCTATTATGACTAGAACTAATAACTACAAAAAGCTTTGAGGTGTAGTGTAATGTAAGATTTTTCAGTAATGTAAGATTTTCCAGTAAGTTAGATGACAGCGAAAAGTTACCTTAAATTGCAAAGAACATTCGGCTTCATACCGTAGCAAGGCAGACAAAAGGCATATTCAGGTAAAAACTAGGCACAAAAATTTAATTACAGGTATAAAGTATGCCAACATCATTTAGGACTAAATGATTATTAATAATTGGACAATCAGCAATAAAAATGTAAAAGATTAAATAAAGATTTGTTGGCATACGTTTTATATTTAAGGTTATTCTTCCATTTAAAGTCTTCAAAAATTCTGGATACATTTTTATATATTTCATAAAATACAAATACATTAAATAATATATGTAATTTGGAGGTGAAGCTTGTTGTAATATTTAATCTTGGCCCGAAAATCTTAATCCCTAGCTTTGATAAGATCCAAAATATAGGAGAGGTAAAATAGTCGCATCGATATAAGTATGATACGGCCGTGCCAGCTTACTCGAGAATTGGTTGGGCACTGCTGCGACCCCAGACAATGGTATTAAAATAGTATTTCACTGGATAGGTGATGGCAATCGCAGAAAATCATGTGTAAAGTATTTTCGCATTGTTAATTTTTGAATTGTTAAAAAACCCGAAAAAACCCGAAAAACCCGGGTTCCCGGTTTTCATCAAACAAAAAACCCGAAACCCGGGTTTTGAAAATTGGGTCCGGGTTTCGATGCCCTATATGTGACATCACTCTAAATCCAATATGGCCGACCATCTAAGATGGCGAAATAATTATTTTCTATGCAGTCCTACAATATGGATATTAAATGAAAGGGCTTTTTGAAAGTAACTCGAAAACGAATGTAATTTCATTCTACATCCAACATGGCGGCTCATCCAAGATAGGGGAATAGTTATTTTTAATGCACTTCTGCAATATGGGTATCAAATGAAAGGGCTCATTGAAAGTAACTTGAAAACGAATGTAATGTCATTCTACATCCAATATGACGGCTCATCCAAGATACGGAAATAGTTATTTTTAATGCACTTCTGCAATATGGGTATCAAATGAAAGGGCTTATTGAGAGTAACTCGGAAACGAATGTAATGTCATTCTATATCCAATATGGCAGCTTAGCCAAGATAGGGGAATAGTTTTTTTAAAGCACTTCTGCATATGGGTATCAAATAAAAGGACTCATTGAGAGTAAATTGAAAACTAATAGTCAAGTCGTGTCGTGACGAGTCATGTCGTGTCGTGACGTGACGTGACGTGACTTGACGTGAAGTTACGTGTCGTGACGTAACGTCACGTGACGTTACGTTTCGTGACGTGACGTGACTTCAAGTCAAATCCAGCCGGGTTTCAGAAAATGCTCGGTTGAAACTCGGTCACTTTTGTTGAATGAAATTTAACTTTTTAGTCATGCAGAAATAAACGGAATATAACAACTCGCTAAATATAGATTTTTCAATGGTTAAAGTCGAATACGATTTCTTAAGGACTTAAGTTAATCAGATTTTAACAAATTATTGAAACAAAACAAATTACTTTCAAACAAAATAAGAAATCTAGCCAGAGATAACTAAAAAACAAAAAATAAATTATAGACAAAAAACTTTTTGAAAAAAAGCTTTTATTTAAATAGTCTAAAAAGAAAAAAATAAATTTCTCCTTAAAATTTTTAACTATTAAGTTATAGTCCTCAATATATTATACAATTTGCATGATAATAAAAGCTTGTCGCGTGATTTGTAAATAAACTAGTAAGTACCAATTTAACTGAGTAAATTGATATTATATTTTTATTGTAATAAATTTATCAAGTACTGATAGATTGTTAAGTCTCGCTAGTCGCGACAAGCTTTTATTATCATGCAAATTGTATAATATATTGAGGATTATAACTTAATAGTTAAAAATTTTAAGGAGTTTATTTTTTTCAATTTAGACTATTTAAATAAAAGCTTTTTTTCAAAAAGTTTTTTGTTTATAATTTATTTATTTTAAATAGCCATTCAAATAGCGCCTTCTTAAACTTAGCATAAGTATTATTGTCATTTTTAGGGTTCCTAAAATTGGTTTGAACGAAATCTAGCAAGTAGTTTTTTTTTAATATTTTTATATTTAAATAAAAAAAAATTTCATCTAACCTATACGTGTGGGGGGGTTTTTCTAACCTGAATAGTTTGCGAGAGAGACTCTTCCAAAGTGGTAAAATGTGTCACCACCCCCCCCCTAACTTCTAAAGTAGGGGCATGATAAGTCTAAAAAAAATATATGATGTACTTTACTATAAAAACTACCAACGAAAATTGGTTTGAACGAAATCTAGCAAGTAGTTTTTTTTATTTTTATGCGTCATAAATGGTAAACTTTATTTAACTTTCATTAAATCAACTGAAATATAAAAATAAATCAAAAAACTTTTAATTTCATAAAAATAAACCTTATTGCTGCTGCGGAACCCGTATAAAAACATCTGCGAGCGATATTCTCGCTGACTTCGACATTAACCTAACGTGAACGTGCGGCAGGTCTGCACCACGGTCTGGGTCGCGGGTGCGGTGCGGTGCTGGGCGGCATGGCGGTGGCGCGCTGGGGCACGACGCGCACGTTCGCGGGCTACGGGCTGCTGTGCGGGGTGGCGCTGGCCGCCTTCGCCTTCGTCAACTTCCGCGACGCGGGCGAGGAGCCGCCGCCGCCGGCCGTGGCGGACCCCGGCGTGCTGGCGCCGCACGGCGTGCCCGCCTGCCCCATCCCCCGGGCGCTCTCCTCCACGCGCCTCTCCGACCTCCAACACGACAACTACGGCGCCACGCAGGTAACTTCACCGCGACGCCACGCCGTCTAGGTCCTAGCGCAGTATTTCTATTCCTCGATATAATCATAAAAGATGAAGGAACTAGGAACCTTACGATTTCACACAGTATAGTAAGTAAAAATAATTGTAATTTAATTAATCTGGTGCATCAGAATTTACAAGGTATGGTAGGTAAAGAACTTGAAATTGAGTTATTTTTGAAGGAATGTAACATTGATATTATATGTATATCTGAACATTGGTTCAGATCGCATGAGCTCATTTTCAATTTCAATGATCACCAGATAGCAAGTTCGTTCAGTAGGGAAAATGCCATTAGAGGCGGCTCTCTAATTTTAATCAGAAACAATTTGAAATTTAAGGAACGTAAGGATATTGTGAGTCTCTCTACTGAACGAATAATAGAAGTGGCCTGCATAAAGCTGAGCCATCTAATAATTGTGAGCGTATACAAGCCTCCATCAGGGTTATACGATTCTTTTGAAGTAACAATGGAACAAATTTTGTCAAAAATATGTGCATCTAACAAAAAAGTTATTATATGTGGTGATTTTAACATTAATTTATTAGATTTAACATCCACTACTGTTAGATTCACATCTTTATTTCAATCGTATAACCTTAACAGTTTGTTTCAGGAACCTACAAGAGTCTGTGAGACTACAGCCACTTGTATTGACAATATATTTACTAATCTTATTCCTGTTACAAAAGAAATAATTAATAAGCTAAGTTCTGATCACTGTGGACAAATAGCTTCTTTTAATATGAAATGTGACAGTGATGCGAAGAAAAGTCTTGTGTTTATTCCTGTGACCACAAAACGTATTGAGCAATTTAGAAGTAAATTAAATTCAAATATCCATTTATCGGATAGGTCACATAGCTCTGATGAAGCTTTTAATAAATTATTTAAGGTGATAAGAACTCAATTTAATTCAATATTTACTTCTAAAACGATTAGAAACAGTAATAAAAAAACTAAATTTATTGAATGGGCAACAAAAGGGATTAAAATTAGTAGGAAAAGATTATACGAACTATATGATGAAAGGTGTATTAACAATAGTGAAGCATTTAAAGCAAATGTTAAAAACTACTCAAAAACCTTTAGAAAAGTTTGTAAAACTGCAAAAGCCCTGTACATAAAAAATAAAATTAAAAACTCTAAAAATAAAATAAAAACAACATGGCAGGTAATAGCTGATGAGACTGGAAATGTATCCTGTCGCAGCTCTGATTTTGAACTATACTTCGAAAATAAAAAGATTACTAATGATCAAGAAGTTGCAACGGTCTTTGAAAAGTTTTTTGCTGACATTCCGGTCTCAACGACTAAAAATTTGAATTCTTCACCTAAAGCTGCCGAAAAGCTACTCAGAGACAATGTAAAGGAGTGTGATGTCAATTTTAAGTTTAGAGAAATTAACCCCAGAGATATTATTGATACCTTTAAACTGTTGAATATAAAAAATACTGCTGATCTCTGGGGCATGTCTACAAAAATTATTAAATCAATAATTGACATCGTAGCTCCTCATCTAGCAATGATTTTTAATGACTGCATAAAAAATGGTGTTTTTCCTGACTTAATGAAGCATAGCAAGATTGTTCCTTTATTCAAAGCCGGAACTAAATCGGATCCCACAAATTTCAGGCCTATATCGATTCTACCGACCTTTAGTAAAATATTTGAAAAAAATATTTTAAAACAATTACTAGTACATTTTAATTCAAATAATTTGCTACGCGATAACCAATACGGATTTACTAAGGGTCGATCCACAACGGATACTGGTATAGGACTTCTTTGTAGTATTTTTGAAGCTTGGGAGGAGTCGCAGGATGCCTTAGGTGTGTTTTGCTTTCTCTCCAAAGCCTTCGATTGTGTTGAGCATGCTATATTGATCAGGAAACTGCGTCACTACGGCATAAAGGACTCTGCTCTCAGCCTTTTGACTTCTTACCTTAAAAATAGGACTCAAAGGGTTGAGGTAAATGGTAAAAGGTACAATGGAACCAAAATAGAATAAGGTGTCCCACAAAGATCTATATTAGGCCCATTTCTTTTTCTCATCTATATAAATGACTTACCTTATCTAGTAAAGGATAATAATAATGAGACAGTGCTTTTTGCTGATGACACTTCGCTTATTTTTAAAGTGAAGCGACAACAGTCGAACTACGACGAGGTAAACAGTGCTCTCTCAAAAATAGTAAATTGGTTTAATGTTAATAACTTACTATTAAATTCTAGTAAAACTAAATGTATAAAGTTTACTTTGCCCAATGTTAGGTAAGTCCAAACCAATGTACTATTAAATGATGAGAAGATGAATTTGGTAGATAACACTGTATTCCTAGGTATTACACTTGACAGTAAATTACAGTGGGGTCCTCACATTGCTAATCTTGCAGGTAGGCTCAGTTCTGCAGCATATGCAGTCAGAAAAATTAGAGAAATTTCTGACGAAGACACGGCACGATTACTATATTTTAGTTATTTTCATAGTAGGATGTCATATGGAATCCTTTTATGGGGAAACGCTGCCGACATCAATACAATATTTGTTCTGCAGAAGCGAGCCACACGTTCTATTTATAAAATGTCTGCTTTAGAATCTCTGAGAGATAAATTTAAAGAAATTGGTATTCTAACTGTTGGTTCTCAATACATTTTGGATAATGTAATATATGTTAGAAAAAATATAAGTAAATTTAAAGTTAAAAGTGACATTCACTGTAGAAATACTAGAAATAAGCACAAGCTAGATATGCCGGTGATCAGACTTAGTAAAGTCAGTAAATCCTTTAAAGGTCAATGTATACGCCTTTACAATAAAATCCCAGAAAACGTTCAAAATCTTTCCATTAATAAATTTAAAAAAGTAGTCAAAGAGCGTTTGTGTGCCAAAGCCATATTATAAGGTCAATGATTTCATAAACGATGGCACATCTTGGGAGTAGGATGGCTTCTTGCAAGGCTAGAAGAACTACATTAGTGTTACATGACTTACAATTATGTTGACATTGTATAATTTTAAGTTACAACATTGTAAATTTTATTTAAAAAGATTAATTTTTTTCTCACTTTTTTTGGTAAAAAAGTGGGCCCCGTGCGAGTTTCTTACGCCGGTTCTTCTCGCCGGGTTAGTTCCCGAACCGGTGGTAGGCACCATGTAGAATCAACATTCTGAAAGCATTTTTTTTAAATCTATTCAGAACTAAAACTATTTTTATTTTATTTTTATTTTTATTTACACGACGACAGTAACAGCACACGTGTACTATAAAATCTTAAATGTCCTAACTCGAATGTTTCAGAACTATAGCGGCGCGGAGAGCCTGAGCGTGCCGGGCGCCGCGCCGGTCGCCGCGCCGGCCGTCTCGCCCGGCAACCCCTTCGTGTCGGGGGCCTCGCCCGCCGCCGGCCCCGCCTACAGATAGGTGCCCCCAGTATTACCCGAGAAGCCGTGCCCGTCGTGACTCTCCACGGCCCGGACGACGTCGGCGTCGCGGTCGGGACCTCGCCCTGCTGCTCATGAGCGGGGCCTCGCCGCTGCTGCTCCTGGGCGGGGTTTTGCCGCTACCAGTGAGCACGGCTCGACCGCGCCGTCGTCCGCGCGCGTCGTACTGTCTATGTTGCCGACCGCCGGTCTACTTACGTTAAGCGCAATTTTCGTTGACAACATCTAATGCTACATGCGTGTTCCGGGGCACGGATAAAAGTAAATTTCGTTACGTTTGTTGAATATTTTAATGACTATCGATCTAGACGTAGGTAAAGTATTATAACTGTATGTATTTTGTAACGTACGTGTCGTCCCGCCCCGAGGGCCGCGGTGCCGCTCGGCCGCGGGCCGCGGGGCCGTCGTCCGGGGGCGGCGGGGGGCGGGGCCCGGGGAGGGGTAGGCGGGGCCCCGCGGCCGCGGGATCGTCGAAGCACAAAGTACCGCCGTCCGCCGGACGACCCCGCTTTTGTAAAATTCGTTAGGGCCGCGCGCCGCACCGGGGCGCGGTCTCGCGTGCGAGGTGAACTACGGTGTCATATCATGGTGTGATGAGCTAGATGTAGGCGGTATCTCTATTTTGTCGATGACGTAGCGGCCGCGTACCGGTCGCGCGTGTACTCCGTGCGTTTACATTTGTTGGAAAGATATTCATATACATGTTTAGGGCCGCGGCGCCGCCGCACCACTCATATATTTTTGCACTGCGCGAGGCGCGGCTTGCGATTCTTCGACTTCGAATATTATTATACCGAATATAAATGTTGATCTATTCTCCGCCGCTGGTTTTATTGCGACCCGTAGTTTAAAATGAAACACAAAAATGTACGTCTCATCTCTTATATCGATTGCGGGACGTCGACTTTGCGGGCGGCTCGGCGCGCGGCGACGGCGGCGAGCGCGGCGGCCGCCACCTGCGCGAGCCCGGTCAGCGCCGCCCACGCCGCTCCCACAATTATGTTCAGCGACTGAAAACGACACATTTACAGCTATTCGCCTTTTTGATCATAACACACTCGGTACTGTCGGTAATAAGGGTGATTTTCATTGCGAAGGTGCTCCGAAAGCCAACAGAGCCAAAATATATTCTTTTAGTAAGTCGTAAATCACAATCGGGGAAACTCACGTAGGTGACGTAGGTGGTGGCGGTCTGGCCGGGGCCGATGAGTCCGCCGGTGATGGTGCTGGCGACGACGCGGACGCCGGACGCGCCCACACGCCACTTGTTGTCGAGCGCCGCGCGCGTCAGCACCAGCGCCAGCCAGCCGCCTGCGCCCGCCGCGCCGCACGCCACCGACAACGACAGCGCCGCGTACTGCATAAACATAATATTTACTAGATTTATCGTATCATTCTGATGGCCGAGCTTTGCTCGGTATGAAAAACTAACCGTTGAATACGAGCTTTGGGCTTCCAAAAAAGCGGAAAATAAAACTTCATCTGGCCCGATTTTTGATCCCATTTCGGGATTAAAATCGACTGAAACGGTTCAATTAATTTCGAGTTTCAGCGAGACCAACCAAAAACAAAAAATTATTTAAGTATACAGATTTCACTTGTATTATTATTTGTACTTATATTGTGTATTGCGTACGTGCTACGTTTTAATGGTTCCGTAATCAAATGGTAACTCAAATAGTAAAAAGTCTTAGTAATAGGGTCCCGCGGCACTCCCTATTACCTACTAAGACTTTGCTGTTTGTCCGTCCATCTCCAGGCTGTATATCTCTGTTACCGCTACAACAAAAAATAAAATTAATACTAAAATATTAAATTCCTACTTTTGTGGTTTTCGGCCCGCTCGAGACACAAGTCTTAGGCTGGATTTAGTGTCACGCGGACCTTCGGTACGGATCGCTCCGTAGACCAATCTGTATGAAGTTTTAAGGAGGATTACTCTAAAACGCTCCTTATAGCGTAATGCATAATATTGCATTTATCGATCCGAACCGACGGTCCGGGTGACACTAAAACCAGCCTTAAACGGGCCGAAAATCCATCCAAAATCCAAAAACAATCAAGTTTAGTCAAGTTAGACAAAGGTACAAAGGAGTAGCTCACAGAGTAGAACACAGTCGGGGTGTGACGCGCGACGACGAGCAGCAACGCAAGGGCGAGCGCGACAGCCGCCAGCGCCGGCAGCAGCAGCGGCGCCGCGGCGGCAGCGGCCGGCGGCAGCAGCGCCCGCACGGCCGGGTTCAGCCACACCAGCGCCGCCGCACCGAGCGCGCCGCCGCTAGACATCTACACGACACGACAACACACGTGACACGGCCACACGGCACACCATCATCACTATACAAATTGCGAAAGAATAATAATTCACACTTACATAATATTATGTTTTAGCAACAAGTTGTTGCCATACACATAGCTGTAGCTATGTTGAGTATGTCCTAAGGTGACAGAGAATGAAAGTTCGTAGGCCCAGATAAACACCAATACAGTACAATAATATAGTCAGTAATATACAGGGTGTAACAAAAATAAGTGATAATACTTTAGGGTGTGTACGTGTTCCTTGTAGCTTTACTGTGAAAGTAGCAGCGCTGAAAGACGAAATTTTTTTTTCACTTTTGTATGGGGAAACTCGTGACGCTCGGGCCCTTGCCCATACAAAAATGAAAAAAAAATCGTCTTTCAGAGCGGCAACTTTCACAGTGAACTCTCTACAAGGAACACGTACACACCCTAAAGTATTATCACTTATTTTTGTTACACACTGTATATTCTATATATTGAACGCGGGTGCACTCTACGGTGCCTTAAGACATACTAAAGTAGCATTGTCTTAGTATGAACTATGCACTATACATATTGCAATATGACCCTTTCAACTACTTTACCAATCTGTTATTTTGTCTATTCTTCCCTAAAAACAACCCGTTCTAAGGTTCTAAGGGTGGCTATGCCAAACGCACTGGTTTGGGTTCACTCGATCACAGCATAGGCTTCTCAAATAATAATAAATAAATAAAATAAATAAAATCATTTATTTCAGGCCTCTGCGACCCATAACATTACATTTGAAAATTTCTTTACATTATCATTATAGTCATTAACTCATTACATTAAAATTACAATACATTTACTTAAATATGATTTAGCAATAAAAAATAAAATTAAAATTTTAAAGTTAAAATTATGTATAAGTTTAAATAAAATAATATGAATGAATGAGGCAAACGAACTAACATGTGTGTAGTTCCATATTTTAAACCATATTTTAGATATATCCTGTAACAACCCTCACAAGAAAGAGAAGCTACCTCACCCTTACCTAGAGGTAAAGCTACATAGATATATAATGACAGCATACCGCGACGAAGATGTTGATACCCAGCAACAGCTTCGTCAGCGCGCCCATGTTCGTCTTCATCTCCATAACTGTTGTCAAGACTCAAGACCGATCGTCTCGACGGCCAACTTTAAATTAACGTCTACGAGCTGCTGTTTGTGGCTATTTCCCCTTCAAATTATTGCATTTTGATAGTGGAAAACCGAGGAGCATTGTTCTCTGTAATTGCATTTTCCTTATCTTAAAAACTGATAGCTCTAAAAATAAATTGTAGACCGCCAAACAGTCTTGTAAGTCATCTCTCAAAATATAGTATGACAATATGAGTAGAGCTAGCTGTATTTATTTGCAACTACATGATACTTGAAATGAACAAAAAGATAAATTTAAATATTCGGTATATGTATATTATTGTAAATGAATATTATATTTTAAATATATAGAGACCCGGCAGGAACTTGTTTATAGTTAACTACATGACGCCCGCAACTCCGTTGCGCTAAAACTGGTTTATCGCGCGGGAACCTACATTTTTCCGGGATAAAAAGTATCCTATGTCCTTTACCCGGACTTAAAGCATCTCCATATCAAAATTTAGCAAAATCGGTTCAGCGGTTTGGGCGTGAAGAGGCAACAGACAGACAGACAGACAGACGGACAGACAGACAGACACACTTTCGCATTATAATATTAGTATGGATAATCTATTTTAAATCTTGGGTCGGGGGCACAAGTTGGCACTTGGCAGCACTATCGTTGTGTACGTTGCATATAAAAATATAGCAGACAGAAAGTATACCTACAATATATTTACAAAACCTATTATCTAGGACAGTGGTTCCTAAACTTATTTTGACTACTGCTCACTTTGATATAAATTATGACTAAGCGCCCCCCATTGTTTCAATTTAAAATGCATCCGGATAAAATCACCCTCCAAGCCTCTACACAATGCGCCCATTTTTTTCTGGGTTCCACACCGCCCCCCTTTAGACCTTCAGCGCCCACAAGGGGGCGTTATCGCCCACTTTGGGAAAGGCTGATCTAGGACATTCTAGGATATATCATACCCACAAAAGACTTCTTATCTCTATAAAGAGGGTGCGATAACTGGACGCCGTTAAGCATTTGTGTCCCTCAAAAAAATTTGGTGTTGAGTTGTGAATGCAGTTAATAATAAATGTTCTTTAGATAATCTATACATATAATAAAACTGTAGAAATTAAAATTCTGTACATTAAAGATATTCAAAAAATAATAAGCGGGTGGTATCACGACATCACTATAGAAGCCAAAAATGTGGTTTGTTTTTTGTCTGTCTGTCTGTCTGTATGTTTGTTCCAGCATCACACGAAAACTACTGATCCGATTTGGATGCGGTTTTCGCAGATATATTTGTCTTCTTCCAACTTAACATCTGGTGTATAAATACACCCCCCCCCCCACCCCCACCCTCTAAGGGGACAAAAGAGGGGGTCAGATTTTGTATCAAACTTTTTCCTTTAACACGAAAACTACTGATCCGATTGGCATACGGTTTTCGCAGATATATTTGTCTTCTTCCAACTCAACATCTGGTGTATAAAATTTTTTCCCCCACACCTCTAAGGGGACCAAAGAGGAGGTCAGATTTTGTATCAAACTTTTTCTTTAATGGACTTACTTCATATTATTTACTGTTTTCCAACTTAACATCTGATGTATAAAATTTTTCCCCCCCACCCCTCTTAGGGGACAAAAGAGGGGGTAAGATTTTGTATCAACTGTTGAAGTAGAAATACTTTATATGGCAAAACAACGTTTGCCGGGACAGCTAGTTTAGAATAAGACTGCATTAATAGTTTAAAAAAAAAAGGGTTAGTATAGGTCTACCAGAATCTGATGGCAATTTTTGACAGCAGATTTTCAAAAAATATCCTTGATCATTGGATAAATTTTTATATTTGCATGTTTAACACACAGAATCAGCCGCTAAAAGAAAAAAATAGGATCAAAATGTTTTATTCCAATTACCCCGGTATGACTCTAGCAGAGTCAATTTATTTTCTCACTTTTTGCCATCAGATTCTGGTAGACCTATAGTAGTACACACAAATGCTTAACAGCGACGGACTATGGTGGCTGTAATAAGGCAACCGAAGTCCCAGGTGTAAACTTAAAAAGAAGATAAAACTTGCATTATGAATTTACTAATTGGAATAGAGTAAAAAAAAGTTTTACGTATTGTTGCCTGCAGTGCTCAGCAGCAATGTGGGTTGGTTCTGAATTTAAGACATTAGCTACCTAGTAAAGTTACAGAAATGGTATTTTTTGGAGAGAGAAAAAAAAGTTAATATTAAATACTTGTAATGTTTATCTAATAATTTATCAATGTAAGTATTTTTAAGTTGTTTGCACTACCAACGAATCCTATTTAAAAACCTAATAACCGTATCTACCGTTTAAATAAAAGAAAATAATAATATCAAGTGCTGGCCATGATGAAACAAAAGAATTACAATAATCTCGGCTTGACGAAAAGTAAATTAAAAAATGTATAACTAGCATAATATTTAACCAACTTCAAAAATATGATAAAGTGGCATGTAATCTATTTCCTCGTGGTCCTCCTTATAACTCCTTACAACAACTAGGGGTCGCAATACCGAACCATTTAAGCAAAACCGGTATTTTCGGTATTGGCTCCAGACCAATACCGGTATACCGGTATTTTCGGTGTTTCCGGGATTAAACTAAAGTTAACAAATTTAGTACAATAAATTTAGTTTGCGTAGGAATAGTAAGTAGGTCCCTAAACTAAATATGCCTAAATCAATTTATCTTCTGAAATAAACAAAATTTTAACTGATTTTAAAAAATATTTTACCTTTGAAAAGCTAAATCCTTTGTAGTTTGTAGGGTATAAGTTATAACTCGAATTTGGTACCACGTTCACAAAAGTGGTGATATAATGATGGAATCCATGTCAAATCGGGAGAAATTTTCGAAAATATAGAAACATATTATGTAGATTTTAAGTTTTTTTATGAAGTAATCCAAGCAAATACTACCAAAAAGTAACATTTATACCAAGGTATGCCCTTTTTTACATGGGGAAATGCTTTGCGCATCCCCGGCGGATTGGGGCATCGGCCAGGGTATGTATGGGACTCTCCGAGGAACTACCCACTAAAACCCCATGGTGCTCCACTCCCCGTTTAGGCATAGTTATGGGCGCGATCAACCCACCCCAACTCTACCAACGGTTGTCCGCGTTTCGCAGACTCATCAAAACATGCAGGCATTTCTAGGTCGTCTCGCGGGGTAGCCTAGAAAAGCCCACACGGGGGACGCGATGTGCAGGAGCACCATGCGCATTACGGCTCTCTCTGAAACTCGGTGCAATGGACGGCGGTGTCCCCACACTGCCACCCCGAGAGTCCCGACTAAGCCACTCCGTGGTGCGCGTCTTCTCCTCGGCCGTCTCAAGGGGTCGAGCGCCTCCCGTTCTCTTCTGCGGTCGGTCAGCACTGCAAAAGAGGGGGCTCCTTTGCAGTGCTGACTTCCTGGGCAAAGTCATTCATCACCCGCCACGCAATCTCGCTGCTCAGCATTGCCCGGATTATTGCTGGCAGGGAAATGTCCAATCCGTTGTTCTGTCCAGGATGGACAGGTCGACAATGTGTGCCCTGTCGTGTCCAGCTCGTCAAGGCAGTGGTGAAATCTCGTGTCACTCTCTCTGCTCGCGATCTGACTCAGGTACCGACCAAAGCGGCCGTGACCGGTCAGCATCTGTGTCAGATGAAAGGAGAGTACTCCGTGTCACCGGATCACCCACTCTTTAAATAGGGGGCAGATTGCCTCTATCGGGGCGTCGTAATGCAGCCATACACCACTTACTGATTTGATGAGTTTTCATTCAAAGTTGTTTGTTGGTTCCGAAGTCACTGAAAGGATCTTCTGAATTTTTAATTTTGGCATCCCTTTTAAATAATAATTGCAAGCAGAATATGCAAAATTGAAATATATAATTTCAACTTTATGAGTTCATGAGTTGTTTTCTGAATCCGAAGTTACTGTACAAGAACATAACTCTTGAGCCTATAAAGATAGACACGTGAACATTTCGGCATTTAGGGACGTCGTAGTATAAAGTGTGGCTGATAAAAGATACCAAATGTGAATATTTTTGAAATCCACTTAAGTATTAAGTACTTATTTAATAATTATGGTTACCTGTAACTAAAAAGAGCGTAATATGAATCAAATGGCGCATTTTTCTATTAGCATATTTTGTTTTTTTATTTATATATAAATTTGGCCCGGTATTTTCGAAATTCGGTATCCCGGTTTGCGACCCCTAAGTCAACAACGGTCCAGTGCACAAACAAATATTTCCTGTTTACTGTTTAAGTACTAATAGATATTATGCATACATGCCCTTGACTCTCATTCAGGGATAATAATAAGAACGATTGTTGCTAAAATATGGTAAACACAATAAGATGGATGTGAAATAACACTCAAATTTTGTCGGATATGTCGTGCAAATATATCGAAAACTTTAGTTGTTGGTGTCACCGGTGAGCAGAGTTGCAAATAATGCATTAATAAATAAATAAACGTTTATTCCCCTTTTTTGACCATTACACCACAAGACATTACTTTAGTTAATGCATTACTTTAGTTAATGCATTGACGTTTCATTACTCATTACTTGTAGTAATAAGTAATGAGAAATTTCCATTACTCATTACTTTTAGTAATGAGTAATGGAGTCAGTGTCCATTACTCATTACTTTTAGTAATGAGTAATGTGAAATTTCCACTACTCATTACTTTTAGTATTGAGTAATGGTGTCAGTTCCCATTACTCATTACTTTTTTTTAATGGCATAAAAATAAATTCTCATTACATTTTTTTTTGTAATGAGAAAAGTATCATCATTACATTACTCATTTTTAAATTTAATGTGTATTTTAAAAATGTAGATTACAAATTACAATTTTTAATGTTAATGAGTACCTACTGTACCATTACACATTATTTTTAAAAGATTTTATTTGACTTGCTCTGTATGTATGTATGTAACTTTTTTCAAAGACCCACGAAACTTCTCCCCCCCCCCCCCCCCCTCCTGTCAAACGTCGAAAAAAAGCGGCCATAACTCCGCTCCCAATAGGCCTAGAGGAACGGGGTTTCTTCTAACATCAAAGGCAACACCTCGGCTACGCCCTCCCCGAATTTGAACTAAATCGGAGACATCGAATTTTTTTTTCTCTATTCTGAGGCCAGGATCGAATAGAGGAGAAAAATCCAGGAAGAACAAGCCGAAGAACCCCATATCCAGGACAAATAGTTGCCGAGTTACAAGCATTCAAACTTTGACATTGACAGCTCGGCAACTGTCAAACGTCTTACAAAAGTAGCCATAACTCCGCTCCCAATAGGCCTAGAGGAACGGGGTTTCTTCTAACATCAAAGGCAACACCTCGGCTACCCCCTCCCCGAATTTGAACTAAATCGGAGACATCAAAACTTCAAGGACGAATTTGGGGGAGAGACCCGGAATATCTGAAAAGTCGTCGAAAAATCCAGAAGAACGAGCCCAAACTCGGCCCAATTATCCCAAAGGACGAGGAGACAGCGAAGGGTCTAATTTTCAGACATAAATTTGGCCGCCATCTTGAAAAATTTAACATGTCTTCCACTATAGGTACTTACAATACTTTTAATAGTAATGTAATGGACAAATTTTACATCACTCATTCTTTGCATTTAATGGACAATGAAGGTCCGATAATTGCTCATTATTTTGTAAAATGGCAATGTAAGATACTCCATTACTATTTTTGTTTTGTAATGAGTAATGAGAATATTCACATTACTCATTACTTTTTTTAATGTGTATTGGAGGACCACACATTACACACTAATCATTTACTGAGTAATGGATACCAATTAAATTTCCATTAAAAAAAGTAATGAATAGTGCATTATTTTTTACATTAAGATTTTTTGCAACGCTGCTGGTGAGTATTATGTCTTGACCACCTTGTGCCAAATAACCATGAGTCACACCATATTATCAGTGCAATACCGATAGGCCGCCGCACCGTTCCGTGTACGCGGAGATAACGGCTGATAAGTGATAAGATACACCACTACACTGTTTATGTGTCAGTGCTGTATTGTTGTTCTGTAACGAGTGGTATAGCAACCGTTCCCGTGACTAACCTCCCTGTGGATTTAGTAACCCGTAACTCTCCAGTATCCAGTTATAAGTCCGTTTGTTATCTGTGATAAGCGGAACTAGCGAACTCGGTGTATGGTGACGTAGCGTTGTACTGGTATTGTAGTATCGAGGGTTTATTTTCTGTAGGGGCCCCCGGGTCCAAGTTTAATAGTGTAGCTGTGATAGTAAGGGGTTACCAGAATCCGGCACATAGTTAGACTAGATAAGACTAGGAGCGGTACTCACAATCCAGTGTGTCGTGCCGATGGTTCGCGGTTCCCGGGGCCGCTAGACCGCAGCGCCGCGCCATGGGCCGCTGCGTGCGCGCGCTGCCCACGCTGCTGCTGTCCGTCAACCTGCTGCTCATGGTACACTACACTCGATGCGCCTCACGCTGTAATACAACAATCGCCACGTTATTTTCGACTCATATTTCAATTAAGCTTCAAAAATTTACAATATATTTTAAAAAATCATGCACGTTACTGACAAACGTAAACCGGCGGGACTCTGTGATTCAATAGCGTGAACTTTCCGGGCAGGTGTTCGCGGGGGCGGCGCTGGCGACGGCGGCGCGGCTGAAGTGGGACCCGACGCTGTACGTGGCGCTGCGCGAGCTGTTCCCGCGCGAGTACCGCGTGGTGTGCGCGCTGCTGCCGGCCGCGGCGGGGCTGCTGGTGCTGCTGGCGCACGCGGCGCTGCTGGCGCTGCGCTGCCGGCCGCGGGCGCGGCGCGCGCTGCTCGCGACGTACGCGGGCGGGAGCCTGCTGCTGGTGGCGGGCGAGGTGGGCGCGGCGCTGTGGGCGGCGGGGCGCGTGCGCGAGTGGCTGGGTTCGGCGCAGGCGGCGGAGCTGGCGCACGCGCTGCAGACGAGCGAGCACCTGGCGCCGCTGCTGCAGCACCTCGCCTACTTCCATCCGCTGCCGGAGCGGCTGCGCGACATCCTGCGCGAGGCGGAGGAGGACGCGCCGCGGAACGCGTACGCGGGGGGCGGCGCGGCGGCCGCGCTGCTGCTGCTGCAACTGCTGGCGGCGGCGCTGGCGCTGGCGGTGGTCTGCTCGCCGGGGAGTCACGGCCGCCGCTGGCCGAAGACGCGCGACCCCGACACCGACACCACCACCACCCCGCTCAGGTCCGTCCGGCCGAATCTTTTCTTTAATAATCGATCTGAATTATTATAATATTTAACCGTAAGGAAGTAGCACATAGCTCTCGCAACGGCAACCGGAACATATTAAGTAATAACTAATACTATTTCTACTGACACACGTTAACTTGCTGTACTCGAAATTGGAGCTTCTTACCTCGGTGAGTGCCGACTGGTATGTATATTATATTACTATGAGGTGTATAATAATAATAATAATACACATTTATTCGACATCAAATTCACAATACACTACAGTACACATAGCACACATACAGCAACAAAGGCGAAAACAAAAAAAAAGCATACTAGGCCTTACCACATAAAACAGAAAAAAAACATAGATGAAAAGTAAACAAATAATTGAATTTAATTTCTGCGGTGTTCCACAGTAAACTAATTATTATAATTTTTGTGGCTCGGCGCGAATTACGTGTATGTGTCGCAGCGTGCGTCGCGGGGAGGAGCGGGCGCCGCTGCGGGCGGTGTACAAGCAGGGTCGCCTCGTGCTCGTCTAGCGGTCACCACCACGGACTGGACGCGGGACATTCATGACTTGCCAGAATATATTTTATTGTTGTGAGAGAAAATCGTAATACAATTTTATAGTTAAAATTAAACAAGGTTAAACTACAGATTTATAAAAAATACAACTTAGTTAAACTATCAATCGACTTTAATTTAAGACTGAGTTACGATCTAATTTTTAAAAACAACAAGGGTATAACTACCGCGAGAAATTACGTTCCCCGCATGCGAGCTCCGAGGATTTGTCAAAAATGTTACGGGGAGAAGCGGGGTGTATAATATTGCGTCAAAAGGACAATGATTCCTCGGAGTTCAAGAGTGGTGTAATTATATTAGATAATATTATACATTATAATATTACTTAATATAGTATCTTATCTTTTCTCTCCTAAGTAAGTATACAGTGCACCTCTAACAATATTATTGTTATTTTTTTCGACGATTTAGTTATATTGTGTGTAGTTTTTAAAAACTTTTCTTTTTTTGTTTAAATAGCATCTACACAGATAGTTAATAATTTAGAGCAGGTAAAATTTAAGCGTAAATAAAAGTCTCAAGTATATAAAAATATTTTTATATTTTATCGTTTTCATATAGATCAAGTCTTACTAAGTAACAGATCTCACAGCGTGAGGCTTATTGTCTAGCGAGCGCGGCCTCCCCCCGGTCCCCCCCCCGTCCCCGTCCCCCCTGCTCCGCCGCGCTCAGTCTTACAACTATTTGGCACCGGCGTAAATACTCTTACTCACTAAATAAAGCAAATCACAGAAAACGCTGTCCGTTAAACCTAGATCAGCTCCAAACGTGGCAGGTGGCGAAACGCGCCGCTAGTCGCTACAACATCGTGGTTGGGACAGGACCCACTACTAGTTATATTGCAGGGCGCGGGAATACAGCTTCCCCTGGCATTTAGGTGCTAGTTTTAGTAACCTATTTCGTTGTTAACAATTTTAAATAGATAAAATTTAATTATTATTATTAATAGCCGATGGTGTCCCACTGCTCGGCAAATAAAATTTAATACGTCACAAAAAAAATTGAGTACAAAACTTAATTTAAAATGAACTCAAACCACCAGCGCCGCACGCTTGGAGCGTCCTCTTATTGCGGAATGTGGATATCCACAGAATAATATACTGTGTAACATAGCTGTGGTAATTCAAAACACTTTTAATTAAAAAAAAGTCTTTTGATTCCCTTCTTTGTTACGATAATATTATGTAAAATAGGTAAATTTGGTACCTAGTATTGCCTAATTATAAACGAACGTCTCCGGTTGCGACACCGGGCGTGAGCCGCACGACCGAATGCGACATGAGTAATGAGTCATGACAGTTACCGGTTACGTGTGCATTACAGTACTGCCGCAACATCACATCCGCGACGCAAACGCGCGGGTGAGCACTCGTCAGTCATCAGGAATGATACAAAAATATTTGTCTTACATCTACAATAGGCTAATGGAAGTCGTCGGTACGTCGATATGAACAGTCACCTATAGTTATTGCTACTAGTATATAATAATAACAACTAATATGGCAGTTTCGGAGAGGTGGCGCCCCGGGCCGCGCCGAGCCGCGCCGAGCCGCGCCGAGCCGCGCCGGCAGTACAGAATAATATTCTAACTACGTATAAATTCGGTAACGACTCGCAGGGAGTACTACTCGTAACGACCAACATTATCTCGTACAATTTTACTTGTACCGCCTAATTTTATAAAGATTCGAATGTCTTCTCGCAAGTCGTCGTCGGATACGACGGCCGCGTCCCCCGACGCGACACATCAATTCTTAAATGCTACTAAATATATGCGAGGAATGTACTCGCGAGTCACGTCGGGTCGTCAGCGTCGCGGTGGGGCGATGTCGGCGCGGGCTAGAGGTCGGCGCGCAGGATGAGCAGCGCGGGCGCGGGCGGCCGCCGCGACGCCGCGAACTGCGCCTGCACCGCGTCCCAGCGGGCGTCACGCGCGCGTTGCGGCGCGGTCGGCGCGCGGGGCGGGGCGGTCGGCGCGCGGGGCGGGGCGGACGGCGCCCGCTGCTGGGCGGGAGGCCGGTGCGGGGGCGGCACGGGGCGGCGGGCGGTGCGGGCCGCGCGCCGCTTGCGCTTGCGGCCCCCGCGCGACGTACCGGCCGGCGGCTCCTCCTGGAAAATAGATTATTCTCTTGAGTACAGAGTATGTTATAATTTATAAACAACAGATAAAATCACTAAATTCGCGCATAACTCGATCCAAACTCAGGTCCTTCTCCGAAAAGTTGCTCAAGCGACCCGATAGATGGCACCAGTTGGAGCAAATAATCGTATGGCGAGCTTTGCAATTTCAATAACGTTATAAAAATAAACAATTCAAAAGAAACTTTTGATACAAATATGAATTTTTATATAAGCACTAACTGTCCCGGCAAACGTTGTTTTGCCATATAAAGTATTTCGCCCATATTATTTTATTGAAGTAACTAAATAAGTATGGCACCATGGCAACGTCCACCGCTATCCCGTCGCACAAACAATGGTCGCCGTCAGTCTCGAGTTGTAATAATTTACTATTATTTATTCAACAAATGCACTTATCAATATAAAAAGTACCCAGTAGCCGATTCTCAGACCTACTGAATATGCATATAAAATTTGGTAAAAATTAGTAAAGTAGTTCGGAGGAGTACGGTAATTAACATTGTGACACGAGAATTTTATATACAATGTGTCCCGACACCGGTGTCCGATCCTTTAATGTCATGATGTATGGCATATTTTATCGACAAATTGGTTCTCAAATTTGTTCTCTCTCTCGCGGTTGTAAAATGGCAGCCATTTTAGTTTTTCTCGGACTTTCACACTAATCTGACTAATACTTTTCATGCAAATATCCTATGAAGATAAAAAAGCTCTCATTTCATAGCTAAACTTGTGGACTACGCTTACACAGACAATATGTTTTGAATTTCGTGTAATAAAACATAAAAAAAAAAAAAAAATTAAGGAAAAAATTGTGTTTTTAATAAATGGCTTTTTGTGAAGAATCTAGCGCATTAAACTGGTTCTTTTTTATTTTAATAAGATAGAGGAGTTTTTCATTTTAAATAAATAAGTCAGATACTTTAGAAGTTTATACGTGGGAGAGCCATGCTTCGGCACGAATGGGTCGGCTCGACCGGAGAAATACCACGTTCTCATAGAAAACCGGCGTGAAACAGCGCTTGCGCTGTGTTTCGCTGAGTGAGTGAGTTTACCGGAGGCCCAATCCCCTACCCTATTCCCTTCCCTTCCCTCCCCTATTCCTTTCTCTTCCCATCCCTACCCTCCCCTATTACCCTATTCCCTCTTAAAAGGCCGGCAACGCACCTGCAGCTCTTCTGATGCTGCGAGTGTCCATGGGCGACGGAAGTTGCTTTCCATCAGGTGACCCGTTTGCTCATTTGCCCCCTTATTTTATAAAAAAAAAAAAAGTTATAAAGATTTTCTTATGAAGTTATTGGTCAGATTAGTATGAGACTTGAGAGCCAAAGGAAAAATTTTTTTTTTCAAAGTTAGAGAAAAAAATAATTGAGAGCCAATTCGTCAATAAAATATGCCATACATCACGACATGATGATCGGACACTGGTGTTGGGACACATTGTATAAGATGTAGGTGAATTATAAAAGTGACAATAGAGTCGAACCTGCTAGAAAATCTTGTCGAGGATGGTGTACATCCGGAGGTTGGCCTTCTTGCGCCAGCCGGGCAGGTCGCGCTCGCTGTCGCTGTCCTCGTCGCACACGCCCGCCTTCTCGCTCGCACACCCGCAGTCCGCGCGCTCCGCCACGAGCGCCGCGCCCGCACCCGGCCCGCGCCGGGCCAGGCGACGCGCGAACACGAACGCCGCTATCTGAAATCACCACACACAAAATATGTTCTTTAAAAGTGCTACAGTAATAATTATTGTTCCCGAGTTGAATTTTTTGAGAAATAAAGTTCTATAGCTCGATATCAGTATATGTATTTTTAAAATGTGTAATGTAGGGACATTTATGGACGAATAGATCAACTCGTGACGGTGATGAAATGATAAAATAATGTATCAGAGAAGTCGATTCCTAGGCAGATGGCGGACATAAGTAATTTGGCAAAGAAAGAATAAAATAGGAATTATGGGCAATAAAATAAAGAATGAAATGTCAATAAGAATGAAGTTGTACCTGCAGCGCGACGCCGACAATCCCGAACACGATGATGACGATCACGTTGTTGGGCGCCTCGCGCTCCACCTCCTGCAATTGTCACGTCACGTGTTACTACACCACCATCACAGTTATTTCTGATAGCACCTTTATTCCAACGGTATAAGGGTCACTCGTAACGCACTGTTATTTATTCGTAATGTCGTGACTCGTGAGTCTGACGAGTTTCAGCAAGAGTAAAGTCTGGGAATGTCACGTGACCACGCCAAACGCCCCCAGTCACGACTCACGCTCCTCACTTCACCCGCTATCCACTAACCAGCTAGTACTTAGCTTGCATGGCAATTTCGTTGCTACATTTTTGAGTAGGTTACTATAATTTAGGGCCGTATTTACTGTAACATTCAACATGTTATACGAGGGTCATCGGGTCACATTCATTCATATTCATTATGGGCCTGTTACATTAGCGTACGATTCGGTAGTCAATGAATCGGTGGAGGCCTCGAAGCTCAATTGATGTAATTGGTGATCGGCGATCTCCAATAGCGACGTTAACGAGACGTGGGCGCCGCCGACCGCCGCGGCCGCACCACATTCCGCAGCTGTTAATATCCTTATTATTCTCAATTACATCGGAATTGGGACAATAGACAGTACCAATAGATTTAAGGAGTTACTACTTGGGACAATAGACAGTACCAATAGATTTAAGGAGCGGCTCTTGACTCGGAGGTCGTGGGTTCGATTCCCGCGTTGGAAACATGTTATTTCCAAGTTTGGTTTGGACAATGCAGGCTGATCACCTGATTGTCTGACAAGTAAGATGATCCATGCGTCGGATGGGCATGTAAAAAATCGGTCCTGCGCCTTCCTCGCCAGTCGTGTCGGCCTGCCGCGGCCGTCCCACTGGGTTATGAGAGTAATAATAGAGAGTGCTCGTGTGTACTGCGCACACACTTGGGCACTATAAAATTACTCCTGCGTAACTGGCCTGATTTCAATGAAGCCGGCCACCGTCACCGAAACCGGTGTGGGAGTTACTACATATCACTATTTACTACTACGTGGTATATGTTAGGTAACAAATTGATCAATCCATAAGTGCAGTGTCTATAATCTATACCTCTAGCATGTCGTAGAGCGGTCGGGCGACGTCGCGGTACCGCTCGACGGCGAGCAGCGCGGGTTTGAGGTCGTGCAGCAGGTCGGCGCCGCGCCGCGCCAGCTCCGCCTGCGGCGCTGTCCGCCACCACCGCACCAGCGACGCCGCCATCCACGCGCCGTAAACCACCTGCAATAACACGCTTGTTAAAACCTCGAACAAGAGTTACTAGAAGTTGCGTACGACTCCGCATGCTTAAGAGGCCGGGTGCCATCGAAATTCTCATACAACGTAATACCAAAATCATTTTCTCATACGAAAATATTTAACATGTTTGAGTTATTTTTCGGCTTAAAATAGTAATTAAGTACCTGCACAAAAATCAACTACAAAATATTTAAATACTAAAAAATATTATGTAAGTACAAAAAACATGTACTTATACACTCAACAACAAAAAAAGAGAGAGAGAGAAACACGCGCTACCGCACGGCTTACAACTATAGCATTTTTGCTATAGTTGTAAGCCGTGCGATTGTAACGACACTTTTCTGTCTAGCCCCGCTTTCGCAACGCGCGATAAGGAACTTCGTTCCAACAGTATCCCGCAGTAACCGTAAATTTTCCAATCACAAGTTTGAACCCCCACCTCAGCGCCCGCTAGACAGGCGACGCCGGCGCAGTAGGTGTGCAGCGCGGGGCGGGCGCGCGTGGCTGCCGCGAGCGACACGAGCGCGGCGAGCCACAGCCCGGCGGCCAGCACGAAGCCAGCGGAGACGCGGTACTGCGCCGCGCACAGGAACCGGAACCACGCGTACGTGCTCGGGTCCCACGCCAGCCGCGCCGCCGTCGACAGCAGCGCGCCCGCGTACATCTGAAACGACACGAGATGCTCGTCAACCGAAGGGATCAGTAAAACACAACAGTTTACTTAACTCCTAATGTAATGTAGCCTCTACGCGTTGGACACGATCAATAGAGCGTCACAGAATGCGCCACGGGTAGCTGTCTTCGCATTCGCTTGTTATTGTCCGTCGTACTCGCTTGTTATTGTCCATAATGGCCCCGACTTGGACGCCGTGCTGCAGAGCTAATAAGGAGCATTGGTCGCTGATGAATGTATGAACATAATATATCAGCTGAGGAATGTGTTCAACCTCACGATAACCGCGCGCTGAGCCATCTCTCTTTACCTTTATCATGAACCGAGCTGGGTTCACGAGTCAAACGACCGTTGTCCGTTGTCTGACGTTCCCCGGAACAGACAACAATAATATAACGGTTGTACTAATGCGTATTTTTACCTACACATAAGCCCCCTTATTCAAGTATAATATCATACTGCATACAAGACATGAACAGTATCGTATTGAGTTACAACTTACAGATAACTCAGGATTGACCCATCTGAATAATCGCATTCCCGAACCAACCCAATTCCCAAGACGCGCCGCGCAGGTCAAACATACAGCTGATACTGAGTTCAAAGCAGTCCTCACTCATAAGCATCATCAGTCATCACTAATTCACTACATATTATAAAACAAAGTCGCTATTTTTCATTCATGTCCCTTTGTTCCCTTAAATCTTTAAAACTACGCAACGGATTTTGATGCGGTTTTCTTTAATAGATAGATTGATTAAAGAGGAAGGTTTATAAGTTTAAAAACATTCATTAAATAGTGGATAAATACTGTTATTTTTGGGGTTTTTAATGTGATGTCGTAAATAATTTCATTTTTTTCCGCTTATATTACAAACGCAGGCTGAAAACCCTACGAGATTTATCAAAATAATGTACCAAGTATTGTACACAATGAAAAGGTCTACAGAAAACTTCGCGATGGTATAATATGTCTATATCTCTTATGGATATCCCACAATAACATTTTTTTGTCATTTACTTTTAACTACAAATAATGGCTAATTTTCGAAGCTATTTTAACCAATACGGCATTAAACCTTATCCAATTAAATACTTTAAATACATTATTGATTTAAATATAGATCTATATGGCCCTTTACAGCATATGATTTAAATGAATATTTTCGAAGATATTACAGATTTAAAAATTGCGGGACGAAGCTTTTGCGGCCGTACCGACTAATGCGGGCCACGGCCGGGTAGTAATGAATATACATAAATCAAAACTACCTACTGAATCGATTTTAATCATTTTTTCAGTGAGTGACATAGGCTATATATTTTATACCCGTGCGAAGCCGGGGCGGGTCGTAATATTATATTTAGAATTGCTTTGCAGCTCTTGGCTTTGTAATCATCTCGTGGTTTTCCCTATAACCACCTAACAGATTAATACGCTCATTAAATAATTAACTTACATTGTCTAATAAGAAGAATCTTACATACTTTCATACTAGGTACATAGCTACATACTATATTACACGCGTACAAACTACATCCTACACCTCGCACGAGCAGTGACTAGTGAGTATACTACATTCTGATAATACTTATAATAACTAGTTTAAATCGATATGGCGTCAATCGTCATTGTGATTCCTCGATTCCTCCGTCTGCACTCTGCGTCCGTTGCATCCAATAAGCCATTCTAGTAACTAGCTGACCCAAGAAACATCTATTTCATTTAGAATTGTAGAAAAGTAGAGCGATATAAATTATGTTTAATCATAATTATTACTCTGATATAATTGCTATTTGCTACTGTATGTAAACACGCGATAGCTTTATAAGTTCACGAGCACCTAGTTACCCACATAATATAATATTATAGCAATAATATCAGCAATTTCAATACAGATTATGTTGTGCCTCTACGACTCTACATTACGGGTTTTGAAGCGTTACTTTATCTTGATTCATTTCTCTATGCGGTTAAAAATGAGTCAGTACTCAGTCGAGTTTCGAGATGCGAGAATTGGGCCCTGTCTGAAGACGTAATTCTGACAAATATAACAATGTAACTTCCGGGCACTGTTGCGACTTGCGATCGCGATAGTAATATTGGTGGTGTAGTTGTCACGAGCGGCGTTGCGTGGTTTGCTGGGATGAGTCCAAAGACGGGAACCCAGGTGTTGCACATTAGTCATTAATCCTGTCTATGATCACCCATGATTGAAGTAGATTGTGATTATCCATGTGAAGAGAGGTCCTCTCAACCCTTTAAACGTCCTCCGCAAGTCAAAAATTTTATGTAGCTTTGTATAATTATTAATTATGTGATATTATTATAATATTATTTATCAGTGTAGTATGTAGTTATGTGGCAACATTTCGTGCGAGATAGTGAGCTCGAGCACGCGACTCGTATTGATCGCAAGTAGCGTAGTGAGTGTAAGTAGCCTCAGGGCTCCCCGATTACCGTGGTCACTGACCCCGCGGGCGCGCATCTCCGCCGCCCGCTTGTGACGTCACGCCGTAACCGCAACCGAAGCCGTACCTCAACCGAAAACCCATCGGATGCGGTACAACCTAGTGATCGTATTACATTGTTAGTTGACCGCTCAAGTACTAGTAGCCCGAATAATGATTACATGCGAGTATTATTAGCATTATTTCGGTGACGGTGGGCGGTTTCGTTGAAACGAGCTAGCTACGCATGAGTATCCAAGTATGTGTGCAATACATAAGAGCACTCTATATTTTCTCTTGTCGAGAGATGGACTGACTTTTACACATGCCCGTCTAACGCACGGATAACCTTTTTTATCACACAATCAGGTGATCAGTCTGCATTACTTTGCTACAAAATTAAGAAACAGATAATAATATAATAATATCTATGGACGCTTCACACCACGTCAGTCTGGCCCCGTGCTAAGTACCTGAAGGACTTGTGTTACGGGTACCAGACAACGGAAATATATTTAATACTTTTATACTATACATATATTTAAGATTTTTATTATATTATACACATATTTAATACACATCCATGACCCGGGAACTTTGAAAACTTTTAGTTCCGTCGGCGGGATTCGAACCCGCGACCCCCGGCTTGAGCTACCAACAGCCCACCAACTGAGCCACAGAGGTCGTCGTAAGATATATTGTGTTTACAAGTTACTACCAGGTTGTATAGAATTGCAAGCATTTCTATGTGGGTACTAGGTAGCGTCGCGTCGAGGAGACATGTGTTATGTATGACGTCAGTCGCGTGACAAGACTATAGAAACCCCGGCTAGCCGGCTACCGGTCTTTGGGGAACACTGATTCTGTATTCAGCGTCGCGTCGAACTCTACATTCTGTAGAATGGCACTCTGTAGAGAACTTCCAGCTCGAACACAGTACAGAGTCCTAGCGTACGTCCTAGTAAATAAAATATTATTTGATTTAGGAGTCGTCTTACCTCAGAGTATATGTATTAGTGACTATGTAGTTGGCGGTAAACTCAGAATCTAAATCAGAATTATTTATTTTCCACAAATGTTGGTCACGTCCTGGGGGATAATGGAACGCAATATACTTCGTATTAAGTTTAAACAGAAAAGAGCATGAAATGTATTTCTTTGATCAAAAATTCCAAGTATTCCAACACAAAAATCAATAAAGACAATCTAAGAGTTCTGAAGCTGCTAAGACCTCTACTGCAGCAGTTGAGGTTTTAGCAGCTTCAAAACTCTTGGATCCTCTTATAATATACAATTGACATCCTGCAACGTGGGATTGCATCACATGTGATGTGCGTGTGTGTTTGTCGTTTGATAGTAAGACATGTTCGCGTTGCATCGTGTAGCGTGTATGTCTGGACTTTGTAGGGTGTGGAGTTTGTACTTTGTACTTAGCATACAAGTGTGTGAATGCTGACGCGTGCGAGTTGTTATTGTGTGAACGGAGTCTAGAATAATATAATTAATATTTCAATAAACAGTTGATCTACCACTCTCGAGCCTTTCACTTGTGTCCCTCCTGCTACTGCTCCGTACTCTATACATCATATTATACGCATACCCTCTTACTAATAAAAACTTCTTAAACATGCGTTCAACGTGAATAGTTAAACAGGAGTTTTTAAGTTACACACACGTTACACAGAGTCTATACAGAGAAATTAGTATGGAAATGACAGCATCGTTATACAGGCCTTATGTCAAAAAAATGATTATTAGTAGAAAAAATCTTATGCACCCTCTATACACGCTGTGTAACATTTTATTAGTAAGAGGGTAGACGTGTTACAAAGGCAAGGAGGTAAGACGACGCATGGCCAAGTGATCTCGATAAATAAAGCACTAGGGTTTATTCACTTTATTCATTAATAACTAGACGTTACGCGCGGCTTCACCCGCGTAAATTAGGAATTTTACAGACAAATTAGCCCGCAAAAAATAGCCTATGATCCTTTACGTGGTTAACTTTTTATCTGTACCAAATAACATAAAAATTGCTTCAGTAGTTCGTGAGATAGCCCTTTCAATAATGTTTCCAGTTTTTTTTTTCACATTTTCCTCTGTTTCTTCGCTCCTATTAGTTTTAGCGTGATAATAATATATAGCCATAGCCTTCCTCGATAAATGAACTATCTAACACTGAAAGAATTTTTCAAATCGGACCAGTAGTTCCTGACATTAATATCTAATATTACATTCTAAATTTAGATAATATTATTATTACCTATTAATAATGTAATTTAGATTTGGAATTGAAGCTTGTTATAAACGTAAGTAAATGTATCACGCGATCTACATGTTGACTATATAATTAGTTATAATATTTGGTTTGGTTAAGTAAATGTAACAGAAATACTAGAGCAGGTACCGGCAGTCTAAGTACTAAGTAGGTACCCTACATAATTATCACGTCAATATCTAACTGTATAAATAACGTGAAAAAGAAGCTTTTAAAATGTAGAGCTCCAGCCGCACGCGGTTTTAATTTTTAATGTCGACCTAGAAACATGGCTGCTGGCATTCAGTCGGTATTCAATAGAGGTAAATATCGCAAGAAAACATTTCCATTGACTCTATCTACCACTATCACCCGCAGGCGGCAGGCAACCTCTTGGAGACCTCGCTGCACTTCCTCAATGGTTTACCTCGCTATTGAAACCAAAATTCTAACAACTATTATAGATCTAACAAAAACACTTCCCTAGTTTACGTCTTTATCCTTATTAATTAAAAATTTTCGGTCTGTTACCTCTTCATGCTTAGATAAAATTATATTGATATAAAGATGTTACTTTGAATCCCGTGATTCCCGGGAAAGGACGCAGGACACTGTTCATCTTAGACATAGAAAAATGTGCGGTTATCGCACGAATATCTGAGCATGAGCAACGGAGTTGCGGATATCATCAAGTAGAAACATACCTAAATCATAGCTTCCTTTGAATAGACAAAAAATATTTTCCGAATGTCCGGTGTAATAAAATTGACACGATTTCCATAATCCTATTACATCCTACTAATATTATAAAGGCGAAAGTTTGGATGTATGTATGTATGTATGTATGTATTGTTACGGATACACAGAGCCATCTAGCATCAAACCAGCAAAACTTATCTAGGGGACACACTACACACAAATCCCCTACTCGATACTAGATGGCGTTAGGTGTATGTTTACTTACGCGTATTTTGAAGTGAACCAGTGAACCTACGACTTGGCTACGACCTAGGACAGTGATAGTGCTCAGTGATTTGGATCTAGTGCTTAGTGTTTGGACTTAGTGATTTGTGTGAGCTAGTGTTAGTGAATAAAGTCTTCAAGAGAGTCACCAGGTCTTTCTCTCCGAATCCTCGAACCCTAGCACGTAACAGTATGTATGTATGTATGGATGTATGGATGTTTGTTACTCTTTCAGGCAAAAACTACTGAACGGATTTTAATGAAACTTTACAATAATATAGCTTATACATCAGAATAACACATAGGCTACAATTTTAGCCGACTTTCAAAATGGAGGAGGTGTTATGTTCGTTTTTTTATGTTCAACGAAACATGTGGTAACTTCGGTTTCGTGAGCAGTATTCTAAGCATATGCTAGCATATGCTACCAACAAGCAAGATTTTGCACCAAGGTATACCATGGTTCAGAAGGTGCTGAGAGAACTCCTGTCTCTTTATAGATACAAGTTTGGGAGTTTCGACGTTGTTTTAAGAACGGAAAGCATATTATATGCTACTATGCAAATTACATTCATCATCATCATCATCACTACCCTAAACCATTATAGAACCATATTGTATCGTCCCGTTTTGACCCTATTATTGGTACTTTTCATAGTCTTATATCACTTAACTACTAGCTACTACTACTACTACTAACTAGCTGTGCCCCGCGGGTAACACCGCGGGGCACAGCTAGTTATTCATGAAACGAGATCCTCCATACTGGAATCGAATAACCGCTTCTGCCGTAAATATACCGTAAAATCGTCAACGTTTTGTAATTAATAATAAGTAAATATACAAACCGCTACTAATACTAATAAAAATACTAACTTACATGTACAATATACTAATTTACAACCGATACCACAGAATATATTCTTACGGATACGGACACGTAGTGCCATCTAGCGTCAAACCGGCGAAACTGATCAGGGAAACACAGAAAACATAAATCCCCTACTTATTACTAGATGGCGTTAGGTGTATGTTTACTTACGCGTATTTGCTAGAAAGTTCCCACACTTGTTTACTTGTTTACTTGTTTACATGAATCGGAACTTTCTGGAATTCGTCTCGCCATATAAATAGCCGCAGGTAGACGGCCCGGCAATTCAGTTTCATCTGAGCGATCTTCGAGGCGACTTCGAAGTGAAAACAAGTGATCAATAGTGAGTGAACCAGTGAACTTACGACTCGGCTACGACCTAGGACTATCTAGTGCTTAGTGTTTGGACTTGGTGATTTGTGTAAGCTAGTGTCAGTGCTAGTAAAGTCTTTATAAGAGTCAGCAGGTCTTTTTCTCCAAATCCTTCGAACCCTAACACGTAACAACTGGTGTCAGAAGTGGGATTTGGAGATGCCATTGACTCCGAGAGAGGACTTCAAGGGGAGTGTCAGGACAAGGGCACAGCGAGCTGCTGCCATTGACTCCGAGAGAGGAATTCAAGGGGAGTGTGAGGACAAGGGCGCAGTGCCATCGACTCCGAGAGAAGACTTCGAGGGAAGTATCAGGACAAGAGCGCGACGGGCTGCGGAGACCACACCCACTGGGGACCAAGCTCCGCCCACGGCGGGGCAGGCCCCACCCTCTGGCCCCGCCCACCAGGCTCCGCCCACTGACCACGCCCATCAGGCTCCACCCACTTCGGGTGAAGCCACGCCCACTGGCTCCGCCCACCGGGACCCGCCCACTGACCACGCCCCTCAGGCCCCGCCCACTCTGGACATGGCCACGCCCACTGGCTCCGCCCACCAGGCCACGCCCACAGGCCCCGCCCACTGGGTCCCGTCGACTAGCTCCATCCATCCTGCCACGCCCGTAGTTTCTACGGCCCCTCAAATGGCTCCTCAATTGGAAAGCATAATTGGGTTAATTCAGGCTTTGCAGAAGTCTCAAAGAGCTGAAAGTCAGGCTTTGCAAAATTCGCAAAGGGCAATGATGGAGTCACAAGACCGCAAGCTTGGCGCTTTGCAAGAGTCACAAGACCGCAAGCTCGGCGCTTTGCAAGAGTCACAAGACCGCAAGCTCGGCGCTTTGCAAGAGTCACAAGACCGCAAGCTCGGCGCCTTACAGGAGTCTCAAGAGCAACAAAAGGACCTCCAAGAAAAAGCGCTATTGGCAATAAAGGATGTTAGTGACACGGTGACTAAGCTTCGAAAAGATGTCGACATAATGGAAGAACGCGTTACCGGGCTAGGAGTGGATATGGAAAATGTGAAAACCGGCCTCACAGAACTACAGAAGTGGAAAGTGCGCCTGGAAACCACAGGACTCGCGACGTCTAGTGGAACTACCGGAGTAGTGGTACAAGGACCAAGAGTTAAAGTGCCACCATACGACGGTACTACTTCTTGGAACGCTTATCGTCAGCAATTCCAGACGGTTGCTTCTGCCAACGGATGGACTGACGAACAATGCCTGACCGCTCTCACTGTTGCGCTCAGAGGGCAAGCTTTGTCGGTCCTAGAAGCACATACAGGAAATGGGTTCCAAGACCTGATGGAGGCCCTTGAATCCAGATACGGGGAGCGACACCTGGAGCACGTGTTCCGTGCTCAACTTCGTGACAGAGTCCAACGCTCAGGAGAGGGACTACAACAATGGGCGTTGGAAATTGAAAAACTGGTCAAGAAGGCACACCCAAGAGCCGATTCCAAGATGATCGACACGAATATTGTGCAAGCATTTGTCGACGGAATCAGGGACCTAGAAGTCAGAGCTGCAGTGAGGCTACGTCACCACACCTCGCTAAAGGAAGCATTGGCGCATGCTTTGGAGGTCGAGGCTGTTCGCCGTGACATACGACAGACCCATAAGATCCACGAGGTCTCTGAAGAAGTTAAGGAGGTCAAGGCTCCCACGAAGAGAAGTTTTGGAGCCATGTGCTACAAGTGCGGTGAGAGGGGCCATCTTCAGCTCAACTGCCCGCAGAAGGAGACCCAGATGGCAAGGATGAAAAGGCTCGAGGAACAAGTAGCGGAGCTGAAGAAGCAAGGAGCTTCGTCCCCTGCCCGGGATCAGGGAAACGAATAAAAGCCAGGACTAAGGGGCGAGTACTGGCTGACGCGGAGGAAGCCCCGATAACTGTTATCTCCCAAGCATGCAGCGGGAATAGTCTTGTGATTCAGGGGACTATTAACAGGACGGATTGCAAAATGACTCTAGACACAGGAGCCTCTAGAACGATAGTGAACCCAAATCTAGTGAAAGCCGCAAGGAGACATAAGAGGAGAATTAACTGTCGGCTTCTTACTGCCTCCGGTCAGCCAATACCCGTCCTGGGAGAAATATCAGTTACGATTAATGTAGGGGGTTACTCATACCCTCATGACGTTATCGTGGCTGAGATTATGGATGATTGCATCTTGGGTTTGGATTTCATGAAGAAACACCACTGCAAAATTAATGTCGCTGACGGAGTTTTCAAGTGTGGCGAAGAAGAAATTTTCATCCTTGGAGGCGCCTGCGGGAAAGTCGCATGTGTAAAGGAAGTCATTATACCTGGACGAGCAGAAGCTAGAGTGCTGGTGAAACTACCGCCAGCTGGAAAGAAGAAATCAAACAGATGCGTGTTGATCGAAGACACACCTACCAAGACATCAGCGCAAAAACTGATGACGGCGAGAACCCTTGTTAGTGGAAGCAGTAACGCTGTGGTCAGGGTTTTGAATCTTGGTGATCGCGAGATCTGCTTGAACAAAGGTGACGTCATTGGAAAGTGCGAGGAAGTTGTCTGGATGAGAAAGTGTAGTTCGATAACAGGCTCAGACTCAGCAGACAGCAGCAACTACGGAATAGTGACCGAGCTACTCGATGACTGCAAGAATAATCTGACTTATTCGCAGTGCATGAAAGCTAAGAAGTTTTTACAACGCCACGCGAATATCTTCTCCAGTCAGGAAGGCGACCTTGGAAGAACGTCGATGGTTCAGCACAGGATAGATACCGGAAGCGAGAATCCAATTCGTCAACGAGCAAGACGGATACCCATTGCAAAGGAAAAAGAAGTTGAAGGCCTTTTGGAGGACATGAGAAGGCATAAGATTATTGAACCGTCTGCAAGTCCGTGGTGCTCACCTGTTGTGTTAGTGAAGAAGAAAGATGGCAGCACAAGATTTTGTGTGGACTACAGGCGTCTCAATGATGTCACTAAGAAGGACAGTTACCCGTTACCTCGAATCGACGACACTCTGGATACCTTGAGTGGCATGAAATGGTTCTCGACCCTGGACCTGAAATCTGGATACTGGCAGGTGGAAATTCATCCAAAAGACAAGGAGAAGACAGCTTTCTCCACCGGTAAAGGTTTATGGCAGTTTAACGTCATGCCCTTTGGATTGTGCAACGCACCTGCCACATTTGAGCGACTCATGGAGTGTGTACTGGCAGGCTCAGTTGGAGAGGCTTGCTTAGTCTACTTGGACGACGTCATCATTGTTGGCCGCGACTTCGAGGACCATTTGCGAAACTTAGAACGAGTTTTCGCCAAAATAGAGGGGGCCAAGTTAAAGTTGAATCCGAAAAAGTGTCGTTTATTCAGGAGTAAGGTAAATTATCTCGGCCATGTTATCTCCAGTGATGGAATCCAGACGGACCCGGAGAAACTGGAAGCCGTTCAAAATTGGCCAACCCCTAAGAACAAAACCGAAGTGCGGGCATTTCTCGGCCTATGCTCCTACTACAGGCGTTTTGTTAAGGGATTCTCGGAGATAGCTAAGCCATTACATCGGCTGACAGAAGATAAACGACAGTTTATTTGGGACGAGACTTCTGAAGATTCTTTTCAGAAATTGAAGAAACATCTGTGTGAAACACCAATCCTGGGGTATCCATAACCTGAAGGTCAGTTTATAGTCGACACGGACGCAAGCAACACGGCCATTGGCGGGGTGTTATCTCAAAAACAGGGCGAAAGAGAAGTTGTAATTGCATATTTCAGCAAATCTTTATCTAAGCCAGAGAGAAACTACTGTGTGACAAGAAGAGAACTCTTGGCTGTTGTAAAGACGCTACAACATTTCAGCAAATATCTCATCGGCAGACAGTTTTTACTGCGAACTGATCACGCAGCCTTGAAGTGGCTACTGCAATTCAAGAACCCAGAAGGCCAAGTAGCTCGATGGATTGAACAGCTCCAGGAGTATGACTTCAAGACGGAACACCGCAGCGGAAAGGCGCATGGGAATGCCGACGCACTTTCACGAAGGCCGTGTTCAGAAGACTGCAAACACTGTGTTAAGCAGGAATCTAATGAAGTAACATTAAAGTTAACGAAAACAAGTCCTTTGGGTCCATGGGAGAATGATGCTATGAGGGAGGCTCAAGAAAGAGATGACGACCTTCGGCACATCATCACACAACATCACAACGGGGTGACGTGAAACCAATCTGGAGTGAGGTTGCACCCACTGGCGCTGTTACTAAGGCGTACTGGGCGCAATGGGACAGTCTGATTCTTCAGAATGGAATACTCTACCGGAAATGGGAGAAGACTAACGGCAGAGAGTTCCACCTTCAGATAGTTGTCCCGAGAAAGAGAGTACCAGATGTTCTCCGTGAAATACACGATGGCGTATCAGGAGGTCATTTAGGTGTAAAGAGAACGTTAACAAAAGTGCGAGAACGATTCTACTGGTTGCATTGTCGAGATGATGTACAGGATTGGTGCCGCAAATGCACTACTTGCGCTGCAGTGAAGGGACCACAGACCAGAAGCCGTGGGAACCTGCGGCTGTATAACGTTGGCGCACCGTGGGAACGAATTGCAGTTGACGTAGCTGGGCCATTTCCCGTAACGGAATCGGGAAACAAGTATTTTATGGTCGTCATGGACTACTTCACCAAATGGCCCGAAGTGTTCGCCATACCAAACCAAGAAGCTACAACAGTCGCTTCTAAGTTAGTCGAAGAAGTGATATCTCGCTTTGGTGTACCTCTGGAAATCCATTCTGATCAAGGCAGGAATTTCGAATCGCAGGTCTTCCAGGAAGTGTGCAGAATTTTGGGAATGCATAAGACGAGGACCACCGCGTACCATCCACAGTCTGATGGAATGGTTGAGAGATTTAACCAGACCCTTGAGAGACATTTGGCGAAATTGGTAGATGACAGACAAAAAGATTGGGACAAGTATATACCACTCTTCCTTCTCTCGTACCGTACCGCCGAGCATGAGAGCATAAAAGCTACCCCGGCGTATGTCAATTACGGTAGAGAACTACGAGTACCAGTAGACCTCTTGACAGGAGGGTCACCGGGGGAACCAAAGACCGTACAAGACTATGTCTGCGATTTAAGGGAAAAGATGCGCTATATACACGCCATGGTTCGGGAAAATGGGTTACAGTCAAGTGAAAACATGAAGACCAGATACGACCGGAAATCGAACACGAGCGGCTTCGAAGAAGGGTCACTGGTGTGGCTGCATAACCCAACTCGCCGAAAAGGAAAATCTCCAAAGTTGCAGACCAAGTGGGACGGCCCATACAAAGTGGTTACCCGATTGAATGATGTGACTTACAGGATTCAAAAGCAACCAAGAGGGACATTCAAAGTGGTACACATAGACCGTCTGGCGCGTTACCATGGCAGTAATAACGATGCTCGGGACGAGCACCTCTAAGAGGGGAGTGGTCTTACGGATACGGACACGTAGTGCCATCTAGCGTCAAACCGGCGAAACTGATCAGGGAAACACAGAAAACATAAATCCCCTACTTATTACTAGATGGCGTTAGGTGTATGTTTACTTACGCGTATTTGCTAGAAAGTTCCCACACTTGTTTACTTGTTTACTTGTTTACATGAATCGGAACTTTCTGGAATTCGTCTCGCCATATAAATAGCCGCAGGTAGACGGCCCGGCAATTCAGTTTCATCTGAGCGATCTTCGAGGCGACTTCGAAGTGAAAACAAGTGATCAATAGTGAGTGAACCAGTGAACTTACGACTCGGCTACGACCTAGGACTATCTAGTGCTTAGTGTTTGGACTTGGTGATTTGTGTAAGCTAGTGTCAGTGCTAGTAAAGTCTTTATAAGAGTCAGCAGGTCTTTTTCTCCAAATCCTTCGAACCCTAACACGTAACAATATATTAGTAGTACCGATACTAATAAAAATACGTTTTACACAGCAAATAATCCTATAATATTATAAAGGCGAAAGTTTGGATGGATGTATGTATGTATGTATGTATGTATGTATGTATGTATGTATGTATGTATGTATAATAATAATAATAATAATATATATGGACGCTTCACACCACGTCAATCTGGCCCCGTGCTAAGTACCTAAAGGACTTGTGTTACAGGTACCAGACAACGGAAATATATTTAATACTTTTATACTATACATATATTTAAGATTTTTATTATATCATACACATATTTAATACACATCCAGACCCGGGAACATTGAAAACTTTTTGTTCCGTCGGCGGGATTCGAACCCGCGACCCCCGGCTTGAGCTGCCACACACTCAACCAATTGAGCCACAGAGGTCGTCAATGGTAAAGGTATGTATGTATGTATCTATATATGTATGTATTGATGTATGGATGTTTGTTACTCTTTCACGCAAAAACTACTGAACGGATTTTAATGAAACTTTACAATAATACAGTTTATACATCAAAATAACACATAGGCTATGTTCGTTTTTTTATGTTCCACGATTACTCCGCCATTTGAGAACCGATTTTCAAAATTTTTCTTTTGGTGTATAGGTTATCATTCCAATTTGGTACCATATTCATAAAAGTGGTGACCTGATGAAGGGATCCATAAGAAATCGAGGGAACTCCTCAAAATTTATATGGAAACATGTGGTAACTTCGGTTTCGTGAGCAGTATTCTAAGCATATGCTACCAACAAGCAAGATTTTGCACCAAGGTATACCATAATTCGGGAGGTGCTGAGAGAACTTCTGACTCTTTATAGATACAAGTTTGGGAGTTTCGACGTTGTTTTAAGAACGGAAAGCATATGCTACTATGCAAATTACATTCATCATCATCATCATCACTACCATAAACCATTATAGAACCATATTGTATCGTCCCGTTTTGACCCTATTATTGGTACTTTTCAGTATTTTATTATATACCACTTAAACCGCGGGTAACACCGCGGGGTACAGCTAGTAGGCTAATATATTACTGCAGTTTTCACGCTTGCAGGCAGCACCGCTACCAAGTACCAGCACAGGCAGTAAACAAGACAACGTATGTCAATATTCTGACATGACGTGTGCAACATGTCGGTTTGTTTACTGCATGTGCTAGTAGCGCCCTCTGCTCCGACCTTTGAGAATATTCCCTATTACTGTACATAATGTGCTCGTCTTTGTCTGGCACATTGGAAATATCACATGATGACCGGAGTCCTGACACCTGACATATAAAGAAAGAAGACCTCGAAAGGTTGTACGCTGCGTAAATATTTGTAAGGGAAAAACAATATTATTAGTATGTTTTTTGTTGGATAGCTCCGAGATAAGTCATTAGTCACTCTGGCAGTTGTGACTCGTGAATGCTGTACAATGCCCGACGTAATATGTTACAAGTCGTATTACGTTGAAACTCGTTAACGCTCGGAGAAATAAACGATAATTACAAAAATATTTTCAGTTAATGTTTTCTATTTGACATTATTAAACTTTTTAGTCCGCTCACTCAACTTGAAGCTATGTATTATTTAGGTGAAAATAAACAAAAAAAAACATAGTCATGTTGGGCTTTGGCCACCCAAAGTTTAGAATTATAACTTAGGTAAGCACTTGATCCCAGCAGTATACATTCCCTGGGAACGTTAGAATAAGTTGGTTGTTTTCAGGACATTCGTTTGGAGCAGAGTTAGATACTCTGCTCAGACGTGTCACTTTTTTTTTATAAAATAAGGGGGCAAACGAGCAAATGGGTCACCTGATGGAAAGCAACTTCCGTCGCCCATGGACACTCGCAGCATCAGAAGAGCTGCAAGTGCGTTGCCGGCCTTTTAAGAGGGAATAGGGTAATAGGGAGGGTAGGGATGGGAAGGGAAGGGAATAGGGGAGGGTAGGGAAGGGAATAGGGTAGGGGATTGGGCCTCCGGTAAACTCACTCACTCGGCGAAACACAGCGCAAGCGCTGTTTCACGCCGGTTTTCTGTGAGAACGTGGTATTTCTCCGGTCGAGCCGGCCCATTCGTGCCGAAGCATGGCTCTCCCACGATACAAATTATTTACACTTAATTAAGTGTAACTTGTAATTAGTTAAGTTCAAGTAAGTATAATATTTTTTTATTATTTTTTAAAAAAGTATTTTCCGCTCCCCAAAGTTTGACTACATTTACGAGTATGTTTGTTTGTACTAGATGACCATGACGGACGCCCGCAATTACTGTGTTGCGCCAAAATTCAAACGCGTGGGAAACGTTCAATTTTCTGCAACAAAAACTGTCCTTTTTCGGGACAATGAGTAGATATCTACATACCCATTAAAATCGGTTCAGCGGTTTGGGCGTGAAGAGATGACAGACAGACAGACAGTCTGACACACTTTTGCATTGATAATATTAGTATGGATGAATATAATATTATTATTGTAATACAGCTACCAACATAGCTTTCCACTTCGCTAATTTAAAGCGGCCTCTTTGATCGTGGCAAGAAGCGCGCTGAAAGCTCTACAATATAAATAAATATATAGGTTGAACTAATTCGGTTGGCTTTTCGTTTATTTCCCGGCTGTATTTAATTATCATTGACCCACCTCGACAGTAAACTTGACATAATAATTTCGGAGCTAATTATTATCATCATGGACTTGCGACTATCCAGTTTGTTCTATGTCTTTAAACCGAGTTCGGGACTCGGTTTAAAGACATAGAACACTCACACAACTCCCGACTCCCGAGTCCCGAGTCCGATTTACTCGGCAATTCATTATTTATTATTATTCATGTCAATCAAATGTATTCAATATTCTATGTTTATAATAATAAACTTAGAATATTGAATAAATTACTTAATTAAAAATATTTAATTAAGTAATTTATTGTTATTTTTAACATAATTTCAAATATTATTATGGAATTTTGCTGCCCACCATCTTCATTTCTTATCATTATAAATTTATTAAGGCGGGGTCAGTTCGAAAAGACTGATTTTTAAGCTTCCGGTCTGAAAAAATTATGTGGTATTCTCTTACACCAAAATTGATGTAGACTCAAAAAGGAACAAAATAACCGAACAGAATATTGAAAAATTCTGTAAAAAAATCTTGAATATCACCATAAAATACACTTCAAATTCGAACATCTCGTAATTTTCAATGACAATTATATGATTTTTTTACAAAAAGGATAGCTTTTTTATAGTTGTAACAAAATAACCGAATAGTTTTTTAATAAATGATTCGGTCATTAAAAAAATAAAATAAAATTTTCTCTTATTTCGCCCTATCAAGAACGCGGCGAGCGTCGTAACCGCCACTGTACGAGGCGCGTTGATATGAATGTTATTTTAATGTCCTTTACGTCGATATTCGTACTGACAGACATCGACCTGCTAATTTGAGGGACATCTTTGCCTTAATAATTATTATTGTGGTTAACTAGTAAAGCGATGACTTCAGTCGTGTGGTAATTAGTGTTCAATTCTGTGTATCTTGGATTTTCCCCCTGACAACTCAAAAACAAATGAACTTCCAGACCACAGTATAATAACGTAAGAATTAAAAAAACACGAGGCGTCATCCAGAAAATAAAAATAATTTGGAGTTGTAATCTTTTTATTTTACTTGGTATATTTTGGTAAATATTACAGAAGCAAATGGTATAGTAGCCATTAAAATCGATAATAATAATAACTAATATTTAATATAATTGTCATGTCAGTCAGTCTATCAATGCATATCGCTTACTCTACATACATAACACGAATATCTGGCACGCTGAGGATCACGCTCTCTGTGTGCACACTGCACAGTGCAATAATAACAATGCAATGCGATCATATCGACAGGTACATTCCGTAAGGCTCACCTTTCCTCACAGTTCCTAGTAATATTATGCACATTGTACGGTCGCTGACAAACCCCGGCATTCCACATTCCGACCTTATTACTACAGTTATACAGCTCAAAGTATAACACGAGTAGCGCCAACCGTACGCGTACGTTACACAGCTTCTGTTTTATAGAGATCAATGTGAAATGTTTTTACAATAACTCATAGTATTATCTACGCACAAGTATTAAACGGATATAGAGAACTTATATTGATATTATAATATTATAGTTTCGCAGTAATTTATAGTTATTGTAACTTGTATACTTCGTAGAAACGAGAAGAGCGATAAAACTGCTACAAGTATTAAACGAGTTTGTTTATCGTATGATTACTATATAATATTTCTTACAAAACTTACATTAAAACTATTATAGGCAAAAATTTCGCGTTCTAGACTAAAGTAGCTTTTAAGAGAGTTTAAAATGTGAGAACCAAACGGCTAGGATATACTCGTAAATCGGAAGATTACGTAAAGTAATACAATACACCGTGTACATTGTTTACAGTATCATTTAGTAAGGAGGTGAAGGCCGGATCTCGTCAGCGTTTTGGCAAATGTACTACATACGAGCCAGTAGCCTCCGCCCTACTCTACTTGTAGTAAACATCTCACGAAGGTGCTTAGTTAGACGAAGCTTAAGTCGTTTTGGAGCAGGCAAACCATCAACACCAAAACAAATATTATACGTAAAAATTGGCTCCTTTTGCTTTCATGATAAATTTAAGCCATGGAATCGTCCTACTCCAGGAGATACAGTCGTCCTTAAATAAGTCAGGGTTGAACTCTACGCGGACCGATCAGAAAGTATCATAAATCATAATTCATAAGTCCTAACCCTACCTGTGGCTACCTGTGTAACTTTCAGCGAATGAGTGGTTACAACTTACAACACTGTCCAGCTTATTTCACCTGTAGAGTATACAGCGCCTCTACACTTTGGTAGACGCATCTGCCGATGGCTCGTCGGATGATATCTAAAGATGCGTCCGCCGACGTGCAGAGGCGGCTTTAGCTAATGTGATCGTCCTTCAGCGGAGTCTGAAGAGATCCATTGTAATGTTATCAGAGCGAGTTCTTTTGTTCGCCTTTTGTTATCGCGACCGCTGACCGCGCACGACGCCACCGACAAGAGATAGTATTGTGCTTTGAATTAGCCTTTGAAGATTTTTATGCAATAGCTGACTTGACTTGTCGTCCTTAACATTCAAGAGAGGACGTCGTTGTCTACGTTTTAGATTTTAGAAAGATATGTGCAGTTTACTTTAAGATTTAAAGGACAATAATAATATTATTATGATTTATGATCTAAAAACAACGCTACTAATAACAAACGTATTTACTAGAAATTGTGATAGTGGTTTACGAATTAGGTGATCAAATTGTTATCACTCCCTCCGAGCTGACCTTCCTGTGATAAAGTGCGAAGACGCGGGAGGACGCTCCTTGACACAGATGTAACGAATTAGTACATACTTGTTACTCTACTACTGGGAGACATGTTTACAGGTAAATACTAAACACAACAATACACTTTACAGTAATGTGACATTGCACGATTAATTAGCAAGCAATTACATCCTGACAAGTGACAACATAAACAAGTAAACTTATACTTCTAAGTAGTTGGTCCATTAAAAAATGAGAGGCAAAAAGGTGCAGATTAAAGATGTCACGAATATTCAGCAACTATTCGGTATTCGGCCTATTCGGCTTATTTTTTTGCTATTCGGTATTCGGCCGAATAATACGTACTATTCGGCCGAATACCGAATACCAAATCATGTAAAAAAAACACGTTATATTACTCAAAATTATGTATTTATTTCCAAATTACAACACTTTAGTAATTAAAATTATTGATCAGTGGTAACTTGTGATGGATAAAAACATGTTTTTTTAGCATTTTTTGGTAGCGAACGATTACGCTTTTCATCGTAAATGTTACCAGCCTCAGAAAATAACCTCTCACTATACACGCTACTTCCAGGAGATAATTAACTTTGGTAAATTTCGAAAGGTTTGGGTATTGTTTTTCGTTTGCTAACCACCACTTGTAAGGATCGGCCTTTCGATAGGCGAACTGTTTTCAAATAAAAATCCAACTCGTTTGACGCAAATGACTCGTTTGAAAACACAACGAGGAAAACAGGTTGCGACTTGTCTCAATCCAGCTACCACGCCCCCGAAAAGCAATGTATTTCGTGCCGAATATTCGGCGCTTCGGCCGACAGCGTTGCCGAATATTCGGTATTCGGCCAATTCACTATTCGTGGTTTCCCTAGTGCAGACTCGGTTTAGAGCTTAACCTACTTGTTGGTACTGCAATTACCAACAAGTAAGTAGGTAGTAAAACTGCAGAACGAAAAAAAACTAATAATAACTTACTAATACAAACTTTAATAGTTGTTGTAACGAATAGTCTTTCCAGTTATAATACCACTGGCTGTACCCTTATGTCTGCAAGCTACAACAATCATTAGTCATTGGCCATTGCACTCTAGTGACTCTCGAAGACCCACTTGCAGACTCGGTTTAGAGCTAAGCTTTGATTAAGAATCAAGCTATCATTTTCATGAATACCAACCACAATGAATAAAGTGTGTCTTAGAGACTCGGACCACTTCATTGTGGTTGGTTACCAACAAGTAGGTAGTGGTTATTGTTTAATCCAGGGTTTATCAAACTTTCGGCTCCACGAACCCCTGTTAAAATTTTATATTTTAACAGGGGTTCGTGTTATTAAATTAATCCCCCCCCCCCCCTTATATTTACTTATCTGCTGCTGCATCATTGATCAGCAGCTGCACTATATTAGTACAAACTACAAAATCGAGTCAAGCAGGACCCGTTCACTATGCAGAAACCGGCGATGCTACTGTACTAATGTAAAACATTTAAAACTATATATATGTACTTCATTATAATGTTGTATTATGTATAAGAGGTTGAAGATTCGCGGATAAGATTTAACGAGCACGTTTGGCGGACATCCAAGTGCAGCCAAGTTCAATACTACATACAATCCAACTACTTCCGTGGGTGGTGGTGGTGGGTTTGGCACTGAAAGCGCTAAACAGACGGTGGAATGTTTGTAAAATCGTTTTGTTTAAAGGAAGCGACCAGAAAAACTTTAAGCTAACCAAAGTTAAGACGTAACGACGTAAGTTTATCTACGAAAGGAGCTTTCGAAGCTTTCAATAAACTTCATAAACGCTGCAAGAGAGCGGCTAAAAAGAGATAAAATATGCCGTTATGGCCAATATGCTCTACAAACCCATTCTTAGTGTATTCAGCTGTCATAACAGTGACGAAACCGCTCCGGCCTCCGCCATGCAAGGCAGCAGTAGGCAGGCCGCAGCTCAGGGGGCAGGAGGCATATTTCAATATTGAGATATTGTGTTGCCGCCCACGGGTACTGCGACATAATGCAATACAATATATTATTTGATATTTGGTTTACCCGCCTGACGCCTCGTCATAATATTGCATCACTATTTAACTCGAATGCTGCAAACATAGTTTAGAAAGACTGCATGATGTAGCTATGTTTCATGTTCAGTAATATACATAATAGCAATATTATGCCAAATACTAAATAGTGACGACTGAAGACTGAGGAAGTTGCTCTTTGCTTGCATAATTATATACGCATGATTACTTAGCATAAATACTTGTTAAAAAATAATACTTTTGAAAATCCGCCTTAATTTATGTAAAAAAACTACGAGAAGCGGCAAGGAACTTGAAAGTTTTATGTCTGAATATGAAGTTTTGTGCTCGTCTCAAGGTTTGGACTCTATATATTACGCGAAACTTACTTCCCAAAGGGCATAATTCAAGGCGAAGAAGGGTCATAATATTCAATTTTTGACATTTATTATAAAGTTTTTTGTTTCACATCCGTTAGGACCATATTATTGGTCATCGCAAATCGCAATCAGTGATGCAAGACATCGTCTGATCGGAAGTCTAAAGTCTGCTGACCGGCGGACGAGTCACGATTATTCACCATGACTCGTCAATTCCACCGATAATTCCACTAATAACCTTCCTTCTCCCAGCTTTTTGCTCGATCGTGCACAGAAGCTACTCTGTGGGATGTGACGTCACACCGAATAATGGATCTCCAAGGTTTCGGCCGAAGCCGTATCGAATTGCCGGCTACCGACAGACACTGTCGATACACTATACGGTGCTAGAGATGCAATGTTTGTACAACTAACAAGACGTGAATTAATATGAATCCGAAGTCTGGCAGATTCCTAATTCATTTTGGAAATCTAAATTATGAAGAGATGATCGCCGTTTAAGACGAATAATGTTATTTGTTAAATTAGGAACCGTACATTCTTCCAGGATAAAAATAAGTTTCTCAAGTTTTTTTTTTGGGACTCAAAATTCAAAGTTCAAAGCGCCTATAAAGTACTATAAACCCATCGAAAGCGGTTCAACGGTTTGAGCCGTTGAGCGTGGTAAAATAGACAGACAGAAAGACAGACCCAGCATTGTTCGAAAGGAGGACACACAATTTTTTTTTTTGTTTCAGTTGTACCTATGGGGACCCCTAAAATTTATTATAATTTTTCCATTTTTGTATCAAAATCTTAATGCGGTTCACAGACTACATCTACTTACCAAGTTTCAATAGTATAGCTCTTATAGTTTCGGAGAAAAGTGGCTGTGACATACGGACGGACAGTCAGACAGACATGACGAATCTATAAGGGTTCCGTTTTTTGCCACTTGGCTACGGAACCCTAAAAACATGAGTTAATGACACAATTATTAATTTTATCAATTGAAATAAACGCTTCTCCAATTAATAATACATTAAGTTGCTGTACACTACTCGTAGGAAACTATTGCCGAGATAATATTATTATTCATTACATTATATATTAATTATAGTTATTACTATTTATATAGTTGTAGGTAGTTTTAATTGGCTGCTGTTAGATATAATTAGGATAGGAGTAAATAATTTTCATGACGTACGCGGTACGAATAGCAACAATTTACCCATCGTAATATTTATTAACGGCACAACTTATATGGTATTATGTGAGGAATATTATTTACGTTTTTTGGACATTAAATCATTTAATTGACACCTACAGAAAATTTTGTGGAATAAATTCATTTTCACTTAAATATTTTTTCTTAGCATAATAAACTTTTGGTTGTTTTGCTATCCGTACAATGACAGTGACACAGTATTGGCCACTGACCAGTATAACTTGGCCTCTGCTGTGTTTTAAGCCAGCGCCAGACATGTTATCAAATACGCAAATACCTATGCAAATTCGCCAAGTGTGGCACTGACATTTGCCTATTTGTGCAAAGTTTGAACACAATATATTTGTAGTTTGCCGTCGTGAGTCGGTTTTTCTGCGCACATCAAAGTAAATAAACTTCAAAGTTTGTGCGGCACACTTGTCGCAGGCCGCACAAACTTAGAGCAGTGGTAGATATTTTGAACGTCGATTAATGGAGTGGAGTAATGACGTGGTTATCGAATTTCTTGAGCTACCTACTTCAAGCAGAACCCTCAAAATGGAATCCGAAAAATAGGGATCATAAAAATCGTAACCTTGTAAACGACGCATAAAAATAGTTTGTCCGTCCCGTTTATTTATTTACGTATTGTAAAAATTTAATTATATTATAAAAAATTAAACGCACTCAAATAAAAGAGATTGACGGCGTCCACTAAATCGTCGCCCAATCTTTCAGGCATCTTTGCAATAACTGTGCCGTAAAACATTTGAAAACAAGTCTGGCAGGCAAATTTGTGATCCTGTTTGGGCACGTCAAAGTTTTCAAAAAGTTTGCTCAAACTTTGAAGCCCATGTCTGGCGCCGGCTTTAGGGCCAACCCACACGTACCACAACCACACCACGTCGCAACTACAAAATGCCGTCAAGCAGTGGTTACGTGTGAATGATGTCCTGCAGCTTTTTGTAGTTGCGTTGTGGTACCGACTTATACCGATTTTAATCTCACGCGGCACGCCTCTGTTAGCTATCATCGTTCACACTCACTCTACTAGGTTTTACTATTTTAATTAGTACTTAATCACTATCTAGTATCTGTCAATAAATACTGCCCTTTTTTCGCCACTTCATAGGGAATGAGACGTGCGTCCTCCTACTATCTGTGAGACTGTGAGGTAATCTTTTAAATCGCTAAGTATTTAGTAATTTATGTCCCGAAACATAATACTAAATAAGTAGTTACTACTGCCAGCAGCCAGCAGTCAGCAGCCAGCAGTCAGCAGCCAGCAGCCAGCACATAATATGTAATTATTTACTACCCAGCTGGAATATCTGTAGAGTGTAGACTCAGCTGGCGCCTGGCGGTCTGGGATACGTGATAACTGATAACTGATAACCCGCCCACGCCATAATCACGTCAAAAATGGTCCACAGAATATTATACTCCATCCGCGCAACAATAAATTTATTTATATGTATAAGTACAAAAAATATTATTGTTTTTGCTGGCGTGTCAAATTAAACAAAGAAAAATTTAAAACGTGACTAATGAGCATTTCGCAAATTTCCAAACACGTCAATATAATAAGTGTGTCGGTAATTATTATTATTATCTCATTAGTCATTAGCGAGAAAATAATCGTCATCGATTACCGCGAACGTGAACTGATATCATCGTCATTATCTATTTATTGATAACGGAAAACGACGCGACCGTCGAAAGCACGTCGAAGGCCGATCCGACAGATTTGAGGTACTCACTACTTCAACTGTGTCTTCAAATTACGAATTCCTCCCCTCCCCTTGTATGGGTCGATTCATGGAAAAACACACCCTACCTGTCCTGGGTCCTTTCCATTCAGGTGCACCTTTCTCAATTTCCTACAAGTCATTTTTAGGGTTCCGTAGTCAACAAGGAACCCTTATAGTTTCGGTCTGACGTCCGTCCGACTGTCTGTCCGCGGTTTTTATTTTTATTTTCTTTATTTACTTATGTCTTTTTAGGATATCTGACTTGGAAAAAATTTCCCTAGTCCGTGTTTATCAGCAATGTGTTATGAATAATATGATATCATCCTAATTCCTAACACAAAGTTCTCGTTGTTTTATCAATAGCAGCAGAGGTTGTCTGAGGTCAGATGTGAGATGACCAACGCTGTGAGCGATCACGTGACCCAAATACCGAAATACCATCACTCAATACTCAGAACCCTGGACTGAGGAATGCAGACGATCTAGTCTTAGTAGATCTCTAGTCTATCCGGGACCTAGCTAGTAGACGTTAGAGAGTGGTGTCAGTGGTGTAGGAAGTGGCTATCAAACAGGACTAAAAATATCCATCAGTTGAATAGTAACTACTAACTAGTAAAGGTCGTAAAGTAACTATCCTATGTATAATGTAATACGACTACAAGAAATACATAGCATAGTATAATATCAAAATAATATTTACAGTTTATGACGATCAAATTCAAAAAATATTTCAAAATCTCAAAAATATAGTTTGTGTACTTAAACTGAACAAATTGAAGTACACAAGCTGTTTTGAGCAACAGGCACCATATTATATTTTTTATTCCTGCGCTAACACAGTGCACAATAATAATTATTGGAAGTTTTTTAGTATCGACGTAAATCCCATCACAGTATGACGCACGACCGCTAAAAAAACGACGAAGTTTGTTGCCGCGACCCTCTGACCCCGAAATCTAAGCTGATTGATACTTCAATGATCAAAGGTCTTTTCGCTCATTTTTCTGTTTCATTCGGCATCTCGTACTTCAAGTGAACACAAAATGTAACATTAGTGCCGATTGTAAATTCAAAGAAAGACGAAGCATTCATTCACAGGTAGGGAATGGTAGGGAATGCAATCTCGTTCTCGCGAGATCTCGGCCTTTTTTTTTTAGCGAGATTGATCTCGGACGAAAAAACGCGAGATCTCGCGAGTTTGACGAGATTGCACTTGAGCATAAAAACGTCTTATTCGAAGCGCGGACTGACAAGTAAAACCAAAGAGGAGCTGGCCTAAGCAAGTGTGCAGTGTGCACTGTGATTTTCAACTAGGTCCTGAGTCAACTCAACTTAGATAATAAGTTTTTTTTTTTGACTTCTCGATGTTTTGTTTGTTATAAAAGAACTGTTTTATTACTAAAAGATTTTTGTTTCATATTAGAAGAGAAGACTGGTATTTCTTTCATTTGTTATTTGATAGATACGTATGTCAAAGTTTACTATTAGAAGTTTATTAAAAAATTATAGACAGATACGTCAAACAATGTTTGATGCATGAGTCTATTGAAAAAATTCGTGAAAATAAAATGTGTTTATCTCATCTATACTAATATTATAAAGCGGAAGAGTTTGTTAGTTAGTTTGTTTGTTTGTTTGAACGCGCTAATCTCAGGAACTACTGGTCCGATTTGAAAAATTCTTTCAGTGTTAGATAGTCCATTTATCGAGGAAGGCTATAGGTTATATTTTATCACGCTAAGACTAATAGGAACGAAGAAATAGAGGAAAATGTGAAAAAAACGGGGGGAAATTATTTGAAAGGGCTTATTTGAACGCACTAATCTCAGGAACTACTGGTCCGATTTGAACAATTCTTTCAGTGTTAGATAGCCCATTTATCGAGGAAGTATATAGGCTATATTTTATCACGCTAAGACGAATAGGAGCGAAGAAATAGAAGAAAATGTGGAAAAAACGGGGGAAATTATTTGAAAGGGCTTATCTCACGAACTACTAGAGCAATTTTTTTGTTATTTGGGTCAGATAAGAAGTAGACTACGTGGAGAATCACAGGCTATTTTTGTAGACTGATTTGTCTGTGAAATATCTATTTACGCGGGCGAAGCCGCGCGGAACGTCTAGTAAATCATAATACTTATAATATTTATTATATTTACCTAATTTATTCAAATATTGTGATTATTTGCAAAAAAAAACCCACCAAACTGCTAATCTCGCGAGATCTCGAAATTGGCGAGATCTCATTGTTATTCATAAACTCGCAGGATCACGCTTGAACCCCAATCACGCGAGATTTGCATTCCCTATATCACAGGAACACATTGTTCAAATCACTCGAGTGAACCGTCTGATATCAGCTAAGCGAGTGAGACAACGCAAACGTATCTAAACCCCCGGTTACTGAATTGGCCCCTAACATGACATGAAAATACGAATTACGAATAGCAGGACGTAATGAAAAGAATAAGTACTTTCTAAGGACATAGTGAACTTGGCAAGAACGCGTATCACCTCTCAACACGCTTAAAACTTAGAAAAAAAAAAAAAGTCGCTTTATGAAGTTGGGAAATAACTTTAAGTAAAAAAACTGAAGAATATCCAGGATAGATTTATAAATTCATAGTTACATAATAGTCGAACCAAAGAACGCAATTCCGAAAATTTTAAGATAAACACTGATCAAGTTACTTTATATCCAAGTTCCAACCAAAGCTAAGGACACAATGAATGCAAAACTCGATAAGATTACGCCACAGTATTACAATACATATTTACCTATGGAATATTGTAATACATACTGTGATTACGCGCCAGCCTTCCGCGATAGATACCGACCTCGAAGATCGCGTTACACGCGCGTCAGGCGCCCAGCCCTCGCAGACTGCAAGCCACGGTCAAGGCCGAGGACTTTCACCACCAGACAACACTAGTATGTTCTTATAGTTAATTTACCTCCCGAGTTCCCATAGAGTGTACCTTATGTCACAAACATAGATACCGATTTTCGACTCCTGTTGAAAGAGGTATTACTCTGAAGTGATCGTACTGGACTGAGTCGAGAAGGAATATAATAGTGGACGTTACAGTTATAGCTGACTGGAATCATCCGGAAGATAGCTAGTTCGTAGAAGCACCAGAAGCTCTAGTGAGTAGGCGATACCATAATGCAACTTAATATTTACAGCAGATTAACTGCCATTTCTCTTGACACCTCTCCATCGAGTCCAACAGACTACATACCATTCAGCGATCACCCCACGACATAATATAGATTGTGGTAACTTATTGCAGCCGTTATCATCATAAAATATTATAAAAAGTTTTTTCGGTATTCGGTAACATAAAACAGGAGTCGAATCTCGTTTTACAATTTTATGCATTCGTATTATGTTTTACAAACTTCCGACGACCATTTCAACTGCTATTATATTCAATGTCAAAATTAAGGAAAACAAAATCTAATCTCGTATTTTATGCATTTGTCATAGCTTCATCATTCATATTATCTGTAATCTGCAACCTGTTTTATATCATTTATTGTGTTACACCTTGTGGGAGACAATTTACAAGAATCCGAGCAATTATTTTGGATGATAATTTAATTGCATTTGTACACGTCGTATTTTTAATTTGTTTTTAAGTTTTTTTCACCTTTGAACACAAGTTTTCCGTTCACAACCTTGACTTCTACCATAAATTATTGGCTCAGCGTAAATATCCGGCCGTCGATGACTGGCTCGAGTAGTGGTGAGTGGTCCAGTACCTCCAGGCTCTAGCCGGTTCCTTGTTTACCGATGACAAGCCGGTATCGACAGATCGAGGCAAGTGACCTTATGAAGAGGTACAACTTCGAAATTCTTGGTAAACAACGTAAACAACTCATAAGTTAGACTTTTTTAGATAAGAAAAATAAGCTTGCAAGTTGCATACAATTCGAAATACGGTCAGGTGAGGGATTGCAAATTTTTGGAAATATGATACTGATTTACATTATTTATGGCATTTTTGAGGTACACCGTACAGCTAGTTATTGCCAGTCCGTCGAATCGAAACTCGGGGGGGGGGGGGGGGGGGGGGGGGGGGTCGAGTCAAATATCATCTAATCTTACGTTGGAGAGAGGGGGGGTCTCGGCAAATCTCACGTAATTTTTTTTCTCATTGTTACAAAAAAATTGTACTCTTTTGGTCCATTTCATCCAGATTGTACGTATATCTATGCTTAAGATTTAATCGTAAGCGTAATCGTAATACGATTAAGATCGTTCGCTAATTCGTTCGAAAGAAAATAATTTCATTCATACTTTGACGTTATACATCTACTGACTGTCAAACAATCCAACGCGTTTACGGAAACCCACATTTTGAAAAATCTCACGTGAGATTGGGGGCTGGGGGAGGGGGTTGCATAAAATCTCACGAAATCTCACGTGGGGGGGGGGGGAGGGAGGGTCAGAAAATTAAAAAAAAACCTTACGTAATTTGTAGACGCCCCCTTAGCCGTTCGGTATAGGCACACGCCGTACTACATTCACCAGCGCGGCGCGTGGCGGGATGTAGCATTGACCCTGCTGCTGACTCAGAACCGGTCAGAACAGCCAGCCAGGCTCCGTCGGAACCGGTCAGCTCATCAGTGCACGCGCGAGATGGTTCTCAACCGGTCAGTACATCATTGTTTCTGTGAGTCCTGCTTGCTGTAGTCACGCGAGTTGCAGCTCAGCCGCGAACGTGTGTGGTTCCGTCCCAGATCGACGCGCGACGTAATCAATGCAGATTGTAAACAATACCCTTTGTGTTAATACGAACGTGTTCTTGCAAATCAAATGAGTGAAACGGATGCTGATTTTCATTTATTTCGGTTTACTTGCATAGAGCTGGGTATAGAGATACCATAATATTTAACTCAGGCTTAAATTAAGCCTGAGTTAAATATTATGGTATCTCTTTCATAAATAGAAGGAACGGCAGGTACATGATGATAAAGTTTTAACCCTAGCAAATAAGCTTGCTCGGTGATTGTTGCCAGTTGCCACACAAGAATCCACGCAGTCTCTGACGACCACTTGTAACAATTCAGGCATCATCTTGTGATTCACGACAAGATTCTTGTGAATTAGTGGGCTATTGACCTTTGTGAGCAGCGGGAATCGGGATCAATGATTAAACTATATTCGATATCGACCAGTTTATTAGAGTCTAGTACTGTTAGCAATTAATACATACCTAGAGATACTGTGCTAAATGTCAGTTGACTCATCAGGCCCTTGAGTGACGGGCGACGGCTGATAGACGTAAGTGTCAATCTAGTGCACATACTGAGCACTGCTCAGCAGTCACGTAGGTCATGACTGGGGATACCAGAAACCCATGAATAATAATAATAATTGTGCAATGTGCATAATGAATCATCTTCATAATTTTCATCATCTACTTAAATGTTTGACGTCAACCCACTTTACTGACACGAGGGCCTAATATGAACAACATAATATTCCAGCTTCCTCTATTTTTTTTAAGTCGGTTATAAAAACGGCACGTGCCACATCACATGTGCTAAAACCACAGGCTAAAACCCACACCGTATCGAAAGTCCTAACCCTCGTGAAGTCGTGAGTCGTGACTCGTCACGTGTTGTAAAATATCGTCGCCTCGTAAAATGCGAGCTTCGTGAGAGCGACAAAGTATGTTTAATTAAATAAAAACGTATATTTCAGGCTGATTGTCGATTGTGAGACTGACAATATGCAATCAAGACGGCCGCCTATTGTAGTCATGATCATCTGGATTTATGATAATTATAATTATTATATTCAAGGAATTTTAACAATAGCTTCACGAAATTAAGTAGGTACCTTGCCCAGAACCATAACTTATCTTTGTTCTTTGGTTTACTAGAAAAATAATTCTACTTATCTATACTATATCTATACTAATATTATAAAGCGGAAGAGTTTGTTAGTTTGTTTGTTTGTTTGAACGAGCTAATCTCAGGAACTACTGGTCCGATTTGAAAAATTCTTTGAGTGTTAAATAGCCCATTTATCGAGAAAGGCTATAGGCTATATTTTATCACGCTAAGAGTAATAGGAGCGAAGAAATAGAAGAAAATGTAGAAAAACGGGGGAAATTATTTGAAAGGGCTTATCTCATGAACTACTACAGCAATTTTTCTGTTATTTGGGTCAGATAAGAAGTAGACCACGTGAAGGATTATAGGCTATTTTTTGTAGACTGATTTGTCTGTGAAATATCTAATTTACGCGGGCGAAGCCGCGCGGAACGTCTAGTAATATTATAAAGCGGAAGAGTTTGTTAGTTTGTTTGTTTGTTTGAACGCGCTAATCTCAGGAACTACTGGTCCGATTTGAAAAATTCTTTCAGTGTTAGATAGTCCATTTAACGAGGAAGGTTACGTTACTATATTTTATTACGCTAACAGTAATAGGAGCGAAGAAATAGAGGAAAATGTGGAAAAAACGGAGGGAAATTATTTGAAAGGGCTTATTTGAACGCGCTAATCTCAGGTTCTACTACTGGTCCGATTTGAAAAATTCTTTCAGTGTTAGCCCATTTATCGAGGAAGGCTATAGGCTATATTTTATCACGCTAAGATAAGATATTTTAGGAGCGAAGAAATAGAAGAAAATGTGGAAAAAACGGGGGAAATTATTTGAAAGGGCTTATCTCACGAACTACTAGAGCAATTTTTCTGTTATTTGGGTCAGATAAGAAGTAGACCACGTGAAGGATCATAGGCTATTTTTTGTAGACTGATTTTTCTGTGAAACATCTAATTTACGCGGGCGAAGCCGCGCGGAACGTCTAGTTATCTAATAATCTATACTAATATTATAAAGCGGAAGAGTTTGTTAGTTTGTTTGTTTGTTTGTTTGAACGCGCTAATCTCAGGAACTACTGGTCCGATTTGAAAAATTCTTTCAGTGTTAGATAGTCCATTTATCGAGGAAGGCTATAGGCTATATTTTATCACGCTAAGACTAATAGGAGCAAAGAAATAGAGGAAAATGTGGCAAAAACGGGGGGAAATTATTTTAAAATGCTTATTTGAATGCGCTAATCTCAGGAACTACTGGTCCGATTTGAAAAATTCTTTCAGTGTTAGATAGCCCATTTATCGAGGAAGGCTATAGGCTATATTTTATCACGCTAAGACTAATAGGAGCGAAGAAATAGAAGAAAATGTGGAAAAAACGGGGGAAATTATTTGAAAGGGCTTATCTCACGAACTACTAGAGCAATTTTTCTGTTATTTGGGTCAGATAAGAAGTAGACCACGTGAAGGATCATAGGCTATTTTTTGTAGACTGATTTGTCTGTGAAATATCTAATTTACGCGGGCGAAGCCGCACGGAACGTCTAGTACTTAATATTATTAAGCGGAAGAGTTTGTTAGTTTGTTTGTTTGAACGCGCCAATCTCACGAACTACTGGTACGATTTGAAATATTATTTCAGTGTTAGATAGTCCATTTATCGAGGAAGGCTACAGGTTATATTTTATCACGCTAAGACTAATAGGAACGAAGAAATAGAGGAAAATGTGGAAAAAACGGGGGGAAATTATTTGAAATTATTTGAACGCGATAATCTCAGGAACTACTGGTCTGATTTGAAAAATTCTTTCAGTGTTATATAGCCCATTTATCGAGGAAGGCTATAGGCTATATTTTATCACTCTAAGACTAATAGGAGCGAAGAAGTAGAAGAAAATATGGAAAAAACAAGGGAAATTATTTGAAAGGGCTTATCTCACGCACTACTAGAGTTATTGTCTGTCTATTGGATCAGATAAGAAGTAGACCACGTGAAGGATCATAGGCTATTTTTTGTAGACTGATTTGTCTGTGAAATATCAAATTTACGTGGGCGAAGCCGCGCGGAACGTCTAGTATATTATAACAGGGTAATTAATTAATGTCTTTGAAACAATCATATTTATAGATAACGATAAATTGTGTTTTGTTTGTAAGATAATGTATTTAGTATTGTAGCTGTAGGTACTAGGTACTCGACCTGCTGAGTAAATGTAAACAAACCTCGCCTGTTGCTCGTAGCAGTAAATTCATCGTTTCTTTGCGATTTTACGAAACATGTATGAAATTAAAGATTTTACTTGGAAATTACACCAATCCGGAATGTATTGATTTCCAAGCAAACTAGTATCAACAAAGCAAACGACCTATTTTTCACTTCGTGAGAAATGAAAGGGGTGTATTGCTTGGGGTCGCAGGTAGCTCGTTAAATAGGTGCCCGCATTCCGGAACTTGGCCATCCTTTATATTAGACTTTGAATACAAAAACATTTAATTCGGAACTACATAATATATTACGGATAAAATCCATGGAGTTCAAATTGTATAGGACTTAAGTCTTAATGGAACCATTCATCAAAAGCTTACAACTTCACTTATTAGTTATTTTCTGGGTACCATATCACGGCCGCAGCTTTACAGGCCAGCTACTATGATAAGTTATAAACTGTTATACAGTTTGTAGTTTGTAAATTGTGGCCATGTGAGCGAGTCTGGCGAGATGCAACAGTCCCCTGCACACAAAGGGTTTTGCCCAGGCCCCAGGGACGCGCACCAAACGCACGCTCTTATTTCGGACCCCTCAAGAGAAAAAATATAAATTCGTTTAAATAGAAATATTAGAGTGCCTAGCTACGCTTATGTGTAATTAATGTACAAAGCTTCTATTGTAAAGGGTGGTAAATAAATAATATTGTAAGCAGGAGTAGACGCAGTCTTTGTATTGAGCAACCCGTGAGTGTATTCAGAAGTCAGAACTTAAAACATCAAACAAATAAGTATTGAAAGTAGGAAAGCGAAGAAATGTGTTTCTTTGAAAACAGCTTTAAAAGCTGCCTCGATCTTCGGGTAGTACAGGGTGTAACAAAACTAAGTAATAATACTTAAAGGCGTGTACGTGTTCCTCGTAGAGAGTTTACTGTGAAAGTAGCAGCGCTCAAAGACCAATTTTTTTTTCACTTTTGTATGGGAAAACTCGTGAGTCGTGACGCTCGGGCGCTTGGCAAGCGCCGTTTGCCCATACAAAAGTGAAAAAAAAATATTGGTCTTTCAGTGCTGCTGCTTTCACAGTGAACTCTCTACAAGGAACACATACACACCCTAAAGTATTATCACTTAGTTATGTTACACCCTGTATAATACTTGACATAATTATTTTTACGTCGGAATATTATTGAGATCTCAGTGAAGAGTCAAGACTCGAGAATTCCTTCTGAGTGCACTTCAAAGCTTTCGATAAAAAAAGCTTACCGCGAATCCTATGTTGATGAAGACGAAGATCTTGTCCGCGGAGCACCCCCGCGCGCAGCCCATCCTGACTCCCGCAGCCCGCTCACCGAACACCTGCACCAGGCTGAAGACCGAATCTAGTAGACACTAGTTTTCGTTCATTCACTAATCACTGCAAACACAACACGAGGCGCGCGCTCGACGCGTGTTCCTACTCGCGCGGCCTGTAAGGCACTGCAGGGGCGGCCGGCGGGGGCAGCGGGCGGTGGCGCGCGACGCCCGGGGCGCAGCCGGCTCGTGACCGGGAGCGCCTCCGCCCTCCGGCCTCGGGATTCGGGACTCCCGCGTAGGGTTACCAAATACACAAAAGTCTTGACAAAATTCCTGATTTTCGGCCAAAATTCCTGACACGAGCTATATTTTATTTGTTGATTTTTTTTAATTTTTAATTTGTCAATGTTGATTGATTTATGTTTATATCCGGTGTTTATATCCAAATTTATATCGAAAAAAGATAATTATTACGATTATTTAAAAGTTACAATATTTTATATGTAAAAAGTACTTCTGCCTTTACCTTTTTTGTTATTGTGATTAAAAATAAAAGCTTAGTTATAAGATTTTATTGTTTCAATTATTTGCCGAAAATTTCTGACATTTCCCTTTTCCGGCCGCATTCCTGACATAATTATGTCCAAAATTCCTGATATGTCAGGAAAATTACTGACATGGTCACCCTACTCCCGCGCCCCGCGCCCCGCCCCCGACAACTTTTGGAAGTACAAATTCCAAACTTTCGACAGCAGTGAAGAAAACCAAAGTTGTGCTTCCAAGTTCCAAGTTTTAATAATGTTGTACATGGTTGTACCATACGGGAAAATAATACAGTACTGTGTTCATGGGCGTACCCAGGGGGGGGGGGGGGGGGGGATCATGTTGACGTTCTTACTTAGGGTGGTCAACATGATCCCCTGCCCCCTATAACTTTAACTTTAACCATAACAAAAAGTCAAATGAACTGTCAAATCCCTAGTAAAAGTCCATTATGGACGCCATATTTGACCTTTACTTTAACTTTAACTACGCCTCTGGTGCAACCCACCCTTAAAGTATCTTATCTAGTAACTACTTTTATCTATAAAAATTAAAAATTAAGAAAACGAATTTTTGCCATTTGTTTGCAATACGTACAATATTTTTACAACTAAAAATTATTAATTTTTTATTCTTTATAAACACCTAGCTTATAAAAAATTTGATTTGCCTTTTTTTTTGACCAAAAATTATGAAAAATTTGACGGCCCAGAACCTGGGCATACCTGGGTACGCCCATGACTGTGTTGTACTATCAGAGAAGTTGATTCATAGGCAGTTGACGGACCTACGTAAGTTGGTGGCGTTATGTTAAATCCAGCCGACAGATTGCGACTTGTACTGAATTGACATAACTCAACCAAATGACGTAGGTCCGTCAACTGCCTATGAATCAATTTCTTCGATGGTACACACACATGAGCTTTGGTTGACTTATTCTTCTTCTTTTATTATTATTATTCTTATTATGGCACTTCGGCTATAAAACCATGGCCAGTGTCGAGTAAATGGCGGGAAACAATGTTCTAGTATAGTACAATTTTTAGCATCGTTTTCATGTCAGGTCTAAAGTCCAGTCAAAGTCTAAGTAAAAGTCAATACAGTCAAGGAGTCAAGTTGGTCGATTCAGTAAAGTGGTAGACGCTTTACTAAAACTTTCGATGGAGTTTTGGAGGGAACACAAAATAGCACGTTTCTGGATATTACATCACTTTCCTACACTTGTGCATGAAAACGAATATCTAATGGTTAATATCCTACCAATAATACACATTAAAAACCCAGTTAACACAATTTTAGGAAAATAATACAAAAACACAACATCACTCTTTCACATTCCCGGCAAAACTCCCAGTTTAAACTTTAAAGACCGATTTTAGTTGACATACGGAGAGGGGGGCCCCCCTAAGGCATGGATTGCTTAGGGCATCAAGTAGTCTTAATCCGTCACTGTCTCTGACCTAACAGCTACTGCATGGTGAATAGTCAATAGGTCATGTATTTATAAATAATACATTCTTCCGCCTAAATTCCAACAGTCCGACTTCCTAGATATCAATATCGCGGCATTAGATCAAGGTAGTGAAGTTCAAGGTCAATGAACTGACGCTGCCAGTTGCCACCGTGCGGGAGGTGTGCCAAAACTACCATTCTCAGTTCGTCTTTCTTTTCTTCTGGATTCTCTAAAATTTGGAAGTTTTCTCATACTTGAATATAATATAGCACATAACAATAACCAACCTGTTGCCAATAGCCTCGTAATTTTGGTTATAACTTGCGTCCTCTAATAAATGCAATATTCGGTCCCTAACTTGTAACATTTCAATGGACTTAAAAAGGTGGTTCTTATTTTAAATAAAAACCGGCCAAGTGCGTGTCGGACCACGCGCAATATAGGGTTCCGTAGTACCGCTAGTTTTTTTTAAATTTTGTATGGTCAATGAATGTACATTTATAACGTGTTTTACACTACTAACAACATCATCTCAGTTACTTGCAAAGGAATTTGAACGAAAAGTTCCTTTATACTTCGCCGAATACATTTTTTTTAGTTAATCGACTATTACTCAATAACTTATGAGTCTTCTTAGCCGTGATAGTTTTCCTTTTAAATTCCGCATATTTCCTACTCCCGTGAATTTTTTCACATTTCCAGAAGCAACCGTTTAGCTGGTAGAAGGGGGGGACACTGGAGTCTAACGATTTTTTCCACTTTAAAACTTAATATTTCACAAACGGATCCCTAAATCGGAAAATGATCTATGAATACTCATAATATTTTTAAAAAACTTATCCAATGACACCCCACACGATGGGGTGGACGCGAAAAAAAAAATCATCCCCGCTTGATGTGTAGGGGAAGATACCATAAAAAAAAATTTTTGATTTCATGTACCATTTTGTCGGAATCATTAATATGTGCATCACAGATGTGCATTCATGCCAAATTACAGCTTTGTAGGTATACCTATAGTCTCTGAGCAAAACCGCAGACAGACAGACAGACAGACAGACGGACAGACAGACGGACAGACAGACGGACAGACAGACGGACAGACAGACGGACAGATAGACGGACAGACAGACGGACAGACGGACGGACAGATCGAAACTATAAGGCGCGCCGCAGACGTCACACTTTTTGTGTGATCGAGTCTGCGGCTTACATACCTACAATCTGCATGGCGCGCGCCATCACTGTATGTAAGCCGCAGACTCGATTACACAAAAAGTGTGACGTCTGCGGCGCCCCTAAGGGTTCCTTGTTGACTACGGAACCCTAAAAACGAAGTTAGTAGTTACCTACACAAGTAATAAATAAATGTGATGACATCCGAATACCGATCTAGCACAACGTCTCGTTGACTCCGACTACTGTAATTACGCGCTATTACCAAATATTACCGCACAGTTAATGGCTCACATTCAAGCATCGGCAGAGTGCATTGATGAGGTCAATTGAGGGGTTACTTACCTACCGGCTACCCGTTGTGTCCACTGTCCGGTGTCCTAATCCTATATTATATTATTATTAAGTATTATTCATGTTTTGAGACAGACTAGCTTGTGAGTTATAAAATTATTTTAATACGATCCTATATTCGATGCTATAAAAATTATCGTTATGGGCCAGGCCACAACACTGCCTTGCGCATCGCAAAAAGCTACATATTTGCTTTTTAAAGGTTGCTTTGCGATACGACGCCGTAACGTGTTGTGACTTGTGGCCTGGCTAAAGGGTCTCGCAGTAAGCAGTTGCAAAAACTCACACTCAACGCTCTGCTAGAGGTAACAACAGACAACTTAATACATATCAGTTATCACGGTATTTGATAACATGTTCGTGACACTGTGAAAACATATAAAATGGACCGGGAAGCGAGCAGACGGATCACCTGTTTGTAACCTGTAGCTGACCATAGACTTTTAACATACGTCGGTTACTTCTCTGGTATTGCGAGTTGCAATTTCAGCCGGCCGACTCCTTTAGGTTATCACTCAAAAAACCACAATGTAGGTAAGGTGACGCCTTGATAATTTGGCTGCAGCGATATCGATTTTTCTCAACGATGACTAAAGCTAAGAAATTAAAGTTCATTGTCAGTATTCATCATGTCTTTATCTTTGAATTACCCCTAGCATAACACGATTGGTCAACTTTTATAACACAGAATAATTAATCAAAAAGACCTCTATAAAAACAAGGATTCTAATTTTGCCAACAGAGGAGAATGATTTAAGCTTCCAAAATTTGTACATAGATTAGTTCAAGCATACACTATAATTTGCCCATAGCTTATATGAAATATATTTATGGTTTTTAAATTACGCGACAAAAACCATTTTGTCGCTTACGCGTACTTACGCCCTTTCCATTTCTTGCTGTTCCATTGCTTGTTTTCTATGAGAGATGATATATTTCTCATAGAAAACAAGCGATCTAAAACATATCCAAAACGATTTTTTACTTTAACGCGGCGTCACCTTAATTTACATTTTACGCCGGTTTTCTGTGATCGGTCTGATTCGGTCGAGCGACCTAGTCGAACATCTTCTACATTTATCTTGTGTAAGAGTTGTTACATGTGACATTATATCACTATTTTTATCAGTCGGGTTCCTCGAAGCAATCAGTTACCATGTTGTATTACAAGTTACATCACATAAGTATACCTACTAACAAATGTATATCTGATGAATGATGATCTATGCTCTGGATTACATTGAGCAATGTGTACCTAATGCAAAATTGATTTCTTTATGCCGTGGATGATGGATCTATGGAACGAAGTAAAGTTGTGATGTCAAAAAACAGTACGAGCATAATATTATGTACCTAATTTGATACTATTAGCTCTATCTATTGTAGGTACACCTTTGTAAATAAATTTCTTCTGATTGATAAATTAGATTCTAGTAGCTCCATCTTCTGTACACATTTGTGAATAAATCACATTTTATACACATTTTAATTTGATACCAGTTTTAGCTCCATAATATATTGTACACCTTTGTAAATGTCAATAACAAAAACATTTTTTAAGAGTCCGTATACGAAATTTTGCCGATTTCGCTGATTTACAGGCGTGATTTAACAGTTAAAATACAGTATTTCTATAAGTTTTAATGCACAACATGTGAGATCATTTCAATTATAATCTAATGTTGGAGCTAGAATTTTATTTATTTTTTAAGTATTTTTAAATAATCCAACTCAAACCCGCGACAGTTTTGTGATTTTTGCTGTAAAAGGTTAAGAATATCACCTGTTTATGGATTGTATTGACGTCTTACGGCCGTTCCCAATATTCAATCTATCTCTGGTTTGACATACGACCGATCGCAGCTAACATTGAATTGACATAAAATATATGTCTCTAATGTCTAATGAGAGCTATTCCTATCTCTAGTAGGGCAAAACCAGAGATAGATCGAATATTGGGAACGGCCGTTAACGGTATGAAAAAAATACAATGTACTGTTGAGAAAGTCGTCTATACAATGTTCGAATTACTTTTTACCACTTTAATATGAAATAATTGAGTAAAAAAATATGTAACTCGGCAAAATTTTAGAGAAAATGGGCAAAGAATTGCTGTTAATTTCGGCAACTTGGAGCTGTAATTCATAAAAAGAAAACGACAGAAATAATCTACAGATAAAATACTATCCAATTCGAGAAAAAAGAAAAAAAAAACAAATTGTGCCAAAAGACACGATTCAAAACAACCTAGATCTCACATTATAATATTACTCGCCGCAAGGCTCGAGTCGGCAATCCGCGTTGAGCGCTTTCAGAGGGTGGCCGTATTGCTCTGCGCTCCTCGCCAATCCATCGAGATCGCGCAACGACTACAACAAATGTGACCGGACCGTGAGTTCTTGATACTTTAGTAGGTAAGTTTTTTTTTTTATATTTTGTGATGATTTTGACATGTTGTTTTGAATGTAATGTTAATGTAATCATTTATTATGCTTTCACAGTTGGGTTCGCTGAACTAATTTTTGTAACATTTTTTTAATTATGATTAAAATCAAATTTTCATATTCTCAGATCCGAAAATAACAGATGGCCGGAAAGAGCAAGAGCTTTAAATATGGCGCTGTGAAGCGCAAAAAGATTTTATTAAATAACTTTAAAGGTTCAAAGCGAGCCAAGAATGATTCCAGGTCAGTAATACATAATTATATTAATCTATTTTAAGCATTACTAGTTACTATGCGCGACAAAGGAGTGAAGAAGGTATTGTGATGGCTAAAAAATTAAGTGTGTGTGTCCGTCTGGGGCTCTTGTTCCCAAACTACTGGACGGATTTGGAATTTTGGATGAAATTTGGATACGGGGATTTTTTTTTTATTACTCGTCATTTTTTTTTAATTATTTTAAATATCTTGATTTTTTAGGGTTGTCACCATAGTAAATAATCTTATTTTATTTTTCTCTCGAAAATGGCTCTACCGATTTTGATGAAACTCTGTACATTAGTATAACTTTGTATGGTCTACTTTAGGTCTTAGTTTGGTTAGGTAAAATTTGAATAAAGTACATGTCATACAAACCTAGGTGGTTAACAAAAATGGCTTTAACGATTTTAGTGAAACTATGTAAATAATTATGTGTCATTTTTACTGTTGATATTTTGTGTAACAGTATAGAAATCGTGGTTTATTTCTGGTGGAATATCTTAGCTAGCCAGCTTGCCATTTTGAACTTTTAAGGATGGATTTCTTTTGAGATCGATATGTGAGTATCCGTGTGGTATCCAAACACGAATCTGTTGTCAGAACACACTCTTCGAGCATTAGATAGTTTGTAGGTACAATAATATAAATAACGTTGTTTCAGAGATCCTATGGCCTTCAACTTAAATTTGATATCAGAAAATCTACTGGCAGACTCAATCACAAATGATACTGCTCACCAGACTATACCTACAGGTTGAAGATTGATGTAAGACCCATACGAACGTATTCGAACTGTATGGGGCTTCCACTCATCATATTGAACAACATTTCCCAAGGAACCCATAGTCAATTCTTAAAAAAAAAAAAACGAAGCTCCATATAAATATTATGTTCAAAAGTTCAAAGTTGTTCAGTTTGATGAGTCAAACTTAACGGATCGGGCTTAACGGGTCGCTCGGTCAGGTCGGTCGAGATATTTAGGTTTAAAAATATCAATGTAACTGATTATCATTTTGTTTTTTGTGAACTGCCTTTATTTCCTGTAAAGTTACGAATATAGTAACATTTTTGATACAATATATTTCATGCAAACTAATTAACCAGACTTTTTATTTCAATTAAAAAACCACGATATTCAAATACACGTAAATAATAAAAAAAAGAATATCTAAGGATCAAAACCGTTTAATCACCAAAATTACCGTCGATTCACGCACAAGCGTCCTCGCGTTTGTGTGTGTGCGCGTTGGATACCTAATTTCGCCAGTCTCGATTTAGTTACCGGCCTCTTAACGTCAAGCAGAGACTAGACATTTTCTCTATGCGTCAAGAAAACCCTATTTTGCATCTTGCTTGGGAATTGGGATGGGAAATCCTACCACGGATATGTGGGACACGCTGCGATTGAGAACGGTGGAAGTGATGCCACTACACACTAAAAACTTGGTGGTACCAGACCACATATCTGGTCTCTGGTGGTACTCGTCACATCACGAGAGCTCCTCGACCTCGACAGGCACAACGAAGTCTGTAGTTCCGCACGAAATATTATATTAGTTTGACTACTAAACGCAAATGATTAAAATTTTGTAAGAGTAAAATGAAATGGCTCTCCTCCGGCAAAATGAGACACGAAAGTCATAATGAAAAGAGATTTATTAGTGTTTTAATATCAACATAAATTACGCTTACATCTACAATACAAAATACATGGCACGGGGCGCACCGCGATACTATACGGCAGGGTGGTCATACTTTTGATAATATACTTACTCAAAAATCTCTTGAGGTATTACTTATTTGTGTTACACTTAAGACTGTTTACACACACGCTGCAGTGGCAGCGGCACCGCCACCGCGGCGGTGCCGCTGCAATACTCATCCTTGTATTTCTATGGGCCCTTACACGCGGCGCCGCAGCGGCAGCGGCACGGTATCGCCAAATAGAAATACAAGGATGATTAATGGAGCGGCACCGCCGCGGCGGCGGTGCCGCTGTCGCTGCGGCGTGTGTGTAAACAGCCTTATATGTCATGGCGTATAAATATGTAGTTTCCAGCAATACGTTTTGGCTCATACTGGAGTCATATTTTGTTCTCATATCATCAAATTATACACTAATCACAACTCATATATTATTTGACACTAGCGGAATTAATGCCTAATGAGTATCGCGGTGCGCGTCTTACGTCTAGCGGCTACAGCGAAGGACACCAACTATCTCGACACGCAGGTACAACTCGTTACAATAAAGAGTAGAATTGAGACAATAGAAATCATTGACTGAGGCCTATTTGTACGCATCTGGGTTCAAACTAATCCTGAGTTATATCATGTTATTTTATTCAAAAATAAGAAGAATATCAGAGCCCGGAGGTGACATGATATTATGAACCCAGACAATATGCGCAAGTGGCCTTATTAGATTAAATTTGAATAAGTCTCTATTTATTTATAAAAATAATAATACACATTAACTGATCTATTAGGCACCACAAGATCCTCCCTTGTAAGTAAAGGTATTAAAATATTATTTCAGAGTAATAAAGACATTTGATGATTATTTTGTGGTGTCTATATCTAAATGACCCCGCGCGAAGATTAACAACCAGCAACTACAGCCACAGGTTGACAATCGGGGATAGTACTTTATGATGTAGAAAAATTACAGATTCATGCGAATTTATCGCGTGCGTAAGGCACGGCAGTCACAATCAGAACAATATTTCTACACAAGTACAGTCGGAACAATATTTTAAAGACCTAGTAGCAGGCATACGCTGACCACAGTAAAAATGATGGCAAATTTTAGGGACAAAATTACAGGTTACCTTTGCCAATCTAGCCCTCTGTCTATTTCTCTGCAAATTTTCTACAGTGGCTACTGGCTATACTAAGCGTGTCGATGTAACTCCGAGTCAACCTGTGGATGCTGACTTGAAAGCCAACTTCGGCTGTAGAATACATAATGCTCTAAAGAATGTTATATCAACGCGGTGGGTTAGTACTGTTAGTACAAACTAAACACAAATCAGTCAAATGATAATATGACACACGGCTTTGTACTGTGTACAGGCGTCGGGCGGCGCGCACGCGAACATGCAAGTAGTAGGTACATTACATAATTAATTATAAACTTCGTCGAACATGTCGCGAGTTCGTGCCGGCCTAAAATTTAATAAATCAAAATACAAAAATCAGTCTTGAACAAACGCTATGTAGCGCGCGTCGGCAGTGCGAATGCTGGTGCAGTCTCCGAGTTAAGATATCTTACACTCAGTTCGTTAGGTATAAATCTATTAAAAAAACAACAGTACAAACACTATAATAGAACACACATTTTGGTTATCCTATGACTCGACTATGCTAACAAATACAAAACTTGGGGGTGGCCAACTTTATCATATTCCTGTATTATGTTAATATAAACTACATAATAATATTATTTTAAATGCATCAATATTCTTTATTCATGTAGTTTTTATTACCTTACAGGTAATGCAATATATCAGTTAACCAGCCCCTTTACCTTATAGAACTATATTGTATTGGTACTGTGTTAGTACTCATATTATGGTATATTCATATGTTAAAATGTCATGTGATTCTTTAAATAACCTACTGCTGCAGTTGGTCTCAATTTAAAACCACAAACATTTAATTCATGTGGAATATGGCTAACATAATACATAATATTGAGAAATTCAAAATGTATATTAGTATCTATCTTGTATCATATGCTACAATAATACAAAAAATGGCGGTACTGCAGTACATAAATATAAAAATCAGTCTCAACAAATAATACCATTAAAAATTGTATAAAACATAGAAAAGTTAAACATTGTCAGATCGGTGCGGGCACATGACGTGACTAGCTAGAAAACAATTAATCTACATATAAGCAAATTATTGCAGAAATAAATAAACTGAACAAAATTAAATACTTTAAATTATTTCAGGATCTCGGCGAAATTTCATGAGCGGTCAACGGTCATAGTGATCTTCTAGCGACATCTACTTCGCTCGCCTTAAGCCTTGTAATGCGGTGGCGGGCGCGCGCGCAGGCACAGGGTGAGCGTCAGCAGCAGCGCAGCGCCGTGCATGGCGAGCAGCGCGGCCGCCACCGCCAGCGGAGCGCGGGCCACCTCCGCCAGCGCGTCGGCCGCCCGGCCCGCGCAGCCCGCCGCCCACAGGCCGGGCGCCTCCCCGCCTGCCGCCACGCGCCGCGCTGCCTCGCACGCCTCGCCCGCGCGCTCGCAGCACGACGCCGGCACCGTGTACACCGCCGGCGGCGCCCCCACCGACAGGTCGAGATCGGTGGGCGCGGCGCGCTGCCAGTCGCGCACGCCGTCCGCGCCGCAGCAGCGCAGCCCGCGCTGGATGGCGTCGAGCGCGGCGGTGCGCGCATGCACGGTGCCGTACTCGTGGCGCAGCGAGTGGCGCAGCGCCGCTGCCAGCGCACCGCGCAGCTGGCCCACGTGCGCCGCGCCCCACCAGCCCGCCGCCGCGCCCGCGCCCGCGCTCAGCGCCACCAGCCCGAACGACACCGCCAGCAGTGCGCCAGACCCACGTACCGCTCCTGTGCATGCACATTACATTTATTTCATATCATCATTATTAACTATTTCTTTTTGAAAACTGAAACTGAAACTATGGCTGGATATTTATTATTACAAGTAATGCGCAAAACATAATAATCTAACTTATAGGTCTACCAGAATCTGATGGCAATTTTTGACAGCAGATTTTTAAAAAATATCCTTGATCATTGGATAAATTTTTATATTTGCATGTTTAACACACAGAATCAGCCGCTAAAAGAAAAATAACATATCAAAATGTTTTATTCCAATTACCCCCGTAATGCTAGTCATTTTATTTTCTCACTTTTTGCCATCAGATTCTGGTAGACCTATACCAATTATGATTAATTATTCTAAGTTTCAATTCATTTCGATTTTATCATAATATTATGTAAGAAATTGAGAGTCATCTAAATTAATGTGTCATTATACTTTTTCTTTACTGTGTGTACATTTATATGAAGTGAAATAAAATAAATGATATAAACATAAACCTAGTTTTCCAATTAGAGAGCATAATTATTAATTAACTTTGATTATTAATTTCCAAAAAACTACAACAAAATGAAAGCTTTAAAAATTTTTTCAACAAATAATATTACTAAAGATAATAAAAATAAAACATTATGATCAATGTCAACTTAAAGAAAAAACTAATGTTCTGTCACAGTTGGTATCCATTGCACGCATCAAGCGATTTAAACACTACTTTTGATAGTGCTTGATTGTGCGAAACGGTGCTGTAGTTGAAACATTCAACATTAAGCATTATGCCGCATAATGCGCTATACTGCTATAATTGGACAACACCCACTATTACCTAACCAAGTCAGGTCAGAAACCATTAATTATATTAGGCAGGCAAACAAGAGTCAGAAGGTGGCAATCCTTCTATGCCTTTATGGTAATGACATCAGATCTTGACTGCCGGTGCGGTGTGTACTGACCGGCAATCGCGGTGATGGCGCCCAGGGTGAGCACGGCGGCCCACACGGCGAGCGCGCACAGCCCGGCGCGCCCCGACCCGCTCTCCGTGCCACGCCCGTCCCACAGCGCCCAGCCCGCGAACGCCGCCACGCCCGCGCCCACCAGCTACAACACACTAACTCTAATCACCACGAACAAATTTATTGGACACCAAAAATCTGTAGGAAGCAGGAAATAAACAGGAATCGAATGAATGAAAATCTAGGTCAAATGGTCCTGATGTCAGGAAGGAGCGGCCGGAAAGGTTTAGTTTGATTATTGTTAGTATACTATAATGACTAAGATATAAAATCAGGAACTTACTAGGAATATAACATTAAAAAGTATCAGCAAACATTTCATCAACGAGTAACACCTGGATTCGCCCATATTTTGAGATATCACAATTCCTGACTGTGGACCTCCTTTTAGTTATTTGTTTATGATAGAAGCAATAAAATATATACACTTTTATTGAAGAACCCCCAAAATTATGTGGTTTTTAAAGTAGAAATCGATATCTAATTTGGTCAATATTTATTTATATTTTGTAAACACTGCCATTTGTAAATTACTATTGTCTATGCTCAATGCCATGCGCTCTATAAACTCTCTTGTCTTTGAATATCAATAGATTTTAACAGATAAAGAAAAATATTCCATAGATATTTTAGCCTACCACAGAGTATAAATAAAACTTTGGATTTCTCGAATCTCGAATAGGTATAGGTCTACCAGAATCTGATGGCAATTTTTGACAGCAGATTTTCATAAAATATCCTTGATCATTGGATAAATTTTTATATTTGCATGTTTAACACACAGAATCAACCGCTATAAGAAAAAAAAGGTATTGCTAGAGTCAATTTATTTTCTCACTTTTTGCCATCAGATTCTGGTAGACCTATATTGCTAATTTGCGAATTGCGATTTGCGAGCAGTTTATTGTTACACAACACTTTTTTATAAATTTCACAAATTTTAGCATTAAAATATATTTTTATCAAAATATTAGATTTTATTACATCGCCTCATACTTTATTGTCCATCGGATCGGTTGGCCACTGGCCAGTGGCCTCGGCTAGGAATAAAGTTTCGCTTAACATTTATATAAAATAATAATAACAAAACAATCATTGGTTAAAAGCGAAACTTCTTTATGAAAAAGTCTACTTTATAATAAAACTCGAACCTATGATTGAACCAAAACAAAAATATAAATTAAAAAAAAAGAATTTAACAGCAGCAAGACGCGAATGCAGGGTTGCCAGACGTACGATAATTATCGTACATGTACGATAATTTCGCCCCCGGTACGATATACGATGCAATATGTATTATCGTACGCAACTGTACGATAATTTTCAACCCTAGTCCGAAGTTATGTAAAAATACTAGTATCCAGTGCCATAATATAGCGCAGTGCGTAAAAACCCAAACAGATAAATGTTGTTATGGTTTTAAGCCAACTGACAAGATGATATCAATGATGACGTCAGCTGCTCTTTATCCGAAAACGGCTACGGCGGCGGCGGCGGCTGGCTCTTTCACAGATGAAGAAGGTGATTCAGACGATCCCACACTTATACGAAGAACAAGAATAATGAGTGTTGGAGGTTAAAATTAAAATTTAAAAAAATATTTTATGTTTGTTGATTAAAATATTTTTTATGAAATTTTTCTTTGCTTGTTTCACAACTTCCTAAAAATCCTTTCTTTTGTGAAATAGCGTGTTTCACGTGGTTCTGGCAGTTGTACGCATTGAGATAGACTATAGGAGAGAGCGTTATATCGGTGTATAAGCGTCAAAAGCGTGTAATGTTATGCCCTACTTACCAGGATATAACAAAGGAGTGGGTCTGCATATTTCATGTAATAAAAGTGTTAATAAAGGTTTTTAGTGAACATTTTAGTTTAGATATTGTTGAGTTTTGTGGTTCCGCTAAATAATAAACCATAAGAACGGCCAATTAATGCTTCAAACACGTGGATTTGACATTAAATACGTAAGTTTTGAACAACGTTTTTTGGGCTTTTCAATCGGTATTTTTGTAAGCTAAAAAGATTATTTATAAGTTTAATAATCCCTTATTCCTGCTATATCAATTAATAATTTGGCTACAAAAATTGCATAGCTCTTTAGGTGTGTTTACGGATTCTCATTACTTGAACTATAGTTTATCGATATCATGAACTAAATGACTTTATTTTCTGGATTTTAATGTGCTTCGAAATGATCGACAAATAGAAATATTCAAGAAAATACACGCATACTACTTGTATGAAAATAAGCACAAAATGACCACGCGATAACGGGCTAAGATTACATCTCTACTATAATACTTTATCTATGGTTGTACGATATTTTTTAGTCTGGTACGATAATTTTCGAACACCGGTACGATAATTCACTTGCACTTATCTGGCAACCCTGCGCGAATGCAAACCTTCAAGAAAAAAAGTTGGCGGGCTTTTTAAAAAGAGAAGTCGTATTTTTTCAACTTTTGCGAAATTAATTATTTAAAATAGTTTTTATAAGGAATTTTAACAATAAAACAACTCAAAACGGTACAATAATAGACGTCGAAATGGAGGATCCTGGGGGGACAACCCCTGGGAAACCCGGTAGAAAAAGGCCGCGAGGCCCTGATATTGACGACGACAAGGATGTTCTAGATGAGTCATTTTACATCCCGTATAGCAAACCCGGCTACAGACGCTTATTCCCTGAGAAGTCACACTCTCAGGAGTATATAGTATATACAGAATCCACCCAAACTGATAGCAATATCGGCAACAAAAATCCACTGACACTAACATCCATCTTCAAAGAAGAAATTAAAGGAATAACCGGTATCAAACGAGTAGCAGCTAATAAAATAGCTATTGCGTTCTCCCAGGCAAGTTATGCCAATAATTACTTGCTTAATGAAACCTTCCATCTCAAGAATAATTTAAAAGCCTTCATCCCGGCTAGGAGCATCGAAAAAATTGGAGTACTACGGTACGTACCCACTAGAATTAGTAATGAAGAACTATTCAAAAAGCTAACTTCAGCATATGAAATTATAGGAGTGAGAAGGTTTACCAAAAAAGTAAATGGTAAAGTAAAACCGTTTCAAACGGTTTCTGTTACATTTCTTTCAAATATATTACCTCAATCTGTGTCATTAGATATTTTTAACTATAAAGTATATGAATATAACCCTCCTTTGTTGCAATGCTACAAGTGCTTTAAATTTAATCACCATGCTAAGATATGTAAATGTGTCCAAAAATGTTCGATTTGTTCTAAGGAACACCATTATTCTCAGTGCCCTGATGATCAGGCGCTGCATTGTGCCAACTGTGGTGGACCACACCTTGCTATATCTAGAAATTGTCCGATTAAGCAAAAGAAAATATTGGAAAAACAAAATAAAATGGCATACGCAAATATAACTAAAAATACTGACCACACTTACAGTTTGGCACATTACAGTACTGATTTTCCGGCTCTACCGCACAAAAAACATGAGATAACTAATGAGGAATTAATACAAGGTATAATAAAAAGCGACAATATTTTAAAGTCTTTAGTAGCAACATTAGTAAATTTAAGTAACAGTAATAAAAAAATGACAACATCAGTAATAAAGGAAGTATTATTAAATAACCTTAAACATGGATAGTAATTTTTTGAAAATATGCCAATTTAATGTTGAAAGTCTTAATAGTAAAAAACCTCTACTTATTACTTTCTTGGACCAAAATGACATTGATATATGTTTGTTAAATGAAACACATTTAAAACAAAACCACAATTTCAAAATAACAGGTTATAATTTTATTTATCAACATGGCCTTAATGGCCGAGGTGGAGTTGGCATACTCATTAGGAATAATTTCAAATACACTACTGTAAATCTACCTTTTTATGAGGATTTACAATCTGCAACTATAGTTCTTAAAACTGATATTGGTAATTTGTCTATCTTATGTACTTACAGTCCACCAAGACCAGGCCGGTTCAAATCAAGACAACTTAAACAAATTATTAATAGTTTACCAAAACCGATAATACTATCTGGAGATTTAAATGCTCATCATGTTGCTTTTGGATGTCTTCAAACCAAGCCTCGAGGTACAGATGTTTATGATTTAGTAGATGAATGTGACCTATGTATCCTGAACTCAGGAGCTCCAACAACAGTAGGTAGTTTACGTAATAGCCAATCTTCAATTGACATTACTTGTGTTAGCCCACAAATCGCTCCTCTATGCCATTGGAGCGTTAGTGATGATCCAATGGGCAGCTATCATTATCCTACTTTCACGTTTATTGAACTCCAACCACAAGATTTTGAAGTGGGTCAACCAATAGAAAGATTTCTGTATGACAAGGCAGATTGGAAACTCTTTGCATCTGAAACAGAAAAGGCATTCAGGTCATTTTCTATTGATTACAATGAACCTTTATCTACTTATGATAAATTTTGTGTTACATTAAATACAGTTAAAGAATCATGTATTCCAAAACTAAATATAACTTCCCCAACCATTAGGAAAAAACCAGTTCCTTGGTGGGATAATGAATGCTTAGAAGCAGTTAAAAAAAGCAAAGCTGCACTAAATTTTTATAGAACACATCCATCTGTAGAAAATTTCATTGAATATAAAAAAATAGATGCCATTAAAAAAAAATTATTAAAGGAAAAGAAAAAGAATGGTTGGAGAAGCCTTTGTGAATCATTCAACAGACAAACACCTGTTACTGTCATCTGGAATTATATCCGCAGATTTAAAAGAGCTTCTTCTGTTAGTAGACCAAAAAACAGTGAATGGATTCCATCTTTTCTTGATAAGTATGCACCCGATGATCCACCTGAAAAATATATAGACACAAATTTATTAAATTCATATTTTGCCCAAGAAGGCAATTCTAGTAGCATATTTTTGAGTAATACTTTTACGTGGCAAGAATTTCAATTTGCTTTGAAATCTAGAAAAGACACTACTCCAGGCTTAGACGATATCCCTTACAAAATATTAGGTTACATGCATAAAGATGTCCAAAAAATTTTATTAGATATTTATAATTTATTATGGACAAACAATCTAATACCAAACTCATGGAAAACACAATGTATTATACCAATCCTCAAACCGGAAAAACCGGAAAGTGACTATAACTCATATAGACCTATATCTTTGTCATCTTGTGTTGGTAAAATATTCGAATACATGCTTAAGGTGAGACTAGACTGGTATGTTGAATCAAATAATATCTTACCAAAGGAGCAGTATGGCTTTCGTAAAGGTAAAAGTTGTGTAGAAAGCTTTGTCGCATTATTAAGGGATATTAAAGATTCATTTCAGTCATTTTCTTCCACTGTTTGTGCCTTTCTTGATGTCCAGGGGGCATTCGATAATGTTGATCCAACTATCCTTGCTGAAGTCTTGATAGATATAGGTGTCCCCGGAAAAGTCTGTGAATGGATTTTTAAATTCTTATTTAAAAGAACAATGTATGTCAAATTTAATAACATTTTACATGGACCTAGACATATATATAAAGGCACAATGCAAGGTGCCACTATCTCGCCATTGCTGTATAGCATATACACAAGTCAGCTGTGTAAATATCTTATAAGTTGTAATGTTAAATTTCTACAATATGCAGATGATATTGTTGTGTATAGTAGTCATAAGGATGTAAATATTGCTGTAAATATATTGAATAAGGCATTAGAACAAGTATATAATTATTATACTAGAAAATTAAAGTTATGGATTAGTTTGGAAAAAAGTACAGCCATGGTTTTCTCTAAATCAGATCCAAGAAGTTTATTTAATGTTAAAATTCACAACAACAGTCTCAATTGGGTTTCGGAACAAAAGTTTTTGGGGATATATCTCGACAATAAGTTAAAATTTGAAAATCATATCCAACAAATAATCAAAAAAGCCTGTGGAGGTCTTAATATAATTAGATCTTTGGCAGGAGTACACTGGGGATCTGACCCTAAAACTTTATCTATGCTATACAAGAGTTTAGTTCGTAGTCACTTTGATTACAGCACCTTAGCATATTATAACTGTAGTTATAATTTATTAAGAAAATTGGATGTTATTCAAAATAAAGCTCTTAGAGTCATAACAGGTGCAATGTGCTCTACTCCTATACATATTATGGAGGCCGAAGCATGTATACCTCCACTAACTATCATAAGGTTAAAAATAGCAGAACGATTTTGCCTAAAAGTATTTGCCTCTAAAAATGATCATCTTTTAAATAGAATTCTTCCTATAGTTCCATCAAATAGTATGAATGTGGGTCCATATACTAATGTTTCTAACATTATTTCTAGAAAATTGCCAGAACTTTTAAGGATTATGATAAACATTTACTTAAATTTTGGAAATTACATATTTAGAGAAAATCATTGGTCTATGTATAATATTGAATATAATGCCTACATGCATGATGTAACAATATGTGAGCAACAAATAAGTAATCAAAATGATCTTCTCAACACTATAGATAATGAGTACAGAATTTATACTGATGGTTCAAAAACCTTAAATATTGTTACATCAGCCTACTATGATCCCCAGGAAAAAGTTAAAAAATGTTTAAAATTAGCAAATCAATGTAGTATATTTACTGCTGAATGTTATGCTATATATAGAGCATTATTGTATATATCCTCAATTAATCAAACCAATTTTTTGATTTTAACTGATTCACTTAGTGTTCTAACTGCTCTTAAGAATAGGGTTTTAAAGTTTAATACAAATTATTTGATATTCAAAATCAAGCAAACTTTGTACCATATGTATAATAATAGTAAAAATGTTAAATTCATTTGGGTACCTTCTCACTCTGGAATTACTGGCAACGAAGAAGCTGATGCAGCAGCAAGAGGAGATCCACACGAAGACCACAGTCAACTACAGCACATACCGTATACAGATATACATGCTCCTATGAAAGACTGCCTGGGAGAGTTGTTCAAGGCATACTATACCCAAACGTCATCTGAAAAAGGAAAATGGTATTACGACATACAAAAGGTCCCGCCCGCCAAACCGTGGTACCATAAGTTGAAAGGAATGTCTAGATCATTTATAGTTACTATGAACAGGATGAGATTTGGGCACTGCCAAGTTAAATCTCATCTCTACAGATTGAAGATGGTAAATACCTCACTTTGTGACTGCGGCGTTGAAGAGGAGACTCTTGATCATCTGGTCCTTCGATGTGGAAAGCATAATATAGCACGCTTGTTGATGTGTAGTGAAATCAGTGAAATAACAACGGACAAATATGACAGTGACAGTGATAATTTAAGCATAGACAACTTGTCTTTGAAAGATTTACTTCAGAAAAATATTTTATATGGACCGCTTTACAGCTTTCTAAAAAATGTTGGGAAAAAACTTTAATTTCGTAATGCTCTGTTAAAAACAATGAAATGTATTTTAAGGACTGGGCTAAAAGGACTAGAATCCAGGCCCGTAAAATAAAATAATAAAAAAAAAAAAAAAGCAAACCTTCAACATCGGTCATCGACTCAAAGACTCGAATGCTTGGCGAACATTGACAGACAAACATGGAATGTCCTCATCGAAAACATAAATAAATGGCCACCGTTGTTACGTTCTTCCTAATAACAAAAGTTTATGTTTGTAATATGGACGCCGACTGTATAAGGACTGAGAGGTAATTGCGTGTTCGACTTTCGGCTATCTCTAAACAAATCCTAAAGTGTGCAAATATACTTTCGAATTTTCTAACTTCGGGAAATAAATTTTCGCGCCATCGACACTATGCGGTCGGTCGTTCCCGCGTCTCATTTCAGTGATGTTTTCAATGGGCGCACGCTGTTTTCAGGATAAGTTCGAAGAGAGAAAAAAGGTGGAGTATGAACTCGCAGAGGCTGGAGGAGATAGTGGCGGAGCTGATGAAACCCATCAGCGACGTCCGCCGGAGCTTCGACACAGATTTGAGCGCGGTGAGTCTCGTGTGTTTGTTTCCTAGACATACTTTAGGCGGTATATTGCATACTATTTACCAATGTTTACTTAGAAAATGTTCAGAAAAGTTTGGTTTTGGACGATGTTTAGCTAATGTCAGACAGTTGACACCATTGTAGGAAAGTACTCATGTCTCAAGGTACTTATTAGATAATGTCATCCCCACTGTGGTACCTTGAAACTTGAATGGTTTGTGAATAAATATTAGGCAGAAGTAGTATATAAAACATACACATTAATAGTTCTGTACATTATAATAACTAAAGGATTTAATGGGCCTCTGAAGTTTGCAACAAACTCAGCCCACTAAAGCCCGCATAATATTTTGATAACTATATTGTGTTAGTTGCATACCATCTTATAAAAAGAACTCATAATATATAAACATAACATTCACATTGAGCATAATATGAAATTCCTAATCTATAATTCTGCCTTAACAAAAGTTTAATTATTTCAAAACATGGGTGTACCCAGGTAGGGGCAGTGGGGCGCAGCTGCTCCCCCTAGAAGATAAAATAGATGTTAATTTTCCTGGCAAGTGGGAATTAAAAACGTATTACCTACTCTGCGCAAATGAAGTGTTGAAAACAAAATATCTCTTCAGTCAGATTAATAAAAGTTAATTTTGTTTCAATATACCAGACCGGCCATCTTCTCGAAACAGGTATGCTGCCAGCTGAAATCCTGGGTACGCCCTTGTTTCAAAACGTTTATAACCTTTCTCCGTAATTAATACTAATTATTATGTATATAAGTTGTGTGTGTGTGTGTGTGTGTGTGTGTGTGTGTGTGTGTGTGTGTGTGTGTGTGTGTGTGTGTGTGTGTGTGTGTGTGTGTGTGTGTGTGTGTGTGTGTGTGTGTGTGTGTGTGTGTGTGTGTGTGTGTGTGTGTGTGTGTGTGTGTGTGTGTGTGTGTGTGTGTGTGTGTGTGTGTGTGTGTGTGTGTGTGTGTGTGTGTGTGTGTGTGTGTGTGTGTGTGTGTGTGTGTGTGTGTGTGTGTGTGTGTGTGTGTGTGTGTGTGTGTGTGTGTGTGTGTGTGTGTGTGTGTGTGTGTGTGTGTGTGTGTGTGTGTGTGTGTGTGTGTGTGTGTGTGTGTGTGTGTGTGTGTGTGTGTGTGTGTGTGTGTGTGTGTGTGTGTGTGTGTGTGTGTGTGTGTGTGTGTGTGTGTGTGTGTGTGTGTGTGTGTGTGTGTGTGTGTGTGTGTGTGTGTGTGTGTGTGTGTGTGTGTGTGTGTGTGTGTGTGTGTGTGTGTGTGTGTGTGTGTGTGTGTGTGTGTGTGTGTGTGTGTGTGTGTGTGTGTGTGTGTGTGTGTGTGTGTGTGTGTGTGTGTGTGTGTGTGTGTGTGTGTGTGTGTGTGTGTGTGTGTGTGTGTGTGTGTGTGTGTGTGTGTGTGTGTGTGTGTGTGTGTGTGTGTGTGTGTGTGTGTGTGTGTGTGTGTGTGTGTGTGTGTGTGTGTGTGTGTGTGTGTGTGTGTGTGTGTGTGTGTGTGTGTGTGTGTGTGTGTGTGTGTGTGTGTGTGTGTGTGTGTGTGTGTGTGTGTGTGTGTGTGTGTGTGTGTGTGTGTGTGTGTGTGTGTGTGTGTGTGTGTGTGTGTGTGTGTGTGTGTGTGTGTGTGTGTGTGTGTGTGTGTGTGTGTGTGTGTGTGTGTGTGTGTGTGTGTGTGTGTGTGTGTGTGTGTGTGTGTGTGTGTGTGTGTGTGTGTGTGTGTGTGTGTGTGTGTGTGTGTGTGTGTGTGTGTGTGTGTGTGTGTGTGTGTGTGTGTGTGTGTGTGTGTGTGTGTGTGTGTGTGTGTGTGTGTGTGTGTGTGTGTGTGTGTGTGTGTGTGTGTGTGTGTGTGTGTGTGTGTGTGTGTGTGTGTGTGTGTGTGTGTGTGTGTGTGTGTGTGTGTGTGTGTGTGTGTGTGTGTGTGTGTGTGTGTGTGTGTTGATATAAAAAGATTATAGTTTACAGTTTTAATATTTTATACTAGAAGTTAAAATATAATTACCCATTATATTTTTCACTCACAAAAGGTTATTGCTATCATAAAAATAACACATGCATAGTATCAAGTTACCAGAAACTATATAAATTAATTGTGTTAAGGTTTTGCTTAACTACACTACATATCACATTTTGTAATAGCTTGTATTAGTCCATCATGAGCTGCAGAGACTGTTAAGCTGTAGAATTTGTGTAAAGTGTTAGTAAAACTTGTGACCAACCAGTACACTTGTCTTGGCATAATCTTGTATGAAAAGGTTTTTGTTGTATGTGTAGACTTTTTTTTGTAACAAACTTATTATTTCACTGAATGCATTAAGCATAAAGACTTTATAATTAAACTAGATGACGCCCGCAACTCCGTTGCGCCAAAACTCGTTTATCGCGCGGGAACTGTACATTTTTCCGGGACAAAAATCCTATGTCCTTTCCCGGGACTCAAAGTATCCCCATGCCAAATTTCAGAAAAATCGGTTCAGCGGACGGACAGACAGACAGACACACTTTCGCATTTATAATATTAGTATGGATGGAAGTATGGATTTAAAATTACTTATTAATGCATTTACTAGTTTTGTGTAGACTATACCGAACAAGTGAATAATTACCATTTTTTAATTTGTACAAACTAGTTGAACTTGTCATGAGTCACAAGTTCATGACATAAAGTCAGTCACTTTGTGTCATGAACTCGTGACGTAAAACAAAGCGTGTCTGCTTCATTCTTGTAAAAGAATGAAGCAGACACGCTTTGTGTATTACCAGTATTTCATATTTTCTGCCCGCCATGAATAAGTAAATTTTATAATGCTTATGGTCAAGAGTTGTATAATTGAGGATTATACTAACTAGCTATTACAGCAATACAACATACAAAATTGCAAGTAAAATTTATCAGAATTTGGCATGCATAGTTTATCATTTGTTATTATTTATAAATTATCAAAAGCATGAGGATTCAATTATGTATACATACTAGCTGTCCCGGCAAACGTTGTTGTTAAAGTATTTCGCCCATATTATTTTATTGAAGTGACTAAATAAGTATGGCACCATGGCAACGTCCATCGCTATCCCGTCGCACAAACAATGGTCGCCGTCAGTCTCGAGTTGTAATAATTTACTATTATTTATTCAACAAATGCACTTATCAATATAAAAAGTAGCCAGTAGCCGATTCTCAGACCTACTGAATATGCATATAAAATTTGGTAATAGTAGTATATATATATATAAGATGTAGCCTATACATGGATGTATAAGCACAACTTTTAACTTAATTTTCTAAAAAATAGAATAAGTGTTTGATTTTAAGGTCCACATCAGCCTACTATCTCCAAGTATGTTTAGCGATCTTTAAGTGGTGTGCACGGCCTATGCTTGTATACAAACCCATCCGACAGATCTTAGCTAACATTGAATTGACCATTGATCCAACCAATTGACATAGGTCTGTCAACTACCTATGAATCAATTTCTTCCATGGTACTAAAGTGCTAATGGGTACAGCTCCTGGAGGAGTACCTGACGGAGGCGGGTCTGCACGCGCTGGAGGCGGGCGGCGAGGGCGGGGCGGGCGGGGAGGAGGGGCAGGCGGTGCCCAACTTCGCGGAGCTGGCGCTGCTGCTGCAGCAATCCGCCAGCATCTACGGCCGCAAGGTCGACTGCCTCTACCAGCACGTGCTCAGCGTCAGTGAAGACTTGCATAACACAACAGAGTGAGTATCGGCTTAGTACCAGTCGGACTCCCAGTGAACATAGTAATAAATTAATGCAATTTATAATATTATTTAAAGTTATCTGTGACAGAAGTATAATGTTATGTATTTAGAAGATGAGCGACTACTGGCAAGTGGCAAGTTTGTTTGGTGAAACTAGCATGGGAATTGAGAACCGAAAACTTTTTTGGAACAAAATTGTCTCAACTCAAAAGTATGCTAATTTTATCTAAATTGAGTCATTGGCTTAAGAGCCTACTGTCAAAAAGCCTACACACACCGCTATCCTCCAATCGTAATACAATGATTCCATGAATCGTGCTCCCGGGAAATGTGCTTTACGTTGCAGCTAATGGTGAACAATATCGCGTAACGACGGTTCCCGCATTATAGCACGAAAGTAAAGGTCGTAAGTCCTAAAAATGTTTTTGATGATTACTTCAAAATTAAATATTGTATTTAACTTATATTTCCTTTAGCTATTATTTTATAAAGTGTGTGATTGTAGTAGTGCAAGTTATTTAATGATAGTAACTCAATAAGTGTAACAGGTATTTGTTGAAAAGCCCAGAAAGATTCATAATTTCAAAAAATAAAACTATCTAGTCAAAATAAGTGAATCGTGTTTTTGGTTAGCCAAATATCAGATAAATATACAATGATTAAATAAATCTCAATTTCATTTGAGTCAATCGTCTTCCAGGATCGTAATACTTATTAGAAAACACAGCAAAATTTGACAGCCCGCTCTTAAGTGGAAAGACGTAATAGGTTTAAAGACAGACACACTTTTGTATTTATATGTAAGTGTAACTAGATGACGCCCGAAACTATGGAGGTATAACCATTTTTATCGCGCGGGAAACCGTACATTTTTTCGGAATAAAAAGTATCCTAAGACCTTTCCTGGGACTCAAACTATCTCCAAACCAGGCGTTATTCATAGAGGCTTAAGTGTGACAGACAGGCACACACACTTTCGCATTTATAATCGACTTATGCATTGGTTTTAATCAGACCGAGCAGTAGGCTTGTGTATTGTGCTAAAATTACAATGTATCCATTACTAATACCGAGATAAATCATTGGACCCTTTTTAAATAGGCTTCATATTTTCCAACTTGTGTTAGTGAAATGAGTGCAAAATTCTAAAATTAGTGTGATAAGATTGTTTAATGTATGCATTTGTTGATATTATCTATGTGGCCTTCGGGTGCTTCAAGTTCAAAATTAACAGATAACAAAAAATATAATAGGTATTGAATGTGTGAAAATTTTGTTTCCTTTTTCTGATAATCAAAAAAGGCTACCTTTTTTATAGCGTTCAAATGAAAATAAAATCCTTTGCTTTTTTAGAGACTTAGGTCACATTTTGCAATCTTCAAATAAGTCTTAAGGACTGAGATACACCCTACCTTAGTCCCTCTTCAGATATTTTTTTTTTACTATAGGAGCGATAAAAACAAAATATTTAAACGAAACTTGTGATTCTTATGAGTAAATTGTGAAGCGTGAACTGCGTGTAGGTATATATAATACTAATAACCTAAATAAGCTTCAGCTCAACCTTCACTGAGTGAGGTATTATTGGATCGTAGCAACACAGGCTTGAGAAGATCCATCATACTTAACATTCATTACATTATATAAGATTCATAATATATTTTGTTCACCTGTAGGCCGTAATTTAGGATACATTCATCAACAACTGTATGTATTTCATATTAAGATGGTTTAAAATGTATTAACTTGTTGGTGTGTCATACAAATCCATACTAATATTATACACACTAATCCATACTTCCATACTAATATTATACATGCGAAAGTGTGTCTGTCTGTCTGTCTGTTACCTGTTCACAGCGGTTTGAGCCGCTCAACCGATTTTGCTGGAATTTGGCATGGAGATACTTTGAGTCCCGGAAAAGGACATAAGATAGTTTTAATCCCGGAAAAATGTAGTGATTCCGCGCGGTAAACTTATTTTGGCGCAACGACCGAGTTGCTGGCGTCATCTTAAAAGCGTAAATAAATAAACATGTTTTTGTCAGAGAGCCGGCGACGCCCAGCGGTCCAGACACAACTCGTCGCAAGCGGCGCTCGTCGGAGGCGGCGGAGTGGGCGGCGATAGCACTGAGCGCGGCGAGCGGCGCGCGGCGCGACCCCGCCCCCCGGCCGCCGCCCACCCTGCCCCGCGCGCACGCCGACCTCGCCCCTCGCCCCGCCGCCACCGCCCCCCTCACCGACTACGAAGGTGATACCATCGGCGCGCTACACGACTTCGCATGCTGCTGGCGACTGCAGGTATGATGTGACATTTAAAAATGTTAGATGCGTGGTCCATGGAACGATAGATGTTTATTAAAAATATTTTTTCCATCAGGATGGGCTGCTGGTGGAGGAGCTGGCGACGGGCGACGAGGGTGAGGCGTGGCGGCCGCCCGCCCTAGTGGAGCTGCGCGACGCCCTGGACGCGGAGGCCCCGCCCTCGCCGCCGCCGCCCGCTGACTCCCCTCCCCCGTCGCCGCCGCCCTGTGCCACGCCCCCGCCTTTAGCTACGCCGCCGCCCTGCGTTACCCCCGTGCCGTTCACCACACCCCCGCCCTGCGCCACTCCCGTGCCGTTCGCGACGCCCCCGCCCTGCTCGACACCACTACCCAAAGCCGAGAAGAAGGAGAGAAAGCGAAAAAATGAAACAAAAATGGAGGACGTCGTGTGCGGCACCGTCAAACTCTTGATCAGTAAAGGTATGAACATTTTATATGTATTTATTCACTTATTTTATTAAGAAAAATTACAGTAAGGATAATAATTTATAAGGAAAACTTAATAATCATTGGCTTTATGTTATCATAAATGTTATTGACGATAACATAAAGCCTTCACAAGTAGGTAAATAAAGTAAAGCATAAAACATATTACATGCACAGTTTTGACTGTTGTGACTTTACCACAAAAATAACAAAAACAATTAGACTTACTTAAAACAAGTAATACACAATAAATAAGTAATACTCCCCAAAAATAATGTCTAAAATGTGCATAGTTGGGGTTAATTTACGGTTAATTTAGTTTTTAACACTGTACAAGAGTCTACACCATAGTACTGTCTACAGAGTTGCGTCTGGCGCTGTCGCGGCCGACGGAGTTCAGTCTGCCGGCGCGGCTGGTGGGGCGCGTGGTGCGACTGCGCCGCGACCGCCTGCGAGCCGCGCGCGCCCAACTCGACCAGCAGCCCGCTCCGCACGATACAGGTAGGTTTAACATAGGAGGACCACACCTGGCTGATGTTTCTTCACAGTTGATTGTGAAATCATTATGTAAATCGAGATAATCATGTAAACATTAACCTAAATCTATAAAGTAACAACTATCAGAGAAGTTGATGCATAGGCAGTTGACGGGCCTATGTCATTGATCGGGTTATGTCAATAAGTTTGTTAGTTGTGACTTGTGGTCTGTCGGCTGGGTTTGACATATAGCGACCAAAATACATAGGTCCGCCATCTGCCTATGAATCAAGTAGTACTTATTGTAAAAAACAGTCGTTTACATTCTCTTAAACTTAAATACAATATCCTTAAAATGTTACAAAAATGCGGCTTTTTCATTTAGTACTTACATACATATATCTTATATGAAACTACCTTAGTTGAGTTATTTTTAACATCGTGTAACATAAACTTATAAATAAGCAAGATACTGTAAAATCGTTTTTAAATATTATTATGAATGTCGAACGTTGCAGAGTTCCGCGGCTACGACATGTGCCCGACGACCGACGTCGGCGAGGAGGGCGGGTTCTGCGGCTGGAGCGGCGAGGAGGCGGCGGCGGCGACGGCGGCGACGCGGCGGCTCGACGACAGCGACGATGACGGCTTCTTCGAGCGCAGCTCGCTCGGCGACAGCGATACGTCGCGGGTCGACGACGCCGACGACGCGTGGCGGTCGCGCGTGCTGGGCGCGGCGGCGGCGGCGGAGCGGCGCGGCGTCGACGTGCACGCGGCCGCCGCGGCGGTGGTGCGCGCGCTCCCGCCCGCTGACCCCGCCCCCTTCCCCAACCTGCTGGCGGACATCGCCAGGGAACCGCACGACGTCGCCAAGTATTTCCTCGCTACACTCTTCCTGGTAAGTCGGTGCTCACCATTCCGTTTAGAACCGAAACATAAATGTAATCATTAAGCATACCCGCTTGTGAATTCAATAATACTCTTAACGTGGGATATTATTGTTATATTATTTTAAATAATAAAAAAGATTTTTTTAATGATTTGAAACAAAGTAATAATTTTGACTGTACTATGTTATGAAGATCACTCTTAACCTTTCCTACTCCCCCACTAAATGCATTGTACCGTTTCAAAAACTGAGGCGGTTTATAATCGTGTTACATAATATTTGAAATGCTCCATAGTAAATAAGCTATGTGCATAATTATTATCAGGCGAACGCCGGCAACGTGGAGGTGGTGCAGGGTCCGGTGCTGACGCCGGGCGCGTTCTCCGTGCGGCTGCTGAGTGCCGACCCCGCGCGGTATCGCCGCACCATCGCCGCCGACGCCGCGCCGCCGCCCTAACCGCACGCGATGTCACCACAGACTATGTGATAACGACCATAGATAATGCACTATTGTGATACCAGGTAGCTCTGGAACCGGAGACAACAATATAATAACGTTGACGCGCGTCGGGAGTAAACATTTCGATTGCGCCGTCGCGTCGTGATGATCGCGTCAAATGTAATGGAATATTATTTCATAAATAATATTCTTTAATAATAAATCAGTGTACGATAAATGATAATAATAATAATGAAACTTTAATGTTATTGAAAGAGTGTATATTGGTTGTGGAACTGTAAAAATAATGTCAAAGAATTCTTTCTAAAAAATTTGTAATATTTTCGTTCATGACTGTAAATACTTTTGTGTTAAACAAAGATGGTTGGAAGTATTGGGCTTGTGGTACTTAAGTTTAATAGTTTGCCTTGTAGCTCTTATGACGACAAGAGCTGTTATGCTCTTAACCTTAGGTACAACTCTGCCCCACCATCATAATTATTTAGAAAAATGAATAGTAAATATTCTCCATTGCAAAAAGTCACATCATAGGTTATATGCTGGCCATAATTTTATTTTGATTACCAGCTAATGCTATTATGAATTTGATTCTTTGCTTTAATCATTTGCTTTATTTCTAATCACGAGGCCGTCCCTTCGAAGAGTAATATATATTTGAAATTCTATTCTTATATTTAAATTATTGTATTTTTAAAGTCAAATTAGAGTTACTTCCTTTTTTATTATTCGTAGCGTCCTAACTAATAAAAGATTCATACTTCTGTCAAGCGACTTTTCTAACGTCAACTAATAAGGACAAAAGGTGATCGATGCTGTTACTAATAATAATGATAGGGTTTAAATGATAAACCCAGTTTGATAATTAACGATGTTATGTGTAAATTACGATATTAATGCTAAAATGTATGTTAGAAAATGCATATAAAGTCGAGCGTACGAGTGCAAAGCCACTGAACTGTACCGTGTGTATACCTAGTAGGATCTTTTATAACTATGGGGGATTGTAAAGTATTTTGTATGTTTTGTGTTTGTTTTTAGGGTTCCGTATCCAAAACGGGACCCTATTACTGAGACTTCGATGTCTGTCCGTCTGTCCGTCTGTCGCCAGGCTGTAACTCAAAAACGGTAATAGCTAGAGAGTTGAAATTTTCACAGGTTATGTATTTCTGTTGCCGCTATAACAACAAATACTAAAAACAAAATAAATATTTAAGGGGGGCTCCCATACAACAAAGGGGATTTTTTCGGCATTTTTTGCTCTATATCAATAATGGTAACAGGTAGGCACTTGAATTTTTCACAAGGTAGTTTTTTTTTGTTAATTATTCTACATTACTGTGCATGGGAAATTTTACAATAATTTGTATATAATAGAACATTATTTCAGATGGCATACTAAATAAAAGAGGCTTGAAGTGTATAAAACACATAAAAAAAATTAAATACAACTTTACGGTTGTAGTATTGTAAAATATTATTTAAGGATTTACGGTGGTGCTTTTGATAAATGATTTATAGTCTACACTCAATCACTGTCTACAATGTAGAATAAGCACAAGAGCGAGGCTCAAAGCTTTTTAAAATAACATCTCTTTTTGTTTAAACATAGACTGATATATACTTTTCAAATTGAATTTTAGAAATTATGTGAACTATTACAGTTTGTTTCGTTATGTAAGAATAACATTGTGAATGGAATTGGTAATGGTGCACTATATTTTTAACAAGATATGTTGAGTGTTGACATACAACATAATTTTCACTCGAACCTTATGCCTTTTAAATAAAAAAACATGTAAGATTTGAGTGAACCCTATAAATTGTAACAAAGAAATCATACTGTAAACGAATTCGTTAATAGTTCTTGGCAATCTTCGTTTGTCTATTGTAATGAGTAATAGTAGGGGAGGGATGCTATTTTTTGCAAAGTCATTTCATACCCAATTTTTATCCAGTAGTTGATTAATATTTAATAATCAACATAATGAGCGTCAGTCGCCGCACCCGTGGTGGGTTTTACATTGAGAGTGTCTCAAAGTTGTCGAAATAAATTTTGCTAAAAGTAATTTTATACCGTATGAAAGTTTGATGGATGATTATTCAGGTCATGTTTAACCAAAAAATCACCGTCAGCCGTATTGCAGACGGGGGATTCAACGTCTGTTGCCTTACTGAATATGTAAAAAAAAATTTTAATATAAAGTCATTTCATACCATACAAAATTTATACAGGTGAAAGTTTCTACTTTGTAAATAATAAAGAAAACCGTCAGTCGTCATTATGAGGGTGGAGAAACCGTCAGCCAGCGATATAACCAATAACCATACTTCGAGCTCAATGTATCTGAGGGCATCGTGTAGACGACATTTCCACCTACAAATATTTAGCTGACGACGATTTTCGTTTCAATTAATATTTTTATAAAATTGTCTCATATAGCAATTTTATTCGGTAAGTAATCAATTCAAAGCGCCATCTGTTGTTACATACTAAAACTAAAATAACACCTATCGAACCTAATTAATGTCTATAATTTAGATATGAACCTTTATTGGGTGCGAATTAGGATGTTTATAATGTCAATACAATATGTATTCCCAACAACAACTTTGAGATACTCTCAATTTTTATTAGGGTTCCGCACCCTAAGGGTAAAAACGGGACCCTATTACTAAGACTTCGATGTCTGTCTGTCCGTCTGTCTGTCAGCAGGCTGTATCGCAAGAACGGTGATAACTAGAGAGTTGAAATTTTCACAGATTATGTATTCCTGTTGCCGCTATAACAACAAATACTAAAAACAAAATAAAACAAATATTTAAGGGGGGCTCCCATACAACAAATTCAAAACTCAACTTTTTGGCATTTTTTGGTCTATATCAATAATGGCAACAGGCAAGTACTTGAATTTTTCTCAAAGTCCTTAGTTTTATGTGTACTTTAATATTTAATAATAATATTAAAATAAGATAAAAAATAAAAGCAAGGTGGGGGGTCCCATACAAAAAACACAATTTGTGGCCTAATTTTGCTCAATAATGGTACGAAACCCTTCGTGCGCGAGTCCGACTCGCACTTGGCCGATTATTCCACCCGTTCTGAAGCAGCTGACGATCAAAACTCCTATGTATGGGTGGAATATTATTATTTACGATTTTCGCTCGGTATGAAATGACTTTTCAAAATGAGCACCACCTCTACTATAATGACAGTTGATGTATGAATGTATGAAAAAAACGACTAATGCCGAAAACCATTAGTAACATGGTCGTACTGTGCTCGACCATAAATAATGCACAGCGACCTAAAGATAGAAAAAGAAAGGAGATATTCAGAATTGTTTGAAAGAGAAAACATTCTACAATGTCGTTTGTTTCTCAAAATAAAATATTATAAAGCTCATAGTGTATTCTACAACTATTTAAAGTCGGCAATTATCGTTATTTATGAGAAACGATTATTCCCGAAAGATTTTAAAACCATAGTTGCACCGCCCAATGCCTATAACATCAAGGAAATATTTCTTTAAACTAAACTTTACTGCATAATCTAAACCATTTATTACATTACAAAACCCATTCCCATTACAAAATGGGAAAGGACAGAGATACATTTTCTATGTCTGGAAATTGTGTATACATAATATATTTTTCGTGATCCCCTGTTGTAAGCTCCTATGTTCTATACAAACGATGACTGTGCCTTCATTGCGAGCTCTGTAAATAGTTGTCTGACATGGTATCTTGTGATCAGATTTTAAAAAGTTAAAAGTTAGACTAAATTTGATTGTAATATGTTCTCGGTGGTAAAATACTGCTCATTTGAACGCACATATCAGAAGTAGCAGTATAATAGATATGTTACGCTCAAAGACCGAAAACGCTCAGTGCGAGTGCGCGAATTTCGCGTTATGGTCTTTTTGTGATTGCCAAAACGCGTCGTGGCCGTTTTCATTAGAGCCACAACGCGAATTTCGCGTCGTGGCTGTTTCACTGTGGCCACAACGCGTTGTGAGCTATTTTTCCGCACACTGAGCATTATCGGTCTTGAGCATAACAGATATAATACTGAGTGTCAAGATTTTTGTGAATTTTAACGCTCATGATAAAATTTCTTCTCGAGTAATCTTAGATTTCACTGCTGCTTTACAGAAATAAGCAGTTTTAAGACATTACACATTTTAAATTACTGTTCTTCAGTTCTATTTCTGTCTGGTTAAAATCGTTAAATTTAAATATACAGAAAGCTAAACAGATACAATCTGTAAAAACATTAAGACATATAAGTGAGGAGAGTTATAATAATAGATAATAATATTAATGTATGCATGTATATAACTGTATTTGTACGTAATTACTGTAAATACTGATCTTATTACATAACAATAAATCTGATTGCAAGACCCTTGCGCTGTAAATATAGTTTGTAAGTGAAAATTAATAATGTATACTTTAATGTGGAATTTTAAATGAATGATGTGGTGGCCAAATATATAAATATAAAATAACACTGTTATTTGGTTGAATAAAATTATGAATTGATATTTTATTGTTTTGTTTTTTGTAACCGAAACCGTTTTTTTACCAGGGATAATGAAGATAATGTTTATAATAGACTTTTTTTAAACCGATTTCTACAGTATCCCACGTAAACACTTCTTTTTGGGGGATTATAGTAGCCTAATTGCTGATCCGGAGCGTATCCTAGTCTAGGAATAGGCAGTCCATTTTACCAAAATATGTTTAGTAGTTTTTACGTGAAGGAATAAGTAATAACAACGATACATACTCGCTAACACTGTTTTTATGATATTAGTGTAACAAGAAAAACTATAAAAGAACGCTCGCTTAAGGTATGCGGTAAGTCCTGCGTTCCTGTAGTCGACAGTAGGTAGTTGAGTTCGCTAACGGCCGTTCAATCTATTATTATATTCAATCTATCTCTGGTTTGACATACGACCGATCGCAGCTAACATTGAATTGACATATTAAAATATATGTCTTTAATGTCTAATGAGAGCTATTCCTATCTCTAGTAGGGAAAAACCAGAGATAGATCGAATATGGGGAACGGCCGTAAGCTATTGGTCCAGTGGAGTACCAGCCGTCAAGAGCAGGACTCGGAAGTCTTGACTCTTGACTGAGTGTTGAGCTTGACTCAAGTTCAAGAGTCAAATACCTACTCTAGACACACACAAGTCACAACATTCATACCAAAGATAATATTTAAAAATATTAGGTGTGTTGGACATTGGATAACAAGGAGTAGGGACCCGCTATTGGGCAACTAAAGTACTATATAGATCTGTATTCTTTAGTAGTAAAAATAATATTTTTTGCTACCAATAATAAACCAATCCAACCCAGAAAGGAAAACCAATAATAAACAATATTATTGTTTATTATTGGTTTTCCTTTCGATATAATACGGTAAAAGCATGGTAAAAGTGATAAAAGATCCTAAATACCAACTAAATACAGATTGATAAATTTTAAAATATTCGATTATATAATCGATATTTCAGAATTCTTGGCAGCATCTTGGCAGTTTCAAGAGGATGGTAGTATTGCAAAAGTATCACTATTTGAGAGTTTTGCCGGGAATGTGAAAGAGTGATGTTGTATTATTTGCCTAAAATTGTGTTGACTGGGTTTTTAATGTGTAATATTGGTAGGATATTAACCATTAAACATATTCGTTATCATGCAAGTGCCGGAAAGTGATACAACATCCAGAAACGTGCTATTTTGTGTTCCCTCCAAAACTCCAACGAAAGTTTCAGTAAAGCGCCTACCACTTTACTGAATCGACCGACATGACTCCTTGACTGTATTGACTTTTATTCCGACTTTGACTAGACTTTTGACCTGACTTACTTGATGTAGAGAAACGATGCCGAAAATTGACTGGGCTAAAAGGACTAGAATCCAGGCCCGTAAAATAAAATAATAATAAAAAAAGTCACTATTTGACAGTTGAAACTTGACACTTGACAGTTCATTTGCAATTTGCACAGACCTATAAAATTTGTTTTGTTGTTTGTCACAACCATGATAAGTCGTTTTTAATGATTTGTTTTCTATAATTACGATAAAAACATTATTTATTAATTGTGATTTTGTCTCGTTACAAGCCGCTAGTCCATCGCGGCTTTGATTACAAGGTAATTCAATTTCTTTATACGCAGTATTATTACGGACATTTTGCACATCAAATTATTATTAATCACTTTTGCAGGTATTCTGGATTAAATATCTTCAAGAGAGTGTGAAGACAAAATGAAGGAATGCATAATTCTGCTGTTGCTGGGGCTTACAGCGTCCGCATATGCCGAGTTTGTGCGGTAATGTATTTTATTGGAAACATAAATATAGAACTTTCAGGAACACACCGGCAGGCGCTTACATCCTCCTATTCACTTTTAAATTATTTATTCGTGTATTTGGTTTAATACGAGAAAAGTTAGTAGATTAATACAAAAAAATATTTAGATAGAATAAGTTTGGTTACTTTTTTTAATCTACTTAATTCTTCCAGAATACCGTTGTATCGGATGAAGACTGTCCGTAACCATCTCCGTGAAGTCGGCACGGAGTTGCAGACAACGAGGATCAAGTATGGACTGGGAGGACCCACACCCGAGCCCCTGTCTAACTACTTAGATGTATGTATAAAACATCTTCCATAAAAATCTCTCATATACTACATAATTCAAAATGTTTCTGTAGAATAACTGATTCTAACATACAACAATATTTTAAAAAAGACAATAGAAAGATTTTAGGACAGAGTGCAATGGCTACGAGTTGTTTTTATCTAGTAATAGCAAATAATAATGTGATGCTAGTTGTGGTCACTTGATAACCTTCTGTTATAATTGGCTTATCACCGCACTTGTGAGGTTACACACTCACTGTACAAATACATCCATAATTTCTATAACTGTGTATGGTTATTGCAAATTGTAATCATAACAGTATCATTCGGAATTTAAATACAGACAATATAGATTTATCTTTTCATTTTTAAACAATTATGTCCCAGTTCATTTGTTTTTTTTTGCTTGATACTACTTTCTAGATCCAAAGCTTAGAAAAGAATGTAACCATGCTACCCTGTTAGGACAAAACGCTGTAATCTGTAACACGTCAACTTTTTAGCTCAAAGCATGTCTTAGGGGACAGCAAAATATAATATGGAATATTTTGGTTGAAAAGTTGTCCTGAATTTTGTGGGTTCAATCAATACAAAGCTTACATTGTAACACTTGTAGTAGGTGTTAAATAAAATTATTAGTGAGTAACTTAAAAATATATTACAATAAGTATAGATTAAATTAAAATTAGAATTTAGGAAGCATGGATCGTGGTTCGGTCGTTCACAAAGAATGTACCTTGTTGTACCAATGGTACTTTACTTTCCTGGTGGCTTGAGTGCAGGTGGAGGAGTCCCGGAAGGTAGGTTGTAGATGGTTAGGTTGCGGAAGGAAGAATTCGGGTAGGATGCAGGCAGGAAGAATTCGGGTAGGATGTAGGAAGGACGCAGGCAGGAAGAATTCGGGTAGGATGTAGGAAGGACGCAGGCAGGTAGAATTCGGGTAGGATGTAGGAAGGACGCAGGCAGGTAGGTTTACCGTCCCGGTGATGCCCGTCGCGGTGATCACCGCGACGGGCTCTGCAGTCGTTGCGAGAGCTACCCACCTGCCTGCGTCCTTCCTACATCCTACCCGAATTCTACCTGCCTGCGTCCTTCCTACATCCTACCCGAATTCTTCCTGCCTGCGTCCTGCTTTTCCGCAACCTAACCATCTACAACCTACCTTCCGGGACTCCTCCACCTGCACTCCAGCCACCAGGAAAGTAAAGTACCATTGGTACAACAAGGTACATTCTTTGTGAACGATCGAACCACGATCCATGCTTCCTAAATTCTAAATTTAATTTAATCTATATTTATTGTAATATATTTTTAAGTTACTCACTAATAATTTTATTTAACACCTACTACAAGTGTTACAACATCAAGTAGATTAATTTAGACTATATTGTTACAAAACTATTTAACCCGGGCTGCATTGTTTTGTCGTAACAGGGCCGCATGGATTCTAGAAAGTAGTCAAAACTATAGAAAAGACAAAACATTAACAATTAACATTCAGGAAAGAAAACAATGTATGCATTGAATTTTTTAAATACAATAAATTATATTTGCATAAACATGGATGTTAATAATATCTGTTACAGCTTAGTAGAAGAATTGTTTAGAATTGAAAACTAATATATGACATGTTAGTTTTTAGTAAATGGCTCATATGAACGGCCTCATCGAAAAGGGCATTAATAGATGGTAATCATGATGATATGATCCTGTTGATAGGAGTTATTCTGCACTTTAACCTACACAAGTTTAAAAAGCATGAAATAAAATTAAATTAAGAAATTAAAAAAAAAAACCCCGCCAAACAACTTTAAAAAGTAAGGAAATAATAATTTCCTTACTTTAAGTTTAAATAATTCCTAAGTGTAAAGTAATATCATAGTCCATAATTATTGTCAAGGTGTGTCGTTAAAGTAAGGAAATTATTATTTCCTTACTTTTTAAAGTTGTTTGGCGGGGTTTTTTTATTTTTTTATTTCTTAATTTAATTATATCAACTAGTGAAGTAGTGTAGTGCGCCATTTCAGGTTAGACAAGTTCTACATCGTTTTTGAAATTTACATTAAATTTGCTAATGACTAATGACTAATCTTCAGCCAAATGTCAAAGTTCGAACCGTGAATAACAAGAGATAACAAAAAAATTAACCTGTTTTGCATTCATTGTCATTATTCACTGTCCTTATGTTTAACTGCAAAGTAATGGCATTTTTATTTTTTTATTTATTTCAGGCTACGTAGGCCCATACAATATATATATACCTTAATTACTAACATACATATTAATAATATATAATTATACTTAAAAACTACAATTTATCACGATTTAACGGTGACGTGACGCGCGCTTCATTCCGGAGTCTCCCCCGGAACCTTTAACATCTACAAATAATAAAAACTAAGGAAACATAACTCCCATAGTTCAACTGTTTCGAATTTGATTCCTTTTCGCACACTATAATATGGCAACAGCAGCGAAACACTAACACTCAAATTTATGAAATAAAGCCGTTGACATTAATTGTCACTTCTATATTTACACAAAAATGTGTACCGAATACATGCATAAAGTATGCATGTATTCGGGTCACATTTTATAGACTCGCGGACAATTTTTTTGACACACTTCCTTATTTTTTAATTATTCGTAGTTTAACATATAACCCGGAACATTTATGATATATAATCTTTCAATGTTTGATCCTTATGTTAGACTGGTAATATAATAGTTAATTAACTCCTCAGGCGCAGTACTATGGGCCGATCTCTATCGGCACGCCGCCGCAGACGTTCCGCGTGGTGTTCGACACCGGCTCTTCCAACCTGTGGGTGCCCAGCAAGAAGTGCCACTACACCAACATCGCCTGCCGTATGTATACCGCCGACATAACGACACAGATTAACAAATATACTTCGCGATATAGCGATTTGAGCTCGGCTCTCGTTGGAGGACGTGCGTTAAATTCACGCGCTGGACAAACTATAGGTCTACCAGAATCTGATGGCAATTTTTGACAGCAGATTTTCATAAAATATCCGTGATCATTAGATAAAGTTTTATATTTGCATGTTTAACACACATAATCAGCCGCTATAAGAAAAAAAAAAGGATCAAAATGTTTTATTCCAATTACCCCGGTATTGCTAGATTCAATTTATTTTCTCACTTTTTGCCATCAGATTCTGGTAAACCTATAGTTTGATTAGCCTGATGAACCCAGATATCTGACAAAAAGGATGATCTACAGGTGGATGTTAAAAATAGGTCATGCTGTCTGATCTCGCGCCTGTCGTGTTGGTTTATCTCCTCTTTTAGATTATGAGAAAGGGACACTATGTGACAATCTAGACTCTAGTCGGCGATTCATTATGACCACTGACCTCCATTATACAAGTACGCTGGACTAATGATACCCTTTGAAATGACAGCTATTTTTTGTGCCTATTTGAAGCGGAATCAGCTCCCCCGATGGGAGGGATAGGAACTAAATTTGACCATTGACCAAATATATTTGTCTATGATTTGACGTAAAAATGACGTTTGAAAGTCGCCATATTGGCGCTGATAGCAGTAGTGGGAGTATTTGGAACTAATACTAGTGATGACAACCAATAACGATTAAGCGGCCATTTGCAAGTTACGTCAAATTTAGTTCTCTTCCCGCTCACTGGGGGCGCTGATTCCGCTTCAAATAGGCACAAAAAAAAGTGGGTATCATAGGTCCAGCGTACTTGTATAATGGAGGTCAGTGATTATGACTTATTACGATAAAAATGTTAAGCTGACTCTTGAAGTCATATTATAACAAAGCATTTCAATGCTATGCTGTAAGTTTAGTGAAGAAAAGCTTTTCTTGGAGTACATGTCATACTTGCAATGTTGTTTGTATGTTGTTACATGCAGCAACATTATGTAAAGTTTACACAGTATATATGTATTTATTTAAGCAATGCGATAGCAGAAGGTTTTTGACCTACACAACTGATAAAAATAAAACAATAAAACATGTTTAATATCGTGTCCCAGATATGACATACTCGAGGAGTCTGCAACTATCTCAATTGTTTTGTATACCTCTTCCAAAAAGGATAAAAATAAAACAATAAAACATGTTTAATATCGTGTCCCAGATATGACATACTCGAGGAGTCTGCAACTATCTCGATTGTTTTGTATACCTCTTCCAAAAAGGGTTTTAACAATTCCATTAGTGCTAAGGCTGGCTTATTTTATTCCACATCAGATTAAACTGTCGTTGAACATTGTGGCGCTAATTAATTCGACACAGACAGATAGACACAATGATACACTTTCGCATTTGTAATATTACTAGATGACGCCCGCAACTCCGTTGCGCCTAAATTCGTTTATCGCGCGAACGCCTCCGTAGTCAAGTGGGTGGGTTCGATTCCCGTGTTGGAAACATATTATTTCCAAGTTTGGTTTGGACAATGCAGGCTGATCACCTGATTGTCTGACAAGTAAGATAATCCATGCGTCGGATCGGCATGTAAAAAGTCGCTCTTGCGCCTGATATCTCGCCAGTCGTGTCGGTCGGCCGTCCCACTGGGCTATGAGAGAAACCTGGGCACTATAAAATTACTCCTGCGTAACTGGCCTGGTTTCAATGAAGTCATCGAAACCGGTGTGGGAGTTATTGGGATGAAATAACATTTCCCGAGACTCAGTCTCCCCATATAAAATTTCAGCAAAATCAGTTCAGCTGTTTGGGCGTGAAGAGGTAACAGACAGACAGAATGATACACTTTCGCATTTATAATATTATATACAGATTACATAGTGTAACAAAGCCTGGCAACGCTCCTGCAGCTCTTCTAATGTTACGAGGGACCATGGGCGACGATAGTTACTTACCATCAGGTGACCTGTTTGCTCGTTTTTTTATATTAAAAAAATGAGTGTACGTTGTTCCAGTGCTGCACAACAAGTACGACAGCAGCAAGTCGTCGACGTACGAGCGGAACGGCACGGATTTCGCGATACACTACGGCTCCGGCAGCCTGTCCGGCTTCCTCTCCGCAGACACCGTCGGCGTCGGCGGGCTCGCCGTCAAACAGGTACCGCCCACACGGGGAGATACACACACATAAGGCGGACTTCGACCTACGGTGTGCCCAGTGCTGTGTGTGTAGGGTTCTAAGCCACCAGCCCACCACATAGCCCATAGGTTACAGAGAACGCGGAACGCAGACTCGGAACTCTGACCGCTAGACCACATGCAGCGGGGCCATAAAGTTAATATGCCTGCGGAATAGAGCTACAATCTCGAGCTGTCAAACGAAACCGAAATTGATTTACATCTGTGTGTAAAAATATGTGTACGTATACACTTACACAAGCATCTTTCTATGAGAATAAATTGTCAACGTGCCGATAAGTGCCGACTGGACGTCAAAAAAAGAGTTCTGCTGTCATGTGTCACGTCTCTTTTTACCACGCAGTGTTACTGATAGTGACATCTCGCTTGCTCAGGTCTTTGTTTCTCTATTACGCTAGGTATATTAACTTTATGAGTGGGGCCGACGCCTTACTAGAGTCTATAGACTCTTAGGCCCGTATTTTTGGTCAGTACTTAAGATGCGACCCGGTCACAAGACGCGGTTCGTCTCTGTGATTGGTCCAAATTTTGACAGCCAACCAATCACAGAGCCTGATCCGTGTCTTGAGACCGAGATGCATCTTGAGTACTGACCAAAAATACGGGCCCTAGTAGTGTTGGTAAAAATAGCATTAGCAATAATAATTAATCGTTAAATGCCCATTAGCAATAATAAAATTAATCGTACTTGCTAAAAAATACGATTGCTTATATTATCGCGCGCAGCAATAGTCGATCAAGAAAAAAATTACGTCTGCGCTGTTACACACCGCGGCGCTAACTGGTATTGTACTTGCTATATTTCACTCGATGCGAAATAATACTCGACAGCCGCGATTTTAGCAAATAGTAAAGCAATAGCGTGTAAGCATGCTATGACATGAAAATTAGCACGTTGATGAAATTAATAGAAAATAGCATTAATTACCTTTACTAACTCTTAAGAGTCCAGCGGTACTCGACCTTTTTTTATACGGGCCAAATACACAAAATTATTTTCGATTTCCCAATTACTGATATTTTTTCAAACATGTATATCTTGGAGGCAAAATATTAATTAATATTGACAGTAGACTCGTATTGACCTTGTTGTCTTTGGCAGGTGTTCGCGGAGGCGCTCTCGGAGCCGGGGCTGGCCTTCGTCGCCGCCAAGTTCGATGGCATCCTCGGCATGGCTTTTAGCAGGTAAGCCCTGCCCTCCAGTGTTAAAGTTGGAAATGATGTTAATTTTTCATACAGATTTAGTATTTTAATATAGTAGATAATAAATAATAATTATTCACTAGAGCAGTTCGTAAAGGCTAAAATAGCTGATAGTGTAAGGCCAATGGTCTCCTCGACTCATCTCCGGTATGCTGTTTTACTCATCATCCAATTAGGTGTCAACGTCACACTACATAGTAATTAATATAAATGAAACCTAAAAAGTTGTGAAATAGCTAAATAAATACATACTCAGATTTGAGTGCACTTTCACTGATTGTTACGAGAGATGTGTTTTATTTTAATCAACAGGATAGCTGCATTTGCCCGACGTGTCTAATAGTGAAAACCTATTATTGGCTTTCTCTTTTATATATTTGTTGTGTTGTATTTTAACTTCAGCTGTTGGTTTTCCAAAATAAATAAATAAAAGGCACATAATAATGTTAACCCCGTGTCTTCGCAGCATCAGCGTGGACGGCGTGACGCCGGTGTTCGACAATATGGTGGCGCAGGGCCTCGTCAAACCCGTCTTCTCCTTCTATCTCAACAGGTCAGTCACATTCCATTACATTTCCGAATTCAATTACTTACACAGCAGACATCTTGTAATGTTTACACTTGTGCTCGTCTGCCGAGTGATATTTCTGACATATTTATTCCTGAAGATAACCAACTAAATTGTACAGTTGTAGTTAGCCGTTGTTTAATGCCCTCACTAATCGACGGAGAGCTGGGGATCAAATCGGTCATGTAGCTTCAGCTGTATTAAAACTCCGTTAGCTACTTTCCTGAACAACCCTTTCTGACAATCTGCGTGCTGGCAGGCCGTGGGCGGTGGGTGTGTGAGTAGTGAGGTGGGGAAAAAAAGAAAAATAAAAAGGTAGGTTCAGCTGTATTAAAACTCCGTTAGCTACTTCCCTGAACAATCCTTTCTGATAATCTGCGTGCTGGCAGGCCGTGGGCGGTGGGTGTGGGAGTGGTGGGGTGGGGAAAAAATGAACAAAAATGTATGTTCAGCAACTTTGATTTTTTTCGTCTGTCCGTCTGTCCGTCGGTCCGTCTGTCCGTCTGTCTGTCTGTATGACTCCAAGCAGTATCTCAAGGACCGCTATAGATAGACTTCTGAAATTTTCACAGATTGTGTATATCTGTTATTCTGTTGCCGCTACAATAAACGTGATTTTTTTGGCCTTTTTTGCTCGTAATCCTTAATTATATTTGTATTTTAATAATTAATAATAAAATTAAAATAAAGTTAATATTTAAGGGGGCTCCCATACAAAAAACACAATTTTTTGTCTACTTTCGGTCTATACCAGTACGGAACCCTTCGTGCGTGAGTCCGACTCGCACTTGGCCGATAGCGATCGCAAACAATATTAAGTCGCAGAAACTACATTTTTTTTCCAATTTTTTCCCAACCCTACTACACCCACACCCACCGCTCACGGCCTGCCAGCGCCCAGCACGCAGATTATCAGAAAGGGTTGTTCAGGTAAGTAGCTAACGGAGTTTTAATACAGCTGAACCTACATTTTTTTTTCATTTTTTTCCCCACCTCACTACTCCCACACCCACCGCCCACGGCCTGCCAGCACGCATATTATCAGAAAGGGTTGTTCAGGGAAGTAGCTAACGGAGTTTTAATATAGCTGAACCTATATATTTTTTCTTTTTTTTCCCCACCCCACTACTCCCACACCCACCGCCCACGGCCTGCCAGCACGCAGATTATCAGAAAGGGTTGTTCAGGGAAGTAGCTAACGGAGTTTTAATACAGCTGAAGCTTCATGACGAATTTGGTCGTCAGCTCTTAGTCGATAAGAAAAATTTTCAAACAATGCACAAGCTAGACGGTGTTTGTCCTAGTCACACACGGTGGAAAACACGCTTAATAGTCAAGATCAAACATTGTAACGAAACATCCTTTTTGTTACAATTACTAATATTATAAATGTGTTTCTGTCTTTTTCACGTCCAAACCGCTGAACCGATTTTGCTGAAAATTGGTATGGAGATACTTTGAATCCTGGGAAAGGACATAGGATACTTTTTATCCCGGAAAAATGTACGGTTTCCGCGCGATAACCAAATTTTGGCGCAACGGAGTTGCGGGCGTCATCTGGTAACATATAAATTGTGTAACTACTTTTATCAGTATTATTGGAAAATTACATTTATAACTTTCAATTTTCGCATTATATTCCACTCCAACATACAAGTGACCCACACTTACACGGTTTCCAGGGACCCGGCGGCGGCGCAGGGCGGCGAGATAATCCTGGGCGGGTCGGACCCGGCGCACCACCGCGGCGACTTCACCTACGTGCCGCTCTCCCGCGCCACCTACTGGCAGTTCAACATGGACGGCGTCCAGGTACACGCGTCATACGGGGGTACTAGTTACAGGGACCCGGCGGCGGCGCAGGGCGGCGAGATAATCCTGGGCGGGTCAATTACGAGTCTTCCCAAGTCATTTACAATTTTGGAAAAGGATAATATTGTGCTCGTATAAAAATATTTATCTAAAGATTATGCAAACAATATAAAACTTGAATTTACAACCCCTGACCTAGACGTTGTCTCGTCTAATATGAAGCGTGATGTGTAATGTGTCACGCAGGTGGCGGGTCACAAGTTCTGCGCGGGCGGGTGCCAGGCGATCGCGGACACGGGCACGTCGCTGCTGGCGGGGCCGGTCGCCGACGTGGCCGCCATCAACGCCGCGCTCGGCGCCACCGTGCTGCCCGGCGGCCAGGCCACGCTCGACTGCTCGCTGCTGCCCAGGCTGCCCCCCGTCACCTTCACGCTGGCCGGCCACGACTTCGTGCTGCAGGCGACGGACTACGTGCTGCGCGTGACGGAGTTCGGCAAGTCCGTCTGCCTGTCCGGCTTCATGGGCATCGACATCCCACCGCCGAACGGCCCGCTGTGGATCCTGGGGGACGTGTTCATCGGCAAATACTACACCGAGTTCGACGTCGAGAACAAGCGCGTGGGTTTCGCCACCGCCGCTTAGATTGTAGACACTCGCAATCATTTTAACTAAAATGTAGTTGTATCACCGTAAGCGACCTCTGTTGCAAGTTTTGCTGAAGTCTTTATTCTTGTAGACACCAAAGATGTAATAGTTTGAGCTCTGTTGCATGTTTCGAATATTGCATGTTTTTATCGATTATAGAATAAACGCTTTAAATTATACACGTTTTTTATTTCTACTCGGAGGTGATGTTAGTGAAAATGAGATTTAGTAAATAAAGTAGATCGAGTATTAAACCTATATTTTTATTTAAATAAAGTGATTTAAGTAAAATACATTGTCCATAATATAAATTATAATTACAATACTCTGCCTCTGCTACGCTACACTAGTCACTATACACAAGGGCTATCACGCGATGCCCAGTTTGTGTTTTTTCCGGAACTTCTTGACGTACGCCTCCACGAGCGCCTGAATCTTCGTCGGGTTGATCTCGCCCGTCTTGTTGTGACAGATCTGAAATAATATTATAATATAACCTCCGTATAATACGATGTTGCGTACCCAACAAAATACCATATTATGGAAGAGTAACGGTCAAAAAGGGATAGTGGGGCCCTAGCTGCTCGTTTATAACATTAATTTCAAGAGTGATATTTTGAGCTGTTAATTGTATGAGAGTTATCATTCTATGTTGTAAAGTATATCGATGAATATTGCATATCATTTTTTTGCCCCAGAAATGAATAAAAAATTTGCAATATCTCAATGTTTTTTTAAACATACTATAGTTAAAATATTTTAAGGTGACACGAGCGGTCATTGACCTTTTTAGTCTAGGAGCTATATGAAAAATGCTCGCACTGTTGGATTCTGTTAACTTAAGAAAAAAATTGAACTCTTATAAAGACACTATTATAGATTCATCGAAAAACCTCTTGGTAACTCTCAGAATGATAATCTTCAACTATTTATGAGTTCGAAGTGGTATACTTCATAGTAGATACGATAGTAGATACGCCCTTAGGCCGGTATAAATAGTACTCAAGATGCAACTCGGTCTCAAGACACGGTTCAGGCTCTGTGATAGGTTGGCTGTCAAAATTTGGACCAATCATAGAGCCGAACCGCGTCTTGAGACCGAGATGCATCTTGAGTACTGACTATTTATACCGGCCTTAGACTAGAAACATTTGTCACTTCATTGTCAATTGCGGTTTGTATGGAAAACGATGAAATATGCCGAGTTTTTTCTACAGGGGGTCAATGACCGCTACGGACAGAATTCAAAAAATATTGTGACATTTTTCCTCGTATTATAAGTACGTAAGAGAAAAGTTCCCTAATCTATTGACATATTATAGTTTACACATAATGTTACATAGATTTAAATCTGTAATATCTTCGAAAATATTCATTATTTAAATCATATGCTGAAAAGGGCCATGTAGATCTATATTAAATCAATAATGTATTTAAAGTATTTAATTGAATAAGGATTAATGCCGTATTGGTTAAAATCGCTTCGGGCGGTGTGCGCGCACTGTCGTTGCATCGACGCAACGTTGTGGTCGCAATGTAGTCGGCAACTAGTTCGCTCGTGGTTACGATGTGGTCGGTATCACACGCGGTCGACAACGACTGCAAAATGTGGTACGTGTGAACGGTCCAGTTCATTTACAATACGAAATATACGCCCGACCACGTGGTGTGGTTGTGGTTGTCGTGTGGTTGTGGTACGTGTGGTTGTGGTACGTGTGGTTGTGGTACGTGTGGTTGTGGTACGTGTGGTTGTGGTACGTGTGGGTTGGCCCTAAAGGGAACAAAGGGACATAGTTTTATACTGTGTAGTGATAATGCTTACAGTAGTACCTAACATGTATAATAATCATTATTGGTGAATTAAATCACGCACTTTTGATTTATATGACAGTAGGTTGTAATGTATGCTTTAAAATGAAAAATATGTATTGTGTGACATGTTCGTACTGACCTTGGGCACGCAGCGGCGCAGGATCTCCTTGTAATCATCCTTGGAGACGCGGCGGCGGTTGTAGTGCGGCTTCAGCACCAGCTTCACCTCCTCCACCACGCGCTCCTGCCGGTTCAGCTTCTTCAGGAACTGAAACACAACGCGCCCGGTCACTCGGTGATTATTCCGCCCGCCCCAGCCGCCCCCAGCGCCCGCACGGCGAGAGTACTCACTTTGTTCTTGACTTGCAGCGCGACCGCCGAGCCGGGCAGCTCGTCTAGCATCTTGAGGTTCTCCTCGTCTCCCGCCCCGCCCGCCGCCTTGCCTGCAACAGAGAAACGAGGAGTGAACGACGGTGCCCGGGAGACCCCCTCGCCCCGACGTCCGACCGCAGGCGACCTACCTCTCCTCTTGTGCGGCTTGACCTTGGGCGCGCGGCGCGGCGCGGGTGGCTCGAACAGCTCGCCGAAGTCGCTCGAGCCCGGCGAGTAGGGCGAGGCGCCGGCGTCCGACGGCGGCCACGGCAGCCGCGCCGCCTGCATCGGCTTCACCGGGTTCGACTTGATAGGCGACGGCTTTCCCGGGAACAGCTTGGGCAGCGGGCGCGGCGGCTCCGGGCGCGGGGGCTCCGGCGGCGGCTCGGGCTCGGCGGCGCGCTGCGACTGCAGCAGCGCCAGCACTTTCTCCGCCGGCGACAGCGGCCGCCGCGCCAGCACCTCGTCCGCCGACAGGTTACTGCGCTGCGCCGCCTCCAGCGTCAGCGACGGCGGAGATGCGGCACCCGGGGAGCCCGCGTGCGCCGGCGACGCCGAGGCCGAGCGCGTCGGCTCGAACGGGTCGTAGGCGTCGGGGGAGCCGCCCTCCTCCGCGTCGGGCGGCGCGGGGGCGGGCGCGGGCTCCGGCGGGGGCGCCGCGGGCTCGGGCGGCGTCTGCGGGCCCAGGGCGGGCTCGGCGGGGGCGGGGGGAGGCGCGGCGGGCGCGGGGGGAGGCGCGGCGGGCGCGGCCGGCTCCCGCTCGCCGGGGTCGCTGTCGCTGAGCACGATCACGTTCTTGGGCGAGGGCGTCAGCTCGCGGAAGGGCGAGCGCTCCAGGTCGATAATGGCGACGGGCTTCGCGGCCTCGGTCTCGGCGGGTGCGCGGCGGCGCTTGCGACGCGTGCGGCGCGCCTCCTTGCGCTTGCGGCGCTCGCCTTCCTCGCCGCGCTTCTGCTCCTTGAAGCTGACGCTGACGAGGATGTTGTCGCCGGAGGTGAACACCTCCTTGGAGGGGGGCGACGCATCGCGAGGCCGGCGGCGCGGGCGGTCGGCGCGCGGCCTCGGCGAGATGTCGCGCTCCGCGGGTGAGGGCGGCGTGCGGGGCGAGGGCGGGCGGACGGCCGGCGGCGACGGCGACCGGCGGCGCGGGGCCGCGGGGGACGAGCGCCGGGCGGCGGACCGCGCCCGCCTCCTCTTCTTGGACACCTTCTTCGCGGGGCTCGCCCCGGTCGAGCGCCTTCTCTTCCGGCGGGAGGGGCTGCGGCGCCGGGGCGAGGCGCGCGGCGAGGAGGCGGAGCGGCGGCGGCGCGGGCGCGAGGCGGAGCGCGCCCGGGCGGGGCTGGCGCGGCGGGGCGCAGAGCGGCGGGCAGGCGAGCGCCGGCCGCGGGACGTCGTGCGTCGGGTCGGTGACGGCGAGCGACGTGGCCGGGACGGGGACTTGCGGCCCCGCGACTGCGACTCGCGCGGCCTAGAGGGCGACCGGCGGGCGCGCGAGTGCGAGCGGCGCAGCCGGGCCGGCGAGCGGCGGGAGGGCGTCGGCGAGCGGCGACCGCGGGAGAAGGCAGGCGAGCGACGCGGGGAGGGCGAGCGGCGCCGCGCGGGCGACTGGGAGCGCGGGGGGGAGCGCGGCGCGGGGGAGCGGCGGCGCGCGGGGGAGACGGGCGCGGGGGAGCGGGAGCGGGTGGGCGAGCGGCCACGCGGCGACACGTCGCGCCCGAAGGGGTCCTTGAGCTTGCGGCGCTTCTCGGTGACGACGGTGCGGACGTCGTAGCGCTCGAGGTCCTTGCGCTTCTCGCGCCGCTTTTTGCGCGCCTCGGCGTCGGACCCGCGCCGGTCTCGGTCCTTCTTGTCGTCCTTGTCGCGGTCCCTGTAGTTCCTCTCCTTTCCGCTCCTACTCAGCTTCTTGAAGGCCACATCTCCGCCCTTCTTTTTACTCTTGCTCCTATCTTTGCCCTCCTTCTTGGACTCCTTCTTCCTCTTCTTTTTCCCGCTCTCCTCGCGCGATCCACTCCTCCTTTTCTCCTTCTTCTTCTCCGGGATCTCCCCCTCCTCGCTCTCGGCGGGCGGGCGCACGGGCGACCGGCGGGACGCGTCGGAGGGCGCCCCCTCGTTTTCGGAGAACATCTCGTTCCCCTCGTCCTCGGAGATCATCTCGGTGTCGAGGCCCTCCAGGCCCTTGTCCTTGTCGTTCTCGAAGGACGCGTCCTTGGTGGACTTGTTCTCGTCTAGACACGGCGTGTAGCTCCGCTCGTCCTCCGTCTCGCTGATTGACTCGGTCATCTTCTCGACGTTGTCGATCTCCTTGTCCAGGTCGGGCTCCTCGGTCGGCGAGCGCGAGGGCGATCGCGACTCGTTATCGGAATTAGCCTCCAAGTCTTCTCGCGACCGACCCGAGCCGTTCGGCGTTTTGTCGCCGGCGGACTTGTCCGAGGGACAATCCGATTTCTCCCCCGGGTCGCCATCCTCGACGCGCCCCCTCCCGTCCTCGTCGTGCGCACTCTCCGTTTCCTTCTTTTGGGGCGACACGGTAATTTTGGGCGATCCCCTCGTAAACGTATCGCGAAATTGGGCGGTCTTCGCAGCGTCTATTTTTTTGTCGCTATCGTCGCGGTTGGGCGAGGCGCGGTCGCCGACGCGGCTCGGGGCATCGTCGTCGGGTTTCTCCCCCTCGACGGGGTTCTCCGGCTCATCGGGCCCCCGGCTCGCCTCCTCCTCGTCGTACAACGACACTTGCCGCCTGATGAGGGACGGCGTGTTCAGCTTAATCTTTATAGGATTTCGGGTGACCGTCGTTATCGGGCATCTCTTGGAAACCTTCTCCTTGTACTCCTCCTCCGTCCTCTTCATACTGGCCTCGATCGGGGCGGGTTTGCCGGCGTTGGCCGGCGCGGGTGTCGCGTCGGCGGCGTCGTCGTCCTCCTGGACCAGATCCTGGAGGTCGTCGGCGGCGCTGGGCTTGTCCGCTATGTCATCCGTTAGGTCGGTGCTGCTGGCGATGTGGACGCTGGTGGCGGAGTATATGGAGAAGTTGGGGCAGTCGCCGTCGGAGTCCCCGTCGCTCCCGTCGGGGCGGGCGTCGGCCGCGCCGGGGGCCGCCATCAAATTCCTGTGCTCCTTCAGCACCTGGCGGACCGCGTCGTCCAAAACGTCGGGGGGCACGTTCATCCCGCTCGTATCGATGCCGGCCAGGATCGTCTGTACTCGGTCGGGGAGAACCGGCGGAGGCGGCGGAGCCGGAAGCGGGTCGACGGGCGCGGCGACGGCGGCCGGAGGCGGCGGGGTCGCGGCGGGCGGGGCGGCGGCGGGCGGCCGCGCCCTCGCTCGGTCCTCGTCTCCGCTGTCGTCGTCGTTGGTGGGCTCGGTAGGGTCGTACTTCTCCGTGTCGATGACCAGGCCCGAGTCGCTCCTCTCGTCCTCCGACTTTTCGATCTCCGATACTTTAGGGAAGTTGAAGACGGGCGGCCGAGTGAGGGGACGGTGCGGCTGTGATTCGGGCAGCGATCGAAACGTCGGGGGCTGGCGCTTGTCCTGTCGTGGCGCCTCCGCGGCGGCGTCGGGCGGGGCGGCGGTCGCGGGCGGCACCTGGCTCACCCGCATGTCGACGGGATTCTCGAAGCCGCCAAACGAGTGACGGGGCTGCGGCGGGGGCGCGTCGGCGCGCGGCCCGGCCCCGCCGTACGTCGGCCAGGACGAGTTCAGACTGTGACGCCCCGGACCCCGATCGGTGTTCCTCGGAAAATTAGGGGGGGGCGGGCCAAAGTTCGAACCCCTGTTGTTTTCCACAGGGGCCGCCCTCCTCGGCCGGTCTGAATAGGCCGGCTCGTCGTTGAGCGGAAACTGATGCGGTCGCCGCGGGAAGCTGTCGAAGTACTCGGGTTCCTCCCGCCGCGCGTTCCCCTGGTAGTTGTTGAAATTTTGCCCCGGCCTGCCCTGATAGCTGCCCCCGTAGTTTCCGTCGTAGCTGCCTCCCCGGGGGAAGCCGCCATTGGCGTTGTTCTGCGGGTGGTCGCGCGGGTAGTTGCCGCGGTAGCCGCCGCCCCAGCCGCCCCCGCCGCGCGACTGCCCGGGGTAAGTCGGCGCCTTCTTCGCGGCCGCCTCGGCCTTGGTCAGATCTACTTTTTGCTCCTTCTTCGAGTCCCTCTTGCCCTGCTTGGAGTTAGTCTGCAGTTTGATGTTGATGCTGCCGTCCACGGAGATCGACACGAGCGACTTTTTCGAGTGTAGTAACGTTTGACTCTCCAGGATGTTGGACAGAACGTCCGGCGCCGCCGAGGCGTGCGGCGGAGAGGGGACGGAGATCATTTTTCTTCTGGCCTGGAAAGTGAATAAATTTTATAAGAATGTAGAGCAATAATGTAGCACAATACCATTTTATCTAGTATCATTTTAGTCAATATAAAACGTAAAAACATAATGAGAACCATAATGTTCATTGGAAAGGCGTCATTATACGTAAATATACATTTTTCTGTTACAAATCCATAAAACTGTTAATGAAGATAATTCTAGAAGTTTTTCTAAACAAAAAATGATGAAGTGGAAATAAAATTTCAACAACATTAAAATAAGCTTAGCGCGGCACTATCTCTAAACAAAACTTTGCCACTACATATATAAATAAAAAAAACTCGATTTGTTAACAAGATGATGCTGAAAACAGATTTAACGAAAATTTTGTTGTGACAATATTGGATCGAGGGTGCAATTTATTTTCTCTTTACCTGTCTGTAAGCACTGAGAATATTAACAGTGGGTCTCGTAGCCACGGCCGTGGTGGCCGCCTCCGAGACGTGATCCTCATCATCGGAGAAGTAGTCCAGCTGATTTGGGTTCCCCATGAGGCTGAGGGAGGGGATGCCCGCTCTGTATCTCTGCATCGCCAGGTTCTGTACGCCGACGGCGGCGTTGGCGGCCTGCGTTATCTCGGCGCGTCGCTCGGAGTTCAGGCTGGCGAGCTTGGCGCGCACGCTCTCTCGCACGTGGGTGCGCCGGGCCGCCGTCCGAGGCTGACGTTTTGTCTAAAATCGTATAAATAAGCTTCATGAATATTTTATTTCTTGTTAGTAATTAAAGGACCTCTTAAAAATAGAAAAATCAGTGAAAAAATGACTCTGTTAACTTACAAAATCTCCAAGAATAAACAATCACATAAAATAGGCCTCCAAAAACGCTCCATACAACCTGCTACCTAATAATGACGTCATGGTTTTGTAGTTTGTATGCATCGCAGGAAGACTTTGTTACATAGCTATATTAAATATTGCATTTATTAAAGTGGTTTCATAGCAAAAATTACTATAAATTCCGTAAGTTATCGAATGGTATATTATATAAATATTAGGTAATTTTTTTGGCCTAACTTTACTGTATTATGTCTATAGAGATATTTACTAAATCAGCAAAATGATCTTATGATGTTGTCACACCTATTTCATTTAGCATTTGTGTAATATAAGATTTATATAATAGTACAATATATTAAACAAATATACCTTTCTCTTTTTTATCCTCCTTGTAACTCTCTTTGTTATTGGAAACTTTCCATTTCCTTCAATTTCGTATTCAATAACTATGGTTTTAGTTTTTCTTCTCTTTCGCCTTTTTTTTGTGGATGATGTTTGTCGTCTGGTGGCAGAACTAGAGCTCGGCCTGCTAGTTCGTGTCGATCGGGATGTGGTAGGTGCTTCGTTCATGCTAGCTCTACGACGACCCGATGATGTGGAGGGTTGTTCTATATTTGAGTTTCTAGCTGTCCGCCTAACATTTCTGGGTGCTCGAAGGGCAGATGGACGAGGTCCTTCCTGTATTTCTACTCCATCAGAAAATAAATCCTCAACCTCTGAAAGGTGAATGGCATCTTCTAGGAGTTCAGCACAATTGGGACAAAACCATTGCTCAATGGGAACCTGAAAACAAACAAGAATTTATAACAATAATAATAATAATAATAACACTCAGTTACTTAACAACAGTATTTTATATAAATTGTGGGATAATATATGCATGGAGGCTGCAGAGGAAGATCTTCTGACCGAGCGAGGTGTTATGCTCGGTCAGGCCGGAGCCCACATGATACATTTCAGCTGTCGTATATATACCGACGCGCTTAGAAAACTTCGATAATGCGATGCAGGAATGTGGCGCTAATTGTGGGTACCGCCACATCACTCCCCCCCGAAGACCGGAGGTCGAATCTTGAGGTCTTGTCGCTTGAGTCGCCAGTGCCAGAGAGTCCCAGTGAGTCGGAACTGCGATGCTGTTGCACGGGATCCAGTGAGTCGGATAGCTGCCGTGCGGGGCCGATGCTACGTGCTGACCAGGAGAGATGTGCTCTGCTTGCTGACCAGTCGGTGTAGTGAGAAAACCCGATGATGCCGATGCGGAGTCGCCCAGGCCGCGGTACATTGCGGCTAGTGGACGAGGTACCCGATGAGGCAATGCTGGCTGGAGGGGCGGGGAGTGATGATGATTAATGAAGGAGGCGTGTTCTGTCGAGGGGCACCAATGAGGAATAATATATGCATGGAGGCCGCAAAGGAAGATCTTCCGACCGAGCGAGGTGTTGTGCTCGGTCAGGCCGGAGCCCACGTGATACATTTCAGCTATTGTATATATACCGACGCACTTAGAAAACTTGGATAGCGCGATGCAGGAATGTGGCGCTAATTGTGGGTACCGCCACAAAATATACAAGCTTTTTTTAATTTTGAAATGTAATGGTTTATGGAGGCTGACCGTAGTGAGTGGTGGTGTGAGGCAGGCCATGTGGTATCCGAGATCGCAACCATCACACAGCAGTATGGTTTCTTCACTTTCAGGACTGTGGCAGATCTACAACAGAGATAAACATCAATACCTTTTTTAAAAAAAGCTTGCCGTTAAGGTTTAATAAATAAAAGTTGCAAGATTAATATTTTTCATCATAGGAACCAAAATCACAAAATTAGAATTTCTGTCTCATTAGTATGGTTACCTCACAATACAGCTTGATTTAATATGGTTACAAGAAATGAATAAAATTATTTTTGACATATTTTGTTAAATTATTATTTATTATTATTATTAGAATATGGTTGTAAAATCTATACTAATATTATAAAGCGGAAGAGTTTGTTACTTTGTTTGTTCGTTTGTTTGAACGCACTAAACTCAGGAACTACTGGTCCGATTTGAAAAATTCTTTCAGTGTTAGATAGCTTATTTATCGAGGAAGACTATAGGCTATATTTTATCACGCTGAGACTAATAGAAGCAAAGAAATAGAAGAAAATGTGGAAAAAACGGGGGAAATTATTTGAAAGGGCTTATCTCACGAACTACTAGAGTAATTTTTCTGTTATTTGGGTCAGATAAGAAGTAGACCACGTGAAGGATCATAGGCTATTTTTTGTAGACTGATTTGTCTGTAAAATATCTAAATTACGCGGGCGAAGCCGCGCGGAACGTCTAGTAGCTAAATATGCCGCTTGAATAGCAAAGTGAGTAAACTACATACTAACCTCACAATTAGTAGGTAGGTCCTGAAACTCAATATATTCTATTGATGGTGACCTACGTTCCGTCACATTCACCTGTTCGGTGCGTAGGACGCGTCCACCTAGGCATGCCCTTACAATGATAGACTTGAAAGTGATCCTGTCCACTGGACAAGTGTTGACATTCTTGGACCATTCTGTGATGCAGTCAAAACAGAAAACATGTTCACAGTTCTCCGGGGTCCCCGTCTCCTGGTCTGTGAACCTCAGCAGACAGATTGAGCACTTGTCCGAGTTGCCCTCCGAACTATCGGAGGCGAACCCCGAGGTAGGTTTTGCCGTCGATGTGGTGGGCTTGCCCACGTCTGGGTCGGTCACCCAGCCGGCAGAGTCGTCGCTATCAGCGTCGGAGTCCCGCAGCTTGGGCAGGGCGCGCCGCCGCCGCACTCCCGCCACCACCACACTACTCCCGCTGCTGTCACTAGACTCTGCATCACTTATAACCTGAAATAAATATAATCAGTGAGGTAGCTATCCTAAAAAGGCCGAATATTGTCTTGTACCTGCACAAATATTCACCCTTAATCTCTTTCTACGTGTCCCAGGAACGACAACGCTCTCCTCACTGTCGGACTCCGACGCGGATGACACTAACATCACCCTCTTGATCTTGCGCTTCGGACGAGGCGAGGAGTCATCGCCGCCGTCTTCACTCATTTCGGGATGTAAACAGCGCGTAAAAGCGCTGGCGCTATCTCAATAGGTGCGACACGAAGCAATTTGCAAAGGTGTAAATGACCTTTGCGAGATAACTTTTGTGATATTTAAGATTGTATACATCGAATTCATTAAGCTTTAGTTACTAATCGACGAATTAAAACTATAATGCTTCATAAATTATGGCATGCGCGTTCACAAAAATTATTTTTATATTTTGACAGCAAGCCGCTTTCAATGATCAATCGGCCATTTTCATTTCGATAAGCAGTGATCAGGGTTGCCAACCTTAGAATTTTTATCCTCGTACACCATTGACTTAAGAATTTGTCGTACACGAGCTACTCAAAATCTCGTATTTTGGTTTTCAAACCTCGTAAGTCGTACATTCAATAGAAGGTTGTAAAACCGAAATGATTTGAATTTAGGACATTTTATATAATCTATACTAATATTATAAAGCGGAAGAGTTTGTAAGTTAGTTTGTTTGTTTGTTTGTTTGAACGCGCTAATCTCAGGAACTACTGGTCCGATTTGAAAATTTCTTTCAGTGTTAGATAGTCCATTTATCGAGGAAGGCTATAGGCTATATTTTATCAAGCTAAAACTAATAGGAGCGAAGAAATAGAGGAAAATGTGGAAAAAACGGAGGAAATTATTTGAACGGGCTTATTTGAACGCGTTAATCTCAGAAACGACTGGTCCGATTTGAAAAATTCTTTCTGTGTTAGATAGCCCATTTATCGAGAAAGGCTATAGGCTATATTTTATCACGCCAAGACTAATAGGAGCGAAGAAATAGAAGAAAATGTGGAAAAAACAAGGGAAATTATTTGAAAGGGCTTATCTCACGAACTACTAGAGCAATTTTTCTGTTATTTGGGTCAGATAAGAAGTAGACCACGTGAAGGATCATAGGCTATTTTTTGTAGACTGATTTGTCTGTGAAATATCTAATTTACGCGGGCGAAGCCGCGTGGAACGTCTAGTGAAATATACTGTTTCAAGTTATCTACAAAATAAAACATCAATTTGTAATTTACAAGTTTGGATAGATGGCATTACCTATTACTAATAATGGTTATGCAAAATATTAGTATGGTATCCTTCCCTAATGTCAAAACCTCGTACTAAATTGTACGAGGCTGATAGTGTCCTCAAACCTCGTACGGAAGACCACAAATCTCGTATTTGTACGAGGAACCTCGTACGGTTGGCAACCCTGGCAGTGATGCCAACTCTTCAAAAAATTTCCCCTCAAAAATATCCTCAAAAAATTTTACTACCTAAAAACCTACTGTATTTATTTTTTCCCACTAAATTTAGTGGGAAATCCCCATAGTTGGCAACACTATCGATAAGTAGACATTTTTTTTAATTTACACCAAAGACAAATCTGTGAACATCCTTTTAAAAGAAACATTTATTTTGTTCTAATTTTCAATTTAACACATAATTCAAAAAAAGGTTTTCGTTATCGTGATAATCATAGTTATAGTATTATAGTATAGATGTAATCTTAGCCCGTCATCGCGTGGCCATTTTGTGCTTATTTTTATACAAGTAGTGCGCGTGTATTTTCTTGAATATTTCTATTTGTCGATAATTTTGAAGCACATTATAATCCAGAAAAGAAAGTCATTTAGTTCATGATATCGATAAACTATAGTTCAAGTAATGAGAATCCGTAAACACACGTAAAAAGCTATGCAATTTTTGTAGCCAAATTATTAATTGATGTGACATTTTTAGAACCACAAAACTTAACAATATCTAGCATAAAATGTTTACTAAAAACCTTTAAATGAAATATGCAGACCGACTCCTTTGTTATGTCCTAGGAACATTGACCTCCATTATACAAGTGTATAATGGAGGTCAGTGCCTAGGAAGTAGGACATAACATTACACGCTTTTGACGCTTATACACTGTTATAAGGCTCTCTCCTAATAGGAGTCTATCTCAATGGTGATAATAATATAGGTCTACCAGAATCTGATGGCAAAAGGTGAGAAAATAAATTGACTCTAGCAATACCGGGGTAATTGGAATAAAACATTTTGATCCTTTTTTTTTCTTATAGCGGCTGATTCTGTGTGTTAAACATGCAAATATAAAAATTTATCCAATGATCAAGGATATTTTATGAAAATCTGCTGTCAAAAATTGCCATCAGATTCTGGTAGACCTATACTTTTATGTTTTCTGATTTCTTAACGTAGCTTTTGGGTTGCTAGCCAACTGCCGCACCTGCGTTTATGCCGCGGCCGCACATGCGTCTATCGTCACGAAGCTTCGTGCTATGAGACGATACCATTGGACGATACACGCAGATCGTCCAATGGTATCGTCTCAAGCACAAAGCACAACGCATGTGCGGCCGCAGCATTATCGTCACGAAGCTTCGTGCCAAAAGTACTCTGTGCTTCGTGCTGTGAGACGATACCATTGGACAATGAAAAAATTTTTCCAATGGTATCGTCTCATAGCACGAAGTATCGTGACAATAGACGCATGTGCGGCCGTGGCATCAAAGTACTTAAATCATAGATATTTAATAAGGATGAAGCCAAACGAGCGTAATTTGTGAGTTGTGAGTCGCAGAATTTCTGCTGGCAGAAATTCTGCTGCATTCAGTTTCATACAAAAGTCCTGTTTGATTCACACGGGACGCAAAATGAGTTGTCTGCCGACTCACACGCATTATTCCGACCGAATTCAGTTTGCGGGGAGCGAGGCTAGTGTTGCCAACTATAGGGATTTCCTACTAAATTTAGTAGGAAATAAAAATAGTGGGTTTTTTGGGGGTAATTTGGGGATATTTTTGGGGGTAAAATGTTTGCAGCGTAAATGTAATAATTTATGTATATTTCTTTTTATTTCTTTTATACTTAAATATTCTTACTTCATTACCATTTTTATTATTATATAATCATAGGTATTCTATTATAATTTCGTATAAGGTGTGAAACTGTCCAAGCATCAGTCTTTCCTTATTAAATGGATTTACTCAGCTTCTTTTTCTTGCATTATCTTCTGTGTCTTCTAATTATGCTTCGCAAATGCACAAAATTTTCAACGGTTCCATTGCACGACACAAACACCTGCACCCGTAGCACAGCTACAGTAGAAATAGGAAAGTATAGACAAACAGCGGAGATAAATACTGAAGGTGCCGTTCCGATCTTTACCGCGGCTAGCCGCGATCGACAAAAAATGAAATATAATGCCACTTTATGACATAGGCTATAGTCCTAAAAATTCAAATAAAACCCTACTTTATGATGTAGACGTCTATGTCATAAAGTGGCATTTTAATTGAATTTTTGTCGATCGCGGCTAGCCGCGGTAAAGATCGGAACGGCAGCTTCAGTTTTTCTCCGCTGTTTGTCTATACTTTCGTATTTCTACTGTAGCCATGCTACGGGTGCTGGCATAAACGTTGGACAGCAACTGAATAAAATGCACTCGTCTGGCAGCCCAACAAATTTCTGCGACTGAAATTCTGCGACTCACAACTCACAAAACTACGCTCGTGTGGCAGTTCAACAGAATTTCTGCCAGCAGAGCGTACATTTTGTATTGGGACGGTCATGTAGTTACACACTGCTGCGATAATAACGCCGCATTCGAAGTATATCGCAATAACGCAGTGTTGCCAGATGTACGATTTAAAAAATAAAATATATTGTGGGTTAGGTTAGTGTCTAAAATTTTTTGGGGATATTTTTGGGAGTAAAATTTTTGCAGCTTAAATATATTATATTTATTTCGTTTTTAGTACTATTATTATCATTTTTATTGTTATATAATCATTTTATTATAATAATTAGAGAAAATAAAGTTTTATTATTATTGTTCAAATTCAAATGAACTAATTATTTTGCATAATATGTAAAAAAGTCCACTTCGACCCACCTTTTAAGATGGGTCATTTTGAGAATTGCATAAGCAAAAATAATGTCGTCATTGATAATTTTGTGGAACGTACCCCAAATGATAAATATTTATATTTTTTGGAAGTTTTCTTTGAAATTTAGTGGGTTTTAAAAGATGCTTAAAAAAAAAGAGGAAATTTTTTGAAGAGTTGGCAACACTGGTGGCGGCGTGGTGCTCTCTCGTAAGAAATATCGGTCGATAAAATCGCAGCTGTGTGCAAGGAACGCGCGATATATCGACCGGTATATCGCGCGTTATTATCGACCGATATATCGCGCCTGTCTGCGGGAGCCTTTATGGTATTTTGATTTATGTCACATTTGACAGTACACTGATATTTTTTAGAAACACAACCAATATTACGTGATGCCAACCTGCAAATATAGACCGACAAGGCTTTAAATGAACGTGGCGAAAAAAGGAACTAACGCCGCCATCATACAAAAACCCAATATAATTAAGCTCCTTGCAAAAACCCTATTTTTGACATGTTTTTGACAGTTCTCCTTTACCGGCAGCGCCCCCAGCCTCCGCCCACGCCCATTTAAAGCCTTGTCTTATGTCTATAATTTGGAACCAATAGAAAATCTAGAAGTGTCTATCGTCGCGCCATCTGGTGCAGATTCTAAAAAGAAAACAACCCATAGTGAAGAAGAGCAATGTTGGTTCCGTTGGTTCTGACATCGGTGACAGTTGCACGGACAATGTCAATGTCAAAAAAATAAAGATGTTCAGTTATCAGTATGGCAACCCTGTATCAATCTTCGGGCCGCGGTTTACCAGTGTAGGCTTTTGTGTTTTAACAATTTTTTATTCACGGAAAGTGTTTTGTATAGAGTGAAACCTAAAAGAAATGACTGCAGAGAACGAACGTGAAATATATCACAAGCTTGAAGCAATGAAAGAGATTAGGTAGGTATTTAATAAGTTTATTTTACTATAAACATTCGCACCTGTGGACTCCGATCAATAAACACTTGACACCGTTTGTTTTTTTGCAAAAGCAAACCAATGATAAAATAATTCTATGTAATCGGAGCCCACAAATAACATACTATGTCTTTTTTTTTATGCATACAGAAATCACACATTGCTAAAATTTATATCCAGATATTATTTTATTCCTCGTAAAGCACACGGCTTATTCGGGTCCTAAGAACAATAACTACAGTAAGAAGCCGTCTATGAGCCTAACAGCGCTAAATTAGGCTGTTATTTGTTGTATTCTACCAAAATTTATAGCAGTTCATGCTTCCAAAAGTTGCAGACATTAACCTATTCTTATCCTCTATTGCTGCATTTTCTGTTTGTTAATTTTAGAAATAAGACCATAACCTTGGAGAGGCTAAAGCGGAGTATACTAAATGAGGTGCGCAGCGGGGACCAGGAGGGCCGCTGCCTGGCGCAGTACAAGCGGGAGATGGAGTTGTTGCAGCAGGAGAAGATGAGCCACGTGGAGGAGCTGCGACAGATACACGCCGATATCAATGCGGTTTGTACAACACCAACCCCAATATTCATAAACAGCTCTTAACGCTGAGACCATGCTTAACATTTGGTTTCTCGAGATGCTGCTATAGTTAACAGATTGTACTTTTGTACCATACCTATGTGTTGTGTACCAACTGTGGTCATGTACAGGAGTACTTGTATACAGTGTGAAAATATAGACTAAGAGCAAACATACTAAAAAATGGAACTGGCCACTCAACAATATTGTCCATTACATAGTTACTTGGGGAGCTGTTTCTTATTTATTTATTTATTTGGGAAAGCAACAGCCATCAATTTTACAATAATATGCATTTTACAAACAGAAAACAGTGAGCACATAGGGCCAATAACAGCTATCCACAAGTAATTACAATAATGGAAATTTACCAGAAGTAACAACATAGAGCTAAAAATGAAAACAGTATGTTTGACACTTAAGTAATGCTAACAATATTATAAATTTATAAATTTTACAAGCCACATTTATTTATTTTGAGTTAAATTAAAGTATCGATATATAGTATAAATATGTATAATTTAAATTTGGTGAATAGATATTATATAAATATAGTGTATATTATATATATATATATATATATATATATATATATATATATATATATATATATATATATATATATATATATATATATTATAGTAAAACTGAGAATTATAAATACGGATATATAATAAACAAGAAATGAAGTCAGTACAAGTTTTATTTAATTTAAAACTAACAACTACACTAACCGCCCCACAGGCTTATCAGTTATGTAGCACTTAGCAGTGATAATTTGATATTTAATTTGAACGATTGTTTTGTTTTTATGAATGGATCAATATGCGAAAAATTTATATTGTAAGTTTGTAAAATCCTCGTGAGAACACAGTTTTTAGCGTAAGTAGTGTACTGAAATGGAACATGCTATACGTGGGAGAGCCATGCTTCGGCACGAATGGGCCGGCTCGACCGGAGAAATACCACGTTCTCACAGAAAACCGGCGTGAGTGAGTTTACCGGAGGCCCAATCCCCTACCCTATTCCCTTCCTTTCCCTCCCCTATTCCCTTCTCTTCCCATCCCTACCCTCCCCTATTCCCTCTTAAAAGGCCGGCAACGCACCTGCAGCTCTTCTGATGCTGCGAGTGTCCATGGGCGACGGAAGTTGCTTTCCATCAGGTGACCCGTTTGCTCGTTTGCCCCCTTATTTCATAAAAAAAAAGGAGTTTGACGTGTTCTGCGACGGGGTACGTTAAACGAGACTAATTTCAACAGATCAGGACTTTCTAAGTGACCATTCAGTACATCATACAAAAGACACATGTCAGATAAAACGCGACGATCATCTAGGTTGTCATAACGACATGATGTTATAATAACGACACTGTTCGTCGTAATTCTGTGTGGGAAAAGATGAGCCAGACTTAAAATTAAGAAAACGAATAAACTTCTTCTGGATGTTTTCAATGCGAGATGCGTGGGATACATATGAAGGAGACCAAATTTTAAGTCTTCAAATCTTAAGGCGAGCACTTACCTCAATTCCAAAACCATAACCTTGCGAACGCGAATGCCAAGCGTGTACGCATCGCAATAAGATTCATTTTAGCTTAGCATAAAATTGTAAGTTACGTCGGGCGGATCTTCTCTATTTTATTTTTCGTGTGTTTTTTTAAAATATCTTTCGAAATAAATATTAAGAAAAAAGATTATTCGTTTCAGACCTTTTTAAAATAGATTCATTGACAATTTATTAAAATAAAATGTAAGTTATTCTTGTTAATACTTATATTTCGATGACAAAGAGTTTTGTCGGAGGTGAGTTTGTAAATTAATTACAGCGAAAGTATTATTTTTTATTAAAATGTTTTTGATTTAAACCCTTTTAAATATTGTGCTTTATATCTCATATTTTTTTACATTTCGTTATTATATTGGAACTAAGTAAATCGGGTATCAAGAAATAACAAAATGGGGTTTCAGCCCGCCTTAAGTCTGGTGAAAGCCTTATTGTTCTCCGTTCTTAATTTTACCTTTCTGCACCTTTCTGTCCTCGAACATTTTACATTAAGGTAAAAGATATTGTCTGTAAAAGTAAATTATAAAATAAACTAGATGTCCCGTGCGGTTTCGCCCGCGTAAATTAGGAATTTTACAGAAACCGTACATTTTCATGCAAAAAAAAAAAATAGCTTATGTCCCTTCACGTGGACTTTCTAATAATTTTCCCCTTTTTTTCACATTTTCATCTGTTTCTTCGATCCTATTAGTTTCAGCGTGATAATTTATAGCATATAGCCTTCCTCGATAAATGAGCTATCTAACACTGAAAGAATTCAAGCAAACAAAGAAACAAACTCTTCAGCTTTATAATATTACTAGCTATTATTGCAAAATACATCATCGTGTAATACATAGTTTATTATGATCATAACATTATGAAAATATCTACTGTCGAAGTCAGATTTGGTTCGCTATTTTTCGACATTATGCACAATGTCTTTGAACGAACATAATTTATCGCACTATAGCAGTCTATATATCTGTCACTAGCTTTTGCACCCGCGGCTTCGCTCGCGTTAAGAAGTATTATTATTAATAAGGTATCAAAGTACCTTACTCATAGCACAGAATATAATATATTAGTAGTACATACTCATAGCTCTAAACTCCCCTCCCGGCTCCCGCACGCGCACCCCCGGGCCCCGCCTTGGTGACGCCCACTTCGCAACGGGCCGTGCAGCAGAAATCGTAATATTTTAATTTCGCCATAACTTCAAAGTCAAACGTCCAATTTTAATCATTCAAAGACCAAATATTATCTATATAAACTCTACTTAGTGATGAAATAATTTATTTTGATAAGGATTAATAGCGTGAGTAAAATAAACGCGTTTAAATGTCCAAAAAAATTCAAGATTTTTAAATAAAAAAATGGTTGTCGTGCCTCACTCGACATAGATAGGTATAGTGTGTCGCGGCCTTTTTTGTAGATATTTATAAGATCTATAAAAAATTACAACATTTTATGGTTCTATCTTTTATGGTTTAGGCAGCGTACGCAAAATAAGTAACTTTTCTGGTTGATTTTTTACACCTTGTGTCAGAAAATCCCAAATATCTTACGGAACCCTATTTTTTCCAAAATAAAATTTAGCCTATGTTACTCGTGGATAATATAACTTTCGAATGGTGAAAGAATTTTTAAAATCGGTACAGTAGTTTTTTAACCTATTCATTACAATTAAACAAACAAACAAAGTTTCCCTCTTTATAATATTAGTTTAGATAAGCATAAGTATAGATTTTTTTTAATCACTTGACAAACTCGAGTGTCAATCTAAAAGACTATGAAAAGTACCAATAATAGGGTCATAAAAGGCTCGACATAATCATGGTACGATGCATGGTATTATACGGTAATGATGATGATGATGAATGTAATTTGCGTAGTAGCGTATGCTTTCCGTTCTTAAAACAACGCAAACTTGTATCTATAAAGAATCAGGAGTTCTCTCAGTACCTTCCACACCATGGTATACCTTGGTGCAAAATCTTACTTGTTGGTAGGCTGACTTCTGAACAGAATGTGTATATATGTTGCCGCTATAACAACAAATACTAAAAACGAAATAAAGTTAATATTTAAGGGGGGCTCCCATACAAGAAACGTGATTTTTTTGGCCTTTTTTGCTCGTAATCAATAATGGCAATAGCTAGGCACTTGAAATTTTCACAAAATCCTTAATTATATTTGTACTTTAATAATTAATAGTAAAATGAAAATAAAATAAATATTTAAGGAGGGCTCCAATACAAAAAACACAATTTTTTACCTACTTTCGCTCTATAACGGTACAGAACCCTTCGTGCGCGAGTCCGTCTCGCACTTGGCCGATTTTTAATGGTCCTTGTAGCTTTGTGGTAAAAGTTGCTGAGCTGCGATTTGGATACACAAAAAGATTGAAGTAGCTTAGAAGTTTACTATGTAATTGTTAAAAAAAAGAGTTAATTTGTTGGTAAATAAATTTATTTATTTTATTTATTTATAATATCTCATTTACAATTCATTTAATAACAATTTAGCATATTACATAAAAACATTTCATTATGATATACAGAATACAGAATAAATATGGTGTATTCTTGTGTATGTTTTGCATGATATATTAAGCTGAAAACTCAAAAAAATCAATAGATTATGAAATGCCAAAATGTCTGCAATATTTTGGGTGTAGAATAATAATTGCTTTATTTAAAATATTATATATACTATCTATCCTAATATTATAAAGCGGAAGAGTTTGTTAGTTTGTTTGAACGCGCTAATCTCAGGAACTACTGGGCCGATTTGAAAAATTCTTTCAGTGTTAGATAGTCCATTTATTGAGGAAGGCTATCTATATATATATATATATATATATATATATATATATATATATATATATATATATATATATATATATATATATATATATATATATATATATATATATATATATATATATATATATATATATATATATATATATATATATATATATATATATATATATATATATATATATATATATATATATATATATATATATATATATATATATATATATATATATAGTCTGTCATAAAGTAGCATTTTGATTGAACTTTTGTCGGTCGCGATTAGCCGCGGTAAAGATCAGAACGGCACCTTAAGTTTATCTCCACAGTTTGTCTATACTTTCGCATTTCCACTGGTCGCCGTGCTAGGGCTGCAGGAAAGGATATGGTATACTTTTTATTCCGGAGAAATGTATGGTTCCCGCGCGATAAACGAATTCTGGCGCAACGGAGTTGCGGGCGTCATCTAGTTTATAATATAAGGGAATTTCAGAAGTCTGAATGAATACACAAAATGAATAAGCCACAATCAAAGCTACGCATTCGATTAATAAAAGCGTTGCCATACTGTTGATGGCGGCTGTTTATAGCAACATAAACAATGTGTGTTGTGCTAGCGGCGGGCGGCGGCGGGTAGATGTTTATTTGTCCTGTCCGCGCCATACGCCGACTCTCATTGTTGTTTATGTTTATTTAGAGGCAGGATACAGCGCTATACATCATATTTGGGGATGTGATTAGTCATTCCTGGGATACAGTCTTTGGAATGTTTTTCCGAGGTACTCAACTTTTAACAGTATCTACTCTGATTGTATCGCCTAAAAATAAGTTTAAAATAAAATTGTGCAAGTAGCACATTGAAGGCTCTTTACTGTGTATGTTAGACTATATCTTGCCCGCGGCACTCACCGTTTGAATATCGTATCGTTCGGAGTAGCAATTGTGTGTTAATCCAGATTCTAGAACCTTAACTGTTACCGTATTACGTATGCCAAATTTCATTAAATTTCGTTCAGTAATTTTTTTAAAGTAACAAACAGTCAAAGCTACAAACACATACACACACGCACATACTCGGCCTCGTAATGTTAAAAGTCGATACATTATTTTATACAGTTTAACGAAAGTGAAACTGCAGTGTGACCTAGTTTACATTAAGGTACGTTTTAGATGGAGACAGTGATAAAGCAGACGGAGGAGAGCATGAGCCGCAAACTGAGCGCCGCCTCGCGCCTCCACGACGACTACCGCCCGCTGAAGGCCGAGGTGGACCTGCTGCGGCGGCAGTGCCTCGGCCTGGAGCGCCTGCCCGACCTGCACGAGGAGGAGGGCAGCCCCATCACGCCCGAGTGAGTACAGCGCCAGGCGCCAGGTGACCCGCCTGGAGATAATATGGAAGACCCAGTCGTATATCGATGTGCTCTTACGCTTGTGCTTGGAGCGGACCGAACAGCGCACAATCCTGAATCGCGCTATCGAAGTTTCTGAGATCGGCGAGACATAGACAACGTCTCAAATAATTACGTTATTCGGGGCCTTCGGCCTGATCTTTCTTTGCGGCCGCCACGCATATCCCATGCTGTTGACTGTTAAAAGACCAACAAAATTCTATAATAATTATGTAATATAAGTACATAGTACAGAGCGAGCACGTAGCAGCTAATAAGCTGATGCTGATATCATACAGTTATAATTTTTGCATGTTTGATAACAAGTCTCGAGAAGAAAAATTGTGTGGCTACTTAAAATTGAGCTATATCTAGCCAAAACAAGTGTTAAAATAACATTGTGATTGTGTGTGCAGACGGTTCCCGGCGGTGGTGCGGCAGGCGGGCGCGGCGGGCGCGGGGGGCGCGGGCGGCGCGGGGCTGCTGGCGCCAGCGCCGCGCAAGCCGCCGCCGCCGCCGCCCGCGTTCAGGTCTGCCCTCCAACAAGATTTCCTTACCGTCTCGCTGAGGTTCGACCGTGTTTTATGTTGCGCTTGCTACCCTCCCTCCCCCCTCCCCCTTGACCCTCCCTCTCGGCTCTCGCACACACACATACATAACCCCTCCCCGCCCCCGCACGTGCGTCGCTTTCGTCTGCAGCGGAGAATATGTTGATATTATATCATGATACTAGGTATAGGCTCTGGTCTGCTTAGCTTCATTTGTCGATTGTCAAAGCTGCGATGTCCATCAGTAATAATGAATAAATAAACTAAAAAAATGAAAAAAAGACATTGGGACGACGACGTTTAAATTGCCAGCTAGAAAAAATATTATTATCATCCCTTTCTTTGCACATTTATAATAAAAAATCATTATTCTGTCTTTCAAAAGCATTACAGTCAGGTTAATAAACAACTTTATTTAGTTAAATGTTTTTTTGTTTAAAAAATATTTCATTTAGGACCGCTGCGACGAGACGCCTCGCTTGCTTTATTAATTTTAGCTACATTTTTGTTTTCATTGTGCCTGTTACTAACTCTTATTCTATATCAGAAACATTCACGGTCATCTACAAATTTGATTTTAACAAAGCACAAAGTGAAGTAAAACTCAGAACTTATATTTCTGTTACAGTTGCAATTATTGTAATATAAATTTTGAAGCACGAGCTCCGAGGAATCATATTAAAAATGTTGCTTGAAATCATGCTCGATGCTCCCATCGAGCATGATAATTGTCCCGAACTGAGTTCGCGCGCAGTACATTCTGTGTGCGTGGTGTTGTCACGTGTCATTGCGCGTTGTCACGTATCACGCGTGTTGTCACGTTACAACATACGTTGTCAAACGTTGACACATGTGGTGTGGTGTTGTCACGTGTGGTATGACGTTGCAGGCAGCAGCCGCCGCCGATGAAGTCGTGTCTGTCGTGCCACCAGCAGATCCACCGCAACGCGCCGATCTGCCCGCTCTGCAAGGCCAAGAGCCGCTCGCGCAATCCCAAGAAGCCTAAGAAGAAATAGATTGACGGTTCGCGAGGCACGGGCTATCTATGAGCAGAGTTAGCACAAATGTCGCGCTCTCACGACTAAATTAACACATGTTGATTGGTTATTTTTCAATTGTGCTAGAATATCCGTTCTATAGATTTTGTTACTTTTGTCTTAGTAATAAAAAACGTCACAACTCGTTCAATGCCGACTGAGAGTGACTCGCTCTTTGTCTTTTCAGAAAGAAAGTGTGAGTGCATTTTCATTGTACTATTAATTGACAAAAATATCATGGTGTCATACATTATCAAATAGAAAATAATAATTATTATGTATTTTCCGTCAATTAATAGGATCATTATCGATCGAATATCTAGTCATTAATATTGGTTTGTTCAAAGAAAATATTCTTACTCCCTTATTGACAAGAATATTTGTTCCTGTCTTTGTTCGATGTTAAAAAAAGTCAGAGAAGATACTGAGTAATTATTATTTAATTAGTAGTGTAGTATATTGAAACATTTACACGGTGGTGGTGGTGAATGGTCGGATAAGATGGGATATTTGAGGTTAGATGCGGTCTTCCAAATTCATAGTTCCAAATTAAAATGTATGGGATTTGACATGAGGCCACTCTAATATGTATTCGCTATGTCTTATGTCAAAATTCGTACATTTTTGATTTCGAACATCAATTCGGAAATTAACAAAAGCATCTAGGCTAAGATCCTCGAGCATAAAAACTCTTGTAGTGTCGCTCACACGCAAGAATTTTTATGCTATTCTAATAAAATTATTATAATATATTTCACACTAAACTTTCTGCATATTTTGTCTTATATACATTATGTTGTAAATAGTTGTGATAAGTACTGTACAGACTCGTAAGTGTATGTCGTGTCGTAGAGAATAGACCATTCTGCAGTTCCCGTACATTTTGTTTTGGCAGCAAAACCTTCTGAAAAGTGTAAGACGCACAATATGTCCATAATTAATTGCCTCATTGAAATGTATTATTCTATAAATTACACAAGTGCTTTTTTTACAAAGATGAAGAAAGGGGTACGAACCTTTGTGGCATAGGCCATCTTGATTTTTTTTCAAAATTTCCGAGCACGATAAAAGTGGTATATTTGGATGGAAGGCACTTATACAAACAAAAAATGTTATTTAACATGGTATCCTAAAGTGCCACGTTTCCGAGATATTTATAAGTAAATATCGCCAAATGAGTCCAAAAGACACAAATGGCGATCTTTACTTCCAAATATCTCGGAAACGTGACACTTTAGGATACCATATTATATAACATCTCCTCTATCCAAATATACCACTTTTATCGTGCTCGGAAATTTAATAAAAAAAAAAAAAAAAAAAAAATCAAAATGGCCGGCGGCTAGATATGCCAGGCTCCATACAAAAATGTTCGAACCCCTTTATGTCATCAAACACAGCTCATATTATAAAGTACGACTAAAGATCAGTGACGGATTAACCCTTAATCAAATTAAGCGATTGCCTAGGGCATCACGTCTGAGGGGGCACCAGAAGAAGGACAAAAAACATCCGTCCTTAGGCATCATGTCTCACTCTCACGTCACCAAAAACCACACCAAAAAAGTTTCTAGAAAAAAAAGTAGTCTTATCCGTCACTGCTAAAGATAGCCTTTCGAAGCGAGCGTCTACCTTTACTGTCCAGTGTGACTTTCTTATGTTTGCCGAGAGCGACCGCGAAAATAAAATACCCCTATAAACTAGGATATAGGTTTCATTTTGCTCTCCGCCACAACAAAGCAGCGGTGGCATGGGTCGCTAGACCAATATCGGTAGAAAATAAAAACCTAAAGCCTATGTCATAAAGTGGCATTTTATTTGAATTTTTGTCGGGCGCGGTCGCTTGCGGCAAAGATCAGAAAGTTACCTTAACCTATGACATGCCATTAGATGAGACTCAGAAATCTTGTTGAGCCGTTTCGAGCGGGAAGTGAGTTAATAAGTTTTTTAGCAGCCTGTCGGCGCTAGATGGCGTTGGTATCCGCAATTGTGCCAATCTAAGAATAAGTTGTACATAGTAAATGTTAGAGTTTGTAAGTAAATAATAATTCAGTACAATTTAACAAAATTATGATTAGGATAATATAAATAAAAGTTGAAGTTTTTGGCCAAACTAGCATTAACACTCCGTAACTAGAATTAACGAATTTTGGCCTAAATGTAAACCAAGTGCAGCAACAGGCTATAATGATCACATAGGTATTCATCACGTAATAAATAGATGAAACATCTTCTTTTTTATTGAAATGAAATTGAATCTGCACGGAGTATACATGAACCAAATAATTAAAATAGTTTCCTGTGAATCGACTCCATTCGTATACTTTGTAAATAGCCTAATGTTTTATATAAAATAAAATATTTGTGTCAAGGATTCCTATTATTTACCTTTTAATGGCATGGAAGTAGGGACCTTATCTGTTTCCTCCATAAACTTAGAGGACGGTGGGACAAAATGGAGTTCCTAGAGTTCAGAGCAATTAACTTTTGGAGCTTGAATAACTCTTATCAATGAGAAAAGTATTGTTTTAAGCATTTTCAACAGAATTTTACTCTACCGTCTGATATATTTTTCACAGACGAACTCTTTCGCACATGGGATTGGCTACAGCAGTCTCTGAATCTGCAAAGAGAGTTATAAAATGTTTACTGCAACAATTTATTTGATACTTACATTTATTTTTTCAGAAATTCTACACGATTAACCTTTGGTGCTGAAGCAATCATAATTATTGTACTTAGGTTCTACTTACAAGGTGCTTCACAAAATAACTGACTGATAACGACCGAACATATTTTGAATTTTAGTACCGTCCTAGTTTATTGGTATTTGGAACATATTTTATAAAGCCTGTCGACTTATATATACGCGAAAAATGTAATGTTAGCCAGCCATAAGCCTGCAGTTGGATATTACATCGGTGCAAGTGGTGAGTATCCTGCAGAAATACTTTACTTTGAGAACTGCTTGTTCCGATTTTATATAAGTGCTGATTTACATTTATACATAAGCACTGTAGTCTACTGTCTTTCTTACTTATAAGGTCTACCTTTGTCTAATATACATATAGGAAAAGTGTCTTGACAGAAGAAGACTGGGCATCTTGTATAGTTAATGTTTATATATTCTTTAGTAAGGTGGTGCATGTATAAATATATCTCCTTACTCTTATCACTAGGTACAAAGATCAGAATGAAGATCCCCGTTGTATTATTGGTGTTGGCGGCGGCGGCGCTCGCTCTGGACGATATAGAACAAGAGTGGACCGCGTATAAGGTGCGTATCAACGCGAAGCAAAAGACACATTAATGCTTTACGCAGGCCTGTCTCACTTCCATACAAACGGCGCAAAATTGCCGAGATATTTACCTACTATTCTGTAAAACAACCCAATTTCAACCTTTTGCATTGCGTTTAGCGTTCATAGTACAATAACTATCTGCCGTCTCGCTTCAATCTGCCAGGGCTGTCAAGCGAGCGGCGCGGCGGCGGCTAGGCGCGGGGCCGGGTACTATTACTTTTGTATCGCGGATGCGTGCGTTGCGTGTGCGACAAGTCGAGCGAGTGCCAGCCTATCGAGACTAGTCCGGTGACCGGACGCTTGCGTTTGTCATACCTAAACTCGGGAGTGAGACTTCTGTACCGTAAGGTACTAATTATGTATTCTGTGATTTACGTTTTAAAATAGTTCATCAAGTTACTGATCCTGGTGTTGACCAACTTAGGCACAGAGTGTAACGAAACGGTGCCCCTAGTGGCAGACTATGGTAAGTAATGCAATGTGTCCTCAGTCCTCACACTCTCGAGTCTAAACACACTGAACAGTAGGGAGACTTGCTGTGCCAAAAGCGAGTTCTTACGGAGTTGGTTAGCAGTCGCTGCTGTGAAACTCGCGTACCCATATCCACTACTCTGGAGGCTTCTAATTGAAAATAACATCTTTAAGCTAACTGCACTGTCTTACAGGCGAAGCACAACAAAAAATACTCTGGGCAAGAGGACCTCTTCCGTAAGGAGTTGTTTGTGAAGACGAAGCAGATTGTTGAGGAGCACAACGAGAAACACGCAGCTGGCCTCGTCACCTACACCCGCGCGGTCAACCAGTTCGCAGACCTCACGCCGGAAGAGTCGCGACGATACCTCTCCTGTCTCAGGTATTCGCATCTACAATGTTTAATTAAGAAATTTAAAAATTATTTCAAAATAAGTGTCAGGAATCAGGATGCAAAATATTGCACCGATTAAATTTCTGGAAGTTGCTTACAATCTTTTACGGAATAGATAGGTAGAGCCGAATTTTGTAGCATTGAGCGAGCTGATGATCTTGTGGCAGCTACTGCAACTTAGAACAATGTATTAGTATAGTATAGTATCTATAAACATGTAAATCTATATATACATATAATAAAACTGTAGAAATGAAAATTCTGTACGTTAAAGATATTCAAAAAATAATAAGCGGGGGGTGTTACTCCATCGCTATAGAAGCCAAAAATGTGGTTAGTTTTTTTGTCTGTCTGTCTGTCTGTCTGTCTGTCTGTCTGTCTGTCTGTCTGTCTGTCTGTCTGTCTGTCTGTCTGTCTGTCTGTCTGTCTGTCTTGTCTGTCTGTCTGTCTGTCTGTCTGTCTGTCTGTCTGTCTGTCTGTCTGTCTGTCTGTCTGTCTGTCTGTCTGTCTGTCTGTCTGTCTGTCTGTCTGTCTGTCTGTCTGTCTGTCTGTCTGTCTGTCTGTCTGTCTGTCTGTCTGTCTGTCTGTCCGTCCGTCCGTCCGTCCGTCCGTCCGTCCGTCCGTCCGTCCGTCCGTCCGTCCGTCCGTCCGTCCGTCCGTCCGTCCGTCCGTCCGTCCGTCCGTCCGTCTGTCTGTCTGTCTGTCTGTATGCTTGTTCCACTATCACACGAAAACTACTGATCCGATTTGCATACGGTTTTCACAGATATATTTTTCTTCTTCCAACTCAAAATCTGGTGTATAAAAATCACCCCCCCCCCCCCCCCCCTCTAAGGGGACAAAAGAGGGGGTAAGATTTAAATACTTTAAATGGCAAAACAACGTTTGCCGGGACAGCTAGTATAAAATAAATAGGTACCTAATAAATAATATTACATTGTACATAGACTACGCCGCCAAATTTAATTGCGCACTACTTTTTCGGGCAGATTTTGTATGGAATCATTTTTCATTGTTGGCGACACCGGCAGTCTCCCTGTAAACACGCGTAATCTGTGGTCGTTACCTATATAAGGTCTTGATGTAAATTATTGTTAGTCAGTCAACATAATAACTCGTAACAGTGAGTCGAAATAATACCTCATAACAGTCGCGCGTAAAATACTAGTTACCTATCGTTATTAATTGTTAGTGCGCAGTTAGTTTTCTCGTACTTGCGGTAGTAGATCGAATTGTAACCATTGTAAAGTAACTTCAATCCTTAGACAATTATTGTGTCTGTGTGTACAAACTAAGTGTAAATATATGAATAAACTAAGTGGTTCCGTAATCCTGCATTTTTATTTGAAACTATAACGTAGGTACCTAACAAGTACCTTACCATGTTTGGAAATGGCACATAATGATCCTCCTGATCTGAGCAGACATCCTACCTTACCCCAATTTAACGTAATTACTCGTCAGGAGCGTTATGTTTTTCATCTGTGTAGGTTAGGTTACTTGCATAAATAGTAAATAAACGTCTCTTCACGTTAGAGCTTTAGAGATCTATCTCACTATCGTGTGCTTTTCGCAAAGGTTTTTTAAAACTGGTGGCTAGACCAGGTACTATAAACTATTAATGTACGAAAGGTGGCGATTACCGAATTATATCTGCTAAACAGCCTGAGCTATACATTAAAGCACAATGTATTGAATGATTACTCCCCCACAGCGGGACAGGGACGCTGAACGGGACGTGGGCGGGTCACGTGCGGGCGGCGGGCGCGGCGGGCGCGGCGGGCGCGGCGGTGGCGGACGAGGTGGACTGGCGGGCGAAGGGCGCCGTCACCCGCGTCAAGTACCAGGGCATGTGCGGCTCGTGCTGGGCCTTCAGCGCTGTGAGTACACGACACAGTATTAGGCCATCATACGTCACTACGAGTTATGGATGATCACCATCCATTTTTCCGTTTGCCACCAGGTGTCGCTATGTAGCCTTAGGGTCTATCATGTCAACCCGCTGTTATATGTCACGATATAGGTGTCATAATATGTATATTTGACACGAAAGACCCTGCGGCTACATAGTTCCATCTAGTGGCAAATGAAATATTGAAAACCCTCATTTTGATTTTTTTGAAGGAATTTTTTACAACTTAAACATAGTAACTTGTGTTTATTTCTGTGTAGTATGTGGTTTGATTGTAACAAATTTGTTTATTTGCTATGTTTGTGTATATTTTTTTTTTGTATTTGAAAGTTAAGTTAGAAAATAACCTTATTGAAATATTTCTATGACCTTTTTTCAATTGTTCATATTTATCAGATTAATAACGATTCTGTCACAGCGGTTAAATCAGTACGTAGATATTATATGCGACGAAGAAATCTAGCGCGTGCGTCACCGCTCGCTTGTGAGTCCCTAGTGATCTGCCCCTTTAAAGGGGTACTTACATTTCGATACCTACACGTGCGAGTGGGACAGGCCTGTCCCTACAAGTTAGATGGTTCTGCGCGCGTTGTGTGGCATTTTACATGTGAAGGGATTTAATGGAACAACATTGCACGATGGTCCTCCCAAATAATAACGACGGAATTATTGTTTTATATTATTATCGAGACTTCTACATGTTGCAAATGCTAGCGACTTTTCTAACTAAAAGTATATTGCATTCACTTGTCATTGGTACTATTTTAAATACAAACGATAGCCTTAACTTCATGCAGCGTGTTTCGAAAATTTGACTCAATTCTGCAGATACAAGGCGGACGCGGTCGGCGCGAGGGTGGCCAGCGTGGTGGGAGTCAAGCAGGGCAGCGAGGAGGAGCTCCGACACGCGGTCGCCACCGTCGGCCCCGTCTTCGTCGCCATCGACGCCGGCCAAATGAGCTTCCAGCAATACGGCGGCGGCGTCTACTACGACGAGAACTGCTCCGAACAGAAGCTCAACCACGCCGTGACGCTGGTCGGCTACGGGACTCAGGCCGGCCAGGACTACTGGCTCGTCAAGAACTCCTGGGACGAGACTTGGGGCGAGCGGGGGTACGTCAAGATGGCGCGCAACAGGAACAATCACTGCGGCATCGCCACTCTAGCCGTGTACCCGATCGTCGCGTAGACGCACCCGCGTACGCACACTGCGGGCGCGCACGTACTGTGAGGGCGCGTGCATGCTCATTACCAATAAAATATTAATTTGAATCGATTACTTAATTATTTTGTATTTCTTGATTAAAGATCCTTCTGATTTTTTAAAACCCAGATCATAATAGTTTAAGCTATAATCATAGCGACAAACATACTGATTTTATAAAGCAATTTATCTATACTAATATTATAAAGCGGAAGAGTTTGTTTGTTTGTTTGAACGCGCTAATCTCAGGAACTTACTGGTCCGATTTGAAAAATTCTTTCAGTGTTAGATAGTCCATTTATCGAGGAAGGCTATAGGCTATATTTTATCACCCTAAGACTAATAGGAGCGAAGAAATAGAGGAAAATGTGGAAAAAACGGCGGAAAATTATTTGAAAGGGCTTATTTGAACGCGCTAATCTCAGGAACTACTGGTCCGATTTCAAAAATTCTTTCAGTGTTAGATAGCCCATTTATCGAGGAAGGCTATAGGCTATATTTTATCACGCTAATACTAATAGGAGCAAAGAAATATAAGAAAATGTGGAAAAAAGGGGGAAATTATATGAAAGGGCTTATCTCACGAACTACTAGAACAATTTTTCTGTTATTTGGGTCAGATAAGAAGTAGACCACGTGAAGGATCATAGGCTATTTTTTGTAGACTGATTTGTCTGTGAAATATGTAATTTACGCAGGCGAAGCCGCGCGGAACGTCTAGTAGGTTATAAAGTGTAATTACTACAACTTCTCTTTATGTGATATGTGTGTCACTAACATGATTATTAAATATATTGCCTTTTATTTGAAATATTTTATTAGTAAGTACGTATAAAAATGTATTTTATAATTTGTGTTAAGTTACCATAGCTTTGGCATAGGGAAGATTAAAGTTATTTCAACTTGCCAATATTAGTTTAACTTTAAAATTTAAAAATGCTAGCTGATAGAGCTGTCACCGTAAACAATACATAAGTACATAGTACATACAGGACTAGGTTATTATAAAATCAAAAAACATCTTAATAAAATAAATATCAGTCTTTTAATTGCTTCACTTAAATAGGCTCTGTTCTATATACAAACAGCCGTTCACTGTTATTTTACCTTTGACAGGGCCTTTATGCTAACGGCATAAAGATCACATAAACAAGTAAAATATAAACTAGAGTTTATCAGATATCACAATACAACATCAGAGTACAACATCCATTTAGCGCGCAGAACTTAAATAAACTACAGAATGTTATTATAAATTGCTTTGCCTAACTCCGTGGGTTATTTGTGCCAAGAGAAAATACATATGAGCATCTTCTACACAGCCAGTAACATTGAAATAGAAATGTAGTAGCCTAGTCAGGCTACTACAGGTAATAAACTTACATTATGAGCTCTTTTTTGTACTTTTGAGGTTGGCACCGCTAGAAATGATTAAGGCGTTCATTAGTAGAGATTAAAGCGGCCATTTATTTCTAGCAAATTGAAACAAACTTTTAAATGTAACTTAAAAACTATTTTTTCAGTTACTTACTACTTTTTTACTGAGTTAGGTCAAAGCCATTTCAATTCTTTTTATAATTCTGTGGCGAGCAGTCTACAGCACTGTTATCATTTCTGCAGACTTAATCAAGATGTCTACAGCACGGGTATGAGCGCCGCGGAGGCGATACCGCAGTGGTTGCCGCGGTTGCGGGCGAGCTTCATGTCCCCGCGCTGGCCCCAGCTGCGGCCCCACGTGTTCCGCAGCAGCCAGAAGTCGCCGCCCGCGTCCGTACCGTAACCCACTAGCAACATCTGGGGATGAAAATCGAGGTTAAACAATCGGAATAACTCTTATTTATTTGGTACTAGAACCTATATCTCCATGATTTTAGGTTATTTATTGTAATTATTTTTTATATTTATTTATTTAATTTACTAGCTAAAAGCCAAGCTTTGTGAGGGCTCGCGGCGTTTTTCTGCGTGGTAATAATCTTTAAGGCAGTTTTTTTTTATATTTTAATCTACGAATAATAAAAACTAAGGAAAAGTAACTTCGTCAAAAAACTTGCTCCACAATACTTGTCAAAAAAGTGTACCTTAGGTACACATTTCAATACATTTGCAATATTTACGTGGCCTTGAGCGGTACTAGGCTGACGTTACTTGACAGATCGAAAGAAACCAAATTTAAAACGGTAATATAGTATGGGAGTTACGATTCCTTAGTTTTTATTATTCGTAGATTTTAATAGTAACTAAACCTTGACAGTTGACTGACCGATGATAACACATCTACATATAAATAAAAATTACTATGTTAAAGCACAAATCAATAGGCGTAATAGTTTTTCCGTAAAGTGTACCACAAAAGTGCTCAGGTTGCCGGTTGTGATATAGTATGATAAATCTACAGCGACGGAGCCCGCCTATGTTTTATTATTGCGTCTTTATACCTAATATCACACTACTATTTACTATAATATTGTCTCGATCGGATTCTGTAGTGCTATCTTGTCCGGCATACGTACCGCATGGTTGAGGTTATCGGTCGTGCAGGCGGGGTCGTAGTATACGCCGGCGGAGTAGTCGCGGAAGGAGGGGGGCGTGGCGTCGAGGGCGACGGCGACCGGCCCCGCCGCCACCGCCGCCGCCAGCGCCGCCTCGTCCCCCGCCCGCACAGCCGCCACGCGCACGCCGCCCGTACCGGGGAGGGGCGTGCCGCTTCTGTGAGGAGGTAACAATATATTATAATATTTTGTAATTTTGACTAAGCGTTGGAGAAATATGGATGCAAAGTAGATGAATCTGCATGTGTGAAGACAAGTATATACCATAATATAATATATCTATGGACGCTTTTACACCACGTCAGTCTGGCCCCGTGGTAAATACCTGATAGACTTGTGTTACGGGTACCAGACAACGGAAATATATTTAATACTTTTATACTATACATATATTTAAGATTTTTATTATATTATGATACACATACTTAATACACATCCATGACCCAGGAATTTTATCAAAGAATTACCAAAAATGTTGCAATGCGGATATATTTTGTCGATACTCAAACGCGGCCCCGCCCACTCCGCCTCTTAGCCCTCGATTCCAGAAAGCTTGCGCGCAGGGTATAGTTAATTATTACTATCATTTTTTTATTACCTGCACTGGTTGTCGACTCCCTCATAGGGGTATGACTCCTCGGTTTCGATGCCGCCGTTGTCGCGGATGTATTTGAAGGCGTTGTCCATGGCGCCGCCGCTGCACCCGCCGTTGCCGTACTCCGCCGAGCAGTCGACGAGGCTCTGCGCCGACAGCCGCACCAGTTTGCCGTATTTCAGGAAGTACTGCCCTTCTAAGGCACCGATCTGTGAAATAATAATCAATTTACTGTATTTGCCTTTGAAGTTATTATAACCACATCTTAACCATGAGTTCTACTGTCAGGCATACTGTCAGGCTGCCACAGATTCTGAATAGCGCATTAGAATACTATAGGTCTACCAGAATCTGATGGCAAGTTTTGACAGCAGATTTTCAAAAAATATCCTTGATCATTGGATAAATTTTTATATTTGCATGTTTAACACACAGAATCAGCCGCTATAAGAAAAAAAAAGGATCAAAATGTTTTATTCCAATTACCCCGGTATTGCTAGAGTCAATTTATTTTCTCACTTTTTGCCATCAGATTCTGGTAGACCTATACTTTGTGCTAAGAAAATTTCCCAGCACACCCAGACAAACTACAATAGTTCCTTACCGCACTGTAAGCCCAGCAGCTGCCGCAGTGTAGCTGCTCCCTGGGGGCGCTGACGGCTCCCGCGGCGCGCCAGTCCACCGCCGGCGGAGGCGCCGCCTCTCCGGGGTCGAACTCACCCCACACCACCTCCCCACTGCTGTAACATCCCATGCTTTTAAGTCTTTTAACGCCATTTTCACCGTGCACTGAACAAATACACTGGCACATTTAATTATTACAGGTGTAGTTAAATATTTATTCTTTCTCTTGTGTTTTGTATATAGGTTAATGAATTGTGTACGTCACTGGCTACGTCGCGATGGCGTCCCGGTGAGTTATGGCACTTAAGTCATGAGCCATTGACTAAGTGCCAACCTAATTCTATTGTTTAATTTATTTAACCACAATACTACCTATCCGTCTATTAAATATTAGAAAAATTTATTCATAGATAGATGGCGGACCAGTATGTATTATTTTGCTTCATGTGGCGTACCTACGTAATTCGGTCGGGTAATGTCAATTCAATGTAAGTGATCTGTCTGCTGGGTTTGACATAGCCTGTAGGCTGTAGCATAGGGCTGTAGTCACTGACCTCTATAATACACGTAGTCCTGTAGATAGGGCTACATCACTGACCTCCATTATACATGTATAATGGAGGTCAGTGGGCTACATACTTTAACTAATTTTGGTATCTGCAGCGCCATCTGTGTTTTGTATTTATCTCTTTGGCTTCCCATACCCATACGAGAGGGGTGGTACTCACGTGGCGGAGTGGTTGTAGCCGGTCATGGCTCGCAGGAAGAGGGCGTGGGGGAGGTGGGAGTGTCGGTTGCGGCGCACGGTGAACCCCACCTGTCCGCGCCGGTACTGACGGTTGTGCGCCGCCAGACGAACGCGCGACGTCGTGCCCAACTGCAAAATAAAAATAAAAATTTTGTTTTTTAACGCGCCAAAAATTTTGTGACTCTGACCACTGTAGTGGGTGGGATAGTTATTGTAAGAATTCAATAAATAGTTTTTTTTTTTTGAGTTCCCAATGTTTATACGAGTGGATTACATGGAATGGGATACATTAACACTTTGTTTTTTACACCTTGTTTAACAAGTTTATGTTTGGATTTAGTTGTGGTTTAAGAATAGAGATTGTGTTTTGAACTCACCTCATCTGGGGCCGGTCGAGCCGCGAAGACCGCCATCATCACACTTAAAATCACAACTGCACTCATCAGTAGAGACGCCATCGTCAAAATATTCATCAAACTCTGAAGAAGTCGGCTTAGTATATAATTTGCGTGCGTAGCCGTCGCTTCTCTGAGGCCAACAAATTCAGTTTTCCCTTTATACCACATTTTAATACGAATCCACTCGCTCTAAGCTCCTTATGCGTACTGACAGCTCCCGTTTCCTTTATAGTAAAATTAGGTAGTACGTCCGAGTGTTGGGGCTGAATCAGCGAAATTCCCATTCACACACGACCACAGTCGCATCGTAAACATCACGCGCGTCACACCACGTCACAAGTTAACACGCGACTGGATTCATTCTCAATGCACCACTCGCCTTTGTTAACTTTTGTGGATATAAAAATTAAAAATGTACTCACCGGTTAGAGTCATAAATGTTTCATTTTACTATCTACCGACTTCCTAAAAAGGTGGTAATTTTAAAGGCAGCTGCGGTATACCTATAAGCATACCTGTAGGTAATTTATGTGTATTATCAGTCCTATGTAAGTTAGTAACCATCTCATATCATTACGGTATTTCACACATAAACCTCAATCACTTAATTAGCCTAGCATCCCGGAAAATTGGACGATTTCCGTGGGTTCGTTAGGCTATAATCATAAGGAAAGCATACCGTTACCATGCAGCATTCTAAAGTAGATGGCAGCACATTGAGCAGAATCGTCTTAGCTTCATGGAACTTCGGGCATAATTTAGTATACTAGAGATCGCCCAATGGTGGAAATTCGACCTTAGTTTCAACGACATTAGGACTACTATAGGTCTACCAGAATCTGATGGCAAAAAGTGAGAAAATAAATTGACTAGCAATACCGGGGTAATTGGAATAAAACAGTTTTATCCTTTTTTTTTCTTATAGCGGCTGATTCTGTGTGTTAAACATGCAAATATAAAAATTTATCCAATGATCAAGGATATTTTTTTGGAAACCTGCTGTCAAAAATTGCCATCAGATTCTGGTAGACATAATTATACCTACCTATATTTTGTAAAAAAATATTGTTTTATCATATTGATACGGACACGTAGTGCCATCTAGCGTCAAACCATCGAAACTGATCAGGGAAACAGAAAACATAAATCCCCTACCTAATACTAGATGGCGTTAGGTGTATGTTTACTTACGCGTATTTTCTAGAAAATTCCCACACTTGTTTACTTGTTTACGTGAATAAGGCGAGGGAACTTTCTGGAATTCGTCTCACCATATGAATAGCCGCAGGTAGACGGCCCGGCAATTCAGTTCGATACAAGCGATCTTCAAGGCGACTTCGAAGTGGAAACAAGTGATCAATAGTGAGTGAACCAGTAAACCTACGATTCGGCTACGACCTTGGATCTAGTGCTTAGTGTTTGGACTCAGTAATTTGTGTGACCCAGTGCTAGTAAAGTCTTTATAAGAGTCAGCAGGTCTTTTTCTCCAAATCCCTCGAACCCTAGCACGTAACAACTGGTGTCAGAAGTGGGATTTGGAGATGCCATTGACTCCGAGAAAGGACTTCAAGGGGAGCGTCAGGACAAGGGCGCAACGAGCTGCGGAGGCCACACTCACTGGGGACCAAGCTCCGCCCACTGTGGGGCAGGCCCCCACTGCTGGCTCCGCCCACAGGCTCCGCCCACGCTGGCCCCGCCCACTCAGGCCACGCCCACTGGCCCCGCCCACCTTGACTCGCCCGTAGCTTCTGCAGCCCCTCAAGTGGCTCTTCAATTAGAAAGTTTAATTGAGTTAATTCAGGCTCTGTAAGAGTCACAAGACCGCAAGCTTGGCGCTTTGCAAGAGTCGCTAGACCGCAAGCTTGGCGCTTTGCAAGAGTCGCAAGACCGCAAGCTTGGCGCTTTACAAGAATCACAAGACCGCAAGCTCGGCGCTTTAAAAGAGTCACAGGAGTCACAAGACCGCAAGCTCGGCGCTTTACAAGAGTCGCAAGAACGCAAGCTCGGCGCTTTGCAAGAGTTTCAAAAAGCTGAAATCAGAGCGATTCGGGAGTCACAAGAGCAGCAAAAGGACCTCCAAGAAAAAGCGCTGTTGGCTATAAAGGATGTTAGAGAAACGGTGACTAAGCTTCGGAAAGATGTCGATGTTATGAAAGAACGAGTATCCGGGCTAGAGTTGGTTGTGGAAAATTTGAAAACCGGCTTCACTGAACTGCAGAAGAGAGTAGTGCGCCTTGAAACTACGGGAGTTGCGGTGTCTAGTGGAGCCACGGGAGTGACGCAAGGGCCAAGAGTCAAGGTGCCGCCGTACGACGGCACTACTTCATGGAACGCATATCGTCGGCAATTTCAGGCTGTTGCTACCGCCAACGGATGGACAGAAGAACAATGCCTGACCGCCCTCATTGTTGCGCTTAGAGGGCAAGCTTTGTCGGTCCTGGAAGCACATACAGGAAATGGGTTCCAAGACCTGATGGAGGCACTTGAATCCAAATACGGGAAGCGACACCTGGAGCACGTGTTCCGTGCCCAACTGCGTGACAGAGTCCAACGCTCAGAAGAAGGACTTCAACAATGGGCGTTGGAAATTGAAAAACTCGTCAGGAAGGCATATCCAGGAGCCGACACCAAGATGGTCGACACAAATATTGTTCAAGGATTTGTCGACGGATTCAAAGACCTGGAGGTCAGAACTGCAGTAAGGCTTGGTCACCATACCTCGCTAAAAGAAGCATTGACGCATGTTTTGGAGGTCGAGGCTGTTCGCCATGATATACGGCAGACTCATAAAATCCACAAGGTCTCTGAGGAAGTCAAGGAAGTTAAGGCTCCTGCAAGGAAAAGATTTGAAGCCATGTGCTATAAGTGCGGTGAGAGGGGCCATCTCCAGCTCAACTGCCCGCAGAAGAAGACCCAGATAGCAAGGATGGAAAGGATCGAGGAGCAAATAGAGGAGCTGAGGATGCAAGCAGTTTCGTCCCCTGCCCTGAATAAGGGGAAACGATTAGAATCCAGGACTAGATGGCGAGTATTGGACAATGATGCTATGAGGAAGGCTCAAGAAAGAGATGAGGACCTTCGGCACATCATCACATGGAAGAAAAGGGGTGACGTGAAACCAATCTGGAGTGAGGTTGCACCCACTGGCGCTGTCACTAAGGCGTACTGGGAGCAATGGGACAGTCTGATACTTCAGGACGGAATACTCTACCGGAAATGGGAGAAGGCTAACGGCAGAAAGTTCTACTTTCAGATAATCGTCCCAAGGGCGAAAGTACCAGATGTTCTCCGCGAGGTACATGAGGGCGTATCAGGGAGTCATCTAGGTGTCAAGAGGACGCTAAGAAAAGTGCGAGAACGATTCTTCTGGTTGCATTGGCGAGATGATGTGCAGGATTGGTGCCTCAAATGTACTACTTGCGTTGCTGTGATGGAACCACAGAGCAGGAGTCGTGGGGACAGCGTGACGCGTTACCATGGCAGTAACAACGATGCTCGGGACGAGCATCTCTAAGAGGGGAGTAGTGATACGGACACGTAGTGCCATCTAGCGTCAAACCAGCGAAACTCATCAGGGAAACATAGAAAACATAAATCCCCTACCTAATACTAGATGGCGTTAGGTGTATGTTTACTTACGCGTATTTTCTAGAAAGTTCCCACACTTGTTTACGTGAATCGGGCGAGGGAACTTTCTGGAATTCGTCTCGCCATATAAATAGCCGCAGGTAGACGGCCCGGCAATTCAGTTCGATACAAGCGATCTTCAAGGCGACTTCGAAGTGAAAACAAGTGATCAATAGTGAGTGAACCAGTAAACCTACGATTCGGCTACGACCTTGGATCTAGTGCTTAGTGTTTGGACTCAGTAATTTGTGTGACCCAGTGCTAGTAAAGTCTTTATAAGAGTCAGCAGGTCTTTTTCTCCAAATCCCTCGAACCCTAGCACGTAACAATATTTATTTCAACTCTTGTCTCTGGGACTCAGCTGATCTCAGACTGTCCGTGTAAGCATTGTCTATAGAACAACCTATGACATATTTAAAATAAACGTCACCAAAGCGTTACGGGGTTATCAATTCATCCCCTAAATTATAATGGTTTAGGTGTCACTTAAACGTTGGTGAAAACAAAACTTGCGTTAGGTGCCCCTTATATTGGCTTAAGGGACACCTAAATTTTAGGTGTTGTTGGTGGAAACGGGCACAATAGTATCTAAGATTCAATAAAAAAAAAAACTATAATCCATTTTTAATTTGTCAACTTGTTGTCAACAGACTTCAACCATAAATAATAATTCGTATATGATATTGTTACGGACACACAGAGCCATCTAGCGTCAAACCAGCGAAACTTATCGGAGGCTACACAAACAACATAAATCCCCTACTCGATACTAGATGGCGTTAGGTGTCCGCAACACTGCTCGAACTTTGTAGAAACATTCCACACTTGTTTACGCGAATCGGGTAAGGAACTTTCTAGAACTTACCTCGGCCCATATAAATAGCCGCAGGTAGACGAGCCAGTGAATTCAGTTTCATCTGAGCGATCTTCGAGGCGACTTCGGAGTGAAAACAAGTGATAATAGTGAGTGAACCAGTGAACCTACGACTTGGCTACGACCTAGGACAGTGATAGTGCTTTAGTGTTTTGGACCTAGTGCCTTATGTTAGACTTAGTGCTAGTGAATAAAGTCTTCAGAGAGTCAGCAGGTCTTTCTCTCCAAATCCTTCGAACCCTAGCACGTAAGAATATTGAATGTACCGTAACTTCTTGGTGGAAATTCATGTAGTAATATACACTTTTCATGCACTTTTTCCACTTTTATTAATTTAATTTATTACAATTATGTTTCACACGACCGGTTTCGATAAAATCATCATCACCTATGATGATTTTATCGCGCACGAAGGGTTCCGTACCACTACAGAGCAAAAATAGGCTAAAAATTGTTTTTTTGTATGGGAGCCCCCCTCAATTATTTAAATTTTATAATTAATTATAAAAGTACAAATACAATTAAGTATTTTGAGAACATTTCAATTTTATTATTGATTAAGCCGTTATTGATTAAGAGCAAAAAATAGCAAAAAAAATCACGTTTGTTGTATGGGAGCCCCCCTTAAATATTTATTTTATTTTTACTATTTGTTGTTATAGCGGCAACACATGTACACAATCTGTGAAAATTTCAGAAGTCTAGCTATAGCGGTTTTGTGTTTTGGTTTTTTGTGTTTTGTATTTTTTTGGGTTTTTTGTTTGTTGTTTATTTGGTTTTACCCTTTGGGTATGGAACCCTAAAAACATGAAAACTCTTAAGTGCTAAAAATATTTTCTTAAAATCAAGTCCAGTGACGTTTAAAAAACGTACGCTCTAATTTAATTAATAAATAAGCTAAAAATCATTCGATGATCTACTAAGTAAGAGATTGAATACTTTCCAAATCTAATCAAAGGCAAGGTTCATACTACTGTCGAAATTTTAACACAGGAGCTTAATCTAGCATTACTTATTGCAAGAAATTAAATAAAACGCAGTAAAATATATCCATAAACCTCTTTATTATATTAGAACGACATTCAAGCTAAAACAATATTTATCACAATCGACTTAATTACAAAATAAAAGTTACTCTTATCGAAATACTTACAGCTAATATTTAATCTCCATCTGAACATAATGAACATAAGAGAGACATTCATAGAGATTCGCCCGGTAGCGGCGAGACAATCGTTCACAATTAAAATCAAATAAAAAAAAACTCTACGTCAAAAAATAAAACTCGGAATGTTACTGAACACTTACGATGTAACTACGACGATTTTTATATTATACTTCTAATTTCTACGCAGAGTATTTTACATTTTATCGCCAAGTAGATATTAATCAGGCTGTTGTCCCGTCGCTACTCCAACTCGCACCGTGCGTATACGTGCACGCACCGTGCGGGCGCGGACGCACCGCTCAAACGAGCGGGTACGAGGCCGCGGACGCGATGCCGCAGTGGTTGTTCCTGTTGCGGGCCATCTTGATGTATCCGAGCTGGCCCCACGAGCGGCCCCACGAGTTCTTGACGAGCCAGTAGTCGCCGCCGTCTTCGTCGGTGCCGTAGCCGACGACGAGGACGCCGTGGTCGAGGTTCTCCGACGAGCAGTTCTCGTCGTAGTAGACGCCGTCGGAGTACAGCTGGAAGGTCTCCTGGCTGGCGTCGATGGCGACGGCGACGGGGCCGATGGTGGCGACGGCGGCCTTCAGCTTGTCCTCGTCGCCCTGCGGCACGTCCACCAGCCCGACGTCGTCGGCTCCGGAGTTCTTGGGGTTGTATCTGCAACGAGGAAGAGCAATTATTATACTTTTATACATACTAGTGGACACCCAGTAGTCGAAATTGGTCCATAAATAATAATAATAATATTTTGGAAACTTGCGTTAGTCCGGGTCACAGCGAATCCGTCCTTATCGTTTTCGTTTTTTGATGATACTAATACAGGATTAGCTGTAGCCTAGAGGCCGAACAAAGATGAGCGAGTGGCCTTGAATGTTGCGGAAAATAAAAGAAATTTACATAAATAAAAAGACATTAATATGAGAAGTTTAAGTAAATCCCTACTTTTGGTGGTGTGAATGCAGCAAAAAATAAGCTAGAAGTTTAAGTAAAAATTGTAGTACTTAATTAATGATTATAGTGGAAAAAGTGCAAGTAATATTGTGTTTTATTAGTGTTTAAAATGAATTTCCTTTTATTTTCATATTGAGTAATTGATACCTCCTCCTCATTTCGCTTCAGATGCACCATGAATTTCCTTATTTGTTTCACGGTCGAAATACGTCCTTAGTGTTATGTAAGTACGTCACACTCAACAAACTCGCTAGAATCGCAAGTGATGTAGTACATTAGTAGTGACGAGAAGGCTCGTCATAGATAGTGATGGGTAAAAAAAAAAATTGATAAATTGGAAAAATAATGGAAAAATATTTTTTTATCGAAATTATTAGTTTAAATGAAATAGTAATACATATTTTAATTTGATATTATCAAATATGGTTCATATTAAGTTGAAATTCAAAGGCTTAAGAATGGCTTTAGGTGTTGTTTAAAAAAAACAAATGTGCAAAGTTAAACTACAGATATATGTATCGAAATTTTAAATAATTTATAATTAATAACGTCACATTTATGATTAATTTAAATATTAAATCTGAATCTATAAATCATCATAAAAATAATCTTCATCATTATTTTATTTTGTACATAGTCTGCATTTTCAAATACGTTTGAAGATCAAATCTTTTTTTAAGCATATCTCCTTTATTTTTTATTTTTTACGAAAATGATAAGGACCAAAGTTGTCGCAAATTTGATTTTCTACAACTTTAGTCCTTATAATTTTCATTGTAAAATCAGTATTTACGGAAATAACTGCAAAAAAACACGTTTGTTGTATGGGAGCCCCCCTTAAATATAAATTTTATTTTGTTTTTAGTATTTGTTGTTGCAGCGACAATAGAAATACACAATCTTTGAAAATTTCAGGTTCTTGAGATACAGCCTGGAGACAGACAGACAGACAGACGGACCGACAGGCGGACAGACGCACAGTGTGATAAAAACCTCGATTTTGTTTCACCGCGTTTTTCTTTCAAAATACTGTAGTTGATAGGTATATAAACATTAGAGTAAAACTCCTAGATCGATATTCTTTGTAGTTTTTATTTTTAAGATTGTCAAAGTTGTCATTTTTCCGGGTTATAAATTTGCATAAAAAATTAATAAAAAAAAAACTAATCAAGTAACATTATTTTTTTTTATACCAATTGAATAAGCACTTTATACTTTACTTTTTCTCCAAATATGGTTAACCTACTGTGATCAAGTATTAATTTTAGTTTTTCATTTTTAATTTCGCGATTAGATCGAATTAGAAAAAGTTTTAATATTGCAACGATAGTGTGAGTAATCCTTTATCAATATTATTAAAAATCACACTAATAACCCCTGTGTCAGAAGTTATATCCAATTCAATTTTTTTGTACCTAGGGTTGTCACTAAAGGTCTCTTGTTTGATTTTTTCGGTTGATATTTTATTGTCCCCGACTACATCAGAAGGTGATTACTGATTAGATATTGTCTCAGCGTATAAATTCATTAATATACGTTATATTTTTTCACTTTTTAGATTATTTTTTTATTAGACCTGCCTAAACGTGATCTTGATAATTTTCGTATAGGATATCGATTGTGAATTTGCGTATCAACCGGATAAATCAAACAACAGACCTTTAGTGACAACCCTAGGTACAAAAAATCCGACTTTTTATTAAAAAAAAATTGAATCGGATATAACTTCTGACACAGAGGTTATTAGAGTGTGATTTTTAATAATATTGATAAAGGATTACTCACACTATCGTTTCATTCTTAAAACTTTTTCTAATTCGATCTAATCGCAAAATTAAAAATGAAAAACTAAAATTAATACTCGATCACAGTAGGTTAACCATGACCCTATAGGGGTGTAGACAGTAAACGAAATATAATGCAAATTATTGTTTCTTTGAGAGTTCGTATTATAGAGTTATCGAAAATGACATATTTTTCCCTATATAGGCGGTTTATGACGTATAAGAAGTAAGAAGAAGTCACGTATAATTGATATACGTATTGACATAGTAGTATTATGTCATATATTACCAGTTACCACAGTCCAGTCAATACTTCAACGAAGCGCGTGGTTACTGTAAGTGCATGCCGCGGATGCGTGTAACGAACGTGCGTCAACAATAGGGATGATGACAAGGTCAAATGTTAGCAGATTTTTAAAATAAAATAAACATATAACGGTAAAAAAAATATTTCCAAAATTTCAGCTTGATAAAATTCTGTATTTTTTTTTTTGTTATGACTTATGAGTCTTCAAAGTTAGATAGATAAGTCGAGTTTTTTGACATAAATTAACTAAATATTTATTTACTATTCGATAACTTATGCAATTAAAACCAACTTTTGTTGTGAAACCACTTTCATAAACAAAATTTTTAAAATACCCATCGAACAAAGTTCTCCCCCGATGCATACAAACTACAAAAGAGTGACGTCATAATTTCGTAGCACTTTGTATGGAGCATTTCGGGAAGGTCTAATTTATTAGATTTTTGAATTGTGATATCTTGGAAAGTTTTAAAGCTAACAGATTAATTCTTTCACCGATGTTCCTACTTAAAAAACTTTACCCTAATATTTTTTTTTTTTACTTTCAAGGATAAAAAAAGTGAATTTTACATTATGTTATTAACTGTTTTAATAAGTTAATATTATTTCTGGTAACATTTTTATTGTGGTCAAATAACTGTTAAATTAAAACAAGTTTTGTCAGCTAAATGCAAAATCCAGTAAATTATAATAGTTGACCGACAAAAACTCGGTTTATGGAATCGACATCAGAGCCGATAGACGTCGTTTATAAGAAATAAATATAAAAAATATATATTGTTTCTATTTCTACTGTGCATTTAAAATAGTTGAAACCCTATTTTGCTCCCATAGTACAGAATAGATAATAGTACAAGTACAGAAGTCTCTCTGCTTTGATTTTCACAAATGCCGCCTTTTTATGTGCCTATATAATATTATTAAAAAACGGACCGCACGCGAGCAGCCGACATTGAGCTCTCTGGCGCCGCGCGAAGGTCGACTTTATTCCACACCTTGTCAGATATTCCGAAAATAGGGTTGTCAATACTTTAATTAAATACCTATTACACTATCAGTTAAATGCTGTTTATAATATTTACTTGGCGGTTGCACTTTTATTTATTCTATGGCGCGGGGTCGAATATTATGTAATAATAAGCTAGGTACCAGTCTAGTCCATACAAAGGACAATTGCTATTTTTTTCATTATTCCGACAATCGGCTGCAATGTAGTATTTTTTTGGATACATTTTGCCAATTAATTCATCAAGCCCCAAACGGTCACCGGTGACCAAGACACAATAGATTATCTATTGTGTCTCGTTTTCCCACGATCGACGGGTTAAAATATTATGACACGTGTATGCGACGTAAAGTGAGTCGTACTGCGTAAAAGGCGCGCGCGTGCGCCACGGGTCAGTGCGTGGCAACCATTGCACCGCCCCAACGTTGGGGAGTCTCGGTATGTACTTGTAGCTCGGCGGCGGAATGGCGTAGTGACACCCCTCTGCCCATAGTTAAAACGAGTATCATAAAACTATTACATTGCCAGATTCATAAACAAACAATAGTTTCGAATTTGGAAGTGCCTTCTACTGACAGCTAGATGGCGCTTTTGGGAATCTGCGCCAGACAACCTAGGTTCATTTGGAGTAAAACGATCAGAAACTAAGCATCAGTGGTTTAACAAAACTCTCGAATTCTTTATTCCTATGTCATTAAGGTTAGTTCCCGAACCGGTGGTAGGCATCTTAGTTTCTATGTTCTTTCTATTACGTTCAAAAAGTGTATTCACGATACCTATTCTGAATAAAAAGATATTTTATTTTATTACCTGCACTTGTCGTCGACGGCCTCATAGGGGTAGCTGGCCTCGGTGTCGATGCCGCCGTTGTCTCTGATGTACTTGAAGGCGTTGTCCATGAGGCCGCCGTTGCAGCCGTTGTTGCCGTACGCCGCCGAGCAGTCGATGAGGTTCTGCTCGGAGAGGGACACCAGGTAGCCGGTCTTGCGGAAGTGTTGACCCTCGAGGGCGCCGGTCTGGAATAGTGCAGAGGTATGAATAGTACATACATTTATACTATAACTAGATGACGCCCGCAACTCCGTTGCGCCAAAATTTATTGCGCAGTAGCCGTACATTTTTCCGGGATAAAAAGTATCCTATGTCCTTTCCCGGGACTCGAAAGTTCGACGGTTCAGCGGTTTGGGCGTGAAGAGGTAACAGACAGACAGACAGACACACTTTCGCATTTATAATATTAGTATGGATAGTTTTTGCCCGCGACTTTATTCGTATGAAAGAAACGGTCCGAGTGGACTTTTCGAAAACCTTTCCTTCTTTCTTAGTAGATACCGAAATCATAAGTGGAACTACCCAATTTCAATTCGCAAGTGTGCTGAGAGCGAATTCTTGTTACTACTCCAAATCATCGATCTCCGAATCATCTACATCGCCAAACAAGAAAAAGAAGTATATATCTCATATTTTGAACTTAGGAGCATCGACAAGTTATTTGAGAACTAAGTGGAAAATGCTTGTACAGTAATATGCAAGTACATAACATAAGCTTATTTCAGTACCATAAGCGGAAATTTATTCGGCTTGTAAAATTAGATAGCCAATAGGCATATTATAAAGGTTTGGTTCGCAACAAGTCTAGGCATGTAATATGATGCCTGTAACCAATATGTGGCTTATCACTCGAGCGGACATCAAACGGACGCTCGCTACGGCTGGGGGCGTATTACCAAGCTATACATGAGTTACCAGGAAAACAAAATATAACAATGATATTATTGGCGTAATTAAAGTAACTCGTGGTCGCCAAATGGTCGATATTCGACCATTATTAAATTTAAATTGTAAGTTTGAACATTAAATCAAAAATCAAAATATTTATTTCTAAATAGGTTAACAAAGTTAACATTTTTAGAACATGAGGCCTACCACCAGTTCGGGAACTAACCCGGCGAGAAGAACCGGCGTAAGAAACTCGCACGGGGAAACCTTTTACCAAAACGGTGGAAAAACTTTTCCTGAGTTTGTTAATCCAGCATGCAACAGCCGCACAGGAGAGTAGGTACTAGAAACGGTGCCCTAATCGACTTCATGAATATGGTCATACCCTTAACCCTAAGCAGACTAGACAATAGACTTCAAAAAATCAAAGTTCAAACATAATCAAAACGTTCAACTTTCATATTTGGGTCAGTAGTTCTAGAAACTGCGTTGTATAAACTTGATATAGCGGTCATGTGACAGCGGGTCTACACGTGACGGTATCGGTCAAATGACCCCAAGCGATAGCGCGACCCCGCTATCTGCGCATTACCCTCACTAGAATAGTGTTTCTAATGCGGAACTTAATGAGATTGATATGCAGCCCGTATACGTATTTGTACAATGACATTTAGTTTGTAGCTTGTGTATTCTCAAATCGCGGAATTCTGTCTGTAGCGGTCATTAACTCCCTGTCAAAAAACTTGTCATTTTTTACAAAGTACAAACCGCGATTGACGATGAAGTGACAGATGTTTCTAGTCTAAGGGTGATATCGTTTTTTGCATACACGATGTGAACACAGTATGAATTATATATATAACTCATAAATAGTTGGAGATTATCATACGAAGTGGTAACCAAGACGTTTCCGATGAAAATATTATATATCATACATAGTCTGTTTCTTTACAACAATTCAATTTTATTCTTAAGTTAACAGAATTCAGTGCGAGTATTTTTCACATAGCTCCTAGACTAGAAAGGTCAATGACCGCTGGTGCCACCTTAAATTGTCCTGACTATAGCATATTATAGCATGTGCTACACAGGCTATATGTTACGCAAACTAAAAGAAGTAGCCTGTCTGGCATGTAGCCTGTAGGCTGTAGCTTGTTTATAATGTAGCCAGTAGCACAGTGTATTATGTACAGTTGACCATATTTTAAGAGCCACTTAGTACTTAGAATAATTGTACAACTGCTAATATTTGATATTATTATCGTTTTGTAAAGGAAACTTAGAAGTTCTAGCTAGTACGTACAGATGTCGCTATTACTTTGAACTATAAGCTTGCGCTATTTTGTAGCCAGTTATTAGTACTGTTCTAGTTATTTAAAACTGTGTGAATCTTACCGTATTTGTAGCGAAGTTTTCGCTACAAATACGGTAAGATGTCCTTCATTAGGAAGTAGTGTGCTACAAACCCATATAATATAAGAGTCACACGACTCACACGTGTGTGTGTGTGTGTGTGTGTGTGTGTGTGTGTGTGTGTGTGTGGGCGAGGAGTCAGCTTAGTATTCCATAAATAAACATAGGCTAGCACGACAGGCGGAAGGAAATTTGTTAATCACAGCAAAGTCACTGTATCGTAGTTGCTGCACTTAACTAATGTTACATATCATAGTACCCTAAATATAATACATGAAACATATACCTACATACCTACATACCTACATATGTTGGATCTATGCCGCGGTCTTTCAGGAAAACGGCGTGTAACAAGTAACAACACCTATGATGTTTTTCGCCGAGGTATTTCAATCAAGAGACCTCTGCTGGATATATAAAGGAACGTAACTCACAGCTTTTCTCACGGCATTAGAATACTGTTGTCTATTAGCGGCGGCTATCGCCTATCATAAGCTGATCCATTCGCTCCCATTCGCTCAATCCCTGGCTTACACCATTAAAATTGTTTTAAATACTAAACTTGTAACAAACAAAATTTAACCAAAAAATTTTAAATTATTAAAATTGAAGAGTGTCATTATAACCTCCAAATCAAAGTCACCTTTGAATGTTAATTAAGTAACTATTCGAGGGTACACAAGCCGGAAACATAACATTTGACCTGCAGACTGCCGACATTCATATTACACATGGTCTTTGTTTATAAATTAAACAATTTTAACAATAGGATTATTTTAATATTAATCTGTCAACGAACTTATAACCGTGATAACATACTTCTAGGTATGTTCTAATTAGACCATCTGTTGACTTCTTTGTTCTGTTCTTACTAGAACATAATATGTTTTGACTGTTTGACTCACAAGTCGGTAGCTAGTTTGAATCATCATGAATCATTACAAATATTTACCCATTAAAACTATGAAATCAATTTTATGCATATTTTGTTTCTTTCATTCGTTTTTCAGTCAAGTCCTTTCTTATTTTACAAAATATTATGTAATTTTATACATTTTTCTTTTAGTTTGGCACCGACGCGATACCTTCCCTAAGTTCATCCTTCTCGCCCGAGAGATGTTATCTGTCAGCAATGTTTTTTCAGACTAATAAAAGTTTAATTTCCGAGAAAGATGAAAAACATCACACGCTTAGGGTGACGCACTATTAAATCAATAGTAATAATATCAATAAAGTTAATACAATTATCGCAGTAATACTGAGTCATCGGTGATCGGCTCATATCGCATACGCCCCTTAAACTCGGTCGACTCTTCCGCGTGTCAATTACCGACCGCGACACGTAAAATAATGATTGAGTGTTTGCACTTCACATACATTGCACTCAATGCCATTGACCCATACACCCTAAATAATATCTTACTTATTGGACTTTCATATTTTATAACTAGAATAAACATACAAATCTATACTAATAATAATTATAAAGCGAAAGAGTTTGTTTGTTTGTTTGAACGCGCTTATCTCAGGAACTACTGGTCCGATTCAAAAAATTCTTTCAGTGTTAGATAGCCCATTTATCGAGGAAGGTTATAGACTATATTTTATCACGCTAAGACTAATAGGAGCGAAGAAATAGAGGAAAATGTGGAAAAAACGGGGGGAAATTATCTCACGAACTACTAGAGCATTTTTTCTGCTATTTGGATCAGATAAGAAGCAGACCACGTGAAGGATCATATTAGGCTTTTTTGTGGACTAATATTTCTGTGAAATATCTAATTGACGTGGGCGAAGCCGCGCGGAACATCTAGTATGTTATAAAACCTATATTATTATGCTTATAGTTTTCTCTAAAGAAATGACAGACACATGAAAAACTGCCATATTTCAGAGAAATTTAATCCTAATAAAGATAGTGGACCTACGCTAGTCGAGATATGATGACAGTGACGATCTGACTGCTACGTTTAGACATAACTCCACCAAATAATTCAAAAAAATCTGCCTATAAATAAATTAATAACGACTAATATTGAAATGATATAACCTGACCAAATGACGTAGGTCCGTCAACTGCCTGTGAATCAATTTCTTCAATGGTACATACCGTGTTTTATTACGTACATAGGTACATATTTATTAGATATACTAGCTGTTGCCCGCGACTTCGTCCGCGTTAACATAGTATGCAAAGTCTCAGCCCGATCGGTTTAAAATTGAAAAAGTTTCATACAAACTTTCATCCCCTATTTTATCCCCTCGGGTCGGAATTGATCAAAATCCTTTCTTAGCGGTCGTCTACGTGACAACATCTACTGCATGCCAAATTTCAGCCCGATCCGCCCAGTGCTGCAGTGGTTCGGGCTGGGCGTTGATAGATCACTATGTCGGTCGGTCCCCTTTGAGTTATATTTTTTTGCATTGCATTTTACTTAGCATGGGATTAGACGACGTGATGTACGCTACATAGCTTTTATACTATTGTAAATATATGCTTAATATAGAATATATTTTAGAAGATAGAAGAAGATTCGTAGTACATACCGTGCTGAAGCTCCAGCAGGATCCGCACTTGCCCTGGTCCTTGACGTCGGTGACGGCGCCCTTCGCCCGCCAGTCCACCTGGTCAGGCAGCGCCACGTGCGCCGGCGCGATGAACGTCGCGCCGCGAGACTCCCGACCCTTGTACAAGCCCTTGCTGTGCCTGGGGAAAACAGTGTTAAATATAAGATACCAGCTTTTGCCCGCCGCTTCGCCCTGAGAACGACATAGATCAGGAGAAAAAAAAACATAACTTTTTATACATGATATATAGCGTATGTCACTCAGGAACACACCAGCTTTCTACATTAAATTTTTTGCAAAACAAACTACTTCTTTATTAGTATAATATTAGTGTAGATCAGAGGTTCCCAAACTACTTTGTTTCGTGGCCCACTTTTAAGGTGTTGGTGCATACTGCGGACCCCCTGTAACACCACCCGCACCACCCCCATACAATACTAATCCATGAAACTTGCTATTGTTGCTTTGTTTTTTTTTTGCTTTGTTTGTTTCTTAAAATAATAGCAAGTTTCATTGCATGTGCTTTTCTACAAATTATCCGCCTATGCCAGGGATGGCGAACCAATGGCACGCGACATGAAATTTTGAGCATGTCAATGATCACAAAATTATTATACTGATTATTCTACAAAAGCGCCAAGTTAGGCTAGGGGCATTACATTTTTTAAATATACGCGTCAGGATTACAAAGAAAAATATTATTTAATGGCACGTCATATCCCACAGGTATGGCATTATCAGACTTCTATTTATGATCATACAGGGAACTGTTAAAAAAAAGTTTCAGGGTGGTACAAATCGTTTGGCGAAAAAAAAATTACTCCTTTGCAGTGGTATGGCGGTCATTGGGAACTGTCGGAAAAGTATGGCAAGGTGATTTTCGTGAGCCACTCGACGATGATTAGCTATGCAAAAATTAGCCTGGTACAAATGGTTGAATTGTTTTATTTTAAATTAATGTATTCGGGTCGGTATGGCGGGCTGTAAGTCACACCCGAGAAGTACAAGCATTTTTGTGGAACAAATCGTTCGACACTCGTTATTTATCCGACGCGTTTGGGCCGCCAGTGCGAGCGCTATGACCATCATTTTCCTTTTTGCCTTTACGTAATTAGACCCCTGAAGAACCGCCATACTGGTACAAATGACCTAGTATTTTGTGTCACCATCTCCCGGTCTATAATACCTCGATCGTGGGAATCGCAGACACAATAGATTTTCAATTGTTATGCGGCAGCCGGGTGCCGCTTGGGGATTGATGGGCTAATGTGTATTCCGTATAATATGACTCATAAGCTTATTGGAATTTAGAAAAATATTGAAATATTACCTTAAGCAGAAAATATTGTTTTATTGGGTGCTTACTAATTTTTATGACTAAGTTTATTGCTTGTCGTAAAAATATTGGATTGCATACTGATACAGTTTAAACAAGGCTCATTAAATACACTGTTAAATTAATTGTCGACCATAAAATAATGGTAATAGTGCTGATTATTGATTTAATTAATAAAAATTGCATGATTTTTCTTTGAGTATAGTACTTAGAACTTACATTATGCAGAATTAAATAATTATGATTCTTTAACCCCTATAAAACACATGAAATATTGTTTAAATATCCATTAAATAATTCACATGCAATAGTTGTTATATTAAAATAGATTTAATACATAAACAATAAGCATGTGACCACATTATTTTGCATAATATTAGTTTGTAGAATAACAATAAGGTTTACTGATATTAGCAAAATATTTTCGCTTCTCAAGATAATATCACAAATAAAAGATAAGAAAACAATAACAATATTTTACGAGTAATTGTGATGAAATGACCAAATTGTGTTATCACAGTTTGACGTTGTCTGACCACAACAAAAACACAACAATGATTACAAAGCTTTGAAAAGAATATAATACAACAAGATTGTATGATGAAAGTGACAGAATTCTAACAACCCCTTTCCCACCAACATTCTAATAATCGGCCAAGTGCGAGTCGGACTCGCGCACGAAGGGTTCCGTACCGTTATAGAGCAAAAATAGGCCAAAAATTGTGTTTTTTGTATAGGCGCCCCCCTTAATTTTTTATTTTATTTTAATATTATTATTAAATATTAAAGTACACATATAACTAAGGATTTTGAGAAAAATTCAAGTATCTCCCTGTTGCCATTATTGATATAGAGCAAAAAAGGCCAAAAAAATCACGTTTGTTGTATTGGAGCCCCCTTAAATATTAATTTTATTTTGTTTTTAGTATTTTTTGTTATAGCGGCAACAGTTATACATAATCTGTGAAAATTTCAAATATCTAACTATTACCATTCTTGAGTTACAGCCTGGAGACAGACGGACAGACTGACAGACATCAGTCTCAGTAATAGGGTCCCGTTTTTACCCTTTGGGTACGGAACCCTAAGAAAAGAAAAAGAAAACAAACTCACTTGGCAGTCCTGTTGAAGCCGTTCATGGTGTGCACAAACTCATGGTGTAGCATGTCAGCATACTTGTTGGGCTTCAGCCGGTACGAGACCAGCCCCTTCTGGTACCTCTGGTTGTGCTTGGCGATCTTGTGCTTGTTCTCCGCAAATATCTTCATACGGAACTTGTCCTCCACTTCACTGGCGTAGCTCTTCACATGCTCAAGCTAATAACATTTTGACTTTTATAATTTTTTTATTACAAAGCCATGAACCATATCAAGAAAGGTTAATATCACATAATTTAAAAATTAATGGTATAAAAATAATGTTATTGGGAACTAACTACTAAAACAATCTTATGAGGTGATTGCATCATCAAGGTTGCAAAGGAGAAGTTTTATACATATAAATTTTTTATTACTGTAATATTAGACTTCATGCTTATAATTTAATATACTTATTATAAAAAAAAAAAATTAGTTTGTTATTATTTTTAGCAATATTCCGCGAAATAAAGCTCAACCTTTAAGTAAATGAGTGAGTGTACGCATAGGCATGCGTGCAACACCTCCCTCCTGCCTCTTTTCAACCTGCATGGTGGTGAGGGGCCTTGCACGGATTTGCCAACATTATTGCTTGTGTGGTGGTGGTGTTTGCAGGTTCTTGCATGCGAGTGTACGCATAGCAGTGTGGGAGAGGATGGAGGTGCTGTACGCATGTCTATGCGTAAACTCACTCATTTACTAAAGTTTGAGGTTTATTTTGCGGAATATTGCTAAAAATAATAACAAAATAAATTTTAAGCTATGGATTTCCGCAAAGTAACGCCTGATTCTATTAACTATATACTAATTATTATGTAATTTAATAAAAAAATTATTAAAACATGTTAACCCATCAATCCCTAAGCGGCACCCAGCTGCCGCATAACAATTGAAAATCTATTGTCTGCGATTCCCACGATCGAGGTATTAACACCTCCATCGTGAGTATCGCAGACACAATAGATTTTCAATTGTTATGCGGCAGCCAGCTGCCGCTTGGGGATTGATGGGTTAATTAAAACATTGAACACATGGATTAAAAATAATTAGCTGATAATGGAGTTAGGGCTTTCAAGACAATTAATCCCTCGATCATGGAAAAAACGAGACACAATAGATTTCAATTGTTATCGCGGCACCCTGGTGTCGCTTGGGGCTTGAAGCATTAAAAAAGTAAGTAGGTAAGATTTATTTGTACCTTGAAAGCAGTCCATTCTTCCTTGATAAGGTCAAAGAAGCTGACAGCCTGAGTGGCGGCCACCAGGCACAGCAGAGCTGCTACCGTCTTCATGTTGCTAAAATTTGTAAAAAATATTTACTGTTAACATACTAAGTAAACATTTTCTTTTCCACAAAGTTGTGTGGCAAAACAGGAAAGTGTGTCAAAATAGATTTTCCTTGTTTTAAGATACTTTGAGCCAAAGTAAAAAGCCAAAGCCATAAATGAAGGTAGGTTTTGAAAAATAATTTACAGGTTTTGGTAAGCAGAATTTGGAAATAACGAACGCAGAATAGACGTATTATACTCAAATAAAGTAACAGATAAACATTATTTGTTATAAAACAAAATGAAACTAGGTAATACTGTTTTTTAAGAGAAAACTGTAATCTTATTTTATTGCTTGCTTACATGGACTTTATTGTAGTTTTTTACAAAATATATGTTCCCAAAAAATCCTAGCAGATTTTTTTTTACTAATTTATATAAGAATTTTAAAGAATGGTTTGAAAAAGAAATCTAGAAATTACGCATCGACCAATGATTCGACGAAATCCAAACAAAGAACAAGACCTAGTAGGTACCTACCCACTGAACTACAAAAAACTAATCACATCAGTTTACTTGCTTTTTCATAAACAATTAGGAATATTTACCTCGAATTACAAGAATCCTCAGCACGACATGCAATTTCAGTAATTACTTAGGGAAATTATCAACTTTGTTGCGGAAAGCGACCAACTTTGATGAGGCCTCGTTTGTTTATTTTTTTTTAATCCGTCGTCCTCGTATTTATTTACTTCCAAGTTCCATATCGATTTATAGATTATCGATATTCCATAGATAATACAATATATAGTCTGTCAAAAAAGTGAAGAAATTAAAAAGTGGCAACATCGTAGTGGCATCCCTTTCAAATCAATCTAAAGCGCTTATTCCATTTCACTAAATTTAGAAGTTCTAACTAGGACACTCCTAAAAAATTTAGTCAAGTGAAATAACATTTAGAAAGCTAGGATCCTAATTAGTGTACTAAATCGGAAAAAGTGTGGCTTCCACTGACCTCTATAATACACTGGACCGGCGATTACTATCAATAAAATGTTCCTATTTGAAAGTCGCCATATTGGCGCTGATTGCTATGCAAAAGCAGTAGTGAGTGTACTTGGAACTACTATTTTGTAAATGGCGGTTGTAATTTTTTTATGTAATTAGTTCACAGTACGCTCACCGCGGCGCTTCAAATCGGCACAAGAAATAGCTGTCATTTTGTACGGCATAGCCAGTCCAGTGTATTATAGAGGTGGTGGCTTCTAACTGACCCAATCAGTGCCAGATGGTTTCAACCTTTTATCTGTAGTGGGAACTAGGAACTGCTAAATCTGTATTAAAGTCAATATATATTATGTTATACGATCTGGAATCCATTCGTAGGTATTTTCTAAAGTCTGCTGGTTCCAAGTAGTTCAGAAAGTTCATGTTTGATAATTTTTCGTGGAGCAAAAATTCTTTCAACCATCTTTTTCGCCTTTTACTTATTTTTATTTTCATTGAGCCAACAGCTAAGCCTATGAGAAGACTAATTTTTTGTTGCTTTGACAGAACTAGAGCCATTAAGAAGACGTCTGGCCAAAATCGCCGCGTGGTCACAACTGATTTAGTTACTAAATTAGGACAAGTGGAATAAGAAGCCTCTAATTAGTCTTCTATTTAGGATCCTAGTTAGAACTTCTAAATTTAGTGAAATGGAATAAGCGCTTTAAAGGGCCCATTCACTATCCTGCATTGCAGTCCGCCGTGCAGGACTGTGAAATGGACATAGCTCACACATTATCCTGCTTTGCCGTCCATCTAGGGATGTGATATACTTGCAAAATTCAATATCAGGGCTTGTAAGTACGAGTACGTAACGAAACGAAGCATGTAGGCATGCTCTACGTGGAAAATTAAGATGGTTTTGTTCAGAGTAGAACCTTCTAAAGTGTAATTTGAGGGAGAAACAATCGTTTTTTAAATGACACGGCTCACGTGTCATACGCCACACGTTAAAAACATACCTATATGACACGGCTGCCGTGTCTTCCGCACTGAATCGGTTAAAGTATTTTTTTAATTACACGATTTTGCTCCTTATTTCCATACATATACAGATTGAAGTCCTATGCAAGTATTTTCAGGGAGGGAGCGTTTGCCCCTCTTTAGCCTCACCGCCGTTGCAACTTGCCACTTGCCACTCGCAAACGCGTCGAGCCCCGTGGCACCCTGAAAATACTTGCATAGGACTTCAATCTGTATATGTATGGGAATAAGGGGCAACATCGTGTAAATAAAAAAAAATACTTTAAAGTACAGCTTGGCAAAGAAGAGTGTGGATTAAATGAGGGCGCTTTTCTTTAAATACAGGCAACCCTACGCTTCGCTTTTGACACAATATTTAGAGTTGACAAGTAATGTAGTGTTGTCATAAATAAAAACTCTTAGATCCAGCTGTCACCGCGTCAGACTCTTCTTTGCCAAGCTGTACGAAGTATTTTTTACTCATACATGCGATTGTGTTTCTTATTCATATTACGATGTAGACTGTTTTCCTATTGTATTTTCATGTTTTGTGTTTCAAGTTCGCGCCTAAGCACGTACTTTTATACTTGCAAGTATTTTCTGCGCGTACCAGGGCGCCGCCGTACTTTGAAATGAAAATCTGGTATTAAAACCTGGTAGCGTAAAATGTAAATACGTCTCATCCCTACGCGATGTTTGCTGCTTCGTCATATTTCTTTAATAATGTTAATAAATTTTGCAGTGCCGTATTTCTTATTTGCTTATTACTATAGGCTGGGGATTTTTGGTCCCACAAACAGCGATTTTCTTTATATATTTTGATAAACTCCACTAAAGCGATTATTACGCCACTTCACTAAATTTAGAAGTTCTAAATGATTTAGTAACTAAATTTAGTCAAGTGAAATAACATTTAGAAAGGTAGGATCCTAATTAGTGTACTAAATCGGAAAAAGTGTGGCTTCTAACTGACTAAATCAGATTTGCCAGATGGTTTCAACCTTTTATCTGTAGTGGGAACTACTAAATCTGTATTAAAGTCAACAAAAGAATAACCTATTAATCATTATCTACGCTTTTTTTATGAAAAAAGGGATACGTATTGATAAGGTGATAATCGTATAATAAATAAAAATATACTTACATTATATTTATTTTAAGTAAAATTACATAATAAAATCTAATTAAAAAAAATTGAACACACTAAGGGCCTGTTTCACTACTTCCTGTCACTTCCTGATAAAGTGCCAGATAGGCTATCCACAACTTTTTTGACAGATTCTCCATACTTTATCAGCTGTCAAGTTAAGTTGTGGATAGAATATCCGGCACTTATCAGGAAGTGGTAAAACAGGCCCTTAACATAATAAAATAAAATAAAAACATGGCAATAAGATAGAAATATGTAGGTAATATATTATTTTCATTTGTAATTTTTTTTGTTAAATTTTGACAGCAACTGGTCATCAATCTCTAGAATCTAGATTATAGCATTCGTAGCATTCGTAGGTAATTTCTAAAGTCTGCTGGTTCCAAGTAGTTCAGAAAGTTTCATTCATAATTTTCCGTGGAGAAAAAATTCTTTCAACCATCTTTTTCGCCTTTTATTTATTTCGATTTTCATTGAGCCAACAGCTAAGCCTATGAGAAGACCAATTTTTTGTTGCTTTGACAGAACTGGAGCCATTAAGAAGACGTCTGGCCAAAATCGCCGCGTGGTCACAACTGATTTAGTTACTAAATTAGGACAAGTGGAATAAGAAGCTTCTAATTAGTCTCCTTTATAAGATCCTAGCTAGGACTTCTAAATTTAGTGAAATGGAATAAGCGCTTAAGCCCGTGTTGTCCATTGTTAACTACGTAGTGATTATAACACAGATTAATATATATGTAGCAAGTTAGCAACTAGCAAGCTGATTATAATAAATTGATAATATTAATTTCTTTGCTGTCAAGTGTCAACAAAATGTCAAAATACAGGCCTGCAACCCCATTCACGCTCCTGCTTTCTACACGGCAGTCCGCCACGCAGGACGCCGAGCCACTCACGGTCCTTTGCGGCGGACTGCAAGTGGTGGGCGGAGCTTGCACACTTTGTGCAGGACCAACTGGTACTACTAATATATATTCTGTGGCAGGACTCAGGTCGCGTCCTGCTCGGTGTTGCAGGCCGCCGTGCAGGCCTGCAACACCATTCACTATCCTGCATAAGCCGGCGGACTGCAATGTAGGATAGTGAATGGGCCCTTTAAGGAAAAAGGGATGACACTACGATGTTGCCACTTTTTAATTTCTTCAATTTTTTGACAGACTATATATAGAGAGATATTCGATTATCGTTTTACAAATTAAAGCACTCAATTATTTTGTGTCAACTGTCAACTGCCAATTTTGTATGTATGGTCACTAAGAGTGGGTTGCACCAACTTACTTTAACTATAACTTTAACTTTAACAATAACAAAAAGTCAAATGAACTGTCAAATCAATCCCTAGTAAAAGTCCATTATGGACGCCATATTTGACCTTAACTTTAACTTTAACTACAACTCTGGTGCAACCCACCCTTAATAATTCTGAAAAAGTAGAATAAGGAGTCAGCTGTATTATGTCACTGTCAATGTCAAATGGTCAAAGTCAAAGTCAAAATGCATGTACCATGTTTTGTATTTTGCATGTGTTTTAATTGGGTTAGAATTTAAAACAAAATGAAACAAGAAAGTCCAACCGATAAAAAGCAGAAAAGTAAATCAAAACACCGGATTTATAAACCTAGAAAGAAAAAGAGTGTCGAAGAAGATGCAGCTATAAAATATTTGCAATCACAGTACGAAACGGTAATTTAAATAACAATTTCTATATTTTATCACAAATTTTCCCAGTAAATTACAATTAAAAGCTATTTTATGTGCAAAATTCTCAAGTTTTATGTGTAATTTTTTAGATAAATGCAGATGAAATCAAAACATTCAAAGACTTTCCTTTATCTCAAAAGACTCTAAAGGGTCTCAAAGACAATAACTACGTACATCCAACAGACATACAGAGGCAGGCCATTGGTTATGCATTGCAAGGTAAAGACATATTAGGTGCGGCTCAGACGGGTTCAGGAAAGACCCTAGCCTTTTTAATACCAATTCTAGAGAACTTGTTTTGCAAAAAATGGACAAGAATGGATGGTGTGGGAGCTTTAGTCATATCACCAACTAGAGAATTGGCATATCAAATATATGCCACTCTTAGGAAAATTGGTGGCTTACACGATTTCTCCGCTGGTCTTATAATTGGTGGGCAGAATTTAAAGTTTGAGAGGAAAAGAATGGATCAAATAAACATCCTTATTTGTACACCTGGTCGATTGCTGCAACACATGGATGAAAACCCCTTGTTTGATTGTAGTCATTTACAAATATTAGTTCTCGATGAGGCTGACCGCTGCTTAGATTTGGGTTTTGAAACAACTATGAATGCTATCATTGAAAATTTGCCACCAGAAAGGCAAACACTACTGTTCTCAGCCACACAAACTAAGTCGGTCAAAGATTTGGCCCGTCTCAGTCTAAAATTTCCAACATATGTGGCTCCTCACGAACAAGCGGCCACTGTGACTCCCCAGTCATTACAACAGAGCTACATAGTTTGTGAGATTGAAGAAAAGTTGGCAGTTTTGTGGTCATTTATTAGAAATCATTTAAAGCAAAAAGTTCTAGTATTCATGGCTACATGCAAGCAAGTGAAATATACCTATGACCTATTCTGTAAACTCCGGCCCGGTGTCAGCCTACTGGCTCTATACGGCACCCTTCATCAGGAACGAAGAGAACAAATATATGAAGAATTTTGTAGGAAATCAAATGTGGTTCTATTTGCAACTGATTTAGCTTCTAGAGGGCTGGACTTTCCTCATGTCAATTGGGTTATTCAGTATGATTGTCCCGAGGATGTGGAAACTTACATCCACAGAGCGGGCAGAACTGCCAGGGGAGTGCTGGGTAAAGGTGAAGGACTTCTGATTCTGTTGCCACAGGAGGAGAAGATTGTAGACAGTTTGAAACAGAGCAAAATCCCAATTAACAAAATATCTGTTGATCCTTCCAAAATAATGTACCCACAGAAAAAGATAGAAACACTCTTATCAGATAATTCGGAATTGAAACAGACAGCTCAAAGGGCTTTCGTTAATTATTTAAAATCTGTATATTTAATGAAAAACAAAGAAATATTCAATGTGCACACGCTAGACACTGATGCTTATGCGAGGTCTCTGGGCCTGATAGTTCCACCTGTGATTAAGTTTATAAATAAACATAGAAAGCCCGTTGAAGTTAAAAATAAAGTACAAGATGATGCAGACGAGACTATTAGTAAGTTAAAAGAGAAAAGAGATGCCAGTGGATCAGAGGACAGTGAATCAGAAAGTGACCATGATGATAGTAGTAAACAAATACTTGAAGATTTGAAGAAGAAAAAGGAAAAGAAGGAGATTCCAAAGTTCAACTTTCATGCAGGTGGCTATGACAGTGATGATGATATTTTAAAAATTAAGCAGAAGAACATAAATGCCATACCGACCCCAGTACCGGAGACCCAGGTGCCATCCAAGGCGAGTGCTAAACCTATAACTAATGCAGCTCTGGTTAAGAAAATACTCAAAAAGAAAATAAAAGTGAACACAAATGTCAAGTTCACAGAGGAAGGGGAAGCTATTCATGATGAGAAAAAAGATGTGAAGTCAGAACTTGCAAGACAATCCAAGAAAAGTGGAGGAGGATTAGATATTGAAAAAACTAAAGAATTACTCAGAGAAGAGGACAAGTTTGATGTTCTCAGGTTTAGGGAGAAAGTTAAGGCGAAACACAGGGAGGAGAAAAGAAAACTTAAGAACAAAAAGAAGGAGGATGAGGGAGAAAAAGATGACTTTGGGTCACAGTCTGAGTCTGATGGCCCAGACCTATCTTGGCTGCCTGACCCAGATAAAGTTTATAAGAAAGATGAGGATGGCTCTAAAGAAAGTAGTGAACATAGTGATGATGTTCAATCAGAAAATTCTAATGAAGAATCTGAAAATGATGTTGAGGATGTGAGGTACGAATGTTTTTTTAATAATCTTTTTATTTTACACAATACTAATAGTTTCGAATGTTATAAAATGTATGTTTAATTATTATTATTTTCAGACCACCTAAAAGAAAATTAACAAATGTAAAGAGCAAAGCCGACGACCAAGTCAAGCCATACAAGCTTAAGAAACTAGAAGATATTTCAGCTGTACTCTCAGTGCAAGAAGCCGAAGCTTTTGCGATGCAATTACTCAAGGCGAAATAAGATCATACATTAAAATATTACTTTACAGTTTTATTGATTTAGTAAATTGATTTTTACCCTACTTTTAAAAGAATTTAGTTTAGTCAATTTACAGTTCCTTAGTATACTTGGCTGCTTATTTTAATATTAGGCAGGGAAATAGTCCCTTTAGTGATAAGTCCATGAAAAACAAATATCGTAATGTTATCTCAAGATGTTTTGACCCTCGTTTAATGTTAGTTGCAATGTTTTTAAGCAGGGATGGGTAAGCTACTGAGTATTTACTCAGGCCAGAGTAAATACTCAGTAAAAATGAATTTAGACACTCAGTATTTACTTTTAACTGAGTATTTATGTTTTACTAACCAGAATTGAATTATTGAAGGTTTTTCTTTATTTATTATTTATTTGTATGATATTTTTAAGTATAAGCTATGTTCTTTTTAAGTAATAACCAGTATACTTAAATGAAAATAAAATTATTATATGATATTATACTGAATGCAAAATTTTCTTTTAGTATTTTTGGACTCAGTAACGAAAAATTAGGTACATCAGCTATGGAATACCTAATTTTGATGATAGACTACCTAATTTTGGTATTTAGGCAGTTTTCAGTGTCGGTGTTATAAAAAAATGACATAGGTATATTATAGGTATACAATATACATATCCTACTAATATTAAAAAATCGAAAGTTTGGATGTATGTATCGATGTTTGTTACTCTTTTACGCAAAAACTACTGAACGGATTTTAATGAAACTTTACAATACCTGACCCTATTATTAGTACTTTTCAATGTTTTTAGGGTTCCGTAGCCAAATGGCAAAAAACGAAACCCTTATAGATTCGTCATGTCTGTCTGTCTGTCCCTACGTATGTCACAGCCATTTTTCTCCGAAACTATAAGAGCTATACTATTGAAAATTGGTAAGTAGATGTAGTCTGTGAACCACATTGAGATTTTGATACAAAACTGTTTTTTTTTAATTTTAGGGGTCCCCATAGGTACAACTAGTGATGGGTAATTTTCCGAAAAATTTCAAAGCTCGGAAATTTTTCAATTTATTTTTCTGAAAAATTGAAAAATTGAAAAATTGGAAAAATAATGGAAAAATATTTTTTTATCGAAAATATTAGTTTAAATGAAATAGTAAGTAATACATTTATGTATCTAATGATCAAGGATATTTTTATTATATATATACATAAATGTATCCAATGATCAAGGATATTTTTTGGAAATCTGCTGTCAAAAATTGCCATCAGATTCTGGTAGACCTATAATTTCATATTATCAAATATGGTCCATATTAAGTTGAAATTCAAAGGCTTAAGAATGGCTTTAGGTGTTGTTTAAAAAAAACAAATGTGCAAAGTTAAACTACAGTTCGACAAGGCTTTAAATGAACGTGGCGAGAAAAGGAACTAACGCTTCTATCATACAAAAACGTAAATTTTTTTCATCTAACCTATGCGTGTGGGGTATCTATGGATAGGTCTTCAAAAATCATATTGAGGTTTTTAATATCGTTTTTTTCTAACCTGAATAGTTTGCGAGAGAGACTCTTCCTAAGTGGTAAAATGTGTCCCCCCCCCCCTCTAACTTCTAAAGTAGGGGCATGATAAGTCTAAAAAATATATATGATGTACATTACTATAAAAACTACCAACGAAAATTGGTTTGAACGAGATCTAGCAAGTATAGGTCTACCAGAATCTGATGGCAAAAAGTGAGAAAATAAATTGACTTTAGCAATACCGGGGTGATTGGAATAAAACATTTTGATTTTTTTTCTTATAGCGGCTGATTCTGTGTATTAAACATGCAAATATAAAAATGTATCCAATGATCAAGGATATTTTTTGGAAATCTGCTGTCAAAAATTGCCATCAGATTCTGGTAGACCTATAGTTTTTTTTATGCGTCATAAATAGTAAACCTTAAACCAACAAAAAAAAAATTTTTTTCACCTAAACTATGCGTCTGGAGTATCTATGGATAGGTCTTCAAAATCATATTTAAGTTTATAATATAATTTTTTTCTAACCTGAATAGTTTGCGAGAGAGACTCTTCCGAAGTGGTAAAATTTTTGTCACCCCCCCCTCTAACTTCTAAAACAGGGGCATGATAAGTCTAAAAAAAAAAATATAATGTACTTTACTATAAAAACTACCAACGGAAATTGGTTTGAACGAAATCTAGCAAGTAGTAGTAGTATTGGTTTGAACGAAATCTAGCAAGTAGTTTATACGCCATAAATGGTGAACTTAATTTAACTTTCATTAAATCGACTGAAATATAAAAATAAATCAAAAACCTTTTAATTTCATTAAAATAAATCTTATTGCTGCTGCGGAACCCTTCATGGGCGTGTCCAACTCGCTTTTGACCGGTTTTTTATTACATAATATCACTTAAACATTTTTTATTTACTTAAACCACGAGTAACACCGCGGTGCACAGCTAGTAGGTTATAAATTAAACAAGATTAGGTATATTATTTAAATGTGGTATTATTGTTAACATCAAACATTGGAAAAATATATACTGAGATAAAAAATTTAATCTAAAAATAATCGGTCAAGTGCGAGTCGGACTCGCGCATGAAGCGTTCCGTAAAAATTTCAAGGGGGCTCCCATACAAAAAACAATTTTTACCTTTTTCTGTATCGGACAGAGCAAAAATAGGCTAAAAATGTAGAATGGTGTTTTTTGTATGGGAGCCCCCTGGAAATTTTTATTTTATTTTAATATTACTATTAAATATTAAAGTACACATTAAACAAAAGAATGTGTGAAAAATTCAAGTGCCTACCTCTTGCCATTATTGATATATTAGAGCAAAAAGGCCGAAAAAATCACGTTTATTGTTTGGGAGCCCCCCTTAAATATTTATTTTATTTTGTTTTTAGTATTTGTTGCTATAGCGGCAACAGATATACACAATCTGTGAAAATTTTAGAAGTCTAGCTATAGCGGTTCTTGAGATACGGCCTGGAGACAGACAGACGGACAGAAACGAAGTCTTAGTAATAGGGTCCCGTTTTTACCCTTTGGGTACGGAACCCTAAGACTGATTAATCTGAATTAGTCCCAGATTCTGTAATATCTAGTTCAGATATCAGTGCAATTGTAGAGGGCTCATTGTTATTTAATGGATCTGATTCGGCGGTTGCGTTTTCCTCTTATTCTTGATTGTCATCTCGATCAATATATTTATTCAGTAATTTCAAATTATACGATACAAATGTACTTTTAGCAGCTCGTTGGGTCGTGAGTCGGTTTCGGACTTTGGAATGTATAAAACTTTGAACAGTGAAGGACCGTTCAGTAGCTGCAGTGGTGCATGGAGCTGTAAGAATTCTTGTTGCAACTACGCTTAATCCTGTCGAACAAGCCTTTCCACCATGTGACTGCGCAAATTTTTTCTTCTTCAGGGCTCCTCCAAATAAACCTTTTGGCCCACAATCCATGTTTAGCTCATGTTAAGATCTTCAAAACAACACACCTTCAAAATGAAAATACATTGTTTTAGTAATTTTACTTAAAATTATGAATCTGTTAAATTATAAGTATTTTTCATTATTCTGTAATGTTTTTGATTTCTTTAAGTGTAATTAGAACCTAAAATATTGAATAAATCGTTTTTACTGTGTCCAGTGAGTAAATACTCATACTATAAAGTAAATACTCAGTATTTACTTTAGGTGAGTTTTTACTCTGACTCAATTTTTACTGCCTTACCCATCCCTGTTTTCAAGTAATGTTAACGTACATTTGGAAACAAGCTTCATTAGTTTGGTGTTGTACAGTGCCGAATATATATATTTCATGAGTGTAGGTCACTTTATTTCCGCCGCGGCCCGCGTCGCCCCATGTACGAAGTCTGTCGGCCTATACGGCCCGTTTATAAATCCGGAGCTATTTTTATAACCATGTTGTTACTTGTACATTTGTATACTTTAAAATTAAAAATGTATACTCCTGTTGCTTATATACCATGGAGGAAATTGATACCTAGGCAGTTAACGGACCTACATCATATTTTGGTCGGCTTATGTCAATTCAATGTTATTGTACCTACCTAGCTGTGATCGGTCGGATGGGTTTGACTTAACGCGACCAAATTATTTAGGTCCGCCATCTGCCTAGGAATCAACTTCTCTGATAGTACATAATATGTGTAGCCAATATAGGTCTACCAGAATCTGATGACAAAAAGTGAGAATAGAAATTGACTAGCGATACCGGGGTAATGAAAACATTTTAATCCTTTTTTTTCCTTATAGCAGCTGATTCTGTGTGTGAAACATGCAAATATAAAAATTTATCCAATGATCAATAGTAGGTGTATATTAATATTATATACCTATAGGTCTACCAGAATCTGATGGCAAAAAGTGAGAAAATAAATTGACTCTAGCATTAATAAAACATTTTGATCCTTTTTTTTTCTTATAACGGCTGATTCTGTGTGTTAAACATGCAAATATAAAAATTTATCCAATGATCAAGGATATTTTTTGAAAATCTGCTGTCAAAAATTGCCATCAGATTCTGGTAGACCTATAGATTTTCTTATTGATGTACCAATACTCTTTGAGTCTGTGGGAATATGTGTGGAGACTGGAGGCCACAAAGGAAGATCTTCCGACCGAGCGAGGTGTTATGCTCGGTCAGGCCGGAGCCCCCGTGATATATTTCAGCTGTCGTATATATACCGACTCGCTCAGAAAACTTCGATAGCGCGATGCAGGAATGTTAGGCGAATTGTGGGTACCGCCACATCACTCCCCCCCGAAGACCGGAGGTCGAATCTTGAAGTCTTGTCGCTTGAGTTGCCAGTGCCAGAGAGTTCCAGTGCGACGGAACTGTAAGCTGCTGCACGGGATCCAGTGAGTCGGATAGCTGCCGTGCGGGGCCGATGCTACGTGCTGACCAGGAGAGATGTGCTCTGCTTGCTGACCGGTTGGTGTAGTGAGAAAGCCCAATGATGCCGATGGGGAGTCCGCCCAGGCCGCGGTACGTTGCGGCTAGTGGACGAGGTAACCGATGAGGCGTTGCTGGCTGGCGCGGTGCGGAGGGGCGGGGAGTGATGATGATGAAGGAGGCGTGTTCTGTCGAGGGTCACCAATGTGGGAATATGTGTGGAGGCCACAAAGGAAGATCTTCCGACCGAGCGAGGTGTTATACTCGGTCAGGCCGGAGCCCCCGTGATATATTTCAGCTGTCGTATATATACCGACGCACTCAGAAAACTTCGATAGCGCGATGCAGGAATGTTAGGCGAATTGTGGGTACCGCCACAAGCCTTAACTCTTAAGTTTTGACTGCTATTTCAAATAGGGGTCAAAAATTAAGAGAGGGACAAATAGGCCATTTGTCCCCCAAAGGCCAAAACACGATAAATATTTTATAGAAAAACGTTACCGACTGTCGTTATCTTATCGTGATTCGTTTCATTCACTGCACTGAAGATCTACTGAATAAAAAAAAGTCTGTCAATCGATGTCAAATGTGAAATGTCACAACTGTCAAACAGAAAAAATAATCGCTGTCTCGTTGTGTTCTACAATTTAATTTTAATCGGAAAACGACTAAATACGAAAATATATTGCATTTTTCTATGGGTTTAGATTAATATAAACTGTTTGTACTTACTCCTTTTGAATATGTTTTGGAGAGGGAATTTTATCGCCGTAAATGACGTAAATTTTCTTCTCAAAGAAGAGGTGTGTATTGTTGTTAAAATTGGTGGTTATGGATCAAAACACAATTTTGATGAAGTTATTCAAATGTTTCTGATTGTAAACATACTTAGTTTTTATATTTAAATATAAAGCTGAAGTATGTACTCATTGAAAGTAACATTTAGGCGAAAAATGATTGTTTGCAGAATGTAACGTTGAGTCAAGTTTTGGAGGCGGACGATATTTTACCGGAATGCAGGGCGGATAACAAAGCACTTCGCACGTTGTAAGTCAATTCGTTAATCCTCTAAATAAAATCCTCTTCTTCAAAGATACTTTTACTACTCTGTAAGATGTATAAAATACAACTGATTTTCTATGTCTTTAATTGCAAAGGCTAAAAAAACCAAAAGACAAAAATTAAAAGATTTTTAGATTCAAACATAATAATTTTAAACACAATTTGAAAGAAATAATGAAAAACTGTAAATTAGCATCAGTTATCAAAGTTTTCCATTCTTTCTTTGAAATTGTATTTTAAATTACTATAATTTAACTTTATAAAGGTCTCGATACCAATTAATACAAACCTATTCCTTTATGTATCTCATGAGAGGACATGTTTCTTATTTCAGTTTAACAAAGCCAGAAATTCGAGCGGAGCTTATAACTCTGATAACAGAAGAACCGTCCAAGAACCTGGAGTTGACAACGCAGTACCGTCATGCGCACATCGCTAGCGAGGTGCTCACGAGCCAGCTGCCGACGCTCCGCGACCAGCTGGCCATGGACACTGTCCAGATGAACAGGCTCTGTGACTTTGTCAACAAACCTCCCCCACTGAACCCGCTACTGGCATCATACTTCAGTAAAACAATAGAAATGCTGTTCCAGAGGAATCCTAAACAGGTAATTTCTCTTTTGGTCCTTTATAGATGTTGTTATATTTAAGTCATCATAATTATTTTTTAATTATGCTATGGTAGTTATAGTGTAGTTAGGTGTATTAACACCAGTCTTTCAAAAATCTATACAATATGTTTTCAATTTAAATATCTCTATCAAAGACTAAAACAACAACATTTGAATAGTATATTTATATCTCTATTGCATGGTAGATAACCTTAATTTACTATATTGTGTTTTTTCCTTCTCTTGGTTTATTTTTGGTTTGGATTGGATTTAAAAGGTAGCATTGCTAACAACACTTTTAAGTTGAGTTTTAAATGTTTACATATTTTCACTTATGTTTTTACATTAGTGGATGGTAATATTTAATTATTAATTAAATATTTAAGTAAACACTTGTAGTAAAAACAAAAACACTAGTTAATTTAACAATGATTTATTGTTAATAAGTAGAGCACTGGAAAATGTACAATATTGCCAGGCTAACCTAAATGATAATGTTATACAGGTGTAATCTACTGTTATCTTAATATTGACATAATTCAAATAAAAATTATCATACTACTTTTGTTGAAGTATCTAATTACCCTATGCTTGCACAAACAGTTTTGTAATGTGCGATATTTTCATGCATGCAAATCAACAAAAACAATACTAGGGCAGTTGGTATTTTCTTAAATTTAACTTTTCGGACCGCTCGATGAGTTCTTGAGCGGTCGGAGCACTCGCTTTGCGGTCGAGTTTCGCCGCACTATAGTAATAATTAGACATCGGATTATATGCATTTGCATATTTGCACTTTTTGGGCGTTAGTGCATATTTTGGCAATTTTTCATTGATAGTGCATATTTTAGTAGTTTTCTGCCCTCGTAGTCTCCAAACTAGCTATCGTTATACATACCGATGTCACGAAATAGAGGTACGATAGATTAAAATACATCAAATAATATGTGGCTCCATCCCTATTTAAAGACTCCCGTTAACACGCCCGATAGGTACAATATATTTCTAGAAATAACATTTTTCTTTGTAATTGGCAACATTAGAATAAAAAGGAATAAAGTGCGTAACGAAATTTCATGGCACTAAGATTGCAATCGGAAAATGTTGGTAGAAAAGTTAGTACTGTATAACAAATGAAAAATCCTGGATTTGATGGAATGATGAATATTGGCACATTTATTCACGGCACCACCGGAAAACTCTTAAAAAAATAATAAATTTTAACAATAAGTCACTTTTGATTGTGCATATTTTGTGCATATTTCGGCCATTTTTCGTGCATATTTGCATGTATCTTTCGGCAGTCGGCACTTTGATCGTGCATATAATCCGATGTCTAGTAATAATACTATTATTCCACTCTAGAGCAGTCGGTCCCGACTGCAACTTGCGGCCCGTCTAAGTATGAATATGGTGTTCCAGGACTGGTACGCGCACCACATCGTGTGCCTGCACGTGCTGGACCTGTTCAAGTCGCGGCGGGACTTCCTGCCCAACCTGCTGCGGCACATCTCCACCTCCGCCATCACCGACGTCTTCAAGTGCCTCTTCAGTCTCAAGGACAACTTCGACAAGATCATCATAGAGGTGAGTCAGTTGCAGGCAAAATGTTTGCCGTGAAGAGTCGCACAAACATTACTGAATTTCATGAAAATCCATTTTGTTACTGATCTTTAATACATTATTACAATGAGTTTCTTAAATACTAGAGTAGCAACGTCTTACAAACGATTCTCAGAAATGCGTAACCCCTTGATAGTTCAAAAGACGATGTCAAGTCATTATGGCATTTGTCATTATGTAAGTCAGATATGCCTGCAGGCATCTTCGAAGTGGCAACGCGTTGCTGCCGTAAACTGCCAATCTAGTTACGTTAGTAACATAGAATATCATTGCATTATTAGATGTTCCCCGCACAAACTGTCAACATGTTACACAACAAAATTTTTCCTGAGCTGCTCTGAAATAAATTTAATTAGATGAATTTATTTATATAAATAAAAATTAATTTTAAATTTTGTTAGTCTCGCTAAAACTCGAGACCTTCTAAACCGATTTGACTGATTTTAGTCTTGAAATGTTAGTGGAAATCCAGGGAAGGTTTATAATAAGAGGAAAGTGATATGATGTTCACCGGGTCACCTAGTTGGTGTATAATTCATAGCGACTATTACAAAATCATTTCCGTTATTGTTGCACAGATTATGTGCCAACTGCAAGAATAAGAATAATAATAAGCAAGTAGCTCTATGACACTTCATTTCATATAAAATATTAATATGATTCAACAAACATTTTCTTAAATATTATAAACTAGACGTTCCGCGCGGCTTCGCCCGCGTAATTTAAATATTTCACCGACAAATTAGTCCACAAAAATAGCCTATGATCATTCACGTGGTCTACTTCTTATCTGTGCCAAATAAAAAAATTGCTCCAGCAGTTTGTGAGAATCTGAAAGAATTTTTCAAATCGGACCAGTAGTTCCTGAGATTAGCGCGTTGAAATAAGCCCTTTCAAATAATTTCCCCCCGTTTTTCCACATTTTCCTCTATTTCTTCGCTCCTATTAGTCTTAGCGTGATAAAATATAGCCTATAGTCTTCCTCGATAAATGGACTATCTAACACTGAAAGAATTTTTCAAATCGGACCAGTAGTTCCTGAGATTAGCGTGTTCAAACAAACAAACAAACTAACAAACTATTACGCTTTATAATATTAGTATAGATAAAATATAGTCTATAGCCTTCCTCGATAAATGGACTATCTAACACTGAAAGAATTTTTCAAATCGGACCAGTAGTTCCTGAGATTAGCGCGTACAAACAAACAAACAAAAACTAACAAACTCTTACGCTTTATAATATTAGTATAGATAGATGAATTGGTGTATATTTGTTTGTCAGTGGTTGGACGAGCACCAAGTCCTGGACAACCTGATCCACATAATATGCGGGACGTACGAGCCGGAGCCCCTGCCGCCGCCCCCCGCGCCCCCCGCCGCGCCGCCCGCACTCGACACCAACCATAACGACAGCCAACACAACGGCGACGCTGATCCGGGTTGTTATAATATTTAATAAAATTTGGCTTTATCGGAGAAACATCACCGTTTAAATCTTTCTTCTACCTAAAATTGTAAAGCGGTGGTGGTAAAATAGATGATGTTTAATAATGCAAAACTTTGAAACAAAGAATATAGAAGCTTCTATAACTTTGTTTGTTTAGCTACTCTATTAAAAAGCGCTGGCTTGTATGTCTTTGTACAAAAGTAACTGATTAATTAGTTTTATCACGTAAAATTTTGCTGAACCATTCGCTCACGCTCGACCGTCTTTTGTAAATAGCACCATAAGACAATGTGTCACTATTTCAGAGAACCAAAACACGAACGATAGCTCGGAGAGGACGGAGACGGCGGAAGTGGTAGCGGAGACGTCGCGTGAGACTCGCGAGGCGCGCATCCGGGAAGTCGCCAGCGCTAACGCCGCCGCGCTGCTCTGTGAGGTGACTCAATAGGGTATTTTAGTGTATATAAGAAAAAATTAAAGAATATATATTATTATGATGGTTTAGTTAGAGGAAAAGCAATCGGAAATCATATATTTTTAAATGTAGTTCAAAGTTTTAGGATTTTTTATCTGTCTTTGAACACTCCGAAATTTTTCCGATTTGCTAATGACGTCATTAGGATAGTACACAAAAAAAGTGTCAACTGTCAATGTCAATTGATGGAAACAAACAAACCTAACCTACCTACTTCCTAAAACATTTCCTGCAACTGAAGCACTTCATTTCATTAATATCCTTAAAAATAAAAAATCATGGAAGATGGTTACATTAAAGGTGACAATACACATTTACCAAGAATAAAATCCCGGTCCCGACTTATGTCCTGCTTTGTTTGTCATATTTATATCCATTGGTATTTGAATCCACAATTTGTCCGGTGTTTAACACTCGTATCCTTGCATTCAGAAACCGCACACCAACGATATGCCCCCTTACTAATAAACGTTGTATAAGATTTGAATAGTTATACAGTGTTTTGTTCCTGTCACACAAGTGACATTTTTAATTGGATTGAAGAAGACAAAACACTGTATAACTATTCAAAGCTTATACAGCGTTTATTAGCAAGGGGGATAGAGTATAATTACTCATATTTTTAAAATCTTAAAGAAAATACTATTGGACAAAATATTAGTGCTGTTTGTTTACTCACGATATGACGTCATGACCACAGAGCAAACATGGCGTCCACTATGTGAGGCGTTTTTGAGAAATACGCGCGAAATTTGAAATTACGTAAAAATAATGATTTTTTTTCATACTTAACGCGAGAAAAAAAAAGCTACTTTATTTTAACGTCACATAAGCACTATAGAATTTGTTTAAGATACATTTAAAAAATTCGTGTAATACCCTATATTATCGTTACTTTGGTACACACAATAAATGACAATAGGTCATGCATCAAATGTTGCTTCCATCGCAGGTTGCTCGTTAGACTTATTGTGTGCGTGTGAGACACAAGGGCTGAAAGAAACAACAATGATAACTGTATTTTAAAAAGATAAAACTGACTTCAAAATTTAAATCCGGAGGATTAAACATGTAATCCACTAACGGCGATATGTTTGAAATGTCCTCACGTACACATTTTCTTTTTATATTGTTTATTATATTGTTAAGGATTGATTTTATACGAATCTGTATGAATTCCGCTCGCTTTCCGCAAATGATATGTAAAATATCTTGAGAAGTATTTTTTAAAGTTCTACGTCAGTCAGGGAGCTCCAGTTCAGCAAGATTTTTTTTTTCAATGTTACCTTTCTGGTTCGAAGATGACAGTGGACATAAATTTTGCTTAATAGTAACGCCTTTGTTTAAATTATGTAGTTATAGATTCGGAATCGCTAAATCAGGTATCTGCGCATGCATATTTTGATTTACAGCCTGGATCTTTCCTGGTAAAATGTCATGCAAGTAACATCAAGTTTTGCGCCAACATTTCAAACCTTCGGTCCAAAAGATCGCTGCTATCACGGCGTGCGCACGTTTTTTCGGGGTGGCGCCATCCTCCGATGACGATGATGACGAATTTCCCGAATTTTTTTGATTTACGAGTACCCGACGAAGACGGATTATATTATTAAAACTCATTTTAAACTAAATGTAATGGAGTAGCGACGTTATTTAAAACGCACGTTTTAAAATAAAAAGTTTAAAATAAAAAAGAAGAATGCTTAAACTTGAAAATCTAATCTATAGCGGCTGCTCGATTTGAAAAACGACGCAACAATGAGCAAGATGGCGGCTTGAAATTTTCTAAAGCTACAGTTACACATGCTTATTTCAAGCACGCCGCATGCTTAAACCGAGCAAATGCTGATTACGAGCATGTGTGTCCGTGCTTTGCTCAAAATAAGCATGGTTATTTAGAGCATGCTCAAAAATCGACATACATACATACGTATGTATGTATGTATGTATGTTTTTATGTTTTTTGTTCGCATATCTCTGGAACTACCATTCCGATTTCAGTAATTCTTTTTTTGTTGTACTAGGTATTGTTCAACTTAGGGAATAGTGCAAGTTTCATCAAAATCGGTTCAGTAGTTTTGGAGATAGGAAGTTTTAATTCTCAATTAATTAAGTTATTTACAAAAGATAGGTGGGGTTGATAAAATAGGCAAACCTATTACGTCTAGGCACGTGCCTGCCTACCAGAACCCTCGTCGAGGGTTTTTTGATAAAATTTTTTGCGGGTACTCTGAAAAAAGAAGTCTTTCGAGTTTCGATAATCGTAAGAAGGTACCTTAAAATAAAAATAATTTTCGTAAACATGAACAAAAACACAGGGGGGGATCAAAGACAAAAATTAAAATACATAAGTTCGTCGAAACGACTCGGTCCAAAAGTTTTTTTCGGGGGGCTGCCTGCGTCATTATCAAAATTGCTGGGTCTGCTGGGGCCTGCTCACCTAAAACCTCCCAAAACTGTTTTAAAAATGATTTGCGGAGTGGGGATTCCATTCAATCGATCTCCTCGAAAATCCGCCAGAGCTTGTTGACTCGCCTTGCAGCCGGCAGTTGGTCCCTCAAACAGGCTCAACGCCTTTTAGGGTATCTCAACTTTGCGACCTTCGTCACCCACCGGGGAAGGTTGCTTTGCCGTACGCTGCTACGCCACAGCAGATTATATTACGCGAGACTCCACGCGCTCCAGTTACATATCCACAAGCTTTTCGAGACGAGCTAGAGTGGTGGATAGAGAACTTGGCCCAGAGCACACCGATTTACATTAAAATGCGGGTTTGTATTTTGGTGATTGTTTATTTTTTTGTCTGTTAAATGTTACCGTATCTGGTGGTTAAACAAAAGCCAAAAACAATTAAATTTGACTTCTCCAACATTACAAAACTACAACCCGTGGATACTGACAGGCTTGCGCAATCGTGGTGACAATTTTAGCTATCCGTGCCCCACGTCACAGGCAATACGTGCTTAGTGCGTAGTGTTAGTTTTTAGTATATGTGATACTTTGTAAGGTTATATGAGCCGAGACTCCTAAAATTAATGGTAAAATAAAAAATAAAATTTAGCCATCATGCGGTAATATAGACAACAATCTACAATATTGCAATTTTGTTTTTGTGTTCCGCAGGTTGTGCTGTCGAACTGCATCGCTAGCGGTTGGGGGGCGTCGGAGGGCGGCGGCGCGGGGGCGGCGCTGGCGGGGCGGCTGCGCGCGGAGGCGGGCGTGCGGGCGCTACTGCAGGCCGCCTTCACCGCGCCGCAGCACGCCGCGCGCGCCGCCCTGCTGCACGCCGCGACCCTGCTGCGCGCGCTGCTCATGCTGCCCGAGTGAGTACAGCTTGTCATATTCTTTTTTAAATATGACAGGAGATTTCGAAGTAAAAAAAAAAAATTGTATGTAACAATCGTACTGAATATGTGACGTGTACGTCCAGCGATGCGGGCGTGGGTTGCGGGTGCGGGGCGGAGGGCGGGGCGGAGGCGGCGTGCGCGGTGGCGGCGTGCGCGGTGGAGCACGCGGTGGCGCCGCACGTGCCGCTGTTACACAACGCCCTCCTGCGGCCGCCGGGCGCCGGCGCGGGGGCAGGGTCGGGGGCGGCGACGGGCGTGGGAGCGCCCCGCGTCGCCGTCGCCGCCGTCATCGCGCGACTCGCCAAGTCCGAGGCCGAAGACGTGTTCAAGGTGCTGCTGAGCCTCGGTAAGTTGAAATCAGATTGTAAAACTGCAGTTTGATTTTAATTTAATTTACGAACGAAAGAATGAAAGTGGCGTCACGAGCAAAATGTGGTAATTGACCATTGATTTACTGTCCTGACTTGTTTGAATACATGGTACCATTATGTAGAAGTTGATACATATTTATATATAAACTATCTGTCCCGGCAAACGTTGTTTTGCCATATAAAGTATTTCGCCCATATTATTTTATTGAAGTGACTAAATAAGTATGGCACCATGGCAACGTCCATCGCTATCCCGTCGCACAAACAATGGTCGCCGTCAGTCTCGAGTTGGAATAATTTACTATTATTTATTCAACAAATGCACTTATAAATATAAAAAGTAGCCAATAGCCGATCCTCAGACCTACTGAATATGCATATAAAATTTGGTAAAAATCAGTAAAGCCGTTTCGGAGGAGTACGGTAACTAACATTGTGACACGAGAATTTTATATATAAGATTTATAATCTAACTACGTCATGTTTAATATTTATCCTAAGTTGTTAATATAATGTGGCGGTACCCACAATTAGCGCAACATTTCTGCATCGCGCTATCGAAGTTTTCTAAGTGCGATGGTATATATACGACAAATGAAATCAATCACGTGGGCTTCGGGCTGACCGAGCATGCTATCTCGCTCGGTCGGAAGATCTGCCTTTTCGGCCGCCACGCGCATTTTAATTTGGTGACACCGACGTGACATGAACACGAAACCATCTGAAACACTTCGTCCAAATCATCGTGGACGCGAATAAAATCATAAATAAATGTGTTCTCCATGTTAAACGATGTCGTTGTGTGTGGTGTGTGCAGGCACGGCGGGCGTGCTGGCGGACATGGTGTTCGAGTACCCGGACAACAACTTCCTGCACGCGCAGGTGCTGGACTTCGTGCGCAACGCGCTCGCCAACCGCGTCTACGGCGACCGATACGCCGCGCACGTCAGTATTAACTTTTTTAACATGGAAAAATGCTTTGCGCATCCCCTGGGGATTTGGGACATCGGCCGAAGTGTGTGGGATTCCTTAGCTAACCACTAAAACTCCATGGTGCTCCACTCCCCGTTTAAAGCAAAGTTGCGGGAAACGTTAGTTCATATTAGTTGTATAATTCGGACATCAGCTTGCCGCACGCGAATGCGCTGACTTAGTGCGTGTGTGCATGTGTCATACGTTGCGCATGTTTAAATGTTGATTAGACAGAGTTGGTTTTGGGTAACAAAACATCAACAAGTTACAACAGTTCGCTAGTGCTTACTTTTGTATGCATCTACTGGTGTTGTTATATTGATGTGGTGTTGCAGCTGGTGGAGGAGTGCCACATCCTGACGCGGCTGATGGACGCCTTCGAGGAGAACGAGGACAAGTTCTTTGCCACGTGAGTTGTTTTAATGTTCTACTACACATTGATGTTTCTTTTGACCGTCCTCTGTGGCTTGTCATTCCTCCTCATTAAGTTTCAAAAATATATTTCTAGTTGAAGAGTTGTTAAAGCCTAAAATATGCGAAGTAGTTCATAATTTGTCGGCTCATGTAGAGATCTTTTGGTAAAACAATAACTGTGATACACAAAAAGAACTGTTTTTTTTCGCAAATGCCTCAACATAGGCGTAGGTAATTTATATCTAAAATATTTGCAGCGGTTTTTTGTAACACTTTATGTATTTTTAACCGACTTGAAAAAAGGAGGAGGTTTCTCAACTCTACCGTATAAATGTCTGTTGGCATATAACTTCACCGTGCTTGGACCGATTTTGATGATTGGAAAGAGGATACTTAGGTGGTCCCATGATAAGGAAATACTGTTTGAAGTGAGTTTTTTTTTGTTAAAATTATGATGTCGTCAGGTCATCGCATCGCGCGGGCTACATGGGTCACGTGGTGGCGCTGCTGCGGGCGCTGGACGCGGCGGGCGCGGGCGACGCGAGCGCGGGGCGGGGCGAGGGGCAGGGCGCGGCGGGCGAGGAGGAGGCGGCGCGCTGGGAGCGGTTCCTCGTCGCCAGGCTCCACCCACACCTGCAGAGGTTGGACACGCCCCTGGTAAGTGAATTCTCTACGCCGATTCTGTTAATTCAATATACAAATATAGCTTCGGTCATACAGAAAATAAGTGTTCATATCCGTAAATTAATAAATAAATTGTGGAGCTTTGACCGTTCAGATTTCAGAACGCGTTTGACGTTGGATTGATATTTTATGAGAATATGATTTCGATACCGGGAATATATGGAAAGTATATCGAAAGTAATCTTAACATTATTCAGTAGAATTGACTAAAGTTTTAGTAAGAACAGCTTGCAAAAAAAAGAGTGTATTAAATAAGAGCGCTTTACTTTTATTAAAGGCAACCCTACACTATAATGCTTGAACGAACTTTTGATACAAAATGTACTTGTGTTGACAACTGTACCTATGTACAGTAGGTACTTGTTGTATTGCCGTAAATACATTTTTAAATTAACTTTTAGTTCCAGCTGTCACCACAGCCCGGCAGACTCTTTTTTGTCATACTGTTTTCCAATATCTAGTGAAATAATTGAATCAAAAACTAAAAAAAACGTTATATTCACAGGGCGGTGTACACCCCTCCGACACTCAGTATGAGGTAATTTTATTAATTGTTGTAATTAATTATTTATTGTAATTTAAATTTTTTCTATTTTTGAAAGTCAATGTAGTCTTGTTTATATTATAAATGTGTTCGTGTCAATTTCAGATGGAGGAAAGTCCGGAAATGCCCTGCGGGACCTATGATGTAAGTTGACATCTACTTGGAAGTTAATCTCAACTAAAATAAATGACAAAGACGCTTGTCTTGATGATGGTGCTAAACTAAAGGTGGTAACATGTTATGTCGCGTAAGTAATAAAGATCAAGTTTCGGAAGTTTAGGATTGACGACTCCAGTTCGCAGCACCTTCGTTGCGCACATTATCTCTTTTCATGCGCGTATTATCTGTGGTAGAAGCATTGTTTTTTTTTATAATGATGGTTTCGATGTTGTTACAGTTGGGCGAGGGCGTGGAGAGCGTGGAGGCGGAGCTGGCGGAGGAGGCGGCGGAGGGCGACCTCGCCGCGCCCACCAGCCACGTGAGTACACACACAACCTTTAGCCAAATGAGATTCCGTTAATTTCTGTGCGGGATACTTACTTCGATGGCTCAGCGACTTAAAGTGGATCTTGGTCTCCGACGCAAGTTTGCGCCACTTGTCGCGGTCTTGCGCAGTTTTGCTAGAGAGATATCCATAATATAATATTTTTTAATAAATAAAAAATAATCATGAAATTGATTAAGTATATTATGTTCTAACTAGAATCGAGATAGCTATTAGTAGATATGGAAGCGAGATAGATATTTATATTGGTAGCAAATAATAAATTAACGAATTTTTACCAGCCCTGTGACTATATTATATCTTTAACCCATCAACTCCCAAGCGGCACCCGGGTGCCGCATAACAATCGAATATCTATTGTGTTTGCGATTCCCACGATCGAGGTATTAATGAAGAGTCTCATTTGTTTTGTCACTATCACATTTATAATCTCACAAACTTATAAGACTTTTCTTTTATTTCAGATACAAAATGAAATGGACTTCATGCGTCTCGCGGATCAGCGATTCGATGAGTGAGTAACAGTTTATGGTTAAATAACTACATGGTATGTGTACACATATATATATATATATATATATATATATATATATATATATATATATATATATATATATATATATATATATATATATATATATATATATATATGTATGTATGTACAAACACCATTTAATTATTATATTAACTTACTGTACCGTAATTAAAAGCCAAATAATGAGAGTGGCAACACTATTTTTCGTATGTGTGGCGGAAATAGTATCTAAACGACTTCTATATCCTCCTACGTCACCCGCTTTCTGCCTCCCTATTGGTTGACGTTTAGTTCTAAGTTTTTCCACCAGGTGGCAGAGTTGAGCTTTTAACAGCACAACGGATTTGGAACCATTGGCGGTTATTTTTCGTGCTGTGCGGACGTATATTAGATTACGCGTAATTTCATATCTTTTGTTTAAATTTGTGCACGTGGCACATTAATTTTACTTTTCGGTTTACCGAACGACTTCTTAATTCTTATAATTAGAAATTAGAAATAATGGGTTCGGATAAAAATATTAGTTCGAGTTCTCCCTCGAGTTCCGAATCCGATCCTCCTGCGCGAAACAAAAGGAAGGCCGAAACGTCGAGGAGCAGTGACCAACGAAAGCGTCGCCGGACATCCGACATTGGTAAACTCGCTGAGCAGGCGAGTCAAATTCAAATTTTTTTGGCTCAATCGTATTTCCAATGGACGGGCTATAATAATTACTTTCCCGCTGGGCAGCCGCTCCAAAACATACCCTCGCATAATAATTGCGATGACAACCTGAGCTTAGATGTTAGCGGCGAATTATTTTCCGATAATAATAATGAAAATTTAGCTCCGAGCTCCAAACAAGTTAAAAACTGTATAAATTTTTCGATTAATACAATATTAAAAGAGTCCTCGTTGCCGAGGTCATCGCAAGATCATTTAGATTTGCTAATGTCGGCGCATCACTTCGACACTCCCGAATGGAGTGACGTGCGCTATTCCGATGTTCAGAAATTATATTGTTCTACGCCCGGATTTGTCGAACTCGAATGTAACGACGAAATAAAACCTTTCGAGAAATATCCTAATTTGTGTTTTGCCGAACGCAGCTATGCGACTATTTCGCAGGCAGTGTTAAAACAAAAAGATGCCACGCAGGCAGGTTTTGAATCGTTTTTAAATTGGGTCGTGGAAAATTCCGGTGATTTGACTGTGTCTTCTATTAAAGATAAAATTAATGAGATATTTGTGGAAGGTATGCACAATAAAATTTCTAGCGATATGTTTCAACTCGCTTGCGGGCATAGGGCAGATATGATAGAACAAAGAAGGGGTGCTATTTTAAGATCTGTTAAAGATAAGTTTTTACGAGCGAGTTTACGCAAAATACCGTCCGTCTTGCCATAACTTGTTCAACAAAGAACAGTTTTCGTTGGCTGTTGAAAAAGCGGGCGGTAGTAGTAAATTTTTTTAGCCGGTACGACCTACAATGCAAAGAACGGCCGCGCAGGTAGCTCGAGCTCAAATTATAAAACGCCCGCGCAGGGTGCTCGTTTTCCCCCACCGTGGGGTTCATACGACAGATTTACACCTGTTTTTGCACAAAATGCATACCCGTATCAATATCAACCGATTCAAACACTACCTTCGGGACTTAATTTTAATAATTACCCGAATTCAAACTACCCACAACACGGGTACACACAAACTAAAAGGTTCGCGCAGAACCAAAATAAGTCTAGGGCCGATGCTAACAGATCTCGCCAGAGATCTAATTTTGACAATGCTAAAGGTCAATCTAAGACCACACAAAACAAGAATAGTTTCAAATCGAAACGTAGTTTTTGACACGGACGAACGTGTTGCATGTCGCTTGGCAAACTTTGTTCATGTTTGGAAAAATCTCGGTGCTCCAAAAACTGTACTAAAAATTATCCAGGGATACAGCATTCCTCTAAAGAAAAAGCCACCGCTGTGGGTACCTTCTTCGACTTGCCAAAGATTTCACACTCGAAATTCAACTCAAATGTCGCTCGCTATAAAAACGTTACTAAAAAACGGTGCCTTGGAGAGAGTACGCAACTCGCAGAGTTTTTGTTTCCCCGATGTTTTTGACATCCAAGAGCGACGGCAGCCTGAGGCCGATATTTAATATGCGATTGTTAAACACATTTGTAATTCTAAGCAAGTTCAAATTAATAAACATGCAAAAAGTGCCCAATTTCTTACAACCATACGATTACCCAGCAAAAATAGATTTATCGAATGCCTATTTCCATGTCCCCGTTGCGGCCTCTGACAGGAGGTTCCTGAGGGTGATTTACGAGCAAAAATTGTATCAAATGACCTGCCTCCCTTTCGGTTTGGCGCCTTATGTATTTGCGATGTTGAGCAATTGGGTCGCGCAGACCTTGCAAAACCGAGGAATAAGAATAATATCTTATTTGGACGATTATCTAATAGCCAATCAAGACAAGACCGTACTTTCGAGTCAAATTCATTATACAGTAAATTTACTGAAAATCTTAGGTTGGCAAATCAATTTCAAAAAATCTGTTTTAACTTCTCAAAAGGCCCTGGAATTTCTCGGGATCTGTTGGGATCCATGGCTCGGCCTCAAATGGCTTCCTGTAAAAAAGACGCAAACTATTATGGACAAGTCTCGACCTATAATACAGCGAAAAACTGCACATTTACAAGAAATCCAAAGCCTAGTCGGTCTAGTAAATTTGCGCCCGAATAGACAATCGCGAAGTTTGCGGTCCCTGGACATCTCACGAGATGATCCTGCACTCCAACCAGGAGATGCTCGCAGTGCTTTACGCATTAAAAGATCATTGTCTTTACCTAGCGAGTTCGTCGACTATGCTTCAGACCGACAACAGATCTGTTGTAGTATATTTGAAAAAGGAAGGGGGCTCAAAATCTCCCGAACTCATGCATGTTGTTCGCAAGGTCTTCGCCCTGCTCGACACTTTCAATATAAATCTCATAGTTCACCATATCCCCGGCAAGATGAATTGCGAAGCGGATCATCTATCCCGCTACCGAGCGGCTCCGGAATGGCACCTGCTACCAGAGATAACTCGAATAATTTTCAACAAATGGGGAACTCCAGAAATCGATTTGATGGCTTCGAATTCGGCTCATGTCGTTCCATCTTACGTGAGCCTCGACTTGAAAGACGAACACGCAGTGTTCCACGATTGTTTCAGCCAGAAATTGAACTTTCATTTGGCGTGGGTGTTCCCCCCGCCTTTTCTCATCCCCAGAATTCTAGCTCACTTGACTCTGCAAAAGGGGTCTATTTAATCGTTGCCCCTCTTTGGGAAAAAGTGTTCTGGAGGCCCGACATCAAACGACGAGCCCTGTCTCCACCGTTCACGATACATCGCCTCCGTCGAGTGCTGGTGGACACGTCGACCGGCCGGGCCCCTCCAAAGGTCGACGAAATGACCCTACAAGTCTGGAGATGTGGGGGTGGACGTCATCATTAAAAGATTGGACAACAGAACAAAAGAATTTATTAAAATCAGGCTGGCGGCCTTCCTCTATTAAAACTTATGAGAACGCCTGGAAAAAATGGCTGGAATGGTGTAAAACTAACAAATTAAATACACCTAGTTGTCCCACTGGCTCTCAATTTGCTAGATTTTTGTCGGGTTTATTTCAAAAACATAAACTATCTTACAACACAATTTTAGTATATAAATCTGCAATATCGACGCTTTGTGATCCTGATATTTCTGAAAAATTAAGTTCTCATATACTCGTAAAGAAAATTCTTTTGTCTATCTCTAATCAACCTAAACAGATCAGTAAACCTCCCATTTGGGATGTCGATGACTTAAGCGCTTGGCTTCTTAGTAATGATACGAATCATAATAATTTGTACCAGTGTTCTAAGAGAGCAGCAACCCTTCTGCTACTTTGTTCGGAACGCCGAGTCCACGACCTAACACTACTAACGATAGATAACAGTCATTGTAATATTTCAGATGACTCTATCGTATTCTGGCCTAGATTCGGTTCAAAAACTGACAAGTCCGACGTAAGACAATCGGGATGGCGTCTCAGTAAAAATATTCAACATAGAAATATCGATCCAGTTTATTGGGTAAAACAAGTTATTAAATTATCAGCTGAAAGGAGAGCCCAGTGCAATAGCGATAGCTTATTCATCACTGCTTGTGGCGAACCGAAACCGGCCTCTCGCGCTGTGATCGGTGGATGGGTGCGACGACTGCTGCATGAGGCCGGAATCAAGGCAAGTGCTGGCATTGTCAGACCCGCAGACGCATCAAAAAACTGGGTTCTAAACTGTCCCATAGATGAAATAGTAGCTAGAGGCAATTGGAGATCACAAGAAACTTTTAAAAAGTATTACTGTCGTGAAATTAAGACAAAACAAAACCAAACAAATGTGGTATCCGCTATGTTTTCTCCCATAGCAAATTGATTGTTTCCTTAATTTAACGACATTTATTAATTTTTATTACTGTATTGGAAAAATTAAATTTTATATAAATTTGCTATTGTATTAGATAATTTAACACATCACTATTTTACATATTATTATGTAACAAATTAAGTGAAAGTGATGGTTAATTAAAAAAAAAAAAAAAAAAAACAAAATAAGGTTAATCTTTCACTGTGGAATTTGGTTACATACATTTATATATTATGTACATATTTATATATTTATATATTAATGCATCTATATGCTATGATTAATAATTAAAAACTTAACTAATAGTTAAGTACCAAAAGCAAAGATTGTATAAAATGCTAGGCAGGCATTTATGTATTTATTTTGTTAAAATATTATCTTTCTTCTTTAGTGACAAAATAATGATTGATTATGCTTAAAAATGTAGTATAAATACTGGCAGTCTTACTGTATCTTATAATGTGAAAATAAATGTGTTTTCATTTAAGTATCCATTTTTGGTATTTCTTTTTATACTACAAAATTATTTCTATTCCATCATCTATGTAAGTTTTTTTTATTGAATCAACTTATTTTTATTTCGGTTATCTTATCTTTCTTCCACCAGGCGATATCAGACAGCTCTCATTATAATAATAATAATAATAATAATAAATCTTTATTTCTCACAACAATCTAACTTAACGGCTAAACTTACAGATTATTATGCTGTCGTACATTAGAAAGTGAGGAGCTGGTGTCTGAATTAGGCAGTAGCCTGTGTTACAGATCACCAGGACCCCAATACCGCGGACAAATTAGCGACCGTTTAGATTATTTATATCTAAGAATACAATTGTGATGAAAAAATAGTACTTATGGATTACAATTTCGGGTTAAATAAATCGGGAGTAAAACTGTGTAGAGGCAAGTGGGTAATGTAAAGTAAGAATAAATAAGTGTGATGTAAATAAATAATTGTATATTATGTTGTAATTAATTGCTATTGATAAGACTTTCTGTAGATTTGTAATTTAATTTTTGCAGCCAGTCAGAAGTTAAACGCTTGCATTTGTTTTTATTTAAGGGGTATATTGATAAACTCTTGTTGATTTTATTATATAAGTTAGGACCCAGGTAAGTAAAAAATCGGTGAGCAAAGGTGGTTCTGCATAGTGGCACCGTGCATACTTTACTCCTTATGCGTTTTTTCTTGTTTTTATCTGGTTCATAAACCGTAAGAGTGTGTTGCTTAAGAACCGTTTTTAGGATGAAGATTTGTCGCACTGTTAGTAACTCCCATTTCAGATAAAGGTCAGTAGTGGGATGATAGTAAGGTAAGAATAAGCCAACCTTAAGAAGTGCTCTCTGTGCTCTTTCTAGTTTTAAGATATTGGTTTTACATGTCCCGCCCCAAGACGTAACACAATATTCAAGCTGCGATTGACATAATGCATAATAAATTGTTTTTAGAGTTGACTTAGATGCTGAATGTCTTAAAGGATGGAAAATGGCTATTAGTCTGCGCACTCTAGTAACAAGAAGGTTTATGTGATCGTGGAACTTAAGTTTGTCATCAATGATCACACCCAGGTACTTAGTGGATGTAGTACTTTTTAGCCTTGGACATAGACAGTCAGTAGATGAATCAGGACACGCATGCGATACAATAGATAGCTCAGTATTTGGTTTGTCATTATTTCTGATGGAGAACGTCATGTAATTGGTTTTTTCGACATTAAGGCTAAGTATGTTACAATTTAACCATTTGTTAACTGTGTTCATACCATTTTGAGCACTTAAAAAAACTTCTCGCCAGGTGGTTCCACTAAAAAGTAGGGCCGTGTCATCAGCAAAAGCGATTATTTTTGCATTAGTAAGTTTAGTCTGACATAGGTCATTTATATATACTAGGAATAGTGTTGGTCCTAGGATACTACCCTGTGGCACACCATAATATACAGTAGCTTCCTCACTAATTACATTTCCGATTTTTACACACTGTGTTCTATCTGTCAGGTAATCTCGAAGTAGTTTTAGCTGAATATCTCGGATGCCCAAGTGTTCCAGCTTATTCAAGAGGATGGGAACAGAGACCGTGTCAAATGCCTTAGCAAGGTCTAAAAACACTCCTAGTACTTTCTTTTTTGCATCTAGTTTTGAAACAATATGGTTGGTTAATTCGAGTACAGCGTCTGAAGTGGATCTATTTGTCCTGAAACCAAATTGCGATTCTGCCAAAAGATTTTTACTCTCTAGGTAATTAACTAGCCTTTTATTGATTAAGCGTTCTAAAATTTTCGATATAACGGGAAGAACGGAAATAGGTCTATAATTGCTAGGAGAGTCTCTGTCACCACTCTTGTAAACCGGATGTATTCTTGACTTTTTATAAATTTTTGGAAATACTCCCGTTGTGAAGGACAAATTGCATATATGTGTTATAGGTGGTGCCAGAGTACCTCTATGAGTCTTTAATAACTCACTGGGTATCATATCAAGACCCACGGAGCTCTCGCTTTTTAATCCTGAGATTAAAGATTCAACTTCAGTGTTATCAGTAGGAAGAAGAGTGAAGGAGTGACTACATTGGTTAGGAGTGAGGGGTATTTTCTGTGTCTTTTTATTAAGATTTTTTTCCGCAAGCTTTCTTCCTATGCCAGAAAAATATTGATTGATATTATTAACCGAACTTTGAGGGTCTTCAGGTCTTATTAATTCTGTAGGATATTCTTTTGGTTTATTTAAGTAAGTGGTCTCTTTGATAATTTTCCAAATTTTTTTACTGTTTTTTCCTGCGTTTTGAAATTGCGCTGCCTCAAAATCTCTTTTTACTTTTTTAATTAAAGTAGAGCAGAAGTTTCGGTATCTTTTGTATGTTACACGCAGTACGTGATTTTCAGGATCTTTCTTGAGTTTTTTGTACAAGTTGTCACGGTTTTTTATGCATTTTAAGATACCAGGTGTTATCCACGGCTTAAATATTGTCTTTCTGTTTGATATTTTTATTTCTTTGGAGTTACTTTGAATTAGAGAGTACAAAGCGTTGTGGAGAAATTCTGCAGCCTCATTTGCATCATTCATCAAATACAGAGGACCAAAATCTAGGTTTATTATTTCTTTATTTATTAGGTCATAGTCAATGTGTGTTGTGATTTTTGGAGGTTTTATCTTTGGCATACCGACCATAAACAGAGCAATACTGTAATGATCCGTGAGAGTTGTTTGGAAGATTAGACTACGAGCTGTTTGATTAGTCTTGAGGAAGGTGTGGTCTAAACATGTTTTATTGTGGGTAGGTGATGTGTATGCAGGAATCATACCATGGAAGGCAAGTAAATCTAGATATGCACTAAGGTTTATGTCGCTGCTTTGTTCTGCGATATTAATATTTATATCCCCCACTAGTAAAAGATTCTGTTTACATGAGTATTTTGTCAAAATTTTATCTAAAGAATGTAGAAAATTATCAGTGTTTTTGTATCCAGGAGGTCTATAAACAGCTAGAGCAATTGTGTCTTTGTTTAGTGTTATTAGAAGACAGTTTGCTTCTTGTATTTCAGGTTCTTCCACAGTAATCATTAAGTTGCTTTTGTAGTAGACCACTACTCCTTCGTTCTGAGTTACATTATTGGTTGTGGCATAACTATTATACCCATTTAAAATTGGCAAATTAACTGTTGAGGGTAGCCAGCACTCTGTTAAAATTATACAGTCCCAATCAACCCCTGTAGCAGATAAAATTGGCAATAATCCTGACAGGTTACATTTAATGCTCCGTATATTTTGTTGAAAAATTTTTAAACATTTTTTAGACTCCAGCAAATAAGAAGAACATTCCTCTGCATTACAGGTAATGGATTGGGCTACATTATAAGAGTCAATTTCAGTTTGTACATTCATCAATTCATTGAACTTTGATTAAGAAATGTAACTCAGTACAAAATACAATATCAAATTCCAATAGAAGGATGAGGTACTTAATAAAAACAAGCCTTTTAAATGATAAAAATATGACATAGTAATGTTTGGGTATTCTAAGAGCGTTTCTTTTTAACTTCAGAGCAAACGTGGATAATATGTTTTGTAGAATAGTCTTAGTGTAATATGTTGAAATTTTAAAATGTTTTATTCCATAAAAATAGTGTTTCACTGTAAATATTAGTAAGCATGCAGAAGTAGAGGTTAAAGCTAAGGTTAGTCACATATTTGTACATAATTTTAAAATATCTGATTCTTTTTCAATACGTATTGGTGTAGAATTCTGATCTATCTTTAGGTATACTCTTCCAAATGATGTCCAGGTACTTGCGTTATGGTTTTTCTTTTTAAATTCTCTGGCCAAGTAGAATAGATGTCTTGATTTATTTGTAAGAGACTCTGCTATATATACCGGTTTTGACGTCTCACCTATGTTCAAGAACTTAGTGTTTAGCTTTTCACTTTTATTATTTTTGTTATATGCTCGGGACGCTTTAATTAATTCATTTTTGAAAATTGTGCTGGTAAATTTGACTATTATAGGACCAGAACTATTATTATTTGACTTTTGCCTGTAAATGTCCCGGATATTACTGTCTTCAATTGGGTATTTAATAATTTCACCTAATTTCTTGACCGAATTTATAAGTTTCTTTATATTTTCTCCTTCTTCGTTTGGAACACCCTTTATTTCTATTGTTGCAGTTTTTGTCGTTTTTTCCATATATTCTAGCTTCGATTCAAGATCTTCTATGCGACTCTTGTACATTTCGTTTTCTTTGCGCAGTAAAGTTATTTCGTTTATTAATTTGTCGTACTGGCTAGACATAAATTCAACAGAGTGCTGGATTTCCGAATTTTGGGTTTTAATCGAGTTCATAGTAGCTTCTAAGGTATTAAATCTGCTTTCTTGTTGCGACTTCAATTCTTCAAACATTTGCTGCATCAACGACATGTCGTCAGTGCATTTACGCTTCATGTGTCGGTTTGTTACATTGAGAGACGGGTCTGAGCTGTATTTGTTGCTCCCCGATGGAGAACGTTGATTAGACATCGTTGTTCAAGAATTGTACAAGTATATCGCTAATATTGCAGATAGCAGGAGCAAGGTTGGTCGTTTATTAGTCAATATTTTGTACTTCCTTATTATTTAACAGCGACAAGTGAAAAAAGTCACTTTGGTCCGGCAAGGCTCGAACCCTGGAACTGTCGAACTCGATCGCTATGGTAGTGTCGTACGCTCTTAGCTACGCGGCTTATGACGTAGAGCGTTTATTTTGTGATCTATTAGTAGCACTCTTTACTTATATTTGAGATGTAGGTGGGTGGTTTAATTATCAGATTTGCTAACAACCGTCATTAACGATGTTCACATACGCACTAAATTGCACGAAAAGTTATCTTTATAGATAGTTCTCACTTTGATAATTGCACAGTATTTGCTGTTCAGGTCGATTGTCACTTTGAACACTTTTTATGTACTCAATACTACTTAAATTAACTTATAATGATTTTTAAAGTGGAGCTGACACAAAACACGTCTAATCGCTGTCTCGATTATTTGGCTTTGAATTACGGTACAGTAAGTTAATAACAGCGTTTTACCCTGCAATAAAACGCTTATTAACTATACTTACCTAATTCAAAGCCAACTTTAAATTCTGCCTGGAATTTTTAACGCAATGGTTCCAAATCCGTTGTGCTGTTAAAAGCTCAACTCTGCCACCTGGTGGAAAAACTTAGAACTAAACGTCAACCAATAGGGAGGCAGAAAGCGGGTGACGTAGGAGGATATAGAAGTCGTTTAGATACTATTTCCGCCACACATACGAAAAATAGTGTTGCCACTCTCATTATTTGGCTTTGAATTAGGTAAGTATAGTTAATAAGCGTTTTATTGCAGGGTAAAACGTTGTTAATAATTACTTCACTTACTTTATCAATGGCTGATTTTCTTGAAGACACAGAACTGTTTATTGCTCAAAAATTGTGTATTTATACAATTATACATCCTTTACATTGGATAAGTCGCTTGATAACCGAAACATTAACCCACTGACTAATCAAAAATCTAGACAATGCTTTACACTAATTTACACTACTTTTTCCTTGTGTAATACTCCTTGTGTAATACCTTGAAAAAGCTGTTTATAGTGGAAGGGAAAACGTCGTATCGCTCATACGTTGTATAACTTTTTTGATAAGCGAGTAGATTAATGTCTCTGTGGAGGCGAGGCCCTCACATACGCTAGAGAGGAGAATTAGAGGAGATAGGAGTAAATACCTTGGTTCTGTATTGTAGATTGTGCCGACTTGAAGAGATGAGCTGACAGGTTCCGTAGATCACAGGACACTTGACACTTTTGTCTATCAGTTTATATTCACTTGCACTGAGCTGAGATGAATACGAGTTAACATATTACATAGTAAAAAATATGTGGAGGCGAGGCCCTCACATACGCTAGAGAGGAGAATTAGAGGAGATAGGAGTAAATACCTTGGTTCTGTATTGTAGATTGTGCCGACTTGAAGAGATGAGCTGACAGGTTCCGTAGATCACAGGACACTTGACACTTTTGTCTATCAGTTTATATTCACTTGCACTGAGCTGAGATGAATACGAGTTAAATCGCGAGCCTTGGGCCGACCGGCTAGCCGAGAGAAAATTTCGTATAATGATCGCGAACTATGTTGCTTGAATACGAAATAGTTACATAGAATAAAAAAGCAAACGTCGCGCTTAAATTGTGGCGCGAACAGTCTCTACTGTACTTGTTTATTTTTTCATTTATTTCATTCATCATAGGCCATCACAAATACCTTAAAACTAACATAAATACATACATACATAATATATAATTCGTATTTGTTTGTTTCAGCATGTGGGGCGACACGGCGGACGCGGACGAGGACGTGGTGCAGCAGGTGCTCACCGACGCCTCGCGTGAGTCACAAATCAGTTCTTAGCATGGCTATTACAAAGTTGTTACGAAGACAAAAATATCGTTTAAAGCATATACTAATTAATCGGAGTCACACAACCCACAACACTAAACTTGCCGGCTTAGCTACTTATGATAGGTTTCTATGAAGACAAAGATGTAAAGCATAAAACTTGTTGATAGAAAAGTAGTATATTCATCAACAACAAAAATATATTAAAAAAAAGAGTTATCAATTAATAAGTTCTTTTTTTTTATAAAATTTGCTATGTAGATTTTTTGCTACGAATAATAAAAACTAAGGAAGAGTAACTGTGTCAAAAAATTTGTTCCGCGAGTCTACAAAAAGAGAGAGAGAGAGAATACATGCAAGACTTTTGTGTAATTATAGAAGTGACAATTATTGTCAACGGCTTTATTTTGTAAATTTGAGTGTTAGTGTTTCGCAGCTATTGTCATATTTTAGTGTGCAAAAAGGAATCAAATTCTTCTGAATTTTGAAACGGTTGAAGTATGGGAGTTACGTTTCCTTAGTTTTTATTATTCGTAGATTTTTTGTAATAAGTAAATTAGATGCATGTATGTTAAACATTACATAACGCAATATTATGTTATGTTATAATAACATAAGTCATAACATAATATTATGTTGTGTGATGTATGAATGTTATCCTGTCATAGGTGTCATCGTCCGCGCGATCTGGTCCGCGTGCAAGTTGCCCGCATCTTGTCATTTCATAGATGTTTTTCCTGTGATGCAATATGTGCGCGGCCGGGAGCATGTTGTCACCCGCATGCGGACCAGATCCGCGTGCGGGTGACAACACACATGACAGGGAAAGCGCCCTAACATTACACAACACACTATGTTATGTTAAAATATTGTAGTGTGTGTTACAGCGTGGGAGGAGGCGGGCGGCGGCGGCGCGGACGACGGCGGCTGGGCGCGGTTCACAGAAACCTTCAACTCCGACTGGCCCGGTATGCACGTTTTCTATTACAGTTTTGGCTTGTTTCTCGGGTTCCCTGATATTGTGGGTTGGGAAGTAACCTCAAAGGAAGTTATTACGACTTCGTAAACTTCGTTAGCGCGATGCAGGATTGGGTCACTATTTTTCTGCTACAATAACAAAGAGTTTCACTCACTAATTTTATATTTTCTTACAGTGTATGATGCAAGTCCGTCGGTAAAATAACTGGGCGTTGACACTATTCCTCATACGAATCGCTTTTTTTTGTTTGGCTTAGTCTGTAACTTGACAGATTAATTCAGTGTTCGACGATAACCAATATAAACAAAAAAAAAAAAATACTCTACAAAATTATTTAATATGATTTATTTATTTATTTAATATTGGAAAACCAACAGCTTACAATTTTACTTAAATAGCTAAAGTATAAGTAAAACAAGAAGCCAATGACAGATTTTCACAATTAACAAGGAAGATCTAACAAGCAAACATGATTTTTAACACAACAAACAAAATTCTGTGTAACTATAGGTTAATTAATGAGGAATAAGGTTAATCAAAGAAGTTAAGGTTGAGTTTGTCTCTCGAATTCTTGGTCCGCAATGTATAAGGATCAAAATAGAATTTGCTAAGAAAACGCTAGCTCGCACTGAGCAGGAGTTACGCCTATAATTAGAATTGTAGCATGGGATAGCCAGTGGTGGATTAAATCTACGTGGTCTAGTTGGTACATAAAAGTTTACTTTACAAAGAAGGTCCGGACAATCAATTTCATTGTTAATTAATTTTAAAATAAATATAAAATCAGAAATGTACCGGCGATTAAACAGAGTTCGAATGTGAAATTTTTTACAAAGGGTAAGGTAGTTATCAGAATTATAATATATTTGAAGTCTGTAGCACATGTATATAGGTATCGGATAAATCGCCTTTGTATATTCTCGATATGTGTAATATATTTATCGTAGCACGGGTTCCATACCTGACAGGCATATTCTAAACTAGATGTCCCGTGCGGCTTCGCCCGCGTAAATTAGGAATTTTACGGACATCGTAAATTTTCCCGCAAAAATAGCTTATGTCCCTTCACGTGGTCTCCTCTATATCTGTGTCAAATAACATACAATTTCTCCAGTAGTTCGTTTCTAATAATTTTCCCCGTTTTTTCCACATTTTCCTCTGTTTCTTCGGTCCTATTAGTCTTAGCGTGAAAAAATATAGCTTATAACCTTCCACGATAAATGAGCTAACTAACACTGAATGATTTTTTTTTAAATAGGGCCAGTAGTTACTGAGATTAGCGCGTTCAATCAAACAAACAAACTGTTCAGGTTTATAATATTTGTATAGATTTTTTTAAATCGCTTGACAAACTCGAGCCTCGATCTAAAAGACTATGAAAAGTATCAATAATAGGGTCATAATAGGCTCATAATCATGGGAAGATGCATTATGATGATGATGACGAATGTAATTTGCATAATAGCATATGCTTCCCGTTCTTAAAACAACACTGAAAATCACAAACTTGTATCTATAAAGAATCAGGAGTTCTCTCAGCACCTTCCGAACCATGGTATACCTCGGACCTCGGTGCAAAATCTTACTTGTTGGTAGCATATGCTTAGAATACTTCTCACGAAACCGAAGTCACCACATGTTTCCAAATAAATTTTAAGGAGTTCCCTCGATTACTTATGGATCTCTTCATAAGGTCACCACGTTTGTGATTACAGTACCAAATTAGGATGATACCCTAGACACCAAAAGAAAAAAATAAAAAATCGGTTCACAAACGACGGAGTAATCGTTGAATATAAGAAAAACAAACAACACCTCTTCCATTTTGAAAGTCGGTTAAAATTGTAGCCTATGTGTTATTCTGATGTATAAGCTATATAATTGTAAAGTTTCATTAAAATCCACTTAGTAGTTTTTGCGTGAAAGAGTAACAAACATCCATACATACATACATCCATACATACAAATTACAAACTTTCGCCTTTATAATATTATTATTCTAAATGGGGTCTGACGTAGATACAATAGAGAATTTTGAGGGATTTAGCGTTTTTGAAGGGGGAGCTTAGTCTCATTATAAAACCCAGTGCTTTTGAGACCTTCGCAATTATGTGGTCAACATCTGTATCAAACATTAGCTTATTGTCATGATAAACACCTAGGTCACGAGCAATTTTTGTTCTTTGTATTGCGAAGCCCTTGAGAAAATAGGTCGTCGAGAAGATATTAGTTTTTCTACTTTAGGCATTTCTGGGGGTTGAGATCTAAACGATTATTATAACAATACTGGTCCAGATGGAGTAAATCGGCATTTAATAAATTTGCCAATGTTTGAGACTATCGTAAATAGGTTTTCAGATGAGGTCATAGGGAGACCTTTTTTCTCGACATTGTTCAAGCGCGAACGTTGTTCATTTTCACGTAGAGTGCGTTCGAGACCGTCGATTCGCTGCTGGAGTGATTTGACTTTATCTTTAGTTTTGAGAAGACCTTGAATCTCTTTCTCTAGTTTACAGATTTTATCTGTAGTAGACTCAAACATTTGATGTATAAAGTCAACCGACGTTTTGAGTTCGACCAGTTCAGATCTCAAGGAGGCAAGATCTGCTAGATCGGACTTAATTGACTTAATATCGGAGACCAATTCAGGAAGGGCCGCCATTTGAATGCTTATACGTCTAATATCCTTCAAGACACCGTCGAGATCAGAAGGAACTGGTGATGAGGGGCTGGATCCACCTCCTACAGGAGCAAGAGTGTGCGTCGATCCTTTATTTTTACAGGATATACACTTCCAGTTATGCTTACGTTCCCCGAGCTTACGATAACCTGATTCCGTAATCCCAGAACACCGGAAATCAAACCTATTCTTATAGGTCGAACATTGTGGACCATCGATAAACTCAACATCACATTGGCTGCACTTAAACATCTTGCACTAGTAAGGATATTTTAAAGAACTCCAACAGAAAAAGGTTATGCGCCCCTGGTGTTCGGGGCAGCCGATACGCGTTCACGAGTGCCCTGTTTGCTTGCGAAACGCAGACTGATGATTTGATAATATCATTTTCAGAATACGTCAACGAGCTGGCGCAGAAGATGATGGACGCGTTCAGCTCCACGTTCGACCCCCCCTTCGGTGCAGCGGAACCCCCCGCGTCGGAACCCCTCGCGCCGGAAAACCCCGCACCAGAACCCACCACCGTAAACTCGTCAACGGACCTTTCTGCCTCTGTGAACTCGGCAACGGGACCCCCCGCAATGGAACCCCCGTCTGTGAAGTCAGCAACGGAACCCGCCCCGGCACCTCCCGCTTCTCAATCTCCGGCGCCAGAAACCCCGACATCGGTACCCACGTCGGAGCCCCCTGCGGCGGAATCCTCCTCGTCGGAACCCCCTGCGCCGGAACCCTCCGCGCCGGAACCCCCCGCGGCTGACCCCCCTTCGGACGACGCCGAGAGATGATCCGGTCCGCGCCCCCCCTTCCCTCTCTACACGTAGCTCACACGCGCGGAACTGCGGACGCGACGGCGCTAATATAATCTAACCCAGCCCTAAAGCTGACTCACTACACTAATAGGATATATTACTGCAATGATTTCACTCTAGTGTGAAGTACCAACGCAGACAGCAGACAAAAAGTTTTGTTCGACGTTTGACAACGTCTCTGTCAATAATCTGATGTGACGTGTGCAACATGTCGGATTTTAATCGGATTAATTACTGTATGCGCTAGTGACGCCCTCTGCTCCTTTGCATAATATTTCCTATTGTAAGCTTCCTTATTATGACTTTTCTACTGTTTTTGAAGCTACACTTAATTTGCCGCGGAAAATATGTAATTTATTGATGCATACCAAAAGTCAAGAAACTACGTGATGTTAGCCGATGTTGCGTGAAGTTTTAGTGAGCAAACTTCGCAATAGTAAAATTTTTGTTATTTTTTTTGTTCGTTTGAATGTTTTATGAGCAATAATGAAGTTGATCGTCGCCGCGTCGCCGCGTCGCCGCGTCGCCGCGTAGTTCCGGGCGTGCTCCATATGTTTAAGTGCCCTTAGTACTCTCCGCAACGAGCCGCGACGGACGAAATACAAATTTTGTATAGATGTAGCTTTGTATATTGTGTCACTTTTGTATCGACCGCTTCAGACCAGCGTATTTAATGTATATAACAACGAAACTCATCGTCATTCCCTCGTCGGGGTTACCGTCCGCGCCGAACCCTAGCTCAGTATTTTAGTAAATAATTTTAAACGTCGCACGTATACATTATGTTTTTATATAAGTATTAAAATCGTTTTATTTTGATAGGTTTTATCGATTTAGACCAGCCGCGATGGCAGTTCGGTGGAACGGTAATCTTTCTCTTCGCTAAATTTGAACGTCAATATTTTAATGAAATTTGCTATTTGAGCCCTTTTTACACTGCATATTATATAATGAAATGTTTAAATGCACCTCACTGAATAAGGATGGAACATCACAAAAAATTACGTGTAAGTAGTTTGCGACGATGAGTTCGTGCGTAAATTTTGCACGTAACTTGCGTGCACGCGTACGTAACTTGCGTGCATGCGTACGTAACTTGCGTGCTCGCGTACGTAACTTGCGTGCTCGCGTCGCAACGTGCGTCCTTATCCGGTGAGGTGTACGTATGTAGTGGTGTAAGCACATGTGTGATGTCGTGCTTCGTATAGTTTGGCGCCCAGCCATATCAGTGTTGACATGTCAAAGTGCCCTAAACATATTGGATTCATATCGTTAGTTGTGTCTGTTCTGTTGACCGCGGGCGTCGTGTGTGATTAGTGACTCATGTGATTATAGAGACGCGCCGCCGCCGACCACTCTACCGTACGTGTCGCGGGAAAAGCCTTATTTGTTTTTAATATTTATTTTTATATAATATGTACTAAACCAGAAATCAGAATCCTTATTAGGTTATTTTGAATCAATCGGTACTATAATATCTTTATAACATTTGGACCAGCATATATTAAAATATTATTTTACGCTATCGATTTGTTATAAGTCAACTCGAGTTCCTAAAGCATGTCTCGTAAAGAATAAAAGGTTTTACAAATCAGATACGGATAATAGACGGCTTACGATTGACTCGTTACGACAAAACAAGAAACACTTGTTTTTATTTTAACTTCTGTATTAAATTCTATAAAATTATTTAAGTATTGTTGAGCGTAGCGACACCTACGAGGCGGCGAGGCGGCGAGGCGGCGGCGCCGGCGGTGCTAAATATAAGATGTACTATTAGACAGCGGCGGCCGACCGGCTGGGATAGAGTATTGTCCGATAGCCTGATCAGAATTGTACTAAACCTGGACATTATTGTAATAACTTGTAATATATTTGTCAATTTAAAGTTAAACTGAATCGCTATTTTGAGTCGCAGAGAGAACGCATCGTGTCGTGTCTGCTTATGGGCGGAGACTAAAGCGCTCGTGCAGGCTTTTTATATCGCTGCGCGCTGATCAGGTATCTCTGGGATAAGTTGTGCGGGATGAAGCAAGGTAGGGTATATAAGTTTCAGAGCATAATAATAACTACTTATGAATCTAAGTCTTGTCAACGCTCTGAACCTGACGTATCCTATTGCTACACCGTTCCCGATTTGGTAAATTGGATATGCCCCGCGCGTACGGCCGACAGATATGTCTCAACCGTTTACATTCTGATTATCGATCGTAGTATACAGAAGATATTAAGTGTAATTTTCCCCAAAACGTCAATGCTTTCTTGTACACTCAAGTTTTGTGAGAATGAGACTTTTTTGCGTGTGTCAGATTCGATAATCTGAATGCAAGGGCATTTCTGTCGACCGCTAGCGGGTTACTGCTCGTTGTGTAGGTGTGTCGGCCGCCGCGGGGCTGTATAGTGTATATAGAGCGTAGTCGCTTATAGCGTCCTCGGCCGAGCGCACTGCCTCCACCCGGTTCGCCCCTGTACAGTTATAGATCTACCAGAATCTGATGGCAATTTTTGACAGCAGATTTTCAAAAAATATCCTTGATCATTGGATAAATTTTTATATTTGCATGTTTAACACACAGAATCAGCCGCTATAAGAAAAAAAAAAGGATCAAAATGTTTTATTCTAATTACCCCGGTATTGCTAGAGTCAATTTATTTTCTCACTTTTTGCAATCAGATTCTGGTAGACCTATACTGTCTATTTTTTGTATGATCGAGTGCTGTACTCTAAATTTTAACAACTCTAAGTCGTTGATTAAATATATTATAACTCTTTGTAATAGTTAAAGAAATGCATATTTTGATAACGTTTAGAAGTTAGTCTATCGAGCATTAATGAATAGTTAAACTCCTTTCAAAGAACCCCAGGTACCGCGCGGACATTAGTCTCTTACATTCTGTCATTTTTTTTATTATTTTTTTATTCGGAAAACACAGTGGTAAACATAAATTAAAACGAATGAATGTAATGACTAATAAGATTATAAATCAGAGTATAGTTTAGGCGGCCTTATCCGTTCGATCGTTATCTTACGATGTTCCGTTTGCATTTCAACAGTTCCTATATTATTGTTTGTTGTGAATCTACGTGGTGCGTGTCCTGCGATTTGCCTGTTGGGGCCGAACTGGGGCGGTCGGTGCGCTCGAAGCAACGTTCACATGAAGAAGAGGATTACGATAAACGAACTCTTACGGTCGCACTCGGAGACATTTAATAATAATTGAACTTCAAATTAAATGAAGAGTTTGACAGATAATGTATGGGGCTTACGTCAAAATCTTCATTAAATTACAGTTATGTAATTAATATTCGTCTCCGAGTGCGGCGGTCATCTCGTTTGATTAAGTGCCATTCTTTATGTGACTCGTCTTCGCCCGGCGGGACTTAACAATTAATTATATTTAGTGCAATTGATCGCCTTGATATTGTTGTCGACTCGATATATTATATGTAAGTAGTATAGCTCTCGTTGTTACGGCGCGTTGTACATATACCGGCGTATACATCTCATACGTACATAGTTCAGATACTATGTAATCTAAGCGTAAACAGAAACACATCAATATCTGCGGTTGGGCTCGCGCTCGGGAGACTCCGATCGAGCTAGGTACACCTGTACATAGTTGTTTCAGACATTGTATATTATGTCGCGCCGATCCCAGAAACTTCGGCACTACTCACTACCAAAGTAATAAATAATGTTTAGATCAAGGGGGTAGAAGTTAAAATTACGCTTATTTACCGTGCAATAAAGCCGCCATTCCACCTCGGCGCACGCTGTGCACGGCCACGCGGCGCACGGATTTATTAGTTTGACTACGTGGGTCAACGTTTCCACTGCAGGCTGCAGCACACGCTATGCACACGGCCACGACTATGAACAACTGTAGCGCAGCACAGTTTTGAATACTATGTACACGCTTACGTGTATCCCGTCACCCGTGCACAGCATGCGTAGCGTGGCCGGCGTTGAGCTACGTGTGCACCGTATTCGATCAAACTACGTAGTCAATTCGTGCGTAGCGTGTCCGTGGGTTGCAGTGGACACAGTCACATATATTTTCTTACAAAGCGAAGCTTGACGCACGTGCGTAGTCTCTCGGTGCGCTGCGGTGGATTGGCGGCTTAAAGAGAAGCAATGTTATATCGGAGTATCCCCAAAGAGAGTGCTCTGATCGAGCGATGCCCGGTGCAGTTCTCCATTTTGAATAAAATCTGATTCTGATTGGTCTCTGGCGAACTATTTGGTCGAATTGAGTCTATTTGTTTACGCTAAGATGAAATACATGAGCACAGTATACACTATACATATTACATAGCATTGTCTTTGTGGTAACATTTCATCTTGATGTTGTATTTTTCGCGACCTCGTGTACTCTGTATTAGGGTCCTCGCAAACCATAGACTTTTGAAATTAATCGGGAAGTGCTTATACAATCCGTCTTTTCTTTATTCTATTTGAAAAAAAAAGAAATGCATTATTGTAACTGAAAACGTAAGGTGCAATAATAATACAATTGCGTACAATTGCGTCTAATTTGTCGCTAATTAATCAAAATATAATTGAAGACGTGAGTGGAAGAACCATTTAAGTACAGTTTTTTTGCACAAATGAAGGCTTTAGTGCCGAAATATTATTTGAAATAAGAAACTGGATTACTTGTGTAGCCAGATAAATTAGCCAGGCGATGAAGTAAACAAGTTACAAGGTTTGTTAAAATATTAAGAGAAAAAATGAGTAATTGTCCCTATGTTAAGAAATGTTACTTATTTGATTCTTCCACTCACGTCTTCAATTGTGTCCTTTAATCTTTGAAATGCCCGACAACATTTTAGGGTCTAAGGAGTGTGAGGACTTAGCTGTCTTTGAGTAGCTGTGCCGGTGGTCGCCGCCACTGCCAGTGATAGCCGGCAATGAGCACGGTGGCAGTGGCGGCGACCACCGGCACAGGTGCTGGCAGCCAGCGTCGCGCCGTCCGAGCCGGCCGCGCCGGTTTTGTAACCGTTTACTTAACTATTATAATGTAGATAGCTAAATGGACCTTTTGTATAAAACCTCTAACGTATTATCGGCAGATCGAACCGCGAGAGGCGCCGTTTTGAAAATTTGATAACAATAGTTGTAACAAAATTGCCTGGCCAGAAATATTCGGAGCTCGTCGTGTTTCGGACAATTTATGAGGAAATGAAATGTTAAATATCATGTTATCTCTTTCGGTATTATAGTATATGGTAAATAAAACTGAGAAGGTATGATGTTACAATCGGTAAAAATCAATTTTAGAAGTGAGTTGTGGTATGCGAGGTTTCTGTATTTGGCCAGGTTTTACTTCTAAGTTTATTACTAAAAATTGTCAGTAACCTGTTGAAATTGGTCAAATTCTTCCAACCCGTTGTTCAGCGGCTATTTTCTATGTTACGAAAGTGTTATACTAGATATCGTTTACGTTTGAATACTGTACTACTGTATGTGATATTGGGTTACAACCCACTGAACCGGTTTTAAAGTGAATGGTTTTGAAACATTAGCGCGCACGTGTAGCGTGCACGTCGGACACGGAGGTGACACGACGCGACACGTCTCTAGGCCAATTCATACTACTAGATCTATCAGTTATTTGTCCTCGAGCCTCTGTTTAACCTCGAGTAGAATATGAATGTGTTCTTTAGGGTAGTTGGCTTAAGGACCCTGTTAGTTTGTTTTTGGATGTTAAGGTGCTCCCACACAGTCACACAGTTATAAAACATTGTGTTAGACTGTTTACACGTACCGTACGGTGCCGCTCCATTACTCATCCTTGTGTTTCAATTTGCCATTACACACGGTGTGTAAACACGCTAACATAATAACATTTTATAACACCGTGTAACATATACTACAACATGACAAGAAACTTATCTTTTGTTATATTTTTTTTTTAAGTTAGACAACAAATGTTAATGGACCAAGAGCCCGTAAGGGCCAGACCTTCTTTCGTGTTTGTGACCTTTACAGAGGTAAGAACGACCAGCAACTATGGAGTATCGGTCGCGGTTACTTTAGGAAGTATCCAGTTCTGAAGGTCTACCTGACTTTCGAGAAGGAGTAAAGCTCAATTCCCATCCTCAAACTTTCTTAAAGTATTAGACTTGGAGGGTGTCTAGCAGTGGGAAGCAACTGTCAAAAATGTTCGGCATTGGAAGACGAGATTCATCCACTTACCGCGAAGAATATAAGCTTTGAAATTGAGCTTTACTCTTTATCGAAGGTCAGGTAGACCTTCATAACTGGATACCTTCTAATGTAACCGCGACCGAAACTCTCTGTAAAGGTCATAAACAGGTAAACTTTCAGCTCTACGAAACGAAGGAAGGTCTGGCCCTCGCGGGCTCTTACTCTATAAGCAACAGTATCTAACGTTATATAACTGCTGCGTGGGAGCACCTTTAGGGCATATTTGTTGTGTTAAATTTTAGACGACGTTTGGATTTTGCCTTAGTCTAGTATGAATCGGTCTTTACAGTTGAGCTACTGCTGGTTTTATGTACTGCACTTATTCTTCCTTTTCTGTTACTAAGATCAAATATGACAGAATCTCTTCATGACTGTTTTGAGTAATATTAGGAAAGAAGTTAAGGTGCGTTGCAGTAAAGCCAGATGTAGCTTAGAAACGTATATACTCTATGTGCGTTAAGAGTGACGTCATCAACGAAGTGTAAACTAAAATATTATGAACTCACCGATCGTCATTGTTCATGATGTTGCTGGTTGACTCTCACTGACCTCCATTATACAAGTAAGCTGGACCTATGATACCCACTTTTTTTTGTGCCTATTTGAAGCGGAATCAGCGCCCCCAGTGAGCGGGAAGAGAACTAAATTTGACGTAACTTGCAAATGGCCGCTTAATCGTTAATGGTTGTCATCACTAGTATTAGTTCCAAATACTCCCACTACTGCTATCAGCGCAAAAATGGCGACTTTCAAACGTCATTTTTACGTCAAATCATAGACAAATATATTTGGTCAATGGTCAAATTTAGTTCCTATCCCTCCCATCGGGGGAGCTGATTCCGCTTCAAATAGGCACAAAAAATAGCTGTCATTTCAAAGGGTATCATTAGTCCAGCGTACTTGTATAATGGAGGTCAGTGTTGGCTCTGCTTGACGCGAATAGACTAGACGTTGAGAACGAAAGTGTTACCAATACTCAACACGTGCTGTGTTCCGACGTGTAGCTGCGTGTTGTCGCGTGTTGCGTGTTGTGTCGCAGCAGCGGGTAACGAGAGAGTGCCTTCCGGCCGCCGGCCGAGAGTGAAGCTCGCGATGTATTCTATTGTATTTATTATATCATAGTTACAAAAATATTAAAAAAGTTGCTCAACCCACGTCTTTCCTTTCTCACCCCGGGGCCGCAATAAAACCACACACGCTCGATATAGTTTTTATTCTGGTAATCGTATTTATATATAATGACTATAATCATCTACTAAACTAAATAATATAATTCAACAGCATCCATTATATACAATATGTATAATTTATATTTCAATATTCCCCCGCGTCGAGGTGGGCGGGGTCGATACAAAATAACGGTTAAAATGATCTACGGGTAATGATTAACGAGTCGTAATTTGCCACAAGTGTTCTCAATACGTTACCTATTTACAATCTTATATAATTTATTTAGTCCCATAATTCACGGCGAGTCGCGCCGAGTCGCGCCCCGCCTGGCGCGCTGAGAGTCCTACACAGCACGGAACGCGTACGTAACAGTCGATAGAATTGTTCAAACTTAACATCACATATGCGAGCCCGAGACGATCACTCGCGCGCCTCGTATCTCTTCTATAATATTCTGTCTCAAATGTCAGCTTTTACAAATCACTATCACGTTTTATTACGTTTGCTGCTTTACACCGCCTCTACTGGAAGTATTCGGGTACTCACAGAAAATGAAGTAAATGTTAAACGCGATAGTAATACCTAAAAACTCAAGTTTTGGATACAACACAATGAGAGTTCTTGAACTTTTGCTCCTTTATTACTTTTAACATCGTTTAATGTTTTGAATTGAGGTTAGGTTAGTGTCACTCGGTTGGATATTGACACCAGATGGAGCCATCAGCCAATATCACGTGGCCACAAGGTGTATGTGTTACTCGGGCTGTGTCGACATACTACAGTCACAAAAGCAGCCCGGACGAGGCGGCGCGAGTGCGGCCGGCCGCGCGAATCGTAGATAATAGTAAGTAAACTTGAATTTATAAACTAAACAAGTATGTAACAACATTAGCATTTGTTTAAAATACAAGTAGCTTAAGTGTAAATATAAAATAACATATTTATATAAATATACACCTCCACATGTACAATTCACAATATTAACATCTGCGGGTGAAGCCTGTCATGGACATAGAAACGGTAAGATTTGTGTCCTAAATAAAACCTGATATGTACTTACAATATACTAGAGAAGAGTGCTATTTCCGAACTACTTTATATTTATAACCGCAAACTACGACTCTCGGTCGTCAGTTGGAGCCTTAAGAACTTAAAATAATACCTTATAAAACTTCAAACACAAAACTAGTAGTTTAAAATTTGCTCTTAAAAAGTTTTTAGATCAGCTCCATAGTATATAATATTAGCTTTAATAAAAAACGATTGAAATATTGATTATCTGTTATTCCACATGCACCAAACACAATAATTTCTTTAATATAGAAAGCGGATAATGTTTTTCAAGGATGGCAACATATTTGTGCAACATTATATGCAGTCGAGTCATGAAACGATAACAATAATATATGACGACAAAATACAATTAACGATATTACAATCTCGGTAGTAGTAGGACGGTGAAGAAAACAATACAAACAAGCCAGAAGCAACTATCGCACCAAGAGTCGTCGACACGTCGCCTGTCGCAACGGTACGCTTCGCTGCGCCGCGCTGCGTCGCGCTAGGAACACGCAGTCGCGCCTCGCTACCCTGGGTTCGCTACTCCGCTAAATATACGTAAGAAAATATCTCCCATCCGCTATGTCATAAATCGCCTCCGTACCAAAATAATCTGGTTAAAACGTTACAGCTAGTGATATTACATCGGAACAGCATCGGTCGGGCCCCCGCCGGGGCACAGAGTAGATAATCCTTTGGCATTCAACGACTACATAGACTTACAATAACGCAACGAACTAAACTAGCTTCACTCCGGCCCGCCTGCGCGGCGCGACCGCGGACAGACGGAGCCGCTATAATATATTACAGGCGCACACCACACACGCTAGCGACACCGACACGACACCGACACGACACCGATTGGTCTGGGCGAGGCCTGCGGCCGCAGTATTGCTATAGTCGCTCGGGTGAGGCACCACGATGCGAATCACTATCGCGAGTGTATAACGAGTGTCTACAGACGAACGCTTGAGCGCGGACGAGCTCCGGCCGCCCGACGACGGCACCGAGCGGGCGACGCGCGACAGTCGCCGCGACAGCCCGCGGGTCGCCCGCCGCGGCCGGACAGAAAATTATTGTCATCCAATGCTTAGATTTCCAACCGTCTCCGAAACCTTCGCTCCCTCTCACCGCTCTATTTGTACACGTCAACGAGCACTATATCCGACGTCGGGGCCGCTCCGGCCGGCCGACGGACCTATAAAAAAATTACATCTACTTCGTAAGGAGTGATCTCGCGGTCGCGCGCCGGAGTCGCCCGGGCGCCGACCGCCGGCGCAGGGGGCGACCGGGGGAGAAGACGGGAGGGGAAGAGTGCGACACTACCGCTAGGTACACAGTATAAAAAGATCCAGTACGACAGGTAAAAGTATTTACAGTATCACATCGGGCGAGGAACGGCGCGCCGCGCTCGCGCGGGGCCCCCGGCGCGGGGCGGCCCCGGCGCGGAGTCCCTCCGCTATAAGACACAACGGGCGCGCCCCCGGCATTGTGCGTTGAGGTGCGTCGACGCGGCGACGCGGGCTCGGGACCCGGCCTGCAGTTCTCGGGGAGTCCCCGAGCGGGAACATGTCTCGTGAGCGTCACACAGCGGCGGCGCGGCGGGGGGCGGGCCGACGGTCGCGCGCTCACAGCTGGTACCACTTCTTGTCCTTGTACTTGAGCATGAGCTGGTGCGCGGAGCTGGAGAACTCGCCGGCCTGCGAGGACATGCGCTCGGCGCGGTCCTCCAGCTGCGACAGCTTGTCCCCGCGCTCGACCACGAGCTGGTGCGCGCGCGACACCTCGCCCGCCGCGGTGCCGGCGCGCGCGTTCAGCGCCGTCAGCTCCGCCGCCGCGCCCACCGGCCGCGCCACCGCGCGGTTCGGCTTGCCGCTGCTCTCGCCGACTGAAAACGCGACACGAGTCGATCAGTTTTAATTTTATTTGTGGTTGACGATATTCATTAACATTCCCATTCCCTAAGTGAGAATAAGCGGTAAACGAAAGGAGAAGATGCAGTGTTTTATTATGGATTTCATGAAATTAATTTCTTGGAAGAAAAGATCACTAGTATAAAAAATTATTATAAAATTATTATAAAAAAATATTATATTGTAAAAAAATTATCATAATCAAAAATGTATAGTTTCAAACTGACCGTTTATTTCGAAACAGTGACGTCACTTTCGTTTTTCTGTATGAAAAATTCGTAAAAAGAATGCAGGCATATACTATCAAAACAAGACTGACGTCACTTTGTGTTAAAAAACGTTCCGATCGACGTTTTTTCACATTCTTATTTTTAAAAAACAATTTTGATCGAGGTGAAAACATACAATGCGCCTTCTTTTTACTTTCTATGTTTTACTTTTTGTTCATTGCAAAACAATGAGATATGTTTTGATGCATGTTCAGTAATTGAGTGTAACTCACAGAGCTCCTCGCGGTCGAGGGGTCTGGCGCCGCCGCCGAACAGTCCCCGGAAGAAGCTCTCCTTGGGCGGCTCCGGCATGTCGCGCGCCAGGAACAGCTCGCCCAGCATCTCGTTCAGCTGCTGGCTGTAACACGACAATATACATTAGACAACCAGCTTTGGATTTATGTATAGGCAGTATAGACCATGGCTTATGAGCGGCAGCGCCCTATAGCGTCCTAGGGGGGGGCGGCAGCGTCCTAGGATGGCGGCAGAGTTTGTACATAGGGGCGGCAAAATTAAAGTGGCCTATTCTCATACAAAATATAAATCTGGCCTTGTAGATAACACCACAAGGTAGGAATGTCACGAAGCGCTGTTTGTTCGGAAGCTGTCGTTGCCACACACCCAAACAACACAACTACAATATACACGCATGAATCTCGTGAGTCTGATTGGTTACACTACTTTGCTATGTAGTAATTTTGCATGTGACTGACACTTTTATATACATATATATTCCGCAGCATTTGGCGACGCATGACACGCCCCCATAATATTTCTTATTTTTAAAGTCTCCGTTTCCGTTTTAAAGACTCCGTTGTCGTAATAAAAGAAGGCATCTATTTTAGGACAATTTTAAGGCAATAATTTACCAGAAGTCAGTGTCCATGGTGAACTTCTGTATCTCAGTGGGCGAGGCGAGGTAGAGGCCGTGCCCGCGGTTGCTGAAGCAAAACGTCTTCGCTATTCTGTAAACGTTGGTAAGTTCCCATTAGCCTGATAGAAGACATACTTTAGTGCGGATTTACATTGACACAGTTAATACTGCACTCGCTACTAAACTGTAAAACTTAATTCCTTCTGTGTGTGTACCAATGTAAATCAGCACTTAATCCATTATTGATTTTACTTTAGTTGTACATCAAGTTTTGTAAGTTTGTATATATCGCAAGTAAAAATATTTTTTCGTACTCTCTACTCGTATTAACCATCGTCAGGGATCACTCTGTCGACTCATCAAAATCTTTATAAAGTTTTTTGCGTAGTTCAAAAGATATGAGCTTACGCACAAAGACGTTTTAATGGTAGGTAACTGCTATACTGTACAGCTAGTAGCAGTTTACGTTATATATTCTTTTATAGTTTTAATACATATTCACTTTGTTCTTTGTAGAACAATGTCTCTTGTGAACATTGTTAAATATATTAATCTCAACAAAACCTGTTAAAAGGACATCTGAACTAGCTAACTTTAAAAAAAATGCATTCTTACCTCGTCTAGATTCCATCGGCAAATCTTAATATTAGAACAAGGAATATTCTACAAGCCCAAAGTGCAAGGATAAAAAAATATAAAATAAGATAAAGACGATACCAACAAGCCGTCATGCGGAGACACGAAATAGAAAGAGAAAATAGATAAACAAAACGAGATACAGAATAAAAGGTGTGGACGGGTGAGGTGTGTGTGTCGTGTACGTGGTGAGGGGGCGGCAAGGGGCGGGCAGAGGGCGGGGCTGACAAGCTGCGGAGACGGACGAGAGCGAACGTGAGTATACTCGTGTATGTCGCAGTTTTAAAATTGTTTCCCTGGTGTTACATTTTCCCTTCGTGATGCCAATTCGAGGGTGACTTTTGGATTCCAAATTCGCCCAGGTCCGCATAGGTATAAGGTTCGAAGCTTTCGGGATAAAATGATCTATCGTCTAACAGAGGCGGGCGTCGGGGGTGTGGTGGGGTGGGGCGGGGCGGGGAGGCGGGCGGGGGACGCTCCACGGGGTCACGGGGGCACATGAACAGGCGCTACGGTCGGAGACTTACTGATCCGTATCCTCGTTAACTATCAGTTGCTGGCCCCAAATGGAGAGCATTGGGTCTACGATACCCCTCTGTTTGGACTGTGTCTGGAAGCTACCAGGAACACACGCACCGATCAGTACACGGCGGCGGCGGCGGCGCCGGCGCGGGCGACCGCGGGGGGCGGGGTCGCGCGCGCCGGCGTTCGGTGTTCGTGTCGTGTCCGATCGTTCGAAAGGAAAATAGAAAAAAAGAGTGCCAAATATCAAAAGCACAGGAAGTGCTCGAGTTTTGCGAAATTTTGTCTAGAGTGACCGGCCCGGCGGCGCGCGACGGCCGGCGCCGCCGCTCGCTCGGCGCGGGCGCACGCCGGTCCGATGTCACTAAATAGTGGACGTTCGCAAAAAAAAAAAAAAATTTGATGTAAAAAGGAATCCCATTCGATAGGTTTTATTTTTTTCGCCATAAAAACGCATTTCTGTAACAATTTTAAAGAACATTTATTATTATTCTGACAAAAACCAATCGAATGGTATTTTTCTCGCAGCAAAATTCAAAATTTTTGCGAACGTCCACCATTAAGCGATTTCGGCCCGCCGGGGGGCGTGGCGGGGCGGGGCGGGGCGGCGCAGCGAGCGACGCGCTCACGCCGAGCGAGACATCTAACATCGATCGGAACATCTATCGATCGGCGCCCAAATGATAAATCGTATCGGTGGGGGTGGTATGACGATGCATGATCGTTCGTACAGCATTCCCATGCCGACTGCGAAGCTAGTCTAGGTCGGGCCCCTTATCATTTAGTGCCGGTTCTGGTGCACGGAAATTGTCTAAAGTGATCGACGTTCCCGGGGCCCGGGCTCCATGCTGGCCGAGGCCGGGCGGAAAGAATTCAAAGATCGATAAAAACCCGATCGAAAGCCGTCGGTGTGATGGTATGACGACAGGGACCGACCTGAGGTCGGCGAGCGGCAGGAACTCCTGGTGCGCGAGCGGCCGCAGCGAGGGCAGGCTGTACGCCGCCACGTGACCCGTAGACAGGTACGTCACCAGGCACACGCTGTCTGAAACACCACACACCAACACGTCACTAAACGAGATACACTTCAATGTGTTATGTTATTTTATTGCCACTAATTATGCAAGTGTGCAATTTATTAATGTAACAAGTTTTGATTAGCAAACCAAATATTATATTAGTCTTATACAGATTCTTAGGCAAGTAGCGAAATTTTAAAAGTGATTCGATATAGCATCTCTTTTTTAGTTTCGAGTTCTAAACAAGACTAGTACCTTTCATGCTGATGACTTCGGCTTTGACCACAAAGTCCGTCTCAACAATCTGCTGGCGGTAGACGCAGTTGTGGCTGGGCAGCGCCAGCACCCGCGCCTGCTTCTCCGACGCGACCAACACGAACTGGCGGTCCGCTGCCGCCTCCGCCCCCGTCCCCGCCCCGGACCCCGCCCCCGCCCCCGGGCTGCAGTACCCGCCCGAGGAGCTCTGCTTGGTCGGCGTGCGCTCGCGCCGCTCCCGCCCCTACATGTCAATATATTTGTACCTATACATATTTCATATTCACATAGGACATCCCGCGAATACTAGCTAAGGCTAAATAAATATTTGACAAAATCTTTTCACACGATCCATTATCCTTTTCGCAGCACTAAATTATACATTTTTATACCTCAGTTGCAGATTACGCGACAACACCAACACATCCATATTGCAGATTTTTTGTCACAATTAAAGTGAAATAGAAATAAAAACCACACTTAATTTTTCTCTTAGAGACTCGACAGGATCCAAAACTTACATCTTTACTGTCATCCTTCCAACTCTCGTAGGAGTAGGGGATGAGGGCGCCGTTGCAGTCCAGAAACGCCATCGTCAGTATCGACCCTCTTAACCTAAATATCGGCCCTCCTGAAATAGAAATAGATACATGGTTTAATATACAACTATTAGGTAGTTCCATATAATAAAGATTGAAAAGTAATAAAATAAGAACTTTCCGTCAATTTTATACAAAAACCGAATCTCGTCGTGAGTTTGAAAACTTGTGACATAACTTGCCAGACATGTATATTTACAAAATTGTTAGACTGATAGTAGTAGGGGAGGGGAGGGTGCTATTTCTGTAGTCACTCGAGCGTCATTGAGACTTAGTAGGTTTTTTACATTAGGTAAAACTGATAAAAAAATAATAAGAGCGTTTTTTATTTTAGCGGTGGGTTCAGAAACTGCAGCCATTTTAAAGTTTTGAAAAAGAAAATATATTCAGAAAATTGTTTATTTAGGTAAATTATAAATATATTTTAGACAACAAGTACTAAATCATTTAGTTTAGTGCAAAATAAAATATCTGCGTAGCTTAGTTAGGAAAATATGAAGCTTAATTTTTTTATATTTTAAAATGTCCCTAACCTTTGAATCGTCAGTGCTTTATATGGAAGCCCCAAAGAAGGGCATACTAAACATCCATTATCTTAATTTGACAGATCCGATGATATTTCAATATTAAAAAAAAAAAAATTAACCCACCACGTGAGAAATCTGATTTCTATACCATGATAACTAGACACAATGTCATGTCGGAAGCCTATACAAGCTTAATCTGACACGCTCGAGCTTGTCCCGAAATCCCCTCTTCCCCTCCCCAACTATAATTGATGATGCCTGGATCGTTATTCAAACCCACCGCAAGGCGAAGCATTTCCGATAGGACTCGGAAGTGGAAAATTTTCTTTCCTTTTTTCGATCTCCTTTTCTTTCTTTTCCTTTTTTCCTTATATGTAAAAACATGTTAATGGTTTCCTTGTAATATTTCTAGATATGTACACTACCTTTATTATGTAAAAACAGTTACAGTTTTCCAAATAAAATAAAAAAATATAATAAATCTCCTCTGCCACTAATCTTACAAGCTTATGGTCCACACATTAAAGTAAGGTGGTATTTGAAAGTCTTTAGCTCTTTACTTTCATAAAAGTGAATAAAGATTTGACTATTATATAATTTTTGGATGAGTAGGAATAACTTGGTCTTGTAACTTTTGTACTTTCTAAACATATTCAATGTAAATGAGGGTTGTTGAAATTCTGTTTGTCACCAGGTGCCGCGATGTAGCTAGGGTATATCGTGTCAAACTGCTGTCATATATCACGATATAACTGTCATGTGTCACGATAATATGTCTATTTGACGCGATATACCTTAAGAGCCATAACTCACCGGGACGCCATCGCGACGTAGCCAGTGACGTTACCATGGCAACGTCCAAGCAACGTCTGGCGTCTCTACATCGCCGCAAAGCGCTGTTTTTCTTTAAGTTAAGTTTAAAAACACCGCTTTGCGGTGACGTAGAGGTGAAATGGTAACGTCAATGGCCACGTCGCGATGGCTTCCCGGTGAGTTATAGCTCTAGCCTCTAAGGCTACATCGCTGCACTTTTAGGCTTAGCATGGTCACCATAGAAAGGTTTATACTTAAGGTAAAGTAGAAAAAGTGATGGATTAACAAGGTCACGAAAATCTGTCAGTTTGTCCGCAAAAACTGTCAGCGTTTCTATTCTTTCGCATTTCTAATGTGACCATGCTAAGCCTACTGGTGGCAAATATAATTTCAACAACCCTCATTAACACTACGTCATCATAGGCTACAAAAGTGTGCAGAGCCAAGACAGTGCAAGTGGTACCGACCGCTGGTGGTGACGGCGACGGGCTGCGTGTGTCGGACGTCGGCGTCGGGCAGCGCGACCGTCATCGTGAACACCGACCCCGCCGACGTCCCCACCCACAGCGTCGGCTGCAGCGACGTCGGGTCTGGTACGATACAAATACACATTCTTTATTAAACATACACAATAATATATTCGTACAGTGCGACAATGCTCTGAATGAACGTGGCGGGGCGCTGCAGTTAAAGGGAGAACTGACAAAAATGGCGTTTCTCATGATGGCTGCGTTAGTTCCTTTTTTCGCCACGTTCATTTAGACTTTAAAGTTTTGTCGCACTATACAACTAGATGACCCGGTGAACTTGTATCACTTCCCTCCAAATACAATTTTTCCCGGACTTCAGCTAATATTTCAAGAATAAAATTAGCCAAATTGTTTCAGCCGTTCGCGAGTTATAACGAGACTAACTGTTATTGCAATCAGAAAAAGACTGCACACCGAAATGGTGCAAACGCGCCGGATTTAAAACATCTCCAGACAACTGAACTTGTCATAAGAAAGGTGTGCAGGTAAGTTACACAATGTTAAATATATCGTAGCTAATAAGCGACGTTTACAGCAAGTATTTATATATGTGTCTGCTATCGGATTTGCCCATATATACCATAAAAATATTGTTATTTATAAAAATTGTAAAAACAAGTATACGACATAATGTTGCTTATTTGTATCATTTGTATGAAAGCTTTATGAGTTCATGTAATTTTCTGTAAAATCTTTTGCTGCACCTAATATATATATATATATATATATATATATATATATGTATATATATATATATATATATATATATATGTATATATATGTATATATGTATATGTATGTGTGTATGTATGTATGTATATATGTATATATATATATATGTGTGTATGTATATATATATATATATATATGTATATATTGTAGATACACACACACACACACGCACACAAACACGAACCCTAGTAGAACTAGTTTTCTGATCCCAAGACTTGTGTCGTAGGGCTAGGGTTCCAAACATACACTATAATATATGTAACATTACACACGACTCCCCACACACGATCAACCAATCTTTTGTAATTTTTAAATTTTAATTTAAGAACCTAAAGGTCTTTTTAATGGTAAACTTATATGTAACAGTGCTTTATCATATGACTGTATGTGTTCTAAATAAAGAAAATAAAAAAAACTAAATAAAGAAAATAAAAAAAAAAAAATAAAAAATGTTCATCAGCGGTTGTCATCACTATTATTAGTTCCAAATACTCCCACTACTGCTGTCAGCGCGAATATGGCGACTTTCAAACGTCATTTTTTACGTCAAATTTAGTTCCTATCACTCACATTGGGGGAGCTGATTCCGCTTCAAATAGGCACAAAAAATAGCTGTCATTTCAAAGGGTATCATTAGTCCAGCGTACTTGTATAATGGAGGTCAGTGGTTAGCATCGATTTAAAGATGGACCATTGCATAATTTTTTCTGAGATGACGTTAAATTAATTTTAAACTAGTTTTTTTAAAACAGATTCGCGCAACTCAGCGTCTAGAGATTCGGTTAGAAATTGTGTGAACTCACCCGTCTTCTTGGTGTAGCTGTCGGCGAAGGCGAGGCAGGAGATGCCCTCCTGCGCGATGTTCTCCAGGCTGGACATGCTGCTGCTGCGCGACCGCGAGAACGAGCTGTCCAGCTTGTCTGCGCGGCCGGTAGGACGAGAACAGGTTACGCGCCGCCGCGAGCGCCGGGGCCGGGGCCGTCGACCGAGGCCGTCCCCGGGGTTGCCGGACGAAACGGCGGCACACCGGCCGGGGATGAAGCCGGACGCGACTTTGATAGGCGGAATACGTCGCGGCAGCGAAAGTGTCCGGCTTCATTCGGCCGTCCGGCAACCCCGTAGGATCGCAGAAGCCCCTCGAGGGTGCGCGACGGGGCCCTCGGTCGACGGCAGAGTCCGGCCGCCGGCGGTCGCCGGCTACACATCTAGAGCTACGGAGGGTGCCGGATGTGAAATTAGCTGAAATCACCAGATCAGGTGCGCGTGCCAGATACTGAGTCGTCATGCCAGAAATTTGGTTGCATGCCCGTCCAATCTCAGCTCATTCGCACGATCCGCGGGGGGCACTCGGTAGCTCGTGGACTAGACTACGACTTAGGAGTACGACATTCCCGGCTACGCGGAGATGGGGTGAAGCGATGTGCGGTGGTCGTGTCGGTGGGCGGGACTCCGGCCCGGCTGGCCGGCAGTCGCGGGCCGGACCTCCTTCGTTAGTACTCTACGACTACTTCAAAAAAGCGAAAATTTGCCCAAACCTTTTTCTATAAGCGTCGTCGTCGGTTAGCAATATAATAAATTGTCGTAAACCAAGCGGGGAGGGTGGACGGACAGACAAGCTTGTGAGTCGGTGACGTCTAGCGACTAGCGACTAGCGAGCTACACACGGTGAGCGCATGCACTAGTGCAGTAAATAGTAAATACTGGAAGCGTACATAGACATAACGACAGCCGTATATAGAGGCAGCCGAAAACGAGCCATTTTATCTTTTGGTTCTGACGTCAGGCTAGAAACAGAGAGAATGACACGTGTTCAGCGGTTAGATACGAGAGTAGCTTCGAGTGAGGAGATTACATGTTAGGGATTAGAAATACAATCGAGGATTAAAACGATGCGAAAAGAGAGAAAATAAATGTGTTGCGGACGAAATGAAATTAAACGATGCGACCGCACGTGGGAGGTTCGCAGGAGCGGGCCGACGGGCGTCGCGGCGCAGCCGGCGCGGACGCGGACACGACGCGGCCCGAGGCGAGGGATAGACAGACACAGAGATAGTTTTGAGTAGTACGTCACCTTTGGTCTAATAGTCATGCCGCAGTCGAGTGCAGTGAGGTGCAGTGTAGGAAACATTACGAACACAGCCACAATTTCGACTCTAATAACGGACGGCTACGGTGAGTCGGGGCCCGCGAGCGAGCCGAACTAAAACGACTAAAGAAAAAAGAACGAAAAATATCGATGCGTCGGTCGGATACCATTCGGTTGCATTATTTGTAAGTACTCCATGGATGCGAGAGGCTGCGGAATAGTCGGTTCTGTCACAACAAACAAACCGACGCGTTACAAGCACGATCCGGGCAGGCCGCGCCGCCGCCCCGTCCCGTGCGCGCGTGCGGGCGTGCGGGCATGCGGGCCGGCGCGCGCTCACTGCGTGCGGACGGGGCGGGGCGGCGGGCGGTCATCGCTAACGCTGTCTTCACACGAACACACACTGTCGAAATTTCTATCTGGCAATGGTCACAACATAGGATGATAGAACACTACTCGATAAGAACATCTAGAGAGTAAAGAAACAGAGGAAGGCGTGGTACTGCAATGATTACCTATTAAATGATTCCGATCTGAAATTGGAAATTCGCCAAATGAATTATGCGGGAGTAGAGTAACGTAAATGTAGCGTTCACACCGTTCCTCATCGTTCCGTCTCTGTCGCGCGTGAATATTGCTTTTGCCAATGAGTCTACGGTGATTTTATGCCAAATATTTACGGATCTTTAACGATCCCTTCGTGAGAATGAAGATGTTAAAATTTTGGTTTGCCAATTTATTGGACACGTCAAAAAATGAAGGAACTAATAACCCAGAATAGACGGGAATTAAACGTGAACTGAATACATTATGTTACCAATTGGGCAACCCTGAAACCGTTATAGTATTAGTTTAGCTAGGAGTAAAAAAAGATGTAGATGTCAAATGAAAAAAACTACAAAAACAGAGTCCTTGTGCTTTAACATAATGTTGTTATGTTGTTGTTGCTTGTAAAATGTGTTGATGATAATCATCATGTGTGGCACAAGTGATACAACATTGTAACGCCATATTAATTATAGCCGTATATTAGCACTGGGCATAAAATAAACATTATGTACCTACTCTTAAATACTAACCCCCTTACTAATAAAAACTTCTTACACATCCGTGTAACGCATGAATAGTTAAACACGGTGGTTGTGTTTACACAGGGTTTATACAGAACTCTACTAATAATCAAATGATAATGACATTTATGACTTGTGTAACTATAGGTCTACCAGAATCTGATGGCAAAAAGTGAGAAAATAAAATGACTCTAGCAATACGGGGGTAATTGGAATAAAACATTTTGATCCGTTTTCTTTCTTATAGCGGCTGATTCTGTGTTTTAAACATGCAAATATAAAAATTTATCCAATGATCAAGGATATTTTTTAAAAATCTGCTGTCAAAAATTGCCATCAGATTCTGGTAGACCTATAAAATCGTGTTATATACCATAGACTGTAGACTCAAAGGAAAACGTTCAGGAATTAAGTAACACGCTATCTGATGTTCGGGTGTTGATGACAAAAATTGATATAAACGTTATGTTTTTATGAACCTGGTAATTATAATTGGACACAAGATTGATATTTAAACATTTTTAGTTAATATTAATCAGTAGAGTACGTGAATTTTGTAAATAATATAATGTCCGACTATGACATTTACTTTAAAAGTTTTTGAACGCAACACTAATGTCAAAGTTAATAAAATTTCAAATTGTCAAAATATTATTTTGTCACTTATGACGTGTTAGGGGCGCGTTCCACTAAGCGCTCAAACGCTGAAAATACTCCTTCAGCCGTTTCACATGTCGACCGCGATTGTTGTGATCGCGGCAAAAGCGTCACTCATGATGTATATTTTCGCTAATGCAAAGCTAAAAAGTGGAAGTTTTAATAAAACCGCCATCTTTTTATATGCAAAATAAGCGGTTTAATTTAAATTTAAAAAATTATAATAAAAGAATAATAATAAAGTTAGTAAAATAGGTAAAAAAGGAATAAGAATGACAATGATAATATTTAAACTAAATAAATATACATAATTTATAAAATAAATGTAACAATAAACAATTATGACTTAAGAGGAAAATAAAACTATACGATAATATCTTGAAAAAAGGCTATAAAACGAGAAACTATTGAAAGCCGTTCCTAGACAAAAACAATATAAAATGCGATAAAATTATAATTTGAAATGAACGCTAGAAACTCTCAATAATCCATTCCACTTGAGTTTGTATCATTGACGCGATTTGTATCATGCGAGTAGACCGTCAAAAACCACGGTCGTGTTATCGTTGTAGGTGCTTAGTGGAACGTACCCTAAATAAAACGATCGCGATGTATGTTATATTTCTTTTACATTGAAAATCTATTTCATTCAATTGATTAAAGAAATAAAACATATTACAAAGTTCTTTTTATGTTTCTTTGCTAATAAGATGGTAGAAATCAGCAAACGCACTCAAAACTACACATTCAAAATAAAATATAATCAGCTGATCTATTGAAAATCCGCCATCTTGATCTTATTCACACTCTATAAAAGGGTGATGCCATAATTATGTAAGCGTTGGGTAAATTTGTATGGAAGTTACAACAGCATTATACAGGCCATATGTCAAAAAAATTATTATTAGTAGAAAAAAAATTACGCAGCCTCTATACACCTGTGTAACTTTTTATTAGTAAGAGGGTAACAATACTAACATAGGTTAATTCATGGATTGTAACTAACACATTTACTAATATTTTTATGGATTGAAGCTTGAAATAAACATATTTTATTATTATTTATTTATTATTAAGCCGCAACATGACGTAAACTTATTTTTATTACTTTTTAAAATGATTTTTTTTGCTGATTTTTATTACCTAATATTCAGGGTTACTTTCGCAACAGTATAATATAGTATTTGAATGTAAATCCATCGATTCTGGTTTTTTTGGACACCTCCTTTGGTATTAATATCTTCAAGCTCCAACGATCACAAGAGGTCAATAGTTACGGAAGTATCAGTACAGAACGAGAAAAAACCTAAAAGAAATAAAAATGAAAACTGCGGCGAGTTCCCCCTACACACGGAGGGTGCCATCGACGTACGAGCGACGGCGTCGGCCGACGCTCGCGAACATCAGTCTACCGGCGAAACTCGCCCCACACACAAACTCAAAACGAAAGGTAACGAAACAGAACAGAAGAAGAAATTGCGACTGTTTCAGAACGGAAAGGCGAGACCGAGGTTATGAAGGTGACTGTACTACCAAAACTGCAATACTGTCGCGTCGTGAGCAGAGAATGCTGCGGGGCGGGGGGCGCGGCGTACACGTCGGACGCAGTGGAGAGGCACTTGTGCAGTTTGCGGGTACCTTGCGAGCGCGAGCGCCGCACGGCCCGCGCGCCGCCCGCCGCCCCCGCCGCCCCCGCCGCCCCCGCCGCAGCGCCGCCGCCGCCGCCGCCGCCGTTCATCTACAACACACACACGTGCCAGCGCCGCGCCGCCCGCGCGAGCCCCGAGCGAGTCCTCGCCCGCCGGACCACGGACGCGACTCGACGGGAGACATACACCACGTTATTGGATTAGTCAAGGGTGAGACATTGAGACGTTGCCCTCGGTTAGTTCCGGCGGTGCCCGTGATGCTCATACCTATGCGCCGGGGAACCGCTATCGCCCGCTCGTGCTTCGCGTCCCCGGTGGGTTCGTCCCTCGGGCAGAGTCTCGCTAGCAAATCCCCTGGGGAAACGAGATCGGTCAGAGGCGCGGTCGGCGCGGAGCGAAGCGGGGCGGTGCTAGCTAGGGTCCGACTACTGGTAGCTCGGTACTTCAAAACATCTCAAACGGACATTCGACAACACGGAGAGGTCTTACTCTATCGATGCAGAAAAACTCGGGTTATCGAATTACCGAGCAGGTCCGCGAACAGATATCTGAGGCAGTTCGAGTCATCGTCGGACGAATCCTTGGGAAAGAAAAAGACATCGGTTATACGGGGGACCGCGGCCGGGGCGGCCCGGGCGAGGAGGTACCGTTCCAATATAAAACATACATAAATAAAATTATATCCTCAATAAAATACAAACAAAATATTAACATAAATAAAAAGCCAAATATCACAAGAAGCGAAAGCATGACGATTCACTTTTATCGAAACCTAGGTAACTATCGTCAGTTCGGAGTTAGTCATCTCTCAAACGTTAGATAAAATCTAGCTACTCGCTGTCTAGCCAAAACCGCTACCCGATAAGTATCTACGTTAGTAGGAAACATGATATCTCGCCAACCATTACCATTCCAATCCGATTGTCAATCGATCTACGCTACGGATGATGAGTGCGATGAGACGGGAGCGGTGACGTGGGCGAGACGCGGAGATACTCACTGAAGCGGCGCATGAGGCTGCCCGCCAGCGACGCGCCCCCCGCCGCCGCCGCCGTCGCCGCCGACGTCTTGCGCCGCTCCTGGCGGTACTTAATGTTTGGCACGGACAGCAGGCGCTGGTCCCGGACCTCCTCCTTCCTCCGGCGCGGCGGGCGGGTGGGCGCCCCCTCCTCGTCGAACAGCGGCAGGTCGTCGGGGCGCGGCGCGGGCTGGGCGGGAGCGGGCGGGGGCGGGGCCGCGTCGGGGTCGCGCTCGCGCCAGCGCTCGTGCAGTTCGCGGTGCATGCGGTCGTAGGGATCGGCGCGCCGCTCCTGCAGCTCGCGGTGCATACGCTCGAACACGTCCGCCCCCGCGCCTCCCGCCCCCGGCGACGCCCCGCTCTCGTCCGCGGGCGACTCGGCCGTGGACTCGGCGCCGGCGCTCTCGCCGGGGGCGCTCCTCTCCTCCTCGCTCTCGGCGGGCGCGAACGCCGCTTTCAATTTGAGATCGACTCGCGAGATCTGCCGTTTCAGGCTAAAGTTCTTCCACGGGGTGGACTTTCGGCGGGCGTCGAGCTTAGGGTCGGCGTCCTCGGCGGCGTCGGCGTCGGCCGGCTCCTCCATCTTCGGGGACAGGGAACACATAATTTTGGGAGTAAACGAGGCGACCGATGGAGATAATGGGCTACGGGGGATGCGATCGCAGCCGAGGCCAGCGGCTCCGTCGCCGACGCGGGGGGTCGGGGAGGGAGCCGGTGCGGCGCCGGGCGCGGCGAGGCGGTGCCGCGCGCCATGCTACACTACGGAGAAGCGGGCGGCGAGCGGCGAGCGCTACCGAGGTGGGCGAGCGATCGACTATCGGGGGGTCGGCTGGCCGATCTCGACCGGACCCGAGCGAACGAAACTCAAAAACAAATAAAAATGCAAATCAATCATAACGTGAAAACGACCGCCACCGGCGGCGACCGCGGTCTACTGGCTACTCTATTCCATGCCGCTAACTCTCACTCGTCTAGGTGCAATCGGTACCGATCTACGTTTAGGTTCGATTCTGTTACTCGAATTTCGATTCGGACGCCGTCGACTATCTCGAATTCAAAACGTAATTTAGTCGGGGCGGCCTAGCGTCCGGCGGTCGGTGCGTACCTGGTCGGGGTCGGGCTCGGGGCGCGGGGGCGGCGCGGGGTCGGGGAGGTGCAGCGCGGCGGCCGGCAGCGCCACCACCACGCACCGCCGCCACACGTCCGCCACCACCACGCCGCGCTCGCCGCCCCACGACATGCTGACAAACACCAGAATGGAGGGGTTCAATAAATACACGTAAGTCATTCATCTCAGTTGTAAATGCGAGTTACTAATAGGTTGAACTATAACTAGAAGGTGCTCCCTCACCGGGAGCATTCGCTTGTGATGTAACGTTACAGAGTCGATCGATCGATTGAGGGAGGAGAACCGAGCATTACAATGCGCACCTTGTAATGATACAATGTGTAATTTCTTGATACAACTTGTAACATCAATGCTGCGTGACAGTGAAGTCAACTTGCTATGAAATGCTCAAAGTCGAATCTATAATGATACATTACACGCGAATGCTCCCGGTGAGGGAGCACCTTAACAGTATTAAAATCATAAGTAAGTGTAATCCCACCAAAAACATTTCTTGTAAAATGTTGCCGAGACGATCACATAAGGTTTACCCTGTGAAAAAGATATGCGATCTCATGTAGAGCCAAGCTTCTGAATCTACACGGCCTAACTCTACTGATCCTAACTTAAACAAATTCTACATACCAGTAAATATGTATGGCTTCGCCGTTTCGCTACCGTCGCGGAGGTGATGCGAATATTTTGTTTCTGATCTGAAGTTAGCAGTAACAGCCGAGCCATACATATTTACTGATATGTAGAATTTGTTTAAGTTAGGATCAGTAGAGTTAGGCCGTGTAGATTTAGAAGCTTGGCTCTACATAAGATCGCATATCTTTTTCACAGGGTAAACCTTATGTGATCGTCTCGTAAACATTTTACAAGAAATGTTTTTGGTGGGATTTCAGTTCTTTTTGTAAGTTGGTTCTTGTAAGTTCATACTTATTTAAAGGTTTTTTAGTTACTGTCTACAGTCCCGTGAAAACTCTTATGTCCTAATTCATAAAATTTGTGAAACTCTCATATAAACCTTCACCCCCTCATTTTAGGGGATGGGGGGCGAAAGTTATAAGTTTATGAATTTTTTTGTTGGTTATATACTAAACTTAGATTATATACCAAATTTCAGCTTTCTAGCACTTCAGGAAGTAGCTAAACATTTTGATGAAAAAATGAGAACGTGAACGACAACACTATATTTATTCATGTCGTTATTTTTACATCATATATTCATGGATATTTGTGTGAACGTATGTTCATGTGTGTGTGTGTGTGTGTGTGTGTGTGTGTGTGTGTGTGTGTGTGTGTGTGTACTTACAGGCCGGCGGCGGAGTGCAGCGCTAGTGTAGTGACGGGGTGGGCGGCGCCGGTCTGTAGCGCGACGAGTGCGGGCTGGAAGCCGGCCGCGCGCCGCACGCCTCCCGTGCCCGCACACCCGCGCACGCGCAGACCTCCGCCCCACTGACCAACAAATAAAAACTATACATATAAGTTAAATACTTTTTATTTACAGTAGGTTAGTACTCACATTCGAACAGAAAACTTAATTTTTAATTTGTAAGACAATGTCACGTTTATAAGAACAAGAAAATGTTTTAAGAGTATTCGAGCTCGTATTTAATAATAAATAGGAGGAATACCAATAAACGAATTGTCTCTGACAGGACAGGTCCTCACTCACCCTTCTCCCCTCCCCCTCGAGGCTGTCGGGGGCGCGGCTGAAGGAGGCGGAGCGACTACCGCTCTCCGGCTCCGGTGATACCTCCTCGTCCATCGTGTCCGCTATCACAGGGATCTCTAGCACCTGGAACGATTGGCCGATCATAAGACAAGGTCTGGAAAGTTAAGGTTTACACGATACACAATGTCTTACAGGGAATTAACTTTCAACGCGTTGACCTGACGCTTAAATTTGATTATTTAACTAATAATTAAAGATATAGCCAGAAACAACTTTGCCGATTAGGTCGTATCTACTGCTAATGTCAAATTAAAGATAGGTTTGGTTAGTGGCTAAATCATAACGTTTTTAGCCATTGGCGCGGTGCAGGCTCCTCCTCCCGCTCTCCCCACAGATAGCTCCATTCCCGCCCCGCCCGCAGTACGTGCGTGCGTCTCCGTCTTGCGGAACTTAAACAGCACGACGTGTCCGTGCGGCAGCTCGATCACCAGCCGCCGCGACTCCGCGCACAGCGCCAGCGCGCCGACGGCCAGCTCCTCCCGTCCCGCCCACAACTAGCTCCATCCCCGCCCCGCCCACAACTAGCTCCATCCCCGCCCCGCCCGCAGTACGTACGTGCGTCTCCGCCTGCGTCTCCGTCTTGCGGAACTTGAACAGCACGACGTGTCCGTGCGGCAGCGCGACCGCCAGCCGCCGCGACTCCGCGCACAGCGCCAGCGCGCCGACTGCCAGCTCCTCCCGTCCCGCCCACAACTAGCTCCATCCCCGCCCCGCCTACAACTAGCTCCATCCCCGCCCCGTCCGCAGTACGTACGTGCGTCTCCGCCTGCGTCTCCGTCTTGCGGAACTTGAACAGCACGACGTGTCCGTGCGGCAGCGCAACCGCCAGCCGCCGCGACTCCGCGCACAGCGCCAGCGCGCCGACGGCCAGCTCCTCCTCGCAGCCCGATCCGCTGGAGCCGCTCGCCCGCCTCTCGAATACTGAAACATTGAGACGCAGCCGTTATAAACCTTTGTAGATACTAATGGCGCTATACCTTTGGCGGCTCAGCTGTAAGATAAGGTTAATAATTAGATACATTTTACAAAAAATAAAGTGGTTTTCTTACCTTTTGAGCATTTTAATTTGTACAATATTTGCAGTGTGCCCGCACTGGCGTCCCAAAACTTGACGCTGCCGTCCGCGTGCCTAAAACATTCAGTCGATAGTAAATACAGTTTTCATAATTTTGCAATTAGCAATAAATAAACACTATTTCTTTCCACTGAAGACAATTGGTAACTCGCGAAATTTCTTATCAATTTATTATGAGCTTATCAATTTATGTGCGTGCGTGCACACTTGCGTCCGCATGCGACGTACGTATGTGCGTCCGTGCTTACCCGGTGAGTATAATCTCGCTGTAGGAGCAGGAGGCGGGCGCCCACTCTCCGCCGTCTATCGGCCACAGCTTCTCGCTGAAGCCCGCCGTCTTCTTGTTGCCCTGCCGACCCACCGAGTAGAATGCCGGGATCTGAAAACATTTGTAATAATACCTTAATATTGAACAAACATGTTATTTAATCGACTTCTAAGACCACGCATGTACGCAACGCAGCTGGGTCTATGTCCACTTATTATCACGTCGTGTTACAGAAATAAGTGGTTGTACTATTTGTAAATACTGCCTCGTCTGTTTTGTTCTTACTTCTTGTCTTTACAAAACCTTCTTTGTTGAAGGCTTCTCGTTCCCTTAGGTGGCATATAACTCACCAAATCCGAGGGGCAGTCAGCGAAGTATGAGCAGCAGGTGACGGGGGACTCGTGTATGTCCATGGGGTAGGGGTTCTCGAAGCACGGGTACCCAGGCGTCTGCAGGTCTATGACGACCAGGTCGTTCTGCAGCAGCACCACTATCGCGTACGGCTCCTGGTAGTCTGGAACATGTCAAGTGTCAAGTTGTAATAATGGTACTAAAGTTTTCGAAAACTTTTTGACGTTTTTGAAGTCGCTAGGTTCTTTTTACCGATACAGCGTCCTGAATACATACCGTCTTCCGTTGACGCTCCCACTAATATTTTACGTCATAAAAGAAGTTTCGTGTCAGCTTTAAAACGCAAGAAAGTCGTGTAAGCTCGAGAGATTTGATTCAGCACAAAGACCTGACCAGAATACATGGAGGCGTCGCGAAACTTCTTCGATGTGGGACCGCTTGGTCCCGAGTTAGACACCAAGATCCCGCTAGGTTTAAACTAGCGAGGCGTAACAGTCACAACGGCCATTGCATCTGGTTGATTTCTCGAGAGACTGAGAGACTGACAGAGTCCCTTAAAAAGACCGTGTTTGTACCTGCAGCGTGCGGGCTCTCGCAGAGCGTGACGAAGTCGACGACGCTGTGCTCCATCTCCAGCACGGTGGTGCTCTTGCCGTTGAGGACGGTGACGCTGTGCGTGCGCCCCGCCTTGTCCGTCGGCAGACCGCCGGAGAATATCACCAGGCTCTCCCTGAAACATCCAGCGCCAGGAATTCAATTACATTATAATATAGCCCTACGATTGGATCTTTAAGCACGCTTTGTATTTTTTTCGACTAAATTCAAAACAATGACCAGATTCAAATGGGTGCAAAACGACTGACGCTGACTGTACTTGAAGTGCCATATTTTGAATTGTGAGAATTAAGAACACTTACCCTGTCCTTGACGTTTTCCATTCTAGCCTGAGGATAGGTTTACAGGGCTCCGGTTTGCCGTCTTTGTTTGATTTTGCTGAAAAGGAGATAATCGTCATATTAATATAGGCTGATTGAGTTATTAAGTTATCATATTATTACCTAACAAGAATGATGATCCATCCATCAGATCAGCATATAAATGTGCGCCAGAGCTTTTAAGATAAGATAAGATAAGATAAGAATATGTTTATTTTGAAAATCACACAACACAATATTAAAAGACAATCTAAAATACACAAAGATATTTTTTTGTTTTTTTTGTTTTTATGAAATAAGGGGGCAAACGAGCAAACGGGTCACCTGATGGAAAGCAACTTCCGTCGCCCATGGACACTCGCAGCATCAGAAGAGCTGCAGGTGCGTTGCCGGCCTTTTAAGAGGGAATAGGGTAATAGGGGAGGGTAGGGATGGGAAGAGAAGGGAATAGGGGAGGGAAAGGGAAGGGAATAGGGTAGGGGATTGGGCCTCCGGTAAACTCACTCACTCGGCGAAACACAGCGCAAGCGCTGTTTCACGCCGATTTTCTGTGAGAACGTGGTATTTCTCCGGTCGAGCCGGCCCATTCGTGCCGAAGCATTGCTCTCCCACGTATATACAAAGATAATTATAAACACAATATTACAATATTATATTGTGTGATGCCAAAACTGGACCCAGCTCAGCATTAGCAGCAACTACGAGTTTGCTTTTAGTGCCATTATAACTTTACCGAAATCGTTGGGGTAGGTATTTTTAACAGTTACAACTTTATCATCAATAAGACTTTCATGCCACAATTATTGCTGTAGCACGAAACTCTGGAAAGTTATGCGGTGGTGATGTGTGCTCACCATGAGGATACGTAAGCGTGGCTGGTCGGGGGGAGCGCGTGGTCCACGTGGCGAGCGCACCGTCGACGTGGGCCGTCATGAGCTTGCCGTCGTGCTGCCAGGCGGCCGCTCGCACGCCGTCACCGACCCCGCCCCCCGGCCCGCCCACGAACCCGCGCCACTCCGCCGCGCGCGCGCGCAGGTCCCACACCACTATTAGACCGGACTCGAACGCTATCGCCAACTGAAACGTAACACTTTTTTGTTAGTGGGCCCCTAGACCTACAATAATATTGAACAATACTTTTTGAACAACTTATTTGACAATAAGTTTGAAAGGCGGGCGCGTTCAATAATAACCCTCGAGTCTAGACTCTAGACGGTCAATAATATTGCACAATACGTGATAAATAAAATTGATCGTCTAGGGGCCGCTTACATAAGTGGAGTTACAGATGTAAGGCATTGTCATATTGTTGTCTAACATAAAGTAGAACTGAAAATTTACCACAAAATTGTTGCCATACAAGCATTTTACGTCAAAAAGGTGATAGCTTCGAAAAAATTAGCGCCCTCATTTTTTGTTGATTCGTTATGACCAAACAGTACTTATAATAGTCAGAAAAATTAGAGAAATTTGTGATGAAGATACGGCAAAATTAGTTTATTATAGTTATTTTCATAGTAGAATGTCTTACGGCATTCTATTATGGGGAAGTGCTGCTGATATTAACACAATATTTGTGCTGCAGAAGCGAGCTATACGATCTATTTATAAAATGTCATCCTTTGAATCTCTCAGGGAAAAGTTTAAAGAAATAAGAATTCTGACCGTAATCTCTCAATACATTTTGGACAATGTGTTATACGTGAGAAAAAATGTAAATAATTTTAAAACGTAAAGTGACGTTCACTGCAGGAACACTAGAAATAAGCACAAGTTAGATATACCAATTACCAGGCTTAGCAAAGTGAGCAAATCTTTCAAAGGTCAATGTATACGTCTATATAATAAAATCCCAGAAAACATCCAAAATCTTTCAGTTAATAAATTTAAAAAAGTTGTTAAAGAACGTTTGTGTGCTAGGGCTTATTATAAGATAACTGATTTTCTTAATGATAGCACACCCTGGGAAAAATGAGCTGACTGACTGTAAGCTGCTTCTATATAAATATAACATATTTTTACATACTTTTTGTAAATTAGTATAAGTTACTTTTGTAATTTTCCATCTTTTTAGTAAAAGATGGCCCCGAGCAAGTTTCTTACGCCGGTTCTTCTCGCCGGGTTAGTTCCCGAACCGGTGGTAGGCCTCATGTAGACGCGACGTTCTAAAAGTGTTAACTTGTTAACCTATTTAGAAATAAATATTTTTGATTGATTTGATTGATTGATTGAATATTTAAAAAAGATAAAACCGACTTCAAAATTGTACGTATTTGAGAATTAAAATTCCCTATCTCAAAACTACTGAACCGATTTTGATGAAACTTGCAGTGTTCCCTAAGTTAAACAATACCTAGTTCAATAAAAATAATTACTCAAATCGGACTTTGTACACTTTTGAAATTTGGCACATTTGTTCAGACGCTGATATAGACTAACATATACGAAAATTGGGCAATTCTGGAAATATTACATACATACGGATCGAATTGATAACCTCCTTTTTTGAAGTCGGTTAAAAATTAAATTATAAGACACTCACTTTACTGGCGTCGAGTGGGTTGTCGCTGACCTCGACGACGGCGCCGGGGTGGTTCGGCCTCGTCCTGTAACAAACATCCTCAAATTAGCTTCACCGGACACCGCATAACACATAGGGGCCATCCATAAAGTATGTCACACCTAAAGCCCCCCTTTAGGTGTGACATACTTACTTTATGGATAGGGGGTTGATGAGACATAACGTGTGTAGTGGGAGGGGTCATAAATTTTGGGACATCACACTTAAAATTTAATAAATTGAATAAGGAAATTTAAAATATTGAGGTGGCTTAATTAGATGTAAAATTGTAAATTTGTTAATTGTTACGTCACGCTTCTCACCAATGTGATCACCTGTGACGAGGGGGAGGGGGTCTAAAAATCGTTTGAAGTACTTTATGGATGGTCCCATATTGGCTATTTGGCTATACTCTGTACTCGCTGGCTAAGCTCACCGTAGTCAGCTTAACCGCGACACTTACTATATTGATGCACTAGAGGAGAGTATTCCTGGAACCCGGCGCTACTGAACACAGTAATAACGAAAACATGTCCAAAAATCAGTAGCTGTACGGAAACACGTTTTACGTGGGAGAGCCATGCTTCGGCACGAATGGGCCGGCTCGACCGGAGAAATACCACGTTCTCCCAGAAAACCGGCGTGAAACAGCGCTTGCGCTGTGTTTCGCCGAGTGAGTGAGTTTACCGGAGGCCCAATCCCCTACTCTATTCCCTTCCCTACCCTCCCCTATTCCCTTCCCTTCCCATCCCTACCCTCCCCTATTACCCTATTCCCTCTTAAAGGCCGGCAACGCACTTGCAGCTCTTCTGATGCTGCGAGTGTCCATGGGCGACGGAAGTTGCTTTCCATCAGGTGACCCGTTTGCTCGTTTGCCCCTTATTTCATAAAAAAAAACATGTTTTAGTCTTGCCCAGCATCTAGATTCTAGAGGTAGTATCGAAGACTAACTACTCTATCAATGTGAAAAATTACTGATTCCCCCGCAAACTAGGGCACCTAGCTGCTGTAGCCAGTACGCATCACACTGTATAGTGCGCGCTAGATCCTAACAAGGATAAACATCATTGACCGTTTTTATGGCTAATATTGTCCTGAGAAACACAATTTTCAATATAGTTACATCACACATTACTATGTCAACATGCCCCTTGAATGGCGGGCCGCGGGTGTACAACCTCCCAGTTCCCACCCCCTGACATATTGTGATGTGGCGACACGGCGCACTATGGAAAATGGTAGAACTAGAGCATATCATAAATGGATTTTAAAAATATCACAATTTGAATGAAATATTTATTGCATTCGATACTCTAATAACCAAATAATCTTAATCAGACATTTTTTTGTTCTAAAACTGCATAAATATTTTTTTTTCATAGGTTGAAGTAAGTTGAAGTAGCGGATGGCTCATTCAAATGTTTGCATACACGTAATTCAAATGAATATTGTGAAAAAAGTATTTAGCACATGCATGCGGTTTTATACATTTTTAAAAAGGATATTTTATGTTCTTAATAATGAGCTATTAACTTTTTTTAATATGCTTTTTATTTTTGAGTAAGTACTTAAAAATTGACATACCCTATTTTTCACTTTTCTTTTTTTTTCGTCGAAGGTTTTCACATTTACCGACGGCTCGCGACGCGCAACTTTATGTGTTATTTAATAGCCTAACTATTTATAAATGAAAAATTAAAAAAATCAGCTGCGGAAGTTTGCGGTCCTGGAAGTTATGGGAAAAAATGTGATAGCGGTCGGAGTAGATAATTCGGTATCTTTTGCGGTTACTGCTGACATAGTTTACAAAAACTATATTAACCACAATATTTTGATAGCAATAGCTTATCATCTATTTTGCACTCGTCGTGCATGAGTAAATATGCATAACATTCATATTAGTACGTATTTCATATCTAAAAAACTAGTATATAAGGGGAAGCAAATATCTTCAAATTGCACACTTCAGCGTGTATTTCATATTGAGTGACACTTATTTAAATTGGTTATTTCCATTAAAATGTCAACTTTCAACTGTACTAAGGGCGATTTCATCATTCCCTATATCGAGCGTGGCAGAACCTTGGAATCGTTGTCCATAGTTCTACAGCAAACATTAAATGTTTCTGAAAACATCTTGTGTTTTGTAATTGGTGACATTCAAAGAAATATTCTGCCTTCTTTCAATAAGCGCTGGGCTCAAGCATCACGGAAAAAGGACGAATTTATTCGAAATAATACAAGCTGGCTGGAGTCAGGATATTCAGTACAGTTTCCGGAGTCTGAAGCACATTCACTGCCATCAACTTCTGGTAAACGAGGAAGACCGTGCATTGCTTATGGAGACTCCTCAGAATCAACAAAGAAAAGGAAAAACACTCTTTTACTAGAAGAATATGGGTTTGAGCACATTTGTAACGCATTTTTGCAAGGACTGCGGGCCTTAGGTGAGTATGCAGAGGCTCATCTTGTTGAAGAGCTAAGAAACTCTGAGAGCGAAAAGAAAAAAGTTTTCTCGACTATGTGGAAAGAGTCAAACCAAATGAAGATTTTATCTGATACAGAAGCATTGAGTGCTTTTATTGATTTGGATCTAACTAAAGCACAATATATGTACCTAAGAAATTTAACCAACGAAAGAAAGTGTACAATGTTTCCCCCATATTACAAAATACAAGAAATAAAACAAACTTGCTATCCACCATCTTCTACAATCGAAATCACAAATACTTATGCTAAAGTGATTAATATACAAGACTTACTGGACCACACAGTTGCCAGAATTTTAAAAATTAATCCAGTTTTCCTAGAACAACACAGAAATTTAATCCTTTACTGTAAATGGGGATGTGATGGTTCATCTGGCCAAAGTCAATACAAGCAGAAACTGCCAGAAGAATCGGAAACTATTTCAGATGCCAATCTGTTCGTCACTTCATTAGTTCCCATTAGATTAATTGATGACCTCTCACAAGCCATTATTTGGCAAAATCCAGTACCTTCATCTGTTCGTTATTGTAGACCCATTTCTATTGAATTTTGTAAAGAAACTCCTGAAAAAACTAAGGCAGTTGTAGACGAAATTACCAGACAAATTGAATCTTTACGCCCGTCATTAATAAACAAAGATGGTGTTGCAGTAAATGTGAAGCACGAACTTTTTCTAACAATGATTGATGGTAAGGTGGCTCAGGTCCTAACAGAAACTCCATCGGGTTCTACGTGCACGATATGTGGGGCTACTCCTCGACTTATGAATGACCTATTAAAAGTGACTGCTAGACCTGAAAATGAAAGTGCTTACCAATATGGATTATCCACATTGCATGCCTGGATTCGCTGCATGGAAATGGTATTACACATTTGCTACAATCTTGACTTTAAGACTTGGTCTGCTACAACAGAAGAAAAAAAGAAATTGAAGAAAGAAAAGAAGGAATTTGTTCAAAAACGTTTCAGGGAAGAGCTAGGATTAATTATCGACAAACCTCGTCAATTAAGTGGAAACTCAAGTGATGGAAATACAGCACGAAGGTTCTTTTACAATTACACTTGCTCGGCGAACATAACAGGTGTTGATGAAACATTGATTAAACGCTTGTATATTATTTTACAAGCTCTCTCTTCTGGAATGATGATCGATCCCGAAAAATTTGGAGTTTATGCCTTAGAAACTGCGCGAATTTATGTTAGTAACTATGATTGGTACTACATGCCATCCTCCGTGCACAAATTACTTATACACGGAGAAAGCGTGATCAAACATTTTTCTGTTCTTCCTATTGGGCAACTGTCGGAAGATGCACAAGAGTCGCGCAATAAAGACTACAGAAATATGCGCCTGCACCATGCCAGAAAATGTTCCCGTATAGCTACAAATGAAGACGTATTTAAAACGCTTCTATATACTTCAGATCCATACGTTTCAAGTTTAAGAAAACCTTATGTGAGAAATGTGAAGGATCTTGATGAAGAGGCACTAAGTCTTTTGAAGGTGGTACCTGAAGGTGATCCTACATTTACACCGGAAGTAATTTTAGTTAGAAATAGCGAGGATAATAACAATTAGATATAACATTATAAGTAACTAAAACCTAGAATAAAACCAATAATATTATAAGATTTGTCTAATCTAAGATAAATTAGTTTGGTGTGAGGCATAGATAGGTACTATACGATTTTATAATTTTATGTATTTTATTATGCTTGTGTGATAAGTATAATTTTACTCATATTACTACTTATTTATAAAAAATAAACTACTCGTATTACTTTTTTATCTTTTCTTTTTTTTTAACCTAAAATAAATATGTATACAATGAAAAAAAATACAAAAATTGATTATTTTTAAAATCTTTGTATATCACTGTATACATGTGCCAAATCTCAATTCAATACGATGAAAAACCTTGAAGTTACAGATTTTTGATCCGATAAGGACCCAAATTTTCCACTGTGCGGCGGCGACACGGCGGCGACACGGCGGCGACGCGCGACGTGCCGGGATGACAACGATACAAATACGAGTACCTATAGGATTTCTATGTACTTATTATAGTCTACTCGTGTTTTTGTTGATTATACGACGTACTTTATATTACATTGCCAAGTAAATGAATGAAATCTTAAATAGATAGCTGATGTAAGTTTTCTCATTTGTAAAGTCATTGAAAATTTCAAAAGTAGGCGGTGCCGCTCCATTACTCATCCTTGTGTTTCTATTTGCCCTAACACACGGCGCCGCGGCGCGGCGGCGGCGCTCCGCCTGGCGCTACTTGTTGCGCCCCACTACCCGCGCTATGGGATTATATTATGGGGTTTTCGTCATAAAAATTACGCCATAAAAAACTGATAACTTGCAAAATTCTTTTTTTTAATTTCGATCTTCGATCAATTTCGCAGTCAATTGGTTTTACTTTTAGTGCTGTAGCAAACGTCAACAGTCGCAAAAAGAAGTAAATTATAATTGACGAAGTAATATTTTAAACCTTGACTTTGAGTGTCTGAAAAAAATGCTTATTAAAACGAACGCAATATCTCCATTATCGTCGTATGTGTTTGAGTGTATAACATCTACATCTATCCATGTAATGTATGTCTCATTAATTCCGTACTAACTACTAGCGAAAATCTTTAACCTAGCTCTAACACTGTAAGAGTGTAGGCAGTAGAGACTAGGGCCTACAATATCACACACTTCCGCAGTACGTGGCGGCACGTAGGTGACATAACGTGCGCGCACGTCCGCGACCGCCCATTACACTCTAATTGATATTTTACTGCGAGCACTTCGGAGCTATGTGCTATACGTCATAGAATTATCACGGAGACATGAATTATCCCGGCCCCGATATAATGACACAAATGAGGGTCAGCAAATTACTGACGTTATCTCTCCAGTCCGCCCGCCATGAGTTATGGTCTTAGGTATATATTATGGTCGCTTGTAATATTCATTAATTTAATCATAATAACTAATTGGACTACCCAACTACTGTCATTTGAAGTCATTAGTCTACTAAGGGCCTAATATTTACTATAGAGCAGCGGTCGTCACACTTTACTGGCCAAGGGCCACACATGACAATATGAGTGCCAGCACCGGGCCACATAATATGTGAAGGGCGCTCCAAGAGCGGTTCTGCACTAATGCCTTTTTTACACCTACCGAGTAGAGTGGCGAGGCAGTACTCTCGGCAAATTTTATTGGTCGAGAACACTGTCTCGCCACTCTACTCGGTAGGTGTAATCAGCGTGAGTAAACCTATGAGTGAGTTGCACTACACCATGAAACAACTGGATTAGGTTATTATTATGACATTTGTTAATTAAATAAACATTAACGAATTTTGGCCGGTTACGTTTATCGTTAAATATGGCGTAATTTTAACCATTGTGTAGTATAGTTGACCATTCAAATAATTTACTTTGTCGCGGGCCACACATATAACGGCCACGGGCCGCAATTTGACGACCACGGCTATAGAGGTTCTCTATGTTTTGATAGTTGGTCAAAAGTTCAGAACTTAGATCCAATTTTTGCAAAGAAATAATTGTATTGTGTACAAAGGCTTCAGTATTCAAATAAACTATATCCATTTAAAAGTCTTTGAATATTTTAAAAGCACTTGACATGATACTAGATAGTGAAGTCACACCGGGCAACATGGCGGCCGGCAAGATGGCGGCGGGCGCGCCGGACGCGCTTTGTGAGACCGCCACATTCAAGTTGTTAGTTTCAAACCGACAGAGAGTACGACAGTTTATTGTATTTTTGCAAATAATACTCTCTGCTCCACTTTAAAGTTATGAAGCTCGCGAAAGCATTTTTATTCACTTAAAATTCTAACGCAAAACAATGGCGCTCATACTCGACACCAAAAGGTAAAAGGAAGAAAAAATGCTAAGTGGACGTCATAAAATCAAATGCACGTCAAACTTTCTTAATTTGTTTTTAAACATTTTCCTCAATTTGTTTCCGTCTCCCGGGGCCGGGAACGATGACTGTCAAGATTCGAGGAGGCCTGGAGGGGGACAACTTAATAGGAATTGACACGAGTCGTCCCGCCCCCGCCCTCGCCGCCTTAACGAGGATATTATCAGGACGACGAGCTGGAACAAGCGTCTCCGTGTGGCGTCGAAACGTGACAGCCGAGACCAAGAGCGAAGCCACATTGCTCCGTTACGTCGCGGCGCCGCTCCGACGTTTTACGTTTTATAAAAAACACGTTTGTACGGCTTCAGTCTCGAAATCAGCGGGCAGCGGGGCGGGAGCGGCGGCGGCGCGCGATAATTTCTATGGATAAGCCGTCTAGCGGCGAACGGCGCGCGGCGTACTAGACGGCTCATCAATGTAACATTGTCACGCGCCGCCACCGCTTCCGCCCCGCTGCCCGCTGATTTCGAGAATGAAGCCTAAAGCATCCTAGCGGCGCGGCATAGATGCATTGCGTCGTTGAACGCGGAGTTTTGACGGAGCGATGATCAGGAGATAAAGTAGGAGGGCGAATGATACGTCGCGCTGTCTTCGTCTTGTATTCTTCTTTGTTGACATACGTCGCCATAATGCAGCTATTTGGCATACATTGCGTTACTATGTTTCGACAATACGACTCATCTGTAAGGCCTCTCCGCATGGTAGGCCATGATTACTTCCCCATGTCTACAGTATGCAGCAACCAGTAAGTAAAGACGAATATGTACTACACGCCTGTATTTGCTTATCAAGCGGTGAAGAGGTCGCAAAGCCCTAAAGTCCTAAACCTTATCCTCGCTTTAGTGCTAGTTCAGACAAAGCGGAAACTGCGCGTTTCCCGTGTAGACACCGAGCGGTTAAGTGTGAACGTTGTAAAAACTTGTAATACATCGCCTTTGTAATAAGCTGCGGCCTGCGAGGAACAACTTCACTACGGCAACAAGATTGCCGCTATCGAGTTACCCACGTCACTCCCCGCCCCCCGGCCACGTGCGCGGTGCGAGGTGTTAAGGCCATCCCCCGAGCAAACGACCTTGACCATACATTTGACGCGTTGCCGAGATCGCACAAAAATTCTATTTTTTTACTTATCTCAGTTCAAAATTGATCTAAACAAAATTTAAAACGGGTAATATGTAGTTAATGAAATTGTCTATCTATTGTTGTGTGTTTCAAATAAACGTAATTTGTAAATACTAGGGAGATGCTGAAAGTATGCTTCAATTTTAATAAATTGGTATTACTTTGGAAGCTAATATCATGAGTATAATAAACAAAAATAGAAAATTTAAAACGGGGACAGGAATGTTGATATACTGAAGATTATTGCTGTAGTTTTATTATAACTTTGTAGCTTTTAAATTATGAGTTTATAAGGCTCTAAATACGGTAAATTACGGAATCTCCGCAGGGGAAGGCCCTTAACGCGACTTATTAGTTTACACTTTAGCTGGAACACGACTAACACGGATAATTTGGTGTCTCAACCTTGTGTTAGCTCTGTAGTATGCTCTATACTAGTTTCTGAATAGAATATAAGTAGCTCTATTTCTGAAACTCATAAAGAAAGCTTTACTTTACTATATATACCATGTATACCATAATTATCGACGCGGGTTGGAATTTGTGTTTTATTCTTGTTGTTTATTCGAGTAGACATGGAATACTCATAGTTTAGCGAATGAGGAGACACTCAGATTTCAAGAATAGCAAAAACAAGGCAGTTTTGCTTACTCGCCAAATGCAACCGGGCTTAGGGTGAAGGTAACGAGCGTAATTTTGTGAGACGTGAGTCGCAGAATTTCGGTCGCGTAAATATTTTTTCATACAAATCATGACTTACAAAATTACGATCGTGTGAATGAAATAGAAATTTTCTATGAAACTTAATGCAGCAGAATTTCTGCTGACCGAAATTTTGTGACTCACGTCTCACAAAATTACGCTCGTTTGGCCTCACCCTTAAAGAGGGATCACGAATTTAGTTTACTTTTTAAAAAACACAGTAATATAATTATCTCAGTTTGCTGGCCCACACTTACCGCGAGTTCTGTATTTATTATTTAATTTTTGTCTGAGTCATAGCTATATGCCGAGTGACATGAGGAGAACGACAGTGGTACCTGTAGTTAAATGTAAAACTGGGGACATCAGTGATAAAAATAATTACAGGCCTATTTCGCTAGCGACTGTCATCTTTAAAATATTTGATAGTGTTTTGAATGCGCAGTTAAACGCTTATGTGAAGCAACATGATAACCAATTTGGTTTAAAACCGGGTCTATCGACTGAAAGCGCTGTGCTGTGCCTTAAGAGTACTGTCTCTTATTATGTAAAGAGAGGAACACCTGTCATCGCCTGCTTCCTTGACCTTTCCCGAGCTTTTGACCTCGTTTGTTATAATATCTTATGGCAGAAGCTCCATAAACATGGCCTACCAATAGAACTTATAAACATCTTAAAATATTGGTATAATAATCAAGTCAATAGTGTGCGATGGCAGGGCGCTTTGTCTCGCGCGTTTGGTCTCGAATGTGGCATGCCGCATGAGACAGGGTGGGCTGACGTCACCAACCCTGTTCAATATCTACGTCAATGATTTGATACGTGAGCTCAGTCTCACCAGGGTCGGCTGTCATATAGACGGCGTCTGCGTAAATAACATCAGCTACGCAGACGACATGGTGCTACTTAGCGCATCTGTATGTGGCATAAGAAAGCTTATATCCATTTGTGAGTCCTATGCAAATACCCATGGCCTGATCTATAATGTAAAGAAGAGCCAGGTCATGGTTTTTGGACTGGGGGGCAGGTGTCCACCCAGTGTCCCATCTGTCTATATTAACAAAAGTCTCCTAGAAAGGGTTTATAAATTTAAATACTTGGGACACTACTTGACACCTGACCTTAAGGATGACTCTGATATTGAGAGGGAACGGAGAGCGCTATCAGTGAGGGCAAACATGCTCGCTCGTCGGTTTGCGCGTAGCTCACATAATGTCAAAGTGACCTTATTCAGGGCTTATTGCACCTCCTTTTATACGGGTAGCCTGTGGGCCAATTACACCCAGAAATCGTATAGCGCTCTTCGTGTCCAATTCAACAACGCGTTCAGGGTGTTGTTGGGGCTGCCTCGGCGCTGCAGCGCGTCAGGGATGTTCGCTGAGGCACGTGTAGACTGCTTTTATTCAACCATGCGAAAAAGATGCGCATCCTTGGTGCGACGGGTGAGGGGCAGTACCAACAGCATACTGAGAATGTTTGCAGAACGATTGGACTGTCCTTATGTTAATCGATGTGGAGCTGTGTCACATGGATTAGAAAAATAGTTGATAACTTCATAATATTATAGTAGCTGTTAGCGACTATTTTGTTAAATTAAATCGTTATTTATAATTAATAATTTTTAAAATACTAACATTAGCTTTTAAGAATCAAAGTGTTACTAACAATAGGGCCAAATGTAGTCTGAAAAATAAAATTTATTATTATTATTATTATTATTATTAATTTTAAAAAAATACAATACAGCCTATTAAAATTCGTTAACATACTCGTCGCCTCTTGGGAGTTATTGTTCCCGACCGGAACCTCAACACCGGAAGTGCGTAATGAGCGCCGACGGCACAACACTCGAAATTGGAAGGCGTCGTCGGCTCCATCTTGGGGCCCGTTGTTACCTACTTTATTAAGGTACTCAACCCACACACTATACAGAGGGTTCGTAGTTATTTTACCCAAAATTACGCTCAATACGCTTTATGACAAGGACATAAGGGCTATTCTCATACAAAATCAGAGGTAAAACTGGAGGGACTATAAGCAATTTGCTTTTTTTAGGTTCCCGATTAATTTTATGGACAACAATTTACGAAAAATATTGCTTTAATAAGATAGTGTTGGCACCACAGAAATAAATCTTGATTAATTTCTGTGGTTGGCACGCTATTAGCTAAAATAAATTCTTACTAACGTCTATAATATGACGCTGTTTACGCATCATCAGTAAATAATTCAGTAACTACAAATTATCAAGACCAAATTGTAATTTTATTTCTACTTGAGTACATTGATTATCATGTACTTTATGAATATAATCAAGGAAGTAAAGTTAACTATACCATTTCTTAATTGAGGTTAACACGGCGTAGAGAAATAAAACTTTAACTCAAAACTTTTAAACAAAGTACCGACAAAAAGAGCGGCTTTATTGCTAGTTGCAATTTCTGATTTCTCCCTACCAACCGAAAATCAGGAAGACAATATAACATTATTATGCATTTATATTTACCATACCCTTCATAATGTGACAAGGGTAAATGCCATTAATCCATTAACTATGCGTAACAAGTAGCAACCACTCATCGTTAATTCATCGTTAAGTATCAGACCACTAACCGCTAACCGGTTTGTGCACCAGTGGTCACCACTAACGCCACAGGCCCACAGGCCGGGCGAACCACTCGTCACGACTCACGACTATTCATTAGCGCCCATCACTTCGAGCTCTCAATCTGTGGTCGACTCAATTTGAACTAATACAATTACCTAAGTAGAGATCCGTACAATTCTATTACCAAATCAATTGCCAAAGAATTTTATAATGAACTAGATGACGCCCGCAACTCCGTTGCGCCAAAATTCGTTTATCGCGCGGGAACCGTATATTTTTCCGGGATAAAAAGTATCCTATGTCCTTTCCAGGAAAATATGAATACGAAATTTAACCAAAAATAGCGGTTTGGGTGTGAATAGAGAAACAGACAGACAGACACACTTTCGCATTTATAATATTAGTATAGATGATTGAGTACAAATTAGGTATAATAAAATTTTCCCTTTTTTCGCATTTTGTATTTAACATAATTCATTATTGATTCGAAGAACTTACTCGAAAAACTTGAAAGTTATAAACAATTATTGTTACACCAATTCTCAGAAAAAATTACAGACAATCTTTAAAAACAATATTAACGAGAAACTTAACTCGTTCAAGAACAGAAAAAGAAAAACAAAGCATTCATAACTTTGTCAGAAAAGTTTCTAAATACTTTAATCTTTCCCCACAAAAAAGTTTGAGTAAAATTTTTATTGTGTTACAAGTCACAGCCCATTTCATATTGCAACTCTTTAGTGTAGGCGCACACGATGCGACAGGCGTCTGCGACAGCTCGACGACTAGACGCAACGACAGGCTGCGGCCGACAATTTTCATATATTTTGTTCGAAGCTCCGCACACTTGACGTCAGAGTCGCAGAGTCGCAACGACAAGCTAGGGGAGCCGCACGCGCTCGCGTCAAGTCGCTGCGTCTGGAATCGCATACACGCGCACACACGACGACAGTCGCGCGTCAGTCTCGCTGTGAGCGCTATCCAAGGTGCACGTCTGTTGATAATCTCAAAATGGATACGTTCGATGTTGATGTGTTCATTTCGGACGTCGAAGCGCGTTTTGCTGTTTGGGACTTACGTTCAAATGAGTATAGTGACCGAGGGAAGAAAAATCAGGCTTGGGAGGAATTATGCCTAAGCACCAAGGCAAGTGCAACTAGAACCTCATCCATATTCACTCACAAGATGAACAACACGGCCGTCTCCCTCGAATACTCTACTACTAATGATGGCTTCCTGCATGGCGTCTGTTGCAACGACTAGTCGTCGATGCAAGCGACAGCTCGGCGACTAGACGCAACGACTAGACGCAACGACAAGTCGCACTGTTTGCGATGGCCCTTAATGAAAAACTCCACGAACATAAACAAACTGTAACTTTTAATTTTATATTTAATGGGAAGTTTCGTAATTAGCTTAAAAACTGTGTTCAAATTTGAAATTTCCTTGCTTTATTAGATTGATTTTAAATACTAGTTTTTAATTTTAGTACGGCTATTATTATTTTATGCTTGAAAAACTTCTAATTAGTAAGTTAAAAACCCTTTAAATTATTTCTCTCGATTTTTCCTTGTAAATCTTATAGCGGTCTGCCATTTGGAGATACATAATATATGTATCTAAAACCAAGTAAACAATTTGTTATGAAATCAGAAAATTTACTCGGTTGTAAGTTATTCATGATAGTACATAAAAGAAAACTTGAAAACCTTTTCAGTTCTTTTAGTTTCAAAATTGGAATTGAAACTTCTCACGGAAGATGTAACGGATGGTTTGTCTCCAGATTCAATATACAATCACTTCGTGCCGGGCCATTTGTCAGCGATTTATCCCCCCGCGACCCCCCGGGACCTCTGGGGGTACAGGGGGTGTAATTGACGACAGAGATCGGGTTCAGATACTTACGTGATCTCCATACAGAGGTGATACACAAACTTTCTAGACGGGTTTGTATTAGGGCAGTTTGATAGCTGATGGAACTCAAATGAAACATTTTGATGATAGAGTAGAATGTCTTGCGTTATATTTTTATGTTAGTTCTTTAAGGGTATAGGTGGCATCAACCTTCCGAATTGCGGCCCGAAGTTACACTTAATTATTGTCTTGTATATTGTTGAAAATAACTTTAAAAATTAAATATAACAGTAGTGCTTTTTTTGTAAATTGTTTTCGAGTAACAATAGGAAATATAAAAGCCGCAACCGTAATAGACAAAAATAATATCACAGTAATTGAAATCTGCCATCAAATAACCATTACTGATCGATAACGTATAATTGACCCGACACAAGCGTATCGACACAGTTCGATCTAATCACGAACGAGTCGGTACTAATAGCCGGGGCAGGTCGGACCCGATATCGGGCAAGGTCGCGACCCGTCACCCGACCCGACGCTAGCGTGACAGCTGACGGGTCAATAAGCCACTACACTACTCGACGACTCGATACTGAGGGGTATCGAGATTATTATCTTAATATAACGTCCACTTGCGCTAGTCGAGAGTTCTTGTTCAGCGAACTAACAATCGTGACTTCTCGAGAAGATAGAGCTTCTCATCTTAATTTAGAATATGGCGTGCAGTATCGAATTTATATTTTTTATGAGAGTTGGCCACTTTATTTCCGCCGCCCCATGTACTTAATCTGTAGGGCCTCTATGGACGCTGCCGCCCCTAGGCTGTGGCCTATAATGGCCTATTTATAAATCCGGGGCTGATTGCTTGCCAGATCAATTTTTAAGTCAATACTAAAAATGTACACACGCGTCACTCCCTGGCATCATAATTTTATGTATTTATTTAAATAAATAAAATTATCTCCCTTATTGCAGTGCCGTTGTGATAATGGACGGTTTCTAACCTAAAGCTAAACAGCTAAGTTCCCGGTACCTATTATGTCCCGTGGCTTGGATGGACCTCACAACCAGGTCAGAAAAATCTGCAGACATAAAACGTATGTAAACGTCAGGGCCGCATCGAAACACCGCGTGTTAATGTTACTTCGCTGTAACTTGTAAGTCAACATAAGGATCACTCTCGAAACTCCAAGGTTCATTAAGGCCTTGCGCCTTGCGTAGTGCCATGCCGCATTTTAATACATCGACCCCTAAAATGAAACTCGGCCATAAAACTTTTATGAAAAAATGAGTCCAGCTGCGCTGTGTCACAACGTGCGCGAAGCTCAACGGCCTCCGCTAGCCGAGGTGGACGTCAGCCTTGCGGACAAAATAATATTATGTATAAACACTCGCCATCCGTGTCGTCCGACTTGCGAGCGTCCGTCTCAGCCACCGGAAGCCCTAACTCCGAATGTGTACAGGGTGTACTCACACTTCGATGGCCTTGTTCCAGTTGATGACGTATCCGGAGAGCGCGAAGGTCTCGATGTTGACGACGTGCACGTTGCCGCGCTCCGTCCCCACGTGCAGCCACTTGGACTGCAGCGGCAGGTGCAGGCAGGTGATCCTGGAAGCAACGAGTACGGTTGGAGGAGATATATCATATAGAGCAGAGGCTGACCCATAAACCAGCGATATTCACTTCAGCACCTTTACATTTGGCCAGGGGCCTTAGCATTTGGTCGCGACGGTATAGGATAAACGACGGGGTCAGAAACGAAATGAAACGAGGCGCACAAAAGTCATACAAAAGTTAAATCTCAAATGCGGCTTGACATTTTAACTGCCTATTTTGCCAATGCAAAATAGGTCTCGTAACGTCTCGTCCCGAAGTTTGAAATCTGAAGTCTTCTGTGAAATAGTTGCTGGGTTTTGGGACAGTCACATAAACACCAACTAGCCATCATTTAAACATAAATGAAATGATATTATTTTCTATCAGCGAGGATTTCCAACAGATTTCTACCACATTTAAATGAGTACCTACTTTTCGATGAACGCGGCTAACGACCGCAATCGACAAAAATTCAAACTGGCCACTTTATAACATAGGCACAGACATAGGCTATAATATATTTTATATTTGCTCTACGCCACTACAAAGAAGCGGCGGCAGGGGTCACTACACCAATGACAAAAAAAATCTATTTGAATTTTTGTCGGTCGCGGTCGTTTGCGGCAAAGATCAGAAAGTAAGTACTTACATATTATATTAATAACATTCGCAGAGCCTTCGCGAATTTCCGGCCGCGTTTCGAGCCTTGGGAATAGTAAACCAAAACATTCAACGTAATGCTAGCAAGTTCCTATGTGATGGTAGGTCAGGTACAGAAGGAGGGTGTAAAGAATGTGTAGAGTGACACATGCAGAAATGTTACAATACTCTCCGTCTCCGGTCGGCAACCTTTTGGCAGGCAAGGGCCACAAGGTGGCAAAACAAACTAAAGGCAGGCCGCAGGCCTTATACTCGTATTAACCATAGAAGCCCAATATTCCTACGCATTTCTAGACTTTAGAGAGCTTTCTAGACGACAAATAATTAAAAAAAAAGTTTCAACCTCTCTGATAGATGGCACTAGTAAAAAGTGAGCTGTCAAAATTTGTAAGAGAGAGTATTATAAGAGGATTCAGAAAAACAAAGTTTTTATTACAAAATGACACAAACAGCAACTTTTTTAAGTTGCGAAAACTACTAGAAATTTTAGAAAACATTGTTTTTGATACTAATAACTTATTCACAAAACATTCACAGGCCGCAAGTAAAACGTTCGCGGGCCGCATGCGGCCCGCGGGCCGCGTGTTGCCGACCGCTGCTCTAGGGGAACCGATCATTGAAAACAAAATATTATGTCCTTAGAACTTGTTTAGTGTTCTCTTCAAATGAAAATGCAGATTATAGCAAGAGATATTCTTCGAGTATTACAATTTATAAAAACGTCTTGTTTTTCGTTTATTTTTTGATGCCAAATAATATTTTCTTTTAAAGCGTCTTGATGTGTGTTCTTTTGTTTTGTTCTAGAATACTGAATAACCTACATAAATCGAGTGCGCCGTGGATGACGTCACAAAATCTCGTAGGCCACGGTTTTCATAGGTTATGGATTGATGAGATGGCGATATTTTGTATGGAAATATCGAGACAGTTGGGGTTTAGATGAATAACGATGCTTCACATCTATTTCTCACAAGTGTGGCCTCTACCCTACTGACATCTTCAACAAAGTGTAAAAATAACTACTGCAACCTCAAGATTAAAAACGAAACTATTTTCCCCCATTTTAATGCGAAGCACTCTTTCATTATTGCGAAGAACGAAACTCAAAAGTCAAAAGTAATAAAGTAAAAAGTCGGCGCAGCACGAACCGCGCCATGGAGCTACGATCACGAACAAAGACTACATTACGGTTTAGTTTTACAGACCGCCGTATTACAGAATTAAAATAAAAACACAGAGATACGGCACAACATTTCAAATAGAAACGTTATTTAGAAAGATGAGAGAGTAAAAATATAATGAAAATAATATTTTGTTATAAGCGTAGCAACTAGCAGGGTATCTTGGTAAATGATATCATATATTTATGTTGAAACGATTAAGCACACAACGACACGCTGTAATAAAGAAGAGTTGATGAGCTTCTTACTTTTTGTCTGTCTATATCCATTAATTAAATATATTTTTGACTTTGCAAAGTTTCAAACAAAAGTCAAACTTTCTAAGTGCAAAAGTATAGCTCTCAAAGGCGGTATTTTACAAACTTTAAAAACTATGTTAAACGAACAGAAACAAGATGCATTTTGATTAGTATTTTCTTTAAAACTTTCCACTGGAACAGAAGAAAAGATGTTGAAAAACTAGCGTTTCCCGTCCGCCGGCCCGCTGTAAAAACTTCGCTCGAGAGTTCTTGCGAGTTTTCCCCTTTTAATTATTGTTTTAGAATATTCTTTTCTCGTTCATGTTTAAATAGAAGTTTATACAGAATAATAATCGTTCTAGAGACTTCAGTTAAAACGTATGTTTATTTAGTGAACGTTTGCGCTGCGTTCATTACAATAATTGTGTCGTTACATCAACAACAATATTTGTGTGGAATGTGTTGTCTGCGGCACTCGAGCCGTTGAATAAATATTATTTCATTTATTATTAAAAATATTATTTCGCGTCATTAAGCACGCCCAAATTAAATTACGTCTGTGTAATTACTGAACGTCTAAAACCGGCTTTTGCTAACAGCTGCTTCATCAAATATTTACATGCTTGTATCACGTATGTTCTTATTTTCTGTATAGGTTATCTGTTACAAATTGGTAACGTTTACTTCGTTGTATGTATTAAAGACTATTTATAGATACAAAGAAATAAACAGATGAATATTTACTAATTTGTTGGCTGTATGAGTAAGCTTCGAAACTACCGACCCAATTTTGATAAAAGGACTGTGTAATAGAGTAAGAGCCCGCCATGGTCAGACCTTCCTCAGTTTCGTAAAGCTGAAAGTTTACCTGTTTGTGGCCTTTACAGAGGTAACAACGACCAGCAACTATGGAGTTTCGGTCGCGGTTACTTTAGGAGGTATCCAGTTCTGAAGGTCTACCTGATCTTCCGGAAAGAGTAAAGCTCAATTTCATATAGCTTATATTCTTCGCGGTAAGTGGAGGAAACTTTATTCAAGTATTAGACTTTGAGGGTGCCTAGCAGTGGGAAGCAACCGTCAAAAATGTCCGGCACTGGAAGACGAGATTCCTCCACTTACCGCGAAGAATATAAGTTCTGAAATTGAGCTTTAATCTTTCTGGAAGGTCAGGTAGACCTTCAGAACTGGATACCTCCTAAAGTAACCGCGACCGAAACTCCACAGTCGCTGGTCGTTCTTACCTCTGTAAAGGCCACAAACAGGTAAACTTTCAGTTTTACGAAACGGAGCAAGGTCTGGTCATCGCAGGATCTCGGTCCATAAGAAAAATAGTAGACCAAAGATATAGGGCAGTTATCGTCGGTACAAAATGCACTGTTCCTCGGGGAATTTTTTACGCGCATGACATCGCGAACAACATCTAGTATAGAATTATGTTCGTAAGGTTTCACATCAAGTGGTAGCGTAGCAGTATATTACCCCTTTAACAATAACAGCTCTCTGTTGGACGATTACAATAACTTATTCAGGAGGTGTAGATTGTGACGTCGTTCTTATAATTTATGGTTTACGGTTTATCTTCACAAAGTAACTCGTATAGCGTATGTCGTGGGCGAAAAACAAATCTCTCGGGTACAGCACATTCTGCAATTAAACTCCATTCCCGTGGTTTTCGATTCTGATTTAGCTTCAATGATCTGTACTCTGAACTAACTTAGATCAAATCGCCATCGTGTTGATTAAAAATCAAACTTCTCGAACTGTTAGTTACAAATAGATCTACCGACCACGATCGTGCGCTAGTCGAGATATCTTACCGAAAGTTACTGAGATCTAGGTAACATGATTTTCTATTATGTCAGAAGTAAGCTGTAGTAAAATTCATCGAGACCCACCCAATAGTTTAGAAACCTAAATCTATACTAATATTATAAAGCTGAAGAGTTTGTTTGTTCGAACGCGCTAATCTCAGGAACTACTGGTCCGATTTGAAAAATTCTTTCAGTGTTAGATAGTCCATTTATCGAGGAAGGCTGTAGGCTATATATAACATCACGCTGTGACTTTTAGGAGCGAAGAAACAGAGGAACATGTGAAAAAAAACGGGGAAAATTATTCATCTTCGAGAGCTTCCGTTGCGTGCGCTGCAAAACCGGTCCAAGATACCCAAAAAATATGTATGGAAGAATTATTCCTTTTTAATGATCTAAAAAAATGTCTGTGATAATACATGTCTATCTTTTAAAATTAACTAACAATAATCGTTTTTATATGGTCTAAGAATCAAATTTGGTCGAAATGAATGCATTCATGAAATAGACGCAGACGAAGTCGTGGGTAACGGCTTTAATTTATAAAGCTGAGGAAGTTGTTCGCCAAAATAAATATGATGCCCATAATAAGTATTCCACGGTCCACGCAAACGAAGTCGCGGGCACAGCTAGTACAATATAATTATTCCCCTAATATGTTATAATAATGAGTTCATAAAACAGTCTCGGCAATTCTCGGTATAATATATGAAATCAGCCACTAAGTAGAACACGACACGGGCTCGTGCGGGCTTCATGGAATTCGGTAATGTGTCACATTTGTGACGTAACCTCGTGATTCGTGAATGGGGACTATGTCACGGCTATATTTCAACTTGCCTGGTGTGTACTATCAAAGTTGTTAGTATTTTTGAAAATTAGATTACTTTTTTAAATATTAATGTTACATACTTTATACCTTAAACAGCACGTAACCTCAACATCTATTTTAATAATTAATAATTGATACTCAAGAGCGAGAACTATCATTATTGAAACTCTTTTTCGAAGGCAGGAAAATGGACATAAAAGACCTAATTCATACAAAAAATACTCCTTGCTGTAGTTGTCATTATCTCTTGAACAAAGATAGCACTATAAGCGTCAAAGTGGAGTATTTATTAATAACTAGCTGTCCCGGCAAACGTTGTTTTGCCATATAAAGTATTTCGCCCATATTATTTTATTGAAGTGACTAAATAAGTATGGCACCATGACAACGTCCATCGCTATCCCGTCGCACAAACAATAGTCGCCGTCAGTCTCGAGTTGTAATAATTTATTTTATTCAACAAATGCACGTCTTATCAATATAAATAAAAAGTAGCCAGTAGCCGATTCTCAGACCTACTGAATATGCATATAAAATTTGGTAAAAATCAGTAAAGCCGTTTCGGAGGAGTACGGTAACTAACATTGTGAACACGAGAATTTTATATATAAGAAGATTAGGCGTTAAAAATCTGGGGACACGGTAGTGTCCCCGCCGAGAAAAGCCAAGCGAAGCGCAAGGGCACTGCCTACCTTTTCTCGAAGTGTTTCGCTGTTTTTTTGAACCTTCATAGAATTGGTTTTCGTTGTAGCAGATAGTTCATATTTTCAGGATATGATGTCATCAATAGACTTATTAAGCATACAAAGTCTCAATTGAACAACTCTAATACTTCAGAATTTATAGATATCTAAAATACGCAGATTTCGTCACTGACACACTGATGGTCATCAAAATGTTTGGCTACTTTCCGAAGTGCTAGAAAGCCGAAATTTAGTATGTAATCTTAGTTTAGTATACAAACAACAAAAAAATTCATAAACTTGTAGTTTTCGCCCCCCATCCCCTAAAATGGGGGGGTGGAAGTTGACCCTCATAGAGTTGGTTTCCAATATAGCAGATAGTTCATATTCTCAGGATATGATGTCAATAATAGACTTATTAAACATACAAAGTCTCAATTGAATAGGTCTAATACTTTAGATTTTATTGATATCTAAAATACGCCGAAATTTGGTTACGCCGTAAAATAAGTTTAGTTGGGGTAATGGAAGTTTAAATATGAGACTTTCACCAATTTTATGAATTAGGACATGAAAGTTTACACGGGATAGACATTAACTAAAAACCTCTTAATTAAAAATATTAAAAAAAAACTAAAAGACTGCCTAGCAAGTAGCAACTTACAAAAGGGACTGAAATCCCACCAAAAACATTTCATGTAAAATGTTACCTCGACGACCACAAAAAGTTTGCCCTGTGAAAAAGACATCAGATCTAATGTGGAGCCAAGCTTCTGAATATACACGGCCTAACTCTGTCGACCCTAACTCCAACAAATTCTACATATCAGTAAGTATGTATGGCTTGGCTGTTTCGTTACTTACTTTAGATCAGACACTAAATATTCGTCTCACCTCCACGACAATGGTAGCGAAACAGCGAAGCCATACATACTTACTGATATGTAGAATTTGTTGGAGTTAGGGTCGATAGAGTTAGGCCGTGTATATTGAGAAGCTTGGCTCCACATTAGATCTGATGTCTTTTTCACAGGGCAAAACTTTTGTGGTCGTCGAGGTAACATTTTACATGAAATGTTTTTGGTAGGATTAAAGCTTTTTTTAATCGTTCAGCATACGAACTGAAAAATTATTTTGGGTACGGGCCTTTATGAGTGTATCGAAAACCAGCCTATCCCTATTTGCAAACGAATTACCAACGTTCAACCATTTTCTGCGTGCCGTTAGTGAATGTTTGCGTTTATCAGTAGTCACAACAGCGCTGTTTTCAGTGGCCATTTCCTTTAGCCGGTGTTCAGTGATGGGTGCACACTATGCACACACACACACACACACACACACACACACACACACACACACACACACACACACACACACACACACACACACACACACACACACACACACACACACACACGTGTACACACATAAACTGGGCCCTATCACGTTCGATTTCCAGCACAATCTATCCGCAGTTTCGCTCCACTAGAGCTGGGACGGGTAGAGATGGCAAAAAAGTTGAAACTTTTTTGAGCTAGATTGTATAATGTTTTTCAGAGTAAAGTGGTAACAAAAGTTATGAATTATTTTACATGTTACGTAGCTAAAAATTGAGAGTGTACAATCTGTTAACAGCATCTGAAACTCTTTGTGTTTTTTAGGAAAATTACTAACGATGCTATGACTTTGGAGTAAGGAGGATTTCTGAGCACTGCTGGTAGGATGGCGGCGCTGTGGACCTAGATATAATGTTTATTAAATCTGATTTATATGAAATATTGTAACTACCATATTTTTGCAAAATTCTTCTTTTTCTAACTAAAAATGTAATAAATTTAATATTAAAATTAGGCAAAAGTAATATTTTTGGCGCTTGTACTCGGGCCGTGTTTACTGTAGCACAAAGGCCGGTAAACCCACGGTTAGCTAACCCCGGTTAAACACTAAACCGTCCTCAAACGTGCACACTTCGTCCAGGTACTTTAAATTAGCTCAGATCACACTCCGTGCAGTTTAAAATTAAACTTTCATGTTAACATTTAGCGGAAGTTATATTTGTTACAGTTTGTTAGTTTTCGCTGTCAAGAATTTAGATCAATATTAACCTAGTGACGGTCAATAAAATATTAGAGCTAAAAATATATATTTATCTGAATATAGGGGAATATAGAGTAGATTATAGAGTAATCATATGAGTTTAATAAAGGCAAAACGTTTTTATTTAAAACACCCAAAAGAGAGTAGAGAGTTAGTAATTCAGGATTAAATTCCGGATTATTGACTCAAGTTTGATTTAATGCATAATGTGAAATTGCAAACTAAAAATTGTAACCAATAGCACTTAAGATACAAACATGTTGAGTAGAACATGTGTTCACGAAAATATTTAATTGTGAGACCAATTTGTCACGAAACTCTTGCAAATAAAGATTATGATAATGATTTTAGTAAGCACGACAACGACTGATGATGAAACAATTTATTTAGAACATTTTATTTAGAATTTATTTTTAATAAACTTCAACGAAATATTATACGTAATGAACGTTGAAAAATGTGATATTTTGTAGCATAAAGCGGAGCAGTGAATGAGAAATTTTAATTAGAACCTGTGAATGGGCGGTGATTGGGTACCGAGTTCCAATCCCGGCCAGATCCTTTGAACGAGTAATCGGAGCTGGACTAAACACCTCCCCCCCTCCCCCCACTTCATACCTGATCGCTATTTAGGATTGCACTTTATTAGCTTTTTATTAAATCGACAAAAGAAAGAGGATCGGTTGAAAGCAATTACTACTTTGGAAACTCGCCTTACTCATTTCAAAACACTTTTAAAGAAACTCAATGTTATTTCACCGCTTGTTCTCCATGGAAAAAGATCATCACATAATTAAACTAATCTATTGTTATTATGGCGCAATACTGCAAATAACATTTTAATATTAAATTACTTAAATACTTTTTATTGCTAAGTACAACTTCACTAGATTATTTCCATTTAGTGTAATTAAAAAAACCGGCCAAGTGCGAGTCGGACTCGCGCACGAACGGTTCCGTACCGTTATAGAGCAAAAATAGACCAAATATTGTGTTTTTTGTATGGAAGCCACCCATAATTTTTTATTTTATTTAAATATTATTATTAATTATTAAAGTACACATATATTTAAGGCCTTTGTGAAAATTTCAAGTGCCTACCTGTTGCCATTATTGATATCAAGCAAAAAAGGCCAAAAAAAAAACACGTTTGTTGTATGGGAGCCGCCCTTAAATATTTAATTTATTTTATTTTTAGTATTTGTTGTTATAGTGGCAACTAAATTACATAATCTGTGAAAATTTCAACTCTCTAGCTGTTACCGTTCTTGAGTTACAGCCTGAAGACATACAGACAGACAGACGGACAGACGGACAGACAGTCTTAGTAATGGGGTCCCGTTTTTACCCTTTGGGTACGGAACCCTAATTACATTCTCAAGATGAATAGCTGCCAAAATGGCAATACGGCAAGTGACAGATCAAATATCGCGACTCGAAGAAAGAAAGTTGACAGATCGAGCAGCAAGTTTCCCTAGGTAAATGGCGCGGAGAGTTCGCGAGTTTATCGAGTTTTGGGCGAGTTTCCGCGAACTTCTAGGAGAGTTAATAGTTTGAGATTTCGTTGGTTTCTCGAGTTAGTTCGTAGGTGTTAAATATTCGTTTGTTTAACTCGTTCTCTCGAAGTGGGACAAATTCGTCTCGGAACGGAAAACTGGTTTACTTTTATAACTTTTAAAGTGGTTTCGATTTTAAAATAGTAAATTGTCGCCTTTCGAACAGAGCAAAATTGCAGCTGAACGCTTTTTCACATTTGAAAAGGAAATTTGGTTAAACGTAACGAGCAGGTACACCTAGCTACGTTTTTGTTTCAGTGATGACCTTCATGTGTACAACAAATATAATTTTCAGAGGTCGTATCACGTATTTTTGATAAATATTTGTTTCAGCGTTATCGCGGTCACCAGGCGGGCCTGTATCAATAGCGGGTTTCCTGTAAACGGAGATTAGTGGAGATTTGGGCCCACATACAACACTCCGGGTAGTGTATCTGGGCCCATCGTTATAAACGCCCAAAATTATTGCTAATCGTTTGTCGAAACATGCCGTATCTTTTTTAAGTACGAAGAACGAGATAGATGACATTATATATTATTTATGATCAACTAACTGAGACTGCCGTATGTGGTCCTAAGAGTTTATTACGTAACGACTAACGACTATCCCCTATTATGTTTCCTGAAAACTAGTCTTGGGCGTTATCTATTTTTTTTTTAATGAAATAAGGGGCAAACAAGCAAACGGGTCACCTGATGGAAAGCAACTTCCGTCGCCCATGGACACTCGCAGCACCGGAAGAGCTGCAGGTGCGTTGCCGGCCTTTTAAGAGGGAATAGGGTAATAGGGGAGGGTAGGGATGGGAAGAGAAGGGAATAGGGGAGGGAAGGGAAGGGAATAGGGTAGGGGATTGGGCCTCCGGTAATAAACTCACTCACTCGGCGAAACACAGCGCAAGCGCTGTTTCACGCCGGTTTTCTGTGAGAACGTGGTATTTCTCCGGTCGAGCCGGCCCATTCGTGCCGAAGCATGGCTCTCCCACGAATTATCTTATTTAATAAAATTTGTCTTAATATATCCCTTAATTCTTAAATAATATGTCCGGGTCATTTTGTCCCACTGATTTCTTGCAGCGGCAGTACCTCTGCTAGTGTCCAATATATCGGTGATAAAGTGACAGTGCTCAGGTGATAAGATGTTTGTATAAAACCTTTTATAATTTACCTTTTTGATAAGCAGTGTTTCTAGTCTATAAATATGAAATTGTCAAATGTCTTTTTGTAAATAAACATATTTTCGTAATCATGTCCTAAGTTGTATTATTGCTAAAATAAGCATATATCTTATAAACAATATATTATTGTAGTATGACGCAACACAAATATACTATTGCCGTGGTCCGGGATCAAACTGACACCAGATATAATGCTGTTAGAGTGATAGGGCGCCTGAGTGTGACCTGAGTACTTATTTTTATTTTGAACTAGATGACCCGGCGAACTTCGTAAATCGTATCACTTCCCTTCAAATGTAAACCTTCCCTAGACTTCCACGAATATTTCAAGACTAAAACTAGCCAAATCGGTTCAGCCGTTCTCGAGTTTTTGCGAGTGTAACAAAATTTAAAATTCATTATTATTTTTATTTTATTATTTTTATAGATAAGTCTCTACCTAATTACTAGATTCGCCTGTGATCTTTATAATAATTGATATAATTTCTAAGTTTGAACTTAGTACGGATCCTTTGCCTATTAAATAGAAAATTTAAAAAGAAATAAAAGCGTCAAATATTCTGACGGATAGATAAGATTAGTATTAATAAATTAGTTTATAATGTGATCATCTTAAGATTACCTTGAGTTTAAACTATGTGTTTACCTACGTCCTACTATTGTAGCCACCGTTTGGATTTCTAGAATCTAGAGCAGGGGTCACTAATTAGTTTCACTCAGGGTCCAATTTAAGAAATGAAATGAACTTCGCGGACCACACATTTTATAAAAAAAAATATTTATGAAACAAAGGTAATTACGAAAATTACAAAGGTATTTATATACATATCAATGAGAAAAGTGACTATTTTTGTAGCTAATTATCTCTGTGATGTTTAGAGTGAAATTGGTGCAAGCTATTGATATTAAAATCCTGCTCCCTGATTCACTAAGCTATTTCTCGCGGAATGTTTTCGATGGCGAAAACTTTTTCACTTTCAAGCAAATGACAAGTGAAAACTTTCCGATTTTGCTGTCATTTTGACAGTAGTGACATTTCTTTTGTATGAGTGAAATAGTTTCCGCCATGGATTCGAGAAGATCTCACCGCGGACGGGAGTTTGACATCCGACGGCGGAAAATTTTCCGAGGATTAGAGCCGTTTTCGCGGAATGTTCCCGCCACCTCCGAGACTCGTGAAATCTTTTCACTTTGAGGTCATGTCACTCATGGCGGATATTGTTAGATGAAATTATTTAATGATAAGAATAATAAAAGAAAGCAATAATTATTAATAGTCAGTCGTGTCTTGTTTAAAATAAATGTCGTAAGTACTGTAATAATTATGTGTTAAAGTCATTGAGATGTACATCTCAATGATTAAAGCTTTAGGAAGTGTTCATTGAACAATAAATATTTTGATTAAAAAATCATTTTATACCGTACAAAATTTATACAGGAGAATGTTTCTACTTTGTAAATAATAAAGAAAACCGTCAGTCGTTAATATGACGGTGGAAAAATCGTCAGCCAGCGATATAAGTTATAACTTATAACCAAAATAACCATACTTCGCGCTCAATGTATCCTAGGGCGTCGAGTAGACGACATTTCCACCTACAAACATTCAGCTGACGGCGATTTTCATTTGAAAATTACTATAAAATTGTCTCACATACCAATTTTATTCGGTAAGTAATTAATTCGATAGTCAATATTTATGAGGAAGAATTATATAGATTTTACTTGTAAAGCGCCATCTGTTGTTACATACTAAAACTAAAATACCACCTACCGAACCTAAATGTCTATAATCTAGATATGAACCTTTATTGGGTGCGAATTGGGATCTTTATAATGTCAATACAATATGATTCCCAACAATAACTTTGAGATACTCTCAATTTTTATTCCACTCATACTGAAGTAGCTAACGACCAAAACTCTTTATGTATTAATAGAATACTATTGTCTATTATTGTTACAATTTTCGCTCGGTATGAAATGACTTTACAAAATGAGCACTACCTCCTCTACTATAAGTTCCAACAATGGCGGGCATAGCAGCCTTGATTCTTTTAGAAAGAAGAGCCCAAAATGAGGAAAGGGAAAGCCGGTGAAGTAGGAGTTTGGTATTTAACAAAAGAATAAGAGATATGTGCGATCCATATCACGACCCCAACTTTAGTCGCACACGCATAGAACTGATCGCGCGGCCTGTGTGGATGGAGCGCAAAGCTTGCGACAAATGTCCTTTGATCTTTCCGACACCGTGCGGCAAGCTCGCAAACGCGCCGGCCAACGTCTAAATACCTACCGCCAACGCGCGAACGCCCGTTCTACACATTGGGCCAACGCGCCGGCCAACGCGTCGGCCAACGCGTTCGCCTATAAGTAGTGCCGACATAACGCCCGATATAGCTTTGACAATGGTCCGGGAACTAATGCCTGTTTGGAGGGTGCATCCACGCAGAAGCTCTTTGCCAGCAGAGCTAAAGGTATAAATTAGTATATTACACAACGGTGACTGTTTGTGTCACATACACAAATCTCGCAGATTTGACAGTCGGCACATTACACATAGACAATCTTATTTTTTTGGTTTAATTATTTTATTAAGACGTAGCAATTTTTGTAATATTCAAAATCATTCGCTCTGTCGCTCATTAAAGTTTAATGAGCGACAGAGCGAATGATTTTGAATATTACAAAAATATTATAAAATATATTTCAGCTGCGTTTAATGAATAAACGCAGAAAATATATTTTTTGTAAGGTGAGACTAATCAGTCTTAAAAATTTAGTTCATTAAATTAAGAGGTGCAGGAAAATTTGGAGACAATTATAATTATTTTTCGGTCTTTTATCTTGATAAATATCCAAGGCTATATACCGTAGCACTTATTGCCAAAAAAAAAACAGTTATTCTCTTTGGTTTCGGATTCATTTCCGCGACGGAAACTAGTTTGTGAATCGCTGTGTATCTGACAGAAAGTGAAAATATTCCGCGTGAGATCTTTGCGACGATCGTGAATCGGTCAGCTGGAGATGTTCATCAGCAAGTCGATACCGAAATTTTATTCTAACGAAGTTCATCTTGTGGACTCTACGAACAACTTGACACGTTGTTCGTAGAGCCCACATCCTGAGGATGCTCCGGTGTTGGGGCGAAACGCGCGTCGAGGTTTTCAACCTGCATGGTGGTGAGGGGCCTTGCACGGATTTGCCAACATTATTGCTTGTGTGGTATTGGTGTTTGCAGGTTCTTGCATGCGAGTGTACATATAGGCAGTGTGGGAGAGGAGGGAGGTGCTGTAACGCATGCCTATGCGTACACTCACTCATTTACATACAGCTTGAGGTTTATTTCGCGGAATATTGCTAAAAATAATAACATACTTGCGTTTGTATCGATACAAACGAGCGTAAAAAACGTCGTGTGAAAGGGCCCTAAATGCAATCTAAATTATTCCACCGAAGCAACGTTTCCCTCAATTATTATCATATTTCTATGAATTCTAATGCATAAATTGTTAGGTTTAACAACGATTTAAGCTATATTATATTTTGTAAACATTCAAGTAACGAAAGATGAAGTTTGATTTAGTTGATTTGAAATTGAACTATATATATATATATATATATATATATATATATATATATATATATATATATATATATATATATATATATATTTTCTACGGTCTCTCTATCTTGTAATTTTTATATACTTGATTTTTTCTAAGCCCAATATAAAATCACATTCGGGTCCATTATACCCCACTATCCTGACCGCGGGTTATCACCGGAGGGTTGAAAGCTTGGAGGTCAACCCCCAAAAGATACCGTAAACGGTTTACGCGGCCGTAAAAGTCCGCCGGAGCGATAACGTAACTGTCTGCGGGACTACGGAGTACGAGCTGAGGACGTTAATAGTCTACGTCCTACGACTCTACGGATACTGATAACTACGTCACATTACGTAGTTGCCTCCCACTACAAGTATTTATGAAAATATTTTTATACATAACATAATATCCAAATCAGGGGCCGTACCACGAAACTGTTTTGAGACTCAAACAATCGAACGAAAATGCCGCGTCCTACTTTAACAAACGTGAAATGACGTTGTTAGAGCAGGACGCGGCATTCTCGTTCAATTGTTTGAGTCTCAAAACGGTTTCGTAGTAGGCCTACAGTTTCTCAGACAAAACGTATGTATCAAATCTCTATTCTTTTATGTACGTTCGTACTTTATATGGATGGTTATTTCTATGAAAGAGGGTGTGAAAAACGTCGCTACAACTACACTGTAGGGACTGTAGGTATAAATGTTAGACTGAGTATAAGCACAGAATTACTAAATAGGTATAGGTCATCATAGCATTACTACTTAGATGTATCTATCATGATTCATGCGCATACCATGCATGTAAATTGAGATTCACTTGGACCGATTTTCAAATCGCACGTCGAAAATCTACTGTCAAATATCAATACCATTTCCATTTGATTTTGCCGTAGACATGTGAAAATGGGAACTGGGAATAGCCAGTCTGCGTAAGACTGATTTAACAAACATACACTTTATTGTGCACAACAACAATGATAAGCCGACTTGTCGCACGTCAAAATCAATCCATGTAATTCCCCATCATGTCTAACTACATAGGTGGCACCGCGCACGGTAGCGAATACGCCGTGCGCCAAGTCGAGCGTACATACATCAAACTAGCTCTCACCCCTTCGACTTGGTGCTTCGTGTTAGTTTAATGCGGTATCTGCAACAATGGCCGCCACCTAGTAGTAAGGTGCTGTTTTACATAATATCTCTCCTATAGAGATACTACCGCTAGTAGGTATTAAATAGTCTGTCACTAGTTGAAAATTGTGCCTTAAGTCTCAAAAGAATTATAACTTTGTTAAACGCTATAGAATATTGTGTAATGCTTACAGCAGAGTAAACAGAACTAACGAGTAGGCCGACTCAGAAGAGATCTCGAAATTTATACGTTTGACGTAGTATGTCATATCGGCCGGCGCGCGCCGTAGTAATACCCATAGCCACTGACCTCCATTATACAAGTACGCTGGACTAATGATACCCTTTGAAATGACAGCTATTTTTTGTGCCTATTTGAAGCGGAATCAGCTCCCCCAATGTGAGTGATAGGAACTAAATTTGACGTAAAAACACAGAATACAAATTACTCACGGACGTAAAAATGACGTTTGAAAGTCGCCATATTAGGAGTATTTGGAACTAATACTAGTGATGACAACCAATAACGATTAAGCGGCCATTTGCAAGTTACGTCAAATTTACTTCTCTTCCCTCTCACTGGAGGCGCTGATTCCGCTTCAAATAGGCACAAAAAAAGTGGGTATCATAGGTCCAGCGTACTTGTTAATGGAAGTCAGTGCCCATAGCACACGGCGTATTTTTAACGCGCAGATAACGGGCGTATACGCGATTCAAACGATATTCAATCGCAACTTTGTAACTAAGGGCCCTTCCACACGACGTATTTTTTGCGCACTGACGACGCGCGTTTCTGATGCGCTCGTCTTCTGCGTGTTTTCATCGCGTTTTGGCAGATATAAAGTTTAAAACGTGTCGGCTTCCTTCCGTTTGCTGAGCGTTCAACTTGCGTTGGTATCGATACAAACGAGCGTAAAAAAACGTCGTGTGGAAGCACACGTGTGGAACCCTTAAGCACACGGGGCGATCGTGAAACGCGCCTCTACTGCGCGTATACGCGCAGATACAGCGATACAGATGCGCTGTAGTCGCTCGTATCTTTTGCGTTTTGATCAGAGACTCCTCTTGTTCAGTTGTACAATGGGGTCGGTTGAGACAACACTGCTTACGTTGGCTTTAGTACTTCTTTTAAAAAGAAAAAACGTACAAAGAAGCAAATCCATTGGATAGACCCATTTACGAGTGAAAAAAGATTAAGTGGCCACTATCATACAACTTTTAAAAAATTGGTAATACATAGAAGATGGAAGAAATTTACTTCTATGATACAAGCGCGCGCATAGATTCACGCGCGCGCTTGTATCATCAATGCAAACGCAACACGTCTACAACGTCACTACAACAACGTCTACGACGCCGAAGACGCGCGTTTCAGGAACGCGCGTCTTCTGCGCGTTTAAAATACGCCATGTGCTATGGGCCTAATGCGTTACCCAGCATGATGAAACATGTTCAAATTGACACTCGCGCCCAACTCGCGTATATTCGCCCGCTTGTTTGAAGCCGAGGTACTGTTTAAGGTGCGCTTATACGGGCAACTAAAATTGCTCAATTCCAGTCAATACTCGTCAACTATGACGTCACAACTACATCCAGCAATTTGCGGCAACGGCAACAAGCATCAATATTGCGCAACACAATATTGAGCGATATGGCGCACCTTCGTCAACTAGGCAAATACTGTCCTACACGAGCATTTCAGTATCAGCTCGCTATGGACGACATTGTTTCTCGGAAGCAAGACAGCAAGCCGCAAAACAAACAAGTGCGAACGAGATACATATAAAAATTGACTGGAATTTCCAAGCCTATCGAATATTCGTCAATTCGTATCTGTGACATTGAGCGATATGAAATATCTCGAGCAATTAGAAGCAATATCGCCGAAATAACTGCCGCAATTTTTTGAAATTGCTCCATATTGCTCCACTAAATGCTCCAGAGCGATCCATTCGTGTCGCCGGCAATGATTGCTTCCGTGTAAGCGCATCTTTAGTTCTGTCTACTCTGCTTACAGGCTACACTGTACTAGAAAGGGATTGCTGTAGTTATAAGACAAGTGCAAAGTAATACAATGAGATTTAAAATTTGAATACACTTAAATTAAATTATCAATACAGAATATAATTCAGTTTATTTTGTTGCTCATAATGAAGAACAAGTCAGTAAAGCTAATTAAGTAAATATTTCAACCTATCAACCTCATCTGAGATGTAAAAATTATATCGTAATTTGTAATAATTAAATACGACATTTCCGCTTATTAAATTCTCAATTTACCGGCGATCTTAATTATCGGCAAGTAAAATGCCAGCTCAGGGCGGATTAAGCCGGTAAATCCAATTAAAGATCTGTCAAATGCCACCGTTTACCGTCCTGCCGCCCAGCGCTGGCCAGGTGATCCAATTATGCACTTTCCGCTGCGCTGGGGTCAACTTGAGGTGACGTCACAGAGGTGTGTGAATTGACGGGGCGACGGTTGGGGGCTAAATAAATTACGCAAACGGGAAAAATTGAAAATAGCACAGGAAATAAGAATATTAGGAGAAAGCGAACAATATCTCAAGTTTCCATTAATCTTACTGCCGCTATAATGTAATTGGGATCATATTATTATAATAATTAAGATTTGATTTGCGATGTAAAAGTAATATAAACAAACGATGTATTGATCGCAAAAAATGATTTATTTATATTTTGTTTCGGTATGCAGTTAACGTGCTTTTATCAGAAGCCAAAGCGTAACAATGTAGCTTCTACCACCTACTTACTATGACATAATTATTACTTTGTTTTTTAGCAAACATTGAAAGAATTAATAAGGCAAGAAGCAATTTATAAAAGTCAGAAACTAGGCCTTTTCATCCGTTGTGGATGATTTATACAGTATTTTCAGAGCGAAGTAACCACTCCTCAAATACTGTAGTGCCTGGGACAAGATTTTTAAATGACCGTTTGGTTGCCCAAGCACATACGGCATTCTCGCAACATAGTCGGCCTAGTCCAGAGGAAAGAACTAGTCAATACGTCTGGGACCAACCATGTGCGGGTTTCCTCACGATGTTTTCCTTCACCGTATGAGTGTCCGTATTATGTACTTGAGATCAGAAAATGTCTCATTGGTACACGCCTCCACCCGGGATCGAACCTGCACCCTCTAGGAGTGCGAACCAAAGGTCTACCCATTAGGCCACGGACGCTCAATAAGTAATTAAAATAGAGTAAAAACGCTAAAAGGTAAAATATGAAGGAAGCTTTCGCAGACAGGAGACAACACAGTAACATACAACTTGTGTGTTGTGTGACAGTTTTTGTCACTGCCGTAAAGCAGTCGAAGTCAACAGTTTGTATGGTATTAACTGCGCCTATACTGGTCAAAATGGTAACTACGATGCCATACAAATTGTAGTGCGTTTCCTCAAGGCGTGTAGTGACAAATGGAAAATGACGGATAGAGTAATAACTACGTGAAAATTCCCACTCACCTCTCCCTCTGGAACTTGAGCGAGTGCACCCGCTGGGGGCACTTCTGGCGGAAGGTCCACAGATGGAGCTGGTCGTCCGCCGTGGCCGTCACCAGCGCGCCCTCGTTGATGAGGAAGCGCGCGTGCAGCACTGCCTCCGGGGCCTCGTGCCGCGCGTGCGCGTCCACCCCGGGGCCGCCCAGACTGGGATCGCTTAGGAAATTATGTTTGGTACGACAGCTTTTCAATGAAAGGTAGCCACACTAGGTAAGGTACACTACGTTTAGCATGGATACTGGACACACTAGAAAGGTGTACAGAACAATAGACCAAAGGACAGATTGATAAAGGAATGCTAGTTTGTCTCTGAAAGTCAGTATTTCAACTGCAGTCAGGTTAAGCCTTCGGAACAACGGAAGAAAGCTTAATGGTAAGTAAATAAAAAGACAGTAGAAACTAGAATTATAGATACTGGATGCTGGATAATGTTAACTTTCATACAGTGATGACCCAGCGCGGAAATCTAGTGATCCAGGATCCAGAGTAAACAAGGATCATAAGTTATGCCTTATGAGTTATGACGAAGGCTTCTTACAGACGAACGGCACGTGTCGGCGGCACGCGTCGGAGGCAGTCGACGGCACGTGTCGGCGGCAGTCGACGGCAGTCAACGGCACGTGTCCGTGGCAGTCGACGGCAGCCGTTGACAGTTTATGACGCTTGCAGGGGGCCTACCACGACCTTTCCTAAAACTATCATGTTTCCAGAACACTTTGTTGTAATATTACAATAACATTACCGTACTCACTTTAAGATCGTTAGTTTGACGTTAAAGTAATATTGCTCATATGTCAAACGCTGTCGCTAAGTAGAGGTGGTGGTAGGCCCCCAGTTGTGACGTACCGCCTCAAGGTAAGCGTCCACAGGTCGCAACGTCCACAGGTATCGTACGCAACGGACGTCTCGCATCAAACGGATAATTTTTTCACAGTACGTTTACTGCATCGGCAGCGTACGGATTACCGATCAGCCTAGTAAATGACTGCTCAAAAGGGGGGTGTGGATGGAAAAGTCGAAAGCAGATGACTTAGGAAGTTTGTTTGGACTAATTAGGAGATAAACATACTGTGAAAAAATTATCCGTTTGATGCGAGACTCCCGTTGCGTACGATACCGACCGGTGGACGCTTACCTTTACGTGGTACGTCACAACTGCAAGCGTGATAAACTGTCGACGGCTGCCGTCGACTGCCGCCAAGTGCTAACACGTGCCGTCGACTGCCGTCGACTACCGCCGACACGTGCCGTCGCCTGCCGTCGACTGCCGCCGACGCGTGCCACCGACACGTGCCCTTCGTCTGTAAGAAGCCTTAGTCATAACTCATAAGGCATAACTTATGATCCTTGTTTACTCTGGATCCTGGATCACTAGATTTCCGCGCTGGGTCATCACTGTATGAAAGTTAACATTATCCAGCATCCAGTATCTATAATTCTAGTTTCTACTGTCTTTTTATTTACTTACCATTAAGCTTTCTTCCGTTGTTCCGAAGGCTTAGCCTGACTGCAGTTGAAATACTGCCGTTCGTCTGTAAGCGCTCTAATATGATGTTCGATGACGATTTCAGTGATTAAAAACTTATGTAAAAGAGTCAAGACAAAATACGTCAATATCTAAAAGCAGATTATACCCAAATCATATTATTATTACTATGCATTCAAATATTAGCTTTTGCAAACTCCAACTTATTATCCTCGCTTTACCAAACGTACATATTCATATTAAGTCGTGGAAACGCTTCCAAATATTAATTCCTCGGAGCCGCCGACTCCACACTTAAATAATGTAATTGTAAGCGCAGATTTCCATATCATCAGGCTAAAACCACGGCTGGAAGACTATGTGTGTGCTGTGTATATGTGTATACAGTATATAATATGTGTGAACAACAGTTTTGTAAAGCTGTAAGCTAAACACCGAGGTAAACTTCTGTTACAATCACGCGGGTGTACCAGTACAGTCGGCGTCACTGCTTATCACATTTCGACCCTATGACTACGGGAATAAGGCTCAAAACTGTAAACTTCTAGTACAAGAGTGTACAAGACCACATGTGCCATCAGAGTAATGCAAATAGCGCGGAAGGCATCTTGTCGTGAATGCACTCCGGCCAAATTAAAACACGCAAACATGGAAATGGGATTTTACGTGTGTACAGCTACACTGTACACTGTACTCGTTTTGAGCGGGCATACACTGCACAGAGCACTTTGATACTAAATCTTATGGTAAAAATATGGTGGAATGTATTTAATTTTTGGTTGTATAATATTATTATTAGACAATTAAAAGTAGGCTTTCTTTATATGTACTAATATAAATGTGAATATATCTGTCCGTTTGTTTGTGATATAAATAGCATATTCGATGATTTGGATAGTTTTTCTATAAGTAACAATAAATGATAATAATAGGATAGTTTTAATCAATGAAAATGTACGGTTCTAGCGCGATAAAACATGTTTTACGCAGCGAAATTGTAGCCACATCTAGTTTAACAATATTTAATCTCATGCTCTAGATATCCAGCAAGCGCATTCCATTTTAGAATATTGTCAAGGCTGCGCAGAATATGTTAAATGTAATATGCAGGTAGGAGTACAATTTTGCAAATGGCGTCGACAAACATGCCGAGTTGGCGCAGTCGGTAGGATGCAGCTAACACGGATCTACTGCACAATATTAGGTGAATATCGTTAAGTCGCTTGCTAGTTGCTACGCAATGAAAACTATAGTAAAACACACAATTATTGGCACTTTAGCTGCCGCACTGAACGAGAATATGAAGTACTTAACTGTAATTACATGAACATTTTAACATAAACCCCATACATATTCATTTAAATTTAAGTTTTATCATCATTAAATGTCTCCGGGTGCGGCCGTAAGAGTTCACACAAAATAATAGTACATTACGCACCTAGGGCAGGGAAATAAGAAATGTCTCAGATCACATGTAAGGGTCAACAAACATGTGATCTGAGGCTTTCTTATTTACTGCCCATGGTGCCTATACTATTTTTCTCATCGACGGAGGCGGAAAACGGCAACATCGGTAAGCGCAGCGGGAAGAAAGTTGACGTTTTCCGCCCGGAGGTGAGAAAAACCCTTTTATTGGCATTCCTAGTATTTTCATACAAGAATAGAAAGTGCCAATAATAGAATAACAGCCAACCATTGGCTAGTTTCACAAATATTTACTGGTGTAAATATATTGTAAAGTAATTATTATTCAACCTGCTGACCGCCGAACTTCGATATGAAGAGAGCACTAGATAATGATGACGAAAGTAATTATATCAAAAATTTTACACACAGAATCGTCGCTACAAGTATTTGCTACGCCACCGCTACGCTGCGAGCTAAGACGCTACGCGACCAATATTCCGCACTACAAAAATATGTCTGTCTGCTTTACTGTCATCTCTTCAGTCTTAGGACAAATGTAGTTGAAGATACTTTGAGTCTTTGTTTGCCCTTTACGAAGCATTGTTTTTCTACAGAAAGCTGCGATTTAGTTCCAGTGCAATTCACGAACAAATTTGTACAAACGATATACTGATAATAATAATTACAGCTCAACATCCAATAGTAATTATTAACGACCACATAAAATAACCAGAGTATATCTGAATGCTTCAGCAGTTAAGTTATAGAGGCTAAAACCTGGCTCATCTCGTTAATCGGGCCAACCCACACGTACCACAACCACACCACGTCGCAACGACAAGCTGATGGTTACGTGTGAATGGTGTCGCTGCAGCTTTTTGTAGTTGCGTTGTGGTACCGACAAAATGTCGACGTGGTTGCGTTGTCGCCAGTAGTTGCGATGTAGTTACGTACGAAAGTCAATGAAACGGAGGGGGGGAAGAGCGCGGGCGGTGTGCGCGCACTGTCATTGCATCGACGCAACGTTGTGGTTGCGATGTGGTTGGTATCACACAAGCGGTCGACAACGACTGCAAAATGTGGTACGTGTGAATAGTCTAGTTCATTTACAATACGAAATATACGCCCGACCACGTGGTGTGGTTGTGTGGTTGTGGTACTTGTGGGTTGGCCCTAAATAATTTCCACGTGTTTTAGTGATATCAGTTATTTACACGAGCGCACTAAGAGCAAGTCGAGAGCTTATTAAAATATATGACCATTTGCGGCCGCTCTCCCGCACCCCGCTCACTCACCCCCGCACCCCGCACCTGAGCATTACCGTGACGTCACAAACTGTAATTACTACACGATTGTACCAGAGTAAACAGAACTAACGAGTAGGCCGACTCAGAAGAGATCTCGAATACGTTTGACGTAGTATGTCATATCGGCCGGCGTGCGCCGTACTAATGCGTTATTCAGCATTGTGAAACATGTTGAAAGTGACATTAGCGCCCAACTCGCGTATATTCGCCGGTTTGTTTGAAGTCAAGTTACACCTTAGATCTGTCTACTCTGATTGTACTTATGACTTTTAAATTGTACAGCGAAACAAACGAAACTTGATTTTGTCACTCTATGTTTGTAAAAGTGTTTACCTACTCAATTGTAGCGTGAAAACTTAAAATCTTATTTAAATGATAAAGATGTAAGAGGCTCATTATAACAACATCGAGACTCACAATTCACGACTTTTTGTTACATTAAAGGTACAATTCCGTTCATCGCGACCGTCGTAAGCCGCGCGCGGCCTACGACTGTCGTCGGCCGCTCGCGACAATAGTCATTGTATGAAAATGTATGGCACCGCTTCCGAGGCCCGCGACAGACGCGCGCGGCCGACGACTGTCGTTAGCCGCGCGCGGCCGTGTCTTAAAGTTCAATATGTGTCTTGACCAGGGTTCCCAACCGTCCGGTTTTCGACCGGACTGTTGGGTTTTAGAAGGAATTGTTGGGGTCAGGTCACTAACTTCCGACCGGAATTTCCTACCCTACACCTATATTTTAGGTATTTATTATGTTGATGAATATGAATTGATGATTGAAAAGTTGGCAACCCTGGTCTTGACGGCCGCGCGCAGCCTACGACTGTCGTCGGCCGCGCGCGTCTGTCGCGGGCCTCGGAAGCAGTGCCATACATTTTCATACAATGACTATTGTCGCGAGCGGCCGATGACAGTCATAGGCCGCGCGCGGCTTACGACTGTCGCGATGCACGGAATTGTACCTTTAGCAATGATTTTTTCGTATAATTATGTTACTAAGTATCTCATGTAAAAGTAAACATAATAAACAATATCAGGTAACTACCTCGCGATACAACACGCCACCACACACCGACACGCCTTCACACGCGTCGGATCGCAATTTCAGATACAGATAATCTTTTATTGTTCTCGCGTCATGAAAATAAATTGGAAAATAATGTACCCGATGTCAGATTAGAAGGAGCTGCTAAAAAGGTTTTCAATTATTTTTCAGCCTTGCATATTTTTGCTTAAATATCGTATTTTCTAAGCTTTATGCCAAAAGTTTTGAGTTAAAGCGTAGAGTTGATCGTTAAACGAAACTTATTTACTGCTATTGATTCATTTTAAAGTTCAAAGTCATAGAAACGCTGAAAGGCGTTTGAGAATAGGCTTTATTGTTTAATATTTCGTCAACTGCAACACGCTTTTCAATCAATTAAAGTTGCTACTTATTTTAACTTCAACTGTCAAGGCAACAAAATATATAACCGAAACCGTACGTGTGCTTATTCAACTAGCGCTAGGCTAGAGTATGTACTCGTAGCTCGTGGAATATACAATTGATGCAATGAAGGCTGCCGTCGCGAGCTCACTCGACAAATCTCTGAAATTAAATGTCGTATTTCAATATTATTTAGTAAGAAATGTAAAGTTCTCTCGAGTCGAGTGCTATAGAGAGGGTCGGAGCAGTCTTTATGAAAATTCTCAAAGCTTCTGAGACTCGAAGGTTGCGAGTTAAGGTTGTTAAAGACGTAGGATTTATTGAAATGAAATGAAATTGTATTTCAAAATCGCTTAAAAATTAATACTTTTAGAACGTCTACCACTAGTTCAGAAACGACCGACAAGAAGGTCCAGCATATAAATGGTACGGCTCATATAATAATTACTTTATGAAGATTTCTACGTATCTGGGTGTCTTTATGATTTACCAGCTATGTGTCCGACTTAAACATATAACCATTAAATATTATACGGACTAAACCTTTGATTCTTGATACTGTCATCTGCTACCCAAGAAATCGTCCAGTTTACACTAAAAATCTTCCTTTTCATTTACTGGAAAAGCGAGAGAAAATCACGGAATTTCACACAAATTATTACGTAAAATTAATTTCTGTATTGACGGAAGGTTTCAATTGAAATTTCGTCCCGGAAATTTGGTAATTACCCCCGGGTGTGTCCCCGCCCGCCCCCGTCCCCGCCAAGCGGGGCAAATTGAATAAGTTCCAGATTATATTTCATTATGCCCCCAAATTACGGGAGATTTTACGAGTAACGTTTAATACGGAGTTTTGCGGGAAAATTGTTCAAAACGGCGACAACTCACAGTGGATTTAGATATCAAAATCAACGAAGATTTCACAGTCGAGCTAACGAAACGAGTAACATTTTGTGATATACTTATATTTTAAATGTAATGTTTATTACAAAACATGTGTATTACATAAGTCTATCTATATGTTACCCGTACGCGCTTAAACCGTAGAACCGATTAAGATGAAGTCCCGAGAAATAATGTAAGATAGTTTTATTCCTAGAAAAATACACGGTTACGCGCGATAAATGTATTTTTTGCGCAATGAGATTACAAGCAACATCAAATTTCATATTTTTTGTAATTCAATATTAAGAATTTTTGTGTCCTGCTTCATGGTTTAGACCATATTGCACTTGATGAGATTAAGGGCCTGTTTCACCACTTCCTGATAAGTGCCGGATAGTCTATCCACAACTTAAATTGACAAATAGAGTATAGAGCATCTGTCAAATAAGTTGTAAGTTGTGGATAGCCTATCTAGCACCTTATCAGGAAGTGTTGAAACAGGTTACAGGTCCTAAATATAATATACGCGGGAGCGATTTTATTAATAAGTTTAATTAAATACGAAAGAGGCCTCTTTGTTGAATATTATTTAGTCCCAAAACATTTTAATTAAAATCACCCAAGTTTTAATTATTTTTAATGAATATATATATATATACGTTAAACATTAAGTTTTGTTCAACACAATATATTCGATGGCCCCAACGAATAAACGTGCAAGAGCTCTTACCCAAATTTTTTTTTTCGTATTTTTCGTTTGCATGGCCTATGATCACTGACCTCCATTATACAAGTACGCTGGACATATGATACCCACATTTTTTTGTGCCTATTTGAAGCGGAATCAGGGCCCCCAGTGAGAGGGAAGAGAACTAAATTTGACGTAACTTGCAAATGGCCGCTTAATCGTTATTGGTTGTCATCACTAGTATTAGTTCCAAATACTCCCACTACTGCTATCAGCGCCAATATGGCGACTTTTAAACGTCATTTTTACGTCAAATCAGCGGAATCAGCTCCCCCAATGTGTGTGATAGGAACTTCACACACATTGGGGGAGCTGATTCCGCTTCAAATAGGCACAAAAAATAGCTGTCATTTCAAAGGGTTTATCATTAGTCCAGCGTACTTGTAATGGAGGTCAGTGCCTATGATACACCTATATAATTTTTTTTGAATATTTTTAACTTGAAATAACGATTTTATAGCACAGTAGACCTTTATTGTACGGAATAAATAATAACATAATATATCACATTAATAATAAAACATGCGCTTATTGCACATTATTTGTTTATTTGAGTTCACCAGAATAAACGTGTTAAATCAATCTGCCGCTCGTGTCTATCCTCTTCCTTTGGGTTATACCTCTTGCACGATTTTAGTGTAAAAATGCAAGCGACTTTTATCAGTAATGCCTCATTGCAGATGGCAAAACATTGAATATAATAATTACAGCTATTCTATTATCATTTACTAATTTCTCTTGTTTTCTTCCGCTTTTGTAAAGGTTTAAGCCCTTATATTATTCGCTCATGAATTTGAAGTTATTTTTTTAAATTTTATTTTATAAGATAAGGGGGCAAACGAGGGTCACCTGATTGGAAGCAACTACCGTCGCCCATGGACACTCGCAACATCAGAAGAGCTGCTGGTGCGTTGCCGGCCTTTTAAGAGGGAATACGCTCTCTTCTTGAAGGTTTGCAGGTCGTATAGGTCTGGAAATACTGCTGGTGATAGTTCATTCCAGATTTTTACAGTGCGCAGCCGAAAGTTACGCGAAAAAAGCAAAGACTGCCACTCATCAAGGTGATGAGGATGGTATATTTTTCGCGTGGAGCGATGGCGAAAATTTTCAGGTTGTATGATTCCGAACAATTCCTCAGAGCACTCCCCGTGATACAACCGATAGAGGATGCAGAGTAAAGATACATCTCGGCGTAATTCCAAGGGGTCCAGCCTGTTTGAAATATTATGGCAGTCAACAATTCGAGCGGCCTTTCGTTGAAGATGAGAATAGTATTCCATAATATGAGGCCGAACCTGCGCATTGTAGAGTTGTAGGTGTTGGTCCGGATTGAAATACTGTCTCGCTCTGTTAAGAACACCAAGGTTTTTCGAGGCTAACTTGGCCTTACCTTCTAGATGACATCGGAACTGGACTTCGCTCGATATGTTTACGCCAATTATTGAGAGATTGTTAAAGGTGCCCAGAAAACGAGGATATTACGATCATTGGTAACTTTTCAGTGGTGAACGCACAGACTTGTATCTTGGCGGGGTTGAATTCTACTAAGTAACGTCTACCCCAATCAGATACTTTCTCCTGTGAATTCTCTATTTAAGACACAAGTTCGTTTCGACTTTCAATGACATTTAGCTGAAAAATATGGGGGGAGCCGGTACATAGGGCATCACCTGTACTATTATCCGCATAGCAATAAGTGCCGTTGGTCTGTGACTTGTCACTGATCTGCTAAGAAACTTGTTAACCAATTGCATAAATTCTCGGGGAGCCCATATGATGGAAGCTTTGATAGCAGCGCTTTGTACCAAACCCGATCAAAGGCCTTCGCAATGTCCAAACTAACAGCCAATGCCTTTCCCTTCGACTCAATCGCCTGAACCCAACGGTGAGTTAGGTACGCCAAGGGATTGGCAGCCGAGCGACCCTTTCGGAACCCGTACTGTTTGAAGACGGAGGTGCTGTCTGTAGTTGGAAGGATTTGAGCGGTCACCTTTTTTGGAGATCGGGTACATCAAGGCTGTCTTCCAAGAAGCCGGGACAATGCTGGAAGAGTAGGAAAACCGAAAAAGACGCGTTAAGACCGTAGCCAACTCTGGAGAACACTTTTTCAACACAATAGGAGGAATTCCGTCAGGTCTACTCGACTTTTGGATATCAAGGGAATGCAAGCTATTCCCACTGAGCGCTGATGAAACCGGATATTCGACATGAAGCTCGTGCATCGTGGTATAGTCGACGGTTTCTATCCCCCGTCATCTAGGGTCATAGGGTCATATAGGTAAAAAAGGCTAAGGAGAAGTCACACAAGTGACTGCCTTCAAAACTTTTGATTTTCTTATAAAAAATTGTGTACAATCCCAATTATTATATACGTCTCATACAGAACAAAATAGCGAATATTTCTATAATAATATTTTTTCTATAAATAATAGTTGTTTTTCTAATAATAATAGTTGACTTTTGGACAAAAACCACCCTTCCCTGGATGACCACGTAGTTTTTTGATTGGGTACCGCCCTCCGTCTACATAATAATTATTATTCATGTAGTTTAGGTAAGTTCCCTTGTATCGAAAAGCTTTTATTTTGTATCAACAAGTTGTTCGACTCTCATTATCACATCAAAAGTCTCTGAAAGTACTATCAAGATCTACCAAGCAGAATATTCTCGAATATTCGAGTTTATTAATAAATGAATTCGGTAATGAATCGGGGGAGTGATACAAGCTGATCCCCCTTCCAAGTTGGAAGTCGATTCATCACAACTAATTACCAAGTTACTTAACGGGAAGATACTTTATTAAATTATAACTTGATTCATTATTTTAAAATTTAAACTTCGAATCTTTGATATTATGCTGGTAAAATTAGCATAATTACGTTACTTACATAATACTCGGTTTCAAATAATTTTAATGTGAGAAAAAAATTAAAACTAATATTCGTCGCGTGATATAAATAATTATATAAATAGTGGAATAATCTTTATTACGCGATGGATATGTGAAATTTAATTTGGTAGCATTATTGTCACTTAATGCTTATACCAAATTTTTAAACGGATCGGAGTATATGGTGTAAGTTGTAAGTTGTAACCCCATTAATTTGATAGTTTTACTAGTAATGTAAGTCGTAAGTAGTTTTCGAAACAAACGTAAATTGTTGTTCAAAGCTATGCAAAGGTATTTGCGCCAAGAGGTAAATCAAGTTGATTTCCGTATGCCAGAGCTGTTGTGCCAGTAGCGGCTGGCAGCCTGCCAACTGCCAGAGCCGATACCTCGGACTTCGCCCCGCTAGCCGGGTTATTGTCACCTGATGTTCGCAGCCGCCCGACACTCTGCCAACAAACAACTAATTCAACTTCTAGATTAAACTTGAATAGTTTCAAATCGTTTTTATTCCCCTTCTCCTTATTATGACAATTGTTTATTAAAAATCTAGATGTCATACACGGTAATTTCTGTTTCTCTTACATCTGTTATCCCATATAGCCACACAGTATTTAAAATTAAATATTAAGGCCATCCTCCGAGCAAACGATCTTCGGCAACGCGTCAAATGTATGGTACATTTGACGCGTTGCCGAGATCGCACAAAAATCCTATTTTTTTTACTTATCTAAAGTTCAAAATTGATCTAAAAAAATTTAAAACGGGGAATATGTAGTTAATGAAATTGTCTATCTATTGTCGTGTGTTTCAAATAAACGTAATTTGTAAATACTAGGGAGATGCTGAAAGTATGCTTCAATTCTAATAAATTGGTATTACTTTGGAAGCTAATATCATGAGTATAATAAACAAAAACAGAAAATTTAAAACGGGGAAAGGAATGTTGATATACTGAAGATTATTGCTGTATTTTTATTATAACTTTGTAGTTTTCAAATTATGAGTTTATAAGGCTCTAAATACGGTAAATTACGGAATCTCCGTAGGGGAAGGCCCTTAAGGCCTCGTTGAACAATAAAATAAGGAGTTAACATATGGTTGCTATTAAAGCAATGCCCATGCCTTATAATTTTTTTCAATAAAGGCCTGCTATGTCTTTTATACAACTACATAGTAGGTTTACACATTCAACATTGTATTTCGGCGCTCACCTCACTGAGTCAGTTGTTGAGTGTTGTTGTGACCACGGGGTCACGAGATAGGCTACATTGTTGCACTCGGGCTAGGTCAGGAGATAAAGAAAGCGGAGATAGTTCTGTTGCTAAACACGTTATCGGTAACACTTTTACCGACTTTGCAAAAAGAGGGTTTCGATTATAAAACATTAAAATTAAATTAACGTTTCGATAAACTAACTCATAATAAACGGACTAACATTGTAGCATGCTATAATTTAGAGACATTTAATAATGATTAAACTTCGATTTAATGAAGAGTTTGACAGATAATGTATGGGACTAAGAGCCTACTGTCAAAACGCTAGCCCCGCCTACACACAACGCTATCCTCCAATCGTGATACAATAATTTCATGTTCAATCGTGCTCCCGGGCAATGTGCTTTACACTGCAGCTAATAGTGAACAATATCGCGTAACAACGGCTTAAGGCCATCATTACTTAAAATACAATACTAATATTTCCTCTAGCTATTATTTTATAAAGTGTGTGATTGTAGTAGTGCAAGTAATTTAATGATAGTAACTCAATAATTGTAACAGATATTTGTTGAAAAGCCCAGAAAGATTCATAATTTCGAAAAATATAACTATCGAGTCAAAATAAGTGAATAGTGTTTTCCGTTAGCCAAATATCAGATAAATATACAATGACTAAATAAATCTCAATTTCATTTGAGTCAATCGTCTTCCGTGATCGTAATACTTATTTAGAAAACACAGCAAAATTTGACAGCCCGCTCTTAAGTCAAAATCTTTATTTAATTACTGTTAAGTAATTAATATTCGTTTCTGAGTGCGGCCGTTAGATGCTATGCTGCTATAATAATGGTGTCTTGTCATCGTCATCTACCAGCTTATAGTAATAATAATTATTGTGGTTTGCAAATTTTTGTCTCTTTCTTTTGGTATCGCCATATCGGTCGAGAAAAATAAGCTAGCTTAGGTGTGACTTTTGGAACGAAGTTCCTTATGGCGCGTTTGGCGTTGCGAAAAGAGGCTAGACGGAACGACACTTGACCTTGACGCTTTTTTATTAGTACCTGAATAGTAAGGGCAGAGGGCGTTGATAGTATTCCTGTGCGTCAACTAGATGGCGGTTTTTGAGAATAAACAGCGACATCTACCGGACGTTTAAATAAATTTTATTACAATTCCACAAAAGTGTCGTTGTTAGTATTCCTAGGCGTCAATAGATGGCGTTTTTTGGAACGTTTTTTTTATAACTTCGTTCCATCCGGGTGTCCCTTGACACCTCTCAAGTTTTTTTTTTTTAATAAATAAGTAGCGGTGATAATGCTGATGAGAATTCATAACCCACAAGTGCTCGGCTTATGATAATACCGGAGATGCAGTTGCATGCACTAGTCGCAGTGTATAACCTGGACCTTGACACAGTGAGCTAGTCTACAACTAGCTAGATAAAGGTTATAACATAATTGTATACTATTACATAATGTATCAATAAACTCTCAATTGCTAGATAATTAATACTGAGAGTTTAAGTAAGAGAGAAAAACTCTTACTTAAAACTATGTCACAATAATTGAAGAATAATTAATATAATTAATAGTTCAGTATATTAACCTATAATTGTTATAGGTTAATACTGAACTATTCATTATATTTATACGCTATTGAGGGCCTGTTTCACCACTTTCTGATAAAGTGCCGAATAGTCTATTCACAACTTTTTTGACAGATTCTCCATACTTCATCTGTCAAGTTAAGCGGTGAATAGCCTATACGGCACTTATCAGGAAGTGGTGAAACAGGCCCTAAATAGTACTATAATGGCAGACAATATTGTCTTTGAATTCTTCAATTATTGTGACATAGTTTTAAGTAAGAGTTTTCCTTCTACGTGGGAGCCAAATACATACCCTAATATACCTAATATAAAAGATACCGCTACTTCTTTTCAGGCTTTACTCTGATTCGCGGTTGTGTATCCCGCGTATCCCGTGGCTCTGCCTAATGCGGAAAGTAGGAACACTCGTTGGGGTTTTAGTGGGTATGCCCGGGCGCGGCCTCCACCGCCCTGGGGAGTCCCACATACCCCGGTGGCCATCCCCAGACCGCCGGGGATGCGTAATTGCATTTCCCCAACGATAAAAAAAAAAAAAAAAAAAAAGGCTTTACTCTGATATTATGTCTAAGGGACCATTTTACCTGGCATATTTTTAGTCTCATAAGGAGCAACGTGTTTATTTAATGCTTTAGCATGAAAGTAGCTGATACGTCTCTACTCCCTATAATTAAACTTATCTTTCACTCTTTCCTTCTCCACCTCTCTCTCTCTCTGACAAAGGATACATCCTGAGGTTGCCGCCCTTGTCTCCGATGGCCAGCAGCTTCTGTATGGGGTCCCACGCCAGCGCCGTCGGCGAGAACGGGAACCCGTGACGAAATGTCTGCGGACAAAACAAATGGTGGTTAAAATCTCAAAAGTCTACACTCTACATTTAAAGGGAGCTTATAGTTATAAGTTTTAGACAACAATAGTGGTCAACGAGTAGGACGATTTAGATTTTTTTTTTCAAAATACAGAAATATTACGTAAATATTTATTTTAAAACTAGATCACCGTCAACTTCGTATCTCTTTTCACCTAATAAAAACCTTCCCTGCGGATCTAAAATGGCCATTTTGGAGAATCATATTATTATGATTATAATATGATTCATTTTTTTTAAATCGCAAAATATATATCATACTAATTTGACATTCAGTAGTTTGACAGTTTTGACAATTAATTTTCTGAATTGATTTGAGAGGAATTGCACTTTGTGACCTTTTTTAGGTCTGCTGGACTTCCACGAACATTTCAAGACTAGAATTAGCCAAATCGGTTCAGGCGAGACTAACAAAATTTAAAATTAATTTTTATTTACGTAGATATATAATAGATTTTTTATAATATAATATTAACAACTTTAAACTTTATTTGGTTAAGTATATTCAATATATCTGGGTCAACAGAAACAAGATATTAATGTTATGAAAAAGAAAAGCAAAAAATCTATAATAATATGACCCATATATGTATGTTTGAATCAACGCCGTAAGTTTATTTAGAAAAGCTTTCAAAAAAACTTCGAGCTAAAAACACTAATTAACCGACTTTATAAAACGATGTGTTTATTTGATTGAAACAACCTAACTATACGATAAGAACGACGCAGTAAGCAACAGAAATGGTCACCAGTCATCAACAGTGTCAATGTAACTATAATAATATTATTGTTTACCGAGTACCTTTCCTTGGCTGTTACCATAGCAGATAGCGATATTTGTCCAGAGGGATGTTGTGATGGAATCTTACCGAATAGGGTTCAGCAGACAATGGACCAGACCGGCTGGTACACTGATAACGTTTTAAATTTTATGCTCTTTAAAATTATGAAGATGTCCTGAAAACGACTATTTAATAAATTTCGGAAGGACCGTAACATAATTTTGCCTTTTAGGGCTGAGGAAAAAAATTACGAAAGTAATATAATTTAATCCGTGTATTCGATATAAAGTTCTTTTAATCAAAATTTTTAAAATATGCATCGTCAGCTATTAGACAAGGGTAATAAGGCTAAATAAACACAATTTTTTACTTTAAATAAGATCACATAATTTTGACACTGAAATTAATAATAATAATAATAGCTATAATAATAATAAAAAATAATAGCTTCGGCTCGGAGGGAGGATGTGAAGCGTAAGTGGTGAGTGGGCGACGTGATGGGACCCTCTGAGGGAGCAAATGATCGGCGTTTAAAGTCCAGCGACACCTCTCCTGCCTCAAGCCGCTCTGTCAATGTTGCAGCATCGGCGCACCGTGCGTGCGACTATTTTGAGGGGCCCATTCAAAGAGTTGGCGAGTCACCGTCTGCCAACTTTATGATACAAGTTTCCACGTTGTATCGGCAGACGCCATAGTCCTACCATAGTCCCAGTTACCCAGTCCACTAGCACCTCACCGCCATAGCCCGGTATCATTTCTAATATCCATTCCCTGTAATAGTCCTACACTGGCCGCTGGCTCTCCTTGGTCGTACTCCCATAGTGCGGACAGGGAGAGTCGCCGGCCGGTGTCACATTACATCTAGATTAAAACTGTGTAACGGGCCTCTACGTGTTGGCGTCGGCCCCACGCATGCCTTCCAAAGGTCCGGGATTTAATTGCCCGTGAGCAAGGAATACCTTACACAAACATAATAATAATAAACATTTATTCAACAAGAATTCACACCACACTACACTTAAATACAGATATTACACAGATACAAGGTACAAAAAAAAATCGGCCGAGTGCGTGTCGGGCCACGCGCAATATAGGGTTCCGTAGTACCTACCGCTAGTTTTCGATTTTTGTATGGTCAATGAATGTACATTTATAACGTGTTTTACACTACTAACAACATCATCTCAGTTATGTTCAACGGAATTTTAACGTAAAGTTCGCCGAATACCTTTTTTTAAGTTGATCGACTATAACTCAATAACTTATGAAGTCTTCTAAACCGTGATAGTTTTTCTTTTAAATTCAGCAAATTTACTACTCCTGTGAATTTTTTTACATTTCCAGAAGCAACCGTTTAGCTGGTAGAAGGGGGGGACACTGGACTCTAACGATTTTTTCCACTTTAAAACTTCACATTTCACAAATGGATCCCTAAATAAAAAAATGATCTATGAATACTCGTAACATTTTTAAAAAACCTATCCAACGACACCCCGAACGGTGGGGTGGACGCGAAAAAAATATACACCCCCACTTGATGTGTAGGGGAGGTACCATAAAAAAAATATTTTTTAAAGATTTTATATACCATTTTGTCGGCATCATTAATATGTGCATTCATGCCGAATTACAGCTCTGTAGGTGTGTGTATGTGTGTGTGAGTGATTAAAGAGGAAGGTTTATAAGTATAATAACATTAATTAAATAGTGGAGAAATACTGTTATTTTTGAGGTTTCTAATGTGATGTCGTAAATAATTACATTTTTTCCGCTTACATTGCAAACGCAGGCTGAACCCTACGAGATTTATCAAAATAATGTACTAAGTATTGTACACAATGAAAAGGTCTACAGAAAACTTCGCGATGGTATAATATATGTCTATCTCAGATGTCCCACAATAACATTTTTTTGTCATTTACTTTTTACTACAAATAATTTTAATACTAATTTTCGAAGAAATGTTAACCATAACCAATACGGCATTAATCCTTATTCAATTAAATACTTTTATAGATCTATATGACCCTTTACAGCATATGATTTAAAAGAATATTTTCGAAGATAATATTACAGATTAAAAAATTGCGGGACATAGCTTTTGCGGTGGTACCGGCCAATGCAGGCCACGGTTACTACCCGTAATAAACCCGTAATAAATATATTTAAATCAAAACTACTGAATCGATTTTAATCATTTTTTCAGTAAGTGACATAGGCTATATATTTTATACCCGTGCGAAGCCGGGGCGGGTGGCTAGTGTACAATAAAGTGTTTTTTTGAGTTCCCAGCATTGTTGTCATAGAAAAAGTTGTTCATTTTGACGGGCTCATTTGATGGTTTTAAGGATAACGGTGTTAGCCCTAACACCCAGTATAAATGATAATATATTATTTTGACTACACCTGTTACAAGGTACGATAACAAAGCGGGGTGGCGGGCGAGGGTGTGGGGGTGCGAGGGGGTGCGGCGCCAGACTGGCGGTAAACACCTAACGGATGTTACAGGCGCGCGCGCCGCCCGCTGGCCCCACACCGCGCCGACCAAACACCGGCGTGGGCCTCACACGGGGGCTCACAGGACACGGGAAATTAAGAAGAAATAAACTATGATTAAACTTATGATAACATTAGATTTCAATTAGGCAATATATGATTACATATCGCATTCACGATCACCTTACAATTTCTCCAAACTTGGCAACAGTTGTTTGTTTTTCAAGTGCAGGTGTCAGAGGTTATCCACACCTCAGGCGATAGCTGCGACAAACAGTGTGCGGGGTATATATAGCGGGTCCGGTGCTGGGACCGTCACATCACCTGGCACTGCAGGCAACATGAGGACTCTGATACTCGCGGCTCTGGTCGCTCTGGCGACGGGCTCCGTGCTCCACACGGACCTCCACACCGTCACCATTACTAAGGACACTTTGGGTGAGTTTCGTTTCTAAGTATTGCCTCTACTTGAAATTTAAGACGAGTTTTTTAAAGTACTCTCCTTGAATTTTGGCTCTGGTTTCTTATGAAGTATAATGGACAATCTTCTTTTAAAGTCTAGCTTACACTCGTAGCTTATCACTTCTGAAGTATTGAAATAAGAACAAATTAGCTATACCAATGTTTAGACTAGCCAAAGTAAGCAAATCTTTTAAAGGCCAATGTATACGCCTATACAATAGTGTAGTGTATTGATAAATAAAGATGGCCGTCTACCAATCATGGTGGGGGCTGGGAAAATATGGCCGCCAGACGGAGAGCTGTCGTCCACTTCTTCACCAGCCGCCACCGAGAGTAGAGTGTTCAGTGATACAGTATTCTGTGTTTAATTTACTCCTCCTACAAGAATGTTCAAATTGTACAAATAGAATCCCAGAAAATGTTCAAAATCTACCTTTAAATAAATTTTAAAGAAGCAGTTAAAGAACGTTTGTGTGCTAAAGCGTATCATAAAGTCAATGATTTCATTGAAGCCAGCACACCTTGGGAATAGGGTGGCTCCATGCAGGTTACTCTTTTATTAGGGTTCCGTACCCAAAGGGTAAAAACGGAACCCTTTTACTAAGACTTCGATGTCTGTCTGTCTGTCCGTCTGTCTGTCTGTCTGTCCGTCTGTCTGTCTCCAGGCTGTATCTCAAGAACGGCTATAGCTAGACTTCTGAAATTCTCACAGAATGTGTATATCTGTTGCCGCTATAACAACAAATACTAAAAACAAAATAAAATTAATATTTAAGGGGGGCTCCCATACAACAAACGTTATTTTTTTGCTATTTTTTGCTCGATATCAATAATGGGTATAGGCAGGCTAGGCACTTGAATTTTTTACAAAATCAATTTATATATTATATTTATATTATATTTGTACTTTAATAATTGATGATAAAATGACAATTTAATCAATATTTAAAGGGGGCTCCCATACAAAAATCACATTTTTCGGGCTATTTTTGCTCTATAACGGTACGGAACCCTTCGTGCGCGAGTCCGACTCACACTTGGCCGATTTTTTGTTACATAGCTGTAAGCCATAACATTGTTACATTATTTTATTTTAAAATTGTAATTTTCCATCTTTTTAGTAAAAGATGGCCCCGTGCGAGTTTCTTACGCCGGTTCTTTCTGCCGGGTTAGTTCCCGAACCGGTGCTAGGCATCTTAGTTTCTACGTTCTTTCTACGACGTTCAAAAAGAGTATTTAATATGAAAGCTATTTTGAATAAAAATATAATATTTTACTTTTTATTTTATTTTATACTACTCACGAAAAAGACTTGCAACTTGTGACTAGCTTAATGGACTCGCACATTTTGGTTATAATATTACAATTATAATTTTTAATTTGTCTAGCAAAGCTGTTGAATTTTTTGAGCTATATATGCACCACAAAATTATTAAAGCTTTAATAATTTATTTATTTTGCATTGAACGCATTTTACAGCACATGAGCACAATATTATGCGTTGTTGTAAATTTAATTTTGTACTATACGCAATTCTTATGTGTTATTCCAACAACTCTATAATGTCTACTGTGATCTCGTGCAGTGAACCTGGACGTCAAGTCGAAGCAGGTGCTGTGCATGAAGCTGTTGAACCACATCCTACAGCCCACCATCTACGACGACATCCGCGACGTCGCCCGCGACTTCGTGCTTGAGGACAACCTCGACAAATTCCTTGTAAGTGCCCGCTCTTCTGCACATTTACATTTCGGTTCATAATATTCTTGAGACATCACCAAGTCCATCCATCGGGATTCGGAAGTCATTAACAAGTTCCTTTAATTTCACAGAAAGTCGATGTCGTCCACAAGTTCATCGACATGTTCAAGATGGGTCTGCTGCCCCGCGGGGAGGTGTTCGTGCACTCCAACGAGCTGCAGCTGAACCAGGCCATCCACGTCTTCAAGGTGCTGTACTTCGCCAAGGACTTCGACACCTTCATCCGCACCGCGTGCTTCCTCCGCGAGCGCATCAACGGCGGCATGTTCGTTTACGCGTTCACCTGTGCCCTCTTCCACCGCGTGGACTGCCAGGGTATCGTCATCCCTCCCCCCTACGAGATCTACCCGTACTTCTTCGTCGACAGCGACGTCATCCACAAGGCCTTCACGATGAAGATGTCCAAGGCGGCCAAGGACCCCGTCGTCCACGACTACTTCGGCATCAAGGTCACCGACAACAACCTGGTCGTGATCGACTGGCGCAAGGGCGTCCGCCACACCCTCACCGAGTTCGACCGCACCAACTACTTCACCGAGGACATCGACCTCAACACGTACATGTACTACCTGCATATGAGCTACCCCTTCTGGATGACCGAGGACGTGTACGGCCTGCAGAAGGAGCGCCGCGGGGAGACTTGCATGTACGCCCTCCAGCAGCTGTCCGCTAGGTTGAGACTCGAGCGCCTGTCCCACAAGATGTGCGACCTGAAGATGCTCGACCTGAACAGACCCCTGAAGACCGGCTACTGGCCCAAGATCCTGCTGCCCAACGGCGAGCATATGCCCGTCCGCCGCAACAACGTGATGCTGGTCAACGACTTCAACATGAAGCAGAAGCTGGTCGTCGACGACATCGAGAGGATCATCCGCGAGGGCATCTTGAACGGTCGCATCGAACGCGTATGTATTAATCCTTTGAGTTATAAAATGAGATTATCGTTTATGAGCAGTAATATGATATCCCTATTTTTTAGCGTGACGGAACTATCATCAACCTGAAGAAGACTGAGGACTTCGAGTACCTGGCCCGTCTCCTGGTGGGCGGCATCGGCATTCAGAACGACGACGCCAAGGTCATCCACATCACCAACATGATCAAGAACCTGGTCACCTACGGCACGTACAACTTGAACAAGTAAGTTTATTTTGTGGTGTTGTCGTCTAGTAAACATGTTTTTATTACATGTGCTTAACAAAATTGCACCAATTATTGAGCCAAGGCAAGCAATGGAAGTCGCCATCTAGGTTCAGAAACTATACATTGCTTTTTTTACAGGTACACCTACATCCCGACCGCCCTGGACCTGTACTCCACCTGCCTGCGCGACCCTCTCTACTGGAAGATCATTAAGCGCATCATCGACCACGGCGTGCTCTTCAAGAGCCTGCTGCCCAAGTACACCAAACAGGAGCTCGACTTCCCCGGAGTGAAGGTCGAGAACGTGATGACCGACAAGCTCGTGACCTTCATGGACGAGTACGACCTCGACATGACCAACGCCCTGCACCTGGACCACACCGAGATCAAGAACAAGCACTCCGACATGATCTACGTCGCCCGCATGCGCCGGCTCAACAACCGGCCCTTCAAGGTGACCATCGACGTGATGTCCGAGAAGGCCGTGGACGCCGTCGTCCGCGTCTTCATCGGCCCCAAGTTCGACTGTATGGGCCGCCTCCTCAGCGTCAACGACAAGCGTCTCGACATGGTCGAGATCGACAGCTTCCTGTACAAGCTCGAGACCGGCAAGAACACGATCGTGCGCAACTCCCTCGAGATGCACGGCGTCATCGACGACAGGATCTGGACCCGCCGCCTCATGGGCGAGCAGGTCGGCGTCGGCAACACCGTCGACAAGATGGTGGACAGCTACTGGTACAAGACGCGCATCGGCATGTCGCACCGCCTGCTGCTGCCGCTCGGTCTGCACGGCGGGCTGCCGCTGCAGATGTTCGTGATCGTGACGCCGGTGCGCACCGGCACGCTGCTGCCCACGATCGACCTCGGCGTGATGAAGGACCGCCGCGTGTGCCGCTGGGCCGCCTGCATCGACACGATGCCGCTGGGCTTCCCCTTCGACCGCGAGATCGACGTGACCACCTGGCACACGCGCAACATGAAGTTCGCCGACGTGCTGGTGTACTACAAGGACATGGCGCTCGCCAACGTGGTGAAGGACACGGACCTGTCGGACATGATCATGAAGCGCGACGACCTGACGTACCTGGACACCGACATGCTGGTGCGCTGGTCCTACCGCGACGTCATGATGATGAGCGCCGACAAGATGACCCGCATGTGAACCCCTCGAGTGTTTGAATAAACGTAATGACATGAATTTAACAACTTGGCAATTTTATTTTAGAAACCTTTGGACATTTTACTTTCTTATAGTCGTTTAATAAGATAGTTTAAGTATGACAAAATATTTAGAAGTACTTCATAATATTCTTAGCACGTTAAAATTAATAAATCATTCCTTCGAATATTAAAGTTTCTAGGCTGACTTAAAACTTGTGAAGTCGAATCTTGTTACATGCTAGTAACCAATTAGAAACATTCAGAGTGACATTAAAACACTTTAGTATCAAGATAGTTACTAAATATATAACAATTAACAAAACATTTCATTTTTGTACAAACATAATATATACTTTATGAATTGATACCAGCAATTTGACACCAGTAATCTAATTGAAATGTTATGTATTTGCTAATTTACAGACTCAACTACTTCTAAAACACATTCCTATATACCGGGTGCAAATTTTATACCTATTACTCCGTAAATTATTATGGATCAAAGAAATTAGACATGAACTTAGTACACTATTATACTATATATACTATATTTACCTACCATATTTTTTTTTTTTTAGGAAAGGTAAAATAATAAATATATTATAGTACTAACTTTCTTCCAGTTTTTGTTAGGTTAGGTTTTTTTTCGAAGCTTTAAATTACTTTGTTATTTTGGATTTAAAGTAAAACAATCTTTCCTTTAACTTATTTTCAGTAAGAATAAGAATAATAATTAATATGAAAGTACAATACAGTTATTTCAGATAGATTGTATAGCCTTACCCCCTTACTAAAAAAATATCCACACTGTATATACAAACGTTATGGTTTAATGTTTGTATTTCATACATTAGAAAATGAGCACGACGCGAACAAAATATTCTTAAACTATAATGTCTGTATACACAATGTGGACCTTATATTATTAACTTCATATTGTGCTAGCTGTCCCGGCAAACGTTGTTTTGCCATATAAAGTATTCCTACTTCAACAGTTGATACAAAATCTTACCCCCTCTTTTGTCCCCTAAGAGGGGTGGGGGGGGAAAAATTTTATACACCAGATGTTAAGTTGAAAAACAGTAAATAATATGAAGTAAGTCCATTAAAGAAAAAGTTTGATACAAAATCTGACCCCCTCTTTGGTCCCTTTAGAGGGGTGGGGGGAAGAAAATTATACACCAGATGTTGAGTTGGAAGAAGACAAATATATCTGCGAAAACCGTATGCAAATCGGATCAGTAGTTTTCGTGTTAAAGAAAAAAGTTTGATACAAAATCTGACCCCCTCTTTTGTCCCCTTAGAGGGGTGGGGGAGAAAAATTTTATACACCAGATTTTAAGTTAGAAGAAGACAAATATATTTGCGAAAACCGCATCCAAATCGGATCAGTAGTTTTCGTGTGATGCTGGAACAAACATACAGACAGACAGACAGACAAAAAACTAACCACATTTTTAGCTTCTATAGCGATGTAGTGACACCCCCGCTTATTATTTTTTGAATATCTTTAATGTACAGAATTTTCATTTCTACGGTTTTATTATATGTATAGATACAGCGACAAACTATAGTCGCAAAAGTCATAGTCAACAAACTACATGACAAACTAATGACATCTTCTACCCTTTTACGCTCATATAAAGCGATATCATGGCGTAGTACACAAACGACGTGTCATGACTCAGCGTGTCAGCGTGACGCCGGCGTAGCGTGACGCGTGACGCGGTTGTAGCGTCACTACTCACTCGCTGTCAACTGACGTGAGAGGAATTGTGATTCGTCTTATATCGTTATTCGACATTCGACAGGTAGCTTCTAAAGAATATCGTGGACTGAAATATTGTGAAGCGACAATTTTCAATCCTCTGTTAAAATCCATAGATCCAATGAATTTCAAATTTTGTTAAGTCCCGCTTAGAACTCGACAACGACACAGGTGGATAATGTCCGATAAAAAAATAAACTCTTAACTTTCCCTTGTCTGTATACCCTGGAAGTAGCTATTTTTGTGAAAACAAACATTCACTTATTCCCGACCTTAAAAGAAACCAGAATTAGGAGCACAAAACTACGATCCAATTACGAAGATAAATTGTACACAACTGGATACAAAACTGCTTTGTTAAAAAAAAGCATTATCTGTATAATCATATACCAAAAGTTATTAAGGAACAAGCTGTAAACAAATTTAAAAGGAACCTCAAAGAAATGCTTATTGAAAAGTGCTATTATTCTGTATCCGAATTTCTAAATGACAAGACAGTAAATAATTACCTTATAGTACATTGACATTTATTTTTATACACTATTTATTCTAGTAACATAATTCAATATTTTTGTTGTTCTGTAGACATTGAAATTGATTTAATTTTTTTGTATTTTTAATTAATATGACAATGATTTAATTCCATTTTAATTGTTATTAATTTTGTACTTACATGAATTTGTGTTATTTTTTAATTTTTATAGTTAAATATTATTATGACATTTTACCTGGATAGTTTACATTGTTGCTGCATTACTAATTAACTATTAATTATGATATTTAACCAGATTATTATTATTATTATTGACTAGGTATTAATTATTAAACTTGAATCGCTTTGAAACTCGAATTGAATCTTATGATGAATTGATTTTAATTGCTTTTGATGTTTTAATTGCTATTTTGATGTGACTTTTACTTCAATTTTAGACAAGGAAATCATGACATTTACTAGATATTATGCTAATTTAAAATTGTTTTTCTTTTACACACATACTATCTAATGTTAACATACAATTTTATATTCTGAGTTTTAAATAAGGCTCTGAAAAATACTGTACCATCTTTTTATTGTACCTGCATTCTAAGCAAATAAACGATCTATCTATCTATCGAGTAAAGGACAAATTGAGTAAAAGTGTAGCGGACTAGCCGAAAATCAGAATTAAAAGATATTTTTATATTATGTTCCTATGTCGATTCACATAAGCTGCTAACTTTATAATGACGAAAAAAACAAACCTTCTCTATAAAAACTTTCATACTCAATGAGCATTGGACTACACCTCTCTCTAGAACTTACACAACATATTCTAGAAAAATCTTGTTAAAATTTCAGTACAATATTTAATGTAGGGATAGGCCTAAGCCGCGTATACATTACGGCCCCCGATATCCAATCTCGATAAAACAAATCCCTCGTAAGCAGAGGCCCCGAGCCGCACATAAAGTGTACACGATACGGACACCTACAACGTACATGTTCATTAGTTTGGTTTAGGCCTTAGAATTTTCAACTTTTAGGTTCAAGATCACCTCTAGGTTAGTGGGATTTTAGGCTGTTTATATTCGTCCGCGAGACAGAGCGGTTTGGCCGCTACGCGATGAAATTACAATCAACTCTATGTGAATAGTGGGGAGACCGTGCCGCTAGTCAAATAAATCGTTGCATACAATTGTTTATGATCTCGTGGTGTAGCGGCTAAACCGCTCTGTCGCGCGGACGCACGAACCGAGCCTTAGGTTAGTAAATACCTCATAAATTAGTGTTCTTTTATGCTTTATTATTAATAAATCGGCCAAATACGAGTAGGACTCGCGCACGAAGGGTTCCGTACTATTATAGAGCAAAATTAGGCCAAAAATTGTGTTTTTTTAGTATTTGTTGTTATAGCGGCAACAGATATAAATAATCTGTGAAAATTTCAACTCTCTAGCTGTTACCGTTCTTGAGTTACAGCCTGGAGACAGACAGACAGACAGGCGGACGGACAGACGGACAGACAACGAAGTCTTAGTAATAGGGTCCCGTTTTTACCCTTTGGGTACGGAACCCTAAAAATGAGCTACATTTTAGATATTACATTTCTTACAAGATCAAGTTTTTATCACTTTTGTGTGAGGAACCTATACTAGTAGGAGTCCTTAACTTAAAATACGGTCCCATCCTGAAGAAAGCCTTGCCTGCCTGACCCGACGGGCAACGACAACCGACCGATCAGTCCGCCCGCTTCGTCTAATTTTTCGAATTTTCTACGAAAACGATAAGACTAGTATCGTTTTGTAGGTAATTTATCGACGATAATTTGTTCTCTGAAGAGTAAACTCCTCAGTCTTATCGTTATCGTAGAAAATTCGAAAAACCGGAATGAGAGAGATAAAAGAGGGGGGGAGAAGGGGGAAAACAATATTTCTGGACGTGCTTCCATATCTACATTGAAGCACATACATGACAGCTACATTCATGCCAAGTTTCATGCTTTCTTCAGGATGGTACCATAAAATTGATTTTTGTTAGGACAAGGAGCCGTACTATACGAGACTAGCGACAAAACTGTATATCTGTTGATGCAGGAGTTAGGAGTCGAACGAGTCACCTGTTCTCGCAACACGCGATGTATCATCGACCTTAAAATAAATCACAATATTATCGAAGTACTACGGTTATCACCGTGCATTAAAAACAGTCAACAATACTTATCACTTTATATAAGAACAATGTGACCGGCACAGGTGACATTTGCTGGTGGTGGCTAGTGGTAGTTGGTGGTCATCATGAGGTGGTACATGGTAGTGCTGGTGGTCGCAGGCGCGGCCCTGGCTGTTGACACTGTTAGCATTAGCAAGGAGAGCTTGGGTGCGTTGTTTATGATATTTGCCGAAACCTGAATATTGTTGAAAGTATTATATTGGTAGTTTATGTTAAAAAGATGGTTGTTATTATAGTATAGCACATCAAACACAAGCAAAAACTGTCCCTAGATATTAAACAATATTATGTTATTTGGTTCAATTAATATGTTTATTATTAAATTGTGTTTCCAGTGCACTTGGACACGCGTTCCAAGGAGCTTGTCTGCCTGAAGCTGCTGCACCATGTCCTGCAGCCCACTGTGTACGATGATGTGAGGACCGTGGCCAGGGAATGGAGCATAGAAGATAACTTGGACAAGTTCGCCGTGAGTATTCTTCTTGTGACTAGTCTCTTTCTTCTTCTACTATCAGAGAAGTTGATTCCTAGGCAGATGGGGTACCTACGTAAATTGGTCGCGTTACGACTTACGTCAAACCCAGCCGACGGATCACAATTATTATTAAACTAGATATTCCGCGCGGCTTCTCCCGCGTAATTTAGGAATTTCACGGAAACCGTACATTTTTACACAAAAAATAGCCTATGGGACATAGGCTATTTTTTTGTGGAAAAATGTACACGTTGTCTATGCTTCATGTATGCTAAATAACATAAAAATTGCTCCAGTAGTTCTTAAGATAATAAGCAATTTCAAATAATTTCCCCTGTTTTTTTTCACATTTTCCTCTATTTCTTCGCTCCTATTAGTCTAAGCGTGATAAAATATAGCCTATAGCCTTCCTCAATAAATGGGCTATCTAACACTGAAAGAATTTTTCAAAACAGACTAGTAATTCCTGAGATTAGCGCGTTCAAACAAACAAACTCTTCCGCTTTATAATCTCCCCCGTTTTTACACATTTTCCTCTATTTCTTCGCTCTTATTAGTCTTAGCGTGATAAAATATAGCCTATATCCTTCCTCGATAAATGGGCTATCTAACACTGAAAGAATTATTCAAATCGGACCAGTAGTTCCTGGGATTAGCGCGTTCAAACAAACAAACAAACAAACTCTTCCGCTTTATAATATTATAAGTATAGATTGACATGATCCGACCAAATGACGTTGGTCGGTCAACTGCCTAGGAATCAATTTACTCGATGGTACATTTATGTGCTAACTATTCGCATACTTATAGAATTTAAATGCCAAATAAAAAATAGTAGCATCGAGAAAAATGTTTCAAGTAATTATTATCGATAATTATGTTACATTGTATAATATTATCTTGGCTCCAAATTGTTTACTGTTTTCGACAAGCTCGAGTTTCAAAATAAAATAATATTATTGCAAATTGTTATTAAACAAAAATTAGTACGGTAAATATTTTCTTAATTGGACAGCGTTATGTAAGAACAGATTAATCGACTTTTGAGAGAATTCGAGAAAATAAGCTTCAAAGATTTTAAACTTAAAATTGTCGCTGTGAGCTCATTATTTATGTTACGTGTATGATTTTTTTACTGTAAATTAAGATGTATCAAAAGTTTAGATTAATTTAGAATATATTACTGTGTAGAATATACTTTAAATGATATACTTACTCATTTTTCCGTTAATGTTTTATAGCTATAATATTCAGATAAATTAAATTTGTCAATAACGTACTATACGACATTATTGTCGTTTGATTCTTTAATAAGATTTATTTTGAATGAAATAAAGTGCAATGTAAGATTAAATCCAAATATTTGTATGCAAATTTCTCAAATTAAACAAAAATTATACAGTTTTTCTAAGATGATATTGTATATCTTTAACGATTACGAAATACGCATAAATTTGAATAGTTTTTTATAGTCAAATACCTCAAGATAACATAATTATTTGCTTGTCTCGCTATCCTTTACGAAACTAATATAAATGCGAGTGTGTCTGTCTGTCTGTTATCTCTTCACGCCCAAACCGCTGAACTGATTTTGCTGGTATGGAGTTACTTTGAGTCCCGGTAAAGGACGGTTTCCGCGCGATAAACGAATTTTGGCGCAACGGCGTTGCGGGCGTCATCTAGTCTAGTAATAAACTAAAATGACACTTTTTCAACATAAAAAAAAACAAAAAACTTAACGCTCAATGATAAAAAATGAATCTAATCAATCTTTATTTTTCTAATCTTCATCTTCAATATCAAAATCTGCTGCCATTTTAGACGGTTAGTTCGTTATTGCGTTTTTATTGAATAAATTGAAACGGATTATCTACAACTTTTGTGGATATAATTCGTTTATGCATTTTAAATTCCTGTTTGTGTATTTTGTAACAACTTAGGCGCATAATTCTTTAATACGTAACTAAATTGTGCAAAACTTCTAACAAATTTTGACCCCTTGAATTAAGCGACAAGGATTGACATTTGAGCACAAAATTAGCTGAATACATAGTTAATAATGCCTGGAATCGATCTGCATTCATAACACATTTTTTTCAAATTTGTTGCTTGATTCGTTCTTACATAACGCAGTCCAATTATTCTTTAAGTTATTAAATTTCCAAAAGCAATTAAAATATTAAAATTCTAATTCTGCTTTTACTAAAGACTTTATTTTCTAATTTATAACTTACAAAGGCAATTTATTAAATCTCATAAAACGATGATTTAGAAAAATCCTTTTTACGTACAGGCTACAGGTACGGAGAAGCCGAAAGAAGGATTACGATTTTGGTATTTCTAATAATAAATGTATTTTTAGCTTTAGCTAACTGCTATTCGATCTTTAGAAAATACTTTGTCGTACGTAATAGTTTCATCTTTGAATATTACGCTGCTTTTTCCACAATTTGCTGACCAAACAGAGTCGGGCTTAATTCTAACTTCCGATCCTGTTTATTTTCAGAAAAGCGAAGTCACTTGGAAGTTCATCGAGGAATCGAAGCGGGGCTTGTTGCCGCGCGGCGAGGTGTTCGTGCACACCAACCGTCTCCACATGCGGCAGGCCATCCTCGTCTTCCATCTCCTGTACGACGCCATCGACTTCGACGCCTTCGTCCGGACCGCGTGCTTCCTCCGCGAGCGCATCAACGGCGGCATGTTCGTGTACTCGTTCTCGGTCGCGATCTACCACCGCCGCGACTGTCGGGGAGTCTACGTCCCTCCCCCCTACGAGATCCTCCCCCACTTCTTCGTCGGCGGCTCCGTCATCAACAGGGCGATGATGATGAAGATGACCAGGGGTTTAATCGACGAGGACCTCATGAGAAACTATGGCGTCGCAGTGAACAGGAACGTGGTGCTCGTAGACGGGCGGGAGGACGACCGCCACGTTCTGACCGAGGAAGACCGCCTCGCCTACTTCACGGAGGACATCGACTTGAACGCGCTGATGTATCAGGACAACGTCAACTACCCCTCCTGGATGAGAGGGGAAGTAGAAAAGTACGACGTGCAGCGCTGGGGGGAGATGAAGATGTACGGCTACCAGCAGTACCTGGCCAGGTATCGGCTGGAGCGCTTATCCCAGAAGATGTGCGATATCAACGTCATGAGATGGTCCGACGTGTTGAGGACGGGTTACTGGCCGAGGATCCAGCTGCCGACCGGGGACGCCATGCCGGCGCGGTCCAACGACGTCGTCGTCGTCAACGAACACAACCTCCGACACAGGAAGCTCGTCGACGACGTGGAGCACCTCATCCGTCACGCGATACTGACCGGTCATCTAAACATCGTAAGTGAGAGCTATTATTATAACTTAAAGTTGGTTCTTGCCTGACGAGACGAGACGACGCAACGCGGCGATGCGAATTAGTAGTACAAAATTTAAATCTCAGGCGGTGTCGTGCCGTTTGCATCAAAATGTTAAAGCATCGCAAAATTGCGCCTCATCTGGTTTCAGGAGGATGATTTGGGAGGATGGACTGATCTTAACATTTATATGTTTACTGCATATATCTGCATAGCTACGAGAACACACATTTTACTAATTGCTATTTATTTAATTTCAAAGTAGGTCACTACGAATTTTTCCACGTAACATAACATTTTTAATCTGTCTGGAGGTTTAAGAATTGAGATGGTATTAAAATATAAGACGCATATGCAAATATTGTTTTAGCGTGACGAGAAAATAATCGACTTGAAGAAGGCGGAGGACGTGGAGAGCCTGTCGCGACTGCTGCTCGGCGGGCTCGGGCTCGCGCACGACGACGCCAAGCTGTTCCATCTGATGGACTTGTTCAAAAAACTGCTCACGTACGACAGCTACAAACTTAACAAGTCAGTAAACCGCTTAAGCTTTTTGATACCTGCTTAATTACCTGTGTTTAAATTATAGCAAAGAAAATGTGGACATAAACTTAAGTCAGACTCCAATTTCTGTTTTTTCGACTCAAGAAATGAGTACATATTGGTAAATGCAAAATTACTGTAACCTTTCAGAATAACGTACATCCCGACCGCGCTGGACACCTACATGACCTGTCTTCGGGACCCCGTGTTCTGGAGACTCCTGAAGCGGTTGACGGAAAACGTCGTACTCTTCAAGAAGCTGCTGCCGAGGTATACTCGGAACGAGCTCGACTTCCCCGGAGTGAAGATAGACAGCATCGAAATTGACAAGCTGACGACATTCCTCGACGAGTATAATTTGGATATAACCAACGCTCTGCATCTCGACGAAACCGAAATCAAAAACAAGAAATCCGATATGCTGTACGTTGCCAAAATGCGTCGTCTGAACCATCATCCATTCAAGATAACCATCAACGTGGAATCCGACAAGGCAGTGGACGCCGTGGTGAGAGTGTTCATCGGGCCTAAGTACGACTGCATGGGAAGGCTGCTCAGCGTCAACGACAAGCGACTAGACATGTTCGAGATAGACAACTTCCTGTACAAACTGGAGACGGGCAGGAACGCCATCGTCCGCGACTCGCGTGACCTGCACAACGTCGTGGGGGACAAGCCGATGACTCGCCAGCTGCTAGATGACTCCAGTGACATTCTCTCCGCCGATCAACTGGGCGGGGATCTCTGGCGCAAGAGCCGCCTGGCTTTCCCGCGGAGGTTGCTTTTACCTTTAGGTCGTCGGGGTGGGTTAGATCTCCAGCTGTACGCGATAGTGACCCCGGTGCGGTCGGGCCAGGTGCTGCCGACCATCGACATGAACGCCATGAAGGACAGCTTCTGCGGCTGGGCCGCCTGCATCGACACCATGCCGCTCGGCTTCCCCTTCGACCGTGAGATCGACGTCGCCGACTTCTACACCGGCAACATGAAGTTTGTCGACGTCAAAGTTTACAGAAAGGAGATAGAGAGCAAACTTTAAATGGATCTTTTGAAAAGCATTTTCACGTAATCTACAACTCTCGTAATCTATCTTAATTAAAGATGCCGTTAAATGTAGTTTGGAAAATATTACAAGAATTGCGCACTCCATCATCCGATATTAATAAATAACTTCATTAAAAGTTGTTCATATTTCGTATCGCCGGGGAGCTTCAAACATCGCATCGCGCATAAAACCTTCGCCGGAGCAAAAAAACAAACTGATGCGCTTTAAATACTTCGGCCGGCGCTCGGGAATTGGAATTTTAATTTATCTTTTATCGCCAATGATAGTCAGGGCTGCTACTCGCAAACAAATATTAAAGGCTAGCTTCTCTTAAGATCTCTCTTTACAATAAATCTCTTAATTGGACTAATAATTCAAGTGATTGTAGGACGACCATGAAAACATAAAACAGTCACAAGCTAAATTATAAAAACTATGCGGTTATCCTTAGCCAGGCTCGTTAGTCGTAACCGCGAAGGCCTAAGCTGACCTAGCTCCTATTTCATAAAAATATCTGAGATTATATGCATATATTACTTGTCAAGCGACATTTCTATCCGATCGCTACGTAAAGCCGCTATCGATCTGCCTGTAACGCTAATATCCGATAGGCGCCTACCACACGTGCATGCTTGACAGTTTTGCTGGCGCATGCTTCTCGCATAAAAAGACGTAAGACTGACTTATCTACCACACGGCACAGTTATGCATGCGCAAGCCACATTCTTGTCGAGATCGTCGGCGTATAAACAATGTTTCTCAATGAAGAGCTATTTCATCTGCTTTTATTTTTTCAGTGTTTGCAAGTGAAAAAATTGATAATGCAAAACTGAAATCATTTTTTCATATGCGTATTTTTTTTATTCCTGTCAGAATAATCTTTCGATTTGATCTTCCACAGAGCGAGCAGAGATTTTTATAATTCAATGAATTCAGTTGCGAACTGACGATTATATGTATGTACGTAAATCCGCCATTTTATAGCAGCGTCCGTGCATTTTAAAACACCACTTGACTGACAAAGAGCGGCTTGAACACTGAACGTCCAACCACACGCGCAGATAAGTTTGTACACGATGGCTTGCGCATGCCAGAATTTCAAGCAAGTTTAAAAACCGTCAAGCCAAACTTTGGGTTTGCGTATACTACCGTTTTACCAACTACACGCACAATGTTCAGTGTACAAGCCGGCATGCGCAAGCAAAACTGTGAACAAGCATGCATAATATGTGGTAGGCGCCTTACATTTTTAATTCCAAACGATTTACTTCTCGTTTGCCGACGGAAGTGGGCCGGGGGAATCGCATATCGAATGCAGGTCATTACTTTATTTAGAGTTGTCATCTCGAAGAATCCAAAGAGGAGTTAAGGTTAATTAAAACATAGATTAGAAACTTGTGCTTTTAGAATCGCCCTACTTGTTTATCTACTTAACAAAAAAATAATTTAACCTTACACATTTCGCTGGTAGAAAAACCTACTATATAATAGATATTACCTGCTACATATACATAAGCCGAACTTTTAAACTCCGCGTCTCACTTTCTTTACTATCTACGGGAAGAATAATGCAAGCATTATTGAATGATTTTCCTGGGATGATTACATTGTTTCAGCTGCCGCGCCGAGCCATTCCTGGCAAAGCATGCCTTGACTGACTCCATACTAGCTTCCAACATTAACGTCGATCGATCAAAACACTATTTAATATAAAGTATATTAGTTCCTGCGCGGCTGCAGTACCCCGCAGAGGAGTGGCCATACATCACTGTCAAGACGTGTATCATATTAGACTGATGGACGTCAGCCTAAATTATGTCCGTCATCGACCTAATGCAGTTCATGGTTATAGACCCCGATGTGTGCACATTAACCCAACAATTTCCTAATGTGGAGTTACGTATTGGGATTCCGTGACTATAGCGCAAACGTTTTTTTTAACGCGCGGACGCGCTAGCTGGCACTTGAAAGTTGAAGCATACGTGCGGAATTCGTTTCGTTCGGAAAAAAGCGAATGTGTGCACCAGTTAATGTATTTTATAGTGATTCGATGCATTCGGATTTCTGAATACGAAAAACGTGCGTGTGCGGGCAGCCTAAGGAGAATGTCCGGTTTTTGATGTTTTCGACAGGAGTGAATATAACTCCACACAGAGTTAATGATCAGCAGCCTTACCCGCGAAACTGATATCAATCTGATATCAGATTTTTGACACTTTAGACATCTAAAATAGCGCTCGATCGTGCTGCGGATCGATTTGGAACTAATTCGATCTCAATTTTGCTACTCCTGACAGCGCACGATCGTGCTGCGACTCAATTTGGAACTAATCAGCATCGAAACATTCGATATCATCGAATTTTATGTACTCGCGACAAAATCAAATCGTCTGAGAATCAAATGCGGATCGTCTACAAACGTCAAATTACACGATTGCTCATGAGGTATCGACTATTGGATTGATGTCGATTAGTGTGGTGTCGTTTTATTTTTTGTTAATATTATTTTAACATAATAATAATATGGCTCGTCTGCAAGCATTTATAATGTGATTGATGGCACCTCCAAATTCCAATGGAGTTAAACTCTACAGCTATACGGTCCCATTTGAGTTTGGTATCGTGCTTAGCTTGGCTCGTCCGCATGTACCCTTTTGCGATTCCTGGATTTTCTTCCAGGAATCTCAACAACATCTCCATTCGTAGGTGCATCGGACGGACCATTATTTTCCAAATAAAAACTAACTTTTAATGTCGGCATGCAGGAATACTAATTTTACAAATACTAGATGTATGACAATGTTAAGTGTAACTACGAAAGAGAATTCACATATTAATTGTTTAATGTCAAGATGTTCCTTAACGAAAATAACCATCTTAAACCCACTAAAGTAGAAAATGCGCAAATCCATCTAAAGTTTCTAAAGAAATGTATTTTTATGGTATGACGAAAAAATACAAACATTATTTCATATTTTTCGTAACCTTCTGCCACTTTATAACAATATGGACGCGCGTTGCTATAACGACGTTGACAAGACGCCATGTCAACATCTCGATTTTGATACGATTTTGTTCCGGAATTCCTACGCATTACGATGACATCAAAAATGAAATCGAAATCTGACTCGTATCAAGTTGATATCAGTTTCGGGGGTAAGGCTGCTGTTAAGACGTTAGCTAATTAAAAGTTAACAGATGAACTCTGAAGTTTATCTGTTCACTCTTAGCGCAATTCGGATTAAGAATATTAAAAGGCAGATAATTTACATGTTAATCGTCAGTAAATTTTGCGCAAGAATATTTTAGCAATTCCAGTAAAAGTATATTTGCATTTACAAACCCAATAAATTGTTACTGGGCGTTTAAGGACTTCCTAGCGATTTGGCTTAAACAATCATCTGGCGAGCCAAAAAACTGTACCGCGAGAAAAAGTCAGCGACACTCGACACTCAACAGGTTCGATTTGTTCCCGTCGTCGCGTAGTCGCCCCGTCGTCGTGGCGCGGGCGTCGTCGTCAGCTCAACTGTTGCTCCACATTCCGGCCGAGTGCGCTCCGCTGACTCCGACAGATGGGAATTCATTTATAGAACACCATGAGTATATACTGCTACGTGTTTGCTTGTTTGTGCGGGATTTTTTAAATACTTATACTTAAGCTACTAGGTATTTTCTTATAGGTGATTGCCCAAGCTTAGTTGATGTGTCTTGAATTTACGTTCGCCAGTCAACAACAGAAGCGACACAAAACAATATGCTCTACACTCGAACCGTCATCTAAGTATCATATCTAGCGAAAATTAAAACTGAAAATATCAAAATCTTGACCGCGACCTAAATACCACTCTGAGATTCCTTACAAAGTTCATTGACGTGGGCTGCTGCAGAAAATCGTGAACTGTGGAAGAACGGAGGGGAGGCCTTTGCCCAGTTGTGGGACACTGTAGGCACTAGGTTATTGGGTTGATCGTGCCCGGGAATTTGCCTAAACGGGGAGTGGAGCACCATGTGATTTTAGTGTGATCTGTCGGGGATGCGCAAAGCATTTCCCTACTCTCCCATGAAGGGTTCCGCAGCAGCAATAAGGTTTATTTTATGAAATTAAAAGGTTTTTGATTTATTTTTATATTTGAGTTGATTTAATGAAAGTTAAATTAAGTTTACCATTTATGACGTATAAAAAAAATACTACTTGCTAGATTTCGTTCAAACCAATTTTCGTTGGTAGTTTTTATAGTAAAGTACATCATATATTTTTTTTAGACTTATCATGCCCCTACTTTAGAAGTTAGAGGGGGGGGGAGGACACATTTTAGCACTTTGGAAGAGTCTCTCCCGCAAACTATTCAGGTTAGAAAAAAATGATATTTGAAACCTCAATATGATTTTTGAAGACCTATTAATACTAATTAACTAATTTTTCCATTATTGTATCAAAATCTTAATGCGGCACACAGACTACATCTACTTACCAAATTTCAATAGTATAACTCTTATAGTTTCGGAGAAAAGTGGCTGTGACATACACGGACAGACAGACAGACAGACAGACAGACATGACGAATCTATAAGGGTTCCTTTTTTTGCCATTTGGCTACGGGACCCTAAAAAGGCAGTTAATAATTTCAAAATCCAATTACTCCCCTTATATAGCAATCAATAGTGCTTGTCCAGCAGCAATAGAGTGTGAACGAAGTATATTTGATCACAACACGGCGAGTATTCAGGGCGGAGGTAACGAGTTGTATTCTAGCTCGCTGTGCCCATTCACTGGAACTTCATCAGAGCGCGATTCTTTCTGTTTGTGTCAGCTGCTACACTCTGTTAACTCGTGGTAACAACACTATGATCTATACATTTATCCTTTGCAAATAAAAAAATAACAATGGGTTAGTTATGATATAAATTGTTTTGTCCCCATATGTTACTTTGGAGGCGTTTGATAAACAAGGATTACGCTTAATAAGGGTGTAAGCTACGAATAATAAAAACGATTTGTTATTCGTAGGGTGTAAGTATGTTATACATACTAATTTTTATTAAATTATGTATACGTGGGAGAGCCATGCTTCGGCACGAATGGGCCGGCTCGACCGGAGAAATGCCACGTTCTCACAGAAAACCGGCGTGAAACAGCGCTTGCGCTGTGTTTCGCCGAGTGAGTGAGTTTACCGGAGGCCCAATCCCCTACCCTATTCCCTTCCCTACCCTCCCCTCCCCTATTCCCTTCCCTTCCCATCCCTACCCTCCCCTATTACCCTATTCCCTCTTAAAAGGCCGGCAACGCACTTGCAGCTCTTCTGATTCTGCGAGTGTCCATGGGCGACGGAAGTTGCTTTCCATCAGGTGACCCGTTTGCTCGTTTGCCCCCTTATTTCATAAAAAAAAAAAAAATTGATAGTCCATCTTTCGTCTGACTGTCTTTGTGTCCGTTTGTCAGTCTGTCTGTTACCACATTTTGATGGGTAAAAAATAAGTTGCCGTGAATTAAAACTAATTTCAGCGTCAACAAGGATACGAGAGGAACTATATAAATAAGCCACGACGGAAGAAAAATGTATGTCTATAAATACAACAAAAATAAAATATTATGTAACTATGTGGAGGATACATCATTTTCTATCGCAGCTTGTATTAACGTCTCTAAAAGGCAGCAAGTAATCTTTAAGCTTGAAACACGTGAAGTACGGTATAATCCCGTATTACGGCGTAGTAGGTGTATAACGCTGAAAGCCGGCGGAAGTGAGCTCAGCTACGAGCCATTCCCGCCGGCAGATAATCTCGCGGGTCCGTTTTGCGCTGAAACCTGCGCGATATTGTGTAGACTGTGGAGTGTGGAGTCAGTTTCGGCTTTTATGCTTATTCAGAATTCAATGTAGATTGGAAATTTTCTGCTGTATTCTGTCCTTCTTTTGATTTGATTGTAGTTATAAATACGAGATATTTTTTGCAGTGCAGTTTATCGCGCGGGAAGCATTAACTTAGTTTCACGAATAATTATTAATTGTATTCAAAGTGCTAAAGATCAAAATCGTTACACGGCCACAGAAACACACAGCTTAGACATATCACAGATTGACTCATAATTCATGTTTGCATTTTTAATATTAGTATAGAAGCTGGAGATGGAAAAAAAATGCAGTGTGCTGTTCTTACTTTGATTAAAAATTTAATAATCTTTAGTTGTATTTTGTATTGAAATAAGCAACATAACGTTATTGTAGTAACAAAATATGTAATATGCAAAGTTTTATGATTAATTACATTCCTAATATTTTAAAGCTGAAAATATTTATTTCTTTTAGAGCTTTACATAACAGCTTTGTTGCGAAAACTTTATTAATAAAAGGCCGCTCTTTACCGTAAAGATCAACGCAAGAGGCCTTTATATTTATTTATTTTATGTGCAGTTTACCTTATATACCTATAGAACGTCTCGATGTTTATGAGATTCACGAGTTTATGGTCCAAAAGTTTCCCGAACGACGACGAATTTTTCTTGTTAGCTGTTTTAAGTTTGCTTAGATGTTGTTTTTACGACTTGCGACAGTACGCGCATTTTGTTAAAATATACTTTGTGTTACAACTAAGATAATATATTATATTTTTGTAACAAATTATAATATCAAAGCATGTGAATATCCTCATCGCAGCTAAACGAAACATTGCGTTTGTCAACATTCATTTCGGACTACTATAATATCAATAAGTGAAGAATTATATTTTGTAACATACGGACATTTACTCATTTATTCCCTTAGAATGTGAATAAACCTTGTAACTTGTCTACTTCGTAACCTGGCTAATGTATCTGACTACACATAAAATGCACATTATTTTTATTATAAATTATTTTTCCGGCCCTAAAGCCTCCGTTTATACAAAAAACGGCAATTTTTTTTACTGTTAGTTATTGTGTTCTTCCACTCACGTCTTCAATTTTTAACAACAAAAACTTTCCAAGGTAAAAGTTATACAGCAACGGTAGCTAATATCTAATAACAGCAATTCACAAACTTTCATCAACGGTTTCAATTTGTACAAAAGTGCGAGAATCACAAATTACAAAGCAGAAGCTCGTTAGGGCGAGGGGCGTCGGCGGCCCACGTAGCGGCGCCCGTGAATATGCCCCTGACAACGATATCAGATCACAAACCGTTTACATTACAATCATATCAAGTTAGTAGCGACGCCGAATTTATTGAATTAACGAACATTTGCAGCGGTTAAAATTACATCATCATTATATTTAAAAAGTCTAGCTATTCTTACTGCAAAATATTTATTCTCCTTTTCAGACACAGTATGTGATTATAGATCTTATAACTCTCATAAAAATATTTACCCAGTGGGCAACTTTTTTTTCTTTAGTTGATGCTTCACTTGTTTAAAATAATTTTGTGTTAAAGCGATATCATAATATTTTAGATACCTGTTAGGTATTGAATGTTAAAGTATTCTTTACACTTAGCTTACCGAGATTATAACCGGCTCTTATCAATAACATAAACCGCCATAAACCGAGCTCTCACACTTTATCTGTTAAGCCTTTTAGAAATTTCGATACCTTATATGCCAACTTGCCCTCGCGATACTAGCTGTGTTATCCAACGTAATATCTAACGACATTCATACTATATACTATAATATTATAAATGCGAAAGTGTGTCTGTTTGTTACCTCTTCACGCTCAAACCGCTTAACCGATTTTGCTGAAATTTGACATGGAGATACTTTGAGTCCCGAGAAAGGACATGAATAGTTTATATCCCGGAAAAATGTACGGTTCCCGCGCGATAAACGAATTTTGGCGCAACGGAGTTGCGGGGTCATATAGTGTTAGTTAGACATTTATTAAAACACTCAAGCAGATAAAGAGAGGATTAGAAAGATTATCTAAATTATTATTATTACATAAGAAATTGAGGTTGAGCTTTTAATTAACTTTCAGAAGATTTATATATTGTTCAAAGAAAAAAAAAAATATAGAGAAGAGACATGAAAATACAAACTTAAATAATAACACTTCAGGCTTAGTGGAGGCACTAAATATTTAGGGATAAAACTTTAAGCTATAACAAGACGACGTAGTTTTATTTTATAGCCTATAATGATAAGAAAACAAACAGGTTTATAACTTAGGTCTTCGAAACTAAATAATTATGATAAAACTAAAAGCGAAGAGCAGAGCAAATATTTTCGAAATGAAACACAAAAGTCGTATTTAAATAAGTTTTTATTTTGTAAACGAAATAAGTAATTCTTATTTTGTTCAGTGTTAAACAGAGTACAGTGAGTACACCGGGGTTCAAGTATACAATCCTTAAACACTGTACCCCGATATTTATTTTAAAGCAACTTCGTTCATTTTTGATTCTGGTCTCTGAAAAATATCTCTGATAACATAATAATATCTCATGAGTCATGACGAAGTCACTACTCCTTAACTATGTAACTCCTTAACTCCAAACTGTTAGACGCTAGGAGCACATACTGAAATATTCATGCGTACTTAGAACGGTTGAGTTGAGAGGCCTACTTCAGATTGATATGCCGAGGAGCCTCCGGGCCGAGGGCCGATTCGATCGATGCCTTTGATGGAGATTGATGTGTTGATAACATATTTGATGGACCCGATTTAGATGTAGGCTTGGAAAAGAAATTCGGCACCCATAGGAAACAATATTTTAGAAATTATATTGTTGTTTACAACGCTTAAAGTTGTTCTACCTATTTTAATGAAAGGCAAAAAGACTACGACGTGGAAATGGATCATTTTACGGTAAGATGTACGATTTATTTGTGTTTTTTTCAATCAAATAAAAACTGCAAAAATATATCTTCTATAGTTGTTAATTAAATGTTGTTCGCTAGTAAATATATCCTAGTACTTCTGACAACTAAGATACAATAAAAAATTGGCCAAGTACGAGTTGGACTCGCCCATGAGCAGCAATAAGGTTTATTTTTATGAAATTAAGAGGTTTTTGATTTATTTTTATATTTCAGTTAGTTGATTTAAGGAAAGTTAAATTAAGGTTAACCATTCATGACGTATTAAAAAAACTTGCTAGCTATACCTCGTTCAAACCAATTTTCGTTGGTAGTTTTTATAGTAATGTACATCATATATTTTTTAGACTTATCATGCCCGTACTTTAGAAGTTAGAGGGGTTCAATTATTTTTTGTTTTAGTTGTACCTATGGGGACCCCTAAAATTTTTAATATTTTTCCATTTTTGTATCAAAATCTTAATGCGGTTGACAGACTACATCTACTTACCAAGTTTCAATAGTATAGCTCTATAGTTTCGGAGAAAAGTGACTGTAACATACGGACGGACAGACAGACCGACAGACAGACATGACGAATCTATAAGGGTTCCGTTTTTTGCCATTTGGCTACGGAACCCTAAAAATGAGCAAGTAATTAAGAAAAAAATATTTGAATTAATTATTATTAGCAATCAATTTACCTAAAGGTTTTAATACATCCAACAGTTGGTCAATAAACACGCCAAAATTCGATAAAAAATTCTCCAAAATAATACAGAAACTGTTTCCTGTTTGTTAGTCTGTAGTTCTGTAATAATAAACATACCTCTGCATTAATTAATATGATGTTAGACAAACAAATGAAGTTGTATTTGTTTTGATCATTACTACCGAAACAGTTCGTGAACAAACATAATCAACGGAGGCCAATTAATATTATATCATTCCGGGAAATGTTCCGAATATTTTACTCGAATGTAGATTTTTGTATAGATTTCCCATTCAAAGCTTTCCACGAATTTCTCTTTTCAGATGGACGTCAGAAACGAAATCAAATAATAAAACGAATTTCGTTTAAACACCGTTAAATTGTGTCACAGAGCCACCGTTCGCCGGAAATTCTTTTTTAAAATTTCGCCCGTTTTTCGGGGAGAATTATATCGAGGCTGGCAACCCTGCGCTAAATGTGGCACAATTTCGGGGAAGCCCCGGGTGCAGATAACGTCAGCGGCCGACAAATCCTTTGTCTCGGTGTTGCCGCGCTGAGAAATACCGCCTTTCCGACACTATCTAGATTAAAATATATTGTAAATGTGCTTTAGAGTGGCGAGGAGACACTTTTAGTCGCAGGTGAATTCTAGTTTGTTCCGAACGGCTCTAGTTATTCTTTTGGCATTTATCCTGACTTTGTTACTGTAGCACTGAATTGAGGAAACGTAAAATAACAAGTATTTCAAACCTCTGTACGTGAAGTTGGCCACTAAGTTTAAGCTAAACGATTTCTAATAAAAAGTGATCGTAAGATTCCTAATCTATGGTACTATCATTCCACATTTTCTCAACAATAGAAAAAATAATAATTTTAAAAGTCACTCCCGATATCCAAATAATAAACAAACAAAGTACAACATCGCAAATACGCTGAGTATTATGCCAGGTACAATATTTACTTGCATGTTCAATACTCGTCGTGAACTAATATATCAAATGCCAATCTACATTACCTGTACCACTGTTCATGTTGTAAGCCCATTAATCCACCTGACTATATTACCTGTAACAAAAATTGCATACGTCAGTATAGCAACGATATAATATTTAGGAGTATCAGGAACAATGTTATCTTTAATAATATTAACCAGGAGTCAGGAGTTTAGCGAGTGCATAGCAATATCAGTAACATTTATACATAACTAGCTGTCCCGGCAAACGTTGCTTTGCTATAATATAAAGTATTTCGCCCATATTATTTTATTGAAGTGACTAAATAAGTATGTCGCCATGGCAACGTCGATCGCTATCCCGTCGGACAAACAATGGTCGCCGTCAGTCTCAGGTTGTAATAATTTACTATTATTTATTCAACAAATGCACTTATTTATATATAAAGTACCCAGTAGCCGATTCTTAGACCTACTGAATATGCATATAAAATTTGGTAAAAATCAGTAAAGCCGTTTCGAAGGAGTTCGCTGACTAACATTGTGACACGAGAATTTTATATATAAGATATACTTCTGTACTAATAAGATCTGCTTATACTTTTGTTAAGTTTATTCAGGCTCTAAAACGACTGGGCCGATTTATAATCTGAACTTGTATATATATTCGAAATATACACTAGAATCTGAAATTTAATACACAACTTTAAACTTCTAATTACGTCAAACTTTTGCAAAATTTTTCGCGCACGAGGTTACGGGCCAAAATCGAGCAATATAAACACGTCAGCAACAATAACAACAGCCCAGCAACAACACAAACAACAGGTTGATTGATGAGTGGAGCGACTGGGGGCGACGGCTGTCGATCGCGACCATACAACAGATTAGTTTGTTGTGGGATTCGCTTGTAGTAGCCAATTATATTTTTCATACTTCATCGACAAGTTTATTAGTGCTTCTATTATTGATTATATTTTATTATTCTGCTAAATTATTTTTGAAGTGAAAACTAGCATTTTGTTTTATTTATTATACACAAAAACAATGGATTCATGACATAAAATAAGCCGATACAAACTTTAACGTACCATAAGCCATCTCAAGAGAGATAAAATTTCAGGATTCCTAGCACAGTGCAAACAAGCTTATGCCTTTGTTGTGGGAAAAAACCTATAGCCTTCGTTAAGGCTAGCTCGATTGAGAAACCAATATCCTAACTAAAACCGTGGCACTGGTTTCGTAACTGGTCACAACAATTTTAAGAAAAAGTTTATTCGTAACAGTCCTGTTACATATAGATAATAATAAGCATTGGCAACACTGCTCTTTAGTCTGTAGTCTGTACTCAGTGTTCTTTGTCCATTTCTACTTATGTCAAATATTACAATACAAGAAGTCGAGTCGAGGCCTGTCTTTCATTTATAATATTAAGATACCTAATCTCCAGCTCACCCATCCTGAACACGACATGGTGTCAGAAGTAGAAGTCTGAAGAAAGAAATAAAAATACCTCACCCATCCTGAACACGACAAGTCCTAAGTCAGCGCTACGATCCCGTAGCACCGCTACGAGGCTCTACGAGAGCGCTACAGACAATAATAATATTTTTACTTTTGTGGCAAAATATTTTTAAAAGGTTGTTTCAAGAAAATAATTTTCCATTAGATATTTAAAAATTATATATTTTATTAAAATTTCCAAGCCACAGAAGTTAAGATCACTGCCCTGCGGTCTCAGTATGATACTTGTGAATATTTGAGTTTTGTCCTTGGGTGGTAGACCATAAAGGTGTACCCCCCACCCCGGGGACTCCCGGGGCGTGGGAGAGAGGGGGGTGTAAATCTCCGGTCACTTTGTATCTTTGTCGCGGTTGTCTCAATGGACAGACCTTTCTCTCGTATTTTGTGATATTTTCGCTAATGTCGAGTGTTTTTCATTTCAAACACTATTCAAATCCCGCGAGCGAAGTCTCGAATGTTTAGAAATTTGTTTTCTTATTTCTATTGAATTTGAATAAAATTGGTAAATCACTTTGCACTAGTATTTTCAAGAGCGTAGAATATTTATTACTATACTCTGACCGCTTAAAGCGCGACTCTTGTAGCATACATTTAGTTTGGCGAACAATCTTGCCCACAGAACGTTTATTATTCTGTCATAACTCATAACTCATAAGTCATAATGGCCGATTTACACGGGTGACTAACGGGTCGATTTTAGTCACCCGGCAAGTCACCAGTCGAATCGCCTGTCCAAGTTGAATCGCCACCCCATTTACACGGGTGACTAACGGGTCGATTTTAGTCACTCGGCAAGTCACTCGCTACAGTAGTATTCGCAGCAAGCGATCGCTTGCGACTAAGCGTTTGCACGGTCGATTTTAGTCACCAGCCGCATGCGGCCGCTGGCCGCACGACTTTGGGGCTTGCGACTTTAGCCGCATGCGGCGTAATCGAATTGCCATTCACACGGTCGATATTCGCCGTGCGGCGTAAATCGTGCGGCTTTAGTCACCCGTGTAAATCAAGCATGAGCGTTTGCACGGTCGATTTTAGTCACCAGCCGCATGCGGCCGCTGGCCGCACGACTTTGGGGCTTGCGACTTTAGCCGCATGCGGCGTAGGCGAATTGCCATTTACACGGTCGATTTTCGCCGTGCGGCGTAAATCGTGCGGCTTTAGTCACCCGTGTAAATCGAGCATAAGTCATAAGTCATAACATTAAAATATTTTGCCGCTACGGAGAGCAGCTTAGCGGTGCCGAATTGACCAATCACCATGCTCGAAATCATCGCTCCGCTTCGCTGTCATTCCGCTGGAATAGCACGATTGGTCAATTCGGGCACCGCTTAGCTCCTCTCCGCCCCGCTCCGCGTCAGTGGAAACGCATCCTAATGCCCAGATTAAGATGCTGAAATTTATCAAAATTTATATACGACTTTTTTTTCTGGTTCAATGTTCAGAAAGAGATGCAGTAAATCGTTTGCTCATGAGTTTCCCACCAAATCTTTCACACGAAGCTCTTCTGACTATTAAGTCAGAAGAGCTTCGTTTTTTTCATATTAATGAAACAATTTAGCTTTCTTAATAGAATATTACTCGACGTTAATAGCGTAATCGTGTGCACCTGGCATCACGGCGCGGGCGCGGGATTCCGTGCCGCCCGGAGCCGCGGAGTAATTTCACGCCGTGACGCGCCCGAATACGGGATAATTAAATAAAATTATCCATACTTCCATACTAATATTATAAATGCGAAAGTGTGTCTGTATGTCTGTCTGTCTGTTACCTCTTCATGCCTAAACCGCTGAACCGATTTTGCTGAAATTTGGTATGGAGATACTTTGAGTCCTGGGAAAGGACATAGGATACTTTTTATCCCGGAAAAATGTACGGTTCCCGCGCGATAAACGAATTTTGGCGCAACGAAGTTGCGGGCGTCATCTAGTAGTAAATAAACTAAATATAGTATCAGCATCACATCCGTGCGAAGCCGGGGCGGGTCGCTACAGCTTGACCGCTGTAAAGTCGACCCTCGTAGCATACTAAATGTATGCTACGAGGGTCGACTTTACAGCGGTCAAGCTATAGTATAATATATGTTGTTGAATTTTATCCAATACAATAAATAAATGTAATACAATATACAAAATGTACCACGGTTTTACAATACCGTGTTATATAATGTATATTGTATATTTTTTGTAGACAATAGTTGAGTATTTTGTAAACTGTATTTGATTGAACAATAAATACAATACGTTTTCACAGACTGTATAATATTACGATTATACAAAAAAGGGCAGTAAAAGATGTGTTGTAGCTTACGAAATGAAAAGGATGAAATATTATTAGGACTGTTTCTTTTCCTTATTCTGTGTTGTGTCCTGACAAAGACGAATGTTATCCGCCCCCGCTTGACTGCTTTTATATTATTTCTCGCGACTAAACCAGCAAACAATACTCGTCGAAGCCAGTACTTTTGCAAATCCACCCCAAATATGACCTCATCTCGGCGGGATAAACAGTCCCGGGTGCGAATCCCGGGACCCGCGAGTAATCCCGCAGCCCGGGTATTAAGGTACACACCTAATAAATAACAATATCATCTCTTAATATGAGGCGCGTTTGATTTTAACTTCGTTATTCTCTTTGAGAGAAACGTAAGCTAAGCTCCGTAAATCCTATACAAGCAACGTCGGCTATATAAATGTTTAAAGGTTATTCCGCGTAATGTAGAAAGCTTCTGAGAATTTGTTGTCTCTGTAAACATTGTTGAGCTCTTTGCCATTATATCAAGCCAATCCATACCCTTATTTAACATGTAATGGGAACATTAGATTGATACATGTTTTATTAAATCTCGGCTAAGCTAAAAATAACTTTATTATGCAAGTTTTTTCCAACATATCACCTAAGCCACAGACTATAGTTGATTTTTAATGAAGTGTCAATATATTTGTATATCTTTTTGTTAAACCTATTTCTTTCTAAGTAAAACTTTTAGAATTATCTATAAACCCAGAATTTAAGCTTTAATAACTAATAGTAACAAACAACAATCCAAAGAACAGTCAGGCATTGTTCGTGGAAGCTCGTCGTATCAGAGTCACTTCATCAAAAGATTGCATCTGATGGTATTGCCTGGACTGTCCACTGTCCGCTGTATCCTATTGTCCGGACAGTCCGGACTGTCCGGACGCTGGCGACACTGACACCTATTCTAGGGTCCGTAGTCCGTACACACTGACACAATATATTGCTTTGTTTCTTGACGCTCCTGCCACATCTATTGAATTTTTTTAATTTTTATTGTTGTTGAACTTAAGTTGGAGCACCATTGATACATTTTGATGGTATCTGTTTTTAGATCTCTTACTATTAAAACATTAACACAGCGCATAAGTTATACGTCTTAATAGTGACAGTCTTCCTCTGTCAGTTGGTTTTCTAATGTATCAGCTACTCTTTTGTATAAGAAGTGCAGTGTATACTATAGCCAGCTTACTGATGTGTGTGCAATATGTATGTTATCATCTTGTGTGCGTGGTGTGCCACATCTGGTTTATAAATCTATACAATATACTTCATGTTTGTTGAATGTGTGCAATAAATACAGACGCGCTGATTGGTTTTTGGTTTTAAATTAACATTCATTTTCATACAATATAATATGAGCTGTATTGATATTAAAGTTTGGTTTAATATGAATAATATTTTCATTCAAAGGATATTAAAGTATTCATAACAGAGAGATATTTTATAGTTTTTGTCGGAGCACGTTGCTAATGGAATTCCTTTACTGCTATTTTGATGCAAAATGCGACAGTTATAATGAAGGAATGTTTCACGTTGACGCGTTTAAAACGATTTTATTTCCTCCGCGTGTCACGATTTTGTTTTTGTCATTTATTGCAACATAAAAGCAGCTTCATCCATTGTACGATCTAGACCAGGGGTGGCCCCAACTTTATTACACCTAAGATCTACTGTTTACTAACGAAACCGTGTGCGATCTACCAAGTTCATACTTCTCGAAATCTTAAATGAAACAGCATAGTTTAGCTTATTGGTCTGGTAGTCTTGTCTAATTATTTATATTTTTCGCCTGGCCACGATGGGCTGGACTAACAGTCGCGATCGACCGGTTAGCCACCCCTGATCTAGACCTATCAAGCAACAAAATACTATTTTCATCATAAAGTTAATATACCTAGCGGAATAGAGAAACAAAGGCCTGAGCAAGAGAGATGTCACTATCAGTAACACTGCGTGGTAAAAAGAGACGTGTGATACATGACAGCAGCACTCTTTTTGTGACGTCCAGTCGGCACGTGCCGCAACGTTGACAATTTAATCTCATATAATTCATGATCAATCATGCTTGTGTAAGTGTATACGTACACATATTTTTACACACAGATGTAAGCCAATTTCGGTTTCGTTTGACAGCTCGAGATTGTTGCCCTATTCCGCTAGGTATATTAACTTTATGATTTTAATACGCCAAACAAACGTCAAACAACATGACATTTAGAGTATTGACCAATCAAAACGCATTTGACGTTGGTTTGAAATTTCATGAGACACGTACAGTTTATTACTTCGCTGTTTAATTGGAACCATTTCCATATAAATCGATAGATCATAAATTGAAGCAGCGTTAATTTTGCATTAAAAATAATGATCTTCAACATTTTACCTCTCTCGTTGCCATGCTGTTCTTTCAAATCAATTCAAGTTATTCTTATTAAATTGTGATGTTTATGGGCGGCATAATATTATAGGATCCAATTACAATTTTGTCACGTACCCGCCATATAATCGCACAATAAACCATGATGGCGACCTCACGAGGGCGATGACGTCACAATATGGTGGACATCCCACTATCCACGGACGTTAACGATCATGACTTTATGACATCGTGTCCTGCGAGCGAAGGTTCCGTAATAAGTATGTTGTTAGTACTTATGTCATAGTTATCTTTAGTAGATTTAATAGACATAGCTTGTCGACTGAAGACATACAGCGTGGTGAAATGAAACCACTTTAGGGTAGTTAAGGGCATTTTGAAATTTGAGACTTATAATCATAATCATGTATTTATCATATAATCATATACAGATGTTAAATAATTACAGTAATTGAGTTACTCTAAATTCCGCCAGAGCACAGAAAACCACTTTCACATATATACGCGCACTCACAAACTTTCGCCTTTACACAATATCACTATTGAATTTCACAGAATATATTCTGTGGCACAAACACACATACACGCGCGCGAAAACTTCACGCGACTGCGGCGCCGCTAATTGCGAGCAATGCTCGCTCGACCGTCGCCAATCTCCGCCGATTTGCTGAATATACACCATCAATACAAAACGGCCGACAAATCTGATTCATTAAAAATATTATGTAAGCTCGATTGTTTATATCTGAGTAATATTGTCACTACAGTGTAAATATTATACAGTAGAGTAATTTAGTGAAGTCTTCAAACTTGAACTCGGTCAACACAGTCACAAGTTTCATTTACGTGTGATGTAAAGGTTCGCGCACACTTTGTCGGCGCGTGCCGGGGCGGGTCGGGGCGCAGCGCAGCGCAAATGCGCTATAGCACACTATTGCCGGGTCGGGTCGCATCGCATTGACGGATTTTAACGCTCACTGTGCCGGGGCGTGCCGGGGCGGGTCGGCGCGCAATGCATCACATCACATCCATCGCATCACATCCGCGCGCCGCTTGCTATAGCACACTGTTGCCGGGGCACAGCGGGTCTTGCCGGGGCACAGCGGGTCTTGCCGGGGCGCAGCGGGTCTTGTCGGACCGTGTCGCATTGACGGAAATCCGCCGAGCAAAAATCCGCGCCGATGCGCCCCGGCACAGTGTGCGATACGCGCATCCGCTTCCATACAAATTGTATGGAGGCGGATTTTTGTGATGCGCCCCGGCACGCTGAGCCCCGGCACGGCCCGTCTCAGTGTGCTCACTCCTTAATGCAACATTGTTTTGCTACCACAGGTTAATTGAAATCATGCTAGTGGTTACAGTATAAAGACGTTCTATTATTTAAATTGTGCTCGTCGCGACTTGGAATAATTATGAGCAGACGTCGCGTCGTAGGCGGCTAACGTCATAATTTTTCAATCGCGAGTAAAAATGAAATTATCATAGAAACTTCTCGCGAAATTGAAAACGTTTCACTCCTATATTTTCATATAACCGACAAACACTTTAAATGTCGGATAATAGTGCCAGCGGGTTCCGTGCCAAAAGTTAACAGCATCTTTTATTAAAGAGTTAAAAAGAAGTTAATTTCCGGGAACGCGCGCTGGCGCCCGCTCACCGAGTCACCGGCTAATACAGGAAACGCATCCGGATTTACTAATGTTGCTACAGCTGCTGCATTTTACATAACACCTGCTCTCAAATGTGATTAATTATTAAAACGGTTATTAAGGCCTTACTAAGGTGGCACTATGTGCGTTTAGGAATTGAAATAAATTAATAAATGACAAAGATAGAAAATTTAAGGAGAGCCATGCTTCGACACGAATGGGCCGGCTCGACCGGAGAAATACCACGTTCTCACAGAAAACCGGCGTGAAACAGCGCTTACGCTGTGTTTCGCCGAGTGAGTGAGTTTACCGGAGGCCCAATCCCCTACCCTATTCCCTTCCCTTCCCTCCCCTATTCCCTTCTCTTCCTATCCCTACCCTCCCCTATTACCCTATTCCCTCTTAAAAGGCCGGCAACGCACCTGCAGCTCTTCTGATGCTGCGAGTGTCCATGGGCGACGGAAGTTGATTTCCATCAGGTGACCCGTTTGCTCGTTTGCCCCCTTATTTCATAAAAAAAAATAACAAAATATTATATAAATATTGACAACATTCGCTAAGTGATATAACGCGTGATACGATAATACATTTTAGTGGTAAACCTTCGTCTTATTGGTAAGAGTTTTGTATGGGATTTATTAGTCTATTCGAATTAGGTTCAGACAGAGTCATCGACGCAATTTGACTAAAGACTGAATCTTTTCTATTTCTCTATCTGATATTAGTATTGTGTACAAAAACATGAGGAACATTGAGGACAAAAGACAGAGTAAAATAACGAAATAACACGACAAGCTTTGACATTAGAAGCGGAGACATCGCCGAACCTTGCGGCGTACAACGTACAAACTTCCACCTGGAATAGAACTTTTATGTCAACCACATAAAGTTCACAATGAGAAACTCAAAGGTAAAACAACTGTGAATGAAACAGTGCGCACAAAGGCGCTTGTCTATGTAATTAAAAGCGAACAGTTACAGAGGTATCACGTCCCCACAAAGCGACTGTGCTCGTTCGAGGACGGTGAACATAACATTCTGTGCTTGTTCGAGAACGAGACACTATTCAGAAGTAGTAAACTTATATTATATAGTAAACTTATATTTAATAAGCACACAATATGAGCTTCATAATATTATAATTAGTGAGTGAAGCTAAAATGTAACAAAAGACGTTATTATTTTCCATAGTATAAAGTTTGTGTTACTTCCGAAGACATAATTGTACAAAAGTGATAAGAAACTCACTTTGATTTTTGGTAATATTTTATTTATTGCCGTACCATTTAATCAAAAGTGACAGACCAATTGATACTATTTTTACATATTACAGATTTATTATTAACACTTTTAAATTGTATAATAAAAATACTACAAAATCGTGCTTTTAACAGCTTCTAGTAATATAAGCGCCCGCAGGAATGTAAAACTACGCCGCTATATTACCACCGCTGCGAGCTGCTCTATTTTCGCACCAGCTCGCCAATATTATCATATTATATTAAAATTACATTCCTGCGCATAGGAGAGAAAGTAAAATAAGGTTATTTAAAGAAAATGCATTTTACATACTCTAATAAAACCTAGATCCGAAATATTATGGCAAGAATAATATTTATGTAAATTTTTTATTAATTTGATAAATATTTTAACATTACTAAGCTTCCCAATTATAATATAGGAAGCTTAGTTAGGAAAATATAAAGCTTAATGTTATGAGATTTAAAAATGTTTCTACCGGCTTTCATTAGTTTAAAATCGTCGCGGGTATGTCCGGAATTACCTTCTTGGGCTCCTCCCTTACCACTAGTATTTTTTTGAATAAAGAACTTTTTTGATATCAGTTCTCAATTCAACTGTAGTCGTCATTTATTTCCTCTACAGTAACGAGCAAAAAATACTAACTCAATATTTTTATGTTCAATTTTCGACGGAACGAAAATCGTCACGAAATTGCGCTAGCCGATACAAAGTTAGACTTTTTCCCGCCTGCGAGCTGTGAGACCATAACTCACGGAGTTAGGGAGTTACCTAGCTCACAACCCGGCGAGACACCAACCCGCCAACAATAACTCATTTTAACGCCACTTAGCCGGTTTAATACTGGAAATGAGGAAGTAGAAAATATCTCGCAATTTAAGCTGCCTTTTTTGTATATTTTTCAAGTTGGGTCCGTGATAGGGGATAAAATATGTCGTAATAAGTTTGATCGTCGTCCAGATTACTGTGACAGATTGATGTCAGATATGACATTCATCGTGACGGAGCAAGTTGCAAGGTGTCGATTTCAAAGGCTCGATTACACCTACCGAGTATAGTGGCGAGACCATAAAGTTAATACATATACCTAGCGGAATAGAGGAACAATCTCAAGCTGTCAAACGAAACCGAAATTGATTTACATCTGTGTGTATAAATATGTTTACGTGTGCGTGTAAATGATGTTCCTACATACATGTTTCTGAGAGCTCAAATTGTCAACGTGCCGATAATTGCAGACTGACTGTCAAACAGATGAAAATAATCGGCCAAGTGCGAGTCGGACTCGCGCACGAAGGGTTCCGTACCGTTATAGAGCAAAAATAGGCCAAAAATTATGTTTTTTGTATGGGAGCCCCCTTAATTTTTTATTTTATTTTATAATTATTATTAAATATTGAAGTATACATTTAATAAACTACCTTGTGAAAAATTCAATTGCCTACCTGTAACCATTATTGATATAGAACAAAAAATGCCGAAAAAATCACGTTTGTTGTATGGGAGCCCTCCTTAAATATTTAATTTATTTTGTTTTTAGTATTTGTTGTTATAGCGGCAACAGAAATACATAACTTGTGAAAATTTTAACTCTCTAGCTGTAACTGAAGAACGGTAATCGTTCTTGAGTTACAGCCTGGTGACAGACGGACAGACATCGAAGTCGCAGTAATAGGGTCCCGTTTTTACCCTTTGGGTATGGAACCCTAAAAAGAGTTCTGCCACCTTAAATCACGCATCTCTTTCTACCACGCAGTGTTACTGATAGTGACATCTCGCTTGCTCAGGTCTTTGTTCCTCTATTCCGCTAGGTTATATTAACTTTATGGGCGAGACCTACGAATAATAAAAACTAAGGAAGAGTAACTGTGTCAAAAATTGTGTCCACGTAGTGTCCACGATTCTACAAAATGTGACCCGAATACATGTAACTCTATGCATGTATTCGGTACACAATTTTGTGTATATATAGAAGTGACAATAATTGTCAACGGCTTTCTTTCGTAAATTTGAGTGTTAGTGTTTCGTAGCTATTGCCATATTTTAGTGTGCGAAAAGGAACCAAATTCAAAACGGTTGAAGTATGGAAGTTACGTTTCCTTAGTTTTTATTATTCGTAGGGCGAGACAGACGTGCAAACAGACAATTAGATTGGGCGAGAGCACTGTCTCATCACTCTATACGGTAGGTGTAACAAGGCTCTTAGGGTCAATTTACACTTAAATTTTAAGTAATTGATGTAGACTAACTTAATTTCAAAAATAAATACCTACGTCAAAATATTGACATTATAACTTTTTAAGTTGTGTTTTAATAAGTCCAAGGATCCAAAGAGAACAAGAAACAAAGTCAAATATCAGTACCTAACAGACCAAAATTAAAGAAACAACCGACACATTTGTATCCTAATACTACACATTCTATTTCACTTAATATGTTCTCTGTACATAGACGTTGGGTCTCACGGGGTGGAGTATTAAAAAGTATATTGAAGTGAATTCATTGAAATCCCACGAGAGAAGTTTGTTCGTCGAAAGTACTTTTCGTTAAACGTTTCGCGTCCCTCTGTGTATTGAACACTTTAATTTTGTATATCTGTCAGTACTGTCAGTATACTGACAGAATAATGTTTCATGTACAAATTACCACATAGTATACAGAAGTAAATTATTGGTTTGTTTAAACATTGGTGTGTTTAGTACGCGATGCTTATTGAATAGGTTTTTCAATAATAATAATTAATTCACAAAGGTCCTTCTTAGTGTCTAGCATTTACAGAACATTTGATAAATAAAGTATTTGATACCCATAACTCATAAATTATAATCATATGAAAGGTTTTTAACCTTTCAATATAAATTTTTATACACAATACACATGTAACTCCAAATGACAGAAATAAACTCGTTCTTAATTATTATAAACAATGAACACGAATTTCTAAAGGCCGTACTTTTTGACGATCATAACTAAACCCTTTTAACGTCGTAAATGCGACACGAATTCTATGGCGGCTTTTCAATTTGTGAAACATTACAAATATTATGTAGATAACAGACTGGGGTACTAAGTCAAATTACAATCGACCAGTTCTATAACGAAGTTAGGTAACAAAAATTTATGTCAATTTATGCCTAGCTGTAACATGGCACATAAGAAGCCTTGTGTCAAATCCCATACACTCTTTCTAACTTCGCTGTCGAAACAGCTGAATGCAATTTGGCTAACTGCCCAGGGTCCTCTCGGGCCTCGGACATAATTACCCGGCCCTTACGTCCCTCTAATGAAAGCCCTCGGCCCTCTGCGGAACTCGCGTTGTTTTAGGACAATGCGCTTAACATAAATACGGTCAGTGAAATAACTACAAATGTACGTGCTCGGACTTACAGTTAACATCAATGTTTAGTGTCTGTTATTTAGTTTACGATAGCTTTTTCCTGCGTCTTTGCCCTCGTACAAGTATTTCACGAAAGCACTATCGAAATTAAAACTACAGACATTGTTAATCATGAAGTTATACTGATAATAATAATCACCATGAACCAAATCTTCAATAGACAAACATTGACTTAACTGACAACAGCCACACATAGTTCCGCAGTTTCCTTTGTATCTGCAGAAAATTAATTTCATGCGGTCGGGGGTGATTGAGGGATATTTTTCTCAAAAGATCATCTACAAGGTTGGTCTAAGGCAATTTTTTTGTAAAATGTATTAAACAAAGTTAAAGAGCGATAATAAACCTTTTAAAAATGTTATCACTTTTTTGCTTATAACTTTTTAAATTTTTAATTTAGGGTAAAAAATTATAAAAACATATTTGTAGGCAGAATAATTTGCAACAAATTAAGTGCTTAAATTTTTTTTCTAAGACGTATAGTTTCCGAGATATCGCGAAAATAGAGTTGTAGCCCTTTTATTCAAAATGGCGGCCGGGGGACAAGGACGAAGACCCTACAAACTTGAGGTTAAGCTTCTATTGACCCCCCCCAACATATCCTAAAAATAAAATTGCGTCCTCTAATAAATGCAAAGCAAATGTAACTTTTCAATGGACTATTCTGACATAAGCTCTATATAATATTATCTGTCAAACACTTCATTAAATTGAAGTCATCATCTTTAAAATGTCTTTGAGTACGGCCTTCAGACTCGTTGGGGAATATCGAGGCCATAGACACAACATAGGTTATGAAACTTTTATAAACATATTATGTACCTCTTTAAGGTTGAGGATAAAAATATAAACCTTCGAATTCACTAAAAAGCTACTCAATATCTGTAATGTATCACTCAAACATACCCTCCTTTTATCGTAATGTTCTCATTGTTTTTCAATTCAATTAACATCAGTTCTTCACAACCTGGTATTGTCCTCACAAACATGGCTGCTCGCTGCCCGGGCTGCCCTCACAAAGGAGGTAACAAATGAGGGAGGGACAATACACTACGTTATATTGTGGCGGTGAAAAATTACAATACGTGGGTCAGCGCTGACCCGCGCGTAGCTGATACTAGAACGTACATTCGTATAACTGGTAAATAACATTCTGCAATTTCTTCAATTTGGACTTCGTACAAAATGATATTAACGGAAGTGTGAGGCAGCTATCTTAAAAATGACACTCGACAAGTTGGCGGTGCTTCTGATTTTGTAAACGACCTTATGAAGCTGTAGTCATCAGTATTGATATGTTATTAAATTAAGTGTGTCTTTATAGTTAGAACGTCTCAGAACACATCGGGGATACTGTCTTTACACAAGACAGATTTATTAAATAAATGAAAAACAAAAAGTGTAGTAAAGCTGTTAATGGTAATAATAGTATTATGTCTTATTTAAAATTGTTCATTGTTATTTTAATGCCGGATAAAATTAGGCATTAAACCGATGTACAAAGGATCTGTGTCACGCAGGTAGATAACACGGAGTTCTTTGTGTCCCGTCTGCTGGTCTCGTATAAGCCTAACGATAATCTGCCGTTTGGCTCGTCATCAGATAATTGGCTCTCCTCAAAGCCAAATTATCTGCTGCCATCCGCCGCTTTGTTAAACATTTTATTCATTTTCGAGTTTAAAACCTGTCTTGTTAAGTTGTTCAATGCGTATTGTTCATTGTACGATGAACATTTGTTGAAAGGAGAAAATATTTTGTTCTGTAAACTTATTTTTTACGCATAATTTTTTGCAGTTATAAAAATAGCATAAACTACCTAGTTATGTTGTTTAATACAACTTTACTTAAATATAATAATAATAATAATATCTATAACTAGCTGTCCCGGCAAACGTTGTTTTGCCATATAAAGTATTTCGCCCATATTATTTTATTGAAGTGACTAAATAAGTATGGCACCATGGCAACGTCCATCGCTATCCCGTCGCACAAACAATGGTCGCCGTTAGTCTCGAGTTGTAATAATTTACTATTATTTATTCAACAAATGCACTTATCAATATAAAAAGTAGCCAGTAGCCGATTCTCAGACCTACTGAATATACATATAAAATTTGGTAAAAATCAGTAAAGCCGTTTCGGAGGAGTACGGTAACTAACATTGTGACACGAGAATTTTATATATAAGAAGAAGATAATAAATTATTGTTCGACGTTTGACAACGTTTCTGTCAATATTCTGATATGACGTGTGCGACATGTCAGATTTAGGTCGAATTGTTTACTGCAGTATTTCCCAAAGTGTGGGTCGCGACCCACTGGTGGGTCGCGGGTAGATTTTGGGTGGGCCCTGAAACTATAGGACGATTGTCGTTCTCGTACGATTGTCATTTTACTCGTTCGTTCGTCGTCGTGGGTGCGTGCGGGGCGGGAGCGGGCATTCGAACGCAAACGTAATCGTAAGTAAGTAAGGCTGACAATGATGATAATATGGTGGTGAAGTATGATAAGAATTAACGGGTAAATGCTGCGGCAGCAACATACCGCTGCTTTTTTGTCTTCATGACACAAGGTGGGCCGCGAACTTTAAAATTTCTCGTAGATGGGTCGCGGTCCCGACAAGTTTGGGAAACACTGGTTTACTGTATGTACTAGTAGCGCCCTCTGCTCCGACCTTTGCGTAATATACTCTATTCGCTGTAGAACCATTCAGAATTTGACTAAGTACCCACTCGAAACCAAACCTAATATAAACCGCGACAGAATCTCAGCGACTAGCACGTAGTGTGCAATCACACACTCGTGTATTGTGAGCGAAAAGTAGCTCTCTCGTTAGAGCGGCGACGCTGCCAACTTGTGTTTTGTTTCGCGAAATCGATAACACAATTTAGACTGCTCGTTTGTTATATCTGCATGCACTCACTCAGTTGCAGTGCACATTTGTTGCACGAACAGTAATTGGCTGGCGCTGATTATTCTACTTCAAGTTGGCTTGTATGTTTAAGACTAGATAGGATTTAGTTGACAAAGTTAAATACTAAAGGGTTTAGCTGGGGCGAGATGGATGCCCAAGGTTTAGAGCACAAAACGGCTATGACGACGAAAGTTATTACGCTCTAGCATGAAAATCCTAAAAATTGAGACATTTACCACCTACGATTAGTTTTGTGTTAGTAGAAAAAGTTGTATGGAAATACTTGGAGTCCCAGAAAAGAACATTGGAAGTTTTTTCCGGATCTACGCGAACGCAGTTGCGGGCGAGGTCTATTTTATAATTGAACAAAAAATTTAAATATGTTAATATAATCAATTAAGGAAATATAAAAATACCTAAAGCGTAAACATTAAAAATAGGCAGGATTTCCCAGCAACGTAACACTGGTGAGCTCAGATAAAACAAAACGTATGTGAGTTTCGATAACAAGTGGGCACATTTGTCTCCGCGCCGCCTCCGCTGATATATATTATGAGGCTTTTGTCGTGCCATCCCGTGCCACATTAGACAAACATCTCGAAATAAATTGGCACTCTTAACGCCTATAATAGTAATAAATCAAGTTATTACTGTACTTTTCCGGGATAAAAAGTAGGTGATATAGTTTAAATTAATATTACATAAGAGAGAGATAAAAAAGAGCCTAAACTAATATTACCTACAACCACGCCAAAGATCAATCTCCGTTTAGTAGTTTTAGCGTAAAAAGGCAACGAACTGACCGGCAACGTATTTGCATCCTTTCTGATGTTGCAAGTGTCCATGGGCTACTGTAGTTGCTTTCCATAAGGTGACCCGTTTGTTTGGTTGCCACCTAATTAAAAAAAAAAACACTTTTTATTCTGTATCTATTTCATCTTATTTTTCAAGTTAATTTGGTCTCAGTTACCACCTAAAGTGAAATATTCTAATACTGTTATTCAATAAACATTATTGCAAGTCAAAACTCATCACATATACACATTCGTCTGCACCGCTCCCACTACGTTTGTGACTTTGACACAGATGTGCTGAAAGCTTTTTTAATAATCGGCCAAGTATGCGTCGGAAGGGTTCCGTTCCGTACCGTTATAGAGCGAAAAAATAGTGTTTTTTGTATGGGAGCCTCCCCTAATTATTTATTTTATTTTAATTTTGTTATTAAATATTAAATTACGAATATTACTAAGGATTTTGTGAATATTTCAAGTGCCTACCTTTTGTCATTATGGAATACGAGCAAAAAAAGCCAAAAAAATCACAATTGTTGTATGGGAGCCCCCCTTTAATATTAACTTTATTTTGTTTTTAGTATTTGTTGTTATAGCGGCAACAGATATACACAATCTGTGAAAATTTCAGAAGTCTATCTATAGTGGTTCTCCGTTCTTGAGATACAGCCTGGAGACAGACAGACAGATGGACAGACAGACAGACAGACGGACAGACAGACGGACAGACATCGAAGTCTCAGTAATAGGGTCCCATTTTTACCCTTTGGCTACGGAACCCTAAAAATGCTCTTCTCTGCGGCGACTCATCTATTGTGTACTATGTTTGTACTCTGTAGTGTCTGCGACGTATGAATATATGCATGTGTATGCACTATGCAATATGCAGCAGTGTCTAAATACATATCTGTATATCGCATGATGCAATATACGAGTATAAGCTCTACTGGTTAGATCTGCACCAGAAAGTCAAGTAAAAATTGACGAATACAATTTGCAATTTAATTTATAGTAGTTAGTTTCAGTTTATCGACTACTTAATTTTTAATCTATCATACTATCAAAGTCCTAAACAATATTCTAATAGATAAAACAGATCTTTCACAATTAATTTAGCTAAGTAAATAATGTTTCTAAATCCTGCAAATTATTTTCATCAGTTAATCAACACTGAAATAGGATTCTCATATTGATAGAATATAAGCTGTATCATAGACAAGATGTTAAGTGAATATCTGAACAATAGCGAATAGAATAGTTTATTCAAGCGAGCAGCCGATGTAGCGATTTCTATCGAACAATAGAATACTGATAACGTCAAACAAAACTTGTAGTAATTGAATGAAGTTGTATTTCAGTATTTTAATATAAATAGTATAACAGAGCTCGATGTTGTACTTTTGTTTAAGGCGAGCTCTTACCTCAATTCCAAAACGATAAACTTGCGAACGCGAATGCCAAGCGTGTACGCATCGCAATAAGATTCATTTTAGCTTAGCATAAAATTGTAAGTTACGACGGGCGGATCTTCTCTATTTTATTTTTCGTGTGTTTTTTTAAAATATCTTTTGAAATAAATATTAAAAAAAAAGATTATTCGTTTCAGACCTTTTTAAAATAGATTCATTGACAATTTATTAAAATAAAATGTAATTTATTCTTGTTAATACTTATATTTCGATGACAAAGAGTTTTGTCGGAGGTGAGTTTGTAAATTAATTACAGCGAAAGTATTATTTTTTATTAAAATGTTTTTGATTTAAACCCTTTGAAATATTGTGCTCTATATCTCATATTTTTTTACATTTCGTTATTATATTGGAACTAGGTAAATCGGGTATCAAGAAATAACAAAATGGGGTTTCAGCCCAACTTAATATAAGGCTGGATTTAAATGCGCACGCCCGAACGCGCGGTTCGGCCGCTACACCGCGAGATTACAAGCAAATGTATGTAACGATTTATAGCGGTGCGGTCGCATTGTCATTTACGTAATGTAATGTAAGCCATACTCGCTACGATCTACCGGAGAGATCACCTGTGCAGTTATGCCTGCGCAAGTGTCACTCGAAAGAATTGATTTTCGATTTTGCGCCGGTCGCCTGCGCAGGCTCAAAAAACTGCACAGGTCTATTCCCACACATTCCGGTCTTCCTGCGCAGGCATACCTGCACAGGTGGATCTCTCCGGTAGACCGTAGCGTGTATGGCAGCCATAGGTACTCATCTCGCGGTGTAGCCGCCAAACTCGCTCGCTGTTCGCGCCGCAGCACATAAATCCAGCCCAAATAGTATAACGGAGCACGAAGATGTACTTCTGTAGTTTAATATAAATAGAACAGAACAGAGTTTACACAGCCCTAGCGGTAGGTCTGTAATTAATATTAGAGGAAGCACTCTGCTCTAATGAAATTTACAAACGGACAGCTTGTAATCGTTGTAGATGCACAAACAATTGTTATTGTTTGGTTTGTAATGAAAGTGTTTAGGGTGAACGTGGAAACTTGAAACTCAATTTAGCTATTTTAATTAAAATTATAATAATTTTAAAATTAAATTAAATACGTGAATCTGGTGGCGCCGCACGCGCTGCAGTATCACTGTCTTCCTCTTACTTTCGAGAAGTACATTCTATGAAGTAAGCAGGAAGCGGAACTTACTGCTTATTGACAACATTATATCATTCCAAATAATAATATGAGATAATAATAATAAAAGATAATATATAGATATAGCTGTGGTAATTTTTATTCAATTCGCTTTGCATAATCACAACGTTTCGATTGCGAATGTCCCTGCTTATTGCTTACGCTCTACACTCAATTGATCACTCAAAATAAAATGCAAACATTACTCATATATTATTTTTGCCAAACTCTATATATTGAGGAGCTACGTTATTTTATTCGCTAACGTAAGTCATCGATAAAGTCGTTCGAAGCTCTCGATTAAGTCAACACGGTGGACCTTGGTACAATTTACTGCGGACTGCAGCAGTAATATAATATACTCCCTGAAACCCCCCGAGAAACTAATATTGAAGGTATAAAAGTAGACAAAAAGGCCGATCACAGTTGCTCGTAGGTCATTTTTCCCCACGAGCAAAACTGCAATACCACAGCTTCGAAGAAAACAAATGAGAAAATAACACAGTTTAAATAACCAAAAGATGCAATTTAACCTACGGCTAATAACAATATCACTTAAAACCATTTCACAAACTAAATTGAACGAGCTAAGTGGGACCGTCAACGCTAACAAACCCTGAGCTTCTGGGCGTGAATTTCAAATTTGTCACCGATTGATCGCATCCAACGGGCCGGCTAATGAGACTTAAGGCTTTTAGTGAGGGGGGGACTCCCCCCTCGTCCCTCCTCGAGGGGGATAGGGGGGTAAAAGTCCGATCAGGTAATCAATCACTTCTTTGTTGGTAAACGCGATGCGATCTCTGTTAGCGTAACGAGCGAGCTCACCTGATTAAAGTGATTAGTGCTAACAAAGAGCGCCGATTTAGTTTTGAAGCGAGTATTATGTTCTTCATTTTGCTCATAATATATTTGAACATAAAGCTTTGATAAAATAAATATTAGTTAAAACTATGCATCATGCTCAAAACTATGCATTTTGCAGGTGGATACAAAATATTATATTATCTCGTTAGAAACTTCATTACATACGGATCCTTTTGGAGTAGGTATGCTGATTTGAAATTTGAAAAAAGTCGTCAAAAATTACAAAACGATTTTTTGGCAAATAAACGATACAAAAAGCGTATAAAACAAAATTTCAGCAACAAAATTCCAATTCACGGAGAATGCTGACTGGCGCTAGTTTTTTTACAATAAATATCGTGTGCATGACGTGGCTCTGCTAACGGTTAAAATATTCTTGTTCGTGCTGAAAGCGTGTTTCGTTCGGAAGTCGGGATCGCCGGGTTAGCGTTTTTTAATCGAGTTCTCCGCCCGCGCACAAACCGTGACAAAGGTGTAACATTTAATAGATTTTTAGGGTTACATATACGTTACTACAACTAACAATGGGTGCTCAAATTTTAGCTTTATTTCGCGGCTTCCCTCGTGTGAAGCATCGGATTCCTGGAAAGCAAACGTTCTTTTATAGCCCTAAAGTCTAACAAATAAACTTACATATACGAATTATATTACAGTTTTGTGATGTGAGTAGCATACAATATACCAAGTAAGTAGTAGCCTTCCTTCTCATGGTATCCACAAAAGAAATGGCATGATTCGTAAATTACTGTGATCCCATGAAAACCGTTTTACCACGTTAAGCAGTAGCCTAGGTTTTTTTCATAGACTACACTCTACAGCTGTGACTTTCATTAAAATTTTCAGAGCCATTTTCAAAGCAAATCGACAAAAAACCTTTAGCCTTTAATGTTTGTACAGACTTATCGTGATAATAGGCAGTTCTACAAGATAATAATTATTAACAATTAGTTTAATTGATGATTCGATGAAAGTACAGGGGTCGTACCCCGATCTTGTGAATCGATTTAATTAAGGTGCCACTTTGTTGTTACTAATTACCATTGAGAAGTAACAGTTAATTAGTAACAACAGAGTGGTGTATAAAATATTTGTGCAAAATAATTCCAATGTGGCGACTGGCGTCATATTGGAATTATTTTGCAGAAATATTTTGGTTGAACTGATTTCAACGTTGAAATATTCTTTAAATCTACATTATAAGTACATAGTACATACATACTAAAATACTTACAGGATAATAATTTATCTGTTTTGAGACTTTTCAGATAGAACACACGTACTACACCATCATAGAGAGGATTACTTTACAGTGAAGAATAAAGTAAGAGATTGACATAGAATATCTATAACTTTGTTTATAAAATCTATAAGTACTTTTTATATCGCATTTCTACAGAACTGTGCTCCTGCTGCTGAATATGAGCAACTTTTTCTATGGCTATAACTTTCTCAATTGAAAAAAATATTCCGCGTTTCAAAGTGTCAAGGCGAAACGTTGTTTTTGTATCAAACGTACCAGAATGTTAATGAGAAATAGTGGACTGTATACAATATACAGTATAATTAGTATAATATAAATAACATTGAATCGACATTACGTGTGTATAATTTATTCAATATTTCGATGAAATATTCAATAACCTGAAATATGCTTTAAAACACACGAACCGCGTTTCTGAAACCGTTTTACCGCATACATCGGGGGCCGTGTTACTGAAAAATATTGTGATTTGTTACAATCCCAGCTCCCGCCCCATGTGATGTGATGTCCCACACCCCACGCGACGCGCCGCGCCGTGAAATTCGATTGTCACGACACGTGGGAACATGCTGAACTGATATCACAGTCATATCATCGTTTTGGCATTCATTTGGCAAGTAATAACGAGTATTTTAGTTCAGATTTAATTGAAACGGAATCAAAATTCGACCAAATTACGGTGTCAACCAAATTGCAATGTCAATTATGGCTTATTAGATTATCCCTTCCCTAAAACGAGAGAGATAAGACTAAATCGACATTTAACTCTAGTAGACGTTTGTAAATTGGCACTCAGATAAGTGCAATTATATTCATATTTTGTAAAATAAGTACATCAATAATAATAATAATAACTCCCACACCGGTTTCGGTGACGGTGGCCGGTTTCATTGAAACCAGGCCAGTTACGCAGGAGTAGTTTTATAGTGCCCAAGTGTGTGCGCAGCACACAAAAGCACTCTCTATTCCTCTACTCTCATAACCCAGTGGGACGGACGACCGACACGCCTGGCGAGAGATCAGGCACAAGACCGACTTTTTACATGTCCATCCGACGCATAGATTATCTTACTTGTCAGACAATCGGGTGATCAGCCTGCATTGACTTAATCGAACTTGGAAATAACATGTTTCCAACGCGGGAATCGAACCCACGACCTCCGAGTCAAGAGCGACGCTCTAAACCACTGGACCACGGAGGCAGGCGGAGTACATAAAGACCACTTCATAACACAGTTATTAACTGTTATCACGTCCGTTGCATTTTAATTAAAAATTTCTCGTAACTTGTATTACAATCTGTTGATTACAGAGGCGGTTTCACCGGAACTGCCCCGGAAGGCCACGGCGGTGTGGGGCCCCTCAGTGTTCCGGCCGCGGTGGAGAGGACCCGCTCCGGAAATTGAACAAACAAATGGACCTACGAGTAACCTACTTATTATGAGTCAATTTTACGTAGAAAATATTGTAATAGCGGTTTTCAAATTCCAGCTAGTTTATCGAAAAAAAAAATCCCCACCTTCTATTTGAAGAATAATTATGTCTTAATTGTTGTTTTACATTAACAAGTTTAACATGTACATAAAATATTGTTTTTTTTACTGCCTGTGCTGGTGCTGCCTATAGCGTGAAAACATTGCAATAATATTCTACTGTAGTTTAAAATTAACAAGTTTAACATGCACATAAAATATTGTCACATAATAGCATCCATACTATTATTACCTCTTTTAAATCGCTGAATCGATTATGTTATTATTTGGTATGGATATACTTTAGGCCCTATGAAAGGACACATAACACTTTTTATGGCAGCAAAACGGTTAGCCCGCCATAGAAATATCGCGCGAACAAAGTCGGGTGTCGGGTGTAACATGTAGTGCCCTATTTTATTTAAAATCATTTTAACCAAATTAACACACAATCACCTAAACACTTGTTAAGCTTTTAGCTTTATTCACACCAAAGGTTCTGTAAAACTCTCAACTAGACACCCCTCGACTGAAGTGCTCATTTAGCCTTACAATATTAACACTCAATTATATGATGGTAAACTAAAAACCTTAAAAACTCCCCGAAACTTTTCACGAAACGAGTTACAAACAATCACGTAGGAGCACCTTTTAGCAAACAAATTAGTGAAACATTTTTGTGGCCTCTGGTCGCACGAAATGTTTTTATATTTTTGTCTAATTTGTTGACCTTCCCACGTAATACGTTTAATTTTTGTAATTTCATGGGTTTAATGCCTTTGTCCAATTAAAAATATTATGTTAGCTTAAAAAAACACGTCAAGTATGTCTGTTTTACATAACTGGTGAATAATATAGGTCTTTGTAATACAAAAAGCACAAGTCTCCTGGAGGAGATTATGATGTTTCAAAACATCTATGAATATTTTATCAAAGTTTGCATTTATTGTGGTCTATTAACTGGTTTATGTCGGTAGAACTGTTGCTGCTGCGGCGCTGTTGTTTTGCTGATGCGGTGCTGCTGCGATGCTGCTGCGGTGCCGCTGCGACTGCTGTAGTGCGGTGGCGGTAAGAGCCGCGTGTGTCTTATGATAGTTTAGTGCTCACACTACCGATAAGATCACACGCCGGGCTCGCTCCGCACCGCCGAGTTTGTTTCGCCGGCTCTTCAATTCACTTCATTACACTTGCCGACTTACTCTGGTAACCAATGGCTATCATCTGGCTGAAAAATTTATATACACAAATAAATTAAAGATGTCCTGAGAAGTCCCTTTTTCGCAAATCAGCGAAAACAATTTTATCGAAACAAAATAATTCTCTCAAAGTAGGTTTCTACATGAGAAATATAACCTTCATAGTTTGGCACACTTTAACAACTTAATTAATAACCAACCTGTTACACTAAAACCCTGATATATTGCATATACCTAAATATTACAAAGTAGATAGGGTTTCTATTACGATAAAGCAGGTAATATAATGTGTGACTATGGAGACACAACAAAAGACTCCTTTACAGTATGTCACACAAAGTGTCACAAACTCGGAGGCGGTCAGGAAGGAATTTTACTCCACAATAAGGTTACATTTTACGGCAGAATATCACTATAATATCATATTGACGCTCGCGCTGTTATTACATTACATATTTAAAACTATTTCATTACAATATTGCAGAGTATTTTGGTGCTTATATCTACAAAACCAAATAGTTATTTAACATACTTAGCGATACGAACAGAAACAAGCATTCATTATATAAACAGTGTCTAGATGATAATTTCATATTAAAGATTTTAAAAATACAAACATCAAACATAAAATAAGAGATTTTTAACAACGCATTTCTATTGTCGTCTTCAAACTTGAGATCACATTGAAGACGCTTGAGTATCAAATATTGTTTAGCGAGAGAATTGTGCAGAAAAACAGAAACGCTTCAAAGAGCGCAAAACTCGAATACACAAAAGAGTTCTTTATGTCTTTTGTTATGAAATAATGCAATAGTGAATTCGAAAGATCGGGGGGACCATGAGACCCCCGAACCTCTTTGGGGGTCGACCCCCATCGGGTAGTCGAGGTTTCGGGGTTTCACGCTCCACATTTTTCGGTCCCCGGTGGCTGCAGAATATTCAGCGCACGACTCTTCTTTAACATTTCATTTCGCATTGTTTGTGTATCAAGTGTAGGGACAATGAACTCGATGGTTAAGGTAAATGAGTGAACCAACTAAAAGTTTTGCGGTTTCATTTAATCAGGTAGAAAAACAGGTAGAGATCGCGATCTCCGCCTTGTCTAATTACGACTTTGTTTTAGATTAAGTTTGAATACTAATGAATGAATTGAAGTACCGAATAAACCCAGTCTGGCGCAAGTATGTTTTCCACTGTAAAAATAATGACAGAATGTCTTACACACCAATGTCAGTGGCCGCGGTTTCTTTGAAACTTTGGCAGTTACTTTGTGTGCCCCAGAGTGTGCAATACTATTTATACACAGTCATATCTCACAAGAAATAAGACGTAGGACCAAATTTTTACTTGCCCATCCGACGTTTGTTTACACGACATAACATCTTTCTTATCAGACAAGCAGGTGATCAGAGGTGAGCATGTAAAATATTTTAATAAAAGGAACTAAGGGTTTCCTTTCCAGTCATCTTTTGCTTAAAATTGTTATGTGAGACGTAAAAGATTTACGTTTTATTTTTTAGCCATCAAAATCATTTCCACGGAGCGTTCGTAACCTGTATGATAAATGGTGTTGGCGGTAAAACACCGCGATCCTTTTACGATTTTGCCCGGAAACCTTTACGCCTCGCACACCCGCCGACTTGTAATGTGGCACGTTTCATCATCATCAGCGTCGGCATCTTCATTTTTTAACCATGCATTTAGTAAGGGATGCATATCAAGAACGACAGCTCTAACATCACAAATTAAAGTTAATCCAGGGTTAAACATTATAATAATAGTGTCTTCTCCTTCGTTCTTCGTATAACCATAAGTTAAATAAGCATTATAATAATATTATTTAGCTCAGGAATTTAATTCAGATCCGCCATTAATCACGATGTCTAACTCGGGGTTATCTTTAATTCAGTCGGGCAAGTCGGCCTCATGATATCGATGTAAGATACATAGTTTATTTCACCTTTGATCACGACTTGGGAACTCGTTAATTATAATTGCCAAAGTTCAAACACACACAACACAAACATAATGTGTACACACTACACACACAAGCACACACAAACACGCATGTGGGCGCCGGATCAAACGGAATCGCTGATTGCTAATTGACCTGTGACTTTCGCCGACGACACACACAAAACACGAAATTGGACTAACAGTTTCTTTGTTCTTTGCGTCTGTTGTATAAATTCCTATGTTTTGGCATAATATTTTGGATTGATCGAAATAATTGACTGTATTTGAAATAAATAAGACAGTCATAGTTTAAGCTAGTCAAAATGTCTTCGAATGTCTATTAAGTATGTAATATGTATAATGAAATCTGAAAAAATAAAAAAAATGTTTTAAATATTCTTTTACTACGATCAACTACTAAAAGACCAACTACAAAAATACTAAAATACCAACATAAAATCACGACTTTAAAGTTCTTTATTGATTCATCGCTCTCACACAAGCTTTTGTATGTCATACAACGAGCTACTACACCACATCGATCTACGCTCTACGGTGTTCGGTTACAAGCTACGTAGCACGTAGTACGCTACGAACTACGAGTGTGCTACGAGATCGACGGTGCTACGAAAGCTTCGTAGAATACTACGAGCTACGAGAGCATCGTAGCGACGTGTGCTACGAGCGACGTAGTACGCTACGAGCTACGAGTTAGCTACGAGATCGACAGTGCTACGAGAGCATCGTAGAACTCTACGAGCTACGAGAGCATCGTAGCGATGGTGACGTAGTGCTACGAGCGACGTAGTACGCTACGTCGTAACTCGAGCAGGTTGTCAACGTAACGTCAATGCGTTGCTCGCTTTCTGACACGAACCAACTTGGGGATTTCTTTAAAGAAATTCAGAATTTAACTGGAACTCAGCATCGACTCAATCAAATCTTCCGTCGACACATCCAGCGGTCTACTTAGAGGACGTCCGTACGGCGGAGTCGCGATAGTGTGGAAAAAATCTGTGTTTAGTTCTGTCTCAGTGGAACAATGTCAAAGTAATCGATTAATCGCGGTGAAAATCTTAAATAATGATAAAGAAATTTTAGTGTTTTCTATTTATATGCCGACGGAAGCTTCGGAAAATCTCATAGAATTTACAGAATGTTTGAGTGAAGTTGTGTCTATAATAGAAAGCTGTAATATAGAAACTGTTTTAGTGCTGGGCGATTTTAATGCTCACCCACAAGGCTTGTTCTATAATGAGTTGAGTCAGTTTTGTGATTCACAATCATGGAAATGTGTTGATGTTATCAAATTAGGCCAGAATTCCGACGTTATTTGTTAGTGACGCCCACGGCTCCAGGCGATGGTTGGACCACTGCTTGGTGACCGAGGCAGCCTGGAAGTCCATACTAAATGTGCAGGTATGTCTCGGGGTTTACTAGTCAGACCACATGCCATTGGCTATAGAATGTAGTGTAAATAATATAATTTCTAAAAAGTCTGATACTTACTTTACTAATAATAATATCCAAACCAAAATTTTATGGGGGGAACGTAATAATAATCAAATTAAATGGTATGAAAAAATATGTAATAACAAATTAAAAACTATAGAGTTTCCGAGTATATTTCAAAAATGTGCTGACAGAGTTTGTAATGCTGTGAGTCATAGAACTTACATAGATAAGCTATATAAGGATATTATTGACGCCTTGACATATGCATCAGTAGAAAGTTATAGTTCTGGGAGGGTGTGAAGAGGTGTCACTGTACCGGGGTGGAACTCATTTGTAAGAGAATCACACAGGGAGGCTAGATCTCACTTTAAATATTGGATTAGCAATAATAAACCTACGTCGGGTCCTATTTTTGACGCAATGAGAAAAACGAGAAATATATTTAAAAACAATTTAAGAAAACTTAAAAAAAATAGAGATCAAATTCAAATGGACAAATTAGCTAGTCATCATGAGAGTAAATCTTTTGGAAAATTTTGGAAGCAAACAAATAAGCTTAACCCGAAATCTAGTCTCCCTGCTAATGTTAATGGTCTGACTGACACTGATGAGATTGCTAATATGTTTCGTGAGCATTTTAGTTGAACCAATTTTGCCAGAACAACCTCAGATGCTCCAAGACTCAGTGACTGGCGGCGACCCTCCTGAGAGGATATCTGCAAACGATATCTCCAAGATAATCCGAGGAATGAAAAAGGGAAAATCCCCAGGACACGATGGACTGAGTGTGGAGCATCTGAGACATGCTGGCCCACATATAAATAGAGTTTTAGGTTTACTCTTCACTCTCTGTCTTAGACATGCGTACTTGCGCGATGATATTATAAAAGCAGTTGTGATACCCATTGTGAAGAACAAAACCGGTGACGTGATAAGAACAATTATAGACCGATCACTCTGGCTACCACAGTTGCAAAAGTTCTTGACGGTGTTCTTGACAGATACCTAGCCAAATATGTTGTACTAGATGATGCACAGTTCGGCTTTAGACAAAAACTGTCTACAGAAAGTGCAATATTGGTGCTCAAACACACCGTTAAATATTACACAGATCGTAGCACCCCGGTGTACGCAGCCTTTTTGGACCTTTCCAGGGCCTTTGACCTTGTGGACTACCGTATGTTATGGGACAAATTAAAAGCTACTGGTATGCCGGATGCTGTGATCCACATATTTAAATATTGGTATCAGCATCAGGCAAACTACGTTAGGTGGTCTGGCTCTCTGTCCCATGCTTACGGCTTGAAATGTGGTGTGAGGCAGGGTGGACTTACTTCGCCTACGCTCTTCACTTGTACATCGATGGGCTGATTCGTGAGCTCAGTGGCACCAACAGGTTGTTCAATACATGGCCAAATGATTAACAACATAAGTTATGCCGATGATATGGTGCTACTGAGCCCATCAATCAGTGCCCTTCGTAAGCTGCTACGAGTCTGTGAAAGATATGTGGGTGAGCACGGGCTCAAGTACAATGTCGGGAAAAGTGAACTTTGATTGAACTGAATCTTGATTCTGTACCACCTGTGACACTAAACAATCAACCGCTAAAGAGGGTTACACATTTTAAATATCTAGTGACGAGAACCTTAACGATGATCCCGACATTGAACGTGAGCGCCGAGGGATGGCAGTTCGTTGCAATATGTTGGCCCGCAGGTTTGCTAAATGCTCGGTTGGCGTTAAATGTACACTGTTTCGAGCCTACGCCCAAACATTTTATACATGCAGCCTGTGGACATGTCATACGCAGCGAGCTATCAACGCGCTCAGAGTGCAGTATAACAATGCCTACAGATGTCTGATGCAACTCCCCCGATACTGTAGCGCATCTGGAATGTTCGCCACAGCCAGTATTGATAGTTTCCCAGCAATACTGCGTAAAAGATCGGCGTCTACGATGCGAAGAGTGCGGGACAGTTCCAACAGATATCTGAAGGAAATTGCTATCAAGCTTGAAAGTCCGATATGGAGACATTGGACTAATCTACATATATTACATTATAATAATTATTATCACTTGTAATTTACTAACATAGTCATAAGAAACATTGTACTTCTACTAACTTTATATGGATCTGGTTTATGGTCTGAAATAAACTGATATTATTATTATTAAGTCAATGGTCTTCCGGGATCGTAATACCTATTAGAAAACACAGCAAAATTTGACAGCCCGGACTTAAATTACAAAAATATAAAAAAGCTACAGGACTTGATAATGTGCCTGGTGAGTTATTAAAGTACGGGGGAGAGAAACTTCACGAGACAATTTGGGAGTTGATTAGCCGTATGTGGGAAGAAGTTATTCAAAACGAGTTCAAAACGTCTCTGTCCTGTACAAAAACAAAGGCGATCGTTTAGACTGCAATTCGTACAGGGGTATTTCACTTCTCTCTGCTCCTGGCAAGATTTTTGCAAGAATCCTCCTCAACCGTCTCATGAAAATATCAGAATCGACACTTCCGGAAACTCAGCTTGGATTTCGACCTGACAGAGGTATATGTGAAGCAATTTTTGCAGTTCGTCAGCTTCAGGAGAAGAGTCGAGAGCAACATCAACCATTATACCTTTGCTTTGTGGATTTAGAAAAGGCCTTTGATAGTATACCACGTCATGCACTCTGGACTGTATTACTGAAGTTGGGCTGCACAGAAAAGTTTGTTAGGCTAATAAGGCTTTTACATGATAATATGACGTGCTGTGTAATAGTCAAAGGCGGTCAGTTTAAGTTTTTCTCTGTATCTTGCGGAGTTAAACAAGGTTTTGTACTAGCGCCAACCATATTTGCCATATATTTCTTCTTTGTGGTGAACGATGCGTTAAAGAACGCACGGCATAAAAATACGCTTCCGTACTGATGGCAAGCTTTTTAATCTAAGAAGGCTCAAGGCGAACACTAAGGTTTCGCACGACGTGATCACTGAATTAATGTATGCTGATGATATCTGTTTTGTATCTGACTCTCCTTCAGGTCTTCAAGAAGTTATAACCAGATTTAACGAGTCATGCTTGCGTTTTGGTTTAAAAATCAGTATTTTGAAAACGAAAGTTATGGCCGTTAGGTCTGGAAATCCTGTCCACTTCAATCCAAACTGTATAGGTGATCAGCAACTAAAACAAGTTGATAAATTTAAGTACCTTGGGAGCACCATCACAAACAAGGCAGACTTGGACGCTGAAATCAATAATATAATTGGTGCCGCTGCAGCTGCGTTTGGAAAACTTCGAGGGAAAGTCTTTAAGTCACACGAACTTAAGCTTCAAACAAAAATTAAAGTTTATATGGCAATTGTCCTTCCAAACCTTCTGTATGCATCAGAAACATGGTGTCCGTATCGCAGGCATATTCTAAATTCAGACAGATATCACCTGAAGTGTCTGCGAGATATACTTAACATCAAGTAATAATAATAATATCTATGAACGCTTCACACCACGTCAGTCTGATCCCGTGTTAAGTACCTCAAGGACTTGTGTTACAGGTACCAGACAACGGAAATATATTTAATACTTTTATACTATACATATATTTAAGATTTTTATTATATCATACACATATTTAATACACATCCAGACCCGGGAACATTGAAAACTTTTTGTTCCGTCGGCGGGATTTGAACCCGCGACCCCCGGCTTGAGCTGCCACACACTCAACCAATTGAGCCACAGAGGTCGTCAAGTAGACTGGCCGTGTCCGGAACACCGCTGTGCTACGACGTGCTAACGTCTGTGGCATGGAAGCCTACCTAATGCGACGTCAGCTACGCTGGTGCGGCCACGTTTCCAGGATGCCCGATGAGAGGGTAGCGAAACGTATGCTCTATTCTGAACTCGTGGAAGGCAAACATTGTTCAGGTGGAAAATTTCTCAGATTTAAAGATGTTCAGAAAAGGCATATGAAGCGTTGCGAAGTGGACCACTCTCGATGGGAAAAACTGGCATCAAATAGGGCACAATGGCGGAAACTTATAGGTAAATGAAAAAGTCCACTCATTTGAAGAAAAAAGAGCAATCTTGACCTGAAAAGAGACCAACTAAAAAATAAACCAACTTCAAAAATCACTTACATGTACGAAAACGGTATCCTAACGTGCACTGTGTGCACGCACGTTCTCTACAAAAATAGGGTACCTAAGTCATATGCGTGCCCACGATCGTCGCCGCATTACATAGTGTGAAGTCAAGTCGCCGAGACTGAAATCAGTCAGGACACATATTATATGTTTGATAATGAGTTGCTCCTTCAACGTAATTAGTTCAGTGACCTTATTGATACTAATTAATGATTGTTTCATTAATGAATATAATAATTATTATTAACTCTACGGAATTTCTGTGAAGTCTCGTTATCGTATTTTAAAGGAGAGAGTTTGGGGGTCCGTAAAAATGTCACTACTTAAAATTCACCGAAAAAGTTTGAAAACCGCTGGTCTACAATATCAACTATTTATCTATGCTATATGTTATGTCCTAGTCCAGTAGTTTCGGAGTCAATACCTGTATGATTGTTGAGCTAAAAATTAAAACTAAAAATTAGAGTTATTAAACTTAAATTCTCATCTATACTACTAATATTATAAAGCGGAAGAGTTTGTTAGTTTGTTTGTTTGTTTGTTTGTTTGAACGCGCTAATCTCAGGAACTAAGGTCCGATTTGAAAAATTATTTCAGTGTTAGATAGTCCATTCATCGAGGAAGGCTATAGGCTATATTTTATCACGCTAAGACTAATAGGAGCGAAGAAATAGAGGAAAATGTGGAAAAAACGGGGGGAAATTATTTAAAAGGGCTTATTTGAACGCGCTAATCTCAGGAACTACTGGTCCGATTTGAAAAATTCTTTCAGTGTTAGATAGCCCATTTATCGAGGAAGGCTACAGGCTATATTTTATCACGCTAAGACTAATAGGAGCGAAGAAATAGAAGAAAATGTGGAAAAAACGGGGGAAATTATTTGAAAGGAAACTACTAGAGCAATTTTTCTATTATTTGGGTCAGATAAGAAGTAGACCACGTGAAGGATCATAGGCTATATTTTGTAGACTGATTAGTCTGTGAAATATCTAATTTACGCGGGCGAAGCCGCGCGGAACGTCTAGTAGCTCATATTTATATTAAATTATTAAAAGTTAAAAATTTACCAAGTGCGAGTCGGACTCCCATCGGATTATTCTAGCTGGTAGCATAGAGAACCTAAGTTTCCATCCATGTGAAAATAAGTTGTGTGATCGCTCTAGGATCTTACTCTAAAACCAATATAAAAGTAACTCATCCCGGACATGCGATTACCGCGCGTTTCCGTGATAGTAGGGGAGGTGGTGCTCATTTTGAAAAGTCATTTCATACCGAGCGAAAATCGTAACAATAATAGTATTCCACCCATACACAGGAGTTTTGATCGTCAGCTGCTTCAGAACGGGTGGAATAAAAACTGAGAGTATCTCAAAAGCGTTTGACGTTTGACAGCGCACACTCAGCTTATAGTTAACTCTTATTTAAAAATAGTTAAACTACAAAGTAATTGGAATACTACATATATTATTAAAGTCCAAGTTATTGTGAATACTCCTATAAATAAGTTTTATACAAACAGTGCTATTTCGAACTATAAAGCAGTGATAAAATTCTGAAGTGACAATCAGCTGTTTAACGGTTACCCACTGTGTATTCGCCTAATTCAATTTTAAAATAAACTCTTAATTAAACTGTGTTTTCAAGAGGATCGTAATTAAAAAAAAAAACTTTTAACTATGCCTAATTTTAAGTGTACCTTGTGTGCTAAGTTCCTCAGCTCAGCTGACATCGCCAAGTGCTCCAAATGCGCGGCAGTCTATCACCAAAAAGTCTGCGCCAAAGGTTTCGAGCTTAAAAACTCGAATAAGTGGTCATGTCGCACTTGTTCAACACCACCAAGTCAGCTACACACATCCACAGATAGCACACCCAATGCCTCCTTTCTTGATGCCAATGCAGTTATATCTTCACCGAATCAGCTGGCCGAAGAAATGAGATTGCTCAGGGAGGCTATCACCACAGTAGGCACAGAGATGAAGTCACTTAGGCAGGAGGTTGCTAAGTTGAACTCGGTCATCAGCGAGGTCAACAAGCGCGTCGATACCGTCGAGCAACGAGTTGCTGCTGTGGAGGAGAAGCTAAGCGCGCGCGCGACCGACCGCGCGCAGGACTCAGCGTTCACTGAACTCGTCGCGCAGCTTAGGACCGAGTTAAACGAGCGAGAACAAGAAAACCTCCTTAACGATATCCAGATTGCCGGCCTGCCTGAAACTCCAGGGGAGAACCTCACACACCTGGTAGATGTAATAGGCAAAAAAATAGGTATAATGATCATGGAGCACGATGTCGTCAGTGTTGAGCGAAAGGGATTAAAAAAGTATGTTCCCATGGGCGAAGAGCACCAGAAACCCAGACCGGTCGTCGTCCGGCTGGCACGCAGAGCGGTGCGCGACGGCATCCTGCAGGCAGCTCGTGTGCGGCGAGGTGTGGCCGTCGACTTGGCTGGCGGTATATCTGGACCCGTGGAGGGACCATATTTGCACGCCGTGAGTCTGGGTCTCAGGTGCACAGAATTCGAATCGACCACGACCTAGACCGAATTTTTGGGATAAGTACCGTTGGCAGACCAGAGTAACTAAAAATAACCAATCTATCATTTGTAATGTACTGTTAGTTTTTGTTTATTTACTTTTAGTTTCTGTTTATTACGATCGCACTATATCATACATCTTTAATCATCATAGTCTTTTTAAATTGAGTTTGTCATTCATGTGCCTAAAAGGTTTTGATATTTGCACATATATTTTCATAATGTTTTGCCTAAAAATTAAAGACATAATAATGTGTCCAAGTCTGTTTTATACGTTTACAATAGTGTATTGTTCACTTGTGTATTTTTATAAATGTCCTATTATGTCAGTGTTTTATCTTATAAGGCTGTGTTACGAATGGTACTTTAGTGTTTTGATGCATTCTCTGCCTAACGCTTACAGCAGCTGTTATGGTAATTTGGATCATAATAAGATGGATTTGTCATTGTATCGGAGCGCGGACTTTGAACGCAAAGCAATATTATACTTTTATAATAATTATTATATTTATATTATATTATACAACTTTCTTATTTATCATTTTTACATATTAATTTTACACTTTATTTATTTGAATAATATACCTATTTATTTAAATATTAATATTCTATCACCATATTATTATTATAATATAAAATCACACTTGCTAGTTTTCATCATAACATTGCTATTATACCCTATATTGAATTTACCCATATTCATGATAATATTATATATATATATACTCTTTTTTTTTTTTTGATTACGAATAACATGCCTATCTTCAGCGTGAATACATATTTTATAATTACAAATGATTAAACAGAAAAATATTAAAATTGGATTTATAAACCCTGGCTCCCTAGGTACAAGGCATGACGAGTTTAACGTGGCAGCGAGCCGACATAACTGTGACCTTATTGCGATTAATGAGACCTGGCTGCGATCAGGTGAGGAAGATCGAGCTCCCCAACTCCCGGGGTACCGTTTGACTCACATACCGAGACCTGAAAGCGTGCGTTCCCGCGGTGGAGGTGTAGGTTTCTACATTAGGAGGGGTCTAAACGTGCAAATTATCAAACATAGTACAGTCACACCCAACGTTGAGCAGATGTGGCTCTCCATTAAAACAAACGGTAAATCCATCGTTGTAGGTACCGCTTACCGGCCTCCCTGGTTATCTGTTAGCATCTTTATAAATGCACTAACAGATACTATTAGCAATTTAGCGGGATACGACTGTTTGTATCTTGTAGGTGATTTTAACAATAATTTTTTAAACACAAATACTGTGCAGTACCGAATGTTACGCGACTTTTTGTCAACCCACAGATTGCGTCAGTGCACCACAGAGCCAACACACTTCACTGCGGACACGGAAACCCTGCTCGACCTAGTCTGCACCGACACAGACCTGGATCGAGTCGAGGTTGACTATATACCTGATCTCAGTGGCCATGCATTCCTAACATTTTTGATTGGTGTTAAAAAACCAAAGGCCTATGCAAAAATAATCAATTACAGACCTATTAGAGATATTGAACATAGTAATTTTGAATATGTAATGAACACAATTGACTGGCATTACTTCGAACAATTAACTGACGTGAACGAATTGGTTACCGTCTTTAATAACAGTATTATATGGGCATTTGATCTGCTCGCCCCTGTCAAAACTCTTTATGTAAAGGATCGGCAACGTCCTTGGGTCACACACAACATCAAACAAATGATGAAGTGTCGGGACGAGGCACATAAGCGTGCACGCACTTCTAAAGATGAGTCCCATTTTCGCTTTTATAAACAACTTAAGCGCGAAGTTACTTGTGCACTCACCAGAGAAAAGACTGCCTATTTTAAAACATATATTCATGCTAATGCTAACTCACTGCAGCTGATGTGGAAACACTTAAAAGAAAATATAAACCCCCATGAATGTAAGTCTGACCTAAATTTACCTAATCGTCTTTTTGATCCTGACCTTATAAATTCCTTTTTCTTAGATTTGCCTGGTAATAGTTGTGTAGCCCAGGGAACGCTTGACTACTTCAACAATAATTTATTTGGTACTGCAACATTTAATTTCTCCTCAATCAGCGATAGTGATATTATAAAAATCTTAAAAACTTTAAAGTCAAATTCGATGGGCGCGGACGGGATAAATTTGGACATGTTGTCCTTGGCCTGTCGTTTTCCAGCCTGCTTAAATGTTACAACTAAAATAATTAATAATTCTCTTCTCACTGGCACTTTTCCCGAGTTGTGGCGTTTAGCAGTTGTTAAGCCGTTGCCTAAGAAGGAAAGTGTGTGTGATCTTAAAGATCTGAGACCCATTAGTATATTGCCGTGTATGTCTAAAATTTTAGAAAAAGTCATACATGGCCAAATGAGCAGGTTTCTGGAAGATAATAGAATAATACCGACGGTACAATCTGGTTTCCGCAGTCAGCATAGTACTACAACCGCGTTACTCGACGTTGTAGATAATATAATTACGTCCCAAGACACGGGCGAGGTAACGGTGTTGGTGTTACTAGATTTTTCCCGGGCTTTCGACACAATCAATATACCTCTATTACTTGCAAAATTAAAATTTTACGGTTTTGGACCCGAGGTGGTTTCCTGGTTCTCGGACTACTTATATAACCGTTACCAAGTAGTCGAGCTAAAAAAAGAAAACGGTACATTCACACGCTCTAGACCGCGAAGAGTAACCAGGGGGGTTCCCCAAGGGTCCGTGATCGGTCCCCGTCTATTTGCGCTGTTCTGTGCAGATATTATTAGGCAAATCCTGCACTGCAAATACCATATTTTTGCTGATGATATACAGCTATACATATCTTTCAAGCTGTGCAATATCAAAGAGGCCCTAGAGAAACTCAATGCTGACCTCGCACGAATTAGTGAGTGGTGCAAAATAAACTCCCTAGTGCTTAACCCTAAAAAAACTAAATACATGATACTAGGCACAAATCGCCTCGTTCAAAAGGTAGCTGTCACCCCACCTCTTATACTTATAGATAACACCACAATAGAACGAGTGACAGAAGCGCGTAACCTAGGAGTGCTCATGGATGAAGGACTGAGATTCGAGAAACATGTCATAAATGTTGTCAGTCGGTGCTTTTATCGGTTGAAGTTACTGTACAAAATAAGGAATTTTATACCGCAACCGTTACGACGTACGCTTTGTGAATCTCTGGTGCTCTCAAATTTAAATTATGCAGACGTGGTGATAGGTCCCTGTTTGCTTGCACGATCAAAAAACCTTATTCAAAAGGTGCAAAATGCGTGCAGTAGGTACTGCTGTGACATCCCTCCCCGAACCCATGTTACACCCTACATTAACAGCCTACAGTGGCTCAAAATGGATGGTCGCAGACAATTGCACTTTGCAACACTTCTATTCGGTGTCGTTAAATTGAAAACTCCGACCTACCTCTACGACAAATTACAGTGGGCTAGCGACAAACAGCTGACTATGACAACTAGGGGATCATCTTATCTACTAATTACTCCACTCCATCGCACGTCCACATTCAGAGGCAGCTTCAGATACCTGGCCAGTAAGATCTGGAACAACCTTCTTCCGCCGGAGTTACGGGCTCTGAAATCAAAAAATTATTTTAAAATAAAATTTAAATCCTTTCTGCTACAACAACAATTTAATCTTCCTAGTATTAATAATTAATAATAATAATTCTTATTCATCTGCCTTTCGTAATAATATAATAGCTCGTAATATAATATTAATATTTTTTTTTATATAGATATGACATTTACCCATTTTATAATAATAATTTATTCAATAATAATTCTATATACTATGATAACCGGTTTATTATTATTGACCATGAAAAATATTATAACATACATATTATATCATTACATCATTATTTAAATATGTATAAACTCTTACCGTTCGGGTTATAAGCCAACGCATCGCGGTTTGCAGGAAGCTCGCAGATGCCCTTTGGGCCAGGTACCAACAGATGTTCAACCTTTGAACTATATAGCACATACCTAAAAAGGAAAAAAAAAACATATACATCAAGTCATGTTATTCATATTTTGTAATCGAAATATTCGCAGAACCAATAATATTATGTTTATTTACTTACCACTTTATGTATTTTGCTTTATATTTTATTACTACCCTTATAACTATACATATTTATATTATAATCTCAGCTGTGATAGTTGCTGTGAACAGGTGGCACACGGCCGCCGCCCGCTCTCTGCGCGCGCGTCTGCTCACGGGATGGAACGGGCGTTAGGGGAGTGCGAGGGGTATGAGGGTCCGGGTGGCGCGATCATTGTTCTCAGCATATACACTTTCACTTTTTATTATCTATGTATTATATTTATTATTTAGCATGCCAAGTACAATCTATTATTCTATTATTATTAATGTATTTATATTATTAATTGTGGCGTAAATGCATGTTAGGTATTTGCGTTACAATTACATTTACACTTATTATTGCTGAGTGTTTAGCTGTCCGTCCAACGACAATAACAGCAGGAACCACAGAATACCAGGCGCTGTAGTGCTCGCTACAGAGTTACGCCTGAGTGGTGTCCTTTTTGGCACATAAGGCATTGCACTACCTACCATTCAATGTAATTCATACAGTACCTACTGCTTTATTTCAAGTTCTTTTATTGTTGTTTCTCATTGTTTTTTTATTGTGTCCGGTTTTTTTTTTTGTTTTTTTTTTCGTGTTGTATTGTTATTGTGTTAATGTTTATATAATTTCTAATTGTTGATGTGAATTATTGTAGTGTAATGTCCTATTGAGTCAAATAAACTTTTATTTATTTATTTATTTATTTAAAATTGTCGAAAAAATTTTTGCTAAAAATAATTTTATACCGTATGAAAATTTGATGGGTAATTATTGAGGTCATGGGTTTAACCAAAAAATCACCGTCAGCCGTATTGCAGACGGGGGATTCAACGTCAGTAGCGTTACTGAATATGGTAAAAAAAATTAAAATAGAAAGTCATTTTATACCGTACAAAAATTATACAGGTGAATGTTTCTACTTTGTAAATAATAGAGGAAACCGTCAGCCGTTATTATGACGGTGGGAAGGCCGTCAGCTAGCGATAGAGTAGTCACTTTGGCACATGAACTGAAGACAATTCCACCTACAAACATTCAGCTGACGGCGATTTTCCCATCCAATTTTCATACGGTATGAAATTACTTTAAGCAAAATTTTTTTCGATATCTTTGAGATACTCTCAGTTTTAATTCCACCGCGGGTGCGGCGACGGACGCCTATTATGTTGATTATTAAATATTAATCTACTACTGGAAAAAAATTTGGTCGGTATGAAATGACTTATAAAAAAATAGCACCACCTCCCCTACTATGACCTATCAGATATAATCGCCGTGGCGGTCTGCCAGCGGCATTAGACAGCAATAAAGCGATTGTGAACAATCTGCTAAACTCGCCACTCGGGAGCTATCAATCAAAACGATGATTAGCACAATTATCATTTAAACGTTTCCGAGCTTGGGAATCCAAACGCGCTTAAATTTTAATTAAATGGAATTGGTATAAGTATGATTAGATTAATTTATTTGTCCCTTTCCGCGTTGAAGTACGATTGATTACCACGATGGCGAATTTGTCTAAAACATGTTATACTGACTTCGATAATGGGCAATCATAGACGAACATTATATTGGCCCCTCATGGCTCAACGTAGAGTAGCCGCTTTAGGTGAATGCCAATTATATAAATTCATTTATTTAGTCCTTCAAATTGTAAACCTCGAAAGTTGGTAATATTAGTGTACCTAACTAAATAAAAGTTCGATTCCGCTATTATATATATTTTTGTACCGTGATTAAAATAAGGTCATCGCCATATTTTATCCGATTACATAAAACTTCTGTTATACTTATAAAGTACCATATTAGGGCCCGTATTTTTGGTCAGTACTTAAGATGCGACCCGGTCTCAAGACGCGGTTCGGCTCTGTGAATGGTCCAAATTTTGACAGCCAACCAATCACAGAGCCTGAACCGTGTCTTGAGACCGAGATGCATCTTGAGTACTGACCAAAAATACGGGCCTAAAACTTTATAATTTAATTTCGCACTAAACCGTAAAATTTATGTAATAATATATTATGTAAAATGCGCGTTCAGGTTTCGGCGATTAAGTGGCGAATTTAAACAATTCTGAAATCCGTAATTTGTTATATCTGCTCGAACTGTTTACGCAAATACGTCGTATAAATATACAATTGTACAAAAACCTTTGTATATTATCGACCTTAATTTAACAGCAGTAAGGTTCGAAAGTGCTCGGGGATTGTCAGCGGCTGTGCGTTGTATATATTTGTATGCAAATTCGCGGGTTATACGTGGGTTTTAATTTATGGCAGCGGAGGGGTTGAGAGGGGGAAATGTGTGATAAGGAGGGGGGAGGGGGGTTCCGCGCGTTTATTCATCACGGGGTTTTTACTTTTCATTGTAAATACTTTATACCCTTGTCGAACATAAATTAAGTGCTTTTGTAAGGCTGGCGTCATGGCGTCAATGTCTGTGGGGTGTGTTTGAATAAAATAACATACATTCCTAATACAAATATAAAATTATTAATTAACTAGATGACGCCCGCAACTCCGTTGCGCCAAGATTCGTTTATCGCGCAGGAACCGTACATTTTTCCAGCATTAAAAGTACCCTATGTCCTTTCCCGTGACTCAAAGTATCTCCATACCAAATTTCAGCAAAATCGGTTTAGCGGTTTGGGCGTGAAGAGGTAACAGACAGACAGACAGACAGACGTCTGTCTGTCTAGCTTGTCGCTAGACTATAATATCAATTTACTCAGTTAAATTCGTACTAGTTTATTTACCAATCGCGCGACAAGCTTTTATTATCATAAAAATTGTATAATATATTGAGGTTATAACCTAATAGTTAAAATTTTTAAGGAGAATTCTATTTTTTTCTTTTTAGAGTATTTAAATAAAAGCTTTTTTTCAAAAAGTTTTTTGATTATAATTTATTATAACACAGAATAATTAATCAAAAAGACCTCTATAAAAACAGGGATTCTAATTTTGCCAACAGAGGAGAGTGATTTAAGCTTCCAAAATTTGTACATAGATTAGTTCAAGCATACACTATAATTTGCCCATAGCTTATATGAAATATATTTATGGTTTTCAAATTACGCGACAAAAACCATTTTGTCGCTTACGCCCTTTCCATTTCTTGCTGTTCCATTTCTTGTTTTCTATGAGCCTCCGGGCCGGCCTCTCATAGAAAACAAGCGATCTAAAACATATCTAACACGATTTTTTACTTTAAGGCGGCGTCACCTAAAGAGGTGAACTAGTGTGTCGTGACATTACAAAGTTAGGGGGTCGTGGGTAATATATTAAATTGCTCCGTGATTTGTATGATACTGGATTACCGCTGCCGCTATACTGGGGCTAGCGCCAACTAAACTAATATTATAAATGCGAAAGTGTGTCTGTTCGTCTGTTCCCAATGTTGTTTAAGCCGCCGCGCGCCAGACCGTTCCGACTCTATATAGTTCTAATCTATGGATAAATAGACAAAGTGACAGATTAACATACAAGATCTGTCATTATTTCCCTAAAATCTATCAATATTTTTATTCATTCTCACAAATGTAGCCATGGTAAGCCTGTCCGTTGTATTATGATCATCATTAAAACAGTATTTTAACATTACTGCTGTTCTTAAAAGAGCATTACAAAGATCCGACAGAGAAAAGCTTTGATGTCCATCATTAGGACCCTTCCCGGAGCTGTTAGCGCTCTGCCCCTTGTTTACATTTGTAAATGGCCGCCGAGATAAACACGACAAATTCCAAGTAATCTACACTGGATGGTCTAAAAATGTCCAGGATTTAGGATAATTAAGGTTCCTATTTGGGATTGTAAAAGTAACGATGTCAGGTCAACATAAACTTGGGACAGTTTTATAACAAATTCGTGTTACTAGCTATTTATAGAAGAAACCTTACATATAATATCATGTCTAAGTTTTCATTTCTACCAACGTATGTCTATTTGGTCTCGCTATATCATACGAGATACGAGATTTTAAAACAATATACTGTAGTACACAAGTAGTATATTTACCGTATGTGTTGTAAAATTGCAGGTACGGAACCAAAACCGCGAGAGCTTTATTCAAACTTGACATTTATCACGCATTAAATAGCGCGTATAAATGGGCGCTAGTACAAGAGCCCGCGCACCGGCGCCGACTTCCCGCCTCATTAACACCCACTGACACTCGGGATCTTATACTATACTATATAATAATGAACAGTAAGCGTACGCAAATATAATAGAAATTAAACTAGCTGTCCCGGCAAACGTTTCTTTGCCATATAAAGTAGGTATTTCGCCCATATTATTTTATTGAAGTGACTAAATAAGTATGGCACCATGGCAACGTCCATCGCTATCCCGCCGCACAAACAATAGTCGCCGTCAGTCTCAGGTTGTAATAATTTACTATTATTTATTCAACAAATGCACTTATCAATATAAATAAAAAGTACCCAGTAGCCGATTCTCAGACCTACTGAATATGCATATAAAATTTGGTTAAAATCAGTAAAGCCGTTTCGGAGGAGTACGGTAACTAACATTGTGATACGTGAATTTTATATATAAGAAGAAGATATAATATAAATCTTGCAGAAAGAAAAACTTACTATTATTATTAATATTAATATTATGTTACCCAAATGTAACGCTTTTCTTTTTAAAAATAACCAATCCATTTAAATCAATTCTACGAACTTAATATTCATTCTAATACATCGCGATATTTATTGATCTACATTAAATAGACTTTATCTACTATCTAGCTAACTTAGCTCTCATTTATTATTCAGGTCCACTAATGCGGCCCAAATTTTGGGAGAGAGCTCTAAATTTAAGCTTCTATTATAAATAGGGCTAGGAAACCTCAAGAAGCAGCTATATCCGCTAATGATATCGTAAATAAGCTAAGTTTCCCTAAAAGCGGTAAGTATACAGGGTGTAATAAAACTAAGGGATGATACTTTAAGGTGTGTATAAGTCCCCTGTATAGAGTTCAATGTGAAAGTAGCGGCGTTGAAAGAGTTACTTTACGTGCGTCATGAATTTTCCCTTACCATATTTATTAAAAAAGTTACTCTTTCAGCGCTACTTTTTTACAGTGATGTCTAATACATACCCTAAAGTTTTATCACTTCGTTTTGTTACGCCCTGTAAAGTCTATTGTTAGTTTAAAATTCATTAAAAATGTACGAAGATGTTAGTCGTTAAAAGGGTACCTTTCATCACTCTGCTCTTGACTCGTCTTACCTGTAAAGAGAAAAGGCTTTTAGTGACCCTTCACGTGATCAGATAAATTACAAAGTGGCTGTCAAACTGCCGGCGTTAATACTATGGTCTAAACTACGAAAGCAGGCACAACACGCCTTTATATTTAAGTCCTTTGTGTCCCAATCTATGTGACTATCTTCCTGGTTTGAACCATAAAAAATTGATGTTCCCAAATTTCAATGGTCACAAGTTATAGTAAATATCAAAAGTACAATATAACCACTTATAACGAGTACCAAATGTTGAAGGTTTGAATAAAATACTTTTTGTTTATAATAGGTTTGTTTAAGGTGATCTGTGCTGTGCCGCGTCAGTATGTATAATTTATTGTGTTATATTATCACACATAAATCCACTCTGTCATTAGCAACTCAATGAAGCCGCCATAATTAAAAAGAAGAACATACGTAAACCTCCTCAATCGTATTTTGTTGACGTAAATAAATTAGTGCTAAAACACAATAAGCACATTGCATAGCTACAACAATAATAAGATTTTAGTATGTAGCATCAGCGTTATCAATATCATATCGTACAAAACAAGATCCTTTCATGTTCAACAATTAAGAGACGATCTCTTTACACACCGTACAACCATAATATAAATGACATACAGTATATCACGTTTACACTAGACCACACCCAAATCCTACGCACGCACACATTAAAATGAGCGAATTTTATCTCAATAACTTAGTTAGTCTACTACAATATTATGATTATACTGTAATACAACCGTACAATATATAATTATATTTGTAGAAGCGACGTCAATGGAGACCAGAACAGTATCAGATAGCACGCACAAAGGACTCCCCCAACTATCCCCCCACATCCCTCCCCCTGCTGTAGGACAATAGGGGGGACGATGTAGACATCATTATGTAGCGTTACAACTGGTACAATTATTTCGGACCGTTGAAATGTGTATTGTTATAACTATGAAGAAGGAGATATTATGAACAGGGCAAAAGGAAATTGATTTTACAGGGCTAGTACAATATTTAGTAATATTATTATATACGCGATTGTTTGATTATATTTTATTGATTAATTAATATTAATGATAAAAGTGCTAGATTAAATAAAATTTACATAGTTAAGTTATACATCCACTTTTGATCATTGTGAGAAAATGTAGTAAACAACTTTTTACTGAATTTTTAACGGCAGTATGTAGTTTATTTCATCCAAAAATTAATTGTAGACTGCGATTTAAAATGTTGTGAACATTGCATTCTAACTCAATGAAAACTAAATCATATCCTATATATATTATATTCGGTGCAATTTTGTGCAAATTAGTCCAATAGTTTTTAGAATCTATTCAATCTTTTTAGGGTTCCGTACCCAAAGGGCAGGGCTCGGAACCGGTATTTTTGTAATCAGGTTAAAACGCTCTTTAACCAGGTTTTTGGATAAGTGTTCGCTCGGAGTGAAACCGAGATGCGAGCGTATTGCTTCTGAAATTAACCTGATTAATACTTAATTCCTCGCGGAAAGTAACTAGTGCAGTGATATCTTCTATCCCTTTCTTAAGTTTCTTAAGTTGTTAGGTGTTTAGCTGACTAGACCTTAAGTCTTGTCAGCCCTATTATTTTAGTATATTAGGTCCCCAGCGGTTAGACCCTCAGTCTTCTACACGCCGTCTTGCTGAAGGAATATCTCCTCTTTACTATATCGTTACTATATCCTAGTTACTAAATCCTTATTGTATCCCATTGTGAAGTGAAATAAAGGGGTGTTTGTGTAAAACCTTTTTTTTTAAAACCCCAAATCTAAGGCTCCGTGTACAGTACGCTGCCTAAGCTATAAAGGATAGAACCATAAAATGTTCTAATTAATTGCAGATCATATAAATATCTACGAAAAATTCCGCGACATACTATACCTATCTATGTCGAGTGAGGCACAACAACTATTTTTTTATTTAAAAATCTTGAGTTTTTTTAGACTACATTTAAACGCGGTTATTTTACTCATGCTATTAATCCTTATCAAAATAATTTATTTCATAACTAAGTACAGTTTATGTAGATAATATTTGGTCTTCGAATGATTACAATTAGACGTTTGGTTTTGAAGTTATGGCGAAATTAAAATATTACGATTTCTGCTGCACGGCCCGTTGCGAAGTGGGCGTCACCAAGGCGGGGTTGCGCGTGCGGGAGCCGGGAGGGGAGTTTAGATCTATGAGGGTACCCACGCGGTTCAGATGCGAGGTCGGCTCCTTTAACATCCACAGAAAGACAATCTGTGCAGCCTGCGGGCTGCGGATAATGACTGCGTCGTCGATGTTAGTGTCGGTGTCTGTGAATTGACCTGGGAATCATTTTGCTGACCGTGTCTTTCCTGGGTAGGCTTTTTGCAGCGGTAACCGACATCCACACGGGCGGAGCCGCGGGCGACCGCTAGTAATAAAAATAAAATAAATATTTAAGGGGGGCTCCCATACAAAAAACACAATTTTTTGCCAACTTTCGCTCAATAACGGTACGGAACCCTTCGTGCGCGAGTCCGGCTCGCACTTGGCCAATTTTTTAGAAGCTATTTAAATTTTGCGAATAATCAATACAACATAATAATATTTTCTGATTGCTTTATCTGATAAACTAAAAACAGCTAGACTAGAGTAATAAAATAAGACAATATTCTACAACTACGTGACTTCTATTAGCACATCTTATAAAACCTCCGCGTTATAAAACTCCACCATAAAACCTCTTCACAGTAAAGCGAGTCGAGTGGCTCCCATTTTTCAGTGGGATTTTCTCGTTTTCCCCGCTTTTCCCGGTTCCCACGTGGAAATATACCTGAAATAACTGGAAAAATGCATTTAGTGGGGATGCCGAAAGGCTCCGAATGAAAAGAGTTTATTTTCTAAATGGACGGGAAGTGATGAAAATTCCGAGCTTCGGAGATTTCGAAAGAGTTTCATTTACGAGGACACATCTCGGCTGGAGAGCATGCATTTACTATCCAGCCGATGTATCTTGATAGACAGTATACGTCTTATATCCAGGTTACAAATAAATTCTAACTACATACTATTTTTTTACCTTTAGTCTTACTTCGTTATGTATTTGCTTGTTAAATGTTTACAGTTTTTGCAATGCGTCACCGCCCACCGGTAACCACCATCAAGTTTAAACCACGCGTGATACATTTTCTTCAAACAAGAATTTCCAAAACAAAATTTAATTCGTTTAGGACTATAATCAATACATTCGCAAAATTGTTACTGTATTATACCAATACGGTATAACAAAACAAAATGAGTTTAGTGCAGCTACTCTCACAGTTAACTCTATGGGAAATAAATAAAAAAAAAATTAAAACCTTTTAATATATTTCACGATTATACGTATTACGTATACATGTTTAAATACGTTTGGTAAAAAATCAACCAGAAAAGTTACTTATTTTGCATACTGTCACACCCTTAAGTTGTTAGGTGTTAAGCTGACTAGACCTTAAGTCTTGTCAGCACTATTGTTTTAGTATATGTCCCCAGCGGTTAGACCCTCAGTCTTCTACACGCCGTCTTGCTAGAGGAATCTCTCCTCGTTACTATATCGTTACTATATCGTTACTATATCGTATTACGTATACATGTTTAAATACGTTTGGGACACATCATACTCCCAAAGTAATATCACATAGTTTTGTAACGGAGTAACTACTCCCCGTATAGCTTTAACGAAACGCCCACTCTTCTTACGCTTTATACGGACACCCACAACCAAACACAGTCCGTTCAAAATTATATTACTTTGAAGTTTGTACGACCTATTATGTCGTTGGCGTAAAGTCATAGCTAAAACTACCGAACGAACTGTACGGCATAACCTGTCAGCATAGAAAGTTAGGGCCATTATACACAGCGCGGGCCAACAGAAAGTTCCGCGTGTATGGAACCTAATTATAACTTGGCGGTTAGCGCCGCAATAACTTTATTTGCTCCGAACTAAAACATGTCCAAACCATAATCGGTTTGGATAGGTTATAATAATATTAATATTATTAGAGGTTCAGGTAAATGGTAAATTAATATATCATTTACCTGATAGGATAAAGGATCTGAACCTCTAATAATAATATGAAAACGAAAGAAGTTTTTTTTTTAATACACAACGAATTCCTACTAAATAACCTATTGTTAGCTGCGCCCCCTACCGAAGAAGACGAAGAAGATGCCAGATTGCCGCCACGCGATCGGGCTATATAAGCCGAACGCGCCCGTCGACTCGTCCATTTTTTCCTCACATTTTCGCGCGCTCGTTACGATCAAACTCTGTCCGTGTTGCCATTTTCTTTTGTAAATTTTGTAGCTTTAATAAATTCTTTTCTTTTGTGTTGATTAGTTTTTAATTTTTCAAATGTTTTTAATTGTAAATATAAAATCAGAAGTGGGATACGGAGGCCCTAATACCGCCAAGTGTCATTTCTGATTTTGCGTACCTAGTTAAATAAAGTTCAAGTTTTTAGAATGTCAAGTGGTTCGCGTAAAAAACGTCAACGAGAGCGCACGCCTCCCCCTATAGGTATAGGTCATTTGGGCGCTACGATGGAAGCTATTCTCAGCCGGCTCACTGCGCTGGAGCATCGGCGCACGAGCCCCGAGGCGCCTCCCGATGCAGCGGCGCGCCCCATCGAGCAGACGTCCGCACCGGCGCGCGGTCCCTGTACGAGCGCTGTCGTCGGTACCGAGGCCAGCTCGACGCCGCGGCCGACCGAGCCACGTGCGAGCTCCGTGGCACCGAGCGAGCTGTTCACTTCGCCACGCTTCACCACCGCCACGCCTTCGTCGAGCCAGGACCCGACAACGGAGCGTCTCATCGAAGCGTTAAGAAGTTTAAATCCGGTGAGACCTACCCATTATTATGTGTCGGATTTCGATCCGAGTATTCACGATGTCAACGCGTGGTGTGACGAGGTTGACCGTGCACGTGCTCAAAATAATTGGGACGAAAAAGAGTGTTTAGCTCGCGTCGGTTCTTGTTTAAAGGGTGATGCACGTGCATGGCTGCGCGATTGGGGTTGTACAGATCGCAATTGGGTTAATTTTAAATCCGAATTAAAGGCCCTCTGTCCCCGACGAATTGACATTGCGAATATACTGTTTGATGTTATGTGTACCGAATCTGATAAACACTCCACATACGCGGACTATGCACGTAAATCCTTGTTACGTTTGCGTATTGTTAATGGTTTAAGCGACGACTTATTGTGTGCAATTATCGTACGTGGGATCAAAGATCCTCAAATTCGAGCCTCAGCTACGAACGCAAAGCTGACGCCCGAATCTATTGTGGAGTTTTTATCGACATATGTTATGCCGCTGAGTCGTTCAAGTGCAAGTAATAATTATAATAGTGCGCGCAATAGTCATTCCCGTTCCGGTACGCTTGTCCGCGATAAGAAAGATAGGAAGCGCAATGCAAGCTCGAGCGACAGCGCTAGGTTATTATTAAAATGTTACAACTGTAAACAAATTGGACATAAAAGTATTAATTGTAGCAAGCGTTTGAAATTATCTTCAGATTCCGATATCGCGACTAACGTGAATAATTCAAATCAAGACGCCCCCCGATCGTTTCTAGATAAACCCCATTGTAACTTTTGTAAAAAAATAGGTCATTCGGAGGAAGAATGTTTTACTAAACAAAGATCACTTTCACGTAATAAAGCGAACGTTAATTTTTGCCGCGAAATCGTAAACAAATATAACAATCGGGATGTTATTAGTGCGGTTTTGTGCGGAGTACCCACAGATGTTTTGATCGATAGTGGCTCGTGCATATCGCTTATCTCAAAAGATTTACTAAACCATTTTTCTTGCCGGCTGAATCGTAATACACAAATATTATACGGGTTGAACGGTACAGAAGTACGATCCGACTTTTATGTTACGTTACCAATCGAGTTCGATGAAGTTACTTTAGAGATTGATTTTCATGTAGTCCCCTCCGGTTGTTTAAGCACGCCGGTGCTAATCGGCACCGATGTGTTGAACCGGCCTGGAATCGCCTACATTCGTACGGGTAATTTACAGCGTATTATGAGAGATAGCGGCTCTGTTAATAATGTAACGATTTTTAATATTGACGAAGCAAATAGTTTAAGCACCCCTTTGTGTGGTAAAGATAGGGAACGGTTAAACAATGTATTACGGAAATATTCAGACTTCTTTCTGAGTGGGACGGCTACTACAACGGTAAAAACTGGGCAGATGCATATTCGTCTTACGAGTGACGTGCCCGTTAATTACCGTCCTTATAAAATGTCCCACGATGAAAAGTTACGAGTACGGGCCATTGTTAGCGATCTTAAACAGAAAGGTATAATTCGCGAGTCTGAGTCCGCGTACTCGAGCCCAGTTCTTTTAGTAAAGAAAAAGAATGGCGAGGATAGAATGGTCGTTGATTACAGGGCACTAAATAACATCACGATAAAGGATAGATTCCCTCTTCCACTGATCGATGACCATATAGATAGACTCGGGAAGTGCAAACTGTTTACTGCGTTGGATATGGTGACAGGGTTTCATCAGATCAAGGTCAGTGAGGACTCTGTGGACAAAACTGCGTTCGTGACGCCCGAAGGTCACTTTGAATATCTAAAAATGCCATACGGCCTTGCGAACGCACCCGTTGTCTATCAGAGAATTATTTCTAGTACCTTACGACCTTTCATTGAATCGGGACAAGTTTTAGTATATATTGACGATGTTTTGTTGCTTAGCAACACCATTGATGAAGGCCTGTCATTATTAGATGCCGTACTTAAATTATTAACGGAGTCCGGATTTTCAATTAATTTACGAAAGTGCACGTTTTTGGCCAATGAAGTGGAGTATCTCGGGAGGACTATAAGTAACGGTCAGGTAAGGCCGAGCACCCATAAGGTTGAGGCCTTGACTAAGTCTCCTAAGCCTCAAAATGTAAAACAAGTTAGACAGTTTCTTGGCCTGGCCGGCTACTTTAGAAGGTACATCCCGGGATAGGCTGCAAAATCTGCTCCTATAGCAATCTTGACCCGCAAGAATATAAAATTTCATTGGGGTGATGAACAAGAACGTGCTAGGCGCGAAATTATTGACCATCTCACTAGCGCACCCGTTCTGGCAATATTCGACCCGAGTCTCGAGACCGAGGTTCACACCGATGCGAGCTCGTTAGGTTACGGCGCGGTTTTATTACAAACACACTCCGATGGCAGAAAGCATGCGGTAGCGTATTTTAGTAAAGTAACGACTGGCGCAGAACCAAGGTACCACTCTTACGAGTTGGAAACCCTCGCTGTTGTTAAAGGGTTACAACATTTCCGTCACTATTTAATTGGAAAGCATTTCAAAGTTATAACAGACTGTAATGCTTTAAAAATGACACAGCGTAAAAAGGATCTCCAACCTAGAGTGGCACGCTGGTGGATGTACCTCCAGGACTTCGATTTTGTCCTTGAGTATAGAAAGGGTGCAATGCTACCACACGCGGACTATCTCAGTCGTAATGCCGTGAACGTTGTCACTGCCAGAAAACCCCTTAATTGGGCACAATTAGCCCAATCCGCAGACGAGGAGACACTTTTATTAATAAATAAACTACAGGAGGGACTTTTAGACAGTTCGCGTTACGTTAGGAAGGACGACATTCTTTATTACAAGTATAGTCCGGTCGGCGAAGCTTCTCGACTACTTTGTTATGTCCCTAAAGCTTATCGATTAAGCTTACTGCGCGCGTTCCACGACGAACACCAACATATCGGTACCGATAAAACTTTAGATCTGATTTTGAAACACTTTTGGTTTCCGGGCATACGTCAATTTGTAAGAAAATATATATCACATTGTATAATTTGTATTGCCCATAAAAAAGTGCCTCGTGCCCCATCACAACCAATCGTATCATGGTCAAAGCCGTCCACTCCCTTTGAAACAGTACATACTGACGTACTTGGCCCCCTTCCCGAATCCAACGGGTATAAGTTTATTTGATGTTAATCGATTCTTTTTCAAAATATTGTCTTCTTTATCCAATTTATAGGCAAGATAGTGCCGAACTTGTACGTGTCATTACTAACGCTATTTCAATTTTTGGCACACCACGTACCTTAGTATGTGACCGCGGACGGATGTTTGAGAGTAACGAGTTCGCTAGCTGGACATCAAACTTTGGCATAGAATTGCATTTTATCACCCCTGAAATGCATCAGTCTAACGGACAAATCGAGCGCTACTGTCGGACGGTCTTAAATATGATACGAGTAGAAGTCAATCACAGGTCTGAGTTATGGTCTGACGTGCTGTGGAAATTGCAATTAGCACTTAATATAACAAAACAGAAGACAACACAGGCGTCCGCCCTCAACCTGTTGATCGGAACTGATTCTACCACGCCGGTCATACAGTCTCTCGTCAGGGACTTAGCCTCGACCGGTAGCAGCTCTAACCGTGAGGCTCGCCGCGAGCTGCGCCGCCAGCGCGCTGAGAACTTACTTACGCAAAATGAAGCGGCCCAAGACGCGCGAGTTAATCAAAATTGCACGCCACCTAAGACATTTGCACTGAACGACTCGGTTTTCGTTATCAAACGTTCTCAATGTGCAGGGAAACTTGATAGTGGTATGCGGGGTCCATATCGCGTTATAAAAATCTTGCCTAATGGACGATACGAACTTAGGCTTATCGCTGGTTCGTACGGAAAAACTACTCAGGCCGCTGCCGAGTACATGGTTCTATGGCGAGGCGAGTGGACACCCGAGACTTGCTCAGCGTTTTTCGAGAGTAAGATTTTTATTATTATTATTTTTATTGTTAATTGTAATTTTAAGTTCAGACGCTTTGCCTGTTGAGATCTGTTTATTTATTTATTGTTCTTATCCTGGTCGAAAGTGTGAGCAAAGGTAAAGGGTTGACTTGCGAAAGAAAAGACCCCTGTAAAACCTGCAGTACGCTCATAAAGGTATTTGGTTGACTCACAACGAGAAAAGACCATCGTAAACCCTGAATCCCGCAAATAAAGGTATTTGGTTGACTCACAATGAGAAAAGACCATCGTAAACCCTGAATCTAGCAGGTAAAGGTATTGAGGTTGACTTGCATGCTGCAGCATAACAAGAAAAGACCTATATAAATCCTAGCCTGTCGTGTAAGTTCCACAGGGAACTAAGTGTAGACAGTGAGAACAATAAAATAAATTTTTGGTTTGCATCTCACAAGCATCGCTTTGACTGGTTCAACAACTGTTATTTATGTGGTTCGTGACCCGTAGACCAAGACCGTGAGGCTCAAATGTTTGTGTTTACTGTTACAGATGATGACCACGATGAGCCTCAACCTATAACGCCAGCCACCTCCGACGCTGGTGCCCCGGCCCCGGAGACACCGACCACACGGGTCATCGAAGTCACCGCCATCGTCGAAAGGGTCTCGTCTGAAGCCAGCGAGGACGCCGGCCCGTCAGGAGAGGCCGTGTTAGCTGCGCCCCCTACCGAAGAAGACGAAGAAGATGCCAGATTGCCGCCACGCGATCGGGCTATATAAGCCGAACGCGCCCGTCGACTCGTCCATTTTTTCCTCACATTTTCGCGCGCTCGTTACGATCAAACTCTGTCCGTGTTGCCATTTTCTTTTGTAAATTTTGTAGCTTTAATAAATTCTTTTCTTTTGTGTTGATTAGTTTTTAATTTTTCAAATGTTTTTAATTGTAAATATAAAACTATAATATGTTGTTGCCTATCATCAGTTCAGGAACTAACTCAGCGAGCGGTGGCAAGCCTTTGCGGAAAAATTACTATTATTATTATAAGCCTAAACTGTCCCACTGCTGGGCAAAGGTCTCCCCCAAAAAGAAGTGAAAATAATTCCATTCTTGCGGAAAAATCAAAAAGTAAAAATAATTCCATTAAAAAACTTTTTTTACTTTTTTATGTAATGAATTGTAGTAATGTTTTGTTCTCCTGGACATATTTTGATAATAATTTTACTAATAGATGATAAAGAATTGCAATCCGCAAGCTAATTATTCTACAGGGAAAACTTAGTTGAAGCTAAAAATCATGTACCCTAAAAATTCAAATCCAGCGAAATAATGTTTGTTAAAAACAAGAGAAACTAGAATTTACCTAACTAGCTTCCACAGAGCACACACACACAACTTGTGGTTAACAAGAAAACCTTGAAAACACTAGCCAAATAAAAGCGAGCCAACAAATCCGCTAAGTCCATAACGGAGCCAACGATCTAAATAAACCCCACAATAGAGGGTTAATGAAAAAAATGGCCGACTATTCCCGTCTCACTCTCACATAGGACCTCTCTTTCGCACGAGCGATAGTGTGGCAATGTGCAAATTATAATTATTTGTCTTTAGTCTATTATGCTGTGATAGTAAGATCGTTAGTTGAGTTTTGCTGGGAATGTGAAAGAGTGATGTTGTGTTTTTGTATTATTTTCCTAAAATTGTGTTAGATGGGTTTTTAATGTGTAATATTGATAGGATATTAACCATTAGATATTCGTTATCGTGCACAAGTGTAGGAAAGTGATGCAATATCCAGAAACGTGCTATTTTGTGTTCCCTCCAAAACTCCATCGAAAGTTTCAGTAAAGCGTCTACCACTTTACTGAATCGACCGACTTGACTTCTTGACTGTATGTATTGACTTTTACTTAGACTTTGACTAGACTTTAGACCTGACAATATAGAAAAACGATGCTGAATATTGTTTTCCGCCATATTTTTACTCGACACTGGCCATGGATAGCCGAAAAGCCATAATAAAAAAAGAAAAAAAAAATGATCGTTAGTTATGTGTGATAGATTTTATAATAGTAAAGGAAAATGATAACTTAATTATCTTGATTATATTTCTCGAATGGCAACCGTTTAAAACCGTAACTTACAAAATAACGAAAATACACCTTATAAAGGCCACAACCATTACATTAATTTATCTATTGCGCTTAATCCACTTAAATCAGTTAAGCACCTTAGGCAGTTTAGACGCTTCGCTGGATGAAGCTTACATACATACGCGGTACAAAACCATTTTACTGAAAAACATTTAAGCTTTCAAACACGGCAACCAAAACGCAAAAGCAGGTCCTTTTAAAGTAGCGTTTCGGTTGCGGTTTATTCGAGTAGAACGTGCAGTAGATAGAGTCAAAGATCACCCTATTAAAACATGATACGGTGTAACTCCAACTTCGAACATTCGTGGTATCAAACTAATATGCTCGCGCGCTCTAACTTCACGATATTTAATTAAGTCGCTCGCTGCAACTTCATACTCCAACTCGGTGCATAGATAAACTTTAGATAAACGAAACCACTGGCAAAACTTAACAAGTTATCTTTTGAATATTTAATTAATTAACAAAACATAAAATTATATAATGCTTGGTTAAAGTATTGTTCGAATTGGAGTGAATTAAATAATATTTTAATACAAGCCATAGTAAACCCATACAAATATTATAAATGCACATGTGTGTCTGTCTATCTGTTTGTTACGTCTTGACGCCCAAACTGCTAAACCGATTTTGCTGAATTTTGGTATGGAGATACTTTGAGTCCCGAGAAAGGACATAGGTTTTTTTTATCCCGGAAAAATGTACGGTTCCCGCGCGATAAACTTCGGGGCAACGGAGTTGAGGGCGTCATCTAGTTACTAAATAAATTCGCGTCAATACGAACTCTAAAAGCATTAATTTGTACAAAATAAACTACTAACATCCAAAGCTAGACGCCATATCAGTTAACGGTTGAAACGATTTAGAAATTTTTAAAATTGAAAAGCAATATGGCTGAAACGTGTCGAGAATGCGCACCGAGCAAAATGTATTAACTCGAAATATTTCTGATTTAGCACACCCCCTCTAGGGGGTCAGATGTCCCCCTCTGGTCCCCCTGGGGTGCCAACTAGCCGAAGTTCAGTAGTTTACTGGAGTCACTAGTATTAGAGAAGTTCTGTTATTGAAAATGATGCCAATACCCACTTCGACCGTATTGTTTAGAGCAGACTGCAGCGACGGAATGCAATAACTTCTAGATTAAATGATGACGTCCAAATATAAATTCAAATATTATTTCGTGATGAAACTATCCTAAGTACTTTCCTGGGACTGAAAGTATGCTGAGGTACTTATAATTGCTTCGAACCGAACAAAAGCTAACATTTGTACATTTGTAGAGCACACTGCACGGCAAAGTTGACTAACATATGGAAATGGAAAAACTTTTCCCTGTCTCGCTCGCACACTGCATAGTCCGTCTCGCTCGTGTCAGTGGACCAAGGTCAGGGATAAAATATATTTCGGAGGTTTCACTGCTAGTTTAATAGCCAGCGACTGCCAGACTTTCGCCATTTTATAAAAGCTGAAAGTTTACACGTTTATGACCCCTATATACGTAAGAACGACCAGCAACTATGGAGTTTCGGTCGCAGTTACTTTAGGAGTTCTGAAGGTCTACCTAATCTTCGATAAAGTATAAAGCTAAATTTTTTATTTTATTTTCTTCGGCATAACTGTAAGAATTTTTGACAGTTGTATTTCACTGCCAGACACGCCTTAAATATTAAATTTTGAGGTGGTCTAAGGCGAGATTTCTACAGTTATTTTAAAGAAAATAAGATAAAAAATTGAGCTTTATTCTTTATCGAAAGTTAGCTAGACCTTAGTGTCATATACAGGAAAACTTTCAGCTTATATAAAGTGACGAAAGTCTGGCTGTTGCCGGCTCTTAGGCCATGCGGTTTAATAAAGCAGTACTATATTATGTACTGCTTTATACAGCAGAGGCAAATTGTGTAATTATTGCCTGGCGCGTATTTATTACTGCCACGCCCGCTTAATTAATAGCACACCTGTCGACATTGTTTATTTGTTGAAAATATTACGTTACGTGTGCGTGTGTGTGTGTGTGTACAAAATATTTTGTTCGCTGTAAAGGGACGCACTGGTTACTATTGTATATTACTACTGTATAACAATAACTAGACGTTCCGCGCGGCTTCGCCCGCGTAAATTAGATATTTTACAGACAAATTATTCCACAAAAAATAGCCTATGATCCTTTACGTGGTCTACTTCTTATCTGTGCCAAATAACAGAAAAATTGCTCCAGTAGTTCGTGAGATCAGCCCTTTCAAATATTTTCCCCCGTTTTTTCCACATTTTCCTCTATTTCTTCGCTTCTGTTACTCCTAGCATAATAAAATATAGCTTGTAGCCTTCCTCGATAAATGGGCTATCTAACACTGAAATAATTTTTCAAATCGGACCAGTAGTTCCTGAGATTATCTTGTTCAAATAAGTCCTTTCAAATAATTTCCCCCCGTTTTCCCCACATTTTGCTCTATTTCTTCGCTCCTTTTAGTCTTAGCATGATAAAATATAGCCTATAGCCTTCCTCGATAAATGGCTATCTAACACTGAAAGAATTTTTCAAATCTGACCAGTAGTTCCTGAGATTAGCCCGTTCAAACAAACAAACAAACAAACAAACAAACAAACTCTTCCGCTTTTTAATATTAGTATAGACTAGACGTTCCGCGAGGCTTCGCCCGCGTAAATTAGATATTTCACAGACAAATCAGTCTACAAAAAATAGCCTATGATCCTTCACGTGGTCTACTTCTTATCTGACCCAAATAACAGAAAAATTGCTCAAGTAGTTCGTGAGATAAACCCTTTCAAACAATTTCCCCCGTTTTTTCCACATTTTCTTCTATTTCTTCGCTCTTATTAGTCTTAGCGTGATAAAATATAGCCTATAGCCTTTCTCGATAAATGGGCTATCTAACACTGAAAGAATTTTTCAAATCGGACCAGTAGTTCCTGAGATTAGCGCGTTCAAATAAGCTCTTTCAATAATTTCCCCCGTTTTTTCCACATTTTCTTCTATTTCTTCGCTCCTATTAGTCTTAGCGTAATAAAATATAGCCTATAGCCTTCCTCGATAAATGAACTATCTAACACTGAAAAAATTTTTCAAATCGGACCAGTAGTTCCTGAGATTAGCGCGTTCAAACAAACAAACAAACTAACTAACAAACTCTTCCGCTTTATAATATTAGTATAGATTCTTGCGCATAATATTATGAGAAGGAAAGAGCATGTTATTTAAGAGCGGGCTGCCAAATTTTGACGTGTTTTCTAATAAGTATTACGATCCCGGAAGACGATTGACTTAAATGAAATTAGGATTTATTTAATCATTGTATATTTATCTGATATTTGCTAAACGGAAAACACGATTCACTTATTTTGACTCGATAGTTATATTTTTCGAAATTATTAATCTTTCTGGGCTTTTCAACAAATATCTGTTAAACTTATTGAGTTACTATCATTAAATAACTTGCACTACTACAATCACACATTTTATAAAATTATGGCAATAGGAAATGTTAGTACTTATTGTATTTAATTTTTAAGTAATCATTAAAAACAGTTTTGGGACTTACGACCTTTACTTTCGTGCTATAATGCGGGAATCGTTGTTACGCGATATTGTTCACTATTAGCTCCAGCGTAAAGCACATTGCTCGGGAGAACGATTCATGGAATCATTATATCACGATTGGAGGATAGCGGGGTGTGTAGGCGGGGCTAGCGTGCTTTGAAATTTTTTGACAGCAGGCTCTTAACTGTTTATTCCGTTTTGAATCCCCGATATTTAATTCTCGTCTTATGTGACTATGGGAAAAACGGATTTGCCAGTAGTCCTTTTACAGAGTCCGGTTAACGGTAAGGGAGAAATTCGGTCATTAACTTTCTATCATCCACACGTGTACGAAAATATCAGTTATCTATATATTAATACACAAGCGAAAAACTTTAGATCCCTTTTGACGAAAAATGCGGAAACGTAGGTGAATGAAATTTTGCACGGTTATAGTTTATATAGTGAAGGAGTGAATTATGCTTTTATAATACATTTTTTTTAACAAATAAAACATTACACAACTACAACATACACACTAGGATATTTTGATTGACATTAAGCCTATACACACGAATTGTATTCTTTTATTTATGGTTGAATCAAATTGAAAATAGATTTAGTTTTTTTATTGAATCTTAATTACTGCATTAGACAATTATTACAAGGCCTTTCAAGGCAAATTATGTCTAAAAAATAATAAAGTCAATATTTTGATAACAGAATATCAATAGAAAAGCATTGAAATTTGAAACTTATAATTTAATTTTTTATTTGAGGTCGAATTTCGACCATTGGGCGATCTCTAGTCTGTGTAAAAGGTGGCAGAATTCGGTCTATTCCTTGTTCGAACTTTACTAAATACAGGGTGCAATTAAACCTTCCTGCCAAATTTTGTTATAAGTATTGATCCTTGTTAAAAATAAAAATACAGGTATTTTTTCTTTTATAGCTTCCGAAAGTTATCCTAAAAAACACTACAATTAATGGACACTTCGCGTCGCCCGCGCGTGACGTGCCACCGCGCGCGCGCCTCCCCCGCGTCACCCCTGCTCATGCTCATACCCACCGCCGCGAGTGACCATTCTGCAACGATTTTAAATGGGATAAAATATGTCATTAAAAAAATAACATCCAATTTTTTTTTTTTTTTTTGGTTAAATGGACTGCTAATGATACCTAAGCCCTGGCAAAAGTTTGGCAGGAAGGTTTAATTGCACCCTGTATTTACCGTGTAAAATGCTACTCATATCCAAACCATGACGAAATTAATGCTTAAAACAATATATACACTTAAAACGTCCTAAACATTATGCAAATAACATAAAGTCCGCAGTTAACAGCCGCGGCGAGGGTTCAACTCTAAGTAATAACTAACTGAACACATACACCGCAGCCCACACGAGGCCGAGGGCAAAGGGATGAACTCGTGAATTGTAAATTATCTCGTTTATGATCATAAATTATGTAGAGTTTAAGTTACAGATGTGGTTGTCGCTCGACATGGGTACTTAGTCAAATTACATTCGTTGACGAAACTAACAAATGCAATTTTATTACTAAAATGCAATTTTATTACTAAATAAAATTGCATTTGTTAGTTTCGTCAATACCCAGGTATACAGTGTATACTGAGAGCGTTAAATCGTGCAAAAACAAAGTCAGTCTGAGTTACTGCTAATACCTAGTTCTTTAAATGAACGAATTTTCTTTCTTTACCACAAAGAAGGACACGAATTCCATACGAATATAATGCAAAAATGTGTTTGTCTGTACACTACTAACAAAGAAGTAACGGACAACGTCTTAGTTTATGGGAAAGACAACATAATAATATTAACTCCTTTAATCCCAAACTGGCACAAGCCTTATGTTCTAATCACGTATGATCGTATATTATACTCATCCGGCATTACCATACAGATGTGGACGCCGGCGGCTGGCGTGGGGCCAGCGGTAGCGGGGGGCTATCGACGCTGATGGAGCCAATCACCAGAACACAAATTTGGCAGCGACCAGCTGGGTACCAGATCGTTGGTGAAATAATAGAAAAGGCCGATTATATTAAATTGTGCTACAGGTGTAGATTGTAGAAAAGTTTATTCTTTTTACGAAAAATAACAAATTTATATTAGGGGATTAGCTTGTAAGTAGGTATAATAATAAAATTAATCATTATATTATTTAGTTTTCGTAAACTTTATTTGAAAAAGGTCATATTAGTATTTTACGACGAAATTTGCTATTATTATGGTTCTCTTGACACCTCATTAGCAAACTAGAGTTTAGAAGCTATGAAAGAAACAAACATAGGCTACCAAATCATTTGTTCTTTTTGGCTTTGACGTAGCCTTGTAAACATAATACCGCTTAGCTTTTTAGAATAACAGTAAGCAATAAAATAGCGGATATAATAGCGGATATATACAGCTAAATATTATATTCAAAGCAAAGCTTACAGAGAAGCTTTGCTTTGAATATAATATTTAGCTGTAACATATCTACGTAATCTGTATTCATACGGGTCTTCGGTACAGCGAGGATCTCCAAATTCATGAACTAATAAATTTGAAAACACTACAGATCTCTGCGTTATATTTTGACAATGTATATTCTGTATTATATTAGAGACGTGGACAGACAGACATCTCATTTTGAAGTGAAAACTTATTAAACTGCGTTGTGTACTTTTGGTATTGTATGGAAAAATGTTATACTCACGTCAGGACATATGATCGAAAATTCGTAAGACGGATGGAGTGTAGGCTGCTGACGCGGCGTACGAGAGGAAGTAATATCACCCTCTTTTCTACCGCGTTCGTTTTTACTTCTACCGGCCTCCCCGAAAAGCAAGCCGTAGATTTTCTCTTACAATGACCACCGGCACCGTCCGTAAATACCAAAATAGAGCTATGTGAACACTCTCCATTTAGGAGTCATCCATTAATCACGTGATGTTTAGTATCTTTCAGGAGTTTATGTTGTAGTAATTGTAGTGGCCCGTAAAACAGACATAAAAGTATCTTTAAAAACAAGAGAAATAAAAGCCAAAATTACGAACAATGAGGAAAAGCCAATCGTTAAATTAATGAAGGAAATTACCATTAAAGGTCTGATGGCCCACGGGGGAAGTACACGAAATAAACGATAAAATCGAGACCGTAAGTAGCTAATCTTATTGTTTCCTAAAACATCAAAGGTAAACTTATCGCCGTTGTTTTTTTCAGAAGCGGTCCAAGCTTTGTAAGCCTGTTGATATCAATTTTAAATGTAACTTATTATCAAAACAATACGGTCGTAATTTAAACGACGTAAAATTACACTCCGAGCAGAGGCGGCGTAAGGCGTGGGCAATGTGGGCCAAGGGGCCTCGCGCCTCTTGGAACACAAGGTTTTTTTTTAGGATTTGCGAGTTTCGATACTCAAAAAAGTATATTAGTATCAAAAAATTATTTCTCTCAACAATATCCGTCCTCTTACGTCATCCATCAGGGAGCCTCGCAAAATGTATATTGCCCACATCAAAAGGTCTTTCCCCGCCAATGACTCCGAGTCCGTGTCTTAGGACACAACAGCTTTTATTCTACTACTATTTACTTGACTCGGTGAATCATTCCCTCTATACTATCCATATCCATCCATACAAATATTATAAATACAAAAGCGCCTCTGACTGTTTACCTCTTCACGCTTAAACCACTGAAGCGATTTGGATGAAATTTGCTATGGACAATGGACATATTTCTACTCCCAGAAAAGGGAAACTTTTTTTTTCTGGAAAATTACCGTTACAGGGCTACGAGTATAAGGATATCTCAAATAATGACTACTGTATACATTAAGCGTGGGAAGAAACCCTGATATACAAGTACAATATAAATTACACTAAAACAACACTACGGGGATATGTAATCATTCAATTTGGTCGTGTTAATTGATTTAGCTCACTGCGGCATGTGGGGATGTTTTCCTTGTCGGGGACAGAGTGTAGTGTACACTATTACGCTGTCAGGGTACAGTTTGTTATTCTATCCTTGACATGACATTTATACCGGCAATATAATTATCACTATTATGAACTGAAGTAAAACTGAACCGACCTTATACTGGATGTCATAATATTATTATGACTACGTTAATTTTGCTATTTTTAATGCACCATTGCATAATGCAGCTTTAATGTCAATGTTATTGGTTTGCAATTTAATGAGAATAGGAAAAGTAACGAACTTAATGCAACTATTAAACTTCCTAAGGGTTCTTTTGCGTTTCAAGTATACGGTAATTAAGGGCTTTGATTATGAGTTTTGCCGCAGATAATTGCGATGCGATGCGAGTTCACAGATATGTGTGAGAGTCCTAAACGTCTTAATAAGTTAAGTCTTAATAACCCAGAATAATAAAAGAGATAATTATATAATTTCAACATACTACAAAAGGGAGCTGCGTCACAGTTTTAACTAGTACAGCTCCCAACGCTAATTACTGATAACTGAATTTGTATTGAAATTAACGTAAACAGGCCTTATTTTAAATAAGCTTTTGAATGTATATGATTTGAAATAAATAAATGATTATTGGGAAATCGTTCGATTGTCATTAATTGATCGAGTTCAAATTTGCAACCGGCGAAACTTTTTAGTGTGTGTGATTTTATTTCGATAGTTGTTAAAAAACATAAAGATTTGGCTTTTGTGTTCGAATATCGGATACATCAAACTGTTCTCTTACGGAATTTAAAAGGTAAATATAAAATTAAACGTTTAATAAATATTTTTGGTACGTTTGTTTAAATAGTAGCAATAATTGTAATTTGGCCCCCACACATCATGAAACATAAGAGTGTTTCATGACGTGGAAGACGTAACCACGATGGAGAAGGCGTTGGCCGGAATGCCGTTTGACGCCAGAGAGACACTACAATATCCAGCAGTAGCTCTGAAAGTGACGAAGACGCCGTTAATACTGATTATGACGACTCATACACAAATATTGTTCCTGACAACGCGGACGTGCCGTGTATGTTCTGCGACACAATTTATTCCAATGGCAGAGCTGGAGAGCCATGGGTACGGTGTCAAAGTTGTAACTCATGTGCTCACTCTGTAGCCTGTGGAGGCTCCGAAGGTGACTATTACATTTGTGATTTTTGCCTTTAAGTTTCACTTGTGGAATACATTTTATGTAACCCCCCAGGGGGTCACATTACCATCACTTGATCTCAAGATACCAAACGTGATTAATTAGGAATAATTAATACTTTTGATTATCATGTACGAGTTTTATTTATTCCCTAATAAGACATGTTTAAACAAATGAATAAGAAGTTCCATAATATATTTTTTAGGTTTCTGACTCCTGTATTTTTTAAATAAAGCTTGATAAACAAAGTGGGGGGCCACATTACCACCTTCTCCTATATTATTATTACTACAAAAGCATTCGCATAACTGTACAAGCGCCCCCCTCCCCCTATTACCACACCGGAAGAAACCGCTTGTTACCGAAGCACCCGCGGACTCTTCCGGCGATTTAGACCGTAATGCTTTAGAAATAAGGTTCATTCTACCCTGTAGCTTGTTACCGGACCTCTCAGTAATATTCCTGGACCTTTCCAGTGGAGAGATTTAGACTTTATGGCTGTAGCAGTTAGGTTCAAAATTACTTAACGCCAGAGCGCTGAGTAATGTATGTTGTATGAACATCATACCGTTAAGCCGCACTTCATTATGAAATAATTGTCAATTAGGATGTAATTCTTCATTTACTCTCTGTACCACAAATTAAGCAATACATCGCTTCTTTGTGTGCGTTTCAAAGTGATACGTTCAAAGAGTTTGGTGTTTGCACAGATAATTAGAGTTAGAACACTAGGGAGGATAATAAAACAATATCTGGGATGAAATAGCCAATTTTCGCAGATTTTAGAGCCATCGCAAACAGGGCGACTTGTCGCCGCATCTAGTCCCCGCGTCAGACGCGGCGTTGTAGTTTGCATCTAGCGTCTTGTCGCCGCGACTAGACGCCGAGCTCTCGCTTGCGTCGGCGAGTAGTCGTTGAGTCTCAATAACAAAGACGTGCACCTTACTAGCGCTCACAGCGAGACTGACGATGCGCTGTCGCGCGACTGTCGTCGTGTGTGCGCGTGCACAGCGCTACCAGACGCAGCGACTATTAGCGAGCGCGCGCGACTCCCCTAGCTTGTCGTCGCAACTCCGCGACTCTGACGCCAAGTGTGCGGAGCCTGGAACAAAATATATGAAAATTGTCGGCCGTAGCCTGTCGTCGCGTCTAGTCGCCGAGCTATCGCTGTCGCGTGTCGCCTAGTGTGCGCCTACACTTATTTTGCGCGTTCTGTGCGACACTTAAGTTACGGAAAACGTTTTAAGACACATTTGGGCCTACCTAGCAGTGGCGAAGGGTGAATATTTTCGGAAGGGAAGCCGGAGTATAAAATCTACTACTACTACTACTTACCAAATAAATTATTTATTAAATAAAAATGTCGTTGGCCCAAGGGAAGCCGACGGGAATCGGGTTATATGGTCACTTCGCCACTGCTACCTAGGTAGGTCCAAACTTGTATTAATAGCTGTAAGATTACCTTTGAAAAAAACTTTTCTTCTGCTTTCAAAACACAATTGTCATGTCAATACAAATGTCATGGCTCCGAGAACTCTCCGACGAATACAGGTGGAGTATGGAGTGAGACAAGGGGGGATAATGTCTCCTTCTCTCTTCAACTTGTACACGGACAGGCTGATTGCTGAGCTGAGCGACACCAGAGTAGGCTGTTTTATTGATGGTCTCTGTATTAACAGTATCAGTTACGCCAATGATAATATAGTGTTGCTCAGCCCATCAATAGCCCAAAATGATAATTAGTGTGTGTGAAAGTTATGCCAGGTCGCACGGCCTTATAATATATAATGTAAAGAAAAGCGAGCTCATGATATTTAATTCAAGGGCTCGTAAAATCGGAGATGTAGCACCAGTGCTGCTCAATGGTGTTGCGCTCCGAAGAGTAAAAGAATTTAAATACCTAGATCACATAGTTACCGAAGATTTAAAAGACGATGGAGACATCGAAAGGGAGAGGAGAGCGATGGCAGTCCGCTGTAATATGCTTGCGCGCAGATTCGCAAAGTGTAGTACAGATTTAAAAATTACATTATTTAAAGCATTCTGTCAAACACTCTACACCTGCAATCTGTGGGTTAACGCATACGCAGCGGGCTATCAACGTTCTCAGGGTACAATATTATAATGATGCGTTCAGGGTGTTGGTGGGGCTACCGCGATGGCATAGTGCAACAGCGATGTTTGCGCACGCACGCACTGACGGTTTTCATACCGTGTTGCGACGTCGCATTGCATCGCTGATGTACCGAATGCGCGGCAGCCCCAACATCATCCTGAAAATACTCAGTGATAAGCTGGACACTGGACAGCCCCCTCCTGAAGCACTGGGTCCATGCACACGTGCATGTATCCTGTGCGCCAGAGGGTGGCAAATATTTAAATTAACTATTTCCTTCTAGTTTAAGAATTTTTCTATGGGTTATTACCTAAAATAAACGTATTTTTTATTTTTATTTTAATACCCACATCCGCCCAAACACAATCACATTATATGCCACCCATATCACGGTGAATGGCGATGATGGTATCGCGTGTGGTGTCAACTGGTGGTGATCACCACGTGGTTCCGCCCTTTGTCATGCTTTATTTATAGTTTCTATGGAGTTAAAAGGCGTATTGGTTTGGGTGTTATTGATTTTGTAATCTTGGTTATGATGAGTTATGACAATAGTAAAAACCATTATTTTCTAATATGGAATACTTATAGACAAGTCTTGAAAATTTCGTATTGTACTTGTATTGGACGAGTTTCCGGATTAAAAACATGAAAAATTCGCGTCTGGAAACTAGTCCCACCAGGACGAGATTTTGTTGACGATAGAAGAGATATAATGATAGAACAGACTACGCATCTATAGCATATCATTATAAGATTCTATACAAGCAATAAAGGAAAACATTAGGAAGTAAACTATAGGTAAGTTGCATAATAATATTATAATATGATTACATAGAACATTAAAATATTATCTTATAACATACATTCTCTTTAATGAAAAAGTCAAACAAAAGCTGTTGCTCTTTCATTTAATACACCCAACCCTTGAAACTGGGCATTAACGACGTCCACTCCTTTATCTCCGGCGAACAAGGACTTCCAAATTACGAATTTAATTAAAGTGACCACACCTAACCTTTGTGTTGCAAACCCTTGGAGGACCTTTGTGTCCCACAGCAGATAATAGGAACCGCTTAAACTGGGTCTAAAAGCTTGCAGACCGAGATGGGTAGAGTGAGACCAGTATTAAGGGCATCACAGAGAACTCCAGGCCTACTATGACTAGGGCAACTTGGCCTAAGGGCCTTCATATACAGGGAGGCCGCTCAATCCACAGCAGCAGGTTGACCCGAACAACGTGATTCTGCAACAGCAATGCAACAGGCGAAAATTATACAATATCGGCTGTCTTTCAAAAATTTCGTAGTATAAAAAATTTCTGACAGAGAGGTGATATTGTGCAATATCTGTCTAACGCCTGTTGCATTTCTGTCACACATCATATACCCTCCGGACCTCTTATTTTGTGAATTTCCATGTGAGCAATGAGCATTCGCCACTACGCATATAGGGCCTTTAGGTCAACTTGCCTCAGTCAGGCCCAGTCGTAATAGGCCCGAGACTCCTTGTGACTCCTTGTGAGCTATCCGCTTATCCCAATAATACTACAAGAACAAACTCTAAGAAGCTATTATTCCGTTATAAACAGCAATATCCGGAATCCTTTGGAGTTAAAATACACAACAAATAACAATTTCATAAGCTGTACAAGCGATTCCAAACAAGCAATAAGCTATTAACAAATACTGCAGCGATTTCAACTTCATATCTGGCGAAGTAAATACGAGTTGTTTGAGTAAAGCCCGCAGCTGTACCTTGATTCTATTTTCAATGCAACATTAATGTAGCTTCGTTCCTGCATTTATGTTGCATTAAAATCACGAAATCCGACCAACCATTTCTTATCAAACAAATATTTAAATAAATCGTTACATAAAATAATTTCCTACGCAGCCGTACATAAATCCAGTCTTATGCTTTTAAGAGCGAGTGATTTACTACGTACACACAACAGTCTAAAGACAGACTATTGTGATACAAAATATTATTTTTCGAGTGTGCGCATCTTCATATATTTTGTATTTCAATAGTCTTACATAATTGGCTTGTCTTGTCTGAAGTGAGCTATAAGTCTTTTAGGAAACGGACTGGATCAAACAAGAAACCGAGCTGCATTGCCGCATTAAAATAGCGGAATCAGAGTCCTGCCGGCAAGCGACCGTGGACAACAAACTAAACGATTTCTTTGTAAGTCGGTAATGTTCTGTTACACCATGGTGTATTTGCATTGAAATTGTTTTAAAATTGCACAGCAAACTTCGTAATACGTTTTAAATTTTGCGGTGCAAATTGAAAATAAATTACAGTAAACAATTACCTTAAGGTAGGAAACTAAATAATTTTCAAGAGACGTAAACTAAATAACACAGAAGTGTTGTTCAAAACCTTCTTTGCCTTATTTAACTTTAATACCTAGTTTATACTATTGTATATTATTGTGTGCATAATAAAGAATTTGAATTTGGCAGAATTCAAATTCTGATTTTTTTTTATTTAAGTATAAAGAAAAAAACATACATATTATAAAAATATTCAATGGTTATATTATTTTTATTATGTCGCACAAGTGTGATGTGACCCACAGAGAGCAGTGTTATGCAACCGGCAGATGTATCAGCCTGTCACGACTGCTCAATTGCTCCATAGATCTCACGCAGATAATGTCGGATGTCGACAGCGATACATTATTATGAGGCAGTCATTAATTATCATGTTCTATTGAGATAAACATAATTTAACAATCCGACATTGATTTCTGTGTCTACGACCGATTTCATTGAATTATTTTAGTGTGCCCAGGTGAGTACGCCATTAAGAAGCATTTTCTCCCTCGCGAGTTTTTGTCTTTCATTAAAAAAGTTACGTAGGATTTGTATTGACAACGAAAAAGCATTCTATAGTAAAAAATATACTACCTATAACTATTCCATATTTTTTTAGTTAACTTTAAAGTTGCGCCTAAAACACTAACTTATTAAAATTAAATTAAACGGAGTATAGTGTAGAGTACAGAATGTTGTTTATTCTATAATAATTCACTGAAACAGCAGAAGCACTCAAATCCAGTAATCGTAGCCGCGGGGTATCACAAGGAACCCTTGTGGTTTTAACTCGATATATTTGATTGAAAAATAACAAGAAATAAAAGCGTGAATCATATTTCCGCATGACGGGTTCAGTATAACGGAGAGATACATTTATTGCGTTGAAGCTTCACCCGAATATTTTATTATGTTGTTATAGAGGCAACAGAAATACGTAATTTGTGGATATATTATCAAGAGTCCACCTATCGTGGCTAATGAAATACAGCCTGGAGACAGACAGATGGATGAGCAGACACGGATGTTTTAGTAATAGTTTGCTTCATTATAGACGTAATATAATACATCCCATGTCGTGGTCAAATAAACGGCTCCAAAGCGGGTTTGAAATTTTTTTGTTGAGATTTCTGAAACTTTTAGTTTTTTACCGTTCGAATACGAAACACTAAAAAAAACAATTCGTGTCACCGCACAATTAAACAACAACAAAGACATTCCGATTAAGAACAAAAACAACGATCACAACAAAGTGGACGGACGAGTCTGGCAGCGTGCCAACATGCCAGTAGACCTGGCATGCCAGCCGTCCAGCACTATCTAGATATGCCAGACTTTATGAAACTACCTCCCACAAACTATATTTTCACGTAAGGCGAAATAAAACTAAAAAGCGTATAAAATAGGTTACTAAAAGGAAATAAAACTGAGTAGAAAGTGCAGATAATTGCAAACTCAGATTTGCTGTTTCGCCGGGCTTATTACTACGTTTTATTGAACTAAACTTAGTAATGACTTTTTTGTAGGCAAAGGTTTTCTTCTAGACTAGAATATAACAAAACTAAAAGTATCTAGTCGTTAAATCCCTCTATCTTGTGAGAATATGATAGACAGCCTCACAGCCAGATCTTTCGACCGAAAGAGGTGCTGTTCAGTCAGGCCCAAGCCTATTGTAGTGGTTGACATTTATTTTATACGCACTGATTTCATAAACGCCACAAACTTTCGCAATTTACGGAAAATATTTAAAATTTTATAAGCTATTAAATTAACAAAATTCGATAAATATTTTCCGTTGATTGTCGATAAATCAGTTTTTATTTATATTGAAAGTGTTACTGCGAGCAATTGGAGCCGCCATTCATTTGGGCCGTGTTGGCCCACCGCCAGCCCCCGCCGGCCCCCGCCGGCCCCCGCTGCGGCCCACCGCGGGGAGATATAATCGCACATACATTATCATTTAAACTAGATTTAGTCTGCATTTAGAACAATGCAGGTTTCTGTGTCAACCGCCGCGCCGCATCGAGGCCGGGCAAGTATAGATAGTAAACATCCCTTGTTATACAACTATCAGTAGCGTTATACTCGATACAGATTCAAACTAAAAGATTTAAATTGACAGAATTCGGACGGCAAATAAGTAGCTATTAATTGGTAGTAAGGCCATCGATTGATAAGTTTAAGTTTAGATTTAATAGGATCTAGCTGCCACACTCAGAGACGAATATTGATTACTTAACTGTAAATAAATCAAGAGTTTGACAGATAATTAATGTATGGGGCTTATGTCTTAATTTAATTACAGTTTAGTAATTTATATTCGTCTCCGAGTGTGGCAGACAACCAGTACTGGCAAACGTAGCATTAAAATGTACGTTTCAATCATGTCATGCTACGCCGTAGCCAAGTCTACGAGAACGCTACGACGTAGATCCTCTACGACACGCGAGCACGCATTTTAAATTAGGGTTTAGACGCTTATAAATACTTAAACTGTTGTTTTTAACAGTTTATTGTTATTTATAAAGGGTTTTCAATAAAACATTACATGCATTTTATTTATACCAAACTTCTGTCTGTATTTTGATTACAATCCATCATCCATTGCGTAGCTTTAAAGCTAAAGGCGTCAATGGGTAAGTTTCTATGACTTGAATAAATTTTAATAAAAAATATACAATCCGTATAACCATTCAAATAGTACTAAAGCTCAATCTACTTTGTGACTGATTTTACTATCTCGACCTCTACTAATTATCTCGGAAAGTTAAACGTAATCACAGAGCTGTTGGCGCCGACTGTTCTACAGAAATTGTAGACACTTCTACAGTTACTGTGGACAGTTACAATACGGCTACTAATTACCAACAAGTTTCACGGAATTGTACTGCTAAAGGAGCTAAAGTTTTATCATATAGAAGGTTTTCAGTTTCAAATTACTTTTATATTAATTAATAGATCCAAATAATTTTTGCTATGTTTCGTTAAGGAAGTTGTACCTTCAAGGTACAACTTCCTTAACGGTGGTGTGCACTTTTTTGGTACGCTAAAAATGTATGCCAGCTTTTGCTGTTTTTTTTCACTTCTGTCGGCATTACCGTAACGCCACTCGTAAATTTTTTAAACGGTTAGGTTCAATAGCCTTAGTAGAATATAAAATTTGTATTAAGTCAAATGTATTTTTATTAAACGATTTAGTATTTTTATTAAAGCAATAAGCCTTCAATCAATTTATAGATGATTACCACAGTCCTTTCTAACTCATTTTCCTACACCACAATTTTCAATATTTTGTTGACAAACTGCACACGTGATCAAATCAAACGCCGCGTTGACTACTACGGTAAGATATAGCTTCCCTTTCCCTCCCCTGGTTCTGCGGCTACCCCTCCCCCCTCCCCCTCCCCTGGTACTAACACACCCCTCTCACGCCTTACGCGTCAGATAAACGACCAGCGCGTGTGATGTCGCATAACTTTACCACGAGTGTGTGATATGACCTTGTTTTTCTATCTTTGATTTTTACAAATTGTATTCTTGAATACTGAATGTGACTTACGATCTTCGTCAGATAATGATGCGAAATTTTGGTCACCAATTTTTGGTGCTTGGACAACTGAACAAAGGCAAATAAGTGCGATGGTATCTATCTTTACAATGGACGCTATCTTTACAAAGCTTCATATTTATTTTATTTATTTATTTTACCATTTATTTCAGGCATCTAGGCCCATAATACAAATACCTTACAGACTAACATACATATTCATATTATAATAAATACCTTAAGGATATGGGCGAACAGCCCATAGACGGCCCCAATTTTATATTAAAAAAAAAAATACCTTAAGGACTAACATACATATTATTATTAAAAACTACACTTAGTCACGTGTTGACGGCCACGTCACGCGCTTCGTTCCGGAATCTCCCCCGGAATTTATACCAGCTAAGATTTCTTCAACTGCGTTTACGTCACAATTTCTAGTGCCTACGCGAGAAAAACCATCGTCAATCCATCTCCCATAGGAAATCTAGCAGGTGATAATAATCGTCTCAAGCGATACATTGCTACCGACGAGTTGAAGTTTGTTGAGGCGTGTTGTAGCGTGTAGCGTCAAACTACAGACATTTTTCATTTATCGTGGCAAGATTTCCCAGCGGCAAATAAAATAAATTTCGAGCGAATTAGTTGGTAACTTTCGCGTGTCATCAATCGAGCGCAAAGTCAGCTCTCGAGGGGAGAACAGCCTTCGCGTTTAACACAAATTGTTCAATCGACAAATTATGTAAAAAAGTTTTGCTAACATAGGTAACTTACATAAAAGAGTTTTGATTATATAGAGAAAGCGCATTTAGAACTATATAGTAAGGTAGCGACGCATGCCAAGTAATAAAAGAGTAAAAGTTTTGGATTAGCGACACCGCACCGCACATATATACGTGGGAGAGCCATGCTTCGGCACGAATGGGCCGGCTCGACCGGAGAAATACCAACAGAAAACCGGCGTGAAACAGCGCTTGCGCTGTGTTTCGCCGAGTGAGTGAGTTTACCGGAGGCCCAATCCCCTACCCTATTCCCTTCCTTTCCCTCCCCTATTCCCTTCTCTTCCCATCCCTACCCTCCCCTATTACCCTATTCCCTCTTAAAAGGCCGGCAACAAACCTGTAGCTCTTCTGATGCTGCGAGTGTCCATGGGCGACGGAAGTTGCTTTCCATCAGGTGACCCGTTTACTCGTTTGCCCCCTTATTTCATAAAAAAAAAACAGTTCACAGCACCATCGTTGCGCACTTTCTCCACGCCTAATATACCTTTACCCTCAAACTAATAGAAATATTTACACAACGAACGACTGTATAAACAGGGTGTAACAAAACTAAGTGATAATACTTTAGGGTTGGTATGTGTCCCTTATATAGAGTTCGCTGTGAAAATAACAGCGCTGAAAAACTAAATTTTCTTTTGTGATTTGTATGGTCTAGCGCCCGAGCGCGATGAATTTTCCCATACAAAAGTAAAAAAAAAGTTGCTCTTTCTGTGCTGCTACTTTCACAGTGAACTCAATACGTTATAAAGTGATAATACACACCCTAAAGTATTATCACTCTGTTCTGTTACACCCTGTATAAGATCTACTTGTCTTTGCCTGACATGTTGGAAAAGTGATATGATGATTAATGATTATATTAGACGATAAATCTTAAGTCACAATAATATTATTTCCTTTCTTATATTTCTACTGCCTTGTTAATATAAATAGTACAATAAGTAAAATATACTCAACGTTATCTAAACAAATCCACCAATACAAACATATAAATCTCTATCATGTATCGAAGAACAATTCGTATTCAGTCCCTCACCGCCCACGATGTATTGTGTCCAAACGCGGTACACAAATGGGTATAACTTCATACATTTGTCTTGTATCTGTTCCTGTGTCATGATAAACACATGTTACATACAAACAGATTTGTCATGTGTTTGTATGTAACATGTGTTTATCGTTTATATCGGTGTTGGATAACTCCCGGATATATTTTGTGGTGAAATATTTCTTAAGATCATTCAGATAAAACTTTGAGTACTCATAATTTTGAAATTTTGAATAATTATTTTTTTAATAAGTACCTATCTAAATTGCATTAATTAATGCAATTATAAAAATGTATAAGCCCTAATGTTTTGTAATTATAAAGAAGAGAAGTTTTTTTTTCGTTTGCTTGCATCAGTTTGAAAACTGCTTGGCCGATTTGAAAGAAAAGCGATAATTTTCTTAACTAATTCTAGTAATTAGTTAAGGAAATTATAAAGTCTTATCACAGTTAAAACCGTTCCAAAGTAACATAATACACTGCAAAGAACAAAACATAAATGAATAACCGAATAAACATCCAAATCTATACAGCTAGCTATAACGACAAAATACGATATCAAACATCTATATACAACACAGAAGGGACATAAACTGTTAGAGATATGAGCTCGAGGCTCTAGTGCCCAGCGACTGTCCGGTTGGGGCCTGTCGGGGCTTTAGGGGGCCCAAAGAGGCCTTTACTGGGGGCCATATAGCCCCAGAGCCGTTAAACCCGCTCTTTATTTCCTCGACCGTTGTGTTCCTAACTTATTTCGGTACAAACTAAACGAATAACTTTACATGAAGGGGATCATATTAAAGTGTATTTTACTGCTCCGAAACTTCGAAGGAACAAGAACGGAAAGATTTACTTAATGTATAAGAATTTATTAAGACACATGAAACTTTACTTTAGACTACAACTTTGCCCAGGAAAATACGCAATCCATACAAAAGAAAGAAAATTTGTATGTTAGTTCGTGCCCTAGTATAATTTAAATAATAGTCATATTCAAATTATTTGCAAAAATATGGTACAGTAAGGTGATACAATTCTAACAGTGTCTTGTTGTCAATTTTATCGACGTGCAAATGTTAAATGATATACAATCACATCACATCACATCACACTACATACATCACATTACATTAGTCAATATTAAATCATCTTAAATATTACATAAACTATTTTGTAAATAAAAGAACTACTATTAAAATTATAAGGTGTTCAGTTGTTTTTGCATTATAGAATAACAGCATTTACAATAGCAGCTGAGTTAAACTTCTCGTATTATAACTTTGATTACTTTGAATATCTAAAGGTGATACATCACGCTTATCACGCGTCTGGCTCGAGACAGCCGTGTGATATATCACGTGGGCTGTCATAGCGAGCGACATATAAAGCGGCATCGAACCTTTGTGTCCATTCGCTATGAGAAGAATGTGCTGTCAGCTGTTGGTAGTCGTTTGAGAGAAAGAAATAAAATGTATAAAAATATTGTTAAATTTCATCTAAATATACCGGATTAAATATAACAAGAATTATTCAGAATTTCAACAAAAAAATCTTAAACAAATTGGTATGATATATTTATATAACACTTACTTTTATAATATAATACTTTATTAAAAACTAGCAACCACATTATGCTACAACGTAGCTAGGCGTAGCACGCTACGACGTAGCTCTGAATATCAGCGCGTAAGTCGCTAGTCGCTACGGTGTAGCATCTCGTATCATGCTACGACGTAGCTCCACGTATCAGCATGTAGCTTGCTACGGCGTAGTATCTCGTAGCTTGCTACGACGTAGCTTCACGTAGATCAGCATGTAGCTTGCTACGGCGTAGTATCTCGTAGCTTGCTACGACGTACCTCCACGTATCAGCATGTAGCTTGCTACGGCGTAGTATCTCGTAGCTTGCTACGACGTACCTCCACGTATCAGCATGTAGCTTGCTACGGCGTAGTATCTCGTAGCTTGCTACGACGTAACTCGGAACGTAGAGTTACGACGTAGCTGCGCGTAGCAAGCTACAAACTACGTAGAACCCACGGCCAGGCCACGAAGCAAATTTTTTAAATTACAATCTTTAAACTTCAACGAAAAGAATTCATAAGAAAATTCGAGGTTGTAAAGTTTGTGGCCTGTTTTTTAATTTCACTTTGCATACATTTTTTTTTTCTTTATTTAAGACTTATTTTGTTGAAATATTATAACAGCAGAGCTAAAGTATTTGCACATATAAAACATAACTACTTTACACTATTCGCTAAGAATAGATAAGCAACATAAAGTTAACAGCCTGAGATACATGTAGTAAAAAGTGAACGCCGTTCGTGAGGCGAGGTCGTTAGCTGCGAGTGTGAGTAATGTTAGCAGTTAACTACACTTGTAGTAAATAAAATGTGACACAGGACATACACAAGTCCTAGTTTATTCTTAGCACTAAGTTTTATTGTAAAAGGGATTTTAACTCTATACTAGTGTTTTGTTTATAATTTGTTACTTTAAGGCTTTAACTGTTTTCATATGCATCTAAAGCTTAAATCTAAAGCTTGAGATGCATATGAAAACAGTAATGACCATGCGCTTACACCCTGATTACACATGTTACTAAGCAACTTAGTTGCCAATCTAAATTAGGCTACAAAAAAAAATCTCCAAAGCTTACAGATAATTTATTTCCGAAAAACTTCGTATTTGTTCAACAAACTTTCAATCTTTGTCCTCGCAATCCGATTCACATCTTAAAACATCAGAAAGTCGGCTAAAACAAAAGTTACGAAAAAATTATCCGTGCCATTAAAACGGAGATAGAATTATACTTTTACGAGATAAAAGTCGTTATCGGATCCTCGGGGCGGCAACGCAGGGTCCGGGACACCGGCGGGGGCGCTGCGGGGTCCGGGAGACCGGCGGGGGTGCTGCGGGGTCCGAGACACCGGCGGGGGTGCTGCGGGGTCCAGGAGACCGGCGGGGGTGCTGCGGGGTCCGGGACACCGGCGAGATCTCGCGGACCGCACGAGTCTTTGTGACAGTCGACGGGGGATAAATCAAAGTCCGGGCTCATTCATTGTTATTAATCGTCTTTTGAGCCTGCCGGGATTAGAAATGATCTTTCATTGTTATATTTTTCTTCCCCCGGGAGCCTTGAAAATATCTCGAGGAATTTTCGGGAGTATTTTTAAAGCCGAGTCTCGGGTATTACAGTGATAAACAACGCCAAGTTATTAGATTATAACGCTCTCAATTTAGCGTTTAATTTAATACGGCAACACTAACGTCCACAGCCATTTTACCTTTTGGCAGGATTTATATGGTTTGGTGGCTACACCTCGAGATCGCAAAAACGTATGTACCTCTTAGTAGCAGTGGCTATTAGGCTATACTTTACAAATACCCACTTAACATTTTTCGTTAAAATTAGAATACTTAAGTCTCAAATTCGAGACTGACTTCCACGTCCACTTAAGATCGGAATTCATATAATAATTATTACATTCACCAACTTAAGGATCCTTTTTCTTCCATAAGGGCAACATTTACATCAAAGCCACTCGCCGAAGGGATCTCAGGGCTGAGGGCTCCTCACCTGCCCTTTGTACCTGAGGGCAGGGCAGAGATATCGTGCATCAGTTAGCTTTAAGCTTCTAATGAGACAGATCGTTAGAGCTTTTAGAGCGGAGCTTATCGCGAGTTACTTCGCTTTAGAGCTTAATGTGATTAAAAGTTTCTACATTTTCTAGTTAAAAACGATAGACAAAAGCATGCGCTAGTCGATAGTGAATTAAACTTTGCTACTGCAAGATCTACAAGATCTACAAGGTGTGGCAAAATCAATTAACGATTCAAGCATATCTTTTATCACTTCCTCTTATTACATAAGCAGTAGCTTATGTACAAAAATACTTATTACTTCTTTGCACCAGGAGTAGTATATTCTCTCGTCCAACAAATTCTCGTCTCAGTAGGGGGAGAATTTCTAAGCACGAATTTTACAACCAGGGAATATTTTAAAACGCACGACGCATCTGTACAGATTCAGTTGCTTATTACAACTATTATCTGCACAAGGCTTGATAAAGCCTTGTAATTAATTTGTCATTTTCAATGATAGCTTACTGCAAAACATATACAAATTATACCTCTATAAAGACGGTCCCAAGATATGATTCTAGTTCTCTCAACTTTAGAAAGACGACACCGTATAGACATCTCAGTAGTAACACGGCTAACGTCAAAGTTTCACCCAGCTTCTGAGTTGTGCTTCTGAGTTGCGCCATGATAGCGCTTCTAACTTCGACAGTACACCGGTACTGTCGCGCACACAGGTAACAGGTACAATCATGTAGACTTTACAGTCGTCAACATAGATATTAACACGCACATACTAGATTTGAAGGTAAAAATTAAACTAAGAGTTAGTTTACATTGCCATGTGACGAGGTAACACGATGCATTTAAAAACAAGTCCTTCAAAATTGCGGGTGGCAAGATTGTCACAAGTTTAATGTATCTTCTTGTGTAGTAAATAAAGTTCAGCTTTGAAAGGTTCATTAAGGGTGGGTTGCACCAACTTACTTTAACTATAACTTTAACTTTAACTATAACAAAATGTCAAATGAATTGTCAAATCTCTAGTAAAAGTCAATAATGGACGCCATATTTGACGATAACCTTAACTTTAACTATAACAACGCCTCTGGTGCAACCCACCCTTAAAAATGCATCACATCGCCTTATAACGAGAACTGACTCTAAATATGTCACTAAAGTGTATCCCACGTATCTATTCTACCTTATGTTCGTCGCGACGCAAAAGTATGCCATCCCATATGTATGTAATCGTGTGCTTAAGCATCGAGCTATTCAGCAATGTCCAATTTTAGGTACCATCACGCACATAACTACAATCCCGTTTAAGCATCGAGCTATTCATTAATATCCAAGGTAGTCGTACATACAGGTACAGGCGCGCACAATCGCGGCTAACAAAGGATGATTTGGAGCGCGAGTTCGTCAGATAGCGCGCGTGGTACTGACGCGGATATATCAGGCTGTGTATAGGTGCGGGTCGAAACAGTTCATTCAGTCCTCTCATCTGTCAAGCGCCCAAAATGGGCGTCTTACTCTAAAACTATTCAAAAGTTCTTCTTCTACTTTGCAGACCACCGATTTAGTATTTTGTTTCAAATATAAAACTATGTGTATTTGCGACTAATAGCTTATTTATTAAAAATTCTAATTATATAAAAATTATATATAGCTTTCATGGTAATTTCTTTAGATAATTCAATCAGTTTAATGAGAGTAATTGGAAATTGAAAAATTTTCGAAAATGGTTTGACAGTTCGTGACAGATGAAAGGATAATAATAAATTGTATGTGTCCCTGTTAAATATGTGTGTAATAAAAGTTCACTGGGAATATTATCACTTCGTTTTGTTACTCAGACAGTAAAATCACAGTATAGATAATAATATACAGTAAATCATCTTCATATTGGACAAAACAACAGCATATAAAATATAACGACAGCCCCCAGAAAATGAGTTCCAACTTTAATACACACTTTTTGAAACTAAGTCATAAGTATGATTGTAGATAACTTTAAAGTTCCGCACAAAGTGCAGTGAGAGCGCAAAATTTTCTATATCTTAGACGAATTTAGGTACAATTATAAGGTAAGGTATAATTATCTAAATATATATAACTCAAAGGTGACTGACTGACATAGTGATCTATCAAGGCACAGCCCACATCACTAGACGGATCGGGCTGAAATTTGGAATGCGGGTAGATGTTATGACGTAGGCATCCGCTAAGAAAGGATTTTGATCAATTTTACCCCCAAGGGGATAAAACAGGGGATGAAAGTTTGTATGAAACTTAGTAAATTTTAAACCGATCTGGCTGAGACTTTGATACCTAATTAATAATGATACTTCTTAACGCGAGCGAAGCCGCGGGCAAATGCTAGTATAATATATAAACAAAACAACAAAAACTCTCTTGCTTTGATGCAAACTCAACCACCAATATAGTATTCAGTTTTTTCGAGTACGACATTTACTTTTCACACAAACGATTTAAAAGTATAATCTAAAATATCCACACACTGCATATATTTTGTATTGTGTTAAGACCACTCTTTGACTGTAGTGCTAGAGAGTGGTGTGGCTTTTTTACATTTTGGCATCTTGTCAATCTTATGTACATATACTTGAGGCAATCACAAGAGGTGAAAGGTCGACCTTGCCCTTTGTGACCTGAGGTCATCTCAGAAACTCATCTAACTTGTTCCATCTAACTCCGAGTTAACTTCACTGTAACGTCACAATAATTATAACTCCTAAGTAACAGAGTCATATCAAAATCAAAATCTGAACTTTGAGCTAACAAATAGGCATTATAATTGTAATTATTAGTTACAATCTCACTTTCAAAACCTAAAATCGTGGCCTTAGGTTTGAGAACATGTAGGTCCTATCTGTTATTTAATCTTACGATAATATAGAGGTAGTTTCGATGAAGTGTTGTTATGATAATACTGCAAAATGGTGTTCACATAAAATGTTGAATGTCGCGATTGTTATAAAGTTAAAAAAAATGTTTAGAGAGTATTATAATATATTAGATATCCAGATAATTCTTTTATAATAATTCAATGTTAGTTCTGGTTTTTTTAACACTTGAACGAAAACTCTACTAAATAAATAACTGAAAAATAAATGAGTACTTTTCATCATCATCATGATCACTTAGACAAAGGAGATGTTTAGATGATGCAGGCGGCAGGCAGTTTCAGGCCGCGGGCCGCGCTGAATATTCAAAAGCGTGTATTATGCGCGACGGTGGATGTGGGAATGACCTGCGACTGTCGCTACCCGATACCGCTAATCGCTACTCGCTACTGCTACCCGCTACTCGCTACAAGTACTCTAGATCTCTATTGCCTATATATTCAGCGCAGTAGACGCTGAAACAAAGTACCAATTCTAATTTACGGTACACTTCGAGCGGCTCGCTACTTGTAGGCTTAGCAAGAAGAATTACCGATTTTTTTAGTTTTTGCAAGTAAAAGAAACAATACATAGTTGAGTTGTTACTAAAATTTATACTAGTATACGCTGGTATACAGCGTCTATCCTATTACCTATTACCTATTACCTATATTAATGACACTGAGACACTGAGAGAGTCAGACTTTACCACTACGTACTCGTTTATTCCTGCTGAGGCCACTGAAGTATTTGGTTACTGAATTCTCTGTAGCTATATGTTTTTGAATACCTACACCAATACCGCTAGCCAGAAAACACGACGTCACGGGCAGTTTGTTTCACATAACATCGAACAACAACGTGGCAATAACAGCGACCGTAAAAAATATACTAGAACACGTTAAATTAAACCATTTTCAAAACACTGCCTAAACTTTGTCACAACTGCAGTTTAGGTTATTTATTGCTAATCGACAGAACACATGGCAGTGTTTTTTCTATTGTCTGATATTTTACCAATGATTAACATTAAACCAGCCTGACGCAAGCGAGTCTTATGGATTAAAATATAAGAACTATATGTATTACTTACATACCCAACGAAATTATATTCAGCCGATTTGAATGAAAATTACCTGAAAATAGAAGAATAAGGTTAAAAAATTAGTTTTCTATTTCTAAGTCAACAGTAAACTATAACTATGCGACATATATTTAAAAATAAAGACACCTAACTGCCGAGACAAATATTAATGAAGATTTTGACATAAGCCTAAGACTAACTCTTCATTAAATTGAAGTTCAATCATAATTAAATGTCTCTGAGTGCGGCAGTATCATCAATAAACAAAACTAATAAGTTTCTAATTACAGCGTAGTCGGCAAAGGTAAGTTTAATATAACATCTAATGAACTACCTCTGGCTGTGTAGCGGTGCCCGTTGCCACTTTACTCCCGCATAAAAAACTCAAGCCTACGCTTTGCGGCGTTCTTTTTTTAAATTATTGCGCAAGAAAATCGTTTTTAATTAAGTCGCGGTAAGGCCAAGGAGGTCGGATGTGCACTAATAGTGGGATTCTGTTACTAATGGGGTTTACCCCTCTCGGGGTTAACCTAGCTCACCTGGGCCATTTGTCTAGCTTTATATTGAAATGAAGACGATTTTTACCCGAGAGAAATAGTGAATCAGTAAGAATTTAAAGATAAAGAAAAATCTGTAATATAAGAATATCCTTATTATAGAAATAGCTTAAGGTTTTATTCTATAGGTGCATAATCCATGCTTTAATTTAGTTTGTTTCCAATTATCCATAGTCAGTTACAATACAGAATCCGAAATACAAATACAATACCATAGACTATAGTGACATTTCTGCTCAGATGTTTTATAAAAATGATCCTTACGGCGTTGGAATAAAGGTGGTGTTAGAGGTAAAATAACTATAAATAGCCTGCATACAAACCACACAATGTACGAAATATTAACTGCTCTTTTGTCTAACTGAACACTGAACAGGTAGTGCAGTTATTAAGTCTGAACAACAGACATAATAACTGCACCACCACAGTTTGTAACCTCGATTATTAACCTAAAATAATTTAATACATCAATACATATTTCGAATGCGACAGAAATTGTCGTGTAAACGCACAATCATACGTTTCTCCTTCTCTATCAAGAGCATTTTATATGCATAAAGCCGCGACTGACTAAAATTCAAACCAATTCGGTTTGAATTTAAGTCAGTCTTGGTTGCTTGCGGCAAAGATCGAAAAGCCACCTTGAAAGTATGGGCAAATAAAAATAAACGAAAGAACTAAGTCAAAGCATAATACACACAGAGAGCTTTGTTGAAACAGATTAAGGTCCAAATAAAGGACATTTACGAGAGCTAGTTTTGATAAAAGGTCTGACGACATTTGTACAGCCCTCTTGTACTGAAGGATCAGCTGAAATAAAACATCGGTATTCTTTTACAGTTCTTTAAAACTTATTTTACCTGTGATAAGATCTTATCCTAACGAAACAAGGATCATTATTCGGAGACTTTCGGAGAATTCTCAGGTAAAATACTTCTAAGCGATGTAGACAGGACATTGCTTTTACGTCGACGTTGTTGGGATGAGCCGTAAAGAAAATATTTTCTACAAAAACGACTTCTTATACCCTTAGGTGCTGGAGTAAATTACTTAGTGGGTGACGCGTTACGTCGCCAGGCCTTTAAACAATAGACATAAAATATTGGCTGAAACAAAACTAAGTAATAATATTTTAAGGTGTGCAATGTTATGTCTCCCTCAATAGAGTTCACTGTGAAAGTAGCAACGCTGAAAGCTGAAATAAATCTATATATTTTTTTTGGAATAAAAATATTCTTCAAGATGGAAAATATCAATAAAACCCTTTAGGTTTCAGTGATACAAAATGTATCCCAGGGAAGAGTCCGTTCGAGTTCGAGGCATGAGAATAGAGATTCTCATGCCTCGAATCGCAGGCTGTCACAATCGCGCGAGAGCTAGAGGCGGCAAGTGTGCGAGCAAGTAAGGTAACCTACGCTCGAAGTGACTTTCGAGTCATGAGAATAGACCTCCACTCCCCAGATCGCATATATATTCATCCGTTCTAATGTAGTTAGGGCGGACTCACACACATAACGTAGTTAGGGTGGCGTTACACTGCAGATCATACACGGCGCTGGTGTAACCAAGTTATGTCGCGTCACAGATTTCGGATAGAGCTGTATGTTATAGCCAGGGGGCGTAGCTAAGTAATAAAACTTGAGAGGAGGGACACCCGGATGGAACGAAGTTCCAGTTTATTTCTTATGTACAAAAAACCTGTATACACACAAAAAAAACGTCGCTACACCACACTGTTCAATGCCAAATAGAAAGACGAAACCAAAATAACTTGCTTTCTATGAGAGAAAGAGAGAGACAGAGAGAAACACTAGCTACCGCACGCACGCATTGTCATGTCACATTTGCAATGTATCAGACATGCATTGGAAATGATGGAAATGATGAATGCATAGACAACAGATAGGTAGACCTCGTGTAATTATTATTTCTGATGAAAAATGGATTCGCTCTTCGACTAGCTAGTTAGTAACAGTATTGGGAATTAGAGCGTCCGTGGCCTAGTGGGTAGACCTTTGGTTCGCACTCGACAAGGTGCAGGTTCGATTCCGGGTGGAGGCGTGTACCAATGAGACATTTTCAGATCTCAAGTATAATACGAGCGCTCGTACGGTGAAAGAAAACATCGTAAGGAAACCCGCACATGGTTGGTCTCAGACCTGTTCATTCCTTTGGAGTAGGCCGAATATGTTGCGAGAATGCCGCATGTGCTTCGGCAACCATGAAGAGTGGTTACTTCGCTCAGAAGATACTGTATAAAAGTGATCGCACATTTATTAAAACGCGCGCGCCGAACGCGCCGCATTTTAGAATTCGTTGTATGAAATAATGTAAAACATCGCACATTCGTTCGCACGTACTCGTATTTCGTGTACTATGCGGTGCGTTCGTTAGTCCGTCTTGACGAGTTGTCCTTTAGACATTCAATTAAACGGTGTATTCAATAAACGCGCTAGTCATTCAATCGAATCGCAGATTGAACTAGATGACTGCGACATATACAAGCTAAGTACGAAAATGCATATCGTAAAATTCCACACCTTCCCATTAAAATGATGTCACGTTCGAATCGGTGTTGGTTAAATTGCGTCCACAAATTCCGCAGTGCGAGCTACAGCTCGAAAAGAACATGGCCGACCAGCTGACATTGACATAACGCTTAATGCAGGTAAATACGGATTAAAATAACATTTTGCAAAACTGCATTTTTTAAATATTTAAAGGTATTTTTTTATTAAAGAATTTAACAAAGGCATCTATTTCTAATTATGATTTTGGTATGATTTCATGATTTTTTGGAGAGTCATAATGAGCAAGATCAGACTCTGTTTAAGTCGGATTTCAACCAAACCAAATGTAACAATATTAAAACAGACTTAAACTAATCCACAATCTTAATAACTACAATAATAATAATTAATTAGACATTTTTCACAATAAAGTGGCTGACGGTCCATTTTTCAATGTCAAGTTATAAGAGAGTCTTTGTGTAGTATGAATAAGGCGACGCTTAATGAAGACGCTCGGAATTGATCGCCGGCGAGCGGGCGCTTAACGAGCGGCTCGAATCGCTTATGATTAAGTGCTCCGAGACAACACAACTTTTGTCATAAATAAACAAAGCCTCGTCCCCCGAAAACGAGAAGGAAGGGAAGAAATTGCTGTGAAATCTGTGTCACTAGACACGACGAATTCAGTGTAATGAATGTTCCGATGTTAATAAAACCGGCCAAGTGCGAGTCGGACTCGCGCACGATGGGTTCCGTACCGTTGTAGAGCAAAAATAGACCAAATATTGTGTTTTTTGTATGGGAGCCACCCTTAAATATTTTATTTAAATATTATTATTAATTATTAAAGTACACATAGCTATATTTAAGGCCTTTGTGAAAATTTCAAGTGCCTACCTGTTGCCATTATTGATATCAAGCAAAAAAGGCCAAACAAACACGTTTGTTGTATGGGAGCCATCTTAAATATTTAATTTATTTTAATTTTAGTATTTGTTGTTATAGTGGCAACAGAAATACATAATCTGTGAAAGTTTCAACTCTCTAGCTATTACCGTTCTTGAGTTACAGCCTGAAGACATACATAGACAGACAGACAGACGGTCAGACGGACAGACATCGAAGTCTTAGTAAAAGGGTCCCGTTTTTACCCTTTGGGTACGGAACCCTAAAAAGAGGTGTCACTATATTTGTAATAATATCTTACGCTTATGGTCCAGTGGTTTACAGCGTAGCTCTCGATTCGGAGAATGTGGGTTCGATTTCAACAATGCAGCTTGTAGTATTTATATTTAGTACAAGATAAAGTATAAAAGAAGGAAGAAAGCTCAAAGAAAGTCGAATTTACTAACAAAATTATCACCTTCGAACTCCATGAAAAAACCTGTGAAAATTGCTTATAGGCTTATCTTAAATATACTTAAATGTCTATATTATCAAGCCGTAATCTTACATGTTTATGTGCTAATAAAACTTTCTGTTTATCAAATTTGGTACAAAAAACCATTTCGCGGACGTACGGAGTGTAAAGCCAGGTGATTAAAAGTTTCTCGGAACTTCAGGAAACCTCGCAATGTGGATGGATATTGAAATTACATATCTTATCTACACTATGATAACAGAGTATCGCTTATCGAGCCCCGCGCGTGTACATGTACATGCACAATAATATGAATGTATAGGGTGTAACAAAACTATTTTATTATATTTGAGGGTGTGTTTGAGTCCCTTGTGCATAGTGTTGACTGTGAAAAAGCAGCGCTGAAAGAGTTACAATATTATGTTAATATGAGAAATACTTAAACGTCATTAATTTCCTCTATATATATATATATATATATATATATATATATATATATATATATATATATATATATATATATTCGGTACTATTATTTCATTTCGAATTCAGAAGTCACTTGGAGAAAGATTAAAATATAGAGTTTACATGGTAGCAGCGCTGTTACAGTCTATATTTTAATCTTTCTCCAAGTGACTTCTGAATTCAAAATGAAATAATAGCACCGAATATATATATATATATATATATAGAGAACTCCCAGAAATAAACTGCGCAATAAACGAATTTCGTCGCCAAAACCAGAAAGGCATAAAATATGGGAAGTAAAAATAAAAGTGTCGCGGACGAATCACGGCGTAATGTGCCTGATATTGTATCGGATATTGTTATCGCGTGTGATCGGGTGTGATGGGGTGAGATGGGGTGTTGGGGATATTTGCAGTTACCGACAAGCAGGTGTTAGAATTTCAATCCTATTATTAGGACAATAAGGTTCATGAGTATTCATCGGCTGTATAATTTCGACTTACTTCGATCATATCACCGTAAAGTTCATACGTACACCTGTGGGCATTTTTCCCTGCGCTATCAGCAACTCTATTGTTATGTGAATAAAGTTCATAATACGCGGTTTGTCACGATGGTACAGACAAGACATAACCTTCGTAGTTACGAGCCATTTATTGCGGCTCGTAACTACGAAGGTTATGTCTCGTCTGTATAAGGCGACCATCAGAAACGCCGTTGACGACGACGTTAACGACGACGTTCGCCGTCGTTGATCGTCAATAATGCGATTCTATGTCGATGTGGTTATAAAAATTAAATTTATTTTTAGTTTTGGCGATAATTTACATTCATAGTAGCAGGGGCAAGCTACAGGATACTAGATTTGATTAAAGTATGTTTAGAAACTGACTTCTATTTACGCTCATGCCATCCACAGATTGTGTGGCAGAGCCAGTCTTCTCGTGGCAAAAGACGCTGCAAAGTAGCAGAAACATCGAGAATAAAAAGAGTGCTTTATCACATAACCCTTTAACCAAAACATTAATACTTAATACAGCTAATCTGTCAATCAGGGCTTATCTAACCCTGTAACCAATAATACTGGAACCTTAAGGGACTGACCAACGTTACGAGGTGTAATGCAACTTATTACACAGCGAGCATTCGTGCAGTCAGTACCCGTAACACGACGTAATAACTAAAAAGTTACATTACAACTCGTAACGTTGGTCAGTACCCACCTTTACCGTATCAATATGAAATTGTTAACCGACACTAAAATTCCCTAGCACCTAACAGTAATGATAATTCTCTGGCAAGTGTCCACGCCAGAATTGCCAGAGCCCGGCCGAGGCTCGAAAAGGAGAATTAATTGTATGCAAATCAGAGGCACCATTTTCCAAATACGCTACAGGCGAAAAACGTTTGGGTCCTAGACATTTAGGTCTCGCCCGCGGAATACTAATTCGGGGCGGGAAACGGGAAACCCGTTTAAACTTGGAATTGTGTCACGCGCCTCTTTCACCATTTCGATGGTTTGTCACGTCATACTTCCTGTTGTTCATTTTATTGCTAGTGTTTACGACTGGCGTGAATGCAGTTTTGGTAGGAGCTTAATCAATTAACTAAAGAACTAGTACCTATTGCTTTTATATGGCTGAAGTAAATGTCGGTTTAAACCAAATCTTAAGATTGGTTTTAGTTTTAATTACAAATAAGAACCGATGATGAGATGCACAGACATACTTTTCCACTTTCAAAGTAGATAGAACTTGTAGACGAGGTAGAACAATCCCGGGAACTTACAACTCTGTTAGCACATTCAGGAACTATCTCGGACCGCGCTGAGCTGTTTGTTTAAGAAATTCTTTATGAAATAGTTTTCTATCGCCATTTTTAGCCTGCGGTTATTGGCTTATATTTTAAAGCGATAACAACACTTCCTGAAAATTATAGGAATAATAACAATAATTACGGGAAATCTCTATTCGGTACTAATAATAATTTATCGACTTACGCCATTTTGATGAGATTTTTAAGTAGAGTCTGCAGTCTGCACTATGCAGTAAAATACTTCAATATTGCTTCACTCTATACCGGAGTCCGGAAGCTAAACAAAAACCCTCACTTATCGTTTAACACACACATATCCTCGCATAGGTCAGTATCTTCTTAACGTGAATAGACTATATTATTCTGCTTTTCAAACGTCTATAGAAGTTATTGAAAAAAAAACTTATAGCTGATAGCTTGTGCTTACATAATTTAGCTCGTCACAAGCATAATGTGTTGACCCTGTACAAGCACATTTGAACCCTCTCGTCTCAAGTGTGTGATATCGACTCGATAGCCGCTGCCAGAGTTCAGTAGTTTGATCACCATCTTTAAAATAACTTTAACTAAATCAGTGTAATTGTAAGTAGATCGTGCAGATGATTTTTCTAATTTAACTGATTTCTAATAGTGAAACTTATAATTTTAGAGCTATATGTACTGTTATGACAAGTTATCTATGTAACGGGAACGAAAGCATTTTAGGATTCATGTGTTGTTCTTTGTTTTGTGAATTGGAGCCAGGATTTAAAAATACAACAAATTCTTAAAAACACAACAAGTTATTTACAATTTTCCCGATAAAATCATTAACAAAATCAAGCTTAAAACACTATATAGAAATTTGTTAAAGAGAACAAATTGCCTAATTTTCCCCAATAACTGTCCGTGTCAGTCGATTGAAGTCTGGAGAGCAACACGAAGCAATACGAAGCAACAGGTGGGCGATAGCATGCCAAGCTTCATTATGTGCTTGCCAAAATATCGCTATCTGATGAGACATAATATGCCATAATATTTGCGTATTTTACTCTTTATATTATAAAATTGCGAAAGTGTGCCTCTCAATTACATTTTTCGCGTTTAAATCGCTGAAGCGCTTTGGATGAAATTTAGTATGGAGTAGTTTTGAGGTCCGGAAAAGAAAATAGGATAGTTTTCAATCCCGAATGTTTTTGGAACGAAGTTCCTTATCGCGCGTTGCGAAAGGGGGCTAGACAGAAAAAATTAAGACGAAAAGTTGTAACGACACTTTTTGTGTCGCTTTAGTCTCTCTCTGTCTCATAGAAAGCAAGTTATCTTCGTTTCGTCTTTCTATTTCGCATTGAACAGTGTGGTGTAGTGACGATTTTTTTTTGTTGAGTGTATACAGGTTTTTTGTAAAAAAGAAATAACTTCGTTCCATCCGGGTGTCCCTTGACACCTCTCAAGTTTTTTTTTAATAAAATTAGGGGGCAAACGAGCAAACGGGTCACTGGATAGAAAGCAACTACCATCGCCCAGGACACTCGCAACATCAGAAAAGTTGCAAGTGTGTTGCCCGCATTTTAAAAGGGAATACGCTCTCTTCTTGAAGGTTTGCAGGTCGTAATGGTCCGGAAATACTGCTGGCGATAGTTCATTCGAGAGTTTAACTTATCAAGATAAGTAAAGGACATGTAACAAATGACAAGTCATCACTACATAGAATAAAACAAAGTCGCTTTCTCTGTCTCTATGTCCCTTTGTTCCCTTTAACCTGTCGATCGTGGGAAAACGAGACACAATAATCTTTAAGAGCGTGCTGTCAAAAATAGCAAAGCACGCTAACCCCGCCTACACACCCCGCTATCCTCCAATCGTGATATAATAATTATATGAATCGTGCCCCCGAGCAATAGTGAACAATATCGCGTAACAACGGTTCCCGCATTATAGCACGAAAGTAAAGGTCGTAAGTCCCAAAACTGTTTTTGATGATTACTTAAAAATTAAATACAATACTAATATTTCCTTTAGCCATTATTTATAAAGTGTGTGATTGTAGTAGTGCAAGTTATTTAATGATAGTAACTCAATAAGTGTAACAGATATCTGTTTAAAAGCCCAGAAAGATTCATAATTTCGAAAAATATAACTATCGAGTCAAAATAAGTGAATCGTGTTTTCCGTTAGGCAAATATCAGATAAATATACAATGATTAAATAAATCTCAATGTCATTTAAGTCAATCGTCTTCCGGGATCGTAATACTTATTAGAAAACACAGCAAAATTTGGCAGCCCGGTCTTAAAACTACGCAACGGATTTTGATGCGGTTTTCTTTAATAGATAGAGTGATTGAAAAGGAAGGTTTATAAGTATAATAACATTCATTATATAGTGGAAAAATGCTGTTATTTTTGAGGTTTCTAATGTGATGTAAATAATTACATTTTTTCCGCCTATATTGCAAAATACACTGTAAATACTTTAAATACACTGTTGATTTAATATAGATCTACCTATATATGGCCCTTTACAGCATATGATTTAAATGAATATTTTCGAAGATTCACAGTATGTAATTTACAGATTTTAAAATTGCGAGACGTAGCTTTTGCGGATTGAATTTTGTTAGTCTCGCTTAAACTCGAGCACGACTGAAACTTTGGCTAATTTTAGTCTTGAAATATTCGTGGAAGTTCAGGGAAGGACTATATTAGGAGGGAAGTTATATGAAGTTCACAGGGTCATCTAGTTTATTTATACAATTTAAATACATTCCCTTTTACTATCATATTAAAACTAGTGTTACCTCATTTGCTTTCGTTTTTTACGACCAAGCGATATAACACTATGTAGTCACCATCAAGCTATATGACCCGTTAACGGTGCGCAATAAAATTTTACACCCTCATTTCCATATTAATACTGCTGTGTATACGTGATTTTAATACACCACAAATTGCTGATAAATGCTGTTGCCAATTTTTAAAATTATTACCTTTGACGAATGAATCAAGGCCGTGTTCGAACCAAACTAACTGTCAGCCGCCGAATGTGAACGAACGTTACGCAGTTTATTGTATTTCCATACATATTCACTTTTTCGTTCACATCTAATGGACAATACGTTATTACGTTATGCGTAGGCGCTGACATTCGGCGGCCGATTAAGAGCGGGCTGTGCAATTTTGCTGTGTTTTCTAATAAGTATTACGATCCCGGAAGACGATTGACTCAAATGAAATTGAGATAATTTATTTAATCATTGTATATTAACTATCTGATATTTAGCTAACGGAAAACACGATTCACTTATTTTGACTCGATAGTTTTATTTTTCGAAATTATGAATCTTTTTGGGCATTTCAACAAATATCTGTTATACTTATTGAGTTACTATCATTAAATAACTTGCACTACTACAATCACACACTTTATAAAATAATAGCTAAAGGAAATATGAGTATTGTATTTAGTTTTTAAGTAATCATCAAAAAACAGTTTTGGGACTTACGACTTTTACTTTCGTGCTATAATGCGGGAACCGTTGTTACGCGATATTGTTCACTATTAGCTGCATCCTGAAGTACATTGCCCGGGAGCACGATTCATGGAATTATTGTATTACGATTGGAGGATAGCGTTGTGTGTAGGCGGGGCTAGCGTTTTCACAGCACGCTCTTAATATAGCACGTCACTACGCTCCGCGGACGCTGATTGGCTACGTAGCTACGTCAGCTATAGCGTATAGTCAGCATACTGTGAACGAAAAATACTGTTTATTTTCACGTTTACACTGGGGCTCACAGTGAGCCTGCTCACATTCGGCGGCTTACAGTCAGTTTGGTTTGAACACGGCCGAAATGTTACGCCATAAACGTCTGCGTCATACTAGAAGTATGTCAAAATGGCCCCAAAAATGACTGAATTAGCCTTATTATTAAAAGCTTTTATTTAACTTGCTCTATATGTATGTAAGTATGAATGTTAAGATGGAATTTTGGAACTCAATTTTGAAGTAGATTGAGCTAACAGATTGAGCTGAATTTTTGCATACACGTTTAGATTGGATGACAATGCACGATATGGTATATGACATCACTCTAAATCCAATATGGCCGACTATTCAAGATGGCGAAATAGTTATTTTCTATGCAGTCCTACAATATGGATATTAAATGAAAGGGCTTTTTTAAAGTAACTCGAAAGCGAATGTAATGTCATTCTATGTCCAATATGGCGGCTCATCCAAGATAGGGGAATAGTTATTTTTAATGCACTTCTGCAATATGGGTATCAAATGAAAGGGCTCATTGAGAGTAAATCGAAAACGAATGTAATGTCGCATCCAATATGGGGCCTCATCCAAGATAGGGAAATAGTTATTTTTAAAGCACTTCTGCAATATGGGAATCAAATAAAAGGGCTCATTGAAAGTAAATTGAAAAGTAATATAAAGTCAAGTCATGTCGTGTAGTGACGTGACGTGTCGTGTCGTGTCGTCTCGTGTCGTGTCGTGTCGTGACGTGACGTGACGTGACGGGTCATGTCGTGTCGTGGCATGTCGTGTCGTGACGTGACGTGACGTGACTGACTGATAAATAAATTACAATAAAAATATATAATATCAATTTACTCAGTCAAATCGGTACTAGTTTATTTACAAATCGCCCGACAAGCTTTTCTTAACATGCAAATTGTATAATATATTGATGTTATAACTTAATAGTTAAAATTTTTAAGGATAAATTTATTTTCTTGTTTTTAGAGTATTTAAATAAAAGCTTTTTTTCAAAAGTTTTTTTATTTTACTTTTCTAAGGTCCACTTACGCAGATCCAGGTTAAAGTTAACAACAGGTTAAATAGTGTGTTATCTCTTACATTCTTCATATATTTTACGAAAGAGATAACGTTTAATCCGGGGTTAACTTTAAGTTTTAACCCAGATCTGCGCAAGTGGGCCTTATTGTAATAAATAGTAAATCAGTTGGATATAATACACAATACAATTTAAAAAAATGATGATGTTAAAGACATCCTGTGGCATAAACAGTTTACAATCAGTTTTGTGCAAAATCTAGAGGTATCATTCAAACGAACGACAGCTGAAAGGGTTGAAACATAAAATAGAGGGTTGAAATGAAACAATCAGAGTGAGGGCGCGGAAATGAGAGTCGGCGTGAATAATTCAGGACGACTTGAATTTTAGCCGCCAACACGCCTGGCTAACACTTACGGTAAAACCACAGACATACATCAAGATAGATACCGCATGTCCCTACATTTGTATGAAAACGAGCGTGCCACTTTTTTTCTACCTACTGTGACGTACTGATGATAAGAAACGTATCCATTATCTAGGCCAACGTTTCTATTCGAATTTCTATAGCTCAATACGGCACAATTAGGCATTTAGGCATTTTTAAAATTCCGATTGACGTCCGATTCCGATAACGGTAGAGCGCAGACTAAAGAATAGCTTTCGAAAGACGAGCATTGCTCGTCGTTTGGGAACGCGATATGACACGCGAAGTACATACACATGCGGTATCTATCATGATCTATGTCTGTGGGTAAAACCGATTTACTGATAGTTTACAATATTCATAACTAATAAGGATGTTTTGGGCCATGGTCCATGGATGATACAGTATTGCGAAACAGTAACCATTATTATTCATAATTCGACAACAAACCATAATATTATATAACTTAAACTTACTTTAGAGGGCGGCGTAATGCTATTTCGGCTGCGCGCCAGAACATCCTTTTAGGTTAGATTTCGAAAACCCATTAAATTGTATGATGACGAAATAGCTAGATGAGGACTCTCTAAAAAGAAACTTAAAGTATTTCAAAGTAAAGTAAAAAGTTCTATATATCTTTTAACAATACCACAGAATATATAATAGTACCTTACGGTACAGAAGTCTCACTCCCGAGTTTAGGTATGATAAACGCAAGCGTCCGGTCACCGGACTAGTCTCGATAGGCTGGCACTCGCTCGACTTGTCGCACACGCAACGCACGCATCCGCGATACAAAAGTAATAGTACCCGGCCGGCCCCGCGCCGCCGCGCCGCTCGCTTGACAGCCCTGGCAGATTGAAGCGAGACGGCAGACAGTTATTGTACTATGAACGCTAAACGCAATGCAAAAGGTTGAAATTAGGTTGTTTTACAGAATAGTAGGTAAATATCTCGGCGATTTCGGGCCGTTTGTATGGAAGTGAGACAGGCCTGACAATACGTAGAATATTATAGCGATGTTTAACCGACAGTTAACTCTGTCAAGCGTTGGAGATTTGGCACTAACGTTGGCAACACTAATTAAACATCATTTTTACGAGGCAACACCAACTTATACACCTTAAAACCACTTAAAACTCAGACTCTCATAAAGCTAATTGCTGTAGTAAAAGTTTTTATAATATCGTTTAGAGGTGCTTTTGAAAGCTGAAGAAGCCAACTCAAAGTATACAAATCAAAGTTCCAGTATTTAGAGTTAGTAGTACTAATTTTATAATTGCGAAAGTGTGTCTGTCTGTCTGTAACCACTTCACGCCCAAACCGCTGATCCGATTTTGTTGAAAATTAATATGGAGAAAACGGATATTTTCTCCATATTAATTTTCAACAAAAACGAATCGAGACGGGACATAGGGTACTTTTTATCCCGGAAAATGTACGGTTCGCGCGTGATACACGAATTTTGGCGCAACGGAGTTGCGGGCGTCATCCGGTATTAAATATAATAATAAAACGGCATAATCTATGTAATTGACCATATTCGCAATAACACGAAATGAAAAACGAAACACATTGCACATAAAAGAACAATATCGAAACATTGAAATAACAAAGCAATGGCTGTTAATTTTTACGTGTCGTATATTCCCCGTTACCCGTACACGAACACCACAACGTACAATTGTACAAACAAAACAATTTTAACGAAAATGTTATTGGTTATAGCGACTGTATAAATGTAATAATACTTACCTGGGGGTGGTGTTGGAGTTTTTATTACTACAAAAGTAGCACATCCATCCTAATATTATTATAAATGCGAAAGTGTGTCTGTCTGTCTGTCTGTCTCTTACCTCGCGCCTAAACCTCTAAACCGATTTGCTAAAATTGCAAATCGGTAATGTATGCAGAATGCAGATGCTTTGAGTCCCGGGTCCGGACATATTATGATACTTTTAATCCCTACTACTTGTATTGAAATACAAGTAGAGGAGTATACAGGTAGTAAAGGTATACAGGTAGTGAGGTGTACAGGTAGTGGGTAAAACGAGGGTATTCATTGTTTATTACATTTAATTGGAGCCGGTAATTGATTAATTCCTCTTACTGGGGAACTGTAGTGTAGCAAAACGTTACGTAAGCATTGCAAGCAATCATTTTCAAGTGTTTTCCTATTCAGTAACAGTTAACAATTGTGTTTACATACAAAAGTGGATATAAATGCAAATGTTTAAGGTGGGATTTCACCAGGCGTACTCAAAACTTCGTTTTATAAAACTTAGTTCTCATTGAACACGTTCACGCGGTGACGTAAAATCTCGTTCTGTTTCAAATGGATTAAACAAACTTCTTTTGATCGCGATTATTAAATCTAAGTTTACGTGACGTCACGCGATTATTTTACATGTATTCATCATTTTAAAGCCTTTTCACGTTAATTTAACTACAAAATAGCAAGAAACAACACATAAACTAACCAAACGCATGTGTCAAAACTGTCATCTTGATATTTCTTTTGTCTATGTTTTTCGTTCCGCCATGACAGGGCTTGAACGGGTTTTATGACGTTAAACTTCGGACCTTGGGCGTTCGGAAGATAAAACTCGGATTTGCAGTGAACGCGTTCAGTTTGTGTTGGTGAAATGCAATTCGATGTTATAATCGCGTTTATACGTTTTGAACCGGTTCAGTGTGCATTGAACGCGTTCCATTTCTTTGGTGAAATCGCGCCTTATAAGTGCTTGTTCAACATAACTATTAACTACTAGATCACCAATAAACTTCGTATCACTTCCCTCCTAATAAGAACCCTAGACTTCCACGAATATTTCAAGACAAAAATTAGCCAAATAGGTTCAACCTTTCTTGAGTTTTAGCGAGAATAACACAATTTAAAATTCATTTCTATTTATATGTAACATACAAAACACCATATCTATGCCTACCACCATAATATCTATGCCTACTTTTGCCAGGTTAAATATCAGTAAACCTTACTTTTACATTAATAATATTATACGATATAAGTGAAACAAATCAAAATACTATAAGATAAAAGATATCAAAAACCTGAAATGATAAACAGATGCCAAATGAGGCGAAACAAATGCTCCATCCAACACAATATGCAGACAAAATACCTGGCAGCAACACTCGGCGTGATCCGGAGATCGTCGTGATAAATTGGATTATCAAACAAAATCCCTCGCCCGCGCGAACAGTGTCTTGTGAAAACAAAGAGGTGAGGAAAGCTTCGTATAGCCAGATGTATGGAATTACACCATTTTAGCATAAAATTTTGCCCGCTACTTCGTTACAGCCAAATTCGTATTAAGCAGTTTAAACTGCGTAAAGACGTAACAGACAGACGGAAAAACATACTCTCGCATCTATACTAATATTATAAAGCGGAAGAGTTTGTTAGTTTGTTTGTTTGTTTAAACGCGCTAATCTCAGGAACTACTGGTCCGATTTAAAAAATTCCTTCAGTGTTAGATAGCCCATTTATCGAGGAAGGCTATAGGCTATATTTTATCACGCTAAGACTAATAGGGGCGAAGAAATAGAGGAAAATGTGGAAAAACGGGGGGAAATTATTTGAAAGGGCTTATTTGAACGCGCTAATCTCAGGAACTACTGGTCCGATTTGAAAAATTCTTTCAGTATTGGATAGCCTAGTTATCGATGAAGGTTATAGGCTATATTTTCTCACGCTAAGACTAATAAGAGCGAAGAAATAGAGGAAAATGTGGAAAAAGCGGGGGAAATTATTTGAAAGGGCTTATTTGAACGCGGTAATCTCAGAAACTACTGGTCCGATTTGAAAAATTCTTTCAGTATTGGATAGCCTAGTTATCGATGAAGGTTATAGGCTATATTTTATCACGCTAAGACTAATAAGAGCGAAGAAATAGAGGAAAATGTGGAAAAACGGGGGGAAATTATTTGAAAGGGCTTATTTGAACGCGCTAATCTCAGGAACTACTGGTCCGATTTGAAAAATTCTTTCAGTATTGGATAGCCTAGTTATCGATGAAGGTTATAGGCTATATTTTATCACGCTAAGACTAATAAGAGCGAATAAATAGAGGAAAATGTGGAAATAGCGGGGGAAATTATTTGAAAGGGCTTATTTGAACGCGGTAATCTCAGAAACTACTGGTCCGATTTGAAAAACTATTTCAGTGTTAGATAGACCAGTTATTGAGAAAGGCTATAGGCTATATTTTATCACGCTAAGACTAATAGGAACGAAGAAATAGAGGAAAATGTGGAAAAAACGGGGGAAATTATTTGAAAGGGCTTATTTGAACGCACTAATCTCAGGAACTACTGGTCCGATTTGAAAAATTCTTTCAGTGTTAGATAGCCCAGTTCTCGAGGAAGGCTATAGGCTATATTTTATCACGCTAAGACTAATAAGAGCGAAGAAATAGAGGAAAATGTGGAAAAAACGGGGAAAATTAAGGGCTTATCTCACAAACTACTAGAGCATTTTTTCTGTTATTTGGATCAGATAAGAAGTAGACCACGTGAAGAATCATAGGCTTTTTTTGTAGACTAATTTTTTTGTGAAATATCTAATTTACGCGGGCGAAGCCGCGCGGAACGTCTAGTTTATATTAGTATGGACGAGCATTTAACTGGCTCCGCCCTTGTTTCCCGAAAGACGCTGTAAAAACAGTTAAAACAAAATTCCAAAAAAAAATCGTCTATTTGCAAATCCTGAGTGTAAGCTGGTACAACGACAAGTTTTATCAAAATCTTCTGTAGATTTTGCGTGAAATAACAAACACTCATTATTCAAAATCTTTCGCCTTTATAATATTAGTGTAAAACGGAATGTGCATGTGTACGCGAAAAGAACATTGAATACATCAAAGCAAATTCGATATGATAAAAAAAATTTTTTGGTATTACCAAATTTTGTGTACACCCATTAATTCTTTTTTTTTTATCATAAAATGTGTGTAAATCGGGGCACAGCGACCCAGACAAAATTACACGTACAAACGACGCTACGTTTATTAAATATTTAAGATACATTTTGTTACGAAATCTTATAAAAGAATACGAGACCTTATAAAATATATGATATTGCCTAGTTCAAAGAAAAAGGTTTTCATTTTCGCCAAGATTCCTCCTCTTGTTTATCGTCAGTTCGGGGGTTATGAATTTTACAGAGCGGTAAAGTTTTCAACTGAAACGCTGAAATTCCTCAACTTATATGGGGCGATGTTACGGGTGCAACTATTCCCACATTTCGCGAGTAAAAATTTATTTCGGGGGTAATTTTAAACAAGCAACTACGTGCTACTTAAAAGTGGATTTTCGGAGGTGTAAGCATTTTTCGGTAGTTTATCTCATAAATAGCGCCATAATTAAAAAGTTTGTGGCCGAAATTTCGAAACTGCGGGACCGATTTTAATGAAATTTTCTGTGCTTTATCGGGTATGGAAAATTCAACAACTTTTTTTCAAAACCGACACAACGTATGTGGCTTTTGTTTCGCCACACACTTTATTTTGCCGGTTCAGTTAGCTAGTAATATAAATTGCTAAATTGGATCTAAAGATCAGAAAATTCATTTAACCTTAATGCTTAAAATAGTCTTGTATTCCCAATTATTCTATTTTAATGAACTTTGAAGTTCAAAATAAACATAAGGTATTTGAACTTAAACACGAACATCTGTAGAGCTTTAAGCTTAAAATAATTGGCTCCATCGACCTAGAGGCTCAAAACACCTATTATCATTTCTATTTTTATGTTTATTGAGTTTACGACAATAGTCTCTATGTATATATATATAAATCTCTATGTAGTTACAAGTTCTATAATGTACCTCACGAGTCACGACAGAAATCTCATCAGCGTTATTTCAAATACCTTGAAGTAGCAAAACAATGTACTATCACGAGCGTAAAACATGTATAGCTGTGTCCGGCGAGTTTGATATAGTCAAATACTATATATTTCAAAATTTTGAAAAAAATATGTGCCTCGTTAGGCCTCGTTATTTTGATTAAGTACCTTTTACCATAGACCCAGATGCTCTGGAAACTTATATTCGCTAGGTTTGCTAAAGTTTCCCCCCATTGGTTCAAGCCTTGTCGTGGCGGAGGGGCTCAATAGTCTGAGGTGTAAGAACTCTGTGTACTTGCACCTCAGGCTATTGCGAATTTGAACTAAGAAGGCATCTTCCTGTTTCTTTCTTGAAAAGACAGGAGATGTGACGACCGCTCTCAGTACCTCTCTTATAGAAGAGAGTACATGAGACGCGAAGACTTCTCTCAGTACACTTCTTATAAAGAAGGCACGTGAGATTTGAAGACTATTATATCAGAACTCCTTTTATTAGAGGAAGAGTCTGGCGTAATGAAAGGTAACTTTGTGCTTATGGAGATTTGGTGGACCGCTGGTGGAGAGTGTTCAGACTGGGTATGGTCACTGTTGAGGTCATCATCCCGGTCTTTGTTTCTGTGCTGTTTTATATTGTAAAATAGTGCAGATGGCTGGGCTGGGGTGGTGTCTTCTTTGGTGATTATTTCTCGGTTCGTTTACTCTCCATTGGAGACCCGCCTATGTTTCTGTTTTGTGCATAGTTTTTTATTCTGAGGTAGAAGAGGAAAAATAAAAATCCTCGTTAAAAATAATCTACATCCTTAGTCTGTTTTTCTCGGCCATGTAAGCGCTCTGGGAAGAGATAAAGGGACCTTACCCTAAAAAGGAGGGACCGAACCCTTAAAAAGGAGGGACCGAACCCTTTCAAAGGAACTATGGCAAGTGGAAAAGAATTATTATTACCCCAGGAGGGTACCAGTCGCTCTGCGGCTGGAGAATCCCTCACGGATCCCTCGGGATCCGTCTGCCCCACGTATTCTGGGGGGGGGGCACCAATTGCCACTCTATCGTTGAAGGTGATGGTAGAGGTCAGATAGGCCTTTATACTCGAGAAATTACTGATCAATTTGTTAGACCAGAATCAGTAATAGGTAATGACAAACGTACCAACAAAAGGACGAGATCTAAGAAATCAAGCATTGTTGGATCAGATTCGGCATCAAGCGATAAACTACCCGCATCAAAGGTAACTAAAGATGGACGTGGTCGGCGAAGACCCAAATCGAGCTCAGTTGCTAATAAAGATAAAGTCGGGATGAATCAGTCAGACTATTCTATTTCTGCACATTCGGAAGATATTACGGATACTGATGACATTGAGCTTAGTCTCGAAATATGTAGCAATAATATTAGTAGTGCCTCTGGTGCCATTAATTTGTCCCAGGAAGTGCAGTCGCTTTCGCCACATGCTCTTGGCGCAAGTATCAAAAGTCATCTGGCGACTGTTGAGAGTATAGCAGATCGCTCTAAAAATTTGAAGGGCAGTTCTGCTCGCGATCTTCGTGCAGCAATCCGATTTGTAAATGTGGCGATGGATGAAATTGCTAGACGTAACATGATAGATGCAAACGCTGCTCGACTTGAGCGCGAAAATGCAGAATTACGTAGTCAAGTCTCAATTCTTACTCAAAAAATTGACAAACTTGCTGCAGAGTTAACGGTCATGCGTTCTTCAAACTTGGGCCATACAGTGGTAGCTTCATCTAGAGCTCCACCTACTCCAGCTCCAACCCGAGCGGTTTCCAGCTCAACTGAAGTCGACTTAATGGCGCGGATTAGTGCTCTTATAGAAGATAAGCTGGCAGCCTTTAAAATGGAACTCTTCCCAGATAGAGCCATTAGGCCGCCTCTTGGAAAGAGTAACATGTATTCGTCAACGCTAGCTGCAGGTAATTCAGATTTAGTGCAGGAACGGAACAAAAACAAGAATAAAAATTGCAGGGGTAGACGTCCTGTTCATCCCCCGGTAGAAGAGTTGCCACCGGTACCCTTAAGTTCTCAATTAGCAGAAGTGTCGACAAACTCATCAAATTGGGCGTCTATAGTTGCTTCAAATGCAACCCCTAATCTGCAATTGGGTCGTTCTCCTCCGAAGGTATTCAATAATAAGACGAACGCTAGACCTGCAAAATCTTTGCCCCTTCCGTCAGCTGCTATTACTATAACGGTGCCAGAAGGTTCTACCACGTCATACGCTGATGTTATGTTAGCTGCTAAAACCCGAATTCACCTTTCTGACATCGGGATAGAGAAGGTCGATCTAAAGAGGACTGTGACTGGAGGGCTCTTGTTAAAACTAGTAGGTGATGACTTAATCAACAAAGAGCGAGAAATAATTCTCGTCGGTGGTCCACGAAGCACATGAACGTAGATATGTTAAAAGCCGCCGCTGAAGTTGTGTCTTGGTCGCAAAATGTTAGCGAGACCAATAGCGATCCAGATTCGGCAGCTGCTATACTGTGTGACAAAATGGTTTCTGTTTGTTCGGTCGCTATGCCTCAGGTTGGACAGTATAAACATAGAACACAGTATTGGTGGAATTCTGAAATTGCCCAACTTCGCGAGGTATGTCTACGCGCTCGTCGCCAATTTACTAGAACAAGAAGAAGAAGACATTCGACCTCTCAAGAAGTTGCAGACACCTATAGAGTATTTCGTGAGGCAACTAAGGCCCTACAAAAAGCTATTTCTACCTCTAAGGCTAGATCATGGTCTGAGCTTCTAGAGGGTCTTGATAGAGACCCTTGGGGTCGACCATATCGTTTAGTTTTGGGTAAGCTGCGTCCGTGGACCCCACCTTTGACGGAGACTCTAGATCCATGTCTTCTTCGAAGAACAATCGACACGCTTTTCCCGACGACTTTGACTACTCCGATGACAGTGTCGCCTCTAACAGTTTGGAATGAAGATTTGAATATTTCAGATAACGAACTGCATAAGCCATATTACGCTTGAGGAGTCGAAATACTGCTCCTGGTCCTGATAGAATTCCAGGAAAGGCTTGGGTTCTGGCGTCTTCAGCTCTAGCACAATGATATTAAGGGAGTTTTTAATGTATGTCTACGTACGGGGAGATTTCCTACTGCTTGGAAGGAAGCAAATTTGGTTCTTATAAGGAAAAACAGCAGGATTGAGGATTCTCCTTCTGCTTTTAGACCAATATGCTTGTTAAATGACATAAGCAAACTTTTTGAGCGGATTCTTGCTGATCGTATTAATGAACACCTCCTTTAATTTGGTCCTAACATACATTTCGGACAATCAATTTGGTTTCCGTCGAGGTCATCCGTGGATGCTATAAAGCTCGTCAAGTCTTTAACAGAACAAGCTGTAAGCAGAGGACAAGTGGCACTTGCTGTTAGCATTGACATTGTTAATGCCTTCAATTCGATTAGTTGGGATGCTATTATAGAAGCTCTTACTTACCATAACTTTCCGTCATATTTACAAGCCATTATAAGAGACTACTTGCGAGATAGGTTCATAAGCTATACAGATCAGAACCAACAAAAATGTCAACGTGAGGTATTTTGCGGAGTTCCTCAAGGATCTGTGCTGGGCCCTTTATTGTGGAATTTGGCTTATGACCCAGTTTTGCGAGTGGCACTTCCCTTTGGCGTTTATATCATTTGCTTCGCCGATGATACCTTTATTTTGGTGGTTGGAAACTCCTTTAACGTGGCTAAAAGGCTAGCTGAAATCGCAGTGGCTATTGTAATAGGTAGGATAGAGAGTCTTGGTCTACGTATAGCGTCCCATAAATCTGAGGCTATGTGGTTTCATAAGCTGCCTAGAAGTAGAAATCCTACTGAGATGCATATTCAAGTTGGAGACTCTCTTATCCCCATTGGAAGATACATGAAGTATCTTGGACTTACGCTCGACAGCCATTGGCGTTTTGAGGAACACTTTAATATTCTAATCCCTAAAACTGAGAAGGTGGTGGGTGCCATGCATAGATTACTGCCTAATATTGGTGGTCCTAGGGAAGAAGTTCGGCGTCTTTACGCTGGAGTAGTAAGGTCCATGGTTCTCTATGGTGCACCAGTTTGGTATCAGAAACTCTCAAGTGTTCGCCGTAACAGAAACAGAGTTCGCAGCCTTCAAAGAAGAGTCGCTATAAGAATAATAAGGGGCTATCTAACGATATCGTTCGAAGCAGCAACTATACTAGCGCGTTTTCCACCCTTAGATATTTTAGCGGAGATGGATGCAAGTGTTTACGATCGCTTACATTCTCTCCGGGATGTCAATGATGTCATTGTTCCTAACGCGATTAAAAGACAAGAACGTGCCAGAGCTTTAGATAAATGGCGGTCACTTCTAATGGAGGAGCGATTAGCTCACAAACGCGTTGTAGAGGCCGTCTAGCTGTCATTTGATGACTGGTTGGCAAGTGATCATAAAATGACGTATCGACTTACACAAGTATTTACAGGCCATGGTTGTTTTGGTGAATATTTGTGTAAGATCAGGCGCGAACCTACTTCAGTGTGTCATCATTGTGGGGCTCCTACAGACTCTGCTCAACATACTTTAGAAGAGTGTCCTGCTTGGGATACAGAGCGGCGCAAACTTGTTGACGAAATTGGGACAGACCTTTCTCTTTCAGCTGTTTTATCTGCGACGCTTAATATAGAGTCTGCTTGGTCGGCTGTAGTCTACTTTTGTGAGTCAACCATGGCACAAAAGGAGGCTGCTGAACGAGATCGAGAGAGATCAGATCATGCTCGACGTTCCCGTCGACATCGTGGCAATGCCGCAAGTCAACAGAGCATTTTGCTCCCTGCTACCAGGGCTACATTATATGGGGACATGTAGTACCCCGGGATAGCTTTCGAATGTAGTTCTGTGAAGAGCTCTGTTAGAGCAATGTGCTGGGAGAGCAGCGGAAGTTGTTCGATAGAGTACCCGTGGCTCTTCTATGTGCGGAAGTCTGTCAATCGCAGGGGTTTTAGTGGGTAAAAATCCCACATATCCTACCCAGGAATCTTTTCGAAGATTTCCCCTGCGACAAAAAAAAAAAAAAAAGTTTGCTAAAGTTTAAAGAAACACGGACAACTCACTTACAAATCGACGCGTATTGAGGATTCTTATAAATATTATCCACAATGAAACCAGAAAACTCTTATTTAAATCAAATATAATTCACACTTCGTACACAACAGATGCAGATCGCAAACTTTTTAGGTCAGTGCACACCGCTAAAAGTGCAATTAGGGGGAGTGCACAATGGGGGCGGAATTAGCTGCAGCCAGGTGTTTCATTACAGTGTGCACACCGCCCGCGAACCCCGCGACCCCTTAATAGGGGTTTAAACCCCTTATTACTGGTACCACACAATAAATGGTCGATGTTAAGCATTTGTGTATCAATCCACAAAAAAATAAGTGTTGAGCTATGAATGCAGTCTTGTTCTATGACAATAAGATCTTAAGAACAAGACTGCATTCATAATTCAATGCGTATTTTTTGGGGGTTAATACGCAAATGCTGAACAGCGTCCAAATAAGTTTGCAGTGAGACTATGGTATCAATGTCAACAACGTACAAGGAAATACATAGTAATTATAATAATTGTTGTTTATTGCCATACATACAACGAAATATTACGAGTACATATGTACTCGTCTACTATTATGTCAAAATGACTTAATAGTAGACGAGTAGCAAGTAGACTAGTATCTAGCGAATACAACTTATGCGACATTGGTAAAAGACCTTAGTAAGCATGACTTGCTGCCTTCTTAACGCAAATCTATACTATTATTATAAAGCGGAAGAGTTTGTTTGTTTGTTTGTTTGTTTGAACGCGCTAATCTCAGGAACTACTGGTCCGATTTGAAAAATTCATTCAGTGTTAGATAGTCCATTTATCGAGAAAGGCTATAGGCTATATTTTATCACGCTAAGACTAATAGGAGCGAAGAAATAGAGGAAAATGTGGAAAAAACGGGGGAAATTATTTGAAATTGCTTATTATCTTAAGAACTACTGGAGCAATTTTTATGTTATTTGGCACACATGAAGAATAGACCACGTGAAGGGACATAGGCTATTTTTTGCGGAAAAATGTACGGTTTCCGTGAAATTCCTAAATTACGCGGGCGAAGCCGCGCGGAACATCTAGTAAACTTATATTGGACAAAAAGGCTATTGTCTCAAAGCAAACTCAATTTAAGGCTGTATCAATATATTCTAACCGATTCAAGTGTCCACTTGTATGTGGCAATCTCTGTGCCCGCCGTATACAAATAACCTCATAGACCCAAACACGTTCTGGCGTAGTCACTATCCGGATAGCCTTTCTTGGTATTTAATTAAAATGTCTCCAACTTGAGTGCCCTACTAATGTCAGGTGTATAAAGAAAGTTCATTCAAATTTTCCCTTGTGTCTAACGGTGTGCATTGACGGAACTTAGAAGACTTCCCAACGAATCGAAATACAAGCTGAGGACGTGTGTACGTATATTTTTTGTTTCTAGATAGCTATCTAGAAACAAAAAACATAGAGGAGTTTTGCATCCCTTTAAGAGTTTGGTTTGCAAAAGAGTTAAAAAACAGCCTTGTAGAGCTAGTAGCGTTAATTGCCTCCTTTGTGCAACTAAAAGCGCTAAAAAACTTAAGGAGTTTATAGAAGGTGATAATTTCTTATATAGATCTTATAGTGGTAAGATTCGCTCAAAGCTATAACACAGAAGCTCTGGTCTGTATTGTAGGGATTATAATCGCTGCAGTTCGGTTTAGCCTTCATACTCTGCTCTTATAGACTCGTTTTGTCACTATAAGTGTTATATTTTATAACTAACTCTGTTTTGTTGCCACAACCTTTAATTACAGCTCCAAGTCAACCTTTATAACGCTTCAGGTTTCAAGCTATATTTGCAGCGGTAATGTTAGTTGGGAGATTTTCGGAATGCCGACCATTTGATTTTATGGACGTACCGTCAATGATACATGCATCATCAATCATCATACACGTATTTCCTAGAGCTCTACTTTCGATATTCCCAGTTTAGTCCAACTTATGTCAAAGTAGGACTCATAATAAACTAGCGCGCCCGCTATAAAAACAAGATTATTAAAAGCTTTATTAAGAACACGGAAACTTTATATGCGCTTTAAAAGAAAGCTCGATAAATAGGAAAAAAGTTCGCAAACTCGAGCACGACCGACTCGACGAGCAAAAGCTCTCGGAGAAATTATTTTCATAATATTATGTAAGAAGTTTATAAGAGGCGAGTTATCGGTCGTGGCAGCTATGTGGCATGCACAGTGCGCACGGGTGACCACTTAGGGACCCGTCCTTACTGTACAAACAGATTTGCATAAAATGAACATGAAATAAAAGTTCGATTTATAACTGTATAACCGCTGATGTTTACTAGAACTTTTACTAGAAGGAGGATAATATTTCTCGAATTTAGTGTATGAATATAATTTGTCTGTATGTATCATATAATTATTATTATTCTTTATGAGAATTTGGAGTGTGAGCGGTTAAATTTATGTAACTTTGGAGTACTTTTAAAGTATTGCTATAGTTAACTTTAGACCCCTATTCAGTATTCACTGATGATTGCGCAACTTTCAAGAGTCTACGACAATCATGGAGAATTAAAGACGAGTATGTTCTTCTCGATCGTGATCACCAGTATTCGTCTAACTTTATTTAACGTAGAAAGGCAATCATATCTTACATAAGTAATTAAGTAGCCCAAGTCCCAACCAACAAAACTAATGTATATAAAGAGTTTCAAAAACTTAAAACGTTTCTGGAAAATCCGGATCAAATTTTCAAGCTTCCTCCAAGTTATCTATAATTTAAATAACAAATTGGTCAATAAGCTAAGAGGGTAGGCGGGGGTGGGACAAGGGTTTGGGGGGTAAGAGGGTATGCGATTCATCATAAACGCGGGAATACTCGCAGACATACGCTGAGAGCAATCATGGAGTTTAATCGCCACTCGTCTACAAAATTTCCAAGTAAATGTATGCTGATAAGTTTTTAACAGCATTGCGCATTTTAGAATGGGTACAAAATGTTAAACTCGCGTTAGAAAACGTGGCCTGATTGAAAATTCGAAGGACCGTCGGCGCGGCGTAGGAGTGGAAGTGTTATCTCCTTTTTCTATATGGGCAAAGTTTTATAAGCACCAAATCTGTCTTATCTTTTGGTACTATGTTCCGTTAAACAGTGTATTTTTTAAAAAGGTAGGCAAAATCAGAACTATGTATATTATGGTACCTATTGAGAATGCTTAAACTTGAAAGGAGTTTCAAGCTCAATTTCAATAAACTAAAACTGAAATAATAGTCGATTATTATTTTATAAGTGCAAAACTATTTTCAGATTATCGACTCATTTTAAAAACACTGTACTGTTTAGAAAGGAAGAAATTCTGGAATCCCTTTTTGGGCTCCGTACCCAAAGGGTAAAAACGAGACTATATTACTAAGACATCGTTGTCTGTCCGTCTGTCCGTCTGTCTGTCTCCAGGCTATATCTCAAGAACCGCTACAGCTAAACTTCTGAAATTTTCACAAATTGTGTATATCTGTTGCCGCTATAACAACAAATACTAAAAACAAAATAAAATTAATATTTAAGGGGGGCTCCCATACAACAAACGTGATTTTTTTGCTATTTTTTCCTCGATATTAATAATGGCAACAGGTAGGCACTTGAAATTTTCACAAAGGCCTTATACTTATATGTGTACTTATAATAATTAATAATAATATTTAAATAAAATAAAAATTTAAGGGGGCTTCTATACAAAAAACACAATTTTTCTCCTATTTTTGTTCTATAACGGTACGGAACCCTTCGTGCGCGAGTACGACTCGCACTTGGCCGATTATTACAAACTCTAATTCGACCAAAAAAATGTAAATGTTTCTTGTAAAATGTTGCCGAGACGACCACATAAGGTTTACCCTGTGAAAAAGATATGAGATCTCATGTAGAGCCAAGCTTCTGAATCTACACAGCCTAACTCTACTGACCCTAACATAAACAAATTCTACATATCAGTAAATATGTATGGCTTCGCCGTTTCGCTACCGTCGCGAAGGTGATGCGAATATTTAGTTTCTGATCTGAAGTTAGTAACGAAACAGCCGAGCCATAGATATTTACTGATATGTAGAATTTGTTTGAGTTAGGGTCAGTAGAGTTAGGCCGTGTAGATTCAGAAGTTTGGCTCTACATGAGATCTCATATCTTTTTAAAAATTCACCTGTACATTTAATTTATTCTAAAAAAATAGCATACAAACCTCTACCAGGAAAAATACGCTGTGGGTTTCAAATTTTTTTTTTTTTTGTTAATATAGAATTTAATATTTAACTAGATTAAAAATGATTGTTAATACCAAACCGCTTACCGTTCACTGCTCACCGCTCACTGCTTGCCGCTCACCGCTTATCGTTCACTACTCACTGCTCACCGCTCACCGCTCACTGCTCACCGCTTACCGCTCACCGCTTACCGCTTATCCTTCGACCTTCACGATGAATAGTTGATGTAGTACTCAACGTTACCTGCAACAAACACGGCAGAGTCTGAGCACTCGTCCATAATAACTGAGCGCGTGGGCGGGCCGCTTGGCGGATTACGTAAGTAAAAGCGCCGCGTATTATAATGTGGAAAAATCTTAATTGTCCAAGCCACGAGGCGAGTCACAAATATTCGTAAATTTAGGTAGTGAACTAGATATTATGTACTTTGCGTATCAGTCGCACCCGCAAAAACTTTGAAAATAATATGTCTATTGTTTATTTTCTTCTTCATTATCTATATCCAAATCCAGATCCATCCATACGTATATTATAGGGAAAAACATAAGGACGCGACTGTTTGCGGAAAAAGGTGTGGTGCCGTTTTCGAGCGATTTAATTTGCTAGATCATAAACATTAGCTAGATAAAGGAGTTAACAAACAAACACAGCAATGGAGTTATATTAGTTTAACTCCCACTAGTGACTCGAAAGTTAATCTTGTAAACTACGTGTTAGCTTTGATTATATGTGTTAGTTACCAGGCAGATTACATCAACTTGTCATCGGATTAACATTTAGCACCCTTACACAATGCTACGGTGGCAGAACATTACATCTGTATTAAGTATTTACTAGAATAATTTTAAATTCGAACTTCCTAACGTTCTCTACAAAGCAGACCCAATTCGATTTCTCAAAAAAAAACTTTAACTCCCTTGCGCCAAAATTCGTTTAGCGCGCGGGAACCGTACATTTTTTCGGGATGAAAAGTATTCTATGTCCTTTCCCGGAACTCAAAGATCTCCATACCAAATTTCAGCAAAATCATTTCAGCGGTTTCGGCGTGAAGAGGTAACAGACAGACAGACACCCTTTCGCATTTATAATATTAGTATGGATTACATCATATGTACAAGATGAGCTGCATCATAATTGTTAAAACTATTCTTAATATGGACTTCTTTGTCTGATAATAAATTATTTTTATTTTTTATTTATTTTTTATTACTGTTATTGACATCGTGTAGAGTGTAGACGTTCAGAAAATATTTCGCATTAGGGATGAAAATATTTGACTCTGACCTTGACTACGTAATACGTGGATAACTGGATGAATAAGGATCTTCATATCTCAAACGGAGATCTTCCATATATCTTTAAGTATTTAAAGGAAAGAACATACAACGATTATTATTATTTGACTGATTACACCTACCGAGACAGTGCCCTCGGCCGAGCACTCGGTATGTATAAACACATTAACGAGTGATAGGCCAACTGCATACCGAGTGCTCGGCCAATTAACTGCAGTCTGCATACCGAGTACTCGGCCGAGGGCAATGTTTCGCCAGCCTACTCGGTATGTGTAATCAGGCACTTAAGGCGACGCCTTCATAATTTGGCTGTAGCGATATCGATTTTTCTCAGCAATGACTAAAGCTAAGAAATTAAAATTTATTGTCAGTGTTCATCATGCCTTTGTCTTTGAATTACCCATACCCACGATTGGTCAACTTTTATAACACAGAATAATCAATCAAAAAGACCTCTATAAAAACAAGGATTCTAATTTTGCCAACAGAGAGTGATTTAAGCTTCCAAAATTTGTACATAGATTGGTTCAAGCATACACTTTAATTTGCACATAGCTTATATGAAATATATTTATGGTTTTTAAATTACGCGACAAAAATCATTTTGTCGCTTACGCCCTTACCATTTCTCGCTGTTCCATTGCTTGTTCAACAAGCAATCTACAACATATCCAACACGGTTTTTTACTTTAACGCGGCGTCACCTTAACGTCCATCCACACAGAAGCTTCAGCATTATCAATGTCGTAAGTGAAATTGGCGCAGTCGGGCGGATCTCGTGAATAAAATATGTCGGTATGAATACATTTAGCGTTACTCTCGCTTCTAATGACGGGTTTTTATCGCGGGGAACAGTTCGGCCCGAACACTGTTGTGAAATATTAAACGTCTTGCCCGTTTCATTTTGCTAAAGTGGACTTAATTTTACGCTTATGCTTGGCGTGTTTTTTAAGAAAAACGGATACTGGATACGTATGAATGATTTAAATTACGATAGCTTTTGAACTGTTTTGTCATCTACATAGTACAAGCATGTTGATACTCTTAAATGGAGCATTAAATATTATTATTTATCTATTCTTTAAATCGTATTACACTATTTCGATATCGACATGTAAGTATAAACTTCTTATCTTGTTAAAATAGACTAGTCTATTTTAACAAGATAAGAATTTCCTACTGTATGTATACTGTTGTGTACAATATTGTTAAGTATATTATAATACTAGATGACGCCCGCAGCTCCGTTGCGCCAAATTTCGTTTATCGCGCGGGAAACATGGGAGATATACGTGGGAGAGCCATGCTTCGGCACGAATGGGCCGGCTCAACCGGAGAAATACCACGTTCTCACAGAAAACCGGCGTGAAACAGCGCTTGCGCTGTGTTTCGCCGAGTGAGTGAGTTTACCGGAGGCCCAATCCCCTACCCTATTCCCTTCCCTTCCCTCCCCTATTCCCTTCTCTTCCCCCCCTATTACCCTATTCCCTCTTAAAAGGCCGGCAACGCACCTGCAGCTCTTCTGATGCTGCGAGTGTCCTTGGGCGACGGAAGTTGCTTTCCATCAGGTGACCCGTTTGCTCGTTTGCCCCCTTATTTCATAAACACATTTTTCAGGATAAAAAGTATCATATGTCCTTTCCTTGGACTCAAAGTATTTTCACACCAAACAGCAAAATCGCTTCAGAGGTTTGGGCGTGAAGAGGTTACTGACAGACAGACAGACACACTTTCGCATTTATTATATTAAGTATGGATATGTAGTTACGATTCCACAGTAGAAAAGTGTGTGCTTATCGCGTGTCGATACAACACATGGCCCGTAACTCACGCCGAGCGATAAATCAACACTGTTACTGTGTTACATACATCACACATACATACTCATATTATGTACACACATCACACATACATATTCATGTGTGGATGTTATCTCAATGTTGTTGACACTTCGACAGACAAGCCGACGCCACTAAATCCAACTATAATACAAATCATTTAAGCTATATTTTTATCGCATTGTTTGTAATAATATGCCCAGTTACGCCAAACCTAGTTAAGGTTAAACCCTTGGTCTATAATGAATACGCCATGCTTTATTTTTCATAAATACGAGAAACGAGAGAAATAACATAATATTTTATCCAAGGTTAACTTTAACTTAACGTATTTTTAAAAGGGAAAAAGTCGCGTAAAAAAACTAGTGCCCCGTTCTTGAAAACATTACGATATGATAATATTAGGCTCTTGATTATCGCAGGCCATGTTTTTGTCACGAAAAAATACGTAAGATACACTTACGCGAACCGAGCTGCTGGCAAAAAGTAAAAACAAAAAATAGACAGCTATTTATCATCGGAAAAACAAGTTTTAAAAAGAAGCGCTATTTTTCGGGAGCGATGAACAATCTCACGCGTGAGATATCGGGGGTGAATATCATTGAATACTGAATAACCGATGAGATTGAAACCACCCCTCTCGTGCATATTGTAGCACCTCTTGCTCTCAATGTAGACTTTGCTGAAGAAAATATAACTTAACTTTAGGGTTTTAACCAGAACTGAGCTAAGCTTTCCACGCTAACATTATAAAAAGCGAATAGCGAAAGTGTGTCTGTTTGTCTGTTACCTCTTCACGCCCAAACCGCTTTACAACGCGATGAAAAATAGAAACATAAACAGTCTCCCAAAGTTAATAGATCCATTGACGAGTAATTTCGCACAAAGCGACGTAGACCGCGCACACCACAGGACAGAAGGGGGCGACCGCACGACGCGGACGATAATTGTGTGGTCAGCACTCAGCAGAGCGGGATGGAAGTGAGCTACGAGTTACCGAATTTCAGAATTCCTACCGATAATTTATTGTTTTCTCACTAAAATCTTTTTCCTTAAAACCTTACTTTACTTTTGCCACCACTTAGCTCATCGTTGGCTTTCGCATCACTAAGCTGTTGCGGCGATACAATTAGCGCCACAATCCTGAATCGCGTTTTGAAGTTTTCTAAGCGCGTCGGTATATGTTGCGGCTACACCGCAACGGAGCGCGCGGGGCGCGTTCACCTCGCTGCGCCGGCGTATGCGCCTTATGCGCGAGCGCACACTACAGAGCTATAGTTTTGACAACTGTATTCACTCTATCATTGTCAGCGTAGGCGACCAGCTCTTGTTTAATTGTAACTTAGCAACTTAAATACAGTCCACTTAATTTCCTAATCTTTTATTTAAAACCTGGTAGCCTACACCTACAGTATATATATATATATAAGACAGCTGAAATCAATCAGCGGGCCTGGCCGAGCATAACACCTCGATCCTTCGGAAGATCTTCCTTGTTTTTTTTATTTTCTACAACCTCGCACATTCCCACACTGTATCGCGCCACTTTGCGTCCTTTTCGCGGATGTTTCAAGATTTAATAAGCTTAAACAGTACAATCATTTTAAACAATTATGAAGGTAAAGAAACAAAATTACACAATTAAGATTCTAAAATCTAAATAAACGAAATAGAATACCGTATCATCAAATCGAGCTCCTACATCTCAGCGCAAACTCTTTGTTTCAATATATTCCGTCTTGAATCATTAAGAGACAAAGGTTCCACACGTACCGTTGAAACGAGATAATTAAATTATAAAATTCGCGGCAGAGGATCCTATTAGCGAAAATAAACACGCCGGTTTCTCGTTACAGTGCTTGCGTTGCGCACACACAAAGACAAAACAGAAATACTACACCCGTACAAAATCTTGAGACAATTAGTTAATTGTATTATGTCTTGAAAAATAACGACTGCTGAGATAAAGACATCGTAAATTATGACACGAGTAGGCACAAATGCGTATACTATATACCTACTGCTTCCCACGTCGATTTCATTAAAACCAGGCCAGCTACGCAGATGTGATTAAGCATTCTCTAATACTTCACTCTCACGACGAGGGAAACAACATTTTTTCAACGTGGGAATCGAACACTCGACCTCCGTATCAACAGCCACGCTTTAAACCACTGAAACGGCCTTAGAATGCTTACTGCTGCTTTAGCACCCTAGTCTCTACCAACAGTAACATTAATTTAAAATAAAATTAATAAAAAATTTGAATCCAGCAATTTAAATACTAAATTGCATGTACAGCAATTTAAATACTGAATTACAATATGGTCTAGTACTCTAGTCTCTACCAACAATAACATTAATTTTAAAATAAAATAAATAATAAAATGAAATCGAGCAATTTAAATACTAAATTACATGTTACATTATTTACGGAAAATCACCCCTGCCACAAATCCGAACCGAAATTCGTATGTTCGTGTAAGAAAGCCTCCTTATAACGAAAACATAAGCCTGCGGATTACAGCGACCTTCCACACAATTACAGGATTGTGGCGGATATTATGTCGACGCCGTTATAATGATTATAAGCTTAAGCATAATAAATATAATAGTGTCTTTAGAACTTTATTAATAAAGTACTTATATATAGATATTGCATATATGGGATAATATGCTGAAGGTACATTTTTCTCCTTGTCTAATGCATTGGAGAAGTCGCTGGAAAGACTAAGTCAAGCTTGCTTATTCATTATGCAATTTTTCTTACAAATAGACGAAGTGAACATACAAACAAAACTTACAAATTATTTTACCACCACCTTATTTTGAAAAAAAAAAGAACAATAAATTTTCGACGCGCGGAAGAAAGACGTGTCCTGACGCAAATAAAAAAAAACTCTTGTCAAAAAAAAAAAGAATAGAAGTTTTTTACATTAAAAAACTAAAAAAACATTATCTCCGGCTGTAGAATAATAAATAACAGGCAGGTGGTGCGCGTCAGTTCATCGCGAGCTGACTATAATCCGCAAGGCTTCATATTTGCAAACTACCCGCTTTAAAGCATTTTTGAGGTTATATTTTATACATTATCTGTACTTTATCGTCCGTGAACAACTAATATTGCCTTTGAGGCTTTAAATGCTATTTTAAATATTGTTTGAGCTCCATAACTCAAGTAAAGAGAAAAAAAAAAGAAAGTAGGTAATAGTACTAAAAAGCAACTATAGGTCTACCAGAATCTGATAGCAAAAAGTGAGAAAATAAATTGACTCTAGCAATACCGTGGTAATTGGAATAAAACATTTTGATCCTTTTTTTTTCTTATAGCGGCTGATTATGTGTGTTAAACATGCAAATATAAAAATTTATCCAATGATCAAGGATATTCGACGACCTCTGTGGCTCAGTTGGTGGGCTGTTGGTAGCTCAAGCCGGGGGTCGCGGGTTCGAATCCCGCCGACGGAACAAAAAGTTTTCAAAGTTCCTGGGTCATGGATGTGTATTAAATATGTGTATGATATAATAAAAATCTTAAATATATGTATAGTATAAAAGTATTAAATATATTTCCGTTGTCTGGTACCCGTAACACAAGTCCTTCAGGTACTTACCACGGGGCCAGACTGACGTGGTGTGAAGCGTCCATAGATATTATTATATTATTATTTTATGAAAATCTGCTGTCAAAAATTGCCATCAGATTCTGGTAGACCTATAGTATCCTAAGTTTAATACTATGTAATTTCGTCAAATAAGGTAGTGTTTCTTTTTATTTGTTGTAAGGACTGCTTCATCGAAAGTTAAAATCGAATATTATACCAATCAAGGAATGTACAAAAGAAGTATTATGTAGATTGTGTATGAGTACGTCAACTCATCGGTTCTGTGTTGACTGACAGGTAAGACCGGATTACAGATTATGGCGACCCAATTACCCCCAATGCGAAACCCGAACATTTCAGCTAAGTATAGCAATTTGAGGACAAGATTTCAACAATGCTTTCCAACATGTAAGTTAGATACTTTGCTGTGTGTGGGTCGAAATTAACCGGGCAAATACTTAAAGAATATAATTAGTAGTTTAAATTAAGTAGGCTCATTTTCTGTGTAGTTAATTTTGCCAAACAGCGGGTAAAACATGCTTCTAGCCGTTCGCGTGTTGTCCTCATCGCAGGAAAAACATCAGTGAATGTTGCATCTGCGGACCAGATCCGCGCGCGGGCACAGAACGAGCAGTGGCCCACTCAAAATGGCACCAGCGTTTTTATTTTGATCAAAAATGTCAACTACTGTGTGTGTGTGTCACATAAGTGCAAATAAGTGACACTTTACAACATGGCGGCGTAAGTTACAAAAGCGAGCCTTGTATAAGAGATCTAGGAAAGCTTTTAATTAGTTTCCATTAGCGTTTCTTATTTAGCCAGACGCCTTGAACTGAAGACACTTAGCAGGCCAATTAGCCAAGGCCCAATTGTCAGAAACAAAGCAGCCAATAAAGAAATTAGCATTACACAGCGTTTGTGTCCCGAAGTTTCTTAAGTCACTTCGCGTGTTCCATCCAATGACAGCGGTTTAATTAGCAGCGAGACTCGCCTACGTTTAGAGCATTTACAGTTATTTTACCCCCAACAGGACCTCAATGCCGATGCAATAAGAATCATTTTTCTACAAACTCTAAGATAAAAAACCCAAACGGAGTCGTGAAGTATGGGCGAGGCCACACTTCTCAGGCGCTCTGCGTCGTCTGAACGGAGTAACTCATTGTATGACACACAGCCGCGTTACGGTAACGGTCAACGCCTGTCGACACAAAGGCTGCCGCGCGACTCTGTTTAGTATGGAAGTCGCGCGGCTGCCGCGCTGCCGCAATACTCGCGACTTCAGGCGAGCACTTACCTCATTTCCAAAACGATAACCTTGCGAACGCGAATGCCAAGCGTGTACGCATCGCAATAAGATTCATTTTAGCTTAGCATAAAATTGTAAGTTACGACGGGCGGATCTTTTATTCTATTTTATTTTTCGTGTTTTTTTTTTTAAATATCTTTCGAAATAAATATTAAGAAAAAAGTTTATTCGTTTCAGACCTTTTTAAAATAGATTCATTGACAATTTATTAAAATAAAATGTAAGTTATTCTTGTTAATACTTACATTTCGATGACAAAGAGTTTTGTCGGAGGTGAGTTTGTAAATTAATTACAGCGAAATTATTATTTTTTATTAAAATGTTTTTGATTTAAACTCTTTTAAATATTGTGCTCTATATCTCATATTTTTTTACATTTCGTTATTATATTGGAACTAGGTAAATCGGGTATCGGGAAATAACAATATGGGGTTTCAGCCCGCCTTAATGTGAAGGCAGCCAAAGAAAGACGAGTCATCCTCCAACTACATCTATCCGTCGCGTCGTTGCGGCAAAACACCGAGACGAGCAGTGCCGCTACGGTGACTCTCCGCAACGCAGGGCAGCAATATGGCCCCGCTCTACAACATCCCAATTCCCCACAAACTAATGAGTTTTTTTTTTAATTCGAACGTCTCAGGCAAAGAATTCTCCGTTAAGTCTCAAAAAAACGGTACAGTAAGCCTTTAGGAAGTTAATAATATTCATCGCAACCTCTTAAAGTAATTTTCACTGCGGACTTTTCGGCTCGCGCTCTAAAGTATATTTAGCTTAATAGAAAACCTTTTAGATTTCTCGTCGTATATTTTCCTTTTTTATTTAAAAATACAGTTTACAAAGTCAGATTTTAAGGGAAAATGAGAACGTAATAAGCTGAATTTAATATTTTTTAAAACATCCAACTGAACAAGGCAGTTTGTAAAGCTAAAACCGTCGAAACGGAGTTATACCATACCCAAGATTTTCCTTATATTTCCTCATTTTTGAATAGACTCATCAGCAAGGATTAGGGAAACAAAAACGCGGGAAAAGCGCTGAGCGTCGCCATTTTGGCGGGAAAAGGCAGATGATGGCTTTCCAATGGAGGACCCTTGACGCCAGCCGCGGGCCGCGGGCCGCGGGCCGGGCAAACACTCCCAGCTATATCAATTACGCCAGCTCACCAAAACGCCATTCCAGTTTCACCGTTTCAATTTGAAAATAGAGGAGAAATATTTTTGGCAGTCTCAGTATTGAACGAGTGAAATCGATTTTGATAAAAACTAAAACTGCAATATTAATCTTTCGTTAAATCAGTTAAAAAAATAATACTAGATGTTGCCCGCAATTAAATTGCGCAGAAATCGTTTTCCGCGACCCAAACTTCACGCAAGTCGGTGCTTAAAAATGTGGAATGCAAAGGCAGACAGATTCACACATATAAAATCATACAAACTGTACATTTTTGGTTACTTATATTTTTGGTTTACTTCCTTTATACCATTTTTATTAAATGGTTCTCCGAAGCACTTACGAAAATTAAAAAAAATATGCATTTGCAAAATAAAATAATTTCCATCAGTTACTTTCGGAATTCAGATTGGATTTTTCATTCAACATTCATGAATACAGAACTCGGTAAAATGAAAAAATCGCAATGACGACTTATCTCTTATCAGAATCTGTTATCGATAACCCCTGAGACTACCCCTTTAGATAATTACAGTATAAATTAATAGCCAATATTACGCGAAGGTCGGAGCAGAAGCCGCTACTAGTACTTACAGTAAACAATCCGACCAAAATCCGACATGTTGCACACGTCATGTCAGAATATTGACAGAAACGTTGTCAAACGTCGAACAAAACTTTTTGTTTACTGTCTATGCTGGTGCTGCCTCCAGCGTGAAAATATTGCAGTAATATGGGCAAGCGCCTAACAAATCACAAAAAAAATTGCTCTTTCAGCGCTACTACTTTGAACTCTACCTCTATACCTACAGGGGACTATTCCACGCCCTAAAAAGTATTATCACTATGTTATGTTACACCCTGTATATTCGACGTGTGGATTTCTCCCTACAGTATGCCCGCTACAGTCATTAACGTTAAGTCATTAATTTTTGTCGTATAATTGCCTGCCCTATCTCGGACCTCCGGCCGTTTATTATCTGCGAACAAAAGAAGGCGCGCGAAATTTATGACTAATTATGATAAAAGTAGCAATTAATTACTTCGAGTTATTGCTGGAGATAAAAAAAACAGTTTGATAAAAAAAGTTTTATTGAAACACAGCCCGCCGCCTATTGTATGTTTAGTATTCCGAACACACGCAGCTGCTCTTGATTGCCAATAAAAGTTTAGCTTTTAATAAAAAATATTTTGTTTTTTCTTCATCTTGGTATTTCTTATGTTATCTTAAGCATTAGTTTAAACGCTAGGTTAAATATCTCTCGTTGTTCGTCAATTATGGAAGAGATTTAAAATTTTGAGAGACGAGAGGTGGGCAAATCCATACTAATATTCTAAATGCGAAAGTGTATCTGTCTGTCAGTTAAATCTTTACGCCCAAACCACTGAACCGATTTTTTTTTAATTTATTATGGAGATACTTTGAAACCCGAGAAAGGACATAGGATATCTAACTTTTTATATGTACAGTGCTCCCAAAGTGATAATCCGCAAAAAAATGGTCGTAATTTTTCGGCAACGGTCGTATTTCCGAGCGTGGGAAGACGTCGCTGCAAAGCGCTGTTTTTAAACTTAACTTTAAGAGTGTTTTTCTTAAAGTTAAGTTTAAAAACAGCGCTTTGCGGCGACATAGAGACGCCAGACGTTGCTTGGACGTTACGATGGTAACGTCACTGGCCACGTCGCGATGGCTTCCCGGTGAATTATAGCACTTATTGACGGACCGGCGACAGCGGACAGCCACTGGCTATATGATATTTACTTCTATTTCCTTTGAACAAGGTGAAAAATGCAAGTGCATTGTTTAGGGCTCTTACGTTTCATAGATTCGGGTGTCTTCGTGATTACGACAATTAGCGAAGATTTGCATGCGCATTATTAATTTGAGAGTACTGTAAATCTGACTTATTACAACATAGCAAAAGTTATGCGATAATAAAATACAACTAGACAACACAGCCACCATTTTCCACTAACTTTTCCAGTCGCACCTTTTACTCTGTCAGCAGCATCCGGCCTACATCGCACCGGAAACCTCTCTCTCTCCCTCTTCCCCGCGACGGCACGAGGGGGAAAGGGACGACAGGAGTCTCCGGATGAGAAACACGGGATATAACACAGGGGCTTGAATGTCATATTGTACCGAAAGGTTCTACATTGTTATTTTAATAAATCCATACTAATTATACTAATAATATTATAAATGCGAAAGTGTGGCTGTCTGTTTGCCTGTTACCTCTTCACGCCATGTCTCATATGTCTTTTTTCGGGACAGGAAGTATATCATCATATCAAATTTCAGCAAAATCGGTTCAGCGATTTGGGCATGAAGTGTTAACAGGCAAGCAGACACCCACACTTTCGCATTTATAACATTAGTATGGAAGTATGGTTCAAAGCGCAAGAACAGTCGACAAAATATACTTATTGTTATATTTTAATCTTGGATCATGGGTGTCACATCACGCACAAGTCATACTTTCTACAGAAAACATATTTTTCCCCTAAATTATTCTAACAAAGTCTCTTCTACACTATAATTACCGTTATATAAAATGTATCGATCCGATTGCTACTATAGTTATTAATCGGTGGTTATAATCACCTATGTGAATTAATATTCATAGACGTTGTCAGCGTACCCTGTAACTGGACTGGACTTCGGTTGTCTATGACAGTTTAATGACTTGTCACTCTATAATAAAGAATACTTCATTGGTATCTACAGATATTGTGTAACTTTGATGATCATGATCTTTTTTACTAATGGTCACATCTCTGGCGTTTGGACTTTTTAAAAGTAGAATTAAAAAGTATAAACGTCAAAATATTGACATTACAACTTTTTAAATTGTGTTTTAAAAAGTTCAAACATCAAATTGTGGCTTGTATGTTTAAGTTTATTGCTTTTCTTCCGAGATCCGATCCGTTAGTTCCAATTTTGACCATGCACCGAAATAGTCTTATAAATCTGTATGAAATATGTTGAATAATCCATCGTTTCGTACGATTCAGGGTTATTATACCATAACCGTGATTTTTAGGCCAAAGGACTAGTTTCATGAAAACTCCGAGGTAAAATGATTCGGAACGGACAACAAAGGCGACCTTCATTAGGATGGAATCGATGGGTGACGAGAGGAATCTGATGTGAGTTATGGGCTATGGCGGACCCTCCTCTTAGTGACGTCATGACACAAATCGGACGAAGAAGTCTTACATCATCGTTTTGTACAAGCGAAACGAGGTATGGTATAATATTATTATTTAAATATTATGAAGTTTTCAAGGATGTAGTAGACTATAGACTACAGAGTGATAGAACTGTTGTTGGGGAACAATATTAGGATCTTGTACATAAAATTCTAACGAATTCTACGCGCGAATGCAATCTAGTTCATCGTAGGCGCGAACGCGAAATACGCGCGTAGCTTCCAGACGCTATTGCAGGATGACCGACTAGCTCGTAGCCTGCAGTAAACACGTGCTGTCACGTAAAGATTTTACATTTAACTATTACCACACCTACTTAAAATAATTGCCTTACCTACAGTTTGCAGTACTTACATAGAGAATCGCTTTGGGTCCTAGAACCTAGAGACCTAGTAACATTCCTGAACTAAATAATCTCGCGATAATATCAATGTACACGCCGAGCGGAGCAGAAACTTAAATTAAAACTTTCATTTTTCTAGTAATAAGCGGGCTGTAGACGCGCTAGACGAGGACAGGGAGATCCGCCCTCTCGCTCCACAATTACGCCCGCCTTATTTCCATAACTTCGTATTGTTTCAGAATATTGAGATACAAAACTCTTTTGTTCATTGGACCTTCGATAGTGCATTTTAAAATGTACATAAAACAGGATGAAGGATATATGCTATTGTGCGTCAAAAAAATGAATACTACATAATATTACAGTCTCAAAAAGGTGGTCAAAATCAGAACTAACACTGCCATATTATTGTAAACTGTTGAGGGACATCTGTATGCCATTTCCTCTTTTCTGTCAATGTAGTTCAGGGATCATTTTACATGTAGCCGAAATGAAAACTAACGCTGACATCATTTTAATTGACAGATAAAAATAGCGCCTACGCAAAAACTTGTAGACATTGGCTGTTAATTATTTTTATTATTATTATTTTTAAAATTTATTTTATAAGAGTAAATATAATAATTTAATATATTAAATATAATAAAAATACAAATAAAAAATAAAAATGATAATATTCAATTAATAGTTAATTATTGTTATGTAGGTATCGTTTAAAATAGACATCCTGTGAAGTTTTTTTTTTTATAGACTAATGGCCGCACTCAGGTCTCAGACACAGCTTAATATGATGACTAAACTTCAGCTTAATGAAAAGTTTGACAGATAATGTATAGGGGCTAATATCAAAATCATTATTTAATATAAATTAATCAATATTTAATTCCAGTTAAAAATATTCGTCTCTGAGTGCGTTACCGTTAACACGCATAACGCCGTCTCTACACGTCGCTGAACTTTCAGTCGAGCTAAGTGTGCGACGGGTATGTGATTGGGGATTGTGCTCTGATTAGCTTGTATAGCTTTGACTTGCTAGCTCTTGTTCTCGAGCACAAATGACGGCGTTATTCCTTTGCTTTGAGACATGAGAGGGAAACGCTATAAAACACTGCGAGCCTGTTTCAGTCGAAGCGAGCTTTGTGTCATTAGATATTTTATGAGCGTACTGTAGTGTACTTAGCTTACTTCTTATGTAAGACAGTTATATTTAACTAGATGACGCCCGCAACTCCGTTGCACCAAAATTCGTTTATCGCGCGGGAACCGTAAATTTTTCCGGGATAAAAAGTATCCTACGTCCTTTCCCGGGGAATTATTATTATTAATTTAAGGGGTTGACAGATAATGTATATAGGGCTTATATCAAAATCTTCATTTAATTATAGTTAAGTAATTAATATTCGTCTCTGAGTGTGGCAGTGAGATTCGTAAAACTATGTCTATTTTGGCTCAACTGTGAAGTTTAAACGTCAGGAAAATCAACAAAATATATACTACATTCAATATTTCCCAGGAACGAGAAAAAACGTTTAAAATGTATCAAATAGATATAAAGGCAATTACACTAAAGGTTAATTTTTATTTGCCAGATAACTTTTATCTGAGAAAGAGATTTTGAAAAAAAAAATAAATTGTTAATACCCCTTATTTAAAAGTAATCTGATGGTTGAAAGATTCGGTCTAATTAGATTTAAAAAGACTTTGACAGCACGATGAAACGCGAATAATTTCATAAACCTCTTAACACTTCCTCAAAACCCACTAAATCTAAATCCTTTTCGGCTGTTTTAATTAGGTTTTAAAAGCCGCCGCCAACATGCGAAGTCATATTTAATCACTTAATGTATTTAGGCACTAAGCCCAGCCTGGGGCCTGATTCTCAGAACTCGAAAGTCATTTCGAGAACTGATTATTCACACGTAAGACAGCTTATGTCCACGTCGCGCTCGCTAGAGTGAGACAGCATGCGCTCGAAACAAAATTCTAGGTATCAGAATCGGGACCCTGAAGTCGGGGCGTGGGCCGTGGGCCGTGGCGACGCTGTCACGGCGTGCCACGAAATGTGATATGTGTAAAGACCGCTTAACGTTATTAGATTGCGTGCGCTTCAACACGACCGCGACACGGGAAAATTCGGATTTGGAAAGCTCATTTTTAGGGTTCCGTAGCCAAATGGCAAAAAACGGAACCCTTATAGATTCGTCATGTCTGTCTGTCTGTCCGTCCGTATGTTACAGTCACTTTTCTCCGAACCTATAAGTGCTATACTATTAAAACTTAGTAAGTAGATATTGTAGTCTGTGAACCGCATTAAGATTTTGATACAAAAATGGAAAAAATATTAAAATTTTAGGGGTTCCCATAGTGCATAGGTACAACTGAAACAAAAAAAAAATCTTTCATCTAACCTGGGGGGTATCTATGGATAGGTCTTCAAAAATCATATTGAGGTTTCTAATAACATTTTTTTCTAACCTGAATAGTTTACGAGACTCTTCCAAAGTGGTAAAAACGCTTTCAACGCGGGAATCGAATCCAGGATCTCCAAGTCAAGAGCCACGCTCTAAGCCACAGGACCACGGAGGCGTTTTTTGGCAAAGACACCTATTGCTTCCAGTTTCACCGAGCTATCTCTAAGTTGTGCACATTCGCGGTCGTGACTCGTAACTCGTACTATCAAGAATATTTAGGCAAATACCAAATCCGCTAAACAAATACAAAAGGGCGGTCATATCTGGTGATGGGCAATAAAGGGGGAGGGAAAGGGTCGGCCCTTCCCCGCGTTCCCCGCGGGCCGCGCCGTGATTTAGGGCCGGGACCATTTGCGTAATCTAGAATAATATCGGACGACATTCGTGAATTGAATTTCAGATCAATTTTAAGATTGGCAACCTATTTAGATTTTAGGGCTTTCGTTAGGTAATAATAATCAACCTAGCCGTTTTTGGCTTTAGTTGTTGTTTAATTGTAGATAATAGCATTATGTTTTGCTCTATAGCTAATATACAAAATCTCGGCAGTAAAGGTGCGAGAGCAGGATTCGCAAGGTAGGGCACCATTTACATTGTTATATCGTATGTTAGCGGGCTTTTAGCTGGTATTGTTTAAGATATAGTCCTTTTTTTTTATAAAATAAAGGGGAAAACGAGCAAACGGGTCACTTGATGAAAAGCAACTACCGTCGCCCATGGACACTCGCAACATCAGAAGAGCTGCAGGTGCGTTGCCGGCCTTTCTTTTTCGATCTTCCCCAAATGACTTTTGTTGGTAATAGTATTACAAGAGTTGATTAGAAAGGTATCGTAAGAAGTAATTTTCTTCCTATAACCACCGCGATGGAGTTAGGGGCACCCATAAGTTGCATTGCAGACGCTTTTGGACCCCCCTCCGCCTGTGGTAAGCCTCTGCCTTTGCTGCCCCCCTCAAAAATACGCGTAATATGTGGACGCCCTGTAGAATTCCCATGATCAAAGCTGGGAACAAATTATCTGACGCGTCCGTAAGTCGCGGCTGACGGACGCGGCCTGTTTCAATCTGATTAATACAAAATACAGTAAACTGTGCACATTGTCTGTCATAAATCGCGGATGCGACCTTGAGCGTACGGACGTCCGAACAGGATCTGGCTAGTGGCTGGCTGGATGTTTTTGCGTCCGCTGACGGTATAAACGGGGCGCGTGGACGCGTCCGTGGACGTTTTGGGATCTACATAGAATTGGCTCGCCAGCACACACAATTATGGACCCAATACACTACACACCCCATTTGAATCCACGAAACAAATATTGGACATTCTAATACAAAGAGGAACCAGAGTAGAGCAAATACGCTACAATTTATACTCGAGTGGGCACGAAGCTCGGTTTTTCCTCATAAAGAATAGAGATGAAGTTGAATATAACTGAGAAGCCTATTAGAGGCTCTCAACGAGCGAAGCGTAATGTTTAGCGAATTACGAGTTACTCGACAAACTGAAATTCGGTATCGGTGTTCGATGGACCGGAACACATTACAGCGGAGCCCTGAGGGCTTAGGGCTGCTGATTTACCTATAAATGAGAAAGTGTGTCCTACTGTGTGTTATCTATTCACGCTTCGACGGCTGAACCGTTTTGGAGGAACGAATAATAGAATAAAAGTCGGGAAAGTTTTTTTTGGTACCCGCACGACATACGAATTTTGGCGCAATCGTTTACGGGCGCCACCTACTTAGTTAATAATATAAAGCAGGGAGGTTAAAAACGTTATGTCTCTACCCTGCAAACATTCACCAAATAAAATTACTAAAAACGTTAGAAGCTTACAGAAGGAAATGTAAAAAGTTGAATAAGATTTCGTACAAGACGTGCTCTTTACAGAGCTAATGAAGTATGAACCGCGTTTAAGCGTGTTTACACACGCGCCGCAGCGGCAGCGGCACCGCCAACGCGGCGGCGCCGTTGCATACTCATCCTTGTATTTCTATGAGTCCTTTTCACACGGCGCCGCGGCGGCGGCGGCGAGCGGTGCCGCAGTTTTCAACAAACATACGAGACTAGTCGGACCCATGATCGCGCCGCAGAACCCGCGGTGGAGACACCGCAGGTTCTGCGGCGCCGCGGCGGCGAAGAACGCTGCCGCTGCGGCGCCGTGTGTAAACACGCTTAGAGTCTTGTTACTTGTATGAAAACCTGAATACGTATGATTACGTTAACGTATGAATCTTTAAGAAAAAGGAATTTTATATTTTTCTTAAAAAATGTTAGGAATATTTCAGAAATATGATTCTCTCTTTTCTCTCCACTCCAGTAAAGTTGGTCAAAATCTTCAGTCGATCCAAAAAGGTCCAAAATTACCGGGCATTTCCCGGTCTACCTAAATAGATTTAAACGCCCGCCAGGGCGCTTATCTACTCTTGTCTCGATTCCTAAGCGTCCATTTCACCAATACGGCCTCATACCTTTTGTCTCTTACACTATAAAGAATCAAATTGTGATATGTCCCTTAAAATGTCTATTATGTTCCGCTGCCGGGTGACTGACGTCAGCAGGGGCCAGGGCGTGACGCGTGACAAAACGTGACGGGACAACGAGGCGGAGTTACATTTTATTTACTGCGAAAACTGTCGCTGGAATGACACTTGAACTTGAAGCCTGTGTAGATGAGTTGATTCAATACCTAGAAGTTTGCTAGAATGGCCAGTTTATTTCAACTCATTCCATTATTTCAATTCAGTAATTTAATTAAGCTTTGGATTTCTTTTGTAAAAACAGGCACTGGAATGCACTGGAATGCAATTTTCCCAAAAAAAGAGCTGGATTGGTATAATGTAAACCGGCCGTAAATGCTGCTGATTTCGATTTGCCAGAATATTGGGACGTTTCAACGTTCATGGCAAAGACACCTTCGCAATCATGCTTCCAATCTAGAAAAGAAAAATTAATCGTAGATTACAGTTTTCTTTCCGTTTTACTTCTTATTCCGAGCGATTGAACTAATGCACACAAAGATTACCAAGTTACATTGTAACCGTTAAAGCCCGGTCCGGATAAAGTTTAGTCAGTCAGTCCATACACATGTTATTTATAAATCGACCAGTTTTACTCGTACATACAGCACGCCCGCACCGCCGTCGAAAGCCGCTTATATGAAACCCCGAAACCAGACTATATTCGGTAAGAGGCTTAGCGAAATATTCAATACACTGAATGCGAAACTAAATATGTAGAAGAACGCTGAAAATACGAAAAAATGTTTGTTGAAGCTGAAGGAGGGCTAAATTACATTTTAAGCCGAGTTCATAGTTTGTTAACGTTTGAAATACTTCGCTCTTAGTAAACTTCTAAAGGTAAACTTAATTATTTCGCATTATTGTGAAAAAATGTTTTGTTCCCGCTGTTTTTCTGAAAGGCAAAGAAGCATCTACTGAAATAGTGTAGATTTTATAAAATGCAATGTATTTCTAAGAACCTAACGACTATCGAACTATACTCAGCTTCAGGAGAGATAAGAAAAGTTTTAAACACACTAATTGCCTATAGAACTCAAAGGTATAGAGTATAGACAATGATGAATAACTCTGACACAAAATCCTATTACATGCTCAAGTTTTTTATCCCCAAAAATTAAGAAATCTAAAGGAATGTTGCTAGATTTTAGCCGAACAGAGTTCCAGACATGTAATTACTTGATGTGCCCCCGACGTTAGAGCCAGACAACGTCGGTAAAATTTTACTGCCAGTTGGAGACATCAGCTGCGAAAAGCCAACGTACGTAAGTACGTTATGTGCGCTGTATAAAAAAAACCGGCCAAGTGCGAGTTGGACTCGCCCATGAAGGGTTCCGCAGCAGCAATAAGGTTTATTTTTATAAAATTAAAAGGATTTTGATTTATTTTTATATTTCAGTTGATTTAATGAAAGTTAAATTAAGTTTACCATTTATGACGTATAAAAAAAACTACTTGCTAGATTTCGTTCAAACCAATGTTCGTTGGTAGTTTTTATAGTAAAGTACATCATATATATTTTTTAGACTTATCATGCCCCTACTTTAGAAGTTAGAGGGGGTAGGGACGGACACACATTTTACCACTTTGGAAGAGTCTCTCTCGCAAACTATTCAGGTTAGAAAAAAATGATATTAGAAACCTCTATATGATTTTTGAAGACCTATCCATAGATACCCCATACGCATAGGTTAGATGAAAAAAAAAATTTTTTTTTAAATATAATAATATTTAAAAAAAAACTACTTGCTAGATTTCGTTCAAACTAATTTTCGTTGGTAGCTTTTATAGTAAAGTACATCATATATTTTTTTTAGACTTATCATGCCCCTACTTTAGAAGTTAGAGGGGGGGGGGGGGGACACATTTTACCACTTTGTAAGAGTCTCTCTCGCAAACTATTCAGGTTAGAAAAAAATTATATTACAAATCTCAATATAATTTTTGAAGACCTATCCATAGATACGCATAGGTTAGATGAAAAAAAAAATTGTTTTAATATAATAATATAAAAAAAAAACTACTTGCTAGATTTCGTTCAAACTAATTTTCGTTGGTAGTTTTTATAGTAAAGTACATCATAAATTTTTTTTAGACTTATCATGCCCCTACTTTAGAAGTTAGAGGGCGGGTGACGGACACACATTTTACCACTTTGGAAGAGTCTCTCTCGCAAACTATTCAGGTTAGAAAAAAATGATATTAGAAACCTCTATATGATTTTTGAAGACCTATCCATAGATACCCCATACGCATAGGTTAGATGAAAAAAAATTTTTTTTTTTAAATATAATAATATTTAAAAAAAACTACTTGCTAGATTTCGTTCAAACTAATTTTCGTTGGTAGCTTTTATAGTAAAGTACATCATATATTTTTTTTAGACTTATCATGCCCCTACTTTAGAAGTTAGAGGGGGGGGGACACACATTTTACCACTTTGTAAGAGTCTCTCTCGCAAACTATTCAGGTTAGAAAAAAATGATATTAAAAATCTCAATATAATTTTTGAAGACCTATCCATAGATACCCGACACGCATAGGTTAGATGAAAAAAAAAAATTTTTAATATAATAATATAAAAAAAAAACTACTTGCTAGATTTCGTTCAAACTAATTTTCGTTGGTAGTTTTTATAGTAAAGTACATCATATATTTTTTTTAGACTTATCATGCCCCTACTTTAGAAGTTAGAGGGGGGGGACACACATTTTAGCACTTTGGAAGAGTCTCTCTCGCAAACTATTCAGGTTAGAAAAACATGATGTTAGAAACCTCAATATGATTTTTAAAGACCTATCCATAGATACCCCACACGCATAGGTTAGATGAAAAAAATTTTTTTTTGATTTAGTTGTACCTACCCCTAAAACTTTTAATAATTTTTCCATTATTGTATCAAAATCTTAATGCGGTTCACATACTACATCTACTTACCAAATTTCAATAGTATAGCTCTTATGGTTTCGGAGAAAAGTGGCTGTGACATACGGACGGACAGACAGACAGACAGACAGACAGACAGACAGACAGACAGACAGACATGACGAATCTATAAGGGTTTCGATTTTTGCCATTTGGCTTCGGAACCCTAACTAGACGTTCCGCGCGGCTTCGCCCGCGTAAATTAGATATTTGACAGACAAATCAGTCTACAAAAAATAGCCTATAATCCTTCACGTGGTCTACTTCTTATCTGACCCAAATAACAGAAAAATTGCTCTAGTAGTTCGTGAGATAAGCCCTTTCAAATAATTTTCCCCGTTTTTTCCATATTTTCTTCTATTTCTTCGCTCCTATTAGTTTTAGCGTGATAAAATATAGCCTATAGCCTTCCTCGATAAATGGACTATCTAACACTGAAAGAATTTTTCTAATCGGACCAGTAGTTCCTGAGATTAGCGCGTTCAAACAAACAAACAAACTAACTAACTAACAAACTCTCCCGCTTTGTAATATTAGTATAGATAAATAAACTCGTAAAAGGTCATCGCTAGACGGGAATAGTTTAACGAGATGTCTCCCGCTAGTTCCTACTTCCTTCGCACAGAAACTCCTCTATCACTCGGGAACAATCCCGGGTAAGGACCAGGGTCTCAAGTATCTCCATACAATTTTTTTTCAAAATCGATTCTTTCATTATAACGCGAACCTGAGGAAGCAACAGTCAAACACTTTCTTGTTCTGATATTATAAAGGCGAAAGTTTGTATGTATGTGTGTATGTATGGATGTATGGATGTTTGTTACTCTTTCACGCAAAAACTACAGAACGGATTTTAATGAAACTTTACAATAATATAGGTTATACATCAGAATAACACATAGGCTACAATTTTAACCGACTTTCAAAATGGAGGAGGTGTTATGTTCGTTTTTTATGTTCAACGATTACTCCGCCGTTTGTAATGTAAACAGATTTTCAAAATTTTTCTTTTGGTGTATAGGTTATCGTCCCAATTTGGTACCATATTCATAAAAGTGGTGACCTGATGAAGGGATCCGTAAGAAATCGAGGGAACTCCTCAAAATTTATATGGAAACATGTGGTGACTTCGGTTTTGTGAGCAGTATTCTAAGCATATGCTACCAACAAGTAATATTTTGCACCAATGTATACCATGGTTCGGAAGGTGCTGAGAGAACTCCTGACTCTCTATAGATACAAGTTTGGGAGTTTCGACGTTGTTTTAAGAACGGAAAGCATATGCTACTATGCAAATTACATTCATCATCATTATCACCACTACCATAAACCATTATAGAACCATGTATCGTCCCGTTTTGACCCTATTATTGGTACTTTTCATAGTGTTTATTATATGTATATCACTTAAACCGCGGGTAACACCGCAGGGCACACCTAGTAATATTATAAATGCGAAAGTTCGTGTGGAAACGGACTTCTGGAATCGTTTGGTTGAATATACATATAACATAAACTTAATGTTATCTATTCTTCATAACAAAATATGTACAATACAAAACATTCTAAAACTTTCTAAAAATTCCTTCAAGTATATTCGAAACGACAGATTTTCATAATCACTGACGTTAACATTAAACAGGAGATCGCTAACGACACTTACCGAAGTTGGGTCTGAAAGTCGCCGCATCAACTGTTACTATACCAATTACCATTATCGTTGTGGCAACACTGAGCACAAGCACTAACAACCTAGGTTTAAACGTAAGCACTGAGTGGTAATCTGTTGCGGAGTTGGAATATGCGAGTTAGCGGTTTTATACTTTCAGCGAAATGCTTAGCTTTTTAGCTGTCTGTATGACTAGAACTGTACTGAAATTAGTGATGAGCGAAATCGGTCTTGCAGCCTCAGTCTTGGTCTTGCAAAAAAGCAATGCCGAGACCAAGACTATCCTAAAACTAAAAAAACCAAATCCAAGACCGAGATCAGGCAGATTTGACCAAGTCCAAGACCAATATTGTACTAGAAATACCAAAACCAAGACTGTCTGAGTCTTGTTTTGCTCATCACTAACTGAAACGTATTTTATTTCTAACATGGTGCGACAGAAAATTGTTGATATACTTTATTAAATGTACTGTAAGTTCTTGGTGAAAATTCACGTTTAAGGTACCATTTCCTAAAGTTGCCAAAATAAAACTCAGTGCCTTGTGCGGGCGTTTGCATTAAAAACTACTTTCTTATCATCTCTACCTGCTGATTATGTCAAGCTGAACCTCAACATCGTCTTTTAAACACGAAGCCTCTAATCTATCAATTGGAGCGAGCAACACAAACGAGATACGCGCCAGGAGAATTGAAAACAAATTAAGGAGATTACAGAGCCGATAAGGAATTCAGGGGATGATAAAAAAATATGGGAAATTCATCCAAAACGCGGCCCGTACCGTGAATACTAATGGAGTAGGGTTGACGAAACTTAAAGACCGGACAAATGAAATAATTTTTAAAGAAAACGTCCCGACTGGCTTAAATAGTCTAAAGCTATAGCAGTGGGCACATAGAAAAAACGCGTGTGTGTTTTTGCAATAGAGGCAAAAAGCAGATGCCTAATGCCCTTTCGAACAAAAATACCAGTAAATTACTAACGCGCAAAACATCTGAGTCCATGTTCGGTCTTGGGGAAGTGACAGCCCTATCCGGGTACAGGCCCTTATAAGCCCTTTACAATAATTTATCACTTACTGAAACACGGCGAGGCTTTAAATAATGTGAAGGGAAAAGGTTAATGATAACAGTAAATAAAATGGCAAATATTTTATTGCCTTTAAAAAAAATAAAAAATATCGTCTTATAAAATATAACTGTAATTAGTAGGTAGTATTTAGGTTTGCGATTAGGGAGCATGTTCATGGGAAACCATAACTTACAAGAAATGTCGGAACCAATCCAAAATGTGAAGGAGTTGTCCAAAACTTTAGTGATGAGGGATTTCTCTCAATTTTACCATAAAATGCGTACATAGCTTTAAGGATTTTTACTATTGGGGGTGACGCACCGACTTTCTTATTTTCTTATCAGCGTCATTTAACCATAATTTATTATTTAGACCGTATATAATAAGAAAACGTTCAACACACCGTCGTTATTGATATTTTTGAGATCTTTTTAAGACTGTTTACACACACGCCACAGCGGCAGCGCCACCGCGGCGGTGCCGCTGCAATACTCATCCTTGTATTTCTATGGGGCCTTACACACGGCGCCGCAGCGGCTAAAACAGTCCATATTTTAGGACCATCAATTCAAAGTATGAAATCCTTTCTATCTCTGTTAGCTACCACTTTCGAGATTCTTCGCAAATAAAAATGTTGTTCGTCTTATCAAAATGAAACTACTCACAAAAAATTAGCTTGATAGTAATAAAAAAAAAATGTTCTAGGGCTCCCGTACTATAATTATTATTATCACACAAAGTACTATTGTTACGCTTATTCACTACATCCACGATCGTCCTGCAAAAAGCCAGGAAGATATCCCGCTTTTTACCCCCCAGGATGGATGGCAGATCTCACCCGTTATCGATGTGCCCAATTTCTGCTCAATATCGTATCTATTGCTAGCAAAAATTGGGCACTCGAGTAGCAGGTGAGGAACCGTCTCCTCAACTCCTGGCTGACACAGGCAGGACTGGTCCTCCTTCAGCTTGAATCTGTTCAAGTAGAAGGCGAATCCGCCGTGGCCGGTCAGAATCTGTGTGGTGTGGTGTGTCATGTCTATTTTTCTGTACTATTTTGTATACAGCAGCAGCGCTTGGGAAAAAGAGCTTCGTGACTCCGGTCGTCCCTCCCACTTCGTATCTCCTGTTCCATTCCTCAATCGTATCCTCTCTCAAGATACGCTTGACGAATGAAACAGGACACAGATCGTAGTCAGGTTTCCTTCTCAATTTCAGCGCGGCCTCCTTAGCTAGTCCGTCAACCCTCTCATTCCCTCTCAACCCTGCGTGCGCCTTAATACAAAACAGGGAGACCTCCCGCCTCTGCAATGCAGCTTTTCGGAGGGTCGCCCTTGTTTGCACTGCCAGGGGATGAGGGGAACTAAGGCTGTCAGCCTGGAGAGCCGATCTGGAATCGCTAAGGATACCGACCTTTGCCATTCCACTCTTGCAAGCTATTCTACTTAATTATTTTTTTTATGAAATAAGGGGGCAAACGAGCAAACGGGTCACCTGATGGAAAGCAACTTCCGTCGCCCATGGACACTCGCAGCATCAGAAGAGCTGCAGGTGCGTTGCCGGCCTTTTAAGAAGGAATAGGGTAATAGGGGAGGGTAGGGATGGGAAGAGAAGGGAATAGAGGAGGGAAAGGAAGGGAATAGGGTAGGGGATTGGGCCTCCGGTAAACTCACTCACTCGGCGAAACACAGCGCAAGCGCTGTTTCACGCCGGTTTTTTGTGAGAACGTGGTATTTCTCCGGTCGAGCCGGCCCATTCGTGCCGAAGCATGGCTCTCCCACACAAACAAATATTAAAACACTAGAGGTGGACTCAATAGCAAGAGATCATCTGCAGCGAAAATAAAGAAAATAAAAAAAAGTCACCAATGGTCGTATATCCTCGTTTTGAGGGCACATCTTTCATCTCCCTTAGCATTGAAATACTTGGCGTTAATATATCAAGCGAAGTCCAGTTCCGATGTCATCTAGAGGGTAAGGCCAAGTTAGCCTCGAAGAAGCTTGGTGTTCTTAACAGAGCGAAACAGTACTTCAGTCCGGACCAACCCCTACAACTCTACAAGGCGCAGGTTCGGCCTCATATGGAATATTGCTCTCATCTCTGGGCAGGGGCGCCAAAATACCAACTGCTCCCTCTAGATCGTATCCAACGAAGGGCCGCTCGAATTGTTGACTGCCATAGTGTTTCAAACAGCTTGGACCCCTTAGAATTACGCCGAGATGGCTATAAGGGGGCTCCCATTACCCATAGAACAAACTGATTTTTTGCTATTTTTTGCTGTATGTCAATAATAGCAACAGGTAAGCTCTTGAAAAAATGTTCCGTTGTATTTATACTTAAATAATAATTGACGAAAAAATTAAAATAAACTAAAAAATTAAGGGGGCTCTCATACAAAAAACACAAATTTTTGGCTATTTTTACTCTATAATGGTACGGAACCCTTTGTGCACGAGTTCAACTCGCACTTGGACGGTTTTTCAATGTGGTTTTAAGAAGTAAATTCTTTGATAATGATCAGTAAAAAGACATAAATGCTCTTACGACCCCGTTGAATCCGTACAAAAAAGGCATAACGTTACTTGTGTCTGACGAGACTTATTTTACCCCGCCGAAAAAAGAAATGAGGGACAAATCTACCCGAACTATCAAAAAACGTATCACTTTAAATTTCATAGCAACCGCTACGTAGTTATGCGATAATTTCATAATTAATTTCTAAAAGTTGTTTAACAATATTTTTAAATAAACACAAAAAACCTTCTCCTGTAAAGTAGGGTTTTTGCAATAGCGCCCTTATTCCTAGGATACGACGATATATCAGTATCGACACCGCGACCTGGCGACGTGCCAACTGCCAGCGTGACGTCAACGTCATGTCACGTCACACGTCACGCTCCCCGACGCCTTCTTATTTCTCCTTTTTATTTAACATTTTTATGTATCAAAAAGTACATACTAAGGCGCGGCTAATTTATATACACAGTTAACCAAACTATACTGGGAGTTAGCCGTAATATCTGCAACATTTCAACCCCTTAACGCTACCGACGGCGCAAACGGTTAAAATAATTGTCCATCATTAGCACAATAAATTATATAACTTTGTGCTACATATCAAATTAAATTTGTTAACAAATTGCTTTGTTGAGCAGCTGCAAACGACGAATCTCATTCATATTCGAAATAATTTGAGTATGTAATTTTTCTTAATTATATTCTTTTTGGTAAAATCTTGCAAAAGTATTATGTAATGTGCGCAATTATAACTACTTCATCATAACTACAAAGTACAAAGAAAAATTCTTAATTTGTCTGTCATTAATCATTATGCTAATCTTTAAAAGTACACAGCGTATTTTAATACGGTTTTTTAATAAATATAATAATTCAACCTACAAGCTACTTTTTAACGCCCGACCAAAAAGAGGGGTGTTATAAGTTTGACGTGTCTGTCTGTCGGTCTGTCTGTCTGTCTGTATGTCTGTCTGTCTGTATGTCTGTCTGTCTGTCTGTCTGTCTGTCTGGTCTGTCTGTCTGTCTATCTGTCTGTCTGTCTGTGGCATCGTAGCATCCAAACGGGTAGACCGATTTTGATCTAGTTTTTTTTTGTTTGAAAGCTGACATGATCGAGAGTGTTCTTAGCTATAGTTCATCATCATCAGCCTGCTCATTGCTGAAATATCAGGGTTTATCTGGTTCGTGATAGGCTGATTAGCAACTTGCAGTCGTTTGACGGGTTTTATATTTTGCATTCTGGTTCGTGACACTTATGAATATATACATATTAATGGAAAGTTGACCCTGGTGCTGCAGCATCACCTGGTAATTAATAGGATACCCAACTCCTCACCAACTTAGAGCAGAGGTTTCGTGTTTGGGCTCATTTTAATTGCGACAACCAATAAGACGTAGATAAGCAGTAAATATTTGCATGCTGCTGCTGCAGCATCACCTGGATTGTATAGGAGCCGAGCTCCGTATGAACCCAGGGTGGAGGTTTCATGTTTGGGCTCATATTGACAGCCTCATCCAAGAGGATATTTATAGATCGTATTCATTGGGATATGATCCTGTTGATAGGAACAATTATGCACTATAACCAACACAAGTTTAAAAAACATAAAATTAAATTAAATAAAGAAATTTAAAAAAAAATCCCGCCAAACAACTTTAAAAAGTAATGAAATAATATTTACTGACTTTAAGTTTAAATAATTCCTAAGTGTAAAGTAATATTTTAGTCCATAATTGTTGTCAAGGTGTGTCGGGGGACCGCTAATGTAGATGTTTGATTTCACATAACATTATAGTTTAAAGGTCAGTTCACAGTGAACTGAATCGAGACAATCAGCGATTACAAAATGCAAAAGTCGCTGTTGGCGGTCCCCCGAGACACCGTGACAACAATTATGGACTAAAATATTACTTTACACTTAGAAATTATTTTAACTTAAAGTCAGTAAATATTATTTCATTACTTTTTAAAGTTGTTTGGCGGGGGTTTTTTTAATTTCTTAATTAATGAAATAGATACAAGGGTTTAAGAGGTTGGTTACTTCCTTACAAATTTTCATCCCTCCTGGATGAAAATTTTGTAAGGAAGAATTTTATAAAGACAAGCTTAAATTTTATTTTCAGACTATTGTTTTAACATAAATAAATATGACTTTCAAAGTAAAAAAAAACTAGAACTTACATATAATAACTTATAATTCTTGACCTTATTAAACATAAGGACCCTGAGCCATGTAAGGCCAATCTAACGGGAAAATGCTTTTTATTCGTTTATTAACAAAATAAATTAAGGAAACAAATTATCAAGTAATGCTCTGTTTTATTAGGTATCATATTATAAAATCACTTTTTAACCTAGCCTTAATAACCACTTATTAAACTTAAGTTTTGTTAAGCTCTTCCAAATGGCCTTGCAAGGAACACGGCTCCAAACAAGGCCAATATTATACATCAGTCGTTAAACTTAAAAATAGAGTTTTAACAATACATATATCCGCTTTTACTAAAACTAAATAATAAGCTCTAGCATTTAAGCGAAACAATAAATGCTCAATATATTTTTATCATTTATAAAGAATTCGACGAACATGACTTGAACACTATCGTATAACTAAGAATATAATAATGGAAATTATTTAAAAATAGTATTAATGAGTATCATATTGACATAAAATAACTAGCCAACGTAATAAAATGCAACAATATTTTTTTTTCCAAAATGGCCTTCTTAGCGGTTCGTTCCTAGGCCAAAATGTTCCTAAGAAGGCCAAACTAACAATTAAGTATCATAATACATACTTATTTATTAACTTATTGTCATACTTATTGACTAAGTATGACTTTTTCATGTTAATTACAATAAAATAATAGTTAGAAACTACAGACTACACTAGTTAGGTAAAGTAGGTAGGTAAAGATAATATAGATAAATAGGGACGGCATTTTGCTCGCAGGAATTCGATAATTTTTGTAAACTGAACGCCATTTGACTTCGCCGGCGTACCACCCGGCTAGTAACGGACAAGCCGAGATATACGTAAAGGTAGTGAAAAAGGGTATTAAATCTAGCATTTTGAGTAGCAGTAACGCGAAAGACAGTAAGTCTAATTTATTTAAGTTTTTGTTTGATTACCGTAATTCGGTACATAGTTCTACAAACACCTCACCGGCTCAGCTAGTGTTCGGTCGCAAGCTGCGATCTCGGCTCGACCTACTGACCCCTATCGTGCCGTCGTCCTCGTTTACTGCACCCGATTCTGGTGATGTCGTATCCGAGCAGTGTTCACCGGCTAAGGAGGACTATAAAGATACGAAATGGCGTACTGGCCAGCATGTATTGTATAAAAAGTATAGCGGTAAAGACACATATAGATGGTGTAGGGGTGTAATTGTAAGGTTTCTAGGAAGAGTGTTAGTTTTTATTAAGGATTTAGAGACATCTACAGTTATCAAAAAGCACAAAAATCAAATTCTGCTGTATAAAGGCAATTTCACCGATAGATAGCCTTGGGAAGAGGAAATATAAACGGGCTCACGAGCCATAGAGCAGGCGGAGTCGGTCCCTTTACTCCCAACAGTGAATGTAGACATGTGGGATCCACAGGAGGAGGGAAGGGACAGAAGTAGAGAGGAAAGCTCAAGGCCTTCGGTTGTAGTTGATGGGAGCTCGGAGGGAGATCGAGAAATGGAGGCTCAACACACGGAGCAGACTTCTGTGCTAAATGAGCAGGAAGCAGCTCGGACTTCGGATCCAGTACCACCTTGCCCACCGTCGGAGCGACCGAAGCGCGGTGTCCCCAAGGTTGACTACAGCAAGTTTTTTTGATATGTGTTATGTTGCTTAAGAGGAGTTTTGTTTTGTCGAGTTTTATTTATATTAGTTAAGGGTTATTTATAGATTTGTCTAGATTATATAGTTATACTTATTTGTTATTCTATGGGGGAGGAATTGGTATGCATGTCTATGGTTGTCATCGGTTGCCTTGACAATAAATCTGTTATCGAATGGCCGTCTGATATTTTACTTGTAAAATAGCAAACTCCCATAAATATCCTCATATTTATCAGTATTGAATATTGATGACTTAGATCATGATTACTATTATCATTATTATTAATAACTATTGACATTGAATTTATATTACTGACATATTATTATCTATAGAAAAGAATAATAATAATAATCATACTGAAACAAAATAAGATTATATAATTCATGTATTAATATTATTCCTTAACTAAAATTAAGATTTTGTATGTTAGAAAAAAAAAACACAAATTGACATATTATTGTATAACATTTTTATAATTATTTATTAAAAAAAAGGGATGATAAGAAAATGTAAAAAGATAAATGGATAAATTATAAGTAGCTTATGAAGATAAATTATAAGTTTGACAGACTATACCTATTAAATTTGCACGCCACCCAAAGGCAAAATAAGAGAACTTGAACACCTAACTATAACACCATATTGTACCTTATTTCAGCAAATAAAGGCTTTTGAATTTGAATTTAGTTATTATGAAAACTAATCATGGCACATAATCAGTCTTGTGGTCAGGAATGTTTAAAATCAACTAATTAAAATGTTAACTGTAACAGACAACGGTACGTATTTATAACTAAAATATGAGTGTTCATATGTTCATTGTTCATAAATGTTCCTTGCAAGGCCAACGGTCAAATATTTTATTGGCCTTATAAGGAACCACTGGCTTTCCTAGGAACATTACCAATATTTTAGCTTAAATTAAAGCAAAACTATATTTTTTTTTCTTTAGTATCATAAACATACGATAATTCACAGTAAAAAAAATTTAGATAATAATAGGTTATTGACTAAAAACTTATGTTTTGCTGTACGCGCGAATAACAATTTCGATGTCGACGACCGAAGTCTATGAAGCGAGAGCTCGCACTGCCACAATAGCGGCGCGATCGACTCGCCGCCGCGTTTGTGGCCATAAGTTTGATGGATCTAAGTGTGTAGTAGAAGGAATATGTCTTCACATGACGATAACTGCGACTTTTTGATAGTTGGTCTTCAAAGGAACATGGCCTTACATGGCTCAGGGTCCTTATTTTATTTTTAAAATAATTACGTGAGAGTACGCGTTATCTAACACAAATAAGAAAACACAAAATAACTATCGTAACTTAAGACAAACCTGTGTATTTCATGGTGGCCGCAACCGTAACCGCAACCACAACCGAAACTGAAACCGACCACCGGCAGCCGACCACTAAGAAGCCTACCCGGTCACCCTTGCATTTATATTCATCTCATTATTAATAATTAGCGAGATTGAGTTGTTTTCACCATTAAATTCAACTGATTGTACAAATTAGATCGTTAATACAATCAGGTTTGATTATAAACTGTCGCTAATTGCAATTAATATTTATCGGTGTTGATCGAAATAAACCATCTAAACATTTAAAAATATATGACACTTTTTGTTTTTTAATTAAACCTTATGCAATAATAAAATTAAAATCTTGCTGATATATAATATTCAGGACATTATTAAAATCATTGATGATACACATTAACTCATAACTAATCAGTAGTTGAAGTCTCTTTACATTATTTTATTCGATCGGATCTTCTATTCGCATATATATATTTAACGTTAAGTTACTAACAATAAATAACAAAAAAATAATCTTGATATCATGAACTAATTTTTGGAGTTTGGACCAATTACAAAATTAATAATGTAACAATGTTTATGGGTCATCGTAAGAAATAGTTAACGAATTCTTGGAAGATCTACGTAGGATAAAGGATATTCCGAAATGAACCGTTCATTATAATATATTCTGCAAACTCTGCCTTCCGCTTGACTGGGCTTCATTCACTTGACAATGTCAATTCGACAAATTCGAGCCAAACCTTGTTAGTTAAGACAACATCATCAATTATTATTCTATGAAACATTTCATAAATCCTATTTATAAATTACTTTTATTAGTACGAGTGTTAACGAGTATTCAATAAATGCATTTTTTACCAGAAGCTTCCTTACAAAACTTCTGAACGTAGAAACAAAAGGTGTAGAATAAATAAAGTTTTCTTTAACAAGACTTTTATAAATAACCATAGCCAGAGAATTCGTAAGTGAAAACACGCGAGTTGTGAGCAAAATTTTCACAAGTTGAAAACTTCGCAACTTAAAGTTACAATATTAGTTTGCGAAGTATCGCCTCAGAAGATGTTATCGTAAAACGACACGATAATATGAGTCTGATGAGAAAACAAGTTACATCTTTACTACTTTTCTTTAAAAAGTAATTTTATTTCAGGAAAAATATGCAAACTTTGCAGCAGGTACTTTTGAAGATTCTGAAACATGTCACTTGGGACTCATCCTGGGGAGCGAGGGGAAGGACGCTCATAAGTCATACCAAATATGGCCAAGTACAGTAATATTAAAGGATTACATAATGAAATGTTGACAGGGGTAGGTCAGTTAAAAACTTTATGTTATAAAAAATGAGTAAATTGACAAGCTTTTTTGTACGTTATGCACGTAAAAAGTTCAGAAACCTAGCCCAGCAAAAAGAACCTAGGCAGAAATGTCCGTGGGTTTTCGAATACTTCGCAATTTTATAATAATAGTTATAGTTAGTAAGCCATTTGTGTGATGAATTTATTTGAACCGTATACGTAGATTATGCAGTATTCTCTAATAAAACCTGTGCTTCGTCCACACAGTAACTGATACAAGTTGTGCCAATATTGACAGCACTACTGTCAACGAACGCCTCCTCCCCCTCCCGCCGGTGACCCGGCCTTCACCCGGCGCTGGCATTGCTCCATGGACCATCATGGCGCTCGCATTTTCCTCCGAATTCGATGACGTCACGACTCGCGACCTTCGCCATCTTTGGCGCTGAACGGCGACATTGAATGAAATTACTCATAAAAACTTTATTGGACGTACACCCATATTTCTACATATTTGTAGTTCATGGACCTTTCTACTGGATTTCAACTGATAGCTAAACTAAACACAACAAAGCTGAGCATTGTAATAATATTAGAGCGAGGAAAAAAATAATAATGTCGTACACCCAGGTCTCCCAATTACTTTGGGTAATCGACGCTCTACGCTACAAATATTTCTCATAAATAAAAATGATATAAAACATGGCACCTAAAATTCAATATGTAGGTACACGAAAACAAACTATTCTACAAAGCAAAACTTTCAATCACTGCAAAAGAACAGTTGGAACTCGGAACATTTTATGTAGCATCTCGCAGCTCACTCTAATGTATCATGATCCGGCGAGACAGGGAGACTAATGCCTGTAAACTGTACAAGGAATTTATTGCGAGCCCCGGGCCCAGCTGCTACGCTGCCGAGGTGTCACGCCATCGTTGTAAGTTTAAATTAAATACTCAGCTTAAATGAAAGATGCATTTTTAAACGGCAACTCTGTAAACTTGTCAACTGGAAATTATATAGTGGGAACTTTGAAATGTAGAAGTTATAACATTAGAAATTATATTACATAGGCTATCTGACATCCTGTACTAGATATATTTAAAAAATTATAAAACAAGATTTGATTGAGATTTGAGACTGACGAATTACAATATGTGTAATGAATATATAATGTATTGACATAATGGACATGTAAAATGTAGGAATGTAAAATAAGAAAACAAAAGAATATTGTAAAGACATAGAGAATAAGAATAGTGTAAGAAATAAAAGACAATGCAATAGCCATGTAAGAAAGTAGTAAAAGAAAAATGACATAAAAAAGAAAAGAAAAAGATGAAAACGAAAAAGATATAAATAAAAGATAAAAAACAGCCCTGATCCTGTTAGGGGGAGGAATAAAAAAAAATAAAAAAAAAACTTGTCAATTTAGTAGCGTTTAAAATGGAACAGTTATTTTAATTGTATAGTACGAAAAATGAGCGCAATACAATTTGCCAGTGTAAAATTACATAGAATTTTAAATAAAAAATGAAACGTACGGTCCAATAAAATAATAATTGAACGCAAATAAGTATTCGAATAAAGCTGAACATTATTAGCATAGCAGTAAAGCGGTCCGTTCAAAGGAAAATTAAATTATTTTTGCGCGCTGGCAACATTTTAATAATGAAATGGCCGTTATATTTGAGTGAGGGCAAACGAGCTCGGGCCGTATTTAACAAAGCGAATAAGTTGCTCAATAATTTAACTTCATATTATATGAAAGGTTTTTCATCTAACTTCTACATGCCGGTGGATGTAAAACTTTGTGGTTTTAATTGTTAGTATTTATTATAAATACGCATTCAAATATAAAATTCCATACTAGCGCATTAAGTTGTAAATGAAATAAATAAAAAAAGTTACAATTTGACACACCAATTTTTTTAGTTTTATAAAATCGGCATTATTTGCAAAGATTTTTGAGACATCACCTATTAAGTAACAAATAAAAACAAGTGGAGCCGTTTTATGAAGTCATAAAAGTAAATGAAATGTTAGTAATTTCATAAAAAACTATACTAACTATATTCGCGGCATATCTATCGGCGCGCTATACATCAAGATACGGTTGCGGATACGGCAGTCGGCACGCGAACCGACACCGCATCCGCAATGTATTGCGACTGAACTGGGACAATTGTATTTAAGCTGCAAATATTGTTTAAAGGTTGTAATGAATTATGAAGCATTTTTTATACCGTGAAAAATCATGGAGAAAGAAGAGTGTGGATGCCTACGCTAAATGTAAGTAACTTTTAAAAGAGGATTACAAAATTAGTTACTCATATACTATAATAATAAATTAAGAATTCGATATATAATTTAATTTTTTATAATAATGGTATTGTGGAAAACTTACTTAAAAATAAAAATCATTAAAATCAATCTATTATTCCCGGTCTCTAAGGTTTTTTAACAGAAGTTCACATTATATTCAATAGGGGTTTTTATTGTTTTGATTGAAAAGCGCTGATTAGGTAAACTCTTGTCAATAAACCGAAACCGGACATTATTTTTTTAAGATTTTACAATTTGAATTACAAACTCAGAAAATGTACAATTTCGAATCGTATCCACTATTCATTATCCGCAACTCCTGCAGACCTTATCCGCAACCGAAACTAAATCCTATTTAGGATTTTATCGAAGTTTCGAGTAACCTCGGAGAGCATCTGTCTTTATCAATGAAATCAAATTGATATCTGCGGAAGGAGCAGAAAATTGGATTTGCCACTAAAACCCTGGCGGAGGGATAAGCTGTCTAGAGTGAAAACTAAAAAAACCGGCCAAGTGAGTGTCGGGCCACGCGCAATATAGGATTCCGTAGTACCGCTAGTTTTTGATAATTTTTGTATTGTCAATGAATGTACATTTATTATAACATCTTTTACACTACTAACAACATCATCTCAGTTACGTTCAAAGGAATTTGAACGAAAAGTTCCTTTATACTTCGCCGAATAATTTTTTTTAGTTGATCGACTATTACTCAATAACTTATGAAGTCTTCTTAGCCGTGATAAATTTCCTTTTAAATTCAGCATATTACCTTCTCCCGTGAATTTTTTCACATTTCCAGAAGCTACCGTTTAGCTGGTGGAAGGGGGGACACTGGACTCTAACGATTTTTTCCGCTTTGAAACTTCATATTTCACAAATGGATCCCTAAATCGGAAAATGATCTATGAATACTCGTAATATTTTTTAAAAACCTATCCAACGACACCCCACAGGGTGGGGTGGACGCGAAAAAAAATCATCCCCACTTGATGTGTAGGGGAGGTACCATAAAAAAAATATATTTTTTAAGATTTTATATACCATTTTGTCGGCATCATTAATATCTGCATTCATGCCGAATTACAGCTTTGTAGGTCCTATAGTCTCTGAGCAAAACCGCGGACAGACAGACCGAAACTATAAGGGTTCCTCGTTGACTACGGAACCCTAAAAAGACTATCCCGACTCCCTTTTGCAAACTATGTGCAAATATTTTTATAAAGAAAAGAAATGTACACTTTTTTAGAGACACATACTAGTTCAGAGTAATTTTACCGGTGACAAGATATTTAATTATAAAGCAACCGAGCTATAAAAATAGAAACCACGAAGCTCAATAACTTTTAACGGACTATATACAATGCAAAGTTTTTAATAAAAGCGTGTTAGGCGAAATCCGAAACTTTGGTGAAAAATTGTAGAAGGTGTTGCGAGCTCGATTTTGATGACTTCGTCACTACAATTTTGTCATTTACATATTCACCTACTATTGCACACCTAACTCTGTGTGTTGCTGATAGAAGATATCCTGAAAAGTAGTTAACAATAATATCTACAAACTTTGCTACCTACCTATAAAGAGGACTCAAATTCTTAAAAGTTAAAACATGTTTTCTATTAAGAGCCTACTGTGAAAACGCTAGCCCCGCCTACACACAACGCTATCCTCCAATCGTGATACAATTATTCCATGAATCGTGCTCCCGGGCAATGTACTTTAGGCTGCAGCTAATAGAGAACAATATCGCGTAACAACGGTTCCCGCATTATAGCACGACAGTAAAGGTCGTAAGTCCCAAAACTGTTATTTGATGATTACTTAAAAACTAAATACAATACTAATAATATTTCCTTTAGCTATTTTTTAATAAAGTGTGATTGTAGTAGTGCAAGTTATTTAATGATAGTAACTCAATAAGTATAACAGATATTTGTTGAAATGCCGAAAAAGATTCATAATTTCGAAAAATAAAGCTATCGAGTCAAAATAAGTGAATCGTGTTTTCCGTTAGCTAAATATCAGATAAATATACAATGATTAAATAAATCTCAATTTCATTTGAATCAATCGTCTTCCGGGATCGTAATACTTATTAGAAAACACAGCAAAATTGCACAGCCCACTCTTAATATAAGTTCCTATTAGTCTGATTTTGTTTATAAAGTAGCCCATGATGAATCATGTAGGCAACATGTCGTGATTCATCATGAAATATTCTCTATGATGATGGATGGCATTTCTGTTTTGGTAATTTAAGTTATTACTTATATTTTCTTGAAAAACAACTTCCGCCGCGAATATTATTTATAATATTATGGCACTTTTGTACATTTACTTAGATGCTTATAAAGAAATAACGTGGTCTTCTTTCTGAAGTTCAAAACCTTTAAACCACAATTTAAAAAGTTGATTTGTCGTAATTTTGACGCTTGTATTTTTTAAATTGCGTTTAAAAAAGTTGAAACGAACCGCAGACCACGACCAGCCGCTGGCCGAAGTCTTTAATGAGGCAACTTGTCTGTAAAAACTATTTTTGTGTTTCCAGACCTCGTTTACTGCTAGGTAATCCAAAAGGACTCATATAATGCGAAATACCCCGAAAACTCGAGGCCATATCAAGAGATACACATACCATTATGTGGCCCTTTAAAAGAGATCTTCACTGTGGAAGTAGAAGCGTTGAAAGTCTAAAACAATGTGTACGATAAAGCGAGGAATAAAATAAATATTTTATAATACATTCGGAATTACTATTCAATTTTGTATAGAAATTTATATACATTTTTATATGTATACATTACATATTGATATATATATATATATATATATATATATATATATATATATATATATATATATATATATATATATATATATATATATATATATATATATATATATATATATATATATATATATATATATATATATATATATATATATATATATATATATATATATATATATATAAGTTAGTGGGTGTGACCTTGCCGTTATCTCGGCGCTCTTACCCTGCTCCGGGCTCCGGCGGCCAACTTCCATTATATTATTTAGTGTAATAAATGCGTAAGCGTGTCTGCCTGTCTGTTACCTCTTCACGCTTAAGCAGATGGATGGATGTAACAACTTTAGATTTAACATTGAACAATGACGATATTATAATATACCTAACTAGTTGATCATTAATGGCGATCACCAGTTGCGCGGAAATTCCTTTATCTCCTAAAAAATCTCCACACCAAATTATTTTCATCAAAATTGGTCAGCGGTTTAAGCGTGAAGAGGTAACAGACAGATAGACAGACATATACACACTTTCGTATCTGGGTGCACGGTAGTACCCGCCGAGACGAGCCAAGCGAAGCGCAAAGGCACTACCTACCTTTTATCGAAGTGTTTCGTCGTTTTTTTGAACCCTCATAGAGTTGGTTTCCGATGAACAAAATTAGAAAATTAGAAATACAACTTTTTCCGCTGCTCCATAATATGAGTATTATCACATTACATACAAACTAGTAAATAGGTTAGCATATAGGTCGCGCTGTTTGTATGTTAAATAATTACGTTCTAATAAGAGGGTTCTGATATAGTTGTAACTGGCATGTTAGCTAACTTTTACCGAGTAACAAGTTATTCATTTTCTCTTCAGCTCAATCTCTTTAATAGGTTCAATTTATATTCGTCCGCGCGAACGAGCGGTTTGACCGCTGCTTTTTACATACAATTGCTTGTGATCTCAAAGACGTAGCTAACGTCTTTATGACAGTAACTATGAAGGCTCCAATCTGGACTCTGGAGCCACATTTAAGCGGTCTAACTATGAGATAAATATACTGTATTTCGATTGAAACCGGCCATAAGTAACTGTAAAGCCTGAAGTTAAAGTCAACAACTAGTTGTCAAACGTTTGGCCCCAACTCCTAAGCCGCACACATTGGGACAATTATTCAACCTTCATCGGCGATTAGGGCCGAAGTTTAATTTGTCACAAAACGCCCACAAATCGGCTCAATCGACCAGCCCTAAGCCCTTTATCCTTCGATACGTCACAACTCACAATGTTTGTCAAACTGTTTTGCGGCAATCTCGTCACAAAAAATATAGCTATATTTACTGCCGCACTTAGAGGCGGATTTTAATCACATAACTGGCATTTCATGATTACTTAACTGTAAGTTAATGAAGATTTTAACGGAATGTGTATGGAATTTATGTCATTTTCTATTAAAGTTCAACTTAACGTTAGTAAAAAAAAATACATAAAAGAGTACTTTGTACTTACTCTTCAAATAATAAAAACTAAGGAAACGTAACTCACATACTTCAACCGTTTTGAATTTGGTTCCATTTCGCACACTAAAATATGGCAATAGCAACGAAACACTAACACTCTTTACGAAATATAGCCATTGACAATAATTGTCACTTCTATAATGTCACACAAAATTGTGTACCGAATACATGCATATAAATTATGCATGTATTCGGTACTCATTTTGAGACTCGAGGAACAAATATTTAGACACAGTTACTCTTCCTTAGTTTTTATTATTCGTAGTTTGTACTTATTAAATCTTTCTTTTATTGCGGCCGTTAATACTTTATTTTTTGATGGCAACAATTCTATTGTCAATGTCATCCATCGTTTTGCGTATGGTCGAAAACACTGTCGCCATTTCCACTGCTTCCCATCAGCCACACCATACTTACCATGACATCGACGAGCCAAAACGTCCTTGTACTGTAAGTCCACAGACGGCGTTCACCCACAGACTATTAATCACAATTTGACGTGCAGGTGACAGCTGACAGCTACACAACGGCTGTCAAACACAGATTAAGCGTGTTAAACGGGTTTAGCGTGTATTAATAGAACATGATATAGCCGATAATAACTATGTTTAATGACTTGTGCATACAATATGCTTTAGTAATGTTAAATATCCAACCACCGACCACGTCTGATCACGAACTAACATTATAACCCTGTCAGATCACAGCAGTAGCAATAACGTTTCCCCCTATTCACTTTTAACCGACTTCAAAAAAGGAGAAGGTTTCTCAATTCGACCCTATATATACAGGGTGGTCTAATTAGTGACGTCAACAAATTTTTTTTAGATTCCTCGCACCTGGGGGTATCCGAAAATATCCTATATATGTTCAGCGACTTTTCTTAGTTTTCGAGTTATAATTTTTTTTTGTGTATTTTTAATGATTCCTGCCAGCGAGGTTTCAAAAATTCATATCTTTTTTTGTAGTAGGTATTTTACAGTCTTTTTTTTGACATGATTTGTCTTGAATGCTGTTTTAATTTAAAAAAAATAACTCAACTTCCTGAACTTACTTAAAGTTACTCAAAAAAGACTTGAAAGTCAGAAGTTTAGTTTTTAGTGGGATTTACTCAAACCTTCAACTTCAATTTAAAAATACAAAAAGGAGTTTCCAGTGCTTCTGGTTAAGTTTAAAAACTCCGCATGTTTCTAAACTACAAAAATCGTCAAAAAAAATTATACTTTATCGGCCTATTTTTGTTGTTATTGGCCTTCGAAGGCGGATAGGCTAAAAATCATTGAAACAAGATTAAAGCATTAAAAATTATTTTATTTATTTTTTATCGTTGTTATGGTAAATTAAACTTAAAAATGTAATTTTAAATTAAATTTCATTGAAGTTCCTGTAAAATAACTTTAGCATGTGTAATTGACAGTGACATGATTTGTCATGTCACAAAAAAGACTGCAAAATACCTACTACAAAAAAAGATATGAATTTTTGAAACCTCGCTGGCAGGAATCATTAAAAATACACAAAAAAATTATAACTCGAAAACTAAGAAAAATCGCTGAACATACATAGGGTATTTTCGGATACCCCCAGGTGCGAGGAATCTAAAAAATATTTGTTGACGTCACTAATTAGACCATCCTGTATAATATTATGTTTATTCGCGGATTTCACTGTTAATGAACCGATTTTTTGTAGGAAAGAGGACATAACAAAGGTCCTATGATAAGGTATTTCTGTTTTAAGTCTGTTTTTTTTCGTAAAAATTATTGACGAGCGATCTTAACGTTTTGCGTGACCTACAGCGTTAATCTACTAATGATTCCCCGAGCATCATCAATCAGTGGTGGGATCGATCGGTATTAATTGTTACTTAGCCCACTTGTGTGATCCTCGATCTGGGTCACGGACTCGTGGTCAACATTAGCTGAACATCCAAACAAATGGATGCATTCATTGGAAACGATGTTTACTGATGCGACACACGTATTGTAACATACTAAATGCCGCACTCAGAGACGAATATTAGTTAATTAACTGTAATTTAATGAAGAGTTTGACATAAGCCCCATACATTATCTGTCAAACTATTCATAAAATTGAAGTTTAAACTTCATTAAGTGTCTCTGAGTACGGGCGTAAAAATTATAATATAGGTTGTGGGCATAATATGTTTGAGAGCCTTAAAAGATCTTTCGAGTGAAGTATTATTGTAATGACAACTCAAACATTCAGACAAACTTCGAAAGCGCGATTCAGGGCAGCGCACTCGTTGGGCGTGGCCGAGTAGTGGAGGTGTAGTGATACTATAGCCAGGGGTGTAACTGCTGCCGTATCAGCCGTATCAATTATAAGGGACCCTTGGACCACGATCGTGCGTAATTTCTACCCTTGCTGAGGGCCCCACCAAGAAGTGGGGATGATCATGAATTCTTCTCATCGTCAATAAACTCAATTGTTTATTACCTAAACTTGCGTGCTGATAGTTCTGGTCCAAGCGTATATTATGTAAATTCACCCTACTCCCTTATTCATGGGGAGGCGTGTTCAGTGGACGACGACAATGCCCATTTCAAAACATTGCACATATTGAAGAAATATACAAACATAAGTTACAAATTACAATATTATACTGCCTTAACATAGCTTCAATTCAAATTTAAAGCTACTTTACTAGCTGATATTACAAAACGAATAAGAATCCCCACAAAGGAACTCGAAAGAATAGTTCATCCGACCACTAAGATCTTGATCTAATATAGTTCTGTGAATCAAAAAGCTATTCCTTTCAGGCGGAATATAGTTGCCACAAGATGTATGAGTCCGCAGAGAGATGGTCAAGAAAACTATTTAAACTTGGAACAAGATGGCGGCGATAAGCGCGCGCGATTCAAACTTGGAAACTTCACCAGCTGACAGTTTATAACGTGCTGGGAAATAGACTCGACTCTTGAGATATCTTTGAAACATTTCTCTTGTTCCTTGAATGTCTTTCTAACTATTGGTAAGATCTGGTAAAACTATCATTTATTTGCATTTTTACTTTATTGCACTACGAACACATAATTTTTTTATTGCAGTAACACTACGAAAAGCGGGGTTGTGATTGGTCGTGTTTCTTTCTCAGCGTGGTTTGAAAAGTCATGCATTCTCTCTCATTGGTAGTTGGTACAATAAACGAGAGAATATTTTGATACATGCGACGTAAAGAAAATGAGAACGGCAGACCTCAAATATACTAATTAGATAATTCAAATAAACTAATTATTCTTATTAAATAACAAGTTTCTAAAAAGGTATAACGGTTAATGGTGATGCAACACTATTTTTAGAATCACATAAATATTAATTGTATGCGCGTCGCATAATATGACCTTTGCTTCGCGCTAAATAATCTTGGAAAGAGGTCATCGAGCAATAAGTGGAGTTTATGATGGAAAATAAATAACTTTATTAGTATTGCAGACGTGTTCAGACTGCTGGAGTTACCACAATATAAGTACCTCTAGGATATTATTCCGTATATTATTCTCGATTGAACTACCCTGACTCTAATATTTTTAAATCGCAGCTTCGTTATTTATGGCCGGTTTAAATTATTCCAAGTGATCCAATCCAGCGCTGGGTTAGATCACTACATTGGAATAATGTAAGCCCGCTATTATTTGAAGGCTTTGAAGCCAATCTATCTTGGTCCCGCCTAGATTCGACAATCAAAGGAGAATATGTATTGATTAGATTTGACATAAGGCATCGCAAAGTATCATGACGCTTGCGATTATGTTATCACATTTTTTATTTCTAACTTCAAAATGAAACTACCGAATGCGTTTTGACTACAAGCTCTGACTTCTGAACTGATTATTCTATCTAATATTGTCCAAAGACAAACTCGTAATAAACTCGTCAATAAATGAGGTGTCTCAGGGTCACGTGGGTCAACCTCATTGGCCATCGCTCATCAAATATTACTCACATCATCGCCGTTTGACCTCTGTCGTGAGTCCTCGGCTCAATACGCTGGCGTGCCATTTAATTGGTGCCATTTAATCCAAGCCTACACTTCAACGATTCACTTTCTTGATTTCGAAAATCGTGTAAGAGCCATTCTTTCCACGATTTCCTTTACTAAAAGGCTAATCAACGGGACTAATGTAATCAAAGCTAGCCCTTGGCAAAGCATTGTTCTCCAAAACTCACTCAAGTCAGGTAAAAAACTATCAATAGTAAATATTTATCCATACTAATATTATAAATGCGAAAATGTGTCTGTCTGTCTGTTACCTCTTCACGGACGAACCGCTGAACCGATTTTCTGAAATTTTGTATGTAGATACTTTGAATCCCGGGAAAGGACATACGATACATTTCATCCCGGAAAAATGTACGGTTCTCGCGCGATAAACGAATTTTGGCGCAACGGAGTTGCGGGCGTCATCTAGTAATCTATAAATATTTACACGGTGACACCCGCAACTCCGTTGCGCCAAAATTCGTTTATCGCGCGGGAACCGTACATTTTTCCGGGATGAACTGTATCGTATGTCCTTTCCCGGGATTCAAAGTATCTACATACCAAATTTCAGAAAATCGGTTCAACGGTTCGTCCGTGAAGAGTATGGAAATATGGAAGTATGGATAACCTTTACAGTAACAAGTTGTTATGACCGGGCTGTTAAACGCTTAATTTACATTTTATGTCCGGTTTTCGTTTTTGACAGGAGTCTGTCTATTCAACGGCGTTGTTCAAGAATCAAAAATCAAGACGTTGTAGTTGTTGTTGTTGTTGGTTGGTTGGTAAATGTTTTGAGATGAGGGAAATGTTGGTCATTAGCCAATTGACAAGCAATCTCAAGATCCAGCCAAGAAACCTCAAAACCCTGACATTTTCATTAATCGGACTCAGTCAGTCCTTTCAGCAATCGGACGTTAGCGGCTATATTTCAGCACGTAGTCGTACAGTGGTAATAATCCATTATTTTAGCCAGCTGTAAATACGAATTACGGCCGGCCATAACCATTAGCACCTCCAGCTACGGCGCAGTCGGAATAATTTTACGGCTTACAAATTACCCTTTATGGTGAACACATTATAACGAGGCGCTGCGGGACGGGCAGCATTTTCCATGCAATACTAATAATATTGTTTAATGGCCATGTACGCGTGAGGTAATAAAATGCAATGCTGCGCTTGCGTTCCGTCATAATATGTGCGTACCTTTTACGATCACATTTTTGACGTAAGCCGCGCTCGTGACGTCACATCCGTTGCGTAAAGTCACAAATTGTCATACAATTACATTGTAATGGATTAAATTACATCCATTGTTTAAAGTTCGTTACAGAATAATTGCTGTTGGTTGGCTGTTGGTGAATCGTTATCTAACTACATTACATTAAAACAATGTATTTAATTTGTAGAAGTTTTGGCCGTTAAAATAACAAAATAAGCTACTGCAGTTGTGCAGTTCCCGTGCGATTGACTTTGTGGTCTGTGGAGCATGGTTGATGGTGCCTTTTCAGTTTTTACTTTCTTGCAAATTATGTAACTCGCAAGAAAGAAGCATAAGTCGAATAAGGTTGAAACGTACAATATCTTTTTCAGGGTTCCGTACCGAAGGGGTAAAAACGGGATTACTTTACTAAGACTTCGATGTCTGTCTGTCTCCAGGCTGTAATCTCAAGAACGGCTATAGCTATACTTCTGAATTTTTTACAGAATGTATATTTCTGTTGCCGCTATAACAAGAAATACTAAAAACAAAATAAAATTAATATTTAAGGGGGGCCCGTACAAGAAACGTGATTTGTTTGGCCTTTTTTGCTCGTTATCAATAATGGCACTTCAAAATTTTACAAAATCCTTAACTATATTTGTACTTTAACAATTAATAAGTATTAAATTAAAATAAAATATATATCCCATACAAAAAACACAATTTTTTGCCTACTTTCGCTCTATAACGGTACGGAACCCTTCGTGCGCGAGTCCGACTCGCACACTTAGTTTCGTATTTAATTAATAAGGTGGAAAACAGTTGAAAACTTAGAAAATTGCTAAGTCAGGTTTCTAGAGAAGTACGCATCGGATTTCGCGGAAATTTGGTGAGTTTGTCATTTGAATGAGGTAGGTATAACTTATAAGCTAAAATGTGTTCAAAATTTTACCTCTGACAGGAGCTTAATATCAACAGAATAAGGGTCACAAACTCTCAGAGCTTAGAAAAGGGAACACTCAGGAGCGTTGGATGCGAACCCGGAAGGGTCTAGTGATTTGTGCGGCCTTATCACGACAGTTATGGTCTTGGGTTCCTAATATTATATGGGCGGTACCTTAGCAATACATATCGCATCTATAGCGTACACAATACACATTGGGCCAAGGCAATGAGCCCGCACATTGGGACAACTCTACACGCTGGCCCAATATGTACAGCCGGCTTATAACTTACTGTCAATAATAAAGTTCTATGTGAACAGTCTACCTTGTAATTCCAAAACCGACATGCTACAAGAACTAATAAGACGACATCGACATAGCAATAACTGTAACTTCCGCGCTCAGAGACGAAAATTAATTACTTAATTAGTTATTACTTGCAAATAATGTAATGGGCCAGTCAAAATATTCATTTAATTACTTATAGTTAAGTAATTATTCGTCTCTGAGTGCGGCAGTAAGAAATTATGATTTTTGGTAAACTTCTTAATTTGTGATGGTAACAGCTAGCTAGTTGAAGTTCATTAAAAGGCAGCTGACTCTACATAGTTAAATTGGTGAAAACTAAATACTACGTAATAAAAATACTTGCAAAATAATATTTAAAAAGTGCTTTAACTTGATTTTTTCGTGTTTCGATTACAATACAACGTGACTCACAGAAACCATTTCAAATCGGCGCTGTATTATCTGCATACAAATTGGTCGCAAATGAACGAAGAATTTCGCAAAATTTAAATGGCTTTTAGCTACCCGCAATCCGGATACTTAAATATACTTAAGAAGTAAAGCGAAACCAAAGATTTTGTAAATAAGTTAAGCGCGTCGGATCCATTACCGAGAGGGAGTGTTCTCTCCCTCCTGAATATTCCCGTCTCCGGTGGAGCGGAGAGTATTCTTTTTCTCCCATTATAGAGGAACGTGCTACTTGGAGTCGACCACTAGATACACAGATTGGCGGAGGCCGGATAATTGAATTTTTCTAATGGCCAAGCCGAGGGTTTCAATTGGTTTTGATCATATCTACCAATGCGCATATTATAAGATGTAACAGATAATCTAATTTGAATGTTTATTATAAAGTCTATTTATTCCTTTTTTTTCTGTAGACTCCATCAAAAGTATTCTTTTTCGTTTATATTTGTGAAGAAAAGGCAAATCTTTGTGAAATGATTTTAATGAAATTTGGGCGTCCGATTAGATGAAATTAAGCTCGTTGCTGATGGGCACGAAAAAGTAGGTCCTGCCCACCTATGTAACTTAAACACAAATTAAAAAGTTGTAATGTGAACATTATGACGTTTATACTTTTTAAAATTTAAAAAGCTCAAAGTCAATATTATTGTGAGTTGTGAGTCACAACTTTTGACCATCAATAAGTTACATAATAAGGGGGCTGCGCCTGATCACTGGGTTTTGAGAGTAAAAGGAAGAGGGAGTGCTCTAATGTACACGATCACTGGGTTTTGAGAGTAAAAGGAAGAGAAGGTCCTCTAATGCAGGGTTTCTCAAAGTGGAGTACGCGAACCCCTAGGGGTTCGCCATTTGACGGCAGGGGGTTTGCGATAAGATTTACGTAATGGTGGCTTGATAACTGGCTGGAATTTGGAAAAGATGGCTGGATTCGTAACCCGTTTACGGTCACTAACGAGAGCATAATTTCTAGTTTGAGTATCAAGCAACAGGAGTCATTATTAGAAATGTCCGTAGATGAAACTCTTTAAGTTGATTTCAAAACACGGTAGTATCCCCGCCGAGACGAGCCAAGCGAAGCGCAAGGGCACTACCTACCTTTTCTCAAAGTGTTTCGCCGTTTTTTTGAACCTTCATAGAATTGGTTTCCGTTGTACCTAGCAGATAGTTCATATTTTCAGGATATGATGTCATCAATAGACTTATTAAGCATACAAAGTCTCAATTGATCATCTCTAATACTTTAGATTTTATAGATATCTAAAATACGCCGTTTTCGTCACTGACACACTGATGATCTTCAAAATGTTTGGCTACTTCCTGAAGTGCTAGAAAGCTGAAATTTGGTATGTAATCTAAGTTTAGTATACAACCAACCAAAAAATGCATAAACTTATAATTTTCGCCCCCCATCCCCTAAAATGGGGGGATGGAAGTTGACCCTCGTAGAGTTGGTTTCCAATGTACCAGATAGTTTATATTCTCAGGATATGATGTCAATAATAGACTTATTAAACACACAAAGTCTCAATTATCTCAATATCAAAATAGGTCCTACTTTAGATTTTATTGATATCTAAAATACGCCGAAATTTGGTTACGCCGTAAAATAAGTTTAGTTGGGGTAATGGAAGTTTAAATATGAGACTTTCAACAATTTTATGAATTAGGACATGAAAGTTTACACGAGATAGACACTAACTAAAAACCTCTTAATAAAAAATAAAAAAAAAAAACACTAAAAAGACTGCCTAGCAAGTAGCAACTTACAAAAAGGACTGAAATCCCACCAAAAACATGTCATGTAAAATGTTACCTCGACGACCACAAAAGGTTTGCCCTGTGAAAAAGACATCAGATCTAATGTAAAGAGCTAAGCTTCTGAATCTACGCGGCCTAACTCTATCGACCCTAACTCCAACAAATCCAAAAACAGTTTGTCTATACTTTCACATTTCCACTGGTCGCCGTGCTAGGGCTACTGGTCATGATAAGAACTAAATACAGAAATCGACTTGATACAGACTCAGAATAAAGGTTAAAATTGTCCAAAATTACTCCTAACAGTGATTCCATTTGCGACAAGAAACAAGGACACCCATCCCATTATTTTAGAAAGACATTTCTTTTGACACTTTATATGTTACCTTTTATTCAAATAAAAACCTTATTTTCTTCAACAGTAAATCTATCAATTAACCCGGCCACCGTCACCGAACCCGGTGCAGCATTATACTCGTCCATAGAGTACGGCACAAGTAGTCGCTAGTACCAGATTATGATTTGACGCGGCAAGTTCATGACCCAGATCACTGAGGTCGATACAGAGCTGCGTACTGCGTTCACGGGTATTTTACCTCCGATAGAACTCTTATTATTACTACATAAGGGTCATTCTTGTAACTCCGAGGTTTATAGAACGCGGTGTAACGCACGGATTGAGAATCGGATGCTTCTTTGTGACATAACGAAACAATGAACACAAGTAACTTTTGGAGGTCCGTTAACAATGTATAAAGTTTCTGCAATTGTCTTTTATACTACTCGTAATTAGATAATGCCCGCAACTCCGTTCTCGCGAGGAAAACACATTTCTGCATCAATAAAAATTATCCTTTGTTCTTTCCCGTCTCGAAAAATATCTCCAAAATTCATCTAAATTGGTTTAGCCGTTCAAGCGTGAAGTAACAGACAGACAGTCAGATTGTGTGTGTCTGGCTGTCTGTCTGTTACCTCTTCGCAAATCGCAGATACTATATTAGTGAGAACGAGAATAACATAATAATTATTCCGCGATTAACTTTGCCTTTTAATTTCATTATGGTACATGATGGAATGTGGCACAAAACTAATTATTATCACATGGGCAACCAAGGTCGATGCTGAGGTCGCGATGACGTGGGCTGAATGGTTACTCAATTCTCAATGGTTGAGTAAACGCACCGTTGGTTGTCTGTCTCATCTTAAAGTCCTCCTACACGTATGATGGTTTACCACGATTACCATGATTGGGGAGCCGTCTATAACTCTACAGTACACAATATTTTTCTATTTTCACAATTAACCTATTAGTAGTTAGTAGTACAGGTCTAGATGAGGCCCGCAACCCCGTTGCACAAAAATTCGTTTATCGCGTTGTAACCGTACACCTAATTACGGGATAAAAACTATCCTATGTCCTTTCCCGGGACTCAGTATTAAAAAGCATACCAAATTTCATCAGTTCAGCGGTTTAAGCGTGAAGAGGTAATGGACAGAGAGACACACTTTCGCATTTAAAATATTAGTATAGATTTTCTACAATCGCCCACTTCTCGTCCGCGCAAATGCAGTACCCCAATTAAGCAAGTGTAATTTTTCAGGGTGATAAGTACCTCATGTGCTTAATCCAAAGCTTAACCAACAACCATACCAAATCACATTATTAAAATCCGTTCGGTAATTTTCGCATGAATGAGTAACACATCCATTACATCTATCTTCACATTTATAACAGCAGCTATTATAGAATAGGCTACGAATAATAAAAACTAAGGAAACGTAACTCCCATACTTCAACCGTTTTAAATTTGGTTCCTTTTCTCACACTAAAATATGACAATAGCTACGAAACACACACTCAAATTTACGAAATAAAGCCGTTGACAATAATTGTCACTTCTATAAATACACAAAATTGTGTACCGAATACATGCACAAAATATTCATGTATTCGAGTCTCATTTTGTAGCCTCTTGGTGAAAGTTTTTGACGGAGTTACTCGACTTCCTTAGTTTTTATTGGAACGAAGTTCCTTATCGCACGTTGCGACTTCCGAAAGGGGGCTAGACAGAAAAAGTTGTAACGACACGACACAAAAGTGTCGTTACAACCGCACGGCTTACAACTATAGCAAAAATGCTATAGGTAGTTTTTTTTTTTCTTCTTTAATTTTTGCAACTTGACTCAGATTTGCGTATATTGTGCCACAGACAAGGGTATGAATAATTTTTATCGTCGTTTTACTATAATATCGTCATGTCTAAAGTCTAGTCAAAGTCTAAGTAAAAGTCAAAGCAGTCAAGGAGTCAAGGCGGTCAATCAATTCAGTAAAGTGGTAGATGCTTTACTGAAACTTTCGACGGAGTTTTGGAGGGAACACAAAAAAGCACGTTTCTGAAAGTCTCAGCATTTGCCTACAAAGTGTGCACGATAACGAATATCTAATGGTTAATATTCTACCAATATTACACATTAAAAACCCAGATAACACAATTTTAGGAAAATAATACAAAAACACAACAGCACTCTTTCACATTCTCGGCAAAACTCCCAATGCTATAGTTGTAAGCCGTAAGAGCGTCCGTGGCCTAATGGGTAGACCTTTGGTTCGCACTCGTAGAGGGTGCAGGTTCGATCCCGGGTGAAGGCGTGTACCAATGAGACATTTTCTGATCTCAAGTCATAATACATGATAATACGGACACTCATACGGTGAAGGAAAACATCGTGAGGAAACCCGCACATGGTTGGTCCCAGACGTATTGACTAGGCCGACTATGTTGCGAGAATACCGTATGTGCTTGGGCAACCATACAGTCATTTAAAAATCTTGTCCCAGGCACTACAGTATTTGAGGAGTGGCTACTTCGCTCTGAAAATACTGTAAAAATCATACACAACGGATGCAAAGGCCTAGTTTTTAAGCCGTGCGTGCGCGTGTTTCTCTCTCTCTTTTTTTTTCTTTTTTTTTTTTTGTTGAGTGTATACACGTTTTTTGTACATAAGAAATAACTTCGTTCCATCCGGGTGTCCCTTGACACCTCTCAAGTTTTTTATTTGTAGAGAATAGGCCAGTGTTTTTTAACCTGTGGATTGCGACCCCTTGGGTGGTCGCGAAATATTTTTTCATACCAGGAAAGTCGCGTCATAAAAAAGGTTCAAAAACACTGGAGTAGGCTATAAGTTGGCAATAAATTATCTAGCAAAGTCAATGACGTTATTCAATTTAGGTGAGCCATTTTGACATTTGCGCTTGTGCTTGCAAGATCCACTGCAAATATAGCGTGTTTGTGGTCCGGAACGGCGTGGGCGCTCAACCGATGAGTTGATTGTTCTAATGTAATAGCTTCTAGTTAGTTGATATAGTAGTAACATAATTTTTGGAATACGGTGCCCTATTAGCGTACATCCATACTTAATATTATAAATGCGAAAGTGTGTCAGTCTGTCTGTTACCTCTTCACGTCCAAACCGCTGAACCGGTTTTGTTGAAATTTGGTACGGGGATACTTTGAGTCCCGGGAAAGGACATAGGATAGTTTTTGTTGCGGAAAAATGTACGGTTCCCGCGTGATACAGACCAGGGTAGAAGCCTTTAAAAATAATAAAAAGTTAAAAAAATAATACCTAGTAGGATAAAACCCATTAAAAAAGGAGAATATTATTTAAAAAATCGGCCAAGTGCGAGTCAGACTCGCGCACGAAGGGTTCCGCACCGTTGTAGAGCGAAAGTAGGCAAAAAAATCGAATTCTTAGTAATAGAGTCCCGTTTTTACCCTATGGGTACGGAACCCTAAAAATGAAAGAAAAAATAATTTACGGGCGATCTGAGGTCGGTTGAGGTGAGTATTTAAGGGTAAAAAACGGTTTATCTCGATTTCCGGCAAAACTGAAAGTCCTATGGAAAAAAGTCAAATGGCAAAGTTGTAAGTTGTAGGTAATAAAAAGATCTAAAACTTTTTTATTTACACTTTTTTCACATGACCTCAAAATTTATGTGAAAAATTAAAAAAAAAACAAGTTTTTGGTTTCTTATTTTTATCTTAAATACAAAATTATTATTTTTTTCACGAAATTTGATGAAAACTTACCTTTTCATATCCCAAATACGCTGTAATTTATTTGTTTAGAAATATTTATTTTTTCACCTTACTTTGAATTAGTATCGAAAAAGCACCCTAATTTTCAATCGAAAATTCACCCGTCAAAATATCAGCTTCTTTCAAAAAGTTGGTATGCTTTCTGTTCGTTGAAATCTCTACTTTCTGATGGTGAAAAAAAAATATTTTACTACAGTAAATCTTTTCAGAAAATGCAAAAAATCGAAAAAATTATTTCATCTCAAAAATGTGATTGCTGCAATTTGTTTCAATTAAAAAGTTCATTTATTTAATTCTAATTAAAAGATAAAAATAAGAAACCAAAAACTCGATTTTTTTAATTTTTCATATAAATTTTGAGGTTATGTGAAAAAAGTGTAAATACAAAAGTTTTAGATCTTTTTATTACCTACAACTTTGCCATTTGACTTTTTTCCATAGGACTTTTAGTTTTGTCGAAAATCGAGATAAACCGTTTTTTACCCTTAAAAACTCACCCCCATCGGGGTTCCCGACCTCAGATCGCCTGTAAATTAATTTTTCTTTCATTTTTATAATATTATCCTCCTTTTCTAATGGGTTTCATCCTACTTTTTTTTTTGGCTTTAAAATTTATCGACCCTGGTCTAATAAGCGAATTTTGCCACAACGTAAAGAGTCGCGGGCGTCATCTAGTACTACATACTTGTAAATATTATAATAATAATCAAAACGCGTATAAATATGAATAATTTAATTAAATTTAAATATTACCTTCATGTCTTGAACATTCTATACACATAATAATATAAAGGTATAGTACAAATGCGCAAGTGTGCCTGTTACCGCTTGATATGCAATTTCGTATGTTCAAGGTACTTTAAATTCTGGAAAAAAAACATGGAATAGACTTGATCTCGAAAAATTGGCCGGCCGATGGCCTACTTTATGGGTGTTTTCCAATAAGAGCATTATAGCGCATTATGCGGCATAATGCTTAACGTTGAATGTTTCAACTACAGCACCGCTTCGCACAATCAAGCACTATCAAAAGTAGTGCTTTCGCTTGATGCGTGCAATGGATACCAACTGTGGTCTGTGACAGAAAATTAGTTTCAGCATAATTCGGCATTGTGCGCCACTGAGTCGCATTATGCTCTCTAATTGGAAAACTAGGTATATCTGCGCCTTTCATCGTAAGCGGTACAGTAGTCATGTCACGACTGACTAATAAAAGTCATTGTTTTGAATAATTAATAAATAAAATAAATAAACGTTTATTACTCACTTCAAACTTAACGCAAACAGCGATTAATTGTAAATTGAGTATCGAGAAAGCGACAATGTTTATAATGCAGACTGCATCACTGCGGCGAATCGAAACTCATTGGTTTCACTTTGCTAAGCGAACATCTTGATTCTTGTGATTATTACTTTTGACTTAGGGTTCCGTACCCAAAGGGTAAAAACGGGACCCTATTTAGTATATACCCTATACTAAGACTTCGATGTCTGTCCGTCTGTCCGTCTGTCTGTCACCAGGCTGTAACTCAAGAACCGCTATAGCTAGACTTCTGAAATTTTCACAGATTGTGTATATGTGTTGCCGCTATAACAATAAATACTAAAAATAAAATAAATTAAATATTTAAGGGGGGCTCCCATACAACAAACGTGATTTTTTTGCTATTTTTTGCTCTTAATCAATAACGGCAACACATAGGCAATTGAAATGTTCTCAAAATACTTAATTGTATTTGTACTTTAATAATTAATTATAAAATTTAAATAAATTAAATAATTGAGGGGGGCTCCCATACAAAAAATTCAATTTTTAGCCTATTTTTGCTCTGTAGTGGTACGGAACCCTGCGTGCGCGAGTACAACTCGCACTTGGCTGATTTTTATTATGGAATATAGCGCAAAGCTTGTTGCTTTAAGAAGGCGACTAACCCCAAATTGTCGATTTTATAAATCATTTTTAGACTTGATAATAAGCCCCGAATTGTTTAATTTTCTAAACCTAGATACTACATTATATTTCCAAGAATCTGATCTGAGCGAAAACACGATATCGTAAAATTTTCTCGATAGAAAAAAATCACAAAGATGCATCTAACTTTGACGAATTTTTCCTATATTGCCAAAACCATGCATTAAACTGAGTTAATATTTTTACACATCATATAAAATTCTATCACCGAGGGTTCGACCTAGCGGATTTTTAATATTCTCTATATTTTAAGATTTTAAGATATTTAAGAAAAACCACATTCGCGCTTCACCGCTAGATTTGTCTCACCTCTCAGTCGCCAATAGTCGCGTTCGCGCGCGCCTGAGGAGAGGGCGTACTTCCTTTGCCTTTACTCCGGATTGAGAAAATATTTAATCGAAACCATGGGAAACAAACAAAAATTCAATAAACACACTAAAAGCAACCTTTGCAGGAGAAAACGGGAGCCGATGAACAATTGTAGAAGGCTTTTTAATTTAAAATAAAATATGTATATTTGTTTACAAATATGATAATATTATCATGACAAATAATTTGTCAAACCCATATGTTGCGGCCGCACATGCGTAGTGCTTCGTGCTTGAGACGATACCATTGGGCGATCTGCGTGTATCGTCCAATGGTATCGTCTCATAGCACGAAGCTTCGTGACGATAGACGAATCAGCGGCCGCGGCAATAGAGTCTAATAAAATAAATCGGCTTTAAATCGATATAGTTTTGACAAAAACTAGTATGACAGCGATTTGAAAATCGATTTGATTTCAATGAATGTCGTACTCGATACTATGGAAATATCGAATAAATTTCTTCGGAACAACGCTACGGTCTAGAAATGATAAGATAATTGTCAAACAGTGATAACATTATAATATTATATGCAAAATTCACTACATACTTCGACTATTCGCTTGATTATGAATAATAATTAGAGTATGAACAAAGGTGATGGCACATTTATGAAAGGATTAAGAAGAGTACATAATATACTACATAATATATTATAAGGTCTTTTATACCTGTGATATTGCCGTTTTGTTTAAAAAAAATTCTTTTTAGGGTTCCGTACCCAAAGGCTAAAAACGGGACCCAATTACTAAGACTTCAATGTCTGTCTGTCCGTCTGTCTGTCTCCAGGCTGTATCTCAAGAACGGCTATAGCTAGACTTCTGAAATTGTCACAGAATGTGTATATCTGTTGCCGCTATAACAACAAATACTAAAAATAAAATAAAATTAATATCTAAGGGGGCTCCCATACAAAAATTACAATTTTTGGGCTATTTTTAGCTCTATGACGGTACGGTACCCTTCGTGCGCGAGTCCGACCCACACTTGGCTGATTATTTCGAACTTACTTATTTCTGTTATTCAAAGTAATCACACCTGCAATCAATGCACGTTCACCAACGCAGTGGCAGTGTATAGATGCCATTATTGAAAATGTCAGCCGGACGGCAGACTACTGTAACACTTCTAAGGCATTTTGAGAGGCTGTCTCTCGCGAATTAAATTTTCTTCCGGTTAAAAGTTTTCCCAATTTTGGAAAAGGTAATAGTCGGTATGGCAGATGAGGGAGAGCTTCCAAAAAAAATGGGGTTGCGCGTTGTCATCATGGAGCAGCGGAGACGATCAATTGAGAAAAACTAGTTGCAGACGTACGAGCATCGCCATCATTGTGGGCAGTTTTCAAGGTACACATCTGCAGTAATGCTCTCGCCGTTTTGTAAAAAGCTGTGACTTATCACACCGGCAATTAGACCACCAAAGTGTGACCATCACATTTCTAGGGGTGATTTTTCGTTTTGCACATTGCTTTGGTGTCGAACCAGGATCTTACCAACTTTCTGAGCATTTTCAAGTGTCAACCGAATACCATTTTTCAAAAATACATGAATTTTAGGCGAATTATGAATAAAAGCACTTTATATAGAAAAAAAATCTAGCTAGTTACGAGTTTCTAATTAAGGCCAAAAGTTCCAGTTTTTAAGTTTTTAGCTCTTTAAAAGAGTGAGTCGTAAAGAACTTTATGAAAGCTACTAAAATTTACTACGATTTTGTCTTTCAAACTTTGTATCTAACTCCAATCATTGCCTTGCTATGAGCATTGTGGCCGATTTTTTTCAAATACACAAATCAACAAAGTCTTATGATATTTGTGTTTTATGAAATATCTGAAAATATCTAAGAATCTATTTGAAAGACCGTAAATGAAAGAATTTTAGCTTATTTTTAAAGTTATTAATAACAAAAAAACTTCCGGATAGTTTTATTTCTATGAAAAAATCATTAGTCTTTCTATGGCTAAAGAAAAGTTATAAGCCAACAAATCTATATTTCGTTTTATGAAACTGAAAATTTATTCGAAAAAGACAAAATCTTTGACATTTTCTTGCCAATAGATTAAATAATAAATATTCGATACTTGGTATAGAGTACGTGGGAGATCCATGCTTCGGCACGAATGGGCCAGCTCGACCGGAGAAATACCACGTTCTCATAGAAAACCGGCGTGAAACAGCGCTTGCGCTGTGTTTCGCCGAGTGAGTGAGTTTACCGGAGGCCCAATCCCCTACCCTATTCCCTTCCCTACCCTCCCCTATTCCCTTCTCTTCCCATCCCTGCCCTCCCCTATTACCCTATTCCCTCTTAAGGGGCCAGCAACGCACTTGCAGCTCTTCTGATGCTGCGAGTGTCCATGGGCGACGGAAGTTGCTTTCCATCAGGTTTGCTCGTTTGCCCCGTTATTTCATAAAATAAAAAAAAACCTAAACATACATTTTTTGAGCCTTTCCCAAAATCTTCGAAATGTATTCCATTACTGCAATCTGGAAAATGTGAAAGGTTGTTTTTTCACGAGTTTGGAAGATTGATAATAAATTAATAATGGTAACACTATATGGGACGTATAATGGCTCTCGAGGATGGTTTAATCGACGTAGAATTTCCCGAACACGTGATTTTAGTGTATCAAATGAAATTTGAGCTGGGGTTTTTATCAGCACCAGCATCAGTGACGATTTTAGTGATACCATGGCGGATAACTCCGCCGTTTGTTGACGGATTTCCAAAATTCTTTTGTTATTGTATAAGATGCAGTCCGAATTTCATAACATGTTAACAAAAGTGGTGATCTGATGGTGCAATTCATGAGAAATTGAGGGGAGCTAAAAGGAGGAAAGTAGCTGACCCGGAAAACATTGTTTTGCCATTTAATTTCTTTTCTAGTATCAATATAAAAAGTAAATAAAAACCTATTGTCAGGCCTAACGAATGTACATAGCATTACAATCGGTTGAACCGTTTTGGATGAGTTCGCGCACAAACACTGTGCCCCGAGAATTTTATATATACATATTTGACTAGATGAATGTATGTATGCAAAATTTCATGGAATCGATTGATCAGTTCGCACACAAACATTGTGACATGAGAATTTTGTGTATTTTAATCTGACAAATGTTAATATATTTTACGCAAATACACACAAAAACTAACCAAATTCGGACGTGGACGAAGACGTGGCTAGTAGATTATATTAAAATATAAAGTTATTATATTATTGTAACAACTACAGCTTAGGAATTCTAACCAGAATCGACCAGTAGTGTCAGAGCCTATTCTATTTCGATAAATAAACATATCATAAAGTATTACTAGTGTAAAAAAGTATTAATTTGATTCTCAAAGTAAGTACAGATGGAAAATGTGACTTGAACTTCTCAAAATTTTATCTGATATATTTGATTATACTACGTTCGTACAAAAAGTGGTTACGAGAGTAATATTACACAAATTTATAGCCGCGGTGACATATTGAATGAGTTGGGCGAGTGCGGGGGGTATGAAGTGCGCGGGTGAAAACCGATTTTTTTCCTTCATAGGTCGCCCTCTTAATATATTTTAAACTATATTATTTCTATATTGTATGATAACAATATCTGCCTGTTAGGTACCGCTTGACGCTTAAACCGCAGAACCGATTTTGTTAAAATTTGGTATGCAGATACTCGGTGTCCCGGGAAAATACATAGGATCCTATGGACAGGACACTATCGATAGTTTTTGTTCCGGAAAAATGTAGAATGTAGATACAGTTCTTGCGCGATAAACGAATTTTGTCACAACGATGTTGCGGGCGTCATTTAGTAGGTACCGTATGCTCAGAGTCAGACCAAATAACTTTTTATTTGGTCTGAGCTAGTATGAAGAATGAAGATACTTTGGAGTCTCGGGAATGGACGAAGGATATTTTATCCCGGAAAAATATAAGCGATTTGCCGCGCGAACGATGTTGCGACTTGCGAGCAAAATCTAGTACTTAATAAATAATTGAGCAATTAATATCCTAATCGTAAGTGAATACCGTAGAATGCAGATATATATACAGTTGCCGACGGAAAAGTAACAAGTGTACTGCTTTATATTATGTATTACAGAAGACTGTTTTGGACATTTGGGACTGCTCTGAAGTGATAAATAAAATCTAAGCAGTTATCCGTCGGCATTTGCTAAGCAAAATATGGAGGAGGTTCATGGAAAAAGGATATTTTAGAAGTTGGCTCTCGGATATTTAAACTCGTTGCTATCTGGTAATAAAGTAGTCTAAGCAAATAATTACAAAAATGCTTCTTAGCACTTCTTACGAAGAAGCTGAAAACATAATAAAGGTTATTGCATAAGATCTCCATCGTACAAAGTCCGCATATATTCACACATACACGAAATACGAATAAAAGCACGCTATCACTCATAGTTCATACACATATACTCACCCCCACACACACTTGTACACTCACACACCACACACTAGACATTACCTCTAATCTCATTGTAAATTTAAAAAACTATTGTAAGTGTTAATATGTTAATTAATTTAAAGTTCATGTAAATGTCCCGACTGGCCCCACAGGACAGGCTATGCCTAGTGTGGGGATTTGTCCTTAACTGAAGTGTATAAGTACTTTTAATGTAATTTTTCCGGAAATAAATTATTTGTATTTGTAAGTATAGAAAAGTATTAGACGGGGTTTTTGGTATTCCAGAATGATTTAAAGTTAAAATAATTATTTTAATATTATGGTGATTTAAAAAAATATATGTAACTATTCCAAAATTTTGAATACTTACCTGTAAATTTACAGGTATTCAAAATTTTGGAATAGTTATGTGGCGGTACCCACAATTCGCCTAACATTCCTGCATCGCGCTATCGAAGTTTTCTAAGCGCGTCGGTATATCCCACAGTTACATAAAATAATTTAATTTATTGCAATTGTAAAAAAAAATCGATATTTGTTGTCTGGATTTTTTGGCCAGGGGTGGCTGAAGCCAAAAGCTTTGTTTGGACATTAGTGTCCACCTGCTTCTTTGAAAGATTTATGAAACCGTAAAAGATCCCAAAACCGTATCCACAATAAAGAAAATACAATAGAAACATGGCAACATCTGATTCAGCGTTCCTTAAAATACATTTCGTTTCTACCCTCTCAACTCGTATCGGTAATAGAATATTCGAGTCCTCCCAATTCAGACATCAATCTGTACAATCATCCATGTGAGTCGAATCACTTTTTCCTTATTGCTTTTTCGATAAGTATGTATTTAGGTAGCAATTTTATTAACCGACTTTATTGCTGAGTATTGAAACGCAAAATGCAGATGGATATTGTCTGTAAATAACTGATTCTAGAAAGACCAGCTAATACGCACTAACATGCGATTGATAACACTTTCCCCGAGGGAAACGCCGTCGCCGTCGGCGCGGTGTTTGCGATGACGCTGAGTATAATATTTCATACCAAAACAGCTGCTTTGGTATGAAATATACTCCTGCCTTCTACTTGAACCTTATCTTGATAATAACTTTGTTTTTGGTCACGCAGGGGTATGTCTGACTGGCCGACGCGAAGAGCCGAGTCTACCACTAAAACCACCTGCAATTTGCCCTCAGCCATAGAATTATAACCTTCCCTCAGCCGTATACGGAGAGATCACACCCTCCACGACCTACCTAAAAAGGGACCGGGCTTCCACCAAACGGAATTGGGCACGCTCCGGCAAATCTTGATAATACCTCATATTGTAGCCAACAACAATAAAATAATAATATTATGGTCTATAAGCTTTAACTATAAAGATAAATGCTTGGTTACTCAACGCGCAGTTTACTTTTATGATTGTCAATAATCTACACATCGGCTGCGAACAAAACGTGCGGTTACCACTTTTAGCGTTCCACACCCGCTAACGGGAAAAATAAGCGAGCCTGCGAAAACCCAACACATAGAGTTGACTTATTATTGACTGCAAGGCTTATCTTATCCGCTATCAGTCAATATCAGCCAATTAAGCCACCGCGAGACCTTGGCTGTGTACTGCGCCGCCTCTCCCACACTGTTGTTTCGCGTACTTATTAAAAACGACCAAACGGAAGGTACGATATTGCGCGAGGACGGGCGGAGCGGGCGCCAGGCGGCAGGCCGCGCCGCACGGCCAAGGACACGCTGACGTCAGCCTGACCTAATCGCGACTCGCGAGCCACATACGCCAGAAGTGATTTCACCGCCCCGCGGAACTCCCTCGGGGCCGAGGGACAATACTCAATAGTATCGGTCGGCCGACGTCGCGGAGATCGATCGCATGTAAATAAACACGATAGCAGACCGTCGCCAATGTTTTGGTTCGTCCGCACGTTGAGTCAACGTCCGCGTCCACAACACGGGCACGCGATGCGCCCCTCCACCGCGCCCGTGCCGCGCTGGCCGTGCTGGGTGCACTCCGCGGCCCGCCGCGCGCCTGGCCACTCACCTTTTTGAGCTGGAAGTGCTCGGGGCGCAGCGTCTCCTGGATCTCCTGCTCCGTGCCGCGCGGCGCCGCCTGCACCGAGCTGCGGAACCCGTCCAGCACGCCCTTGAAAGTGAACTTCTTCATCGTGAATCACGTGTCGCGCGGATCCTTTGTCCGAAGGCCGCTCGGCCTCGGCTACATCACAGCCATCCGCCGCGGACAGCGAGCCGGTTTTGGCAGAGGAAGGTCCGTCTCCCGCGCTCGCGCCGCTACTGCGCAGGGCAGCCCGGGCCGCCGACGACACGCGCCCGCCTCGCCGACGATCGACGAAAACTAGGCGAGGCACCGCCTCCGGAATGTACGGCAATGCGGTTTCGAACAGATCGATACACGGGAAAAGCGACACACGCGCATTGAGCGCGAATTTGACACGCGCCGTCACTCGGCTCACTGCAAACTGACCGTAAAAGTGCGAGAAGGTCGATTGATCCCACCGAGCGCGCTAGCGACAGAGATAAATACACTTTGCGCATGCAGTCTCATACGTGACTCGCTACAGAAAAATTCACAGCTGATATCAGCTTGCCACTATCGGCGCTAGAGGCCGTCCCACATGATAATAAAAATTAAAATCAAAAAATGACAACATAATGACCCACTTCTTCTTCGAGCTATAATGTCAAAAATCTGTCAAAAAAACCTTTGACATATGCTGTCAACACACTGTCAAAAATCAAAATATGGCATCCGCCATTGTCAGCGTCAGCTGTTATCTGTCACTTCGTTGTGATTTCGAACGTCGCAGTTTATTTTCATAAAAACTATAAAATATCCATAAAATATCTATTTTATTGAGGAAAGTACAAACAAAATTTACACATTTTATTTGGAAACATGTCTCTTAAAGTGGTGTCCAGAAGCTTTCGGACCTTGAGTTACGTTGGAAGTTACAAAAAAATCCGAGACCGGCCGCTAAAGTGAGTAAACTTCTATCGAGTACCTACCCAAAACAAGCTGCGAAACCGGTAGAAGCGTTTTTACTTGTACTAACGTAAAGCAAGAATTATTTTTATAATTAATGCATTTTTATACATAATTCTCTCTTTAAATATTACATCAATTTTTTACTTACATGTTGCACAAAAACTTAGGTTCCTTTTAGTTAGATAGTTACTTGGTTTATCAGATTATAGATAAACTCTTGACACACTTAAAACTTAATACAAAGAGATATCTTTGAGTTTGATGCCGCAATCATCATGACTTTTATAAAATATAAGCATTGTTTTTTATTAAAAGTAAATTAGTATTTAGGATTAGTACCAAATTCTTTGAATTAAGTATTTTTGTAATTGATTAAGCTAATGTATTTGTATTTAACACCTCCATCGTGGGTATCGCAGACACAATAGATTTTCAATTGTTATGCGGCAGCCGGCTGCCGCTTGGGGATTGATTTGTTAACAAATTAACTGCCAATGCAGTCAATATTGATTGGCTGATTGGCTAATACTGATTGTTCAGTAAATTAATAATTACATACCTACAGATTTTTTCTCTGAGTAATATTTGAAATCTAGAGTATTGCTTTCACAGCATATTAAAATGTAAGCTATACAGAGAAAACTATGATCGCCTCTGAGCAAGATTACAACATATAATTTTAAAATTACAGACTATACTATGCAGCCATTATTGGTGCTGGCTATGTCGCATACACACAACATAAAAACAACAAAGCGGAGATGAAGGAGATCATGTCACTCCGGAGCTACATGGCGGAACCAGTGACACCTAGCAGCCAACTCGAGAAGAACCCCGATGACATGAAGACGCAGATGGAGCTGCTCATTATGAGGATACAGGCGGAGTTCTGTAAAGCTCTTGAGAAGGAGGAGGATATGGTAATTATAATTTGCTGTAAAAATGCAGATGGAGCTGCTCATTATGAGGATACAGGCGGAGTTCTGTAAAGCTCTTGAGAAGGAGGAGGATATGGTAATTATAATTTGCTGTAAAAATTACAGTTGTGTCTCATGTTGACTAGGCTACAGAATTACATAAAATTTGAAATATAAAATAAGTACAAACACAAACAAAATTTTGGTATTTATAATTTTCATGAATGAAGGTAGCATAATAATTTTTCCACTTATTTTACTGACTGTAAATTAGTATTTTTCTCTTGTAGGCGTGGAGTGGTGAAAGGCCAGAAGATGATTTAGATTACGACCCTGACATGTTCGTACCAACTCCGGTATGGAATTTGTAATAACACTAACCATTTTTAATATAACATGGTTTACCTTCCCATCTGTGTCCTACACAAAAAACAAGAATAAATGACATAAATGACAACATGTTACCCTTTTGACTACTTATCTGTGAATAAATGATCTTGATTCTTGATTCATGAAAATAAACCTTTATAAAATAAGGAAACATTGTTCATAACTGTTTACTATATTGAAAATGCATGCCAACTGGCCTCTATTATTATTCATATACTACATAGAAAACGTAGAAATTCATATAATTCATATCACATTGACTTATTGCTAGTCAGTACTTAAGAATATACTTAAGCCCCTTTACTAACAAATCTATTTAAGTATATAATTATACCGGCAGAGCGATTACTTGTTGTTTTAGTGAAGCTACCTATGCCACATTACACGATACCATAATGTGCTCCAGGCTCTATAGCTACAGAGCCAGAGACGCACATACAGTGTTGTCCATCTCGCTCACACGCCGTTGCGTTCTCTTTGTTTTTGTTGGTAGTTTTGCCCCCTGGCCCTGGCATGTATTGTACCATCAAAGAAATTGATTCATAGGCAGTTGACAGACAGCTACTATGTCAGTTGGTGGGGTTATGTCAGTTCATTATTAGACGTGATCTGATATGGTTGGGTTTGATTTAATGCGACCAAATTACGTAGGTCCGCCTCCTGCCTATGAATCGACTTCTCTGATAGTACCTATCTTACCTACCTATGACAATTTTATTTTTTTACACCACGCACAGGAGGCAAAGTTCAAAGTGGACAGGTGGACGCGCGCGGAGGGCGGGGGCGGCATCACGTGCGTGCTGCAGGACGGGCGCGTGTTCGAGAAGGCCGGCGTCAACATCTCCGTGGTGTCCGGCACGCTGCCGCCGCCGGCTGTGCAGCAAATGAAGAGCAGGTGGGTCATACATCTAAGACTAGACGTAAAAGTGATAAAGATAAGACCGGCAACGCACCTGCAGGTCTTCTAATGTTGCGAGTGTCCATGGGCGACGGCAGTTGCTTTCCATCAGGTGACCCGTTTGCTCGTTTGCCCCCTTATTTTATAAAAAAAAAGATAGTGTATGATATGAAATTTGTAGAGATTTGTATGAGAAATTACTTAACTGATTTTCAAGGGTATGGAACCTCCATACCCTTCAAAATCAGTTCAGTCGTTTAAGCGTGAAGAAGTAACAGACAGACAGACAAACTTTCGCATTTACGATATTAGTAAGTATGGATTAATATGAATTCCAGAGGCAAAAACTTCGAGAACAAGGAGCTACCGTTCTTCGCGGCGGGCGTGAGCGCCGTCATACACCCGCGCAACCCCATGGTGCCCACCATACACTTCAACTACAGATACTTCGAGGTGCAGGACAAGAACGGTCAGTTTCATAGCTATTTGCTATACGCTAGGTACATCTTACTTGCGCAGCAATCTGAGGTGTGTGGTGGTGGTGCGGTGGTGCCTAATTAGGTATTGGCAATTTAACAGTTAACTTTATGACTACAGAAAGTTCTTTTATTGGTATTTATTGTATTTTCAAACAAAAATACGAGTCGCTAATAATAGGGTGACTGCCAACGATGGAGTAGTTTATCCTAATAGGAAATGAGTAACAAAATGCTAAAAAGTTAAGGAGATTTAAATAATAAAAATACCGATACCGTCTTAACAACTTCGCTGCGTCGAATTATTTTATCGCGCTAGAACCGCACATTCTTTTGAAAAAAAATCTTGTAATATGTTTTCCCGGGACTCGAAATATCATCCAAATCGATTCCCTCACAATTAACGGATGTCGGCTGAACGTAGTTGCTGCTAACATCTACTTTAAAAAAAATCAAAACACGTCGCTAATATTTTTCAGAGACGCACTGGTGGTTCGGCGGCGGCACCGACCTCACTCCGTACTACCTCAACGAGGAGGACGCGGTGCACTTCCACCTCACGCTCAAACACGCCTGCGACTCGCACGACAAGTCCTTCTACCCCAAGTGAGTATAGCTCTGTGGTACCCAGTACCCACAATAGGGATGTTGACAAGGTCAAAGATTAGCAGATTTTTTTAATAAAATAAAGATATAACGGTAAAAAATAAGCATTAATTGTAAAATTTTAGCTCTATAACTATGTATTTTTAGGGTTCCGTACCCAAAGGGTAAAAATGGGACCCTATTACTAAGACTTCGTTGTCTGTCCGTTTGTCTGTCTGTCTGTCTGTCTGTCTGTCTGTCTGTCTATCCGTCCGTCCGTCCGTCTGTCTGTATGTCTTCAGGCTGTATCTCAAGAACCGCTATAGCTAGAATTTTGAAATTTTCATAGATTGTGTATATCTGTTGCCGCTATAACAACAAATACAAAATAATATTAATATTTAAGGGAGGCTCCCATACAAAAAACGTGATTTTTGGCCAATTTTTTCTCTATAACGGTACGGAACCCTTCGTTCGCGAGTCAGACTCGCACTTGGCCGATTATTTGTTATGCGCCTTCAAAGTAAAGCCTTCAAAAATATTTGTATACCATTCGATAACTTATGTGATTTAAAGCAACTTTTGTTATGTAACCACTTTCATAAACGCAATAATTAATAAAGTTTTCCCGCGATGCGTACAAGCTACTCAACGGTGACTTCATAATAGGCTACTTGACCTATATTCAATTTCATTGAACAATTAATGCATATTTCTAGTAGAACTTGGCCTAGGAAACCGTATTTTACCCTTATCATCAAATAAAAGCTTATGATTGATAAATAAAGTTAATTTGAAAATATGATTTTATATTTTTTAATTTGTACTGACGAAAACGCTTTTGCGGTACTTCCGATTTGGATGTGACGTCATCACACTAGTAATTTAATATCTTTTACTTATCGCGCTCGTTGTATGTAAGTTTATTTGTACATAAATAATAAGAATAAGCCTAGAAAGATTTGTAAAATATATTTTCTTGAATAATTTAAATAAAACATCAGTTTTATATATTATCTCCATTTATTGTAGTGCGGAAATGAAATGGCCAAAACTTTTCTCTAAAAGTTTTCAACATTAAAAATGATTTCTAAATTCTTTTCTAATTTTTTGGCACTGTATAATATGTATAAAGAAAGTATAAAATACAAAAAATATGACGTCACACTATGGCGGACAGTGTTTTCAGCGCCATTTAAAAGGCATATTTTTCAATCAACATTTTTATGGGTTTCTACTGTTTAAAATATTAAAATATTAGTTTTTTTTTGGTGAAAATGAATGATTAAGAAGCGATTAGCATGAAGAAAAAAAGTTGGTCAAGTAGCCTATTGAGTAGCAGTTTGTATGGAGAATTTCGGGCAGGTCTATTTATGAGAATTTTTAATTGTTCTATATTAGAAAGTTTTTTAGCTAACACAATAATTCTTTCACCGATGTTTCTATTTCGGAAAGGTCCTTTAATTACCATCATGAAAAGAAAATAGTCATCATGCCTATTAACTCCACATTCCTGCATCGCGCTATTGAAGTTTTCTAAGTGCGTGCGGTATACACGAAAGCTGAAATCAATCAGGCAGTGTGCAATAAAATTGTTTCTCCCTATTGTAAGGGGCGCAGCGAGGATGTCGCATTTTTATACAAGTTTTTATTCTATGTATTTTAAAAACGTTCCGATCCAAAAATCTTTTTAGTTTCTCTTTATCTACATATATTACTTATCTGGCCTTGTTCTTGTGTTCACTTTCTTTACTATTCCCACTGATTTTACAAACTTTTATAACTCGTAATGAACACGTCAATAATAATAATATAATCATTGTTCTAAACAATGTCTATGATTATAGATTCAAGAAGTGGTGCGACGACTACTTCCTATTGACACATCGTGGGGAGCGGCGCGGCGTCGGCGGGATATTCTTCGACGACGTCGACTATCCCGACCGTGAGCGGGCATTCGCCTTCGTCACCTCATGTGCTGAGGCCGTCATACCGAGTTATATACCGCTGGGTAATGCTGTACCACAATAGACAGAACTAAGGAGTTCCTCGAGTCTACGCGAATTGGGCGCGAGTACCACTTTCGACATGTTTCATGACTGAGTAACGCATTAGTCGTAGGTTACACGCTAAATCTGACATCAGTTCAGTCCATCAATCTGAGATTGACGCAAGATTGATGGCTAAAAAGTACATATTAAAAAAATTATCAGTCCATCAATCCGTGAGTTACACGTTCAGTTCAATCTGGTAAAGATTGACGGATCAGATTAATGAGAAACTGAACGTGTAACCTACCTCTTAGTACGGCGCACGCCGGCCAATATGACATATTACGTCAAACGTATAAAGCGTCTCCCAGACAGACGCGGCCTGCGGTGGCGGTGGCGGTCAGTTGAATGGCTTGGCCGCGTGGCCGCGTGTGTCTGTGTCGTTCCTAGAACTCTCAAGTCATCCAACTGACCGCCACCGCAGGCCGCGTCTGTCTGGGAGACGCTTAAACGAGATCTCTTCTGAGTCGGTCTACTCGTTAGTTCTGTTTACTCTGGTTGTACCATCGAAGAAATTGATTCATAGGCTGTTGACGGACCTACGCCATTTGGTCGGATTATGTCAATTCAATGTTAAATAATAAATATTAATTGACCCGCAATTGCCTGTTTGCACCTTCTCTTTAAAGTAGTCTTAAAAGAATTCCTAGACAAATTATATAATCTTGAACTGTTCTTGTGTTTACAGTTCAGAAACACAAGGACGCAGCGTACGGCTACGCCGAGCGTCAATGGCAGCTGCTGCGTCGCGGCCGCTACGTCGAGTTCAACCTCGTCCACGACCGCGGCACCAAGTTCGGTCTCCACACGCCCGGCGCCCGCATCGAGTCCATACTCATGTCGCTGCCTCTCACCGCGGTGAGTATAGAGAGAAAGAGATAGAGATACGCACGCTCGTGAGCTCGCACGCGAACACCGTCGCGTCGTGAGCAACGTACTGTCAGAGAAGTTGATAGGTTCATAGGTGGCGGGCCTAAGTAATTTGAACGCGCTATGTCAAACCCAGCCAGATCACGACTTAAGTTACTCGACCAAATAACATTGGTCGACTGACTTCTGCCTGTGATTCAATTTCTTCCATGATACATGCTCGCACGCCATCATGCACGCACATGGTTACGACCATTGCCATGTTTACAACTTATTATAAAATAAACAAAACACTCTTAAAAACTGTTTAAACTATTTATCATTGGGTATTTGTAAAGAACTGAGGTTGTTTATTAATAATTATTATTTACAGAAATGGGAGTACATGAACGTCCCAGCGCCGAATACACCCGAAGACAAGTTGATGCAGGTGCTCAAACAACCTAGAGACTGGCTGAAAATTGAAAATTCCAAATCAAGATCTCTGTAGATAAGTTAATTTTTTTTATCATAGATTGTGTTTATATTGCACTAAGAAAGTTTAACTATCCAGCTGATTGAAAAGCCCTTTTAGTGGAATCTTTGAAGAACTGATTTTATAAAACCCTATAATGTATAAGCTGCTTATAATAAGCAATATTATCAGCTGATGATATACTCTGATTTATAATCCTAGCCGGTGAAATGACATGTCATTTTTCATTCACTTGTCTTTGAACAGTTGGTATAAACTTTGGTATAAACTTATGAAGTTGGTAATTTATAATTTGGTGGCTTTAATGGGTGGTTTTTTTTTTTTTTTTTTCAATTACAAGTCGGAGTATAACATAATGCATTTAATACGGCTATTTATTTAGTTAAGAAAAATATTGTATATTTTTAATATGTATTTATATTTGAAATTTTATGATGTCATAATATAGGATGAAAGTGTAAAGTAGTGCTCTCTGTAACTACAAAAATGTTGAAATGGTTTAAAGAGTTTAGTTGTATAGATCTTAAAATATTATGTATAAGTATTGTTGAAAAGGATTGCAATATGTTTCAAATAAAATGGTGTTTTGAGCCATGTATACTTATTTACAAGAACATTGTCAATATAAACAACTTAAAAGTACTTAATTTTCGAATATTAGCTGTTTCGAATATTATCTTTTGTATTGAGGAAATGCGGTTACGCATCCCCGGCAGTCGGGGGAGGGCCCGTAAATAACTACTAAAACCCAAACGGTGATTTTGCTTTGCCGCTTTGGGCAGAGCCACGGGATACGTAGAATACACAACCGCAACCTTGCCAGAAAAAGCCCTTACTGCCTAGGGCCTAGGCCCTAGTTCCTACTAATGAAATATTCACACAGCGAATATCTTTACCTATCCTTTGTATAGGTAGCGGACAGCGGTAGCGTATATGACATGCGGGCCTTGATGCTTGCAGCTTGCTGCTCACAGAACACATAATATAGTCACGGAGTTGCTAGGTACTTGCATGACTTTATGATCTCGCAAGTGGAATGTTGAAAACGTCACTGTATGACAGATAGGGATGGGTAAGGCAGTAAAAACTGAGTCAGAGTAAAAACTCACCTAAAGTAAATACTGAGTATTTACTTTATAGTATGAGTATTTACTCACTGGACACAGTAAAAACGATTTGTTCAATATTTTAGGTTCTAATTACACTTAAAGAAATCAAAAACATTACAGAATAATGAAAAATACTTATAATTTAACAGATTCATAATTTTAAGTAAAATTACTAAAACAATGTATTTTCATTTTGAAGGTGTGTTGTTTTGAAGATCTTAACATGAGCTAAACATGGATTGTGGGCCAAAAGGTTTATTTGGAGGAGCCCTGAAGAAGAAAAAATTTGCGCAGTCACATGGTGGAAACTGGAAAGGCTTGTTCGACAGGATTAAGCGTAGTTGCAACAAGAATTCTTACAGCTCCATGCACCACTGCAGCTACTGAACGGTCCTTCACTGTTCAAAGTTTTATACATTCCAAAGTCCGAAACCGACTCACGACACAACGAGCTGCTAAAAGTACATTTGTATCGTATAATTTGAAATTACTGAATAAATATATTGATCGAGATGACAATCAAGAATAAGAGGAAAACGCAACCGCCGAATCAGATCCATTAAATAACAATGAGCCCTCTACAATTGCACTGATATCTGAACTAGATTTAACAGAATCTGGGACTAATTCAGATTAATCACTCTTAGGGTTCCGTACCCAAAGGGTAAAAACGGGACCCTATTACTAAGACTTCGTTGTCTGTCCGTCTGTCTGTCTCCAGGCTGTATCTCAAGAACCGCTATAGCCAGACTTCTAAAATTTTCACAGATTGTGTATATCTGTTGCCGCTATAGCAACAAATACTAAAAACAAAATAAAATAAATATTTAAGGGGGGCTCCCAAACAATAAACGTGATTTTTTCAGCCTTTTTGTTCTAATATATCAATAATGGCAAGAGGTAGGCACTTGAATTTTTCACACATTCTTTTGTTTAATGTGTACTTTAATATTTAATAATAATATTAAAATAAAATAAAAATTTCAAGGGGGCTCCCATACAAAAAACACAATTTTTAGCCTATTTTTGCTCTGTCCGATACAGAAAAAGGTAAAAATTGTTTTTTGTATGGGAGCCCCCTTGAAATTTTTACGGAACGCTTCGTGCGCAAGTCCGACTCGCACTTGGCCGATTATTTTTAGATTGTTGTTAAATTAAATTTTTTATCTAAGTATATATTTTTTCCAATGTTTGATGTTAACAATAATACCACATTTAAATAATATACCTAATCTTGTTTAATTTATAACCTACTAGCTGTGCACCGCGGTGTTACTCGTGGTTTAAGTAAATAAAAAATGTTTAAGTGATATTATGTAATAAAAAACCGGTCAAGTGTGAGTTGGACACGCCCATGAAGGGTTCCGCAGCAGCAATAAGATTTATTTTAATGAAATTAAAAGGTTTTTATATTTCAGTCGATTTAATGAAAGTTAAATTAAGTTCACCATTTATGGCGTATAAAAAAAAACTACTTGCTAGATTTCGTTCAAACCAATTTCCGTTGGTAGTTTTTATAGTAAAGTACATTATATATTTTTTTTAGACTTACCATGCCCCTATTTTAAAAGTTAGAGGGGGGGTGACACACATTTTACGACTTCGGAAGAGTCTCTCTCGCAAACTATTCAGGTTAGAAAAAAATTATATTATAAACTTCAATATGATTTTGAAGACCTATCCATAGATACTCCAGACGCATAGTTTAGGTGAAAAAAATTTTTTTTTGTTGGTTTAAGGTTTACCATTGACGCATAAAAAAACTATAGGTCTACCAGAATCTGATGGCAATTTTTGACAGCAGATTTCCAAAAAATATCCTTGATCATTGGATACATTTTTATATTTGCATGTTTAACACACAGAATCAGCCGCTATAAAAAAAATCAAAATGTTTTATTCCAATCACCCCGGTATTGCTAAAGTCAATTTATTTTCTCACTTTTTGCCATCAGATTCTGGTAGACCTATACTTGCTAGATCTCGTTCAAACCAATTTTCGTTGGTAGTTTTTATAGTAATGTACATCATATATATTTTTTAGACTTATCATGCCCCTACTTTAGAAGTTAGAGGGGGGGGGACACATTTTACCACTTTGGAAGAGTCTCTCTCGCAAACTATTCAGGTTAGAAAAAAACGATATTAAAAACCTCAATATGATTTTTGAAGACCTATCCATAGATACCCCACACGCATAGGTTAGATGAAAAAATTTTTTTTCTGTTTCAGTTGTACGGTACAACTGAAACAGAAAAAATTACGTTTTTGTATGATAGAAGCGTTAGTTCCTTTTCTCGCCACGTTCATTTAAAGCCTTGTCGAACTGTAGTTTAACTTTGCACATTTGTTTTTTTTTAAACAACACCTAAAGCCATTCTTAAGCCTTTGAATTTCAACTTAATATGAACCATATTTGATAATATGAAATTATAGGTCTACCAGAATCTGATGGCAATTTTTGACAGCAGATTTCCAAAAAATATCCTTGATCATTGGATACATTTATGTATATATATAATAAAAATATCCTTGATCATTGGATACATAAATGTATTACTATTTCATTTAAACTAATATTTTCGATAAAAAAATATTTTTCCATTATTTTTCCAATTTTTCAATTTTTCAATTTTTCAGAAAAATAAATTGAAAAATTTCCGAGCTTTGAAATTTTTCGGAAAATTACCCATCACTAGTTGTACCTATGGGGACCCCTAAAATTTAAAAAAAAATCCATTTTTGTATCAAAATCTCAATGCGGTTCACAGACTACATCTACTTACCAATTTTCAATAGTATAGCTCTTATAGTTTCGGAGAAAAATGGCTGTGACATACGGAGGGACAGACAGACAGACAGACATGACGAATCTATAAGGGTTTCGTTTTTTGCCATTTGGCTACGGAACCCTAAAAACATTGAAAAGTACTAATAATAGGGTCAAAACGGGACGATACATGGTTCTTTAACTCATCAAGCCCCATACGGGCACCGGTGGTCGCGACAACAATAGAATACAATAGCATTTCCAAGAATCCGCGATCGAAGGGTTAATGGTTTATGGTAGTGATTAATGATGATGATGATGAATGTAATTTGCATAGTAGCATATAATATGCTTTCCGTTCTTAAAACAACGTCGAAACTCCCAAACTTGTATCTACAAAGAGTCAGGAGTTCTCTCAGCACCTTCCGAACCATAGTATACCCGGTGCAAAATCTTACTTGTTGGTAGCATAATATGCTTAGAATACTGCTCACGAAACCAAAGTCACCACATGTTTCCATGTAAATTTTGAGGAGTTCCCTCGATTTCTTATGGATCCCTTCATCAGGTCTATCAGGTCAGGTATTGTAAAGTTTCATTAAAATCCGTTCAGTAGTTTTTGCGTGAAAGAGTAACAAACATCGATACATACATCCAAACTTTCGACTTTTTAATATTAGTAGGATATGTATATTGTATACCTATAATATACCTATGTCATTTTTTTATAACACCGACAAAATCGTCTGCCTAAATACCAAAATTAGGTAGTCTATCATCAAAATTAGGTATTCCATAGCTGAAATACCTAATTTTTCGTTACTGAGTCCAAAAAATACTAAAAGAAAATTTTGCATTCAGTATAATATCATATAATAATTTTATTTTCATTTAAGTATACTGGTTATTACTTAAAAAGAACATAGCTTATACTTAAAAATATCATACAAATAAATAATAAATAAAAAAAAACCTTCAATAATTCAATTCTGGTTAGTAAAACATAAATACTCAGTTAAAAGTAAATACTGAGTGTCTAAATTCATTTTTACTGAGTATTTACTCTGGCCTGAGTAAATACTCAGTAGCTTACCCATCCCTGATGACAGACAAAGAGAGTGGACCTAGAATAGCTAAATCATGCGAAAATATTTTAAAGATAAATAAGGGGGCTAGTCTCAATTTGCCTTCTAATGACTTACGGTCTACGGACTACGGTTATACCGTATGCGCTTGCGCACCTTCGTAGCTTTAGACTACTTTAAAATACCTATTACACTTTTCTTTGAAGTTAAAAAAAATAATACTGTCAAGTATATATTGACACTTCGTATCAACGTCAACCGTCAACCAGAGTTTTGCCGGGAATATGAAAGAGTAATGTTGTGTTTTTGTATTATTTTCCTAAAATTGTGTTGACTGGGTTTTTAATGTGTAATATTGGTAGGATATTAACCATTAAACATATTCGTTATCATGCAAGTGCCGGAAAGTGATACAACATCCAGAAACGTGCTATTTTGTGTTCCCTCCAAAACTCCAACGAAAGTTTCAGTAAAGCGCCTACCACTTTACTGAATCGACCGACATGACTCCTTGACTGTATTGACTTTTACTCCGACTTTGACTAGACTTTAATTGACCTGACGATGTAGAGAAACGATGCCGAAAATTGTACACAAGAAAATTGTTTTCCCGCCATATTTTATATACTTGACACTGGCCATGGTTAAAAAGCCGAGCGCCATAGTAAGAAAAAAAAAAAAACCGTCAACCAATACGTCAATTGTGAAGCTGTCAAATGTCAATTCAAAATTTGTCATTTCTGTTGTGATGGCCGCGATATTGTGATTTCAATATTTTGATATTATAATTTTTTATATTTAATAATTTTAGTTGAAGAAACGCTTTTCTGAATGAGGACCTTTATATTCGTGGCGGCAGTACAGAGTTACAAAGCCACCTAAAGGAGGTGATCTAGGCCAAAATATGTAAGGCGCGTAACGGATGCATCCTTTCCTACATTCCTTTTCCATACGCGACGTTCGCTTCGTGATGTTAATGCTAATCGGGACCGGTGCTTAATGAGGATGCCTTTCAAGTTGAAGCTGAAGAAGACGAGGCAGTACAATGTGGCGTCCAAGAGTCTGTTCGTGATCAGCGTCGAGCTGCTAGATGGCGGGGTGGCGGACTGCACGCTGTCCGTGGACAGCACGGGGCAGGAGTGCCTGGACAACGTGTGCCAGCGGCAGGCCATCAACCAGCCCGAGTTCTTCGGGCTGCGGTACGCCAACCGCAACCAGCAGCCGCGCTGGGTGCAGCTGGACAGGCCTCTGAAGCGCCAGCTCGACAAGTACGCCTCGTCCCACCAGCTCTACCTGCGCGTGATGTACTACGTGATATCCGGGACGAGCCTCATCACCGACGAAGTGACGAGATACCACTATTTTCTCCAGTTGAAGAATGATTTGACAGAGGGAAGGATAATATGTGATTGTCAGCAGGCAGTGGTGCTGGCGTCATACAGCCGGCAGGCGGAATATGGAAATCACGATAGGGAGAGGCACACTGTTGAATACTTGAAGAATCTGCTGACTTTTCCGAAGCAAATTTTGGATGGAGGCCAAATAATGGATATAAACTCGTTGGCTGATACGGGGAGGCTCGAGTGGCTGACGGCATCTGTCATCCAACATCACATGTCGCTGCACAATATGACACAGGTAAAAATAACTTTTTATTATAAATGACATCATGTAACTATAAATGCATAGATCAACAAAATTGTGATGCAATTTATAATTCTATACCTATTCTATCATCCATAGGTATTAAAATACAATCTTGAACCTTTTACCCTATCAAATAAAAGCCAAAAGAATAGGTAACTATTTTGGTAATTTATCACATCTAATTTTACTATAGATACATTGTAATTAGTTCTTCATAAGAGCATTAAAGTGCCATGTTTAATTTACATACATTATAATAATTCAAACAATACATAGAAATTGATCAACCGAGAGGGACAGTGACACAAAAGATAACAGTATTACTGTACTATTTCATTGTGTTTAGTAACTACTAACAGTACTGTGTTGAAACTGCAGGTAACTATGAGTATTGAATTATTTAAATCAGGGTTTCTCAACCTTTTCTAATGCAGCTTTACATGAACTATAAACAAACATTTACTATTATATTTTGGTTAAAAATACATTCAAAATATTTACTTCCAAAACAACAACAACAAAATACTCATTTATTATGTCATTATTTTAAGTGTTTATGTATAATAAATTGTTTAAATATTATACTGAGCTTTGGGCTCTATATTCTGTACTTAGTTGTTGTGGGCCAAGCCTAGCCGAAATCACCTGGCTGTTCAGAGTAAAAATTTTATGGTCAATGAATGCACATTTATAACGTGTTTTACACTACTCATCTCAGTTACGTTCAAAGGATTTTGAATAAAAAGTTCGTTTGTACTTCTACGAATACATTTTTTTTAGTTGATCTACTATTAAAGTCTTCTTAGTCGTGATAGTTTTCCTATTAAATTCAGCATATTTCCTACTCCCATGAATTTTTTCACATTTCCAGAAGCAACCGTTTAGCTGGTAGAAGGGGGGGACACTGGACTCTAACGATTTTTTCCACTTTAAAACTTCATATTTCACAAATGGATCCCTAAATCGTAAAATGATCTTTGAATACTCGTAATATTTTTAAAAAATTATCCAACGACGCCCCACACGGTGGGGTGGACGCGAAAAAAAAATCACCCTGCATTGATGTGTAGGGGAGGTACCGTATTATTTTTTTTTTCAAAGATTTATTATACCATTTTGTCGGCATCATTAAGATGTGCATTCATGCCGAATTACAGCTTTGTAGGTTTTATAGTCTCTGAGCAAAACCGCGGACAGACAGACGGACTGACAGACCGAAACTATAAGGGTTCCTTGTTGACTACGGAACCCTAAAAAGGTGTGACAACAACTACTTGTGACTACTAACAATTTATGACTAGTATCTAAAAATACTAGTTATATCATCATCCACTTGCTATCATACTTACTATCATCAAAACCAAGCCTAAAAATTTGATTAGCTAGCTAATCACCAAACTAAATATTTGCCAATACTGGTATCAGTTGATATCACTTATCACATGCCATTTCCAGACTACAGTGTGTATCTATCACCTTTAATTATTATCAATGAAAACAAACCTTTCTCATTACAAGGTTGCTAGAATGATATTCAAGAAACAGTTCCATTTTTGCATTATAATAATAATAATAATATCTATGGACGCTTCACACCACGTCAGTCTGGCTCCGTGGTAAGTACCTGAAGGACTTGTGTTACGGGTACCAGACAACGGAAATATATTTAATATTTTAAACTATACATACATTTAAGATTTTTATTATATCATACATATTATATTTAATATACATCCAAGACCCAGGAACATTGAAAACTTTTTGTTCCCTCAGCGGGATTCGAACCCGCGACCCCCGGCTTGAGCTACCAACTCGCTCACCAACTGAGCCACAGAGGTCGTCAATAACATTAGAAAGCTCTAAAAAAACTTGCACCTTTTTCCATGATACTAGTCTAGACCCAAAATCTACAGCTCTCATGTAATATCCATTAGCAAGATGACTCACTGACGATGAGAACCCAGTTCATGTATCTCTTCTGAAGATTGTAGAGAAACGAAAATAATTCTTGCATTCAATTATTGTCAGAGACAATTATAGTTTTATTTTACTGGTTTAGGCACAGGCAGAAGAGGGCTTCATCACAACATGCCAGCAACTTCGTGGCTACGGTCAGGAGATGTTCTCTGCTCGAGATCATCGCGACCACAGCGAGGTGACCCTCGCTATATCACTCACGGGGATCAGGGTGCTGGCTGATAATAGTGATACACCACATTACTATAGGTGAGATTGTTTTATCAAATTATAGATATACTTTATAATTTAAATAAAGTATGTGTAGGTCTTTTCATGTCTTTTATATGACTATTTCTTTGCAATTTGTTACTCAGACTATCAAACTTAAGGCCATTAATAAAAACGAACGTCGCGTAAATCATGGCAAAAGCATTTAAGAGCTAATTGCGAGTTCTTAACAGCAAAGAAGTTAACCATATTATTTCTATGCCATTATTTTAGTGCTGCCACTAGAGGAGCCGTTTCGAATCCACATTGTGGTTAGCTTCTTCCTCCTCGTATTATTATACAACACCTGAATTTGACTACACGTTAATTAAGGTAAAGTTAGAAGTGTCTAAACCTCAGACATCGCGTCTAGATACCCGTGAGGAGTACCGCATATTTGCCGAATTTTTTTACGAGTAATTTGCTCCTTGGGGAGATCCTGCATCGCGCTATCGAAGTTTCTTAGAACGGCAAGATATATTTTGTAACAACGTCTGAAATGATGTCACTGGGGCTTTGGCCTGACAGAGCATACCACCTCGCTCGGTCGGAAGATATTCCTTTGTGGTATCTGTCTTCTTCTCTTTCATATAGGAAGAACGAACCAATGAACTTTAACCTTTCCTGGCCTAACCTCTGAAATGAATCCTTCAGGTGGCAGGACATAACGAACGTGATAAACCACAAGCGCACGTTCAGCATCGAGTGCGGCTCCCCCACGACGCTGCTGCTGCCGAGCCCCGACGACGGCAAGTACGTGTGGCGGATGTGCGTGCTGCAGCATACCTTCTACATGAAGCACCGACCGGCGCTCGCGCATGAACCGAGGCCGATCTTCCAGGTGATTTATTGAATGCTTTAGCAGAAATTAAGGTAAATTAAATTCGTACAGGGCTGTTTTAACAGGCTACTAAAGTCTGTACGAATGCTGCCATATTCCAAATTGTCGCTTAGCTGCTTTACACTCAATCTCATTCAAGTACCATTTTAGATGTAACCAAATGAAAACTTAACGCTGGCATCATTTTGAATGATATCATCCACGAGCCAAAACATGTAAGTGTTCAGTCATACTACATACTGAGATAAAAGAGAAACAGTTGTCTGTTTGTCTTGACTTGGCCTAAATATATTTTGTGCTCTTAAAACTCTTTTCTATCTCTACTCAAGTCGCATTGCCTGAATTATAATCGTGTGTACGCCCCTCGCGTTCGTCACCTCGTCGATATTGTATCAATAAATTCCTCGCTTATCGCCGACTGAAACGAATTAGTCAATACTGCAGAGTGTAGGTCAGCGGAGCAGCACGAGACACGCGATTTGCGACGTCACATACGCGCTTATAGTACTGTCAGAGTAATTTAGTCAGGGGTAGTACCAATGTAATTTGGTAGGTCTATATCAAGCTCAGTCAGGAATGGATACCTGGGGTTGGTAGCCCCCGACTATGACAATACCTCGCAATTCCAAATACACCATTTACGACAAATCCACGGAGCTTGCGCGAGTGTAATTAATTAATTGATTATATGTAAATATTGTAATTATCTACTGGGATATTATACTTAACTATTAATTTTCAGAGCCATGACGCATAGTTAAAACAATGTAGACTACCAAATGATTATAAATTAAGCATAATTTGGCTTAAAAAATCAATTATTTCTTTAAGCCACATTGTAATGTCGTTATACTTTAATTAAATAATAATTATAGTCATTAATTAATAGAACTCCCACAGTCACCTTGTCAACAGCTATGAAAGGTCTTTATTAAATCGGGCATTGTTTTGCGGAAATCTATTGTTAGTTATAGGAAATTAATCATAATAGATTTTATATCGAAGTTCACATGAACAATAAAAACAGTAGATAGAAGTACAGCGTTGAAATGTAATACAAACACTCAGCCCTGGATTAACAGGCCGTATAGGCTGCGGCCTAGGAGGCAGCGTCTTAGGGGGTCGGCAACGTCCTAGACCTAGACTAGAGGGTCGGCACTCGGCAGCGTCCTGAGGGGTCGGCAACGTCCTAAAGGGGCCGGCAAAGCGTACATGGAGCGGCGGAAAGTGTCCTACACTCATGAAAAATATAAATCCGACACTGCGAACACTCTAGCCAAAATGTTGTCTAATAATATTATAAATGGATTTTTCACAACAACAACAGACTATTTGCTAATACGCAATAATTTTTTAAATAAAAGCTCCAGTCTTATAACACTGGTATGGCATATTTCTTGCTATATAAAAACCCATACTTCCATACTTTAACGTTAAAAATGTGAAAGTGTCTGTGTGTCTGTTACCTCCTAACGCTTAAACCGCTAAATCGATTTAAATGAAATTCGGTATGTAGATACTTTGAGTCCCGGAAAAAGACAATATAGCATTCGTTACGAAAGAAAGGACGGTTCCTTCTATATAATCAAATCACCGAAGTGCAGGCAACATCTATCATTTAATAGACAACAAGGAAGCGTTATTAAATCAAGTCCAATAAACGAATTAAAGTATGATACATTACTTTAATGAGTGTAGTCTGTGCTCGCGTGTCGAGCTGGTGATTTAGCGCCAATTAAAATGTATCGCCTCTACTAAGTGGAGTTTTTAGTCTGTAATTTAATGTAGCGATAACGTTGCTAATGTAATTAGAGCCATGGTTCTAATTCAGCTTGCATTTATTAATTTTGTCAGTGAAGTTGAAAATAAAAATACTATACGACGCGTTATACCAAATCCCGTACATTTTTCATTTCTTACTTCGTTTTCTAAATATCTGATGCAAGTTTTCTATATGCCCAATCTACGAATAATAAAAAACTAAGGAAACGTAACTCCCATATTATTACCGTTTTAAATTTGGTTCCTTTCGAACTGTCATGTAACGTCAGCCTGATACCGCTCAAGGCCACCTAAATATTGCAAATGTATTGAAATGTGTACACATTTTTGTCAAGTATTGTAGAACATGTTTTTTGACGGAGTTACTTTTCCTTAGTTTTTAGGGTTCCGTACCCAAAGGGTAAAAACGGGACCCTATTACTAAGACTTCGATTTCTGTCCGTCTGTCCGTCTGTCTGTCACCAGGCTGTAACTCAAGAACCGCTATAGCTAGACTTCTGAAATTTTTACAGATTGTGTATATGTGTTGCCGCTATAACAACAAATACTAAAATTAAAATAAATTAAATATTTAAGGGGGGCTCCCATGCAACAAACGTGATTTTTTTTGCTATTTTTTGCTCTTAATCAATAACGGCAACACATAGGCAATTGAAATGTTCTCAAAATACTTCATTGTATTTGTACTTTAATAATTAATTATAAAATTTAAATAAATTAAATTTTCGAGGGGGGCTCCCATACAAAAAATCAATTTTTAGCCTATTTTTGCTCTGTAGTGGTACGGAACCCTTCGTGCGCGAGTACAACTCGCACTTGGCCGATTTTTATTATTCGTAGTGCCCAATTGTAATTCTGACGACGGAAAATACTCTTAATAAGCATATTACTTTATCGTTTGACGTGTGAAATAACTTTTTTAATTTTTAGGAGCACGGCCTCTCAGAGAGCAGAGAGGAGCTGGACGCGCGGGATCTTGGAAGCAGTCGCTTCGATGTAGGGGGCGATCGCTTAGACGCAGGGTGCGGTCGCTTAGACGCAGGGGGCGGTCGCTTAGACACGGGGGGCGGTCGCTTGGATACCGGGGGCGGTAACCTCGAACCGTTGACGTCGGCGCACCGCGCGCGCTCCACATCCTGCCTCGAGTTGCCGCCGGCGCCCCGCCGCCCCCTGCCCCCCTCCTACCGCCCCGCCCCCGACTACGACACGGCGGTCCAGCAGAAGTACCGCCAGCGCCTCCGGTACCAGCAGTACGGCTCGCATCCGGACGTCCGACTATATCCGGATTATCCGGACGTGGCGAGACACACGCTCGGGTTGGGATACGTTGGACTGCATTATGTTAATGTGTAAGTATTTAGATTGTACCACACTTATAATGTGTACGGTATTTTGGTACGGTTAACTTCCTTGTATGTAAGTCGTAAAAATAGGAAGAATTAAAAATTTACTCATCATTACACAACACATAATAAAATGTATCTAACGAAAAAAAACATAGATATGAGGGAGTAAAATGGTTATAGAGAACTTATGCTTTACATATTTTTTTGAAATACCAAACATTTACTAAAACCAAGCTATAAGTAGCAAGCAAGCAAAAAATTAATTATTTATTTTACAGTTATAAACCCCCACCACCGTACGGGTTGGCGAGCAGCTCTACTCCGGACCTGAGCAGCCCGGCGCCCCGCGCTCCGGCCTCGGGCTCCAGCCCCGACCTCGTGCGCCCCTACCTGCCCTACGTGCAGGCGGTGGGCGTGGGCGGGGGCGCCGCCGCCGCCAGGGTGCTGCCCTACGCGCCCTACCAGCTCGCCGCACCGCCGCCACAGGTCTGACACATAGCTTTTTGTAATAAACAAAAAAATGTATTATGAATATGATATCAACGTATATTTAAATCGTAAAAAGTAAGGAAACAAAGCATCAGGTTAGTGCCTAACAACAAAGTAACTTAATGGAGAGTTTTACCTTACAATAAAACTTACCTATTATTTTTCCTGAGATATCCGGTATCCATCTTGAGTCAAGCACCCGTCTTTTTGTCGATTTTCGGCTACTTACCTCCAGGACTCGGAAACCTGGTTAATCTTCGCGATCCTGTTCGTTAGAAATGCCATACATTTTCAAAAGAGCGTTTTCATTTCGATTCCGCTCTGAACGGACCGAATTATTTCTGGTTTTGTTCAAAGAGCAAAATGAAACTGCTCCTGCTCAAAATACCGGTTAGAACCGTTCGCGATTATTGTTCGCCCCGCCCACTCACACATACCACGACCCTCACCCATTGTCCACACATTCGAAACAAATAAACAAGTTATGGCCTATTGGCTATTGATAGTGCACTAGAAAGGGATAGAAGATATCACTGCACTAGTTACTTTCCGCGAGGAATTAACCAGGATAATTTCAGAAGCAATACCGCTCGCATCTCCATCTTATCCAAAAACCTGGTTAAAGAGCGTTTTAACCGGGTAAAGAAATACCTGTTCCGAGCCCTGCTTACCTCCTTCCACGTACGCCACGTGGCGTGTACGACGCAACGCGTAGCGCCATCTGGCGTACGTGGAAGGAGGTAAGTAGCCGAAAATCGACAAAAAGACGGGTGCTTGACTCCAGATGGATTCCGGATATCGAATACGGAACAAATAATAGTTGCAGTCTTCAATAAACAATATTAAAATAAATGCGAATTTTATATACGAATATTATGATGAAATTAGCAATATTGTGTTATAAATATTATGTAAACAATTTACAAAAAAGTCTATGGTCTATGGTCATACCATATAATATCCTTTTTTCTTATGAAACTTCGAACGTTATAATTTTATTTGTTAAATAATTTAAAAAAAATTTCAGGTGTACTACCGACGGCCCGAGCCGATATACGAGAACGTGCCGCCGTGGCGCGGGGGCCGTGAGCGCGCGCGCTCCCTCACCGCCGCCGACGACCGCCCCCGCCCCGCCCCACACCTCACCGCCCCCGCTGTCACCGCCGCCCCCTCTATCACCGCGCTCACAACACCTGATGATACAGCGCACTATGTTAACGCACAGGTATGTTATTACACTTATTACTATTTCTACCGCCGTCGACGACCGCCCTCGCCCCGCACCTCACCGCCCCCGCTGTCACCGCGCTTGCTCCTGCAGGTGACGATACAGCGCACTATGTTAACGCACAGGTATGCTATTACTATAATATCCACCGCCGCCGGCGACCGCCCCCGCCCCGCCCCGCACCTCACCGCCCCCGCTGTCACCGCCGCCTCCTCCGCGCTCACCACGGCTGATGATACAGCACACTATGGTCTATGTTAATGCGCAGGTTAGTGAATATTTGTAATATTTATATGAAACGTGAGAATAAAAAGAGACAAATAAATATATAGGCAACAAGAGTGTCATATAGAATAATATAGGCCTTTAGCCTAGGTTTCAGTAGATAAGGATTTCTTCAAATTTTTAATGGAGCCCACTCGTAATAATAATACAATTTGATACAGCTTTCTGCGCCCTCGAGGTTAACGTGGTTGAGAACTACTGTAGGATGTAGAAACATTTTCTGTTCAATTTCACAGGTGATCCGCGGCGTGCGCGAGTCGAGTCTACCCAAAGAACTCAACGGTATCCCTCCTGAGCCGACGGAAGACGACGAAACGCCGTACCAGAGTCTGTCAGCTAAGGTGTCGATAAGCCGGTCGGTCGACATCGGCCAAGCCGACGTTATAAGCCGGTCGGCCGACATAAGCCGATCGGCCGACGTGATAAGCCGATCGGCTGACGTGATAAGTCGGTCGGCCGACAACGTGACGTGTATTGCCGTACCCGGTCCAGAACCCGACGGCACTATAAGCTCGGTCGGCTCAGAGTTGGAGAACAGCAAAGCGAGTAATAAGGAGAAGAAGCGACGACGCTGGGGCGTGTTCATGGGACGCGGGTAAATGTTTATCTTGTTTTAATTGACATATTTAACATAATTTAAAAATATTAATGATCTTGGCATTACATGTACGCATGTTCTACCTTAGTCTAAAATACCATCCAACCAAATTTTATAAATATTGGGTATTGTCCCATCACCCATGGCACTTGGCAGTCTTGAAGGAGTACAACACATCTTTTTTTCGATAACTTTCAACAAAAATAAAATCTTTCTAAATTGCTTAATTTTCCAAAAACACTCGTTTGACGTTCGCCTGGCGCTTTTGCGAATACGATTTTGCTGTTAAACAGGATTCGGATTGATGCGAAGTTTTATTATTGTTGGATTAATATAGCGAAGGTACTGTTTAGCAGTAAAATCCCCTTAAACTTAACTAAGTTTAATGACAGTCGGTCGGGCGGCGAAGAGAAGAGCGCGACTCTGGGACGGGACCGGCCGCCCACCGCCGCGCCACGGCACCGCTGGTCCACCGGACAGCACAAGCAGCCGCTGCCGCCCAGTATCACTAAAGAAACCTTGGTAAGTGTCTATTACCTTGTATTTTTTTTATCTTTTATTTTATAGAGGCTTAACACTCAGTGTTAATGTCAGCCTCATAGGTGAACACAGTGTTCCGTACACAAGGGACAGATCACCTTGTATTATATAACTTTTGATGTTAACATATTAAATTCAAAATTTGAAGTCATTAGCTCAAAATCACTTGAAGGATTCCAAAAGTTAGTTTGAAGTTCTTTATTTGCATATTCGGTAAAATTTCAAAAACGGCGGTCAAACCATTTTGAGCAGATTCTTCCTACCAACCATGAGGTGTTTTGCAACATAAAATATTGAGCTATATTTTATACTAGCCGAAAATTCTATTGTTTTCCTATATTAATATATAGGAAAACAATACAATTTTCGGGAATCGTTCGCTGCTTATAAAATATTTACAAAGCTAATAAACTATTTTTGTTTTTGTCTGGCATAATGTTGGAAACGTCACATAACAAAGGTGGTTAAACGCTGCGTAAATATTTTTGATTTTAGGACGCGCGATCGCCGATCAGTAATTGAGTTCATATTCACATTTGTCACACAATATAACTAAATTAAATTTGAGTTTTATTTTTTTCACATTACGTCACATGCAACCATGTCAAGATATTATATGCGACAAAATGGGAGTGCTAATTCACATTTTATTGTAATAATAATAATACATTTACTTATGTCCAAATCACAAAACGTACATGGTTGTTATATAAAACACATCGGTATATAATTACTCAATAAATAAACGCTCTTATTTAATTCCAGTGCCAAATCCTCGAGCGTAAGATGTCAGATGAGCAGCTATCGTTCGCGTTTTCCCAAATCCCTCAGGCGCGTAGCCAAGCCGAGTGGGGGGCGGCGCTGTCGTCAACAGCGGGTGCGGTGGACGCCGCGTGCGGGCTCCCCGCCCACCGCCCCCTCCCGTATGAAGACAATAGAGTTCGACTTACCCCCACGCCGCAAAATCCCCATGGATACATCAACGCTTCGCATGTTACGGTCAGTAATAATGTTTAATAACCAGCATTGAGGTTATTTATTCGATCGATCGTTCGAGGCGTGGAGCCAGGCGGAGTGAGGACGGTGGACGCGGCGTGCGAACTCCCCGCCCACCGCCTCACTCCCACGCCGCAGAATCCTCATGAACAGATCAATGCGTTGCATGTTACGGTGAATGAGGTTTGTTGAAATTATTCTATTTGCCACCAGGTGCCGCGATGTAGCCGTCAGGTCTATCGTGTCAAATAGACATATTATCGTGACACATGACAGCTATATCGCGATGACAGCAGTTGCACACGATAGACCTGACGGCTACATCGCGGCACCTGGTGGCAAATAGAATTTCAACAACCCTCATTGTTATTAAGAAATTATGAAGGAGCATATTTTTAGGTTACCTTAATGAAACTAAAGATTAACAAAAACATTTTATTGTATAGATGACAGTGGGCAGCTCGCAGCGTTTCTACGTGGTGGTGGCGGGCGCGAGTCCGGCGGCGCTGTGGGAGTGCGCGTGGCAGACCGGCGCGCGGCTGCTGGCGGTCGTCAGCCCGGACCCGCCCACCTTCCTCCCCCCCTCTAACGTCACGCACCAGTACGGCCAGGTATGTGCACGCTCGAGTACGTACTTGCGGGCAAATACGTCCCTGCACAGTCTTTAAATATTACACTTTTTAAAGTTTCTAATATTATTGTTTATTAGTTAAATAAGATAATATTTTCTTCGTAAAAACTGTTGCATATTGCAGTGACTTTTAAAAAAAAATGACATTTAATATGAAGTTATTATGGTTCGGACAACGAACATAATATTCTTCTGTCAAAAAAAACATCACGGTAGTTTTTAATTATGAGTATGGATACTTGTTACTTAGTGTTTTAAATTCATAAATATATTTATTAAAATCATAATTTTCCCTTTTAGGATTTTTTTAATATCGTGTTACACGTTTAAATATAGTGTTTATCGTCTTACATAGATCTCGGTATCGTGCGGCGCGTGGGCGCGCGCGGTGTGGGGCGGGTCGGTGCGGGTGCGCGCGTCTCGCGGGCGGGCGCGCACGCTGTGTGTCGTGCACTACAGCGCGTGGCCCGCCGCTAAACCCGCGCCGCCTGATGTTGATCAGTTCCTGGGTAAATTACATTGTAATTATTTATGTTTGTTTATGCATTTATACAAGGTGTAACAAAACTAAGTGATAATAATTTAGGGTGTATATGTGTCTCCTATATAGAGTTCACTGTGAAAGTAGCGGGGCTGAAAGAGCAATTTTTTTTTGTGATTGGTATGGGCAAGCGACCCCGCATCATGAATTATTCCATACAAAGGTGAAAAAAATACTCTTTCAGCTCTGCTACTTTCACAGCGAACTCTATATAGGGGACCAATACACACCCTAAATTATTATCACTTAGTTTTGTTACTCCCTGTATTAAATTGCATTGTTGTTTAATGGGTTGGTAAAGCAGATATTAACTTACTAATATCCATTTTATTACAAAGTAAATATCAGCTACAGAAGGCATGTAACACAAATATACTCAGCTCAGCTCAGCTCAGTCAGAGTAAACATGTAAGACAATTTTATTAATTATTCTACGACTGAATTTGATGATCTCTGTGGCTGAACTGACTAGAATAGATTTTCTGACTAAGGCTGTATAGCGAGGAATGTCTTTTTGCCATATAAATTATTTCTAGTATCAATAAAAAAAGGAGATAAAAACCTGTTCTCAGGACTAACGAATGTACTTACCATACAAAATTTCATTAAAATCGGTTGAGCCGTTTCGGAGGAGTTCGCGCACAAACACTGTGACACGAGAATTTTATATATTAGATAAATTTTAAACACCTGTTCAGAATTCCTGTCGGAGCTGAGCGCGCTCCGCGTGGCGGTGGCGGCGGAGGCGGCGGGGGAGCGCGCGCCGCTCGCCGCCCGCAACCCGCCCGTGCTGTTCGTGGGACGCTGCGGCCTCGCCCTAGCGGCAGATCTGCTCACACACGTGTTGGACGCTAACCAGGTGGGTGCCATGTGGTACTATCAGATGCTGGCTTCTCACGGCGCGTAATATAACGAGCCGCGACGCGTCGAGCCGATTTGTACGAACGAGCACGAGCCAACAGGCGAGTCCGCGCTACTTGTTCTCACGGCGCGTTATATCACGAGCCGCGCCTTTGAAGTTACCGACTTCCAGCCAGCGCCACCACTAGCCAGACCCTTCACACGGCGCGTGCCTCGAGCTGGCAAGGCGCGGCTCGTGATATTACGCGCCGTGAGAAGCCAGCAAGAGGAGTTGATTCATAGGCGGATGGCGGATGGCGGATGGCGGACCAATGTAATTTGGTCGCAATTCCTCAAACCCAGTCGACAGATCGCAACTAACATTGAATTGACATTGCCCGCCCAAATGACGTAGGCCCGTCATCTGCCTATAAATCGATTGATGAAAAGATGGTACGTAAGTGTTATATACAATATTATCTTCTTGGCAAGTGAAAAAGTGCCTAGCTAGATTGAGCGTTATATGTATGAAAAATAAACTAGTGATCTGATTTATGAATTACATATTGTTATAGTTCATGTTACTACTAAAATAGTCTGAAACTGATCCATAATTTGTCACTGGACATGATTATGAACTGTTAATTACCGCTAAAAATTATAATTAATATTAGTATGCGACCGATGTTGTCTTATAGCCTTAGCCCTGAATGTCCTATTCGCTTCATACTCTATAGCCATAAATAATAAACTCACATTCATCCCCAGGAGCTGGACATCCCACACACCATCACCACGCTGCACCAACAACGCGCCGGCCTCATCGACAGCGAGCAGCAGTACCGCTGTCTACATCAGCTGCTGCTGCACTACCTGCGGCATTCGCGACTCATCTGAGCACAGTTGGAGACACCTGATGGATGCCTCCGGTTGGTGACACCCTATACAGGGTGTAACAAAAATAAGTGATAATACTTTAGGGTGTGTATGTGTTCCTTGTAGAGAATTCACTGTGAAAGTAGCGGCGCTGAAAGACCAAAATTTTTTTTCACTTTTGTTTGGGGAAACTCGTGACGCTCGGGCCCTAGCCCCTAAAGTATAATCACTTATTTTTGTTACACCTTGTATATGCCTCCGGTTGACGACATCTGCCTTACGTGCCCCTGCAGCCCTGGTTGAATATTAGGTACCACCGGTTTATGATACCTAACCTATGTGCCGACAGTTGTCGCCACCAGAGCAACGCGCCGACTGGTTGTCGACACGATGACAGATTTTAATAACAATTAACAACATCAAACTGACAATCAGCTTACCATTGGTACCTAACACCCGATCTTCACGCGCTACCGCCAAAGGTATACATACGAAAAATTGTAAAGGCAGGCCTTTTCCACAAAAATAAATAAAGAAAGAAAATGACGACCTTAAACTAAGTAATGTATATGTAGAAAAATCTAAATTTTATTCAAACTATAAATATCTGCGATGTAAAAGTAAAACTAAGTGCGAAAGTAAGGGTAAATGATGTGATAGAGAAAATACAAAATGTTCTCTTTTAAAAAAAGTAATTTTCAGAGAATGTATTGTGAGTGTTAACTTATTAACAAAAGTGTTATAAAATCTACTAAGAAGCTATAAAATAATACTCTTGAATGAAAATACACGAAATAAAAAAGTGTAGTATTTAAGACAAGGTGCATGCGTAATGCCTTAACTGCCATCTGAGTATTTTTGAGTCATTAATTAATATTATAATATGTATTAATAGAAGTAGCTGCTAATAGTTTAGTATTTTCATACAACATGAATATACATGTAGATACTGTATGTTGAAACAGTTGAGATAAATCTTTAATATACGAATTCATTGTATAGACCGCACACAGTTTTAAGATGGCTCGGTGAAACTGGAGTTAGAATTACACTGTCTATTTGAGAATTACACTGTCTTAGCGTATATCTTCCGAATACCAATCACCAAAAAGATCTAAGTTTGTTGCCTTTTTGGTTGCCTGCTCCTCTGCACTCGCTGAACAATCTTAAGTTGCGCGCAGCCTATATATGATACGTTTGTACTACGAAACTTTGTAGTAATTGTATATTTGTGTCAGTATGAAACTGTCGTACGGAGATTTTTGACTAGTTTGTAAGCTTACTGTGCCTTAGATGAACTCGATCTGATCTTGTGCCTTCTTTTTTATTTTTTATATTAATTGTTAAGATGATACTACAGTATCACACAGATATTTGTATGATATTTAAAGCATATTTTGACCAACTTTTCTTCGGGAAGGCTCGAGGCGTAAAAATCAGCATGCTAGGTATAACAAGAATTAGCGACGAGAGAACTGGCAACGTCTAGCAGCTCATTCTTGTTCGCCCCGCCGCGCGCCGTGCTAGTGAGCTATTTGTGCTTATACTGTAGTCCTGTACCAGCACAGTAGTCTTCTACTCGCGTTGTAGACGAATTGTGCTAGCGATGTTATAGTCCTGTGCTAGCGCTGTAGTCGACTCGTACTAGCGTGGTAGGTCTCGGCTGGCCATCTGCTAGCAGGCCCAGTTCTTTCGCTAGCGGCTAACTTGAGTCTTGGCGCCGGAACGTGAGGTAAGCGCATTTTGTGTTCACGGTTTTTCTTAATTCTAGTCCAAAGCAGCTCCATATTAATGTTAGCTTAGTTTATGCACAAAATTATGAAATAATTGTTGAAATATAAATATTACACTAGATGTAAATAATGTGCGCTCAATACAATTGCTCCTTTTGTTTTACAGTTGTTTACACAAAATTTGAGATTACTAAAGTATTATGTTATATATTATGTTTTATATCCATAGTGTGTTGTGTAGTGAAGGAAAGTGAAGAGTAGTATTAGGCAACTAACAAATTAATAAGTTTTTACATATTTATATTATAATGTATATGTCGCAGTCATCTAGATAAATCTGCGATTCGATTGAATGACTAGCGCATTCATTGAATGACACCATTCAATTGAATGACTCGGCCGAACGTCGATTGAACAATCGTCACTCAACGTTCAACTAGTTAGCGATTTGTAAAATAAGCCCTTTGATGATAGCGGACATGAAATCAGTCAGGTAATTGAACTTATTTCACTTTTTTCCCACTGCGGCGCTCGTAGTCACCAAAATAATTCTTATTATTTTGGTTATTTTTTTGTAAACCACCCAGTAGTAGGAGCCCCGCGTAGCGGGGCTTCGTCATCTCCTAATTAAAGCCAGTTTCTAGATTAACCTATTATTACGCCACCAACAAATACTTAAAAAAATCATAATATTCCATTTAACGACTTCACTATGATGACGTTTAGTCAAGACGTTAAACGTTACAGTCAACGTCTTGACTAGTTGTCCTTCAGTCATTCAGTAACGTACTACTACGTACGTAATACTAGCGTATTCATTGAATGACACCATTCAATGAATACGCTAGTCATTCAATAGAATCACAGATTGAACCAGATGACTGCGACATATATAACACCATCGTTTTATACGAGTTTTGATGTTTGTATGTACGGCTAGTACAAAATAATGAAACAAAATTTTTATAATACAATTTTAAATCAATATATTTGTACAAAATTCAATTTGAAATGTTGAAAAGTCATATCATATATTTGTAAATTATTATATATTTTATAATGAACAGTATTAAATTGTATTATTTGTTACTAATATGTGGTAGCCATACAATAGTTGTTACATTTTTCATGCCATTAACAAAATCCAAAATACTTGTTTGTAGTCTGGTGTATTAATTTAAATATTTTATAGATATTGATTGCATCAATGTTTTAATAATAATAAATTCAGTTATAATCTAAACATGTATCTGGTTATTTGTATGGCCTACCTGTATTTATATCCTCTGTTACATTTTAATCTGCAATGTTTTATGCAGTTTTTAGGAATAATAAATGAATTTGATTTTATTTATTTCTTTCATTGATAATACCTTACAAACGCCACTTAACATAATATATTTATTTTGTAATGCTCTTGCGTCAGTCTGGGTAAGGCTTCAGTCTCGAAATCAGCGGGCAGCGGGGCGAGAGCTGTGGCGGCGCGGAAGCGTCGCGTTCCAATGTATAGATTTATTATCTTATATGATCTTAACGTGGGAGAGTCATGCTTCGGCACGAATGGGCCGGCTCGACCGGAGAAATACGGAGAAATACCACGTTCTCACAGAAAACCGGCGTGAAACAGCGCTTTCGCTGTGTTTCGCCGAGTGAGTGAGTTTACCGGAGGCCCAATCCCCTACCCTATTCCCTTCCCTACCCTCCCCTATACCCTTCTCTTCCCATCCCTACCCTCCCCTATTACCCTATTCCCTCTTAAAAAGGCCGGCAATGCACTTGCAGCTCTTCTGATGCTGCGAGTATCCATGGGCGACGGAAGTTGCTTTCCATCAGGTGACCCGTTTGCTCGTTTGCCCCCTTTATTTCATTAAAAAAAAATATGGAACTGGCCTACAAAGCAGCGGAGCGGCGAGCGGCGCGCGGCGTATTAGACTATGGGGATATAATGTACCTTATGGGGACTATCGTTTTTTTGCTCACCAGTTGGCGCCACTGTCGACTAAGGTCCGAGGTGGGAGTTATCAAAGGCGACTTTATTATAACCTAGAATCGCATTTACCAATTCAATTTTAAAAAATGTGTTGTTTATTTTTGATTAATAATTATTTTAATGACTTAATATTTTTATACGCTTACCTTAACCTTCTCTACGTAGCTTAGTGTTATGCCGTGTCGATGTAGATGTTTCTGCACCCTCGTCGTTTTGACCGGCCGGGCTAGCAACTAGCCAATATCTCGGAGCGAGGTATCCGCGAGGATGGGAACTGCCGAGTTATTGATTAGTTGCCGACCAGAACGGTGCTTGTCTTCATGGTGTCATCTTCTTTGATAGGACGAGTTTAGGTTAGGTCAGTAGTTTTAGGGCTCCCACACTTAAACACCATACGGAGTCGCGACGTGGAAATCGACAACACGACGTCGTAACGTGTCACGATGCAATCCTGCGCAGTAATCAAAAAAGTTGTTGTGGTCTATTTTTAAGACATTGTACTTTAAAAAGTGACTCCCGTTATTCACGGTTGAAAGAAATGGGTGGATCCAGTATTTTCCAAGTATCTGTCTTATCTTCGTTTTCTTATTAACAGCAGAAGACACGTTACGAGGTGGTGTTATATATATCCACGACGCGACGTCGTATCGTGTTTATGTGTGGGACCCTTAGTGCAAGCAACGAACGTCTTTGTTTTGCCAACTGTAATGAAGTGACATTACAGTTTACCATGGTCCGTGATCCAAAACTAATTTTAAACTTCAGTTTTTAGACGTAAGCAAAGATACAGTCTACCCTTCACATAACATAAGGTGCAATACAGAAAATAATAATATATTACACAGTATGACAAATTAATTTAACACGAAACGAATTACTTCTTACGTTTATAATAATAATTGAAAAGATTTAGAAAAATATATACGGGAAGTAAATAAAACGAATCATAAGGATTTCATTAATTGTATTTCAGTAAAAAAATTATATACCCTATGGCTATCTAGCTCTCCGTTACGAGGGCGGGTAGTAGGGGCGCGGGGGCGGACGGGGAGGCATCGGCCCCCTCGTCGGCAGGGGGGAGTAGTAGTTGGGGGGGGGCACGTTGACGGGGGGGAAGCGCGCCGGCGCCGGCGGCGGCTCCGAGTAGTGGAGGGGGGGCGGCGGACCCACCAGCGGCAGGCGCGGGATGCCCGGCGGGGGGGCCGAGTACACGGGGGGGTAGGGGGGTACCGGCGTGAACGCGGGGTACGTGAACCGCATGTCCGCTTTGGGCGGCTCCGGCTTGAGGTCCCCTCCGTTTTTGAGGGGGGCGGAGACCACGGGCTTAGCGGTAACGGCGATAGGTGACACGGAAGTGGGCGGTGTAACGGAGGGCTTCTTGTCGTTTTTTGGCTTCTGCGGGGTGAGAAGCGGCGCGGGGGTCGCGGGCGCCGGGGGGGAATCCCCTCCGGTCGCCTGCTTCTGCGGCGAGTACAGGTCCAGCACCTACAACAAAAATAGTGTTCATTACAGGGCTCAGTTTAAGAAACTTCATTAATAATAATAATAAAATAAACATTTATTCGACACACATTCACACTACACTTAAATACAGATATTAAACATTAAAAAACAAGAAAAGGTAAAAAAATTAAATAATAACAACATCAGCTGTTTATGATTCGGCACAAATGCTTAGCAATGACTAAAAAAAATTAGAGGCTTTAATAAGGATAGAAGAAAGATATATCTTAGATAATATTATGCTTTCGAGAATTATATATCAAAAAAATTTCCAAATAGAAAACTCTAGGTATAACAAAATACTCTAAAAACGGTAATTAATAATTATAATAATCTGCGTCACAAAACCAAACTAAAACTTAATCGTAAACTTGTAAACCCCCTAATAGCATAGTTACGAAAAAATTATGTTAAGTATGTGTACATTGTAAGAAATTGTGCAATCAACAATGAGAATCTACGATTTTTTTTATGTTGCAATCGCTAAGTGCGTCTTAAGGTTATTAATTGTTTTACTATTTTACTTTTAAAATCTCACAATTTTTTTTAAAGCTACAATTTTGTAATGCTCAAAAAGTTTTAACTGTGATAAGTAATAACATTTTACATGTTATTAGTTATCTTTCCTTTTCTTTAATATTAAATTTCAATAAATAAAACAAAAGTACAATATTTTATCATTTTAAAAAACAAATGGAAAAAAATATAATTTTAAAACATACAATCGCTTCAGCATATCGCTCACCTGATGGCAAATATCCTCAAGGAGGTCCATGGTGATATCCTCAACGAACATGTCCCACCAGGCCGTGTGCTTCGGTGTCCGGCCGTTCCAGTCCATCACCTCGAACTTGCTGAGCTTCCCTGCGAGGAACATCAGGGCCACCGCTATCACCTCCGGCTCCCATTGTAAGCACAACGTTGTACACAGGCTAAAATACCGAATGTTTCTTCGTATTATCGTGTTTATAAGCAGTAGCGGCGTTAAGGGAGGGGGGGGGGGGGGCGACGCTAGGCGACCGTCCAGGGCGCCGGATAAAAAGGAGCGCCGAAGGCAAACAAAAAGGGACGCCCCTTTATTTGGCACTACCGGCACTGTTTATAAGCGGGAGCTAAATAAGCCCATTATTGTATAATTAAAATTACTTTTCAGTTAATTTGAATATCTGATGGGTTATATTGTTTTATCGTCACTGCAAATTAAAAACGAACCCTACCTAAACGCGACTTCTACAAAATAGGCTAGCGAGAATTGTATTAATTTTGGAAACACAATAAATTTTTTTTTCTGTTTGGAATCAAATAAAAACTTCTTTCTTATTCCATCTTCATTTACTTAATTGCCACGCGATTTTCACATCGCTCTCACAGACCCAGGAATTTTAAACCATAACATCTAACACAAAGAACCAAAAGTGGTCTGGAGCTAAAAGCGAGTCCTATCGGCGGCGACGCCAAAGGACGACTGTGAGATCCCAAAAGGGCGCCGGGTTATATATGTTGCCCCTGCCCTGGCGTCCTGGATTAAGGTCGCCGCCCTGATTGGCCGAGGGCGGCCATGTTTGTTGGAATCAATACCGTCTCCCCCTCACACCACTAACAGGTGTCAAGAGCAACAGGTAAACAAGTTATGTAAGATACACAATGGTTAATTGCTAATCATTCATATAACTTGTATGTACGTAAAGTCTTTCCCCTACACTAAAGGCATCCTAAATGAGATTGACCCATAACTTAATAATACCAGTGTATCTGAATAAATACAGCAAGTACCAAAGAATGTAAACGGTGAGAATAAAATATGTAGGTTGTTGTGATATAAAAATAATAGTATTTTAAAAAGATAAAACCGACTTGAATGTTGTATGTAATTGAGAATTAAAAATTCCTTATCTCAAAAACTACAGAACCGATTTTGATGAAACTTTCAGTGTTCCCTAAGTTGAACAATACCTAGTACAACAAAAAAAGAATTACTCATATCGGACTCGTAGTTCCAGAGATATGCGAACAGAAACATAAAAACATACATACATCAGCATCTGAACAAATGTGCTAAATTTCAATAGTGTATGTATATTGTATGTTACATGTATCATTGTATGTATACATATATACATGTAACATACAATATACATGTAACACTATTGAAATTTGGCACATTTGTTCAGACGATACATACATGTAATATACAATATACATACACTATTGAAATTTGGTACATTTGTTCAGACGCTGATATAGACTAACATATACGAAAATTGGGATATTCTGGAAATATTACATACATACGGGTCAAATTTATAACCTAATTTTTTGAAGTCGGTTAAAAAGGGAAATAAATAGAGACTTATAAGCAACAAATTAAATAAAAGACTTGTCTTGTCCAAGCTAAGCAATATTAAACCCCCAATATGTTGCCCAAATACCTTGCAAAGAAATTCACAAAGCATTATGTAGATGGCACTTTTGACAAGGTTCAAAATTTTTCACTACTCGATGAGGCCCGCAACTCCCTTGAGTCAAAATTAGTTTATTTCACAGGAACCATATATTTTTTTGGTATAAAAAGTATTTTATTATATCCTTTCCCGGGACTCAAACCATCTCCATACCTCTCAAAAAAATCAATTTCATGGTTTGGGTTTAAACAAATAACAGACAGACACGCTAACGTTTATAATTTAGTATGGATTATACTAGATACTAGACGTTCCGCGCGGCTTCGCCCGCGTAAATTAGATATTTCACAGAAAAATTAGTCCACAAAAAAAGCCTATGATCCTTCACGTGGTCTACTTCTCATCTGATCCAAATAACAGAAAAAATGCTCTAGTAGTTCGTGAGATAAGCCCTTTCAAATAATTTCCGTTTTTTCCACATTTTCCTCTATTTCTTCGCTCATTTTAGTCTTAGCGTGATAAAATATAGTCTTTAGCTTTAGCCTTTCTCGATAATTGGGCTATCTAACACTGAAAGAATTTTTCAAATCGGACCAGTAGTTCCTGAGATTAGCGCGTTCAAATAAGCCCTTTCAAATAATTTCCCCCTATTTTTTCCACATTTTCCTCTATTTCTTCACTCCTATTAGTCTAAGGCCTACTTGTGCCAGACCGGGTTAACACGATTAACTCTGAGTTAAATTATACTTCGGAGTTAAATTCTCATCATGTCTTGCACCACCAAGAGTTAGGAGTTAACCTCGTGTTAATTTTTTAAATTCTTAACCCACCGATGTGGGAGGGTTAAATCAACTAACTCTGGGTTAATAATGCCAAAACTGCGATTTTTAGGTTATGTAGTTTGTTGTGTTCAGTAATAGGTACCGGTTTTATTTTGTGTATAACCATGATAAATTAGTGGTTGTTATTTGATGATGGTGAAGAAATTATCGTATTCGATAATTTCTTAACTAATAATATATAGCTTGGCAAAGAAGAGTCTGACGCGGTGACAGCTGGAACTAAGTTTTTATTTATGACAACACTACATTACTTGTCAACTCTAGTATATATTATGTCAAAAGTGAAGCGCAGTGTTGCCTATATTTGAAGAAAAGCGCCCTCATTTAATCCACACTCTTCTTTGCCAAGCTGTAACTTAATTTTAATTTATAATTTAATAATTTCTTGACTAAAGTATTCATTAGTTCGGACTCTTATAACAGAAGGATTGCAGAACTGACGATCTTTTTTACTCACAAAGAGACAAAGATTTTCATCGAGGATTTCGCCTAGAAAAAGAAATTCTCTTTTTAGTAAAATAAAAATGAAAATAATGTAAATTGCAGTATACAAATAAGAATAAAAAGTAAGTACCTACCAAAGTTTGAATTATTAGGGATTAGTCTTTAGTGAACTACTTTATAAATAGGTATACTAGATACCTAAACATTGGACACAAGTACAATGATTTAAATAGGTCTACAATATTGTTTAATTTTATATTTCCAGTGAGGATGCATCACCTATGAACTTAAATCATTCAGCATTGTTCTATTATATTAGGACAGATGGGCAAAATATGCGACAAAAAACCACGTGTCATTTCAAATCTGACATAAAGAGATAGCCTTATTTAAAGTACTGTGGAGCGAGAGAGAGCAGTACACTTAAATATTTGGCTGGATGTAAAAAGAATGAATGAACATGACATAACCCCGGGTTAGTTGACTCTGGGATAAATTCTTCTGGTGCAATATACAGTATGAGTTAAAAATTAAAAACGTTAACACTGAGTTAGTAAGCCCTGGGTTATTTATTTAACTCAAAGTTTTGGCACAAGTGGGCCTTAGCGTGATAAAATATAGCCTATGGCCTTCCTCGATAATAGGGCTATCTATCACTGAAAGAATTTTTTAAATCGGTCCAGAAGTTCCTGAGATAAGCACGTTCAAACAAACAAACAAACAAACTCTTCCGCTTTATAATATTAGTATAGATTTGCATTTTTATTTGTATGAAACAAATTTGAAAATGGGATTTGAAAATATTTCCATTATGAAAACAATCCTACCCATCTCCTCTCCTCCTCATCAAAAGTTAGTTCACGAGTTGAACAATACACATTAGTTCACCAGTTTATAAATGAAGAGGTAACAGACAGACACACTTTTGCATTATGGGTATAAAATTGTGATCTTTTTTACCACGTTAAACTAAAATGTATTGAGTCAATGTTAATGATATCCTAATGATACAAAAAAATTTAGACATTATAGTTAATCATAACTAGGGCTACCAGAATATGATGGCAAAAAGTGAGAAAGTAAATTGACTCTAGCAATTCCCCCCCAGTAATTGGAAAAAAACATTTTGATCCTTTTTTTTTCTTATAGCGGCTGATTCTGTGTGTGAAACATGCAAATATATAAATTTATCCAATTCCAATCCATCCATCCAAGTATATTTTTTGAAAATCTGCTGTCTAAATTTGCCATCAGATTCTGGTAGACCTATATCTTTACACATAATATTAAATACCATGGATATTACAGTTTTATAATTTTAATAAAATGTTTAAAAAACTTTTAGTTTATTAGAATACTAGGTATTACTTAGTTTTCTCATGATTAACATAATATGTACTCACTGTACAGTCTACACAATAACTATTTCTCATAATATCTTTTAGCATAAAATAATTAAGTAAGGTATGAAGTTTGAGTAAGTTCACACCTTACTTAAAATTACTCTTTTAAAGCACTACAAATAGAAATTACATAAAATTGGTCTTACAATCACTGTGAATGATGAAATGTATAATGGTACAAAGTGTATTAGAGAAATGTTTATTTCAAAAATCCTTTGAGGATAATACTGTAAAATTAGAAATGAGTTAGTAAATGAGTATATTACCTGTCGTTGACGAAAGTCCACGCCATCTGTACCATCTTCTGTAACTTGGCTTTGTCACCCTTCAGGCACTTGGCATACTTCAGCAGGTACCCGTACGGGTGCTCCACCTGCAGATCAAACTTGATCGTCTGCAGCAGGATTCTCTCCAGCGTCATCACTTCTTCTTTGGGATCCTCGCCAAACGAACCGAACTTCTGTTCGGTCAGAAGAGATTTGGCTACTTTTATTATATCTTTACACTTTTTTGGTGTCTCCTCGACTTTTCCCGCCAAAAAAAGGCAGCAGCACGCCGTGATATACCTTGGGAATGTTCTGAACGAGTGGAACATGTAAAAACGATGAAAATAAACAACTCCAGTGGCGACTGTGTTATAACCTAAGTCCATCTTCGAACCAGTGTCGATGATAAATCTCGCACCCTCCTTTCTGTATCGGTTCTCTGTTTCGTTTGCGATTCCATCGCGGAATGACGGCGTATTCTGTAGGTCCTTCTTGTCATAATACCAATAAGGCATAGTTAAAACTTATTAAAATAAAAATATTGCTAGCCCGTTTTTGATAACACGGCCATTGATTTACAACTAATGTGTCACTGTCAAGATGACATTTGTCAAGCGACTCGTAACTTTTTTTTTGGTCTTATTATGGCGCTCGGCTTTTTAACCATGGCCAGTGTCAAGTATATAAAATATGGCGGGAAAACAATTTTCTTGTGTACAATTTTCGGCATCGTTTCTCTACATCGTCAGGTCAAAAGTCTAGTCAAAGTCGGAGTAAAAGTCAATACAGTCAAGGAGTCATGACGGTCGATTCAGTAAAGTGGTAGGCGCTTTACTGAAACTTTCGATGGAGTTTTGGAGGGAACACAAAATAGCACGTTTCTGGATGTTGTATCACTTTCCTGCACTTTGAATGATAATGAATATTTTTAATGGATAATATCCTACCAATATTACATATTAAAAACCCAGTTAACACAATTTTAGAAAAATAATACAAAAACACAACATAATATCACTCTTTCACATTCCCGGCAAAACTCGTCTCGTAACTTCTTCGTCGCCTTCGAATTTTGGACGTGTTGTGGACGTGAAACAAAAATCTAGGTCCTCTAAAAGGCCCGTAGTTTTGTAACTTTATAAAGTGCCTCCGGCCTCGAGCACAGAAGTCAGAACACAATACTCCTACCGGAGGCCTCGAGTCTCAAGAAAGACTTCGGCTAGACTGTGCTAAAGCCTAAACGTTAATATTTCTTTAGATCACATGTGACATTACACATTTTGACCTATAATACAAAGAGAATGTAATCACTACGTTTTACTATAATACATAAAGACAAATTAACAAACAAAAACTATCACCACTAAAACTTAGTTGAATTTTCAATAGTCATGATGAATCATGATGATCATGATGATCCCGATCATTCTTTATCTTATCAATGTGTATGCTGTAATGTTATTTTCAACTGAGATACTCTCGTACGATAAGCAATGTAAACACACACTAACTACATATTTTTAAATCTCAAAGAGATACAAAAGTTTCATTATTGATTTTAATATTGTAAGAAGCTGAAAAATACTGAAATTCAGATGTTCAAGTGAATAATTGGACAATGGCTGTTTCTTTGATTTTCCAGGGACCAAAATGACGCAATCCGGGGTCCGGGATAGGGGGGCATTGGAGTTGAGTTGAGCTTGAGGTACCCCCGCGATTCCCGAAATATTCCCACCACCATGGCGCCAGCAGTCATCGATCGCCCCGGCCGGCCCCCGCCCCCGGATAATAACCATCCCACCTTCCTCCAACACCATCCACCCTCAGGTTGGCTAACCGATTCCAACCACTATGTTGACGATCGTGGGCCGTGGGCCGTAGCCCGTCTTTACACTTTTAAGTCTACCTACTTAGGTGTTCTACTTTCTGTCTTTATGTAAATTCTAAAATATATCTTTACATTAGAGCAAACATGCTGTTAAATTAACTAATCTTAAGACGTGATCATTTGACAATCACTGCTGACTGTGATAGTCATCAGTGATGACTGGACTCTGTTCCTAATTAGGGACTAAACAATCGGAAATACTAAATTGTAACATTTTCCTATCACAATGTTCGTCACAAAGGCCGCGAACTTATCGACTTGCTAATGAGCAAGAAAAATATTTTAGTAGCAATATGGCGTTGTCTGTGTGCATACGTGCGGTGCGCAGGAGTTGCGTCGCGCGGGCTGTGAGGGTGCGTTTATTTGTATAATATTTACTTAAAATTAAAATAAAAAAGCAGATCGTAGACATACCTAATGTTATGTTAAAAATACTAAACGTGATCTAAGTGAATAGATTATGTAATTTGTATACAGCTTAAATTGCCGACCGGCAATGACGAAATAATTTTACAGTATTTTAAAGATGTTGTTGTTAAACAAAGATATTCAAGGTTAAAATCGCGATTCGCGATAAAAGCGTTATATTATAGTTTTTCTTTTGGCAAAAAATTAACATAATATTATATTATGGTAGTAAAAATAAAGGAGCTATCAAGTTTTTCATCATTGGGAGCTATGAAATAATCCTTTTTAGGGTTCCGTAGCCAAATGGCAAAAATCGGAACCCTTATAGATTCGTCATCTCTGTCTGTCTGTCTGTCCGTCCGTCCGTATGTCACAGCCACTTTTCTCCGAAACTATAAGAGCTATACTATTGAAATTTGGTAAGTAGATGTAATCTGTGAACCGCATTAAGATTTTGATACAGTAATGGAAAAATTATTAAAAATTTCTGGGGTCCCGATAGGTACAACTAAATAAAAAAAAAATTTTTTTCATCTAACCTATGTGTGTGGGGTATCAATGGATAGGTCTTTAAAAATGATATTGAGGTTTCTAATATCATTTTTTTCTAACCTGAATAGTTTGCGAGAAAGACTCTTCCAAAATGCTGAAAAGTGTCCCCCCAACCCCCCCCCCCCCCCCCCCCCCCCCCTCTAACTTCTAAAGTAGTGACATGATAAGTCTAAAAAGAATATATGATGTACTTTACTATAAAAACTACCAACGAAAATTGGTTTGAACGAAATCTAGCAAGTAGTTTTTTTTAATATTATTATATTATCTAACCTATGCGTGTGGGGTATCTATGGATAGGTCTTCAAAAATCATATTAAGATTTCTAATATCATTTTTTTCTAACCTGAATAGTTTGCAAGAGAGACTCTTACAAACTGGTAAAATTTGTGTCCCCCCCTCTGACTTCTAAAGTAGGGGCATGATAAGTCTAAAAAAAATATATGATGTACTTTACTATAAAAACTACCAACGAAAATTAGTTTGAACGAAATCTAGCAAGTAGTTTTTTTTATACGTCATAAATGGTAAACTTAATTTAACTTTCATTAAATCAACTGAAATATAAAAATAAATCAAAAACCTTTTAATTTAAAAAAATAAACCTTATTGCTGCTGCGGAACCCTTCATGGGCGAGTCCAACTCCCACGTAGCCGGTTTTTGACGTCTTCTTTATTAACCATTGCGCGTTGCATTTTTAACTGCAATCTTAATTTATAAATTCAATAAAACACTAATTTTTCTGTTACCTCATAGTAGCTACCTACTTATTAACATTGTATAACATGTAAGTATGTTTTCCAGTTGCTATCTACGCACTCCGAGCCGTCTTTGCAGAATGGCGCGAAAGTCGCGGCATTTCCCGGGGCCAAGGCGCCGTACGTCAACGAGATGAAGATCTTGAACGAGAACAGCTACGAGCCGATCCCGATTTACCGGGTGATGGACAGCAACGGAGAGATCATTGATAGCAGGGAGGAGCCCGATATCGATAGAGAGACGTTGATCAACATGTACAAAACCATGGTACAGATGAATCAGATGGACAAAATTTTGTATGAGTCGCAAAGGTACATTCGTTTGTTCATTAGTGTGATCGATATCTATTGGTTTGGCAGTTGACTTGAACTGATGCAAAGGTGATGGCGTATTCATCGACGGGCCGGGTGGGAACGGCCCACAACGCAATTCGGGCCAACCCCAGGATTATGGGCTTCGAAGACTATCGGCTTTATTGGTCATCCTAAGGGTTTCTATGAAAATTGAAATCTCTTAGATTACAATAAGCCTTCATATAGCGTTGTTAAAGCATTGCACGTCGCTAGAGCTACTAAATCAGCTATCCACAACCCGCGGCCCGCCGCGCCGCACCGGGACTTTATCTGTGGCCCGCGTGATGTTAAACCATTTTGAAATTCACGCCCACCGGCAAAATAATGTAAAGGCGTCGTGAAAGTCGTAAAAAATTTTCAACTTGTAAATCGTTAATTTTGAACAACGTTATTTTTTTACCCTAAAAAAATTTTGTTGCGTCCCGCGACACCAAGTCCAAGACATGTTTGTGGCCCGTATGAAAAAAAGGTTGGGGATCACTGGACTAAATTGTTAAGAAACTACCCCAGTTTGAAGGACAAATGCAACATGCACTGTTTTGTACCCACACTTTAATGTCCATGGCTATAGGGAGTTGTTTTATTTATTGCCTATAACTTCTTATCCACGCGCTTATTATTTGAAGTTTTTATAAATTTCTAGGCAAGGTCGAATCTCCTTCTACATGACCAACTACGGCGAAGAAGGTATCCACGTGGGTAGTGCTGCTGCCCTTACTCCCAAGGACCTTGTGTATGCCCAGTACCGGGAGTTGGGAGTGCTGCTCTTCAGGGGGATGACGGTGTCGGAGCTGATCAACCAGTGCTACGGCAACCACGAGGACCCCGGCAAAGGGAGACAGATGCCCGTCCACTACGGCAGCAAGCAGCGCAATATTGTTACCATCTCCAGTCCATTAGGTCAGTATTTTAGTAACATTAACAATTTTCGATAACACAGTGCAACATCTCGAATTATCATGTTACGTCCTCAATCATGGTAATAGAAATCCTATAAAACACACGCTTGCGGCTTGTACATGCCCTCTATTGCTTGTTGTTTTGTTACCAATATTTATGAGTTATTGATCGTAAAACATCGCCCCCTGCCCGATACACCCAATATGGCTGCCGACCCCTCCGGTTGCTATGCAATTGCAGTGGAGGCAGCATCCGCGCCTGCGGGCTGCGGCTGGACCTAGGGCTCCGGGCTACGAGCTAAAAATAGCCCTGCACTATCGATCTCGCCCTAGAAATTTTCGGGATATGAACTGTTTCTAGGCAGATAAATTTCATTTCATTATCCACAGTCCACACTGGACGGTATGGATTTCTTATTTCCGTACTAATAAGTAATAATTATAAATGCGAAATTGTCTGTTTGTCACGCTTCTAATGTCGCTGAACTTATTGTAATTTTAAATTTGGTACAGGGCCAGGAAAAAGGGCCTTAGAGATAGTTCAACCAATAAGCAGCAGGTTGCTGAAATTTTAAAAATCCTCAATATTACCTCGACGAAACACGCGCAATTTTTTCTGTTGACCCTGCTGTTTGATCTCGCGGCTCGCCAGCGTGACTCACAAGTCACATCACATTTTTATTGTAGCCAGTGCCGGTTTTATCACTACCAGCGCGCTGGGCGAACTTTCTTCGGCGCCCAAGGTGCTGGTAGTGCAAAACTTTTTGTTTGCCTTCGGCGCCTCTTTTTATCCGGCGCCCTGGACGGTCGCCTAGCGTCGCCGCCCTCTTACGCCTTTACTGATTGCAGCAACCCAAATGCCCCAGGCTGTGGGAGCAGCGTACGCGTTCAAGCGGTCCGCTGACAGAGACAGGGTGGTGATTTGCTACTTCGGCGAGGGTGCCGCTTCGGAGGGTGACGCGCACGCCGCCCTCAACTTCGCAGCTACCCTCGAATGCCCTGTTATTTTGTTCTGGTAAGGGATAAGATTGTATCGATCCCCTAATTGGTAAGCAATTATCGATTCTTGGTAATGTCGAGTATCGTAGGAGCTATTAAGAAAGTTTACCGCGTACCTACAACTTTACAAAAAACTCGTTCGACAAATGGAAGAATGGAAGGGGAAGCTGATACATGATACATCACCACATAAAATAGACGATGACAAGCTATATAAATTATGTAACGCTAATCGCTATACGTACAGTCGCTATAACAATAACGTATCATCATTTGTTGTGAGTTGTGACTATATGCTGTCGTGCGGCAAATCCTCGGTCGAGTGCCTCAAACGTAGGGTTGCCATCACCTTTATTGCCGTCGCCGGTCTAGCACGACAAAAATCCCGGACATTTGGCCGAAATATGGCTATTTCCCCGGATACCCATTAAAAAGTAATTTACGATTACGTCTTACCAATTTTTGCTAAAACATTTTTCTTTTCCACACAAAAATTGGTAAGATTAACTTAAGTCCTTGAAATCGTACTCGATTTTGATCAAAGAAGAACGAAAGTGTATACTTAGCTAGTTTTTATCTTTCGTTTATTGCTGCCTGGCTAAAAAGTTGGATTTCTCTCAACAAAAGTCACCCGGACACTTTTCAAAAACCCGGCCGGTCGGTCCCCGGACGCCCTTCAAACTAGGACAAATCCGGGGAAATCCGGACGGATGGTAGCCCTACTCAAACGAGGCAGGTAATCTTTGACCTAGGATTTTTATAACACGCGGCAGCTCGCTCAATGGATTCCCATCTATTAGGTAGTAGTATGCGTGACAAGCGTCCATATAGACCTGCGATAAATTTAATATGTAACTTTCTGAATTAAAGCAGAAACAACGGCTACGCGATCTCCACACCCAGTCGCGAACAGTACCGCGGGGACGGTATAGCGGCGCGGGGCCCGGCGCTCGGCCTCCACACCATCAGGGTAGATGGGACTGACGCGCTGGCGGTCTACAATGCCACCGCCCGGGCGAGAGAGCTCGCGCTGCAGAACAAGCCAGTGCTGATCGAGGCTATGTCGTACAGGTGAGAGAAAGTTCTAGAAAGTATATAGAAAGTATATATTATTATACGACCCCAGATTATCCTTCAAAAATATAAATGTGGTAATCATTAATTTAGCATCTATAGAAGAACGACGCGCAACGTTTTACGAAGTTTCTATGCAACGTCTCATGATTTTCAACTTTGCCGCTGATTCAGCAGAGCATGCGAGTTTCTTACGCCGGTTCTTCTCGCCGGGCTTTGGTGGTATAGGCACCTGCATACTCCCGACGTTCAAAAAGTGTATATTTATAATTAATACCTATTTGAATAAAAATATATTTAATTTATTTATTTATACATACCCTCGACCATATACATATTATACAAGATAATATATCCATGGTATCCTGTTATATTTGAGCATAAGAATTGAGAACAATGTTAGGAAATTTTAAATATAATATAATAATTACTTATTCTGTATATAAATGTCACCTCCATAATTTCCAGAGTTGGTCACCACTCTACTTCCGACGACAGCACTGCGTACCGACCGCTGGAGGAAATACAGCAATGGTCCAAAGACGAGAATTCCATACAGAAACTGAGGTTATACTTGGAAAGAAAAGGTAATTATTATAGTTCTTTGTTCTTTCAAATAACCCATAGTTTACTGGTAAAAAAGGGTGGGTATTTTATTATTATTAAGATTTTTAAAAAGTACCTAAGGGCACACGGTGACTCTTTGTAACGATGCAATCGCGCGTTTTACGAACGCGCAATTATATCGCTGCTTACGTTTGTTAGTGTCATTTGCATAGCGTGACTGTAGCGATGAAAACGCGCGTTTGTATCGATGCAAACGTGTGATTGTAGCGATGCAAACGCACGATATAAGAGATGAAAATGCGATCATTGTATCGATACAATGTGGGACCGTGTCGGGTGACAGCCGGTCTGGGTTTGTACTTTGTATCGTTACTGAAGCGCGTTTGTATCGCGCTTGTATTTCGTTTGTTTTACATTTGTTTTGTATCGCGTTTGTATTGCATATTTGCATCGTGATTCGTGACTGAATGAGCGCTCCGTGTGCTAGGGCCTAGGGCACACAGCTACCGCCTCACACTTGTATCGATGCAAACGCTCGATACTATCGCGATTGCATCATTTTAAAAGTCGCCGTGTGCTGGGGCCCTAATGTATTGCCAAGGGATATCGCCAAGGCACGTTGTTGAATCAATCAAGTGAACATTTTTATTACTTAAATCGAATTCAATTTTTTTATAGGATTATGGTCGGAAGAAGCTGAGAAGGCGGCGGCGAAGGACGCTCGAGATCTGGTGATGAGGACCATGCAAAATGCCGAGAAGAAAAAAAAACCGCACTGGAAGGAAATGCTAGAAGACGTGTATTACGACATGCCGCCGCATATACTGTGAGTACAGAGATGTAACGCCTAAGGGTTAAATCAGACCGCAACGTGACGCGTAGATGCATTTCCAAATTTGTACTGAATTGACAGATTTACATGTCGTCTCGCCTTTATGTGCGTCTCGCGCAATTGAAATCTGTCAAATGACAAATCCATATATTAGAAATGCATCTACGCGTCATGGCTTGTTTACACGTATTAAGTTGATAAGTAGTCAACTAAATTTTAACTTAATTTTAAGTGGCTTAATTTTTAACTGAGTGCGCCACTACACTAATGAATTTAACAAAATTGTGCCCCGCCCGCCACCTTAACAGAAAAATAGACGAAATTCTAATTATCTTGTTTAGTACTTAACTAAATTTTAATTTGCTACTTGCTACAAAATGTTGTGTTTACATTCAATTAATAACTTAATATTAAGTTAAAAACCAGCCATCAGAGCCAGTCCACACGGTGCGTTGCGACAGAGTTGCGTCGACGCAGCGCTGCCGTTGCGTTGTTTTACATACAAATAACCAAGGTGTTCACACGGCGCGCTGCGTCGTCGCAACGCACACATGACGGACAGCAGCCCCCGCGACGAAGCGGGAGGGGGTGTTGACGTTAAGACTGCTTCGTTGCGATGACGCAGCGCCCGTGTGGCCGGCTATGCGTCAAACGGCAGCGCTGCGTCGACGCAACGCTGACGCAACGCGCCATGTGGACTGGCTCTCACGTTGCGGTCTGAGTAAAGCTTAAGGCCACGTTATTCCAAATTCACGTTTCTAGAATGAGTAATTTTTAAAGAAAGCGCTATTCAAAAAAACTGAAAAATATATACATGTATAGATACATCTTTTAACTAGTGACTTTTATGGTTAGAAACACAATACAGATAATTTTACTCGATAAAAAAAAAATCCAAAACAACCTCGATTTTAAAAACATTTTGAGTTTTATAGGACTTACAGGGACTCAATCAAAAAATAATTTGGACAGTTCGATTACTATTAAAATTTTACAGGGAAATTAATGGATACATGTTTAGTTATGATATATTTTATCTAAGTAAAAAGGTTTTTTCTCCTATTTCGCCCTATCAATGACGCGGCGAGCGTCGTAACCGCCACCGTACAAGGCGCGCTGATATGAATGTTATTTTAATGTCATTTACGTCGATATTCGCACTGACAGACATCGACCTGCTAATTTAGGAAGAACCTGCCCTTAAGCGTCTGCAACGCGGGACGTTCGCGTCGGCAGAGCGGGAATAATCTACGGTTCGCACCGTAGTCGCGCAGGTGTGCACACCAGTTTCTCGTTGCAGACGCCTCCGTCCCGCGTCCTGCGTCCCGCGTCCCGCGTTACTGACGCGTAGGTTTGGCCGAAGCCTTAACCCTAAGGGTCAGTTTACATTGTATTTTGAAATTCGTGTAGGTGCAATGGGACGCTTTTTTTAAAATTCCCGTATTATTTTCCCATCGTTAAAGAAGATGGTTGAGCACTTTTACCAAATTGGTGATGCCAAACATAGGTATATATTTATATAAGTAATATTAATATAGGCTATTAATAAGTAATCGGCAGTTTTAGCCTGTACTGTTCCATAGACCCCGACTCTCGTCGAGTAGTTTTCGTTATGCTAGATTAAAGGAAAATGCCTCTGGATCAGCCTTTCCCAAAGTGGGCGATAACGCCCCCTTGTGGGCGCTGAAGGTCTAAAGAAGGGCGGTGTGGGACCCAGAAAAAAAATGGGGGCTTTGTGTAGAGGCTTAGGGAGTGATTTGTAATTTCATTTAATCTGGATGCATTTTAAATTGAAGCAATGGGGGGCGTTAGATCATATTTTGTTCTCAAAGTGGGCAGTAGACAAAATAAGTTTGTGAACCCCTGCTCTGAATAATTATTTATTTGCTTTTTTTTCAGGAAACAAATGAAGCAAATGGAGGATCATTTGAAGAAGTACGGCGACAAATACCCGATGGATCAGTATCAGAACGAATAAATAATTATATTTAAGTATTAAATTTAATTAAAATAAGTATAATATTTTCTTTTATATAATCCTACTAAAAGCCAACCATCATGGGTGACCTTTACCTATCGAGTAATAATATTCATGCATGGGCGTCTGCTGCCCTGTCTGTATGACTTGTGAGCGGCTAACTAACAAACAAAGTCACTTTTGCATTTACTAGCTAAAAGCCAAGCTTTGTGAAATGTGAGGGCTCGAGTCGTCACACCTTGACTGACTGATGATAACACATCTACATAGTTTTTCCGTAAAGTGTACCACAAAATGTACAGACTGACGGCTGTGTGATATACTAGGGCTCGCTTCGCTCGCCCTGATAATATTATTATACTAGCTTTTAGCCCGCGACTTCGTTCGCGTTTATGTAGTTTTCGTCACTAGAATTGCGTTGCATCAAATAGTTCTTTTGCCTACATGTTGGCATTCCTGTATGTTAATAACGTAAACATGGTAGACACGCTCTGCGAATATTCATGAGTTTTTCTGTGTTTAAGGGTGATTAAACTGATGCTGGTAACCCTATTGCACTAAGCTGTAATGGCGGCAACCCGAGCTTGTACACATCTTAATGGAATTATTGGGGCCTCGTTACGTTTTTTACGTTCACAAAACTCTTTCACTCTTAGCACCATCATTCTTTCACCACTCTTTAATGTTTTCGGCATGATTTTCTCACGAAATCACAGTAAAACTTATGAATACTTGCAGAGCGTGTCTACCGTGTTTACGTTATTGACAGACAGGAACGCCAACATGACGGCAAAGGAACTATTCGATGAAACGCACTATAGCTGTGATCGGTCGGATAGGTTTGACTTAACGCGACCAAATTACTTAGGTCCGCCATCTGCCTAGGAATCAACTTTTATTCAAATCTTCATTTAATTACAATAATCATAAATTAATTAATTAAAATTGAGTGCGGCAGTGAAACTTTAGTACCTAGGTATATGCTCACGGGCTGCACTTGATCGATTAGTTAATTAATTTATTGGCATGCGCAATAAACAGCAATGGCCAGACTATCAATAATTATTATTATCTCCTATCTCTATCAACGTCCTGATGATTGACCTAGCCCCTAGGTAACCTGGAATCAATACAGCTTGGCTGCGCGGGAGAATCACTGCGCCGCGGTTCGCGGCGCAGCTGTCGTCGCTCGGGTATAAATACGGGATCTCGCGGCCCGCGAAATTAGTTCGCGTATACGTAGTATCCCTTAGTAGTCTGTGGTTCGCGTGCGCGCTCCATACCGACGTCGCCTCGCTGTCGCTCGCCGCCGCGCCGGTAGGTAATAATAGTAGTGCCGCCATTTTGTGAAGATGTTATGAAGCTCTGCAAACGCCACGAAGTCTGTAGCTATGCTGCGAAGATTCCTCGCTCGACGTAGCCTCGATGTGAAGACGCGTAGTGAAGTGTTGCGAAGAATTCTTATTAGAAAAACGCCCTTTTCAGGGCCGGTTCATGTCCGGTGCACATGCACTTAATATTACACGGACAGGCCGCCTCCGTGGCGGTTATTGTTTTTCTCGTCATGTATACGAACGCGCGTTCTTTTCAGAACGTTGTTTTCTTTGTTTCAATCGGCGACGAACGTACTGCTACACAGCCAATGCAAACCTAATTAACCCGGCATCGGCACGGCCCGTTCTTGTTGTCTTCTGTGCTGGACTTGTTGGTGTCTTCTGCTTGACTGGTGTTGCACTTGGTAATGGTTGTGAGGTAACAGGTAAAGGTAATGAGGTAACGGGTAAAGGTAATGAGGTAATTTGAGGTAAATTATCGGTAAGTTGAGGTAAGGTAACAGGTAAATTGTTTGAGGTACCTATTTGGTAAGTTGGTAATTACCGGTGACTGTTGTACATTGCTCGTTGACTCGCCGAGGTAATCTTAACTCAGTATGTAGGCGGGCTTCAAACGATCGATGGACACATGTTGCTGTGCGATCGGGTAGCTGTATGACGTAATATTTTTCTTCTCGTCGAAGGACTTTGTACGGCCCGTCGTACGGTGTTTGAAGTGGTTTTCTTACGGCGTCGTTACGTAAAAATACGTATTCGCACGTAAGTAGATCACGATGTATGAAGATGTTGCGTTGATTACCGTGGCGATGTACATCGTTTTTCGACTTGAGAGAGTTGATGTTTTTTCGTAGTTGCTCGATGTATGTATGGTCTCGGCTCGATGCTGATGATGATGTCGTTTCGAAGAAGTCGGCCGGTAATCGTAAGTTACGGCCGTAGCGCTGACTCCGGTGTCTTCTCGTATGGCGGCGCGCAGTCCGAGTAAAACTGTAGGTATCTCGTCGATCCACTATGTATTGCTGTTGATAAGTCTTGATTTTAGCGAGTTCTTGAGACTTCGATGCCAGCGCTCGATCATGCCGTTAGATTGCGGGTGATACGGCGTTGTACGGGTTTTTTCGATTCCCATACAACGTGTTAAGTTGATGAACAGCTGACTCTCGAACTGGCGTCCTTGATCGGTTGTTATTGTAGTCGGACAACCGAATCTCGCTATCCATTGCTCGTAGAATACTCTTGCGACAGTTTCAGCGGTGATCTCGGTAAGCGGTACAGCTTCAGGCCATTTTGTCGAGCGGTCGATCATAGTAAGTAGGTATCTATGACCAGTCGATGTTGTAGGTAGCGGTCCGACAATGTCGATGTGCGTGTGTTGAAAACGATTGACTTGTGGAAATGTCGACACGGCGCTCGATGTATGTCGTTGTATTTTGCTTCGCTGACACTGTATGCAGGTTTTCACTTGCTTATGTCGGAGTTCATTGACGGCCAGAAGAACTTTTGTGCGATGAGTTTTCTTGATGCTTTTGTTCCAGGATGACTTATGTTGTGTATGGAGTCGAACACGGCGCGTCGAAAGTCTTGTGGAATGTACGGACGAACGTCTTTTGTTGATGTTTCGCATACTATCTTGATATCGGAGTTAGGTAGCGTAGTTGTTTTGAAACTTAAATTTTCTTGACTGTATAGTGTAGGTAGCGTGCTATCTCGCTCTTGCGCGCGAGATAACTCTTCATAGTTTACAGCTGACGGCGTGTTTATAGTTTCGATGCGGCTGAATGTGTCTGCGACGATGTTATCTTTTCCGCTGATATGACGATGTCGTGCGTGAACTCGGAGATGAAAAGTAGTTGCCGAGTTCTTCTTGGAGTTTCCGATGTCGATGTTTTCTTCTGTAGGGCGAATGTCAATGGCTTGTGATCGGTGAATATGATGAGTTCTCGGCCCTCGAATATTTTTCTGAAGTATTTTACTGACATGTAGATAGCTTGAAGTTCGCGATCATAGGTGCTGTACTTCGTCTGCGCTGTAGTAAATTTCTTCGAGAAGTAGCCAAGTGGTTGCCACTTGTTATTGTTGTATTGTTGAATTACAGCTCCCGCTGCGGTGTCCGAGGCGTCGGAGAATATTGCGATCGGTGCTTTGTGATTCGGGTGGGCAAGCAAAATAGCGTTTTTAATGCTATTTTTGCATGCCGTAAATGCTTTTTTCGATGTCTCGTTCCACTCGATCGGTGTTTTGTCTCGCTTTTTCGCATTGTGTAAGTATGCGTGTAGCGGAGCTTGTATAGTAGCGGCGTTCGGGATGCTGTCTCGGTAGAAGTTTAGCATACCGAGGAAACGTCGTAGTTCTTCTATATTCTTCGGTAATGGGAATTCTTCTATTGCTTGTAATTTATCGTGTGGCGGCTTGATCCCGTCGCTGTTTACGCTGAAGCCGAGGAATTTAACTTCGTTTTTTCCGAGTACACATTTGGCTGGGTTGATAGTGATTCCGTTTTCTTCTAGGCGTTGAAGAACACACCGCAGATGTTGGCGATGTTCTTCTTCGCTGCTTGATGCGATCAACAAGTCGTCGATGAACGAAAATACGAAATCGTAGCCTTGTAGTATTTCGTGTATGAAACGTTGAAATGTCTGGCCTGCATTTCTAAGGCCGGGACACATTCTCGGGAACTCGAATAGGCCGAATGGTGTGATGATTGCTGTCTTCTCGATATCTTCTTTGTGGACTGGTAATTGTTGGTAGGCTCGGTTTAAGTCGATAGTCGAGAAGATAGTTTTTCCGGCGAGTTGAAAAGTGAAGTCTCGTAGTCGGGGAATAGGGTAGCGGTCGGGCTTTGTAACTGCGTTTAGTCGTCGGTAGTCGCCGCACACCCTTATGTCGCCGTTTTTCTTTGGTACGACGTGAAGCGGAGAAGACCAGGCGCTTTTGCTGGGACGACAGAGACCTTGTTGCATCATATTTTCGAATTCTTTTTTTACTTGATTGTAGCGATGCGGTTGTAGCGGTCGGGCGCGACAATGTAGTGGTGGCCCGGACGTCTCGATGAAATGTTCGACGCTATGTTTCGGCGTTTGATGTGCAGACTTGTTCTCCCGTCGACGAGTCTTCTATTTTTCAAGTCGACAATCAGTTCGTGGTGTTGCAGGAAGTCGGCACCGAGGATTGGTTTCGATACTGCAGCGACGATGAACTTCCATTTGTAAGGTCGGCGAAGTCCGAGGTTGAGTTCTAGTGTCTTTTCGCCGTATGTCGGGATGACGGTGTTGTTGGCGGCGTAGAGTTGAAAAGGTAGCGGCTGGAGATGGATGCCTTTCTTTTTCGGTATAACGGATATGTTTGCACCCGTGTCTACCAAAAAAGTGAGATTCGTGGTCTTGTCCGTGACGAATAGGCGGTATTGTTTGTTGTGAACGCCGGATTCCGCCGCTGCCAACGTTCTGTCTAGTTTTCCGATGTTTGGAATGTACACGGTTGTGTACATTTTCGCGCTTCTTTCCCGAATCTGCTGTGGTAATAGCAGAATGGCGATGGTGATGAAGATCGTGGACGCGATGTCGACCGTTGCCGGAATCTTGATGATGATCTATGTCTTGAACGTTGATAGTGTCCTCTTCTATAATAATTGTTATTGTTGTTGTACTGATGCCTCTTTAACTCAGCGACCTCTAACGATAGTTTGCGTATTTCTTCAATAAGCTGGCACTCGACGTTCGATGATGTTGATGATGAGTTATTTACATGATGACTTGATGATGAAATGCTATGTACAGTATTTACATTCGATTCCATTATTTTATCGGCCAGCGCAGCTTGCTCGTCGAGTGTGGTCTTCGTCTGGAACGTTTCGCTGACGGCCAGGACTGAGCGGATATTTGTCGGGAGGAGGTTGGCCCACATGAGCTGTAGGGTGGAATCGGGGACCTTGTTGCGAGCCAGGTTTCGCATACGTCGTAATAATTGCGACGGTTTTTGGTCTCCTAATTCCATATCCGACAGCAGCTGTTGAAACTGCCGGCTGTCAAATTCTTCGTATGCGGAGATGAGCCGGTCCTTGAGAGCTTGATATTCGTTCTTCTCTGGCGGGTTGTAAAGCAGGTCGGCGATTTGTTCGATGTCCTCCTTTTCTAGACGAGCGATGACCATCTGGGAGAGCTGGCTTTGATTCTTCTGTAGGCTGCTGGTGGCTGCTTCGAAGGTGACAAACCAGAGCCTGGGTTTGTCCCTCCAGAAAGGTGGAATTCGCATGGAGAGTGCGATGCCGGCGATCTCCTGTGATGACGATGTGTTGCTGGTGAGTGCCGAGGTTTCGGGCAGGGATTCGCCTCTGTTTTCCATTGTGTAGATTTGGTGCGGAAAAATCTTGAGCAAAGTTTCGTCGGGCAGCGTTTTGCCGGGCAGAGGTTTGTGTGCAGCGTTTCGTGGTGCAGCGTTGTTGAGCAGAATATTCCCGGGCAGAGTTTCTTCTGGCAGAGGTTGCTTGTTGCTCTTCGGGGTCACCAGTTTAGAGGACCGGTTGGTCTCTCTAAGAGTTCACTAGAGGTCGGAGGAGTAAAGAGTAAAACTCGATTTACTGTGGTGAACTGAAGTGATTTATTTACAAAAATGAGCTGCTTTTATACAAAAAATGAGATTATTATTATTATTACAGAATGTACAGAAAGTTAAAAGGTTGATTTTCATTGGCTATTACATTTAGAAAGGGACATAAAGAAAGAGATAAACATTAACAAAAATTGGAAAGAGAAAAAAATAGAATAAGAAATATTTACAAGATTATTACAGATTGTTTCTCATTGGCTGCGCGGGAGAATCACTGCGCCGCGGTTCGCGGCGCTGTCGTCGCTCGGGTATAAATACGGGATCTCGCGGCCCGCGAAATAAGTTCGCGTGCGCGCTCCATACCGACGTCGTCTCGCTGTCGCTCGCCGCCGCGCCGGTAGGTAATAATAGTAGTGCCGCCATTTTGTGAAGATCTGAAGCTCTGCAACGCCATGAAGTCTGTAGCTACACTGCGAAGATTCCTCGCTCGACGTAGCCTCGATGTGAAGACGCGTAGTGAAGTGTTGCGAAGAATTCTTATTAGAAAAACGCCCTTTTCAGGGCCGGTTCATGTCCGGTGCACATGCACTTAATATTACACGGACAGGCCGCCTCCGTGGCGGTTATTGTTTTTCTCGTCATGTATACGAACGCGCGTTCTTTTCAGAACGTTGTTTTCTTTGTTTCAATCGGCGACGAACGTACTGCTACACAGCCAATGCAAACCTAATTAACCCGGCATCTTTTAACAATTTCCGTTCCCGGGAAAGCCACGACTCACGCCACTTTTGTAATTGGTAGCAAAAATTAGTGGTAAAACGCACGACCGTGCATTTTATCGGGGCACATCTGCTGCTAGCTAATACAAAAATGTATATGTTAAGAAGGTCACATATAGTTTTGAACTATTGTCTACACTGACCTCCATTATACAAGTACGCTGGACCTATGAATTATGATACCCACTTTTTTTGTGCCTATTTGAAGCGGAGTCAGCGCCCCCAGTGAGCGGGAAGAGAACTAAATTTGACGTAACTTGCAAATAAGCTTTTCTGTATGGCACATTAAAAGAGGAGATTTATATGAGGCCTCCTGAAGGATACTCAAACAATGATGGTAAGGTTTGCAAGCTTAAACGGAGCCTTTATGGACTTAAACAAGCTCCGCGATGCTGGAACTCCACCATTACTGAACACATCCTCAAACTTGGTTTCAAACAGAGTCAGAGCGACCCCTGCTTGTTTAAAAGAAGAGAGGGAAAGAGAAAGCTACTGATAGCGTTGTACGTTCATGATGGATTAATAGCGTCAGCGAGTTCAATAGAAACTGAGGTGTTTTTGAACGAAATGCGGCAAAGATTTAAAATCACGACGAGTAACGGTTCCTATTTTTTAGGTTTAGAAATAAGCCGGAAGTCAGATGGCTCAATCAAAATTGATCAGAAAAGTTACGCAAAGAAGCTTTTACAACGGTTTGGAATGCAGGATTGCAAAGCCGCAGTAACCCCGATCGTAAAAGACAGCGTGCCAGCTTCACAAGATCAAAATGATTACCATGACTTTCCATATAGACAAGTAGTTGGAGCACTCTCATACTTGATGGTTGGCACTAGACCAGACATTGCCTATGCGGTTGGAATAGTGTCACGCAAGCTAGATAGCCCAACACCAGAAGACGTAGCGAGAGTAAAGCGAATCCTACGCTATGCTAAAGGCACCATAGAGTACGGTATCACGTACAAGTCTTCCACTGCGGGCCAAGGCATAGAATGCTACAGTGATGCTGATCACGGTGGTGATCAATCGACTGGACGCTCCACCAGCGGCATGATTTGCCTCAACGCCAATGGTGCTATAGGATGGCAAAGTAAACGTCAGACTACTGTCGCTATATCGTCTACAGAGGCAGAAATAATAGCAGCTAGCGAAGCCGCCAGAGAGATTATTTGGCTTAAACGGATTGTCAAATTTATGCAGGCTAACACTCTGGTACAGAGCACGCCACTGTACATAGATAACGAATCCGCCATAAGATTGGCTTATGATCCACCTTATGAAACGCACCAGCGTACAAAGCACATAAAGCTGAGACATTTTTTCATAAGGCAGTGTGTCCTAGAAAAGGATATAAGAGTTGAGAAGGTTGATACAAAAGATCAACTAGCAGACTTTTTTATTAAGCCGCTATTCAAGCCGAGGCTTTCAGAGCTGTGTAAGCTAGCTGGAATATACAGATAACGAACAGTTGCTTCAGAGGAGAGGGAATGTTAAGAAGGTCACATATAGTTTTGAACTATTGTCTATTATTCTCATGTATCCCAGCAACTGTAATTATTGTAATTGTCAATAGACTCGAATAAAATAAAACGATTGTCGTAAGCAGAAATAAGTTCCTCCTTTATTCTTGATATCTTAAAGGTATAATATTCAGAAAATTTCAGAGAAACGAACATTCATTATAGGCTGGCGGCTAACTGGCCGCCATTGACATAAAAAACTACTGGCCGCATACACAACGTGTTACGTGTGTATTTTTTTTCCGTATTCGGAAATTCGAATGCATGGATTGAGTAGAAAATACATGGCGCACACGTTCGTTTTTTTACAAACGAAACGCATTCCGCACGGACGTTTCAAGTGCAACCGGGCACGTTCGCGTATGAAAAAAACGTTTGCGCTAGTCTCACGGAATTCCAAATCGTAATTCCACAATAGGAAATCGTATACGGAGAACGAGTGTATGCGGTCAGCCATAAATTTTTAATAAAAAAAATAACTGTCAATTTCAGTGTCAAAAGTCAAATATCAATGTCAATCAATTTTTGTGTATTCCTAAACTTTACAGTTTAATGCCGAGTGCCACCTGACGTCTTGGTAGCCAATAAAATCTAGTCAAATCACCCCTGTCTAGTATACTGTTCGATATACAGTAGTTTCGAAACATACTCTTAATTTAGGTCAAAACAAAACAACGTGAAAATTTAACACTATTTAAATTTTCTTGTGTTGTTTATAAATTTAACAATAAATGATATTTTTATGTGTTTAGGGTTGCTAAAAGCAAAACACCAAACAAAATGACATCATTCTTTCTTCGTACAGATGTAACGTCTGTTAAACTTTTCGAGAATTATATTCTTGCAGGTAAGGTTATGCTTAGATTGAATTGTGAAAAATGGAAATGTTTAAAAACACACGTCCATGGATGTTGCAAACCTTTTGTAGGTTTCAAAGTTAGAAAAATGACAGCCCCTATTTTTTTTTCAATTCACAGAATATTCAAAAACGAAGCCCATATACTACTAATCTGTGACGAAGCCTATTGGCTTGTTTTACGTGGAAAAATAAGATGGTTTTGTTCAGACTTCAGAGTAGAACCTTCTAAAGTGTAATTTGAGGGAGATACAATCGTTTTCTAAATGGCACGGCTCTCGCGTCATACGCCACACGTTAAAAAAATATATCACACGGCTGCTGTGTCATCCGCACTGAATCGGTTAACATAAGAAGCATAAGGATAACAAACTTTGATTACATCATATAAAAGTGTGCAATCATTACACATTTTTCACAAATTTTTCAGGTATAGGAAGCGAACTTAATATATTCAACCGAGAAACATTTAAACTGCTACTAAAACTGGACACTCTTAAAGGGCAGAAAATTTATGGCATTATTCCCTCTAAGTCTGAAAGTTATATTCTCATATATGGAGGAAAACAGTTGGCTGTTGCAAGTTTTACTGAGATGGAGAACTGGCAAGCAACATGCTCAGCTCCGGTCATATGTGATGACTGGTTACATTCCAGTGTCTGGGTGAACAAGACTGATGTTGCAGTTCTTACAGCTCACAATGTAGTGCAGGTAATTTTATAGCTGTACATTATTAATCCATCAATCGCGGATTCTTGGAAATCTATTGTAAATCTATTGTTCTCGTGGCCCAAGTGGGCATTATCGGAGTTGAAGGGTTAACTAAATTATGATTCTCATTTAATGTCTTAAATTATTGTAAATGTGCAACTTAACATTTAGAATAATTTAGGACATTAAATTTTTAGTTGGTTATTGTCGGTATAAAATTTTTATATTCAGTGTTTTATTTGTATGTATTCCAGATCTGGGACACTCAAAATTGGTGTCTCAAGTCCAAATATGACAGTAAAAATAACTCAATCCTGTACAGTGGGTTGCTGGCAGTACTAAATGATGATATTCTCATATTCAGTGGTACTGTATATTCTGAAGTTATAATACAGACTGTCAAACTGGGTCCCCTACACTTCCTCAAGGGACATAATGTAAGTACTTTTATTAATTTAGCATATGGCTGTCCAAATTATTGATTGTGTGTAGTTATATCATGTATATGTATCATCTAGATGTTATTTCCAAATTTTATTTATTGTTTATGCACAGTATTTTTAACCACTTTTATGTATTTTGTAGGGTGTTATATTCTCAATAACATATGACCCAATTAAAAAAATTATAGTCACAACATCTGATGATAGATCTGTGCGTATCTGGAAAATACAAAATGACAAAAATTATGATTGCAAGTTAAGTAGCTACTGGCAAAATATCATCATTGAGTGTATACATGAGCTATACGGGCATACAGCAAGGGTTATGAGGAGTCACATAAGTGAGGAGTGTATAATATCAGTTGGAGAAGATTCCGGAATATGTTTTTGGGGCTACAATGGAAGTTTACTTAGGAGGATTATGTCTCATCAAAATAGCAGTATTTGGAGTCTACATGCGGATGATAAGCATCTTATCACTGGTGGGGGAGATGGTGCTATAATTCTACATCCATTAGGATCAATAAATGACTATAAGAATAGTGAAATTGTCACAATTGATGCAGATACACCAAAAAAGTTACAATTCACAGCAAGAAAGAATATTGTTATGGTCAATGAAAGCAATGATTTAGTTTATTATGATGTGGCATCTAAACAGCCAACAAAACATGAGTTAAATCATGAATCGACCTACAAAATGCTTGATATATCCTCCTGTAAACAAATAATAGCAGTTTCAGATATGAAAGGTAATCTAGATGTGTTTATTGAAAATTGTAAAGGTGAAGCAGAAATACATAAAATTATAGGCACAAAAATAAATATTGGCAAAGTTTTATCAATGCATTGGGCTGGTAATAGACATCTTATATTTTGTTCAGATAGTGGTATTGTAAATATAGTTGCAGCAACTCATAATAATATCGAAATTATATCTTCATTTGTTTTACCACCTTGTAAAGAAAGATGGCTAACAGCTGCTGCTATGAATATAGGTAAGAAGTTGATGTTAGTAGGAGATAGATGTGGAAATATACATGTTTATAATAATGGAGTAAAAAATCCAGTGAAAACATTCAATAAGGTCCATGGTAGATATGGTGCAACCTCAATAAATATACGAGATAAAGAAATAACTACGACTGGAAGAGATGGCTCTATCAAATACTTTTCTATTCATAAAGATGAAGTTAAATACATGTCCTCCAAAAACGTCGAATTTCAGTGGGTAGAAAAGTTTATTGATAAGAATGATAAATATATTTGTGGATTTCAAGAGAGAATTTTCGTTGTTTATAGTTTAGATAACAACATGAAGTTGATAGAAGCAAACTGTGGGGGCGGGCATCGATCCTGGGACGTCTTACGATTTGTTGATAAGATAAACGATTGTTATGACGAAGTTTTCAAACTAGTTTACGTAAAGAATTCAGATATACATTTAAACACATTCCTAATGAATAGAATTGTGTCTCAAAATGTGATACACGGTACTCACTCTAATGCTATTAACTGCTTGAAAACAGTAAGGCATAGAAAAGATGGGAAAACAATATTTTTCATATCTGGAGGAGAAGATACAACTCTGAGAATATCTAAACTTGATAATGATGGGAATTTCAAAGATGATTATATATTTAAACATCTATCAAGTATAAGAACTGTTAAAACAGCTGATCTAGATGATAATAGAATTCTTCTATTATCTGCTGGTGGTAGGGCACAGATTTGTGCTAAAATCCTTGATGTTAAAGAGACTAAAATCGTTGCAGAGGAAATAGTAGATTTCCTTATAAAAGGGACTGATAAAGAGAGAAAAGGCAATCAAAATTGGAAAAGCGTAACAGTTGATTTTGATACTGAAACTAGAGTAATGGATTTAGAAGCTATTAAAGCCACTAATGGATTTAAAATATTCGCTGCTTGTTCAGATGCATACTTGAGAGTATTTGAATTAAATGAAAATAAACTATCACTTGTTAAGAATATAAAACATCACAATACCTGTATATTGAAGACACATTCCCTTTATATTAATAACATGGATTTAGTTGTAACTTGTACAACCAGAGGTGATATAACATTTTGGAATGCCTCTAATGACATCATATTTTCAACTAAAACAAATAAATCAGGAGTCAACTGCATTTCATCAGCTATCATATCAGATACTAGGTTTGTTATAGCTACTGGTGGTGATGATAACTCAATACACATAGTACTATTAGAATATAATCCCACTATGAAGATTATAGCAAACTGGACATCAAGTCAATACCATTGTTCTCAGATAACTGGAGTAATTTTTGTGGATGATTTATTGATTTCAACATCTATAGACCAAAGAGTAACTTTGTTGAAGTGGTCTATAAATTATGATGAAATAAACTGTAATTTCATATCCCAAAGCTTCAGTAATGTAGCTGACATACATGGAATGGACCTTTTGGAGTATAACAAGTGAGTCATTAGTCAAATGAAATACTATTGATGACTTTAGGCACTTTCTTATCAGTGCTTTGAAATGTAATATTAGGTGTTCAGTATTGTAATTTGTATAGGTCTACCAGAATCTGATGGCAAAAAGTGAGAAAATAAATTGACTCTAGCAATACCGGGGTAATTGGAATAAAACATTATTTGTATAGGTCTACCAGAATCTGATGGCAAAAAGTGAGAAAATAAATTGACTCTAGCAATACCGGGGTAATTGGAATAAAACATTTTGATCCTTTTTTTTCTTATAGCGACTGATGTGTTAAACATGCAAATATAAAAATTTATCCAATGAATAAGGATATTTTTTGAAAATCTGCTGTCAAAAATTGCCATCAGATTCTGGTAGACCTATACCATACCACATTCTTGTGTTTTTCTAGAATAAAGTTCTAGTAGGAGAGTACAAAAAAAATTCCAATAAACAAAATATTTTCTTTTTTCCTCCACATCATCAAGCAGCAATACTTTTTTTTGTTTCAGAGATTCTGTAGCTGTCTGTGTGTTCGGTAAAGGGATGGAAGTCATCAGTATAGCAGTGAATAGACCTTGAGGAGGAGCATTAGTAGATGGCTGGTCGAGTGAAGGAAGACACAATCGCTAAGGTACATAATATACTGTAACTTACTCTCTCAGTGATCGTAGAAACCAGAAAATTAAAAATAACTACTAATTACTAATACTACCAATAGATAAATAATAAAAAAACCTATGGAATAGTTTGAAAATATGAGGCAGCTTCGATAATAATTATAATAAATGAGAATAAGTAAGTTGTCAACTCATTGCTTAAGATCTCCTGATCCTAAAGATATGAAGATGGCACAGAGACAGAGATGTACAAAATACCCTGTACGATGTATCTGGAATACAAAATGCAAGATACTTTTAAATTAAGTATTTCAGATACCAGATACAAAATACTTTCTAGAATAGTATCTGAAATACTAAATACAAAATAGGTATCTTCTAAATACTTCTTAAGATAAAAATACTTTTGTAAGAAAACAAGATCTTATTTTAATGAATTCAAGTTTATTTTTGACAATTGATATTAATGATATAAATTACGAACAAATCGCGTTAATTGCTGAAAGATGACAAAACAAAATATTATATTATTTTTAAGTAAAAGACTATATTAAAACTAGTTTTTCAAATATTTCATCGCTCATGTTTCTTCTATGAGGCCTTAGGGCTTAGAATCATACCCCAAAAGAAAAGAGTCGCTCCACAGGGGCAGAGCTTGGCAAACGGGTGTTATATATTGAAAAAAAAAAAATAATTGTAGGGTAAGTATTTAAGCTTTTTAAGCTAATATCGTTATTATTTAGGTATTGCAGAGTTTCTAAGTCAGCAGTGCTGGCAGTAGATGCCGTATTTTCACCACTTGCAATGGAGGAATCAGAATCCTCTAAAAACATGTGGCTATCTACCAATGTGATGTTGGACTAATTTGTATTTGTTTATAAATTTCTACTAATACTATATTAGTAAAAGTATTTTATCAGAAAAAGTATATATAAAATACTAAGATACTAAACAAAATATATTTAAATACAAGATACAAAATAATTTTTTTAAAAGTATTTTAGATACAAAATGAAAATACGTATCTTGTATCTGTATTTCAGATACTTGTATCTTAGATAAGTCACATCTCTGCACAGAGATACATACAATACACATACGGTAAACAGCTAAAATACTTTCTTTTTCGATACACTTCAAGTTGACTCATTATTATGTAACAAAATGGGAGTGTCATAAACGATATTGTTGCTTTGTATATTCAAATCTAATCCACATCTTATCTAACAAATGCAATCAAATATTATAATCTGTATTATATCGATATCAAAAGATCAAATAGTGCATGATTAAAGATAATCTAGATTAAAGTTAGCTAGATTTTATTTGCCTCACAATGTAATATAAATCTGTTTGCTCCTATCTATTGTAAGAGAATTATAGTAATCCACAGTAATCCACGAGTAAATCATCATAGATGTTTGCTTATAATATTACGATAGTTACTCTGTCTGTTATGCAATAACGTTTAAACCACTGAACATATTTATATGCAGTTTCTAAAAGACATGAGACAAATCTCTAGAAAAGGACATGGTAACTTCTATCCTGAATTCCTGACCAAATTTTACAAATCTTGTTTACTTAAATGTTACTCTAAAACAGGGGTCGCCAAATGGCGGACCGCGGTCCGCATCCGGACCGCCGACCCACTGTGTGCGGACCACCGACCAAACATTTTCGAAGATAAACTTCGTTTAATGTTATAGCTTGTACCAATTTCACTTCAAACTTCAGACAGATAATAAGCAACAAAAATTGTCGCTTTTCTCATTGATATGTAAATAAATACCTTTGTAATTTCCGTATTTACCTTCGTTTAAAAAATATTTTTTTATAAAATGTGTGGACCGTGAAGTTCCTTTCATTCCTTAAAATGGACCCCGAGCAAATCTAATTGGTGACCCCTGCTCTAAAACATAGTCGAGGCCAACAAATAGTAAATAAGTAATATAATCTATTCTTATATTATAAATGTAAATGTGTATAATATGTTACAGTCATCTGGTTCAAACTGCGATTCGATTGAACGACTAGATCACTAGAGCATTCATAATTCATTGAATACAATTTAATGACTCGCCCGAACGTTGATTGAACAATCGTCACTCAACGTCCAACTAGTTAGCGATTTGTAACATAGCCCTTTGAACAAAGCGGACATGAAATCAGTCAGGTACTTAATTGAATATATTTAATTTTTTTACCACTGCGGCGCTAGTCGTCACCAAAACAAGCATAGCGTCATACAGCTCGCATAGCTTAAATAAATAAATAAATAAAACTTTATTTCAGACCAATTTTGTCCATAGATTTGTTAGTAACAGTTAGTAACAATTAGCTCATATAAGTATGTCAGTAGTGTTAGTATTAGGAATAATCAGTATAATATTTTAATTTTTACGACATCAAGCCTATCCCTATCTCCATCCAGTGTTTTTTAATGGGACAGTCTAATTTAGAGGCAATGACCTTCAGAATGCTGTTTTCACAGCTACGAAGCCTCTGCAATAACGAGGCTACATTTTTGCGCATCACTGCGTGAAAGCCGTCAACGCGAGACTCGGCAAACATTTTTGACGCACTGCAGCGCCATGGCAGCCCTAGCAGCATTCTGAAGATATTGTTGTATTGGACGCGCAGAACGCTGTAGGTTCGGCGCAAATATGTCAGCCACAGGCCACCCGAATAAAACGACTGACAAAACGCTTTGAACAGAGTTTTAACGTCCGTAGTACAGCGAGAGAACCTGCGAGCTATCATATTGCCCCTCACCGCCAGCGCCCTGCGTTCCCTTTCAATGTCCTCATCGTCTCTGAGGTCACTCGTAAAATATGACCCAGGTACTTAAACCTACTGACCAGCTCCAGGGGAGTGCCACTGCTGTTGTGTAGCGGCGTTAGGAACATTAAAATTTGGCTCTTTTTAGTGTTACAAATAAGACCGTGTGCCTCAGCATATGCCTCTCACACACTTAACAGCTTCCTCAAACCTTCCACCGAGGGACTAAGAAGCACCATGTCGTCTGCGTAACTTATGCTATTAACACTCATACCGTCAATGAAGCAGCCGACATGCATGCTACTCAGCCCCTGGATCAGCTCGTTTATATACAAATTATACAGCAAAGGCGAGGTACGTCCACCCTGTCTCAAGCCGCAGTTCAGTCTGTATATATCAGACAGAGCACCAGCTATCTATGTCTTCTCACACCTGGCCCTAGGTGTGGGCCTGGGTGGGGGAACATGTCCAGGGGCTGGGCCCCCCTACATGTGGAGTTCCAATTGTAAGTGCGCACCATGTGTGACCATGGTGCGTGAAAAATAAACTATTTTTTAGGGATAAAGCCCCGCGGTATCGCAGGGCAAACCCAAAGGCCTGGAAAAACCAGGGGAAAATGCGGCTATGGGCCGAACTCGGCCGGGACAGGTAGGGTCCCGGCGGCGCACGAGGGTGCCCGCCCGGGAGCGGAGATTACGTGTATGGGGTCCACTCCCACGCACGCCGTCTTTCCACTGCTCTGCGGGCCTGGCCGAGCTGGGAAAATAGTGGGGTAACAGGGGGAGAGAGACTTCCCGAGTCCTGGCTTATGGTGCCGAGGGGGGAAAGGACACCGAGGGGTCGACGGTAATGGCAATAGCGCTGCCACTCGTCAGGCCCCTGGTGTCACTCGAGAATAAAAGTCGGGGGACGCGCTGGGGTTTGAGGGCCCGGCGCGGAGGGGGCTGCATCCGTAGGTGCGGCTGGTGGAGTGGTGCGGGGCGCTGTGGTGCTCGTCCGCACGGCTCCTCCTCTTCGGGGGCGCTGCGGTGGGCGGCGCATTTCTCCCTCCTCCGCGGGGATGGTGTCACGGGGAAGCAGTAGGCGGTCAGGTGAGCGAGCGTGCCAGGGAGCCAGGTCCTCCAGCTCGACCAGGCTCGAGGCATCAGCACGCCTGAAGAGGTTGGAGGAGAGCCTAGAGATGAATTGCTCTACGCTCTCCATCCTGAGATCCCGGACGATGGTGGCGTTGCGGACGTAGCGCGGCGCGCCGACAGCGCGGCGCAGCACCTTGTTCTACTGCCGCTGGAGCAACTCTCGTCGCGTCACAGACAGCAGCTGGTACCAGGCAGGGGCCGCGTATGTCAGGCGGGATCGCACATACGTCTTGTACAACGCCAGCCGCATGTTGATGGTGATTTGTGGGGCAGCGAAGAGGCTGCGGAGGCAGGCCGCGGCGGAACGCGCGCCAGCGACGGCTTGGTCGCACTGGGAGTTCATATTGAGGTGGCGATCAATAGTGACGCCCAGGTACTTGGCCGTCCTGCGCCACGGGATCTCGCAGTCCTCGATCTTGAGGGGCGCCGGCAGCCTCAACTTCCTGCTAACAGCGAGCGCTTGTGACTTACTCGCGTTGACGGAGAGACGCCACTTGCTCAGCCACTCAGGAAGGAGGTCCAGCGTCCTCTGTATTTTGATGGCAGTGTGGTCCAGGGTGACGGAGGAGGCGATAAAGGCCGTGTCGTCGGCGTACAGCGCCGCCATGGTTGTGGGATGCGTGGGCATGTCGCTCCCATAGAAGTTGTAGAGCCCAGGGGAGACGACCCCCCCCTGGGGGACGCCAGCTGTGATGGAGTGCTCTTCCGAGAGAACTCCATCAACTCTGACCCGGAAAGTCCTTCCGGTCAGAAAAGAGGCCAGGACCCGGATGATGAAGGCTGGTACTCCTGCTTTAATTAGCTTATATACCAGCCCGTCGTGCCAGACCGAGTGGAAGGCCTTCTGCATGTCGAGGAAGACGGCCACGCTGGAGTTCTTCCTGTTGCGGCAGTGAGCTGATGGACCACTCTAACCAGCTGAAGGGTCGTGCTCAGCTGGGAGCGGAATCCAAACTGTTCCCTCCGAGGAGGGAGGTAAGGGTTCAGGTATTTAAGGAGGAGGATCTCGAAAACCTTCGAGACCGTGGAAAGTAGCGTGATGGGGCGGTATCCCTCGGGGATAGGTAGGTTCAGGTTTTTATGGGGCTTCGGGATGGTGATAATAAGCCCCATCTTCCAGGTGGAGGGGAAGTGGCCGGTCCTCACGATCCCGTTATATAAGCGAGTGAGGGCGGCCACCGTGCGGAAGGGAAGGTGCCGGAGAGCGGAATTAGGAATTCCGTCGGCACCGGGAGCTTTGCGGGGTTTGAGGCGGGAAAGGACTTTCCTAACCTCTCTGTGTGAGAAGGAGAAATTAGGAGTATCGCTGGGAGAAGGGGGGGATTCAAGAAAGGATCTCACCTCCTCAGAGATCATAGCTGTGTGCTCTACCGCTGTGGTAGGCAGAGGAGAGAACTGCCTCTCTAGGTGGGCCGCATGGATCTCGGCTCGGTCTTCGGCTCGGTACCTTAGGTTCCCATCGGGATGCATCATCGGTCTCGTCGGGGCGGTGGAGTGGGTCATGTTGCGGCACAGGCGGTGCAGCGAGTGCCAGTCCTCGCTGGCGTCCATAATGCGCCGGGACCAGGCGGCCGCATTGTGCTCCTGCAGCTGCTGCTTGACCCGCTCGGTGAGGCGGTTGACCTCAGTCTTCAGCTGGGGGCAGCGGGTCGCTCGCCAGCGCCTACGCAGCCGCTTCTTCTCCTGAATAAGAGCGTCTATGTGGCGCGGCAGAGCGTGGCGCTTCCGGCTGTGGCCGGTGGCCGGCTGTGATGCCGCTTCCAAGGCACCAGCCCACCGCACCTGATTTTTCTAGTTTAGGTACCAGTACCTGAGTATTGAGTGTTGATGTATTTTTCCGGAACGCCCTCTCTCTTCAACTTGTCCCAAAGAATATCGTATACGACCAGGTCGAACTTAGCTGATATTTTTTCGTTTACAGTGAAGTTGTTAATTTAAATAACGCACTACTTTAAAGTGTGTTTATTATAAATAACGCACTACTTTAAAGTGCGTTATTTATAAATTATAATAAAATAATATGACAGTGTGGATTTACCTATTATTGCGCCGCCAACGGCTACTTAAAAATATTATAACGTCCCATTTAATGCTGGCACTTCACATGGCTATTTGTATTTGCGTATTTGATGTATTAGCCAAACAATCACTATGTGTAGACGGTATGTTTGACAAAGTATTGGTCTTATTTGCCTATTTGACAAATATGACCAATACCAATTACACGTATTCGTCCGTACCTTCGTCGGTTTTAAGTCGGTCGGTTGTCGGTAAATATTCGAAGTCTATAACTGACATCCGACATTGTATTGGTGAACACAAACCTGATTTAAAAATTCTGAATCGAATGTTTGTAAGTTTGCTATTTGACGGCCATGTGTGGAAGGTCGTATTTGCCTTTATTTGCTTGTTTACGTATTCGTCAATAATGTTGCCAAATACAACAAATAGCCAATAGCAAATACAAATAGTCATGTGAAGTGCCAGCATAACAACTTCACTGTAATATGACTTTTGGTTAAGACGTTAAACGTTACAATCAACGTCTAGACGAGTTGTCCTTTAGTCATTCAATTAAATGGTGTCATTCAATGAACGTGCCAGTCATTCAATCGAATTGCAGATTAAGCCAGATGACTGCATGCATATTATGTCTGTCTGGTACCTCTTGGTGCCTAAACTGCTGGATCGATTCAGAAGGTTTAGTATGAAGATACTTTGAGAACCCAGGAAAAGTCATAGGTGATAGGATTTAATTATATTACAAACGAAGTTGCGAGAAACATCTAGTCCTTAATTGTTTGACAAATGTTATACCTACTGAGCAGAACACTCTAGATATATCAATGATTTGCTATCAGTTTTTTTGACACTTCTAAATCGTGTCCATTTTGGCTAAGACCCGACTTTTATATATTTTTTTATTACATGTGGCAAACAAACGAACAAATCACCTGATGGAAAGAGAGTTTTTTTTTGCTTTTGCAAGTACCTAGTCGGCTCTAAATGTTTCTATCGACATAAAGTTATAATATCTGCATTCTGCAGTTTAATATATCTAGATCTTTAGGTTTCTCCAAATGAAAGTAAATGAACAAGGAACATTCTTAAAATAATTAACTTTATTCGTTTTTCAAATACGCTTAATGTTTCTAAAGTATTATGGCTGTAGTTTTTAGGGTTCCGTACCCAAAGGGTGAAAACGGGACCCTATTGCTAATACTTCGATGTCTATCCGTCTATCTGTCTGTCTGTCTGTCTTCACGCTGTATCTCTAGAACCGCTATAGCTAGACTTCTGAAATTTTCACAGATTGTGTATTTCTCTTGCCGCTATAAAAACTATTAATACTAAAAATAAAATAAATATTTAAGGGGGGGTTCCCATACAAACGTGATTTTTTTGGCCTATTTTTGTTCTAAAACGGTACGGAACCCTTCGTGCGCGAGTCCGACTCGCACTTAAACGATTTTTATAATATCCATTCATAGACCTGCGTTATGGCAATACATCTATACTAGTCTATACAATTTTATTTCGATGCTTTGAAGGAGTTGACTACTGTTTTTTAAGAGGACATTCACAGGTGTTAACAGTTTAGATTCTGTCGTTACGCCAAAACTGATATGGCAGATGCGTCACAGTGTTCTGATCAAGTTCTGATTAGATATAAATAAGGTTATTTAATACACAACACAGGAGATATAGGCCGACTGTCTTTTGGCGCGAACGTCTGTTCCTTTTTTGAAACGTGAGTATTTTTTTTTCCTCCGTATTTTATGTTTTTAGCGTTTATTTTTTACGAGACAATTTTTATGCAAAATTTTATTCATTAAAATCCTCTACTTTTTTATTGTGTTATGATTATTTTTACATTTCTAAATTTTCCTTAAAAATGTTAATGTTGTTCTCATAACACATGTCGGTTTATTTCAGTTTAGTGGCTAGAATTAGAAATACTAAATAGCTTTTGGAACCAGGCACAGGATGTAACGAACATATGTAGTTTAAGTTCTAAGATTTTTAGAATGAAAGAAATATTTTAATTTATTCCACTAGATTTCTCGTAGTAGAAAATTTTAAAATTTCTATAGGTATTTTTCTCCTCTTGCATAGCTACATTATACATATGTATTATAATTTTTATACTTATTACAATACAAAATATATTTTGGCCGCATTTAACAAGTGACAAAAATCTTGCAATTTAGTAGGTATCTAATGCTATAACAATAATTATCATAACTTAGACATTAGAAAAGTAAATCAACGAAGATTTTTCTAAAAAATATGTCAAATCATATAGTTACCACAATACGATAAATATTGTTATCATTGATAACAGATCTCCAGATATATCTATGAAGAGTTGTTCTTAGTCAAGGGTTCAGATAATTTAATACAATGTCATAACAAAAATGTCTACATAATATCGTGTGCAACGTATCTATCCAGTGCGGAATTGCCCAAAATGAAGTCCATAAAACCGTCACTTGTAACTCACTCTCATCAGGTCATTGGTATGCTCATTTGCCCGTGTTGCTACATAAAATACACTGGGACTATTGCGAGTGCGAGTTGGACTCGCGTACTACTGCATATTATAAAATAGTCAATGTTTTATTTATTTTTATATTTGAGTTTATTATATGAAAGGTTATTTGCAGTTTACGATTTATAACTGGAACCCCAGTCAGAACACAGTCAGGTATTGTGAAATAAAAGTAAGTCCATAAAACTGTTTTATTTGTGAATAAATTTGAAAAAATACTTGTTGACCTACCACCATATTAAAATATTATAATAATATTGTACAAAGTAGACTCTATATATCGCTATACTATCAATTCTAAACTATATTTTATTACCTTCACGGGCAGTTCGCAGCGCGTTTTTTAGACCGAATGCTTCTGACATAAGACAATTAAATACTCGCCGTAGAGTTAGGGAGCCTACACACTCGCTTAATTAGATTGATAGCTCACTCGGAATTATACTCGAACTCGATAACTAAAGCAGGCTTTCTTTAGTATTCAAGTATAGTCAATAGTAATTAATGATTAATATTGCCTGAACTAAGGTACAGGAATATTTTTTTAGTCCTTAAATCGTTTTCTATGTTGGCAAGTCAACACGTTGTGTAGTACTTTAACATCGAATAAATTGTTATATAAAAGACAGCTTAGCACAGTAAGGAATGAGGATTAAGATTTCGGCGTCTTTGTCGCTACTCTACAAAGATATAGACGTATATTTTTCTACTCAGCTTCTTTACGTAATCGGCAAAACAAACTTAGCTACATTAAGGTGGACCAATTGTTTTAGCGCCCGCGCCAGTCTGTTATATTATGTAAAATAGCCTGCTATTCCGTAAATACGAAAAATGAAAGGGAAAAGATGATAATCCACGGTTAACTCTAACCTACTTCAAGTGGGTGGAGATTATTTAGAATCAATAAAAGTTAATTTTTGTCAGTGTGCATGCCATATGTATCGTGTTACGTACACAAGGCCACAGCTTGGCTCATACCAGTTCAGTCGCTTATCCTCATGGTATAGTTTCTTTATCGTTTCACTTAGAAAAACGTTTATTTGCGTTTAACGTTTAATGAAAGTGTAGTGTGCATGTAACTTAATGTGAAGAGTCATTCTGATAAGTGCATATTTGTTGTGAAAGGTACTTTATATGCGTGACGGACAATTATACTAACCTAACATTGCTATTTGTTATAACATTTTTAGACCTTGGACAGATTGATTTTTCCATGCTTTTTCTTGCTTTCAATTGATTTGTAAATAAACTTGTGGATTGCAAAAGATGTCGCTGTAGAAGAAGAGGTACAAAAAAGGATAAAAAAAAAACAATAAATAATTCGAAATTAAAATTTCTAAAATGAAAAAGAAAAAAAAAATACCTAAATAAGATGTCACGCTTAGATTTAATTTGATCCGAACTAATATAGTCTGGATTTTCCAGCGACATGATACTTACATTTTCAGTCCACTGCTGCATCTTAAGATAGGTACTTTAACGTACATAACGGGACCCTATTACTGAGACTTCGCTGTCTGTCTGTTTGTCTGTCTGTCTGTCTGTCTCCACGCTGTATCTCTTTCCGCTATAGACAGTTGAATTTTTCACAAATTATGTATTTCAGTTGCCGCTATAACAACAAATGCCATTTCTGAATAAATAATGATACGAAACCATACGTGCTGGAGTCCGAATCGCACTTGGCCGATTATTTATTATTCTTAGTCCACAGACAATGCAGAACAATACATGCACGATCAAGGCGGTAACGGAGCCGGTGTGGCTGGGCGAGGGCCCGCACTGGTCGCACGACCACCGCGCGCTCTTCTTCGTCAGCATCTTCGACAAAACCATACACAAATATGACCCCAAGACGGATAAACACACGAGAGCTAAGCTGGGTAAGATATGGACATACTAGATGACGCCTGCAACTCTGTTGCGCCAAAATTAGTTTATCGCGGGAACCGTACATTCTTTCGGGATAAAAAGTAAGTAAAAAATAGTCCCGGGACTCAAAGTACCTAAGGACGTAAAGAGGTAACAGACAGACAAAATTTCGCATTTATATTATTAGTATAGACGCCGAGAAAAAGCGTTTAACTGAAAAAACTTTTAACTGGCATCAAAAAAAGAAGAAATTCTCAATTCGGCTGTATTTTTTGTCACTTCCATATACTACGTATTAAAATTTATATGCGATCAATACCGCCCAATCGAAACCGATATCAAACTATGGTAACTAATTAGTAATTTGTTTCGGTACAAAACAAACTACTTAAGTAAATATCCTTTAAGTAATAAATTTTTTTAGTGTTGTGCACCCTTAGAATCCCTTCTTTTTGTATTTTACGTTGTATTGGGGGTAGGGGAGGGGGCCGATTTCTGTCTTAGATCTTTTTGTTCAGGCGACCTATTTATCCACCGAGGCCCAGTTGTTGAATTAAAAATAAGCATTGTGTAGAAACAACTGGTATTTTCCTTTATATTCTTAATCTCATCATTTAGTTGATGACTTTTTAATGGCCCCAACACTATGGAAACAGCCGTGGAAAACGTTGATAAACTAAAAGAGCCAAACGCAATTATTATTTGTTAAGATTGAAACAAATAATAATTACCAATGTGTGTATTAAATGCATGAACTAATTAAAACAAGCCGTAAAGTTTTATGTGCAAGAATAACTATAACTTTCATTTGTGAAGAAATATGTTTAGCGATAAGGGCTTTATATGTTCTGTTTGTTTTGTCCGCGTGTACAGATATAGTAGTCTATTGACCAAAAGTAGTCAGAGGGCTTTTACGCCGACAGGATCACTTACTTGAAATCCATACTAATGTTATAATGCGAAATGTGTTTGCCTGTAAGTTCTTTACCAGACACCAGTAAACTGCATAACCGATCAAAACTTAATTAGGCAGCGAGAATCGTTGAGGCGTGCAAAAAACATATTTTCATCACGGAAAAATATACATACGGTTCCCAAACGATAAAAGATTCTGTTCAAATAATAATTTCTATATTATGTACTAGCTGTGCCCCGCGGTGTTACCCGCGGTTTAAGTGATATATAATAAAAGACTATGAAAAGTACCAATAATAGGGTCAAAACGGGACGATACATGGCTCTATAATGGTTTATGGTAGTGATGATGATGATGATGATGATGAATGTAATTTGCATAGTAGCATATGCTTTCCGTTCTTAAAACAACGTCGAAACTCCCAAACTTGTATCTATAAAAAGTCAGGAGTTCTCTCAGCACCTTCCGAATCATCGTATACCTTGGTGCAAAATCTTGCTTGTTGGTAGCATATGCTTAGAATACTGCTCACGAAACCGATGCCACCACATGTTTCCATATAAATTTTGAGGAGTTCCCTCGATTTCTTATGGATACCTTCATCAGGTCACCACTTTTATGAATATGGTACCAAATTGGGATGATAACCTATACACCAAAAGAAATATTTTGAAAATAAGTTCACAAACGGCGGAGTAATCGTTGAACATAAATAAACGAACATAACACCTCCTCCATTTTAAAAGTCGGTTAAAATTGTAGCGTGTTATTCTGATGTATAAGCTATATTATTGTAAAATTTCATTAAAATCCGTTCAGTAGTTTTTGCGTGAAAGAGTAACAAACATCCATACATACATCCAAACTTTCGCCTTTATAATATTAGTAGGATTTTGAAATAACAGACAAAACCATATTTTACACTCACCACTTTAAATCTAGAATGTCATGTGCCCCGTTCTTACCGAACCGGTGGTAGGCCTCATGTAGACGTTCTGAAAGTGTTAATTTTGTTAACCTATTTAGAAAAAAATATATTTTTCACTAGACGTTCCGCGCGGCTTCGCCCGCGTAAATTAGATATTTCACAGACAAATCAGTCCACAAAAAATAGCCTATGATCCTTCACATGGTCTACTTCTTATCTGACCCAAATAACAGAAAAATTGCTCTAGTAGTTCGTGAGATAAGCCCTTTCAAAGAATTTCCCCCATTTTTTCCACATTTTCTTCTATTTCTTCGCTCCTATTAGTTTTAGCGTGATAAAATATAGCCTATAGCCTTCCTCGATAAATGGGCTATCTAACACTGAAATAATTTTTCAAATCGGACCAGTAGTTCCTGAGATTAGCGCGTTCAAATAAGCCCTATCAAATAATTTCCCCCCGTTTTTTCCACATTTTCCTCTATTTCTTCGCTCCTATTAGTCTTAGCGTGATAAAATATAGCCTATAGCCTTCCTCGATAAATGGACTATCTAACACTGAAAGAATTTTTCAAATCGGACCAGTAGTTTCTGAGATTAGCGCTCAAACAAACAAACTAACAAACTCTTCCGCTTTATAATATTAGTATAGATTTTCATTTTATTTTTTACCGTACCATACATAACAACTTATTCTAACATTTTAGAGGACATGCCGGGCTTCATCATCCCCATAGCCGGTACCCTGGACCGGTTCGCGGTGGGGCTCAAACGCCGCGTGGTGGAGGTGCAGTGGGCGGGCGGAGACGGCGGCGCCACCGTCGTCCGAACTGTAGCGGAGTTGGACAAGCACGAGCCGGATAATAGGATCAATGATGCTAAGGCGGACCCGAGGGGACGGTTGTTTGTGGGTGAGTCGTGATGATGATAATCTAAAAATCTAGATGTCGCCCGCAACTCTGTTGCGCCAAAATTAGCTTATCGCTCGGGAACCGTACATTTTTCCGGAATAAAAACTATCCTATGTCCTTTCCCAGATCTCAGAGTATCTCCATATAAAATTTCAGCAAAATCGGTTCAGCGGTTCGGGCTTGAAGAGGTAACAAACAGACAGACACACTGCATTTATAATATTATTTATTTATTTTATTTATTAAGGCAAAAACAGTTTTTACAAAAAAAATATGATTACAAAAAATGATTACTAATAAACCTAAATTACCATTAATTGCTGACCTATGAAAAATTTAAAGGATGCGTTTGTTAAGTAACAGTCGCGATCACAAAACTAGATAAGTTTGGATATTAGTATAGATTGTGTGATATTATATTCTAATATATAAAATTTTCGTGTCACGGTGTGCGTGGTTGAACTCCTCTGAAACGGCTCGACCGATTTTTGTGAATCTTAGCGAGCATATCGGCTAGGGTGGAGAATCGGACAACATCTCCTTTTTATATTGATAAGTGCATTTGTTAAATAAATAACAGTAAATTATTACAACTCGAGATTGACGGCGACCATCGTCTGTGCGACGGGATAGCTATGGACGTTGCCATGGTGCCATACTTATTCAGTCACTTCAATAAAATTATACGGGCGAAATACTTTATATGGCAAAACAACGTTCGCCGGGACAGCTAGTAATATTATATTATGTGAAAATACCAAAGAGTACAAAACTTCCTACAGTTTTGTTTACAATGTCATTCCCCGTTTTCCAGGCACGATGGGCCACGAGTACGAGCCGGGCAAGTTCCACCTGAAGAAGGGTTCGCTGTACCGCGTGGACGGTCCCACCGGCGTGCACCGCGTCGCCGACCACATCGACATTAGCAACGGCCTCTGCTGGGACGAGGCGGCGCGCGCCTTCTACTACGCCGACTCCTTCGAGTACGCGATACGACGGTACGACTATGACGTCGAGACGGGGGACATTTGTGAGTATTTGTTTGTTTAACTGTCTCCCACCGGTTTCGGTGACGGTTTCATTGTACACACTCTTGGGGCACGACGGACACGATTACGATTAGTGAGAGATCTGCAGGCATATTAAAGGACCTTTTACTGCTCATCCACGACGCATGACTCATGTTTCTTGTCAAATTTGAATGACCATCTGATCGTGGTTCGTTTGCCAAAATAGCTTGACCGAATTTAATAAAAAAATATGTCCAAAAAGGCTAATATACAGGGTGTAACAAAACTAAGTGATAATAATGAGGTAATTCTTGGGTTAAGGTGTATCCAAAAAGCAGTACTAAATAATTGTAAAAATAATTTTGGAGAAAAACGCATTTGAAATCTTTGAATTTTTTTTTGAGTTACAGCCCTGTACACTACTCCACGTGGACTTTCATTCATAGACTCAGATTCGAACGCATCGATTGGTCTAACGCAGGCGGATCGCGTGAGCGCACGAACCAATCAATGCGTCGAAAATTTTTCATTCAAGGCTACTAGCTCCACATACTTTTAATTTGTTTTAATTTTGTGGTTCCGCATAATTAACTTAAGGAAAATAAGAATTCTTCTATGATTTTATTTTAATGTTCTTTTTTACATTATTCTTTCGGATTAATCGTATGAAATTTTACATTATTGTTACGGACACACAGAGCCATCTAGCGTCATACCAGCGAAACTTATCGGAGGAACACAAACAACATAAATCCCCTACTCGATACTAGATGGCGTTAGGTGCGCGAGTACATGCTCGAACTTTGTAGAAACATTCCACACTTGTTTACTTGTTTACTCGAATCGGGTAAGGAACTTTCTAGAACTCACCTCGGCCCATATAAATAGCCGCAGGTAGACGAGCCAGTAATTCAGTTTAGTCTGAGCGATCTTCGAGGCGACTTCGGAGTGAAAACAAGTGATCAATAGTGAGAGAACCACTGTGAACCTACGACTTGGCTACGACCTAGGACAGTGTTAGTGCTTAGTGTTTTGGACCTACTGCTTTGTGTGACTTAGTGCTAGTGAATAAAGTCTTCAAGAGAGTCAGCAGGTCTTTCTCTCCAAATCCTTCGAACCCTAGCACGTAACATTATTTTAAATGAGAAATCAAATATGTAAATGTGATATACACTTATTAAACTCTAACGTAATAAATAATAATGCATCTAACACGCTTCTCTTTCAAAAATAAAATATCTTTCGTTACTAAACCCTAACTTCCAGATCACCTGATCGAGGTCGTTGCGCTCGCGCAGCGCGTTTGTACTAGAGCTGACAAAAAATTTTACGATTCGGTATTTAAATAAAAATGTATGGAAGAAAAAAAAATGTCTTTTAGCGCTGCTACTTTCACAGTGAACTCTATGTAAGGGATACATACATAAAGTATTATCAGTTAGTTTTGTTACACCCTGTATATTTTTTATAACTTTGATGAAAAATAAATGATAAAAATGTGTTTGGTAGTCAATATTATAAGTCGTTTGATATTCCCAGCGAACCCGCGTCTGGTGTTCAAGTACGCTGACCACGGTCTGGAGGGCATCGTGGACGGCATGACCATCGACACCGACGGCAACCTCTGGGTCGCCAACTTCGACGGCAGCAAGGTACGGCAACATATTATCTGTCTCTCATATGCAGTAGCGGCGTTAGGGGAGGGCGACCGCCCAGGGCGCCGGATAAAAAGGGGCGCCGAAGGCTTAGCACTACCAGCACCTTGGGCGCCAAAGAAATTTCGCCCAGGGCGCTGGTATTGTTAAAGCTACCACTAAACGTAGAGATGTGTCAACTCGACTTGCTAACTCGAGTTAACTCGACTTGTGCTATCTTCGAGTTGGATTTGCCTTTAATCGTTGTGGGTTGGCGATAGAAAAACGAAAATGTAAGAACAATTTTTAGCAAATCTTATATTGTTTCTCCTTGCTAACTCGAGTTATGGAACTCTAAACTCGAACCTGCTCGAGTTGCTTTTTTTCCGAGTTGGTACAACTCATACACATATTGTACTATTGTACTTTCTAGACAGCGTGCATATAACGTATGTAATACACAGAACCTTATTAAATATTTTTTGTTGACCCGCGAAAATTTCATCAAAAACAGTTGTAGCAGTTTTAGCTTGAAGAGGTAACAGACACAAACAGGCAGACTTCCACTTCGCACATATTTTATGATTTATAAAATTTGTATCGATAATACGAAAATATTTCAACAGGTACTCAAAATCGACCCCCGTAAAGGCGAACTCCTAGAGAAGATCCACACGCCGGCGCTCCAGACCACCTCCGCGACGTGGGGGGGCGAAGCCCTAGACGAGCTGTACGTGACGTCCGCCTGCATGAACCGCGGCGTCGAGCAGCTACCCCCCGCCGGATCCACCTTCAGGATCACGGGGCTCCGGGCGAAGGGACACCGCAATAATTGTGTCAAGTTTAACTAGAATATAATATTATGTTGGATATAGTTGTGAGTTTGTTTATATTTTGGTGCTTATTTTATTGGTTGAATGTTGTTGGCTGATATTTTTTTATATAGTAACGAGCAACAAACTCAAACTCAATTTTTTTATTCAGAATAAATTTTTGCAAATATTTTCTGAAAGTCTACATGATGCCTACCACCGGTTCGGGAACTAACCCGGCGAGAAGAACCGGCGTAACAAACTCGCACGGGGCCCACAAAATATACATTACAGCTGCTGAAAACAACAAGTACTGATTACTGTCGTCTGCTGTGTATCACTATTTAAAGTAGATCTGATACATGATTACTGTCGTCTGCTGTGTATCACTATTTAACGTAGATCTGATACATAAAAATATTTACTCACTGGACAACAATACACACATACACAATGTTTTATCCTCGTGTGACATGATGAAAAAAGTGTTTGATAGACTAGGACAAAACTTGGTATAAGCTTTCAGTGTGAAAATTCAAAATATGTTTGTTATAATATTTAAATGTTCTAAACGATATTATTAACTAAGTAGTACGAAAATCAAAAGACAAAAACTACTTCCAATATTAACCAGTAAATAAACTGTAACAGTCCATAAACGCCTTTATATACAAATACGTATAAACAATTGCAGTGTACAAATATTAAAGCTTAAAGTTAACATTCTTCAGTCCTTTGACTCCTAAGCCTGTGACCATGAATGTGGCTCCGCTCGGCGCGTTCTGTGGTCCTCCTATCTCCATACAGGCGGTGGTGACGAAGAGGATATCGTAGTTCGGTCCACCGAAGGTCACAGAAGTGACTTGGGCAGCGGGTATTGGGATCTGTGAAAATTTTAAACGTGGTTTGTGCTAAAAATAATAATTATATATTAAACTGTAAAAATATATGCTGTTGTCTGGTAGCAGATAAAAAAATCATACATAGACCTATCGCAACAATATGGCACCTCTTTTACTCGTACGAATAAAATATGTTACTATCGCGCTCTATCGCATATCCGTGTGAACGGGAGAGCCACATAAATTAATTTTGAAGGCTTTCTTTCTGTTTGCTGAAATATCGATCTGAAAGTAACCAACACACATCCATCCGTCCTCACAAACTTTGACAGTTTTATTACAAGTAGGCCTGGAATACTGCTACTTACCTTCTGCAGCAGCTCGCCAGTGTTAGGGTTAATCTTGATGACGCAGGAGGCGCCGAACACCGCCACCCACAGATTGCCGTCAGTGTCGATGGTGGTGCCGTCCGGAAAACCGGTGATGTTGTTCTTCTCGAAGTCGAAAATGTAGCTCAGGTTCGCTGAAAGAGGACAAACTATCAAGCTAGCCACACAGAAGTCATCTATTAATCCAAATGATATGTTCGCAGTCCAAAAGCGCTCCGTGAATAGTTTAAACGCCGTCAGTATAATAATATAGAAACATGTTTTTATTCCATATTTTCCAATGCGCAAAAACGTGAATTCCAAGTTTTATTTAAGTATATAGAGATTAAAATGCCTATATTTTTAAAATTGGAAGAACTAGTTAATAAAATAGAATAACTAGTAACTATAGTTAGCTCGAAAGACGTAGATCTCATAAGATCTACATCTTTCAAGCCTTTTCGAATTTAAGGAATGAAGTTAAGGAATATTTCAGTCTAGTAGTGTTTAGTAGTTTACGCTAGAAGTAAGAGCACTTTACATCGAAGGCCCTCTACAATGTCCTTGTATCACTCACATATCTCCCCCGTCTCCACGTCATAGTCGTATCGCCGTAAGTTCTTCTCCAGGGAGTCGGTGTAGTACATGACGCGGTCGGCCCAGGCCAGGCCATTGGATATGCCGATGTTATCGCACACCTTGACGCAGCCGCGCGCGTCGATGCGGTAGAAGGAAGCCGTGTGGTTGAGGATGTTGCCCGGAGTCGCTTCGTGGCCCATCGTGCCTGGAAATTCAATATTGAATGATTGAGAATTTATCTAGAATTGAATGATGTTAGCAATAGGCTGAAATAATTAATTAATCGCGTAATATCGTACGTTTCTGCGATAAAAACTGTTTTCTGTCCATTACCGTGACCCAAGTTATCCATCCTCATAAAGATTTCTTATAAATAAGGTGACCGGTGAAACGTGGAGACGTAACAGACAGACCGAGAGACACATATTTGATATTAGTACGGCAAGTAGTAGTAAAAAAATTGCTACGATTAATTCGATCTACCTAAACAGAGTTAACAGCGACTTCACACGGTGTTTTATCTTTACATTTTAACCGCGCAACGCAACAAGATAAAGCACACATTCATCTGATTCTGACTTACCAGCAAACAGCCTCCCTCTCGGGTCAGCCTTCCCATCGTTTATCCTGGTCTTCGGCGTGACCTCCTGGTCCACCGTCGCCAGCTCTCGCACCACCTTCACCGCGCTACCCTCGGCACCGTCCCACTCGATGACCTTGAACGTTGTCTCCACTCCCACCACAAACTGGTCGGTGGTACCCTCCACTGGTATGATGAAGCCGACGCGCCCGTCTGGAAGTAAAAGCAAAATATGTTTTATTAGTCTGCTGTCTGAAAAGCAAGAAATACGTCGAGAAGGGCTTCAATTATGCCTACGGTCCTACCCGTACTTAAAAATGTTTGGAAAGCCCGTGTCTAAGACTTTTTTTTACTGTCAGTCGTATAAATACATAGAAAAACGTTGAAAAATGTAATCTCTTCACACAGCAAGCCTTGCGTCAGTAAACCCGTTTGACTGCGTTGGTCTTACAAACTATACCTAGTTCAAGTCACAAAAAATGTTTTACTAGTTGAACATTGTTGAACAATTTTACAAATTGAAATTTTGTGACTACCTTCATTTGACTATACAGTGATTTCTATAAAAACACGTACCCAATTTCGTGCTAGTATGCGTCTTGGTGGCGAGGACAAACTTGTGCACGGTGCAGTCATGTATGCTGACGAAGTACAGCGCCTGCTGCCGCTCGTCCCAGTGCGGGCCCTCGCCCAGCACCACTGGCGCCACTATTTTTTCTACTTTCACTGACATTTGGAAAGTTAGGCACAAAGTTTATCGTTTGGCGCTCTGAAACTGAAGCAGTTGGTAATCATAAAAAACTTGAAAATAATTCGGATAAAACTATTACTAGGTTTAGACTGCCTTCACATTAAGTCGTGCGGCAGCAGCGCGACTTCTATACTAAAACGAGCCGCGCGGCCTTCGATCACATGATCGAAGCGCGCGGCACTAAATTATGACAATGCAATAGTTAATGACAAAAATAAAAATATGTATAGAGCCGTGAGATTCTTTTTCGTTTCTCGGGAAGATTTGGAAGTCGGTTAAAAATTCAAGGGGTAAACAGTAGTAATTATTTTTTCAATTCAATTTCAATTATTTTTTAAATTTTTAATTTATTATGGGGATAAATGTCTATCCAAGAACATTAAATAGATTTAAAAAAATATATATGTAACTAAATTAGTATCTACCTACTGCCTACATAATAACTTAATATTGTTGACTATATTATATAATAAAAATAATTAAAAATATTTACCGTTCAAGTAAATAAGTGTGTAAGCCGGTTATAGCTATCAACTAGAGTTCAAACTCTTAACGTTGTTATAAATACGATAAACACTTATCAAGATCATTGAGGTGGGTACTCGACCGAGTGGTGTGACCTTTTAATAATAATTGAAGACGTTAGTGGAAGAAGCAGGTAAGTAACAGTTAAAAAATTGCTGTTTTTTTGCATAAATGGAGGCTTTAGGGCCGGAATTATAATTTGAAATAAAAAAAAAAAAACTGGAGTTTATGTGTAGCCAGATAGGTACATTAGCCAGATGATGAACTAGGTAAGTTATAAGGTTTGTTAAAATTATAAGGGAAAAAATATTAATTGTCATGTAATAAAATGTTACTCATCTGGTTCTTCCACTCACGTCTTTAATTATTATTATTATCGGTAAGTTTGCATGAACTTAAAGATCTTCCGTAAACATCGATATGAAATAAGATTAGATATCCTGCATTCATTATAGGGTGTACTTATACCTCTATAACAGAGGTTCCCAAACTTATTTTGTCTGCCGCCCACTTTAAGAACAAATTATATTTTAGCGCCCCCATTGTTTCAATTTAAAATGCATCATGAAATAAATCAACCCCCCCCCCCCCCATTCATACAAGTAGTATGCGTGTATTTTCTTGATTATTTGTATTTGTCGATCATTTCGAAGCACATTATAATCCAGAAAAGAAATTTGTGGGATATGTACGTGGCGGCCAAAGGAAGATCTTCCGACCGAGCGAGGTGTTATGCTCGGTCAGGCCGGAGCCCGCGTGATAAATTTCAGCTGTCGTATATATACTGACGCGCTCAGAAAACTTCGATAGCGCGATGCAGGAATGTTAGGCGAATTGTGGGTACCGCCACATCACTCCCCCCCGAAGACCGGAGGTCGAATCTTGAAGTCTTGTCGCTTGAGTCGCCAGTGCCAGAGAGTTCCAGTGAGTCGGAACTGTTGCAGTGAGTCCAGTGAGTCGGAACTGTGATGCTGCTGCTGCACGGGATCCAGTGAGTCGGATAGCTGCCGTGCGGGGCCGATGCTACGTGCTGACCAGGAGAGATGTGCTCTGCTTGCTGACCGGTCGGTGTAGTGAGAAAGCCCGATGATGCCGATGCGGAGTAGCCCAGGCCGCGGTACATTGCGGCTAGTGGACGAAGTACCCGATGAGGCTTGCTGGCTGGCGCGGTGCGGAGGGGCGGGGAGTGGTGATGATGAAGGAGGCGTGTTCTGTCGAGGGTCACCAATGTGGGGATAATGCGTGGCGGCCAAAGGAAGATCTTCCGACCGAGCGAGGTGTTATGCTCGGTCAGGCCGGAGCCCACGTGATACATTTCAGCTGTCGTATATATACTGACGCGCTCAGAGAACTTCGATAGCGCGATGCAGGAATGTTAGGCGAATTGTGGGTACCGCCACAAATTCATTTATAGGTCTACCAGAATCTGATGGCAATTTTTGACAGCAGATTTTCAAAAAATATCCTTGATTATTGGATAAATTTTTATATTTGCATATTTAACACATAATCAGCCGCTATAAGAAAAAAAAGGATCAAAATGTTTTATTCCAATTACCCGGTATTGCTATAAGAGTCAATTTATTTTCTCACTTTTTGCCATCAGATTCTGGTAAACCTATAGTTCATGATATCGATAAACTAATAGTTCAAGTAATGAGAATCCGTAAACGCACCTAAAAAGCTATGCAATTTTTGTAGCCAAATTATTAATTGATGTGACATTTTTAGCACTAATGCCTTATATAGCAGGAATAAGGGATTATTATACTTATAAATAATCTTTTTAGCTTACAAAAAATACCGATTGAAAAGCCCAAAAAACGTTGTTCAAAACTTACGTATTTAATGTCAAATCCACGTGTTTGAGGCATTCATTGGCCGTTCTTATGGTTTATTATTTAGCGGAACCACAAAACTCAACAATATCTAGCATAAAATGTTCACTAAAAAGTAAAAACCTTTATTAACACTTTTATTACATGAAATATGCAGACCGACTCCTTTGTTATGTCCTGGTAAGTAGGACATAACATTACACGCTTTTGACGCTTATACACCGATATAAGGCTCTCTCCTATAGTCTATCTCAATGAACCTAACCTAACATCCTGTATAAAATGTATTTCAAATGAAACAAAACTATAAAAGAGAATAATTTAACAAATACATACATTTTTAGATCTGGCCGTCCACCTAATATCTCAACTTCAACGTAAACACTACTACAATAATATCTTCTATGGTTAAGTAACAAATCACAAGCCACAGTCCACAATACAAAAACAAGAAGAATACATCGCATTCTATTATCACAAAGATATAATGACCCTTATGTAGTTGGCATAAGTACTCATGTCAGTAGTACAATAACAACTTACACAAACATGAATGGCATCCGTCCGACTCAAACTCAGTCCCGTTATATCGTGAGTCGTGATCTGTTGCAAGGACGTAAGGTTCAATCTCGTGGATTCTCAGAGGTAATATTAACCGTGAAGGACTGTAGTTTATTGTCAGTGTATCTGACTGATTAGATTATGTAGCCGATGATCGCACTGCGCCCTGCGCACACGCATGTAGATTGTAGTATATTCAACTTAATAATGCAGTTGTTTCGCATCAAAATTTAAGCCTACCAGTAACCAATTGAAGACGTGAGTGGATGAAGTGGGTAAGTAACAATTTGAAAACTGTCGTTTTTTTGCATAAATAGGACCGGAAAATTTATTTAAAATCAAAAAAAAATATGTGGATTCTTTGTATAGCTAGAACATATTAGCTAAAAAGTAGATAAGTTGTTATAGTAGCTAGATAATGAAGTAGTTGCTCGTGTTGTAAAATGTTAGTTACCCACTTCTTCCACTCATGTCTTCAATCAAAGTAACACGCCATCATTGCCTAACAAGGTACTATGACATCCACAATTAATATTAAAGTTGTAAAAAACGACGCTGAAAATCAGACTTAATTATTTCTTTAAGTTTTCCGCGCGACTCTGTTTAGTATGGAAGTCGCGCGGCTGCCGCAGTACTCGCGGCTTAATGTGAAGGCAGCCTTTAGTAATCAAAATAGCTCTGTGGTCTGTGATTATGTTTACGTATAAATAAATAAAAAAATGGTTGTGGCAGCTACTGCAACTTAGAACAATGTATGAGTATAGTATAGTATCTATAAACATGTAAATCAGATAATAAAAATTTCATATATAAAATAAATAGGTACCTAATAAATAATATTACATTGTACATAGACTACGTCGCCAAAATTAATTGCGCACTACTTTTTCGGGCAGATTTTGTATGGAATAATTTTTCATTGTTGGCGACACCGGCAGTCTCCTGTAAACACGCGTAATCTGTGGTCGTTACCTATATATAAAGTTCTTGATGTAAATTATTGTTAGTCAGTCGAAATAATAACTCGTAACAGTGAGTCGAAATAATACCTCATAACAGTCGCGCGTGAAATACTAGTTACCTATCGTTATTAATTGTTAGTGCGCAGTTAGTTTTCGTGTACCTGCGCTAGTAAATCGAATTGTAACCATTGTAAAGTAACTTCAATCCTTAGACAATTATTGTGTCTGTGTGTACAAACTAAGTGCAAATATATTAATAAACTAAGTGGTTCCGTAATCCTGCATTTTTATTTGAAACCGTAACGTAGGTAAATAACAAGTACCTTATAATGTCCTGTGGTTTAAATTACATTCTCCACAAGATTGTAAATCAAGTTTTGTTATTTTAAGTCAAAACTATGGTCACATTATTTTTTCTGAGTGACGAGTTCTGAGTAAAGGGATTAAAGATATAAATAATACACGCAATATAATACAGTAAAGTTTAATATTGGAATTTGGAAAATACGTCATTTCTAAAGGCGGATCGGCTTCACAACAATCATTGTACACTGAAGTAACATTGATACAAAAACCTTAATTAAAATGGTCTCATTCCGCCGATTTCGAACTATCGACTGATTACCGACGGGCGACGACATGCTTACACTTATAATAATCAGAATGTCTTTGTAATAGTAGCTAAAAAAATAATAACAAAAATAGTCTTCTGTAAGTTCCACCCCAAAAAAGGTGCGTTTCTGAATAAAATACTGGCAACACCGATTATTATAAGTGGCAGCACACATCTTAGGCCGAGATCCCTGGTCCGGATATGTTTAGGGTGGTATAACCATTGTAAAACAAACTATTTTACACTTAAAAAGTTACGTAAAACTAATTAACAACTAACATAAAACTAACCTCTAGTTATTTTGAACGAATACTGTAACACTGGACCGATCCAACACAGACACTACACATATTTTTTTTTACTTTTTAAACATATTTTAATATCTATACACAGAACACTCAATATGTACACGTTTTAGAATGATAATTCCTGTAAATTTGTTGGCAAATTCACTGACATACGGTTCAAATACAATTAGATATTGGTATAATAGTAATATTGATCGTTTTAGATGTTATGTAATCATCTTAGACAATACACTGTTTTAAATCAAAAAAAGGTGTCCAATTCCTTAATTTTAATCTACTTAAGCTCGACTTATATGCACCCGCAAGACGGAGTGGGCAGTGGCCCGGCCGCTACACAAGATCACAAGCAATTGTATGGAACGATTTATGTAAATATTTGCATACAATTGCATGTGATTTTATTAGGTAGCGGCCAAACCACTCCGTCTCGCGGGCGCATATAAAACGAGTCTTACAAAAATAATATGTCAGTGTACGCCCGCGCCGCTACTAACGTTTTATGAGTATTGAGCAGTGTTACATTATCATTCCAAAATATAAATGGTTCCAAAACGCTGGTGCAATATGTCACAACTCACATGACTAATCAAAACGAATACAGTAAATTTGAAATACCAGCACTGTTACATAAAGCCTTGGAATTTTATTCCCTACTTAGGGTGGGGACACAAATGCTTTTTTGTAAAAGAACACCATATATCCCCACCCTCGCCTAACCTATATGTCACTCTCACCAACCTACTATGTCACAGCCAAATATTTTTAAACACTCCAAAAATATGAGATTTGGAATACCAAAGGAACCATCGGGACGTATCAGTAACTTAAACTCTTAACATAACTTTATACAGAGTTTATCTTAGAAAAACGTGCAGCGGCGTCGTCTATATACCTTATGAAGCACCAAAAATTTATGATAGCCGCAAAAATATATCAGTAGATCTATTATAAACATGTCCTCAGATGCCTCAGAATATAATATTACAATAATCTTTTTCTTTATACCTCTTATACTTTATCAAGTTAGTTATATGGTAAATGTTATGTTATTCTTAGTGTTTTGAAGTATCTATATTCCATTAATAAATTTAAAAAAGTAGTCAAAGAGCGTTTGTGTGCCAAAGCCTATTATAAGGTCAATGATTTCATAAACGATGGCACATCTTGGGAGTAAGATGGCTTCTTGCAAGGCTACTTCTACATAAGTGTTTCATGACTTACAATTATGTTGACATTGTATAATTTTAAGTTACAACATTGTAAATTTTATTTAAAAAGATTAATTTTTTTCTCACTTTTTTTGGTAAAAAAGTGGGCCCCGTGCGAGTTTCTTACGCCGGTTCTTCTCGCCGGGTTAGTTCCCGAACCGGTGGTAGGCACCATGTAGTATCAACATTCTGAAAGCATTTTTTTTAAATCTATGCAGAAATAAAACTATTTTATATTTTTTTTTTGTTGTAAACGATGATTTGTCATCAAAAATATGAATAAGCCGCTGCACGCTCCACCGAAGTCGGTTGTTGTCACAAACTATTTATATTGCGAGGAATATAACTTAAACGTAAAAAAGCTAAATTACAGCTTACATAAACGTAGCAAAACACTCCTAAAAACTTTCGTAGCCGAATCTAATCTACAAAAAATATTACAAAAATAATGTAAGTCAAAAAAATTCGTTTTAATTTCGATCAATACTGTCTGCATTAGGATTTGTGATATAATAGAAAAATACGATAGGTATCTATATTATATCTTTAAAAGGGCAGTATTTAAATGCATCTTAGGTCATGTAAAATAAACTACGTTGAGCTGAGATCGGGTTCTCTGAGATTCAATGTGATAATGAAGATAATATGCATGATCTACCTTAAAATCAATAGAACAAAGATAAATGGAACAGTACAATATAGGAAAAATTTACGTCTATGTTAAATGCTATACTAGGCTTGTAAATTTTATATAAGCGTTACGAAAACTTCAAAACAATGTTGGGAATATACATTATTAATGTTACATAAAACTGCCAACTTTAAAGCTTCCTGGCCCCGAAAAAGTTTCCAATTATAAGTAATTTTGAAATGCCTTAGGCATAAAAGGTCTTAAAAATACTGTAAATTTCAACTTTAACTCTTCTAAATTGACTTGTATCTTTTCAGTCCGTTTGGTTACCTTAGAAGCTCTAGCCTATGTCACCCTGTCACCTCAATTCCTCAGCACCTATGAACACTTGGGACGTAATTTTGGTACGATCGTAAAAGAACGGGTACTTACAAGTCTTACATTGCTTTAAGGCGTGACCGCACTAGGGACACTACACTGCAGAGGACTATATCCCATAGAACTGACGTTTTGTGTTGCGTAGCACCACTGCCGCGTGCAGCTTTGTACGAAATTACTTTTGCCGTGAAATCTCGCGTCGCCTAGTGCGGTCTCAACTTTATAATAAACATGTAATACAAGCTTACAGCTACACATTTAGTTTGGAAAAAGAACCTCAACTTTTGAACTCATCCATCTGTCCTTACTCCATAAAATATGTCCAAAAACGTTGAGCAATATTCTTTTTTACCAACACGTACACTACACACAATACATGTACACTTACAGAGAGATTTTACACCAAGTACACCAAGTACACCAACGATTTAAGTACACGACATGTTTACACAGTACATAAGTTATATGAGCACACAATATTTTATATATACTTTATAAACTGTTATATCCATACTTTGATCATAATTTATAATATGATCGGTGTGCAGTGAATTCCTCTTTTTGCGTTTTTTGAAATCAAACTTAGTTTTAAATGTATAACTTATTGTCATCATATCAGTAATTCAAAAGGTCCAAACAAAATTGTATTTATTTTTATAATTGACGAAAACTAGTTTTGAAATGAGCAATTGGTTTAATCTATATTAGGATATGATGAGCTTTTAATTCCCAAAATATCTGGAAATTTATTGAGAAATTTTCCTACCCATACATAACATTAAAATTTTGTAAATGTAAACTAAGTCACATTTGTAAAGCTTAGGTTCAAAAGTCATTGAGATTCATAAGAATCATAAAATTTAAGAAATATCATTGTTCAATATTATTACGTAAAAATTACTCCAAAGGGAGTTTCGATTCAATGTTATTATCCAAATATAAAGGAGAAATTGTAATTTTTTGGATAACATTTAACCCGATGGGAGCATATATCCCTCAGGAGCACATAATATCTGTAGACGTCATATATATCAAGTTTACGGGTAAGGCGGTAGCTTATTATTACACGAAAATTCTTTTGTGCCACTTTAAGGCGTAGTTACCTAGCCTTGATAAATTGTGCTTAGTAATGTTAACAAATGTTAAATTTTAAGTCTATTGTTTTGAGCTTCAAGCTCCAAGTTTACAGTAAAATCTTAATTCCTTTTTCAATTAGTGTTAATATTTTTAATTAATGGTTTATATTATCAAAAAATATATGGCTTCCAAGTATTTGTAAGTCATAAACATAATATGTTAGATCAAATTGTTCCACAAAACGGATAAATGCTATCAACACTGTTACAAACATTAAAGCCTTAGCTGAGTTAGCACGAGAAGTTGGCCAGTATCACGCGTTTTACTTTCGTTTTCAGATCTTACGTAGGCCTCTTGTGCATTTTAATTGAGAACTGAAGTTAATGATGGATGAATAATGAATTCGATAATATATAATTTAATCTGCAATCTTAACTTACAAATAAAAGTTGAGACTGCAGATTTTTTAAAGTGTAACCTTCAAAATATCGACGAGTAATATCGAGTATTACGAAATTCGTAAAGAAATTTTATTTGATGATCGCTCTAAGACTAGAAAATCTTGGTTAAGTCCATTCTGAGTAGCTTTTATATTTACTTTGTTATGAGATAAACACATTTTAAAAATGTTATCATTTTTGTAATTTTTGTTAATTACACAAATTGTGTAATTGTTTAGAACCTCATGATAAACATAAGAATAGACTAGTTAGATAAAGAAGAGAATATTGATGTGAGAACAAGGTTTTGGCGAGCAAAGCGCCGACTAGTGGAGCGAAGCCACGACTAATGACCAGTCGCTAAGGACGTGGACATCTTAGTGTATCATGATCGCAATCATTTTGCGTCCACACTAGCAAACATGATACGCTTCGATGCTACGCGACGGAGATCTGATACGCGAAAATGATCAAATGTGAACAAGGCTTAATGGTCCATAATCCTAGTCTTTAGCATTTGTGCTTGTGTAGGTGTGGCTTAGTTTCCGTGCCACTTTTAGTGTAGTCAAGTTAGTAGTTGAAGTCACTATTAACGCAACGAAACCAAGACTGACGAATTTTGTCTAGGCTCTGTCGCGTTAGTTTATAACTAGCGCGACGAAGCCGCTTAGTACTAAAGTCAAAACCATGAGACGTACTGAACTTATGGCACTTTTGTGTCAATATAAAGTTTTGTTTATCTCAAGGTTTTGATTATAGTTTGACTTTCACCCTACCTAGACGCTATCGTTACAGTTGAGGCTTCGTCGCACTATACAAGACAAAGCTACGACTTCGTCGTATCTACACGACGGAGCAACAACTTCGTCGCGTCAACACAGCGAAGCTACGACTGCGTCGCGTCTACACTGCGAAGCTACGACTTCGTCGCATCTACAAGACGAAGCAACGACTTCGTTACGTCTACATCACGAAGCCATTACTTCGTCGCGTCTACACAACGAATCTGCGACTTCATCGCGTTTACAAGTCGAAGCTACGACTTCGTCGCGTCAACACGGCGAAGCAACGACTTCATCGCGTCTACACAACGAAGCTACGACTTCGTCACGTCTACACGGCGAAGCTACGACTTCGTCGCATCTACAAGACGAAGCAACGACTTCGTTACGTCTACATGACGAAGCCATTACTTCGTCGAGTCTACACAACGAATCTGCGACTTCATCGCGTTTACACGTCGGAGCTACGACTTCGTCGCGTCAACACGGCGAAGCAACGACTTCATCGCGTTTACATGACGAAGCAACGCGACTTCATCGCGTTTACACGACGAAGCAACGAATTCATCGCGTTTCACGGCGAAGCAACGACTTCGTTGCGTCTATATGTCGAAGCCATTACTTCGTCGCGTCTACACAACGAAGTTGCGACTTCGACGCATCTACCCGGCCTCTTCACTTGTGCTCATGATGTTGGGGGTGGGGCTGCGGCGGCTGCATCAGCGGCGGCGGGTAGTGCGGGTAGGGGGCATACTCCTCCTCGTAGACGTAGGGCATCATCATCATGTCGTCGACGGGGTAGTAGGGCACGGGGTAGAGCGGCGGCGGGTACAGGTACGGCACGGGCATCATCGGCGTCTCCACCACCACGTCCTCGTACGGCCGGCTTTCCGGCCCGCGCGGAATGTAACTGAAAACACGAATTACTCAATAAGTATATATTTAATCAACAGTCAGCATCCACACTTCTATACTAATGATACCGGGACTCAACATAATATGGAGTTAGAGATGAGAGTATATAGATGATAGACGAGTCCCGGAAAAGGACATCACAGGGTTCTTTATATCCTGGAAAAATGTACGGTTACACAAGATAATCGAATTTTGGCGCTAAAGAGTAAATAACCTTGACTAAATAAAACAAAATTATATGAGAATAAGGTAGATTAAAGTAATAATTGCATTGATAAATACATATTATGTTGTAAGTTTTTGCTAGATAATTAAACAAAATTTGGTCACTAATATGCCCAAAGTTTCTGTATATTTATTGCTTGTCAACATAATATATAATTATTAGATAGGGACAAAATGTTGTGTGACTGTATACACAATTCGATTTTTTAATTAGTGACAAGAATGTGGGTTTTAGCTTACCGGTTATTGGGCCCCTTGTTGTTTTGTGCGTTGTTGTGTCCCTTGTTGTGGTTGTTATGGTTGTTATTTTGATTACCATCTTGGTTGTTACGTTTGAACCTGGAATTGAGAAATCACATTAACATAACTGTTACCAACCCTGACTCACCATCGCACGCGGACCTTCGATCTTGTATTTTTGTCGTGGTCATATAGAAGATTTGATTATTTCATGAAAATATGCGTGAGTATTTCACGAAACGGTGGCATTTTATGACATGATTGACTGTCTATAATGGTCCACGTCATGGTTTGGGCAGATCAATAATAGAAATCGTTTCTCGATGTGGGCCACTAAACGGGCGGCTACTTTACCTGGGTCCGAGCAGGGGGCGTTGCGCGGTCTTGGGCGGCGGCGGCTTGGTGTCCGGCTTGTGCTTGTGCTCGTGCCCCGACCCCGATAGCGACATCTGCTGCATGTCCTGAAAGTAACGACATTCAGCGCTAGCACTGTATTGTGTGTCTCACCTCCCTCCGAAGGTCAGCTTAGTACATAAGTCAGTGAATAAAGGATATTCGCGAGTTAAGCACTTCTTTAATAATTAAGACTCTCAAAGCCTGACATTGCACTAAGAAAGCTATACGACACAGTACATTTTACAGACCTAAAGCTACAATAAATTAGTGGCACATGGCTGATATTGATATAGCATAACATAGATGCGAAATGGCTGTTACATAATATTAAATGTATCCATGGGACATCTCACTGGATTCTAGTGGGATACATTTTATTTCTAGTGATTTTAGAAATAAATTATTTCCATCCTTAAAGGGCAAGCTGGAATACAGTGGTGTGGCTTGGCCCTAAAGAGTCTGTCACAATGGTTTCGACGTAATGGCGTTAAAAAGAGACCACGTTAAAAAGAGACTGTAAGACACAGCCAAGTATATCTAAAATAGAAACACTCACGTGAGCAAGTTGTACGGCGTTATTGTACGGCGCGGGCGGCACGTGCGGTACGGGGAGCGGGGCAGGGGGCGGGGGGCCGTACGTCGCCCACACACACTCCACGCCCACGTTGTAGAAATACCGCAGCGTTGCCAGGTCTGTTGTAATTAAAATAAATATTCAAAAGTTCAATAAAGCCAGACGACATTAAACTCCCTAACCTATGTAATAAAAAGTAAAAACATATTTATATGCTTATCTTGGAAAATAAACTTGTTAGACAAGGACAAAACATTGTATACATACACCATAGCGTATTCATTTTGTAAGTATTTTTATTACTAAGCGGATGTGGTCGAGTGGTGTCCACAAAGGATTATCTTTTGACCGAGCAAGAAGGAATGCTTGAAGACCAATAATAAATGGCTTTTCATTAAAGCATGTTTCGGCTATTTTAGTTCATATTTCGTCACTTTGATAGTTCATAATATAATACGATGCCTAACAATAACTGACCGTTCATAGGCAGGTCGGCGGCGGCGGCGGCGCGTACGGCGGCCGAGCGGGCGCGCACCACACCACCGACTTGCCGCACGTGTACGCGCAGTTCGGTACGCCAGCTAAAATAATATAATAAGATGTCCAAAAACTCACCGTTCATAGGCAGGTCGGCAGCGTGCGGGTGTACGGAGCGCTGCGCGTGCGCGTTGACGGCGGGCGGCGGCGGCGGCGGCGCGTACGGCGGCCGAGCGGGAGCGCACCACACCACCGACTTGCCGCACGTGTACGCGCAGTTCGGTACGCCGGCGGCTGGAATTACAGACAGTTTCATAAAACTCATTACATTCCGCTTACAACTTTTGGACCCGTAATAATGAAACGCCCCCAACGGCCTTACGTACGGCCTTCAATTAGTTTATCGCGCGGGAACCGTACATTTTTTTTCAGCAATAATAAACTATCCTTTGTCCTTTTTCGTCTTTCAAAGAATTTCCATATCCAATTAAATCCAAGCCGCTTATGCATTAAGAGGTAACAGACAGTCAAACAGATATAGTTTCACACATAGAATTATAACCTTTAGAAGAGGCACTCCATACAATCGTCAGCGCGAAAATGTGTCACCCTCGAAATGAGTGAGCTCACTCATCTGAGAGCAGTGTGCCTTAGGACGCGGTGACAGTCGGACGTGTTTAATGCATTGATTACGTAAAATATGCATTTAAAGCGTGAATGAGTGAAAGAGAAAGTAGTGTATGCTATTACTGTAAGACAAAAAAGGACGACAATATTTTCTCGATACACATTTTGCATGCAAAAACATTGCTACAGTTTTGATGGCGTATGCCATATCCAAGTATTGACATCGTTGGTTTCACATTTATAATAAACTAGCTGTGCCCGATATTTACCCGCAAAAAAAGGTAGCTTCTGTGTTAATCCACGGTATCAACTAACTACATACCGTACCAATTTTATTAAAATCATTCCAGCTGTTTAGTTTAGACGTGAAGAAGTTACAAATATACAAACTCACAAACTTTCACCTTTATAATATTAATGTGATATATTTCATGTTAGCCAGTAACACACATTAACACTTAATGCCTTAAAAAACGTATGGCATTAGCAGCATTTATGACCATGACACCATGAACAAAAACTTAGCAAACCATAGACTTACGGGCATAAGCAGGGGGAGGCGCGGCGGGCGTGGTCGCTCTGCCGGTGTTCTGCACCACGTGACCGCCCATGTCACCGCTTGCTCCGGGCTGAAACACAAAAATATCGTATCTTAATGTAATTACTTTTAACCGAACTTTCGTGTCGAACGACAGGATATTAGCACAGCGGGCTCTCTAGCTGAGTAAATGGCTGATAATGTGACTAATTTTTTTATCTATGACATTTCACACTACATAAGTCTGATCCCGTGAAGGACTTGTGTTGCGCTTGAGCCACAGAGCTCGTCAAATAGCTAAGACCGACGCGTGCCGTCGACGCATGCCAAAGACAAGTGTAAAAAAAAATCAATTAAACAAAAACCAGTGACTGCCGTCGACGCGTGCCGTCGAGTGTGTAAGAAGCCTTAGCTATTTGACAAATTATATATTTATTCTTTTTTTGACCATATTCATGTGGCATACCTGAGCGTGATTGTTCTCCGGGGGCGCGCCGTTGGACGGGGGCGGCGGCGGCGCGATGTCGTGGGGCGGGGCGCCCGCGGGCCGACAGTCCACCATCAGGGGCAGGGCTTTCACTTCAACCTGCGAATGAACAGTTATAATCAAAATACTGATATATGGCACAGAACTTCAGTGTGTCATGAAGTGTGTTGTCTCGCGTTTTAGATTTTTATTTTCTTTTATTAAAAATTTCGATTTTCGTGAATTAAAATTGTTTAATTCACGAAAATGGTTTTTTTTTTTTGTTTTATTATACGGTATTATGATTGATGAGCTGAATGGACGATAGTCTCTAACACAATCATTGTCATACTCGAGAGCATTTGAATGTGTTAAAAAAATCTAGTTCTCAAGAAAATTTCTTCCTCACTATGACAATGACTGTTTTGCTACAGTAAACTAGTAATATATACATAATATTGCTACAACTACTATTTTGCTAACTACAACAATATATAAATGACGATATGGTTTTATATTTTAAATTTACTCATGGTTTGTAAAATGCAAAACCCAGTCAAAATATTAATTGTAAACTCCGCTGACACCCCTCACCCCTTCGAAAAATTCCTACTCTTTCATACATATTCTGCTATTTTGACTGGGTTGTAACACATAGCTTACAAATCTAACTATGACTAACTACAACTAAGGACAGGAATGAAAATAAAACCCGTTCACAACTACGAGTAGCACAATTTTTTCTACTACTACCCTACAATCCTTTAAAAACATAAAAACAGTTTATAAACTAACAGGCATCGCCTCGAAGTTAACTAGGTCGTAGTGAGGATACAACTCCGATTTCTCTTCCTTCGACTCCAGTTTTGTCTTGTCTTGTTCCTCACTCTTTGCTTTTCGCACTTTCGAGTTTTGTTTCCTTGCTAAATTACCTACCACAAAACAAATTTTATGAAAGCACAATCATAAAAGCACTTTTTTATGTTGTATTAAACATTTTTATAATAAAAATCTTCAAATCCCACCTAGTTGTGGCAGCATTTGGCTCAAGAATTTAGCTTGTGAGTAGCGGTATGGTGGTGCCCAGGGTTTTATCTCTTCCACCGGCAGAGGTTGGAGCTGCTCGTACAGAACCGTCTTCTTCTCTCCCAACTCCTCTATGAAGACTAGGCACGGTCCTCGGTTGGGCAGCATCTCCTGGATGTGGCAGCGGTAGGCCACTGGCTGGTCTGGGGTGAGCTTGCACAGACATTTCACACCCACTTGAAGAGTACTGCCGTCGGAATACCGCGCGCCGTAACGTAACTCTGCAAACATAGCTTGCAAGTCACAACGCATCGTAGTTTGACAACTAATTTAAGCTTTAGACTGATACTATTTTAGCTGTATATAAAGTTGGAGGTTTCTCACAGAGTTATTATAAACATGATATTATAACTTTATGCTTATAACATATAAGCATTCTAGAATGTATACATATAAATTACTTTGTTTTATACATTATTAAGCACTATATTGATTTTGACATTGTATTGGTAATTTGGTTAGTAAAGGGTGTACCTCTTCTCATTTCGCTCCAGACATCAAATTCAATGTTACGATATATATCTGGATCCAGGGCTTTGGCCACTTTGTAAGGGAACGGCGTGATACCGTTGTCTAGCAAATCTTTAGCGCTATTTATGTTCAAACACTGAACACACACATTTTCTAGCTGTATCAAGCTGCGGTTTAACACAAATATACTCAGGGACTCTTTCAAGAGGCTCGCCTTCTCTATATCTTCAGTATAATGCTTACATTTTAATGCTAGAGTATTATTATTCTTATCTTTATTGTCAGATGGGGCTTCGATAAATATTTTGGCCCTATCTTTCTGTTTCTTACGTTTCTCGAGTTCATCACTCATGAAGAACTCTAGGCTGTTGTTAGCGGCTTTGTCGTGAAGCATTTTGTCAACCGCATAAGGCAAGTCTTTCATTTGGTACACACCATCATAGAGTATTTTATATACCAGAGCTAAAAAATATATGGGGATAAAAAAGCACAGTTAAGTATTCAAAATCAAAACAAATATCTTACCTAAATGGCCATAATCTCTCAAAGCTGCATTAAATAGAGTAGAATTACTAATTAATAACAAAGGTAAAATTTTCATTTAATCCTTCGATCGCGGATTCTTGGAAATCTATTGTAAATCTATTGTTCTCGCAGCCCAAGTGGGCCTTATCGGAGTTGAAGGGTTAAACAAAGATACGCTAATAATATTAAAATATTTTTGCAGAGTATTAATTATTATTCTAGATCTACTGACTGTGTGACTTTACCAATATGCCAGACAATTACGAGTAGACGTTGAATAGTTATTTACTGTTCAAATATTTTTTTAAATCTGTATAATATTATATTTTTTTTCTTCATTCAAAAGTTCTTAAGACCCACTATTAAAACAAGTTTTGCATCACTTTACAACCATCGATAATGAGAACAATTGCTAGCTCATAAGAATAATGTTTACACAGTAAGAAATAATATTATTATGAATTTAATAATAACTTACATTGACAGTAGGCAGAATTGTCAATATGATCTTTGGTGTATACGGCATCAAAGTGTTTATTTTCAGGAGTATAGAATAGATATATCACACTTCCGTAGCCATTGCACATTTTGGTTTGTGAACCCTTAGTAGCTTCAAATATTATAAAATCTCGTCTGTAACATTACCAAAAATCTTACATTTTTTTTTACAATTCAAATGTTGAATAATGAAATGCAGACATAGATTGTGATGACACTGTTTAAACTAATTATAGTACATAGTAATTAAATTTGTGCAAGTATCACAGAGATACTTATTATATCTTAAAGTTTGGAAAATAATATTACTAATCAAAAAACTATATTGAATTTGAGTAACTGGATTAAAAGTAATGCAATTACACCTTCAAGTAGCAAACTTAATACATTTTATTGATTCTTATTAGAACTTAACCTTTAAGTACACGCGTTGTTTTGGGTAACGTTCAGTCACGCGAGGGGTCTAGAAGTATCCCCAATATAAATATACTTATAAATTCAGAATTGTTTGATAATTTTTAAAACCCGTTTTGTATTATAAGAAAGGATATTATTTTATTTATGAAAAGCATTTATAAATAATGAACTAACCATTATTTAGACAGTAAAGAACATTTTTATGAACTAACCAATCTCGTGCATAGAATTTTTAGGGCACATGTTTACTGTACCAAAATTCAACAAAAGTGTCTACTTCTGACTAACTTATTATTTTTTTCTAATAAAATAAGACTTAGAAATAAGTAATCAAAAGAAAAATTAACACTAAACATTACAGAAAAAAAATTAACAATCCTTAAAAAGTACTACCATAAACTAAAATTATTCCTTGAGTAGGCAAGGTAAACAATAAATAATTTTATTGAATGAGGCTTGCAAATAGTTTTATAGCAAGGCTTACGGACAAAAGTAATTAGTTCTGGGATAATAATAGCATCTTCGCTTCATTTTTGATGCACTAGGTCTAGCTACCTCTAACTCTTCCCAAATGTTTCCAAAAACTTTCAGTCATTAAAATTGTATATGATTTGTGCAATTTGATTTTCTGTTATTCGGCAACAATTTTTTCCATTTATACATAGCCAATTCAAAAAAACAAACAAATAAACACATAACCAATGTGAAAAAAAGTATAAACGTTAAATCACGGGTGGGGTCTGCAGGTATCCCCACATAAGCAAAAATGTAACTTCACTTAGCAGAGGAGCGACGGACTTTTACTCACTGAAAGACCTCGCGTTGCATTGAGATTAGCCGAAAACGTGCACTCGTAACTTGCCAATTTAAAAAAATACCGTCAAAAAACAGCGCGTGGGGTCTGCGTAGACCCCGCCCGTGACGTTAAAGGTTAAGTTAGAAGCTAAAAAAATTATTACACAAAATAACTATTTTATACAGTAGATGTTGGCTGCAATTCAAATGCATCAAAATTTGTTTTTACTATGGAGAAATTATCAATTTATGCTAGATAAAAACTATCTCTAACTACTATCTGTTCTAGAGACACAAATATCTACATACCAAATTTCATTAAAATAAGACAAGCCAGCAAATGTGAAGTTAACAGGCAGACAGACTTTCACATTGATAATTAGTATGGATTACTTGTGACCTACCCTAGGTGCCCAGCCCCATTTGCAATTAGTACAATAAACTAGGGCATGTCTAAAAATAGACAACCCTGGGATTTACATGAAATATGCAAATATTATGTAGAGGGTGACTTTTGAAAAGAGTTTTAGTTTTTAATATGTCAACAGGATAATAATTATTATAAAATAAAATGGATAAAAACATTTAAACACACATATCAATAACATATTATATGATCATGTACCTACATAATATTATGATTTATGAAAGTTTAAATGAACAAAGTGATATTCAAACAAAGTATGTATGTTGATAAATATAATATGCAATATATTTTATTGTTTAAATTCTTACCTAAAAAAGTGGCTCATAGCTGTTATCTCAAGGAGCCCGCCCCATTCGGTCGGGTTTGACATCTCCTTTATGTAATTCTCAAATGGACAAATCAATGACTACAAAACAAAAAATAAACTGAAATTATGAGTCCCGGATGGATAAAAAGTTGAAAAACATATTAACAAACATCCTACCCCTTCGAAGAGATGCCGTTTCGATGTCATAAAATTAATAGTATTCGTGCGAACTTTGTGAAAATAGCGCTGAGAGCTGTATACATTTTCTGATACGGCTCTGAATAGACAACTCGCATCTCTTGCTATGTGCTTACGAAAGAAACCCATCTCGTCGAGCCAGCGATCGGGCTCAGACGATTTCTTTTGTATTTTCCAAGGCATACGGTATCTAAGCGGAGACGACATAGTACCAATCCGCTAACGATCTGTAGGTAAACAAAAAGAATGCACAACACATTTCAAACACTATTTTTTTGTTTATATAGTACATTATTCATATAAAACCATATCGTAGCTTTGCATGATAAATCTATAACTATGTATTGTCGCCTTTCAGCGTAAACAACTGAAAACACGTGCACACACATCACTATTTAGATTAATCTACGATCTAAACTCACCAGATAAACTTTCTTAGGCTGCAAACATTAGATTTGGTAGAAAACAATTATATTTTACAGAATTTTAGGATGCTAATGTATTTGAAAACAATTTGCACGTGCCAAAAACAACCGACATGAACCGGCGGGAAGAAAATTTGAGATATGCATTCACAAAACCAGTGTTGCCAACCATTGCAACCACTGACCATAGCATAGAGCTTAAGGGGGTGACAGACGTGCGAGTAAGTATAGGTCTACCCGAATCTGATGGCAATTTTTGACAGCAGATTTTAAAAAAATATCCTTGATCATTGGATAAATTTTTATATTTGCATGTTTAACACACAGAATCAGCCGCTATAAGAAGAAAAACGGATCAAAATGTTTTATTCCAATTACCCCCGTATTGCTAGATTCATTTTATTTTCTCACTTTTTGCCATCAGATTCTGGTAGACCTATATATACGCGGACTTATGGCTCGACGATCTCTGTGTGTCACCTAATAACCGCGTACTTAAAGATTGCCGCGCAAGTTCGCCGTCTTGGAATTTTACTCAGTCGTAGCTCGTCTCGGCTCGTACGTCTGGCAAGACTGCGAGCCGCGAGCCTGGGGACATGGTTATCCAGTGTGAGCCATTCTCGTGTGTCACCGACGTCGAGCCGAGTAAGTCCGCGATCGTAAAATCCGCGTGCTTTAAGTTCGTATGTCTATCAGACCTTTAAACCATGTAGATATATGTCAGAAAAAAACTGTAAAAAACTGAAAAGATCAAGTAAAGCCTCCCGCAGACAGGCGCGATATTATCGGTCGATAATAACGCAAGTGATATTGCGAAAATGCGTCCCGATTCCTTGCACACAGCTGCGATTTTTGCGACCGATATTTCTTATGCTGGCACTTCACATGGCTATTTGTATTTGCTATTGGCTATTTGTTGTATTTGGCAACATTATTGACGAATACGCAAACAAGCAAATAAAGGCAAATACGACCTTTCGCACATGGCCATCAAACACCAAACTTATACTTGATTTTGTTTACATGCCTATTTGACTCTTTTGATGTGCGTCAAAAACCGACAAAGGTACGGATAAGTGTATTTGGTAGTGGTCATATTTGTCAAATATGACCACTACCAAAACTTCTAAACCAAACTTCTAACCACGGAGCTAAAACAAAGTTTTAGCTCCGTGGTTAGAAGCCACACTTTTTCCGATTTAGTACACTAATTAGGATCCTACCTTTCTAATACTGCATTTACACATTCGCGTTCGCCATTCGCCTCGTCATCGACGAAACATTCGTATACGAATGCTGTCGCGAACTACTGCTCACACATTCGTGGGCTGATTCATTTTGACATTCTCACACGAATATGGAGGACGTGTTCTTATGATAGCGATGTTGAATGAAAAATATGAATTTATGAAAGCGATATTTTGGGTACCAAATGAGCTCTTCCTTTTTGTAAAATTCTAGGAATTCTGAAATTCGCTCTTCACTCCACTCCATTTTTATTACATAATAATAATAAATACTAATAATAATAATAAATAATAATATTAATAAATCTTTATTAAAAACCAAAATATATTTCCTTATTCTATTAGCCCGCCAAACTGCATATTAGTTTGTCGGCAGGCTACGCACTCATAAATACTAAGAACTAATAAATAATAATAATAATAATATCTATGGACGCTTCACACCACGTCAGTCTGGCCCCGTGCTAAGTACCTGAAGGACTTGTGTTACAGGTACCAGACAACGGAAATATATTTAATACTTTTTATACTATACATATATTTAAGATTTTTATTATATCATAAACATATTTAATACACATCCAGACCCGGGAACATTGAAAAACTTTTTTGTTCCGTCGGCGGGATTCGAACCCGCGACCCCCGGCTTGAGCTGCCACACACTCAACCAATTGAGCCACAGAGGTCGTCAAATAAAATATTAAATACTTTAACAACAAATTAATATCATCTTTTTGTATGTATATTGTATATTTTATAATATCTTAAATTATGACAAAAGTTTACACACAATGGTATACGTATATGGTACTTATTAGTAAGAAAAGAAACGACTGTTGTAACTAATAACATTGTACTAACATTATTATAATAATAACATGATATTATAACATTATAATTTATTATATACACTGTACTAAAAATAGGCTTATATTCAGTACAGTGTACTTAAGTCAAATAATGTATGTTCAGCTTTGTACACGTCCTGTAGGGTCGGACCACGGAACACTAATACTCCTGGTCGGACGCTAGCCGTCAACTGAATGCAGGCGAATGTGTAAACAGTAAGTTCGTGTTCGCTATTCGTGCCCTTTGATTCGCGTCCGAAAAACCGCTCCCAACGCGAATGCCACGAATCGCGAGGCGAAGTGCGAGGCGAATAGCGAGCGCCTGTTTACACATTCATGTTCGTTATTCGCCTCGTGATTCGCCTCGCTATTCGTGCGAATGTGTAAATGCGGTATAAATGTTATTTCACTTGATTAAATTTAGTCACTAAATCATTTAGACCTTCTAAATTTAGTGAAGTGGAATAAGCGCTTTAGAAGCAACACTTTTTCCGATTTAGTACACTAATTAGGATCCTAGCTTTCTAAATGTTATTTCACTTGACTAAATTTTTTAGGATCCTAGTTAGAACTTCTTAATTTAGTGAAATGGAATAAGCGCTTAAGTCGCGCGGCTGCAAAATACTCGCGACTTAATGGCGCATATTACACGTATCAATATTATCATGATTCCGGCCGTGTTCACACCAAACCGAATGTGAGCCGCCGAATGTGAGCGAACATTACGTAGTTTATTGTATTTCCATAAATATTCACTTTTTCGTTCACACTTAACCGACAATACGCCATTACGCTAGGCGTAGGCGCGGACATTCGATACCGTATATTTTCACGTTCACACTGGGGCTCACAGTGAGCCTGCTCCATGCCTGCTCACATTCGACGGCGTATAGTGGTGCACATTACACGTATCAATATTATAATGATTCCGTCCATTATGCAAGTACGCTGGACCTATGATACCCACTTTTTTGTTGTGCCTATTTGAAGCGAAATCAGCGCCCCCAGTGAGAGGGAAGAGAACTAAATTTGACGTAACTTGCAAATGGCCGCTTAATCGCATTGAGATAGACTATAGGAGAGAGCCTTATATATCGGTGTATAAGCGTCAAAAGCGTGTAATGTTATGTCCTACTTACCAGGACATAACAAAGGAGTCGGTCTGCATATCTCATGTAATAAAAGTGTTAATAAAGGTTTTTAGTGAACATTTTATGCTAGATATTGTTGAGTTTTGTGGTTCCGCTAAATAATAAACCATAAGAACGGCCAATGAATGCCTCAAAGACGTGGATTTGACATTCAATACGTAAATTTGAACAACGTTTTTTGGGCTTTTCAATCGGTATTTTTTGTAAGCTAAAAATATTATTTATAAGTTTAATAATCCCTTATTCCTGCTATATAAGGCATTAGTGCTAAAAATGTCACATCAATTAATAATTTGGCTACAAAAAATTGCATAGCTTTTTAGGTGTGTTTACGGATTCTCATTACTTGAACTATAGTTTATCGATATCATGAACTAAATGACTTTCTTTTCTGGATTATAATGTGCTTCGAAATGATCGACAAATAGAAATATTCAAGAAAATACACGCATACTACTTGTATGAAAATAAGCACGCCACGCGATGACGGGCTAAGATTACATCTATACTATAATACTTTATCTATGCTTAATCGTTATTGGTTGTCATCACTAGTATTAGTTCCAAATACTCCCACTACTGCTATCAGCGCCAATATGGCGACTTTCAAAAATCATTTTACGTCAAATTTAGTTCCTATCACTCACATTTAATATATATATATATATATATATATATATATATATATATATATATATATTATATATATATTAATATATATATATATATATATATATATATATATATATATATATATATATATATATATATATATATATATATATATATATATATATATATATATATATATATATATATATATATATTAATATATATATAATATATATATATATATATATATATATATATATATATATATATATATAATATATTATCCTTTCTTCTGTCACGAACTGTAAAAATTTTCAATTACTCTCATTCAACTGATTAAATTATCTACAGAAATTGCCATGAAAGCTATATATAATGTCTATATAATTATCGTAAATACACATAGTTTTATATTTGAAACAAAATACTAAATCGGTGGTCTGCAAAGTAGAAGAAGAACTTTTGAATACTTTTAGGGTAAGACGCCCATTTTAGGCGCTTGACAGATGAGCTATTATTATATATGTTACGCTCAAAGACCGAAGAAAAGCTATGACGCGTTCGGAGCATTTAAAAACAGCCACGACGCGAATTCGTGTTGTGGCCCTAATGAAAATGGCTACGACGCGTTCTGAAACCAGGCCAGTTACGCAGGAGTAATTTTATAGCGCCCAAGTGCACACACAAGAGCACTCTGGTTTCAATGAAACCAAGCCAGTTACGCAGGAGTAATTTTATAGTGCCCAAGTGTGTGCACAATACACAAGAACACTCTAGTTTCAATGAAACCAGGCCAGTTACGCAGGAGTTATTTTTATAGTGTCCAAGTGTGTGCGCAATATACAAATGCACTCTGGTTTAAGGAAAACTATTACGGCTAAGAAGACTTCATAATATGTTATTGAGTAATAGTCGATGAACTAAATAATCGGCCAAGTGCGAGTCTGACTCGCGCACGAAGGGTTCGTTATAGAGAAAAAATTGGCCAAAAATTGTGTTTTTTGTATGGGAGCCCCCCTTAATTTTTTTTTATTTTTTATTATTAATTATTGAAGTACACATCTAAATAAGGCTTTTGACTTTTGTGAAAATTTCAAGTGCCTACCTGTTGCCATTATTGATAATTGATATCGAGCAGAAAAGGCCAAAAAAATCACGTTTTTTGTATGGGAACCTCCCTTAAATATTGATATTATTTTGTTTTTAGTATTTGTTGTTATAGCGGTGACAGATATACCTACACAATCTGTGAAAATTTCAAAATTCTAGCTATAGCGGTTCTTGAGATACATCATACACCCTGAAGACACACAGACAGACAGACAGACGAACAGACAACGAAGTCTTAGTAATAGGGTCCCGTTTTTACCCTTTGGGTACGGAACCCTAAAAAAAATGTATTCGGAGAAGTATAAAGGAACTTTTCGTTCAAATTTCTTTGAATCATGGACAAATCATGGACGAATTATACATGTATAATTTCTCTGTTTGAAAGTAACTAAGATGAAGTTGTTAGTAACACGTTATAAATGTATCTACATTCATTGACTTATCTATTGATTATCAAAAACTGGCAGTACTAATAGTTTGCGAAAGAGACTCTTAAAAAAAGAAAGAGAATTCTTTCGAAAGAGAACTTCTAAAGTAGGGGCATGATAAGTAAAAAAAAAAATATTATGTACATTTCTATAAAAACTATATACCAACGAAAATTGGTTTGAACGAGATCTAGCAATTAGTTTTTTTTTATACGTCAAAAATGGTAAACCTTAATTTAACTTTCATTAAATCAACTGAAATCATACTGAAATATAAAAATAAATCAAAAACCTTTTAATTTCATAAAAATAAACATTATTGCTGCTGCGGAACCCTTCATGGGCGAGTCTAACTCGCACTTGACCGATTTTTTTTAAACGGGCCACAAACAGATTTTAATCTTGGTGTCACGGGCCGCAGCCCGCAGCCCGCAACCAAAATTATATTATAGGTGTACAAAGTAGTGTTGATTAAACGATAGATTCACGTGGTCCGTGGATAAGCTTCGTTCGAGCAGAGGCCAGAGACCACAGACGTTGATCAAAACCCAATTCAAAACCACACATTTTGGCATAATATTATGGACTATGGTATGACTATGGTATAATTTTTCGTACTTGTTGATGTACCTTTCTTCATCTCAATTATAAAGTTTTATTATAATTGGTTCAGCGGTTTAAGCATGTAGACAGTAGAGGTTTTACAGACAGATAGAAACACAGACAAACAGACATACTTCTGCATTTATCATAAAAATTCTGGGTATGGTACTTCCATACCCAGAATTTTTATGATAAGTAAATGCTATGGATGATATTAAAAAATAATTAAATATGAGATAGATTATAATATTTTATATTATTATGTTTGCTTAGCTACTTGTATGCTATAAATTATTATGATTTATGTCCAACTATGGCCTATAGCAGGGGTCACCAAATGGCGGACCGCGGTCCGCATCCGGACCGCCGCCCGACCCACTGTGTGCGGACCAAGCATTTTCGAAGATGAACATCGTTTAAAAATAAATTTTGGTCTCGACTTACTGATGAACATCTCCAGGATTTAATATCAATAGCTTAGATTAATGATTGGTCTCACCAATCATTAATCTATGATCAATAGCTTGCACAAATTTCTACCTTTGTAAATTCCGTAATTACCTGTTTATTTTTTTTTAATGTGTGGACCGCGAACACAGATTAAGAAAGTAATAATACCTCAATGACCGCGAAGGTCTTTTTTATGGGTCACAGGCTCACAGCACACATATCAACTCGGAAAGGGATCGTCACCGTATTGGCTTTCGCCTCGCTGTCAACCAGGCGTCAACCTAACGTATGCACGTAACCAAAGCGTATCAGCAGCTCCTGTACGTCAACTCGGCTACGGCTCGTCGCCCCCACTCCCCGCGCTTACGGCTCGCCGACCGCTAGCCCCAGATTAGTTTGAAGCAAGCCAAGCAAGGGTGGACGGAGAGACGTAAGCTCGGGGACGACGATCCGTAAGCGCGGGGACTGCTAGTTGACCACGCATCGCATCCCGGTTCGGAGCCTGTTCCGAGGCGAGGCGATTACGTTACGATTCCGCTTAGTGTGCGTTGCAGTAGGGAGTTTCATACAAACAATATTGAACTGTTTGAGGCGATACGGTGCCCATCCCTTTCCTCGGAAACTCGTGTGTGCTGTGAGTTGTGACCCTATTTCTTAATATGGACCCCGAGCGAAACTAATTGGTGACCCCTGGCCTATAGGCTGGGTAACACTATACCCATGCTATATGTACTACTGGATTATTAAAGAAAATAAAACACAAATTAATTTCTTTCCTCTATATTTATAAAAAGCACCGTCTGTAAAACATACAAAATTTCGATACAAAAAGTTTTATTGGCGTCATTAGTATAAAATTAGAAACGTGTAATACGACAGTATAAAAACTTTTGTTCCTTCGGTACACATTACAAACACAATCACAAAAATTTTACAATAATATATTATTATTTATTTGCAATTGAGCATTCAAGTACCTAATTTCTACTTTTCAAGCATAGTTATGTATGTATTATTATAATAATAATAATTATTATTGTATTTTTAACACAAAAATTATTATTATCAATTCTTTAAAAAAATCTTTTTTTACCCTTCAAATTTTTTTTCTTGTAAGTATTTAAAAGAAAGCAAAAAATACTGTTTTCAAAATTTAGAAGTGCGTTAACCTTACATAAAAATCAGTACTGAACTTAAAATTTAAAAAAAATTAAAATTATAAATTAAATAATATTATAATGCTCATAAAATACGCTTACGTTTAAAATATTATATTAAAAGTGACATAGAAAATTTGGTTCCTATACCTAATGATAACGACCGATTTTCAAAGCCCGTTGGGAGATCATACCGTAAAAAGGAACGCTATGCTAATCTCATGTCAAGTGTTGCCAGCTAGAAAAATATCCCGCAATATGAGGTAATTTATGTTACTTAAAGGCTTACTTTGGCGGACTCGGTAAACGTTTTAAACATTTAAAACCTGTTAGAAATCTTAATCTATTTTAAAAAGGGCAATATATGATGCTCGTCGTTATAACGGGCAGCGTAAATCGGCCTCACTTACACAACTTATATTAATACTAATGTAGCGATACTTGAGTTATATAGTTGCGATAAATATAGGATGAGCCTCTTAGGCCGTTTTTTCCTGTTCGATGACGTCCTTTGTGGGGAGAGGGTTCTTTTCGCAAGTCTCGGTGTGCTTCAACTTGGTTGGGTCGAAGTTCTCGATTCCGTTGAGGAATTTGTTCTTTTCTTTCTCCGCCTCGATGGCTGGAAATTGAAAAATAATATATCAGGCACCATTCACGACTTTTATGTGGACAGATCCTAGTACTGATTACTGACCGATAGGAACGACTAAATATTAATGCAAATAGGTACTAAGGGAGTCATGGAAGATGGGAATTGAGGTTTTGGGTACCTATAGTTGCCTACTGATAAATTTGGATCATAAATAATGTTCCTGTTCAACACATATTAGGTAGACGAGAATATAACAAAATTTTAATATAAAAAATGGAAAAAAACTACTTGTTACAAGGTTGGGATGTTAAATTTAAAAAGACTTCGAATTTATTAGTAACTTGCTGATAAAAAGTATTCGTTTATCGGCAAGTAATCGCGAGTTATCAATTGACAATTGAGCACTTAAAGAAACAAGATGCAAAGCATAGAAAAAAAGCAGCAAAAAACCTTCTATTGGCGGCAGTGGATTTTTCTCTTCTGTGGTGGCGTGCTTCATCTGACTCTTGTCGAAGTGTTCCACTCCGTCTAGCAGATTTTGGTGGGCCTTCTCCGCAGCTACAACTGGTGTTGGCAAAATCGTGCAGAGCGTAACATAAGTATTAAAGCTTAAGCATGTGATCAATGCGTGCGTGTAATGCATAGATCCATACCATGCAAGTGTCTAAGACTGACCAGAAATATAAATTGATGAGTAATAGTGCAAAAAATTCCCGAGGTACTGATTCTCAATGAATGCAATGAAACAAGTAACATAACTCAGATACAAATTAAAATAAGCGACAAAGTAACGTTGATTAAAAATTAAACCAATCACAAAATCGATTTGAACAGTGTTGCTCCAATGAAAATAACAAAACGCACTGTGCGTATTTCAATTTTCTGGTCCGGCTTAAAACTGCTACGACACTGCATAATATTAAAATAAAAATAAGAAAATTAGATAATTATTGCAAAAGAAAACTTAATATTTTAAAAGCTGATATTTTTTAATAATATAGGCGATTTTTAAATCAGTTGAAAATTATAAATTAAAATAAAGTTAATATTTTGTGCAGTGGCTGCTATCAATAGAGAATTATTCAAAATTATATTAATTGCTGCCAAATAAAAAAAAATGGAATTCTTTTATCAAAACGATACATATCTAGGTATATTGTCATGCTGCGCATTCATAAAAATAGTCAAAACTTACCATCTTTGTCAGGAAGTGGGTTCTTCTCCTGGGTTTCTGTGTGCTTTAACCTGGTGGCATCGAACTTTTCGATACCGTCGAATAAGGACTTCTGAGTTTTTTCAGTCTGTACATCTGCAATGTATATTCAATAATTATATATATTAGTTATTTCAAAAAAACACACAATCAATGAAAATAATGGCTGAGAAATGAGATCTTTTATTTGAATTAAATGAAAAAGTTAATTAAAGTTAAGATTGTAGGTGGCAATTGGTAAATGATATTGTCCGCTTACTAATAAAAATATTTACACAGCAGATAATAAGCATACGAGGTTGCACATTATCTTTATCAAATATTATATTTTCCAAAGTATCATACAAAGACAGCAACATTCTACAAGTTATCCGTTATTTAGTTGTAAAATATTTTATTAGTAAGGGGGCAGGAGATTTGACAACAATCATGCTATGGGCGATGACGATACAATCCAGTATGATGATTATTACACGTCAAATTAATAAACAACTAACTCTGTTAGAAGTTAAAAAGGCTAAAGCCGGTTCCTTAGGCGGTTTGCACTCCAACACAGAATACCTATTGCGTTGGGTAAAACTATTTTTTCAACCGTCTCAGTTTTCTTTAGGGCTGATGGTTGAAAATTCTCAACGTCTTGAAGCAGGGCGATGTGTTGCTTTTCTTTGGCAACGTCTGTTACAAATAATATTTTTGCTCAATCACTGTCTTTAGAAGACTTTGTGCCGTTATTTGTGAGCTATGGAGCCTACATTTCAGATAGATACAATGGCGCGACTGTCAAAAGGTTTCTTCCGAGTCATTGATCCTATAATAATGAAGAAACTGGAAATATACCTAACTCCAGAACATTTCAACTGTATTGACGTTAAAAATAAAATGTAAGTTAAAAAAGACACACTTAAAATAATATCTAGAATGTATAGTGCCCTTGAATAAACAAAAAACAAGCTAAAAATTCATTGAATTTCAAATGGTACGTTCATGATCTCAATTTGAATGTCGAAGTAATGTTCCAGACAGATGCAAGTGGGCAGATGAAATATGGCGACTTGCGCGGAATGTTTGTTTGTTTTGTGCTGCTCAAAATTTTATTACAATTTTAGCCCTTCCTTACATTCATGTGGAATGGAACAAGAGTGTTCTTATTTTTAAAATGAATTTAATTTTGGAAAAATAACTTTTTTCGTAATTTTCTTCATCCTTGGGGGCGTACCCAGGTAGGGGCAGGGGGGGGGGGGGGGGGGGGGGGGGCGCTGCCCCCCCCCCCCAGAAGATAAAATAAACGTAAATTTAATAATTTAAATAAAATCAAGTTGGAATTAAAAACGTATTACCTACTCTGCGCAAAATGAAGTGTTGGAAACAAAATATATATTTTCTGTGAGATTAATAAAAGTCAATTTTCATGATTTTTTTGTTTCAATATACCAGACCGACTATCTACTCGAAACAGACCCCCCCCCCCCCCCCCCAGCTAATAAAATCCTGGGTACGCCCATGCTTGGTCATTAACATTAACTTAGTTAAATCCAAATGCGTCTGTAACAGTATACCTTCTGCTGATGGTAAGATGATCTTCTCGTTGGTGTCTACGTCCTTCAGGCAGCTGGGGTTGAAGCCCTCCAGTTGGCTCTTAAGGTCGGTGGCGACCTTGGGAAGGTCCTTGAGGGAGGGGGCATCACTCACTGAGCAGGCCATATTTGTTTCTGAAATAAAAAAAAATCTTGTAAAGAATAGTTGTGAACTACTGGGGTAAAGACACGGCTGATTATGCGTATTACAATGAGCAAAGCTGGACAAATTCGTGCGTTGCAAATGTTGCAAAAATAAAAATGTAATCTCGCTCATTTTGAAATTCCGTGGTCGACCTCAGATGACCCGGTTTCTCACGAAAATAGAAAATGCGATGAATTGCATCGAGTAACGAACTGGTTACTTTCAATAACATGCGTGTAGGTGGTTATCGGTCGTTTTATGGTAATATGGGATATTACATAATATTGATGGTCGACTCGAGTACCTAATATCTCTACTACTCGAACCCACTCGAGTTGAATTCTCTCTGACTCGAGTTCGTAAACCGCCAAAAATACATAAATAAATGATTCTATTTCAAAGAATAATTTTCATTTTTACTTACATTATTATAAATAAATAATATTAAATAATGAAAGAATTGAAACAGATAAAAATATCATTTGTCGGTTCCAATTTTTTAACCATTTATGCGAAGCTGAAGGAATAAACTGGTAAAAATTCAAAAAAGCATTCACTTGTCCATCCAGTTAACTCGAGTTACGTTACTCGAGTTAAAACCGAGTTACGTGAATTTTAACTCGGTTTAAATCGAGTTTTGTTTTTTCCGAGTTGGCACATCACTAATATTACCATTGATTACTAAACTACTTGTATGGAATATAGTAGTTTTAGAGACATTTAAAATTGGAACACATTACACACTGTTCTATGGGTATAAAATGTCCCAAAAATATCAAGCAAAATAGCTTGCTAATATGGCTAATGGCAACACCAGTTGTTAAGTTATTCTTATCATGCCCGGGCCGCATTGCGTAGTGCTTCGTGCTTAAAACGATACCAATAGCTATGGCTATGTCCTCACTGTGCCTTTTTTTGTTCATCAAGGGCATGCGTTATAGCGCAGTCAACAGCGCGCGTGAGGCATGCCAGCGACGCATGCGCTCTGACCGTATCCAAAACTTTCGCTTTGTTCTTTTTTTTTTTGGAATTTCTTATGACCAAATAAGCCGCACATATTCCACCCACTAAAATGTCATAAGAAATTCCAAAAAAAGAATAAAGCGAAAGTTTTGGATACGGTCAGAGTGCATGTGTCGCTGGCACGGAGCTCTTTGTTTTAGCTCCGTGGTCGCTGGCATGCCTCACGCGCGCTGTTGATTGCGCTATAACGCATGCCCTTGGTGAACAATAAAAGCCACAGTGTGGACAAAGCTATTGGACGATCTGCGTGTATCGTCCAATGCAATGGTATCGTCTCATAGCACGAAGCTTCGTACGGCCGCGGCATTAGTGATAGTGGCTAGGCATGTAAATGGTAATAATTATTTGTTTATCTATATTCTATTCATCCATACTAATATTCTAAATTCGAAAGTGTGTGTCTGTCTGTCTGTCTGTCAGTTACCAAAGCGCCCAAACCGCTGAACCGATTTTGCTGAAATTTGGCATGGAAATACTTTGAGTCCCGGGAAAGGACTTTTTGTCCCGGAAAAATGTACGGTTCCCGCGCGATAAACGAGTTTTGGCGCAACGGAGTTGCGGGCGTCATCTAGTTTATCATAACTGTGCCATAACTGTAATATTTCACAGTGGCACAGACTACAGAGAGTAAAAAATATAATATTTAAAAATATTGCGTGTTTTTAGTTGTGAGTGGAGTGAGTTGTAACCATGACGCAACGTCTTGAGTCTTGACGATTTGTTGACGATAACAAACTAGAAACAAAAATATCATTTTAAAGTTTAATGTGAAAGAAGTGATTAATTTTACAGCATTCAAACCACAATTAATACAATGATAAGTATAATATTTTCGTACGAAACAACTAACGAGTTCTAACGAGTTCACAGAACGAAGTTTTACAGTTATCAAACTGTATTCGCATTCATTACCACGATTTCTGAACGTTTTGTATTTAATACTTTTGACTTTTAAGTCGCATTTTAGTTGTGACTTGTGACAAGCTAATTGTCTAACAATGAAGAGTACCGTATAGTTTAATTCACATATTAAAAAATATTAGCGGCCCTGTAGCTAACCTTGTAGCACTCCATATAAACGACACTATTGGGCGTAATTTTTAGGAAAAATGAGACAAAATATTTAACATCCATACAATAACATCCTCGGTGAGCGAGAGATTGTTTCCCCGACAGGATACGGTATCGTTTGCTTTGCATAATTCAACGACTACAATGGCTGTTATTTGTATTCGAGACGGTTCACGCCTGGCTTGCCACTGTCTATAGCTTAATTATTAAATAAAGACTCAGACTCGTCAATATATTTTGCCTCAAAGTTCTAGATTTTATCTTTGACTTTTGACTGAATTTCATATTTATGTTCCACCTGGACTTTTCCCCAGGTCACTATTATCAGGTTTTGCTAAATTCTGTTGAGGATTGAAAAGGGGAATGTTTTTCAATAAGCAAATTGGGTTCTTCTAGATCAGTCACTCGATGTCAAAAGCAAAGGCCGGATGTTCTTGATAAATAAATGACAATTAAAATAAGTTTTATTGACACACACTGTGATAACTTTGTCCATTATAAATAGCAGATGTTTGTTCTGCACCGACTATTGATATGAAAATCCACAACCCCAGACGGACAAAATTATGCTTAAATTTAATTTGCTATTGCAGCTGTGTGTTACAATGAAACTTCTTTCCTAATTTTAAATTACAGCTGCCACCTGACCTTACATCTGCACACTAGTCGCTACAACATAATAAAGTAGAAAATAATTTAACGGTGTCATAAGGCAGGTATTTAATTAGGCGTGTTCTTAAATTAAAAAATATTATTTAAGAAAGAAATTCGCTAATGACGGAGACGTAACGTTAGCCCGAAAATATTTTAGTTGCATGTTACTCTTAATGAGAGCATCACACAAAGAGATATTTGTAAAGAGTCGTCGAAATTACTTGCTCAGCTTTTAGCATAATTGAAAAACCTTATTTCGTAATAAGTGTACTCAAAAGCAGATGGTTTTATAAGCAAATTATAATGAGCAAGCTTCGCAAACTTGTTAAGCGGGTTATGTTGTAAGTTTGTAACTCGCACATTTATATACAGAGTTCATGTACACCTGAGTGCAGGGAGTAAGTGCTGTGACATACTCAAAACTTGAGAACCCTCCACTAAATACTCGTGACGAACCTCCATACAAAATTAAGCACAGTTCGGAGATCGTCTCCTAAGTTTTATTGTTTGAAGTAAAGCCCGAATTCTATTCTGTCATCTATGAAACGATAAATATGTACCAAATTATAATAATCATATTTCAAATTATTTCTATTTTATCAATTTTTGTTTCTTTTGATCTAGACCGTGTTATTATGTGTACCATTTTAAGCACAGACAAAAATCTCGTTAATTACCAGAGTGGTCAGCCATGCCTGCAATTTTTTACTGCAAATTCTACATGGTTATTAAGCCCGTTATACAGTTTTCGTGTCTGCATAAGATTCTCTCGAGGCCTCCACTCTCCAGCTTCCAAAATTCTACTTTTGGTTGTAATATGAGTTAGTTCTCATGTGCGCTAGCGGTGCCGTTATGCTTCGCCGACTTGCGGCGCTAATTAACGCAATAATTATCAGAATGGAACCTAGAGATTCAGCTGAAATGTTTTGGAAATGGATCTTATCGTGAAAATGATATACCCATTAGCCAATTAAAACCAACATCGACGTCACGTCTAGATGATCTGTGATTGCTCACTGCTCGCTCTTTGAGATTTATTAAGTTATCTCCAATCTAAATGATCCAAACTTTGTCACTAACAAACAATAAGCACATTAGACTTATCAGCTCCATTTGTACGTAGTTTTACTACTTATAGTAGACATTAAGAGCCCAAATAGAGAGTAATTTAAAGTGATAGACTGGCACACGGTCGACAAATCCCTACATGGATATATTGTAGTTTTGACATTCTTGACCTTATTTGGTGATCGAAAAATGCAAGCCCATAAAAAGTGACGCAAGCCATATGTTTCAAGATGGCTGACAACGGAGTACTGTTAGCGCCTGCGGTCGTTTTAGCTCGACTAACTGACATTTATCTCGGTATATTAGCTGGAACTGAATGCGGAATATGCGATTTAATTAGCACTCAGCGTGACTCACGTTACCGATCTGTGCATCTCGACTTGGGGAGAATAGAAATGGTTATAAGGATTGACGAATGCTAATATAAAATAAGCGGTTTAAATTTAATCCATCAATCCCCAAGCGGCAGCCGGCTGCCGCATAGCAATTGAAAATCTATTAATTTGTCTGCGATACCCACGATGGAGGTGTTAATCGAAAATAATTTAGAAACATAAGACAAGAATTTGGCACTGAAATAAAATTTAGTCACATTAACCAGAAATATTGGAAAAGCTTTATTATCTATCTCAAACTGCAAAGGAAAAAGAAACTCAAATCTAACAAAGGATTAAACGATTGTGCATGATAATCTACTTTCATTGTTATTTGGAAATATTCCTATATTTTTATCCGAATTATCAGTATAATCATATTATCAAAATATGTTATTTCAATATTTACAATATATTGACAGTCTAATCGTTCCTCAACTATACCGGTAACAACAACATCTAAATTTAAATTCGCTTGAACTTGAACGTACAATTGGGCAGGCGAAAAAAGATCGATACTAACGCCATTACACGTCTGAGGGGGAGAGAGCAGTGAACCGGCCACCCGAGTGACTCACGCAGAATATAAAGGCTCCCAGCATTATATCCTTATGTCTGAATACCGTAAAACGTTTCCCTCAGTAATAAACTAAGTATCATTTGGAGGAATATTTTATGTGAACGAATTTTTACATTATATTTGTCATTGGCGTAAATATTTGATTTACTAGGAACGTTTTTGGCCGGGCAATAATAGCAATTGAAGCTATTGAACGCTGGTATAATTATTCACATTAAAATGTACAATGGATATCCATAAATCAGAAAGGAATAATAAATATTCATTTAAAAGCTATACGAAACGCAGGTGGAATAAATAATAATTTTAAGGCTAGAGAAAATCGAGTTGGACGCAAAATGAGTCACAAGTTAATCAACAACAAACAAGTTATGCGTCACGTCAAGATAAGTCCACCTTACAATTACTTGAATTCTGTGTCTGAGCAAGGTGGTTTCGATTATATTCAATACTAGCTGTCCCGGCAAACGTTGTTTTGATATTTAAAGTATTTAAATCTTACCCCCTCTTTTGTCCCCTAAAAGGGGTGGGGGGAAAAATTTTATACACCAGATGTTAAGTTGGAAAAAACAGTTAATAATATGAAGTAAGTCCATTAAAGAAAAAAGTTCGATACAAAATCTGACCCCCTCTTTGCTCCCCTTAGAGGGATGGGGGGGTGATTTTTATACACCAGATTTTGAGTTGGAAGAAGACAAATATATCTGCGAAAACCGTATGCAACTCGGATCAGTAGTTTTCGTGTTAAAGCAAAAGTCTTATACAAAATCTGACCCCCTCTTTCGTCCCTTTGTAGGGGTGGGGGGAAATTTTTTTTATACACCAGATGTTAAGTTGGAAGAAGACAAATATATCTGCGAAAACCGCATTCAAATCGGATCAGTAGTTTTCGTTTGATAGTGGAACAAACATACAGACAGACAGACAGACAGACAGACAGACAGACAGACAAAAAAACTAACCACATTTTTGGCTTCTATAGCGATGTAGTAACACCCCCCGCTTATTATTTTTTGAATATCTTTAATGTACAGAATTTTCATTTCTACAGTTTTATTATATGTATAGACAAAGAAAAATAGAAAAATGGATTAAATATAAAAGAAAATTGTGAAAAGAACGTTTTGAATTGATCAATGAAACAACATAGCACTGGAATCTGGATACGGATGAGCGAATAAGAGCACTTACCGCGTTCAATATTCAATAAGCGAATTATTTTCATTAGCGTTTGGCTCATCACGTTCCATTTTAAATAATAATTGCAGACCTTTCACGATGATCGTGCTCGCTGTAAAGGCCATTCAAAACAATGAAATAGATTCAAATAGATCGGTTATTTCTGGAGTGACGACGCGCAACGCCCATGTAGCATTAATATAGTCTCATCTCTAATGACTATTCGCTCTGGAGTCTGGAGTCATGGAAAATTCCAGATCTGTTTACCTACATGTAATGTCCAACGTTAGTACTTAAAATAGTTCTACTGAAATAGATAAAGATTTAAATAGATAGAACAGCACTTAAGATAAAGCGTTCGTTTCCGTAGAATAATTTGTTCTGGGTTGAAGGTCAAGTTTGTTAGTGTTTACTGAGAGCTTACTACGTGGGAGCTCAAAACATTACGTCAAAGATCCATTAGTTAGGGTCGAGATTATTTTAAAAGCTCTTTTCCCACCAACATTTTAAAAAACCTTAGCCGTTACGCATTGAATCCTGCGATTTCTTTGTCGATGAACTTTTGGATGGAGAACCTATAATACCTTCAGTAATTTACAGACGAGGTCACGGTATAAATACAATATCACGCTCGCCTTGTGCCTGAGAGACAAGGTATACAGAACCATGTACGGTCGCATGTGTGAACCAGGTCGATCTGTATGCAATCTGTGCATCGGCCTTCGGAACTGTGCCGACTGCCGACGTAGGCATTCCAGTAATGAGTAAAGAATAGCCGCAGATGTTTATCTAAGACACAAATGTGATCATTTACGCTTAGTGCATGCAAATTAAGAAAAACAACGCAAATGAGAGCATAAAAAAAAGTAAAAGCAAAGTAAATGCGCCGTCAAAAGCCAAAATTCACTGAAGACCTATAAAGGGTAGGTACTTTTGGTAATTAACTGGCAACATTTGCTCCATTATTAAATGTCAAGGGGAAGGAATTTGCACGCGAACGGATGTACTGTATCCTGCAGGATAGGGTTAATAACGAAGTACGAACATTTGTGGATATTAGTCATTCTGCATTCCTATTCTTGTAAAACGATAATACTAGGTTATGCTTATATTATGACTTAGAGGAAAAGCCAAATGTTTCCGGGACAGGTAATTTGACGAAGATTTAATAGAATAAAAATACTTATTTATAAAATTTGTACGTCGCATTGAATAAGCTAGACAATAAAATAATAAATAAAAACTACAGGACCAATTTGATGGAATTTGACACTGTAAATATAGTGGGCAACGAGGAGGGACATGGGCTAGTTTTTATCGCGAGAGAGGAATTAGTGCAGGCATTAGAAAGTGAACCTTTGAGGAACAAGTTTCATTTCAGTCGAGAGTCAGAGAGACACCTGGCACGTTAAAATTGAAAACGTGTAAAGTAATTAGCAAATAACTTGTGAATTACCACTTTCTTGACGAGTTTCTACTACCTATCTATATTATTGACCATAAAATTCTAATTAAGTTTCAACGATTAAAATTAAATATTAATTTATGTCCCAGGTAAAATTTTACGAAGAAGCTATAGTCATTTCTTGGTACCGTGTCATATAGATCTTTAACATGACTTATTATTGCATTTATATGTACCTACTTCTGTCCAAAATTCGTCTTAAATATCTTTTGCTTTTAAATCTACTGAAATAATAATGTTATTTTCTTTTTTTTTACATACATACTTACATAAAGTTCAGTAACCTAGTATCGATGAGGTAATACTAGACATTTAAACAATGCATAGATTAAACAAATTATTTTCATAATAATATTATTGTTTATCTTGCACTTTTTGATAACACCTGTGAACATTGAACTTGTTATGCAGTTGGGTCCTATCTAAATTTTTATAATTAAGTATCATAATATTTCCATGGTATAAGTTTTAAAAAACAACTGTCGCAGCATAATATTAATATGATATTCCATCGTAATGATATGCAGTATGCGGGTATTTAACTTAGTCAAACTCTTCATGGGAAGGGGTTCGGCCTATTTCCAATATGACTTTCTGATGACTAAGGTGTTTAGAATCGAAAACGGTGATGTCATTTTAAGCCGAGTCACCACAGCAATATGGATCAAAACTCATGAATACTTATATTAATATTTCATCGGCGACAACTCTAAAAATGCTTCAGTAGTTATAAAGACAAAGACGATGATACAGAAAAAAAAATCTTTCAAAGTTACGACTGCAGAAATATAAGGATGATAAAAATAAAGAAATACAAGTTTTAAATGAGACCGGAGTAATACCATAATTCATAACATGAATAGAAACTGTAGGTACCGAGTTAAGCCCTAGGCTGCCTGGGGAGCGCCCCCAACCCCAGTGGTCAGCCTCTCGGGGATAATACTTTAGAAAAACAGACTCATATCTGCAGTCTAGATAATTCTATGTATGTACGTCATGAATTTTGATTTAAATGTTCGTAAGTAATTTGGGCTGCGGTAAACCTCAAGTGATATGAGTCTACATTTCTGCATAGACGTAACTTGGGAATACTTTGCATTCGAGTTGGCACATGGCGTGAACTTCAAAGTGGGAATGCGGCGTTACTAAATAATTGTGTGATCGTGTAAATGAAGCTGTAAATAGTAGCAGTAGATGGCCAGAAAGGAAATAAAACTTTAACAATAGCAACATCGGAGGTTCCCGTGATTCCGGTATCAGAACCGTTGCGTGGCGCCGAGGCTTATGATTCATTTGATAACGAGGCATTGTCAGGCGACAGACATTGTCCGATTATGTACCTACGTGTCGCAGTCGCGTTAGTGGTCACGTTCTATCGAGTAATCCGTACTTTACAATTATCACGTAAATTATGACGTGGTGATAAGGGTTGAAAATATCTTAGATGTCAAGTTAAATATTCTCAATCAAAACAGAATTAGGAACCAAATTATTCCGAAATCTAAAAATCTAAAGATGTAAAATAAAGAAACAATATCACATGAAATAAAATAAACTGTTACGTAGATTTTAATGGTTTTTTAAGAAGAATCATTACAAGCGTGATCATAAACACAAAACTCTAATTGCGACGCATAAAACTACATGAAATACTGAAAAGATTGTAGAGATTATTAGCATTTTAGAGATTAATAAAGCATCGGCAGCTGAGCGTGTAGATATAGCATCATTTAAAAATCATTAAAATTTATCATTACAATTTTAAAGAGGTCAATAACCGCGTTATTTAGATGCGAAATACATTATTTAAGACCAAGAAAGGAAGCAATAGATAAGGGGGCGTCCACAAATTACGTGAGGTGTTTAAGGGGGGAGGGGATCGAGTCAAATCTCATCTAATCTTACGTTGGAGAGAGGCAAATCTCACGTAATTTTTTTTCTCATTGTTACAAAAAAAACTATTTTAGTCCATTTCATCCAGATTGTACGTATGCTTACCTAAGATTTAATTGTAAGAGTAATCGTAATACAATTAAGATCATTCACTAATTCGTTCGAAAGAAAATAATTTCATTCACGTTATGTATATCTACTGACTGTCTAACAATCCAACGAGAAACCCACATTTTGAAAAATCTCACGTGAGATTGGGGGATGGGCCCTCCTCCATAAATTTGGTTGAATAAAATCTCACAAAATCTCATCAGGAGGGTCAGAAAATTAAAAAAAAAAAAAGAACACCTCACGTAATTGTGGACGCCCCCTAATACAATAATGCTAAATAAACTAGACTTAGCATCCTTTCGCATAGGCAATTCAATTCAACACCTAATATATTTTGTCAGTCTATTAAAATATAAAGTGTTTTCTCATAGGATAAAAATTTAATTTGATCCTAACGGACAAATAAAGCATTTTGTATGTACATAACAGAATTATCAGAACTCCTTAAACGAATCCTTTTGATAATGGAGTCATCCAGGATGAAATAAGATTGCCAAGTGAAGAGGCAGAGAATTCTCTCCAAGTAATCGCTGCACGAGAGGTGACGAGAGTAACATGGGACATTATACAGGCGGGCTCGACACTCTGTATCGATCTGGCCAGACGCAACATCTAGTATCTACCTACCCACTACCTAGAGTACCTAGACACAATACCTAACAGATTTACAATCAAACGGCTGTTGCACGCTTTGCCTGGGGCTGTTTTTGTGTGCAATCATGTTTTTAAAAGAATATTCTAGATTTTGTTGTGTTAAATTTGATTCGTAGTATTCGATTCCTGTATAAACAGCTAGGATTTCTAGTAGCGACATTTTAGTGCTTATTTTTAAATTAGGTGCGATGATGATGAATACTAATACTAAGAATTCTTATTTTATTTACCTCCTAGTTTCTATTTAAAACATAATAATTTAACCTCTAATATAATCATATTATGGCAAATTAAGTATTATTTTCTTTGTTATTATTCTACCTAGGTTAGGATCGGTTATTACTTTCAGTGTTATTTTTCACAATACTTTGTCGAATTTTGATTCACAGAAACCGCAGTCTATTGACATAGTTAAGTTTACATTGCGTTGTTAAATATTTAAACTGTTGTATTGCGATTTGGGCGTTTATCAGCTAGAAGCGATTAGTAATGGTGGAGCGACAATCTCTGGTATTTCTGAAATGCCACGGCTCATTGTCAAACCTCCCCACTCCAAGTTAAGGTAATGGTTGACTTTTCGCTTGCAAAAGACTTTACTTTTTTGCAGTAGGCACAAGGACAGGTTTATCATTCAGAAGTTATGATTTTGAAGAAACCAGTAATTCGCAAACGACTGTGACAGTATACTGATTTTACATGATACGAGCACAGTGTAGGATAAAACTGTACCAAAATAGTGAATTTCTCCTATGTTAGACCAAATACATATTTTTACTTGAATTTTTATAACGTTAGCCCTTTTCCTGCTATTAAAAAGCATTCTAATACAGCCCTCAGTTATCGAGGGTGGGTGTCGCAATCGATTCGCGGATTTGGTAATATCGTCCATCCCTGTCTCTCCCTTAGGACCTATTGTCCCTCTCTCTCAGGCACAGCTGTGTCCTCTACACGGTAGGTATTACGATTTATCTCAGCCTGACAAAAATGCAAATTTACAACAGCATTCGCATTTTACAACTTGGCAAAATGAAATGTAGACATTGCTCAGAAAGTATAACAGACTGAAACCAATACCTATAACCTAGTTAATTTCCATAGAATAAATAGACATCCTATTTATTCTACAGAAACAATATTTTTTAAAGCTTTAAAAAAAAAATTACCAGCTAAAATAGCAGACAAGCCTATGTTTTGCAAAGTAGTACTGTGGCAAATGGTAACAAAGTCATAAAAATATAACATGCTACAACAGACAACAATATCCACGACTCGGCACCTAGTTTCAAAAAAAAGAATAACGCCAAAAGCCAAAACGTCACGCGAATAACAAAGGAAAACGCGAATGACTCACAAAAACAAGATAGCTTACGTGTGAATAACGAATTAAAACGTCCTCTGTAGCAATTATAGATTTCGTGAACAGCACGCTGTGAAAGCAGCGAAAGTCGGCGGACCGGTTAAAGCCGGGTTCTTGGCGCCTTTTTTCAACATCAATAATTGTCAAATTCCGCGTTTGGCGCCATAACGCCATTTGCGTAATGTGTAAAGTGCGCATAATCATCAACTACTCCAAACTATAGAAATTATAAGTTACAAGGATGATGATAATTAAGTTCCTGAAAGAGAAATGGATGAAGATGATGAACTTCCCGAAAAAATTATACCGAAGAAATAGATCCAAATAAATCAAATACCTAATAGACGACAATGAATAATGTCACCAAAAGAATTAATACCAATTCATCGTAACGTCCCTACTCTCGACATAATTTCCACTGATCCACGCAAACTTATTCCGTAATAAGCTAAGGATAATCCGTACTTGACCTCTTTCTTAAGCATTTTATAAAGCGGACTGCGCATCGGCATTAATTATGCAGTAAAAATTTATTACAAGAGAAGTAACATATAACCCGAGTCCTCAATAACTGACAAGAGTTGGTAAAACGACCATTTTGAGGTGTTTAATTTGGACATCAGAGACATCTACTGAAACTTTAAATCAATTAAATCATTCAATTTATCATCAAAAGTCAAAACTTTATTTAAAATTATGTCGTTGAATGCCTCTTTCATTGATATTCCCATCTCAATCCAACAACGCCTCACGTAGGCTGTAGCTTTGAATAAAGATAAAAGCACTTCTATATTTTTCATCTGCATCCGCACAATTTCTGCATTGCGGTTTTGTTGCCACTTGCTAACGCCCAATTTTCATAATGGTATCGAAACTGAGCTGAGCTTTAGTCATTATAATCATAATTATAATCATAGTTAATCATTTATTTGCCTTGAATGTAGGTTACAAAAGTTCTTACATTATTTAAAGTGGTACAAACATTCTGCTATAAGTAGCGTGCAAATATTATAATAGTATACTAAGGGACATTACAATAATTAAGTTGAAACAATTAATGGAATCTATTACCTACTGTTATTGATAGTTTGGGAAACACAATTTATAGACTAATTTCCTAATTAACAAAATATAGACGGCGCGCCTAAATGTTGCTAATTGATTATTATTATTATTATTGCCATTTGCCTCTTATTTACATTGTATCTATGATCTTTGAATACTATTCCTATTTCCAACACAAACAATCAATAAGTTTCCTATTCTAGATAAAAGTGTTTCTTTAACTTTTAATTTTCTTAAGTACTTGCACTGAATGTAAACTGTATTTTTTTTCTTTTACTATTTTAAAATCTTAAAGGAGGTACAAAGAAATAAAAGCTTCATATTACATAGGTATTATATGATTTGGCATTTTGTTACATGAATCGTCCAAATGAGCAGCAAACATTTCATATCTTAATAATTAGCGACAGTCTGTACTAACTACCCACATTTTCCTCCAGTTCCATTATTAATAAGAGAACTGAAGTTAATGAATATAATTCCACTGGCTTTTTGCCCTCGGTTATTTTGTAATTATGAGGACTGATATTAAATCATTATATTATATTAATTTTAACTTCATAAAGAGCAAGCTTCATGTTTGACATCTTATTTTGAGGTTACGATGTAACAAAGTACGACTCATGTTTTATTTTGATTTGCTTCTGTCACTTTTATTTCGCCTAAATTTATTTTTCCAACTGCCAAATTGTTAGCAACTTCTTGTTACCGGCAACATTTTGCTACTGGTTTTGAAAGTGTAACGTTGCTGTCAATGGCATTTTCATGTGTTATCTTTGTGATCGCCATTTTGTATAAAAAGAGAAAGCGGCAAATTGCCTTAAACAATGCCGCTGAAAGTTTTGTGGTTTTATTGTACGCAACATACACATGCACTACTTTATAAGGTAACAGTATAATTAACCCAATATTAAGCAGTATCGCCGTCTATACAATGTTTCAGGTCTACATGGTAAATAAAAAAATCTGATTTGTTTTTTTTAATTCCAAGTTTGTATACCATAGGGAGAAAACTCACACAAATTATGTTTGGCTCAGCGGCCAGCGCACACGCTTGACACCAAATTATTGTCAAATCGTTAAGGATCAGTGATTAAGTGTAATTTGTGAAGCATGTGTTTAGTCATCAGTATTTTTAACAGACCCACTGCTTCGAGTTCATTAACATCGACATCGTCTCTCAGTAACCGATATTCTAAACGACCGTTGGGTATTTTAAATACAGCTGTTTTGTTAATTTGTGGTACATCGTTGGTAAGTTTATAAATATTTTCTGCTGTGTTATCAATGAACAAAATTGTTGAAAGATAGCAATAAGTACCTACCTACTCCAATAAGATTAGAATTTGCAAGTCTTTTGTGCCCAATTTGTTGCCACATAAGTTTATATGTATCTATAAAAAAATTAGAGAAGAGCCTTTGAAAAGCTGATAAAATCCAGTCAACCTGAAGATCTTAAATTTTCATAATTTCTAAAGATTTAAGTTGTCAAGTTCAAAAATTTTTATTTTTAGGAGTTTGTAAAATTTATTTTAATAATATTATAATCAAAAACAAATAAGGCCTCCTATAGGTCTACCAGAATCTGATGGCAAAAAGTGAGAAAATAAATTGACTCTAGCAATACCGGGGTAATTGAAATAAAACATTTTGATCCTTTTTTTTCTTATAGCGGCTGATTCTGTGTATTATACATGCAAATATAAAAATTTATCCAATGATCAAGGACATTTTTTGAAAATCTGCTGTCAAAAATTGCCATCAGATTCTGGTAGACCTATAAGTAGTTAATTTTTTCTAAATCGCGAAAACATCTTGTAAGTAATAATAATTATTGATGCAATAATATTGTGGAGTTGAATGACTTCGTCATCGTCAGTGCCTTTCAGAAATTAATTGTATTCATTAACACAATATCAATCGTAACTAACTCGGAAAAAACGATAATTTTCATCTCAGCTCTCTATCACAGTAATCTTTGATATAGACATCAATCAACGACAATCTATGTGATTTGAAATTTTTATAAAATTAGAACCTTTGTTGTTTTTCTCCGGGGATTTAAATAATATTATGGAGACATAAAAACACAAGGAAATTGCAACTTATAACGTTAATAAATATTAACTAAGTGGGTAACTGCTTTGTAAAATGCCTGCAAATTAATAACTCAAAAGCCGGCTAAACATTCACGCTTTGGAATTTTAATGTTATCAATGCAAACCACATCGACTGACGAACAAAAAGGCATACGTGGAGGCAGATGATTTCATATGAAGTCATACTGCCACTCCCATTACAAATTCCGTTACATTACCTACTGTAAACATTTTCAAAATATCACGTAAAATTATATACCTCAGTATCCGTTGACACTTTTCCTCTTAAATACTCTATTATCCTTAAAATATTATTAAATTTTATTAAGTAAATAAAAGTTATTTTTTGTCCTGTTATAAAAAAAAAAAAACAAAAGAATGTCTAAAATAAAAAAAATAACTTTTATTTTTCAAATTAAAATGACAGTTGTGTGTACTTACATGTAATTTGGTGTTTTCGAAGTAAAACGTGATACGTGCACTGCTTGCGACCGGCGAATTGCGACTGGTTGCGGAGTGCGGCCTGCGGGCGCGGGGTTCCGTCGCGTTGGCTGTCGAACGACCGATGGAGATTGGAGACTGAATGAGCAAAACTTGCGGCGGCCTACCGAGGGTGGCAGAGGGCCCACGCAAATATCGCCATTGTCACGGTCAGTTTAAGTTCAATATTCTATGTCCGTGTTACTTGTCAGCGGTGCCAGTGAATCATTCTCCAATAACGGACTCATAACGAGTACGAGTGAGTAATGAAAACAAAACGTTTTGAACATTTTTAATTTTTAAAAGAACGAAATTTAAATCTTTTAAATTCTAAAAAGTTTTACAAGACATGCTTTTAATAATTAAAAAATGTTTTTGTATTATTTTAAACTAGCGACCCGCCCCGGCTTCGCACGGGTATAAAAAATATTATAGCCTATGTCACTCACTGAAAGAAATATTAAAATCGATTTAGTAGTTTTGTGAGTTTTGATTTATATTCATTACTAGACGTTCCGCGCGGCTTCGCCCGCGTAAATTAGATATTTCACAGACAAATCAGTCTACAAAAAATAGCCTATAATCCTTCACGTGGTCTACTTCTTATCTGACTCAAATAACAGAAAAATTGCTCTAGTCTAGTAGTTCGTGAGATAAGCCCTTTCAAATAATTTCCCCCGTTTTTTCCACATTTTCTTCTATTTCTTCGCTCCTATTAGTCTTAGCGTGATAAAATATAGCCTATAGTCTTCCTCGATAAATGGGCTATCTAACACTGAAAGAATTTTTCAAATCGGACCAGTAATTCCTGAGATTAGCGCGATCAAACAAACAAAGAAACTCTTCAGAATTATAATATTAGTATAGATTTGTAGTAAAAAGTAAATGACAAAAAATGTTAAACCTTCCTCTTTAATAACTCTATCTATTAGAGAAAACCGCATCAAAATCCGTTGCGAAGTTTTAAAGATTAAAGGAAACAAAGGGACAATGAGGACAGAAAAAGCGACTTTGTTTTATACTATGTAGTGATTAAAAATACTTATTACAAAATCATTTTCTTTTATTAAAAAATTTAATGTAGCTCTGTAGGTACTGTTAGTCTGTTACTGATTAAACTAATTTAGTAAGTTTTTTCTCATTTTGTTCATTATTTTGATAGGCGTAAATCGAACCTGCGCAGATATACATATGTATATGTATAGGTATTCTATCGATGCACATAATATCTGCAGCATCCAGTGAATACTTACACAGTGACCAGTGTACATTATGGTATAAGGGGCACGGCACTTAAACTTCTGGACTCTTACCAGGCGTGTCTCACTTCCATACAAACGGCCCGAAATTGCCGAGATATTTACCTACTATTCTGTAAAACAATCTAATTTCAACCTTTTGCATTGCGTTTAGCGTTCATAGTACAATAACTGTCTGCCGTCTCGCTTCAATCTGCCAGGGCTGTCAAGCGAGCGGCGCGGCGGCGCGTGGCCGGGTACTATTACTTTTGTATCGCGGATGCGTGCGTTGCGTGTGCGACAAGTCGAGCGAGTGCCAGCCTATCGAGACTAGTCCGGTGACCGGACGCTTGCGTTTGTCATACCTAAGTCCTAAACTCGGGAGTGAGACTTCTGTACCGTAAGATACTATTATATATTCTGTGCTCTTACCTTACAAATAGAACGCAGAGGGTGGAAGTTAACTCCAAAAGGTCTGATGGAACCAAAATAAAACTAGGTATGCTACAAGGGTCCATTTTAGGCCCTTTTCTTTTTCTCATCTATATAAATGATTTACCTTATCATGTTAAAGATAAGCATAGTAGATAGTACTTTTTGCTGATGACACTTCACTTATTTTTAATGTGAAGCGGCGACAATTTATTTATGACGAAGTAAATAGTGCTCTCTCAAAAATAGTACATTGGTTTAATGCTAATAATTTACTCTTGAATTCTAATAAAACAAAATGTTTAAAATTGGCAAGCTGCCAAGTGTTAGGCAAGTACAAACCAATGTACTATTGAATGATGAGAAAATTAATTTAGTGGGCACCACCGTATTTCTTGACATAACACTGGATTGTAAGCTACAATGGGGTCCACATATTGTAAAACTGTCAGATAAGCTTAGTTCTGCAGCATACGCTGTTAAAAAAATTCGTGAAATTACTGATGTAGAAACCGCGCGATTAGTTTACTTTAGCTACTTTCATAGCATAATGTCTTACGGCATCCTCTTGTGGGGAAATGCCGCGGACATTAATACAATATTTGTGCTGCAGAAGCGAGCTATTCTTTCTATCTATAAGATGTCGTCTTTTGAATCTCTAAGAGAACAATTAAAAGAAATAAGAATTCTGACCGTCGCATCTCAATACATTTTGGAAAATCTCTTATAATTATGTTAAAAAGAACATAGATATTTTCAAAAAGAAAAGCGATAATCATAGTGTAAATACTATAAATAAGAACAAATTAGCTATACCAATGTTTAGACTAGCCAAAGTAAGCAAATCCTTTAAACGCCAATGTATACGCCTATACAATAGAATCCCAGAAAATGTTAAAAATCTATCTTTAAATAAATTTAAAAAAGCAGTCAAAGAACGTTTGTGTGCTAAAGCGTATCATAGTCAATGATTTCATCGAGGACAGCACACCTTGGGAATGGGGTGGCTCCATGCAGGTTACTTTACTTTTATTTTTGTTACATAGCTGTAAGCCATAACATTGTTAGATTATTTTATTTTAAAATTGTAATTTTCTATCTTTTTAGTAAAAGATGGCCCCGTGCGAGTTTCTTACGCCGCGGCTGGTTCTTCTCGCCGGGTTAGTTCCCGAACCGGTGATAGGCATCTTGGTTTCTTCGTTCTTTCTACGACGTTCAAAAAGAGTATTTATGATACCTATTTTGAATAAAAATATATTTTATTTTATTTATTTATTTATTTATTTAGTGGAAGAACTCACCTAGCAATTAGCATGGACCTTAGAAAACTCTTAGGTCGGTAGTTTTTCTCATAATAACGAAAGCGAATCTGTCTGTCTGTTCGTTTCATCTTCACGCTTAGCCAAATTAGTAGATACTTTAAGTGATTGTTTTTGCTCGGAAAAATGTAAGGTTGCCATGCTATACCTACTTAGGTACCTACATGTAACATGATTCATGAAATTCATTGCAACGAAACTGCGGGCAGCATCTAGTAAGTAAACTTCTATTTATATTTTGACTGAGCAACTAACATTCCGTTAACTAACTAATTAATAATTAGCTTAGAACCAATGATATTATATGAAAAACGCAAATTGTAGAATATCATTGCTTAGAAAGCTTTAGCCAGCCATCTGTGAGAAGCCCCGCATGCGGCCTTTTCTAATTGTCAGCTTATACACCACTTGAGTAAACAATTAGCTTTATATTAAGCAAGTAGATGATGATGATGACGTTTTAGAGGACCGGTTGGTCTCTCTAAGAGTTCACTAGAGGTCGGAGGAGTAAAGAGTAAAACTCGATTTAGTTTCAATCTTCTACGAACGTATACAAAGACGGCGGGCGCTCTTTTCAGAGCGTAGTTTTCTTTGTTTCAATCGGCGACGAACGTGTACTGCTACAACGTCTAGATCAGCGGTACTCATCCTTTTTAGGGTTCCGTAGTCAACAAGGAACCATTACCTATAGTTTCGGTCTGTTCGTCCGTCTGTCTGTCTGTCTGTCCGCGGTTTTGCTCAGAGACTATAGGACCTACAAAGCTGTCATTTGGCATGAATGAACATATTAATGATGGCGACAAAATGGTACATAAAATCTTTAAAAAATATATTTTTTTTGTGGTAAGTAGGTACCTCCCCTACACATCAAGCGGGGATGAATTTTGTTTTCGCGTCCACTCCATCGTGTAGGGTGTCGTTGGATAGGTTTTTAAAAAATATTATTAGTATTCCTAGATCATTTTCCGATTTAGGGATCCATTTGTGAAATATTAAGTTTTAAAGTGGTAAAAATCGTTACGAGTCCAGTGTCCGCCCCCCTTCTACCAGCTAAACGGTTGTTTCTGAAAATCTGAAAAAATCCATGGGAGTAGGAAATATGCTGAATTTAAAAGGAAAACTATTACGGCTAAGAATACTTCATAACTTATTGAATAATAGTCGATCAACTAAAAAAAATGTATTCGGTGAAGTATAAAGTAACATTACGTTCAAATTCCTTTGAAAGTAACTGAGACGATGTTAATAGTAGTGTACTAGTGTAAAAAAGGTTATAAATGTATATTCATTGACCATACAAAAAATTTCAAAAACTAGAGCGGTACTACGGAACCCTATATTGCGCGTGGCCCGACACGCACTTGGCCGGTTTTTTTAATACGGGCCGCAAATACATTTTGTCACGGGCCGCAACCAAATTTTTGGGGTTAAAAAATAAGGTTCTTCAAAATTAGCTATATTTTAGTAGTTGAAAATTTTTCACGGCGACTGCTCTATTTTGCCGGTGGTCGTGACTTGAAATGGTTTAACTTCACGCGTCACGCGTGACGCGGGCCACTAAAAAGCCCCAGCGGGCCGCAGGTTGAATAACTCACGCTGGTCTAGTTATATTCTCATAAATCTCCAAGATGACACCCGCAACTCCATTGCGTCAAAACTGGTTCAACGCCCGGGAACCGTACATTTTTCCGGGATAAAAAGTTCCCTTTCCGGGGCTCATAGTATCTTCATAGGTACCAAATTTCAGAAAATCCATTTAGCGGTTTGGGCGTAAAGAGGTAACAGACAGACATACAGACTCGCATTTATAATATTAGTTAGTATGAATATTTCAAGTAAGAGTTTACCTGCAAGTGGTCGTGATTATAGAGTTTACTCAGTTATAAAGAACTTACTTCTTATACTTATAGCCTTCCTTTCGTTTGCTTATCAGCATAACCCTGGGTGATAGGCATTCTCCAAGTCCTCCTCCATAGGTTTTTCGATACGTTGGCTCTTTTGGCTGATCTGTATTATTATTACTCCTATAGTTTTGTTTACTCCTATAGTAGGTTGGCACCAATGACGACTTCGTGATTTCATAGCATTTATACACTAATCGTGCTCTTGAGGCTGCAGAGCTGTAGAATCCACATTTTTTTTTATTTCAAATAATTTTTCCGGTCCTAAGCCTTCCATTTATGCAAAAAAGCGCCAGTTTTCAAAAGTTACCCACTTCATCCACTCATTACTTCAATTTATATTTTAAATACAAAGTGATAATTATTTCGTTTTGAGACTTAACAGAATGGACATGTGCGAGATATACAAGAATGTACATAATATTATGTCTTTTTAGGAGCTTCTTATTCAGTCAAACGGTACAAATTTTCATTCTGTATAAAATAAACAAGCCTCATTCTACTACAATATATTAAATGGTTGTGTACTTTAGCATTTAGGCACACTCTTCAATATTTAAAACGAATCTTTATCATTATAATATTTATTTAGGTACTATTAAAGGATAAGGGTAAGGGCACATATCAACTTACAAATAAAAAAACAGATATCCCGAAATTGCGTTTATTTTTCTTTTTACGCGATCAGCTTTTTCTCTTTTTTAAACAAATAATTAACAAACATATTAAAAAAAAAACCGCGCAAACATCACGCCCGATTTTTATAAAATTGTTTAAATTACACATTTTAGAACATTTTGTGAGAAATTTTCCATCTTTTACACCGGAATAGTTTGATATAAGATAGAGTCTACATTGCAAAAAGAGGTTGGAAATCACACATTCTTAAATAAAACATTAATTTTATAATATATTATTTTTTAATTACATTAGTAATCAGTTCATCACATACAGATACTCATAAAACGTTTTACAAAACAAAAATATCACAATATAGACTGTACCTTACATAAAATATTATTCAATTAGCGCGTATGTTTGGACAATAATAATTATTTTTGTTTTATTATTTTATTTATAACTCATCTCTCGCATGTTCATTTCTATACAAGAAAAAGAAACAGACTACAAACTGAGTATATACTCAGTAGACACTGTCATCTCTGCACAATAACGAAAGTTGAATCTTCTTTTGATCCCGCTGTTCCTTAAGAGGGCGACTAACCCAAAAATCAAACATCGTCCTTCTCTCTTCACACTCACGCCCGTCTTTCATATGCCAGGTGAAAAAAGGACGACGCGGAATCATCGCCAAGTTAGTTTTACTATGAATAAAAGACGAACTATAATGATTATGAAAAAAGTATTTTGAGCAAATTTAGGTTTTATCAATGCCTTTTTAGATATTAAAAAATATTAAAGATATTATTTTTAACAAAAAATGAAAACCGACTTCCAAGGTAAAAACAATAATAACATCCTTATATTAAATATTTTTCCCATCTAATAGTGCCTTTTTCCGAATTCGGCTAAACCTCAACTATTTCTGTATTCATTCTTCATCATTTTGAAGTCGGTACCAGATAGCTGAATCTTCAGTTCTCTGACAGAATATTTGAAACTTTTGGAACTGGCACCGACTTCAAAATTATGAAGATTGAATACAGAAATAGTTGAGGTTTAGCCGAATTCGGAAATAGGCACTACTAGATAGGAAAAAATATTTAATACTTTTTAGTTCTATTATAAGGATGTTATTATTGTTTTTACCTTGGAAGTCGATTTTATTTTTTTGTTAAAAATAATAATTTCACTCCTTTTAGTTACTTACCTAGTAAACCATCGCGTATATTCTACGTATCTTATTACAATTTGTATCCATATACAAACCGTGTGACATTGTAATACAACCATGTGACATTGGTGACCCTGACGATGATGATGATGATGATGATGATGAATGTAATTTGCATAGTAGCATATGCTTTCAGTTCTTAAAACAGCGCCTTAACCCCCAAACTTGTATCTATAAGGAATCCGGAGTTCTCTTAGTATCTTCGGAACCATAGTATACCTTAGTGCAAAATCTTGCGTTTTGGTAGCATATGCTTGGGATACTTCTCATAAAACCAAAATCACCATATGTTTCCATATAAATTTTGAGGAGTTCCCTCGATTACTCATGGATCCCATCACCAGATCACCACTTTTGTGAAAATGGGACCAAATTGGAGTGAATCCTAATATAATAAAACAAAAATTATGAAAATCGGTTCACAAACAGCGGAGTAATCGTTGAACATACAAAAAAAAAAATATCCACAGCCGAACATATAACCTCCTCCTTTTTGGAAGTCGGTTAAAAAGTCAGCAAACTTCGAAGATCCAAGCAAAAATGTGTCTAAAACAAGGGTTTTTGCAAAAAAAAAAAACTTTCGAGCATTTTTAGGGTTCCGTACCCATAGGGAAAAACGGGACCCTATTACTAAAACTTCGCTGTCTGTCTGTCCGTCTGTCTGTCTCCAGGCTGTATCTCAAAAACCGCTAGATTTCTGAAATTTTCACAGATTGTGTATATCTGTTGCCGCTATAACAAATACTAAAAACAAAATAAATACAAGAAACGTAATTTTTTTGCTATTTTTTCTCGATATCAATCATGGCAATAGGTAGACACTTGAAATGATCACAAAATACTCAGTTCTATTTATATTATAATAATTAATAATAAAATTTAAATAAAATAAATAATTAAAATAAATAATCCCATACAAAAATACATTTTTTTTGTCTATTTTTGCTCTATACTGGTACGGGACCCTTCGTGCGCGAGTCCGACTCGCACTTGGCCGATTATTTCAGTAATCGTGTATTCGTCTTGAGCATTTAATCTTCATGAACTGAAGTTACTTGTGTAAAAAAATCAGTTTTCTAGAAATCTAGACCTTACAGATTTTGAGATCTAGGTTTAAGTATGTAGTCAAGTTAGGGTCAGGTGCATTCTTAATTAATCCTACTAATATTATAAACGCGAAAGTTTGTATGTATGGATGTATGGATGTATGGATGTTTGTTACTCTTTCACGCAAAAACTACTGAATGGATTTTAATGAAACTTTACAATAATATAGCTTATACATCAGAATAACACATAGGCTACAATTTTAACCGACCTTCAAAATGTAGGAGGTGTTATGTTCGTTTTTTTATTTATGTTCAACGATTACTCCGCCGCGCCGTTTGTAAACCGATTTTCATAATTTTTCTTTTGGTGTATAGGGTGTCATCCCAATTTGGTACTATGTTCACAAAAGTGGTGAAGCGATCTACACCTGATGAAGGGATCCATAAGTAATCGAGGGAACTCCTCAAAATTTATATGGAAACATGTGGTGACTTCGGTTTCGTGAGAAGTATTCTAAGCATATGCTACCAAAAAGTAAGATTTTGCACTGAATTATACCATGGTTCGGAATGTGCTTAGGGAACTCCTGACTCTTTATAAACACAAGTTTGGGGGTTTCGGCGTTGTTTTAAGATCGGAAAGCATAATATGGTAATATTAAATTTACATTCATCATCATCATCACATCCCATCGCTTTAGGTCATAAAGCGATGGGATTATGGGATGGGATATTGGGAAGCTATTATTGTTATTTTTCATAAGTCTTTTATTATATTTCACTTAAAAACCGCGGGTAACACCGCGGGGCACAGCTAGTTAAAAATATAATTTAAAAAAAATATTTTTATGATTAAACCCTATTTTTTAACAATATTACATAATTGTAGAGTTTTTCACCAAAAACTCTTCTACTCTTTAAACTGTTTAGTCTTTGTCTTTAAATAACAGTTTTGTCCACAAATAAAAATTATATTTGATAATTTTTATTAAACAAAAACTTTTTTAATTCAACAAATTATTGCGTCTTTAATATGTAGATTGTAGACAAATAAAGGAAAAAAATAATCCCATACATTATTGGGAAATAAAAATACTAAAGAAAATTACTTACTGCGCGTCTTCTAAAACTTATACGGCCGTGCCGCTTTTTCGCTCGACTTGGCGCGGGCACTGCCGTGCCCCCAGATTTAACCTACAGTTACTTTGATTGGATGAAACAAATGATTGGCCAATCAGTAACGACTAACTTGTTTGAAATTAATATCAAGTTATTACACACGAAGAATCTTATTAAATTAAAATTATATTAATCTTCATATAGAAATAGTATTTATCTCTATCAGTGCAATTTACAAATATGTACACTCCTATAATAACTTTGAAAACAACAAGTTCCTTTCTAACAAGATATTATTATAAATCTTTACTTAAAATATTTAAATATCTGTGGCTGTTTATTAATAATTTAAATTTGAATTCTACCTAGAAATATGTTTTATACATATTTACACATTGGATAATAACCTACTTAACCTATTCTCAATTTTGGCTTTTATGTTTTTAAATAGAATAAAAATTATCACAATGTGCATATTCATCTGATTAATCTACATAATATTGCCTATTAGTCGAATTCACATTCAAAAGGTGCTTAATATATTTTTCGTCCTTTATTAGAAAATAACTTTTAATCTCCTACTATACTTTTAAAACTCCTTTCTTAGGAGTTCCGTAGTAAGTACAACATATTTTATTATTTAATTTTTGCTTTTATTGTGAATTTTTGAGGCTCTATGTTATCATAGTTATTTTTAAGCAAAACTTTTATTGTATCAGTCTCACTTTTTTATGTACAATATTTACACTGAAAATATTTTTGTTACAACAATTTAGGTAAGATAAGCAAAGATTTTGAATATGAATTGACCGTTTTGCACCTAATCGAAGCTTATCCTAGTCCGATATATTTTTTGACTTATTTGTTGATATTTGTTACCAATCAATAACATTAAAACGGTTGTACAGCTCAACAAGGCTTTAAATGAACGTGGCGAAAAAAGGACCTAACGCTGCCATCATACAAAAACGTCATTTTTGACAGTTCTCCTTTACCAGCAGCGCCCCCGCCCACGTTCATATAAAGCCTTGTCGCACTTTAAACACGTTACATGACTACCGCTTTCAAGACATTGCTAACTTTGCTATTGCAGATGGGACAGCGTTTTGCTTTGCGCCACACTTTGATGGCGCACTTGTAGCAACAGCAAATGTGAGCTATGCGGCCGTGAACGAACACACCCGACTTCGGCTCGGACAGGCAAGTGATACACATATCCGACTTATAATTATCATCGTTCGACGCGATCTCCGATTTGGGATCTATACGATCTATTTGGTCTATGGAGACGGCGGGATCGCTGATCGTTTTGTGCAGAGCGACGACTTCCGAGTCAGAGTCTGACTCGGATTCCGACTGACTGAGCCTACTGCGTTTGTCATTTCTATCGCTGTCGGAGGAGTGCTTGCGTTTGCGAACATTACGCGGCCGGCTCAGTTCAGACTGCGACCGGGGAAGTTCCTGAGACCGAGTAAGTTCAGATTGCGACCGAGTAATTTCCTGAGACTGACTCAGTTCGGATTGAGACCGAGCTAGTTCCTGAGAGTGAGTAAGTTCCTGCGACTGAGTGAGCTCACTGAGCATATCTATGCCGGAGTCTTGTGAAAGCGGCGGAGGCGGGTCGACACGTCGCGCCTTGCGCCTCGGTCGGGGCGGGAACAAATTTTTACGTACCTAAAATTTTTTTAATTAACATTATTAAAATGGTAATGATTTTTTTCGGGTTGATGTTACTTTTTAGAGATTTCTTTTTGGTTTTCATTTAAACATTACGATTTTTAATTCATAAATACATAATAATAATATAATACTACAATACATAAAATATGTAACATAACATTTTGTTAAAAATATACAGAAAAGAACAACCAGGGAAACGTTTTTTCGTGGAATGGACAGACCGAATATGTTTTGAAAACTATTGTTTTCGAAAGCCAAAAACAAAGGAAATAGTAGTCGTACTTTCATAACATAAAACGATTAAGCATAATACATAATAAGAGCACGGTTACAAATCGCATGCATGGGTGTTAGGGGTTATATAAGCACAATAATGAAATGGATCACTTGGTGTATTTAATTGTAGTAATCTGTAAAGCTGATTGCACATTTGTCAGCGCCGTACGCGCCGTACGCGCATAGTACACGAAATGCGGCGCGTACGGCGCGGACGAATGTGTGAGGTTTCACATCATTTCATACAACGAATTCTAAAATGCGGCTCGTTCGGCGCGCGCGTGCTGATAAATATGCGATCACCTTTACAAGTCTTTAATACGTGCATAAAAGACATGTACGAGATGACCATAATGTAAAGTAAATAATACAGGGTGTATCACAACTAAGTGATAATACTTTAGGGTGTGTATGACGTGATGTTCCTTGTAGAGAGTTCACTCTGAAAGTAGCAGCCCTGAAAGACCAACATTTTTTTCACTTTTGTATGGGCAAGCGGACCAGCGTCACGACTCACGAGGTTTCCCATACAAAAGTGAAAAATAAAATTGGTCTTTCAGCGCTGCTAGTTTCACAGTGAACCCTATGTCAGGAACACATACACACCCTAAAGTATTATAACTTATAGCTTGACCGCTGTAAAGTCGACCCTCGTAGCATACTTTTAGTATGCTACGAGTATGCTACGAGGGTCGACTTTACAGCGGTCGAGCTGTAGTTTTGTTACACCCCGTATAAATTAAAACATTAAATTCACAAAAATATACATGTATTTAAATAATAGCTATCCCATCCCATCCATACATACGATATAAGTTAGCACAAATACGAATACATTCTGAATACATATTATATACTTTTATATAATTAGTCACTTTGAGCACTGACGTTATCGCGACTCAGCTGTATTGTATTTATTGTGACCCCCCACTTATGCTTTTAGTCTTGCTCTCCTGCAGACGAGTATTCACCTTCCCATGCTATTTCAACTTTTTTAAGTGCTGGACAGTCAAAGATTTTATTTTCTTTTTAATAAGAATCATTGTTTTCTTTGCAAAATTTGCAAGTCGTAGCGAGAAACAGCGCTTTGGAATGCTCAAGGCTTGGTAATACGTAGCCTATCGCTTTATTAGCATTGCCTGCATACCCAATTCTTAGTAGTTCATGTGTTACGGCTCCCAGCCTAGCCAACTTATCTCGGGTTTCTTAGCTAAAAATTTTGGCTAAGAAAATTTCTGGAACTGCATACCGTTGTAACATTCTAACAGGGTTCAGAACTGTTATTTATGAGATTTCTGCTTCAAGCAACGCTTTCATTGCGACCAAAATCGCTTGGTTTTTTTATACAACATGGCCAGTGCACAACCAAGGATGGTGATCTCTGCCAGAATAGCGCGACTCCCAAATGTACTTCATGACGTGTTTACTCAGCCGCGCCTACCAGCGTGCTTAGCACGGGGATTTCCGATCTGGAAGAAATAGATATAGAGAAAAAATAACTATAGTTTCTTGAATAAAAGTTCCTATTCCAAAGTAAATAAGGTCGTAGATTCATCGACAACAGAAATTATTTTTAATGCAAGTTATTCGAGCATCGGATTTATAAACATTTTATAAAATGTTACTCATTTTGTCTAGCACTTTGGCGATGTAGATTCATCGAGGGTGGAATTATCAATTATCCCACGCTAAATAATGGGTAGTAAAAATGGTTCACAAAATGTACTTAAAAATAAAATAATATTGACGATCAATCTACAACCTTATTTACTTAGAAGCAGGATATTTTATCCAAAAAACTATAGTTATGTTTTCTCTACGAAGATCGGAAACAAATAATAGTCCCTATGCTAGCCCAGCAGGTAGCGGTTGTAAACTTTCCCAAAAAATCAATATTTATCTGTTGGTGGTGGCCCCTGGAGAGTCCAGCGCTCGCCCAGTTGTTCTGGAGGGTCCGTGAACCAGATTATTGGGGATACAGTTGGGGACATTATTTGGGACCTTCCCTTTAAGGGAGGACCGGAAAGTTCTCCCTTAATGGCGCTGGATCTTGGTAAAACTTTGAAAATCTCCATACACAGTCATAGCTTATGTACCATCGAAGAAATTACAACATGCGCAGATGCAAACTCGCGTCGCGTCTTGGGCGGGTTATGTTAATGCGTGTCATCTGTCGACTGGGTTTGACATAACACGACCAAATAACAAAGGTCTGCACTTGTCCATGAATCAACTTCTCTGATAGTACAAAGCCATGGCATGTGTCTCTGGAAGACTGTTTCAGCTGTCCACGAACAGTGGACGCCTATTCTTCTTGGACGGCTACCCAATGCAGCCCTACTCTCCCTCTGCTTTAATGCTACGCTACACAATCACATCGGTCTTATAAGATCACACCGGAGTGTTGCCGTCAACCAGTCCCTTATCTAGAGTAACTCCTTAGTTCTGCTGGTTACAGCACACATCGACACGGCAAGGGATCATCGTATCGCCTCGCTGGCAACCAGGCGTCAACCTAACGCCAACTCGGCTCCGGCTAGGCAAATATTGCGCTTACGGCTTGTCGACCACTGGCTGACGTTTGTATCCAAACGTTAATCGTGACAGGGGAAAACGGAAACGACAAGTCGTAAGACCGGGGACGCCGAGTATTAAGCGCGGTTCGAGCATATTCCGAGCGAGGCGATAACGTAAAGATTCCGATTAATGTGCGTTGCAATAGAATTTCCGTCATCTAAGTTACTTCTAGTCTTTCTAACTTTCCCTTTTTGGTAAAAAGTGTCAAGTCTTTTTAGTAAATCTCTCACGCCAATGTAAAATTGTTCGACGACTTTTAACGCCGATTGCATGAACTGTTCATTCTGTTCTGACGTATTTTATAAATCAGATTCCCATGTTTTCATTCCATTCTATCCATGTCCTTAATTCTATATGTAATTCTCTTCATATCTAAGCTTTGTCTGATTTTCCAATGATTCATAGAATCTGTGAGTTTTATAGAACCAAAAACGATTCTATTCATGTTCTTAATTCTATATATAATTCTCTTTATACCAAGCTTTGTCTGATTTTCCAATGATTCATAGAATCTGTTCTAGTTTCATTGAACCAAATTTGTAGTCCATTGCCATTGTGGTTCCTGGACAAAATAAAATATTACTTATATTATAATATGAAATATAGCATGTTTGACTTCTACACTTCTAATAATATAATATTTATTTATATACAGATTAATACTTATGTAGTTTATAAATATTTGATTTTATATTCTTGATATATATTTTTTTTATAATTATTCTTTTTATGTAGTCAAAAACTTAACATTGTTTAAAAAAAATATGGGGTTATTTTTGTTAAAGGATTTTGTTTCAATTTTTTAATTTCCACTGTCTTACTGTTTGTCCTTTTTGACCATTACAAATTGTGTCTTTATATAATATTATGCAAATTGCAATCTATAACACTTGTATATTTTCCGGCGAATATTATGTTTTTTCCTTGTTATTGTGATTATGATTTCAATTATTTTAGCACCAAGCAACATCTTCTACAAATAGCTTTGATTTTATAATATTTTTCTTATAATTCTGAATTATTTAATTAGATATATATTTTTTTTCAATGTCGATTCTATCACATTTTCCAAACCAAAAAGGAAGGTACTTTTTGTGATCTGGGGGCACGGTAGTGCCCCAGAGCCAAGCTGTTTAGCAAATAATAATTTACAGTTATTTATTTACTGTAAATATTCTTATTTCTTCAAAACACATCCCTTTAGCTTTTTAGTTTTAAATTGTGTCTGTTTTTGTTCTTCCAAGTTTTCTTATACTTTGGCACAAAAATTACAATAACACAATATTTGGAGGCTGTTTCACAATCTTCTGATAAGTGAGGAATATTTTATTGATTCTTCTTTTAAGCGTTATTTCCCACAACTTTTGATGAAGTGTTTAGCTGGTAGAGTGCAGCTTCACTTGTCTGTCAAGTGTCACTTGACATAAAAAAGTTACAACACGTAAAACGCAGACTTCAATTCCTGAACATAGAGCTCAAATTACCTTGAAACACTTTTGACAGTAGCGAAAGGCCGGATCGTCGTTTGTCGCGCGACAAGACGCGCAGTGCCAGTAGTCGTGGTAGTCGAGCTCGCTATCGCTCGAGTATGGGGCGCGCTCGGAGTCCGCCAGCAGGAGTTCACCGTCGTCGCCCACGGAGACCTCGATCACGCGCGTCCGGATTATGTCGCTCTGGAACGTTAAAAGAGGTTTATAAGGTTTTGTTGCTACAGTTTTTTCAATAATCTTTATCTATCTATATAAACTATATATGTATATATATATATATATATATATATATATATATATATATATATATATATATATATATATATATATATATATATATATATATATATATATATATATATATATATATATATATATATATATATATATATATATATATATATATATATATATATATATATATATATATATATATATATATATATATATATATATATATATATATATATATATATATATATATACATACATATATATATTGTTTAAATAAAATGAATTTTAATTTTTGTTTGTCTCGCTAAAACTCGAGATCGACTGGGCCGATTTGGCTAATTTTAGTCTTCAAATATTCGTGGAAGTCCAGGGAAGTTTTGTGTTACGAGTAATATGATACCAAGTTCACCAGGTCATCAAGTAATATATTATTTAATCTATACTCACGTCACTACCCGACGAATCATCAATATCCAGGTCGTTATCGGCATCTGTGACCGGCTCGTACTCGACGCCCTCCTTGTCGTTGTCCGACTCTGTGTCTGTCGTGTCGCGCACTACATCTACAAACAGCGACAACTTCAAAGTAATGTGATAATATGGGGCCATTTTGACTTCAGGTTTTCTTTTTTTTTTCGGGTTGTCTGAACATGTTTTTTTTATCGTCAATGTGTCCTTTTTTTATAAGATTGTAATCGATTTTTTTTAAGTAGGTTGTGATTTTTTTCAGATTGTCATGTATATATTTTTTTTGTTTTCTTTTGTTTTTTTTTGTACTTTTTTTTTAAATCATGCAATGCAACATACAACATACAAAACTTATGCTACGGTATACTATGATGGAAGTCGAGTCAACAATGATGTTGTCAATAGTCAGTGAGTTGAAAAAGATGATGGATGAGACATGAGATATAAGGAAAGATCAGACGAAAACCAAATATATGTATACATATATATAACAAACTATCGAGAGAAGAGAGCCAGGATTGAAGAAAAGAAAAAAAGAAACAGATAAAATACTTCGCAGGAAAGGTCCAAGGCCTTGGGAATAAGCAAAAGAGTGTAAAGATAAAGTGCTTAGTCAGTTTATGAGTAGAAATCGTCAAGTATGAATCAAACTACATCTAAACTAATTTGACAAAAAAACTAAACTATCGAATATCCAGATATAATAAAAATTAACTTATACTAATTAATCATAACTACAAGAACAAAGTCATTATCTGTCGAAAATTAAAATAGAGTTGCCAGATTTTAAAACAATGAATGTCAACAAATGACAAAAAATGTTAGACCAAAAAAACCCGAACTTAGTTAATTTAACATGACTTATTAGAACTTTTGATTGTTACAAACCAAACGTTAGAAAAGCTTATAATACAGCCGAATTAAAAATCTCCTACTATTTTTTTAAGACGGTAAAAAATTTGATAATTAAGACTAAATTGACTCTGGCAATCCTATTTGAAACACATTTTTTTGTTAATCAACAAAGTCCACACAGCAAAAATCGGCAGTTCGTTTCAATCACTTAAACACGAATCTTTCATATGTCTGGCAACACAGTAATCACTTCAAATTTCAAAAGCATGACAAGCGGCCATTTTCTTCCGTTATCCTGATGTCCCCTGGATGATGATTGATCATTCGTGACGATCGCCCATCTGGCAAGATATCAGCATGTTAGTGTGATATACAAGCTCATGCAACTAATGGCAGGTTTCAGAGATTTTTGACAGGACTTTTATGTCTAGCGCTTATGATTGGCTAGTGTCAAAATATTAACCAATCAAGACCGTCAACCAAACCTCAAAAACCCGCCAACTTAGATTAATGATTGGTCTCCGCACACGGCGCTACGACTAGCTGATAGCGCGCTGTAAAGAAAAAACAGATTCCTGAATGCGGCAAGTGGCAACTCAGTATTGTAGTGTGTGTAAAACAATGCGCAAAGATTGTAGTGTGCGTAGATAATTGTGCTGCCAGATACTTGATTTGTGCCCGATCAGTGGGGAAAATTAAATTAAGAAATTTAAAAAAACCCCCGCCAAACAACTTTAAAAAGTAATGAAATAATATTTACTGACTTTAAGTTTAAATAATTTCTAAGTGTAAAGTAATATTTTAGTCCATAATTGTTGTCACGGTGTGTCGGGGGACCGCCAAGACGACAACAGCGACTTTTGCATTTTGTATCGCTGATTGTCTCGATTCAGTTCGCTGCGACTGACCCTTAATCTATAATGTTATGTGAAATCAAACATCTACATTAGCGGTCCCCCGACACACCTTGACAATAATTATGGACTAAAATATTACTTTACACTTAGAAATTATTTAAACTTAAAGTCAGTAAATATTATTTCATTACTTTTTAAAGTTGTTTGGCGGGTTTTTTTTTTTAAATTACTTAATTTTATTTTATGCTTTTTAAACTTGTGTTGGTTATAGTGCAGGATTGTTCCTATCAACAGGATCATATCCCAATGAATACGATCTATAAATATCCTCTTGGATGAGGCCGTCAATATGAGCCCAAATGTGAAACCTCCACCCCGGGTTCATACGGAGCTCGGCTCCTATAGAATCCAGGTGATGCTGCAGAAGCAGCATTAAAATATTTACTGTTTATCTACGTCTTACTAGTTGTCGCAATTAAAATGAGCCCAAACACGAAACCTCTGCTCTAAGTTGGTGAGGAGTTGGGTAATTTAAAAATAGTTGCTGTGGTCTTGTAATTTATTAATATTATTATGTTTATTAATATTGTGATAGTAAATCAAAAAGTATTTTAAAATGAAATCACAATTATTTTTATTACGGTGTAATGATTATTATAATAATAATTACGGTGAAGGGAATATTATAATAATAAAATCCTTATTGAAATTACACGTATTTTCAATAAGGATTTTATTTCAGCATTACAGTTTATTACAAAAATAACAATTTTATTACAGACGTAAGTGGAAGAACACAATAACTAATAGTAAAAAATGCCGTTTTTTTATGGAAGCTTCCGGGCCGGAAAATGATTTGAAATAAAAAAAAACTGATAATACTTATTATTGAACTGTTTGTTTTATTTATTCTTATACAGGGTGTAACAAAACTAAGTAATAATACTTTAGGGTGTGTTATGTCATATGTGTTACATGCGTTCCTTATAATATAGAGTTCACTGTGAAAGTGAGCGCTGAAAGAGGATTTTTTTGCGATTTTTATGGGCAAGTGCCCCAACGCGAGCATCATAATGCGTGTTTTGTTACCCTTATGTAACGTAATAATATTTTATGATAAGTGATAAGTTGATAACATTGTTACGATAACATTATTATATAATCTCGTCTTTTTCTCCTATGGTGTAGACAAAGCCTGAGCCAGATCAATTAAAGTTTCAAAGGCAACAAAAAACAAACTATTCAAACATAAAAATAATAATAATATCTATGGACGCTTCACACACGTCAGCCTGGCCTGGCCCCGTGCTAAGTACCTGAAGGACTTGTGTTACGGCCTACGCGTACCAGACATCGGAAATAATATATTTAATATTTATATTATATGGTACTCATATTGAATACACATCCATGACCCAGGAACTTTGAAAACATTTTGTTCCGTCGGCGGGATTCGAACCAGCGACCCCCGGCTAGAGATTCCAACGCGCTTATCCACTGAGCCATAGAGGTCGTCAATAAAAATAACATATTATAAACTAGCTGTCCCGGCAAACGTTGTTTTGCCATTTAAAGTATTTTAATCTTACCCCCTTGTCCCCTAAGAGGGGTGGGGGGAAAATTCTATACACCAGATGTTAAGTTGAAAAAAACAGTTAATAATATGAAGTAAGTCCATTAAAGAAAAAAGTTTGATACAAAATCTGACCCCCTCTTTGCTCCCCTTAGAGTTGATTTTTATACACCAGATTTTGAGTTGGAAGAAGACAAATATATCTGCAAAAACCGTGTGCAAATCGGATCAGTAGTTTTCGTGTTAAAGCAAAAGTCTTATACAAAATCTGACCCCCTCTTTCGTCCCTTTAGAGGGGTGGGGGGAATTTTTTTTATACACCAGATGTTAAGTTGGAAGAAGACAAATATATCTGCGAAAACCGCATTCAAATCGGATCAGTAGTTTTCGTGTGATAGTGGAACAAACATACAGACAGACAGACAGACAGACAAAAAAACTAACCACATTTTTGGCTTCTATAGCGATGTAGTAACACCCCCCACTTATTATTTTTTGAATATCTTTAATGTACAGAATTTTCATTTCTACAGTTTTATTATATGTATAGATAAATAAAAATCACAACCACAGAAAAAATTGGAATTTTTTAGTTTATGGCAAATGGCAACATTAACATAGAGCGGTACTCCGATCCGACTTTTCAGATTTATATTATTTTACTGTGTTTGACGATTAATATAATATAGGTACTTAATGATGTTATGTGATGCCAGTATCTTTCTTGTTTCTTGTAGTAGTATTCTTTTTACATAGTTTCACTACGCAAACTGTCATTTTGCTACGGACGTAACAAAATTATCGAGACGTCTACCTCACTCGATGCTTGCAGCGCGGCTGGCGCGGTTACGTCGAGTACGGCGTACCAAATGTTGCCGCATTTTTAGGGTTCCGTAGTCAACAAGGAAGCCTTATAGTTTCGGTCTGTCCGTCCGTCTGTCTGTCTGTCTGTCCGCGGTTTTGCTCAGGCCTCAGAGACTATAGGACCTACAGAGCTGTAATTTGACATAAATGCACATATTAATAATACCGACAACACGGTACAGGAAATCATAGCAAAATATTTTTTTATGGTACCTTCCCTACACATCAAGCGGGGATGAATTTTTTTTTCGCGTCCACCCCATCGTGTGGGGTGTCGTTGGATAGGTTTTTTAAAAATATTATGAGTATTCATAAATCATTTTCCGATTTAGGGATCCGTTTGTGAAATATTAAGTTTTAAAGTGGAAAAAATCGTTGGAGGCCAGTGTCCCCCCCTTCTACCAACTAAACGGGGGCTTCTAGAAATGTGAAAAAAACTTCTAGAAAGGAAAACTATCACGGCTAAGAAGATTTCATAAGTTATTGAGTAATAGTCGATCAACTAAAATGTATTCGGCGAAGTATAAAGGAACTTTTCGTTCAAATTCCTTTGAAAGTAACTGAGATGATGTTGTTAGTAGTGTAAAACACGTTATAAATGTACATTCATTGACCACACAAAAATTTAAAAAAACTAGTGGTACTATGGAACCCTATATTGCGCGTGGCCCGACACGCACTTGGCCGGTTTTTCAAGTACTCCGACGCTATCTAGTCGTAGCGCCGCGCCGCGCACGGAGACCAATCAATAATCTATGCCCGCCAATAACTTAACAACTAATACTGGAACTAAGTTAGAAGTTAAGGAAAGGATCGTGATGATTTTTTTCACAATCAGGCAAAAACTACCGAACGGATGTGTATAAAATTTGCAACTCAAAATTTTCAAGTATTCCAAAAATACGAGTTCGTTCGTAATAATTGTGACAAAAATTATAATTTATATGTAGGTATTTATTGCTCCTCATGAATTTAAAAAATACGATAGAGATTCGCACCGGAAATGGAGACAGGTTTCTTGAATTTGATACTAAAACAGTCTTAAATCTAAAAAAATACGTACCATTCCTAAATACACTTAAGAGCGGGCTCCAAATTTTGCCGTGTTTTCTAATAAGTATTACGATCCCGGAAGACGATTGACTTAAATGAAATTAAGATTTATTTAATCATTGTATATTTATCTGATATTTGCTAAACGGAAAACACGATTCACTTATTTTGACTCGATAGTTATATTTTTCGAAATTATGAATCTTTCTGGGCTTTTTAACAAATATCTGTTACACTTATTGAGTTACTATCATTAAATAACTTGCACTACTACAATCACACACTTTATAAAATAATGGCAAAGGGAAATATTAGTATTGTATTTAATTTTTAAGTAATCATCAAAAACAGTTTTGGGACTTACGACCTTTACTTTCGTGCTATAATGAGGGAACCGTTGTTACGCGATATTGTTCACTATTAGCTGCAGCGTAAAGCACATTGCTCGGGAGCACGATTCATAGAATCATTATATCACGATTGGAGGATAGCGGGGTGTGTAGGCGGGGCTAGCGTGCTTTGAAATTTTTGGCAGCAGGCTCTTAATATTCTTGCTTATTTCTGGAATGCTGGGTTCAATGGTTTGTTACACACGTTTTCCGTGTCATGGGGCTACAGAATTCTCGAAACTGTCGGTCGACAGGTATGAGCGACAAAAAATGTAAGAAAAAGCGCATGGGCTCAAGATAAGTCCTTTAAAATCCCATTGGATTTAAAGTTCGATGTTTGTAATTTAGTTAAGTTAGTAGACAAAAAATTAACTTTCGCTCGAGCCGCTATTTTGGCTGGGGTTCACGACCCCATTCCGTTTAGTCACGTTTCTATTGCAAGTTGCATGCTGTCGCCGTTCGGGGCTGCGTGGACAATGGACATGTCTGAACACGCGGCCTGACTCACTGTCAGCACCAACAATCATCTATATAATAGAGGCCGTAGGGTTTGCGTTTCGAAGTATTTTAGATAACATTAGCCTTTAGGTACCTTGCTTCTGCATGATAAATTATGATGTAAAATGGTAATCATTTTTTGTGATGATGAAATCTATAGGTAGCTTATCAATAGAAAGAAGTTTTACCGCAACTTTTATATTTAAGTCCAAGTTAAAAGCGTACGAGCGTAATTTTGTAATCTAATACCTAACACCTTCCTACTAATAAATTATATTTTATTTACTTATTAAGTAAAAAAAAAACCTTTCCACATCCAAAATTTTTTTCTGGATTGATATACATATTTTAAAATAATAATTACCACAAATTAAATATGCTATATTACATGCTATATTACACAAATTATAATGTTACATGATTTTTTACATGCTGGCATATGCTGGCATGTGGCAGCCCTATTTGCAAACCACTCAAGACTCAAGAGACATTAATCAGGAAATGCCTGGTATTCAAATCTCAAGACTCGTCAAATAAAACATCAAAAGCAGTTACATACAATTACAACTGGTTACTACAAAAAAACTACAAAATAGATCATCTTGAATTCATTACTATTTTTTTGTTTGTATAAAGAAGCGCTCCCCCTACGGAGATGCCGTAATTTACCGTATTTAGATTTTAGAATTTAGAGGCTTATAAACTCATAATTTGAAAGCTACAAAGTTATAATAAAAATACAACAATAATCTTCAGTATATCAACATTCCTTTCCCGATTATTAATTTCCTATTTTTGTTTATTATACTCATGCACATGATATCAGCATCCAAAGTAATACCAATTTATTAAAATTGAAGCATACTTTCAGCATCTAGTATTTACAAATTACGTTTATATAAACACACGACAATAAATACTTAAACAATTTAATTAACTAGTAAACTCTACATATTCCCCGTTTAATTTTTTTTTAGATCAATTTTGAACAAAGATAAGTAAAAATAACAAAAAATTAAAACCGACTTCCAAGGTAAAAACAATAATAACATCCTTATAAAATGAACTAAAAATTATTAAATAATTTTTCCTATCTAATAGTGCCTTTTTCCGAATTCGGCTAAACCTCAACTATTTCTTTACTAAATCTTCATTATTTTGAAGTCGGTAACAGATAGCTGAATCTTCAGTTCTCTGACAGAATATTTGAAACTTTTGGAACTGGCACCGACTTCAAAATTATGAAGATTGAGTACAGAAATAGTTGAGGTTTAGCCGAATTCGGAAAATGGCACTATTAGGAAAAAAAAATTAATACTTTTTAATTCATTTTATAAGGATGTTATTATTGTTTTTACCTTGGAAGTCGGTTTTAATTTTTTGTTAAAAATAATAATTTCACTCTTTTTAGTTACCTAGTAAACCATCGCGTATATTTTAAACAATACATTTAAAAAAAATCGAAGTGAACACGTGCTAGGTAATTTAACAATTTTAATCTATCAGATTAAATTTATATAAACTTGCATAGGAATTCGATCTGTATATGTATGTTAATAAGGAGCAAAATCGTGTAAATAAATAAAAATTCATTAAAGTACGATGTATTTTTTAACTCATAAACACCTCATAAAATATGCGATTGTTTCTTGTTCCTATTACGAATCTCAGTAGTAATGACAAATGTGTGCCTTACGCTCTGGAGTTAAGGTTGAATTTGTTATGTTCAATTTTGTGGTACATAAGTCGCTTGGAACTTGTCATTTATTTTGAAACAATATTATATTTTTATTAAAATCGCTATGAAAAGTTATTGGTACTTTTCATAGCGATTTTAATAAAAAAGGACATAACGTGATGATATAATTATTATGGTGTGCTTTCAGTTCTTAAAACAGCGCCTAAACCCCCAAACATGTATCTATAAGGAATCCGGAGTTATCTTAGTATCTTCGAAACCATAGTATACCTTGGTGCAAAATCTTGCGTTTTGGTAGCATATGCTTAGGACACTTCTCATAAAACCAAAATCACCATATGTTTCTTGTATACTTATGAGTATAATAAACAAAAATAGAAAATTTAAAACGGGGAAAGGAATGTTGATATACTGAAGATTACTGTATTTTTATTATAACTTTGTAGCTTTCAAATAATGAGTTTATAAGGCTCTAAATACGGTAAATTACGGAATCTCCATAGGGGAAGGGCCCTTAAAGCGCGGCGGCCGGCCAACGCGGGCGCGTGCCGATTTGCGAGCGGCGGCGCGGCGCGGCGGCACGGCGCTCGCGCCCTATAGGAGTTAGGACCGCGGCGCCCGTGTGCAACGCACACCCTGCACCTAAGGAAAAGACGCCCCTGGGTTTTGCGACTGTCCCCCGTTTTGCGACACGAAAAATATTAATTTTTACTTATTTTTAATAATAACGGATACTTACAAATATTTTGAATGAAATATTTAAAATGGTTTTACTGTTCCGAAATACAATAATCACTTTGCCGATTTAAACGACATACATTATTCTATCATAAAAGTAGCGGCTTCTTTCAAATAATATATTTTATAATCTTTGTAACGCAATCAAAATATTTCGCGTCTTTCTTCATATAATAATAGTTACATGAGCATTGAAGACTGGCAAAACTGACACTTTTTTCAGTGCCAAATTTTGCAGTTAGCGAACGTATTTTAAAAATAGTCTACTAGATGGCGCTTTCATTTATTGTATTTTTTAAGCCTTGGGCTAATTTGATACACTCAATGACATCTATCGTTCAGATGAGAACTAAAAACTGCAGACACGCTGGTTTGTATGGGCTTCGACACTCTTAGTATATCTTTCTCTATGCATCCACATTAGCGGTCCCCCGACACACCTTGACATCAATAATTATGAACTAAAATATCACTTTACACTTAGAAATTATTTAAACCTAAAGTCAGTAAATATTATTTCATTACTTTTTAAAGTTGTTTGGCGGGGTTTTTTTTTTTAATGTCTTAATTTAATTTTATTTCATGCTTTTTAAACTTGTGTTGGTTAAAGTGCAGAATAATTCCTATCAACAGGATCATACCCCAATGAATACCATCTATGAATGTCCTCTTGGATGAGGCTGTCAATATGAGTCCAAACATGAAACCTCCACTTTGGGTTCATAATATGGAGCTGGGCTCCTATAGAATCCAGGTGATTTACTGTTTATCTACTACTTACTAGTTTTCGCAATTAAAATGAGCCCAAACATGAAACCATTGCTCTAAGTTGGTGAGGAGTTGGGTATCCCATTGATTACCAGGTGATGCCGCAGCACCAGGTCAACTTTCCATTAATGTGTATAATGTATATATTCATAAATGTTACGAACTAGAATGCAAAATATAAAGCCCACCAAACAACTGCAAGTTGCTAATCGGCCGTTCACGAACCAGATGAACCGCGATTTTCCAGCACTGAGCAGGCTGATGATGATGAACTATAGCTAGTAAGAAGCAGACAATACAATACTTACCATCAACTAATATAATGTAAAAAGTAAAAACACAAGACCTACCTGTTTCGTGGTCCTGCACGCTATAAATGCTCTCACTCGAGCAAGACCTTCTCCATGTATGTCCTGGAATATTATATGTATATTTACGATAAGCCCACTAAACTCGGGCAATCAAACTTTCATTGACATACTGTTCTATGTCAAGTAATGTTTAGTTAAGTAGTACAGTACAAAGGGAATATTATATTATTATGTATACTAGGGATATGTAAGGCTTTGTCCACATTTGTATCAAGACGTAGTCGTATCCGTATCAGGGGGCCTACTACAACCTCTTAAAGCTTAAAGTATTATTTGAATATTAAGTACTTTATGATTTCGTACCATCACCTCTTAAAAGTAAGATTACTTTATGATTGTTCCGTCGAGACGTTTTGTGACGTCATGTCTCGATATCATTCGTTCTTATAGTCCGACAAGGCTTTATATGAATGTGTCAAACTGTCAATGGGCGCTGCTGCTGGTAAGGAGAACTGTCAAAAATGACGTTTTTGTATGATAGAAGCGTTAGTTCCTTTTCTCGCCACGTTCATAAACAGCCTTATCGAACTGTTAGCGTACCATGAGCTCCATTTTGACACCGTTTGACAGATGAGCAATATTACTTTAACGTCAAACTAGCGATCTTAAATCCGCTGTGAAATATCAACTTTTTTAAGATTGTTTTGCATTTTTTACTGTTTTTTAGTAAAATTATATTTGAAAAGTGAGTACGGTACGACTTTAAAATTACGCATTGTATTAACAAGAAGTCTTAACTGTATTTGTATAAGTTAACCATGTACATAAAAGCGGCTTTTGTTTTGAGATAACCATTGAATTAAATAATTACGTACCTTCAATTTACCTTATAAGTTATAATAGAAAATATCGAAACGATCTTCAAAGTCGCGCAACTCACACACCACTTAAAACTTTTTTGTTTTAGTGTACCACAACAACACTTCACGTCTTAAGGTGACGTCCGCGCCGCGTTAAAGTAAAAAATCGTTTTGGATATTATGATATTTTAGATCGCTTGTTTTCTCCGGCCTCTCATAGAAAACAAGTAATGGAACAGCAAGAAACGGAAAAGGCGTAAGCGACTAAATGGTTTTTGTCGCGTAATTAAAAAACCATAAATATATTTTATATAAGCTATGGGCAATTTATAGTGTATGCTTGAACTAATCTATGTACAAATTTTGGAAGCTTAAAATATCACTCTCCTCTGTTGGCAAAATTAGAATCCCTGTTTTTATAGAGGTCTTTTTGATTAATTATTATTTGTTATAAAAGTTGACCAATTGATGAATACTGACATTGAACTTTAATTTCTTAGCTTTAGTCATCGTTAAGAAAAATCGATATCGCTGCAGCCAAATTATCAAGGCGTCACCTTAATTGGGTTTCAGCATTGTTTTTTCAACGATTTAATTCTTATTGTTAACAATTTAGCGCTGAATAGATTTAATTTATTGAAATATTTTAAGGTTTAGTACCTTTCAAATTCTCTACAGTCACTAGTAAGTTTTTTCTACATTTTTTTTAGACTTTAGACACTTCATTTGTTTACACAATCGTGTGAGAGAGATAAAGCGCTTTATAGCTGCTATCTCGCTTCCACATTTGTTTACACTATCGTGTGAGAGGGACAAAGCGCTTCATAGCTATTACTGCACCGGAGACGACGCCCGCGCCGGCGCCTTCCCCGAGGACTTAACATGACGCGAACGACAAACAGACAGACCGACCGAAATCCGGTGCCGAGCTCGATCCCGGGTTCGAGTTCGCATGCGGATAGCATAGGAACATACCTAAATCATGACCGCGACCGCGACATTGTCGTAGAGAGCTCTACCAATTACTTGGACATTAGAACATACACGCGTATGTCACCCCAACCGGACTCGGAAGGAAAAAGGGACGGCCCTCTTTTAAGCAATAACATTAATAACTTGAACTCGTACGCAGCTAGTTAGTGCTAGCAGCCTCACTCGTCAGAGAGTGAGTCGGGGTCAGACCCCTTAAGAGCAGGGACGACCCGTGTCCCCACGTCAGATAAAAATAGCTTATTTTCGTAGCTCTCCCCAATATTTCCCGATTAGAATGTCACACGTGTGACTTTAGGGGAGGGGGCCAGGCCCCCCCTCATTGTTTATCTCCAAACCAACTAGCAACAGACTACTTATAGCCACGATTAAACTACCATGGTCTTAACTTAGACCCTTAGTAGTAGTAGTCAGTAGCTTAGACCCTTTCGAAAAAAAAAAAGCTTCATAGCTGCTATCTCGCTTCCTCCCATTGCAAAATGTTCGTTCTTTCCCATCCCTAAGCAGGAATAAAACAAGATTGTTTTCATACACTTTAAAATGTTCATGGTACGAATAGTAAGGTTATTGTAATCTTACAACGTGTTCTGGAAACATGATAGTTTTAGGAAAGGTTGTGGTAGGCCGGCAGGCGTATCATATCGAGTATGCGTATCCTAAGTATGGCCGCCTATTTTGACCATAGCGTATCTTTTATCGCGTGAGCCACAGTACGGCCAAAAAACGACGTCCACACTTATAGATACTGTATCTTGATCGCGTATCGTCTCGCTGATCCTCGTATCGATCTAGTGATATCACATTCAGTGAAGAACTCCCAGAGTGCAGACATCAAAATGCGTCCACACTAGATCATTCTGCCGATCATGAATCGCGTATCCGATACACGTATCCAATACGCAGTTTATAGCGATCGGGGTGTATCATGATACGAAGTGTATCATGATCGCGATCATTTTGCGTCCACACTACCGAACATGATACGCTTCGATGCTACGTGACGGAGATCTGATACGCGAAAATGATACAAATGTGGACAAAGCCTTACTATTGCTTTTTTTCACTTTAAAAAAACCCTTCTGTGCCTCAGCAGTTAGCACTTTTGTATAAAACTGATGATATAAAATAAATATAAATAGATACAATAAAATAGAAATACTCAAAAGCCCCGCTACGAAAAGGCTTTAAATGAACGTGGCGAAAAAAGGAACTAACGCTGTCATCATACAAAAACGCCATTTTTGACAGTTCTCCTTTACCAGCAGCGCCCCCGCCCACGTTCATTTAAAACCTTATCGGACCAGCAACAGACATCTGTCAAATTCTGTGGTCAAAGTTAAGGTTAAAGTTAGCCTTAACTATAACCATAACTTTGACCATAACTGTAACTTTAACCACGCCTCTGTTGCAAGTTGCAACCCACCCTTAGTATGTCCTGTCAGCTTGAAAAAGGAGTTTACATATTGAAATTGCTTCACACAATAAATCATTATTTTTAATTTATGTAGCGTATCACACACATCTCTGGTCTCAATCTGGAGTATGTACTTTTTAGTTTTTATATTAAGCACCAGATATTAACTATACCATGTACAAAAATATACTGAAAACTACTAAACGTTGTGATGTACAGGACTCGCTGATAGCGTCATCGACTCTATCTCCTAAGGGTACAATACCATACTATTTCCCAATCATTTGTATTAGAACAAATACAGATCGGTTTTTTCAAGCCCAAAATAACATTCAAGTTGCAAGTCAAATTCCATAATTTCAAATAACTCTATGAACAAAGTAACATCCAGCAATAATATTTTAACAGAACAAGTATCGCCAACTGTTGGGCTGCTACACCAAAATATAGCTTCTTTCAAAACAAGATCTTATAAATGTCGCCATTTCGGAATTACACGATGCTAATCAGAAACCCCAAATTCTCTGCTTCACAGAAACATTTCTTAACTCCAGTAGCGTGCATAATTTAAATATTTCTGGTTATTGCAGAACGAATAACAAAAACAGAGGCGGTGTATGCATTGTACTCAAAACTGGATCGGTATTTAAAGAGTTGACATACTTAAAAAATAAATTTGGAACTGATAACATCTTTGAATGTTGCGGAATAGAACTCCCAATATGCAATTATTCAATTATTGTCTGCTTTATAGAGTTCCAAATACTGACGTAAATAGATTTATAGACAAACTAGACACAATGCTCTTTTATCTTACAAAAAATCACAAGAAGAAAAACATTATTTTGACAGGAGACTTTAATATAGACACACTTAAAACCTCTACTTCAACGAATAAATTAAATTCTCTTTTATTGAACTATAACCTCACATCCCACATAGTAGAGCCCACAAGACAACATTCATGCATAGACCACATTATAAGTAATATAAAAAACGCTACAGGGTCTTTACACGAATTACAACTCTCCGATCACAATACGGCTCAAATGCTTAACATACCATTTACTAATAAAAACAATTTTCCGAACACTTACTATGTCGACATAAAGGATTACAGTCAAGAAAACCTGGAAAAGTTTCGCAACTATCTAAGCTGTCTATCTTTCAGTAATGTTTATAGATGCAAAGATAATGTAAACGAAGCATTGACGTATTTTTACGATGATTTTGTCCTTCTATACAAACTATGCTTTCCTCTTAAGAGAATCAAGAAAACGATAAAATATAAAAAGCCTTCATAACAAATGGTATTAAAATTAGCTGTAAAACTAAAAGAAACCTGAGATTAATTTATTACAAAAATAAAAGTCTAGTGAACAAATCGAAATATCACACATACTCCAAAATACTACAAAAAAGTTTTAACATTTCTCAAAGAATATTTAACAATGACATCCTTGCAACCGCCAGAAACAAATGTAGATCGTCGTGGAAAATCATTAACAGTCAAATAAATAATAAATTAAGTAATTTTAATATAATCAATGCAATTAAAAATGAGAACAATGACATTATACATAACTCTACTGACATTGCGAATTAATTTAATAATTATTTAATTAATATGACGAATACACAAAATACGAATTCTCTACCAAACGCAAATAATACTTACATTCAAAATACTATCTTTCTGAATCCATGTACTCCCTCTGAAATAAATAACATTATTGGCTCTCTAAAAAATACTAAATCTGAAGGACACGACAGTGTGTCTACTAAAATAATAAAATACTGCAGAAAGGAAATAACACCAATAATTACACATCTGGTTAATTTATCACTTGAAACGGGTACATTTTCAGATTGTTTTAAGAAATTTGTAGTGAGACCGTTACATAAGAAAGGAGATAAAACACTATTAGAAAATTATCATCCGATAACACTATTACCCGTACTGTCAAAAATATTAGAAAAAGTAATGTACAAGAGGCTTATAAATTTTATAGAAAAACATAATATAACGTAAGAACAATTAGGCTTTTAAAGTAATAAAAGCACTACCACAGCAGCATCAAAATTAGTAAGACAAATTGTTAAATACTTAAACGACATAAAAGTCCACATTTTGTATTTTTTTCGACATTTCGTGTCCCACAAAGTGCTGCTGAAGAAATTAAGCAACTTAGGCATCAGAGGTCCTGCATTAAGTTGGTTACAATCATACTTATCTCACAGAGAACAATATACTGAAATTGTGACAGTCATTAAACAAATCTTAACTACAGTTAGATCTAAAAGTAGAGCAAATAGAGTCGGAGTACCCCAAGGAAGTATACTTGGTCCACTCCTGTTCTTGATTTACATAAACAACTTCCCTGATATTACAAATTATGACTGTACCCTTTTTGCGGATGACATTTCTATATGAATAAACTATGATAATGATAATAATGACAATAAAAATAAAACTAATATTGTCATACATAATTTGATCAAGTCTGTATTAACTGGATGAATAACAATAACTTAAATATAAATCTGACCAAAACCAATTTTATTGAGTTTTAAAAACATTGGGACTAAGCTGGCCATCTGCAATAAAATAATATATAGAAACGAAAGTATTCAATATTCATAAGACAACACACACAAAATTTCTTGGTTTGCATATCGACAGGCACTTAAATTGGAAAGCTCACATCGAGTATGTATGTAGCAAAATTAACCGATTTGTATTTGTCCTGGGAAAACTCAAACAGGTTGCATCGATGCATACAGTTCTATCGGCATATCATGGAAATGAAGCATCAATCCTTAGGTATGGTCTGCTACTCTGGGGCAACTCGACGGATATAGACAAGGCTTTCATTGCACAAAAAAAATGTGTGCATGCGATGTGTGGCAAGCCACCTTACGAGTCCTGTAAACCACTGTTTCAAAAACTAAGTATAATGACTTTACCGAGTATGTACATATACAAATTAGTTAATTACGCAAAAATAAATTATATGAGTTTCAAAAAAGCATGTGACATACATATAACCCAGAAACAAAAGAAACCCTGACAGATTAGTACTCGTCGTCATTCCAAAATATGCAATGTACCAAAAACAATATTATGCTATGTGTGTTAAAGCTTACTATGCTATTCCTAATAATATAAAAAACCTACCGTACAATAAATTAAAAAAGGAAATAGTGAAATGGTTAAAAATAAAAAACTTCTACTCGGTAAAGGAATTATTCGATGCAAAAAATGATATATGTTTGTGATTGTATTAATGTAATAAGTTTGACTAGTTTCTATATTATATACTTTTTCTTTTATTTTAATCCTTATGACCATTATTTAATTAATTTTCATATATCATTGACATAAGGAAAATAACTGAAATGTAAACAATTTGTTATTCAGTCAATGACTCAATTCACCATCATCATAAATGGAGGGAAAGACTACTACTATACCTACTACTTAAACAGGGCGTAAACAAGGTGCAACCTTGAAGGGCAATCAAGTAATCAACTGACAAGTTTTTTTGCAATCTCGCTCACCTGGAGAATACGCTGCTATCGATGCTGTCATTTTATCCTGGACTTTGTAATGATAATTCAATCTAGCAAGTAGCGACTAGCACTTCACCTACACAACTAGTGCACCTACACAAGCACTACACAAGTTATGCGAAAGTTTACACTTTACAACATTCAACATTGAACATGCTCAAGCATGTCTCAAATTTCCAAATGCTTAGTGTTGCCATTTGACAAACCCAAAAAACTACTAAATGTGTTCCGAAATTTACTGAGTACTCAGTGAGTAGTAATTATTTCTACTTGGAATTTTCTTGGCTTGGAAATATCTCCACAAAAAATAGGAATATTTTTTGGCACGAAGTTCCTTATGGCGCGTTCGGCATTGCGAAAGGAGGCTATACAGAACGATATTTGAGCTCGACACTTTTTTATTAGTACCTGCATAGTGGGCAGAGGGCGTTGATAGTATTCCTGTGCGTCAACTAGATGGCGTTTTTGAGAATAAACAGCGACGCGTTGTTAGTATTCCTGGGCATCAATAGATGGCGTTTTTTATATATTTTTTTGAGTGTATAATATGTATTACAGGTTTTTTGAACACAAGAAGTAACTTCGTTCCATTCGGGTGTGGTGACACCTCTCAAGTTTTTATTATTATAATTATTTTTTAATTTATTATGAGCAAAATTATTTCTAAAGTCATAAACTATAAAAATTGGCCCAGTGTGAGTCGGATTCGCGCACGTAGGGTTTCGTACCATGGAGTGAGAAAACTATGCCGGGCCTCAGCGTGCCGACTGCCGGGGCTCAGTGCAAAAATCCGCCTCCGTACAATTTGTATGGAAGCGGATGCGCGTATCGCTCAATGTACCATGGCTCATTGGCGCGGATTTTTGCGCGGGGGATTTCCGTCTATGCGATTCCGTCTACGTGTCATGACCCGGCAAGACCCGCCGCGCCCCATCAACAGTGTGCTATAGTAAGCGGCGGATTTCCGTCACTGCGATGCGAACTTCATTTATTTCATCTTCAAATAATAAATAAATGAATGAGAGTTCTTCGAGACCCGCCCCGGCACGCCCCGGCACGCTCCGGCACAGTGAGCGTTAAAATCCGTCAGTGCGATGCGACCCGACCCGTCAATAGTGCTAAGTACGCATTTTGCGCTGCGCTGAGCCCCGACCCGCCCCGGCACGCTCCGTCAAAGTGTGCGCCAAGCTTTAAAGAGCTAAATAGGAAAAAAAACGTCTGTTTTGTATGAGCGCGTTTAAATATATTTTATTTTATCAGTATTTTATTATCAATCCTACTAATATTATAAAGGTGAAAGTTTGTATGTGTGGATGTATGTATGGATGTTTGTTACTCTTTCACGCAAAAACTACTGAATGGATTTTAACGAAACTTTACAATAATATACTTTACAATAATATAACCGACTTTTAAAATGGAGGATGTGTTATGTTCGTTTTTTTATGCTCAACGATTACTCCGCCGTTTGTGAACCGATTTTCAAAATTTTTCTTTTGGTGGTTGGATAGGGTTTCATTCCAATTTTGTACCATGTTCACAAAAGTGGTGACTTTATGAAGGGATCCTTAAGTAATCGAGGGAACTACTCAAAATTTATATGGAAACATGTGGTGACTTCGGTTTCGTGAGAAGTATATGCATATGCTACCAACAAGTAAGATTTTGCACCGAGGTATACCTGGTATACAATTACTGGTTCGGAAGGTGCTGAAAGAACTCCTGGCTCTTTATAGATACAAGTTTGGGAGTTTCGGCGTTGTTTTAAGAACGAAAAGCATATTATGCTACTATTACATTCATCATCATCATCATCACCATCATCACTTCCATAAACCATTATACTATGCATCGTCCCATTATGACCCTATTATTGGTACTTTCCATAGCCTTTAAGATCGAGACTCGAGTTTGTCAAGCGATTAAAAATTTACTTTAAATTACTTAAATTATTAATATATACCTATTGTTGTTTTAAAGTATATTATTTGAACTTGGTGCTACAGTTACCAAAGTGACAATTTGATCATGGGATCCATGAGGTATGTAGGTAACTTCTCAAAATGTATATGGAAACTCATGGTGATTTTAGTTTTAGAAGAAGTATTCTACGTATATGCTGTTGGGCAGAGCTAGAGTGCAGGAGCGTTCCTTGACTGTGGTGAGAGAAGCGATGACTGATGTAAAATTGATAAACAGCAAATAGAGACAAACATTTATTCACTAAATGTTGTTCTAAAATTATTACAATACTTATTATAATTATGGATGATATTGGATTACAAATTACAAACACTTTAGAGATCGTGACAAATCGAACGAGAAGTCGGCACCGGAAGAATACAGATAAAAAGTGACAGCTTGTCATAGACTTAAATTATAATCATCTATTAATATGGTAAAGATTATTGTATTGGGGTATAGACAACTCAACACTTCCCCTTAAACCAATACAATAAACACTTTAATAAACTATAAGCTTAATTACATCAAAATCCGTTAAACAATTATGAAGACATTGACATTTTACAATATCCTAACATTCAAACTTTTCATAAAATTATAATGTTTAACTTTTGACAAAGCTTTTGTTAAAATATCGGCTATCATTTCATTTGTCTGTAAATAGTCAAAACAAATAACATTCTTATATCTTAAGTCTTTCATGAAATGATACCGAACATCTATATGTTTGGTTCTCCTATGACATTCCTTGGAATTCAACAATTTTAATGCACTTTGATTATCATTATAAATTTTACAGTTTAAGTATTTACCAATAACTTCAAACACAAACTGTCTAATGAACATAATATATCTACAAGTATAACTCATCACTATATACTTAGCTTCTGTGCTTGACAATGCAACAGTTTGCTGCTTTCGACTTTCCTTATTTACACAGTTATTACCTTATTTAATTACATATCCAGTGTAAGATTTTCTATCACTTGGATCATTCGCCCAATCGGCATCAGCATAGGATACAAGATTCAGATTTTTACTACAAGTAAAAACTAAGCCATGATCAATTGTGCTATGCAAATAGCGTAGGATCCTTTTAGCAGCTGCCCAATGAGTAGAATTGAAACAATTATTGAACTGAGTCAGTTTGCTACAACAAAATGAAATATCAGGTCGTGTACACACGCTTAAATACATAAGGCAGCCTATTAGTTCTCTATAATTAAACTCACACTGTAAATTAGAATTACTGCTACTATCAAATTTTTCATTAACTTGCATAGGTGTGGCAACATTTTTACAACCTTGCATATTAAAACGAATCAACAACCTTTTAATATATTCTGATTGTTTTAATATTAATATTCCCTTACTTCTGTCTCTATCAATATTCATACCTAAACAGTTTTTGACAGGTCCTAAATTCTTGATACAAAAATTATCACTTAAAATATCAATTAAATTATTTCTCTGTATGTCACAATTGCTAAATATAAAGAAATCATCAACATAAACTGCAATTATAGTCAAATTATTATTCTGTCTTATATAATATACACATGGTTCATTCTTAGTTTGAGTATAACCATGTTTAGTCAACAAATCATTAACTGTTTGGTTCCAAGCTCTACTGGCCTGTTTAAGACCATATAAACTCTTTCTTAATAAACATACTTTATTTTTATTATTACATGCAAAACCAGAAGGTTGTTCCATAAATATTTTCTCTTGTGAATTACTATGTAAGAAAGCAGTTGCGACATCAATATGATCTATGTCCATATTCATCTCATTTGCTAAACTAAAAAGTATACGCATAGTTGAGTGCCTCACGACAGGCGAAAAAGTTTGGTCATAGTCAACACCAGGCTTTTGATCAAATCCTCGAGCAACTAAACGTGCCTTAAATTTATCAAAGTTACCTTTTGTATCCTGTTTGACCTTGTACACCCATCTACATTTGATCACATTATGATTATGAGGTCTATCAACCAGCTCCCAAACCCCGTTTTTGAACAATGAATCATATTCATTTTGCATAGCCTGTTGCCAGTCAGCCTTGTTTTGACTTGCCATAGCTCCTTCATATGATTGAGGTTCGTCCAAAACATAGTTATGAGCAAAGAGAGAAAGATCTAGTTCATAATCATTATACCTTTTGGGAATGTTACCTCGCGTACTCCTTACTTGTCTACTCGGTTCCTCAAGACATTGCTCAGGACTCGAAACACCATCCGTCAGCTCATTAGGAGACAAAGCGGTACTCCCAGAGTCAAATGATAAATATTGTTCATCAGCAGATGTCACAAGATCAGAATTCAGAATATTGCTTTCATTTACATCATCATCAGAGTCAGAGTCAGAGGAGGAGCGACTAGTATTGGTCTCTGCAATACAGGGCGCCTCTTCAACACCATCTGAAGTTACAGAAATATTTTGATTATTATCAAAATTATTAATTATGAAATTATTTGCATTATTCGAATTATTATTTCCTATAATTTTATCGCAGTTATACAACATTGTATTATTAAAATCACTCTATTATTATCACTATTAATCTCATTCGATAATAAATTGGAATTTGAAGATTCAATAAAATGAACATTTCTCGATTTAATAATCTTATTGAGACACTGAGGATCTATTAACCCATCAAGCCCCATACAGCACCGGTGCTCGAGACAACAATAGAATACAATAGCATTTCCAAGAATCCGCGATCAAAGGATTAATCTATAGCCTTTCGAGTCATTGCAATAACCAACAAAAATGTATTCTTTGGACTTGCTATCTAACTTGTTACGGGCACAACTAGGCACTAGAGAAAAAACTTTGCTTCCAAAACTCTCAGATGGTCTAAGTTCACTTTCGAACCAGTCCAAATGTGTTCAGGAGTAGCACCGGGTACAGCTGCAGTAGGGGACCTATTTTTAAGATAAATAGCCGTCATGACGGCTTCACCCCAATAACGCTTACCTAAGTTTGCCTCCAAAAGCATACATCTCGTTTTCTCCATAAGAGTCCTATTAACCCTTTCAGCAATCCCATTTTGTTGTGGGCTATATGGTATAGTGGTTTGGTGAACAATACCATTGTTAGATAAGTAAATTTCAAAATTTTTGTTGCAAAATTCACCACCTCCATCTGTCCTCAAACATTTAATATAACAATCTAATTGTTTTTCAACTAAATTTTTAAAATTTCTAAAATGAAACATAACTTCATTTTTATTTTTCATTAAGTACCCAAATGTCTTTCTAGAATAATCATCAGTGAAAGTAAGAAGATATCTATGACCTCTCCAGCTGCTTTCAGACATAGGACCACAGACGTCGGAGTGTATTAACTCGAGACATCGATGAGCTCTCTTGGCCTTACCCTTGGGAAAAGAAAGCATTGCTTGCTTCCCCTTAATGCATGACTCGCAGTCTTTCAGGTTACCAACATTTGAAAAATGTACACCATTAGCAAGCTTATCACGAAGTGCACACATACCTTTATAGCTCAAATGTCCAAGCCGTTTGTGCCACAGCTCAGGTAACACAGCATATGCAGCCTCCTGTGTATTGTCACTCACCATTCCGGAACACCGATGATCAACTTGAGTATTCTTTGAACAATGTTCTGTTAAACCTATCGCTGGCAAGACATTCAACTTGTAAGTGCCATTACAGTTATTAGCGCTGGCTATGACTTCACCCATATCATCCGAAATAAGACAAACATTGTTATCAAATTTCACTGAATAACCATTTTCAGTTAACCTATTAACGGACAGTAAATTTGTTGATAAATATGGAACATACATTACATTACTTATTATTTTCTTAACATTATTAGGAAACATTACATAAACATTGCCGATACCATTACAATTTAGTTTTTCATTATTTGCAACTGTTACTATACATTTCTTATTAATATCTAAATCTACAAACCATTGTTTTTTCTTGCACATATGTGTTGTACACCCTGAATCAACTATCCAGTCATCAGAGGAAAATGCAGCTAGTACAGACGCAGTAGATGTGTCCTCTTTCTGCTTCTTTCTCTCTCTTATTAGCTTGAAACATTTTGATTTTATATGTCCAGGTTTCTTACAGTAATTGCAAATTATCATTTTCTTACTGGTAACAAAAGCTGTTTCTCCGTTCCCGTTCTGTTGTAATAGGTTATTATTTCTCCTAAAGTCTTCCTGTAGAAGGCGGGCTCTAACGGTTTCACTAGTCAAGTTATCTTGCAAATTCAACGCCTCAAGTCCTGACACCAACGTATCGTACTCCTGAGGAAGTCCGCTTAGTAGTAGTTCTGCAACTTCTTTGTCGTCAACAGTTCTTCCTATATCTGCTAATTGTTGTACTGTTGTCATGACTGCATCAATGTATTCAGCCATGGATTTGAACTCTGTGTAAGACATGTGATGCAATTATCTTAGTAGTCCTTTATCCTCAAAAGTTTTCTCCAGATTGTTCCAGGCTTCTTTTGCTGTTGTAGCGTTGCGAATATATTGTACGCAACATGGTTTAACGGCAAGACAAATTCTAGCGAGTCCACGTGTAGGATCTTCATCCGTGCCCAAAACACAGTCCCAAAGGCCTTCGAGGGTCAAGGCCATGCGCATTTTAAAATTTCCAGCAATTGTAGATCGCGATGCCATCCAGTTTGTCGATCGATACACCTCCAGCAAATGTTTGCGTTGTGTGTACATTCTGTACATTCTCATCAGCCATTTTTCTTGTTTTGTAATCGTTAGTAATATCAATGTATTTTCTACTTTTCTACTCACCACGTTTTCTGGGTAACATAACCTTTGTTGGGCAGAGCTAGAGTGCAGGAGCGTTCCTTGACTGTGGTGAGAGAAGCGATGACTGATGTAAAATTGGTAAACAGCAAATAGAGACAAACATTTATTCACTAAATGTTGTTCTAAAATTATTACAATACTTATTATAATTATGGATGATATTGGATTACAAATTACAAACACTTTAGAGATCGTGACAAATCGAACGAGAAGTCGGCAGCGGAAGAATACAGATAAAAAGTGACAGCTTGTCATAGACTTAAATTATAATCATCTATTAATATGGTAAAGATTATTGTATTGGGGTATAGACAACTCAACATATGCTAGTTGCTACCAAAGTAAGATTTTGCACCAAGGTATTATCATGGTCCCGAAGGTGCTGAGAGAACTTCTAACTTCGCGGGTAACACCGCGGGGCACAGCTAGTTATTATTAAAGTTTAAATAATATGTTGACGTATTTTGTGAATATTTCAGTTGCGTATCTTTTGCCATTGTTAATATGGAGAGTAAAAAATGCCAAAAAAATTAACGTTTGTGCTAAAGGTGCCCCCTTTAAAATTAATTTTATTTTGTTTTTTGTATTTTATTGTATATAGTGACAACAGAAATACATAATTTTTGAAATTTTCTGCTGTCTTGTTTAGATAGTGGGACAGCCAGACAGACAGCGAAGTCTTAGTATGTACTATGATGAATGATCCTTTGAATACGGAATCCAAAAAATATACAACATTGTATGAAACAAATTATAATGATGTGCAAATTAAATAGTATTATTGGGAAAAACGCATTTTTTCTTGATGTGCATTAAAATTGTGAATACAAGAGTAGAAAATATTTTGGAAAAAAATTGGTTTAAATATGCGTCACTAAAAAGGCTATTAGATTCATTACATTTATGACGTGATAGTTACAGGGAAATATTGATTTTTTGTTTCGAGCCTCAAAAAAACTCTGAACGTTGGTAATTCATAGCTTTAAAACTATGGTTTTAATGTACAGGATGAAACAAAACAAATTGATATAACTTTAGGATGTGTTACATATATTTAATATTGTGTCTCTTTACTCCCTTATATAGAGTTGTGAAAGTAGCAGGGCTGAAAGTGTTACTTTTGAGCTGTGTGTTTTTATGAGAAATGCCACAATGTCATAAATTTGCTCATTAACGATTTTAACGCTGCTGATATTCCAATTTACAGTAATCTCTATTAATTATTAAAAGGGATAAAGGGACACATGCGAGTTGTAACACTTACACACCTATGTATGTAATTATTATCATTACGCCTATACTTCATCCTTATTACAATTCGCTAGTCCATGTTGCTGTTTTTGTTTTATGAGTTGGAAAAGCCTTATAAAGACCACGAAAACCTTCGCATTACCCATTAGCATACGCGTAGTGGACAGAAGTAAATAGTTTTATTTTATATTATATTCGTAATTCGCGCTTTTGTTATCTACCTTAGGGTGTTAAAAACTACTAAATTTGTTTGTTAAACATTTATGTGGGCAACTCTGCAAATGATGTGGAATCATAGACAATAGAACAAGATGCTATGGACTATGGATCAGTAATAAGACCACAGAGAAAAAAATAAAAATATACTTATGCTACATTTATACTCGCGTCTTGTGACTCGTGACTCGTGAGTAGGGATGTAAAGCGGTAAAATTACTTTCGTAAAATTCGGTAAATTACGATATTTTACGTAAAATATTATATTTTACGGTAAATTACGGTAAAATTGGGTAAAAAAAGATTTGATTTCGTGGCATAATTTTCATTAAGAATGTGGATATAAACAATTAAACAGGTTACTTAATGCAAGTCTAGACTGCAGTAAGTCAAAACAACATAATAGCCAGCCTGCCGGCTTGCTGTATGCTCTGTCGAGTGTCGTCAACTGTCAACAAGTCGCAACAGCGCAAAATATTATGGCAAACAGCACTAATCGGCAACGTCACAACTCACACCGTGCGACGCGCACGCAGTACACAAATTACAACTTGCAACACGCCCGCCGTCATACCACAATTCTGCATACATACGTAGCCGGTAATTTTACCGTAATTTATATAAATTACCGTAAAATACGCGTATTTTACCAGCGTTTTCAGTAAAATTACGTAATTTTGCAACCCTACTCGTGAGTCGTGGCTTGGCTCGCGGCTCGCGTCGAAGCTCTCGAGTCACGAGTTCGTCGAGTTCTCGAGCTTGTGCTTACATTCTCGCGGCCAAACTCGCGGCGTGTTCAGTTCTTTTCGAACTATCAACGATGTAGGACGTTGAAGTATTGGTGGCATCAACTCTATGCTTACTGAGTTTTTACAGCTATACTAATTGCAAATAATAGGCTCTTTTTGAAAAAGTTCTATATGTTTTCTCGAGACAAATCCATTTTTAGCGTTCCGTACCCAGAGGGTAAAAACAGGACCCTATTACTAAGACTTCGTTGTCTGTCTGTCCGTCTGTCTGTCTCCAGGCTGTATCTCAAAAACCGCTATAGCTAGACTTCTGAAATTTTCACAGATTGTGTATTAATAATAATAATTAATAAAAAAATAAAAATTAAATTAAATTATAGGTCTACCAGAATCTGATGGCAAAAAGTGAGAAAATAAATTGACTCTAGTAATACCGGGGTAATTGGAATAAAACATTTTGATCCTTTTTTTTTTCTTATAGCGGCTGATTCTGTGTGTTAAACAGTGGTTAAACATGCAAATATAAAAATGTATCCAATGATCAAGGATATTTTTTGAAAATCTGCTGTCAAAAATTGCCATCAGATTCTGGTAGACCTATAATAAAATATTTAAGAGGGCTCCCATACAAAAAACACAACTTTTTGCCTACTTTCGCTCTATACCGGTACGGAACCCCTCGTGCGCGAGTCCGACTCGCACTTGGAAGCGAAGCAATTCAACAAAAACGGGCAGTCAAAAACACAACCGGCACGGACTAGTCAAAGAAGCTCACGGGGACATGAGCTTTGTTGCATGAGCACGGACTAGCGTGTGTAACGCGCGTTACAAACGCTAGTTAGTGCCTAAAAACCGCTCCCGACGCGAGCCGCATCGCGAGACGAACCGCAGGCTCGGCGCGGGCGGGCGGGTATTGAGATTTGAGAATATTCTCGTGGAAAATTTGGAAAGCTCCATTATTTTGACATCTGTCACATTCAGCATTTTAAATTCTATTGTTTATGGTTCATGGCTGTATGGGCAACGCTCCCTTTGCCTGTCCCGACCGGGACGAATTAACAAAAAAAAAAAATGTCTATGGTTCAATTTGACATTTGACACAAGAACTTCCTTTTCCTTGTGGCATGGTGACGGCGTAAGGTGAGTTTCTCAACTTTTCACAATATTTTAGAAAATAAGTGTTGTACTGCGTTATTATTGAATTTAATACTTTCATTGAACAAGGCTAGAGATCGTTTATAAAATTTATCGTTTTTGTGATTACTTTTATCATCACAATCTGAAAAACGTGCACGTGGGACTCGTGAATACGGGAGGCCTCGCTGGTTAGCATCGTCGAGTACGAGTTTGAGGTTAAACTCGTGTTTTGTAGAAGGATCGGTATTAAATACATAAAGTAACACCGTCGACGATTATAAGTTACTCATTTTGTTGTAGTTGCCGAATAAGCAACCACAATGCCGCAGAACGAATATATTGACCGTCATAGAAAACTCCACGGCAGGAGGCTCGATTATGAGGAGCGTAAAAGGAAAAAGGAGGCCCGCGAACCTCACAAGAGGGCCGAGAAGGCGCGCAAATTGCGAGGCCTGAAGGCCAAGATGTTCAACAAAGAACGACGAAATGAAAAGATTCAAATGAAAAAGAAAATCAAAGCGCACGAGGAGAAGAACGTGCGGCAAAACACAGAGAAGGTGGCGGAGGGCGCCGTGCCCGTGTACCTCCTCGACAGAGATGTCCAGTCCAGGGCCAAGGTGCTCTCGAATATGATCAAACAGAAACGTAAGGAGAAAGCCGGCAAATGGGACGTTCCTATCCCTAAAGTGAGAGCACAGGCCGACGCCGAAGTATTCAAAGTCCTCAAATCCGGAAAATCTAAGCGCAAAGCCTGGAAAAGAATGGTCACCAAAGTCACATTTGTCGGTGAAAACTTTACTCGAAAGCCACCTAAATTTGAAAGGTTCATCAGGCCGATGGCCCTCAGATTCACCAAAGCACATGTCACACACCCAGAACTGAAAGCCACATTCTGCTTACCCATTATCGGTGTAAAGAAAAACCCGAGCTCCCAAATGTACACAAGTCTGGGTGTCATCACTAAGGGTACTGTAATAGAAGTCAACATCTCCGAGTTGGGTCTGGTTACTCAGGCCGGTAAAGTTGTATGGGGGAAGTACGCTCAGGTCACCAATAATCCAGAGAACGATGGAGTTATTAATGCTATACTTATAGTTTAATATGTACCAACTTATTCCATGCCACAAAATATAAATGATAAAGATACCATGATTTGTTTTTATGTACCCATTGTCCTATTAGAATAAACATATCTTAAGAAATGTTATTTTTCTTACTATTGTGTTTTGAAATTGGATTTTTTTACTTGATACTAAAAAATCCAATGTAGGTCTGTTTTTTTTATAGGTCAGCTTTAATTGATTTAAAATCTGACAACACTTATTTAGTTACAAACATACAACATACATAGTATCAAAACATCTGTTCATTGGACATAATATTGCAAAATATTGCTTTAAAATGATTTGGTAGGTATTTAAATAATGTTTTAAAAATTGTATGATGGAGTCTGGTGGTAGTCCATCATTTGTAACAAAATATTTATAATTGCATCAACAGGTTGCCAAGATGCAGATTTTCGTGAAGACCCTCACGGGGAAAACCATCACCCTCGAGGTTGAACCCTCGGACACTATCGAGAATGTCAAGGCCAAAATCCAAGACAAAGAGGGGATCCCCCCAGACCAGCAGAGGTAACTTATGGTTCTACTATAAAATTATTTATGAACAGGAATGATGGTTAATTTATACCTAGGTTGTTTCCTACGAATAGTAAAAACTAAGGAAACATAACTCAATCGTTTTGAATTTGGTTCTCAAGGTTATTTTCACACACAAAAATAATATTATGGCAATAGCTACGAAACACTACATTCAAATTGACAAAATAAAGCCGTTGACAATAATTGTCACTTCTATAATTACATAAAATTCTTGCATGTATTCGGGCTTCTTTTTGCATAAAGTATGCATGTATTCGGGTCACATTTTGTAGAATCTGAACAAATTTTTTCACACAGTTACTCTTCATGAGTATTTATTATTCGTAGGTTGTTTCACTTTAAAAGATATGAAATTCAATTCTATTGTAATTTAAGGGAAATTTGAATGTAGCATTGTGTTCTATTGTCGATTTGTTTACATTTAAAACAAATTGGATGGAATGCATTATGAATTTTCTCAAAATAAAGTTTGTCTATGATTTCCAGATTGATCTTCGCTGGCAAGCAGTTGGAGGATGGCAGAACACTCTCTGACTATAACATCCAAAAGGAATCTACACTCCACCTGGTGCTGAGGCTCCGTGGTGGTGCCAAGAAACGCAAGAAGAAGAATTACTCCACACCCAAGAAGATCAAGCACAAGAAGAAGAAGGTCAAACTAGCTGTACTCAGATTCTACAAGGTCAGTTCTTATTGGAAGTAGGGATACATGTAAAATTGAGCCTTTTACTTCTAAAAGAAAATAAAGAGAAATGCTATAAAGCATTAAGTCCGCCTCTAACCATATTACATGGTAACAAAAAACTCAGAGAAAAGGTCATTGATAAGAATTGTTAGGTTGTTGTACAAGTTGCAACAAGCCTGTGGTTGTTAGAACTGCAAAGTGAATGGCATCATGTTGTGTTAACACAAGTGCGGTGATTGAATGCATGCATGTTCTAACAAGTACTGTTAAGTGTCGAGTCATCATGCCATTCACTCATTGTCATTGGTTCTAACAAATGTGTCATGTATAATCACAATATATTTTGTTATTGGCATTCAAAGACTCCAAAAAAGTTGTCAATTTGCGTTTTTAGGGTTCCGTACCCAAACAGTAAAAACGGGACCCTATTACTGAGACTTCGATGTCTGTCCGTCTGTTTGTCTCCAGGCTGTAACTGAATAACTGCTAAAGCTAGACTTCTGAAATTTTCACAGATTATGTATTTCTGTTGCCGCTATAACAACAATTACTAAAAACAAAATAAAATTAATATTTAAGAGGGGCTCCCATACAACAAACGTAATTTTTTTTACCTTTTTGGCTCGTAATCAATAATGGCAACAGCTAGGCACTTGAAATTTTCACAGTATCCTTAATTTTATCTATACTCTAATAATTAACAATGACATTAAAATAAATATTTTAGGGGGGCTCCCATACAAAAACACAATTTTTTGCCTATTTTTCCTCTATAACCGTACGGAACCCTTCGTGCGCGAGTCCGACTCGCACATGGCCGGTTTTCTTAAGCTTGTGTCATTTGAATTGCTTATAAAATTTATCTTACAAGATTCAAAACGCTTTTAATATTTTTATCAGAAAACCATTTCTTGGTTTTCTTATACCAAGTTTGCATCGAAACTATAATATGAAGACCTGGTATTGTTAAATACTTTTTATTTACAGAAGTCGTATTCGTTTCATTTTTTGCAGCTTTCGCGCATGCACAGTAATAGAAATTATTATCATCAATTTCTGTCAGATTTTAGCACAAGACACTGACACTAATTTTTAACTGTGCGCATGCGCATTAAAAAACGAAACGAAAACGACTTATCTTACTCTCAATTATTAAAAAAAACTTTTTCAGGTTGACGAGAACGGCAAGATCCACCGTCTCCGTCGCGAGTGCACGGGCGAGCAGTGCGGCGCCGGCGTGTTCATGGCCGTCATGGACGACAGGCACTACTGCGGCAAGTGTCACAGCACCATGGTGTTCAAGGACGACGACAAATGAACCCCCTTAGTCTAAGACAAACTCGGACCGCTGTGTATGATGGATTGAATAAATCTTGACACAGTGTCAGAGTTTATGTGTGTTTAATTTCCCTCCAAATCTGTTGGCATTGGTGAGTGGCTTGCGTGGTAGTCTAGACTCTAGATGCGCTTTATTTTAGTCAAAACCGTGGAGTAGACAGGAAATTTCATACTGTCAAAATTTCTATGAAATTTCGTGCATCATCTCAACGATGTTCCAATCTAATACCACATGTGAAAATTTTGGCTAACATCACGGTTTTGGCTATAGTTATTTAGCTCATGGTAAATAGATAGACACCAAGTTTTTTAATATTTTCCTTTATTTTAATCTGAATCTGATACAGATTTACTGAGGGAGAGATGCTCCGACACGAATGGACCGGCTTACTTGGCGACAATGTCTAAGGAAAACTTGCTGAAAATGTTGTCTGGATACTTATAAAAAGAGGAGGTCATCTACAATCACTTGTTCTGACTGGGATCATTAAGCTCTCAAAACTTCATAGGTTTTTTATTATTCATAATTATTACTATTTTTGAAGCTCAAACTTTGCATTAGATGTTGAAAAATTTAAAGAGATTAAAACTGTGAGGCACTTTAGGGCCGCGCTACACCGGAATGGCAGCGGCGAGGCGAGCACTTTCAGTGTCATATGATTTTAAACACTTTATTGTACTTAAAACTTCATTATTGTAATACATAGTATCGCTTGAGAAATTGCGGCCGTAGACTTCTCAAGCGAACTTTGTATTACACTAATGAAGATAAAGTTTAAAATCATATGACACTGAAAGTGCTCGCCTCGCCGCTGCCATTCCGGTTTGGCGCGGCCCTTAACAGGCGTGTCTCACTTCCATACAAACGGCCCGAAATTGCCGAGATATTTACCTACTATTCTGTAAAACAATCTAATTTCGACCTTTTGCATTGCGTTTAGCGTTCATAGTACAATAACTGTCTGCCGTCTCGCTTCAATCTGCCAGGGCTGTCAAGCGAGCGGCGCGGCGGCGCGGGGCCGGGTACTATTACTTTTGTATCGCGGATGCGTGCGTTGCGTGTGCGACAGGTCGAGCGAGTGCCAGCCTATCGAGACTAGTCCGGTGACCGGACGCTTGCGTTTGTCATACCTAAACTCGGGAGTGAGACTTCTGTACCGTAAGGTACTATTATATATTTTGTGCTCTTAATGTTTGTCTCTAAACCGAATCGATATTTTTACTTATGAAAAGCTTCTATATACTTTAATCACAGTACAACACATGCAGTATTTGCTGCATACGGAGGTAAGTTTTTGAATAAATTTTTAAAACGATTAGATTAGTTTTACTCCAAGCTCCAAATTCCTGTATTTAGTATCTTACATAGTTAGCGTTAGTAGTTACCTACGTAGTTAGTTGAAATAGCCGCCTGTAGAACATAGTTCATAGAAACTAATTAACTTGCGGCCCGCCGAGACTTTATCAGTGGCTGTAAAGATAAAGATAATAATAATAAACAGCTAATTTTGAACAACGTATAGAAAAAAGGTTGAGTACCACTGAATTAGCTTATAATCACGTCTAAATATTTAGCGCATTTTTCATATTATGACGTAAAATGGTCAAATCATCTGAAGACAATATGTAGTCTATTAGATATTTTAACAGGGAAGTACAGAAAATATTAAAGAAATAAAACATATTTGATTTAAAATATTTATTCAATACTGAGAATAGAATTGTCTAACTTACGTCTTAAGGGAATTTGTGCATCCTTTACTTTGGCAAGACGCCGGCGCGCGGCGGCCGTTGCACCTACACTCAACCAATATAACTTACACGATAACAACAAAAAATTCGACCAAATCTATGTGACGGTGTAAATGCACGATGACAAATTGGTAGCATTGTAAGCGCTACTTCTCCCTATACTCTGTTGCTAGCTGACTTTGACTGTGAAGTTACTTTTCCAACATATCAGACATAGACACAATCTGGCTTAGCATAGCGCAGAATATTTAAGGTCCCTTCCCTCTAGCAGCTAGCCCCGTCAACGGTCAGCTCACATCGAAACGATACTTTACTAAGCAAGGTATAGTATGAATACACGATTCTTGAAACGTTAAACGGCGTCACTATTTGTAATTTTATATTTGCATCACCGAGTAGTGCCTTATTTATTTTTGATTCAGTATGAACAGCTTACGTGTAAATTATATTGGTATGGAGTACACACTCTCTACTAATAGGAATCCTGCAGATCCAAACAACTGGAATGAATTGTGACGTCATAAAACGATACTGTACTAAAAGTAATAACATAAAGCACCAATGTTTCAAAATAAATAACTAAAAATTAAATAAGTAGCAGCGCGTAACGGATCAAAACAAAATATACACAAACATAAAAGTATAAAAATAATGAATTTTTGTAGCACTCCCATAATTTAAAAGAAACAGTTCGTATTACGCGTTGCGACATTTATAAATTTAGTAACATTCAATTATTGCATTCTATCAACATTAAATAGAATTTATATGTTTAAACACACGTTATCTATATTCTAGAATCTAGGTACACATCGAGACTTATTCTACACTTATCCTATTGAAACATCACATACAGTGGTTTGGCGAAAGTTGTCTATTCTCCAAACGGAAAGCTAAAACTATAAACTTAAAAATTATAAAAAGAAACCTGCAGATATTAACAAAATGCCCGGAGAATAGTTTGGGTGCCTCGAAGTAGAAACGGAATGAAAATAAAATAAAGTTATAACAATTTACAATAAATTGACACAATAATAAAGTGAGGGCGCTCATAAAAATTTTAGAATAAGTATTAATATAATAATTTCAAATATATTGTGAATTGGTCCTCAGGAAATAAACAGTGCATCTTTCACGCAACTTATACTATCTTAAAATCATAATGCCCGATTTCTGAACTTAATTTATCGGTAGTTCTATCGTCTATCCATAAGTGCCAAAACACATAACCGTATTGGGTACCGGACCGCCAAAATCGGCGGCAAAATTATTCAAAACTCAATACAAAATTAAACAATTCCACTAATTTTGGCGTTATGCCGCAACGCGGTTATCTGTTTCTGCCCTTAGTGCTCACACACACGTATAGGTAAAACTACAAATAAATTCACCTCAGAAACTGTACACACATGTAATATAACACTCTTTTTACAGACTCATTAAAATCCGACACTTAAATGCGAAAAACTACGTGCAGCAAAATTGTCGAGACTTAAACTTCACTTCGTTGAAAAATATAATTTGAAAAATATAATTGGATGGTAACAAGAATTATATGTGGGAGAGCCATGCTTGGGCCGAATGGGCCGGCTCGACCGGAGAAATACCACGTTCTCACAGAAAACCGGCGTGAAACAGCGCTTGCGCTGTGTTTCGCCGAGTGAGTGAGTTTACCGGAGGCCCAATCCCCTACCCTATTCCCTTCCCTACCCTCCCCTATTCCCTTCCCTTCCCATCCCTACCCTCCCCTATTACCCTATTCCCTCTTAAAAGGCCGGCAACGCACTTGCAGCTCTTCTGATGCTGCGAGTGTCCATGGGCGACGGAAGTTGCTTTCCATCAGGTGACCCGTTTGCTCGTTTGCCCCCTTATTTCATAAAAAAAAAAATGCAATTTACCAGAACCTTTTGAAATATACGTAACTAATCATTAAAAGCTACAACTCGTTCGATTCACGATGATCTTAATGTAAACGATAAATAGAAATGCTATCAAATTAAAGTATTTCAATGCACCATGCAATGAGTGACTTAAATTGGTTGCATGATGTATAACGTAAGTTTACATTTAGATGAAAATGAATGTAAACGTAGCTACGTTTATTAACTAAATACAATAATTAGTAATTATCTATCACATTGAAAACGTAAGTTTAATTTTGGCCTCAGGTAGGTACTTAAATCTACAGAACCATTGCAGTAAATGCTAAAATTAATTATTAAGAGCGCAATCTTCCATTAAACAATATGATCCGTCAAATGGTAAAGTACTTTTGTGCTTTTATAAGTAACGTCAAACTTTAAATCCCTTACTAATAAAAATATTTACGACCTGTATTCACTTTGATTAGTGCGAGTGTAGGTGATTAGTGACTAGGAGAAAATAAAGGACATGCATTAATCAGTCCCTGTCCACACCACACACTTTCTCCTGATTACTAATCACCTGCAATAATCACCTACACTAATCAAAGTGATTACCTTACGTAATGTAGAACTACTGAAGGTACTTTTCATTGTCTGTCATCGTTTTAAATGTGCCATTCGCAGTTTGAATATTATTATTATACTGTACTCGGCGAAACATGGCGATAGCGGTCATTGACTCCCTGACAAAAACTTGTCATTTTTTATACAAAGCCGCGATTGACAACATCTGACACTTCATTGTCAATCGCGGTTTGACCGCTACCGCCATGTTTCACCGAGTACAGTATAGTAAGGGTACGGGTTTTATTCTATATCAAAATGAAAATTTTAAACATTTGGTACCTAAGAACCATTTTCACCAGCGCATGTTTGCGACAGTGAAAGAGAAAGCATGGTACTTACACGATTTATAAAAATCAAAACACGGAAATAATAATAGTACCATAGTGTGTATAACTATTTTCAAAAATATACTTGACGGTTTCTTAGAAATTATATATTATGTAATAGGTAACAAAAACATAGCTATGTCTATTTTGACCAAAACATAGCGCCTATTTAAAAAGCATAATCGTACGTATTCTACATTAACAGATGGATTTGATATTGATATTTCATACATCTAATAATGGAAGGAATTGACATTTAACATACAGAATATTATACAATATTGAACTATTTCTTACATTGATTATTTTGTAGCGATATTTTAAATATTTTGATCTATAAACGCACTGACCTCCATTATACGAGTACGCGTACTTGTATCATGGAGGTCAGTGTATAAACGGCTTTTATGTGCTTTGTGTCATTCATTTAGTTTAGCTCATCAATACAGTCAAAATTTTAGATATATTAAGCATGTGCCCAAAGAAAATACAATAAAATACACCTTTTTAAATACGCACCATCAATTATGCACAATAAATTTCAAAAAAGGTTTATAAGCATTATTATCTATGAAATTTCCATTATTGTTTAGAATTTTTAATATCTTACTGATATTTGATCAAATCCTTTACAAATGTCTTACTATTTCAAAGGAGTAAATAGCGTCGAAGCATCAATATTTTTGAACATAACGCGTGATTCAGTCAAAATTACATAAGTGCATAAGTAAATAATAATAAGTTATAACTAAACATATTGTGTAAACATACCCCGTAGTTCCGCTACACACTAATATATACAAAATAGATCGTAAACATAATTTCTTTAGCATAAAGCTTTAAATTCATATTAGTTATACTAATGTTAGATGTTTGTACCATCAGTCGAGATGGTCCAGCCATCTTTGGGCCCTAGACGCGACATAGCTATGTCTACGCGTTGGGACAGCTTGTGATAGTCTTAACTAGAATTATACGTCTTGGAGATCATAACTAGCTACTTCCTATAACTTTTCCATGTCAAAACCCACACCACCTTAGATTGAACCTGATAGTCCCGACGACCCAATATGAGTGTTATAAGCTATTTTGCCCTATCCCTGCATATTTCTCGCCAGTTTTACTGGTGGCCGTGGTACCCGCGTGTGGTTTCCGACGTCATTACAGTACCTCAGGGCTCCACGTTAGCTCACAGCTCCGTTTTCCCCGGGTCGGGTTCCGTCTTCTCTATCGGTTTCATAGTGTCCAGGAGCTTACTTAGCGCTTGCTCAGTCTGGAAAATGGCAGATAATATTATCAGATTTTTTAAGATTCCCAGTTATTAGAAAAGTCATGTTCGGAGACCCAATTCTTTTACCTTCGGTGTCCGTGGAATTGATCTTAGATTAGATGTATGAAAATAAGTCTACATCCGGGGCTTTCATTCAATCACTACTATAAAATATGTAGCTAACGTTTTATGAGCTGTATTATGTGCTGGCTCAGTAGAGGTGGGTGCCACATGAAGATGTCATAAGGCTCTTACAGCCACCATAAACGAGAATTTACTAGTGTGTTCCAAATATAAACTAGTCGGTGTTGGTATTTGGAAACCCACGCTACAAGTATCACGTGACTCACCTGCAGCAGATGTTTGACGGTCGCCTGGAGCGCGTCCCGCCACGCCTGCAGCTGCTCGTGCTGCCGCCGCGCGCCCCCCTCACCCCACATGTCCCCGCCGCCCCCGCCGCCCCCGCCAGTATGCAGCGTGCTCACCCTGACAAAATGCATAACCATAAATTATATATTCCGAGTAGACTTTTTCGACAAAGCATTTTTTGACATCAAACTAATTAAGTTTTACATACAACATCGGCAATATCATTTACACAGCGAATAACTATACATACAGCTTGTCTTTCTCTTAGGCACTTGTCCCACCAACGGCGAGAAAACGATTAACTATCGGCTATTTTCTCGCTCAAGAAACGTACAATAGATATAAATTCCGTGTAAACAAAAGAAATGCATATACAAACAGTTGGTCGCTGACTGTTCACACTGCCGGCGAGCACTCGCTTCACTAGTTTGTCGCTGAGCGACAAGAGCTACGAAAGATAACATTCGCTCAGCGATACTCGCCAAGCGATTAGAACTACAGTGCGTATCTGAAAGTACACGTTTTTTTATTTATTTTGAATATCAAAAAATCATTTGAATTATCATTGTTTAGTTACTACTACTACTAGTTTTAGTTTCTAATATACTACTAAATTTATACTAGTAACCGCGAGCGAGTAATGCGAGTAATCGCTCGCCTCACTCGCACACTCGCTTATAGCCGAGCTACACAAACTACGCACTCGCTCCTCGCGTCTCGCTAACTCGTTTCTAGTTCTAGCTCTACTCGTTACTCGTTAATCGTTGCCGGTGAGACAACTGCCTTACACATTGGAAAAGTCACTCGACTGATAAAGACATCTAGCCTTCATTAGTTATAAGCTACTTAATTAGTAAGGGGGTAAACGTCCGATTCATATATTATATTACACAGCATCTACGGTAGGCTTAGCCAGGAGAATATAAAATCACATTGTTAGAGTATGCTTATTATAACATCGCCCACGGAAGAAGGCTATAATCATCGAAGTATCATTTAAAACAAAACTGTAAACAGCTATAATATATCGTTCACAAAGTACTAGTCACCTGGAGTACAAGTCGTCCAACTGCAGCGGCGTGCGGTCGGCGCGATACAGCCGCCAGTACAGCGCCGCGTTGAGCAGCAGCAGCAGCAGCAACGCCAGCAGCAGTCCGCGACCCGCGCCGCCGCCCGCCGCCGCCGGCGCCGCCGACACCGACACGCCCGGCGCGCACGCCAGCGGGGACGCTGGAATATGTTAAACATTTAAGCTTTGAGTTTTTTTATAGGAGTATATTCACTATCGCTATTGATTGGCTAGCATCAAGAAATTAAGAATTAGCATCAAGAAAAGTTGTTGATTAACAACGCTAGTGAAAATATAAAGTCTTGACAAAAAGCCTTTATATTTTCACTAGGTATGTTGTTTCGATCCCATGCAATATACATAAATAGTTTACGTCCTTACGGCGAGCACTTACAAAAACTTACACTTAACATTTAGTGTATAAAAGTATGGATCGAGATTTAATTAAAATACAGCCAGACCACACGGCGCGTTCCGTCATCGCAGCGTTATTACGAAGCAGTCTTAACGTCAACACCCCCTCCCGCTTCTTATCGGGGGCTGCTGTCCGTCATGTGTGCGTTGCGACCTTGGTTATTTGTATGTAAAACAACGCAACGGCAGCGCTGCGTCGACGCAACGCGCCGTGTGGACTGACTCTTACCGTCCCGTCGTCTGCGTCGAGCGCGCGCGGGCGGCGCGGCGTGCGGGCGCGCGGCGGCGTGCAGCCTGGACTCGAGCAGCCGAGCGAACTCCTCTATACCGTTCGTCGCATTCTTCTCTAGAAACGCTGCGAAAATATTTATTGTTACAATATCATGTGACGCGTTTCGTAACGAGGGGCGCTGTTTTGATGTTTGATGCTATCATAAAATTACTAACGCTTATGGTCAGCCTACAACTACACTGCGTTGCTGCAGCTGTGTTGCGAGGAATGTGTTTTTGGAGTCTCTATTAGGTCTGGTGGAAACACATTTTAATACTCTTTTTTCAAGGATTCCCTCTACAGGGAGTAACAAAACTAAGTGATAATACTTTAGGGTGTGTATGGCCTATGGGTTCCCTATATAGAGTTTTCTGTGAAAGTAGCAGCGCTTAAAGAGTAACTTTTTTGTTCACCTTTGTATGGAAAAATTTATAACGCTGGGGCGCTTGCCCATTCAAATTACAAAAATATTGCTCTTTCAGCGCTGCTACTTTCACAGTGAGCGCTATATAACATGAACTAGCAGTGCCCTGCGGTTTTACCCGCGGTTTAAGTGATATAATTATAATAAAAGACTATGAAAATTACCAATAATAGGGTCAAATTGGGACGATACATTTCTATTATGGTTTATGGTAGTGATGATGATGATGATGAATGTAATTTGCATAGTAGCATATGCTTTCCGTTCTTAAAATAACGTCGAAACTCCCAAACTTGTATCTTTAAAGAGTTAGGAGTTCTCTCAGCACCTTCCGAACCATGGTATACCTTGGTGCAAAATCTTACTTGTTGGTATGCTAAGAATAATACCCACGGAACCGAAGTCACCACATGTGACCATGCAGACCTGATGAAGGGATCCATAAGAAATCGAAGGAACTCCTCAAAATTTATATGGAATTTTTGAGGAGTTCCCTCTATTTCTTATGGATCCCTTCATCAGGTCACCACTTTTATGAATATGGTAGCAAATTGGGATGATAACCTGTACACCAAAAGAAAAATTTTGAAAATCAGTTAACAAACGGCGGAGTGATCTTTGAACATAAAAAGACGAACATAACACCTCCATTTTGAAAGTCGGTTAAAATTGTAGCCTATGTGTTATTCTGATGTTTAATCTATATTATTGTAAAGTTTCATTAAAATCCGTTCAGCAGTTTTTGCGTGAAAGAGTAACAAACATCCATACATACATACATCCAAACTTTCGCCTTTTATTAGTAGGATTTACGCGCGTAGACACATACACACCCTAAAGTATCATCACTCAGTTTTGTTACACCCTGTATACACTTACCTTTAATCATCGGCCACATGGTCTTCTTGTAGTGCACGCGCATGTACAGCGTGAGGCGCGTGGCGTGCTCGGTGACGCGCGCGAGGCAGTAGTGGACGCGCACGTCGAAGTGGTCCGCGTACGGGATGCCCGCGTTCTCGCTTGTCGCATCGATTGAGTATAGCGAACCCGCTTTCGAGCACTTGTTCATTACCTGAAAGGGTTAATAAAAAGTTGCGTTAGGTTTGAGATTGTGAAGAAGCGATGATGATTATGGTGTAAAATATTCTTGATTGTGTCAGGTTTTTTTACACGCACGCTCGTACGTACGCGCACGTAAACGCATGCACGCCCACACACAGTCACAAGAATAGACAAAGTGACCGAAAAAAAGGTAGTCTGGCTTAGGAAATCTATCATGCTAAGCCTGCAGAGCATGATAAATAAGAATAAACACACAATATTGGCACTTTAAGAGTTCATACCTCAGAGAGAAAAAACTTGCTTTTAGCATTCCTTCTATTTTCAAACAAAAATGTAATATGCCAATAATAGGATGACTGCCAACGATGAGCTAGTTTGCTAGAAACCAAGAAATAGGAGGAGCTTACCTGTGTCTCTGTGACGTGGACCTCCTTGGGTCCGATGGGTCCGGACGTGAGGCCGAGCGTGTAGTTCACCTGCCGGCACTTTAGACCGTTCTGCGGCTGCCACGGCGCCTACACATAAACATAATTTTACTGGTTGCGTTATAGGGATTTGGGTTTTGTTAAGGTTCTTACTGATTACAATAAATAATATTTTTGTTGTGTTTAAGCCTTAAGGACGCTATCACATTTTTTCACAAATATCAGCGATTTTCAGGTACCATTTTAAAGAATTAGGAGTCACACTGCGAGGATATTTTGGTTTCAAATGAAATGCAAGAACGCGGCGAGCGTCGTAACCGTCACTGTACAAGGTGCGTTGATATGAATGTTATTTTAATGTCCTTAACGTCAATATTCGTACTGACAGACATCGACCTGCTAATTTTTACGTGATAGCGTCCTTAAGCTAATGCGAAAATTTTAGAAGGATATATATGGCCATGTTCCATATACTATAAATGATCTAAATACTATAAATCTCAGGTATAAACGCGATAGCAAAACATCCTTTCACTGGAGTTATAGAACAAAGACCCAAGTCCCAGTACATCCATGTTTCAATTTCTTGGTGTTTCACGAAGTCAGAGCCAGTCCACACGGCGCGTTGCGTCAACGCAGCGCTGCCGTTTGACGCATAGCCGGCCACACGGGCGCTGCGTCATCGCAGCGTTATTAGGAAGCAGTCTTAACGTCAACACCCCCAACCGCTTCGTCTCGGGGGCTGCTGTCCGTCATGTGTACGTTGCGACGACGCAGCGCATCGCATCGAAATGTCATTTTTAGTATGGGTTTTGTCGCAGTTTTGTGTGGGAGCCCTTACCTGGACGTAGTCAGTGGTGCCCCTGGCGGCGAGCAGCTCGAGGTTGAACTTGGAGTTGGTGAAGATCATGGTGAACAGGTGGTCGATGTTGTAGGGGAACTGCTGCTGCAGCACCAACCGCCCCTCGTGCGGGGATGTGCACTTCTCCGACCCGCCTCTGTACATAACGTAATGTCTGACAATACGGTGGAAACCACGAGGCGGGATTTTTATTGAATGTCACAAATTTCTGACATTCAATAAAGTTTTGTAAATTACATGATTTACCAATTTTTTATTAGTGTGGCTGTCTGTCTCTCTTTCTTGAATTTAGACGAAGTCAGAGAGACACACTCTCGTATTTCTGATGAAGTATACTTGCGTGTAAATGTCCGGATGAACGTACATGTGTGTGTAAGATAGAGCGGGCGCGACTAACCCAAAATTGACGATTTTATAATTCATTTTTATACTTGAAAATAAGCCCCGAATTGTTTCATTTCCTTAACATAGGTACTACATTATATTTCCAAGAATTTGATCTGAGCGAAAACACGATATCTTTAAATTTTCTCGATAGAAAAAAATTACAAAGATGAATCTAATTTTCACGTATTTTTCATTTATTGCCATAACCGTGCATTAAACTAAGTTAATATTTTAACACATTGTATAAAATTCTATTATTGAGTCACTGACCTGGCGGATTTTTAAAATGTTGTATATTTATCGAGTTATTAAGAAAAAACTAACTTGGCGATGATTCCGCGTCGTCCTTTTTCACCTGGCATATGAAAGACGGGCGTGAGTGTGAAAAGAGAAGGACAATGTTTGATTTTTTGGGTTAGTCGCCCTCTTAACCGATTTGTTGCGGATCCCTTTTTTTGCGTGTGGCGTTAGGCATGGATGTGTGTCATTTTAAAATCAATGATAACTCCTTCAATTAAGCTTTAAGAAAGTTTTTGCCCAGAATCAAACTATCTTCATTTTTTTACGTATATTAATCTCGTAGCCTTCGTTTCTGGATATTGTAAGATTCTTTATAGAATAGGGCCCACCAACCTTTTTGAAAGTTGCGTTTATTTTGTAATGAAACGTCATATTATAATAATAAATTATAAATGTGTTATACCACAAACAGGATTCAGAATAGGGTATTAATATACACTAATTTTTGAAAAGTGTATCAATTAATTTCTATGGTGCTAATAAACTACTGTACAAAAAACTAAATTTTTATTCAATCGCTTAGTACCTTAAATATGCTAATAATAATAGTTGAAAGTTTTACGAGGAAAACCAAAATTAAGATTTTTAGATCTAATTTAATACCTCATAATCAAGCAAATCATTAGAAAATGCAAAATAAGTTAAAAAGGTTTAGCATAACTGCATTTAAAAAGTCACTTATCGTCTATTTCCAGAAATACACTTATTTTGCCACTTCTAATCACCTAAAACAGTCTGCCGGACCGTTCACGTCAGATTTCGAATGTAAACTAAAAGTATTGAAGCTTTGAACATATAAAAAATTGTCAAAATACTGTTTTCTTTTCCGCATGGCTGAAGACACAGATGCGTGTCATCTAATCGTATGGCGCTAGGCACTGAACAGTGCCACGTTATTTTTGTTCGACGCCACAGTTAGAAGTTAGCAAAATTAGGCATCGCAACGAATCAGTTAAGTTGGAAAAATATGAACTAGTGTGTTAGAGATTAACATATTTGTATGAGAGAGACTGGTGCGTCTGTTACTTCGTTAGGCTACATGAGTGTGCAAGAGAAACTGTATTAGTGTGAAAGAGACAACACGCACTCACATTCAACTCTAACGACAAGCGCACCAGTTTGTTAGAGTGCGACAGACAACATATAACTCACTCGTGGTGTTTGTCGGGCTCGCTCTCGCTGGTGTCGGACATGTCTGTGGGCAGGGTGTCCCCCGCCTCCGCCCCCTCCTCCTCACCCCCCAGACCTGCGTCGCCGCCGCCGTTCGTCACTGTTACAAATAAGCCGATATGAAAAAAAAATAAGTTGGTTAAATGCTACTTGCTACTTATTTAAGCGTAAAAATTTATAACTTAAATTTGTTTTATGAAGTTATACTAAATGGCGCTGATAAAGGTGCATATCGCGTCGTGGTAACACAATTGCGTTTTTATAGGAGTTTGTGTGGGAATATGTATGGAGGCCGCAAAGGAAGATCTTCCGACCGAGCGAGGTGGTATGCTCGGTCAGGCCGCGATGCAGGAATGTTAGGCGAATTGTGGGTACCGCCACATTTGTAAGAACTTATCTCATGTTAGTTTCATTTTTGGATCATAACGATCAAAAGTTATAATGGTTGTATGCAACTTGGTATTTTATTATAACAATTCAGTGACTAGTAGTGAATGGTGAACACTACTCCTATTACTTGTTTTGGTCCCAAGATTTACAATGTCCCTCAAGCACACCCGAGGTCATGTAATATCAAACAGCTTATATTGTGGTTGGTAGCCGCTGTCGGTACAGGAGTTGAGGTATGATTAGACCCTTTGAAGTGAACAATGATACATCAAAGTCAATTAATAAACCTCTCAATATGATTTTGAAGGTGTTATTTATGCCTGTAATTAAGCGCGGTCGCAGCTTGAAATTCTGGTGGGGGAGGCGAAAGGTTATAGCCACAATACATTTGTTGCTACAACAAACAAACAAAATATGGTTATCACAATCCGCCACTCTTTCATCAGATCGCGCCTGGTACTAATAAACAGCATCTATAGATCTCTCTTCTCTAGCCCCCTATACCTATTGCCCGCCTATACTCACATATAGGCGGTGTGGAATCTCGGCCGCGGCTGGAGGATCTCGTGGTCCGCTCCTCGCCGCCGCCGCTCGCCTCCATAGACGACTCCAGCTCCTGCCGACGACAACACACCAGGTGAGTGTGACGTCACGAGATGGCGTACAAGTGGTAGACAAGTGTGCTGTGTGACGTTATAAGATGGTAGACAAGTGTGACGTCATACGATGGCGGACAAGTGCGATGTCGTAAGATGGTAGACAAGTGTGCTGTGTGACGTCATAAGATGGTAGACAAGTGTGACGTCACAAGATGGTAGACAGGTGTGACGTCATAAGATGGTGGGCAAGTGTGATGTCACAAGATGGTAGGCAAGTGTGACGTCACAAGATGGCGGAAGAGTGACACGTGACAATGTGGGCTGGATATGTCATAAGATGGGATACAAAACTGATATCAATGTACAAATTAATTATTATTACAGTTCGAGACATATTATTATATTATTCATTCAAGTTTTAAATAATATTATATCACTTCATTCAGTGGCTTTACATATCACACTGCTTAAATAAACAACTAAACGGTAAGTTTTAACATAGTAACTAACTGTAAAACTTATTTTTACAATATAAAATAATACTTATTATCCTTATTGTAAAACTCCATTTGCTGAACTTCAGGAAAATATATTATGCCCTTGCGCTTCGCTTGGCTCGTATTATAATATTATTATATTATAACTTTGTTTCCATTCGTAGATAAACTCAAAATAACGAATACACATTAATTCTAATATAATCCAATAGATTCCGTAAACCTTGGAATTGTTGATATGTTTTTGCTTACCAAAGTAGAACAAAAAAAAAATTTAAAACTTCAACGTTTTTGGAGCACTGCAACAATAAGACTACGCGAATATTACTAAAACGCGGTGTATATCTTCATAGGATATTCTAGGACTGACTTAATAGAAATTTATAGTAAATGCTATTAAAATCGCGAGTTTTTCTTTTATAAATTATAATGTAGCGTGTGAAAAAGTTAAATTGAATAAATGAAATTAAATAATTAAAAAGTAAAAAATATTTTTTTCTGTGTAAATAAATTTAAATTATTATTGTTTAATATTTTTGTTTCATGTTGTTTTTTGTTTGTAAGCCACACTCTATTTATTGTGATTCGGTAAGAATTCCCCCACAGCACAGGCTGCGCCTAGTTTCGGGGATTGTCACCTTTTAAAAACATTGTAAATTATTTATGACAATAAAGATTTTGTATTTGTATTTTTTTTTATAACTCTCACGATAACTCAAAATTTATTCAGAATAATTTTTTGCAAATATTTTCTGAAAGTCTACATGATACCTACCACCGGTTCGGGAACTAACCCGGCGAAAAGAACCGGCGCGGCGTAAGAAACTCGCACGGGGCTCACTTTATTTACCAAAAAAAGTGAGAAAAAAATTAATCTTTTCAAAATAAAGTTTACAATGCTGTCTGTAACTTAAAATTATACAATGTCAACATACATGCATAATTATTGTAAGACATAATGTAGAAGCAGCCTTGCAAGCAGCCATCCTACTCCCAAGATGTGCCATCGTTTATGAAATCATTGACCTTATAATAGGCTTTGGCACACAAACGTTCTTTGACTACTTTTTTAAATTTATTAATGGAAAGATTTTGAACGTTTTCTGGGATTTTATTGTAAAGGCGTATACATTGACCTTTAAAAGATTTATTAATCGTATTAAATATGTATAATTTGTATATTATGTATTATCATAATTTGTCTTCAATTACAATTATTTTTTATCGTGAAGCAAAACAATAAAGAAATGTATATTGATAATTATAAATGATAAGCTGTTGTTAACGTTGCCTTACATAAACTAACATTTGACAAAAAAAATTTTTTGGACATATACTACGTTATAATGCCATATATGGTCACCGTATCAGTAATTAACGACAGATTAACATAATTACCGCCTCTCCACCAGCCAGGGTATTATTATACATTATCACAATACATATTGGTATCATCATCATTATCATCACTGTTATTTACGACTAATTTTACTTGATTCGAGAAAAATTAAAAAAAATCAAATTAAATGTTTTTTTTAAGATACCCATAGCAGCAAACAATTTCTAGGGCGTTCTTTGTTCATTTAATTTATAAATCCTTTACCTATTACTGAGACTTCGATGTCTGTCCGTCTGTCTCCAGGCTGTATCTCAAGAACCGCTATAGCTAGATTTCTGAAATTTTCAGATTGTATATTATATCTGTTGCCGCTATAACAACAAATACTAAAAACAAAATAAATTTTTGCTCGATATCAATAATGGCACTTGAAATGTTGACAAAATACTCCTATACAAAAAACACATTTTTTACCTATTTTTGCTCTATAATGGTACGGAAACCTTCGTGCGCGAGTCCAACTCGCACTTGGCCGATTTTTAATCATTTTGATTTTAACATAAACAAAATCAATATGCCACTGTGTTTCTATTGCGTTTAAATAACATTTAAATTAGCAGCACTATCTCTCTGATCTGTATTTATCACACCAAAATAACACTATAATACGCACTTTTCTCTTAGATTTGCCGAGTCGGACCATGACTGGTAGCTCACTGGCCACTTATCACCGAATATCCCTCCCCTCCTAAACACCTGGCCGATAGCGTCGAATAGTTGCGATTTCCTGAATTTATCAATTGATATGAATCATGATAGCAGATAAGTTGTACTATGTTGGTTGTAAGTTGTACTACATTGTTTATCCCAGAGCTCTTATTATAAACTTTTTAATTGTTTTGAAAAGTTTAAATGTCAAAATGATCTGCCACTGGTTAAATTATTAAGGCAACTTGTTAAGATGACGCCGCGTTAAAGTAAAAAACCCTGTTGAATAATTATGTTTTAAATTGCTTGTTTTCAATGAGAGGCCGGCCCGGCCTCTCATAGAAAACAAGAAATGGAAAGAGCGTAAGCGACAAAATGGTTTTTGTCGCGTAATTTAAAAGCGGGCTGTCAAATTTTGCTGTGTTTTCTAATAAGTATTACGATCCCGGAAGACGATTGACTCTAATGAAATTGAGATTTATTTAATCATTGTATATTTATCTGATATTTGGCTAACCAAAAACACGATTCACTTATTTTGACACGATAGTTTTATTTTTTGAAATTCTGAATCTTTCTGGGCTTTTCAACAAATACCTGTTACACTTATTGAGTTACTATCATTAAATAACTTGCACTACTACAATCACACACTTTATAAAATAATAGCTAAATAGCTAAAGGAAATATTAGTATTGTATTTAATTTTTAAGTAATCATCAAAAACATTTTTAGGACTTACGACCTTTACTTTCGTGCTATAATGCGGGAACCGTTCATAATTCATAATTCATAATTCATAATTCATAATTCATTTATTGCCAGAATGAAGTACAGGTTGGTCTTAATTCTATATATTATACAATTGAATCTTTCATTCTACCATATTAAAATGGTGTGCAATACAAAATTAAGTCCTACTTAATATCTGTCAATATGAAGTTAACAACCAGTGCATTTTTTATTTAAAGAGACAATAATAGTATATAATTAAAATAAATCATAAAAATACATCTGAATAATAATAATTTATAATTATAAAATTTCTCCGTCATCCGTTGTTACGGATTATTGTTCACTATTAGCTGCAACGTCAAGCACATAGCCCGGGAGCACGATTCATGGAATCATTGTATCACGATTGGAGGATAGCGGTGTGTGTAGGCGGGGCTAGCGTTTTGACAGTAGGCTCTTAAAAACCATAAATATATTTCATATAAGCTATGTGCAAATTAAAGTGTATGCTTGAACCAATGAAGCTTAAATCACTCTTCTCTGTTGGCAAAATTAGAACCCTTTTTTTACAGAGGTCTTTTTGATTGATTATTTTGTGTTATAAAAGTTGACCAATTGTGTTATGTTATGGGTAATTCAAAGACAAAGACATGATGAATACTCATGGGCGTACCCAGGGGGGGGGGGGGGGCAGCTGCCCCCCCTGGATCATGTTGACGTCCTACTAAGTATCTTATCTAGTACTTTTATCTATAAAAATTAAAAATTAAGTAAACGAATTTTTGCCATTTGTTTGCAATACAATATTTTTACAACTAAAAATTGTAAAAAAATCTGATTTGCCCCCCCCCCCCCTGGCCCAGAACCTGGGTACGCCCATGTGAATACTGACAATGAACTTTAATTTCTTAGCTTTAGTCATTGCTGAGAAAATGTGGTTTGTGTGTTAGATAGGCATATGCTTATGCATATCATTTTCAGCAAAAACTTTATGTAACACAAATACATATTTTTTTATTGATATTTAAATAGTAACAACCCAGGTGCCAAACTGTATAAAAATGGTATAATGAGATTATAAATAGATAAGATTGGTTGGTATAATAAAGCAGCTGGACCAATTCGGTGAAATGCATAGAGATAATTATACAGGGAGTAGGCTACAAACAAGATAAAAAGGCTCTATTATTGCACAAAAAGAACGAAACCTGTAGAGTTGCACTGACCTGGTCACTATTATTTATTGCAGTAATAATCGCCATGAACGTTAACATAATATATAAGACTTTCACAAACGAGGCGGTTATATTCTGTCTCTAGATACTTTTACACGCTATTATTCTCAAGTCTGAAGAATGTTTGCCTCCGCATTTTTTATCATGACGTACGGAAATCTGTTTATCACATATTTCATATTTGATTACATTTTTTATCTAAATTATCATAGTAACAGTAGGTACTTACATAATATGTTGAAAATAGCAAATACGATTATGAAGTGAATACAAATATCAGCGAGTTATTTTCTTACTTTTAAATTATTACAGTGGCAGGACCAGCCACTACGGACATCGTGCATTGGACAGCGGGGCTAAAATGGTCGCTTTGGACATTCATAACATGATTCATAATATGGTTCATTTTTTAAAAATCGCAAAATTGACACTCTGTTTGCAATTCAGATGTCTAAATTCGTACTAATTTGACATTCGTGAGTTTGACAGTTTTGACAATTCATTTTGTGAATTGATTTGAGATGAATTGGTAAATGTAACTATTTTAGCTCCGCTGGACTGATTGTTGTTTAAATTTATTTACAACAAGAACCTACATTACAACCAATAATATTCTGTTTTTACCCGACAGCACCAGAAGGAGGGTTATTTACGTTTTTCGAGAAAATGTTTGTATGTATGTAATAATATTATGTATGCTATGTACGTATTTACCTCAACGGCGTCGGGCAGAGGCAACACGTCGTCCGCGTCGTGCGGGTCCTCGTCCGAGTCGAACCCCAGCTCCGACCCGTAGCACGTGTGCACCTGCGCACACACACAAGCATCTTACTTGGCCGCCGTCCATATGTTACGTCTACAAGGGGCAGATCAGACCAAATCTGACAATAGTCAATATATGGTAAAGGTATTCAAAGATCTAATATAGATATTGTGTTAGGTAATACGTGGATAGCCCAAAATCACACAAAAATCGAGAGTTTCGTCTTTAGAAGAATGATGCTACAGAAACTAAAATACTTATTTATCCTCAGAAACCTCATTTTGCATCATTGAACACCTACTAACAAAAATTAAATATGAAATCGCATATTATTCTACGATATTGATAAATCTAATAGTCGTAACAAACTACTCACATGGATAAAACATTGTGACATAGTTTCATTCCGATGCGTTTATATTTTGAATGCGACGGTCCACAATAATTTTAAATAACTACATAATCGATACATAGGCTGCGCTTAACTTTTAGATTACTCGGCTGTGATCCCGTGTCCAAGTCGAAAAGTACTATCAGAGAACTTGATTCCTAGGCAGATGGCGACCTAAGAAATTTGGTCGCGTTAAGTCAAACCCATGCGACCGATCACAGCTAACATAGAATTGACATAAGTCGACCAAATGACGTAGGTCCGTCAACTGCCTAGGAATCAATTTCCTCGATGGTACATAATACCTGTTGTATCCCAAAATAACTTAGCGATAACAAACAAACTCAGTTTGGAATTTCAAATGTAACGTGTCTATACATGTAAATTTAATTCAGTAGAGTAGATCAGTAGCGCGTTATGCGCATATCGGCGCGTGGCGTCGCGCGTGGGGAGCAAACGTGACATATCATGTGGTTATGTTGGGACAGACAACCAGCTATATGGGTCATAACTAGAGTCAATATTTAGTATGACCTACCCTGTACCCACACGCGAATGGGAAGAAATTAGTATAACAAAAAAAAAAACGCTATACCTACCTGTCAAAATATTGCTATCGCGTAAATTGCCATGTTGCGTCGCATATTGTCTACTTTTGTTTTTATGTATTGTACTGCAAATATCAGCGATTTTTTTATTTTTATTATGAGATCGGAATGTTTTTGCCATCGGTATTTCCGATGTGACATTGCATCTGAAATTGTCAAGAGCGACTTTTTCCCAATCACGAATTTACAAGTCACACGATTGGCAAGAGTTATTGATCTTTCGTTACCTTGGGTTACGTATGTAGAAAGTAATACTTTTTTCCAGACTCCTGCTGGCTGCTGGGTCTACTGCTGTACTCACCAACTGCCAGATCTTGTAGCTGCCTGGTTTATATACGGACACTAGTTATGAGACTGACTGGACTACCACACGAAGGTGTACTGGCGGTCTACTCACCCACTGCCAGATCTCGTGGCTGCCGACGGGCTGGTCCATGAGCGCGTTCTGCCACACGCGGAACAGCATGAGGTAGGCCTTGTCCCGCCCCGAGAACGACGTCAGAAAGTGTTTCTCCGTCTCCGTGCACACCAGGATCGCATTAGGGATCACCTGGGAACAGGATCTGGGTATAAATTGACAAAGAAGTTATGGGCGTACAATGCAATCGAAAGGCTCTATCGTACAGATATATGCGAACTGGTATTAGAAAGCAAATATCAAACTTCCATAAGTTTATTTCACATGGACAAAAACGATCTATCGCTAATGAGTCACATCCAAATCTTAATGTAAGGCCCGTATTTTTGGTCAGTACTTAAGATGCGACCCGGTCTCAAGACGCGGTTCGCCTCTGTGATTGGTCCAAATTTGACAGCCAACCAATCATAGAGCCTGAACCGTGTCTTGAGACCGAAATGCATCTTGGGTACTGACCGATAATACGGGCCTAAATGCTGAAATAAGAATTGTAACAATCTTTAGAAAACTTTCTTTCATCTCATTAATGGCTTAAGTCAAACGTGTGACCTACATTCTACATTTAAGTTTTTAGTACTAACATAGCCTGGAATCTGGATGCAATCGAAACGCAGACAGTCTGGGTATGATTAAAACTGCATGCCAAACTTAAGTGCTGCTATATACAGTACATAACAGACTATAAAACAATTTGTTACCTACCAGCGCAGTCTTCTCCTTGGTGATAGCTGTCACGTCCTTCCACCGCAGCGTAAGCGAAGTCTCCCAGCCGAATATGCTCGCGTAGAAGCAGAGGTGCGTCTGCGATGCGTACAGCCGCCCGTGAGCCAGGATGTCACGCTGCAGCGCGCACGAGTAGTCTGCAACATGGCGGATTTGACAAGATGGCGGATAGGACGAGATGGCAGATTGCCAAGGCAGGTTGAATAAAGGCGACATAATATGAGACAAAAACATTTTCCGCCATTGAATGGCAAGTGATAAACAATAAGGGAAATCCAAATCGTTATGTAAAAATCGTCACGTTTGTAAATTTTTTAACCTACCTCTTCAACGACCCATCAAAGTACGATAGGCAGGTGGTCTTATCGTATACTTTGATTGGTCGGTTTGAAAATAATTTTAACGCCCCATTTTCACCAAAAGCCAAAAACCGCCAAATTACCGGGTGTAGTTTATTAAAAGCCCCCCCACCCGCTAAACAAAGAGCGTAGTTCCCTTCTAGGGAATAGTCACTTTAAAGTTATATTTAAGTAAGTCATATCAAACCATATCAAGTCTGGTTATCCCTTATCCTTACAAAAAATCTTGAATACATACCCACTATGAGTCTCTCGTCATCAGGTAAGTCCTTGAACAGTCGTCGGAAGTCATCGCACTTGCTCTTGTACGTAGGGTAGAGGGAGTTGTACCAGCTCTTCTTCTTGGCGCGCCCCGTGCCATCCACAGAACGCTTGTCCGATGGAATCTGGGGATGTTAGAGGTAAACATGAGTTTTGTATGTGAAAATCTTCTGCGAACTCTGAATTCCGTTAGTCTCGCCAAAACTCGGGAACGGCTAAACCTATTTGGCTAATTGTACTCTTGAAATATTCGTTGAAGGCCAGGGAAGGTTTGTACGATGACAAAATATGGTAAAATTTCGAGTAAAGTACTGAAACGACAATTTTTATTTTCCGTAGTTAACAAACTTGAAAAAAAAAACACGCATGAATTTTCAATATTTCATTTGCCGCTAGGGAGGGGACTTGATTTGAAAAATGATTAAGAGCAGTCGACTCTTTCTGCCTGCCGTCTGTCACTGTCTTGTCACATCTTTATTTTGGTACAAAATTTTAACCGTAACTTCGTAGTGGAATCAGGAATTTATTTAACGCGTGAGAATTGAAAATTTTTCCGCCATAAATGAATAAAACTATGGTATATCTTTTCTCGGGACTGTAACGTATTTAAGCGTGAAGAGGCAACAAACAGAGAGACAGGTAGATAAACATACACATTTGCACAACTGAAAATCGAACACTGTGATTCCCCTTCCATATTTGCTAAACGTTTTATCGAAATAATTGTTAAAAGTTGTTGGCGACGAACTCGTTAGTTTGAGAATTTGTAGACTGAATGATTAGTAGTAGGTCAGTCTTTCGTTTCGCGTCATAACTTGATGGGATACCTACCCACTAAAACCCTGTATTCCACTCCCCACTTAAGGCAAAGTTGAGGGAACAAGCCCAGTGCAATTCGTTACCTTATCTTTAGCTGCCAAGTTGAGGAGACTGGAGGCGTCGACGCCGAGCGAGATCCCCGCCGGCACCTGCAGGGATGTCTCACTCTTCTGTAACACATGACATATAGATTTCAGTAACATTCACGACCAGTAGAGGCATTAGGAGGGGGGGCAACGATAGGCGACCGCCCAGGGCGCCGGTTAAAAAGGGGCGCCGAAGGTATAAAACGAGGGCGCCGCAGGTGCCACTTTTTTAGCTCTACCAGAACCCTGGGTGCCGAAGAAATCTCGCCCAAGGCGCTGGTAGTGCTAAATCCGGCACTGTTCACGACTGCAGATAAATTGTATGTCGATGGCGGGTATACACGGTGAACAAAGCAATAATGGGATTCTGTGTAATGTATTGATTGTTAAAGTAAAATGCAGGTATACCTTAAAAACTCACACATGCACACACACACGCACGAAACCACGCTACGTACACACATACACGTAGGCACAAACACCCACACAAATGTTTAAATTTATTATATTTTATATGTCTTTGTAGATTTAAACTTTATTTTCTGTATTTTAATCTGGATTAAAAACTCATGCCGAGGTCGCGGTCGGTAACAAGTAAATTTACCTTTTTTTTTTTTGATGCGCAGGGGAAACCCTTTATGGGTGCTCCGGGTTAGGGGTGTGCCTCAGTTAAGCTGAAGCACCCTGGGGGTATGTGGGACTCCCGGCGAGAAGCGCCGGGCTTACCTACTTACACCACCTGCGGTTAGCCTTCATGTCCTGGATCTGTCTAACACAGAAATCCCTCCACGACCGGCCGGTCTACCTCATAAGGGAGCGGACTTCCACCAAGTTAGGGAACGCTTCGGCAAACTGAAGCGTTCCCCTCGGCGCCGGGACTAGCTAAGCCGGGCAGGTTCCCATCCTTGCCCGGAGCCCCGATTAGACAGACAGAAGTTTGGAGGTTCGCATAGCGACGCCTCCGCACTCTCGTCCTACGCCGGCGGAGCGGAACGGAGGATGGGTCATCCTCTTTATTCCACTCCGCGGCCTCTTTCTGCGAAAAGACGGTTTCACAGAAAGAGACCGCCGCCTGCCGTGCCATGTCCTCCGCAGCGCCACAATCATTGCAGGCTGGCGTAGGCTCCCTCCTGGCGACCTTACACAGGTACGCACCGAAGCATCCGTGCCCGGTAAGCACCTGTGTAAGGCGAAAGGTGAGGGGTTTCTTCTTGCGGTACATCCACGCCGCAAGAACTGGCCGCAGAGCTTGAGCAGTACGTTGACCGTACTTGGCATGCGCCAGGTCCTCACCCTACCTCCTCAGCAGCCACTGCTCTCCTAGCCTTCGGACCCGCCGGAGCTCCTCCCATAGCAGGCCTTCGCCCCGCGACCTGTTCTCTGAAACGAGGAGGTGCAACTCGGCGAAGACCCCTGCAACCAGCTCCCACGGCGGGTCTCCCGCCAGGGCAGTATCTGCCGCCCAGGAACAAGTAAATTTACCTACCTAAACATTAATGGCTGATTTTAGTTAATTTTTTAAGTTGTCTCTGAAATTCTTAACTTAAATACACACTTTTTTTTAATAACCCGTAAGGCAGTATATTAGAGACTGGACGTATACTGAATGGGAACCCAATAATATGAAGCCATATCACGGCGGATTGAGACGTGTACCTACACTGTACAGCCCACGTAGTACGTTATTAGGTAACTTATATCGTGTCGTGTTAAATCTGCTTTAAAAGGTTGCCCTTTAAGATAGAGACAAAAGAGGTTCATTTATGACCACAGGACTAATTGGCTGGCCATTAATAGTTTAAGACTTCGCCTAACATGTCTGAAAAACTTTTATTATACATTTTTTTACACAGAAAATAGTTGCCATATTCAGTTTGATTTCCTCTAAAAGGCTATCCTATTTTTACCGTTCCCAGCCATTGCTGCTCTTGAACAGAAATATATTTTATTTGATTGGAGTTGGAGCTACGAATTTTCTCAGTTGTAGGGATTGTCTAACATGAAATGACGCGCCCACTATTTCACTAGGTAATATGAGTTTAGTGGGAAATTTTGTTTAGTACGGTGATAAAAAGATAAAACCGACTTCAAAATTGTATGTAATTGAGAATTAAAATTCCCCATCTCAAAAACTACTGAACCTATTTTGATGAAACTTGCAGTGTTCCCTAAGTTAAACAATACCTATTACAACAAAAAAAGAATTACTCAAATCGGACTTGTAGTTCCGGAGATATGGGAACACAAACATAAAAACATACATACATACATACATACATACTGTTACGTGCTAGGGTTCGAAGGATTTGGAGAAAAAGACCTGCTGACTCTTAAAAAGACTTTACTCACTAACACTAACTCACACAATTCACTAAGTCCAAACACTAAGCACTAAATCCAAATCACTGAGCACTAAGTCCAAACACTATCCTAGTTCGTAGCCAAGTCGTAGATTCACAGTGGTTCACTCACTATTGATCACTTGTTTTCGCTCCGAAGTCGCCTCGAGGATCGCTCAGATAAAACTGAATTGCCGGGCCGTCTACCTGCGGCTATTTATATGGCGAGACGAATTCCAGAAAGTTCCGATTCATGTAAACAAGTAAACAAGTAAACAAGTGTGGGAACTTTCTAGCAAATACGCGTAAGTAAACATCCACCTAACGCCATCTAGTATTAAGTAGGGGATTTATGTTTTCTGTGTTTCCCTGATCAGTTTCGCAGGTTTGACGCTAGATGGCACCACGTGTCCGTATCCGTAAGACCACTCCCCTCTTAGAGGTGCTCGTCCCGAGCATCGTTATTACTGCCATGGTAACGCGCCAGACGGTCTATGTGTACCACTTTGAATGTCCCTCTTGGTTGTTTTTGAATCCTGTAAGTCACATCATTCAATCGGGTAACCACTTTGTATGGGCCGTCCCACTTGGTCTGCAACTTTGGAGATTTCCCTTTGCGGCGAGTTGGGTTATGCAGCCACACCAGTGACCCTTCTTCGAAGCCGCTCGTGTTCGATTTCCGGTCGTATCTGGTCTTCATGTTTTCACTTGACTGTAACCCATTTTCCCGAACCATGGCGTGTATATAGCGCATCTTTTCCCTTAAATCGCAGACATAGTCTTGTACGGTCTTTGGTTCCCCCGGTGACCCTCCTGTCAAGAGGTCTACTGGTACTCGTAGTTCTCTACCGTAATTGACATACGCCGGGGTAGCTTTTATGCTCTCATGCTCGGCGGTACGGTACGAGAGAAGGAAGAGTGGTATATACTTGTCCCAATCTTTTTGTCTGTCATCTACCAATTTCGCCAAATGCCTCTCAAGGGTCTGGTTAAATCTCTCAACCATTCCATCAGACTGTGGATGGTACGCGGTGGTCCTCGTCTTATGCATTCCCAAAATTCTGCACACTTCCTGGAAGACCTGCGATTCGAAATTCCTGCCTTGATCAGAATGGATTTCCAGAGGCACACCAAAGCGAGATATCACTTCTTCGACTAACTTAGAAGCGACTGTTGTAGCTTCTTGGTTTGGTATCGCGAACACTTCGGGCCATTTAGTGAAGTAGTCCATGACGACCATAAAATACTTGTTTCCCGATTCCGTTACGGGAAATGGCCCAGCTACGTCAACTGCAATTCGTTCCCACGGTGCGCCAACGTTATACAGCCGCAGGTTCCCACGGCTCCTGGTCTGTGGTCCCTTCACTGCAGCGCAAGTAGTGCATTTGCGGCACCAATCCTGTACATCATCTCGACAATGCAACCAGTAGAATCGTTCTCGCACTTTTGTTAACGTTCTCTTTACACCTAAATGACCTCCTGATACGCCATCGTGTATTTCACGGAGAACATCTGGTACTCTCTTTCTTGGGACAACTATCTGAAGGTGGAACTCTCTGCCGTTAGTTTTCTCCCATTTCCTGTAGAGTATTCCATTCCGAAGAATCAGACTGTCCCATTGCGCCCAGTACGCCTTAGTGACAGCGCCAGTGGGTGCAACCTCACTCCAGATTGGTTTCACGTCACCCCGTTTCTTCCATGTGATGATGTGCCGAAGGTCGTCATCTCTTTCTTGAGCCTCCCTCATAGCATCATTCTCCCATGGACCCAAAGGACTTGTTTTCGTTAACTTTAATGTTACTTCATTAGATTCCTGCTTAACACAGTGTTTGCAGTCTTCTGAACACGGCCTTCGTGAAAGTGCGTCGGCATTCCCATGCGCCTTTCCGCTGCGGTGTTCCGTCTTGAAGTCATACTCCTGGAGCTGTTCAATCCATCGCGCTACTTGACCTTCTGGGTTCTTGAATTGCAGTAGCCACTGTAAGGCTGCGTGATCAGTTCGCAGTAAAAACTGTCTGCCGATGAGATATTTACTGAAATGTTGTAGCGTCTTTACAACAGCCAAGAGTTCTCTTCTTGTCACACAGTAGTTTCTCTCTGGCTTAGATAAAGATTTGCTGAAATATGCAATTACAACTTCTCTTTCGCCCTGTTTTTGAGATAACACCCCGCCAATGGCCGTGTTGCTTGCGTCCGTGTCGACTATAAACTGACCTTCAGGTTGTGGATACCCCAGGATTGGTGTTTCACACAGATGTTTCTTCAGTTCCTGAAAAGAATCTTCAGAAGTCTCGTCCCAAATAAACTGTCGTTTATCTTCTGTCAGCCGGTGTAATGGCTTGGCTATCTCCGAGAATCCCTTAACAAAACGCCTGTAGTAGGAGCATAGGCCGAGAAATGCCCGCACTTCAGTTTTGTTCTTAGGGGTTGGCCAATTTTGAACTGCTTCCAGTTTCTCCGGGTCCGTCTGGATTCCATCACTGGAGATAACATGGCCGAGATAATTGACCTTACTCCTGAATAAACGACACTTTTTCGGATTCAACTTTAACTTGGCCCCCTCTATTTTGGCGAAAACTCGTTCTAAGTTTCGCAAATGGTCCTCGAAGTCGCGGCCAACAATGATGACGTCGTCCAAGTAGACTAAGCAAGCCTCTCCAACTAAGCCTGCCAGTACACACTCCATGAGTCGCTCAAATGTGGCAGGTGCGTTGCACAATCCAAAGGGCATGACGTTAAACTGCCATAAACCTTTACCGGTGGAGAAAGCTGTCTTCTCCTTGTCTTTTGGATGAATTTCCACCTGCCAGTATCCAGATTTCAGGTCCAGGGTCGAGAACCATTTCATGCCACTCAAGGTATCCAGAGTGTCGTCGATTCGAGGTAACGGGTAACTGTCCTTCTTGGTGACATCATTGAGACGTCTGTAGTCCACACAAAATCTTGTGCTACCATCTTTCTTCTTCACTAACACAACAGGTGAGCACCACGGACTTGCAGACGGTTCAATAATCTTATGCCTTCTCATGTCCTCCAAAAGGCCTTCAACTTCTTTTTCCTTTGCAATGGGTATCCGTCTTGCTCGTTGACGAATTGGATTCTCGCTTCCGGTATCTATCCTGTGCTGAACCATCGACGTTCTTCCAAGGTCCCCTTCCTGACTGGAGAAGATATTCGCGTGGCGTTGTAAAAACTTCTTAGCTTTCATGCACTGCGAATAAGTCAGATTACTCTTGCAGTCATCGAGTAGCTCGGTCACTATTCCGTAGTTGCTGCTGTCTGCTGAGTCTGAGCCTGTTATCGAACTACACTTTCTCATCCAGACAACTTCCTCGCACTTTCCAATGACGTCACCTTTGTTCAAGCAGATCTCGCGATCACCAAGATTCAAAACCCTGACCACAGCGTTACTGCTTCCACTAACAAGGGTTCTCGCCGTCATCAGTTTTTGCGCTGATGTCTTGGTAGGTGTGTCTTCGATCAACACGCATCTGTTTGATTTCTTCTTTCCAGCTGGCGGTAGTTTCACCAGCACTCTAGCTTCTGCTCGTCCAGGTATAATGACTTCCTTTACACATGCGACTTTCCCGCAGGCGCCTCCAAGGATGAAAATTTCTTCTTCGCCACACTTGAAAACTCCGTCAGCGACATTAATTTTGCAGTGGTGTTTCTTCATGAAATCCAAACCCAAGATGCAATCATCCATAATCTCAGCCACGATAACGTCATGAGGGTATGAGTAACCCCCTACATTAATCGTAACTGATATTTCTCCCAGGACGGGTATTGGCTGACCGGAGGCAGTAAGAAGCCGACAGTTAATTCTCCTCTTATGTCTCCTTGCGGCTTTCACTAGATTTGGGTTCACTATCGTTCTAGAGGCTCCTGTGTCTAGAGTCATTTTGCAATCCGTCCTGTTAATAGTCCCCTGAATCACAAGACTATTCCCGCTGCATGCTTGGGAGATAACAGTTATCGGGGCTTCCTCCGCGTCAGCCAGTACTCGCCCCTTAGTCCTGGCTTTTATTCGTTTCCCTGACCTGATCCCGGGCAGGGGACGAAGCTCCTTGCTTCTTCAGCTCCGCTACTTGTTCCTCGAGCCTTTTCATCCTTGCCATCTGGGTCTCCTTCTGCGGGCAGTTGAGCTGAAGATGGCCCCTCTCACCGCACTTGTAGCACATGGCTCCAAAACTTCTCTTCGTGGGAGCCTTGACCTCCTTAACTTCTTCAGAGACCTCGTGGATCTTATGGGTCTGTCGTATGTCACGGCGAACAGCCTCGACCTCCAAAGCATGCGCCAATGCTTCCTTTAGCGAGGTGTGGTGACGTAGCCTCACTGCAGCTCTGACTTCTAGGTCCCTGATTCCGTCGACAAATGCTTGCACAATATTCGTGTCGATCATCTTGGAATCGGCTCTTGGGTGTGCCTTCTTGACCAGTTTTTCAATTTCCAACGCCCATTGTTGTAGGGGACTACAGGAGGAGAGGGATCTCCTGAGCGTTGGACTCTGTCACGAAGTTGAGCACGGAACACGTGCTCCAGGTGTCGCTCCCCGTATCTGGATTCAAGGGCCTCCATCAGGTCTTGGAACCCATTTCCTGTATGTGCTTCTAGGACCGACAAAGCTTGCCCTCTGAGCGCAACAGTGAGAGCGGTCAGGCATTGTTCGTCAGTCCATCCGTTGGCAGAAGCAACCGTCTGGAATTTTATAATAATATAATATCTATGGACGCTTCACACCACGTCAGTCTGGCCCCGTGCTAAGTACCTGAAGGACTTGTGTTACAGGTACCAGACAACGGAAATATATTTAATACTTTTATACTATACATATATTTAAGATTTTTATTATATCATACACATATTTAATACACATCCAGACCCGGGAACATTAAAAACTTTTTGTTCCGTCGGCGGGATTCGAACCCGCGACCCCCGGCTTGAGCTGCCACACACTCAACCAATTGAGCCACAGAGGTCGTCAAACATCGACGACATCGATCGTCGACATCTTTTCGAAGCTTAGTCACCGTGTCACTAACATCCTTTATTGCCAATAGCGCTTTTTCTTGGAGGTCCTTTTGTTGCTCTTGAGACTCCTGTAAGGCGCCGAGCCTGCGGTCTTGTGACTCTTGCAAAGCGCCGAGCTTGCGGTCTTGTGACTCTTGCAAAGCGCCAAGCTTGCGGTCTTGTGACTCCATCATTGCCCTTTGCGAATCTTGCAAAGCCTGACTTTCAGCTCTTTGAGACTTCTGCAAAGCCTGAATTAACCCAATTATGCTTTCCAATTGAGGAGCCATTTGAGGGGCCGTAGAAACTACGGGCGTGGCAGGATGGATGGAGCTAGTCGACGGGGCCCAGTGGGCGGGGCCTGTGGGCGTGGCCTGAGTGGGCGTGGCCTGGTGGGCGGAGCCAGTGGGCGTGGCCATGTCCAGAGTGGGCGGGGCCTGAGGGGCGTGGTCAGTGGGCGGGTCCCGGTGGGCGGAGCCAGTGGGCGTGGCTTCACCCGAAGTGGGTGGAGCCTGATGGGCGTGGTCAGTGGGCGGAGCCTGGTGGGCGGGGCCAGAGGGTGGGGCCTGCCCCGCCGTGGGCGGAGCTTGGTCCCCAGTGGGTGTGGTCTCCGCAGCCCGTCGCGCTCTTGTCCTGATACTTCCCTCGAAGTCTTCTCTCGGAGTCGATGGCACTGCGCCCTTGTCCTCACACTCCCCTTGAATTCCTCTCTCGGAGTCAATGGCAGCAGCTCGCTGTGCCCTTGTCCTGACACTCCCCTTGAAGTCCTCTCTCGGAGTCAATGGCATCTCCAAATCTCACTTCCGACACCAGTTGTTACGTGCTAGGGTTCGAAGGATTTGGAGAAAAAGACCTGCTGACTCTTAAAAAGACTTTACTCACTAACACTAACTCACACAATTCACTAAGTCCAAACACTAAGCACTAAATCCAAATCACTGAGCACTAAGTCCAAACACTATCCTAGTTCGTAACAATACATACATACATACACTTTTGAAATTTGGCACATTTGTTCAGACGCTGATATAGACTAACATATTATACGAATGTTGATGATGGTAACTGTATTTTAAAAAGATAAAACCGACTTCAAAATTGTACGTAATTGAGAATTAAAACTCCCTATCTCCAAAACTACTGAACCGATTTTGATGAAACTTGCACTATTCCCTAAGTTGAACAATACCTAGTACAACAAAAAAATAATTACTGAAATCGGAATGGTAGTTCCAGAGATATGCGAACACAAACAAAAAACATACGTATACATACATACACTTTTGAAATTTGGCACATTTGTTCAACTTCAGACGCTGATATAGACTAACATATTATACGAAAATTGGGCAGTTCTGGAAATATTACATACATGATACGCGTCGAATTGATAACCTCCTTTTTTGAAGTCGGTTAAAAACTAGACAGGGGCGTCTTTTTAAGTCGGACAAGCTTTACAGTATCCGTAGTGCCCAAGGTACCCGTTTAGGCTGCGTTTTTTTATAATGAAATAAGGGGGCAAACGAGCGAACGGGTCACCTGATGGAAAGCAACTACCGTCGCCCATGAACACTCGCAACATCAGAAGAGCTGCAGGTGTGTTGCCGGCCTTTTAAGAGGGAATACGCTCTCTTCTTGAAGGTTTGCAGGTCGTATAGGTCCGGAAATACTGCTGGTGACAATTCGTTCCAGAGTTTTACAGTGCGCGGCAGAAAGTTACGCGAAAAACGCACGGTGGAAGACTGCCACTCATCAAGGTGATGAGAATGGTATATTTTTCGCGTGGGGCGATGGCGAAAAGTTACAGGTGGTATGATTCCGAACAATTCCTCAGAGCACTCCCCGTGATACAACCGATAGAGGATGCAGAGTGAAGCTACATCTCGGCGTAATTCCAAGGGGTCCAAGCTGTTTGAAACACTATGGCAGTCAACAATTCGAGCGGCCCTTCGTTGGATACGATCCAGAGGGAGCAGTTGGTATTTTGGCGCCCCCGCCCAGAGATGAGAACAATATTCCATATGAGGCGTTAGTCCGGACTGAAATACTGTCTCGCTCTGTTTCCACCAGAGATGTGTTGCGAGGAAATAGAATCGCTGCGCTGAGCGAGGTCACGTCAATGAAGCGATTCTATTGGTTCTCAAAAACACATTCCTCGCAACACATCTCAGGTGGAAACGCAGCCTTATGCTCTGATGTAGTGTTACTATACATTTACATAAAACTAAACTTACCCTATCGCTGTCGATAGCATCCAGGGGACTGTCGGAGTTGCGTAGGGATGGTGATGGGGAACGCGACACATTTCTGGAACAAAAAAACAAAAGTTTTAGTCGTTACGTGTGTATGTACTGTGACTTGTGAGCAATATAGATTTTGCAAAAAAAAAACTTGAGAAGTGTCAAGGAACACCCGGATGGAACGAAGTTATAAAAAACGCCATCTATTGACGCCCAGCCGGCCTAAGATGCGCAAACGAGAAAATTTTGTCTACATGTTTTCTCGATGTTCACTGGTTTATCTCTTGATCTCTATTGACCCTAACATGACATACTTTTTTTCTCGTGTCTGTCGTCAAAATTAGAGATAATTGTGTTTTTTTTTTCTTAATCTATGCTATTTTTGTCTACGAACCCAAACATGACAACACATTTTTATCGAGTTTTGTCAAGATTTTGACAAATGAGAAGAGTAGTATCTGTGAAGCTAGTCTACGAACGAGAAATTTATCTCTCGACGTACGCATGTTACGGAAAAAGAGATATATATCGATATCGACAATATCACTAGTCCTAGAGATACCTCGTTGGCGTATGCTAGGACGGCGGGAATACTCAAACAACGACACTTTTGTGGAATTGTAATAAAATTTATTTAAACGTTCGGTAGATGTCGCTGTTTATTCTCAAAAACGCCATCTTGTTGACGCACAGGAATACTATCAACGCCCTCTGCCCCTACTATGCACTAATAAAATGTGTCGAGGTCAAGTGCCGTTCCGTCTTGCCTCCTTTCGCAACGCCGAACGCGCCATAAGGAACTTCGTTCCAAAAAAAGGATTACTTGAATGAAAATACCACTACTGTACCTACTGAAAAACTAAAGAGTCTTCAAGCAATGAATGGATATCCCGCTGGTGATATAGTGAAAGCTATAATTTCTGTTTTGGTAGTTCTTTTTAAAGCCTCAAATATTCAGAGGAACCAATTCTAATTCGTTGTGCCACGAATAGCGCTAAACAATACAAAATGAATTAATATACAACTATACATGTATGACAACAGTAACTGACTGAAAAATACTGCTTTCAGCGGTAAGACCACCAACTTTAAAAACAAGTTCTATCGATTTCATTTTTTAAAAATGCAATTTTATTATTGTGTTTAAATAAAGAGGTTTAATTTAGTTCTAGATTCTAAAACATAGAATATTTATAAAATAAAAAAATAAAATAAAATAAAATAAAATTTATAAAATTATTATATTACAGAGAATTACTACATAACCAACTTAAAAGGTAGTCAGTAATAATTACTAATTAACTTAAAGATGTAACATCTTACATTCAATATCTATAATCTTGGCTGCGTATATGCAAATGAAAGAAACTACTTTATAATAACACGTTAGGCACGTTAAAAACATCTAATATCACATCTGCTGTCTTCGGACATCTATTATTCTCAAGGTCAGAGCAATCAGCCTTTATTGAGGATTTAATGTCTACATAGGGGCACCTGTGAACATGGTGCTTGCAATTTTAATGTTGACACTTGTTTAAGTATCTTTTAGTATTAGTATAAGTATCTTTTAGTGCCAATTCAACTGCTGTCTGTTAATGTTACCGATGGATTCAAATACCTTATCGCTTTTTTTCGTATTAGTCAAGGGGAATGATCTTTGGACAAAAGATTAAAAAGGAGGCTTTGGTGAAATAGCGCTTAAGGAATTTAAGTTGATGGTACATTCATGCAATAAACTTATACGCTTCAAGCCATATTTTATGTATTTTTTTTTGCTTTAATCCTTTGCATTAAGTAAAGAATAGAGATAGGTAAATAGTAGGTACTAAAGTCTTATTTGCGAAGCCCCAGGGCTCCGCAGAGAAATTTTTTAAAAAGGCTGCTAGCCTGATTGCCTAAATAATTTCAACGTCTGACGACAGCAGCGGAGGTGGTAAATATTATCATTTCGCGAGCATACGGTTTCGATCTGGATTTTGCTTTGCGTTTGGGTTTGGGAATTCCTGTACGTCACATAATACGAGGGCGGCACTGAAAATTTGGACGGACGGAGGATGATGCGGCAGTTGCAGTTCTCTTTACGGAGTTCAGAAACGACCTGTGGCAAACAAATGCTAGCATACCATTCTGCATTAACCGTTCTTTGTCCCTCAAGAGGAATAGTCGCAACGTGGCCGGTTTTTGAGACAAACGTGGACACCATTTTTTTTGCAACACTCCGTGAACGAACAATTTTTGTTGGCTTTAACCATAGAGATATAATGTACTACGTACTGGAGGCGCCATTGCAAACAAAAAACATGTCGCACTTGAGGCATGAGCGGGGTGAGAGGCGGGGCGGTGATGGCTATAGATCAGTACCGCAGAAGTGACAAAGTTTTGTGCCTACACTCGAATGAACGCAAACTCTATTTGAGTAAGTGGATAAAATAAAACAAAGATTTTTACTAAACATTATTAAAAGCTTTTATTTAACTTGCTCTGTATATTGTTATGTACATATTAAATACATATCAAGTACATATTATTATGTAAGTTCGGGTGGAATTTTTGAACTCAATTTCGAAGTATGTATGTACGTATAATATTTTAACCGATTGAGCTGAAATTTTGTATACACGTTTGGTTTGAATGACAATGCACCATACAGTATGACATCACTATAAATATAAAATGGCCGACCATCCAAGATAGCGGAATAATTATTTTCTATGCCGTCCTATAGTAACAGTATGGATATTGAATGAAAGAACTTTTTGAGAATAACTCGAAAACGAATGTAATGTCATTCTACATCCAATGTGGCGGCTCATCTAAGATAGGGGAATACAAACAAAGTTTCGTTTATTTCTGCATGACTAAAGAATTGGATTTCAGTTAAAAATAGTTAAGGGAAATCCAACTTTTAAGTCATGCAGAAATAAACGAAATAATAATATAACAAGTCGCTAAATATAGACACGGTTTTTTCACTAATCAACATCAAGTACGATTTATCAAGGACATAGAAGTTAATAAGATTTTTTATATAAAATAACGGGGCAAACGAGCAAACGGGTCACCTGATGGAAAGCAACAACCGTCGCCCATGGGCACTCGTAACGTCAGAAGATGCAGATGTGCAGATGCGTGGGAATATGCCTTCTTCTTAAAATGCTTCTGGCGATAGTTCGTTCCACAATTTTGCAGTGCGCGGAAGAAAGTTACGCGAAAAATGCACGGTGGAAGACCGCCACTTATCAAGGTGATGGGATGGTCCTCAGAGCACTCCCCGTGATACAACTGATAGAGGATGCAGAGCGAAGCTACATCTCGGCACAATTCCAAGAGGTCCAGCCTATTTAAAACACTATGGCAGTCAACAATTCGAGCGGCCCTTCGTTCAAATTCAATACTCGTACAATAATACACAATAGCACTTATTAGGCAGCGTACATCGTTGGATACGATCCAGAGGGAGTAGTTGGTATTTTGGCGCACCGTAATATGAGGCCGAACCTGCGCCTTACAGAGTTGTAGGCGTTGGTCCGGACTGAAATACTGTCTCGCTCTATTAAGAACACTAAGATTCTTCGAGGCTAACTTGGCCTTACTTGACGATGATAATGATTAATCTAATGTACCATTAGCATATGCCTTCAATTCTTAAAACAACGTAGAAACCCCCAAACATGTATCTATAAGGAGGCCGGATATCTGTTCACCACCTTCGAACCTTGGTATATCTTGGTGCAAAATCTGACTTTTTGGTATGATTTACTTGAAATACTTAATTATTTATCCAAAATCACAATAAGTTTCCATTTGAAATACTTCAGAATTCAGATTATGAATCAAAATCACAATATCATACAGATAAATGGGGTTTTAGTATGAATAGCGACGAATTCCCTCGATTACTTATGGATCCCATCATCAAGTCACCTTTTTTATGATCATGGTATCAAATTCGGATTAAACCCGATACAATAGCGAAAAAATCTTGAAATCGGTCCACAATCATCATATCAGCCTATATTCGTCCACTGCTGGACATAGGCCTCTCTCAACTAACGCCAAGATGACCGATCTCCTGCTACTCGCATCCAACATGGACCCGCAACTAAACGGAGATCGTCGTCCCACCTAGTTGGAGGTCAACCTACACCCCGATTTCCTAGCCTTGGTCTCCATTCCAGAGTAAGTTTACTCCAGCGATCGTCTGTTCTTCGAGCTACGTGACCAGCCCAGTTCCACTTCAGCGTACTGATTCTCTGCACTATATCGGTAACTTTAGTTCTTTGACGAATTGTTTCATTTCGAAGCTTATCCGCCAAAGAAACTCCGAGCATAGCGCGCTCCATAGCACGCTGAGCAACGGAAAACTTACGAGCTAGCCCTGCTGTAAAAGGCCAGGTTTCCGCCCCGTAGGTCATAACGGGAAGCACGCATTGATCGAAGACTTTCGTCTTCAGGCTCTGCGGAATTTGCGACGTGAGAATGTGGCTTAACTTCCTGAATGCTGCCCAACCCAACTGTATCCTCCTATCGGTTTCTCTCTCGAAGTTATGTCTACCTACCTGCAGTATGTGCCCCAAATAGACATATTCCGTTACGACTTCGAGAAAGGCACCGTTGACTACAACCGGTCTCGGGAGAACATGTTCGTTGAACATGACTTTCGTCTTGTCCAAGTTCATCCCGAGACCGATCCGCCGGGAAGATTCATTTAGGTCGTTCAACATTTCCTGCAAGTCCTCCAACGATTCTGCCAATATGACGATATCGTCAGCGAAACGAAGGTGTGAGAGGTACTTGCCGTTAACGTTTATGCCACGTCCTTTCCAGTTTAGGGTCTTGAAGGCGTCCTCTAACGCATTTGTGAACAGTTTCGGGGAAATAATATCCCCCTGTCTCACTCCTCGATGCAAATAGATTGGCCTTGTTGTGGCCCCCTGTACTCGGACGGACATAGACGCGGCATATAGACCTTTTAAAACTTCGACGTAACGCCAATCGGTCCACAAACGGCTGATTAATCATTGAACATACAAAAAATAATAAAAATAAACATACATACAGCCAAACGTATTACCTCCTTTTTTGGAAGTCGGTCAAAAACCAAAATATTACATACCAAAATTTTGCAAAACCGTTACAGCGGCTTGGGCGTGAAGAAGTAACAGACACAGAGAGAGACAGACAGATAGACGGACGGTCAGATGGACGGACAGACCGACAGACGGACGGATAGACAGACAGACAGACAGACACACTTTCGCATTTATAATAATTATATTATAATAAGTATGGCCCCAAAGTCCACTACATACTTACCTTATTTAAATTACTTAAATATTTATAAATACAATTATAATGTACGCATGTATAATGTACACGTAATACCGTATTTATATTACCAAAATACAAACTCGTCTACGTGAATACTTGATTCATCGTTATCTTATCATAGATATCTGTATTCTGCACTGACCTCCATCTTGTATAATGGAGGTCAGTGGTATTCTGCCTACATTCCCCTCTGAATCTACTACTCTATGACAATGCGAAATGGCGCGCGTCTTCGCCTAGTAATTTAATGCTCGTATTTTAATTGAAAATAATTAAATAAGAATACTAACCGATGAAATATTATTCCGTCGCATTTGGAAGTGTTTTTGGAATTATTTTTACAGTATCTTATGACACACCAAAGCATTTTTGTGACTTTTATTTTGTTTTTTTTTATAAATGTCATACGTCTAGTGCGCAGAAGAGTTTGCGGCCGACTAAGTGCGCTGCGGCTATATAGATTCTGTTGAATGTGACCAAGCATTGCGTTGCGGTGTCAAGTCTAGTACGTAGTACTTACATGTCAGTGGCTTTAACTCATTTTCGAACACCCAAACACGTGACTGGTTTTTTGTTTCGGGTTCGTACGCGTATATCCAGGATTCGTCACCTGATACGATGTTGTATACAGCATTTAAGGAACCTGCGTGGAATCGTTCGAGAGTTCTGACGCACCAAGTAACGCGAGCCACTTTTTGCTCTTCACAGAGCAAATGCGGTATCCATCGGGAAAACCACTTTTTTAAACCTAATTGTTCATGCAAGATTATTTGTATGACTCATGCCAATGTCTAAAGTTGTCTAAATTTCGCGGTATGTCACGTCGATCTTCCTCAATCAGCTTACGCACAGCATCAACGTTTTCTTGGGTGACTGCAGTTTTTGGACGACCTTGACGGGGATCATCACTGAGCTTGACACGTCCACGTTGAAATTCAGCAAACCAGCAATAAATCGTGGTTTTGGATGGGGCTTCATCACCAAATGCAGAAATTATCCGGTCAACACACTGTTTTTGTGTTAAACCACTTCCAAAGACATAATAAATCATCGCTCTAGAATTTTCTCGAGTCAATTCCATTTTCTCAACGACTAAACAAGTTTGACAAGACCGAGAATCTTTTTTTAAATAAATAAATGGTATTCGATTTTTAAAACCAAGGAGTTTTCAATTAAAAAGATTTTAATATGACAGGAACAGTGGAAATATTCCATTCCCGATACTTTAACGGCCGTTCCCAATATTCAATCTATCTCTGGTTTGACATACGACCGATCGCAGCTAACGTTGAATTGACATAAAATATATGTCTCTAATGTCTAATGAGAGCTATTCCTATCTCTTGTAGGGCAAAACCAGAGATAGACCAAATATTGGGAACGGTCGTTAGTGCAGCCTGTGTAGACAGAATAATTATTATTGTCATGTTTTACAACAATCATCTAGCGGTAGTCACTAGTTAACAATAGAGGGCACGCTCCCAATTACACAAATTAAACTAACTAAAACACGCGGCCTCGCAGACGCACGATGTGTGCGCTGAAATAGGGGTAATAAAAATATGATAATAATAACAATATCATTACACATAATTATTATTTCTGTATTCCGCTAGGCTAGAGTTAAGGTTAATCAATAATTAAATCCATACTAATTTTTGTCTCTCTGTCTGTTGCCTCTTCAGCTAAAACCACTAAACCGATGTGAATGTTTGGTACTTGAGTCGCGGTAAAAGTAAGGGTAGTTTTTATCTTCAAAGACACAATACCTTAGATGTCGAAAAAGTTGACCTGTAGTAGACTATAATAAATAAAAATGAATTTTATTAGTATCTCTAAAACTCGAGAACCGCTGAACCGATTTGGCTAATTTTAGTCTTGAAATATTCTGAGAAGCCCAGGGAAGGTTAATATTAGGAGGACAGCGATACGTAGTTAATTGGGTCTAGTAATTAAGTAATTATTAGGTCATGATACAAGATTAGGGCTTCAGGGCTTCTGCTATTACTCTCATAGCTTAAAATGGCTGCGAACGGTAACATGAAAGTCTTCTTTGGCTACCACTGTCGAGGTCGGCGTTGCCAGCCATTGTATAACGAACAGGATGTAGAGTAGTATCACGGTCGTATAAGGCAATAATGCATTGACCATGAAGTGCAAAATTATTAGTGCTAACCTTTGCAACTCCGATTATGTTACATTACTTTAGAGTTTACATACAAATGATGAATAAAAAAAACTGTGTGAACTACAAACATAGGTAGTATAAAAATCTCAAAAGATCAAATCATCTATTTTGCGCGTATTTTCCTGAATACTGAAACCTATGTACAACTGTTGCTTTACCGTTAAGTTTGAGACCTTTGTTTGCCGCAAACAGCTGATTTTAATACTGCCAGAGATAGGGGTTCTCATCTGCGCTTTTAGCGGCGGCGTTAGTAATTACAGCGCTTAAAACGTAGGCTTTACTTTGCAAAGGCTTAACTACTTGGGGCTCCCGACTAAGATTGGTTCTCAAACTTGTAGAAAAAGTTTTTGTTCCCTAAAAGTTTCGATATACGGGGGTTGTAATAGCCCCTTACGATTTTCAGGATTTGAAAGAATTATTACAATAATGATGATTGATCTCGTTTAAGATTCTTTGTCTGTTCGATTTATAGCGCCTAAACAATAAACAAAGCATTACCACATTACCAAACAATAATTTATGTTTTAATCGCATCAACCTATTATAATAACTGGCAAGATACCGATTCATACATGGTTATTTTCGATCAGTTAAACCAAAATAACCTTTGTAATGCCCCAAACAAAACTCAGAACAATGGCACGATAAAAACAATGGTTGCAGCCACAAAAACCTCACTCCTCAGTCATTACACTCGGATGAAGTCACAAAGAGTATTCCTACCAACCTCGCTATTAGCACCTTCCATAGGGAGTCTTTCTGTAGAAAATGGACCATGTATTTAGGATCCTCGCTGCACACACCAAACTTCGTCATATTCACTGCTAGGCACTGACGAAGCACGCAACTTTAATCTATAATTATTATCGTCGATACGAACTTGATAATAATATTATCTATTTTTGTACTTGCGAAATTTATTGTTTGGCGCAAAATCTTTAGTCCTCTCTCTTTTAAACATTGAGAGAGAAAATGAGGAAACCCTAAAAACATTTTTATGATGTATAAGCTAAGTGGTTTTCTCATCACCTTGTATCAAGTGGTGTACCAAATATTTATTACACAAGATTAATACCTCGATCGTGGAAATCGCAGACACAATAGGTATTCAATTGTTATGCGGCACCCGGGTACCGCTTGGGAGTTGATGGGTTAAAACTTAAAACATATTTCATTAAGTAACCAGTAGTACAAATTACTCTCACATTAATTAAGAATGGTAGATATCTCTTTATTTGGTGGTCTCTTTTTTGTTAAAATTGTTTTTATCCTTCTAATTCCGTCTTCATGCGAAACTTTTTTCTTTACATCATCAAAAAATCGTTTAACATTTCGATGTGTAGGTATTATATTAACAATTCATATAACATGAATAATTAAATGTTTCTATAAATATTCAGTGACACAATGAATCATATCAATATCATTGATGATAGTAATTGGCACAAAAAGTTTGATAAAACCACAGGACTCAACAGCATGATGTCTCACTCTTTCTCTAACATTCTCTCCTGCTCTCTCCCTATTTTTGCTGAATATTGATAGATATAATATTATATTACTAACATTTAATTTAGCAACATAAAAGCAATTACCTATTTTTTCTATTCTTCCTTTTAATTTAAACATAATATGGAGGGGCTTTAGGACCTGCTTTTAGCTAGATAGCTATATACTTTTTATTTATTTCAAATCATTTTCCTGGTCCTAAAGCGTCCATAATATATGCAAAAACAACAGATTTCAATGTTATTTACCCGCTCCATCCACTCATGTCTTCAATTTTCATCATTGTCACACTCTAATACACTCTAATATTATAAATGTGAAAGTGTCTTTATCTTTTACCCTACATGCTTCTAATATTTTAGCCAATGTTTGTACAATTGTATAAAAGGTAGATTAGGAAAGGACATAAGATTTTATGGCAGCAAAAATTGTAATTAGCACCTTGTAGCAAAATTCTGCACAAAATTGCATACTATTATGTGTTACTAACTACTACAAAGGTATTTTGATTCATCAAGCCCCATACGGTCACCGGTGACCGAGACACAATAGAATATCTATTGTGTCTCGTTTTCCCACGATCGACGGGTTAAACTCAATATTAGACTAGAAAATAAAGATAAAAAATGAACTCAGAATTATTAACCCGTCGATTGTGGGAAAACAAGACACAATAGATATTCTATTGTGTCTCGGACACCGGTGACCGTTTGGGGCTTGATGAATTAATATGAAAGAAACATAGGTTAGTTTTCAGAAACAAAGCAAATAGGAGTATGCATTGTTAGAGATAATTGTGAACATAGATTGATAGATTTGACCTTTGAGACCCTAGTATTGATTGTTGTAGTCAACTGAGAAATAAGGACATCTGGATATTACTAACATTATTAATGTGAGCATTTCTGTCTATACTCTTATCTGGTTACCTCTTTCCCCATTAACTGCTGAACCTATTTTGGCAAGACAGACAGACACACTTTGACATTTTAAATATTAGTATGCATTAAAAGTAAAAGCTTAGTTTTTAGAAATAAATATTACAATGAGGTTTGATGGATTTTGTCAACCCAAATTGTAGATTACATTATATCAAATGATAGTAGTAGTGTGTTATCTGAAACAAATACTCACCTAGTTTCCTGTGTTTGATCGGGCTGTGTAATTACACCCGAAAACGTTATCGCCTGGCTTATGCTCTGACCGATCGCATCCTGAGACGAAATCACGAGGTTCTCCACTGATTTTCGCCTAAAAAACAAATATTTATACATAAATTTAACGAAACACTACAGAGATACGCAGTTTTAAAGTGCGTATCTCTGTAATTCGTCGGAATAATGTATTAAACACGAATCTCTAAAGCACAATGACAAAAATTACGTCCACAGGCACCTTGTTTACATACACAGTTTAAAACAAAGATCGATGACCTATTTATAGAACGGTGAACCAAGATTTTAGTGAGGCATAACTGTAGCACTAAATATATAGTTGTGTCTAATCTAGTCAGGAGAAATATCTATTTATGCTATTGTAGATTCACGAGCTAACTTACATTGATAGAGAGATGTTTCGGCTTTCAACCTCCGAAGTAGTCATTATGATGTGAGGGATACTCAATTCACTTTCTTGCTTTTCACGCCTGTACTGTTTTCGATCTTATTTCTTGCTTTCATCATCCAGAAGACACAATATTTAATTTCACAAAAATAAAATACGAAACATCAATAAAAAAACACTCTGCACTTTGACGTGAACTGCAGTGTTACCATTTTATGAATATTTTGACTTTTGAAATTTTTAATTTTTCTGTGGTAACACAAAATTAAAATTATGACTGGCCAGTGGCCGGAGGCCGTTTATAGTATGGGTGGGTGAACGATAGAAATGAGACTTGAGTAGGGATGGGTAAGGCAGTAAAAACAGAGTCAGAGTAAAAACTCACTTAAAGTAAATACTGAGTATTTACTTTATTGTATGAGTATTTACTCACTGGACACAGTAAAAACGATTTATTCAATATTTTAGGTTCTAATTACACTTAAACAAATCAAGAACATTACAGAATAATGAAAAATACTTATAATTTAACAGATTCATAATTTTAAGTAAAATTACTAAAGCGCTTATTCCACTTCACTAAATTTAGAAGTTCTAACTAGGATCCTAAAAAAATTTGTCAAGTGAAATAACATTTAGAAAGTTAGGATCCTAATTAGGATCCTAAATACGAATGTGGCTTCTGAATGACTAAATCAGTGTTGCCAGATGGTTTCAACCTTTTATCTGTAGTGAGAACTGCTAAATCTGTATTAAAGTCAACAAAATAATAACCTATTAATCATTATCTACGCTTTTTTTATGAAAAAAGGGATACGTATTGCCTTGATAAGGTGATAATCGTATAATAAATAAAAATATACTTAATTATATTTATTTTAAGTAAAAATACATAATAAAATCTAATAAAAAAAAATTGAACACACTAAGGGCCTGTTTCACTACTTCCTGATAAAGTGCCAGATAGGCCATCCAAACTTTTTTGACAGATTCTCCATACTTTATCAGCTGTCAAGTTAAGTTGTGGATAGAATATCCGGCACTTATCAGGAAGTAGTAAAACAGACCCTTAACATAATAAAATAAAATAAAAACACGACAATAAGATAGAAATATGTATATTATTTTCATTTGTAATTTTTTTTGTTAAATTTTGACAGCAACTGCTCATCAATCTCTAGAATCAAGATTATAGCATTCGTAGCATTCGTAGGTAATTTCTAAAGTCTGCTGGTTCCAAGTAGTTCAGAAAGTTCATAATTCATAATTTTTCGTGGAGCAAAAATTCTTTCAACCATCTTTTTCGCCTTTTATTTATTTCGATTTTCATTGAGCCAACAGCTAAGCCTATGAGAAGACCAATTTTTTGTTGCTTTGACAGAACTCGAGCCATTAAGAAGACGTCTGGCCAAAATTGCCGCGTGGTCACAACTGATTTAGTCACTAAATTAGGACAAGTGGAATAAGAAGCTTCTAATTAGTCTCCTTTTTAACCGACTTCCAAAAAGGAGGAGGTTATATGTTCGGCTGTGGATTTTTTTTTTTTGTATGTTCAACGATTACTCCGCCGTTTGTGAACCGATTTTCAAAATGTTTGTTTTGTTCAATTTGGTCCCATTTTCAAAAAGTGGTGATCTGATGATGGGATCCATGAGTAATCGAGGGAACTCCTCAAAATTTATATGGAAACATACGGTGATTTTGGTTTTATGAGAAGTATCCTAAGTATATGCTACCAAGACGCAAGATTTTGCACCAAGGTATACTTTGGTTCCGAAGATACTAAGAGAACTTCGGATTCCTTATAGATACAAGTTTGGGGGTTTAGGCGCTGTTTTAAGAACTGAAAGCATATGCTACTATGCAAATTATATACTAAATCTTCATAATTTTGAAGTCGGTGCCAGTTCCAAAAGTTTCAAATACCTATTCTGTCAGGTTTATTTGGAGGAGCCCTGAAGAAGAAAAAATTAGCCCAGTCATATGGTGGAAAGGCTTGTTCGACTGGATTAAGCGTAGTTGCAACAAGAATTCTTACAGCTCCATGCACCACTGCAGCTACTGAATAGTCCTTTAGTGTTCAAAGTTTTATACATTCCAAATTCCGAAACCGACTCACGACACAACGAGCTGCTGAAAGTACATTTGTATCGTATAATCGGAAATTACTGAATAAATATATTGATCGAGATGACAATCAAGAATAAGAGGAAGACGCAACCTCCGAATCAGATCCATTGAATAACAATGAGCCCTCTACAATTGCACTTATATCTGAACTAGATTTTACAGAATCTGGACCTAATTCAGATTAATCATTCTTAGGGTTCCGTACCCAAAGGGTAAAATCGGGACCCTATTACTAAGACTTCGTTGTCTGTCCGTCTGTCTGTCTCCAGGCTGTATCTCAAGAACCGCTATAGCTAGACTTCTAAATTTTTTACAGATTGTGTATATCTGTTGCCGCTATTGCGACAAATACTAAAAACAAAATAAAATAAATATTTAAGGGGGGCTCCCATACAACAAACGTGATTTTTTCGGCCTTTTTGCTCTAATATATCAATAATTGTAAGAGGTAGGCACTTGAATTTTTCACACATTCTTTTGTTAAATGTGTACTTTAATATTTAATAATAATAATAAAATAAAATATAAATTTCAAGGGGGCTCCCATACAAAAAACACAATTTTTAGCCTATTTTTGCTCTGTATCGGACAGAGCAAAAATAGGCTAAAAATTGTGTCGGACAGAGCAAAAATAGGCTAAAAATTGTGTTTTTTGTATGGGAGCCCCCTTGAAATTTTTACGGAACCCTTCGTACGCGAGTCCGACTCGCACTTGGCCAATTATTTTTAGATAGTAATTCTTAAATTAAAATATTCATCTAAGTATATATTTTTTCCAATGTTTGATGTTAACAATAGTACCACATTTAAATAATATACCTAATCTTGTTTAATTTATAACCTACTACTTACTAGCTGTGCCCCGCGGTGTTACTCGCGGTTTAAGTAAATAAAAAAAAATTAAGTGATATTATGTAATAAAAAACTTTGAAAAGTACCAATAATAGGGTTAAAACGGGACGATACATGGTTCTTTAATGGTTTATGGTAGTGATTGATGATGATGATGATGAATGTAATTTGCGTACATAGTAGCATATGCTTTCCGTTCTTAAAACAACGTCGAAACTCCCAAACTTGTATCTACAAAGAGTCAGGAGTTCTCTCAGCACCTTCCGAACCATAGTATACCCAGTGCAAAATCTTCCTTGTTGGTAGCATATGCTTAGAATACTGCTCACGAAACCGAAGTCACCACATGTTTCCATGTACATTTTGAGGAGTTCCCTCGATTTCTTATGGATCCCTTCATCAGGTCTATCAGGTCAGGTATTGTAAAGTTTCATTAAAATCCGTTCAGTAGTTTTTGCGTGAAAGAGTAACAAACATCGATACATACATCCAAACTTTCGACTTTTTAATATTAGTAGGATATGTATACATATTGTATAAGTACCTATAATATACCTATGTCTTGCCATTGTGTCATTTTTTTATAACACCGACACTGTAAAAATCGTCTGCCTAAATACCAAAATTAGGTAGTCTATCATCAAAATTAGGTATTCCATAGCTGAGGTACCTAATTTTTCGTTACTGAGTCCAAAAAATACTAAAAGAAAATTTTGCATTCAGTATATCATATTATAATAATTTTATTTTCGTTTAAGTATACTGGTTATACTTAAAAATATTATACTTACAAATAAATGATAAATAAAGAAAAACCTTCAATAATTCAATTCTGGTTAGTAAAACATAAATACTCAGTTCAAATACTGAGTGTCTAAATTCATTTTTACTGAGTATTTACTCTGGTCTGAGTAAATACTCAGTAGCTTACCCATCCCTGGACTTGAGAGAGAGCTATGATGATTGATAAATGATAATGGTGATTTTGAAAAGGATAAATGTGCATGACTCTTCTACAATGCTCTTTACCATTCATATCCCTCGTATCGTAAGAAAAAATTAAAGTGACAGCTGACAGACGACAGTTGACATTTGCTAGTATTTCCCATGTGAGTTTTGAAAATGTTAAGTTTAATTTTGTAGAAGTTTTTAACTTAATATCATTATGGCCGATGATTCTATATTCGACAAGAAAAAGTCTCATCGGGCTAAGCATGCCGGCCGCAAGGCGGAGAAGAAGAAAAAGAAAAACCAAGTCGACACATCTAACCTAAGTGCGAGGCAAAGGAATCCTAAAGCATTTGCTATACAGTCGGCTGTGAGAGCCGAGAGACAGTTTCGTCGACGGGAAGATGTCATATCTAAGAAGCAGCACATTCCTCAAGTGGATAAAACACCTTTGGAGCCTCCGCCCATCGTAGTGGCCGTGGTGGGACCGCCGCGAGTGGGCAAGACGACTCTCATCAGTAACTTGATTAAGAGTTTCATTAAAACCAACGTGACTAGCACCAACGGTCCCATAACTATAGTCACGTCCAAAAAGCGTCGCCTTACCCTGATAGAATGTAACAACGACGTCAACTCCATGATAGACATCGCCAAGTGCGCGGACCTCGTGCTGCTGCTGTGCGACGCGAGCTTCGGCTTTGAAATGGAGATATTCGAGTTCCTCAACATATGCCAAGTTCACGGCATGCCCAAAATCATGGGAGTTCTAACCCATCTTGACATGATTAAAAATGCAAAGAAATTGAAAATGACCAAGAAAACTCTGAAACATCGTTTCTGGACGGAGGTGTATCCTGGAGCGAAGCTATTTTACCTGTCTGGTATAATACATGGCGAATATCTCAGGAACGAAATAAAGAACTTGTCGAGGTTTATATCGGTGATGAAATTCCGTCCCTTGAGTTGGCGCATGACACACGCGTACCTGTTAGCTGATAGATTGGAGGACATAACAAATCAGGAAGCTATAAGAAAGGACCCAAAAATTAACAGAGATGTGGTGTTATATGGGTATGTTAGAGGAGTTCCGCTGTTGAAGGAATCAATGGTGCATATAGCAGGTTGGTGTACATTTTAAAATGGTCTACCAAATGACCTCTATGTGATATTGACCTTTTTACTTTTGTGTATATTATCTGAATCTTTAATAACATTGTTAAAATATTTTAAATTGTAACCATTATATAAAAATACTAGCTGACCCGGCAAACATTGTTTTGCCATATAAATTATTTCTAGTATCAATATAAAAAGTAGATAAAAACCTATTCTCAGGACTAACGAATGTACATACAAAATTTCATAACCCTTCAACTCCCATAAGGCCCAAGTGGGCCGCAAGTATGATTAAAATCAGTTGAGCAGTTTTGGAGGAATTCACGCACAAACACTGTGACTGAAGAATTTTATTTATTAGATTTAATTATAAATTATTTTTCGTTTTTCAGGTGTAGGCGATATGAAGATTAGTGAACTATCATATTTACCAGACCCATGTCCCTTGCCCAACAGAGAAAAAAAGCGTCACTTGATGGAAAGGGAAAGGCAAATCTATGCCCCATTTTCTGGTGTAGGAGGAATTGTATATGACAAAGATGCTGTGTATATAGAGCTTAAGGGATCTCATTCTCACAAGCAGGAAGATGAAGAAACCAATGAGAAAAAAGAACTGCTTAAAAATGTGGTCGAGTCTAAAGAAACAGTGGACGAGCAAATGCAAGAATCAGGTTTCAGACTTTTCAGTGGTGGTGCTGTTATCTATCCAGATATGTTGAAAGATGATGAATATTTACAAAGCAATAAAGATGATGAAAAATCTGAAGATTCTGCATCTGATGGTGAGGGAGAGAGTGATTCAGATAATGATAGTGGCATTGATCAGAGTGAAAAAGACACTGCTGCAAAGAGTTCTAAATTGCCTTGGGATAATAATTCTGGGTCTGAGGGAGAAGATGACAGTGGAGATGATGACAATGAAAATGAAAATAAAGAAGATTCTGACTCAGATGAAGAGGCCAATGAACAAGATTTTAGTACAAAGTGGAAGGAAAAAATGGCAGAAAACGCCACTACTGCTTACTTTGAAAGACAAAGAACTTCAAAAAATATAATGAAATTAGTGTATGGAGAGTTCGAAATTGGAAACAAAACTAAGGAGCAAGAGGAAAATGATTCTTCTGATGATGAATCAGATGACGAATCTGGACCTTTTATTAAAAAAGTAACAAACTCTGAAAAAAAGAAACAAAAAGAAAAGGATCAGCTAGATCTAGATGAATGTTCATTCTTCTATTCCATAGACAAACCTGTACTAAGGGATTGGACCAGTGATTCAAATAAACAGCTCATTATTAACAGTTTTGTCACTGGTAAAAGGTCAGCTGATGAAGATGCCGAAGAGCTTTTGAAATTAGATGATGCTAGTGATGGTGAAGAAGAACTCTATGGAGACTTTGAAGACTTGGAGACGGGTGAGAATCATGTTAAAGAGAAAAAAGCCGAAAATGTTGATGAAACTGGTTCTAAAAGAAAAGCAGAACCTACCAAATCAGAAATCATGGAAAAGAAACTTAAGTTGAAAGCAAAGTTTGATTCTGAATATGATAACCCTGAGGATCACAGAATAAAAGGTGATCACTCATATTATGAGAACCTAAAGGCAGAAGCATTGAAACAGTCAGAACTAAATAAATCTGTATTTGAAAATTTAGACAATGGTTTAAGAATCGAGGTGGAAGGATTTAGGCCAGGTTTGTATGCGAGGATGTTGTTCAAGAATATGCCTTCGGAATTTGTCACTAATTTTGATGCATCCTATCCAATTTTGATTGGTGCTTTGAACATGGCTGAACAAAATATTGGTTTCGTATCATGTAAAGTTAAGAAACATAGATGGTACAAGAAAATTTTAAAGACAAATGACCCATTGATTATATCATTGGGTTGGAGGCGATTCCAAACCCTACCTATTTACTCGAAAATAGAAGACGATTTAAAGTGTAGATATTTGAAGTACACACCAGAGCATGTCACATGTAATATGCACTTTTATGGGCCAATCACACCACAGAACACTGGTTTTTTAGCTTTACAAACTGTTAACAATAATCCAAACGAAATCAAACAGCTGGGTTTTAGAATAGCGGCGACGGGAAGCGTCAACGAAGTAAACAAGTCGACGCAAATAATGAAAAAATTAAAACTGGTTGGTACACCATTAAAAATTTACAAGAAAACGGCATTTATCAAGGACATGTTTACGAGTACTTTAGAAGTAGCGAAATTCGAAGGTGCGCGAATCAAAACCGTGTCGGGAATTCGAGGGCAGATTAAAAAGGCTTTGAATAAACCCGAGGGCGCGTTTCGAGCGACTTTCGAAGACAAAATACTTATGAGTGACGTGATCTTCTGTCGGACGTGGTTCAAAGTGGATGTCACCAAGTTTTACGCTCCTGTAGTAAATCTACTGCTGCCAGTCGGCAACAAAAACGCATGGCAGGGAATGAAGACTAAGGGCCAACTGAAACGAGAGAAGAACATCAAGAGTGAGGCCAACACAGACTCCATGTATACAGAAATTAAGAGGGAACCCAAAGTGTTCAAACCTCTTGTTATACCCAAAGAGTTACAGAAAGGTTTACCTTACAGATTTAAGCCTAAAGTTAATAAGACGACTCTTTCAAATAAGGATACCAAGGACATGTTGAAGGATAGAATAGCAGTAGTTAGGAGCCCACATGAGCAGAAGGTATCAAATGTTATGAAGATGCTAAGTACGAATTACCAGAAGAAGCAGGAAGTTCAGAAGGAAAAGACAGCACAGAGGTTGTCTCTGTTCAAGAAGAAACAGGACGAAGAGGAGTGGCGTAAGATTAAACGGCAGAAAGAACTGAAGAAGAAAATATGTCGGCATCTTAGTAAAATGTCTAATAAAAAAGAAAAACAAATGTAAATTAGAATTAATAAATAAGTTAATTTCATGTTAAATGTTTTTATTTATATTTTTTAGAGGTAGATTACTTAAGATTTCTGATCTCGTATTTTATTTATTTAATAATAATTATCTTTAGCAACTGATAAAAACTGAATTGCTTTAAGCCAGTTTCTAAGGTTTTTTAATCTAGTTTATCTTTTTACTGATGCTTTTGATTAGCTGATGTCAAAACATTAACCAATCAACAGTTCTTTTAAATATATAAACTCATGTCATAAAAATTCTAAAAGCAAACATTAAACCATCAAATAGGAATAGTTTTGGTTTCAATAAATTATTACATGAATACAATACGTTGAAGCGTAAATAAAACAAAATGTTATCGTGTAAATTGTATTTACCTCTTATCATTATGCATAACGTATGTCGCTCAGTAAATGTTTTACAAATGATACACGGTTCAGATTACATTGGTCAAAATAATCCTTCCCTACTCCATAATACTCCGATACGAAGTGTACAAGCAGAGTGCACTACTCGACATGTATAGTACAGTGGGTAGGTGTATCTACATTGCGCTGGGGTTACAAGTCTTAGAATGCCCGAGTTGCCCCTCTGCTTCTACACCTCTTATTTTGTCCGAACAAGCTTTCTTTGTAAAATTATATACATTGAAATTGCACTATTCTATGATACATTAATTCCTATCGCGAAGGTAACTATACTCTTTGGTAGCGCGGAGGCCCGCGGGCCGCTGGAATGTTACTGTTCTGGCGTCCGTTTGGCACTTGGGAGGAAATAGCGCTAGCCCAGGGCTGCCAATCATAATTGTAGCGACACTTAAAATACTGATTTGGGGGATAACCTTATGTTATTGCGACAGCGGGCGGGTTAAACTTCAAGTTTAAGTTAAACTTCAACAATACAAGGGTCGAGACTTACTGAGTTATTAACATACTAAAATTATTGAGGTTTATTTAACTGTGAATGTTGTAGTTGACAGCCCTACGATCACGAACGTACTACCCATCCACCCCGCGAGGCGACGGCTCGACTCCACTCCAACGCCGAACACCATCAACATCGGGATCCTCGTGAACTCTTAACTTCTTAGGGTTGTCAGATTTTTAAATTACTTAAAAGATTAAAGTCAAGTTTGTGACATAGATATTTGTAGCACAACAGTATATTGAGTCTATTAGGAAGTCACTTTATTAAATAACAAAATCATTAAATCTGAAATTCATAGTTACATTCTAACAGGTCTTTATCGATAAGTCGAGAATATTTTCTAGGATTATGATAAAACTACCCACTTAAAAACCCGTTACAACGTTAAAAGTCCATTATGTAAAAATAATTCAAAATATTTAAAACAATATTTCATAAAATGAGGTGAATTTGGGAGCACGCGTTGCCAACAGAGGAATCTAAGCGGGCGCGGAGGCCTCGCCCGCAGACGCACACACGTATAATACTGTTCGCACTCACACACACATACGACCGCGGCTGCACGAGCCGACGAGAAGCGATCAATAAATAATAATAAATTACAATCGGTCTCAAAATAATTTCCTAGTAACATTTCGTTCGAACAAACCCTAGCTAATCGACGTCTACCCTCAATATAAACGCTATAGTAGAAATAATTATTTACACGTAGTCTACTGATAAAGATTTTAAGTAAAATCGGTTAGCTATACAATATTATACTTTATTACGTTAGCTAGTCGACTCGCAGTCGAGGGGCGATGGCGTATTGCGGACGTATACGCTGTGCGGACGCGTTGCGTACATGTACGCAGGTGGCGCACGCACTCGCGGACGTATACGCACGCGGGCACACAAATCGCCCGGCCCGCGGCACGAGTCGCGTTAAAAATATACAACAGTTACACTTCACTTGCACCACAAGATACTTCACAAAATACATCGCCAGAGGTGGCCCACCTCCGGTAGCTACTGCCTACGGGGCCCTACCGGACACTGATAGGTTATGCATTCGCGCGAATAACGTAATCCCCACATTTGTTAGGCCAAACGACCGTTAACTAGGCGTTAGCATCGTTCGGCTCCGTCGTTTATAAGGCTGAGGGGTTCGTAAGGTTCGTAATATTGATTAAACATCTCTGGAATATAAGCCGTACAGTGGCAGTAAGGATTAACATGTAAGTACTGTGTACACGCACGGGAGACGAGAGGCACACATCGATCTAAGTAAAGCTATGTACACACCTCCGCGAGGCACTTGGTATGGCGAACTCCGCGTAGTACATATCGACGAATCGAATGCAAATTATGTAAACTCTCTCGGACTATATTAAAGCTTGTCACGTTATACTTCGCTATTCGGATGCAAGATTTGTTCAAAAAATCGGCGCACCGAGACCCGCCGGTACGCGCATAAGAAGCGATAATTTTCTAGAACACTCGGGAAATAACAAGTCATCATCAGATCACTGGGCGTGACCTACACCTAACTACAGCGCGAGTCAAACATGGAATACACGAGTTAAGTACATCATAAGACTATTCAGAGCACTTTAACATACAACTTAAGCGTCTACAGCTGTCAATAGTTACGTCAATATACAGTTGATGTGACAACGCGGCGAGGCGGCGGCGCGGCACTGACTAGTTCCGACGACCGTTGCGGGCGGACGCGCAAACAATAACCAGTTTTATATTCACTATGAGGCACAATATCAGCATTCCACTAAATTACTCTATTTCTATGTATAAAATATTTGATAGCTGTAAAAAAAAGTTCAAAATCGTCCAGCGCGGCCGCCATTCACGCGCGCCCGCACGCCGAGACGCCGCGCGCTGCGTCACCACTAAATAAATATTAAAAAAATAAATTAAAACAAACGTAATATTTACAACTCGTAAAACAATATAGTCTGGTGGGGCGAGCATACAACGCGCATACAAAATGTACGTTCCCGCTTTGGGGAGAATCATGTAACACCCCACACAAAGTCACGTGATCTATGTATAAAAGGAATCTCTGGTGGGCGACGTGACGTCATCGGGGGGCGTCGTCAGCTAGTTGATGGTGCGGTGTCAGGAGGGGGCGTGGTCGGCGCGCGCGGCGCGGTCCGTGCCGCTAGCCAGCAACGCATTGTACTCAACCTCGAGGATCTGTCGTGCCTGCGAATATAAAACATTACTCATCAAGTTATCACATACAAAGAGTACCATTTACAATATTCTTTTTCGTGACATTAATGCCCAGTTTCTAAGCATTTTTACCTTAAGTCCAAACAAACTGAAAAATATATTTAATGCGGAGACCCAAAAGCCATCTCGTGCTCAAGACAATATGCCGAGTAACATAATATTATTATGTTACTTTTCCAAATCTGATATTAAAGTTTTGTTATTTTAATGAAAACCTAAATAGAAATCGTACCTGCGTATTCTGCGTCGGTATTTGCAACGCTAGCGCCATACTGTTGGCGTCAAAGTTGTCGTCGAGTGCGATTAGTGCGCCATGTACGCCGCTCTCGGACAGGTTGTTCGCGTACTCCTGTAGATGACGTCATAGTTACTTGTGTTGAAACCAACAATACCAGCCTTATAAAAATCACGTTACGTTATATAGCTTGGCAAAGAAGAGTGTGGATTAAATAGGGCGCTTTTCCTTAAATACAGGGAACCCTACGCTTCGCTTTTGACACAATATATACTAGAGTTGACAAGTAATGTAGTGTTGTCATAAATAAAAACTCTTAGTTCCAGCTGTCACCGCGTCAGACGATTCTTTGCCAAGCTGTACTTTATGCCAATATATTAAAGGGGCAAAGAAAATGCTTCGAAATTATGGAATTTAGTGATGTTTGACGCAGATATAGTAGAAAAATTGTATTTCCGCGGGCGAAGACGCACGTAAGTAATGATGTAAGTACTAGTTCTTACAATAAGACAAGGCACGAATTTCGCAAATCGACAATGTCGTACCGATTTTTTTTTAAATTGATTGTTACAATGTTCGCCTGTTTCCTTGATGTGGTAAAATACAATTTAAGCACACTGCACAATTCTATTAAGCCATGAAATTATTTGTAACGGCAGCTTCCTGTCAGGGTGCGATATCTCACCTTGAGGTTGACGGTGGCGAGCCAGCGCTGTAGCCGCTCGTTGGTCCACACGAGGACGTCGCGAACGACATGCTCGCTCGCGCGCCGCCGCTCCTCCAGCGCGCGCACGCTGTACCCCACGCGCTTCAGGCACGCCACGCCGAAGTGCAGCGACGTTCTGTGAAATTCATATCACAATGTCAAATTGTCAATAATACACACACGCGTAATTTCAGATACGATCACAGCCATTTCACAACCTATATATGAAGTATATTATGTTACATATAGGTTTTGAAATGGCGAAATAACAGACACATGTTATTAGATTGGCAGTAAATACCTACCAGCTGTATCATGTCTCCTGTGACCTCACTCGGACCAAGAATGTTTTAATTTTACGATTATTACACACTAACATCGATACTCGAGTTCGCGAGCGTATACGTCAAATGCGTACGCACGAACGTATACGCAGTCCAGATCTCTTTTCTACTTTAGAAATTTCTCCTTTAATATTTATATCGCTTTGGTATACAACAAGGAAGAAAAAAATATTATATAAAGCATAATAACCTGTGGAAGCTGTCGACCATCTTGAGCTGCGTGCGGAGGTCGCGCTTGGTGAGGTGCTCGAGCATGCGCGCGTCCACCAGGCACTCCATGAACGTGGTGCGGTATTGCGGTAACCCTGTAACACACGTTTGCCATTAATGATGCCTGATTTAAATAAATAAAAAATAAATATAAATTAATTTAAAAAGACTAATTCAATTAATAATTAAAAATAAAATAAAAATTAAAGTCTCCATTTAACAAAAAACGTCAATTTTAAAATTGTTACTTAGCTACTTCATTTACTTCCGTCTGCCAAAAATGCCAAAAATGGAACCTAGCTCAGCAATCAATTAGGAGTTATTTATAGCATTAATTAACAATAGACAAAACGACCGTTGTCTTTCTGTCTTTTGTGTCTGTAGTCTATAGGCTATCCAGTATATACCTATATGTCCTTATTTTTGTCTCATTTATTTTTTAATATATAATTTATACAAGAAATATTTCATTTTTGCAGCATAAGCTCGTTTTAGTTTTGGACTTTTTATTTCATTTTTTTTTTGTTATTTTTTGTCCTTGTCCGCAATAGGCTACTTGACCTACTTTTTTTCTTCATTCTAAACGCTTCTTAATCATTCATTTTCACCAAAAAAAAAAACTAATATTTTAATATTTTAAACAGTAGAAACCCATAAAAATGTTGATTGCAAATATGCCTTTTATATGGCGCCGAAAACACTGCCCGCCATTGTGCCGCCATAGTGTGACGTCATGTTTTTTGTATTTTTATACTTTCTTTATTGAAAAAAGTTTTAGCACATGTTCGAGTCTAACAGTGCCAAAAAATTAGAAAAGAATTTAGAAATCATTTGTAATGTTGCACACTTTTGGAGAAAAGTTTTGGCCATTTCATTTCCCAACTACAATAAATGGAGATAATATATAAAACTGATGTTTTACTTGAACTATTCAAGAAAATACAAATCTTTCTAGGCTTATTCTTATTATTTATGTACAAATAAACTTACATATAACGAGCGCGATAAATAAAATATATATAGTTCAATGAAATTAAATATAGGTCAAGTAGCCTATTGACTACATACCGAGCGAAGGCAGCCACACGTTGCCGATCCACTCGTGGTTCATGTCGCCGAACGCGAGCGCGGCGCAGGCGGTGCCGCGCGGCGCCGACGGCGACGTCAGCGACACCATCTCCTGGATCGCCAGCCGCAGCTTCAGCCGGTGCAGCGGGTTACTGATGCCTGGATGAGTACATACGTAATAAATTAGAAAAACAAAATAGTATTTTAAGAATTTAAGAGCAACAGAAAAAGATGATTCAAAATCCTAAAACTCTCTTTATATCTGGGAAGAGGTTAGTCACATAGTCGCAGCAGCTTTAAGTAGTATGTTACCTGTGGAATTGCAATTCCAATTAGTTTCGTGGCTCCATCCGGCTCGAGGGGCCAAGAAAGATGGCGAAATTTAAGTTAATTTTGACTTTAACATTTTATGTTATTTATTACTATGATTTGGTGCGTATAAAAACTCCATCGAAAGTATAAGTTGTCCGGCTCGTAGGACTAAAAAAGATGGCATTACTAACCGATCTCCCGCTGGATCTCCTGGTCGGAGAGCGCCGACATGATCGCGCCGGACTTGACGTTGGCGCGACACGCGGCGACATACCACGCCGGCATGCCCACCCACAGCTCCAGCCAGGCGACCACGGTGGGACCGTTCCAGAGAGCGAACGGCGTGCCCGCGCGCATCGCCTCGCCGAGCAGCTCGTGACGGTAATCGCGATCCCTGGGAACAAATGTTAAGTTTTTGCGTCGAGCAAATGCTGGTATGCAATTCGCGGAGTTTTTTGTCTCGCTCGAGAGTTGGTGAACGTAGTCCCCAGCGAATAAAAACTACTCTACGTATAGTGTAGGGTCTGTGGCTGTCCCACTCCCACGCGACCCTGCTGTTGTATGCGCAGGAGCGATCGTGCCTGCGTTGGAAGTGACATTAGAGACATGAGAATACCTGGTGTAACGAGTTACAAAGTCAAATGAATTTAAAGTCAGTTGCTGGATAGAGTTCGATTCGGTCATCAATTTATAGCTGCTTGTCTTTTAAATGCAATTGGAAATATTGGTATAACACATAAAGTGTGTGCGTGGAAATGAGATGGATATTTTTGTTTCAATGGAAAAAATCTTCTTTTTCTAGCGATTGGACTTTAAACGTGTATACTTCAGTCGGTACTCACTTGCCCTTGGTGCGGGCGTAGTCTTGTTGCGGCGCGAGCGGCGCGGGCGCGTGCTCCTCGTCCGCCATGCCCGCCAGACCCAGCGCTGACGCCGAGCTCAGCCCGCGGGAACCTTGCTGCATCTGCCAAAAACACCATTAAAGGTATAACAATATGTGTGCTGCGCATAAATCTTATAAGGAGTACCGAGGATGATATAATAATAATTAATGTAAAATTATGACTTTGCTGTCTAGCTAACTATGAGCTGATGGTGACGTAGCTCCTGTTATCGTATTCAAACAAAAGTCGGCTGCGTTGACACTTGCTATCTAATTTTAAATATTATAGGACCTTGATAGGTCGATACTTGACTGTACTTAACGGATACACTATCACTTGAAGAGATTAGTGGAAGAACCAGATAACTAACACTTTATAACATAGGGACAATTACTCATTTTTTACCTTATAATTTTAAAGCGAGCACTTACCTCAATTCCAAAACGATAACCTTGCGAACGCGAATGCCAAGCGTGTACGCATCGCAATAAGATCCATTTTAGCTTAGCATAAAATTGTAAGTTACGACGGGCGGATCTTCTCTTACTTTATTTTTCGTGTGTTTTTTTTAAATATCTTTCGAAATAAATATAAAGAAAAAAGATTATTCGTTTCAGACCTTTTTAAAATAGATTCATTGACAATTTATTAAAATAAAATGTAAGTTATTCTTGTTTATACTTATATTTCGATGACAAAGAGTTTTGTCGGAGGTGAGTTTGTAAATTAATTACAGCAAAAGTATTATTTTTTATTAAAATGTTTTTGATTTAAACCCTTTTAAATATCGTGCTTTATATCTCATTTTTTTTACATTTCGTTATTATATTGGAACTAGGTAAATCGGGTATCAAGAAATAACAAAATGGGGTTTCAGCCCGCCTTAACAAACTTTGTAAGTTCTTCATAAACTGCCTGATATATCTGGCTACACATAAAATCCGCTATTTTTTGATTTCAAATCCTTTTCCGGTCCTAAAGCCTCAATTTAGGCAAAAAACGGCAATATTTATAAACCGTCATCATCATCACTCACCGGCATGCCAGCCTTCTCCTTCTTGCTGAAGAAGCGTCCCAGCGAACTCTTGATGCCACGCTTCTTCTGCTGCATGGACGCGATCGAGGCTGCGGACGCGGCCGCCGACACGCCCCGCGGTAGGCCAGGCGAGCTGCCGCCCCATGCGCCCGCCATACCACCGAGGGACTCCTGACTTGAGCTGCAGAGGAATATGGATCGTAATGTCAACGAACTAAGGTTGAGTTTCATTTAGCGACGAATGTCGAGTTTAATAGCTTGAGCAGAAGGGGGAACATACATCGAAAGCTAAAGAGCTTCAGTTTATCTAGCATCGTATGCCCAGTGACTCCTGGCTCAAGATGCAAGGAATAAAAGATCGTAAAGACAAAGAGCTAAGGTTGTATAATCTGGCATTGAATTGCACGTTTCTTTTTATCACTTTCTATTATTTAAGAACTGTCGTTAACTAAATTGAGAAAGAAAAGTGCTGATCACGTTGACATTTGCACTCCCGTTTTATATCTTTAGTAATTGGCAGTTTTAAAAAGCTGGAGAAAATGTTTAAATCACACGTAAGAGTGTATAAATGGATCAACGTTAATAGGTTTGAAACTTAACTTCACACTATTTATTTAGCGAATGTATGGTGCGACTGCCGAGAAATCTAGCCATAGACTAAGAATTATTTTTTTGAGTTTCTATGAGTTTTTATATTATATGGAGAACGTAACAAGCAGTAAATGAAACCACTATGGTAATGTGTTTAGCGTCTACGTAGTGACATGTTATACACACATTCACATACCGTTTGAGTACGCCGCGCAAAACTCCTCTAAATGTCCTTAACAATAAAATACCTTAGTAATTCCATCGCATATATTACAACTACACATAGAAAAATATAATTTCTGTACACAAATATTAATTTTAAAAAATAATAATTTGACCTTTTTACAATTTACAGAAAAATAGAATGGACATTGAAAATGGGATAAGACACTAGTTATTTGTTTTACAAACATTACTTGTAAATTCGTTACTATTGATAAATCTCACAGCTCATTCTCTATCCTAAATTAATAATTTCTGAAAAGATTATTTTATACCTCCCTTATTAATAAAAAAAAAAAATTACACAGTAAACAACTACAAGGTTTGCTTGTCTTTATTGGAAAAGTCACCAGGACAAAGCAAACCTCGAATAGTTAAAAGGGTTATACATTTTAATGAACCCTTTTACAGTCCTTGGGTACTTTTAAAAAGTTCATCATATATAGCTCTCCGAATTATAGGGATGGTGTAGCAAGTAATTGTTCAATATCTCATAGAATTTAGACTTGGTGCAGATCTTATGCGGGGCGTAGTTGAGTTGTGTGTCCGCACAGTCGCACCACACCCGAGCTAGGTCGGTCAGACTGCGCGTTATCTTAGGTCTAGGTCGTAAGTTAGGCACTGAGGTACACCTGTGTATCGGTATCCGGGCGAGGCTCCCCGACATTATCGACGTCCTGGCAGCGTGGAAAAATTAATGCGTTAGAAAGATGGTCCTTTTGAGCCAGTAAGGCCTACTACGAAACTATTTTGAGACTCAAACAATCGGACGAGAATGCCGCGTCCTGCTATAACAACGTCATTTCACGTTTGTTAGAGTAGGACGCGGCATTCTCGTCCGATTGTTTGAGTCTCAAAACAGTTTCATGGTACAAAGCCTGTATCGGTTAAAGTCGTTCATGAATTTAGCGTATTGTTCTCTCTAATTTTGTAAGAAGGTTGGTACTTTAACCTCTCGATTACCGAGATGTTAAAATTCTATTGAGCCGTCAATGCCCGAGTTCTATGGCGCCATTTAAATTTTTCTAAAATTTTTTTTCAAGTTTTACAAAATTGCGCCAATCAGCAACGAATTTGGTGCATACTTTTTGTAGCCAACTTCATACTTTTAACATAAATATTAAAAATAACGCATAAAATTTAAAAATAACGCATCTTACAAACGAAATTAAATCTTATACGCATTAAAATAAATTAAAAAACTGTCGAGTGCGGTCAGGTGGCACGATATCGAGCCAGTGGTACACAGAGGTATTTTTACGGGCGGCTCGTTATGGTGTCGTTGGGGTTCAAGAGGTTAATAACTCTGAAACTGACGCAAGTGGGCTGACTTCAGTGACAAACATGCTCATCTTGTGCAAAGTAACTTAGTAAATACTGGTTATTGGCTCATCGAGGTGCTACGTCGAGTAAAAAGGAGATGTAATTTAGTTTTAAGAAAAACATCATCCTTCTATGATTAATTAAAGTTGCAAGCAGCGTTTGTGACATGGTTAAATTAGTTTTATTTATATTTACGCTTACATACTCAGTATCATCGTCACACACACATTTTTAATGTTTGGCCCCTTACACACACACACACACACACACACACACGCACGCACGCACGCACGCACGCACACACACACACACACACACACACACACACTCACACACTCACACACACTCTCACCCTCACACTCACACACACTCTCACCCTCACACTCACACACACACACAAACACACACACTATATACGTGTACTCACGAGTCGTACGGGGCGGGGCAGTAAGTGCGCGTACGCTCGCGGTCAGCGTGCACGGCGCGCGCCGCACGCTCCAGCCGCAGAGCGCGCGCGCCCGCAGGTGACTCCACCCCCGGCACGCCCACTCCGACCCCGACACCGCCCATATCCTCGCACAGTTGAAGCTGTATATTATATAATATTTTAAATATTTTAAAAACTTACAACTAAGTATATAGAAGAGGTAAAATTAGAAACAAAACACATTGTTATTAAGCCAAAATTATAAGCCAAAGTGCAAGATATCTACTTATTACGATTAAGTTACAAATCAAAGTTTGCCAGAAAAAGGCTTCATGTTGCTTTTCAGGTCAAGAATGTTTGGTTTCATAGAGCTACGGCGTTAAATTTTCTTAAGACGGCATGAAAGTTAATTGTAGTCTTGTTAAATGTAGTCTTGTTACAGTTATCATATTATAATACATAATATAACTATGCACACGAAAAAAAAACCATACACGGTGCAAAAGTTGTCAATAATTGCGTTTTTGATGTGACAATGTCTCTCAAAATCATTGGTAGGTTCTATACTACATTGTGTAACATTTTAAATATAAAAATATGGGGTTCAACAAGCTAGTGACACTAAAATTATAACATAATAATATTATAGTCTATATTAGGAGCTAGATTGTGGTTTGTCTTTAATATTTTCTGCTTCAAAAGTTTCTAAATACATAAACAAAAGCTAGTATTAGTGACAAAATTGTTATCACGCTAAATATTGAAAACTAAAAAACTACACATAAAAATCAGAATTCAGATATTATACTCTCGTGGATACACTAAGCAGGAAATGCCGTTAAACGCAAGCGTAAAGCCTGCACGACATAAAATACATTATCTCTAGATCCAACGCTAAATACCTATATAATTGGGATTATGCATATTTGTAGGCGGTAACACATTACGGGTAACGGGTAATATACAACTTACTAAGCGCTAGCGGGGATTTTGCTTACAACGCAAGTGGTACAAAGCGTATTTAAAGTGTAGCAATATGGGCGTTCCGATAGTAACGACAGCGTCCAGAAATAACAGAACTACAAAATTACGACTGAAAAAACAACCTAGGAAAAGCGTAGGGGTTGAGCAATCTTACAATGCGGACTCAATTTTGTAACGTGCTAGGTAAAGCAATAACGAGGAAGAGCAAGGAACGTGGTTTATTCTGCATTACATTGCAAGAAGCATAGAGCATTGTGTGTCGAGAGAAACAGTGTAACATCTCTCTCTTTTATGCGGGTTTCCAACCAGATTTCAAGGTCGCTATTATCAGAGGAAACAGGGAATGGGAGAAGTGACAGCTACGAAGTTTCAGACAACTTGAGGGTTTTTTTTTAATTTCTGACCTGGCTCGAGGGCAGGCTCTCGGAGGCGGAAGGCGGCACGCGGTAGTGCGAGTGCGCGGGGGACATGGACGCCGGCGCCTACACACCCGCGTCACGTCATCAATATTAGTCATGGTAACTTTTTAAAAAACGATTTAAAAAGTTGTTATGTCAATATTTTGAAGTTTATACTTTTTAAATTGACGTTTAAAAAGTTCAAACGTCAAAATTGCGACCTTAAGCAATGAAGTTCATGTTCATCAAAGTTACATAACAAGGGGGTAAAATGGTACTTACTAGCGGTTCGGGAACTAACCTTTAATAATACGATTTGTTGGTGCAAGACAAAACTACTTTTTTCAATACCATCTTCCCAGAAATATAAACCTAAAGTTGGAAATTTTGAATGCTGTTATAAATAAAAGATCCTTTTAAGTCGGATATCATTTAGCTGTAGAAATACAATGCGGATAACATAAATCCTGAACTAATAAAATATTTACCTAAAACGCCAAGAAGAATGCGATAGATAGCTTATTTACTTTAACGGTAAGCTATAAAGTACAGTACTTCCAAATTAATAATGCGCATGCAAATCTTCGCTAATTGTCGTAATCACGGAAACACGCGAATCTATGAAACGTCCCCAAAAAAAGAGCCCCAAACAATGCTTTTGCATTTTGCACCTTGTTCGAAAGAAATAGAAGTGAATATCATATTAAAGTCGGTACTCGGTACTCGGTGGCTGTCGTCGGTCCGTCAATTGTCTCTATTTTTAGCGCTTGCGCCACAAAACCTTTTATTGCGCATGTACAAATCATGTCATGCCATGGCAACGCCACAAACAAGTTGCTTATATTTGGTTACGGTCAAGTCCTAAACAGTAATTGGCGTTGCCATGGCATGACATGATTTGGACATGCGCAATAAAAGGTTTTGTGGCATCGTCTTCCGACGCTCGGGAAAAACGATCGTTGCCGAACAATGACGAAAATTTCTATGCGCATTATCACTTTGGGAGCACTGTATGTTATTGTTAGTACTAGCTGTTGGCAAGGCTTTTCTCCGTAAATAAATACTAAGATAGCCTAGTTTATTTGTACCACAAGCAGGGAATTTATCGAATCTTGTGATAGAAGGGGTGTCAAATACATAACTCGTAACTCGTAAGGTCTTATTAATAAAAATGTGCACGTTTCTGTCATTACATACATACGTACGTGGAGAGGGGCATAGTTATCTACATTATATTCATGGTGGCAATAATAAGACAGACATTGACATCCACATAGATTACCTAAGCGTGGATTAAACATTTATATCTCATTGACGGCTTAGTAGATAATATCCTTTGGTCTATGTATCCGGTATCCACTTACCGTGTGATACTTGTGGTGGGGCGGGCGCGAGGGGGAGGCGGCGGGGGGCGGGGACTCGGCGCGCCGCGACACAACGTTCATGTGCTCGTAGCTGCCCACCTGGAGAGAGATAACACGTGTTAAAGAGAGAGAGAGAAATGGAATATGAATAAACGTGACATAATGACGTTAAATACATACAAGAACTCGGGACGCTGGGGCGCTTGCCCATATAAAAGTGAAAAAAATTTATTGTAATATCAGTGGAATACGCAAAAGCGATTGACTTCTCGAGTAGCTGTGTTAACGCTTTCCATACATGTCTTTTTTTCAGTAGTTCCTTATTAAATTTCAGTTTTATTGTCTTTTATTATTGTTTTTGTCTTTTTTATTTTTAAGATCATTTTTTACTGCTTTTATGTATATATTTTTTTCTCCTTTTTTACACCCTCGAGCTAATTTCTTTAGCTATCACCTACGAATAATAAAAACTAAGGAATAGTAACTGTATCAAAAATTTGTTCCACGAGTCTACAAAATGAGTACCGAATACATGCATACTTTATGCATGTATTCGGGACACAATTTTGTGTATTTATAGAATTGACAATTATTATCAACGGCTTTATTTCGATAATTTGAGTTTTAGTTCGCAATTGCTCGTCCCTACTCCGCTTACCCTGGACTCGAGCTCCTCAGCCCTGGCCTCGGTGCTCTGTTTCTCCTCCTGTATGAGGCGGATCTCCGTGTTGATGGCGTCGAGCTGCTCCTGCAGCATGAGCGCCAGCGCAGCCGCGTCCGTGTGACCCTCCGCGCCGGAACCCTCCGAGTTCTGACGGTTAGAAAGAGATAGAGAGAATTATAGGGAACTACAGATATAGACGGAAAGAGAAAAATTATGCAACTTTCTCAACGTGTTTAACGTTAAGAAAGTTCTGATTGTTTTCGAAAAGATTAACAAATAATTGGAGATAGTCAATCACAATATTACATCGTTAGCAGTTTCACGTTGTCAATTAAAAAACAATACGTAGTGAAAAGTGTGCATAGGGCTACAGTTTCATTCAAAGTGTGCAAAAGTGAGGTAGACATAGATAGAGCGTAACCTCTGCGTCGCTGGTGACGTCGAATGCTTGTTGCACGCTCGCCAGCGCGTGCGCCTGTTGTAGCTTCTCCCACGAACCGTCCAACTGAAAAAGAAAACAAACAACCTTGATATTTTGTAAGACTTTATAAAACGGACACCTTCACTTTGATATATTATTAAACATAAGTATTTATTTACAATTTTAGCAGTAATTCTAAAACAAAATTAATATTAGTTTCATATTATACGTATAAATTGCATGCACGTAACGTGCGTGCGTGTACGCACCTTGTGCGGGTACAGTGCGGGCGGCGGCTGCGGCGCGGCGGGCGACAGCGAGCGAGTCAGCGCGTCCGTCTGCTGAATGTTGAATGCGATCTCCGCCTGCAGCATCTGGCGTTTTAGCTGCAAACAGAGCAAGTTTGTATTAGTACCAGATAGTTTACTCTTTTTTTCTCTTTTTTTAGTATCAAAGTCTAATGTTAGCTGCAAGTATGTGTAGGCTTTTTATGATCAAAATTGGCGAAGATAACGCCTACTCAGTTATCGAACATTATTAGATGAAAAGATTTTTCTGTTTCCAAATATACAGTGAGTTCCGACACTAATGTCCGAGCTTTTAATGTTGTGATGTATGATATTTTATCGACAAATTGGCTTTCTAAAAAACAAAGGCTTCTTAATGGTAAACATACAAAAGACTGACATACAATTCTGAGCCTTATCACTCTAGTAACAAGTACCTGTTCTGTCTCCATGCGCCACTTGGCCAGCTCCTTCAGTATGTCCGATTTTTCCGCTATGAGCTCGTCCGCGTACTTGCGCGTCTTCTCCAACTCCTGAGTGAGAGCATTCTTCTCGTCCAGCGAGTGCATGCGCTCCTTCAGGTGGACTTGTAGCCTGAAAATTATAAAATTTATGTTTATTTAAACCTGTAAACTGTTAAAGGGTGACAGACAGATAGACAGAAAAGACGTCAGACAGACGAAACTAGATAACATTACTTATGGTATGAATAGTTATCATTTCTCAAGTTTTTTTTTTACACTTATGACGTCTCGCTAACACTACATGCATCTCGTCTCATACTTGCGGCGCACTCGTTCGCTAAAGTCTCTGGATGCTGTTACGTGTCCTGTTCCTCTCATACTTCAATATGCTTGAGACGTTCTCGTACGCAGCCTCTGCGTACACTAGCCGCGTCCCGCTCGCACCCACACCCGTCCCGCTCACCTGTCGTTGGACTCGGAGAGCAGCTTGTCGACGGTGGCGGAGAGGCGCGTGTTGTGCTCCTCGTTCATGCGCAGGCGCTGGTTGAGGCGCATCAGCTCGGCGTTCTTCTCCTCTACGCTCGCCTCCAGCCGCTGGATGCGGTCCTCCGCGGAGCCGTGCCGCTCCTGCGCCTGCCGCAACAACGCCAGTTAGTGGGGGCACTCATCACTTGGGACTTCTTAGATACGATCACAAAACCTCTTTTTTATAAATTAACAAATGATTCTTTAGGTTACGTTTTATAATGAGTGACAAAAGCAAATGACACATTTATTTGCAACAGCGAATTGAGAGAGATTAAATTGCAAATTATACGCGAATGTGACTACCGTTGGGACTGGGAGTCTGCAAGAAGTTCTCTCTCAATCCCCCGTCGCAAGCACTACAAAGCGCGTGACAAATGAACATGAACCGTATGACAATCGCGATAAGGCACATTACCTGACTGAGCGCCTCCATGCGCGCCTTGAGCTGCTCCTCCATCTCCGGCAGCGAGGACATCTGCGCCAGCTTCTGCGTCGACAGCTCCAATTTCTCTTCTATGGCCGCAATCTTCTCTTCTTGCAGCTGCGGGTATGACGGTGAGGGTTACCGGTGTAGCTTGGCGCAATTAGTTACAAACTCAATGTCTCTAGGCGAAAACGTAAATTACGTAAGATATAAACGTAAGTCGAAAATACTCATACTCTTACGTAACGTTTGTTGTATGGAAACTCCCAATGTCTAATAGGAGCGTACATAAATCACGCAAGGAATGAGGAAGGGGGAAGGGGAAGGGGGTCAAAAATTGACATAATCTTACGTAACGCTTTTTCTATGGACGCTCCCAATGTAATTTGTTTGTCATACAAAAATGTCGCAGAGAGACATTGTAACACGGTTAAAACAGAGGTTAGTTTTGCATGACAGATTAGTATACAGAAAGCGAATTAATAGTGTGAGCTCTTAAAGTAATTTTAAATAAAAAAAAAAGAATGTGGTTTAAGATTCATTAAAGCCAGAAGTCTAATTAGTTTAGAATTTAGTTGTAAAAAATGTTCTTTTAGTATTTTCTATATTATTATAATATATTTTTAATAAACAGATTCAGGCATGCCTTAAGTAACAGTTGTGCCAAACTACGCACATGGTCAGCAAGTATACATATACTTGATCCTACGCGTGTATAACGTGTATAAGTGCAAACTTTAATTTTTGTTCTAACTTTGGAGTATGTCTTTATAAGAACATAATTATTATTACATGTTGTAAAAGGTTGGTGACTTTATTAGGCCCGTATTTGTGGTCAGTACTCATGATGCATCTCAGTCTCAAGCCACGGTTCAGGCTCTGTGATTGGTTGGCTGTCAAAATTTGGACCAATCACAGAGCCGAACCGCGTCTTGAGACCGGGTCGCATCTTAAGTACTGACCAAAAATACGGGCCTTAGTCGATTATGTTTTTAATGAGGTCAGGCCTCACTTGTATCGATTCGATATCGACTTATAGTTACCAGAGTTAACAGAACTAACCAGTGGGCCGACTCAGAAGAGATCTCCTATATATGCTTCACGTAGTATGTCATATCGGCCGGCGTGCGCCGTACTAATGCGTTATTCAGCATTGTGAAACATGTTGAAAGTGACATTCGCGCCCAACTCGCGTATTCGCCCGTTTGTTTGAAGTCGAGGTACTCCTTAGTTCTGTCTACTCTGTAGTTACTGTGTGATCACGTGGTACTGCGTGTGGTCACGTGACGTGTCATGGGGTTCTCACCTTGAGCTGCGCCTGCTTGTGCTGGAGTTCCTGTTCCAATTTCTCGTTGAGGTCGTGCAGCGAGGTGGACTCGCGCTGCGCGTTCAGGTACCGCTTCTCCAGGGTCGTGATTCGCTCCTCCTGTAATAGTTAACAATATTAGTTAGAACTAGTTGTTATTATCTAGTTATCCATTAAAAATACGTGCTGAGTAATTACTAGGTCGTTGTGTCACGTTGACATACAATAACGCTATGATATAGGGCCCGTTCGCTGCGCATTGCTCATGCAGCTAGCGTATTTTTTTTAGTAGAACGCCTCTATTCTTTAGTAAATAGTCTTCTTAACAGCTACTTTAAGATGCAGTGTAGCGTTTCTCATTGTAAATAATCAGACTTATATATAATATATTAGGATACTCCAACTAAAATGAAATCAACTGAAGTCTAAAGTATACTAGTGAGGGAATATAATTTTAATCTCTAAAGGAAGATCACCAAACGAGCAACATACTGTGTTTGGTCAGGCCGATATCCAGTCTAGCCATTACGAAACTCGCATCGGCTTCTGAAACTTCAATAGCGCGATTCAGGATTGTTCCCTGGTTCCGTCTCACATACCTGGTCCTCCTTCTGCGCGACGTTCTCTCGCAGGTCTCGCTGCAGCTTGGCCACCTCGTCCTGCTTCTTGGCCAGCTCCTTCTCACCCTTGGCCAGCTTGTCCTCGAGGTCGGTGACCTTGTTGTTGAGCTCCGCCACTCGCCGCTGCCACGAGCTCAGCTCTGCCGACTGTGTTATACAGATGTGAGTAATGGCTGACTGTGACGTCATGAGGTAGGCGATATGAATGTAAAAGAGCATCAAAATATCACGTAACCTTTTTGAAGACTATAGACCCCTCTCCCCCTTCCCGCCTGTCATGTTACGTATTACTCAAACGCTCCCCAAAACATCTCAAGGTCGTGTATTGCCCGTTCTTGATACACATTCATTTCATCAAAATTCTATATGTCACTGCGTAATGCAGAAATAAAAATGTTAAATTGACTTTCAGTATCAACAAAATATGATTAGGTCAAAATAAAGCTTATGCAATACTCGGCCTAAAGAATGAATTCTTGATTTTAAAAGTTGCCTATTTTTATAGTTTCGAAAGAAATGCTCGATATATGGGACTTTGTATTTTAAGTAATAAATGTTATTCGTTCATACAATTTACAAATTATACATACATAGCAATGATGTAATGGCTGCATTTTATTACATGTACTGTGGTCTGTGTCCATGCATACATGATATTATTTTAAAATTACATAGATAGGAATATTTAGCACTGACATTACTTAAAATTACTTAAATCTATTTACATAATAATATGGTAAGTAAATTTGCTGGTATGAAGTATGGTTCTATTGAGTAATCTATTCTAGGAATTAGGTAATGTAGTATGTGGTAACTATGGTTTGTGTCAGTTATATGTGAGGTTGTTGCATAAGTATGATGTATGTTTTGCTATCTACTGATATAATACGAATTAAAATACAATAATTAATTATTATACTTTTGTTATCGATCGCTTAAATATTATGGTACGTGAAATTATGAGTCATATTTCTTCATAATGAAGGTTTATTACTTTTTTTATAATACTTATAATATCTTATACGAACATGCGTCTACGAAATAAAGCTATAAGCATGCCAATAAATATAAATAAATTAAATAATTACGGCCAAGTCGAATGATACAGGTTTATATGTATAAAACGAGTGAATCCTAATCATATTTTTTATATTTTTATGACGTCACAAGAAATTATTCAATGTAAATAAGTGGGAATATCATGAAATTATGTCTGTACCAACGAAGAAATTGATAACAGGCAGATGGCGAACCTACGTCATTTGGTCGGGTTAGGTCAATTCAATGAAAGTCGTGATCTGTCGGCTGGGTTTGGCAAAACCCGACGAAATTACGTAGGTCCGCGATGTGCTTGTGAATCCATTTCTCTGATAGTATAAACTACCTCTGATCATGACAAGTATGTATTAATGGTAATTTTAGCATGATCATGAAATATAAATCACTCGTTAATGGATGAATATTAACGCATTAAATAAAGAGAAGGACACGTAGGGCCTGCATAAGATATAGGCTTAGGAAAAATACAATATAGAAACGATGGTGAAGTTAAAAAATAAAATCTTTGGAACAAACTACGCGACTTAAAAAAAAAAACCTTTCAAGAGCACTATTAAGTGCTCTTGAAACGTTTTTTTTTTTAATTAATGCTAATTTCAATACAAAACGAAGATTGTCCAGAACTCTTAGCAGAACGATGAGGCTTTGGTGAAATTAATAAATTTATTACCTTATTAACTACTGCATTATACCGTCAAAAATGGGTACGGTACATAAGCCTAATCATAGAGCAATAAGCTTACATAAAGGAAACGATAATTTCGTACAATCTTATTCTTACGCTAGCCTAAATTGGATGATACCATTTGTAATTCAACATCATTTCCACATAGTCACTCTATCTAAGCCCATATCACATACAGACGTTTGTCCCTTTCTATACGCGTCTGCTGACCTGTTTGGCGATAGTGTTTTGTAGTTCGGCAAGTCGCCCACCGTCCGACCCCTCCGTACTACCATCCTGCGCGCAACACCAACACAAACAACAATTAAGCTCACACACTGCCTCATGCCTTACGTCTAACGCCCGCTACACAGATGGAACTGCACAGTTCTGTCGCAGGCATATAATGGTATATGTGTCGTAGCCATCGAGTTAAACTGGCGAGCCATTTCGACACGTAATTTAAAGCCTATAAGGTCTGCCTAGGCCCATTTTTTCAACGCGCTCGAAAATTATTTTTATTTTTAATAAGATTATATTTTAATTGTTTCTAGATGTTCAACTAGAGTGCTATATTTTAGGTGCTTCTGTTTAAAGAAACTAAAATACTTAACGATAAAAGTAGCATACTTAGTTTGTTTAAAACACATGAATTCTTTATGCAGAATTATTAAAGACGACTCGAATCAGCGTTTATACAAAGGGCCTTTTGATTTATTTGAGATTGAACTGTGCAGTTTTATCGCTACGTGTGTAGAAGGACTAAGAAAGTTAGCTGTTAAAAAAGGTTGCTTCGATGTGGCACACCGCACATCAAACAAATCCATTTTAGTACAAATTCACTCTATCTGCGGTGTCTTCATTTTCCTAAGTCGCAAACAACTTTAAGATCGCTCGGTAAAAATAAAAGAGGGCACAGTGTTTGATTGAATTTGAAGAGAGAGGGAGGGAGAGGGCACGCTATTAGTAAATCGTCATTAGACGATGACATATTTAATTAATTTTATAGCTCGGTTTTTCGTAGGATGTACACAAGCGCCGATTGCTTCATACATTTTCGCCAAGCTATCATTAAGTTGTTTGCGGCTGATAATACTATATCCGCATTTGGAGTGACCCAGCACTGTGTCACTACTCACTATATGTCCCAAATTATCAAAATCTACATGATATTTAGCTGATCTTTCGTTTGATTTGGGACAATGTACAAAATAAGTAGATATCATAAAATTTCATGTGCTTTTTTGTTTTGAAAAGCCTAGAAATAAGAAGTGTTTTGTAATAGTTTCATGCACTTAGCTTCCAGTTAGGCACTCTCATGCCATTAGATCTAAAGTTTAAAACCTACAAAGAATATCAAAAGATATTCGAAATAGATTGAAATATTACAATATTACGTTGATCCATATTTTACCTTATTTTTTTAGTACCGCTTTTTTTCTCTATTTGCAAGTTTTCTAGTCAATATGAATCTTTATGTTTGTGTTTTTGTGTTTTTGTTATGTGTATGCGTGTCCTAGTGGCTTAGTATATGTATCTGTATCTTAGATCTCTGTGTGTGTTGATGAGCTATGTGTAAAGTTCACATCACCGTCCGTGTACCCGCATAGTGCATACGTATGTCACACTGTGAAGCACGTACGCAAGTACGCAATGTTGTCATTTGAATTCTTACACCGCGTAAGTCACTTTTTGGCTATTTTGAAATTTTGATGCTATTCGGTAGAAAATCGGAAGACGCATCGTATCAGCCAATCAGGAACACGTATCGTTTAACAAAAACTCCTAAAATAATTAAATAGTAAACCTGCTTTAGTACGGTAGCTATACAAAATTATGCGATTGTTTTCTCTCTCCTGAAAAGTTGTTATTTTTGACTTACACGGTGTTAGAACTTCGATGTTTAGATTATGTATGTCTGTGAGCGTGCATATGCATCTTTCTTCGTATGCCATTGCGTCTGTGTGTATCTCTGTGTATATGGTGCGCCTGTTGGTGTGTGTGTGTGTGTGTGTGTGTGTGTGTGTGTGTGTGTGTGTGTGCGGACCTTGGGCGCCTGCTGCTCGCCGTTGTCTGGTGAACCGGAGACGGTGCCGTTCTCCTTGGGCTTGTCGCCGTCCGTGCCCGACTGCTTGTACTGCTGAAGCTGGAACATCATATTACATGGTGATTAGTGGAAAGACAATAAGATCGTTTTTTTTTTTTTTTTTATGAAATAAGGGGGCAAACGAGCAAACGGGTCACCTGATGGAAAGCAACTTCCGTCGCCCATGGACACTCGCAGCATCAGAAGAGCTGCAGGTGCGTTGCCGGCCTTTTAAGAGGGAATAAGGTAATAGGGGAGGGTAGGGATGGGAAGAGAAGGGAATAGGGGAGGGAAAGGAAGGGAATAGGGTAGGGGGTTGGGCCTCCGGTAAACTCACTCACTCGGCGAAACACAGCGCAAGCGCTGTTTCACGCCGGTTTTCTGTGAGAACGTGGTATTTCTCCGGTCGAGCCGGCCCATTCGTGCCGAAGCATGGCTCTCCCACGTATAAACTGGGACTGCGCCTATTTACGCCAGTCTTGATTATTGCCAATCCTATATGTCAAAAAAATATCAAGCCTTTTCATTTATTAAGGCGAGAAACTTAAGAGCGGGCCTTAAAATTTTACTGTGTTTTCTAATAAGTATTACGATCCCGGAAGACGATTGACTTAAATGTAATTGAGATTTATTAAGGGCCTGTTTCACCACTTCCTGATAAGTGCTGGATAGGCTATCCACCACTTAACTTGACAGATAGAGTATGGAGAATCTGTCAAAAAAGTTGTGGATAGCCTATCCGGCACTTTATCAGGAAGTGGTGAAACAGGCCCTTAATCATTGTACATTTATCTGATATTTGCCTAACGGAAAACACGATTCACTTATTTTGACTCGATAGTTATATTTTTCGAAATTATGAATCTTTCTGGCCTTTTAACAAATATCTGTTACTTATTGAGTTACTATCATTAAATAACTTGCACTACTACAATCACACACTTTATAAAATAATAGCTAAATAGCTAAAGGAAATATTAGTATTGTATTTAATTTTTAAGTAATCATCAAAAACATTTTTGGGACTTGCGACCTTTACTTTCGTGCTGTAATGCGGGAGCCGTTGTAACGCGATATTGTTCACTATTAGCTGCAGCGCAAAGCACAATGCCCGGGGGCACGATTCTGGAATGTATGAATGGTGTGTAGGCGGGACTAGCGTGCTTTGATATTTCTGACAGCCCGCTCTTAAATTAATCCGTACACCCTTAGCCACCGATCTTTTACGCATATTCTAGGTTGTACGTGCGTAAAAAGTCGGAAATCCTGGGCATATGCGGGAATTTATTCAGCTATAAAGTAGGTAAAGTGGCCGAACGTGCATACATTTAAATTTTCCTACTACTAGTATAGTATCGTTACCTCCTCTTTGGTGAGAGCTAGCTCCTCCTCCAGCGCGGTGTTTCTCTCCAGCGCCACTCGCAGCCTCTCCCGAACCTGGAAAATGCGACGTTATGAAATAAGCACATGTTTTGAAAGTTTTTAAAAGAGAAAGCTCCTCCAGTAGCCCTAGCACGGCGACCAGTGGAAATGCGAAAGTATAGACAAACTGTGAATATAAACTTAAGGTGCTACAGCGCTGCTACTTTCACAGTGAACTCTCTACAAGGAACACGTACACACCCTAAACTATTATCACTTATTTTTGTTACACCCTGTATATATATTATAATTTCAAGTGAGAGCGTGAACGAGGCACTGTCAACAATAATCATTGTCATCATCTTGTAATGCGCTTTCACATATCGCCGCACAATTACAAAACCTATAATTCCATTCTAACGACACAAAACACAAAACGTAACAGAAGTGTAACTTCGCTCTTAGCAGAATGGGTTTGTTTGCAAATTCTACGTAGTCTGCTGGTTTTTACCTTCTCGTTCAACGCCTTATGGTGCTCGAACAGGTTTTCGAGCGCATTGAGCACCTACACTTGAGAGAGGCCGGGTAGCGCGGCCGCTTTACCAGCGAGCGCTCGTGACGCGACACCAGGCATTCCAGGTACTCTAGTAGCAGCTGGAGTAGGCAGTAGCAGGGTCTGTTAGTACAGTACCTTCTCGTCTAACGCCTTGTGGTGCTCGAACAGGCTCTTGAGCGCCTTGAGCACCTCCACCTCGGAGGAGACGCCGGACTGCGCGGCCGCCTGCCGCTTCACCACCGTCATGCGCAGCGAGCGCTCGTGTCGCGACACCAGGCATTCTAGGTGCTCTAGGAGCAGCTGAAATACGGGTGAACTAGTTGCAATTAGTGTTGTCAGGTTACCCCTTACTAGCCGGATAAATGGCCAGCCTAGCCGGACTGTTATATAAAAAGACCAGCGGGGCTAAAATGGTCGCATAGCAATTCCTCTCAATCAATTCACAAAATGAATTGTCAAACTGTCAAACGCACGAATGTCAAATTTAGACCAATTCAATTGGTCTTAATTCGTACTAATTTGACATTCGTGAGTTTGACCAATTCAATTGGTCTAAGTTCGTACTAATTTGACATTCGTGACTTTGACAGTTTGACAATTCATTTTGTGAATTGATTGAGAGGAATTGCTATGCGACCATTTTAGCCCCGCAGACGTTTGGTTTGTGGGGAACCAAGATTTTTGCATACAAAATAGAAAGAAAAATCTAGCTTATATAAACATAATATTTAGATCATAATATTATTTCTTGTCCCTACCTCTGCCGTTTCTTACTCTATCTTTTTTCTCTCTTTATTCAACAAAGACGTTTAGATTAAGTTGTCCTATTTTTTTAATCTAATGAATACTGGATAGAACGATCTTTGATCTACAGAGATCAAAGATAACATGATTCTATAAGAAAATGTATCTAAACTTCCTATATTACTTGTTACAGATTCATCAGTTGTAACATACCCTGGTGTTGTTCCTCTCGGCCTTGAGTTCGGAGATCTCCTCCTCTCGCTCCAGCAGCTGCTCGCGGGCAGCATTTAGCTCCTTCGTGAGGGTCGCGAACTCCTGCGAACAAACACTCAAATTAGTCTAATGTCTATGGTTTGTGACTGAGTAAATATCGCAGAAGCGATCATTATGAGACGGTGGCGAATCTGAACGCCGTTGAGATCCATGTGAGAAGTCCTAAAAAACGTCAACCTAAAGGTTGTCTTGCGTTGTAACTTTCGCGAAAATTGTTACAGTAGGTAATAGGTTTTTGGCAGGCTAGAAGATTACTCTCTAAGTTAAAGATTTCACTAGAAAGAAGGTTTTATCTTAACTCTAAGTAATAACCAATAAGTAAATAAAAATGTGAAATCGTTCATATTAATAAATTTTCACCATCTATAAGATATTTTTGTTGTATAAAATGATCACAGCGCTATTGCTAAGTGCGATGTTTAAAATTCAGAGCTCGTCCGAGAGCTACAGCTTTTACTTACTTTAATAAACTTATACCAATTTATAACGTATAGTTCATTCGCTTTGATTTTGCAGTGAGTCGTGGCCTCGTGGGTGCAAACATGAAATTTACATCGATTGTTTCTTTTGAACACTGCTATAAGTCATTGGTAATTTTCATTACCTTTAAAATGTCTACACAACTGCTGCTTAAAATAGGAGCTGGTCTAATTTACCGATTCTCTTTTTAAGAATAACAAGAAGACATATTGTGTTATGAGATCCATTTTAAAGAACCGTTTTATTAGCTGCTACTCTACCAAAGCAATGTCTTTTGATATAATAAGAAACCCTTACAATATCGATCATAGTTTTCTGGTATTGTAAATTGTCGAGTAAATATAATACACAAAATAAAAATAAACATCCCAATAGTAATAAACTGCAAAAGGTAAAACATTCAGGACAAAAAAAATACAATACATGCTTTATACTTTATTGGAAAAAGTAGGTTATAAAATGAACTGCTGCACTCTGCAGCAAAGTTAAATTAGACAAATATAAGTAACTTTCTTCTGATAATGCATAAATTATAATAGTGTTCAAGTTTCGCACTTAAAATTGGTCATTAGATAGAGAAAAAGATGATTGGCGAATTAGCCCTTGCACTATAATAGGTGGTGCTCATTTTGAAAATTCTCCGTTTATATTCCACCGCGGATGCGGCGACTGACGCTCATTATGTTGATTATTAAATATTAATCTATATATGAAATGACTTATAAAAAAGTAGCACCACCATACCACCATACCACCACCTACTATAATAATTCACTGGTCTCACAAGTCACACGCAAAAAATATTGACATCTCGTTTCCGTAAATATTATCCGGTACAACTATTATCTCTCTATTCATTCATCATCATCATCACTTGAAAAATATATAATAACTAAAGGTAATATATACACTAATTTTACAGTTGAGATATTCCCAGTCTACCACATTGCAGTAAGTACAACTAAACAATAAACAATGACCTCCCCAGGTAGGGCGTTTATACGAGCGAGTGGAAAAGCAAATCTGTTGTGTAATATAATATTTTCCAATATAATATGATTCGTGGTTGCAAGGGCCTCGCGCGCGGTCTCCAGGCCCCCGGGGTGGGTAGGGCCCCCGCGGGCCCCCGCCACATTGACGGCATTACGGCCCTGCTGTTTATCGGGCCCCGAATGATTATAACTATCAACTATTTTCGGTATTTTCCTTGTTATTTTTTATAGTTAGGAGTCTACTTTGTGTCTAAAATTTTATAAAGAAGTTATTTTAGTAAAACAATAAGAAGAATTAATGCTTACTTTCCGCCACCCAAGATCCAAAGGATACTCGTTTATACGTTTTTTAGTTTTAATATGTAGGGTAATAATAATAATAATATCTATGGACGCTTCACACCACGTCAATCTGGCCCCATGCTAAGTACCTGAAGGACTTGTGTTACGGGTACCAGACAACGGAAATATATTTAATACTTTTATACTATAATAATAATAATAATATCTATGGACGCTTCACACCACGTCAGTCTGGCCCCGTGCTAAGTACCTGAAGGACTTGTGTTACAGGTACCAGACAACGGAAATATATTTAATACTTTTATACTATACATATATTTAAGATTTTTATTATATCATAAACATATTTAATACACATCCAGACCCGGGAACATTGAAAAACTTTTTTGTTCCGTCGGCGGGATTCGAACCCGCGACCCCCGGTTTGAGCTACCAACAGCCCACCAACTAAGCCACAGAGGTCGTCAGAGGGTGACCGTAGAGAATACAAATTATTCTTACTTTATTCCTAGTTTCTCAAGGTATTCTATCAGTTAATTTTCTATAATCTATATTATTTAAAAACATCAAGCACCACTGCTGTATCTAACATCTCTAAAAGTTTACTAGTTTAAGAACCCAGCTGTTCTGGCTCTATATGTTCAATACAAGATATTGGAATCCAGGCTACTAGATTAGAATTCGTCGGTAGTGTTACATAACAGGCCAAATTTAGCCGGAGCCAAGTGGAACGTCGTGAGTCGTGACGGCCTTGGAGGCTGGAGGCTTGAGGCGACATACGCGAAATACCTCAGGGGTTTCTACTTTCTCAGCCTCTTCTCACACAAATTAACTTAAATATAACTTGACAGTAGAAATACTACACAATATTATATTATAATACTACTGTATATTGTATGCGGTATTGGTATCGGTATATCGATAGTAATCAGAAGCCACACTGAAAAATAAGTGCCGATTTAAATTGATATATCAGACACCAGATATTCTGAACTGGATAGGATAACTAAATCATTGCAGAAAGCTGATGCAAAATATTAGATATCAAAAGGATCTTTACTATCTATAAGTCGGCTCGGAAACTTTGAAAATCATTTGTTGTCGTCAGTCGTCAAAATTATTTCGAATTCTATTGCATAATTGGTTTGGCGAAACGTTACACGCCATAGCAAAATACAGTCTTGTCTAAACACACTAGGTCGAAAAAACGCGGCCGAAGTTCCGCATGATTACGCCTGCAATGTATTTTAAATTACCGATGACACACCATGCCGAAATTTTAAATTACGTCGCGTTATATTGTATGCGTTTGACATTGCTGACGTAATCATGCCGAACTTCGGCCGCGTAACTTCGGCATGGTGTGTTTAGACACTTAATCATCACACGACAGATATTTCAAAGAATTAAGTTCACTTCCAGTTGTATCTCAAATCAGAGGTAGCCGGAAGCGCACAATAGGGACAACATCCGTTAGACACAGGCGATGTTATCTCAGAGAAAACGAGCAAAAGAAACACAGACAAAAGAATAAAAGCTCGTACGTCCGCATCAAAAGCAAACATTCTCCGAGTCAATATGTTCAGTATTTTAAGCGGTAAACACCGTGAGCTAGATTACTGAAGGCTCCGGCCTCGCCTTGACTCCGGCTCGGGCACCATTAGTGCTCTTTGAGGTAAATTGGCCGGTGACGTCGTAGCCTGAGGTGCTGTTGCATATTTATTGCCCCAGAAACTTATTTTAAGACACTCAAGAAAGGGGCATATTTTTTAAATACGTGGCGCTCATGAGTCAGTATGTCGGAATCAAAACAGAATTTAAAATTGGAAAAGCTCAGCATACGCCTTCTAGCGAAAAGGTTGCGACAAGAATAAACACGAAGGCCCTCGACCCAAATAATATGGTGCATACCTTATACTGTAGTGGACATCTTATAGTATTATGTTGGGACAAATCTCAGTCAATAAGAGGTATGCACCGCTTTGGAACCTCCAAAAATAAGACTCATATTTTGTGATAAAAGTAGTTTCGCTCATTCCTTAATCTGGTGATTGTCCTAAATAAAGAATGGGCGTTCTACGTTCTTGAACGTCTTGATATCAAATGGAAACACCGCTAAACCCCTAAAAAATTTGTATGGCCGATGCCATAAATCAAAACCTGTTGATAACTCCTTACTGCACCAAAGTTGGCGCTGAAACCAGACCACAGACAATTAACCCTCGCCGTGGTTCCACTACCCTTGGCCCTAATCTCGAGGAGCTCGAGGGCTCGAGTGCGATTAATGAGATCCATTACTCTGGCTCAGCGGCGGCGGAGCCACATAATTGCGTATCAGGTGAGTGAAGGGTTAAACCTCGCTGTCAGTGTCTTCTCTTAGTAAAATTACTAAACGAAACAATATAAATTATAGAAAAAAAGTTCTGCACAAACCTTATTGTTTATGGAGCTGTCGGTGGGATCTGAACTATGTATTAGTCACGGCTATTAAGAAAAAGTGTTTGCTGTGGTTCGTTCTGCTTTGATAGCTGGTGACATTGGCAGCTGATACAAGGGAATTAGATTGTGTTTAAATGGGTATATAGAGATTAGAGAGTAATAAAGTTTTACTTCTTGTCGCTTATGGACAACTTCACACTTTAGATGTCACATGACATTCCATACAAGTACATACATAATGCTGAGAATTACCTGCAGCAGCGCGGTGTGCACACGGCAGGTGCACACGGCGCCATTCTTGCGCGAGCACGGCGCGCCGAGCAGCGCGCACGCGCCGCCGCCGCGCAGCATCACGCGCGACCATCGCACGCGACCATCACATGCGCAGCCACCACTCCATCGCGTCTTGGGCACTGTTCATTGCTGCTTTTTATCGTTTTATCGCGTTTCGAGAAGTGTTCATTTGTTTGGTCGCGTCTCCAGCACTGTTCATCTCTTTTAATTTGTTTTATTACGACTTTAACACACTGATACTATTGCCTCATCGCGCCTTGACCCTTGTTCATCGTTGTTACTAGTGTTAAACCACGTCTTGAATAATGTTAATTGCTTTTACTATTGTTATATCGAATCTTAAACACTGGTCACCGCTGTCACTATAGTTTTCTCGCGTTTTTAGGACTGTTCATTGCTGTAACTTTGCATATTTCATCGCGATACACCAAGCATTTTTCAATCAATATTATCGCGAATCACCGAGTATTTCTCGATCACTATTGTTTTATTACACCTTAATATACTTTTACCGCTGCTTCATCGTCACTCTGCATATTTCCAATTGTGTTTTTAATTCGATTTGTCCAGGTCGTTCGAATTAATATTCCAATCGAGACGTTCATCGCTTGCTTTTGTTTTTCGGTTCGCTACATCCCGCTGGTCGTCGGGCGTTTTATTGTGCCGTATAAATATTTAAAACGTTAAACAAATTAGTTTTTCTCCAATTTTTCTCTACGAAAACAATGAAATTTAACATTTTTGCATGCGATAGTCAAAAATATTATTGGGTTTATTCAAGAGCAATTTACAATCTGCTTTTATTTTCGTAAAAATTCTAGATAAAGTTGAAACTTTCTTTGCAATATTATCTCTGCGATAACTTACACAATAATTTTAACAAAAATAAACTACTTTAAACAGTAGGTATTTACTATTTACTAATCATGGGAACACCTTTGAAGTGTCCTCTTTCCACCAAAAAAAAAAGTAATCAAAATCGGTTTATAAACAGCGAAGTTATCAGCGAACAAAAAAAAAACATACATATATACCTACGGTCAAATTAAGAAACCTCCACCTTTTTGAGGTCGGTCAAAAAGATGTCCACAAGACTACGCCTCATCAATTGGACGCCACATCGTCACGTGATATTGATTCCCCACAAAGCCCACCGCCCTCGTAAAGCATGCCAATTACCGGCGCTGCCCGCTGGGACGCCGCCGCCGCCGCTGAGTGCCGCCTGCCTTATTGACATCGACCTACATGTGACGTTATTAGTTGAGAGCGTTTTGGACGTGGGCTTATGGCGCGTGTGTTTACAAGGAAGAATACATAATGATTGTAATACAAAGGCCTTACAGGATGTCTTTTGTTGGAGGTTTGGTTTAACCATACGGACATTTAAATCTTGTCCCAGGCACTACAGTATTTGAGGAGTGGTTACTTAGCTCTGAAAATACTGTTAGCCCAGGAAAATTAAACATTCGACCTCGGAATAATTCGCATAGAGCTGAAAATTTGTAGAGGTGTTAAATACACCATTATAAATAAAACCTCAAAAGTCCCCGGCGATCCTCCTTGTGCTAAAAATTTTATTCAAGGTCAAAATGAGGTTTTTCCCGTTTTTTTCTCAAACGGTGTACCGTTTGTATAAAATGTATTTTATCATAAAAATAGGCACAAGATTGTAGATCATAGAATTTTCTACAAAAAACTTTTTTTTCGTACGACTTACCATTCCTTATAAAGCGGGCTTAAAGTTTGGTAAAATCATATATCTATGTAAGGTCAATGTGTGGAAGTCCGTCTGGGAGGTAAGTCCGTCTAGCGGCAATAACTTCCATATTTGAACGACTAGTTTCATATGGCTCAGTGGATAAAACAATATTGCAGAGTTAGTTTGACCTAAGAAACAAACATGTCGCTACTAACTACCTGTTACGAAAAAAACGTTCTGACATTTTTTGCCGTTTTGTACTCGCAGTCGGAGTGTAAGTCTCTGCCAAAAAAGAAAAAATTAAAAAAAGTGGAAATACGAAGGAGTTTTTGGAGTTTCTTGGATTAAGTAAGTAATTTAGTGATCCTTTTACTTATTACTGGTGTTCAATTCGTTAATATCGCTTTAATTTTCTTATTATCACCTGCAACATATGTCTTACCTAAAATTGCAATAATCGGGAAGTCCGTCTAGGGAAATATTATTGCATAAGGAAAGGCCGTCATATGCCGGTCTTGCCTCGAATCAGATATTGTCAACCTTTTCAAACCTACATGTATTTATACTAGATCACTCATTGCCCAAATTTTACTGCACGAAAAGAGCGTACTCCTTTTTAAAAAGTCGGCAGCGCACTTGTGACACTGACTCCCCTGGTGATACAGGTGTCCAACGGCGACTGTAGTTCACTTACTATCAGGGGATCCGTTTCCTCGTCTGCCCGCTTTATCGTAAACAAAAAAAACTTGTAAAAAAAACTTTTTTTTTTGTAATGAGATAATTATTCGTTTCAGATTTATACACGTCATGAAGAGATGCCAGATCTACTAGATGTTGATTGTTTTTTGCAAAAAAATTATTTAATAAGTTTGAACCAACAAAATTTAAAGTGGCCTTGGTTAACAACTCACTTCATACTAATTGTAGCCTGGTTCACAAGTGCCATTTCGAAACCTGAAATCCACCACCGAAAATTATGATTTTGGGCTCATTCAATTTGGAATGGCATCTAGAACATCTATCAAAAGTCCAACGGGGGCTGATAAAAATTATAAGTAGAGGAGTATGTTGAAAAATGTCTTATCGCATAAATGATAATAAAGCAAAAATGTTGATTTTGCCGGCACTAATTGAAGACGTGAGTGGAAGAATCGAACAAGTAACATTTCGTAATATACGGACAATAACTCATTTTTTCCCTAATTATTTTAATAAAACTTGTAACTTATCTACTTCATAACCTAGCTAATATATCTGGCTACACATATAATCCATAGTTTTTCTATTTCAAATAATTTTTCCGGCCCTAAAGCCTCCATTTAAGCAAAAAAACGGGAAGTTTTTTCATGTTACTTACCTTATTCTTCCACTCACGTCTTGAATTATTATAATTTTGAATTTGTAATAAACATTTTGGTTTATATTTAATGTTTAATTTTTCAAAAAATTCGCTACAATTTTAATGAAAATGTTTGCAACCACTTAGACTTACGATATGACGGACTTGCCTTAAAATGATTTAAATTTAATTTTCTCTGGAATGCGAACCTTATTACCGACACCTTAAACACATATTTGAATGGCCGTTTTGCGGCTCTGCTAGAAACTGTTGCCATCCATATTACTTCACAAGTTAGGGCTATATTGCTACTAGACGGACTTACCTCAAACTGTAAGGGAAGTCCGTCTACACGCCGAGTTTTTAAAAAATACCACGTTAATAAAAAAATACTGCAACTAAGATTATTTTTAGATCATTATAGGTCTAATTAATATATAGCCTATAATTTCCAATGACACAAGTTACTTTAAAAAGCGAATCTCAAGTCAATAAATTATGTTAAACTTTAATTTTAGAAAAGTATGCCGGACTTCCACACATTGACCTTACTTATATAAACCAATGAATTTGTGGAACTACTGGTTCGAATTAAAAAAATATTTTTAGGTTGGATAGTCTTATATATCGAGGAAGGCTTTAGGCCTTTAACATCACGCTGCGACCACTAGGAGGTAAGAAATAGATGAAGATGTAAAAAAACGGGGAACATTATTTGAAAGGTTTTATCTCACGAACTGCTGAAGCAATTTATTTCAGGAAAATGTACGGTTTCCGTGAAATTCATAATTAAGGCGGGCGGAGTCGCGCGTAATGTCTAGTACTACATACTAGGATTATTTAAAAATTCTCGGCCTGACATACTTCTGAGCGACTTGCAAGCGTCCTGTCGCTCTTCGCGACTTGAAAAACTTAGGTTTGGCAAGTCACGCAAAAGTATGTTCGGTTGAGAACTTTTCAAACAACCCTCGTATACAGCTGTAGTACTGAAAGTTCCGCTCCGCCTGCGTTTATTATGCATTTCACGGAATCAGTTCATTTTTCCGAAAAGAATAGCCTGTTTCTTTTCGTGGTCTACTCTATATCTGTAATATATAATATATATAATATCTGTAACATAAATATTGCTTCAGCAGTTTATGAGATAAGCCCTTTCAAATAATTTTCCCCGTTTTTCCACATTTTCCTGTTTCTTTGCTCCTATTGGTCGCAATGTAATGTTATATCGCTCAAGTCTTCCTCGATAAATAAGACTATCCAACACAAAGCGAATATTTCAATTCGAACCAGTAGTTCCACAAATTCTTTAGCATTATAATATTAGTATAGATATGATTTTCCCAAACATTAAACCCGCTATGAAGGAATGGTAAGTCGTATGAAAAAAGTGTCTGATGCCTGTTTTCACCAACCGCCTCCTAACGCTAAGTATTCCATAGCGGTCATTAGGGGTACCTATCCTTCAAGATTTTACTAATTTTTGTGTATCACCTACGTCCTTTAGGGATAAGAACTTCTGTAAAACATACATTTTTTCAAAACTGTGTTCATTTTAAGAGATACATCCCTAAAAGATCGCTAGGGAACACTTAGCGTTAGGAGGCGATTGGTGAAAACAGGCATGAATATTTTTTGTAGATAATGGTATGATCTACAATCTTGTCCTACCGATTTTTATGATAAAATGTACCGTTTGAAAAAGAAACGGGAAAAACCTCATTTTCATACACTTTGATCTTGAATAAAATTTTTAGCACAAGGAGGATCACCGGGGACTTTTGAGGTGTATTTAACGTCTTTACCAATTTTTAGCCCTATGCGAATTATTCCGAGGTTACGATTTTTTTGCGTCTAATTAGATCACGTATCATGCGAGAGCAATGCGATAGCAATTATTGCGCGATAATTGCTCTAAAATCGCAATTACGTATCACGTATCAGCCAAAACAATACGATTGCAATCGATCGCTTACATGATACCATTGTTTTTATACCCAGCAATCGATCGCGCGATTAGTGCTAGTGGATTGTTGATCTCTATTTTTACGTGATAGCCCTGCGGCCTATGTATAAAGCGTGTCCCAGACAGACGCGGCCTGCGGTGGCGGTGGCGGTCAGTTGGATGACTTGAGAGTTCTAGGAACGACACAGACACACGCGGCCACGCGGCCAAGCCATTCAACTGACCGCCACCGCCACCGCCACCGCAGTCCGCGTCTATCTGGGAGACGCTTAAATCATCCACAACAGATGCAAAGGCCTAGTTTTTTTGTTGGAGGATCCTCACAGGATAGTTTCCGTAGGTGGATTATGCAATTATACAATGGAAATAGTGCAGTGCAAAAGTGTGTTTCATTTATGTTGATTGAATAAGACGCCCAGTCCAAAATTTTTAGAGCTAGATACTAAAATTGGTACTCCCTATTTCTGCATCTACAAAGAATCGATTTTCAAAATTCTACCCCTAACTTTCAGGACTTTAAAAGACGATCAAAGTCCATACTTTAGGTACACCTGTCATTTCTCGTGGGCTTCGGGAAAAAACTAATCGCAAAACCTAATTAGACAAATATTGTGAGATTTCTGAGCCGTACCCAGATAAGGGTTTGGAGTCCCTAATCAGGGTCGGGGCTCAGTTTTTACAGGGTCCGTGTATCTGTAATTACATCTGACTGGGTCGTCCCGTCTCCGACTGTAATTACGTGATTACAGGGACCGGTGACGGGGAGATTCGAGGTTGAAACTGTAAGAGGATTACAGCGGAGGCCAAAGGTCAAAAACACATATGCAACATAATACTCATTATTATGTGTAGGTAAAATATTTAGATTGTACTATCAGAGAAGTTAGTTCATAGGCAGATGGCGGACCAACGTAATTTGGTCTGTTTATGTCAAACCCTGCCGACAGATCACGACTAACATTGAATTGTCATAGCCCGACCAAATGACTTAGGTCCGTCATCTGCCTATGAATCAATTTCTTCGATGGTACATTTATCTTAGAGAGACTGCCTCGACTCTCTCGCCACATCTACTAAAAAATAAATACTTATAACACCTATTAAACCCAGTTTTAATAGGTGTTATAAGTGCCTTTCCACACATAAACTGCTGAGATGATTTTAATTAAATTTCATATTGAAATACTTTTAATCCCGGGAAACTGGAAAGGACATAAAATAACTTTTAACTTGAAACAATGAAGGCTTTTTTTTTGTAAGATGTTGCAGGCGACACCTAGTTTATTTAATAAAGTGATAACCATTCATTCATTCATTCGCAAATAAAATGACACTTTACAAGTTCGCAACAAAAGTTCCTTATAAAAGTGGGAGAAAAGGACATCATAATGCGATTTTTTCAGTCGAGTGAAAATAATGTTCGTCACAAAACGTCCTGCAGCAATCTCTCGCGCCGAACAAAGGGCGGAGCCGGCAAATTGAAACGGAAAACCGTTCTATGCCCCGTTCCGGCACAGTATAAATATCATACCGTAGGCCATGGCAACTCTGAGACAGTAACTAGCGCTACTACTTGTGACCTTGACGTCCTCGCTTGCGAGTGGAAGTAACTAGCGAAACTGGAAGGGAAATCCTCGCACATGTATTGTACACACAACGAAATCGGCAAATACTCGTAGCCTGAACTACACACGCATTAGCTCCCCTCACTCCAAAGAGATCTCAAAATTAAAATCAAAAAAATTAAATTAAGAAATTAAAAAAAAACCCGCCTAACAACTTTAAAAAGTAATGAAATAATATTTACTGACTTTAAGTTTAAATAATTCCTAAGCGTAAAGTAATATTTTAGTCCATAATTGTTGTAAAGGTGTGTCGGGAGACCGCCAAGTAAACTCCGACAACGGCGACTTTTGCATTTTGTATCGCACGTCGCTGATTGTCTCGATTCGGTTCGCTGTGAACTGACCCTTAAGGCGAGAATTTACCTCAATTCCAAAACGATAACCTTGCGAACGCGAATGCCAAGCGTGTACGCATCGCAATAAGATTCATTTTAGCTTAGCATAAAATTGTAAGTTACGACGGGCGGATCTTCTCTATTTTATTTTTCGTGTGTTTTTTTTAAATATCTTTCGAAATAAATATTAAGAAAAAAGATTATTCATATGAGACCTTTTAAAATATATTCATTGACAATTTATTAAAATAAAATGTAAGTTATTCTTGTTACTACTTATATTTCGATGACAAAGAGTTTTGTCGGAGGCGAGTTTGTAAATTAATTACAGCGAAAGTATTTTTTTTTTATTAAAATGTTTTTGATTTAAACCCTTTTAAATATTGTGCTCTATATCTCATATTTTTTTACATTTCGTTATTATATTGGAACTAGGTAAATCGGGTATCAAGAAATAACAAAATGGGGTTTCAGCCCCCCTTAAACTATAATGTTATGTGAAATCAAACATCTACATTAGCGGTAGAATCCAGGTGATGCTGCAGCAGCAGCATGTAAATATTTACTGTTTATCTACGTCTTACTGGCTGTCGCAATTAAAATGAGCCCAAACACGAAAGCTCTGCTCTAAGATGGCGAGGAGTTGGGTATCCTATTGATTACCAGGTGATGCTGCAGCACCAGGTCAACTTTCCAATAATGTGTATATACAATGTGTGCCGACACCGGTGTCCGATCCTTTAATGTCATGATGTATGGCATATTTTATTGACAAATTGGCTTTCACATTTTTTTTCTCCAATATTTGAAAAAACCTTTTTTTTCTCTAGATCTCATACTAATCTGACCAATACTTCATAAGAAACTCGTTATAACTTCTAAGCTATCTGACTTAGAGCACAGAAGTATAGGAACTTATTTAAGATGAAAACCTCCTCTATCTTTTTAGAATAAAAAAGAACCAGTTTAATGCGCTAGATTATTCGCAATTTTATTAAAAAATGACAATAGTCTCACGGAACTCCAAATCATAATTCCACATTAGGAAAACTAGTACGGAAAACATGCATATGCGGCCTAACTTGTCCACCAACAAAAGACTTTATACCATACTCTAGAGTCTAGACCCTAGAGGTACACCCTGCCTCCGCGGTGTCGGCTTACATTAAAAGCCCCGGTCTGTTATCACGCGACCTCGACGTCATAACACGATCACCACCGGAGCCCCACAGTCTTTGTGAAGCCCGAGGACTCGCCAAGTGACCCGCCACTCAATATATTAAGACCCCCTTAAAGTTATACTACTTTCATAAGCGTGATAGTTTGTTTCGCTTTCATGCAAAAACTACGAATGGATTTTAAATGTCGTTTTAGTTTGTACTTTAACCCCCTTACTAATAAACGTTGTATAAGCTTTGAATAGTTATACAGTGTTTTGTTCCTGTCACACAAGTGAAGTTTTTAATTGGATTGAAGAAGACAAAACACTGTATAACTATTCAAAGCTTATACAGCGTTTATTAGTAAGGGGGATAGAATTTAGGGGTAGTTTACAAAGGCGTAAGATCTGGAGTAACATATAGAATACTGTTGTATCTCACAGAAAACACAACACCGAATTAGTGTAGTCTTTCTGTGAGATACTATAGTAATCCTTACTAATATTATGTCTTTATCCATCTGTCTGTCTATCACTTCTTAACGCTTAAACCGCTAGACTGAGTTTGATGAAATTTGGTATGGAGATACTTTAAGTCCCGGGAAAGAACATAGGATACTTTTCATCCCGGAAAATTGTACGACTTCCAAAACTTTACTTTAAAAATTGTACGGTTGTAAACGAGCTGCGGAACGGAGTTACGGGCATCAAATAGTAACCTATAAACTATTGAAAACTCTGCAAGCCTTTGAACTTTGAAAGGACCAGCTTTACAATTCTGCTATGGAAGTTTTGTTGCTCACAAACGCACTTCTAGTTCTTTTAATGTTTATATTTCAAAAGCGAGTGTTCCTATTCATAATACGACCGTTTACAAACATCACACTTACAGCAGTTTTCGTCACAATTAAAACAAAAAAAAAAAACAGCGGCCATTACCGACAGGAGCAAAACTATACTGCGACAAGCGGAGTTTTAATTCAGACCTTTATGTCTATTATATAAGGATCATTTTAATATAAACTCAGGTAAATAACTCAGAACGGTCATCGGACCAAGTACTAGAAGTAGAGTATAAACTTGTATTTTATCTTTGTGCAAGCTTTTATACAACAGATCGTGTGCTAAAGACATCATCTAGCACACGATCTAAAGAGAAACTTCGAATGAATTCGACGTACAAGTTTTAGTTTTCCTCTTTTAGTTGCACTTCGTATATTTCTTTGTTTTCACAATGAATAATCGAGAATAAAAGTTTGATTTATAGTATATGGAATTGTTTGTTTTAATTGTATCGAAAACCGATTTCTGTGAACTGCAGGAATGGTTGACACAACGCATAGCTAATGAAGATTTCTGACTGAAGTTTATCAATTCACTAGCGTTTTGGATTACCTGAAGCATACGGAAAATGTTAACCAATCAACAACGCCGTTGAATATATACTCGTGCCCAAAAACCTCAGAACACTAGACATTAGTGAAATGTTGATGAAAGTTAAATTAAGGTTTACCATTTATGACGAATAAAAAAAAAACTTCTTGGTAGATCTCGTTCAAACCAATTCTCGTTGGTAGTTTTTATAGTAAGGTACATCATATATTTTTTTTAGACTTGTCATCTTTAGAAGTTAGAGGGGGGAGGGACATTTTACCACTTTGGAAGAGTCTCTCTCGCAAACTATTCAGGTTAGAAAAAACTGATATTAGAAACCTCAATATGATTTTTGAAGACATATCCATAGATACCCCACACGCATAGGTTAGATGAAAAAAAATATTTTTTTATTCAGTTGTACCTATGGGGACCCCTAAAATTTTAAATATTTTTTTCCATTATTGTATCAAAATCTTAATGCGGTTCACAGACTACATCTACTTACCAAGTTTCAATAGTATAGCTCTTATAGTTTCGGAAAAAAGAGGCTGTGACATACGGACGGACGTCTGTCCGTCCGTATGTCGGAACCCTTATAGATTCGTCATATCTGTCTGTCTAGACAGATATGACGAATCTATAAGGGTTCCGTTTTTTGCCATTTGGCTACGGAACCCTAAAAATGGAATTGTAACAGACATACATTTTAACTTGTCTGTCAAAACTATCGATGACAATTTGACTGAGCCCCATGTATCGGGGTCAGCGTGGGGCAGCGGGGTGGAAGTGCGTTTCCGGCCCACCAGCCACGTTAGCCGTCTTTGGCTAACGACTCGTGTTACCCCGGCCCCCGGGTGTTGTTGGTTCACGGGTGTTTAGGTTAATATGTTTGGGTGTTATTGGTTATTGTAGTGGTTCCGGGGCGATTCTTGCTTAGTAATATTGTAAATGTAAATGACTGTATGTTTTTAATTCTAAACATTATTTACACAAATTGATATTATAGTCTGCAACTTTGATGAGCACAAATAGTGGTTTGCGTCGATGAATTAGTAGCGCGAAAGAGGGAGAGAGTTCTCATATTTATGAAACTATTATTGCGACTTGATAAATTTAGCCATACTTCCTTTTCTAGGTATCGCAGATCGCACGCCTTGGATATCTACACTATACATGTCATACCACTGTGTAAGACTTTGGAATTTAGAATCTAGCTCTAGGTCACGAAGTTACGTAAGTCGTTAGCGAGACCAAACAGTACGGACGTGACCTAAACATGCTCTACTCATTAGGTAGCCAAATCTTATTATAAGCCGAGCTATAATACACGGCGTCTTACAACCGCGCGTAGGACGTGCTGAGAACTCGAAAATTGACGAGTATATTTAACGCTTTAAATAAGTTAACCATATTAATAGTATATCCTGGACAATAAACGAATTTTGGTGCAACTGAGTTGCCGGCGTCATCCAGTTATTAATAAAAGACAATCTACGGTGCAAATCTTCACTATGCGCTTCTGAATACACGCGTCCCTTACACGCTTAAACTACGGTGCTATCGCCAAAAATATTATATTTGTATCAGCATTTTTGATTTTCACTGTAGATCGTTGACGAAATAAGACCATTTTTTGTTAATTTCCAAGTTTTCATTTTGTAAAATGTTCTCAATTTCTGTAAGTTGTCAACCCTACTCTTCCTTCAACGCCGTAGCCGCAAAGTGTTACATTTTTCAAACATATCTCAACCATGCCTAGAAGCCAGACTTCAAATCCTTTTTCCGCCGTAAGTCGACACGTGTAACTGTTCTTTCCTTTACAAGACCACTCGAAGCCACAAGGTTACAAATTTAAAATTCTTCAATTAAGCTTGACTTTTATTTTTTTAATCAAAGCCTGTGTCTTTGATTTTCACTCAAACAGCTAATATCAGCTGTTTCGATCTGAGCGGGGCACGCACAAAGCTCGTGAACACTCATTCTTATTGACTAAGCAATAACGTACATATTAGCACGTCCGACATTCCACTAGAGTTAGCTCTTATGTCTATGTCAGTAAGGTTCAAAACTCGCATGTCCTGTTTCTGTCAAGATGAAAGCGGCGCATCAGCTGTCACCGACAAAGGGATACAAGGCTTTGCAGGCGGCTTCCCTCGGGAATGCGTCTTTATTGCGAGGTAATCATTGTTTATTGTCATACTAGTAGGTCAAGTGAAATTACATCATATCCTGCTACTACTAATAATAATAAATAACTCCCACACCGGTTTCGGTGACCGTGGCCGGTTTCATTGAAACTAAGCCAGTTACGCAGGAGTAATTTAAGAGTGCCCAAGTATGTTCGCAGTACACAAGAGCACTCTCTATTCCTTTACTCTCATTAAGTGGCATAACCCAGTAGGACGGACAACCGACACGACTGGCGAGAGATCAGGCGCGGGACCAACTTTTTACATGCCCATCCGACGCATGGATCATCTTACTTGTCAGACAATCAGGTGATCAGCCTGCATTGTCCTAGCCAAACTTGGAAATAACATGTTTCCAATGCGGGAATCGACCCCACGACCTCCGAGTCAAGAGCCACGCTCTAAACCACCGCACCACAGAGGCGTACATCCTGCTACTAAGTGTGCTAGAAACATGGACAGTTTTATTTTAATACAGATAAGAATGGATATTTGAGACACTTTCGCGCAAAAGTTACTACACAGTTTGTAATGGGATTTTATATAATAATAATAGTTTAGATTTCCACAATAAAATAGCGCATAATGTGTTTCATTCCGAAAAGTTTCCTTGAAATAAAATTTGTAGCCATGATTCGATACTATCAAAATTGAAAAACTTCATTATCATCCGATTGCAAGTCTTAGCACAGTATCACCACAATCGCATCACAATGAACATACTCACTTTCGTCCTGAATGTCCGGGCACCCGGGTACCAGCTGATCTAATTTCGGATAACCAATATATGGCCGCTAAGCGGTATCCTGTTTGTTCATTCTATTTGTTCAGGACATCGATAACCCCCCCCGCAAGAGGGTAGGGGGGAGGTCGTCACGTCGTCAATAAATAATAATGAGTGGACGAAAAATTGTCTTTATCTCGTGTGATGGGCGCGGTCGCCGATATAGAGAATAGAGATAGATAAAACGTAAGGATATTCCTTCTCTTGATTCTACTGTCCTACAGTATTGTAGTATAGGTATATCTGTATACCTAATAATAAATATTACCACTGTGAATTTAACAATAAAAAATAAATTTAATAAAATTTCTGTCCTCTTTGCTACGCCGTCGCTACGACGTAGCTCGTCTACGAAACGGCGTAGCACAGCGCTACGATATTTTGTAGCCGTGCTACGAAATATATATAGCGGAGTCAAGACTTGTATTTCTTCACGAAACTTATTCATAAAATTACATTGAAGTCAAAATTAGATTATTAATCAATAAAATATGTGAAGCAATTACAAAATGTTTCCCGCAACATCGTTGCGCAAAAATGTAGCTACTTATCTTTCAGGGATAAAATTATACTTCATCTTTTTTCCAGGACTCAAAGTATCCGCGCACCAAATAACACATTACAGAACGGTATAGCGTAAAGAAATTTCACAGGCAGATAATCTTTCGCATGGAAAACATTAGGATAGATTGTTAGCGTTAAATTCACTTCACACTGAAACATTTCACACATTATCAGAACAATAAGGATATCACGCTGTAGGGCGGTGTGCGAAGTTGCATGGCTCGCCGCGCCCAAACGTCAGTCGCCGCGAATTTCGATCGCGTGCATATGCATGCGGCCGTGGAGCATGCATATGCACGCGGGTGTACGCGAGGCGTAGTAGGGATGGTTCGTTAGTAAAAAAGTGTAACCCCAAAATCGTGACCAACTATATTCGCTAAGCGATAAAATATTACTAAAATCATATTAACAGATTTTTGTTTTTGGATACCACTACCTTCGATCCTGGGGACATAGGATATACATTTGCAGAAATGTGAGATGGCCAATGGCCGTAAAAAAGCGATTAAAAATAATGTTGTTATATTATATTTTTTACAGATAAATGGAAAAAGAAATACGAATAGTGTTATGAATGAAGTTATGTTCTTTAGATCATTTAGAACAAGACTGCATTCATAATTCAACAAAAAAAAATGTTTGTGGGTTAGTACACAAAAGCTTAACAGCGACCAAATCAGGTAAATTCAGATTTGTGTCTTTTGCTGTTTAAAGTTAGCTAGATTTCAGTGTGAAGTCACGCTAAGAGGAGTCGGGGTAAATGTATTCTACTAACGAAGGCTGTCCCAGTGGCTCAGTGCGGGGACAATGGGCGCATCCGGTGCGGACTCGCTTGTAAGCCCGCAGGCACAGCCATATAATTATCTTATTCCCGTGATACTATTGTTATTATGTATCATTTTCACCGACTTCTAAAAAGGAGGTTCGATGTTCGGCTGTATATGTATTCTTTAATGGAATGTCTACACTCTACACTCATTGGATTTTAGCACTAGAGTTTCTAGAAATAGTTAAGAAATTCTAGAAATAGTAACCCAATCGTCATAGATCTAGCCAATAATGCTTTCAGAGGCATTGCTGTAGCCCTGCGGTGGGCAAACGTAGACATTATAAAATTACATACATAAACTACCAATACTAAGTTACCAATAATAAAGATTAGCATATTACATACCCAATCAGAAAGTCCACGTAATTTGAGTTATCTTATGAACGGTTTGTATTTTTTTGTTTACAAGACGTAACATAAAAATCTTAATTTTACACGCAGTAAACACAACATATTCTTCGAGACGGTCACAAGCCACAAGCATAAATTTCTAACATAGAATATTAAGCAAAGGCTTAAAACGTAAGAAGCCTAGTCTGAGATCCCCCACCCCCCCAGCGCGTAGTCAATTAAAACCGGGTTGCGGGGAGAAGGGGGGGGGGGGGAGGCCAGCCGTGAATGGCGTGAATTAATCAGCGCTCGCCGCGGGCGCCAGCTCTTAGACTATAACGTTTGAGCGCGTTCATAGCACAGCGCTAATCACTTTGTGATATAAATTAGTAGAAGCTCAGCAGCAGCACGATAAAGATATAATGCATATATTATATGAATACGAAAGTGTGTCTGTCTGTTACCTCTTCACGCTTAAACCGCTGAACCGATTTTGTAATTTCGTATGGAGATATTTTGATACCCGGAAAATGACATGGGATAGTTTGTATTCCGGATAAATGTACGGTTCCCACACGATAAAAGAAGTTGCGGGCATCAACTAGAGTATATATTTGAATTTTGAAAGTTGAAAAAGACAGCTTTCTTGTAACTTAATACTATGGTCCAAACCGCGGCGTTCAAAAAATTTTGTGACTAGCTTCTTGGTTTGAACCATAAAATATCGTAAAACCTAAACGTATGACGACCTTATTTAAAGTAACATAATTACACGTCTTATGATCATAAAAACATGCATCATAATATTAAAATGAATTTAACAGCTTAAAGAAGTAGAAAAAGTTAAGATTGAGCAAAAAAAGACTTTTCTTGCACAAACTTACGTAAAGTTACAAAATTACAGTCGCAGTCAATAAAACATGCACAATATTATAGTTCGGCTAACTTTTACGCTACTTACACTAGCCCGCCATATTGGCTAAGTAACTCACAGGTATATTAAGAGCATAAACTCTAAACGAAGCCAACTTAAGACCCATTAACGGCCCACAGCCGGCATTGAGTAGAAAAAACTAGTCATATGTTATAAAACTTTGCCAATTTATATTTTCTTTTCGCAATTTCCTCGTAGGACCGGCATCATTAGGAATTATTTATAAGGATGTCTTTATATAAAGATGTCGACGAGCCTATCTGAATGGATGTAAGAACTGTTTTTACTTTTTATAGACCGAAGTTGTAAACACTTGGTTTCTATAGCGAAGAAAAAAGGTATAATCTTTTTAATTTTATAAAATATACCTACGACTATCAGCTCCGATATATTTAGAAATTCATACTAATATTATAAATTCGAAAGCGTGTCTACCTGTTCGTGTGTCTGTTACCTTAACGCTTAAACTCCTGAATTATCTATAGTTTATTATAGACGTGGATTCAATGTGATACAAAAACACACGTTCATCCTCGGGAAAAGGCATGGGATAGTTTTTAACCCCAAAAATTAAGATACGTTTTAACCGCGTTAAAAAAATACTGCGCGAAAAGTTTCGCACAACATCTCGTAAATGTATTAAAGATGTACAATAGATGATATAGATTTTCATCAATTTGTGGATTTATCAAGGCATCCCAATATCACGACATCACGAAATTCGTGTAAAATACTACTCGGAGATCCCCGAAAAGGTCATCGACTCCTTTTTATGGCGAGGTTTTTATGGCAGGCGGTGTACACGTACAAATGGCTTAAATATTTAATATTATATTGTTGGGCCGCATTGTGGGGCGACAATGGTGTCTGCGGCTCTGCGGGCTGCGGCGCGGTCAAAGTGTGCTTACATCATTAAAAATGGCCGCCACCAGCTGACTTCAATTGTAAAAAAAATAATCAGTCTTAAATATTTTAATTAGTAATAGCTTAAAAAATCGGCCAAGTGCGAGTTGTACTCGCGCACGAAGGGTTCCGTACCACTACAGAGCAAAAATAGGCTAAAAATTGATTTTTTTGTATGGGAGCCCCCCTCAATTATTTAATTTATTTAAATTTTATAATTAATAATTAAAGTACAAATACAATTAAGTATTTTGAGAACATTTCAATTGCCTATGTGTTGCCGTTATTGATTAAGAGCAAAAAATAGCAAAAAAAACACGTTTGTTGTATGGGAGTCCCCCTTAAATATTTATTTTATTTTATTATTAGTATTTGTTACAGCGGCAACACAAATACACAATCTGTGAAAATTTCAGAAGTCTAGCTATAGCGGTTCTTGAGTTACAGCCTGGTGACAGACAGACGGACAGACGGACAGACATCGAAGTCTTAGTAATAGGATCCCGTTTTTACCCTTTGGGTACGGAACCCTAAAAAGATATTAACAATATAATATAAAATATAATATGAAACTGTTTAACACATCAACCTCAAAACTTCTACTTCTTAAATAAAAGCTTTTCTATTCGCTTCGATAGGTTTATGGCGTTAGGTTCGAGTAGCTTTTTGTGAGGAAGGAAGCTTCATCTATTATACTACAAACCCTGCAAACCTAACGTTAAATAGAACGATCGTGTGATAGAGATAAAACCCTAAAACATTTGTGATCATAGAGTATTTAAGACTGAGAAAATCTATATACAATGTGTCCCGACACCGGTGTCCGATCCATTAATGTCATATTATGTATGGCATATTTTAACGACAAATTGGCTCTCAAATTTTTTCTCTTTCTTACAGTTATGAAATGGCAGCCATTTTAGTTTTTTTCGGACTTTCACACTAATCTGACCAATACTTCTCATTATGAACATCATATAAAGACAAAACAGGTCTCATTTGATAGGTAATCTTGTGGACTACGCTTACACAAATTAATCAAATTCAAATTATTTATTAAGCATTCAATAATATACAATAGTATAAAAGCTAGGTAGCGTACATCACGTCGTCTAATCCCATGCTAATTAAAAACTTGTGTTACGGCAATCAGACAACGGATGTAGGACAACGGACAACGGACTCAAGGTGTAGGTGGTCTTCTCGCGGATGTAGTTTACCACGTCTTCGTCACGGACCAGTGCAGGCGCGACACGTAGAGCGGCGTCGCGCGCACCTCGCTGCGCAACATGTTATGAATTTCGTGGAATAAAACATAGAAAAACCAAATTTTAAGGAAAAAAAATTGTGTATTTTTCAATTAATGGCTTTTAGTTAAAAATTTAGCGCATTAAACTAGTTTCTTTTTTATTTTAAAAAGATAGAGGAGGGTTTTATCTTAAATAAGTACCTTCACTTCTATAGTTAGTTACTTAGTCAAATAGTTTAGAAGTTTTGTCCAAGTTTTGGTCAGATTAGTATGAGAGCTAGAGATTTTTTTTTTTCAAAAGTTAGAGAAAAAAAATATTAGGGGCCAATTTGTCAATAAAATAGGCCATACATCATAACATTAAAGGGTCGAACACCGGTGTTGGGACACATTGTATAAATAAAAATGAATTTTCAATTTTGTTGGTCTCGCTAAAACTTGAGAAAGGCTGAACCGATTTGGCTCATTTCAGTCTTGAAATATTCGTGGAAGTCCAGGAATATTTATATTAGGAGGGTTGAAGTGATACGAAGTTTACCAGGTCATCTAGTATATGATATGAACATTGAGCATAATATTATGGACCACATAATATGAGATATGACACACGTGGTGAAGCCAAATTTATAAATTTTTATTCAAACAGCTTATATTTCTCACGAAAATTCCGGATAAAAAACCTTCAGGGGTCTATTATCTGACAGACGCGCACATTAGGTTCACTTAGCCCTTCAGGGTACCTGATCTGGGGACGCCTCAAGGTCGCGTTCGACATCCGAACAGGGGTTCGGACGTGCGAGGAATAAAGACTAAACTTAACAGACCCTCAAAGCCTACTCAAACTAACTTTACACCTGAAAGGGACCTAATAACTAACGTTATTCGTGCAAATAACGCGCCTTCAATATGACGATGGATTCGGAATCTTAATTTAATGTTTTTTGGTCGGCTATAAAAGGCTACAGTCTGGTAATTTTTTGTAAAGGGGCAAACGAGCAAACTGATCACCTGATGGAAAGCGATCGGAGGAGTTACAAGTTGCCTGCCTTTTATAATTGCATTAATAATTGCATTCACCGAACATATAACTTCTCGATCCTGGTTAGCTAATAAGTTCGAATTGATTCGATTCTCGATTCTCGGAAGTAAGAGCCTGTTGGTCGGCCTCTAAACGTAAGCTCAAGTTGTACAAATACAAACGATCACGAACGTGTCGAGGAGCATATTCTTCTTAAATTGCCCATGATCGACGATCTGAATAATGTAGATCACTGTTATTGATATACAAGATGTTTAAAATAAGGTATCGTAAACCAAAAGGGGTGACTTAGGAATGACCCCTGAACAACTTTGTCACTTGACCAACAAAGTTTCTATAGAGAATCATTTTTTTTTGCGAATTTCTAAAAGTCGTAGAACAAAAGTTGTTCAGAATGACCCCCTGAGTCACCCCCTTTCGGCTTACTATACCATATTTGAAACATCCTGTATATAGATGCCTATTCATGGTAGCAATCAACGGCCCAACGCAGGGTCGGATTTATATTTTTTATGAGTATAGGCCACTTTAATTTTACCGCACGTCTATGTACGAACTCTGCCGCCATCCTAGGACGCTGCCGCCTCCCCTAGGACGCCATAGGGCGCTGCCGTCCAAGGTCATGGGCCATGGCCTATACTGCCTATACATAAATCCAGAGCTGGCCCAACGTGAAGATGAACCTATAATATATTGTTCTAAGCAAATACTCACAGATATCTAATGAGATATCTGTGAGTAAAATATATAATAAGATATCTTACACAATATGCTTATATACTCAAGTCAAATATCACTAAGTTCTAACTCTCATGAGGCAATAACACAGTTGTATGTAAACATACCTCGAGACATATTATATGACTTTAAATAGACGTGTTTATTAACACATATTATTTGAATAGATACCAACTTGAGTAATGAGTAGTTGATTAAGTTGTCGTAGTGATAAGGGCCATTCATATATTACGTAACACGAATTAAATGTTGTTCGATCTCCCGGAACGTTCTAGCAAAATCAAAAATCAGATTCAAAATTGTTTTATTTCTGAATAAATTTAAAATAAATATTTTTAAAATGTCCTACATGGTGTCTACCACCGGTTCGAGAACAAACCCAGCGAGAAGAACCGGCGTAAGAAACTCGCAAGCATTACTCTTAATTGATGTTTTTTTTATATTTGAATCCAAATATGGAATGAGTTGTTTTTATACTATTATGTAAGTAAAAGATCACACTTATAATAATATACACGAAAGCTTGCACTTACGTATATTTAAATCGTTTTCGTTCAGAAACTACCGAACAGATTCTAATCAAATTTGGGATCAGAACTTTTTATTCCGAAAAAGTTTTTTTGAACCGTTGGATACTGTAATAAGGAGGTTTTATCTGTCAACTATAAAGCTAACGTTAAAATTGAGAAAGAGTAACACGTCGCTGTAGTATAGAGTATAGTGTTCGCTAAGTAGTTTCTCAAGCTCTTCACGCATCGTAACCTTCATATTGTGTGCTAGCACTATAAACTAAAATCTATTCCCTGAATGCAACTCATTCAGCTGCACAGTGACTGGAGTAATGAATTTTGTTTTGGAGCTGCCAGATTTATGCCATAAATATTCTTATGTGGTCGGCATAGAGGTCCTATCGGAGGTAATATAAGAGCGGTCCGTAGACGGAGTGCAGTGAATGAAGACACTTAGGACGATCGATCGTCTATTTCGACCAATTTTGGCCAGGGCTGCCACTTACTGTATTGAATAGACGAGATTCTAAGTGGCTTTCCGACACTTCTACAACCTTATTCAGACGTAGTACTGTAATATGGTTGTAAGTATACCAATAGAGCTTTTTTTTATTAATACTCCCTCTATATCTACATGGCCATTGATACATTAAACTGGATATTTAGAATTTTATTTCGGATTTAAGCTCTATAACTATATGTCCCGCTTAAAGATTTTTCAGAGGAAAACATCTTGTAAGGCTTAGTCCTTGCCTGTCACTTTTACTTAATAAAGTATGTGCTACTTTTACTAAACTGGTGAATGAGCAGCCATATTTATTAAGTAATAAAATATAGATTTCCTAAAATCTATGGCCACTTTACATAAAAACGGGCAGGGCAAAACTTTCTAGTTTTTCATGTGAAGTGATAGTAGCTCATCTCTTTGTACCAGTGCGTTACATGATTATTTTGCTATATTGATTTTAATATTTTTTATAAAAAAAATTATATGTAGGTACTATAAAACATCCAACACACGCGACCACACGCGAGCGCGGTTATGAGATCGATTCTGTGACAACTTTGAAAATACTCCACATAACAGTTTGTCGGCGCGCGGCCGTCAGCTGGCGCGACCGCACTACACCTGTGCAGGGGCGTAGCTAGGTGTATGGGAGCCCTGATAAAAAAAGGGCAGTAATAATATGATGACCAATGAGTAACGAAATTACTCAACGGCTTACTTGTAGCGACTCCGCCACACTCAAAGCGATTTACTATTCCTTAACTTAACCGTAACTTAACTAAACCTTATTTTATGAAGAGTTTGAACTTTATTTAAAAACTTCATTAAAAAAAAAATTATATCTAAATTCCCAGGGCCATCTAACTTTAGGACCCCCAATGCTACGCCACTGGCAACTCGGCAACGGTCCGTAACATATGACGGGTCGGTCGGGTTATTTCGGTCGACGCTTTTTATTTCGCCATATACAGTCAATAGATAGCAGATACTATCATCAGAACCCTTAGTCAAATTGCATTTGATAATTTCGATATAGTAAAGCTACCTTTGCAGTCACTCCAATCACTTGAAATATGTACAGTCGAAAAAATTCTTACAATACAATTTATTATCGCAAAGTTTCCACGCTAGAGGCAGCACCAGCATAGATACTAAACGAAAGGTTAGACGTTTGACAATCTTTCTGTACACATTCTGATATGACGTGTGCAACATGTCTATTTATTATTTACTGTATGTGCTGGTAGCGCCCTCTGCTTCGATCTTTGCGTGATTTTCTCTATTGTCTGAATTAAAATCAACATGTTTCATTAAATTCCAACCCTGGGAATTTAATGAAACACTAAACTTAAACATAAGAAGGACATGAACAAGTCCTGAAATGACTCCGTCTGAATGTCTGAAACGAGTCCCGTTGTTTCTGAGATTTCAAACAATACTTCATTCAATTCCTATTATAAAATTTCCAAGGACTTGAAGAATTTAATTTTAAAATTCATTTTGCGTCTCTTATAGAATTACTTGCGAAACTTTCTATTTGTGTTGCTAAAGTGTTGGAAATGGAAAGGGGCTACGCTTAATTTGATGAAACTACTCATAACTAGGCTATTGAGAATTCGTGATGACATTAATATTTAATTTTAATATCTGGGTGCTTAGTCAAGTTGCATTCGAGAATATTCTCTGCAGTTAGCAATCAAACTTCGATAGAGCGATTCGGTATTCTGCTCTTTTTGATCCCCTAAACGTTAATAATAAATTACAAGCTGGCAGATTTTCAGACCCACCGACTAAGTATACAAAATTTGACCATCATTGGTCCGGCCGTTTAGTAGAAGTGCGGCAACATACACCGCGGGAATTTTATACGTAAGATAATTTCACTATTTCTATTCTCAAGGCTGCAAAGGTAGCTTTTCAAAGCATATAATATACATATTGATCTAACAAGCAATTCGGCATGTCGGTCTAACTCAGTTCAACTGTCGTGTAGCCGTAGTCGATTCCGATCCGAACACGAACGACGCCGACATCATATCGACACGATACGACGATTATGTTGTCATCATTATCAACTTAAGAGTCTCCAGTAGATCGAGGGAGAGAGAGAGAGAGACAAATATCGTAATCACATAATATATTCGTGATTTCTTGTACTGGTCTATCATGGATCAGCGTAAAAAAACCCACCACACATTAATATTTCCTACCACTGCTACTCCTGTAAACTAGGATCAACAGCGGTAACCAACCACAAAAAAGCATTTTGATATGATCTGGGGATCTGGGGCTTCTGAAGGACTAAACTGTCTTGAGATCCGTAACTAAATTAACCGGAAGAAAGTTGATAGGATTGAGAAGTGCAGTGGGAATATTAGATGTAAATACCATGGTATATCACGATATTGAGAACACTTCCACGTAAGCATTTGGCAGCTAATCGCCCCAACACCAGTTATCCAATTGCCACAATTAATGGCCGTTTCGCAGTAGGGGTCGCGGTGTCAAGCTACATGGTGCCCTTTAGTGGGTCAAACAATTATTTAATCAAACTTGTTAGTGGATTTTAATAGACCTCGATTGCTCTATTGGTTTTCTAAATATTTTTATTGATATTTATTGCGAGTAATTATAGTTTCAACTTTGGAGAATTTATATGACTAAATTGATCTGTAGCTCGCTTGTTGACTTGTTTTTATAAAATTTGATCCATAAACTATGAATATTCGTACCATTTAAATGGGATATAGAAAATATACAATGTCACAATTTTGTTGCCTAGCTATATTTCGGTTTACAAAGACTGATATTAAGATGGTCAAATTATCTTTTTATTTATGTAAGTAAGTCAAACTTGATCCCGAAACGCTTAACATTTCCATTCCACCTAAGCTCGTCCTTACTCCAAACACGATAACTATTAATCTCATTTAAGTATGAAAAGTAGTAAAATTCGTCCCATTTATCTCGCTCATTATGTGTCTCATCCTGTGACGTAACACCGGCGCCCCCCGCCGCCCCCTCAGGTATCTATGACGCGACGCACTCAGTGGCGTAGTTACACTAACGAGCCTATCGGTGAACGTTAATTAATGGCGTTTTTCAACTTACCCGCGCGATATCCGCGTGAACGAGCCGACAAATTGAGCTTATGAATTGAGCGTCGATCATATTCTGTATGTGTGGCGTTTGCAGAAAAATAACTTTATTAATAAGTTTACTGCTGGAATTATGATCATCTATAGCAGCGGTCAGCAACAGGCGAACCGCGGTCCGTTTGCGGACCGCAAAAGGTCGAATCTCGGACCGCGAAATATTGTAATGTATTTTGTACCAAGTATCAATTAATACATAGATAATAATATCTACTGACGCTTCACACCACGTCAGTCTGGCCCCGTGCTAAGTACCTGAAGGACTTGTGTTACAGGTACCAGACAACGAAAATATATTTAATACTTTTATACTATACATTTGAGCCACAGAGGTCGTCAAGATAAGGTATACCTTTATTAATTAAAATAATATTTTTAAGCTACATAGGACAAGTGTTTTTTCTGGACCTCTTAAAATTTTTTCCACAGAATCCGGACCCCACCTAAAACTACTAGCCGACCCCTGATCTATAGTGTATATGTATAATACCTTAGATCGAAATTAAGAATGGTCGTAGATGATATTAAAATAATTGATCCTTTTAGAGCAAAATTATTAGCTAATTAAAAGAAACTACAGAAAAAAGTACAAAACCTGGCATTATACAAAACTTTTCAAAAGGAAAACAATAATTATCATTATTAACGAATTTGGAACTCCAGGAGGCTCCAGATGGCATTACGGAAGATTTTTCAACGTCCATCGGAATCCAACAGGATTACACGTAATATGACAGGTAGCTTACAGTAATGACTCATATTAAATTCATTTACCGAATTCTGGTTGAATTTTAAACTTGACAGATGTCATAATCTTACGTCACTATGGCGGATTGTTCGCAGTGTAAGTTCTACCTACTGATTCGTAATTGCCGATGTTTGTCCATCATGGACAGAGCGCTCAATATCAATTTATATCTATTCCCGTCATGAAAATTCTAAAAAAAAAAAAAAAACAGTAGCCGAGATAAATTGCACATTGCGCCGAATACGCGTCAAGATTTATTCGATCCGATGTATTTCCGATCCGGCTAACTTTATTTGAATTGCTATACCTAGATTGATGATACGTTTCAAATATTAATAAAAATTCCCGAGTTAGTTATCAAAAATTTGATGACACTACAAAACTAAATCATTTTTCGTTCAATAGTTATCGCTATAGTTATATATGTACACTTTATAACAGCTACAATAATATAGCTTTATACTATCGTATTTACACAGATAACTTAATATCATAACCACTTTCACATCCACTTAAATTTGGCACCGTCACACGCCTGTTGATATCAAAAGCAAGCGATGGCCCTGTACATACCCAAATCCCAACAATATACAAACACTTAAAGCACTGGCAGGTAAGAACACTGGCTTTAAAAAATAAAATACTGGCCACTGAGATTTATAAAAAAACTTAAAAACTGGCCACTTATGAAAAAAACACTCGCGTTTTGAATATGGAACGGGGCGGGCGGCCGTCGCGGGCTGCAGCCGCTTCTGACGCCGCCGCCGCGTGGCCGCCTCGAGTTATGCGGATCCTTAATCTCTTAATGTACGCTGGAGAACTGCTTAAATATGGACGCCCCACTAAATTCGCATGCCGTATTCTAGTCCCTACAATTAGTGAAACGGATAGTAGCACTAAGTTTTTTTAACTGTGCTAATGAGAATTCACACTGTAAATTCTTGCGCTAAATGGACGCTGTTACGCATTTGTGTATCATCCCACAAGAAAATTACGAATTGAGTTATGAATGCAGTTATGTTCTTTAGATCATTTAGAACAATATTGCATTCATAACTCGACAAAAAAATTTGTGGGTTGTTTCACAAATGCTTAACAGGCGACCAAATTACATTTTAAGGACCACTTGCGGTAATATGGTGATTTCTAATTTTTTATAAAGAATTTTATAAAGAAGACTACAGTAATTGTGACAGGTTTTTTTTAATGTCTATAATATGGTTACATAGCACAAACGACATTCGCGGAACAGTCGACCTAGAAGGCTTAGAAAGGATAATTATATTCCTACCATATGCTAACCCTTAGCCTAAAATATATTTTTTGTGTACAGATGATGCTATAATAAACCTTACCGTAGCATAATAAATTAACATAAAAATTACATACCGTGTGGTCCGGACCGAATGGTCAACATTCGTCCAAATGTTTGAAGTCGTTTAAAATTTCGGAAGCATTTTAAAATCCATACTAATATAATAAAATATGCGAAAGTGTGTCTGTCTGTCTGTTAGCTCTCCACGCCCAAACAGTTAAACTGATTTGCTGAAATTTGGTGTGGAGATACCTTGAGTCCCGGGAAAAGACATTTAGGCTGCGTTTCCACAGATGTGTTGCGAGGAATGTGTTTTTAAGATCCAATAGAATCGCTGCGCTGAGCGAGGTCACGCCAATGAAGCGATTCTTCTTAAAAACACATTCCTCGCAACACCTCTCTGGTGGAAACGCAGGCCTTATCCCAAAAAAATGTAAGAACGAATTTTGGCGCAACGGAGTTGCGGGCGTCATCTGGTTTATAATAATAAATCAAAAATGGCTTATTAGTTACACGTTCGCCATGATGAACAAATACAGGCGATAACGAACGTGTATAGAGAATCAGTCGTCTTTAATTGCTGATGATCAACGTTTATTGTGAACATTACAGACAACTTGAGCAATCATGGTTATCCTCCACGTTGGCCTACCAACGTGGAGAAGCACCTTTAGATGAAAAATATTATTTTTATTAAGTCATAAATAAAATGCTTTCTTTTGGGTTTCTACTGTATCCTTTGCATTTTGGCTTACAGCAGTTACTCAAATATTTATTTAACTCACTACTTATTTGTTAACATTGTGTATTTTTTCCTTGCATTAAGAATATTGTTAGTAAATATTTAAAAGCGATGAACTGTACGGCGTACGCGCTGATTATTCAAATGTATTTATTTATCTTGGAGCGCTGAACGATGAACCTCGAGTAAACATTATTTATTCATAAGAAATCTCTTCGGAAAACTTACGACGATCTTGTTAAGTCACTTGCATATAAATGTGTCCGACACTTAGTTATAACATTGATTTTATATTACTAACCTAGTTAAACTTTACTTGTATTAAGGCCTGTTTCACCACTTACTAATAATTGCCGGACAGGCTATCCACAACTTATCTGACAGATAGAGTATGGAGTGGTGGTGATTTAACATTAATTTATTAGATTTAACATCCACTACTGTTAGATTCACATCTTTATTTCAATCGTATAACCTTAACAGTTTGTTTCAGGAACCTACAAGAGTCTGTGAGATTACAGCCACTTATATTGACAATATATTTACTAATCTTATTCCTGTTACAAAAGAAATAATTAATAAGCTAAGTTCTGATGACTGTGGACAAATAGCTTCTTTTAATATGAAATGTGATAGTGATGCGAAGAAAAGTCTTGTGTTTATTCTGATGAAGCTTTTAATAAATTATTTAAGGTGATAAGAACTCAATTTAATTCAATATTTACTTCTAAAACGGTTAGAAACAGTAATAAAAAAACTAAATTTATTGAATGGGCAACAAAAGGGATTAAAATTAGTAGGAAAAGATTATATGAACTATATGATGAAAGGTGTATTAACAATAGTGAAGCATTTAAAGCATATGTTAAAAACTACTCAAAAACCTTTAGAAAAGCTTGTAAAGCTGCAAAAGCCCTGTACATAAAAAATAAAATTAAAAACTCTAAAAATAAAATAAAAACAACATGGCAGGTAATAGCTGATGAGACTGGAAATGTATCCTGTCGCAGCTCTGATTTTGAACTATACTTTGAAAATAAAAAGATTACTAATGATCAAGAAGTTGCGACGGTCTTTGAAAAGTTTTTTGCTGACATTCCGGTCTCAACGACTAAAAATTTAAATTCTTCACCTGAAGCTGCCGAAAAGCTACTCTGAGACAATGTAAAGGAGTGTGATGTCAATTTTCAGTTTAGAGAAATTAACCCCAGAGATATTATTGATACCTTTAAACTGTTGAATATAAAAAATACTGCTGATCTCTGGGGCATGTCTACAAAAATTATTAAATCAATAATTGACATCGTAGCTCCTCATCTAGCAATGATTTTTAATGACTGCATAAAAAATGGTGTTTTTCCTGACTTAATGAAGCATAGCAAGATTGTTCCTTTATTCAAAGCCGGAACTAAATCGGATCCCACGAATTTCAGGCCTATATCGATTCTACCGACCTTTAGTAAAATATTTGAAAAAAATATTTTAAAACAATTACTAGTACAATTTAATTCAAATAATTTGCTACACGATAACCAATACGGATTTACTAAGGGTCGATCCACAACGGATGCTGGTATAGGACTTCTTTGTAGTATTTTTGAAGCTTGGGAGGAGTCGCAGGATGCCTTAGGTGTGTTTTGCGATCTCTCCAAAGCCTTCGATTGTGTTGAGTATTCTACATTGATCAGGAAACTGCGCCACTACGGCATAAAGGACTCTGCTCTAAGCCTTTTGACTTCTTACCTTAAAAATAGGACTCAAAGGGTTGAGGTAAATGGTAAAAGGTCCAATGGAACCAAAATAGAATTAGGTGTCCCACAGGGATCTATATTAGGCCCATTTCTTTTTCTCATCTATATAAATGACTTACCTTATCTAGTAAAGGATAATAATAATGAGATAGTGCTTTTTGCTGATGACACTTCACTTATTTTTAAAGTGAAGCGACAACAGTCGAACTACGACGAGGTAAACAGTGCTCTCTCAAAAATAGTACATTGGTTTAATGTTAATAACTTACTATTAAATTCTAGTAAAACTAAATGTATAAAGTTTACTTTGCCCAATGTTAGGCAAGTCCAAACCAATGTACTATTAAATGATGAGAAGATGAATTTGGTAGATAACACTGTATTCCTAGGTATTACACTTGACAGTAAATTACAGTGGGGTCCTCACATTGCTAATCTTGCAGGTAGGCTAAGTTCTGCAGCATATGCAGTCAGAAAAATTAGAGAAATTTCTGACGAAGACACGGCACGATTAGTATATTTTAGTATTTTCATAGTAGGATGTCATATGGAATCCTTTTATGGGGAAACGCTGCCGACATTAATACAATATTTGTGCTGCAGAAGCGAGCCATACGTTCTATTTATAAAATGTCTGCTTTAGAATCTCTGAGAGATAAATTTAAAGAAATTGGTATTCTAATTGTTGCTTCTCAATACATTTTGGATAATGTAATATATGTTAGAAAAAATATAAGTAAATTTAAAGTTAAAAGTGACATTCACTGTAGAAATACTAGAAATAAGCACAAGCTAGATATACCGGTGATCAGACTTAGTAAAGTCAGTAAATCCTTTAAAGGTCAATGTATACGCCTTTACAATAAAATCCCAGAAAACGTTCAAAATCTTTCCATTAATAAATTTAAAAAAGTAGTCAAAGAGCGTTTGAGTGCCAAAGCCAATTATAAGGTCAATGATTTCATAAACGATGGCACATCTTGGGAGTAGGATGGCTTCTTGCAAGGCTACTTCTACATTAGTGTTACATGACTTACAATTATGTTGACATTGTATAATTTTAAGTTACAACATTGTAAATTTTATTTAAAAAGATTAATTTTTTTTCTCACTTTTTTTGGTAAAAAAGTGGGCCCCGTGCGAGTTTCTTCCGGTTCTTCTCGCCGGGTTAGATCCCGAACCGGTGGTAGGCACCATGTAGTATCAACATTCTGAAAGCATTTTTTTAAAATATATTCAGAAATAAAACTATTTTATTTTTATTTTTATAGTGTCGGTCAGATAAGCTATGGATAGCCTATCCGGCACTTATCAGTAAGTGGTGATACAGCCCCTAGGGCCTAACACTAGTAAAATAACCTAGTCATAAGTAATAGTACTTACTAGACTAAGCAGCAATCAATGAAAGCTGCAAAAAATAAAATTTTGATGACAGAAATCCATAATAATGAATAATATTGGAAGTATTATAAGTTATAACAAATCATTTACAATTACATACATACATTTGACGACCTCTGTGGCTCAATTGGTTGAGTAAGGAGCTTAAGTCGGGGGTCGCGGGTTCGAATCCCGCCGACGGAACAAAAAGTTTTCAATGTTCCCGGGTCTGGATGTGTATTAAATATGTGTATGATATTATAAAAATCTTAAATATATTATGTATAGTATAAAAGTATTAAATATATTTCCGTTGTCTGGTACCTGTAACACAAGTCCATCAGGTACTTAGCACGGGGCCAGACTGACGTGGTGTGAAGCGTCCATAGATATTATTATTATTATATTATTCTGAACTTTGTAATGCAAATTATTTGAAAAATATGACGATAACTTTTATAAATACGAAGGTGTCAATAGTTAATTGCTAAGTCCACAGTAATGTTTAATCGGTGTTAGTTGTTACGGCCCGGTAACCTGACAATTAGTCACACGGCATGTGACGTGCGCGGTGCGACCTACACCACAACGCCCGATGTCATCCGACACGCATAGACAAATGAGCATACATAAAATCAATTTTAAACAAGAATACGGCTGAACCGAATTATCTAACTTCAGTTTTGAAATATTATTATAATTAAATAGGGAGGGAAGCAATACGGAATTCACCGGGTCAACAGTATTCTAATAGGGAGGGAAGCAATACGGAATTCACCGGGTCAACAGTGTTCTAATAGGGAGGGAAGCAATACGGAATTCACCGGGTCAACAGTGTTCTAATAGGGAGGGAAGCAATACGGAATTCACCGGGTCAACAGTGTTCTAATAGGGAGGGAAGCAATACGGAATTCACCGGGTCAACAGTGTTCTAATAGGGAGGGAAGCAATACGGAATTCACCGGGTCAACAGTGTTCTAATAGGGAGGGAAGCAATACGGAATTCACCGGGTCAACAGTGTTCTAATAGGGAGGGAAGCAATACGGAATTCACCGGGTCAACAGTGTTCTAATAGGGAGGGAAGCAATACGGAATTCACCGGGTCAACAGTGTTCTAATAGGGAGGGAAGCAATACGGAATTCACCGGGTCAACAGTGTTCTAATAGGGAGGGAAGCAATACGGAATTCACCGGGTTAACAGTGTTCTAATTTTTATTAGAACACTACTACTACTACTACTAACTACGATCCGTTGAGTCTTTGTTTCAAATGAGCGTTTTCGATATTTCATTTGCCACCAGGAGGCAGACGTTAAGCAGCTGTCAAATGCTACGAACTTAAAAACACTCACTAGTGTAACAAACAAACACACATACATATACAGCGAAAATCACAACCCCTCTTACACCGTAGTCGAGTAAACCGCTGAGGTATCTCTCGTTTATCTCACTCCGTTACATCAGATATCTCAGAGAACGTCGCTTACAAAAAATATATTTAATTCAACATTTCCTCAGCGTAAGAACGCTCTCTAGAGATCGGTGTTGCGTCCATTTATCTGTCTGTCTGTGTCTGTCTGCGCGAGACGCGGCGGTAACAAGATACACACAATATCTAGGTCTTTTAACGTTTTTGTGGAACTTCTAAAATTGTTAAATTGGTTCGTTTACTTTTTTATATTACATTTTAAGTCAACACACAACCTTGCATACAATATTTGCGTGAATAAAGTTATTTAGTCTATAGTCAGGACAATTTAAGGTGGCACCAGCGGTCATTGACCTTTCTAGTCTAGGAGCTATGTGAAAAATACACGCAGTGCATTCTGTTAACTTAAGAATAAACTTGAATTTTTGTATAGAAACAGACTATAATAGTGTCATCGGAAAACATCTTCGTAAGTCACGACGTCGTCAACGTGGAATGGTGCGGTAACGTGGCACGCACGGTACGTTGACGTGACGTGAAAATTTACGTCAACGTAACGTGAAAATGCACGTCACGGTGTAGCAACATGTTTGTCTTTTTCTTTCTTAAATCTCTCTCTCTCTCTCTCTGTCTTCTTAACAATAGCAGAAGCAGAATACTTGTAAAACTACTACATTCTTCACTACTTATCTAGATATGGACCGCACAATACGTATTATGCTTCTGCTATTGTTAAGAAGACGGAGAGAGATTTAAGAAAAAAAAGACGTAAAATGTTTCTACACCGTGACGTGCATTTTCACGTTACGTTGACGTAAATTTTCACGTTACGTCAACGTACCGTTCCACGTTGACGACGTCGTGACGTGGGGATGTGGATCGGCCGTTACTCTTCGTATGATAATCTCCAATATTAATATGAGTTTGAAATGATATAATTCATACTCAGTTCACATCGTGTATGTAAAATACGAAATCGCCCTTTGACTAGAAATATCTGTCACTTCATTGTCAATCGCGGTTTGTATAGAAAACGACGAAATATGACAAGTTTTTTGACAGGGAGTCAATGACCGCTACAGACAGAATTCCGCGATTTGAGAATAGTTCCAGTACATCAAGTAGTAAGCCCCAGTGAACTCGGATTCAATTCAGAGAGATCAGCGGATCACATAACCTTGAAACCCGCGCCTAATGGAGCAATCCTCGCGCGGGGGAGGTGGGGCATCCTAGATCACGAGTGAAATGGCCGTACCTAGAGGATACTAGGCATGATTTTCAAGTGCTAATGTCTCAAAAAGTTCGAATATATTGACTTCTCGTTTTTTACTTATGCACGAAAATAATGTTAACGCGCTCCTATCGAATGTATCTATAACACTTTCTTATATGGAAGGATACTGATCATTTTATAACTTTGGGCGTTGTATAACTTCGAAAAATTAGACATATTTTATTGTAATATCAAATATGCCTGGCCAAATAGACATTGCGATTTGCGCACCCATTAATGAGGACTAAAGCTAAAGACGAAGAAAGAAGAAGCCTGACATTGCAGTTTAATAGAGACTGAAATTCCGTAGAGAAAATGTTTAGTCTAATTGAGAAGAAAGGATCCTAGTATTTTAGGACATACAGAGGAAAATGGGGTCATGGGGAGAGTGGGGAGTCACGGTGTACCGCCACGCCGGTGTTAAGACGCGCTAATGTAATTGAAAATACTGACGATTCATTTGTCAGATTGATACGCCGCGGCTGGCGGATCCTAAAACTATTGGATACGCGGGATAAGAAATTCAGGAAGCCTTCGAGAAATACAAGACTAATGCTTTTGTATTATTTGGAGATTTTATTCATTCACATGATTGTACAAAGTTGTTACAAAACACATAATATAGATATTACTTGAAGCAATGTGTGTAAATGTTACTTGAATGTTAAACAACTAACATGCAGTAAGCTGTAGGCGAAATAATAGTATATATTAAATTAATAATTATTTATCGTTTAAGAAGCCATGAAATAATCATATATATTAATACGCGAACGAAAAACTTTGGATCCCTTTTGACGAAAAATACGGAAACGTAGATGAATGAAATTTCGCACAGTTATAATTTATATGGTGAAGGAGTGCATCGAGCTAATATTATTTTGAAATTATGCTTTTATCATACATTTTTTTTACAAATAAAACATTACACACACTACAATGTGCACACTACCATCTTTTTGAATGACAAGCCTATACATTATACATACGAATTATACTGGATTGTTGTTTTTTTTTTTTTTTTATTAAATCTGAAATAGTCAATACTTTAAACGGTGAGCCAAAAGAAGATAATTAAATTTAAGCACGAATTTCGACCATTGGGCGATCTCTAGTAATTATAAATTCACACATTACCAAAAAGTATACGAAAATCTGCAAGGAACTGCGTAGCGCTGTAGCTCGTAGGCCGTAGCACAGTCGTAGACCTGCTACGAGCTTGCTACGCGCCACGTAGACCGAGCTACGACGCTCTACAGCGTAGAGTGCTACATAGCTCGTGCTGCGGTGGAGTTAACAGATCGTGTTGTGGTTTTAGGGCCTTACTGCCGCACTCAGAGACATTAATTAATTATGATTAACCTTCAATTTAATGAAGAGTTTGACAGATAATGTATGGAGCTAATGTCAAAATATTTAAGTGATAAATGTTCCACTCTGAGTGCGGCAGTTAGTGTGAGATATTAAATGATTACTTAATTTTAATTTAATGAAGATTTGACATAAACTTTATACATTATCTGTCAAATTCTTTATTAAATTAAAGTCAAGAAATCATTAAAATCTCCGAGTGCGGCCGTTACGTTTGAAACGTAAATAAGGATTAGCTGACAACGGTAACGCGACGCTGGGCGGCACATAAAAATAATAATAATTATAATTTAATTTTAGTTACTGTACAAGATTACAAAAACTATTAAAACTGGATTTCAATGACAGCACAAGATTACGCAGTTTAGTTCTAATATCATCTACAACCACGGGACATCGTCATACTAATTTCAATTCAACGGCCACTCAACATAGCTTGTTAACGGCGTGTTAGGTGTAATTAATGCTGACCATACGTCACACGGTCGTATACTGCCCGCCGCAAGTTGAGGGGGTAGGAGAGGGGTAGGGGGAGAGAGGGGAGGTGCTGGCAGTGCGCCCGGCCGCGGACATTAACACAGGCACCAATTATCACCACGAGTTACAGCTGTGATCGCCGATACATGTTGTTGTTCATCATGAAATGCTATTGATATTTTGGACATGTATTAATAAACGTTCAGTAGTGGACGACAATAGGCTGATAATGATTAATATAAGGCGGCGGTTATATAAAGTGTGCTTAATCAATAAGTAACCTTTAGAAGGTTCAGCTTTGCCACAGTAAAGCTGTTAGAAAAACTGAAAGATTTTAGGGACAAGGGAACATATTTTGGTTGTCCTTCATTTATTCACTGCTGCTGCTCTCATGCTGCTTCAAATTATAGCAACAATGCAGATTAATAATTATTACCAGCAAAAAACTCATGTCTGACTTGAGTAATTTGCAGTTAGTAAAACTAGCTTTTTGGAGTTCGTGAATGAGTCACAAATACAACCATTTCATTTCACTTTCATAAAACCGATACACAAACGATAACAGGCCATCTACTGTCGTAATTGCTGACGATTAGTCCGGCAGACAGTGCCGTCAGTGTTGTCAGCACGGCGAACATCAAATCACAAAAACACCACATCGATCGCATAATAGTGTGTAGTTGAATTGAGCTGCAGCACGGAAGTGGCTGCAGGGTTGTCAAAATGTTCAATCTGAATTATTTTGTGGTATAAGGCAACGCCAAAGAGATGCACTTGTTCATTATTTACTTGACACGTTTTGCGATTTAAATTTCATACGTTTCCTGTACGCAACTGCAAATAAATGATTTGATTGATTGAATGATTGACTATAAATTTATTATTCAATAACACTGAAAGTAGGAAAGAATAAGTTGTTGAATAAGTTGTATCGAGAATAAGTTGTTCTCAAAACTTATACAGATAATGTCATGTCTTAAGCTGCGTATCCATTAGAGCAGCCTCAGGCCGAGCAGCCTCGGCTTGAAGCAAACCGAGGCTTGATTGCTTGGCATAGCGCGGCGTGCCTGAGGTTAAGGCAGCGTCTCCACTTGTGCGGCCTCGGGTCGAGCGGCTGCCTCGCCCTGAGACTGCCTCAAATGGATACGCAGCTTTAAAATAGAGACCTAAAGATACTAGCGGAAGATAAAGGACAATGGCGGAAGCTTTACAAACAAGGGCTTAGCCCTTAAAGAAAACAAATAATTAACTGTTTTATTGTGGCCGGTATGATAAGTGGTGACCCTAAATGTGTCATACACTGTAGAGTGTAGACCATTCAACACACAATAGTACATTACAAATTGTTTGGGTTTTTGTTTAAAGTAAGACACGAAGGCCATATTTTTATTGATTGAAAAATTATTGATTACAGAATTAAAAATTGAAAAACCGCAATATAACCAGGTATTTTTGACAATAGTATTACAATTCAAAAAAAAAAACATAATTAAGGTCAATGTGTGCAAGTCCGGCATACTTTTCTAAAATTAAAGTTTAACATAATTTATTGACTTGAGATTCGCTTTTTAAAGTAACTTGTGTCATTGGAAATTATAGGCTATATATTAATTAGACCTATAATGATCTAAAAATAATCTTAGTTGCAGTATTTTTTTATTTACGTGGTATTTTTTAAAAACTCGGCGTGTAGACGGACTTCCCTTACAGTTTGAGGTAAGTCCGTCTTGTAGTAATATAGTCCTAACTTGTGAAGTAATATGGATGGCAACAGTTTCTAGCAGAGCCGCACAACGGCCATTCAAATATGTGTTTAAGGTGTCGGTAATAAGGTTCGCACTCCAGAGAAAATTAAATTTAAATAATTTTAAGGCAAGTCCGTCATATCGTAAATCTAAGTGGTTGCAAACATTTTCATTAAAATTGTATCGAATTTTTTGAAAATTAAACACTAAATATAAACAAAAATGTTTATTTTTTGTATAATAATTAGTGCCGGCAAAATCAACATTTTCGCTTCATTATCATTTATGCGATAAGACATTTTTCAACATACTCCTCTACTTATAATTTTTATCAGCCCCTCTTGGACTTTTGATAGAATGTTCAAGATGCCATTCCAAATTGAATGAGCCCAAAATCATAATTTTCGGTGGTGGATTTCAGGTTTCGAAATGACACTTGTGAAGCAGGCTACAATTAGTATGAAGTGAGTTGTTAACCAAGGCCACTTTAAATTTTGTTGGTTCAAACTTATTAAATCATTTGCAATTTTGCAAATAACAATCAACATCTAGTAGATCTGGCATTTAACGTGGGAGAGCCATGCTTCGGCACGAATGGGCCGGCTCGACCGGAGAAATACCACGCTCTCACAGAAAACCGGCGTGAAACTGCGCTTGCGCTGTTTCGCCGAGTGAGTGAGTTTACCGGAGGCCCAATCCCCTACCCTTCCCTACCCTCCCCTATTCCCTTCCCTTCCCATCCCTACCCTCCCCTACCCTATTGCCTCTTAAAAGGCCGGCAACGCACTTGCAGCTCTTCTGATGCTGCGAGTGTCCATGGGCGACGGAAGTTACTTTCCATCAGGTGACCCGTTTGCTCGTTTGCCCCCTTATTTCATAAAAAAAAAATCTTCATGACGTGTATAAATCTGAAACTAATAATTATGGCATTACAAAAAAAAAGTTATTTTTACAAGTTTTTTTGTTTACGATAAAGGGGGCAGACGAGGAAACGGATCCCCTGATAGTAAGTGAACTACAGTCGCCGTTGGACACCTGTATCACCAGGGGAGTCAGTGTCACAAGTGCGCTGCCGACTTTTTAAAAAGGAGTACGCTCTTTTCGTGCAGTAAAATGTGGGCAATTCTATGATCTAGTAGTATATTTTTAATGCAAATTAACAATAAATACATGTAGGTTTGAAAAGGTTGACAATATCTGATTCGAGGCAAGACCGGCATATGACGGCCTTTCCTTATGAAATAATATTTCCCTAGACGGACTTCCCGATTATTGCAATTTTAGGTAAGACATATTATGTTGCAGGTATCACCTGCAACATATGTCTTACAAAATTAAAGCGATATTAACGAATTGAACACCAGTAATAAGTAAAAGGATCACTAAATTACTTACGTAATCCAAGAAACTCCAAAAACTCCTGCGTATTTCCACTTTTTTTTTTTTTTGGCAGAGACACTCCGATTGCGAGTACAAAACGGGAAAAAATGGCAGAACGTTTTTTTCGTAACAGGTAGTTAGTAGCGACATGTTTGTTTCTTAGGTCAAACTAACTCTGCAATATTGTTTTATCCACTGAGCCATATGAAACTAGTCGTTCAAATATGGAAGTTATTGCCGCTAGACGGACTTACCTCCCAGACGGACTTCCACACATTGACCTTACCTTCAGCTACATCTTGACATGTTTGTAAAATGTAGCACAGTCAGCACGCAGCGTGTACGTAACACACTCCGTGCTGAGTTTTATGTTCTGTTTTATTACCTGCAACAAAGAAAAATAAATTATTAGTAATTTGCATAAAGTAGGTATGATAGAATATATTATATAAAAATATATAATGTGTCATCAGGAACCCTTATAGTTTCGCTCTGCCTGGCCTTCTTTCAGTCAACGTTTCTTGCTTACTAAGGCAATTATGAACTTAAAGAGACGAAAATTTGTAGTTATAATAAATCATATATAATAAGGTATAAATTTGTAGCTACTTCATTCCCATCAAACACAACGCTCAACAATTTCTCCGGTCATTTAGATTCCTGACAACGTTCCAGCCTCTACTATCAGACGGACGGTGTTTTCGTTATACCTACAACATGATATGGGTATGAAAACGCGTGTAATGAGGGCCAGCGGCGGACACACAGGCTTTGACGCGGCGGCCATTTATAATTCCCACACAACCTCTGACCTCTACGCCGTCGTCATAAGGACCACTTTTGCAGAAACTCTTATGTAAAATAACTTTGACTATAGGGCGGGCACACACCGCCGGCGGCGCGCTTTGACTCATCTCGTTAGTGTACACTTGCCCTAGTGGCGGGTTGACATTACAAACATGACATAGCACGTTTAAACGAGTGGGTGTAAGAGCGTTTTTTGAGGGATGCAGATTTGCTCATGCTACTGGGTTGCTCTTCTTTCTTAACATTACACCATGCCACAAACACTATGAATACGAAATTCATCTGTTATTGAATGCCAATTCGCGAATGGAATTATTGTAGAAACATTAGTATGTTTATTAAGCAAAGTGGGTGTCACCAATACGATTCACAGAATTTTACGATAACGACGAGACTCTTTTTTTTATTATTTATGAAATAAGGGGCAAACGAGCAAACGGGTCACCTGATGGAAAGCAACTTCCGTCGCCCATGGACACTCTCAGCATCAGAAGAGCTGCAAGTGCGTTGCCGGCCTTTTAAGAGGGAATAGGGTAATAGGGGAGGGTAGGGATGGGAAGGGAAGGGAATTGGGGATTTTAGGGAAGGGAATAGGGGAGGGTAGGGAAGGGAATAGGGTAGGGGATTGGGCCTCCGGTAAACTGACTCACTCGGCGAAACACAGCGCAAGCGCGGTTTTCTGTGAGAACGTGGTATTTCTCGGTCTAGCCGGCTAATTCGTGCCGAAGCATGGCTCTCCCACGTATAAATCTATATCCACGTATAGTCTATGATTATGAGCACAAGATCTGAGCATGATGAACCCCATAATCAGTTCTATAATATAAAATAAACCGTGTTTATCTCATTACCTCCTTTAAAGCTAGTTATACCAACCAAACTAAATCGATTTAGTTTATAATCGACATTACGGTTTATCGGGCAAACACGGTTCACTGGGATCGAAATAGAAGTCTAAATTACTAGACTCCAGCTACAGTGAGCTAGAGTGTGAACTCAGTGAATACTCCGACATTTAAGCGGAAATTCCATTACGAGTGGTGTAATGGTGTAAAATATGTCCCGACTTAGCGGACTTACATTATACGATACGATATTGGATATCGTGCCGATAAAATACATTAGGGTCAGTTTGCAACGAACGAGGCAATAGGATACGATATATTTTTAAATTGCCATTCAAAACTGAACTTCATTACTACGCACAAAGATACACATTAAATTGACAGACTTTCGCATTGTTGAGATACCTATTCCAATTTTTTAATGGCTACAATGACCTGGGAAGTTCAAGGTGGTGGTTAGTATGAATACAACATGTCTGTCTTTTATCATATTCCGTGCGATATTTGACAAAAAGATATGTTAATGGCGCTTTTATGTCTTAGACTAGGGTTACACGGTCAGTCTGGCATCAATTCAGTCCATGAGTCTGATCCAGACTGACGGGAGAATTATCGTGTAACCGTGTGATTGACGGACTGATATTTTTTTTTATTTAAATGTATTTTTAGCTATCATTCTAGCGTCAGTATCAGACTGATGGACTGAACTGATGCCAAACTGACCGTGTAACCTTAGACTAAGGATAAGGATATCGTCGTATCCGGTTGATCGTGTCGCGAATCGCGATATGTAAACGCTCCTACATTCCACCGCGGTCCACGGATCCTTTAGACGAGATTATAATTCCACTAAATCGTTTAGCGATTTCACGAAAACCGCACTCAAATATTATGTTCGGAGCATTTAGCCAAGTGCCATCGCTAATTACGGCGACAAAGTTCGGAAACGGAAATGTCTATGATTTGCCATCGCCACGTAACTTTAGCAACGCTTATGCCATATATTTTTGCTCTTGAAATTCGTCGCCGTATTTAACGATAGCAACTTGGCTAAAGGCACGGTATACTTCAAATTTAGATCATGTTCAGATCAAATATAATAATTTTGCAAACAATAATAAATTCAACTATTCCGCATTGCCGTAGCACGCGGCATGTTCAAATTCTACCAATTAAAGTTGTTATAGCAAGTATAGCTCGCAGATTAGTAAAAGGAAGATTAAAGGTTGTATAATTTTAATAAATAGAAATCAATTTCCAAAAAAAAACATATTCTCGCCAACCTCGAGAACGACTTAACCGATTTGGCTTATTTTAGTATTGAAATATTCGGATTCCAAGGAAAGTTTATATTGGGAAGGAAATGATACGAAGTAACCAAATTAAGTCACATACTTTAGTCTGATCGAGTCATCTGTGTCATACGTAAGATTCTCCGTATAATTATTATTATAAAATAAAGATTCTCCTCCTAAATTCTTTTAAAACGTCACGAAATTCAACCCAATAATATAATTTAAATCAATTCTATTTCCTTGCATGAAAATCCACTTTCAAATTAATCGGCTTATTTATCAATTATCGGGTCGGATGCATCATTTAAAACAGTCGTTCGGTATTCAATACCTAGGTATTAAAAGCATTTCGCGCTGAGCTGACCAACTGGTCCACTGGCCGAGTCTAGGTCTATCTAGGACACCTATTACCTAATACCTATCGATGTATGGCATTGAATGGCGACCTTGAAAGAAATATTATGTTTTTAGAAACGATATTCGAATAGAAAATTTGAATTTCGAATTTTCTTTTTAAACACTAAACCACTTCCTGTTACCGGATCGAGTGCTGTAATATTTTACCCAGTACCTATTATAAAGGTCACATCACGCAGGATGGGTATTGGGTAATCAAGATTGCGCAGCGGTCAATTATTGACATCGATCAATTATTATCGTTATTCATTATCACCTACATTTGTCCGTCGTGTGGCAACGCGAAGACCACAACTGACAACACTCGTACTGTCTAGAGAAGCTCATGCCCACCCCCTTCGTGCAATAACACGTAACCCTATATAATAGAGACGTCAAATCAAACTCATTTCAAATTGACACAAAAACCGTCACCAACCACTCGTTAATCCAAGTATAACCCCAACATATCGCTTAAACATAATAAACGCCACATTAATCCCGGCCATTAGCGGCGACGCTCAACCGCCGCGACGGGTACGTCGCGCTACACGATCAATCATACACCTCCCCCCCTCCCCCCGTGCCCGCTGAAAAATGATCAATTTCACTCCGTCGCGCTACACCGCTCTAAGTACCCGGTATTAGAAGATTTTAGAGTCGGCCATCGTGAGCATCTGCGAGTATCCTATCACCAGAAAGAATCATTCGTCTTGTGGCGGTATAACTAGCGCCACCATCCGCATCGCGCTATCGAAGTTTCTAAGAGAAGTTTCAAGATGTATAAAACGTCTGAAAGACATAAGTGGGCTTCGGCCTGACCGAGCATGCTATCTCGATTGGTCAGAAGATCTTCCTTTGAGGTGCCCACAGCCTTAATCTACTAATTTACAGGTTCAGAAAAAACCTGGTGTGAAGAACCATCGTAAGATATTCGCACGGCGCGAATTCAAAAGAATATTTCCAACATACAAAAGTTTATGGTAGCCATTCAAGTATGTGAGGCCACCTGTCTGTGGACTGAGCCTACTATAATAGTTAAACTTTGTCTCAAAGCAGAATAAGTTAACACTCTATAGATATAATTAAAACAAATTAAACAACATTTTGTCCCATTGGCGGTCAAATACAGCCGAATAACGTAATAACACAATTTGGCACATGAAAGTGCAAATCACTGTATTACTACAACTGCTAGTTTAATAGCAATGAACATAACTATTTAGATTAACGCACTTGACAAATTATATCATATTCTGTTAAATTATAAGCCGTAATTAGTGGAAAATTAACTTGAATTATGTCAAGTATACGCAGTATCTGCACGCCGTTTTAAATATGAGGGAACCACTTACAGGAGATACTTAAAATGCACATATTGACATTTAAAATAGAGGATATTTAGCGTTAAAAGATTCAACATGTTAAAATAGCTATAGTCAAAATCGTAAAATGAGCCATAAAACTTAATTTTGTCTCAAAATTCCTATAAATTCCTGTTCTCTTAAAACACCTCATAATATTTTTGACTGTTTGAGGAATGGAAAACTATTTACAAGAACTTTAAGCTGAATCATCTGTGTCATTTTATTGGAAAATTTTCTCTGATGACTTACTCCAAGCCTAAAGTTCTCTATTTTCTAAACGTCGCGTATACTTGTTGCCTTCTGCTTCTAACCAACTCATTGAAAAGAACTGGCGAAAGCAAAAACTGCACATTTCACTATCTTTACATATAATTGTACAATTTTCCTACATAACATCATTATACGATATAGTTCCGCTATTTTCCTATTGAAAAGCAGGTATACGGTACTCGTTATAAACCCGCAGTCGTATCGTCATTTCGCGTTACCTGCTCCAGCGAACGATGTGATGGGACCGCGATTATCCAATCACGTTATGTAACATACATCGTGAAACATAACGATAATATACTTGCAGACGACGCAATTGTTGTGATATCTAGCTACGTTGAATAATTTGGTTCTTTTTTTATAAAATAAGGGGGCAAACGAGCAAACGGGTCGCCTTATGGAAAGCTACCGTCGCCCGTGAACACTCGCAACATCATAAGAGCTGCAGGTGCGTCGCCGCTCTTTTAAGAGGGAATGCGCTCTGTTCTCGAAGGTTCGCAGGTCATATTGGTCCGAAAATTCTGCTGGCGATAAAAATAATCTAATGGTGCTCCCTCACCGCGAGCATTCACATGTAATGTAACATTATATATTCGTTTTTGAGCATTACATTAAACGTGTAATGTAACATTAAAGATTCGACTTTGAGCATTACATTACAATACTATCTCCCTGACTGACGAACATTCGCGTGTAATGTAACATTCGACTTTGAGCACTCCATACCTAGTTGATGTTACATGTTGTATCAAGATATTACACACTGTATCATTGTAAGGTGCGCATTGTAATGCTCGGTTTTGTTTCATTACAAGGTGCGCATTGCAATGCTCGACTCTGTAACGTTACATTACAAGCGAATGCTCCCGGTGAGGGAGCACCTTTAGATTCTGGAAGGAATCGTATAGCGCCGTAGCTCGTAGCGTTAAGTCGTAGACCTGCTACGAGCTTGCTTCGCACTAGCTACGCGTAAATATATTCTGCAATACTTTCTAATTTGACAAAGATGGCGCTAAGACTAGCTCGAACTTAGAGCTCTATTAATTTGAAATTTCCTCCGTCTGCAGAAAACACTTACAAAATCTAACAAATGAAATAATTTACTATATTTTCCCATGATACAATACTTTAAGGCGGCTACTCATTTGCGATGGATCGTTTTGATTTTTGGCAAATGTACTGGTCAGAATTTTAGAAAGAAAACATGAAAAACTCTCAGCACAAACAACAACTTGAAACTTAGACCTGTGCGCTAAAGGTCAAAGTAGGTAATACGCGTTCAGAATTTTATTTAACATAATAAAACTTCCACACTTCAACTTCGTCTTATCTCGGTATATTAACTTTGATTTGGGTTAAAAGTTTATCATAAAATAGAGCAGTACAAGTTAGAAGAGGAGGGAAAAGTGTAAAAAATAAAATTTCACTTCCACAGTTATAGTGCAGATAAGCGCTTGGGAAGTTCGCGCCGCTTAACATAAGCGTTTGAACTTTGAAAACTCAACTTTATGATAACGTTATAAAATCAAAATTCAAAGTGCTCATTCATCACCTTCTTCAACCATCAAGACCTAAAATATAACTTAAAATACATTGAAATGATTACAGGTTGGACCAAATACCGAGTTACAGCATATCAACGAAATCAACTATTTCTTGGGTTCCGTAGGTACCTAAAGCGTAAAAAAGGACTCGTTACTATAAGATTTCGCTGTCTGTTCGTCCATCTTTTACCAGGCTGTATCTCAAGAACAGCTAGCTATATCTAGTCAGTAAGTTCCGAGAAAACGCGGTTAAAACATACCATTACCGAATTTGGGCGCGAACAAAGCGGGCAACCAGTAACATTGATTAGAAATTAGAACTTTAGACTGAGCACCTCCACTTACTGCCGTTCTATTTATTTATTTAGTTCTGATAAATTGTGACTGACCCCCCTTAAAATGTTTTACGTAAAGAAATATGCCTCTATACTCTCAATAGGTTCCAACATCGATATGCGGCGAACACATTAGTGCCGAGTGCGGGGCACTCACCGCGGGGCACGGGGTCACAGCGCACAAAGGGCTCGATACGCCCTTGTAGCACGTAGGGTTGCCAGGCGTTAGGAAAAAGCCGGACAGAGTTAGGCACTTTGGCTGTGAGTCCGACTAATATAAAGGGTATCCGGTTTTCCGGCCAAATTAAAAATCCACTCTGTGACTGAGGCTTTTAACTTTTCGTAAACAAACCAAATATTGGCCTAGATTCTGGCATGATGAAAAATATTGGTTTTAGAATTTAATTACAAACATTTGACGTGACGACAGTTTTTAAAATATTTTTTAAGTTATTAATTTTATAGTATCTTCAAGTAATAGAAAGGTAATTTAATCGTTTTACTTGAAGATACTTTATTTTAAGTTTTGCTTAAAATGGTTTTCATTATAATATAATATCCGGATCTTAAGCCAGTCCGGCTATTAGTTTTGGCGTCCTTGCAACACCACTGACAGGTCTCAGGACGGCGTCTAGGGAAATCACCGCTCAACACTTTCGGGGGTCGATGCACGTTGGTGCAGTGTTATCAGAGATCTCGCTTGAATATTCTTAGATCAGAAAAATACTATAGGACTTGCTCTTAAACAGTCTTAGAAGCTTGTTGGTGTATAAAAAATTGTGGGTAACTGGACTATCACTGTGTAATTATTTCTTAAGTTTAAGTGAATATTGTACATAAAGGTACCTTTTTAGTTACATCACTCACACGGCACACACACTTTTATTCACTTAAGATGTAGGGAATATAACGCAAAGATAGGGGAAGACGGCGCTACTAGCACACACTCCACTAGAATCTGACATGTTGCACACGTCATATCAGAACATTGACAGTTAAACGTTGTCACACGTCGAACAAAAAACTTTTTGTTTGCTGTCTATGCCGGTGCTGCCGTCTAGCGTGAAAACATTGCAGTGCTTATCCTATTACAATATCAACGCTTGACTGGTCTCGCCTGAGGCCATATTATCAGAGGTTACGGCTGACGTTAACGTGTCCCAGGCTTAACTGAATTACGGATGGACCAAGGAGCCTTCCTTGGACAATTAGTTTACACGACGACGTATGCCTTCGATATCCTAATGTATGTAACGGCCTCTCTTAGAGAAAAATAATTACTCGACTTTATTTAATGAAGATTTAGAAGTAAGCTCCATGTGTGTGACTGTTTTTGTCAAATTCTTCATTAAATGAAATTTAAGTACCTAGGTATGTTTAAAATCTTTAAATGTCTCCTGTGTGCGGCTGTTAGAAAGACCTAAGATTAATTAATTGCAGCACAATTAAATATTCGATTCGAATTTACAGGCCTTATTTGTAAAATACGAATATCTTTCCTGACTATAAGCGATTCAAAGATTTTTTGTGGAACGGGGTACACTAAATTTTTTACCGTCCTTTTTTTAACCCATCAATCCCCAAGCGGCACCCGGCTGTCGCATAACAATTGAAAATCTATTGTGTCTGCGATTCCCACGATCGACGTATTAAGTTCTGAATATTCCGTTTTCCTTAAAACTAGAATCCTTCTCGCCGTACCCAGATAAAACTGTCAGCGTGTGGCAACTGGCAGTACAATCCTCGGAGGTTTTAAAATCTTTTCTCTGAAATTGTTGAAGGTAGATCTTAACAAAGATAGTTATTTCAAACATACGTTAGATATTGTCATTTGTAACATTGATATATCCTTTCGCTCTCTTTCTCGAGAATTACGGCCGCACTCGTATGTTATACTCGTAATGTTCGTCACTGAGTGCGGCAGTTAAAGTATCTTTTAACCGAAGGTAATCAAAATCGTCAAGATGTCACAGGCAAAAATAGACAAGATTTAATTTTTATAAAATATATATTTGTAAGGGTTTTGTATATTTTCCTTTCATATTACTGATCCAATACATTTTACGATTCACATGAAATCCCATATAAAAGGGTCACTTTTCTGCGTATAATACTCGAGTATAACATCTTAGCCAGTAGGTCCACCGCCGACGTCACCGGGTCGTCACCGACAAAAATTCAAATAAAATGCTACTTTCACCTAGGCTATAGGTTTCATTTCCTACCGACATTGGTTCAGCGACCCATGCCGCCGCTGCTTTGTAGAGGCGTAGAGCAAAATGAAACCTATAGGCTACGTCGTAAAGTGGCTTTATATTTGACTTTTTGCCGGTGACGTCCCCGTGGCGGTGGACAAACGGTCTCAGTGAATCAATTTGTATGGAGCGGGCCGTCAAAGCGTTGTGCTGTAGAGGCGGTTCCTTGTATTTCGCTCTAATGAAAATATAATCACGGAGGTGAATTTATTACGAAGTATGGCTTCAAACGTCCAAATAATATGTGCTAATTAATATTAAGCTTTATTGTTGAATTATTTTATATTATGATCCTTATGGATCATAAGCAATAAATTAAAGAGTAGTAATACTTATTGGAAGAACGAGACTATAAGCAAGCTCATTATAACAAAACCTTGTACAATTACTGACACAGAGTTTAATCTTAAATTATTATTTGAGAATTTAATAAAAGCGAAATATTAAAAGCATAACAAAATTTCGCCTAATCCTAGTGCCCAACAATTAAACCTACCATCAAACTATCCATACTGATATTATAAATGCAAAAGTCTGTCTTTTACTTCTTCAGGCTGAAACCGCTGAACCGATTTTGATGAAATTTGACATAATATAATAACTCCCACGCCGGTTTCGGTGACGGTGGCCGGTTTCAATGAAATTTGAAACCAGGCCAGTTACGTTACAAGTGTGTGCGCAGTACACAAGAGCACTCTCTATTCCTTTACTCTCATAGACCAGTGGGACGGACGACCGACACGACTGGCGAGAGATCAGGCGCGGGACCGACTTTTTACATGCCCATCCGACGCATGGATCATCTTACTTGTCAAACAATCAGGTGATCAGCCTGCATTGTCCTAACCAAACTTGGAAATAACATGTTTCCAACGCGGGAATCGAACCCACGACCAAGAGCCGCGCTCTAAACCACTGAATCACGGAGGCGTTATAAAAATGTCAAATTTGATATGGCGATACTCTTAGTCCCAGATTAGGACATAGGATATTTTTTATCCCGGAAAAATGTACTGTTACCGAGCGATAAACGAATTTTTGTGCAACGAGTTGAAGGCGTCGTCTAGTTTTTGAAATAATCAAGTTTCAACAAAATTTTATGTTACAACCAGTTTTATTTAATACAAACTTTTCAATCGGCACTCAGTTGTGATTAAACATTATTGACACAAAGTAGAGTGAATTAAGCCGAGTGTCGCGGAGACTCCAACTTTGTAAGTTATTCATGGCGGCCGCACTCTCAGAGTTTTTGATAGAATTATGAATATTTACTACTATAACAAGATTATAATATGATTTTATATTAGTATTCAATACAATATTTTTAACCGACTTCAAAAAATCGGCCGAGTGCGAGTCGGACTCGCGCACGAAGGGTTCCGTACCGTTATAGAGCGAAAGTAGGCAAAAAATTGTGTTTCTTGTATGGGAGCCCCCCTCAAATATTTACTTAATTAAAATTTTATTATTAATTATTAAAGTACAAATATAATTCAGGATTTTGTAAAAATTTCAAGTGCCTGTTACCATTATTGATTACGAGCGAAAAAACCTAAAAAAGTCACGTTTGTTGTATGGGAGCCCCCCTTAAGTATTAATTTTATTGCGTTTTTAGCGGCAACAGAAATACACAATCTGTGAAATTACAGAAGTCTAGCTATAGGGGTTTTCGAGTTACAGCCTGGAGACAGACGGACAGATGGACAGATGGACAGACGGACAGACGGGCAGACATCGAAGTCTCAGTAATAGGGTCCCATTTTTACCCTTTGGGTACGGAACCCTAAAAAAGGAGGTTATTCAATATTCATGTAATAGGATATATTACTGCAATTCTCTCAAGCTACAGGCAGCACCAGCACAGACAGTAAACAAAAAGTTTTGGTTCGACGTTTGACTTTTATGTCAATATTCTGATGTGACGTGTGCAACATGTGAGATTTTGGTCGGATTGTTTACTGTATGTGCTAGTAGCGCCCTCTTCCCGGACCTTCGCGTAATATTGTCTATTACAAAAAGTTTAATGGCTTAAGGTGGTTTACATCAACTCACAATTTTTAATGCATATTTTGTGAAAATGCTTGGAAAACTCACTAACTGCCACACTCAGAGACCAACGAATATTACTTACCTAACTGTAATTAAATGAAGATTTTGACATAGTCCCCATACATTATTATCTGTCGAACTCTTAATTACATTCGAGTAATTAGTATTCGCGTCTGAGAGTGTTCCATCGTTGATCGGTCATTATTACTGTTATTTTGACAACTTTCTAGTAACGGTGCCAATTTTACCAACGCTTGTTGAAACGCTTGTTATCTCATATTATTCGTAGCCAGAAAGACAATGTGTGATATTTTGACAAACGATTAACACTAACTGACATCGGTAAGGTTAGGAGCCAGTCAGTCTGATGAATGGGCGGTCATTTTAATGGAGCAGTGTCAAATTACAGCGGCTAATAGCCTGTCATAATTTCCATTATTTTATTACGATATTTGTCTAGATTGGCGTCTACTAATTTACAGACACAAATATTTCCAAGGCCCTTTTGCACGTTCCAGCTGCTTACATAATATACTTAAACTACTTATTTAATTTTACTTAGGAACGGAAGTTGCTTAAAATATCCTGCACGTCCGTTAAGGATCATTTTACGCCAAAACTTAGAAATAAAAAAAATCGAGCTGCATCTCGCTGTGCATCGCGGCGATCCTCTTAATAAAACATCGTAGCATCGCGTCGCCTTATACTAAATGTTTCGTTATAATATGACATACAGGTACTTGTAGTACCTGTATGAACTTATGAGCTCTTACTACAGTGATGATGATGATGAAACCTCTAAACAAGTACCTGCATGAACTGCCTCACGCAGTCCGCCCCGTGCTCCCTGAGGAAGGCCTGCAGAGTGCGCACTCCCTGCGCCGATAGCCGGTACCCGTTGCCGTTGGAGCCAGCGAAGAACACGGATGGAGAGGTGCCTTCTACCATCTTGGTAGGGTTAAGTAACTATTGGTGAACTTGCAGCATCAGAGGTGCTCAACTATCGATGAACTTTGGTGTCAGGAGTGCTCAACTATTGGCGTAGTCTCTTATAGAGTATCAGAAGTCTTGCTGATCGGTCCATCATCAAATTTTTACTATCTTATCAGGGGTACGCAACTATTAGTGCACTGGCAACAACGTCAGGAATGCCCAACTATAGGCGTATTTTATTGTAGAGTATCAGAATATTGTTGACGGGTTCATCATCAAACCAATGATTATCTTGGTAAGGGTATGCAACTATTGGTGTATTAGGAGCGTCAGGGGTGCTACACTATTGATATTCTTTACGAAAGAATGTCAGAACTCAGACGTATTGAAGAATTTCATATTGCTGATCTGTGCATACTCTCATGTCTTGGCTGAAGGGGTGCTCAACTATTGGTGCACTTTACTATAGAATATCAGATGTATTGAACTATTTTATAGTGCTGACTGCTGACCAGTCCATTCTCAAACGACCACCATCTTGAGAGTGGTAGGCAAGTATGAGTACACTAGCAGCGCCAGAAGTCCTATAGGTACCATTGGTGCAAAGTAGAACACAGATGTACAAAACTATTTTAAATCACTAACACCTCCCATAATAATCAACAACAATGCTGCATCAAAGTAATCACACGAATTCAATTCGCAATTATGCAATGTTCAATATTGCTAGTACTTATAAAAGTTTCACATTGTTTTAACACTATACTTTCACTATCGAAACACGCAGTTTTCGTTAACCCATATTTTCAGTTTGCTATTGTTCGCTTTTAATTTAGTTTTATTTTCGGCAGTTGTGCGTTATTTGCATTGTTATCAACACCGTACTCAAACCTAACTAACGGAAACAAATGCGAAAACTTATTCACAAAACAATCCAACTTCAGCAAACGAAGCCTACAATCGTGAAAATAATTATTCAAGTTATTTTTATCTCTCGATACAATCAATTTTAAATTAACTTGTTATTACACAAAGTCACATTTGGAAACTTTTATGGTAGGTACCCACTGACCGTCAGGTCAAAAGCTTGATATACACAATTAGTTTTAAAATCAACTGTTTACTACACAAAGTCACATTTGCCAAGTTTTAAAGTTAGTCACGCACTGACAGGTCAAAAGTGACCGTCAAAGTTTTCACGTCAGAAGTAGCAAGGATCAGACGGTCGTGTAGCGCGGCGCGTCGGGTCGGACTACGGCGCGGCGTAGCCGCTCGTAGCGCATATCAAGGTCAACTGTGCAGGAACTCGCTAGCAGGGTGGCTAACAGGATTGACTACGTATTCGTAACGTTAAGGATGTAAAATGTGTGTGGTTTTACCCAGATTTTGCTATAGAGGTCTTCATTAAAATTACTATATTTATAGATAAGTCGATACTTAGTCCAATCTTTGATTAGCTAAATACAACTTGTAGGGGCAAATTAAGACTTATTGCAAATTTTCTAACTTTAAATAATAAGCACAAAAACTTATACGAACTAAATACAAAGATTAAACACAAGCACGTATAAAAACAAGTATGTAAATATAATTAAAATTTTGAAGGCATTTCAAAGTGCATTTCAAAGTAGCTTTTGCTTATTCAGGGATTCAAGAATGCTTTACTGGGAGCGGAAGCGTAACGGATGTCGCTGCACCATTAATAACTAGATGACGCCCGCAACTCTGTTGCGCCAAAGTTCGTTTACCGCGCGGAAACCGTACATTTTTTCCGGGATAAAAAGTATCCTATGTTCTTTCCCGGGACTGTATCTTTATACGTGGGAGAGCCATGCTTCGGCACGAATGGGCCGGCTCGACCGGAGAAATACCACGTTCTCACAGAAAACCGAAGCATGGCTCTCCCACGTATAAAAAGGTATAATACAAATACAGCAATTTAGTTACTCCAAAAAACAATTCCAGCACCCGTAGCATGGCTACAGTAGAAATATGAAAGTATAGACAAACAGCGGAGATAAACTGAAGGTGCCGCTCCGATCTTTACCGCGGCTAGCCGCGATCGACAAAAAATCAAATATAATGCCACTTTATGACATACTATAGTCCTAAAAATTCAAATAAAATCCTACTTTATAACGTAGACTTCCGCTGTTTGTATATACTTTCGTATTTCTACTGTAGCCATGCTACGGGTGCAGGAAGAATACAGATCGTGTTCACTTTGATTGAAAGAGTCTACAAACAAACAATGGCGTTACACATTCTATTCAATTATTGTTAACGTCAAAATATTGAGAAGAAAAAACAAAAAAACCGGCCAAGTGCGAGTTGGACTCGTCCATGAAGGATTCCGCAGCAGCAATAAGGTTTATTTTTATGAAATTAAAAGGTTTTTGATTTATTTTTATATTTCAGTTGATTTAATGAAAGTTAAATTAAGTTTACCATTTATGACGTATAAAAAAAAACTACTTGTTAGATTTCGTTCAAACCAATTTTCGTTGGTAGTTTTTATAGTAAAGTACATCATATATATTTTTTTAGACTTATCATGCCCCTACTTTAGAAGTTAGAGGGGAGGGGGACACACATTTTACCACTTTGGAAGAGTCTCTCTCGCAAACTATTCAGGTTAGAAAAAAATGATATTAGAAACCTCAATATGATTTTTGAAGACCTATCAATAGATACCCCACACGCATAGGTTAGATGAAATTTTTTTTTTTATTAACCCCCGACCAAAAAGAGGGGTGTTATAAGTTTGACGTGTCTGTCTGTCTGTATGTCTGTCTGTCTGTCTGTGGCATCGTAGCATCCAAACGGGTGGACCGATTTTGATCTAGTTTTTTTTGTTTGAAAGCTGACATGATCGAGAGTGTTCTTAGCTATAGTTCATCATCATCAGCCTGTTCATTGCTGAAATATCAGGGTTTATCTGGTTCGTGATAGGCCGATTAGCAACTTGCAGTCGTTTGATGGGTTTTATATTATGCATTCTGGTTCGTGACACTTATGAATATATACATATTAATGGAAAGTTGACCCTGGACATACGGACGGACAGACAGACAGACAGACAGACATGACGAATCTATAAGGGTTCCGTTTTTTGCCATTTGGCTACGGAACCCTAAAAAATCATTCCTTTATTAAAACCATTCTAGTCGGACTCAGATAAAGCAGCTAGAGCGAAAACCTAGAAGCAACAAGAAAAATCGTGGTTAAAAATAATGAAAACGCAACAAAAACTAAGCGTTTGTAATTGAATTCATTGTGCCCGCGGTTGCCGCCGTCACTCACAGAATTACTGAGACAGGACCACAAGAAATACACTATAAATTATTTTAAAAATATTAATTTGTTTGCAGAAAAGTTAAATTGCATTATTCAATCAAGTTCCGATGTTCAGAGGCCTAATGCTGACTTTAATCTTATGCCGGCCGTACGCGCACCGTCATTGCTGAATGCTGATGGCCCGAGATGTATGAACTTCTAGAAAATGCTTTCTACAAGTTCATACACCTCGGCTGTGACTGGAAAAATCTTGTCGAGATGCATACCTGCCACCATAGGGTTAGGCCCAAGATTCGTAGTGAAATGGGGCCTATGGTCAAAGCATTCTCAGGGCCTTACCACACGTACCTACTTGTTCGTAGTATTAACACGTAACCACAGTTTGACAACTTTTTGTCGCGACGATGCAATGTGGTGCGGTTGCTACGTGTGGGTCCAGACTTATTCTCGTCATCTTTATTAATCACAATTTTATCGTCGCTACCTCCTAGGATCTAGTTCCTACCCCATGATTTTTTTGGCCTTGAAAAGGTCATAAATTCATTGCTGCCCGATACGCTTCAAAAGAATCAGTATTTATTCGAGTTCGGCAACAGTATATCAATTACGTTGGCGTATATTAAGAAAAATCTATGTCTGGCGGAGAAACAGTGTACTTAATACTCATTTCCGTCCACCAATACCATTCGTAAAAAGATCATGTAGACAAATTTAATTTTGGATAACAAAACTCAGCTAGATGTTGCCGCAACTTCACGTACGTCGCAACTCGCACGGAAATTACAATTTTACGCAATAAAAACTATCCTATCTCCTCTCAGGGTTCAAAGTCTCTCTCTGCCAAAAATTTAAATCAGTTCAGTGATTTAAGCGTGTAGTAACAGACACACTTGTATATACATATATATCAATACGTGAGCCAAAAACGTTGGAACCCTTTTGACGAAAAATGCGGAAACGTAGGTGCATGAAATTTCGCAGTTATAGTTTATATGGAGAAGGAGTGCATCGAGCCAATATTGTTTTAAAATTATGCTTTTATCATATCTTATTTTAATAAATAAAACATTACACACACTACAATGTGCACACTACGATATTTTGAATGACAAGCCTATACACACGAATTATACTCTTTTATTTATGGTTGAAGTCTGTTGTCAAATTAAAAATGGATTGTTGTTTATTTAATTAAACCTAAAATAGTCAATACTTTAAACGAGGAGCCAAAAGAAGAAGAAGAAAGTCTTGAAACTCAGTTGAAACTTATAATTAAATTTAAGGTCGAATTTCGACCATTGGGCGATCTCTAGTTTGAAATAAACTCAACAGTAACACACTTTAAACTCGGTACCTACCTAAAAACTAACAGTTTTTCTACATTTAAACTGAGTTTAAACTCCCACAAAATATGTTCTGGGATCTCCGCATTTGAAGGCCGCTAACAACTGCGGCCCGCGCTGGCCGAACTGCACATAAGTAAAAATGGTTAAAACGTTTTCAGTGTTCGCAAATTTTTCACGCCATAAAATGGGCATTAGTATGCAAATAGTTTTTAAATTACATATGTGTTTTAATGCTGAGTTTTGAAATCGTCAGTAATTTCTATATTTTCACATTTTGCCTTACTAGGTTCACGGATAGTTGTGACAAGAACATATTAACGTGATTATTATATTTTTTAGTAGTTTAGTATAGTTTGTAACTATATACATCTCTCAAGACAGGATTTTTCACAATTCTATATCTTGTTTAAATAGGACATCAAAGCTGGTATGCCAAGAATCATATTTCATCTATTTCACTAACTGTCTGGTATATCAAAGCACAGGCCAAACCCTTAGAGCTAGAAACTATAAATTACACAATGTTCCTCTAATGCTGATTTATGATTATAATTTTAACACCACCCCACGGGTATCGAATAGAAAAATAAATGTATTCTTATTCTTAAATACTATTTCACGCTGATATAGCCGCGAACAAAAGCTATTACATTATACAACGTTATACAAACATTTCTCCACCTGAATTTCTCTGGCGCAGACCATAAACAAGTAGTTAGTAGTTAAGGTATGGAGCCGCGGCCGGAAGGAAGTCACGTGGGGGCTTACGAGTATTAAATTAATATTTGCACAGCGGGAATCTTGTTTATTGCTATCATTATCATCAGCTCGAAACATTGTAATAAATTCAAGTATTATACCTTATAATTGAAATGATTTGAACGAGTTATAAATTATAATCTAATTCATATTTGTATCTGAAAATGAATTTCTGTTTTAGTGAAAATTCTAATTAATTTATAATTTCTTGTTTTTATTTACGCAAAGAAGTTAATAATTAATATACATAATATTATGATTACATGACTAAAAAGAAAAATTAATATAATTATGTTTTATAAACTTTAAAATAACCAAAGATCTAATTTAAAATACAACAGAGAATGATATAAGAATAAATCCAAAAAAACAATGCTTCTTCATTAATACCACTGATAAACATTTGAATAGCATTCTATTAACAAATGGTCAACCAAAAAACCAAAAGAACATGTCTGCAAGAGACCCATAAACTGCCGGAAACAGTGGAAATGAATCAGGACATGACAATGGCAACACCGTCTCTACACAAGAGCATGAATAAAAAAATCAGTCAAGACTCACGCCCGAAGGGTTCCGTACCGTTATGGAGCAAAAATAGGCCAAACATTGTGTTTTTTGTGTGAGAGCCCCCCATAACTTATTATTATTTTTATTAATTAAACTACACGTATAATTGAGGATTTTGTGAAAACTTCAAGTTCCTACCGGTTGCCAATATTGATTTCGAGCAAAAAAGGCCAAAAAAATCTCGTTTGTTGCATGGGGGGGATCCCATTCCCTTAAATATTAATTTTATTTTGTTTCTAATATTTGTTGTTATAGCGGCAAAAGAAATACACAATCTGTGAAAATTTCAGAAGTCTACACGACAGACAGACAACAACGAAGTCTTAGTAATAGGGTCCCGTTTTTACCCTTTGGGTACGGAACCCTAAAAACAAGAGCATCACTTTGAAATTGGTGATGGAAGAACAGAGACTTCAGAGCCTGTTGTGAAAACGTCTCCCGCAGACGTATACAGGTTAGATATGATTTAAACGGCGTTTGTTTCACTAATTACATTGCCTTTGAGAGTTTTAATTATTTTTCTTTATATTCTTCTATGTTTATGGCTGCGACCAGGCAATTCTCCGAGATGTGAGCAAAACAGTTGCTGTATTTGTTCCTTGCTACATAATCCATTAAAATACAAACATAAATGAAGATTTTGACATAAACTCATTTTATGTCAAACTCTTAATATAATTAAATTTAAGTAATCATTAACTTAATCTGGGTGCGGCCGTGAGTTTCAACGGTTATATGGACACTATTTTTTCTACATAATATATATACTAAAGTCGATACAACAATTCGAAGTCCCAAAAGTCATGTTGCGCACATTGATAAATATCACTAGACCTTCAACACCGATATTCCCTTTAGTGACATTAACATATCCGATACTGGCCTTGTACCATGAAACTGTTTTGAGACTCAAACAATCGGACGAGAATGCCGCGTCCTACTCTAACAAACGTGTGTGGCGGTACCCACAATTCGCCTAACATTTTCTGAGCGCGTCGGTATATATACGACAGCTGAAATTATATCACGTGGGCTCCGGCCCGACCGAGCATACCACCTCGCTCGGTCGGAAGATCTTCCTTTGCGGCCACCACGCATTATTCCCACATTGATGACCCTCGACAGAACTCGCCTCCATCATCATCACTCCCCGCCCCTCCGCACCGCGCCAGCCAGCATCGCCTCATCGGGTACCTCGTCCACTAGCCGCAATGTACCGCGGCCTGGGCGGCATAATTAATAAGAATAATAATATATAAAAATAGTTGGTGCAGTCTACCCTAAGAAATATAGAATCTTAAATACCTAACACAAACATAACAATCCATACACAAAAACAAAGATTAGAAAGATCGCCCCGCCGTTGGATAACTAAACAATGCAGATCGTGGTGCATAAGTATTGTATGTATTTACTTGTTTTTGAGAAGTAAGCAAGTGAATTTTATAGTGGCGACTAAACGAAGCTTTTGATTTCAGCGCCCGGAGAGGAGGTGGGAGGTTATTCCAACAGCGGGAGGCCGCATATCTAAACGATCCACGGAATGCTGTTGTTCTATACTCTATGTTTGAGTCTCAAAACTGTTTCGTAGTAGGCCCCTACTGGGTCCCAAATCCCAATCCCGGGTTTATTGTAATACAATATCGTCGATATGGCATCCCGGCATATTGTTTACTTGGATCACTTTCGACGAAGCCAAATATATTTCGGACTCCAATCTTTATATCGGCAATGATGGATTATGTATTTTCTTTTCAGCGCCGTTTTCGGTTTCTGTCGATCGATGTAGATCGTTTTTATACTGACAGGGCGTGACAAAAATATGTAGGTTATTAAATATTTATATACTTATATATGCTAAAGAGTGTCTTTGCGTCTGTTGCGTCTATAACAGACACTAGATATTAATTAAAAGACAGACGCAAATTCAAAGAGTCACGCTTATGATATAACAAGGAAACACTTACGGATTTACTTCGCGGAGCACTTTTACTAATCCCGACGTTTCGGCTGCTTTACAGCTGCCGTGGTCACGGGTGGACTGAGGTGACAGGCGTCCAAATCATTGAAGTTCTTCAACTACCCGAAGACTCATCAATTTTTGTTTGCGTTCCGATCTACGCAGAACGAACTCACAGTGTCTTGAAGCCGAGGTGTCCTAGATTTTGATAAAATTGGATATTGTTATAGATATCGGTTACGAAATGGTTAAACCTATTTTAATACCCGGAACTAAGGATGATTGTAGAAAATGTGTGGTTCCCGAAAGGAATTTCAGCGCAACAAACAATTTTTCGTCAGTCATGTTGATTAAACCTAGCTAGCTCGCGTAGTTTAAATTAATATCGACGTTAAAGTCTAATAAAACTGCTACACAAATCACAATCGAATTTCGATTCTAATGAAATACGAAAAAGAGTTAATTTGGTGCAAGTCGAGCGTTATTTAACGAGTATTTCGGGAACACGTCTGTCGTAATTTCTCGCTAGTATAGCTCAGCTTAGGGTTGCCAAACCGAAAAGCCGGAAAAAGCAGTCAGCTTGGCCGGACTTATGTACAAAAAAGCCGGAAACCCTGCTATTTTGTACTTAGAATCTAAACTATCAGTATAGCAATACGATCGGCTACACGTGTACAAATTCCTGTTTTATAAAAAACAATTTGATATCTAATAGATAGTGTTACATCTTATTAGATGTAAAAAGGTTTAAAATTTTAAGAAATTTCATTTAAAATAATAGATTCAAAGCTCTACAAAAGCCGGACTCCCTTTAATTTAGGCCGAACACGCAATCGAAAAAACCTGACTATGTCTGGTTTTATCCGGAAGCCCGACAACCCTAGCCCAGCTCGTAGGAAGCGATTTACAATTTTTCAATACACATCGTTTACACCTTTTCAATATAAGTTATGGCGGCACAAACACGTCCAAATTGTTCATGACGGATATTAAATAATTGGAATGGAGTAAGTAGCTTGATGGGTAGGCCGTAGAAGGAATTTAAAAAGACACAGGACCGGAAGACATCTATGGTATATTTTAATCAATCAATTATTCTTTATTGTGCACACAATACAGAGAGAATACAAACAAGTGTAAACAAAATAATACAATTAATATATATTAATAAATAATTTTACTGTACGGACTGTGCAGGAAAGCATATCATTATGTTTATTTGGAATACCTTGTTAAAAAACCTGTGAAAATACTCGCAGTAAGCTTGCGTCATAGAATAAATAATATTATACAGTAGCGTAAATCAGCTATGTTCTTCAAATTAAATTCATGTAACACACTGGAATGTTTTATGTTCTGCTCTCTAAAGATCTGAAATCATGCTTATGAGTGTGTGCTCCCGATTCTCGTGGTACGTAATGTCTACTAGTCTTCTGTATACGTATTATTATTTATTTTTTACTAACGTGATGAAAACCTAAGAACCTTTACGTACTTTTCTGCAGGTACTATCAGATAAGTTGATTCCTAGTCAGATTCCTAGGACCTACGTAGTTTGGTCGCGTTATGTCAAAACCCAGCCGACAGATAACAATTAACATTCAATTGACATAATCCGACCAAATCTGGACCAAATTGGTCTGTCAACTGCCTAGGAATCAATTTTCTCGATGGTACATTAAGAGCCTACTGTTAAAACGCTAGCCCCGCCTACAGACACCGCTATCCTCCAATCGTGATACAATGATTCCATGAATCGTGCTCCCGGGCAATGTGCTTTACGTTGCAGCTAATAGTGAACAATATCGCGTAACAACAGTTCCCGCATTATAGCACGAAAGTAAAGGTCGTAAGTCCTAAAAATGTTTCTGATGATTACTTAAAAATTAAACACAATACTAATATTTCCTTTAGCTATTATTTTATAAAGTGTGTGATTGTAGTAGTGCAAGTTATTTAATGATAGTAACTCAATAAATGTAACAGGTATTTGTTGAAAAGCCCAGAAAGATTCATAATTTCAAAAAATAAAACTATCGAGTCAAAATAAGTGAATCGTGTTTTCGGTTAGCCAAATATCAGATAAATATACAATGATTTAATAAATCTCAATTTCATTTGAGTCAATCGTCTTCCGGGATCGTAATACTTATTAGAAAACACAGCAAAATTTGACAGCCCGCTCTTAATATTATGCGATGATGCTACTGGATTATAGAATCAAATCGAACGCGACATTGAGACTGCATTCGTCCATCTTTTATTGATTTTATCCCGTACATGACCGTCTGCCGCTCGGTCAAGGACATTATGACCTAGAGGATTAGAGAATTAAGTGTACTGACGGAAGATTTAATATCTTTAAAATAGCGAAGATACTGCGGACAGCTGTTAGCAACGGTAATTTAGCTAATATAATTTTAACCAATACCATGAAGTGACAAATATGAACGTCGTGGGTATTTCAGATGATACCAAAACTTTTATTCCTTTATTTCTGCTACAGAACACATCGTCTAAACCTCCAAAAACATACGACATGAACGATATCAAGGGAATCCGTCGTTACCTACCACAGAGCCTGGGGCTCATCATTTCGGGATCAGATCAATCATGGCAACAGTAAAACTGTGCAGTTAATCATATCGAGACGTCACAACGAACATATGACGTCATCAAGGGGTCTCCCTGCCCGGCTGCGGGGTAATAACAGAACGTTTGTTTTGGGGAAAATGTTTCCTTGACATTCAAGTCAGACGCAGAATATGAAGTGAAAGATTTCTCCTTGAATTAGAGAGGACCACAGTGGATTTGCATGAATTGTTTACTTTAATAAAAGGTAGGCCTCATGTAGACGCGACGTTCTAAAAGTGTTAACTTTGTTAACCTATTTAGAAATAAATATTTTTGATTTTGATTTTGATTTTGAAACCAATATATTCATTCCTTCGTAAGAAATGAATTAATGACAGTTTAGTCATATCGAAAGGATCACTGCAAATATGTGGCTATATAAAAGAGTATTTTTATAATTTATAGTTACCAGTATAATAACGAATTATTGAGATATGCATATCCCAACTTTAATCCACGATCCCCGCAACTCTCCCAAGAAAACGAATCCAAATGAAACAAGATACCACAATTTTTCATTACCAGCTCTCCCGGTGGTGCGGGGTTGTAATTGAATGGGCGCGCAGGGCCAGTTCCTTTGATTGGCTCGCTGTGACCGCCCCGGCTCTAACGCTATCTACTTTATGGGCGAAATTTTATTTAGCAACACTTATTGTGAATGTAGAGAAAATGCTACTGGACTTGCCAAGGATAGATTCTATGAGAGCTATTGGAATTTATGATAAAGAAAGTCACTATCATAATTTGAAAACGGAATTCAGCATCATTGTATCAAGCTGAGATTACCTCTATCTAGGTAATTGTAGTCTTGTTTAAGACGCAGAATGATAATAATAGATAAAATAGTTGACTAAGTATAGTTGGTTGGTTTGCCGCAAAATTTGTTTATCCCGCGAACTGTTCATTTTTTTTACAATTATAATAATTATTATAGTATTGTCTCTTGCCATCCGGGTAAATCTATGTAAGTACTAGAGGTATATCCAAAATTGCATCAGAAACGATTAAGTGGTTTTACCGAAAATATTTTTGCGCTGATTGTGTGCGAATAGTCTGTGGTTTGTGTATTATGTCGCTGTATTTTTGGTTTTTGCTGTGCATTAATTCTGTTTAATATTTTGTAACGTTTAACGGCACAAAGCTCGCCTGCAGCGGCGATGATATATGTAGAGCGCAAGGCACCGGCTTTTCGGACGATATAGTTTAACATTTATTAAATTGTTTACATACTATAAGCTTAAGGTTTTATGCCAGTGGCAGTTTTCAAGTAAAACTTAAAATGATGGTATAGCGAGGCGAGTCACAAAACGTCGAAATTGGTTTGGAATTTTACAACTACTTTTATTGTTTAGCTCGCGAGTCAGGGCAGAGTGAGAACATAATACTTGTTTATTATGAATAACTATGATCCTAAGCTCGAGTACCAGAGATATGCATGGACTGTTAAGTCATCACAAACAAGAGAAATGACTGTGGTCTGTGACTCAAACTCTAGAAAGTTCTAGATTGATATTCGTTCTTGAGCAGTCAGGCCTTTCGGGACTTTCCCAGTAACATTAGTAGCTACTCGGCTTTAGCTAACTTATTTCATATTTAAAAGAACTTCGCCTTATGATTCCGCTGTCTAGTTCAGAGTTTTACAACTAATTTAATAAAAAACTTCTCTCTCGTTAGTTAAGATGTAGCTTTTTAAATTAATACCAAAATTTAGTATGAAAAAAGTTAAGTATGAACTAAACTGACATAGTCGCCATAAAAATGCATAACTTCATTTCATCAAAATAAAGAGGGTTCGCTGTAAAAATGATGATGTTTCACCATTTCAGTTTAGGTCGTGGCTTTCTCCCTAAATAACCAACTTCGAGCAACCAAACCAAAATGATATCCTTATTGTAACACTTTAAAACCTCTACAACACAATCAAAACCAGCTGCACCCAGTTTGAGAGTACTCGGTATAATCCAGGTTGTTTCCGGTACTATCAGCTATAAATTAACCGCTCAAATCCACCGGTGCTCAGGTGAGAATGAATGGTGCGGAACACACCAGATCTTAAACTATTTGGAGAACTTTTGAACCTTATTCGGAGACCAATAAGGTTGAAGAAGTGAGCCAGTTTGTAGCCGTATTCCAGGGATGGCGAACCGATACTATATTATGGCACTCTATACAAAAGTCAAATTTTACTGGCCCGGGGAACCAAATAACTAAATGCTATGTCATTGATAGCACGTCTTTAACGTCTTTTCTGAAGGTATCTTTAGAAAAATGGCACGTTGATACGAAAAGGTGCGCCATCCCTACTGTACTTAGTGCTCTCGACTCATAGTTTTTAATTACCCCTAACTTGGCTCCTTTTGTCAATGTTAGAGTTAGAAGATATTATGCTTTTGTTCACAGACATAGATCAAGATAGATACCGCATGTGTATGTACTTCGCGTGCCACATCGCGTTCCCAAACGACGAGCAATTCTCGACTTTCGAAAGTCTGTTCTTTAGTCTGCTATCGGAACCGGACGTCAATCGGAATAAAAAAAATGCCTAAATGCCTAATTTTGCCGTATTGAGCTGTAGAAATTCGAATATAAACGTTGGCTAGGCCAATAATACTGGACACGTTTCTTATCATCGGTACGTCACAGTAGGTAGGAAAAGTGGCACGCTCGTTTTCATACAAATGGAGGGACATGCGGTATCTATCTTGATCTATGTCTGTGCTTTTGTTATAAAAGTTAAGAGATCTAAAGTACTTAGGAGAATCTACCGGTAAAGGTATTTTACTTATTAAAGATTCTTCTTCAATAAAGTCGAATACAGAGACATAGGGAGTATAGGATTCCACCTTAAAACTCACCAATAAAGTTAAAACGCTACTACTCGTGATTGTGGAGGATTCAATTCCAATTTTAACTAGACTTTATTTAGACATCCCTTATTTCTACCTTCATTTACGCTCCATGTTATAAAGTTGTATAACATACTTAAAACTTACTTGTCATTCACCAATTCACTGAACGCAACGCAAGCCGCAGGGTAACCAAAACGATAAATACCTGAAACAAACAAAGAACAATCAATTTTGGTTTAACCAACTAATCATACAACAATTTTTATTGCACGAATAAAATGCATTTACACGTGAATTCAACACGCTAACGTGCGATTTTCCACCGTATTCGCTGAAGTGTTAACTATTGACAATTTCAGTACGACCATTGGGCTCAATTTAATGATGCCAGAACGTGAACCGATGAATAAAATTACCCTAGTCACTCTTTCAGTTTATAGTTTATGCATATTATAACCAAATTTTATGGACGGTAGAACCCACAGATTCTATATGGAGAAGAAAACAGTGATTAAAGCCTAAAACCGTTTCAATATCACCTTGTTTCTTTGAATAGTGATGTCATTCACGCTATAAAACTATTTTTCCTTGTGATTTCTCGAACACGTGAATATATTCTACCTAAATTTAATTCAAAGTCATCGTCTATATCTATCAGGCGTCACTCGTCATAACATTAAAAATAAACGTATTAACGCCGCGTACGTCTGGCAGTACGCCTGGCGTCGCGACGCACACACACCTACGTACGCGATGCAAACTAGCGTATACGCACGCACACTTGTGTAAGCACCGCACCCTTGAGAACGCCTTACATGGTAGCCTATACGCACTCACACTTGTATACTCGCATGCTAGCGTACCTACTTATACACACATGCCTAGCTTGCTAGCATATATGCACACGTGCGTACGCGCACGCACATTTGCGTGCACGTACCTACAGCGCACAGTTCATTCATACGTGCCCGTTTAAATTTGGAACGCGACGTGCGCCGGACATGAGCCGATTTATTGTAACGCTACAGTTAATTTATGTATCCTTTATCCTAGTTTACCGTCTTGTGCCAATTTATTTGAGTATCCATCAAACTAACTAACGTCTACATTCAAAATATTGGATGAATTAAAAAGACAAGAACGTCTTAGTGCTTCGATGACTTTGCCATGGATACGAAGCAGGCGCTTGCACGTTGAAAATGAAACTTAGATGATATTGGAGAACGCTCTCCATTTTTATCCAAGATGTTAAACTGTTTCTCCTGGTCAGTGGGATCGACAGAGCCTCGCCCTTCCCAAGAATTCACCGACACAGTCCTGACGATTCCACTGGCTGGTATCTGGTAGATTCGACACAGAACGATATCTCTTTAACACCCTAGAAACTCCACCCAGCTTGAGTGACCCCTCTCCACCAAGCCAATGTCACAACATCTAAAGTTTGCCTGGCGGTGGAGCAGCATAAAATCTAAGGAAATCGAAAAATGTCGGATCTACTGGCCGCCACACTGGGATCACACCGTTCAAAACATTAATATTATAATTATGTAATTTATAAAACAATAAACATTTATTTATTATATGTATATATTATAATCTATTCTATTATATATATTTAAAAAAAAGTCCATGGCGTGATGGACCACAGTTAATTAAAATTAATAATATTATTTCAATTATCCTTGGTGCGAAAAATCTAAATAATAAAATAACAAAAAAAGGATATGGGCGAAAAGCTCATAGACGGCCCCAATTTTATAAAAAAAAAAAAAACTCAAGTGACAAGCAATATGGCGGCGTTTTAATATTGACACCAGCCGGAACATCCTTAAGTCCCCTTTTAGTTTTTAGTTTACCCTTTCTTTGAAAATATATTTGAGAGGTACATACTTCAGTATTACCATCATTTCCCGTTGTACGAAATATTACTTAAACGTTATTCATAAGACGGCATTTCTACGATTTCATCGATTCCGTTGCGGTTGAAAGCGATCACAAAGTAGTCCGTAACTTTGAGATCCAATCCTTTGTCATAGAGACCTAGCACGAAGCTGGCTGGCTGGCAACATATTCTAACAGTGTTGCTGTGACAATTTTTGATCTTCTTACGGGGAAATAAACACTTTAGGTGGATGAATGGATACAAAAGAACATTTATTATAAAATTTACAACTCCAGTCCATAAAGTGGCATTTGTTAGCATCCTCCTCTCCTCATATTACTTTTTTGCCATTTCTCTATTTTGTGTGAGCTAAAGCGAAATAAAAGTTCAAAGAAGAAGTGGTAAACGACGCGTCATTAATAATCGCAGAGTAAGACCAGCCTAACTAATCCATATGCTGTCGCCTGTCTTTGTCCTACATTTTGGAAAAACCATTTGACAGACAATGATAGTATCTATCTTTCTTTTTCTTCTTTTTTGGCAACTTGACACAAATGATTCGTATGTTGTGCCACAGACAAATTTGAGGCTATTTTTCTTATTATGGCACTTCGGCTATAAAACCATGGCCAGTAAATGGCGGGAAACAATGTTCAAGTATAGTACAATTTTTAGCATCGTTTTCATGTATCGTCAGGTCTAAAGTCTAGTCAAAGTCTAAGTAAAAGTCAATACAGTCAAGGAGTCAAGTCGGTCGATTCAGTAAAGTGGTAGACGCTTTACTGAAACTTTCGATGGAGTTTTGGAGGGAACACAAAATAGCACGTTTCTGGATTTCACTTTCCTACACTTGTGCATGAAAACGAATATCTAATGGTTAATATCCTACCAATATTACACATTAAAAACCCAGTTAACACAATTTTAGGAAAATAATACAAAAACACAACAGCACTCTTTCACATTCTCGGCAAAACTCCTGATAGTATCTAGCATTATAAATGAGTTAATCCTGTGATCCTTTTTCTTCTTTCTGACATAAGGTAGACTATACCCAGGCGCCTAATGAGTTATCATGTCCCACGTGTACCGTACCGGAATCTAGATTAACAGTAAATAATAATCATTAATTAAAAGATCTAGGTATTAGAACAATAGCTAACATGCTATTTTATTCTAGTACCTAGAATAAAGGCTAATACAGTCTATGACTTTAAAGACGATTTCTGAGAATTATTATTTAAAATGAAATCGTCCAGCATATTTGAAAAGTTATGATATATTAGATATATCGCTATGCGGTAATACCGCTGTATAACTCACCTCGTTATTATATTCGGCCGCTGACGTGCGATCAAACATGCCTATCTCGATGTTAACGTAAAAAAATAATATTTACGTAAATTTCTTTATTGTCTGCAGCTGTTGATAGCTGAGGCCATATTACAGATGGCTTACCGCTTGTAGATTGTGTGTACTCGTAGATTAGTTACGCACGTAAGTTGTAACCTTCAGGTTTAATAGTAATGTAAGACACATTCTTGTTAAGTTCGAAATTTACACATTTTAAGGTTTTACCACTGAGCTAAAAAAGTAGCGCAACTTTTTGGCCAATCGAACCACCGTTAACGGTGCAGCCTTTTGGCGAAATTTGATTTCCAAAAACGTGGACTGGAAATAACAAGTTTAGTAAAGTAAGGTCTACTTGCAAAGTTAGTTTTAAAGTACGTGGGAGTACGTCATACGTGGAAGAGCCATGCTTCGGCACGAATGGGCCGGCTCGACCGGAGTCTAAATACCACGTTCTCACAGAAAACCGGCGTGAAACAGCGCTTACGCTGTGTTTCGCCGAGTGAGTGAGTTTACCGGAGGCCCAATCCCCTACCCTATTCCCTTCCCTTCCCTCCCCTACTCCCTTTCCTTCCCATCCCTACCCTCCCTTATTACCCTATTCCCTCTTAAAAGGCCGGCAACGCACTTGCAGCTCTTCTGATGCTGCGAGTGTCCATGGGCGACGGAAGTTGCTTTCCATCAGGTGACCCGTTTGCTCGTTTGCCCCCTTATTTCATAAAAAAAAAAAAGTTAATCTTTGGATCCTCTCGTTCTTCGTATATACGAAAGAGAAGACCTGACATTTTAACTTCAGAATCGAATCAATTCAGAAGTAGTTTTTCCCTTACGTATGTGCAGATGCTATCTATAACATTAGTCCTAGATCTTAGATCTCATTTGATAGACATATTTGAACTTTATCACAACGGAATGTGGTCCATATTTGCAAACAGTCCAGAAGCCCACCCAGGAGCGAGATAACTGATATAGCAAGCCGGCGGGTGGTCTTGTATATGTACATATAATGTAGTCCGCTCAAATGCATAAATGGTACCGCAGCTCAGCTCAGGTACGAATAACAGGCGATTGTTCCTTGTAAGTTGCCAGGCAATCTTCCTACTTACTACTAGTTACTTACTACTAGTTACTTAGTACTAGGCGACAGGTCACAGGCGACAGGTCACAGGTGACAGGACATATAATAATATTCAGCTGTATTGTGATTAATCTTACAGTAAATAACTAGAAAAAAGTAAGTGTTACATGGTACGGTAGGAGAAAATCGGCGTTTAGCACAATCGCGCAACATCAATTTTCTCCGACAGTACCAAGTACCAACTCTGAAGCAACGCCACCTACCGGCAGCTGGTCGGACTAACGGCGCAGTGGGGTTGTTACAAGCTGAAGCTCGTTTAGGGGTGGCTTTCAGCCCCTTGTTACTAGAAACCGCGAACAGATGGCGCAGTATTAAATAAAAATATCAAAATAAGCGACATCTAACAACGAGTTTCAGTTTCCTTTGAATTGCCTAGAATCTAGATTCAAATTAGGCTTAGCTTTTACCCACTGGATGATTACCTACTAAATGTTTCTGTTTGTTAAAATACCATGCGTTCTCTTAAGAATTCTATTTTAATCTGAATAATATATAACTTAAACACATGCTCGTAAGAAGGCTTATATTAATAATCTGAATTCTATATGGTATTTTTTGCATATAATATATAACAGAACAGTTTTGAGGCATATATTTTAGATACCACATTTTTCAATCCTTACAAAGTTACAAACTAAGACACATAAGTAAAAATACAATCATCATGATTTAAATATTGCAGACAGAGAAATCTCAACTGGAAAAATATTTTAACCCTCTCTACCCGGCCCAAGACGTCTCAAATCTCAATACAAGTCTGCAAACTTTTGTGTAAAAATAAAGAACCAATAGCCGGCCAAGACGGCTTTGTTGCGACAATTGCAACTTTGCGTATCGACTATCGAGCGTCTGTAGAGATTTGTATCGGCTAAATGTACGGTTTCCACGGATTTAGAGTTTAGACGAACGAATTCGCGATAACAGTTTTTTATACAGAATATGTTTTACTTCAAATTTTCTTCTAACACCAAATTGGTATGACTATGGCACAGAATATAGTTAATAATCGGTCAAGTGCGAGTCGGACTCGCGCACGAAGGGTTCCGTACCGTTATAGAGCGAAAGTAGGCAAAAACTTGTGTTTTTTGTATGAGAGCCCCCTTAAATATTCATTTTATTTTAATTTTATTATTAATTATTAAAGTACAAATATAATTAAGGATTTTGTGGAAATTTCAAGTGCCTAGCTATTGCCATTAGATATATAATTAGAGCAAAATTAGGCCAAAAATTGTGTTCTTTGTATGGGAACCCCCCCTTAATTTTTTATTTTCTTTTAATACTATTATTGAATATGAAAGTACACATATAACTAAGGATTTTGAGAAAAATTCAAGTACCTATCTGTTGCCTTTATTGATATAGAGTAAAAAAGGCCAAAAAAAATCACGTTTGTTGCAGCCCCCCTTAAATATTAATTTTATTTTGTTTTTAGTATTTGTTGTTATAGCGGCAACATATATACATAATCTGTGAAAATTTCAACCCTCTAGCTATTACCGTTCTTGAGGTACAGCCTGGAGACAGACAGATAGACAGACGGACAGACAACGAAGTCTTAGTAATAGGGTCCCGTTTTTACCCTTTGGGTACGGAACCCTAAAAACTACTGGACGATTTTTCGCATTCGGGTCAGAAAGTTTCATCGCGGGAAAATGTAGGATTCCTGTGGAATAGTTTCTCTAGATACGGGTCAGCGCGAGCAACAGCTTAACACGAAAATAAAGTAAATTATTTGTAAGTAAATTATTTGTAGGCTAAGTAGAGTTCGATGTCCTTTCCGGTTAGATGCAGTCTAATCCGGTCTTATCCAGATAAATCCAGTTCCATAATGCATACTGCGTTAGCTGGAAACTTATTAGAGCTGACTTATATCGATAGTGATCAGCGTCGTAATTTGCAGCTAGGGTATAGACTATATAGGGTATAGACAAGGCTATCATTGATGTTGACTCCCAAGATGTTTCAATCTTTAAAATGTAAGACTTCGCGGTCATAACTTTTTAAATATGCTGGACGATTTCATTTTAAATAATAAATAAGAAATCGTCTTTAAAGTCATAGACTGTAGTAGCCTTTATTCTAGGTACTAGAATAAAATAGCATGTTAGCTATTGTTCTAATACCTAGATCCTTTAATTAATGATTATTATTTACTGTTAATCTAGATTCCGGTACGGTACACGTGGAACATATTGTTGAGTCGACGGCCAGACACACAGACACAACAACAAAACAAGGTCATTTTGAACAAAAACTTCTGTCCATAATTTCTATATGAAATAGAAGTTACTGACTTCCTGAAAACTTTAAATGAAGCATCTGCTCATATTTTACTATAGGAAACATTAGGAGTTGTTAGAGCGTCTTTATTGACAAATTATTGGCGTAAGGACAGGTCGGTTTGGGGCTGAAGACTCTCCAACTATGGCCCCATTGAAACAGTTGTTGTGTTGCCTTACGAAAAGCGGAGGCGGAAGAATTATTTATGAAAAGATAGTAGTAGAAGACACCATATTTTGATTTGGCGTAACCGCTACCGGGTTCTCTGATCCATGATTATGGAAACTGTGTGCTTAATTAAATTACCTGGGTAACCGAACCTAACTTCAAAATTGAGTAGTAGATAAATAAATTTCGTAAATTAAGCTAACCCTAAGTACTAAATTTCATAGAAATACTTACTGAGAATATATTTTTATGTAAATATAAAAATATATTCTCAGTAAGTATTTCTATTAAATTTAGTACTTAGGGTTAGCTTAATTTACGAAATTTATTTATCTACTACTCAATTTTGGAAATTTTTCCAAGATTGTCTCCTTCAAAACATAAAATAACAAATGTATGATGAAAAACAAATTAATATTAGGCGTAGTGCCTCGTAGCCTATCCTTCCTGGTAGAAAGCTATCGAAAACATTTAGTTCCGGTGCAGCGGCAGCGTCTGCCGGCTGGCGGGTGCGCTATATTTAGCCGCACTCGGCCAGCACACCCAAACACTGAACCCCGACCCCCACTAATGTTTACAATCGATATGCACTCACCTTTACGGCTCAGTCTATTGCCGCTGGGTTTAATGGTACTGGTGTGTCTAAAGAAACACTAATTCAAACTGCTTAATCTTTTCTCTAGTGATAACTACTCTTATCTCTTTCATATCTCCTTAAATATAATTACCTAAAATAAGGGTGTGAGGTAGAGCTTGTCTAACTTGAAGTGACTTTCCCATTACTTCACTAGAACTTGATATAAATGGGAGATTTCATACTATTAGTAGGATAAACTCTACATAAGTCAACTCATATTAAGGTGACTATGAAGAATGCATTACAATCGAATTCACAAATAAAATTGCAATCGCAATAGCCAAATACTCTAATGTGGTCATAAAAAGTTGTAGTCCTTCAGTTCGTGCCTGAGTGGACATTTGGACTAGAAAAGATTAGGCTTCGTAGCCAGGCAAAATGTTATAAATATTTGACGAATGACAACATTCAGTGTTTATTTAAAGCCTACTAGATGACGCCCGCAACTCAACACAAAATTATTTTTATCGCGCGTGAGCCGTACATTTTTCCGAGACAAAAAGTATCCTATTTCCTTTTCCGGGACTTAAAGTATCTCCCATACAAAATTTCAGCAAAATCGGTTCAGCGGTTTGGGCGTGAAGAGGTAACAGACACAGGCATACACAATTTCGCATTTATAATATTATTATCGATTGATTAATTTATAACGTTAAAAAAGTCAACAGCTGTGTTTCGTAACTAAGTTATTTTTATTCTCTCAAGTGTTGGCGTCAGCAAGTGCGCAGTCAAATGTGGAAGTTAAGTGAAACGTTTTCCCGGAAAAAGTAATATTAACTTCGGACTTGTAGTATTTCGATTTGGACCTCACATCTAAAGTCATGATTTTGAAACAGTTTCAGCTGTGGCGGTACCCACAATAGGGATGACGACAAGGTCAAAGATTAGCTGATTTTTTAAATAAAATAAAGACATAGCGATGAAAAATAGGTATTCCCAAAATTTCAGCTTCATAACTTATTATATTTTTTTTGTTTTGAGCCTTCAAAGTTTTTTCGTCAAGTTAAGTCAAGTCGAATATTTTTTTATAAAATACCTTAATTTTTGTGTACCATTCGATAAGTTATGCAATTTTTAACATTTTTTCTTACGAAACCACTTTCATAAACTCAATATTTAACATAGCTATCGAACAAACTAACTAGGCGTGACGTCACAGTTAGCTGACATTTTGTATGGAGCGTTTTGGGAAGGTCTATTTTCATGTGAGTTTTGAATTGTGATATATTGGAGAGTTTTTATGCTATCAGAGTCATTTTTTCACTGATATTTCTATTTTTGAATGGTCCTTCACTTACCAACAAGAAAAAAAATTTTCGTCATGCCTATTAGCGCCACATTCCTGCATCGCGCTATCGAAGTTTTCTAAGTGCGTCGGTATATATACGATAGCTGAAATGTATCACGTGGGCTCCGGCCCGACCGAGCATACCACCTCGCTCGGTCGGAAGATCTTCCTTTGCGGCCTCCACGCACATCCCCACAAGCTTGTCGATGGGACATGCAGAAAAGATGCAAAGTAGGGAGTTTTGCCGGGAATGTGAAAGAGTGATGTTGTGTTTTTGTATTATTTTCCTAAAATTGTGTTAACTGGGTTTTTAATGTGTAATATTGGTAGGATATTAACCATTAGATATTCGTTATCGTGCACAAGTGTAGGAAAGTGATGCAATATCCAGAAACGTGCTATTTTGTGTTCCCTCCAAAACTCCATCGAAAGTTTCAGTAAAGCGTCTACCACTTTACTGAATCGACCGACTTGACTTCCTGACTATATTGAATTTTATTTAGACTTTGACTAGACTTTAGACCTGACAATATAGAAAAACGATGCTGAAAATTGTATTATAAAATATTGTTTTCCCGTCATAATATACTCGACACTGGCCATGGTTATATAGCCCCGAAGTGCCATAATAAGAAAAAAAAAAAAGATGCAAAGTAGCACTTAGCAGCTTATTTAACTAACTTAAATCTGATGAGCTAATTTAGATGGACTATAGTCTTCTGTTGGCAGTTGGCACCCATAAACCGAAGTTAATAGTATAAGTACTAATGTTATAAGTGTCACCTAATGTCAATGGCCCGTTTACATTATTCCAATCCAGTAATACAATCCAGCGCTAGATTGCTACTGCAATAATGTAAACGGGTACTGGAACGCACCATAATGGAATGCACAATAATGTAAACCGGTCATTAAACGTTTGATTAATTGAAGACGTGAGTGGAAGAACCAGGTAAGTAACAGTAAAAAAATTGGCGTTTTTTTTTGCATCAATGGAGGCTTTAGGGCGGGAAAAGAATTTGAAATCAAAAAACCGGCCAAGTGCGTGTCAGACCACGCGCAATATAGGGTTCCGTAGTACCGCTAGTTTTTGATAATTTTTGTATGGTCAATGAATGTACATTTATAACGTGTTTTACACTACTAACAACATCATCTCAGTAACGTTCAAAGGAATTTGAACGAAAAGTTCCTTTATATTTCGCCGAATAATTTTTTTTTTCGTTGATCGACTATTACTCAATAACTTATGAAGTCTTCTTAGCCGTGATAGTTTTCCTTTTAAATTCAGTATATTTCCTACTCCCGTGAATTTTTTCACATTTCCAGAAGCAACCGTTTAGCTGGTAACGATTTTTTCCACTTTAAAACTTCATATTTCACAAATGGATCCCTTAATCGGAAAATGATCTATGAATACTCGTAATATTTTTAAAAACCCTATCCAACGACATCCCACACGGTGGGGTGGACGCGAAATAAAAAAAACATCCCCGCTTGATGTGTAGGGGGGTATCATAAAAAAACATTTTTTAAAGATTTTATATATAGCATTTTGTCGGCATCATTAATATGTGCATTCATGCCGAATTACAGCTTTGTAGGTCTTATAGTCTCTGAGCAACACCGCGGACAGACAGACGGACAGATGGACGGACAGACCGAAACTATAAGGGTTCCTTGTTGACTACGGAACCCTAAAAACTGTGGATTTTATGTGTGGCCAGATTTAGCCAGATGATAAAGTTTGTTCAAATTATAAGGAAAAATAATGAGTAATTGTCCTTATGTTATAAAATGTTAGTTATCTCGTTCTTCCATTCACGTCTTCAATTATTTTCTCAGCGTTATGTTCACAATACGATTCACAAGATTAACGTTACGTAGGTAAACAAAGTGAGCGGCTCCAACTTCCAAGCCAGCCCAAGGACTGAGCACTACGCAGTAACAGCGGCCGACAGGTAATGTGATGTGACATAACTGCTCACAAGCAGATGCGGTGTCATAACTGTACTTTTCCATTCATGAGGTTTCTTAGAAAAAAATATCTGTTTACGCTCCTGGGAAGTAAGACAGATACCATGTAAAAGGCGTTAAAACTTTAATAATAGGTCCAGTAGAGATGGCAATGATGTTTTTTCGAAAATAAAGAAAAGGATTGAGGAAAAATAATGTCACATTATCTAAGTTGTGTATCAAGGCGACGGTGTTTTGCTTGAAATTCAAAGAAAGAAAAATTGTTTAATGTTACTCAAACTTAACTTTTAATGTAACTCAGGCACATTTTCCAAAAAACCTAGACCTAGTTAGCTGCAGTTCAAAAGGCGAATCAAGACTTTGTATAAAATTATGTGCCATATCATTATTTTGATTATAGCATAGTTTGGTAATTCTTCTAAAATATACTTTTCTTGAAAATAATTATCCGACTCCAATATTTTGATCATATATTTAAATCTCAAAGATTATCTCATTTAAAGCTAAAGATTAGTCATATAAAATGTCGTTTATCTATAATATTAATACGCGAGCGAAAAACTTTAGATCCCTTTGACGAAAAACGCGGAAACGTACCTAGGTGATTGAAATTTTGCAGTTATAGTTTATATGGTGAAGGAGGGCATCGAGCTAATATTATTTTGAAATTATGCTTTTATTATACATTTTTTTAACAAATAAAACATTACACACACTACAACACACACACTAGGAGATTTTGATTGACAAGCCTATACACACCAATTATTGTACTCTTTTATTTATGGATGGTTGAAGTCTGTTGTCAAATTGAAAATAGATTTATTAGTTTAGACTTTAGATAGTTTTTTTTTTTATTGAATCTTAAATACTGTTAGACAATTATTATTACACGGCCAGTCTGTCATCATATGACTTTATTAATCTGAGACTGTCGCAGGAATTATGTCTAAAAAATAATAAAGTAAATATTTTGACAATAGGATATCAATAGAAAAGCGTTGAAATTTGAAACTTATAATTTTAATTTTTTATTTGAGGTCTAATTTCAACCATCAGGCGATCTCCAGTAAAATAAAATAAATAAAATAAAATATATTTTTCTTCAAAATAGGTATCATGAATACTAGTACGGGAGCCCTAGAACAATTTTTTTTTATTACTATCAAACTAATTTTTTGTGAGTAGCTTCATTTTGATTAAACGAACAACATTTCCGTTATAGGGTTCTGTAATCAACAAAACTTGGTTGACTACTGAACCCTAAAACGGAACCCTAACAAGCTGATTTTTTGTATATTGATAGGTTAATAGTTATATAATTTAAGTGTAACATTGTCCTACAAATAGAACAATCCATATTTAAGGACCATCAAATCAAAGTATGAAATCCTTTCTATCTCTGTTAGCTACCACTTTCGACATTTTTCGCAAATAAAAATGTTGTTCGTCTTATCAAAATGAAGCTACTCACAAAAAATTAGCTCGATAGTAATAAAAAAAAATTGTTCTAGGGCTCCCGTACTATGTCGTAGAAAGAACTAAGATGCCTACCACCGCGCCGGTTCGGGAACTAACCCGGCGAGAAGAACCGGCGTAAGAAACTCGCACGGGGCCATCTTTTACTAAAAAGATGGAAAATTACAATTTTAAAATAAAATAATGTAACAATGTTATGGCTTACAGCCATGTAACAAAATAAAAGTTAAGTAACCTAAATAAAAGTAAGAGCCACCCTATTCCCAAAGCGTGCGTGCTGTCTTCAATGAAATCATTCGTTGACTGCTTTTATAAATTTATTTAAATACTTACATATAGATTTTGAACATTTTCTGGGATTCTATTGTATAGGCCTTTAAAGGATTTGCTTACTTTGGCTAGTCTAAACATTGGTATTTTTTTTTATGAAATAAGGGGGCAAACGAGCAAACGGGTCACCTGATGGAAAGCAACTTCCGTCGCCCATGGACACTCGCAGCATCAGAAGAGCTGCAAGTGCGTTGCCGGCCTTTTAAGAGGGAATAGGGTAATAGGGGAGGGTAGGGATGGGAAGGGAAGGGAATAGGGGAGGGTAGGGAAGGGAATAGGGTAGGGGATTGGGCCTCCGGTAAACTCACTCACTCGGCGAAACACAGCGCAAGCGCTGTTTCACGCCGGTTTTCTGTGAGAACGTGGTATTTCTCCGGTCGAGCCGGCCCATTCGTGCCGATGCATGGCTCTCCCACGTAAAATGGTATAGCTAATTTGTTCTTATTTCTAGTATTTACACTATGATTATCGCTTTTCTTTATGAAAATATCTATGTTCTTTTAACATTATATAAGAGCTACGAATAATAAAAACTAAGGAAGAGTAACTGTGTCAAAAATTTTGTCCGCGAGTCTACAAAATGTGACCCGAATACATGCATACTTTATGCATGTATTCGGTACACAATTTTGTGTTTTTATACAAGTGACAATTATTATCAACGGCTTTATTTCCTAAATTTGAATGTTAGTGTTTCGTAGCTATTGCCATATTTTAGTGTGCGAAAAAGAACCAAATTCAAAACGGTTGAAGTATGGGAGTTACGTTTCCTTAGTTTTTATTATTCGTAGTATAAGAGATTTTCCAGAATGTATTAAGATGCGACGGTCAGAATTCATATTTCTTAAAATTTTTCTCTTAGTTTGTCATGACAGTTTCCTTAAAATGACACTCGTAAATAAGATTTAAATATTTATGTCGAGGACCTAAGAATTCCAGACATTCCAAGTGTCCTAGTTTCCTCCTGACGTCTAATCAAAAAGGACTGGATCTTTACGAGTCTTGAAATATAACATATATATTTATAGAATACCCGGTCTGTCCGGCATCTCTGAGCGCTGGGAGCAGGGACACATCACAAGTGTTGATAATTTTCGGATTTTTGTACACACGATATACAAAAGGTTTCGAGTTACACAACGATTGAAAGCTGTAACCCACATCATTGCTACAGATTTGGAATTTTGAGATTTATGTAATTTCCTGCGGTATCGATGCCACCTTATGTTTTTTTTTTTTTATGAAATAAGGGGGCAAACGAGCAAACGGGTCACCTGATGGAAAGCAACTTCAGTCGCCCATGGACACTCGCAGCATCAGAAGAGCTGCAGGTGCGTTGCCGGCCTTTTAAGAGGGAATAGGGTAATGGGAGGGTAGGGATGGGAAGAGAAGGGAATAGGGGAGGGAAGGGAAGGGAATAGGGTAGGGGATTGGGCCTCCGGTAAACTCACTCACTAGGCGAAACACAGCGCAAGCGCTGTTTCACGCCGGTTTTCTGTGAGAACGTGGTATTTCTCCGGTCGGGCCGGCCCATTCGTGCCGAAGCGTGGCTCTCCCACGTATAGCATGGCTCTTCCACGTATTTTTCGATACCATTCAAAACTTGACTTTATTTACTGCACAAAGAGATACACATTTAATTGACACTTGCTACCCGCGGTGTTAAGCTGCCCGTTATAATTCTTAATGGCTTCTTTATAAAGGCGTCGTATCAATGCGTCACGTTGCAATGTGAACTGATCCTTATTCAATGTACATGATACCATTAGCTTCATTCAGGCCTGTACTTGGCTTATTTATTAAGTTCTCCCCATCGGTAAATAGAGGAGTAATAGTACGCGTAAACCTAAGGAGTAAGGGCACTGACATATTAAGGTGACGCCGCGTTAAAGTAAAAAATCGTTGTGGATATGTTTTAGATCGCTATATATATATTTCATATAGGCTATGGGCAAATCATAGTGTATGCTTGAACTAATCTATACAGTACAAATTTTGGAAGCGTAAATCACTCTCCTCTGTTGGCAAAATTAGAATCCCTGTTTTATAGAGGTCTTTTTGATTAATTATTCTGTGTTATAAAAGTTGACCAATCGTGTTATACTATGGGTAATTCAAAGATAAAGACATGATGAATACTGACAATGAACTTTAATTTCTTAGCTTTAGTCATTGTTGAGAAAAAACGATATCGCTGCAGCCAAATTATCAAGGCATCGCCTTAAATAAGCGAGCGATTTTCTACTTTATATATATAGCGGATATAAAGTAGAAAATGAATAAAAATGATATAAAGCAGCGGATATAAAGTAGAAAAACGGACGGACAGATGGACAGACAACAAAATCTTAGTAATAGGGTCCCGTTTTTACCCTTTGGGTACAGAAAGGGTTCCGTACCCAAAGGGTAAAAACGGGACCCTATTACTAAGACTTCGTTGTCTGTCCGTCTGTCCGTCCGTCCGTCCGTCCGTCCGTCCGTCCGTCCGTCCGTCCGTCTGTCTGTCTGTCTGTCTCCAGGCTGTAACACAAGAACCGCTATAGCTAGACTTCTGAAATTTTCACAAATTGTGTATATCAGTTGTTGCCGCTATAACAACAAATACTAGAAACAAAAAGTTAATGTTTAAGGGGGGCTCCTATATAAGAAACGTGTTTTTTTTTTGCTATTTTTGCTCCTAAGTAATCAATAATGACAACAGCTAGGCACTTGAAATTTTCACAAAATCCTTAATTCTATTTGTACTTTAATAATTAATATTAACAATAAAATAAAATAAATATTTAAGGGGGGCTCCCATACAAAAAAACACAATTTTTTATCTTTTTTTGCTTTATAACGGTACGGAACCCTTCGTGCGCGAGGTTGACTCGCACTTGGCCGATTTTTTTAAACCACAAAGATGACAAAGAATCAGTGCTGAGTAGACATCAGAATAATCAGATATATTTTTTTTACAAAATTTAGTCGCTATAACATTACGACTATGGTTTGCTGCCATAAATAGATTAAAGCCACATCCGAACATTTTATACGTGGGAGAGCCATGCTTCGGCACGAATGAGCCGGCTCGACCGGAGAAATACCACGTTCCCACAGAAAACCGGCGTGAAACAGCGCTTGCGCTGTGTTTCGTCGAGTGAGTGAGTTTACCGGAGGCCCAATCCCCTACCCTATTCCCTTCCCTACCCTCCCCTATTCCCTTCCCTCCCCTATTCCCTTCCCTTCCCATCCCTACCCTCCCCTATTACCCTATTCCCTCTTAAAAGGCCGGCAACGCACTTGCAGCTCTTCTGATGCTGCGAGTGTCCATGGGCGACGGAAGTTGCTTTCCATCAGGTGACCCGTTTGCTCGCTTGCCCCCTTATTTAATAAAAAAAAAAAAAAATAGAACCTTCTTGTTCTTGAAAGCCACTTAACAACTGCAATACAACCAGAAAACATAGCATCCTAAGCCCGATTAACCTAGTTAATATGAAATAATCGGCCAAGTGCGAGTCGGACTTGCGCACGAAGGGTTCCGTACCATTATAGAGAAAAATTAGGGCAAAATTTGTGTTTTTCGTATGGGAGCCCCTCTTATTTTTTTATTTTATATTAATATTATTATTAAATATTAAGTTAACATAAAACTAAAGATTGTGTGAAAATTCAATTTGCTCTATATCAATAAAACCTGTTGCTATTATTGATATAGAGCAGAAAAGGCCAAAATTGTATGGGAGCCCCCTTAAATATTAATTTTATTTTGTTTTTAGTATTTGTTGTTATAGCGGCAACGGATATACACAATCTGTGAAAATTTCAACTCTCTAGCTACAGCCTGGTGACATACAGACGGACAGACAACAAAGGCTTAGTAATAGGGTCCCGTTTTTACTCTTTGGGTACGGAACCCTAAAAACTTATAAGCAACATCCCAAAAATCAGAAACAGTCTTAGCTTCTTCCATCATCTTTTCATCATGCATCAACTACTTACTACAAAACTTCTTAGAAGCGAACATAAATCGTAATTCGTAAAGCACGACCTGCAAACCAGAAGAGAGCGCATTCCCTCTTAATAGGCCGGCAACGCACCTGCAGATCTTCTAATGTTGCGAGTCTCCATGGGCGACGGTAGTTGCTTTCCATCAGGTGACCCGTTTGCTCGTTTGCCTCCTTATTTTATATTAAAAAAACTAGCTGACCCGGCAACTTTGTTTTGCCATACTTATAAAGTATTTCAAGGCCAAATCAAAATTTCATTAAAATTGGTTGAGTAGTATTCAACAGCTTTCATTCCACAATGCCTTTCTATCCATCAACAACTACACATATAGTCAAAAACTGCCGCCACAGGCCACTCATTCACGTCCGCCAAGGCCGCTGCGAGTTGCGACTGCACGCCGCGCCCCGCCCCGCCGGTGCGCCGCGCTCGCCCCCGCCCCGCCGCGCCGGTGCGCCGCCGCGCTCGCCCCCGCCCGCCGCGGTCGTTTACCTTGGCAAGGTCGCTTGACCGGCAGGCATCGGCACCGCTCCGCGCCGAGCCGCGAGTAGCTCCATTCATCGCATTCCGTACGCAACCCACTACCGCGGGGTACTCGTGTTAGACGAACCCGAGATGGCAAAATCACATCTAAAATATCGTTGCATAGCGAGGCAACCGATATCCATACTAATATTATTAATGCGAAAGTGTGTCTGTCTATCTGTCTGTTACTTCTTCACGCCCAAACCGCTGAACCGATTTTGCTGGGTATGGAGGATATTTTTTATCCCGGAAAAATGTACTTGGTGATAAACGAATTTTGACGCAACGGAGTTGCGGGTATCATCTGCTCCAGATATAGTCGCAACATAATATATGCAGAAAATTCAAGCGTTATTGACAATTTATAATAGCGCAGAGTCGAAGCGCATCGAAGCGCGTCGAAGCGTCAAATTCGCAACAAGTCGAACGAATGCGCGCGAATTCGCCAGAATGCCTACAGTGATGACGCCTAGATTCAAGCGATAGCCAGATGGCAAGCTATACCTTAGCTGTTATAATAGTTGCAAGATGTACAGTTAGGGCTTAGGACTCTGATACGTTAAAATTCAGGCACTATTTCACCAGTCCTATATGCCCAAAAATGGCTCTCCAATCTTTTTTGGCGCCACTTCGACAGTATTATGTGCCAAATATGAGCGCATTCCTTTCTAGATAGAGATCAATCTTCGATGTTCCATAATTGACGGTCTCTACTCATGATATAAGCATTGTAGACAGACTGGCTACAGTGCGGTTACGCCACGATAACGGACGTTGCATAAGGTGCAATATGACGGTCAGCAAACAAAAGACGACATAATATGTGTTACGAGAATCGGTCAAATCCACATACACCATTACATAAAGGAGGTTACTCCCATAACCGCGGACAAAAGAGGATAAATATCTAATAATTAATATGGCTTTTACTCTGTGTTCATAACCCTGGTTTTCCTCAGGCGGAAACCATAGACTTACATGAAACGCAAAAGAAAAATAAAGTTTATTATAATGGTGATCGTTGCTCACTGCCGATATAACAACAAATACTAAAATCAAAATAATATTAATATTTAAGGGGGGCTCCCATACAACAAACGTGATTTTTTGGCCTTTTTTGCTCGATAATCGATATCAATAATGGCAATAGTTAGGCACTCAAAATTTTCACACAGGCCTTAGATATACGTGTTCTTTAATAATCAATAATAATATTTAAATAAAATTAAAATTTAAAGGGGGCTCCCATACAAAAAACACAATTTTTGGCCTATTTTTGCTCTATAACGGTACGGAACCCTTCGTGCGCGAGTCCTACTCGCACTTGGCCGATTATTTCCTAAAATCGCCCAGAATTTCTGTTCCTTCGCATATTTTTTGTCATGTTAAGGCTACAAGTGCTCCACTACCTAGACGCTGGCTAACGGACCACAAACCGCAGCTACTCCACAGTTCACTCGGGAGTCTTCCGCCGCTTGCGGTCACTGATTGTCATTAAGTAGTGGTTACTGCACTGTTTACATACAGGTCGCTCACGTTGAGCCATGATTGCCACTGTGATTACGAAGCTGTCTGTGGGATACACAATCGACGTCGATCATGGCCAATCAGAGAACGCTTTTACACGTTCATAATTGCTGCATTATTGGCCAATGGAACTTTAACATAATAATAATAATCGGCCAAGTGCGAGTCGGACTCGCGCACGAAGGGTTCTGTACCCTTATAGAGCAAAAAATAGGCCAAAAATTATTTTTTTGGTATGGCAGCCCCCCTTAAATATTTATTTTATTTTTATTTTGTTATTAATTATTAAAGTACACATATATTTGAGGATTTTGTGAAAATTTCAAGTGTCTACTTGTTACCATTATTGATATCGAGCAAAAAGCCCCCCTTAATTATTAATTTTATTTTGTTTTCAGTATTTGTTCTTATGGCGGCCACAGAAATACACAATCTGTGAAAATTTCAGAAGTCTAGCTATAGCGGTTTTTGAGATACAGCCTGGAGACAGACCGACGGACAGACAGACAGCGAAGTCTTAGTAATAGGGTCCCGTTTTTACCCTTTGGGTACGGAACCCTAAAAATAATGAAACAAAAATTGTTTTATTTCTGAATAAATTTGAATAAAATATTTTCAGGATGTTGTACTACTGGCATCTGGTGCCTTCCACCGGTTCGGGAACTAACCCCGGCGAGAACAATAATATGCAAAACATATTATGCCTGAAAAAGATGAGTGAAATAACGAGAAAAAATGTAGATGGTGAAAGAATTATCAATACGCTATTTGTAGACTGGCGTCTGCTCATCTAGTCTAGATATACAACACAATAATGCTGAGAAGAATATAAAAGGAATCGAAAGGTATTCAATTCAGAATAGATGCGTAAAGGTGACTTTATGTAACGACTACACTGCTTACGGCTGCTTTTCCATCGGAGCTGCGTTTAGACGAATATGTTTTAGAATTTAGAGATAGAATAGCTTGATTTGCCTGACCTCATGCAATTCTATTGGATCCTATAAATAAGCACATTCCTCGCAACACAGCTTGGAGCTAGAAACTAGTAAACGCAGCCTAAAAGATAAGTGACGCACACATTGAAATTGCATTGTGTGCGTCAGGGAATACAAGCAGTATCAGGTGTATGCACCCCCCCGATCCCCTCACCCCCGCTGTCGCCAAGTTTTTTCTCCTTGGACAGTGGCCAATCCGCAGTGTAGCGACGGCTTATGCTCCAATTTATTCCCTTTACATAATACAACGTTTAGAGTCTTTGTTGCGTCCGTCGCGACGGTTCACCATCTCGCAGCTGGATGGATTTGGGTTACCGTAACTTATGCGCGACGGGCATATTTGGTTAAATTCCCGTGAGATTTAGACCGACCGCTTTATTTTTATGTGCAGGGTCGCATATGTGTTTTAGAGCACAATCATGAGCATTTAATGGCCCAAATTCATGGCCCAACATAAAAAGGGCTCTCTTTATTTTGGACCATGGTGGATAACCACGATTTCAATGATGCAATGCAATGTTCGTTCCATTCGATTGGAATGCAATTCCAATCGAATGGAACGAACCGAAATATTTGTCTATGAACTCGTAACTCTACAGATTAGTTAATGTATGTATATCATAGGATAATGTGGAGGACAAAATACGACTAATAATAAATCGATAATTAGGTAAGAAAAACTTATCAATAAAATGACCGTTAAAGAAAAGATCATAAACATTTGCGTAGATCAGTGACGTAAGCCGGCCGAGATGTGGGATGTGGGATAAGAAGTTGGATTGGCCATGAGCCGAATATCGACCGGCCTGTTACATGTAATGTTGGGTTGCCACGCCAACCTGGTCCAGCTAAACCTTTTCTCATAGCTCGACGAGACAAAACTAGCATGGCAAACAAGCAAAACTTTTTTGTCGTTGCTAGGGATAGGCATAATATCAGAAAGGTAAGAGCGAGGCCACAAAGCGTTACGCTACGATGTGTCACGGGCCACGGCGTCTACGCTCCGACGTTTTACATGCATATTTTATGATAATATGCCACATTGATGCGTTGCGTCGTCAGACAGGAGATAAAGACGTTGAACAGTGTGAGGTTGAAGGGACTAAGAACAGCCCATCCTGACTTGTGTTTGTCGCCACAACGCCGATGTGGCAATGCTTCCATTCCAAAAAAGCAACGCAAAGGAGCAATGTGGCTTTGTTCTAAGTTCTCGCGTTCACTGGAGACACGTCACACGACAGTCTTAAGACAGAATACTAGTGTGTGAGCAACAGTCTGTTTAAATACTTCTGTCCCAAGTGAGCACCAGCCCTAAGACGTATTGGGTATAGCGCTATCGACCGCTATAGGACATAAGGCCGTATTGTCGCTCAAGAGCCCTCCCCCGGGGCATAGTAAAACCCGGGGCGATGCACAATAGCACGCATCCTGTCCACACCGGTAACGCGTGCTATATTTAAAACGCCAGACGTGGCCGTAAAACGTACTATCCATATACCTTTTAATTACCTACCTTTTATAGGCAACCGTTTCTATTACCATGAACCGCTAAAGCACCATGCGGATATTTTTCGAGCATAGTTCGTAGCTTGGTTCTTACGTTCTTGTTTATTAATATCAGTGAACATAATATTTCGAAAATATGCTTTTGAAACTCGGATAGCTGATGATTACGATGCTGATCAAACGAGATTAATAGTGAAGTTGGCTTTTCAGTTAGGAGTATAACCCTAAAAGCGAAAAGCCATTTCCGAGTTTTAACACAAGACACCCAATACGTCGCTCACATGTAAATAAATGAATTCAGGTGGGCCGCGGTAATGAGTGGGAGGGCCCCCGCTTAAATATTTCAGGCCCGCGGCCCGCTAATGGACCCCGGACCCCGAGCGCGGACCCCGGCCCCCGGGCTCCGCGGTCGGGGTGGTAGGCCCCGCTTTACAATTTCTTAACTATTTTTATCGCGAGCGCTGATGGCTTTATAATGATTCGAATTAGTTTATTTCGTACAAATTGGTCGTGGAACAACACCGTTGTAATTGTCATCATCATCATCAACGCTGACTCAGCGTTGATGACGATGATAACAATTACAACGCTTCGAGGGATAGCTACACAAAACAGCTAGACAAACGTTACTGCCGCTTGGTTCCTCTTTCGATCCAGACTGTTTGCTATCTACTTACAAAAAACAGTAGAACCGGGTTCTGTTCTAAAAGGCGTAAAAAGCATCCTATTATGTAAATCTTATTAAAATAGTTAACATTTTACAATGTGTTCTAAACATAGCATGCCAGTGATCATAGTAACACAAGAATCTCTGTACACAGAGTAAAGAATTTTTCGGCACTCTTTTATTAGTTTTCAAGGCTCTTTATTTTCTTTTATTGTTAAGCGTCCACAGGTCGGTATCGTACGCAACGGGAGTCTCGCATCAAACGGATAATTTTTTCACAGTACGTCCACTGTATCGGCAGCGTACGGATTACCGACTAGCCAGTATGTTTATCTCCTATTTAGTCCAAAGAAAGTTCCTAAGTTAAAATTCCTGCTTTCGACTTTTCCATCCACACCCCCCTTTTGAACATTCATTTACTAGGCTAGCCGCGGCAGTCGACGGCAGCCGTTGACAGTTTATGACGCTTGTTGGGGGCCCAGCACGACCTTTTCTAAAACTATCATGTTTCCAGAACACTTTGTTGTAAGATTACAATAATGTTATTGTTATTACACGGACACGTGCCATCGACTGTCGCCGACTGCCGTCGACTGCCGCTGACGCGTGCCGCCGACACGTGCCGTTCGTCTGTAAAAAGCCTTACTAAATATGATGTGATAAAAATTGTGAAGCTTGAGAATTCAGCCCATAATTCGTTGAACCTAAATATTTACCGAACAGAGAAGTTTTTCGAGTGTCATAGCCTTAATGACGGCCGAGCAGTGAGGAAATTAGTGAAGAGTGTCAGGCGATGGTCATTACGTACACAATAAGCACTCTATCCCGTAATTTTGAACACTTCTATACTCATTTGTGGGTAAATAAAAAGACACGTGGACTATGACAAATTCCATATTACGCCAAATATAATTAATTATACAGCTACAAGGTTGTTTCGGCGCGTGGATCACGTGGATGCGAAACAGCCGTCACTCAAATTGACACCACAGCAGCAGAGTAAACAGAACTTACGAGTAGGCTGACTCAGAAGAGATCTCGAATACGTTTGACGTAGTATGTCATATCGGCCGGCGCACGCCGTACTAATGCGTTACTCAGCATTGCGAAACATGTTGAAAGTGAAACTAGCGCCCAACTCGCGTATATTCACCCGTTTGTGTGAAGTCGAGGTACCTACTCCTTAGTTCTGTCTACTCTGACAGCAGCGATTGCTACACGACACGGGTGTGGGTGTGAAGTTGTCTCCCGAGTGACAAGTGTCTCATGAAATTTGGATGTTTTTTTTGCATAGGCTCCGTTTCTACTAAACCGATTTTAATGAAGCACACATAGAATCTTGTCTTGAATAGAATAATGTCTGGGTTAAATTAGTTACATTTCAAAGTTTAGTTACTCTCTGTTTAGTATTTATACGGCACTTTTTGTTTTAAAATTACTAATTAGTTATGACCTATGGACTATATGTTACATAACTGGAGCCACATATGAGCGGTCAAATGTACTGTATTTAATATTTCGTTGGTTCCGACGGAAGATGTGAAGAGTTCCTAAAGGGCTGTGCGACCTTTCACCGCAGCAACTAATCCCTAAAATAACTTCGTGAAGTGATTGACTTCCTGATAAGGTCTTATTGATTTCTGATGTTTACGCCGACCGTCGTCGAATCAGATATCTTGAGATTATAGTTGTGTTAAAGCTTTAATATTTTTTTGTGGCCTCTTAATAGACAAATACAGGCGTTTACGAACATGTAAAGCATATTTTTCTTTATTTGCCCGCAATCGTAGTGGCATTTATGATTGTTTGTCATTGCCCAAAGTGCAGAGCACAGACATAGATTAAGATAGATACCGCAAGTCGCTCCATTTGTATGAAAACGAGCGTGTCACTTTTTTCTTACCTACTGTGACGTACCGATGATAAGAAACGTGTCTATTATCTAAGCCAACGTTTCTATTTGAATTTCTACAGCTCAATACGGCACTTTTAGGCATTTAGGCATTTTTAAAATTCCGATTGACGTCCGATTCCGATAGCAGACTAAAGAACAAACTTTCGAAAGACGAGCATTGCTCGTCGTTTGCGGTATCTATCTTGATCTATGTCTGTGGTGCAGAGGCTTTGGAGTCTTTCCACGTTGCCAGGGATGAATCTAAGCGATTATAAACGTGTGGAAAAGCAAATTCATCTATGATTAGTGATCACCCATCATCTACGTCGATTGTGCATAATGGTTATCCGTTATCTATCATCGCCTATCGTGGAGCCTTTCAATGTCTATAAAATCTCGCGACTCGTCTCATGTTTTGGACCATAATTTTCAAGTTAAAATGCCAATGACCTACATCCCAAAGACGAAACAAAGCTTCACTTGTTAGGTAACTGGTATGTACTCTATGTAGGTACCTTCTCATTATCACTTTCACATACCGCTCTAACAACACTAATATTGGCTTAGCAAACATGACGTAGCTGTAGCGGCATACCGATTTCCTTGAGGGTATACATAAACGCCTTTTTTTAACCCCCGACAAAAAGAGGGGTGTTCTTGAAGTTGGTTTAAAGAACTCTCCAATAGGATATAAATATATATTACTGAAACGTTTTCACGCTAGACGGCAGCACCGGCTTAGGCAATCAACGAAGAGTTTTGTACGACGTTTGACAACGTTACTGTCAATATTCTGTTATGACGTGTGCAACATGTCGCATTGTGGTCGGATTACATACTGTATGTGCTAGTAGCGGTCTCTGCTCTGACCTTTGCGTAATATTCCTTATTGAAAGAATTAGGATAACATAATATTGTAATATTTGTAATGCACACCTTCTTCAATAAAAATACAGACAGACGAATAATTTTTAAAATTATAAGCATTAAATTGCTAATTTTTTGTCCCAGAAAAAAGTAATAAAATAAGTTGTATGCTTAGCCGCTTTTTATGTAACACATACGAATTATCAGCTACGGCCTACGTGGTATCATGCTACATGAAAATGCTATTAGAATGTGATATTTGCAGCTTATTTCAGTAAATCACAATGCTATTGTTATCATTTGAGAGCTTTTTTATTAGTATCATATTTTGACAGTTATTTGGGTTGCCCATATATTAGGGAAGGAAGGGTCCACGCGACGTTTTTTACGCTCGTTTGTATCGATACAAACGCAAGTTGAACGCTCAGCAAACGCAAGGAAGCCGACACGTTTTAAACTTTATATCTGAAAAAACGCGATGAAAACGCGCAGAAGACGAGCGCATCAAAAACGCGTCGTCAGTGCGCAAAAAATACGTCGTGTGTAAGGGACCTTATTAGGGTTCCGTACCTTAAGGGTAAAAACGGGACCCTATTACTAAGACTTCGTTGTCTGTCCGTCTGTCCGTCCGTCTGTCTGTCTGTCTGTCGCCAGGCTGTATCTCAAGAACCGCTATAGCTAGACTTCTGGAATTTTCACAGATTGTGTATATCTGTTGCCGCTATAACAACAAATACTAAAAACAAAATAATATTAATATTTAAGGTGGGCTGCCATACAACAAACGTGATTTTTTTGCCATTTTTTGCTCGATATCGATAATGGCAACCGGTAGGCACTTTAAATTTTCACAAAGGCCTTAAATATATGTGTACTTTAATAATTAATAATAATATTTAAATAAAATAAAAATTTAAGGGGGCTCCCCATACAAAAAACACAACTTTTGGCCTAGTTTTGCTCTATAACGGTACGGAACCCTTCGTGCGCGAGTCCGACTCGCACTTGGCCGATTTTATTTATTAAATCTTGTCATAGAGTATCATCGCAAAACAGCTGATTTTAAAATTCATTCTAATCCTTGTTTAGTTCATCGCGCCTCAGAACTTATCGTTAAAGTCTAGCTGCCACACTTAGGGACGAGCGTTAATTACTTAACTGTAATTAAATGAAGATTTTGACTAAAGGAATGAAGATTTTGACTAAAGGCCCCATACAATATATGTCAAACTCTTTATTAAATTGAGTTTAATCATTAAATGTCTCCGAGTGCGGCCGTTATTCTCGTAATTTTGGTTCGATTGTAAGGCTACATTAGCGAGTGAACGGGGATGCCTCACATTTCCTTACAGTTACAGGCGGTTAGTTTTGTAATATTGTAATGCAATTGTATTATTGTATAATCGTAATGCAACTGCGGAGACCTTCAAACAGGCTGGCTGTGTTGGTGTTGTATTGGCAATGGCACGGTCGAGCGGCGACGCGCCTTTTCCGTTCACCGCAGACACCGATCCTAATGTTCATTATAAAGTTTATATTGTAGATTGTACCATCAGAGAAGTTGATTCATTGGCAGATGTCGGACCTACGTAATTAATTTGGCTAATGTCAAGTGATCGTAATTCGTAAGACGTGATCTATCGGCAGGGCTCTTACACTTACACAAGCATGATTGAACATGAATTCTATGAGATTAAATTGTCAACGTGCCGATAAGTGCCGACTGGACGTCAAAAAAAGAGTTCTGCTGTCATGTATCACACGTCTCTTTTTACCACGCAGTGTTACTGATAGTGACATCTCGCCTTTGTTTCTCTATTCCGCTAGGTATATTAACTTTATAACCCGACCAAATTACGAAGGTCTGCCATCTGTCTATAAAACAATTTCTTCGATTGTGCAATGTAACAACAGAAGTTGGTATAGAGTAGGCCGGTCTCGGGTGTGCGGTTACCGTGGGATTCCCCTGAGCGCATGAAGTTGTTTCGACTTGCGGACAACGCAACGTAGTTTCTGAGATCGGCATGACATATATATATAACGTCTGAAATGATGAGAGGAGGCTTCGGCCTGACCGAGTATACAACGTCGCTCGGTCGGAAGATCTCGCATTGAGGCTCCCAAGCTTAACCCACAAAGTCGTAGGCAAAACCACACCTAGTGTACATTATAAAGGGATTTGCAGGCCAACAGTGGACCTTCATTCGGTTGCTTTATGTCAAGTCAATGCTAGTTGGGACCTATCGGCTGGGCTTAACATTACCTGACCAAATTATATAGGTCCAACATCTGCCTGCGAACCAATTTCTCAGATTGTGCAGAAGACATTACCTTGGAATCTCATTATGCACCTGACATAGAGTAATAATAATAATATCTATGGATGCTTCACACCACGTCAGTCTGGCCCCGTGCTAAGTACCTGAAGGACTTGTGTTACAGGTACCAGACAACGGAAATTGTATTTAATACTTTTATACTATACATATATTGAAGATTTTTATTATATTATACACATAATATTTAATACACATCCAGACACGGGAACATTGAAAACTTTTTGTTCCGTCGGCGGGATTCGAACCCACGACCCCCGGCTTGAGCTGCCACACACTCAACCAATTGAGCCACAGAGGTCGTCAAAGCATCTTCTCTGTTTGTTTCAATTTTAGTTAATATATATATTGCTAAAGCGAGTACAGGCATTGGTGATATGACCTTCAAGTGGCCACCGCTATTGTCAACCAATTGCCTGTCAAAATTTGCTCTAACCTTATTTCCACAAGTATATGTTACATGATAATACCAACTCTGATAATACTGTATGTTATTTTATGTCCCTCAGCCGCTGTTCTCACATAATATAATGAAATATAGTTAAAAACTTGAATCTTGAAAATTCCCATACAGATTTAAAAAAGTGTTGTGTGTAAATGTGATCATACACATCATGTGTATAATTATTCAGTAGCTGATTTCTTTTGCAATAAAAGATCATTAACTATCATTAATTCATCAAGCGGTGACCGAGACACAATCTATTGTGTCTCGTTTTCCCACGATCGACGGGTTAAACAATTTATCAATATTTCAAAGTGATTACTGAAAATAATGCATACTATTGAAAATGCAACAGCTTGTGATTATTAGTATTATAATTAATATTTTTGCAAAACATATTATTATTAACTAGATGTTCCGCGCGGCTTAACCCGCGTAATTTAGGAATTTCACGGAAACCGTACATTTTTCCGCAAAACATAGCCTATGTCCCTTCACATGGTCTATTCTTTATGTGTGCCAAATAACATAAAAATTGCACCAGTAGTTCTTAAGATAATAAGCAATTTCAAATAATTTCCCCCGTTTTTTCCACATTTTCCTCTATTGCATCGCTCCTATTAGTCTTAGCGTGATAAAATATAGCCCATAGCCTTCCTCAATAAATGGGATGTCTAACACTGAAAGAATTTTTCAAATCGGACCAGTAGTTCCTGAGATTAGCACGTTCAAATAAACAAACAAACAAACTCTTCCACTTTATAATATTAATATAGATAAGTCTAGATGATTCATCTTTTGATAAACTTAATAACAAATTACTGCAATTGATTAATAAAAATTAAGATATTAAAATATTATATTCTTGACTCATCACATTAAAATTATTCTCATCAAATAATTACTTAGGTACAAATTACTAATTTGTATTTTTTTAATCTTATTATTTTTGATGAGAGACACATTATTTTTATCTCGTTAACTCATCAAGCCCCATACGGCCACCGGTGATTGCGACAACAATAGAATACAATAGCATTTCCAAGAATCCGCGATCGAAGGGTTAAAACTAAGCAGATATTGAGGTAATGATGACGTCACAATGCCGAGACCCTGACCCGCCTGTCTATTGCAATTCTTTTGAGGCTCTTGTAATTACCTGTGTAAATTACTATGACTCATAACCTGTTGGTTCAACTGTTAACATTCTTACAGTGTATTGATATATTTCATCTATTCACTAAATGAGTCACATACAGGCTAAGTATGGTTACTGTAGAAATGAAAAAAAAAAAATACAGACTAGGGATTTTCTTCATCAATCAGTCTATTTGTCAATTCTAATATCTGTTAAAGAAAGAAACCTGTTTTATAGTTGCTATCCTTTTGCTATCCTAATATGCTTGCATAAATTAGTGCCCAGAAATTAGTTAATTGTTTGTACACGGGAACCAAAAATTATGTTTAGTTTCAATAACCTTATGTAAAACTGTGTGCCAAAGGTAGTAGTTAAAGTCAATGGAAATTAGTATTTATGGTATAAATACTGCAGCCTAGCTACCATTTACAATGTGCCATACTAATAATAATTTTGATATGAAATTTAGAAAGTTGAAATTCAATTTTCTAAAAGGAGAGGACCTATATTAAGGCCTGCTAACAACACAGTGGAGCCTCATATATAATATATTTTGACAATTTAACAGGACACAATCCTCAGGTGAGTTATTAAGATAACACTATCTCAAAATTGCATTGAATAATCATTATCATTACACACAAGGTAACCAAGGTATTACAAATTAGTGTAAGTATTAATGGTGCATTCACGACGCACACAGTAGCGAGAGACAAGAATATTCATGTGGTTACTATGGTGCAGGCAAGTATACTAGACTGACCTGAGGTAAGTTGGCTGCGATCTGACGCTGCAAGGAGTCCCGCTCCTTCTCCACTTCCTTCAGCCGAACCTCCGAGTCTCCCAGCCGCTCCTGGGTCTCGCGCAAGCTCTCCACCAGCTTGTCTCGTTCGTCCAGCATAGACACCATAAGCTGCTCGAAATTCGCATCTTCACCAGAGAACTGCGAACTCCGCTGACTGATACTGTCCTCAGATATCGTTGGCATCACGTCGCACATCATATTCCACATTTTAATTTAACATTAAACTAGAATAATTATCGCACACGATACACCGAATAACAGAATTTCGATCACCGTATTACATATGTTTCGGCACAAACGTTACCTAAATCTAGCGCATGAGACACGAGAACGATGTTTTACATTGTCAAAATATTCGTAAAACACTTCAGTCCAATTTTCGGGTGACATTATAGTTCGATGTTTAGAAGACACACCTAAAAACTTTACTCCTACGATTCCATTCCATCACGGTACAAGCGGCATGTCTACCATCTTGAATTGAAACGTCAGTTTTGACACAGACTATAGAGTCCTAATTAATACAGATTATAAAAAGCTCAACAGACAGAAAATATTGACATAAGAAACTAGGTTTAGACTTTAGAGGTCTTTGACAGAAAAGCATCCAGATCCAATGGGTTGTTTTCATTTTTTTTATCTACACGGCGCGACGATAGACACTTCTAGATTTTCTATTGGTTCCCCACCTATCTGAAATTATCTGCAGGTTGGCATCACTGATTAGTGATTACATATGGGTTGTGTTTGATGTTTCTAAAAAATCTCAATGTCCTCTCAAGTGTGACATAAATCAAAATATCTTAAACCTAGTTTCCGTTAGCATAATATTAACATAAAACTGTATGTATTTATATATTTCTATATATTACTATGTTATTTTGCTTCGTCCCTCTAGTTTAAATTTCACGAAGAACATACGCCTAAGCGATCATTGGCCTAAGCGATTAGGCCAGTATACTGGTTGCTGACATAATATAATACTTGTCAAACTGAAAACTGACAAGGAACTTAAAGAGTTTTGGCGGGCATGTTACTTTGACACTTCTTCTACTTTTTATTGTTGGTGTGGTTTTTATTACTTTTTCCCAAATTGTGTTATTTGGGTTTTTGATATTCATTATTGGTAAAATATTAGCCATTAAATATCCGTTATCTTGCACAAGTGCAGGTAAAATGTTGTCAAAACCAAAATGTATAATTCCTGTGACATTTGGTGTGAATAATAGTAAATAGGGCTATTTCTTCCGTGAGTTTTAACTTAAACATCGTTATAATAACTTTACTATCCTATTTGTTGGAATATTATTGCGTCTTTTTCAAATTGAAATGTATCAAGTTTTACATTCTTTTGCCCAGTTTTGTAGCAATTAATGATGGTATTACCGATAGTTGTCTACCCATACGCCATCTAGTTACTAAAATGAAAACTGTTTGACAATCAAATTAAAAAAATAAGAAAATGCCTCATTAGAGTGCGTTTCATCTTTCATCGAATATAGGTCAACCAGAATCTGATGGCAATTTTTGACAGCAGATTTTCAAAAAATATCCTTGATCATTGGATAAATTTTTATATTTGCATCTTTAATACACATAATCAGCCGCTATAAGAAAAAAAAAAGGATCAAAATGTTTTATTCCAATGGGGCATTTTCTTATTTTTTAATTTGATTGTCAAACAGTTTCCATTTTAGTAACTAGATGGCGTGTGGGTAGACAACTATCGGTAATACCAGGTAATACCATCAATAATTGCTACAAAACTGGGCAAAAGAATGTAAAACTTGATACATTTCAATTTGAAAAAGACACAATGATATTCCAACGAATAGAATAATAAAGTTATTATAACGATATTTTAGTTAAAACTCACGGAAGAAATAGCCATATTTATCGTTATTCACACCAAATGTCACAGGAATTATAAATTTTGGTTTTGACAACATCTTACCTGCACTTGTGCACGATAACGGATATTTAATGGCCAATATTTTACCAATAATGAACATCAAAAACATAAATAACACAATTTGGGAAAAAGTAATAAAAACCACACCAACAATAAAAAGTAGAAGAAGTTTCAAAGTAACATAGCCGCCAAAACTTTTTCAGTTGTCAGTTTTCAGTTTGACAAGTTTTTATTATGTCTGCGTGTTCCTAAACTATTACCAGTATACTGGCTTAATCGCTTAGGCCAATGATCGCTTAGGTTTAAGATATTTTTATTTATATCACACTTGACAGTACACTGAAATTTTTAGAAACACAACCAATATGTAGTCAGTGATGCCAACCTGGAGATAATTTCAGATCAGTGGGGAACCAATAGAAAATTTTATACGTGGGAGAGCCATGCTTCGGCACGAATGGGCCGGCTCGACCGGAGAAATACCACGTTCTCACAGAAAACCGGCGTGAAACAGCGCTTGCGCTGTGTTTCGCCGAGTGAGTGAGTTTACCGGAGGCCCAATCCCCTACTCTATTCCCTTCCTTTTCCTCCCCTATTCCCTTCTCTTCCCACCCCTACTCTTCTCTATTACCCTATTCCCTCTTAAAAGGCCGGCAACGCACCTGCAGCTCTTCTGATGCTGCGAGTGTCCATGGGCGACGGAAGTTGCTTTCCATCAAGTGACCCGTTTGCTCGTTTGCCCCCTTATTTCATAAAAAAAATCTAGAACTGTCTACCGTCGCGCCGTCTGGTGGAGATTTAAAAAAGAAAACAACCCATTACCGCGGTATTGCTAGAGTCAATTTATTTTCTCACTTTTTGCCATCAGATTCTGGTAGACCTATAGTTCCTTTGCCGTCATGTTGGCATTCATGTCTGTCAATAACGTATACACAGTAGACACGGTCTGCGAGTATTCATAGGTTTTACTGTGATTTCGTGAGAAAATCACGCCGAAAACATTAAAGAGTGGTGAAAGAATGATGGTGCTAAGAGTGAAAGAGTTAAATTGTGAACGTGAAAAACGTAACGAGGCCCCAATAATTACATTATGATGTGTACAAGCTCGGGTTGCCGCCATTACAGCTTAGTGAAATAGGGTTACCAGCATCAGTTTAATCACCCTTAAACACAGTAAAACTTATGAATATTCGCAGAGCGTGTCTACCATGTTTACGTTATTAACATACAGAAATGCCAACATGTAGGCAAAAGAACTATTTGATGCAACGCACTTCTAGTGACGAAAACTACATACATGCGAACGAAGTCGCGGGTAAAAGCTAGTATAATAATATTATCAGGGCGAGCGAAGCGAGCCCTAGTATATCCCACAGGCTGTACATTTTGTGGTACACTTTATGGAAAAACTATGTAGATGTTTTATCATCAGTCAGTCAAGGTGTGACGACGCGAGCCCTCACAATTCACAAAGCTCTGCTTTTAGCTAGTAAATGCGAAAGTGACTTTGTTTGTAAGTTACGCCTTCACGCATAAAGTACTAAGCGGATCATCATGAAACTTTCATAGGTACACATTGTCTGGGGTATGGAGAAGGACACAGGGTACCTTTCATCCCGGGAAAAAGAACGGTTCCCGAGCGATAGACGTTAACGCAGGCAGACCCGCGGGCGAAAGTTAGAATTATATGAAATTTTCTTTAGGGAATTATTAATAGTATTTGTTATAACATAATATTATCTCCCCTAATTTAAGGTAGCACAGTAAGGGTAATGAGGCAACACTAATTTGCATTAGTGCCAACATGACGGCAAAGGAACTATTTGATGAAACTACTGACCTCTATAATACTATGTATTATAGAGGTCATTGGATAAAACGCACTATACAGCAGTGTTGCCAACCCCTCAGTTTTAGCTGTAGATCTACAGTTTTTCGGAAATCCTCCCAGTTTTCAGTTTAGGCCTTGAAATCTACAGTTTTTATGAGCTAGCTGGCGTCATCTACTTTAGGGGAATTTTCTTATTTTTTTAATTTGATTGTCAAACAGTTTCCATTTTAGTAACTAGATGGCGTATGAGTAGACAACTATCGGTAATACCAGGTAATACCATCAATAATTGCTACAAAACTGGGCAAAATAATGTACAACTTGATACATTTTAATTTGAAAAATACACAATGATATTCCAACGATTAGAATAATAAAGTTATTATAACGATGTTTTAGTTAAAACTCACGGAAGAAATAGCCCTATTTATCGTTATTCACACCAAGTGTCACAATAATTATAAATTTTGATTTTGACAACATCTTACCTGCACTTGTGCACGATAACGGATATTTATTGGCCAATATTTTACCAATAATGAACATCAAAAACCCAAATAACACAATTTGGGAAAATATAATAAAAACCACACCAACAATAAAAAGTAGAAGAGTTTCATAGTAACATGGCCGCCATAACTTTTTCAGTTGTCAGTTTGACAAGTTTTTATTATGTCAGCGTGTTCCTAAACTATTACCAGTATACTGGCTTAATCGCTTAGGCCAATGATCGCTTAGGTTTAAGTTATTTTTATTTATGTCACAGTTGACAGTACACTGAAATTTTTAGACACACAACCAATATGTAGTCAGTGATGCCAACCTGCAGATAATTTCAGATCAGTGGGGAACCAATGGAAAATCTAGAAGTGTCTACCGTCGCGCCATCTGGTGGAGATTTAAAAAAGAAAACAACCCATTGACAAAATATAGCAGAAAGTTAAATATTAAAAATATATTCCTCTATCTCACTGACCTCCATTATACAAGTATGCTGGACCTATGATACCCACTTTTTTTGTGCCTATTTGAAGCGGAATCAGCGCCCCCAGTGAGCGGGAAGAGAACTAAATTTGACGTAACTTGCAAGTGGCCGCTTAATCGTTATTGGTTGTCATCACTAGTATTAGTTCCAAATACTCCCACCACTGCTATCAGCGCCAATATGGCTACTTTCAAACGTCATTTTTACGTCAAATCATAGACAAATATATTTGGTCAATGGTCAAATTTAGTTCCTATCCCTCCCATCGGGGGAGCTGATTCCGCTTCAAATAGGCACAAAAAATAGCTGTCGTTTCAAAGGGTATCATTAGTCCAGCGTACTTGTATAATGGAGGTCAGTGCTCTATCTAGATTTATGTGACTTGACTGTACCTAATGGCTACTACCGCACAACTCTTTAATCTTTGTACTTTGTACGGTACCATTTCAACATTTGGGAGCACACGGTGTACACCCTGGCTTTGTCTATCATTGTTAAAAAAAAAACAAAGTCGTAAATAAAAAAAAATATTCAAAATTTGTGAACTTGTTGTGAAATGTTTTCTTTTGTAATTTTAGGGATTTTGTCGGGTTTACTTAAAAATTGAAAAGAAACTTAAGTTTTATAAATGTGTTGTTGACAAAACTTGATCATAAAATATACCATCAAATGACTGGTATTATCATAAGTATGATAAAATAGTTTTGTAACTTCCAGGTTTACTTTAACCTTTCTTGTTCTTTATTTTCCTATTTATTAGAGGTACATAATACTGTGAATATTTTATGCTTCAACAATGCCAAGAAAAGGGGGAAACAAAGCAAGAATTAATGCAGGTACAAATACAAAATAAGTAATTTTAATTATTCAAACTTTTTTATTTCTCAATAGTAAATTATTCAATGAGGCAGCGCTTACACCTAACTGTTAGGCACTAAAAGTGAGCAAGCTCTTATATATTTTCATACAATATAAAATCAACTCTTTCGTTTACAAAGTGTTTAAAGTTTGCTCACTTTCGGTGTTTGTTAAGAACCAACATTACATTATATACGGAATTGAGCTATTGAGGTTACTCTCAATTTGCATTTCACAGTCAGTTTGGTGTAACACAGCCTTATAGTAGGTCTGCTGGCAGAGATCTCTTCTAGAGATAAGCACACCTATGTACCTACTCTATTAACGTATTGTGTATATTAGGCTAGTTTTAAAAATTGTACATAAAGAATAAATAAAAATAAATAAATATATTTTAGAGTGGTACTTGGTGCCTACCACTAATTCGGTAACTAACCCAACTCTCTTAGAGAGATAATATTATATTAAAATATTTTGCGTACATGTTTTTCAGACTTTACTTTAAACGACTCTGCAAATGCTCTAAAACCAGTAGGTAGAGTGAAGAAATCGGTTAAACCTGATCCAAATCCTGTAGCATCATGGGAAGACCTAGGAGATAACGAGTATGATGTTCTGGAAGAAATAGACCCAGATGGAAATAGTAAATTACTTTTTGTTAAAAAACAAAATTTTACACATACTAGTGATGAAGTATCCGAAGGTGTCGTGTATCCAGAAATTGTGTGGTACTTGATATCCAAATTTGTTAAACCAGAAGATGTAGGAAAGTTTGCCCTTATAAATAAGGCAACATATGCTATTACCATACGTGAGTCATTTTGGAGGCAAATGTACTATAAGTATTGTAAAAATCACCCACGACTTCCAGAGAAACTGAAGATTGAAAATAGTTTTGTCACTTACGGCCTCAGGCAAAGGGTTATAAGAGGCTTATTTTACACTTATCGTAAGTTTTTCCAAAGTACTCTTCAGAATTTTGAATGTTCACCGCACAAACTCATAAGAAGGAGATGCGTCAGTGTTTGGTATTGTAAGCTTAGATCAAATTGGAGGATATTTTTTAAGCTTAAGAGACAGACAGTGGACCAAAAGTTATCAGTAGACAAAATAAATTTCTTGAGAGAATTGGGAAGGGTAGATGCAAATCCAGATGAAGGTTGTAAAGTATTACAGGTAAATATTTATTTATATTTTTTGTGATATTTAGTTTATTAATAGCATGTCAATTTAGTGAATGCTAGATCTAATTTGTAACAATTTTGTTACAAAATTTGCTTTTAGTTAGCAATATTTTAACATAAAATTAAATAAACTTTTTAGGCATCATTAAGCTGGAAACAAATTATCAGATGCGTCCGTAAGCCGCGGCTGATGGATGCGGCTTAACAATGTGCACGGTTCATACGGGGACGTTCGCGGATGCAGGAAGGTTTGTAGGAAGATGAGTCTTGGATGTCTGGCCAGTCATTTCAGAAAACCGTCCGCCGTCCGCGGATCCGTCCCAGCGCCCCGTTGATAACGTCCGCCGATGCAAGAACATCCTGCTAGCCAGATGCTATTGGGACTTCAAGGTCGCGCCCGCGACTTATGTCAGACAATGTGCACAGTTTAGTGTATTTTGTATTAACCAGATAGAAACAAGCCGCATCCGAGGAAAATGTCCGATAATTTGTTCCCAGCTTAAGCTTATAAGACAAAAATGTCAAAAACTAACATACATTTAAATGGTCCAGGAGCTGTCAATCTCAAAAGTGCCCTCATAGTTTTTGAAAAAAAATAATAAATGTTTTGCCCTCATGATGTGCCTGGTGGCAAACCAATGTATTCAATAGAAAATTTCTTTACCTTTCAGGAAAAAAATACGCAAACCTATTTTTTTGGCCGGAAGTGAGTCAGGCAAGCCTCTTTAAGTGTGTGATGAATGATGATCTCTCATTACATAACATGATATATTTTTTTTTTATTTGTTCCTTGCAATGTCTACTTTAAGATTATTTTGGTTTGCGGGCTCAAAAACGGCCGGAAATGTTCAGCAAACCACCTTAAAGTTCATTGACTCTGAACTCGTTTTCTATAAAGTATAGTAAATAAATAATTTTTTACCCTGGGAGAGCCATGCTTTTGCACGAATGGGCCGGCTCGACCGGAGAAATATCACGCGCTCACAGAAAACCGGCGTGAAACAGCGCTTGCGCTGTGTTTCGCCGAGTGAGTGAGTTTACCGGAGGCCCAATCCGCTACCCTATTCCCTTCCCTACCCTCCCCTGCCTTATCACCCTATTCCTTCTTAAAAGGACGGCAGCGCACCTGCAGCTCTTCTGTTAACTTTACATCTTCTATAATAAACTATACTTCTTTTGGATATTTTTGTATAATATTAGATTCACAGACATAGATCAAGATAGATACCGCATGTGTATGTACTTCGCGTGCCATATCGCGTTCCCAAACGACGAGATTATGAGGGCAAAACATTTTTTTTTTTTCAAAAAATTTTTTTTCCTATGTACCGGCTTTGCAAATCCATGCAAACCGAGCGTTTCGAGTTCCTATAGTTCTAAACTTTCTATTTTCATAAAAAAAATCCATGCACATTATGAGGGCACTTTTGAGATTGACAGCTCCCGGACCATAATATCATAATTTTAGGTGACTTGCTTGAGTCTAAACGAGGTGCCTCCGTTGATGGGCATGGCGCTGTCTTCCGTAAATGTGTCTCTGACCCAGGGTCTGATACATCAGCGGGTCCACCTGGGCTTCACTTCGGGCATTTGTAATGGTGTCCAGAACATAGTTCCCGAACGTTCTATAGTTATAGACTCAGTGCTTAATATGAACGTTTACGACTGGTGGCATCCGAGGTATCCATTCTCTGATACAATACTGCCATCTGCTATGAGAGATGAGGAATTAGCGCCAGTGCTAAGACATGATTTTTTTACGCCATTAAATGGGGATAAACATAAGCTATAGTGATGTCATGTTAATAAAGGAATATATTTTGTTGCAACGTGTTTGGTTGTCACAACTTACATTAAATTATTTTTAACAAAAAATTAAAACCGACTTCCAAGGTAAAAACAATAATAACATCCTTTATGAACTAAAAAGTATTAAATAATTTTTCCTATCTAATAGTGCCTTTTTCCGAATTCGGCTAAACCTCAACTATTTCTGTACTCAATCCTCATCATTTTGAAGTCGGTACCAGATATAGCTGAATCTTCAGTTCTCTGACAGAATAGGTATTTGAAACTTTTGGAACTGGCACCGACTTCAAAATTATGAAGATTGAGTACAGAAATAGTTGAGGTTTAGCCGAATTCGGAAAAAGGCACTATTAGATAGGAAAAATTATTTAATACTTTTTAGTTCATATTATAAGGATGTTATTATTGTTTTTACCTTGGAAGTCGGTTTTAATTTTTTGTTAAAAATAATAATTTCACTCTTTTTAGTTACCTCGATTTTTTTTCTTATTCTTATTACGATGTAGATTGTTTTCCTATGTAAGTATTTTCATACTAAGGGTTCAATTTATTACCTCGATCGTGGGAATCGCAGACGCAATAGATTTTTAATTGTTATGCGGCAGCCGGGTGCCGCTTGGGGATTGATGGGTTAATAGTTAAACTAGTGTAGTACCTATCGAAGCAACTTACTTCTCTTTTTTCTTTCGAATCTCAAAAGTAATGTCAAATGTGTGCTTTACGCTCTGGAGTTAAGGTTGACTTTGTTATGTTCAATTTTGTGGTACATAAGTCGCTTAGAACTTGAATCATTTATTTTGAAACAACATTATATTTTTATTAAAATCGCTATGAAAAGTACCAATTATTATAAGGACATAACGTGATGATATAATTATGGTGTTGTGGGGACATATTGTATCCATATACAACCATGTGACACTGGTGACCCTGACGTGGTAATGATGATGATGATGATGATGATGATGATGATGATGATGATGAATGTAATTTGCATAGTAGCATATGCTTTCAGTTCTTAAAACAGCGCCTAAACCCCCAAACTTGTATCTATAAGGAATCCGGAGTTCTCTTAGTATCTTCGGAACCATAGTATACTTTGGAGCAAAATCTTGCGTTTTGGTAGCATATGCTTAGGATACTTCTCATAAAACCAAAATCACTTTGTGTTTCCACCACTTTTGTGAAAATGGGACCAAATTGGAGGGAAACCTAATAGAACAAAACAAAAATTTTGAAAATCAGTTCACAAACGGCGGAGTAATCGTTGAACATACAAAAAAAAAATAGCCACAGCCGAACATATTATAACCTCCTCCTTTTTGGAAGTCGGTTAAAAATAGCTACATTAATTTGATTGGATGAAACAAAATAAATCCGAACTATAGGTAAGTTTTTTTATGGTATTACTAATTTGTACTGTCGTAGAAGTTGATTCACAACCAAATGGTGCACTTACGTAATTTAGTCGCGCTATGTCAAACCCAGCCGACGGATCACGACAAACATAACCCGACTAAATGACATAGGTCCACTGTCTGCCTATGAATGAATTCCTTCAAGTATTTTTTGTTTAGTAATTTAATATTTGACTAATTTAGATATAATAATCGGCCAAGTGCGAGTCGGACTCGTGCACGAAGGGTTCTGTACCGTTATAGAGCAAAAATAGGCCAAAAATTGTGATTTTTGTATGGGAGCCCCCCCATGAATTTTATTTAAATATTATTATTTATTATTAAAGAACACGTATATTTAAGGCCTTTGTGAAAATTTCAAGTGCCTACCTGTTGCCATTATTGATATCGAGCAAATAAGGCCAAAAAAATCACGTTTGTTGTATGGGAGCCCCTCTTAAATATTAATATTATTTTGTTTTTAGTATTTGTTGTTATAGCGGCAACAGATATACACAATCTGTAAAAAATTCAGAAGTCTAGCTATAGCGGTTCTTGAGATACAGACAGACAGACAGACATACAGACGGACAGACAACGAAGTCTTAGTAATAGGGTCCCGTTTTTAGGGTTCCGTAGTCAACAAGGAACCCTTATAGTTTCGGTCTGTCCGTCCGTCTGTCTGTCCGTCCGTCCGTCTGTCTGTCCGCGGTTTTTCTCAAAGACTATAAGGCCTTCATGTACATCTTAATGACGCCGACAAAATAGTTTAAAAAATAATTTACATATAATATTATTTTTTATGGTACCTCCCCTACACATGAAGCGGGGATGATTTTTTTTTCTCGCGTTCACCCCAATTTGTGTGGTGTGTTGGATAGGTTATTTAAAAATATTATGAATATTCAAAGATCATTTTCCGATTTAGAGATCCATTTGTGAAATATGAAGTTTTAAAGTGGAAAAAATCGTTAGAGTCCAGTGTCCCCCCCTTCTTCCAGCTAAACGGTTGCTTCTGGAAATGTGAAAAAATTCACGGGGGTAGGAAATATGCTTAATTTAAAAGGAAAACTATCACGGCTAAGAAGACTTCATAAGTTTTTGAGTTATATTCGATCAACTAAAAAAAATTCATTCGGCGAAGTATAAAGGAACTTTTCGTTCAAATTCCTTTGAACGTAACTGAGATGATGTTGTTAGTAGTGTAAAACACGTTATAAAATATGTACATTCATTGACCATACAAAATTTAAAAAAAAAACTAGTGGTACTACGGAACCCCTATATTGCGCGTGGCCCGACACGCACTTGGCCGGTTTTACCCTTTGGGTACGGAACCCTAAAAATGAATTTTCAGTTCATACAGTTGAAGTATGCCAGAGTCATTTAATATAAAAGAGAGTCATTTAATAGCTATAGGTACATAGAACCTCCTTTTTTTAAAGTTGGTAAAGTACAGAAAAATCATATTTTTTGTTAATCTATTTTTCGTGTAGGTAACTAGTTATAAGTAATTATAACTTTTTTTTTTAATTTTCTGTACTAGGTGTATGACCTTTAAATATTGTCATAATATCTAGTCAGTTTAATAACATAATAGTGTTGACTCTTGATAACCTTGAGGAGACTGGGTAACCCTGTGTAAGCTGTTCAAACTTTAATATTCATAATTTTATAATGTTGCTTAGCTCGGCTGTTTTATACTTAGCCATTGTGTTGCCTGTACTATAATAATATTATAATCTACAGTTCCTAAACGTAATTTTTAAATACTTTACAAAGAACATGCTGCGTTCTAGCGTCGCAAATCCGAAACTTGTACTATAATTTACTTGATGTCAAGTGCCTCTTATAGTTCCGGCACGTTCCTTATAGTTCCTGAACGTTTCCTATTGGCGACGGCAGTAGCTTTCAATTAGGCAAGTTTACCCATTTTCAATTAAAGCTTGTCACGCTAACAGCTCGTCTTAAGGCGAGACCGCACCAAGCGACATTACGCTGCAGCGGAGCTTTTCCTCAATTCCTTAGCACAGACGTTGTTTCGCTTAACGGGGCTGCCGGGTAGTCGGCTTGGTTTATACGATTTCATACAAATAATAACTAGCTGACCCGGCAAACATTGTTTTGCCATATAAATTATTTCGTATCAATATAAAAAGTAGATAAAAACCTATTCTCAGGCCTAAAGAATGCACATACACATTAAAATCAGTTGAGCCGTTTTGGACGAGTTCGCGCACAAACACTGTGACACGAGAATTTTATATATTAGATATAATATTAGTATGGATATTTTGCATGGACGTGTCGCATTTGCACCATTGCAGCATAGTGTCGCCTATAAGTGCTGTCTTGACTTTATTCGCGTTACTCGGTCTCATGTATGCCCCACCTCCTCTATGGACTAATCAGCCAACATTAAGACAATTTGCTGTTGAGTGACCGGAATTCGGACTGTGTGGACGTGTTAATATCATCATGCGCTGTTTATTAGTATTATTCGCCTTTTGCGCGGTAAGTAGATGTATTTTAACTTTTTAAAGTTGTGTTAATTTGTATGGAATACTTTGTTTTAGATTTAAAGATGAAGAAAAAACAGTGTAGATCGACGTGAACCTTGTTATTTATTTATTCCATCTTAAATCTGTCGTTACAGGCCTTATCTTATTTCCAATTGCTATAGACTAGAATTTTCCGTAACTAAATTAACATATTTTTGACTAATCAACTGTTTTTCAGGCATGCAAAGCAGCGACCACGCCAGTGGTTGCGCCCGCGCCGTTCAGTTGTGGGGAGACACCTGAAAATGTGAGTATATAATATTTCCTTTATAAAGTTGTCTTTCCAACGGTTACATTTTTATATCCTACACCAGGGCTTCCCAAACTTATTTCTACTGTGACGCCCTTTGGACTTTGCCATTTCTTTACGACGCCCCTCAACCCAGCCCCCAAAAATACTTTCCAATTTTAGAACCAGCCTACATAGGTTATCATATAAACACTATTTGGACGTTTATATTATTATTAGGAAATAATGACCAAATCAAAACATACGCATAAAAATTAAAAAAATATAAACTATTAAAGCCAGCAAGGCTGGCTAATGTGAAGGATGCGCTTGCTGTTCTGAGCATAGCTTCTGAAACCGGGGATGTGTGAATGACATGATATTTGGTTGTGTTGACATGCGACGCCCCTGGGACAATGTCGCGCACAGTTTGGGAAGCCCTGTCCTACACCATACTCATTTTACTAATAAGCTCTTTAAATGATGTTAGTGAAACATAAGACCGAGTACAAGAGCTATCAGGTGTTAGTTTAATCATCCAATTATAATTTGAATTTATCATGAACTAATTATTTGATTGCACTATACATTAAATTACGTATGAGAATTGAGATAAAACCGCTCGCTCTAAACATGAGTGTACAAGGCAAGTCGGTAACTGTAAGTAGCGCTTTTGATGATTTAATGAATGATTGTATTGCGACTGTTTCAAAGCTGGTTTGTCTGATGCTAAATAATAAATATTTACAGGTCGCCTTCTGCCTGGGTTCGCCTCATCTGTTGACCCCGGACATGATCAAAAGCTGCACGGCTACCACACAGGTACAGTTGGTCAAAGTATCTGCAGAATAGTCTGCAATTCTACCAAATTATAAAAAAATATTGTAGTTACTTGTTCGATCCAAAGGAAACTGAGGACTGAACAAATACCGACGCTGCATTTATTTTGTATAAGTAGAATAATTATTGAAGTACTGATGATGATGTCATCGCGGCGCATTTCACATGCTCCAACGTATGTGATAGTAGTTGGATTAACTATATTAAGTTATAAGTGATATCAGATATTATGTTAGAAATTGAACCATTGGTTAGACATACCTACGTTGTTTTGTCGAGCTTTATCAATACAAATACCCTCGTATTTGAAATTATTCTAATTCCCACCAGGTGCCGCTATGTAGCTGCTGTCATATGTCACGATATAGCTGTCATGTATCACAATTGTATGCATATTTGACACGATAGAGTATAGACCCCAACTCCCAAGGCTACATAGCGGCACCTGGTGGCAAATAGAATTTCAAACACCCTCATTCAATGTAAGTAACTGATCTGTCAGCTCGGCTTGACATAATCCGACTAAATAACGTAGGTCCGTCATCTGCCTATGAATCAACTTCTTCAATAGTACTTTAATAATATGATTCCAGTGCGAGAAACTAACGTGCGCATACAAGAAGGCTCACTGGATATCCGGCCACGCTATAGACAAGAAGAAGCTTGGGGAATATCTCGACACTTACGCGACTCAGCACCCAGAGTGGGCTCCAGCGGTGACGCAGACCAAGGCCCTATGTCTTCAGGATCTACCGGCACAGGGGGTTCTGTTAAACTGCCCCGCGTATGACGTCACACACTGTATACAGACTAACTTTGCTAGGGTAAGTTTGAAAGTTATGCTTCGGCAAATATTAGTTAATACAACGCTGAGAGAATTGATGTATACCTTGCAATGCCACACACCTATGAGTTATGACAGAACACGATGCATCACATTGTATGCATTATCTGCGCTTCTCTTTTTAGACAAGATTCTATAACGATATTATGGGCATGTTTGTTATTACTTATGAGCCATAGCCGGCCCCTAGACGATCAATTGTATTGTGCAATATCACACTTCAATTTTATTGAACAGTTAAATTGAAGGCGCGCGATATTCAATATCAACCCTAGACGGTCAATAATATTACGCAATACGTGATACTGCGCAATAAAATTGCTCGTCTAGGGGCCCGCTTAGGGCCTGTTTCACCACTTCCTGATAAGTGCTGGATAGGCTATCCACAACTTATCTGACAGACGAAGTATGGAGTATCTGTCAGATATGAAGTATGATAATAGGGAATATGCAAAAAAAAATAATTTTATCTCAAATATATTTTTCTTCAAGCTTTATCATCGTCACATTATAATCAAAAGGTATTTTTTTAATTTAATTATTATTTAAACCCATAAAATATTGTTTAAAAAGTGAAAATTACGGGAGGGAAATTCAAACTTACTAAACGCGTCACCATTGGTCGAAGCGAAATGTGACGTCAGATATCACATAATATTGTATAGTGTCATACTGTGGTAATAGTGTTTGTGAGAAAAATTGCTTAAAACTGGTGATTTCTAGTAAATATTTGTTTTAACTGAATCTAGCGATCTAGGATGATGACTGATAGTGGTTTTGTCAAAGCAGAATCGGACAATCTACCGAAAATAGATGAATTTATAATGTCAGAGTATTTTGCATCAAATCATGATTTTACGAGCACAGAGACCAAAGAAGTGAAAGCTGCAAGGTAATTATATAGGTATATTTTAGTCCATGACATTGATTTTTATTCATAAGTGTTTACCACTAAATTGTTACCAAAACATAACCTAATAAGTACATGTACATGTACATACATACACTTAACCATTGTCATCAACAACTTACATGAAGATGTATATAAATATAACTAACTTACGTTGAAATGATCTTCACAACAGTATAGAGACGATAATGGTGATACATTATCCCTTTTCATCATCTTACACCATTGTTCTCGTATTTTCACGTCGTTTGGAATATGAAAAAACACTTTATCAGGTGTTTTTTTAGTAGTGCTTTTGCACTTCGGTACCGTACAATACCTGTAAGGAAGTTTTTTAGCCTCTTCCATGACCTCAATAGCAATTAAAATTGAAAATATGTACGAAGTAACTGAAACGTTATAGTAAATAAACACGGGACATGATATTTGACGTCATCAACATGGCGCGCTAAATGTTGGCGTTTGAACGGTACAAATTTAATCAATGTTTTAAATTTGAATTAAAGAAATAATTAAAATATTTTCAAGCCTATTTATATTTTATTCTGCTTTATAAAGATATAAAGGATTAATTTAAGTCATAAAAAAAATCATGCATATTCCCTGCAAAGTGGTGAAAGTGAAACAGCCCTTTAGTCGTACTGTCAAAATTTATAATCATCGCTAAACGTCATTCATATATACTTCCAGTACGCCCAACCAAGTCAGTGGTCATCATCAGCGAACTGCGAGTACGCGCGTCAATTCGTCGCCAACTGTCCCTTCTGCCCGTCAGACTGCTACTCGCCGCAGATACCCGTAGGATCCTGCAACGCCTGTCTATCCTGGCCGAAGAAGCAGTAGCGACGAAACTGGGATGAACCGGAAAGAAGCAAATTCAACCGGACAAAACTGGATCACACTGGATTAAACAGAAATAAAACAAATTGGACTGAACCGGAATAAGACTGCCTTCACATTAAGTCGCGAGTAGTGCGGCAGCCGCGCGACTTAATGTGAAGACAGCCTAAACCAAACTTAACCGGAACGAACTGGATTTAACCGGAATAAACCAAACTGGATTGATCCGGAATAAACCAAACTTAATCGGACCAAACTTAAAAGCAATTGTTTTTGATAATGTTTGGATGCGTGTGAACCATAAAGTTAATATACCTAGCGGAATAGAGCAACAATCTCGAGCTGTCAAACGAAACCGAAATTGGTTTACATCTGTGTGTAAAAATATGTGTACGTATACACTTACACAAGCATGATTGAACATGAATTCTATGAGATTAAATTGTCAACGTGCCGATAAGTGCCGACTGGACGTCAAAAAAAGAGTCCTGCTGTCATGTATCACACGTCTCTTTTTGCCACGCAGTGTTACTGATAGTGACATCTCGCTTGCTCAGGCCTTTGTTTCTCTATTCCGCTAGGTATATTAACTTTATGGTGTGAACGCTAACCCAACCGTAACGTTTTCTACATTATATTTTGGCTCTACATTAGACATGGTAGGTACTGGTTTTTAATAATAATAAAATAGTAAGATTTCCTCAAGTAGTTTTTTTTAATGATATCAAATACCCAATTAAACTCCTAGCTCGTTTATACAGTCCATGTATAAATAAAAAACAATTGCCGAGCATTAAAATATTATGTAGAATGTTTTTACTCTACATAGTTAATGTCGTTCTCATTTCAGCAAAATATGATCAACTTGTAAAGTGTAGAAGAGAACACGATAATGCTGATGGCATGATACAGAATGTTGGATTGGAAGATCAAAAACTCTAGCTACAAAAGTTTTTTTTTCTTCTTCTATGTAATCACTACATATTATAAAACAAAGTCCCTTTTTTCCCTCATGCCCCTCTGTTCCCTTTAATCTTTAAAACTACGCAACGGATTTTGATGCGGTTTTTTTTAATAGATAGTGATTCAAGGGGAAGGTTTATAAGTATAATAACATTCATTACATAGTGGAGAAATACTGTTATCGTTGGGGTTTCTAATGTGATGTCGTAAATAATTAATTTTTTTCCGCTTACATTGCAAACGCAGGCTACGAGACCCTACGAGATTTATCAAAATAATGTACTAAGTCTTGTACACAATGAAAAGGTCTACAGAAAACTCCGCGATGGTATATGTCTATCTCTTATGGATATCCCACAATAACAGTTTTTTGTCATTTACTTTTAACGACAAATAATGGCTAATTTTCGAAGCGATTTTAACCAATACGGCATTAATCCTTATTCAATTAAACACTTTAAATACATTGTTGATTTAATATAGATCTATATGGCCCTTAACAGCATATGATTTAAATGAATATTTTCGAAGATATTACATATTTAAAAATTGCGAGACGTAGCTTTTGCGGCGGTACCGACCAATGCGGGCCACGGGTAGTAATGAATATAAATCAAAACTGCTGAATAGATTTTAATCATTTTTTCAGTGGCTATATATTTTATACCCGTGCGAAGCCGGGGCGGGTCGCTAGTATTTTTATATTGTAATAATTTTTACTAGACGTCTCCGGTAACTTTTTAAGTGCTAAATAGAATCCCGCCAAGAAGAAGAAATTCATGAAAGTAGGCCTTCATGGTCTACTTTTATGGATGTTGTCCTTTCCCGTTATTAACTCTATGGCCAAATTTCATCCCAATCAATCGAGTAGCTTCGGGACTTTGGCAAAATGGTTTAAGTAATGGAGTATTTAATCGCTTATATGACATATTATTTTGAAATGTTTGCGTTTACTTTTCTCTTGTAATTAATAAAATTTTATTTATCTTGTGGGGAATGTACGTGGCGGCCAAAGGAAGATCTTCCGACCGAGCGAGGTGTTATGCTCGGTCAGGCCGGAGCCCACGTGATACATTTCAGCTATCGTATATATACCGACGCGCTCAGAAACTTCGATAGCGCGATGCAGGAATGTTAGGCGAATTGTGGGTACCGCCACAATCTAACTCCCGGTCTTTACACGAGTTCCGAAGTAAAAGTTGGAGATTAGATCACGTCCTCGAGAAATGGCAAACATCCTTGCGGGGTGATTGCGTAATTGGAGGTATCGACGACAGCGGCCCCGCCACACGCAGGCGCGGGTCTAACGCACGCGCGCCCCCTGACACCCTGACACATGTCAAACGCCGCCAGTCGTCCGCGGCCGGCCTGACGTCACTGCTGCGGCTATCCTCGGGACTCGGGATTGGGAAAACCATGTAAAAAGTGGTGAGATTTATGTTATATTCCAGTAGATACTGTAGATGTAGCTATTGGCCTGTTGTAGTTGTTTAATTTATTTTTTATTTAGCAGTAGAATGTAGTTATTGATATCATGTACTAATTAGTAGTAATATTGTGGTTATTCAATATGAAATTATCCTTTTTATGGAACAAAAGTAAATAGAGGCTGCATCTATTTTTAGTTTGTTTGAGTGGGCCGAGCTCAGTGCGCGTGCTCGTGACCTTTCATCTTAATTGCTCCACGAGTACCTTTTAATTTTCGACAACAAGTGATCATCCCGAATCCATTATCACATCTACGTGCCTCTGTTAAATTGTCCTTTTGTCTCGGTTTACTAGACTGATAAAAATATAGCTTCAAAGATCTATCCTTACCATACCTTTTCATTTTCTTTTTATGGAAACGATATGATTAAAGTACAGTAAATTCAAGATTGCTTACTGCTAAAATGACTAAATGAGTTATTGAGTTAGTTACTTTATTATAGGTATATAATAAGATAAAGGAACATAGTAGCTAAAATAATTTAGACTACCCCATATTTATTGATGTAAATGTCTGCAGATCGTACATACAGAATTTGCATCGTGATATTTATGCACATTTATGCACCAACATTAACATACTATTGACAGTCGAATTTTAAACAAGCAAGTGAAAGACTTTCTATTTATCCAAGCAGAGTTAAATCGGTTTGCCATCAAACACTGTGGTTTGTTCTCTTTTGTTTATGGCACGGTGTTCTCAAAATATGCCATGTCCACGACATCTGACGGTCACTTATAAAGTTTAATTTTTGGTTGCCCACTCACTCTTTTCTATATGCGACACTGACTGACTCCAGAAGTAAATAAAATAGAAAAATCTTTGTCTTGTAATTAAATCCTTTGATTAGCAGGAGCATTCAATAAGCCAAGGGGGTAAAAAGGGGGCGTAAAATTGTATGGGAAAATCGTGTAGGTGTCTACGAAAACTGTGTGGATGTCTACATATACCGTACAGGTGTTACAAAAACCGTACATGCGTCTACGAAAACTATACAGGTGTCTACGAAGACCTTGTAGCTCTCTACGAGAAGCGCACAGGTTTCTACGAAATCTGTAGATGTCTACGAAAACCGTACAGGTGTCTACGAAAACTGTACAGATGTCTATGAAAACTGTACACGTGTCTACGAAAACTGTGTATATGTCTACGAAAATTGTGTAGATATAAGCCGTACAGGGACGTCAGAACCAGAAGAACGATGAGTGAAGCATCCATAGATACAATTATAAATAATCGACCCCCAAGGAAGTTCGATTCGAGATCAAAGTTTGCATGAAATACTTTCCACGCGAGCGAAGCCGTAGGCAAAAGCTATTATTTTTTATGCGTATAAACAAAAATGAATTTTAGATTTTGGAACTTTCGCTAAAAGTCGAGAACGGCTGAACCTATTTGGCAGATTTTTGATTACTCTTGAAAAATTCGTTAACTTCCAGGGAAAGTTTATATTAAGTTTATATTAGGAGGAAAGTGGTACATATGGTCATCTAGATTCTATTATTTTATGACTAGATGACGCCCGCAACTCCGTTGCGCCAAAACTCGTTTATCGCGCGGGAACCGTATAATTTTTCGCGATAAAAAGTATCCTATGTCCTTTCCCGGGACTCTAAGTATCTTCGCACCAAATTTCAAGAAAATCGCAGCGGTTTGGGCGTGAAGAGGTAACAGACAGACAGACACATTTATAATATTAGTATGGATATCTCAGCAGGCCTAAATAACATTACAATGTACTCGAGAGGCGCACTCAGCGTTACTGAATCCAATTAATGTGCCCGCATAATACAATCTTTTCGCTCATATCATATTCCAAATTCAATAACCGAGCAACCGAAATGTCATCAAAATCCGCGGGTACGGTAAATTTTGTTAAGGCCGGCCGCATACATACGTTTTCCGTATGCGGTTTCCGAATTCGTTGTCCGTATTCGGCAAGTCGAATGCATGGAATCAGTAGAAAATACGTACGTAAGTACGAACGAATTCCGCACATACGTTTCAAAAGCAAGCCGGCGCGTTCCCGCGTGAAAAAAACGAACGTTTGCGCTAGTATTAGTAGAATTCCGAATACGGCAAATGAATTTGGAAATCGAATGCGGAAAACGTGCGTTTGCGTCCAGCCTAAGACCCGTATTCGCGTTGGCCATGATCTATAACCATGATTGCACAGCTGTTTTCAGTATGCGTAATCAATTTTGGGCAATTATGGACGAATCCCCTTCTTATGTCCGTCTGTCTTATGTCTGTCTATCCAGTAGCCATACCTTTATGTTGATCACATAAAATAACTCTCATCGATACTCCAATGTGACAGGCAAAGGCTACGGGGGCTAGGAGCCCCAAATAAGTGTAAGAAAAACTACTTGGGCTGCAAGTCAACAAAACAGTTTTGATACAGGCGCCCCAAAGGCTGGCTACGCCACTGCCAGTAATTGTTAATTACGGTTCAATTTGCTGCTACATCTGTTAATTAATTACAAACATACTTTGTACGTCCACCAACATTTCTCGCTCCCTTGGGAGGACTTATCTAACTTAGCTCTATGTGCTCACATACCTGAGTCGCTATGAACGTATTAAACGTTGGTTTACAGTATTAATTACAGAACACTTGGGTATAGGCCGCGCATAATTTTAAGATCGCTTACTTGAAAGGAGTAATAAGTGCATGTGTTCAAAGTCTACCAAATAGCCACCAATAATATTTGACGACCTCTGTGGCTCAATGGTTAAGAGTGTGTGGCAGCTCAAGCCTGGGGGTCGCGGGTTCGAATCCCGCCGACGGAACAAAAAGTTTTCAATGTTCCCGGGAATATATTTCCGTTGTCTGGTACAAGTCCTTCAGGTACTTAGCACGTGGCCAGACTGACGTGGTGTGAAGCTTCCATAGATATTATATGTCACTGATCTACCAATAGAGTGTCCCCGATCACACAATTTCCCTCTAGAGTCTAGCTCCTCACCCAACCAAAGAAACCTTTTTAATTTTTAACGTAAACTGCGTTTGTTCCTTCCACTTTTGCCAAACGATCTTAAAGTCGACAGTAGCCTATTTACTACAATCTACATGGTTACTTCTACAACATGAAAATGTTTATAGGTATACAGAAAAATATTGATTGTAGATATGAACACAAAACCTACTTAGTTCAAAAACTAACCCTCGCCGTTGAAGCCATCAATCAACCTTATGATATTAGCTGATTTCAAAATGTAAGATTTATAATTTATTTATTTATTGAGGGACCAATTAACAGCTAATACAAAATGTTTCATATACATAACAAAATTATAATTTGTATAGCCAACAACATTAGTCACTAATATTATAATAAAGAACTAGCCAAGTGCGAAGTGAGATTATGTTTTTATTTTATTTATTTAAGTAATACAATAATTATCACATGTCTAATTGAGAGTGTACCATAAACCTGCAAGATTTGTCTGGTACAGCTTAGAAAGTTCACCACGCGCAAAAACATTATCACTATAATCTAATAAACAAGCAAACACATTACATTAACCATGAATAATTCATTTACAATCCAAACAAAAACAAAACAAAAAATCTATTACGCATATTTTATGTTAATCATTTTATCAGCCAGGGTTGCCACCACTGCTAAAAGTTTTAATAATCATACTGTTTTATGGGCTAGACTTGCGAAATGCCACAGCCTTTCAGAAAACTGACATGATGAGTTCCTTAGCCTTGTCTATGCCAATTGATGCTACCGAATCTATTTTCCCAATGGGAACTTTGGTCCTTCAACTCTTCTGTAAGAACTGTAGTGTAATTGTGCATGGGCTGTATTTAAAATCTTATCATTAGGTGATCTTTCATGCCCGTTTTCGCTAATTTATAGTCAACCAGATAACGCCCGCAATTCCGTTGCGCCAAAATTCGTTCATCGCGCGGGAACCGTACATTTTTTTGGGTTAAAAAGTATTATATGTCCTTCCCCGTGACTCAAAGTATCTCCATACCAAATTTCAGCAAAATCTGTTAAGCGGTGACAGACATATAGACACACTTTCGAATTTATAATATTAGTAAGGATTTGCAGACTCAACCCTATTCTCTTATCAGTTGATAAGATAAATAAAATAATAACGAGGGACAGTTTTGTTGTCGTCGGCAAGAAATCAATACCACGTTTATATTTAGTCGCGCCGCGTAAGCTCACGAATTGTATTGGATATGCCTAGGTCAGTGTTATTATATCATGTATATTATGTGGAAACTTAGCGCTTATATTGTTGTTAATCCGTTGTTAAAATGTTATGCCTTCTCTATCATTTCCATGAAAGATGAGAAAGATAACATATTTGATGCATTTTCTCGGCGCAAAAAAAGGTCATTTGCTATAAGCAACCTAAACTACTCATCCATTTTTTTTTTGATGAAATGTCATTAAATTCACAACAGCTCGAGTGGTCTAGGTAACTTGTAAATTACGGAAAAAAACTAATTTTGTCTTGAATAATAAATTATTAATAGGTATATAGATTAGTAGAAGCATCTGAAGAACATTGTGGTTCTGTGAACTCTACCAAAAGGAATACCAGCAGACACTATTCTCAAAACGCGGAATTCTGTCTGTAGCGGTCATTGACTCCCTGTCAAAAAAATTGTCATATTTCGTCGTTTTCTATACAAACCGCCATTGACAATGAAGTGACAGATGTTTCAAGTCATATCAGTCAGGCAATATCGTTTTTTGCATACACGATGTGAACCAAAATGTGAACAGAGTATGAATTATGTCACTTCAAACTCATAAATAGTTGGAGATTATCATACGAAGAGTTACCAAGACGTTTTCCGATGAAACTATAATAGTTTGTTTCTTTACAAGAATTCAATTTTATTCTTATGAGATGCTTTAAATAAGTTAACAGAATGCAGTGCGAGTGTTTTTCACATAGCTCGCAGACTAGAAAGGTCAATGACCGCTGGTGCCACCTTAAATTGTCCTGACTATAGGCAGCAACAGATGGTTTCTAATCTCGAGCAAATTGCAATAACAAAATCCCATTTGTCTCCATTCAGTTTGTTTATCCACCGCACATAATCCTGTTTGTCGTTGTATTTCAATCTATCTTGATACTTATTTTATTTTCCTTTCTTATTGTTGGCTATTTCAGCGGGTAATGTTGATACTTGTGATGAAAAAGTTGATTATATTACCTACTACTTAATGTTATTTATTTTTGTTGTGACTAGGTTGCTAAGACGAAGATATAAAATTAATATGATTTCGGTAAATTCGGACGACCTCTGTGGCTCAGTTGGTGAGCACGTCGCGTTGGTAGCTCAAGCCGGGGGTTGCGGATGTGTAGGTCATGGTCCATGGATATATGTATCATAATATAATAAAAATCTTAAATATATGTATAGTATAAAAGTATTAAATACATTTCCGTTGTCTGGTACCCTTAACACAAGTCCTTCAGGTACTTAGCACGGGGCCAGACTGACGTGGTGTGAAGCGTCCATAGATAGCGTTAATTGCGTGAGGCATTTTTAAGGATTTTTTGACCCCCTCTCCCCCTTTCGTAAGATTTCGTAAGATTTTCACTAACTCTCCCCCCCTCTTCTAAACTCACGCGAGATTTTCAAAATCTATATTTTGGCCGTAAACGTGTTGATTATTAAAAAAATCGTTTGTTCTATGATTTTCATTTAAGAAATTTTTTCAATACTTTTATGAAGAAATAATTTTTTCATACAATTTTAAACTTTTGGACAGATTTAGCTCGACCCCCTCCCCCTAGAATACCTCACGTAATTAATGGACGCCTCCTAATAATTTACAATTTTTCCAGGTAACTTAATTTATTTTAATTTATTTTAACATTTTCAACAGTTCACAATAATTGAGAACTAGATGTGAGTTTGTGTTACTTGTTATGAATGGACTAGAGTCAGGGCCGGATTTATATTTTTTATTATGAGTATTATAGGCCACTTTAATTTTGCCGCCCCTATGTACGAACTCTGCCGCCATCCGAGGACGCTGCCGCCCCCCTTAGGACGCCATAGGATGCTGCCGTCCAGATGCCATGGCATATACTGCCTATTCATAAATAAAGAGCTGACTAGAGTACAGTACCTAATACTATGCCATCCACAGGTAACGCACCATCAGCACGATGTTCGAGGGCGCGGTGGCGGGTTTCCTCAACTGGGTGCTGGGCAAGTACATCCAGGACCTGGACACGGAGAACCTCAACGGCGGCATCTTCTCCGGCAGCGTCAGCCTCGCTGATCTCAAGCTTAAACCTGAGGCGCTGGTGAGTTGTGATTTTTTGGTTATCTGGCTTTCCATTACAGTAGATACACCAGAAGAAGGGCTGCCATCACCCAAATTGCCGTCGCCGGTTAAGAACGGCAGGATTCCCGTATTTCACCCAGACACTTTCCAAAAACCCGGCCGGACGGTTCCTGGACGCCCTTCAAACTAGAACAAATCCGGGGAAATCCAGACGGATTGCAGCCCCATACTCAGGTAAAGCAGTACAGTTTTGATTCGATCCGCAACCTATCAAACAGCAAAATATTCTCATAAGTCATTGCCATCGACTGATTTTTTTAGTTTTGACCAATCAGAACACGTTTTGCGTTGTTGTTGAAACTTGAATTATATAGCTAGGATAAAAACTACATCCAACCGTATCGAGTCTGTATTAATGTTGGATTAAAATAATAGAATCTGGGCACAGCTACCAATACTATAGTATTATACCTAAGCTTTCGAGTATAGGAGATCCACCAGAAGCTCTGGGGTTATAACAGATTCACCACAAGCCCAGATTCGGTTCATTTAAGAGTCTAACCTCTTTCTCTTCCTAAAAATTAGGCTAACAACAAATAGATAATGAATAGTCGTCAACATTCATGATGTAATCAAGTCAGAGGAATTAGTAGTCGTCACAACTAGGCAATAATTCGGTCATTAGCATATAGCTCTCTAATCATTACTAAGCGGCGCTCCTTAATTGTTCCTTATCGTCGCCAAATCGATGCCTTGTGCCTCACGACTATTTTTTATTCGGTAACGTGGTCAATAACTCAACACCTACATTTCAGCAAAACCTTGATGTTTTTTACTATAATTTCTGTCGCGTAGGTAGTTAGGTACTTTATAGTAATAAAATTTAGCCTTTATTATAGTTCCAGATGTTGCTCACAACTTCGTTACATAGAAATTATTAGCTTATAGCGCTGAAATCGTATTTTTTCCGCAACATGAACGTATATAGTTCTCCAGTTTCTATGAAATCTAAATCGGTTCAGAGATTTAAGCCTGAAGACTGAAGAGGCAACAGAAAGACAGATTCCTTTGCATTAATAGACATAAATCAATGCTTAAAATGATCTCTAATTCATATTCCATAAGCGCCTATCCTATCTTCTTTACTTTTCTTTTCTTGTTTTCATACCGCAATAACATAACAATAATTATAATCTCTTTGCAGTACGAGCTAGACCTCCCAATAGATGTGAAGATCGGTACGATCGGCAAAGTAAACCTGCAGATACCATGGGCGGGGTTATACACACAGCCCGTCGTCATGCACATCGAGGACGTCCTCATTCTGGTCGGTCCAGCTATATCCAACAGCTACTTCGACCCAGAAAGGGAGAAAAGACTCACGAGAGCAGCAAAGAGAAAGATCCTCCAAGATCTCGAAGCCGAGAGCGAAAGCTTGAAGGGTCCGCAGAATTTCTTCAAGAATCTCTTCACGGCTATCGTTAATAATCTTCAGATTTACGTGAGGAATGTACACGTGAGATATGAGGACTCCATAAGCTCTAAGGACGGACCCCTCGCTTGCGGTCTCTGCCTCCAGAGCCTGTCTATTGAGACTACTAACAAGTAAGTTGTGTTTGACATAAAATAATATGAGTAACAAAACAATAAAAATTATGAAACCTACGCCCTACTTCAAAATATTTTCACTATGTATAGACGTACACGATACAGTACCTATACGAAACATTTTATCTAATTGTCGTCCTTGTCTAATACCTTTGAAAAGAAAGAGTCATGACAGTCATGATATTTTATGATACACATAGTCTAAAGCTTTTTATCAGTATGGGGACTAATTAATAACCATGATTAGCGTTAGTGCCTTATTCTACTCGCAATTATTCCCATTAGGTTTTTATGCGGTTTGATAGGATCATCCTATAATGAAAACTACTTACATCCGTACTCAGATTACTTAATGATTAGGTTCTTAACCACTAAATATCTTATGAAGGTTTTGGCAAGAATTCTATCAAAGGCATCATTACATAACTCTGATTATAAAAAACAGATGAAGACTTTTTATCCTTGCTTTTAAAATTTCACATTTAGTCAAATAAACTATGAAAAAAAATATACTTCAACATAATTTGCAATTATAGTCGACGATTTCATTTCTTTTTCGTTGAAGCCAGAGCCTTTATCGATGGAGCTTCCACCATTATCATCTCTCCTCCTATAGCACCTTTAGTTCTTGGCATGGCATGCCATTGACATTCGTTTATCACTTAACAGCAAATGGAAGCCATCAGTAACCCCAGCAGATGCGTCCACTCTCTACAAGGTGATGAAGGTTGAATCCCTCTCCTTCTACTGGAACCCAACAGCTACGGCGCTAGATGACGCTGAAATCGCCAATATAACCCCCATGCAGTACTACAATTGGAAGCACTATATGCTGACTGGACTGGACAAGTTCTCCATGCATCATGAGGACTTTGATTTCTGTAAGTTATTTGTAGGTACTTCTTTTTAACTGTAATAAGTTCAGGCGCAGGGCAGAATGCCGCAAATGTTAAATGTCTGCGATTGTATTTTTTTCATCATTTTATTAATCAAGTGGCCGTTTTGTCGCTGGTGTTTTTGCAATGACAAAAACAGACTCGGGAAAAAGAACCCAAAATCTATTCGAAAGCAATACTATAAATCACTGGACTATGGGCTATGGCGTTTGCAAAAATAAACACGTTAACTTAACACCAATTCCAAGGCCGGATTTATATTTTTTATGAGTATAGGCCACTTTAATTTTGCCGCCCCTATGTAGGAACTCTGCCGCCATCCTAGGATGCTGCCACCATCCTAGGATGCTGCCACCATCCTAGGATGCTGCCGCCCCCCTTAGGACGCTATAGGATGCTGCCGCCCATAGGCCATGGCCCATACTGCCTATACATAAATCTAGAACTGACCAATTCCATTACTAAAGTGCAAGTTTCTTACGCGCTTCTTCTTCTTTCTTACTTTGGAGTTTTGAACCGCAACCACCACTATATTTCCAGTGCTCAAGCCCGTGGCGTGCAAAGTGAAAGTCATCATCAACCGATCGGTGGAGCCGCGGGTGCCGCGCCTGCTGCTAGACGCGGTGGTCCAGGACAGCGCGCTGCAGCTCTCGCGTCGCCAGTACCTCTCCATCGACAACCTCATGAAGTCCTTCGACAGGATCACGCTTAACAGGTATTTTAGTGGACTTATGAAAGGAGGTATATCATAAAGTATGAATAAGTTTGAAGTTGAGACGGAGAAAGCGCGCACCCTCGTAGAAATCCGGAGAGGAAAGTCAAGGTCATCGACTGCGCTTTAATGGGATTATGTTGAACAAGTGTATTTTAGTGGTTTTATTTTAAAGCTACACGTCGGATGTAATAGCCTTAAAGTAGGGATTTAGATCATGCATATCTTTATCGAAACCCGGAGTGCAAAGTTAACATCTATTATGATTTGTGTCATCAATTTGTTTGTATGTGTGATATCAAAAATATGAGTACAATTCATCACCTCTTTCCACAGAAAATACCGTCACCTTCACCCAGGAGTACCCTTATCCAAGGACGCTCGTCGCTGGTGGCGGTACGCTTACAACGCGGTAGTCGAACAACGCGTCCGTCCATACACCTGGGCGGCCATCAAACGGCATAGAGAGAACTACAACACATACAAACAGACATACAAGAGCACTTTAAGGAGCCCTAACGATACAGAGCTGAAGTTGGATCTGCAGAAGTGTGAAGATAGTTTGCCGATTATATCGGTTGTTATAGCGCGGGAGCAGGCTAAGTTTGAGGTAGGTTATTTTTGACGACACACTGGATAAGACTTTTGAACCTAATTGCCATAGCAATAAAGGCGATGATTGCTGTGAGGCTGGTTTGTCACCGACGCGGCATAGTTTTATTCATTACCAACATAATATGCGAACTGCTATGATATAGCAATTTAAAGTCGTATTCTAAAAACGTGTTTTAGTGACATTTTCATTTTTAAGTTAAGTATGATTACTTTTAAAAAATGCCTTTGAGTGCTGCCGTAAGTCTTTTGTTAAGTATCAATTGCGGGTTTTATTAAAAAAAAAACAACTTGTAAGGCGTTTTTAGCATAATAAAGATTTATAATATTGTTCCAGTTGCTAGCAAAAGAGCCTGACATAATAGAAGTCGTAGAAACTGAGATAGACTGGTGGAGTCCCCTCAACAGTTACAAGTCAAGTGATGCTGATGAGAAGTCCCGGGTGGACTTATGCGTCAAGACCCCAAGGTCAAAGAGTCTGTGGAGCCACCTCTCCAGCCCAGAGAAGAAGAAAGTTTGCGAGCTGATCGGTTATGCTGAAGGCGCGCCGAAACAAGATAGATCTAAGCAGTATATTGGTAAGAATATTGAAGGCTAAGGGTAGGCTTGAAAGTCTCATCAGTCTTGTTCACTACACATGATAGTCTGTTGTAAGAAGCAATCTGAATATTTTACATAATTTCAGAACACAAACTCAACCTAACTCTGGCTAACTCTTCCATAACTCTCATCAATAGAAACAAGGAGATCCTAGTGGTGACCCTCACTCAGGTTCTAGCTTCGTTGGAGACTCGCCCTTCTGCTAAAGCTTATAAGGTACACAATCGTTTGTTTTAACATAAAGTCATGATAATATTTAAGCATCTTATCTATATGGGACTTTTCATGCCACTTAGCAACGCGCGCATAACCAAATCTTATGCAACAGCTACCTTAGCTATACAAGATATCGAATGCAATTTAATAATTTTCATTAAGTACCCTCTACTGACAGGAACTTTTGAAATATCTCATTCACGGTAGTAATTTGGATGCACTAATATATAATATATGCAACTATGTTTTCCCCGGTGGGTTTGTATTTTTATTGTTTCAGTTTGTTACTTTCTTTCCACAGATATCAACGCGAACAGAGAGCGTAGTCATCGAAGGCCTATCCGCCGACAATGATCTAATGCCAATCCTACTAGTCGCCCAAAGCCCCGTGGTTGGGGGGAGTAATGCGTTCGCGTTGGATATTGAGAGGAACCCAGCGAGCAGTCATGCTGACTACGGCATCACATGTCATCTGGAGCCAGCTGAGATGGTGTATGTGGAGGTTCGTACACACTGAAGATGGTGGTGGACCAGGTGGAGTATGTACCATCGAAGAAGTTGATTCATAGTTAGTTGACGGACCTACGTCATTAGGTCGGCTTATGTCAATTCAATAGTAGCGGCTATTTGTTGGCTAGGTTTGACATGACGCGACCAAATTAGGTCTGCATTCCGCAATCTGCCTATGAATCAACTTCTTTGATAGTACAAGTATGGACATTGGTTCGTTACTTGGTACTTTGTGTCTGTCGAAATAAAAACATTGTAAAATATGCTCTGTATACCTTCAATACAGCCAGGTGACAGACAGACGGACGGACAGAATAGCGTCACTTTTTTACTTATTAATTATGTCCCCCAAAATAAATACAAATGTTACTATTCATAGATTTTTCCCTGCAGCACACCATCACAGAGATAATCAACTTCTTCCAAACGCACTCCATGTCGTCTGACGAGCTTCTAGACGAGGCATACCAGTTGGTGGAGCAAGCCGGAGCTGTCAGCAAGTCGGTGCTGGCCTACGCCGCCAGCCGCAAGAAGGTGTTCCATGTCAACATGGACCTGAAGGGCCCTTGTGTCATCGTGCCAGAACATGGCTGTGCCAAGAAGTGAGTATATTCTTCTAAGCAACTGAATAAAATTGTGACATGTTTTTATGCATTGAGGTTGTCAATGCAGAAAGACATGTGATTTTAAGATTCAGAAAGCTTTGAGGATCACAACTATAATAATTTAATTCTGCATGCACTTATGCCCTAAATATTCCTAGATCCTAAACGCAGTATAGTTAGGGACCATCCATAAAGTACGTCACACGATTTTCAAAATTTTTAGACCCCCCCCGCCCTTGTCACAGGTTATCACATTAGTGAGACCCCCCCTCCCTAGTGTGACGTCAGAATTTTTCAATTTCACATTTAAAATTAATTTATTAAATTTAAAATGTGACGTCACAAAATTAATGATCCCTTCTTGTCACAACCCCACTTAGGTGTGACGTACTTTGTGGATGAACCCCTATGTGATAAGACCTCCATAGGAATATCACCTTTGTAGACCCGGCAACATGATAATCGTGGACGTGAACCGCGTGGTGATCAAGTCAGACCTGCAGCCGCCTAACCTGCCGCTGGAGGACGCCACCTGCATGGAGCTGGAGGAGAGGCTGTACGATAGGTTCCACGCGGAGTGCTCTTTTCAGGTACTACATTCAATTATATGGCAAGGCTACATCACGCATCACAAAGATAGTGGCAGTTACCGCGTTGTAAAATAGTATCATGATGCATACATTTTCGCAACGTTGTATTCTGCATACGTTTTTTTTTGTGTCCTGAAGGCAGGTCATTGTAGCCCTGATGTCGTGCGACCCTTGAGGATCTACTACGCTTAGTACGTATGCACTCGTCTCGCTTCATCAGTCAAGTCGGCGTAAAAACCTAGAAATCAATGTTTTCTTGCGCGAGTAACAGAGACAGTGGCGTGAGATCCGTTTAAAAAAGCTACCTATCCTGCGTCGGTACTTTAGTATTTGTTTAAAAGTATTGAACACAATGACGTCGCAGGTTCTATTCTGCGAGTCTCAAGACGATTGGCGTGAGGCGCGCAGGGTGTGCGACTCCGACATCCACCTGGTGCCGCGCGTCAAGTCACAGCTGGTGTTCTCCACCAGCATCAAAAAGGACTACAAATTGCTGCCGAGGTCTGTATATGTGGGGTGACATTTAACATCTGAGCCCTAAGAGACTAAAATAGGACTCGAAATTAGTGCATATTTAAATTTTAAACTGTGAAGCCTCTATTTTTGGCATAGATAAAGTGGGTAGTGATTGATAGATATCTACCTCTATCAACCCTGAAAGAGCTGCCTTATGAGAGAAGTAGATATGGACGTCATATAAAGGCGCATAAAAGCTTACAATATGTTAAGTTGTATGCTGATTGTAGAAGTAGAAACCCGTTAACGTCTCCACTCTCTGTAACTCTCTCCTGTGTGATCAAGTTCTGGATTATGATTTAGGAAGGTAATAAAAAGTTGCTTTTGCAAACTTTAATAAGGGTATTTAATCACTTACAGATACAAACTAAACATATCTCTATCGAGCTTGCGTCTGAACCTCTCTGATCGCATCATCGGCCAGCTGTTAGACTTCTGCGATAATCTCCCGGTACCAGTGCCCAACACTGTGCCGGTCTCCTATATCGATTCTGGTGACTATGTGGAAGAGATGGAGGACCCTGAGCTGGCGGAGACCCTGCAGTTCGACAGGGTGAAGGCTGACCCTGGTTATAATGACCTGGTGAAGTTGAGACAGAAGATCGTCGCGGCGTACTTTAGTAGAAATAGGTGAGCCAACAAAATTTTGTATTGGTAGAATAGTCATAGTTCTATATTGTATTCAGCCTCTAAGCGGTGACCGACGCGTAAGTTACAAAGAGTTGATACGTATTCATGGCTGTTCAATGCTGAATATGACGCAGATCACATTAAAATGAATTATATGCACGAAATGCTTAAGACCTAACCTCTGTCAAATTCTTATTCCTGAAATTGAACGTATCACAATCACAAAATAACAAAAAAAAAAAAAAACATTTTCTGTGTTTACAGAAAATGTTTTTTTCCAGTCCACACGCCAATAAGCCACAACACATTATTAAGGCATGTCGCGTCAATTTTGTTAATATAGTTGGCACGAAATGGGTGAACAATTTACATACATACCCAGACTTCACACATTCAAAACCTTAAAAGTTATTCAAAGAAAGTTACTTAAATTCTCACATCTTATCTCTCACTCAGAGCGGCAGAAACCCAAACAGACGGGGAGAGCGCCAAGTCGCCAACCGACGAGTCCCTGCCTGCGGACTTTAGCGACGAGGACGTAGAGGAGTACGCCCGATCCGTCGACCTGCCCGGCTTTGACGACAACGTCTCCCCCAGCAACACTATCAATACGCTCATGCGCTTCGTTATTGGTAAGTTTGAGGTTATGTTGCTACATGTTTTTAATTAGTTTAAAGTCCTGAATCCTGATCAAAGCCTGGATAATTCATTTCTTAATAAAATGTCAAATCACTAACTACGTAACTATCAATGTGATTATCCCATGAATAAGCGTAATTAATTGAAAAAAAAATATATCGATATTTTCAGCACCTTCTTTAAATTATCCTTTATTGTCCTTATCGTCATCGTTATAAACATCATTTTTATCACTATCGACATTTACATCATCATCATCTACATTATCACCATCTTCTTCGTCATAATCATCATGCTAAACATCCACATATTTTTAGATTACATTTCAATCAGTCATATTTTTCAGGTGAAATAGTGATAAACCTGAGCCGTTCAAGCGAGCTAACGGACAAGCCGTACATAATGTTAAGCGTCAGTAAAGTCTGCTTGGACATCGCTCTAATGGCGTACGGCCCCGCCATACAACTGGCTGTAGGGGACGCACTGTTAGCTGACAAACAGCACACGGCCAATGGGAAGTATCTGGAATTACTGACCAGTTCAGGCGAACTGTTCAATTTGCTATATAGAAAGGTATGTTCTTCTTTCTAATAGATATATTATTAGCATTTTACATTGTCCTTTTTCGATAAATAAACATGTTATCGTTTATTACATTTTATTTTATTTCACTTGCAACATACTTATGTTTGTTTGTTGGGGTGCAATCTTGCATCGCAATTTCGTTGTAGATATGAATTGATGAAATTTTTTTAATAACAAATTAATGAAAGTTGTAAAGCCAATAACGACATAACCAAGATAGCTGACTAATTAATTATTACCTATTGATTATATTCCACCAGGTGCGAGCAAACTGTCCGGAGTTCCGGTCCCACTTCCACAGTGTGGAGCGTTCCCTGGTGGCGGACATGGGAGCGCCGGCGCTGCTGCTGCACGCCACCGCGCTCACCACACTTCTCAAGTACCTGCACTACATACGTCTCAAGTGAGTGCACACACACACACACACTGGCGCTGGCGGAGGCCCGTCCTATGATTTCAACTACTTGTTGTCTTTGTGCATCCATCCCCAGGCGACTAACACTAATGTTATGTGAAAGTAATTCATAAATGTTTTCTTTATTCTACTGTCCCAATAACTAACCGTTTATTGAAAGCATGTAAGTTGTTTTGAAATCAGATCAACATAACTTAAAAACACTTTTATTGCAGGATAGAAAAGCGACACTCAATAAGTATCAAGAGCGTGGTGCCGAAGACCAGGTCATTATGGGACTACATGATGCAGCCCGAAGCCGACCCGCCCGTGCCGCCGGGAGCTACGAAGTTTAGCTACTCGGTCAGGTTAGTGACAGTGGTATAAGAGACCGTCAAATCTCTACTCATATAGACAGGGGACAGTGATTTATTGCTTATTTGTATGTAAAATCATGGACAGTGCCGGTTTTAGCACTACCAGCGCCCTGGGCGAGAATTCTTCGTCGCCCAGGGTGCTGGTAGTGCTGAAAAATTTGACGCCCCTTTTGTTTTCCAACCAGCCGAGTCTACAGATATGTCTTCGAGGTAGTTATCAGTCAAATATTTTTACAGGGTATCATCAGCAACAGCTCGCCTCTGGGCTGCGGAGGGTCCACTTCTCGAGATGCGGATACTGTCACTGGAGAGCGACTGTGTGTTCCGGGCGAACGACCGACTCATCTTCAAGATGTTCCTTGGCGCTTTCCATGTGGACGACTTGACTGAAGCTACGTTGTACCCGAAGGTAAGCGTAAAAAACATACTGTTACAATTAAAACATACTGTTTTAATTGTATGCGCTTATTAAGAATGCACCTGACCCTAACTTGACTACATACTTAAACGTATATCTCAAAATCTGTAAGGTCTAGAAAACTGTTTTTTTTACACAAGTAACTTCAGTTCATGAAGATGAAATGCTCAAGACGAAAACACGATTACTGAAAAAATGCTCGATAGTTTTATTTACAAGAAACCTTGTTTTGGACACATTTTTGCTTGGACACTGACCTCCATTATACAAGTACGCTGGACTTATGATACCCATCTACTTTTTGTGCCTATTTGAAGCGGGATCAGCGCCCCCAATGGGGGGAAGAGAACTAAATCTGACGTAACTTGCAAATGACCGCTTAATCGTTATTGGTTGTCATCACTAGTATTAATTCCAAGTACTCTCACTACTGCTATCAGCACTAAAATGGCGACTTTCAAACGTCATTTTTACGTAAGTCCAGCGTACTTGTATAATGGAGGTCAGTGTGCTTGGATCTTCTAAGTTTGCTGTCTTTTCTTTAATATTTTTTAATATCTAAAAAGCATTGATAAAACCTAAATTTGCTCAAAATACTTTTTTCATAATCATTATAGTTCGTCTTTTATTCATAGTAAAACTAACTTGGCGATGATTCCACGTCGTCTTTTTTCACCTGGCATATGAGAGACGGGCGTGAGTGTGAAGAGAGAAGGACGATGTTTGATTTTTTGGGTTAGTCGCCCTCTTAAGATTTAAGTGTTTCTAGGATGCGACCTTTTGGTGTTGCGTTACGTGACAATGATTTAGGCCGTCATTATATAGTATTTTTAACTGGCAGCATGTTATCCAAATCATATTTGAAAAATTTTAGACTTGGAACTTATAGAACTTCGGAGATCTGAGAAAAAAAAATCACTATTCATAATAAATGTATAGAAGGATATATTGTTATGATTTATTGTTTCCTAATGTTACGGAAATAGTTCTAATTTTAAAGTTGCTATTAGTGAATAAATGTTTTTTGTAATAATTCTATTAGCTAGCTTATTTAGGCATTAACATCTATTAACAATTTAACTTTTCCAGCTGGTATGGCCCGACGGCGACAAAGTCATCGAAGCGAAGTACGTGCGCGCGGCGAGCGGGCAGCCGCAGCGGCCCGCCGAGCTGCGGATATACGTCGGCCGCCTCCACGTCGTGCTATTCTGCTCCCTGCTGTACCACCTGCAGGTATTGCTGTCTCATTCTATTGATGTTTCTTTTCTACGCCTAATTTAGTAAATAACTTATACAGAAAACAGCTATATATTTATATTAGAACTATTAGGAACAGTCTTAGGACTAAGGATTGAAAAAATAATCGGCCAAGTGCGAGTCGGACTCGCGCACGAAGGGTTCCGTACCATTATAGAGCAAAATTAGGCCAAAAATTGTGTTTTTTGTATGGGAGCCCCCTTAATTTTTTATTTTATTTTAATATTATTATTAAATATTAAAGTACACATAAAAATAAGTACTTTGAGAAAAATGCAAGTACTTACCTGTTGCCATTATTGATATAGAGCAAAAAAAGCCAAAAAAATCACGTTAGTTGTAACGTGACGTCACGGACAGACATCGAAGTTTCAGTAATAGGGTCCCGTTTTTACCCTTTGGGTACGGAACCCTAACAAACGTTTGTCAGCTGAAGTGCTGCTACCATCAGATATAAAATCAGCTGCATAAATAAAATCATGTACAGTAATTTTTTTGTCTACAAAACTACACAAGATGTTGCACGGAGCCCTCGATCCATCACTCCATTATTTAATGATATTGTTTACTTATTTTCTAACATTTACATTTTTTTATCAATTTGAACAGCAAATAATGGAGAGTTTCGCGCCAAACGGTGCTGCAGCAGAGGCGGCGGCGGCGGCCGAGCGCGCCGCGGCGAGACGGGCGGAGGCGCTGCGGACCGCACCTGATAGAGTTAGCTTGGCTATTGAGGTAATAATAACTCGACCCACACCGGTCATAACTGGCCCAGTTTCACCGAAACCGATGTCATCAGTGATCAGGAGTAATTTTAAAGTGCCCAAGTGTGTGCGCAGTACACAAGTGTACTCTCTATTTCTTTACTCTCATAACCCGTTAACCCGGTGGGACGAAAGACCGACACGACTGGCGAGAGATCAGGACCGACTATTTACATGCCCATCCGACGCATGGATCATCTTACTTGTCAGACAATCAGGTGATCAGCCTGCATTGTCCTAACTTGGAAGTAACATGTTTCCAATGCGGGAATCGAATCCGCGACCTCCGAGTCATGTGCCACGCTCTAAACCACTGGAGCACGGCGGCGAACTATTGAGGTTATAACGCACTTAATAATATTATACTCGGTAGTCACTACTCGCTAGTCAGTACTATAAATACTTCTAAATTGACTAAGATGTTAGATAAAGAATGCTCATGTTTTATGAGTTAAATTTTTGCATGTATACAGTACGTTACATACACGTGTTTGTTCCAAGTTAAAATATGACAACTAAACTATTTTCCAATTTCAATAAACAAATTTAAAATTATAACGGTGCAGTGAACATCAGTTTGGGAATATTATTTGTCTTTTTACCATTTCTTACCAGATACATGCTCCGGTTCTACTGTTGCCGCAGAAGCCTTCATCGCCAAACCTACTTGTGCTAAATACAGGTATCTTAACTTTTTGTTACTTATATAATAGTTTAGGTATCTGAACTAAAATTATTATATAAGTTAGAAATAAACTGGACAGCTAACTCTACAATAATTCCGCCGGGAACTAGTGCGTTTTAAAATAAGTTGTTTTCTGTTTTTGGAACAATAAATTCCAGTGTAGGTATTTGTTGATCGTTCATATTACAATCCACTTAAGAGCGTAAGTTTTCTTTACATAATAATTTTAAAAAGTTCTTTACACTACATAAGGTATTGTAAATGCTAGGCGACAGATTATGGCTCTAACTAGATGATTACAACTTTGTTTCCCAGGCGATCTGCTAGTAGAGAACTTCTTCAAGACAGTGAACACGAGTATAGAGTCAGCGGCTCCTATCGCCAGCCCGGTGGTGGACAATATACTTGTGAAGTTGGTGAACATCACCTTATCACGAGCTGTCATGACCTTGGCTGGGACGCTGGAGGTGCAGGTGAGTCAAGAGTTCAAGGAGTCAATCAGTCAGTCAAGATACCACGGCCACAAAAAAAAATGCACTAAGTAAGGCGTTAGTGTAAAAGCTGTGGTTAATCATTAAGCTTGTAATGTTGTAAATATCCAAAGATAGATATTGCTAATCAAATAAGTTTCGTTTTTTCTGCAGTATATGAATGTTAAAACAAATAAGACATATGATTTTATGTTTGGGCCCCGATGACAAAGTCACGCCCAACATTTTTGACATATCATCGTCGCGAAAAGACGGCTTTGAAAAAATAGTGAGATGCAACATTGTGTTTGACGTCTTTTAGCAGACGTATTTAGCTGTATCTCACGTGACGCTTTAGAATATGGTAGCTTTCTTCATCCAAAAAATTAATGTAGGATTGCTATGCAATGTGCAGGCTTAAGGGAGTCAAATTGACATTATAATATAGAGAGGTGATACAGTCACACTACAGCTGCAGTCTTCTACATTTTTCCCAACAGGAACCAATCCTAGAACCCATATCGGTGAAGTGCGATCTCAAGCGCACGCTCAGCTACTCTCAAGTGTCGACCACGCCCGCTTACCGCGACCTGCTGTTATGTGAGGCCGATGTGGTCATGGACACTGTGGTGCTGAACCTTGGACAGAAGGACCTGGCGACGGTGCTGGCTGTGTGGAGCGATAACTTGAGCGAAGGAAATTATATTGGTGAGGATAATATTTGAGTTTTTTTTTCTTTTACTATTAGTGGTAGGGTCACAGTGCCGGATTTATATTTTTTGTAAGCGATTTTATTTCCGCCGCCCCGTGTACGAAATCTGCCGCTCCCCTAGGACGCTACCGCCCCTAGGCTGCGGCCTATACGACCTATTTATAAATCCAGGGCTGTGATTTTAGGATCCGAATCTGCTTTGCGATTTTATAATTATTCGGGTCAAAATACCTTTTCTTTCATTAATATGAAGAATGAAAGAGACAATATGATGTATTTTAATCTATGACTAGCTTATTGAAATAGCTACTAGCTAGGTCCATAAGTTAACATACGAATTTCTTCGTGTTCGGTGACCAAACCAAAGCATAGGATTTTATGTTTGTTTCCAAGATTTATTCGTATTAATATATTACAGGTACGGTACCGCCTACGTCTCCCGTTGAGATGGCGCCCTCTGACGTCACTGTCAAGAAGTTGCAGGCTTTCTTCGCACAAGGCGAGCCAATTAGAAAAGAGTCCGTTTTAAGGTATACATTTTTAGTACTTACTGAATAGAAAACGGTCTAATAAACGTAAAGAAAAAGTAGAGTTCCACTACACATGAACACACATTCAAAACGTGAGTGAATACATTTAGACAGCCAGAAAAACACTCATATTATATGCTTTAGATTTTTCTGTACCTTCAGTCATTAAACTTTGCAATTTAAAACATCATTCTGGCCTTTTCTCTTCATCTTATACCTAATCATCATTCATCTTACAACTACAATATCAAATTCAGGTTTACCCTCGACGGAGTAGAGATGAAGCTCTTTTCTGACATGGACGAAGTACTTAGCTCCCCAGTACGTGACATGAACCACGGCTTAGCGAAGTTGACTGCGGGCGAAGCGGCGCTTCTGTTCGACTACTTTTCTGACGGCAGCATGGAGATGAAAGCCAGCCTCCAGAGCCTGCTGATTGAAGATATACGACCGGATACCACGGTTGTTATTAGAAAGTAAGTTTAGTCTAACGTGATACTAAAATAATTTGTCAATGTAATAATTAATACTGTAACAAGTCCTATTTTTATATGATTTCTTGAAAATCAGTCGTTATTATTGGACAAAACGCAACATAAATGTATTTCGAAACGTATGTCACAGTTCAGAGTTTCCAACGACATAGAGCATAGCCGCATTGCTCTATTGCATCGCGGTGCGTCGCCACAGCACCAGTTCTATACATAGATATTTTATGATTATGATTGATGTATTAGCTATTGCTACATTGACAATGCTTCGCAGAAGCCGATGTTTCGACGGGATGACGTACTGCTGCTTAAGTGGTAGTGTGAATGACGCGTTGCGCTGTCTCTGTTTTTGTCTATTGAGAGCTTGATGTCCCGCATTGAATCGGAGCAACGTTACCTCATGAAGATCCCACTCATTAACCTGTATAATTCTCAGGATCCTGGAGTCCCAGGGCGGGGGACGTGTCTGCGGTGGGCGGGTATCGGTCGCGCGGCCGGCGCTGCTGGAGGCGTCGGTGCGGCGCTCGGCGCGCGCGGTTACCGTTGACCTGCGGCTAGAACGTACACGCCTCAATCTAGCCCCGCCCTTCTTGCTGCGTCTAGCTCGTGCGCTGCTAGACGCGCTACCTGGTGAGTAAACACTATACTTCAGTTTGATGTAAGGGTCAGTCGCGCGGCCGACGCTGCTGGAGGCGTCGGTGCGGCGCTCGGCGCGCGCGGTCACCGTCGACCTGCGGCTAGAACGTACTCGCCTCAATGTAGCCCCGCCCTTTTTGCTGCGTCTAGCTAGTGCGCTGATAGACGCGCTACCTGGTGTGTATACTACATGATTCAGTTTGATCCAACTGTCAGTTTGTATCGAAACAAGGCTATAAATGACGACACATAAGAGAAATGCAAAATTGAAATGTCAAATAATTTTCAAATTTTCAAACATTTTATGTCGAATTGCATGGTATGACATTTCGATTTTCTATCGCTATTATGTGCTGGCTGTCGCTTTCTGTTCTGTTACATCTATTAATACTGAATTCATAACTCTAATTATAACCTAAAAAGAGACAGAATCGTCGAGTTCATTTACATGCGTGTAGATCTCTCACAAGGTACTCTAAATTTAATCGAAAATAGATTTTTTAGAATTAATCAGATTTTTCAGTCTAAAAAGATAACAGACAAACATTTTCGCATTATAATATTAGCTGCATATCTAATAATAAAAGATAGGTGATCAACTCAAATATTGTTTCAGGCGATAAGACGCTAGAAGGGGGCGTGGTGAATCACGGGTACGTGGGCGACGCGCCCGCACGCAACAACAACCGCGCCGCGCGATACCCCAGCACTAGTGATTCCACTAGCGGATACTACTCCGCAGGTTCGTATAATATTATGTATTCATTTGAAAATTAACTATGGTCCAGTGGCTTATAGCTTGGCTCTCAACGAGTTGTGGGTTCCATTTCCGCGATAGAAAAATGTTGTTTCTAAGTTGGTAAGGACGATGGTTAGGATAATGTAAAAAGTATATCCTGCGCTTTCAGTTGTTTCTTTTTTTCAGTTTTAGTTCAGTCGTGTTGGTCATTCGCCTTAGGGTCAATTCAGACTGCAAAGCGATGCGTAGATGCATCTCAAAATTTGTATGGGTTCATAAAGTTAATATACCTAGCGGAATAGAGAAACAAAGGCCTGAGCAAGCGAGATGTCACTATCAGTAACACTGCGTGGTAAAAAGAGACGTGTGATACATGACAGCAGAACTCTTTTTTGACGTCCAGTCGGCACTTATCGGCACGTTGACAATTTGATCTCATAGAAAGATGCTTGTCTAAAAATGTGTGTACGTATACACATACGTACACATATTTTTACACACAGATGTAAACCAATTTCGGTTTCGTTTGACAGCTCGAGATTGTTGCCCTATTCCGCTAGGTATATTAACTTTATGTATGGGTTTGACTGACTTGCATGACGTCTCACGCAATTGAAGTTTGTCAAATCCATACAAATTTAGAAATGCATCTACGCGTCGCGTTACGGTCTGAGGTGACGAGAGTAAAAGAGAGTAGTATCTTAAATTTTCCAAAAAGCGTTATTTGGTAATCAATTCGGAAATATAACATGTCTATTTCATGCTTGCTTTACTAGTAACATAATTTTAATAATTTGTCTCCAGGGAATTCCATATCCGAAGACCCACCTAGCCTCTCAATATCGGTGCAGTGCAGGCAACCGGAAGTGATGTTCTTCACAGACCTAACCAAGCCGGAGGGACAAGCGTTGCTGTTCCGAACTGAGCTCCTAATAGATTATTCCAGTCACTCCAACACGGAAAGCCTTGTGGTATGATAATATAATTAAATATTACATTTTTTAATTGCAGGAAGACAAAACTTTATTACTACAGTCCGGTCGCCTGATAGAGAGTAATCGGAGTACGTAGAACTTTCGACAACAAAGTTAAAGATTCTAAATGTGGAATTTGACATAAAGCGTTGTTAAGTTTTCTTTTTGTCCGGCAACTCGACTTTAGAGAACTCAGGACTCAGAAGGTCAAGCCTGTCTCGAGGAGTCCATAAGTAGTACAACAATAATCTAATCAAAATATGTTACTTTTATTTGTCATGAAACTAACTATAAATTTCAAAACCAATAGGTGTCCCTAGCTGGTTTCCAAATAATGTCAAAGCTGCAGTCGAAGCTAAAGAATCTAGTGCCCCAATGTGTGTTAAGACCGTGTGACGTGGAATTCTCTAAGAGTTTCAAGAATGTTGAAGAGGGTATTATTGTGAGGATGTCGGTGTCTGAAATCGACGTCCACATAGCGGCTACTACTGTGCATACTGTTATGGGTAAGTTTATTAGTTACGCCCATACGGATATTTAAAATTGTGTTTCAGTATTTGAAGAGTAGTTAGCTTAGATTTTAGAAAATATCATGTACTGTATAAATCATCTACAACGGATGCAAAGGTATCATTTTTATTAGTTACGCCAGACTGGTTTAAAGTTACTTAATCTATTTATTAATTTATTTACTTTAATAAGGTTCACCAACAGTAAATACATTGATACACGTGTAAAATAGTTAAGCAAAATAAAGATCTGATGTACAGCTTGGCAAAGAAGAGTCTGATGCGGTGACAGCTGGAACTAAGAGTTTTTATTTATGACAACACTACATTACTTGTCAACTCTAGTATATATTGTGTCAAAAGCGAAGCGTAGGGTTGCCAGTATTTAAAGAAAAGCGCCCTCATTTAATCCACACTCTTCTTTGCCAAGCTGTATGTACCAATTATGGGCGTACACATCATTACAATTGAGTGACAAATTATTATACTTAATAATATGATATTAAACAAAGATAACAATATGACTAATATTTGAAATTACAAGAGAGAGTGCTAAATGGTTTGAAGGACATTCATCAAAGTGTTTTTAAATTTATTTATGTTAGGGATAAATATGTCTATATCTTTACTGTCAGCTTTTAAGAGCTCGTTATAATGACGAGTCATTCTAGTAATGGGGTTAAAATATGAAATATTGTTTTTATAAACTTGTAACAGAAATAGATTTTATTCGCTCTGCGTACACTATACTTAATATTAAAGTTTAGACAAGAAAGAAGTTCAGGACAATCTATTAGAGAATGTACAATTTTGTAGAGGTAAATGCAATCAAAGTATTTACGACGTGTTTCTAAGGTTTGAATGTTAAAAATACGGAGCCTGTCTGCATATTCTAAGTCTGAGCGTCCGGGTTTATGACGATAGAAGAGAATCTTAAGAAACTTTTTTTGAATCCGCTCCACAGAATCTACATGTCTTTTATAGTGAGGTGTCCATATTACACTACCATATTCCAAGACACTGTGGACCAGTGCAAAGAAAAGGTAAAGGAGACTTTGTGGATTTTTAAATTCTAGGGTAGATCTACAAACAAATCCAAGAAGTCGAAATGCCTTTGAAGTGATGTACTCGTAATGGGCTTTAAAAGAAAGCTTAACTTAAAAACAGAATACCAAGGTCTTTTATTATTGTAGATCGAGCAAGTTCTTGATTGTTGATATTATAATAATAAGTAATTCTTGTGCGTTTGTTTGAGAAAGAGATGACAGAGCACTTTTTAATATTTAGGTGCATTTGATTGCGTTGACACCAGTTAAGAACAACATCGAGATCACTTTGCAGCTTGTTGCAATCAACAATAGATTTTATTTGATTAAAGATTTTTAATCACCTGATGATGATTTTTTCGAAACCGGTCGTGTATATACTAATTTTGTAATAAATCTATTAAAATAAAGTGGAATAAGTGCAAGGAAAGTGTATAATTATTTAATTGAACATGAATTTCCACCAAGAAGTGACATTACATTCAATATCATAAAGATTTTTAGGTCATCTGCATACAATAAACAATGACAAGATAAAAGCGCAATTAAATCGTTTATAAAGATGACGAAAAATAAAGGCCCTAAATGGGAACCCTGCGGAACTCCAGAAGTCACCTTTAATGGCAAAGATAAGAATCATTTAAGAGCAATTAACTGACTTCTATTGTTAAGATAAGAGCTAACCCAGCGCAATAAGCTACCACTAATCCCGTACCTCGAAAGCTTTTGACAAAGTAAGACATGGTCTACTCTGTCAAAAGCCTTCGAAAAGTCGGTATAAATGGCGTCTACTTGGTGACAATCATTTGTCTCTTGTTTGTTGTCTCTTGAGTTTCGTGTAAGTATATGAAAGAGAAAAGCGAGCACAAAACACAAAAGCGAACATTTAAACAAAATAGCGTTTGGCTGATCCACCATTTATATTTTTGGCGTCACACATAATATTTAATAAAGAGAAATCTCTCTTACATCCAACTATCCAACTTCCGGCTATGTATGTGTTGTGGAAAAATTAAAAAAGTATTTTTTACTCTCATACAATCGCATTCCTCTCTTCCGTAGACATTATCGAAGAAATTACAACCGAATTAACGATACCGGACGAGAAAGAACTCTTCAACTTCGCGACCTACAACCCACGGCCAGAGAAACAGGACGAGAACCTCTGGGCACCGAAGAAATTGGAGACTTACGTGGGCTTCAACGTGGAGGATACCTACGTCCAGCCCAAGTATCCAACGATAAGACCTTCGGAGACGGTGCTCGTGACGGTACCAAGTGTGAGGGTCATGTTCGAGCTGGAGCAAGCTGTGAGAGTCCCGGTGTTGTCGGTTAAGGTAAGTTGCTGGTTTTAAATAAGTAAATAAAATAATGCCGAATAACCTGGGGGTGTGCCAAAAATCTTTTCGTTTTCGCTTCGTTATAGAATCGCCGATGAAAATGTATAGAATTGACATAAGCGTTCGTTAGTATGACGTTGACGTTCGACTCGTCTTATGTCAATTCCATACATTTTGATCGGCGATTCTATAACAAAGCAAAAACGAAAAAGTTTCGGCTAAATGGCCAGATACAGAAAGGAAAGCTAGGTCAGCTACTTACTACGAATAATAAAAACTAAGGAAAAGTAACTCCGTCAAAAAACATGCTCCACAATACTTGTCAAAAAAGTGTACCTTAGGTACACATTTCAATACATTTGCAATATTTAGGTGGCCTTGAGCGGTTATAGGCTGACGTTACATGACAGATCGAAAGGAACCAAATTTAAAACGGTAATAGTATGGGAGTTACGATTCCTTAGTTTTTATTATACTATTACAGACATAGACAAGTCAAGCCGAAAAAGCCCGTGTATATGCTTTTGTTTATAGGAATTTGTCATTTTTGTTGGTAATTTGTAGAAATTTTTGTTTGTAGATACTCAACAATCTTAGCAGTCCATACAATATACAGTATTATGTAGCGCGATAAATTATTGAACTTGTGAAAAAAATCAATTGACGGTAACAACATGAAAGAGTAAAAGAAATCTCTCTATTCTAATTTCTGACCAGATCTATTGTTAGGTAAACTCAACAAATGTATTCTCTCCTAAAAGGCCGCCAATGCAGTTGCAGCTCTTCTAATATTGCGAGTGTTCATGGGCGACAGTTAGTAAACTTCTTGAGCTCCATTTATATGTATGTATATTGAAAGAAGAAGACGAAGATGTGCGCGCGCACCTCTCCGTTCGCCTCACCCGATCACACTTTTCGTAACACTCTCGTCACGCATTTGCCAGTTTGCTCCCCAAGTCAAACGTGCGTAAAGAAGTTTTACTTCAATAACGTTCCAGCTATCAGCGGAAGCGACCCTCCACGATTGGTCGCGGCAGCTGCACGGGGGCGGGTCCCTCACCATCCAGGCCTCCACGTACAACGACCGCCTCGACGTGTGGGAACCCCTCATAGAGCCCATAGTGGAAGACAACAGACAGAGACCCTGGGATATCACTGCTACGGTGTTCCAGGTAAGATTCAAGCCAAGTTATTGTCCGTGAATATGACAATGAAGTTTATGAACCAAAATGGATTTACATATTTTATATTTGCAATGTCAGTTTAGTTATGAATTTTTAAAGAAATTTTACTTATTTATTACAAGTTAAATACTTGTCAAAATATTTTCAAACTCGATAAAACGTAAAAATGTCACTTAAAAAGGTAACTACACTGACATCTGTAAGTGCACCTGCTGAAGATAGGGAATCAAGTGACTGAGAAATGTCGGAGTAAAAATATCGTATTGTTGTTCAGGAAAAATCGTACCCCATGTCTTCAGAGCTCATAACCAACACTCAAGACGTCACAATGACAGATCAAGCTCCAACCGAAAGTAAGAAAAAGAAGAAGCACGGATTCGAATCGGAAACCTCAGCAGACGAGGCGGAAGACACAGACAACGAGATGGTCTTCATCAGGAATCCCAATGGGAAACAGAACAAGGGATATAACGTAGACTTCAATGTTTGTAACTTAACGTTTGATGGGGATGACTCGGACTCGGAGAATGAAGGTGGAGCTAAGGATAAGCTGTCGAATGCCATCGGGCAGCTGTTCACTGAGTAAGTGCTTAATGTGTCAAAACATAAAGCTTCCTTCATAAGTGCAAACGAGCGACATAATAATTTATTTAATCCATAAATAACTCTAAGCCAGACTGGCGCCAGTAATTCTTATACCGTTTGCACGAACACACACGTCAACAAAACACGGCTTACAAACTAACATTTCTCATACGCCAACCGTTATTGCGCTATTAATGTGATTGAGTGTGCAAACAGCCTGATGTATACGTCTAAAGGGTTAAATTCAGGAATTTTCCTTTGTAATGTATTGCCAAAATAGATTAATTTTGATTTACAGCAGTGACTCGAGTTCGGACGAGTACAGCAACGATGAGGACTCGTCCGCGCCGCAGAGCGAGGCGGGCAGCGGCGACGAGGACAAACCTGTTACGTACGCGGACGGAGATGAAGCCAAGAAGGAGGAGAAGATTGTTACTGTGCAGGTAGGGGGCGTTTCTAATTTCTTCACCAGTAGACAGAATGGTTTGATGGTCAGTCCAATTTTGTCAAAACGTACTGGCCAGTTCGCTTGCGCAGTAAAAGAACAAACCTGCTATAATGCTTTGCGATATATTTAAGCTCAAACACATAAGTGCTATTTTGACGATTGTCTCATAAATTGTAACGACAGATGGCCGTGTTTGTATTACTGTACAAGCATTGGTACAGTTGTGTCATACATATCTCTGACTTCATCACATTTCGTTAATTTTAATAAATTTTAGTGTCTGGATTTATGTCATAATCCCAGGAACCAAGTCGCGAAGACAGCCTAGAATCCGAAGACAGTCGGTGGTGCACGTACATAATGCTGGAGTCGCGTCACACGCTCAACTGCACGCTGGGTGCGGGCGGCGCGCGCGTGTTGCGGACGCTCGGCGCGGCGCTCGCGGACCGCGCGGCCGCCGTCACCGCGCTAGTCGCGTTACACCCGCACATGCAGCTGGTCAATGACATAGGTGCGTGCGACAACTTAAAAAGATAAATGTTTACAGTTAACACGCATTTGGCAGCTTGTATATATGCGCGTGACATTAAAAGAACACATACTGTACATAATTATATTTTTTTATTATGTTTTCGTTTACGCCTATTGCCGGTCTATTTTTTGTTGGATTACTTTTCTTTGATTTATGTTGCTTTTATTTGGTGCACATTTAAAAAGCGGGTTCGAATCCCGCCGACGGAACAAAGTTTTCAAAGTTCCTGGGTCATGGATGTGTATTAAATATGTGTATAATATAATAAAAATCTTAAATATATGTATAGTATAAAAGTATTAAATATATTTCCGTTGTCTGGTACCTGTAACACAAGTCCATCAGGTACTTACCACGGGGCCAGACTGACGTGGTGTGAAGCGTCCATAGATATTATTATTATTAAAAACTTTTGTAAAAGTTAAGAATGCCTGCAAATATAAATAAATAAATAATGACATTACTCACAGGTCCTGGATCTACCGTACACCTGCGCACGCGCACCGAGACCGACCTGGCGGGCAACGATCGAGTTATAGCTGTGGCCAACTACGACGACTCCAGCAGACCTAGCACACCAGGTAAAACGGAATCACACCTTATTAGTGCGAGCTCTATTGTGGTTTTGTTATTAGTCTTAGATTCAAATTGGAAAATATATAGATAATGTACTATCAGAGAAGTCGATCCCTAGGCAGATGGGGGACCTACGTAGTTTGGTCGCGTTACGTCAAACCATCACAATTAATATTGAATAGACATGATCCGACCAAATGACGTTGGTCTGTCAACTGCCTAGGAATCAATTTCCTCGATGGTACTTAGTTCAGTTGCATTGGATAGTTTTAATGTCGTAGTGAGAAACAGCGTTTGACATATTATTATGGCATCGAAAGCGCAATATAACTTAGCGATGCGTAATGTCTATAACTTACCTATGTATGACTCAACATAAATGTGTGCAAAATTTTAGGTTGCGACTTATCCGGAGCTGAGCTTCTAGAAGAGATAGAGAAGGAATCGAAACAGGAGATGACTGACATTAGTGATGAATGGGACTGGTGAGTTACATATTATACTTATGATGCCCATAGTATTGTGCATAGTATTGCACTGCCGATTCGGATACCCGAAGCCAAAATATCTTTGACTTCACCCAAAATTAAACCAAAGCTGTAAGCTCGCCATATATTCACGTCCTGGAAAATAAACATGAAAAATATAAACGTTACCGAAAATGTTGCTACTTTCAAACACTTTTATTTTTAAAACATTTACACATCAATATTTCCAGGATTCCATCAACAAAAGACGGAGATAAATACAAAACATGCTTTTGCTGATAAATTCTATATATTCTTGTGTCCTCTTTATAAAAGAATTGATGCCCTGCTAAATAGTTATGCTGCTAATTATTTTAATTGTAAAAGAAACCTTAAAAAAATTCTCCAAAATATGACTTATGAGAAAACAGAGAAACTTCTAGCGGTTTTGCAATAAATTAACATTATTAAAATAAGATAGATAATAAAATGTTAGTATAGGCAATTTAAAATTATTATTATAGTTAATTTTTTACTTTAAGGCATAGCTATAGTTTGTATCGTAATAATTGTTTTAGCCCTAGTTTTCGCCTGAAACACAGGGTATCCTAGTTCAGGCAACATTAAAATCATTCGTATTTAGTTTAAGTAGCTCTAACAATTTGTATCTCACCATGTATTATGAATACTGAATAAATATTATTATTTTCTAAATTCAGGTTTATAAAACATACAATGTTAAAGTTTTTAACTTATCCGATTTTAATATCAAAACTGTATTGAAATTTACTTAATTTTCGTATCAGCTTCGAGGGCGGATTCCCCGTAAGCGCGGCGCCGGGTTGCGCGCCGCACACGTCACCGGGCGCTCCGCCCACCGCACAGGAGCTGCTGCGCCGACTAACCGATCTCACGCTCAGCATCCGCCTGCATGACTTCGACCAGCTGACGGTATGTGCCATCTATTTAATCAGCAAGTTCGCGGTGAGTGCTGACGAAAGCCATTTTTGCTATAAAATGAGACAGTTTCGATGTTGGTTTTCCTGACACGTCGCCGGGCGCTTCGCCTATAAACTCGGCCGCGGTGTCAAGCTTGGATTTTTTCTTTCACGAGGTAGGTATGTATTTTAAGAATAATAATAAGCTCTGTCGGAATAAAAGACACATAATAATATAATAATTACCTAAATTTTCGGTTTAGTAATCATAACGTCATCGAATACGAATGTGAAATATGTAGGCTAATTCAGTCTTAGTGATATTTAAACTAAATCCAAACAACATCCAACAGATCCTATGCCCGCAACGCTCCGTCTCCAAGCTCCACGTGTTACACCCGAGCAAGAACAACACGCGCTACTATATCGTCGTTGACAGGAAATCCAAGTTTAACAACAAGAGAATCATCGTTCGGTCACCGCTACAGGTGAGTTGATGTTTCTATGAGGTATACACGTGCAAATGTTAAACTAAATCCTTCTTATCTAAAAAAAGCCACACCCAATTTAAAGATGGTACGACGAAAGAGGGGCCAATCGAAGCGTATGTTTTATATAACGTGTCACCGTCTAATCGCGTTATCGACATATATGTCATCTATACTGCGCATATCTATACTAATATTATAAAGCGGAAGAGTTTGTTAGTTTGTTTGTTTGTTTGAACGCGCTAATCTCAGTAACTACTGGTCCGATTTGAAAAATTCTTTAAGTGTTAGATAGTCCATTTATCGAGAAAGGCTATAGGCTATATTTTATCACGCTAAGACAAATAGGAGCGAAGAAATAGAGGAAAATGTGGAAAAAACGGGGGGAAATTATTTGAAAGGGCTTATTTGAATGCGCTAATCTCAGGAACTACTGGTCCGATTTGAAAAATTATTTCAGTGTTAGATAGCCCATTTATCGAGGAAGGCTAGAGGCTATATTTTATCACGCTAAGACTAATAGGAGCTAAGAAATAGAAGAAAATGTGGAAAAAACGGGGGAAATTATTTGAAAGGTCTTATTTCACGAACTACTAGAGCAATTTTTCTGTTATTTGGATCAGATAAGAAGTAGACCACGTAAAGGATCATAGGCTATTTTTTGTAGACTGATTTTTCTGTGAAATTTCTAATTTACGCGGGCGAAACCGCGCGAAACGTCTAGTGTATCTATAAAGCGGAAGAGTTTGTTAGTTAGTTAGTTTGTTTGTTTGTTTGAACGCGCTAATCTCAGGAACTACTGGTCCGATTTGAAAAATTCTTTCAGTGTTAGATAGTCCATTTATCGAGGAAGGCTATAGGCTATATTTTATCACGCTAAGACTAATAGGAGCGACGATATAGAAGAAAATGTGGAAAAAACGGGGGGAAATTATTTGAAAAGGCTTATCTCACGAACTACTAGAGCAATTTTTCTGTTATTTGGGTCAGATAAGAAGTAGACCACGTGAAGGATCATAGGCTATATTTTGTAGACTGATTTGTCTGTGAAATATCTAATTTACGCGGGCGAAGCCGTGCGGAACGTCTAGTGTTATATAAAGCCTTTAGTTGGCCAGAAGTTGTGTTCGGTGATCTTATTATCAGTCTGCCAATTTTCGTTTGTTTAATTTCAAATTCTCTTTGCTATTTTATGTCACAATACTATAAGATATTTTCTTACAGCCAAATTATTAGTAATTCTTACAACCTTCAAATTAACTCGCAGGTTCGCAACGAGACATCCTACGCCCTGGAACTCATGTATCGTCAATCCGAATTGGAGGCAGCAGGGGTGGAACCAGTAGGTTCAGTCCGGAACCCATTCTGTGGACTACTCCGACTGGCTGTGTTAGCGCCGCACGACACATACAACGTGCCGCTGTACATCGCGTATCATTGTCGATTGTACCTCGTGCCGACTAATTTTGAGTGAGTAATGTAGATGAAAAGCTGGCGTAAAATTGGGGTGTGCTACAGGGACCCATTGTTAGGCTATTTTATTTTTGGACCTACAACCAATAAGAGTATGAACAATATGATTGCTTGTACGCATACCGAATAACTTCAAGTAAAAAAAAATATGAAACAGCTGGGGAAGAAGTTGTATTGCAGGGATTAGTTTTAGATCCATTCATTTTTCGAGAACTTTTTTGCTTCTGTAAGGTTGGACGATTGGCACATGTTTTACTGCCTAAGTAAACATTGTAAATACAGGAAGAAAATTTTAAAAACTACTTCTATAAAGAAAACTTAGGGGTCCGAAAAAGGCATCTTTATAAAACAGTGCGCACATCTGTTTTATAAAGACAGTCTATCATATTATATACAAGTCATGTAATATGTTGGACATAAAGTTTGTTTCAAAATGTTCGTGTTTGTAAGTTAAGTAGTTACATAATACAACCTCTCACAGGAGCTACCAAGCAGCCGCTCAAGGTATATGGTGGATGGAGCTGGCCAACGACATCGGAACGCCGCGAGACGTCGTCTGTCCCTCCATGGCGGATGACGACTCCAGCGTGTTTGCCATGAGAGTACTGGCTGTGGAAGGTAGGAATGTAATGATTACTATTGCTTTTTCACGCTAGGTAGACAGTGAAATGACAAATCCATTTTTTATATTGAACGACGTTTAAACCGTCTTCAAATAAACCAATAAAAAGCTATTTCGTCGTAAATTGTGTGTGATTAACTATGTTAACGTAGTTTTAACTTATGACTGATTTTTACAGACAACATGTTGCACTTTGTTTTAGTAAAAAAATAGCTCTATTGGTTGACTCTAGCTATTTAAAAAATACAATATTGGAAATAACACAATTATTTTCTAATTCGTTCTTACTTTATTTGTCATTATGTATATCTCTACAGAATTTCTAAATATTTTTGTTACAGGCTGCCAGTCCCACAAGGTATCTCGTGCGATCCCCAACCTACTCATCCGCGTGTTACCACCCCTGGGCGTCCACAACCGTCTGCCGCACGCACTCACGCTGACGGGCGAGAACGTCAACATACGCATAGAGGCGGGCGAGCGCGCGCACGTGTACACGCTGCAGCCCGCACTCACTCACAGGCTGACCGTGGAGATACAGTATCTAGGGCTGCCGTGGTCCGGCTCCTTCACGCTGGCGCCAGGTCAGTAGCCAGTACTGTTGATAATGGTCTCTTAAAAATTTTGCTAACAAAAGTGACGATGCCAGGGACAGAGATCAGATATATGGTTTTAATGTGACTAAAATAGAACTTAGAGATTTGTTATGTAATGTTGTCAAAAGTTTATTTAACATGTAAAGACAAAAACTTATGTAACTCTGATGACATGGTAATATTTCTGAAATGAAATTGTAATGGTAATATTTCTGCCAAATTATAACTTGCGTTTGGTCAAAACGAAAGTTCTTCAGAACCCTATCATCCCTCCCTGCAATGCCTGTAGGCTAATCACTCACACCTGTTGTCTTACAGACATGCTGGAGAAGACAATCAGCATGACGACAGACTGCGAGACGGAGGGCGGCAACAGGCGGCTGATAGTGCGCGCGCGGCTTCGCGTCGGCGCCGACGTGGGGTTGCTGCTGTACGCGCCCTGCTGGCTCATCAACAAGACCGGCCTGCCGCTGCAGATCAAGGTCAGACACATACACACACACACACACACACACACACACACACACACACACACACACACACACACACACACAGAGATAGAACGAGGGGGACAATCAGAATGACTATAGACCGAGATGTTGTTTGATTAAGAGAACGCAGTTTTAAAGACGTTTGTGCGGAAACTTCCATGGCTTTCCTTCAAAAAAGTAATATGCACACACTCTAGTGTCCCACTGCTAGGCAAATGCTCTTTCCTTTCATACGTCTCTATCCTTGGCTGTATTTGGCCACTATTTATCTACTCATGCGATATTCACATTTATTATATTGTTTTTTCTGACAACCACAGGGTCGCTCAGACGAGTGCTACTCTGTGACGGACGAGGCGCTACTGTGGGGGGAGCGGGGCACTCGCGGGGCGGAGCGCGTGCGAGTGAGAGCGCAACAGTCGGGCTGGTCCCGCGCGACACGCCTTCTCGCTCACTCACCTGGGCTACTAGTTTGCGCGCACGCTGAGAGGCGGCTGAGTTACCGAATATTGCTGCATGTAAGTTTGAAAAACTGAATTTTAACTGCATAAATAGAAAAGCCGTGTATTCAACTTCAATTCGTGTATCCAATTCAAGAATGAATGCGCAGTGTTTTTTTTAGTGCAAGCCAATTTTAGTTTTGCCGAACGAATAATGTTGTGCGCGGCCTATGCAACACCTCTAACACATCTTTTGTCGTCGGTATAGACGTAAAGACTGCTGTCAACTTCTATGCCAAAATATCCTTATACTGCCTAGTGACTACTACTATATCATCATCATCAAAATATAACTCCTGCTATTTCTCTAGGTGACCCTCTCCGAGCTATGTCCCCAGCTGACCAAGATCGTGACTCTCCTACCCTACTTCATCGTTTACAACGACACTCGGCGCCACCTACGCTTCATGGAGGAGAACGAAGCGGCTGACTTGTGGATGGATCTCGCACCTACACAGTGCGCACCCTACTGGCCTCAGACAGATTCCATGGCTATGCACGTGAAATACCGGGATTCAGGGGTGGTCTCACAACACTTTCCGGTCACCGTGCCGCATTGTACAGTGCTAAGGATGGACAAAGGGGTAAGTGTAATAAAATCGCGGAGCACGTAGACATACAACATCAAAGGCGTTATTTTGTCGGGCTATGTCAATGTTAGGGCTAGTCAATGTTTAGTAGAATTATGGATGGACTTGACACCTGCTCAGTGCGCCTGTTACTGTCCTCTGATAGACTCCATGGCTATGCACATGAAATACAGGGATTCAGGGGTGGTGTCACAAGCACAACACTTTGCCGCATAGTACAGTTCTGAGGATGGATAAAGGGGGTGAGTAAGGGACCTAAAGTCCTGTCAGAGCATGTGGAATTATATCATCAAAGGCGTTATTTGGTCGGGCTATGTCAAGTCAATGTAAGTCGTGATGTAGCGGGGTTTGACATAACCTGACCAAATGAAAGCGAGTGAAAAAGACAATAAGCATTAGACTATAATGTACGATTTCTACATTGTCCGTAACCGGACTATAGAAACCTACGTGATTTATATAGGCAAAGTAAGCATGTGATGATTTGAACATGTTAATAAGAAAATCTTACACAATACTATGTGGGTGACACTACCGCTGCTGAAAGTTATACAAATAAGAAATTATATAATTTAAATAAGTGACATGTCCTACAACAAAAACAGCGATTTAAATTTTTATAGTAGGTAATTTATTTTTATTCAAATAAGAGTACCTAAGATAACATAAAGTTAAGATCTAATTGAGGTTACTATATTATACTTCATAAAAAATATTTACAAGAGACATATTTAAATATAATTTACATTTCAAACTATTTTTATAATTCTACACCTTAACAAAATAATTAATTCTAATAGACCTAGCACACTTACTAGCAGTGTTTATAAACTTTATTATAACTTAATCAGCGGTACGATTTTTTGTTAACCTATCATGCAAGCACACATTTTAAAGCTTTACTTTCTCATGCTATATTTAGTTACATTATAATATTTACATGTTACTGACCTTGAACAAGAACTTGTACAACTTATCAGTTACACAATATTGACGAAACACTTTCACGTAAAAGGAAAGGTCCCTTTCACGTAGCCTTGTGGGACGCCACAAAAACTTAACAACCTTAACCTACGAATAAATTAATGATAATTAATTTTTAACATGTTGGTATCTTAAGTCAAAATCGAAGCCCATTGTAATATTATGAGTAAAAATTCGTCCTCATTTAGTGACATTTACCACATCAGCAATAACAATTCTGCAGTGGGAACTTAGACTAAAAACATCTCCCACTTGCCAGTCACGATGCGGGGCCATTTTCGACTATCTCAAATTATTTCGCTCTCCAAACCGATCTTTCCTTATAATTCCTTGGAGTACGCCCGCGGAGTACATGTTATATGGCTTTATCCCACAAGAACCAAACATACTATCTACATAAAGCTAAAACTTAGGCCTACTCGGTCTCTCCGGGGAAAGGGTTCCGTCATCGTGCAGTGTAAACGCTGCGCCCTTGGACTTGTGCGTCCATATCCTGATTGCCTTGAGATGGGCGTCGCTCTGGTCCCGCCCCGCTGACGATTGTGTGAAGGGATTCGTTGGTGATTGGGACTGACTCTGATGTGATGTTACCTGTAACAATAAACAAATGTTTCAATTAACTATATTTACAGTTTACTCATAATATCAACTACATATTATTTAAGAAATTACATTATGAATGTAAATCTTTAACACCTTTTTATTTGTTTTATAATACTTTTGAATCCAATCTTAAGCATTTTAGAGCATATTCTTTAATTTTTTAAAACACTTAATTTTATAATCGGATCTTCCTGAATTCTAATTTATTCGATCTAGCTCCATAATTCAATTTATTATTACATTTATTTCTTTAACAAAATTACTTACGGTGTAATGTGGTACATTATACGAATTAACTGTGTCTAGCTTGGAGTCGTAATTCATAAGAGGTAGATCGGCAAAGTTCTCCAATTTGTAGGACGACGATTCAGATTTTACTATCTTTGGGGATTTGTTTGTGAACGCTATTTCAAAGTCTTTCATAGGCTCAGGTGTCCATTCTCCGGAGACTTTAGTCACTTCAACATCGTCCTTAGCAAACGGTAAATCCTCGGCTATAACTTTGTCGATATATTCATCTAGCGGTGAAATATTTTGATAAACTTTCGATTCGTTACCATCTAGTGGTACTTGGGAATAAAATCTTTCACTTTTTAGTGGTCCTCGATCTAAATACTCATTGTTATTGTAAACGTTAGGATTTGGGTCATCCTTGAATCCTTTAATACTTGGCATCCATACATCGTTCTCTAAAGGAGGTTGCGAATAAATCTTTTCTCCTCTCGGTGGTTGATCTAGATATTTCTTATTGTTATAGAGATTGGGCATCGGATCGTGTTCAAATTCCTTCGGTCGGGGCCTATAATTATCATAAGGACCATTATACATCTTCGTACTTATGAAATCATCATCATCAGGATACGTTGGTCCGATAGGTCTACTTTCTTTATAATTAGACGGACTGTCATTAAAATTTTGATCATCTGAATCGTCGCTATATCTTCCCCTCTTCCGAGCCAGCTCGAATATCTTATCCAGGTCTTGTTTCGAGAGGTATTTAACGATGTTGCGAAGGTCCTCCTCACCTAAACCGGAGTTGTGTCGTTTACTAACCTTTGGCCGGTAACCGGGGGGTCCGTCCGTGCCGTACCCCGGGGGTGGGGTGTAGGAGAAGGGACCCCTCACGGGGTAAACGTTGGGCGGCGGTTTGTAGAACTTTTGCGACGGCCCATAGTAGTTTCTGGAGCGTCTGATCCTCGCATGGGTGTCACGGAGGTCGTATGCTTCGACCGTCAGCACTAAACACACTAGGAGGAGGAGCCTCGCCATGTCGAGCGGCGTTTTTGGACTGAGAGGAAGAGAAATTGGCGCGTAAATCTTATACCGCGTTCGAAAGTGGTGTGAATTAAATTAGTGTTGGTGACCATAACGCGCGCGGGTTACGCAAGGGTACCTTGTGCAAGTTATTATGTTTTTTAATGTATCTGCCGCAACGTATTTATTTTTAATGTTATTTCAATTCTATCTTCAGCTTGTTACTGTTATACAACGTGGTGACAAGTAGCGCTAGTTATGAGAGTGACATAGTCTTAGTTGTATATTCACTTAATTATCCTACTTGGTAAGAAAAATATATGATTTAAAACCTATTTATAATTGCTTTTATGTACTATTGTACTCTTACTGTGATTTCTGTAAGCTGTAAGTTTTCAGAATAAAATAAACACATAAACCTATGAACACTAAAATTATGATAACGGGAAAATACATAACATAATATTATAAAGAAATGTAGGTCATATTTACATTGGCATTATAATTGCAATGAAAGTAAAAGTAATAATATTGTTAATTGACTATAATTATGTAAAATCAACTTTAGTAGATTAAAATTTAAATAATATAATAACGGAAAGTTTTTGGAAAATATTTAAGACCGTTTCCCTTTTTGCTATCATTATTATGGACAAGATTCCAGCTTGACAAGAATGAGCTCCCACGCCTTACGCCGCCTCTGCAGCGGGCAGCGGGGCGGTGGCGGCGGCGGCGCGGGATCGGCGCGTTCCAATGTAAAGATTTATATGGAACTGGCCTCGAATGCAGCGGCATGTACTAGACGGCTTCCCGCGCCGCCGCCACCGCTCCCGCCACAAAATTCGAGGCTGAGGCCTTAAATTTCATAACAAAAAAACCGCTGAATTTTTGCGATACGGTGCGAATTAGCAATTACGTGTGAAAGACTTTAGACGGTTAGTTAATGATTATAAAATTCTTCTTCCTATTCCAGTCAGCGATCTGCGTGGACGTAACAGGCGGGACGGACCGTCCGTTCACGATCACGTTCCGGCCGTACGGCGTCGGCGACGCGCCCGTTCGGATCGACAACCTGTGTGATGACCTGTTCCTCAAGATGCACCAGGTAAAGTCCAGGGGTTCCCTGTAACCCAGGTATAGCATGGTTAATAGTTTCCCTGGGAGCTAATTGGCTAGGGCATCACAAGTCGGTATCATGTCATGATCCGAAATAGGTTTTTATGCTTATTAAGCCACTACGAGCTTGTCGTTGACATTTGAAACATATTACTTCTTTTAAGTTCTTTTAACTGGATCAAACTCAATAGAAAATTAAGGGTGTCATAACAGAATACAAAGTGAGAATGGGTGGCAAATTTTGGACCGCGCTGACAACGCGAGATTGTAAATAATGTCGCTTTATATAAAGTTACATATAGGAGTTCTAAAATTATCATGTGTTTTGAACAGGTGGACTCAGGTCAGGTGGCTCTACTCAGTCCGTATCAGTCGATGCTCTACACCTGGGACGACCCTATGAAGGAACGGAAGTTGACATGGAATATCTACACCAATAAGGGCAAAGGATTCTTGGCTGATTTCTCCCAGGATGGGTAAGCGATTACAAATTAATCTCAAGTAAATTCAAATAAGTAGTTAGTTTAATTCATTATATTTTTGGCGAGTCAGTACTCAGTAGTTTGAGAATAATAACAGATAATTTTGTATCACAATATTCTATCGTTTTGTTTAGGTTTGGTGAGGTCAAAGTCAGCTACCGATCCGTCAAGAACTCAACAGTCGTAGTGAAAAGTAGCGTTACATCCAAATTGTCGTGCACTCTGACACGCTTAGCTCCCAAATCCCCGGAACCCTGCTCCTCCAGCAGCGACGATTCCGACAGCTCCGACCTTCCGGAAGTACACGCCAAAGGCAAGAAGATGAGGAAAGACAAGGTCATTGTCTACTGGATATCCTTCATGGACGGGTACCAGCGAGTGTTCGCATTAGCCCAAGACGAGAAAATAGCACACCAATACAGGACCAGGATAAACTCGGAGAAGAGCAGTTATGAGGTGTACTTGTCTTTGGCCAGCGTCGGTCTCTCTGTTTGCGTGCCAACGAGTAACAGCGTCAAGGAACTGTCATACATCAGCATATCAGATTCAGTCCCCAAGTGGGAGATCAACGTCAGCAACAAATGGAAGCAGCTGGCTCCGGACATCACCGCCTGGATCGAGGAGAACTACCAGACGGAGCAGAAAAAGTGTCAGCTGAAGGAGTTCCTCCATATAGACCTGGAGAAAATGCACATGACCAAGCCTTTCTTCTCGGACCTAAGAAGAATATACAGTCCAGGCGTATGGCTGCAGTTCCGCAAATCGGAAACCCACTCCTTCCACCATCTGAAGTTACACAACCTCCAGATAGACAATCAATTGTACGATGCGGTCTTTCCGAATGTGCTATATCCAGCGCCTGCGACTAACTTCAAATCCAGGAACGAAAAACCCGCAATGGAGATTATAACTTTGAAGCAATATCGCCCGACCTTGAACCAAGACGTGTACAAATATTTTAAGATTCTGGTTCAGGAGTACTGCGTGAATTTGGACAGAGGTTTCGTGAACCACGTCTTCGATATTCTCAACAACTGGAAGATCGAAGAGAAGCCAGCTGTGAGGCTGCGAGCTGATCTGGCATTAGTCCATATGCCTCTACCCGTTATAGCGATGAAGAGCCAAACAAGCGCACAAAAGAACGTCATTTTTGAGTTCGTTCATCTATCCCCCATAAAATTAGTTCTAAGTCTATCGTCTCGGGGTTACTCTACGGAGAGTGCTGATAGTCCGAAGAAGTATGGACAGAGGGAGAATCGACCGAAACTCTTCAATAGTGATCTACTGGAGTTCCTATTTAACTCGTGGGGATCCTCGCTCTGTGATATGAAGGATGTTGTTATCAGGTTGGTGATTTTTTAAATCCTTCTGAAAATCATTTCATCATTAAATCAGACCATATTTGAATGGAGACAGTACAATAATAATTAATGAAAGCGTAGCGTAAATTCATACATAGACTGCTAAAATACCTTCTTTATAAAATATATGCCTTCTTTTAATTCGCCGTATTCGGATAATCCATAAAGATCTTCCAGGATGGGCTACCTCGAGCTCCGCAACGCGCCCATCACCGTCTCCAGCCTGGTGGACGCCGCCTCCCGCCACTACTGGATGCAGCTGGTGCAGCAGTTCTACGTGCTTGTATTGGGACTGAACATCCTGGGCAACCCGTACAGCTATATAGGGGACTTTACTAAGGCCCTGAAGAATTATTATGAGCCGTGTTGTGTGAGTATTTAAAGTATTTTTGAACGACTTTAAAATAAGGAGTTACTAACTTACAAAGTTAACTATTCAACGTTTTTTTTTTTTGATAAGAAAGGAGTTAGCTAGTGGTAATACTGCTTAGGTTACGTTTTAAGAACCTTTACAAAATAGTTGAGAAAAAGCCTCGCAATAACACAACATTGATAACTAATTTGGCCTAAAGCTCAGAGTACGATAGCTCTTGCCGTCAAGACGATAACTAAAATTTGGTTCCCTATCTTTACTTTTGCCCACCGCGGTGGGCCAAAAATAAAGATCACTATTGCTCAAACTTTTTGTTTTCGAGTCACAGACCGAATAAAACCGGTCAAGTGCGTGTCGGGTAGTACCTTACTATCACAGAAATTATTCAAATTATTTATGTGCTAGGGCTTCACAAGCGGTCGGTCGTCGGTGCCAGGCGGAGTGACGGGCGCGCAGCTCGTGCGGTGGTGTTGTCCTGTCGAAAAGCGCTCGTATTTGAGGAGGGCTGGTAAGTTAAGGTGACGCCGCGTTAAAGTAAAAAAACCGTGTTGGATATGTTTTAGATTGCTTGTTTTCTATGAGAGGCCGGCCCGGCCTCTCATAGAAAACAAGAATTGGAACAGCAAGAAATAGAAAGGGCGCAAGCGACAAAATGGTTTTTGTCGCGTAATTTAAAAACCATAAATATATTTCATATAAGCTATGTGCAAATTAAAGTGTATGCTTGAACCAATGTATGTACAAATTTTGGAAGCTTAATTCACTCTCCTCTGTTGGCAAAATTAGAATCCCTTTTTTTACAGAGGTCTTTTTGATTGATTATTCTGTGTTATAAAAGTTGACCAATCGTGTTATGCTATGGGTAATTCAAAGACAAAGACATGATGAATACTGACAATGAACTTTAATTTCTTAGCTTTAGTCATTGCTGAGAAAAATCGATATCGCTACAGCCAAATTATCAAGGCGTCGCCTTAAGAGGTGATTACTACCATAACTACCATTACCATAACGACAGAGGTCGAAGGAGTATTTTCCAAGTAGTGAGAGTTTCTATTCGTTACTTTTAGATGCAAACTAAAAGTAAATAATAGAAATTAAAGCGTGTTGTATCGGCTCTCGACATGGCGATCGGTAACAAAGTAGCTCTGAAAAGACCGTAACGTCCTTATCACATACTTATACATACTTACGTTTTCATAAAATATGAGGTAACTAGCTGTTGCCCGCGACTTCGTCCGCGTGGACTTCAGTTTATAGCGCGCGGTGTCAATAAAATTGGTGTTAAATTTAAAAGCTTTTTAAAACCCTGGTACCCCTTAGATCAAAATACCCAAAAATAGCTGTGCAGTGTGCACATAATAATATTTCATTATTTTAAATTAAACTTTATTTATGCCAATAAAGCTTATTTAGCCCCCCATTACACAACTTTACCCATAAAATATTTATCATTGATTGGTTTAAGGTTACGTCACTGCATAGATAAAGTACTGAGTAGTGAGTTATTTAAAAACGTGTTTATCAATCGAAAGAATCGAAAAATTTAACTTAAGATGGTACCACCTCTTATAGAAACACGTTTGAGTAAGCGCTAGCGCGATCTAGGCGACTCTTAGCGCCATCTGTTATGAATTTTTGGAACTAACTTAATTTGAACTTTACGGATAACCTGTGGGGTACCTATATGCGTGGTGGCCACAAAGGAAGATCTTCCGACCGAGCGAGGTGTTATGCTCGGTCAGGACGGAGCCCACGTGATATATTTCAGCTGTCGTATATATACCGACGCGCTCAGAAAACTTCGATAGCGCGATGCAGGAATGTTAGGCGAATTGTGGGTACCGCCACATCACTCCCCCCCGAAGACCGGAGGTCGAATCTTGAAGTCTTGTCGCTTGAGTCGCCAGTGCCAGAGAGTTCCAGTGAGTCGGAACTGTTGCAGTGAAGTCCCAGTGAGTCGGAACTGTGATGCTGCTGCACGAGATCCAGTGAGTCGGATAGCTGCCGTGCGGGGCCGATGCTACGTGCTGACCAGGAGAGATGTGCTCTGCTTGCTGACCGGTCGGTGTAGTGAGAAAGCCCGATGATGCCGATGCGGAGTTCGCCCAGGCCGCGGTGCGTTGCGGCTAGTGGACGAGGTACCCGATGAGGCGTTGCTGGCTGGCGCGGTGCGGAGGGGCGGGGGAGTGATGATGATGAAGGAGGCGTGTTCTGTCGAGGGTCACCAATGTGGGGTATATGCGTAGTGGCCACAAAGGAAGATATTCCAACCGAGCGAGGTGTTATGCTCGGTCAGGCCGGAGCCCACGTGATACATTTCAGCTGTCGTATATATACTGACGCGCTCAGAAAACTTCGATAGCGCGATGCAGGAATGTTAGGCGAATTGTGGGTACCGCCACAAACCCCTTACAACCCCTTTTTCCAGTTAAAAAGTAGCCTATGTCCTTTCTCAGGCTTTAGATTATCTGTGTACAAAATTTCATTACAATCGGTTCAGTAGTTTTGGCGTGAAAGCGAGACAGACAGAGATACCTTCGCATTTATAATATTAGTATTGATTAGTATTGATATTTTAGGCGAAGAAGGTGACATCGTGGATGACCTGCCTGAAGCGGTACTGGATGCGTACCGCACCAATCCCACCAGCGTCGCGCTGGCGCTCGTGGGATTAATAGCCAGGCCGTCCTACGGTGAGTTCCTTGCGTGCGTGCGCGTACTTGCGTGCGAATTTGCGTGCATGCGTACGATCCTGTTCATGTGTGCGTACTTGCGTGAGTGTGTTTGTAATATTTTCTAATTATTTGTAAATATAATGTTTTACCTGTGTTAATTAAAATTCTCATTACGATAGTTATTCGTTTATAGTCATTCCTTCTTATAAGCTAGATGAAAGAGTTTATGTAATTTTAATCTGTTTGTTCAAAAGCACGTTGCATGTTTTATAATTTCTATTCATTATAAACCTAATAATGTTTGTCCTTTGTTTTGTGCACGTTTTGAACGCTAGGTGAAGATAATTTTGTAATGAAATGTGAGTACGACTATACAAATGACAATACTGCTTGTTCTTTGCTTGTTATCATTGCTGTCTTTTGTGCGTAGAGAATTGATGGAGACACGTCCTTTTTTTTCTTTCAATAGTTATTTTCGTGTTTTAATTTTCACCATGAGCTACGATAATTCTTTAACTATTTTATGATTTAGATAATCTTTCTTTTACTTTTGTTTACGTTTTGTTATGCCGTCATTTGCCGTCTTCTAGACGTAACGTAAAACGTTCGCGAACGCAGAAATGGAAGAAGTGCTTTTAACTACAATTCGCTATGCACATTTTCTGATATTATTTCCTTTAATGTATCCTATAAATACTGTATTATATCTTCCGATAGTTATCTCAAATCTCCGTCATGTTGTAGACGTGACGCGCGAGGCGGCGCGGTTATGCGCGCGGCGTGCGGGCGCGAGTGTGTGCGCGGGCGTGGGGGCGGCGGAGGCGGCGCTGCGGGCGTGCGCCGGCGGTGGACTAGTGGCACGGCGACGGCTGCCACGGTTCTGTTCGCATATACACGTGAGTATGCAAAACATTTTAACTTTGGTTATGCGCGCGGCGTGCGGGCTTGAGTGCATGCGTGCGTGCGGGCACAAAGCGGCGGAGGCGGCGCTGCGGTCGTGCAACGGCGACGGATTTGTTGCGAGGTGACGGCTGCCACGGTTCTGTTCGCATATATACGTGAGTATAACCGTCTTTTCGGCATTGTGGATGATAATCATTAAATAAAAAAATTTGACGATACTACGACCGCAAAGAAAGGTCCTCCGACCGATGGAGGCGTTATGCTCAGTTAGCTTATTTCAGACGTTGTATTTAATGTTACGCCGACTTTAGAAACTTCCAAAAAAAATTTAAACATTAAAAATATTTCTGTCAAAGGTATTTTTGGTGGAGTAGTTAACAATTACATTGAAAATATGCTAATATTGCAATATCTCGCAGGGTATCCGACCGTACTGTGCGCACCGCGCGCGCGGCGCCGCACTGCTGGCGCTGGCGACGCGGTCCGGCGCGGACAGCTACCTGGCGCACGCGCACCTCTCCCGCGCCTCGCCCACCACGCTGCTGCTGTCCACCACGTGAGTACACCGGCCTGGTGCAAGACTGGTGTAAAATAACGCCTGCGTTGGTACCGGCCGATGTTGAGGAACGGGAGTTGCGTGCTCAACAACAGTGATTAAGAGCGGGCTGTCAAATTTTGCCGTGTTTTCTAATAAGTATTACGATCCCGGAAGACGATTGACTCAAATGAAATTGAGATTTATTTAATCATTGTATATTTATCTGATATTTGGCTAACCGAAAACACGATTCACTTATTTTGACTCGATAGTTTTATTTTTTGAAATTATGAATCTTTCTGGGCTTTTCAACAAATACCTGTTATACTTATTGAGTTACTATCATTACATAACTTGCACTACTACAATCACACACTTCATAAAATAATAGCTAAAGAAAATATTAGTATTGTATTTATTTTTTAATCATTAAAAACATTTTTAGGACTTACGACCTTTACTTTCGTGCTATAATGCGGGAACCGTTGTTACGCGATATTGTTCACTATTAGCTGCAGCGTAAAGCACATTGCCCGGGAGCACGATTCATGGAATCATTGTATCACGATTGAAGGATAGCGGTGTGTGTAGGCGGGGCTAGCGTTTTGACAGTAGTCTCTTAATTCGTTCATTAATCAGAAATTGAACATTTTTTTTCAGGCACATCTACCTGATCCGGTCCGGGGGTGGGGGCGGGTGGCGCGCAGAGTGGGCGGTGCGACTCGACGACCTGCTCGGACCGCCCCTCGCCGCTGACGGCAAACTCATACTGAATATCAAACAGGTACGTACTAACTTGCTATGTAATAAGTAAGGGTTATAGTTTACTCAATGTGAAGGTAAAACGCTCATCATTTTGAGTGAGGACTGTAAGGCGCACGATAGAATTAAATTGGTTACCTCTTGATTAAACCACTAATTTTGATGAAACTGGTATGGAGATACGAGTCCCGGGAAAAGACAAATTATTATTATAGTTCTCATTTTGGCACAACATTGCAGGCAACATCTTCGACAGATAATTCGTTCGCGATAAATAACTGCCAAATTGGCGTACTATTACTTTCTTTTTGTGAAGATGGCTCGAAGAGTATTAATGATTCACTGCAAACCATAAGGTACTAACAGTACTCACCTCCACAGGACGAAATGGTGAACTACTTCTCTACAGACGAGAAACTCATCGAGGTTCAAGACCCAGAAGTGTTGAGTTGGCTGCAGACGAAGATCGAGTGCGCACTCATACAGGCGTTAGAGGACAAGCGATGTACTGAACAGTAGAGCGTTGTCTATGGTAGCTAAGAGGGTTTTCACATTACACGATACGATATCGGATGTCGCTGCGATATCACCCGATATCGCCAGCATTCATTGAACCTCATCAAACCTCATAAGGTTTTTACAGTACGGGGTCCGTTATGAAAATTAAATGTCGTTACGATATTTAATGTAATTGTTACGATATTGAATGTCGTTTCATCATCGGATAAAGATGCGATATTTATTAATATCGTTATGCAATGGGATATCCCTGCCATAAAATAAGTGCGAGAACGACGGACATTTTTGTATGAAAAGTGATACATAGTTATTGTCATTTTCTGTAGGATATCGGACAAAATGTAGATAATTATAGAAGTGTCATACTCAAACTCATGAAGACATTTCCGATTTATCGTATCGTATAATGTGAATGCTCTTGGGCTTTTTCAAACTGACACAGGGATCAGCGAAAAAGCGGCTGATAGATCTCACGACAAACGGCAGTGCGTTATTTTGCATCTCGCTCTTCTATTTCACGCCGGTTTTGGCTGAGGCCGTAGTGATTTTCACGGTCTCTTCTATCATATCTATATGCTGTGGTTTAACACTATAGCACACAATATTATAGTCGCAATCATAGCCTGAACGTTTTAATACTTAAATTTAAGTCGGTTCTACAATTTATAGAAACGATGATCTGTCGCTTATCAAAGATTGCTTTTACAGATTTATTAAAGCTAAAGCACAAGAATTTAAAATGTTAAAAATGCGACAAAACCCCACTCTTCACGAATTTATTTTATATAGATTTAAGGTCGAATCCATAATTATTTCAGACATTATTTTTACTAGCCCTTTTTGTCTTTTATTCTTTTTGACTCATTAAAACAATGTTTATGTATTAGCTACGTTATTTTTGTACACAGCGAACTATTCAATGTCGCTGTCCTTGTCAGAAAAGACACTGTATAGACAAGGACATCGACATTAAATAGTTTCCCCGTTGTGTGAATATTTTTATTTGTGTTAGCATTTAGGTATAAGTTGGAAAGGTGTTTGACACGTTATAGCAGTTAATGTTTATACTCAGTTTTATTCGTTTTGGTCTTAAAGTAAACAAAGCGAGGGGCATATGTAATGCTACTAATTTAAAGTAAACAAAGCGAGGGGCATATGTAATGCTACTAATTTAAAGGAAACAAAGCGAGGGGCATATGTAATGCTACTAATTTAAAGTAAACAAAGCGAGGGGCATATGTAATGCTACTAATTTAAAGTAAACAAAGCGAGGGGCATATGTAATGCTACTAATTTAAAGTAGCAAACGCGCAATAAATTTTGGTTGAGTAAAAATTTTTTGTTTACATTGAGATCAAAATGAATTCATACTAAGTATGTATCATAATATTATGTGTACTTATGTTATATTGCTGTTGTTACAATGGAGTAGTCAATATTTGTTGTTAAATGTATCAAATTATTAACGAAACATTCCTAGTCAATGTAAAATTATATATGTACAAACAAAATAGTTATACGCGTTAAGAAAGTAACGTTTCCTTAAAATTATCACCAAACTGATTCCACACCACAGACCACAGTGTGTCAGTCAGTATGCTTGTTACCTCTTTACGCCTAAACCGCAAAATTAAAAGATTTATTTAAGTGAATGTGCGAGAGATATGCAACATTTTAAGAAAAGTAGATATTAATAAATTCTAATAAAAAATGACTTCAATCCTAATCCTCTATCCAAGAGATAACACACTGCTTTCTTAACGCGTCCAGACTTTAAATTATGTTAATTGAATATTTAATTTAGTTACTGTATGTATATTTAGATATTTAGTAAATTATTTAAAATGGCCTGTTTCTAGCCTAAAGGATATTGAAATATTATTTACAAAGTAAACAGCTATGTAGGTTGTAAAATGATTTCCAAACCATTCTCCTACACTATCTATGTCCATTTAACTCATCAAGCCCCATACGGGCACCGGTGGTCGCGACAACAATAGAATACAATAGCATTTCCAAGAATCCGCGATCGAAGGGTTAAATAAAAAGAAAATAATTAATCTTATTTCATTATGTATACTTAATGTTATTAATACCTCGATCGTGGGAATCACAGATACAATAGATTTTCAATTGTTATGCGGCAGCCGGGTGCCTCTTGGGGATTTATGGGTTAATATGCTTAAACATAGTCAGACTTTTTGGTTTTGATCTACATTTTCTGTTTGTTTAGAAAATTCAGCTCTTGATCTCACTGTCTAGTCAAATAAAATATATTATGTTACATATTAAGTATGCTTTTAAACATGTTTTATATACTATGTGTACATCGAAATGTTACAACATTAAATGTAATTTTTTAACTGCGTAAATAAAATGTTTCAAGTAAATCCTAATTCTTTTATTTTTCCACTGATTCTTTCTCTCTCTTCCTAATTATTATTATAGACACAGATGATAGATATTTATAGATATTAGATGACATTATATTGTTTATGGTTACATTTTGTCAGCAATAATAATTAATCATCATAATTTATTTTCTATTCAAAATTTTCTTCACTAGAACTGTAATCGCCCACAAGTGAAAAGGGCTTAACATTTAACACATCCCCCACTTCAGTATGACTTTTATTAACATCATTCGTTATACTATTTCTATTAATAGTGCATTTTTCATTTTCACTATCATTTACAATAACTTTATCACTTTTATCTACAACTTCTTTACTTACTTCATCATTATGCGACTTGGGATTCTTTTCATCATTAGTTTTATCTTCTTTTGTTTTAGTTGTATCTTTGTTTTGACTTTTATATTTTATAGTAATGCCCAATGAATTTCGTGTAAGTGGTATGCTTTTACTAAGTGATTCTTCCTTCTTGAGTCCACCAAAACTAGTCAGCAAGCCGCTGCTACTTGGCAATGCTGGACTGTTTATGATTTTGTTTCTTGTGAACTTCTGTATCTCCTCTATACTGTTAGCAGGTTTCAGAGCCAATAGTGAAGCCATGTCTCTGTCTTCTTCAGATTCTGGTAACAAGTTTATGTCTAGGGAAGACTTGGCTAAAAGTAAACTGTCATTGACTGCAGATTCTTCTAGTTCTTTCCTCCTTTTCTGTAAATGGTTAAGACATTTTAAACAAATGGTAAATGGATATTCATGGCATAAACTTAATTTTACAAGTTCTTCATACTTAACCGATTCATTGCGGCGCACATTTTTGAAAACTTTTAGTAGTGGCGGCATACAATTTTCTTGTGACTCGTTAGCCATGTCAAACGCCATAGAAGTGGTATATGTCTCGTTATAGATGTTGCAAACCTTTTGTAGGTTTCAAAGTTAGAAAAATGACAGCCCCTATTTTTTTTTTTTCAATTCACAGAATAATCAAAAACGACGCCTATAGGCTTGTTTTATGTGGATAGGCTATAGGCGGCAGCTGACCCTATAGGCTTGTTTAAAATTTATTGAATATTTTTTGATATCAGGAGAACAAACTAAATAAACGGTATTTTTTATTTTAAGGCTTAAAAATGTCAATTAAGATGGTTTTGTTCAGAGTAGAACCTTCTAAACTCTAAAGTGAAATTTGAGGGAGATACAATCGTTTCCTAATGGCATGGCTCTCGTGTCATACGCCACCCATTAAAAAAATATATGACACGGCTGCCGTGTCATCAGCACTGAATCTGTTAAATGAAAAAATTTTTTAGAAAATTAAGGTCTCTTCTGTACTACTTATATTTAGGCTACTTTAATATCTTCACATACTGATTCATGTGTAATTTAATCAAGACATAAAAACCATAAAATGATATAAAATAATCTTACCCTAAAATTTCTTCTCAAAGCACAGTTAGCCTCGTAATCATCTTTCCATACACTCTCATTTCTACCCACAAGTCTGTTTAGTCGAGGTTTTTCTAATTTACTGGCATCTTCATCGCCTGTTTTGTGCTCAAGTTTAAACATGGCATCATCAAATAGTCGCTTCTGAGTTTCCTTTGTCTCAGGAACAATCTGCCCATTGTCTGTTGGATCCCATCTGTTCTCTTGTCTTCTAGCCCCTGATACTATTACATAGTCTAAATTCTGTAAATAAAATGTGTAACATTAGAAAATAAATTTTGGGTGTAAGTAAAGAAATAATGGTAAAGGTTTACAAACCTACCCCAATTTTTTTGGTGCAATAATTATATGTCGACGGAGCCCCACTACGCGGGACTCCTATTTCTGGGTGGTTCACAAAAAATAACCACAATGGCTAAGAATTATAATATACTGTTCTTATACAATACTTTTGGAATGATAAATTATCGTTCCCCACTCACCACAGCCTTACGATGCCTTGAAAACACTAAGTTAGTAAGTAACATGTAAACACCAGAAAACATAAGACCTTATTTCAAGATTATGAAAAATTTCGAATGCGAATTTCTCCTGTTCATGAGGGGTTTTCTGGGGTTGGAAGTGGTACAGGGAGGTTTATCTCACCCAAAACATCCTTCCTCAACCCATGGACCACCAAAAAAAATTGGGGTAGGTTTGTAAACCTTAGCCAAAATAATGTTATAACTTATTTACTATATTACTTGACATTTTATGGAAATAAATTATTACACTTACGGCTGGATCCGTTTTTATCTCAAAGTGGTTATCACACAGGTGACATTTCATCCTGAACTGGTATACAGGGGTGCTATAATACATGCCGATTTTGGTCTTCTCTGCATTGTATCTCACACCCATCCCTATGTGGTTCTTGCAGCCGTCGCACCAGATGTTGTAGGGCATTTCGAACCGAATGATGAGTATACCCATATGGAGCTTCCTGGCTCTCTCCCGGAGGGCATGGGTGCCCATGAATTTGTTCAACCCTCCGACTTTAGGGTCATAGTCGGGGGGATAGTACAGGTTTTGACCCTTCCTCTCACCCATCGTGGATTATTCTGGAAAATAAAAAATATACACTAAATACGGTCCTCGCTTAAGAAATAAACCGATTAGCAAATATTAGAAACACATGGAAATTAGTAAAACATTTAAAGTTATCAGATATTATTGGGCAAAAATCACTTGTATAATGGATTAGTATGCGGACATATACATAATGCTAATGGTAAATGGACACTAACATTTCTATCTTATAGTAAATAATGGAATTTCAATGAAATTGGTCAGAATTTAGCAAAAATTAAAACAAAATCGTAATAAATTGTGATAAACTACGGATAAACAAATAAAATAAAATTTTTGACATTGACATTTGGGATTTTTTTCTTTTTTTTTCTTTCTTAGTATGGCACTTCGGCTATTTAACCATGGCCAGTGTCGAGTATAAACATGGCGGGAAAACAATATTCTATAGTACAATTTTCAGCTTCGTTTTTCTATATCAGTCAGGTCGAAAGTCTAGTCGAAGTCTAAGTAAAAGTCAATACAGTCAAGAAGTCAAGTCGGTCGTTTCAGTAAAGTGGTAGACGCTTTACTGAAACTTTCGATGGAGTTTTGGAGGGAACACAAAATAGCACGTTTCTGGATATTGCATCACTTTCCCACACTTGTGCACGATAACGAATATCTAATGGTTAATATCCTACCAATATTACATATTAAAAACCCAGTTAACACAATTTTAGGCAAATAATACAAAAACATAACATCACTCTTTCACATTCCCAGCAAAACTCACTGACATATAAGTACTACGTATTAGACTTGACACCGCAACGCAATGCTTGGTCACATTCAACAGAATCTATATAGCCGCAGCGCACTTAGTCGGCCGCAAACTCTTCTGCGCACTAGACGTATGACAATTATAAAAAAAAAACAAAATAAAAGTCACAAAAATGCCTTGGTGTGTCTTAAGATACTGTAAAAATAATTCCAAAAACACTTCCAAATGCGACGGAATAACATTTCATCGGTTAGTGTTCTTATTTAATTATTTTCAATTAAAATACGAACATTCAATTACTAGGCGAAGACACGCGCCATTTCGCATTGTCATAGAGTAGTAGATTCAGAGGGGAATACAGATATCTATGATGAGACGACGATGAATGAAGTATTCACGTAGAAGAGTTTGTATTTTGGTAATAATATAAATACGGTATTACGTGTACGTTATACATGCGTACATTATAATTGTATTTATAAATATTTAAGTAATTTAAATAAGGTAAATATGTAGTGGACTTTGGATCCATACTTATTATAATATAATTATTATAAATGCGAAAGTGTGTCTGTCTGTCTGTCTATCCGTCCGTCTGTCGGCCTGTCCGTCCATCTGTTTGTCTGTCCGTCTGTCTGACCGTCCGTCTATCTGTCTGTCTCTCTCTGTGTCTGTTACCTCTTCACGCCCAAGCCGCTATAACGGTTTTGCAAAATTTTGGTATGTAATATTTTGGTTTTTGACCAACTTCCAAAAAAGGAGGTAATACGTTTGGCTGTATGTATGTTTATTTTTATTATTTTTTGTATGTTCAACGATTACTCAGCCGTTTGTGGTCCGATTTTCGAAATCCTTGGTTCGGAGTTAACTCGACCGTTTGTAGCTCCAAAACTGGGGGGTTTGTAGATCCAAAACTGGTCGAGTTAACTCCGTACCTGGCGGCCATACTTATAGTATGGCCGACAGGTACGGAGTTAACTCGACCTTTGAAATTTTCGGAATTTTGAGGCTACGTCATATTCTATTCTCGGCAATTTGCGGAGTGTTTCTTCGAAGTGATGCCTTCAGAGTAGAGTGATGATGATTATGTTTTTTAACTGACTTCCAAAAAGGAGGAGGTTATATATTTTGTATGTTCAACGATCACTTCGCCATTCGTAGACCAATTTTCAAGATTTTTTCGCTATTGTGTCGGGTTTAATCCGAATTTGGTACCATGTTCATAAAAAAGGTGACTTGATGATGGGATCCATAAGTAATCGAGGGAATTCCTCGCTATTTATACTAAAACCCCATTTATCTGGATGATATTGTGATTTTGATTCATAATCTGAATTCTGAAGTATTTCAAATGGAGTCAAGCAGAAATAAACGAAACTTTATTTGTATTCCCCTATCTTAGATGAGCCGCCATATTGGATGTAGAATGACATTACATTCGTTTTCGAGTTATTCTCAAAAAGTTCTTTCATTTAATATCCATACTGTTATTATAGGACGGCATAGGAAATAACTATTCCACTATCTTGGATGGTCGGCCATTTTATATTTATAGTGATGTCATACTGTATCGTGCATTGTCATTCAAACCAAACGTGTATACAATATTTCAGCTCAATCGGTTAAAATATTATATGTACATGCATACTTCGAAATTGAGCTCAAAAATTCCACCCGAACTTACATAATAATATGTACTAATATATTTAATAATATGTACATAATAATATACAGAGCAAGTTAAATAAAAGCTTTTAATAATGTTTAGTAAAAATCTTTGTTTTATTTTATCCACTTACTCAAATAAAGTCTGCGTTCATTCGAGTGTAGCTATGTAGGCACAAAACTTTGTCACTTCTGCGGTACTGATCTATAGCCATCACCGCCCCGCCTCTCACCCCGCTCATGCCTCAAGTGTGACATGTTTTTTGTTTTGCAATGGCGCCTCTAGTACGTAGTACATTATATCTCTATGGCAAAACTCCATTTGGGATTTGAGTTTTGACGGTTGACAATACTTTTTTTTTTGACAAAACCATAGAGTTTTTTTTAATTTTGTTAATTCGTCCCGATCGGGTCAGGCAAAGGGAGCGTTGCCCATACAGCCATTTCTATAAAACCATAGAGTATTAAGACTAGGAAAATATAAACAGGGCTTCATAATATATTTAGAGGTCTTTGTTCATAGCCTTCATAACGCATTGACATAAGAAATAGGTTTAAGGTGTTTAAGGCTGTGTTTAGACTTTAGAGGTCTTCGTTACCGATTACCAAAAAAATAACGCTACGTACCGTTTTTTCAGATATCGTTATTTTTTAATGATATCTAGTAACTTAACATATTTTAATTACTATTATTTATTCAACAAATGCACTTATCAATATAAAAAGTAGATGTTGCCAGGCCTGTCGCACTCGCGCGAGTTGGCATCGAACTGTAAGTACCACCCGCGGGTGGCAAATCAGTAGGAACTCACAAGCGAGCGGTGACGCACGCGCACGAGTTGTTCGTTGCATACCTGCGTAACTTATTCGGTCGCTATCTCAGAATTAATATTAATCTCACAATGGACAAAAAAAGAAAATGGCAAAGAAATATTGCGATATACGTAAATATCGTAATAACGGTACCAAAGTTTTTAACCAAAGGGTAAAAACGGGACCCTATTACTGAGACTTCAATGTCTGTCCGTCTGTCCGTCCGTCCGTCCATCCGTCCGTCCGTTCGTCTGTCTGTCTCCAGGCTGTGTCTCAAGAACCGCTATAGCTAGACTTCTGAAATTTTTACAGATTGTGTATATCTGTTGCCGGCTCCGCTATAATAACAAATACTAAAAATAAAATAAAATTAATATTTAAGGGTTTTAATTAATATTTTTTCCATACAACAAATGTGATTTCTTTGGCCTTTTTTGCTCGATATCAATAACGGCAGCAGGTGGGTACTTGATATTTTCACAAAGGCCTTAATTATAAGTCTACTTTAATAATTAATAATAATATTTAAATTAGTGACTGACCGAACTTTCGGTTTTGGTTTCGGTTTCGGCCAGTTTCGGCCAAAAAATCTAGTTTCGGCCTTAGTTTCAGTTTCGGCCAAAATATAGCCGAAACTTTCGGCCCTGCCAAAACTCTGCAGTGTTCGTGAATTTTCGTGCGTCGTTCGATAAACTTCGCAGTTAAATCGTGCTTGCCGTCCGTCACTGTCCATTTAATCGTGTTCTGTGGTTATGTTTTGCAAATTAGTGCCAAATCACTAAGTATTTATTTTGTTTTTATTAGTAATTTGTTTTATTTTAATCAAATTGTCTAAACTTATTATTATCGAACATTAGAGGTACAAGGTACATATTATATTGTTGAATTTTGTTTCTAAACGACAAACGCACGTTTATTTAATATAATAATATGTATTTTAACAATGTTTCCCAAACAAACGATTAAGTAAATGATATGATAAATTAATTATATTGTGTGTGAACTTTATTTACTTAATAATTTTGTTTGACTATGAAATATGGCTTGCGAGTTTTTCTAGTCAATCATCTCGTATCATTCTTTTTCTTTTACCACGCGTTTTATTTATATTTAAAATAATTAACCTTTAACTATGGACGCGCAGTCTCACAGACCGTTCCTACCCTGCTAGAATCTTATCTACCCTACTTCCCCGTAAGCTTGCGGCCCTCATTACACAAATCGACAAAAAATATTTTTTGTCTTGTGCCTGTTACCTAATGACTATTATCCGATTATTTGCATTGATAACTAACCAGAAACAATAATAAAAAAAAAAGAAATTTTGCTTTATAGTCTAGGCGAAGATAAATAAAAATATAAGATTTTTTTTAATTCTTTAAGACTAACGCTCGTCGTGACTAAGATAAAGGGGTATTGGGGGATATTAGATTTGGAACGGGAAGTTTGCCGCTGTCACTTACTGTGCGTATTTAATTTTTAGAGAAATTATGTGTTTTATGTACTATAAAGCGTAAAAATATCTTCAAAAATGTGTAAAATAGACGCAAAAAGTTTTTACTGTATTTGAGGAAAATTTATTAAAGTAAGAGCGGAAAAGTTACTTGCACCGACAAATAAAAGGATTTATCAAGCCTTTGAAACAAATTTTAAACTTCCTATTAAAAACCAGGAAAAATGTGGATGCTACATATCTCACGTACTTATTAAAGAGGCATGCTACAAGGTATGATTGAAGTTTGCTCACCTAAATACAAAAAATATCAAATTTTAAACCTAAATATTATATTTTTTCCTTCAAATTCTTTTTTAGTGAATGTTAGCAATGATATAAATAAATATATTATATTCTTTAAAGCCTAACTACAATAAATAAAATACAACCTGCATATTATGCATATTCTACAAAATACACGTGAAAAGTTTTTGCTACCTACATTTGCGGAGAATTTATTGAAATAACAGTTAAAAAGTTAGTTGCATCAACAAATAAAAGACAAGGTCAAGCCTATGAAATAATAATTTTAAACTTCCTATTTAACGCCAGAAAAAAATAGGAGCGCCACATACCTATAGCACACAACAAGCTATAATATTTGGGGTATGCTCACCTAGATACAAAAAATATGAATTTTTAAATCTAAATTATATATTTTCAATTTTATTTTGGGAGTATAAGCAACGATATAAATAAAAAAATACTAATATTATTTTACATTATTTTGAATTTTGATACATAAGTAACTGAAAGAAGAAAATTCAGGTTTTCTTCAAAATTTTAAAGTTTCTCTAATTAATTTAGTGTAAGACATCCGAATTGGGTACACAGAACTCAGGCACAAAAATCGTGTTGACTAGTGTTATCTTAGGTTTAGTGGCAAAACGTCTTCTGAACTAAAAAATTGTGACGCCAACTACAAGTTTACTTAGTAATTTCATTTTAAACTTCGACTGCGGTCTGTGAGACTGCATGTCCGTGTTTCCCTGGATGTAGAAAATGTCTTGAAATAACATTCTATTACATTGTTCTATTACATTAAAAACTCGGAATCGGATGAAAAAACCGAACATGAATACACATACGTACTCAAACATTTACTTTAAGAAATCTCACAAAAAGTAAAAAATCCAATTTGGCACTTTTTCTTATTAATCATCATAATCAGTAAATAATCGTCATTTTAAATGTTTTATCAAGTTTCGGTTTCGGTTTCGGTTTCGGCTGAAACTGAGAGTAAGACCGAAAGTTCGGTTTCGGTTTCGGTTTTGGCTGAAAAATCAGTTTCAGCCGGACACTAACTTAAATAAAATAAAAATTTAATGGGGGCTCCCATACAAAAAAAAAACAATTATTGGCCTATTTTTCGTCTATAACGGTACGGAACCCTTTGTGCGCGAGTCCGACTCGCACTGGGTTGGTTATTACGTTATTATTTATAAGTTAATAATAACTAATAAGGCCGGTTATACGTATAATACGATATACCTATCTAAGTAAGTACTTGTAACTACTTACACGCGAATTTATGATAATTAAATCTACATAGTACTAAGACATAATATCTTAGATTATTTCGAATTAAATAAAATGTAGTTAATTAAATATAAATATTATAATATTATTTTTAAAAAGAGACTACCCTGATTTCGTCAGAAAAGGTACGAGTTATGCGATAGAAAGACGGAATTTGTGCGCGTGGCCCGATACGCACTTGGCCGGTTTTTTAATAGTTACTGCTTATAGAATTAAAATACTAGTTACTGTTTTGGAATAGAAATGGGCCGTAATTATTATTTTTTGCAAACAATTTTAACATACTTCCAACTGAAAACAATAACATTAAGTACTTATTATTAAATGAATTAAAAAGTATTAAATAATTCTTATTCTTTAATAGTGCCTCTTTAAGAATTATTAGCCTAAACCTCAACTACATATTTCTCTACATAATCTTCATTATATTGAAGTTGGTACCAGCTAAGAATCGTGTAATCTATGACAAATAGGTATTTTTAATTTTTGAGACTGCAGGTACCGACTTCAAAATTATGAAGATTGTGTAAGTATAAAAATAGTTGAGTTTTAGGCGAATTCTGAAAGAGGTACTATTAAAGAGTAAGAATTATTTAATAATTTTTATAGGTCTACCAGAATCTGATGGCAAAAAATGAGAAAATAAATTGACTCTAGCAATACCGGGGTAATTGGGATAAAACATTTTAATCCTTTTTTTTATTATAGCGCCTGATTCTGTGTGTTAAACATGCAAATATAAAAATTTATCCAATGATCAAGGATATTTTTTGAAAATCTGCTGTCAAAAATTGCCATGAGATTCTGGTAGACCTATAGTTTATTTAAGAATAAGTACTTAATGTTATTGTTTTCACTTGGAAGTAGGTTGTATTTTTTTGTTAAAAATAATAATTTCACAGTTTTTAGATATTTATAAGGTTTTTCAGTAAAGACTGTTCTGCTTAGTGACTTTGGATCCAGGATACACCTTCATAATAATATGAAAACTTATTATCTGTATTCACTACCACTTCATCAGAATTGCTTAAAGAACTTCAAGCATAATATACTCACTGTATATGCTGGAGTTCATCAAGTAATGCTAAAATGTTCAAACGCAATGGGCGTTTAGTGACTTTCGACGTGATGATGAATGGTGTGATGGTAGTGATGATGATAATGATGAATGTAATTTACATAGTAGCATATGCGTTCAGTCCTTAAAACAACGCCGGAACCCCTAAACTTGTATCTATAAGGAATCCGGAGTTCTCTTAGTACTGTAGCAGTACACGTTCGTCGCCGATTGAAACAAAGAAAACAACGTTCTAAAAAGAACGCGCGCCGTCTTTGTATACGTTCGTAGAAGATTGAAACACAGAAGAAAATCGTTCTGCAAAGAACGCACGTTCGTATACATGATGAGAGAAACAATAACCGCCACGGAGGCGGCCTGTCCGTGTAATTATTAAGTGCATGTGCACCGGACATGGACCGGCCTTGAAAAGGGCGTTTTTCTAATAAGAATTCTTCGCAACACTTCACTACGCGTCTTCACATCGAGGCTACGTCGAGCGAGGAATCTTCGCAGCGTAGCTACAGTCTTCATGGCGTTGGCAGAGCTTCAGGTCTTCACAAAATGGCGGCACAAGTACTATTATTATCATCGCGGCAACGAGCGACAGCGAGACGACGTCGGTATGCAGCGCGCACGCGAACTAAACTCGCCTCGTAACATCCTACATGCCAGAGCCCTCGAAGGGGCCCCGGGTGGGAAACCATGGTCAGGGGCTATACCCCTCTACATGGGAAAATACAACATACTATTTTTGGGGACAGTTTTAAGGAACAAAACCCCCGCGACAGAACGCGGGGAAAACCAAGGGGGGGGGGGGGGCTAATGCGGACGCGACCGACCTTTTTCGCCTGACCAGGCCACAATCATCATCAGACGCGGCAGAGTTGGCAAAATGGTGGGTGCGGGCCCCGGCCTGGACCAAGGGAACGTGTATGAGCCCACTCCCGCACTCATCATGCTACCACGCCTGCGGACCAAAGCAACCTGGGAAAGTAAGATAAGGGGGAAATACTTCCGAACCTCGCCCTTTTTTATTATTGGCGGACGGGGCGGAAGTTAACTGGAAAGTGGTAAGGGGGAAAAACTTCCGAACCCCGGCCTTTTTTATTATTGGCGGACGGGGGGAAGTTGCGCCGTGGGGACGACGGCTACGACAATAGGGCTGTCACAGCCGCCAGGCCCCCGGCGGAAAAGAAAAATACGCCAGCAGGTAAAGGAGGGGGGAGAGCGATCCCACTGTGTTAGTGGGCACCGCGGCAACTAAACTAAACTCACGGGGCGCGGGAGGCCATATTTATACCCGAGCGACGAAAGCGCCGCGAACCGCGGCGCAGTGATTCTCCCGCGCAGCCAATAAAAATCATCTTGTAAAATGTAAATATTTCTTATTCAATTTTTTTCTCTTTCTTAGTTTGTGAATATTTTTTATCTCTTTCTGTATGTCCTTTTGTAATGTTGTTAGCCAATCAAAATTAATCTTTTAACTTTCTTGTACATTTTCTAATAATAATAATTATGTAAAATTTTGTATATAAGCAGCACAAACCACTTCAGTTCACCACAGTTTATCGAGTTTTACTCTATACTCCTCCGACCTCTAGACCGACCCCTTAGAGTGACCAACAGGTCCTCAAAAGTATCTTTGAAACCATAGCATACCTTGGGGTACTACTAATATAATATATTCTGTGACCTTGGTGCAAAGTCTTACTTTTACTTTGGTAGCATATGCTTAGGATACTTACTTCTCTTTAAATCAAAATCACCATATTATGTTTCCATATAATAAATTTTGAGGAGTTACCTCGATTACTCATGAATCCCATCATCAGGTCACCACTTTCGTGATTATGGTACTAAATTGGAGTAAAACCCTATACAACACAAGAAAAATTTTGAAAATCGGTTCATAAACGGCGGAGTAATCGTTGAACATACAGAAATAAAAATATCCACAACTGAACGTATAACCTCCTCTTTTTTGGAAGTCGGTTAAAAAGCAAAATACTGATAGATATTTCGATTTAATTCGCAATAGGTTGTGGTTGTTACGTTAATAAAGAACACATATTTACCGTTATAAATCCTATTTACCGTTATAACATTTTTTTTTATCTTTATTGAAAAAAAAGGGAATTTGATCTACATAGATATACTATGAAATTATTACACTAAGTAACATTAATTCCGCGTTTTATGTTTTATCATTATAAATTTCAACTTTTAACGTTATTTCTAGTATCGACTATGGGGTCTATGATGGGTAAATTTTCATACCGTTATCAATGCCCTTGAAGCAGTAACGTTACGAATAAATAACGATATTTAGCCCTGAATTTAAAGACATCTTACAAAAACCTACTGCTTAAAAACGAAGCTCGTGATACTTTTGTGTATGATTTTCAAATAACAATCGAAACTCAACTTACTTTTCTCCAAATTCTTATGTCAATGCTTTTCTCCAAGAAATCACGTTTATTTCCTCATTGCCATTACAAAATATAAAATTTTCTCCCAGCCGATAGTAACTTTATCAGCTGTTTGACAAATAGAATTTGTCTGTGGTTTGACAGCTTTGCTAATTTTCGAAAGATTCTCGACCTACAAAAGCTATTTATTTTCTGTAATTCATTGTTTTTCGAAGCTCCTAATTCGTAATTGTACTGCGTATGCAAATATTTTTGTGGGATGTTTTTAGACGAACACTCCTCTACAAATAGAATCGAGTGCAGCTACTAGCTAGCTCGCAAATCGTTTGTGATGGTGGATCGGACATATTGAAGCGAAAATAAGCGAAGCAAAGATGGGCAGGCGAGAGGAGCCAGCTTGGGCGCAGGGGACGGTGGGTCTGACCGCTGCCCGGGAGCGAGGCGACATCGACCGCAAGTTCCAGAGCCGATTGACGGTGACTCGGAGCATGATAGACAGGCTCGGGCTGGAGAAGGAGCTGCACGGTCACACGGGCTGCGTCAACTGCCTGGAGTGGAACAGGGACGGGTCGTAAGTGTCCCACTAACCCCCGCCCGCTAGAGCTAGTGTTAGGTCTGATTGTATGCTAATGTGGCTTTTTGCGTCACAGTGTCCTGGCCTCCGCGTCGGACGATCTCCACGTCATACTGTGGGATCCCTATCGATACAAGCAGCTCCACAATATGTCTACAGGACACACGGGGAATATATTCTCTGTGAAGGTAATTTACTTCTAAGTTATATGTCTGGAAAGATCTAGATAAAAACATTGCCACAACTGATGTTTGAAAAATTCTTATTTTGACACATGTAACAAAATGATATTATCCTTGAGTTATTTAGCAATCATACTGGTAAGGATTGATTGCCAAATTCATATTAGTAAATTAACAAATGACTGGAACAAAATGTAAACAATCTGCTTTCTTATTCAATCTGATGTTTTTTTTTACAATTTTTACACATAAAGGCAATTATCAAAATTCATATGAGGGGTGATATTATTTTCTTCCTTGACCTTTCTGATAATAATAGTTAATACACAATATAATATATAATGTATATGCTATACATTGTTTTGTCACTGTTTATCAAGTGACTTTTCCAATGCAACAAAAAGGAAAAACCATTATGTAAACTGTAATTTAATGTGAGGTAGTAAATGTTTTCTGCATGAATGTTTTCTAAATGACCATGACATTAAAAACATTTTTTAAATTTCTTGATGCTAATCTTTACTTAGTTTACTTAAGAATGATGCTGTAGACAGTAGACACATCATTCAGCTATCTTATCAAGTATGATATCACTTGGCAAAACTACTTCAAAACAATACTGTTAATACATCATTTTAAATAACCATTGCAGCTACTAAGATATAGAGTAATGTTCTACCAAGAGTAATTAAGATCTTGGTTGATCTGTTTTTCATTCAATACAATGAAAAAAAAAATAAAAAAAATATATATATATATATCCACAGCCGAACATATGACCTCCTCCTTTTTGGAAGTCGGCTAAAAACTAAATTTAGAGTAAAGAACCCTTAACAGTTACATCTGTATACATAACTTTTAAAGGTTTTTACAAATTGTATGCAATGTCCTTCCTAAAATGTCTGAAATGAATTGCTCAATTCAATATGAATTGCTATAAAATTACAGATGCTTCTAACTACAGACAACATTTAGATGCTCTCAACCATGCTCTCAACTTACTCACGTATACAATATTAAAGAGTTAAAATTATGTTTTCAATATACATTATTTACCTGTCTGTAATCTGATTGACTTCATAAAATTCTTTCTAATGTTTTAATAAACTGCTAGTATTCTATCTGAGCCATTTCAATGTCTTTATTATTGTAATGTAGTTCTGAAATTAGTTTATTCATCTATTATGCACATACATAATAAGCTTAAATGCAGTTCACTAAAGTGACATGAATAAAACATTCAATTTATTATTACCACAAGTACTTAAATATTTTAATAAATTCATATAATTTTGCACTGCTTGAACAAACAATAAAGTAAACATTTATAATTGGTTTTGTGCTGCTTCTATGTATGAATAAGATGTCGACTCCATGTAGGTAATTAATATCTAAGATGCTGATAAATATGTTTTGTGTAACCTAAACTTTAAATATTGGTAATAGAGTGGAAGTAGGCAAAAAATTGTGTTTTTTGCATGAGAGGCTTGATTTTATCATTGCCTACTGTACAAGTGCCTACCTGTAGCCATTATTCATTGCGAGCAAATAAGGTTAAAAACATTTTTGTTGAGAGCCCCCCCTTAAGTATTAATCTTATTTTTTAGTATTTGTTGTTATAGTGGCAACAGAAATACGTTATCTGTGAAAATTTCAGAAGTCTAGCTATAGCGGTTCTTGAGATACAGCCTGGAGACAGACAGACAGACAGACGGGCAGACATCGAAGTCTCAGTAATAGGGTCCCGTTTTTACCCTTCGGGTACGGAACCCTAAAAACTGTACCATATTGTTTTTAACCTATCAATCCCCAAGCGGCAGCCGGCTGCCGCATAACAATTGAAAATCTATTATTTCTGCGATACCCACAATGGAGGTGTTAAAGTTGAAGTGTGCTCACACAGCTATAATTTTATAGTAATATAACGCCTGCATCACGACAATCCTTAAAGCGAGGCCACACTGCATTGTTCCAGTGCATTGTGTCGTTGAAACAGTAACACATTGTATGACTATTACATAGCTACGATGGAGCGACGCACGTTGACACAGTACAGCGTAACTTGCGTTATTGAGTTGTAAAAGGATGGACATCTACGACGTCCCTCGCGTTGTGACGACGCAACGCAACAAAGCAATGTTGCTACACTCTTACTTGCCCTATCATCTATTATGTGGCCACTCATCGTCTTCATGATGTATTGAGCATTGTGGCTTCGCTTCTACTTGTCCTATCTTATGTGGCTACTCATCATCATTCCAGTTCCTATCCCCGGAAATTCTGGCGACGTGCGCGGCGGACGGATCAGTGCGCGCGCGTTCCATATCTGGCACCTCGCTGTTGGAGTGTTCCTGTCACTGCGGGCGCGTGAAGAGGCTGGCGGTGGCGCCCGACCGCCCGCATTTGCTGTGGTCGGCCGGAGAGGATGGGCTAGTGCTGTGAGTATAGATAGAAAAAATAGTATTATAGCTGTTTGTGAGCGTTATTCTATCTAGGGGAGATGTTGGGAAACGAATATGCCTTTTCCCCACCTCTCCCCACCAAAGAGACTTTAAAATCGAATCCTCTTCTATTTATAATATTGTGACCCCTATGTAAATTTACTTGACTAATTATTATATAAAATATATAAATAAGATTATGCATATTATATTGGTGTATTGTTTGTTATAATAATTCTTAATGTGATTAATGTAATAATGAACTAGCTTTTCTTAATATTATATTCTAATATATAGACTATGTGACATATATGATATAATTAAAATTTAAGTAAGTACTAGAAATAATATTTGCATGCTATTGTATAGCTAAAAGTGTCAGAACCACTAATATTGTAAACATCTTTTGTAACCACCACTTTTACTGCAAATAAAGAACTGATTACTGATTACTGATTACTGATTATGTCGAAAGATCTTAAAGTTGTACGTGGCCATCTTGTGTGTCACTATTCTTGATTGCAGTCAGCATGAACTACACTCGCCGCACTGTGGGTTCTAATCTTAACTGAAGCCCTCAGTTTCTTCTAATAACAGGCTTCTCTAGGGCTCACTTGGATTTTTATGTTTTACGATTCGGCATTTAGGCAACACGACTTGCGCTCCCCGCATCGCTGCAACGCCGACTCCGCCAACGTGCTGGTCAACCTGCTCAACCACCTGGGCCGCTACGCCGAGGCCAAGTGCGTGGCGGTGAACCCCCGCCGCCCCTACCAGCTCGCGGTCGGCGCTAACGACTTCTACGTGCGGCTGTATGATACGAGGATGATTAAGTTGTCGAGACTGCAGGTTAGTTGGCCATATAAGGTTAATCAGGGTAAGATCGGGTTCAGGGTAAGTTCGGATACAGGGTATGTTCAGATGATTCGGTTCGGTCGGGTGGTTAAAATGTTGATATACACCGAGGCGCGCATCTTGGTACCAGGCAGATATGAGACAGCATACTCGCTAATTTCTTATCTTGAAACTTCTGGATTTACCCTGTGTCCGAAATTACCCTGATTTATTATAGTTAAGAGAGCGTTCAATGGTTATGTAAATTATAATAATAATAATAGCTTTTGAGGAGTACAGTAAAAATGTTCAAAAATGTTACATAACATCAGTGACGAGGAAAGTGAGCTTAGATCCTCGTCTATAATCTTACGTAACATTTTGGTCCTTTTTACATAAGACCTAAAGGTGTGTTCCGATGAGTACCGAAAAATAGCTAACTTTATAATATATGTAAAATAGTACTGAGGAATAATTTTATTGAAAACATTAAACTCATTTTACAAATTTTAAGTTTTAGATCATCGAAATTAATAAACGATACTCTGTACTCAAGTACTGTACACTTACTGAACTACATAGACTTTTATAATTTGCTCAAGCACCGCTTTCCTTTTAGATTTAATCACAACACTTACCATAATAATCCTCGAAACAACTAATATTTGGTTTAATATTTCAGGAGACACAGATCACTGGACCCTCGTCAGGGCTGATGTGGGAGCGGCAGAATGTGCGGTGCTCGCGGGCGGGGTACGGGGACCCCGACAATAACATACCCCGCAATGCTGTCACTTACTTCGCGCCAGGTAACTTTATATAATTTAGATTTTAAATGAATTAAAAAACGAATTTACAACACTTTCCTTATGTTTGCTTTAAACAGGCATTTACAAAAAATTTTTCCTTACCAAAAACACTATAAATTGGTGCAATAATAATAAGGGGTGTTTTTCTATATATGTTTTTTTACTTTCTGCCCTAGCCAACTTTTATCTCCAAAGGTTTAGAGACTTCTCGTCATACAATAAAATGTTTAACTTTTTATGCCCTACTGTCCATACTTCCATACTAATATTATAAATGCGAAAGTGTGTCTGTCTGTCTGTCTGTCTGTTATCTCTTCACGCCCAAACCGCTGAATCGCTTTTTCTGGGTATGGAGATACTTTAAGTCCCGGGAAAGGATATAGGGTACTTTTTATCCTGGAAAAATATGTATATGGTTCTCGCGCGATAAACGAGTTTTGGCGCAACGGAGTTGTAGGCGTCACCTAGTCTGGTATATGTGTGGACGTGCTTGGGAACGGGTTCCATACAAAAAATTTGTTGTCTGTAAAGTCGGTTTACGGACGGTAGTTTGACGTGACAACCGAACTGAGCCGATCGCTCGAGGCGATCATGCCTCTCTCGTTCGTGCCGCGCTCTCGCTTGCGGAACGCGACAGTGAGCGTAAAGCTAGAAACAAATTATCGGACGCATCCGTAAGTCGCGGCTGATGGATGCGGCAAAGACCTAACCTATATGTCAATGGCAGACGTCCGTGGATGCAAAAACATCCGGCCAGCCAGATTCTGTTCGGACGTCCGAACGCTCAAGATCGCGTCCGCGACTTATGTCAGACAATGTTCACAGTTTAGTGTATTTTGTATTGATCAGATAGAAACAAGCCGCATCCGATGAAAACGTCCGCGGACGTTCGTCCGATAATTTGTTCCCAGCTTTACGGGACAATGACGTTATCTGTTTCGTGCATGCAGCTCGTAGTATCGAGTTATTAGACGTTGTTACGTTAAAATGCCCCCTCTTACTTATGGGCATTTCGTCCATCTCAATTTATTCCAGGTCACCTGTCCATCGGTCCCAATGAGCCAACGTTCCCGAAGAAGGCGACCACGTACGTCGCCTTCAGCAACGATGGCAACGAGCTGCTCGTCAACCTGGGATCAGAACAGGTCAGTTAAAAACTCAAGATTAAAACTTAAAATATTTTTATGCATAATTGGTATTTGTAAATACAATATTTTTTGAGCGTCTAGTATACGTCTAGGTTACGTGGATTACCCGGAACGGACGCTCGTCTAATGACAAATTGTGTGAACCTATAGCACACTTGTTTTAAAATGCGACCCGCGCCGCTGTAAATGCACGTTTATCTGACACAAAATTTATTGCATTTAGACTTACACAACTTACTGACACGTAGTAAAGTAGACTAAAATGAGCTGCTTATTCTGCACAGCTTGTTATTTATTTAAGGAGAAAAATTCTCATTTTTCATTATGGAGGTAGATTTTATAAGTTAATCATTATATTTTGCTTCAGATGACATAACCCAATTAGATAAATTACCTAGTAGTTCCGCCATCTGCTACAAATCAATGTCTCTAACACCACTTTCTTCACAGGTGTACCTTTTCGACGTAAACTCTGCTCGACGTCCCGTGCTGGTGGAGTCCTTCATCATCCAACACAACCGCGGTCACCGCGACGACAAGCGGAACGGCACCAGGGACGCCGGAGCCAGCGCCAGCGCGGCCCCCGGGAGCAATGGCACGGTGGACCCGCAGCCCGTGTTGCCGGACAGAGTGCGACATCTTAAGGAGATGGTGGGTTGCTAAAGGAGGTTTGGTTTAGTATAAAACAAGTTTTTATACTAAACCAAACCTCCGAGGTGTCAAGGGACACCCGGATGGAACGAAGTTATTTCTTATGTACAAAAAACCTGTATACACTCAACAAAAAAATAATAATAATAATAAACCAAAAAAAAGAACAAAAAAGAGAGAGAAAGAGAGAAACACGTGCTACCGGCTACCGCACGGCCTACAACTGTAGCAAAAAACACAGACATATATCAAGATAGATGTCCCGTGAAGTACATACACATGCGGTATCTATCTTCTATGCTGTGGCAAAAAGTGTCGTGCCAACTTTTTGGTCTTAATTTTTTTCGTCTAGCCCCCTTTTGCAACACGCGATAAGGAACTTCATTCCAAAACGGCAACACAGTTGGGTAGTTTTGAATGTGAATGAAAGGAAGGAGTATTTTTTTTGTTTTTCAAAATTCTTTATTGAACATAATTTTAGGTACCTACACATACAATTAGATAAACACAATTATACTGTAAACATGCAATTATTAAACTTACAGGCTAAGCGCACCTCTTAAAGTTATCTGCATGATATTATGTAAGATTATTAACATAGGTCGTCATATTATTTGACGACCTCTGTGGATAGCGCGTTGGAAGCTTGAGCCGGGGGTCGCGGGTTCGAGTCCCGCCGACGGAACAAAAAGTTTTCAAAGTTCCTGGGTCATGGGTGTGTATTAAATATGTGTATCACATAATAAAAATCTTAAATATATGTATAGTATAAAAGTATTAAATATATTTCCGTTGTCTGGTACCCGTAACACAAGTCCTTCAGGTACTTAGCACGGGGCCAGACTGACGTGGTGTGAAGCGTCCATAGATATTATATATTACTAGACGTTCCGCGCGGCTTCGCCCGCGTAAATTAGATATTTCACTGACAAATCAGTCTACAATAAATATCCTATGATCCTTCACGTGGTCTACTTCTTATCTGACCCAAATAACAGAAAAATTGCTCTAGTAGTTCGTGAGATAAGCCCTTTTAAATAATTTCCCCCGTTTTTTCCACATTTTCTTCTATTTCTTCGCTCCTATTAGTCTTAGCGTGATAAAAATAGCCTATAGCCTTCCTCGATAAATGGGTTATCTAACACTGAAAGAATTTTTCATATCGGTCCAGTAGTTCCTGAGATTAGCGCGTTCAAATAAGCCCTTTCAAATAAGCCCTTTCAAATAATTTCCCCTCGTTTTTTCCACATTTTCCTCTATTTCTTCGCTCCTATTAGTCTTAGCGAGATAAAATATAGCCTATAGCCTTCCTCGCTAATTGGACTATCTAACACTGTAAGAATTTTTCAAATCGGACAAGTAGTTCCTGAGATTAGCGCGTTCAAACAAACAAACAAACAAACTCTTCCGCTTTATAATATTAAGTATAGATACCGTTTACAGAACTCTAAGATCACATGATGACATCAAATAGAACTGTATGATCACATACGTAAATGCTTAGTTAGCCGTTTACTTTTAGCACCGAAAGAATAATTCATTGATACGATACCTTTACACTTTCCAGTAAACATACATTCATACTATTTAAACAATTTAACAATTGAGAAATAAATTTTATAGTAATTTACATTGGTATAATATGTATTATATTATGTTTCAGGCTAACGATCTAGTGAACAGCAGCAACTATTCCGCCGCCGTAGAGCTGTACAACAGTGCTATCGCCGCGTGCCCGGACTGCGCCCTGCTCTACTCCAATCGCGCCGCTGCGCTTATGAGGAGGGGCTGGTACGTACCCACACATACATGCAAGCACACTCGCACACATACTCATGTATGCACGCAAACACACACGCATGTACGCATACATACGCACACAAATTGCAAGCGGGTGTGCGTGCTAGTGAGCGTACGAGTTTGTAAGAGGCCGCACGTGTGTGTAAGCCAGTGTTTACTGTTTGTGTGTTTAAACGAACGAGTTTGCGTATAAGTGGGCGTGCGTACGTGTAAACAAGTGAGCCTGCGTTGCCTTGTTACCTAAATATTATAATATTTTTAAATATGGATGGCTTAAATTACTGTTTACATTTATTCCTACAGGTCTGGCGACACATACGCTGCGATCCGCGACTGCTACCGCGCAATCAAACTGGACAGCAATCACGTCAAGTCGCACTTCCGACTTGCTAAAGGACTGATGGACCTCAAGTAACGTCTTATTTAAATATTTCGCGGAACTGTTATGTATGTACTGTATATTTATCTCTTTCTCTCTCTGTCTGTTTGCCTCTCTCTCTCGGCAATAAATGTATGGTTACATGCTAGGGTTCGAAGGATTTGGAGAGAAAGTCCTGCTGACTATTTTGCGGCAATGTTAGCTCATGTATCGAAACGTAATTGCATTTTATCGATTTATAGTTAAAATAATTTCCTTGTAATTCTTCGGTGATATTATCTTTTTATAGTCTTCATAGTCTAAAGTCAGGCGACTTCCTTCCTTATACATAATTTGGAGTAAAACCTTTTTGCAGGCGTGCGCGTGAGGCCCGGGAATGCCTGCTGTACTTCAAGGACAAGTTCCCGAAGCACGCGGCCAGCCACGCCGTGTTCCTGCTGCAGAAGGACATCGCCACCGCCCTGCAGAACACTGACATGCAGCCCGACGAAGGTACCATCGAGGAAATTGATTCCTAGGCAGTTGACAGACCTACGTCATGTGGTCGGCTTATGCCAATTCAATGTTAACTGTGATCGGTCGGATGGGTTTGAATTAACGCGACCAATTTACTTAGGTCCGCTATATGTCTAGGAATCAACTTCTCTGATATATTATATATTATAGTCAGGGAAAAATTTCCACATAGACCCATCGCTACTTCTGTGTCTCGCTCGCGCACAAATTACTTTTGCGTGATAGGAGTGCAACAGCACTATTATAAAAAAATAAGAATTTTGATTTATCTTGCAATTTAAAAATAATTTGTTCGTTTTAAATGCAGCCAAGGTCTTGATGATTGATGATTATGTACCCTACACAATCCAAACTAAATAGTACTTCTAAACTTTCATATGATTTAAAGTAATTGTTTTGCATTATTAAGATTTTATAAGCTACGACTTACGAGTAGGTATAAATATTATTAAGCGTTGACAACCAATAGAACCGTACACGTAACTGATGAATAAAATCAATGTTCCATAACACAAATATTATTCTAATGCTATTTGAATCTGATATACTCTACTCTATACATAATAACTCAAATTACAGCGGAGGAGGAGGGCGGATCCGGCAGCCTCCTAGAGCGTCAGCTGCGCGGTTCAGCCCTGGACTACAGCCACCGGTTCCTCGGCCACTGCAACACCACCACCGACATCAAGGAGGCCAACTTCCTCGGACCTGATGCCAACTTCATCGCTGCTGGGTGAGTCACAGACCACAGCCTACAGGCATAGGACTAAACTTTTGTGTGGCAATTTCATCCCCTAAAGTTGAGAACGCACTAAAGTCTAAACGATGCTAAGCTGCAGCGAAGCGACGCGACACTTCACATTCCATAGCACTGATGGTTTGTGTCGCGTTGCTCCGCTTCAGCGTAGTGACGACTCACTGTCGCCTAGTGCGGTCTCACTTAAAGCCCCGCTTGCACTGAGTAAACTATTTCTCTGGTTTATCGTATTGAAGAAAAATTAAACAGCATGAGGTTTTAACGTATGAATACTTGCTTACTTACTTTAATTCAGGTTTGCGCAAGTGTGCTTAAAAAAGGTTAACATATCACGACTTATTCGAAATAATATTACGAGTATACACTTTTGTGCATGTAAAATCTAAAGTTAAATGGATTGTTAGCTGTCTAGCTAGCACATTTTGGTGGTTCTGGAGCCTGCATTTGTATGTGCTAGCAACGGCAGTAATCTTCTCTTTTACTGTTGGCATGTTGAGAGTATCATGTAGCTCTGATTTTCTGAGAAACATTCAAGCTGCTACTGTTGCAATAAAAGATCGAAATGAAACATTCAACGTCTCTGCTGCCTATTGCCCCACCAAACATGCAATAACTGAAGAACAGTATGAGGAACTATTCAATCATCTTGGACCGCGATTCATAGTTGGTGGTGACTGGAATGCAAAAAATGTACACTGGGGCTCCCGATTAATAAATCCTAAAGAAAAGCCTGGATATTTTGAATTCTAGCCGATATTCTCTAAACTGTTTGAGAAATGCCTGCTCCAAAGATTGATCTCTGCAACAAATAAGAAGTCAATAATACCCGACCACCAATTTGGCTTTCGAAGTAAACATTCAACTATAGAACAAGTCCATAGAGTATATTGAATATTTTATGGTGTATAATACTTAAATTTAAAAGATGACAACAAGCCCTGACACTGTAAGTCCATAGAGTATGTAGAAGAATCAGAAAGTCTTTTGAACTCAAAGAATATTGCTCATCGGCATATCTTGATATACAAGCAGCTTTTGACAAGGTATGGCATAAAGGGCTGCTATTTAAAATAAAGTCCCTACTACCCCACACGTTCTATGGAATTCTCAGATCTTATATATCTAACAGAATTTTTCAAGTAAGAGAAGGCGACTCTACATCTCAGTTTTGCAACATAGAAGCAGGTGTGCCTCAAGGATCGGTACTTGGACCCTTCCTCTACCTTATCTTTACATCTGACTTACCTGAAACATCCAATGTCACCACCGCCACCTTTAATGATGATACTGCTCTTATAGCTTCCAACAAATGTCCAATTGAAGCTTCACAAGCGCTACAAGCGAGTTTGCTTAAGGTACAAAAATGGCTAGAAAAATGGAGAATAGCTGCAAGCGTCAACAAATCGGTTCAAGTCACATTCACCCTCCGTAAAGAAGACTGTCCACCTGTCTCTCTAAACGGCACACCACTGCCTCACAAAGACACTGAAGTATCTAGGAATGCACCTAGATAGAAGACTAACTTGGAAAAACCACGTAAAAGCCAAAAGGGACGAAATTAACTTCAAAATCAGGGGTCTGAATTGGCTGATAGGCAGAAACTCCAAACTGTCTATTGAGAATAAGATTCTTGTGTACAAAACAGTGATAAAGCCAATCTGGACATACGGCATACAACTCTGGGGTACTGCCAGTGCTAGCAACCAATCCATCCTACAAAGAGTCCAAAATAACATACTCAGACAGGCATCAAATGCACCGTGGTTTCTCAGAACATACAAATATATAACATACCATATAATATAGCTAATATAAGTTTACATTCAGTAGGACAAGTGTCGCTACACATTTATTAAATTCTAATTCCACTCCTCTCGCAGCTCCGACGACGGCAGCATGTTCATCTGGTGCCGTCGGTCTGGCAACATCGTGCGGTGTCTGCGCGGGGACGAGTCTATTGTCAACTGCGTGCAACTCCATCCCTCGCAGTTCCTGCTGGCCACCAGCGGTATTGAGGCCGTTGTGCGCCTGTGGAGCCCCAGACCTGAGGTACGCAACTGTTGGCACTTTGTATCATATTTATGTTTGAACGCCTCCGTGGTCCAGTGGTTTAGAGCACGTGGTTCTTGACTAGGAGGTTCGATTCCCGCGTTGCACAGTGTACGGAGGAGACGAAAAATCGGAAATTTTCTATTTTCTTCAATTTTGAATAGGCATTAGTAAAATGAATGCGAGAGTAGAACACCCGCGTGTCAATTCGAAATAGTTTTGATGCTACGAGCTACCAAAATTTAGTGTTTTTTTGCGGCCCGGAAGGGAAAAATCCATATTTCTCCAAAACTTTTAGATAATAAATAAAATTTTGTATTCCACCTGAAAGCCTATTAAATAAGGTATATTTCAAGCTTTTTTCCTGATCCGCTGTGTCCATATTTTACCTACAGTAAAATAATTTCCATTTTTAGGTTTTTATTTTTTTTATCCAAAACCAAACAAAATGCGCAATCAAAAATATCGACAAATTACAGGTATACAAGCATTCTATACATACAAAAAAAAAATCACCCGTGAGATCCGTTTACTAACAGTTCTAAATTAATTTATTCAATTTACAAACTTAATTGTCAACAGGGTTATCAAACGACGCAACGCTGTATTATTTGTAGTCTTTTCGTTTTCGCGTGACCATCAGTTACCTCGTTTTTTTTTAATAAATACTAGAAATAATATTAATTGTTTGAAGTATTACGAACTGATATCCGATTTTATTACCGACTTCTAAAAAAAGAGGAGGTTATATGTTTTTTCTAAGACTTTTTTTTATAATTTTAAATTATACTCATTAAAAGCGTATATAACTTTCATACTATAAATGTTAATGTAATAGGTAACTATATCTATTGCATTATTGACAGCCATCCATTGAAAGACGTATGGTGGCAGCCCTAGCGTAGGATTTTTCGATCAAATATCTCCAATAGTAAACGGATCTGACGAGTGATTTTTTTTGTGCGTATAGAATGCTTGAATTTTCGATTGCGCATTTTGTTTGGTTTTGGATAAAAAAATAAAAACCTAAAAATGAAAATTATTTCATTGTAGGTAAAATATCGACTCGGCGGATCGGGAAAAAAAAACTTGAAATAACCTTATTTAATAGGCTTTCAGGTGGAATACAAAATATTAATAATTACGTAAAAATTTTGGAGAAATATGGATTTTTCCCTTCCGGGCCGCAAAAAAACGCTAAATTTTGGTATCTCGTAGCATCAAAACTATTTCGAATTGACACGCGGGTGTTCTACTCTCGCATTCATTTTACTAATGCCTATTCAAAATTGAAGAAAATAGAAAATTTCCGATTTTTCGTCTCCTCCGTACACTGTGCGTTGGGAACATGTTATTTCGACCGTATTTATGTTATACGACCTCTGTGGCTCAGTGGTTGAGCGTGTTGTCATCGCTCAAGCCGGGGGTCGCGGTTTCAAATCCCGCCGACGGAACAAAAAAAATTCTATGTTCCTGGGTCTTGGATGTGTATTAAATATTATGTGTATCATATAATAAAAATCTTAAATATATGTATAGTGGGTAAAAGAATTAAGAATTAAATATATTTCCGTTGTCTGGTACCTGTAACACAAGTCCTTCAGGTACTCACCACGGGCCAGACTGACGTGGTGTGAAGCATTCATAGATATTATTATTTCCAAGTTTGGTAAGGGCAGTGCAGGCTGATCACCAGAATTTCTGACAACTAAGATGATCCATACGTCGATGGGCATGTAAAAAGCCTGATCTCTCATCAGTCGTGTCGGTCGTCCGTCCAACTGGGTTATGAGAGTAAAGGAATAAATAGTGTTATTGTGTACTGCGCACACACTTGGGCACTATAAAAATTACTCCTGCGTAACTGGCCTGGTTTCAATGAAACCAGCCACCGTCACCAAAACCCGTGTGGGAGCTATTTAAGTTGTATACTGTAGATTTCGCAATGGCCTGATTCTATCAACTAGCTATTTAATGCGAATTATCTATGTTCATTTCAGGACGGGTTACAAGAGTCACGCGTGGTGGGTGAAGCGGGCGCGGCGGCGGCAGCGAACCAGCAGCGCATGCGCAGCGACCCCTTCGAGTCCATGCTCCTCAACATCAGCTTCGCCGGCGGTGCAGACAGAGACATGCACTCGCCCGCCTGCCGCGCCACGTGAGTAACGTGGCGCGGTTGTACGCACGAGCGTGCAAACTTGCGTGAAGTTTGCACACTCGTGCGTACAAGTGCACACAACGTATACGCAAATTCACCGACTGTGCGTATAGCATGTCTGTCTAAATCTCACACGCAATAAAGTACTATGAGTTATGACGCGTAAGGACATAAATTTGCACGCTAGAACGTACACAGGCACGCAAGTTATACTAACGGCCGCAATTAGAGATATTTATTGATAACTTTCATCTTAGTGATCTCGTAAAAGTGTACGCAAATTATGTCTATACTAAACAACAGGACGCAAATGTGGACGTATGTGCGTTTTGTTCTGTTCTGTTGGTAGAGTTATTCGAAATAGCGCCATGTTTTAATAATTGAATCAAATTGTCAAAATATGTAATATATATTTTAACACACGACGCAAATGTATAAAGTTTTGAGGTGCCAGTGTCTATCCGTTGTATCATAGCTCGAAAATAGACTAACAGATTTTGATCTATTTTGTTTAAAGGCTAACGTTATTAAGAGTATTTAAGTTATATTACATTATTATTAGCAGGCTCACAGTTTTACAATTCGGGGATTTCAATTATTTTTTTACGATTTCAGGTAAGAGGAGGCTACAGGGTCTTACCGGTCCTACGTGCGTCGAGTCACTTGTAAATAAATACATATTATATTTTATGTTATATCTTACGTTATTTTATTATTTGACGTCACGGATATAATACTGATAGAACCAGCCAATGCGGTGCCAAGGCGCGTTCCTAACAACAGCTTATGTTATAGATTATATTCATCTCGTCAGTATTGTATCTGTGATCTGTATGTGGTATACAACGCGGCCGAAAGCGCATTGACCTTGATTTGAAAAGAGATATTCTAAAATATAATATCTGAGTTCATATTCTTCAGTAGAAGTCAGCCACGTATTATGAACAGATCAAAGATTTGATTTTTTACCGATGGCTTTACTAAAACTAATGGGAATATAATTGATTTCATCAACGGTTTCCTCTGATCTTTAATGAAAACGTTTTTAGTGAATCGTCAACGTTAGAGTCTAACGCTAGAGTCTAAATTCATAATGATATATAAAATACATATTTTATAGAGTGCTTTTCAAAGGTAAATGTGTGTTTTTGGCCGGGTACTACTGTAACGGATAAGTGGGTAGATCACGCCCCAGAACTATCGACAGGGTCGATGGCAAGGGACTGTTTTTTAAACCTATTGTTTTGAGGCGTTAGGGCTATAACTCACCGGGAAGCCATCGCGACGTGGCCAGTGACGTTACCATGTCACCTCTACGTCGCCGCACAGCGGTGTTTTTAAACAACTTTAAGAGAAACAGCGCTTTGCGGCGACCTAGAGACGCCAGACGTTGCTTGGACGTTGCCATGGTAACGTCGCTGGCTACGTCGCGGTGGTGTCCCGGTGATTTATAGCTCTTATAGTACTGAATATAAGTTCCTAGTTCTAAGTCTAGCATATTGAGTCTTGACAGTCAATTTGCTGACTTGGAGGTTTCCTAATTTTGCTGACTGAAAGTGACATCATTACGGCGATATGATATATTATTCGGTGGAATCACTGAAATATTTTGGCATTAGACACACACTTACTACGTAAGCCAAAACTTGAAGATAAAAATTCGTGTCTTCACAATATTTCGGAATTAAAAGGCTAAAGGCGGCCAAATCAATGTTGTAACGAGTCAAAGGTCTAATAATTATTAGACTCTAATTGAACACAATCTACAAATCAGTAATATCATAGAATTTATTTATATTATTTTGATAATAATCAATATTGCGATCAATGTTAGAAGTGAAATACTTACTAAAAATATTGTTTGAGACTGACGATTTGTACTGGTTCCCGTGTTTTGGTTTGTTTAAAATTCTCAAAAGATCTCTAAATTAAAACTTGAAAGTGCGATCAATACAGAGCTACAAAGATAGCACACTTGGGTGCGAAATACAAATAGAAACCAGCAATAATTTTTAATTTGGCCCCTTTATGATACTTGGCTGACATTGACAGGAGGGCGTGGCGTAAAACAGCTGTCACTTGAATAACAATTTACAAGATGGCGGCGTTAGTTCTGATTACAGTCACAAGCCAAAACCTACAAGGTTTATACGGTTCCGTAAACATCTATTGCGTAGATGTAATGTAAACCCCTCAACATGAAAAGTGCAATATATGAACATTGCCGTGTTACTTATTACTGCCATAGACTACAGACCCACATGAAGGAGACAAAAAAACTAGCCCCCTTAGTAAAAAAAGCTGTAAAACGTTTTGTTCTTGTCTGTAACATTGGAAAAGGCGCTTGAGAGACAAGGGCAACGATAGCGTATCTACAGTAAACATTTTTATTGCCAAGGGGATAGAGAGAAATATATTGAAAGACACTGTATGTAATATATGTTTATTGCATGTCATAAGTTGATTTTATATATTTTGTAGCTATATGTAATGGCACTGTATATATTTTAGTATACAAAGTAGAATATGTCGACTATAAAAATCATTTCCTTCAATAAAAAACATCCTATAACATAGTTATTATAATGTAAATTGTAATTCAACTAGGAATAGACTGATGGCTAAACATTGTTTAAATTAAAAGTTTAGTAATGGATATCTGCCGTTAAGAGTCCTACATATCAGAAGGCCGATCCTTAGAATCAGACTGATTGCAGGCCGACCTGGCTCGTGCACACAAAGAGAGCCCGGTACCCTGTGACAGCAATGCAATAAGCATTTGACAGCAGATGTTGCATAATATTTTGGATATAAAAGTTTATGACAGACAGCAAATACTGTGCAAAATCATATTAGTGGAAACTTATTAATACAGTAAAGAATAATTAACGTAATTGTTAAAGTAGCTGAAAGTTTTCTCAATAAATAAATAAACCTGCTATAAAACGTAATCACATTTCGTATCGATCGGCCTGTATGTGGGAACCTTAACAGACAATTTCCAACGAGGTACGAATCTAACGACAAATACAAATATTTAAGGGCAATATCTTATAAGTAGATTTCAGTAGCAAACAGCTAGATATTGAGACCTCGCCTTTACATCGTGCATTATTGTTAGAACACCAAACCAAGGCTAGTGTAGGGTTTAGGCTCCAAACGTCACTTGGTATCGTGGTAGTTAATTAAAACATTTATATTATGCTCAATGGGGGTTTTCAAACGATCAATAATTTATTTGCTTTTTTAAATTCGTGTATGATAACTGTTGGCGCGACAATTGACACAAAATACCCTATCGCTAGCTCCACCTGGTGGCAGGTGATTGAAAACTGACCGAAAATTGTTATCAATGACAGATTTAGAAAACATGATTTCACGAAAAGGCGGTTCATGTGAGTCGGGTCTGCGGAACTATATCTAACGAAAAAGTATATTTACAAATGGTCGGAATGTATTAACCCACATTTTTTTTCTGTTGAGTTACGAATGCAGTCTTATTCTAAATGATCTAAAGAACATGGCTGCATTCATAATTCAATACATAATTTTTTTGGCTGATACACAAATGCCTAACAGCGTCTAAATATAAGCTAGGTATCTGCTATACATTTATGTTGCTATCTCTGTCCGAGTATCTTTTCCAAAATGTTATACAAAGACAGCAACATTGAATAGCTTATTAGTTGGCTTAATATTTTTATTAGTGATAGTTATTGATTAATTAGCTACCAGTTACCACGCTGCAGTGATGAGGCATTCGTCACATGTCCCACGCCGTTGTACCATCGAAGATATTGATTCATAGGTTTTAACATAACGCGACCAAATTACACAGGTCCGCCATCGGCCTATGAATCAACTTCTCTGATAGTACATTAGTTATATAGTTATAACACTAATTATATTAACGTTTTGTTGTAAACATGTAAATAAATACCATTTTTTAAATCATATTCTCTTTTATTATAAGATTTCTTATCTTGACATAGTGTAACAACAAAAAGCCACCGCTGTTTTATTTTTTAATTTTTATATTTTTTAAACTACTCATACATTTTAATGCAGGTTTAAACAAAAGAGACAGTGCAGCGGTTTAACAGGTTTAAAAGTTATAGCAAATATAAAAAGCCAGCAATATTAACTTCGTTAATGCACAACTGTAACATTAATGATATAAGCATAATATAAGCATGACGCTTATATTATTAATAATAAGAACTTCAGTAGTTCAATAACCTTAATACCTGAACCTTATAGACATGTGATGCTATAAGGTTCAATTTTTTTTTTATTGAACACACAATTAATTAATTATATTTTTTATCAATTAATAAATTATAAACATGAATGCTTTTAATCTACACTTTATTATAGTTAACTATACAGTAATACAATAATTTTGATAACTATTATAACTATTTATTTATTATTTATAACTAACTAGATGACGCCCGCCAAAATTCGTTTATCGCACGGGAACCGTACATTTTTCCGGGATAAAAAGTATCCTATGTCCTTTCCCGGGACTCAAAGTATCCCCATACCAAATTTCAGCAAAATCGGTTCGGCGGTTTAGGCGTGAAGAGGTAACAGACAGACAGACACACTTTCGCATTTATAATATTATAGTAAGTATGGATAACAGAGTAACAAACAAATCTTAATTCTATCTAATTATAAAATATTCTCCATTCGATTTATAGATTTTATTTGTACTCTTACCCACAATATTAACAAGATTATTTTCAGAAATTAGTAAGATAAATTCTGTGTCCAATACGTAAGAACTTTTCATATCTATCGCACAAAGAATGACGACCTCTGTGGCTCAATACAAGTTGAGTGTGTGGCAGCTCAAGCCGGGGGTCGCGGGAACAAAAAGTTTTTAATGTTTCCGGGTCTGGATGTGTATTAAATATGTGTATGATGTAATAAAAATCTTAAATCTAATATATAAAATTCTCGTGTCACGGTGTGCGTAATTGAACTTCTCGGAAACGACTCGACCGATTTTCGTGAATCTTAGCGAGCATATCGGCTAGGGTTGAGAATCGGACAACATCTACTTTTTATATTGATAAACGTAACACAAGTCCTTCAGGTACTTAGAACGGGGCCAGACTGACGTGGTGTGATGTGAAGTGTCTTAGTAATAGGGTCCCGTTTTACCCTTTGGGTACGGAACCCTAAAAAGAATTTATCTTGATAGACAAGCAAAGTGGAGGAGCTTAAGTATCCAAAGTATATGTCGCAGTCATCTGGTTGAATGAAATCATTTAATTTACAGTTAAACTTTAAGACCTGCCGAGTTGGCCTTTAGTCATTAAATTGAATGGTTTCATTCAACAAATTCGCTAGTGATTCAATCAAATAGTCAATTCAACCAGATGACTGCAACATTTATTTTATCAGAAAGGGGTAAGTAACCTAGTCGTATTTCGATTTGAATGTAATTTTTGTTTAGGTCTAAAAGAGTATGAGATGTAGAATTTTCAATTGAGTCTTGATTCTTCAGTTCAGTTCATAGTTGAGTCGCGATTATTCCATTGAGTTTCCGGAACATTCCCGTCGAGTCGCGCATCTAGGAGCAGGAACTCTGCCCCCGTTGGCGATGGCAACGCCAACGGTGGTGGAGTTACCAGGCCCAAATACGTCCGAAGTAACATTGTATAGTCTGTTTGCGTTAGAACGACAGTAGACATCTTGGCTGGCTTGGCTGTGAACAGGGCTGATGCACATGCGTAGCAATAGGTCTTCTGAAATCTCACTGAACTATTAACGCGAATGGACTAGTTTTCTTAGTTGACCAAAATCTTCGTTCTTATCTCTTCAGGTGTTGCAGGTTTGTTAGATGTCCAGGAAGTGAACAGATGGTTTGCCTGATCGTAAGCGATTGCTGCACCTTGTGTCTGACTGTTGAAACCGGAAACCCCTGAAAAAATAAAAAGAGTATATAAGAATAACGAAAACATCGCTCGTTAGCTATAAATCAAAAAGAGTTTAAATTAATTTTAATAATATTTATCAATTTCGACATGTGGAATAATTTATTCTAAGCCCCAAACTCCAGAGAATTTATGGAGCAACTAATAGAATTTCGAATAGCAATAAATAATCAGGTTTGGGTTATTGTCACAGCAGTGGTCGTAGGTCGGGGTTTTAAATTGAAGCTTGTTTGAGAGCGAGGCCACATGGCTCCGGCGCGTTGCGTCGTCGGAATAACGCAAACAAAGGAACGTTGTTGATTAAGAGTGGGTTGCACCAACTTACTTTAACTATAACTTTAACTTTAACCATAACAAAAAGTCAAATGAACTGTCAAATCCCTAGTAAAAGTCCATTATGGACGCCATATTTGACCTTAACTGTAACTTTAACTACGCCTCTGGTGCAACCCACCCTAAGAAGTTGTAGGGACGCAGTCGCGATGGGATACTGCGATATTATTATGACAATGAGATACCACATTAATACGTTGCGTCGTCGAATGCAGTGTTTTGACAGAACAACGGATAGGAGATCATCTTTCTCTAACAAATTGTAGGTGTGCAAATGCCATATTGTAGTTTTGGTAAGGCGACGCGCGACAACACAATTCAAGGCGGTGAAGCAACGGTTTTCTGTACCACTTCATCCGTTTCAGTCCTTCACTTAGTCAATTTAGTCAAACCGTCGTCTCCGAATACGCAATGCATCAATATGGCATATTTAAACGCAGTGATGCCGCTGCGGTGACGCACCGCAACGCAACGAAGCTTATGGCCTCACTTTAACGGACTAAACTCGTTTTAAAAAGCTGACACCATAGAACAGAGTTCCCATAGTGAATCACTCACGTGGGTGCGCCTACGCACATCCATGGGGTTTCGCTTTATCGCCCTTATGGCTATCCCAGTAAGGATCAAAGTCGCGTATCCGTTATTGTATTGTCGCAAGTCGGAGAAAGGTGATAGGGCCTGCATTAAATATGTATTATTAATTGTAACCAAATACGGCCGCCTAGTGGGAGTCTGTATGAGCTGATCGACCTTAAATCATAACTGAATGCAACGAAATTGTTGGAACTAGGAACTAGAAGTTGTGAATGAAAATAGCTATGTGTTCATAAAGTATATATCTATGAAATAAGGTCCTCCAGAGGCCTATGGTCTACCTTCTAAAACCCCATGGTGCTCCACTCCGCGCTTAAGGTCCTAGATGTTATATCAAGTCTAGTAAGATTTGACTTGTCTAGACAATTTTATGCCAATACTTTGAGGCGGACGGACGCTAGTTTTACATTTGAAAATATAGAAAAAACCGGCCAAGTGCGTGTCGAGCCACGCGCAATATAGGGTTCCGTACTCCGTAGTACCGCTAGTTTTTGATAATTTTTGTATAGTTAATGAATGTACATTTATAACGTGTTTTACACTACTAACAACATCATCTCAGTTACGTTCAAAGAAATTTGAACGAAAATTTCCTTTATACTTCGCCGAATACATTTTTTTAGTTGATCGACTATTACTCAATAACTTATTAAGTCTTGTTAGCCGTGATAGTTTTCCTTTTAAACTCAGCATATTTCCTACCCTCGTGAATTTTTTCACATTTCCAGAAGCAACGGTTTAGCTGGTAGAAGGGGGGGGGGGGGAGTGGGGACACTGGACTCTAACGATTTTTTCCACTTTAAAACTTCATATTTCACAAATGGATCCCTAAATCGAAAAATGGTCTTAGAATACTCAAAATATTTTTAAAAAACCTATCCAACGGCACCCCAAACGGTGGAGAGGACGCGGAAAAAATAAATCACCCCCGCTTTATGTGTATGGGAGGATTGGGAGGTACCACAAAAAAAAAAATTAAAAGATTTTATATACCATTTTGTCGGCGTCATTAAGATGTACATTCATGCCGAATTACAGCTTTGTAGGCTTTATAGTCTCTGAGAGAAACCGCGGACAGACAGACGGACAGACAGACAAACGGACAGACCGAAACTATAAAGGTTCCTTGTTGACTATGGAACCCTAAAAAGGTTCAATTTTGTTAGTCGCGCTAAAGATCGAGAACGGCTGAACCGAGTAGCCAAATTTTAGTCTTGAAATGTTCGTGGGAGTACAGGGAAGATTTATACGGTGACAAAATTTAGGAGTTAAGTGATATGAAGTTCACGGGTCATCTAGTTTAAAATAACTCTTCTGATACAGTCGAGCAAAAATATTAACGACAATCAGCATCATACATAAACACCTAATAAATATTATTATCTTTTATAATTTGAATATAATATTTTGGATTGTAAATAAGCCTGCCGTAAAAAAATTATATGTGTTGGCGGAGGTGTTGGCCTACTATTTAGCCTAGTGATTTGTATTAAGCTTAGCTATGGTAGGTACCTCTATTTTTATTCTGTTAACTGGTATGAAGATGTTTTCCTTGTGTTGACAAGGCAGACATTAGCCAAAAACATCTTTAACTTCTTACAATGCTTGTTTGTGAGACACAAACTTACACGTGCGTAGGTACCGGACGTCGCTTACCCCATACACGTGTGACTATTGTCATCGTATATTACCCCTCACATCACCTCTGTCACATGGACATAGGGGTGAAAGTTATATATGAAGATGTAAGCTTTGAGCACTGTAACCCTCTTGTGATGTTCATGTACGAGGTCGCTTGTCGTCGTATAGTATACTGTATTTTAGATGTTTCATGGCGATAATTTGAAATTGAATTTCTTATGTCCTTTGACCTAGATTACGGTCTATGAAAAATAATAAAAAGATTTATGAAAAAATCGAGTCCCTAAGTCGTTAAAGTTACAGTCAAAATACCTAATATGACTATAACATATTAGGTATTTTGACCGTAATTTCGTCGATAAAAAAAAAAAATATTCGTAGATATCCTATCCTGGGACTCAAAATATCTCTATAAGTACTTACCGTTCGTCAAAATCTGTTCAACAGCGGTTTGAAACGGTTACAGACAGGCACACTTTTGCATTCATAATATTAGTATGGATACCCAAATAAATCAGTGTGACCCAAAAATAAATAAAAGAAGATACAATCAGTGGCTAAGTGCTTTGTCCAAACATAATCAAAAGCCGGTAAAATAAACAAAACAAACGCCAAATCGCGGGTATCATGAGTCATGACCCAGGGGTCAGTCTGATAATATATAACCGATAAGAGATAATACCCCAACTAGCAAATTACTCCCAACACACGTACGTTATAAGAATACTGCACTTATAAAATACTTATAATAGTTTGACATGTGCTGTTTGCACTATTAACAGTATTGAAAAATGCATTTTATACTCGAGTAAAATTATTCTATCTTATAAAGGCTTGTAAGTGTATTTACACTTACAAGCCTTTATAAGTAAAAAATTCAAACCTTTATTAGAAAACATACTGAAGTAAAGATGCGATCCGATGGTGAGCTCTTGTAGTACAGCTTGGCAAAGAAGAGTCTGACCCGGTGACAGCTGGAACTAACAGTTTTTATTTATGACAACACATTACTTGTCAACTCTAGTACATATTGTGTCAAAAGCAAAGCGTAGGGTTGCCTGTATTTAAAGAAAAGCGCCCTCATTTAATCCACACTCTTCTTTGCCAAGCTGTAGCTTATAAGATAACAGTTATATGAGTAATTAGGCTTATGAGTGTGTACTCAGGTTATCTGTGCTTGTAAGCTCTTATAAGGTAAAATGATTTGGCCTTTATAAGTTCAATCAGCGGTATTGGTAAGAGCATTATGTAATTATGAGCATTATGGGTTCCGTACTATTATAGAGCAAAACTAGGTAAAAATTGTGTTTTTTTTGTATCGGAGCCCCCCTTAATTATTTAGTTTATTTTAATTTTATTATTCATTATATAATTATAAACAGAATTCAGTATTTTGTGAACATTTTAAGTGCCTTCATGTTGACATTATTGATATCGAGCAAAAAATAGCAAAAAAAAATCACGTTGGTTGTATGGGAGCCCCCCTTAAGTATTTAATTTATTTTGTTTTTAGTGTTTGTTTTTATATCAGCAGCAGCATGAATGAAGTGTATATTTATACACAATCTGTGAACATTTCAGAAATCTACCTAACTATAGCAGTTTTTGAGGTACATTCTGGACACAGACAAACAGACAAATGGACAGTCATCGAAGTCTTAGTAATAGGGGTTTTTACTCTAACTCTCTTGGAACTCAAAAAACAATTTTATATTTTCGTTAGTTTTGTGATTTGAGTAAAGCGAAACATTGCTTTGATTATACGGGGTGTAACAAAAATAAGTGATAATACTTTAGGGTGTGTACGTGTTCCTTGTAGAGAGTTCACTGTGAAAGTAGCAGCGCTGAAAGAAGAAAAATTTGTTTCACTTTTGTATGGGCAAGGGCCCGAGCGTCACGAGTTTCCCCATACAAAAGTGAAAAAAAAAATTCGTCTTTAGTCTTCTTAGGCTATATCCTAATATATTTCACATGAAATTCCCGTTCCCCTATAAACAAGTGTCTTAATAAAAAATACTTTGTAACACAATCTCATTCCACTTGACAAGTGCGAGTTTTGTAAAATACTTGTTTGTGTTTTATAAGCCTATTACAAGTGAAAATCGGATTCACCAAGTATTCAATTAGCATGCTATAAGAGCAAATAGTCTGATAAAGTGGGCCCTTTTGCGGTCTTGGAGATAGGAAATACCGGAAATAGTGTATTATAAGTGTAAGAAATTAATGGTCTTGAGATAATTATAAGAGTACTTTTTGCTAGTTGGGACTTGGGACATAACGTCGAACAGTAATCCCAAAATGTTTTGCTAATCTTAAGATGAGTTCATATTGAAATGCGTAGCAACCAGGAATTTTGATGATGATCGACGCAGTGCTCAAGCTCGAAATGCAATCAATAGGATACATTACTGCAAAGTTTTCACGCTAGAGGCAGCACCAGCACAGACAGTTAACAAAAAGTTTTGTTCGATGTTTGACAACGGCTCTATGAATATTCTGATAGGTATGACATGTGCAACATGTCGGATTTTGGTTGGATTATTTACTGTATGTGCTAGTAGCGCCCTCTGCACCGACTTTTGCGTAATATTCCCTATTCTGTATAGTTAAAAAGTTTAACCGAAATTTTCCCTAGCTATGAACCTTAGCTTCGTAGTAAATTGTATCGCGTCACATTTCAGTATTAACTCTAATTGCAACAGGCAACTCTTTATAGCGTGCACCAGAAGCGTAGCGTGCCTTAGCGGGGCCCCATATAAAATTTGTTTGGGGGCAAAATGTAAAAAAGGCAACCTTAGGAAAGGTTGCCTTTTTTACATTTCTCATATTTTGTGAATTTAATAAAAGAAATGGAAAGTTTCTATTCACTTTGGGGGCCCTAGTGGCCCGGGGGCCCCGCATAATTGATACGGCATATACGGCGGTAGCTACGCCCCTGGCGTGGACACATCACACAAGATCCTATAATATGAGCCAATGCTAGGTCACAAAATATCCTTTTGAAATATTCTTTACAAAGTAAAAAAATGAAAATATAATAATAACTATGGACGCTAATAAATATATTGGCAAAAGTTAAAAACAGAGGTTTTTATGCATTGTTTATAAATTATTATAGCTAATTTGATCTGTACGGGCTTGCAAAGGGTTAAACAATTCAATTTAATCAAATTAAGGCTGGTATTGAATTTCTCGCCGCTTTTATTATTAGTTTCCCGTTCCCCTTTTTAAAATTGGAATGGTAAAAGAAAGTTTTTTTTTTGCACTAGGGTAGTAGATTTTGCTGATTTTATTATGTAGTTTTAGATAAGTATGAAGTAAAGAATGTAGTCCCTGAACGAAGATTTTCCAGGATAGATAAATAACATATATCTTCTTTTGATTACTGATAAGAAATTATAATATTCGTCTCTGAGTGCGGCAGTCAGAACCATAATGCTGTATGATAAAAAATCGGCCAAGTGCGAGTTGTACTCGCGCACGAAGGGTTCCGTACCACTACAGAGCAAAAATAGGCTAAAAATTGAATTTTTTGTATGGGAGCCCCCCTCAATTATTTAATTTATTTAAATTTTATAATTAATTATTCAAGTACAAATACAATTAAGTGTCAATTGCCTATGTGTTGCCGTTATTGATTAAGAGCAAAAAAAAGCAAAAAAAATCACGTTTGTTGTATGGGAGCCCCCCTTAAATATTTAATTTATTTTATTTTTAGTATTTTTTGTTATAGCGGCAACACATATACACAATCTGTGAAAATTTCAGAAGTCTAGCTATAGCGGTTCTTGAGTTACAGCCTGGTGTCAGACAGACGGACAGACGGACAGATGGACAGACATCGAAGTCTTAGTAATAGGATCCCGTTTTTATCCTTTGGGTACGGAAGTATAGAGCTTTATATTTTAAATTTTAGTACATAGCGTTATATTGATATATTGCTTAACGCTACGCTCGTCTAGTGTCTACCCATCGTATCTTATCATCTCTTATCTCAAGCCACACCATAACCAGCCTTTGTTATGAGGGTAGGTCGGAATTATCACTTCTATAACTTGTAGACAACGTTCAACTATTACAAATTAGAGGTATGGGCGCGGACGTTGGCTTTTGAGTTTTCAAATTATGGACTTCTAGCTTCTAAAATACTTAAAAATCAGCTATAGTTTTAATTTAATTAAGGACAGGTCGTTCTTCAAAATGAAAGTTTGTGAGCTCTACTAGTCTTTTAAATCGATAGCTCTATCGGTAGAGTTCAACGCCTATAATACCTCTACGCTATAATCGTTTCTCATACATCTATCATGATTATAGAAAACGAATACAGCAGACAGCTATTAACAAATTGATTTCTCTATAAATTTTTAAAAAAAGGAAAGGTTCTCTCAATCCATTTACCATCATTAGGCTGCGTTCCCACCAGAGATGTGTTGCGAGGAATCTGTTTTTGAGAACCAATAGAATCGCTTCATTGACGTGACCTCGCTCAGCGCAGCGATTCTATTGGATCTTAAGGCAAGGATGTTCCTAAAATTAGCAGGTCGATGTCTGTCAGTACGAATATCGACGTAAAGGACATTAAAATAACATTCATATCAGCGCGCCTTGTAGAGTGGCGGTTACGACGCTCGCCGCGTTCTTGATAGGGCGAAATAGGAGAAAATTATACATTTTATTTTATTTTTTTAATGACCGAATCATTTATTAAAAAACTATTCAGTTATTTTGTTAGAACTATAAAAAGCTATCCTTTTTGTAAAAAAAATCATATCATTGTCATTGAAAATTACGAGATGTTCGAATTTGAAGTGTATTTTTATGGTGATATTCAAGATTTTTTTACAGAATTACCATGCCATTTTTCAATATTCTGTTCGGTTATTTTGTTACTTTGTTCCTATTTCCTTGAATTCCACATAATTTCTTCAGACTGGAAGCTTAAAAATCAGTCTTTTCGAACTGGCCTCGCCTTAAAAACACATTCCTTGCAATACACCTCTCTGGTCGAAACGCAGCCTTACGAAACAAAATTTACGCAAATATTAAATAATATTAGATAACAGTGGTAATCTTATAAGATCCGAAAGTGAATGAATGTAATTACCTGCGTGGCGGAGTTCGGGTGACCTCGAAAGAAAGCATCCAAGGTCATTTCACTTCGGCACTTTAAAACGACCATTACAATGACACACTACAAAAAATAACTTGTCCATGGCCTTGAAAGGAGTCAACGATCGGAAACCCTCGCATCCGCGCGGTCCTCCGTCCCGCTCCGGCGCGCGGAAAGAGTGCGCCGTCTCGCTCGCGCGCCGCCGCGGCCAATGGCGGGCGTGCGCGGGCGCATCGCCGCGCCGCGTCGCACCGACTGAACCGCGGCTGACAGCTTTTTTAAGCTCCGACAGTTTTATCCACATTTTTTAGTAAATAAAGTGACCTTTTAACGTTAAAACGTTATTGTTTATGCGCTGTTGTTATGTAAACGAGCTACGAGCTGCGCCAGTAGGTACACTGCGCGCCTCATTCGTATTCCAATCCCGTTTCGGTTTTGTTTCTCCCGTTTTTCCCGACGTCTTTGTATGGGCTATTTGCTTTTTGACAAGTGCCGTGGAATGCCGGGCCGGCCATGTCTGGTATGTTTTTGTCGGCCGATGAAAGTAAAGGTTTTCGTATGTGGAATCTCGGCGGAGGGGCGGAGGGCTGGAGGGCTCTCGTTTCGCTCGACCGCCTCACCGGACCGATTATTATTGTTTTACTTCTATATTTAGCCCTCATTTTAGTCGAAATCTTGCTTAAATGAAACGTTCACTAGCTCAAGTATATCTTTTGCAAAATTGTATTCAAAGTTGAAAATTGAAATATTTATGGTATCTCTGCCAATAAATCGTGGCAAACGCTTACTTGACTGTTGAAATTATCAAATGCAAGTTGTCTAAACACCCGCTTAACACATAACGTTGAAGTCAATGTAAACTATAAAGCGCACGTCTTTTTCTTATTAGAACTGAAAGACCACCCGACCACAAAACGAAACCACAGACGATAAAAGAAAAAATAAATTGCCCTTGTGTCTAGGCTCACTGGTCAATGATCGCAGAAATCTATACCGCGATTCTACCCTATTATTTCAATAATATAGGTTCGTACGTCGTTCGATTTCATCCGTATACTATAAGAGTGTACTAGATCGATTAAAAAATCGGCCAAGTGCGAGTTAGACTCGCGCACGAAGGGTTCCGTACCACAATAGAGCAAAAATAGGCTGAAAATTGTGTTTTTTGTATGGGAGCCCCCCTTAATTATTTAATTTATTTAAATTGTATTACTAATTATTAAAGTACAAATACAACTAAGAATTTCGTGAATATTTAAAGTGCCTATGTGTTGCCGTTATTGATATCGACCAAAAAATAGCAAAAAAATCACGTTTGTTGTATGGGATCCCCCCTTAAATATTTAATTTATTTTGTTTTTAGTATTTGTTGTTATAGCGGCAACAGATATACACAATATGTGAAAATTTCAGAAGTTATAGCGGTTTTTGACTTACAGTCTGGAGACACACGGACAGACAGACGGACAGACGGACAAACATCGAAGTCTTAGTAATAGGGTCCCGTTTTTACCCTTTGGGTACGGAATCCTAAAAACGAAGAAGAAGAAGAGAAGAATCTAGGTACTAGTTTACATGTAAATATAAGCAAAAGACATATGAAAACTTTTTAACCGATTTCCAAGAAAAGAGGACGTTCTACATTCGGTAGTGTTTTTAACTTCGTTCCCTAAAGAACTATTCTTATCCCCAAGAATTCGTTATATTTAAAATTAGTTTGGTCGTGTGTTTAACTTTAGGGAGTGTTTGTATATTTAAACCTTCATTTAAACAGATGTTCTGTTCAGTTTTTACACAATTTGAATATGTAATACTGTCAACACGTTATAATAATATGATACCAGCGAAGGATTTTACAAAACTTTTCTAGAGATTAGTGATGCAATGCGTTTTCTGAGTTACTTTTAGGGTGGGTTGCACCAGAGGCGTGGTTAAAGTTACAGTTATGGCCAAAGCTATGGTTATAGTTAAGGCTAACTTTAACTATAACCATAGCTTTGACCATAACTGTATTTGTTAACCTTGATCACAGAATTTGACAGATGTCTGTTGCTGGTCCGACAAGGCTTTAAATGAACGTGGGCGGGGGCGCTGCTGGTAAAGGAGAACTGTCAAAAATGGCGTTTTTGTATGATGACAGCGTTAGTTCCTGTTTTCGCCACGTTCATTTAAAGCCTTGTCGAACTCTATGGTTATGGTTAAATATTATGGCGACCATTTTTGACTTTAACCAAAGATTTGACATTTTGCATTGTAGTTATAGTTAAAGTTAAGTATAGTTAAAGTAAGTTGGTGCAACCCACCCTTAGTTAAACAATGATAACAAAGGAAATACTGTATGGGTGTAGCCGCCAATTTTTGCTGATATGGCGCTGAATTATGGCGTTGGTAGCGTAGACGCTTCTACTATGCGTAGAAGTGTCTACGCTACTCTTAGGTACTAAAATGGTAGCGAACACTTAACGATAATAATAAATGGGTATTATTGGTGACGTTTAAAAACTGGGGTAGAGTTGATGTTTTTAACGATTCATTTGATTTTAAAAAGTTTATAAAGTAAGTTATCTTAAAATACTATAAAAATTAGATGAGGTAATAGCCATTTATATAAGTATTCTTAACATATCCGATTTATCTTCAAATCTGCCATACCTACTGCTACAGCGACAGTTAAAGTGCACCTCTTCCACGGCGGATGGTACCTATATTTTAAGCTTTTTTTCTTACCTTTTTTTATGTTTAATTGTAAATATATTTTTAGACTATTATTTGAACCGAAATAATTCTAATGCATTCTTGAGTGCTTTATTTTCTTCGTTAGAAGCAGTTTTCAAACATAAGATAAACAAAATAACTTTTAAAATACCGAGGGCGGAGAAAAAATATTACAAAATCAGCAAAAATTGGCGGCCTCACCCGTATATGTGGTATACCTAAGCTCTAATTCTTGAATAGATCTTTAAAATGAATAGATAGATCTTTGAAACTTATTCTTAACTAGATGATTCCCGCAACTCCGTTGCGTCAAAATTAGTTTATCGCGCGGGAACCATACATTTTTCCGGGATAAAAAGTATCCTATGTCATTTCCCGAGACTCAAGGTATCCCCATGCCAAATTTCAGCAAAATCGGTTCAGCGGTTTGGGCGTGAAGAGGTAACAGACAGACACACTTTCACATTTATAATATTAGTATATTAGTATTAGAGTAAGAGCCTGCCATGGCCAGACCTTCCTCAGTTTCGTAAAAGTGGAGTGAAAGTTTACCTGTTTGTGGCCTTTACAGAGGTAAGAACGACCAGCGACTATGGAGTTTCGGTCGCGGTTACTTTAGGAGGTATCCAGTTCTGAAGGTCTACCTGACCTTCCAGAAAGAGTAATGCTCGATTTCATAGCTTATATTCTTCGCGGTAAGTGGAGGAATCTCGTCTTCCAGTGCCGGACATTTTTGACAGTTCCTTCCCACTGCTAAACAGTAAACACCCTCAAAGTCTAATACTTTAAGAAATCTTGGTGTCTGGCAGCTGTCAAAAATGTCCGGTACTGGAAGACGAGATTCCTCCACTTACCGCGAAGAATATAAGCTATGAAATTGAGCATTACTCTTTCTGAAAGGTCAGGTTGACCTTCAGAACTGGATACCTCCTAAAGTAACCGCGACCGAAACTCCATATTCGCTGGTCGTTGTTACCTCTGTAAAGGCCACAAACAGGTAAACTTTCAGCTTTACGAAACTGAGGAAGGTCTGGCCATGGCGGGCTCTTGGTCCATATTGACTAGTATGGATTATAACAGAACACACTACAATTAGAGACAAATCTAAACTCTTAGACTCTCAGTTCTTACTTTAATGCATCTGGATAGTAATGCAGATATAAAATAAACGAGTAATAGTTAAGTTAGTGGTTAAAGTTAATGAAGGCGTGTGTACAGTTATATGACCTTACACAGGGTTCGTGCTTCGCGTTTAAATGCAATAGATATACGAGTTACACACAGTCTCCTAAAAATTATTTAGTAGATACTAGGTATGAATGAAGATATTGCTCAAAGTATTTGTACCTTTGTGGTGAAATTCATAGAGTCTAGATTATTTATTCTATTCCCCCTTTCCTCGTTCGTAAGTAAGGTTAAAAGGTTTAAAAGTCTCCCCAGATTTTGGCTGTAACGAAACTAACTAAACAAGAAATAAGCTAACTTAGATACAAGTGATGACACCAAATACGGTAAAGTTTCCAAGAGGAGGTAGTTTAAATCAGTTTCTTCGGTTTAGTTTATTAATATTATAAGTTAAACTCTTATATAATTATTTTTGTTATAATATCATTTAATTCCCATTTATTTTATCTTCTTGTTACCAACATTCAGATTTTTTTATTTATTAACAGTCTACGTTACATATTACTGTAGTATGTTATCGAGTGTATTGTATAATTCTGTGAATTATTTAACAATTCATACCACTGCACTTCCCCGTCATTGTGGCGTGGTGATGTTTTCCCGCCGATGGAATGTCACTGTCATTACGCCGGCGCCATCTTGCTCAAATTCCCGCGAATTTGCAATCGCCATCCTGTTTGAATGATTTGCTTTTTAACGTTAATAATCGGCCAAGTGCGAGTTGGACTCGCGCACGAAGGGTTCCGTACCATTATAAAAATTAGGCCAAAAATTGTGTTTTTTGTATGGGAGCCCCCCTTAAATTTTTATTATATTTTTAAATTATTATTAAATTATTAAATTACACATATAAATAAGTACTTTGATAAAAATTCAAGTACCTACCTGTTGCCATTATTGATATAGAGCAAAAAAGGCCAAAAAAATCACGTTAGTTGTATGGGAGGCCCCCTTAAATATTATTTTTTTTTGTTTTTATTCATTGTTATAGCGGCAACAGATATACATAATCTGTGAAAATTTCAACTCTCTATCTATTACCGTTCTTGAGTTATAGCCTGGAGACAGACAGACAGACAGACACACAGACGGACAGACAACGAAGTCTTAGTAATAGGGTCCCGGTTTTACCCTTTGGGTACGGAACCCTAAAAATGACGTGTGTTCCACTGGTTAATTTTCTAATGTTTTAGGTTCATAACATGTGGCAGTATTTTTACGCTTTGGAAAACTTATAGATTTTTAAAATAAATAATTTTGGTGACTTTTAACCATTCATAATAATTATTGTACAAAATTTGGTTTTAAAAATTGATAGAGCAAGAGCTCTGCCTTCATTTGTCACATACCTATGCGCAAAGACAGCCCTAAGATCAAAATATTATTTTGTCGATAGTTACCACTTACCACTGTAGCTTCTCAATCATAGCTACACTAAAATGGCAACATTAGCCTCTTAACCAACTAAGAACTTGAAAAGCTTTAGTCTGTAATTTAAACTAACTTTAAAAGCTTTAGATCGGCCATTTTGAGTCATTGATTAGCATTCAATTAACACACAGAAGCGCTCTAAGACGTTTTGACAGGAAACATGACAGGAGTGACAAAATGTCGGCGCATCCGGCGCACCGCGCAACCTGACACCCCGCGCCTGCGCCTGCGCACCGCTAAATGACCCTGAAATAGGGGAGCCCTAAACAAAGGGATCTCTTAAAAATTAACGTGATCTTTGCTGTTTATTTGCGTCAATTTTATTTAGTTAAAAAAAAAGTATACGGTTCCAATAATCCAGATCCATCACGGTTCCAATAATCCATCCATTATCTGGATGGATAGATTATTGGAACCGTGATGGATCTGTATTGACTTAGACTTTGACTAGACTATAGACATGACGATATAGTAAAACGATGATGAAAATTATTGTAAGAAGAATATTGTTTTCCCGCCATATTTTACTTGACACTAGCCATGGTTGAAAAGCCGAGCGCCATAATAAGAAAAAAAACATACTATTCGCTTATTCATCTCAAAGCTATGAAATAAGTCATAAAGTTAAAATGATAAAGAAATAAAATGCCTAAAAAAATAGCAACCTTTAACTACCATAAAAACTGAGAGCAACTAACTATAGTTAGTTGCTCTCCATATATGGTGGCAATTTAAAAGTAAGTATATAAATTAAATTAGTTCCCTCGGTTAATATAACAGTAATTGACAAACATTACACTATATGATACAATTAAACTTGTACTATGTATTTAACTTGTGGGGTAAAAACTGGACTTAGTGTCGGTCTGTTAATGAACACTGAATAGACTTACATTGTTGAACTGTGTTTTATATCGTATAACGATAAACTAGCAGACGCGTAGACGTGACTTTACCTCTGGGTCAATTCAGACCGCAACGCGACGCGTAGATGCATTTCTAATTTTTTTAAATAAAATAAGGGGGCAAACGAGCAAACGGGTCACCTGATGGAAAGCAACTACCGTCGCCCATGGACACTCGCAACATCAGAAGAGCTGCAGGTGCGTTGCCGGCATTTTTATGGATTTGTTTGACAGACCTTAATAAGTGCTTGAGACGTCATGCAAGTCTGTCAATTCAATACAAATTTACGTTGTACTATTTATTAACATTTTAAGACGGCCTTGCCTAAATGATTGAGTCGATGATGAGAAATACGGTACAATAAGTATTTTACATAGCTACATAATCCACTACCGATTACAAAAAATACAAAAAAAAATCGAGGCAAATTAATAAATAGTAGCTAAACAACGGAGTAAAAAGATATACACCGACCTACTTAAAATAATATTATATTATAATTATATTTCTTGCTTAAGAGGGCGACTGACCCAAAAAATCAAACATCGTCCTTCTCTTTTCACACTCACGCCCGTCTTTCATATGCCAGGTGAAAAAGGACGACGCGGAATCATCGCCAAGTTAGTTTTTTCTTAATAACTCGATAAATATACAACATTTTAAAAATCCGCCAGGTCAGTATCTCAATGATAGAATTTTATACAATGTGTTAAAATATTAACTTAGTTTAATGCACGGTTATGGCAATTTATGAAAAATTCGTGAAAATTAGATGCATCTTTATGATTTTTTTCTATCGAGAAAATTTTAAGATGTCGTGTTTTTGCTCAGATCAAATTCTTGGAAATATAATGTAGTATCTATGTTTAGAAAATGAAGCAATTCGGGGCTTATTTTCAAGTACAAAAATGAATTATAAAATCGTCAATTTTGGGGTAGTCGCCCCCTTAAGCAAATCTATGTGGCTTCGTGTAAGGTAAAATTTTCAGAAAAAGAGAGCAACATGGTTAATGTAATCGTGATGTAGAAGTATAATATTTTAATATAATAGTCGTTACGGTCTAGCTACGTTCGCTACGTACTTCGTAGACTCTTCTACGGGGGTCTACGAAATCTGTTAAAGCTTAGTTAAATTATATTATTTGCTATAAATAAGTAGCTTTGGTAATACTAAAAGTATTGATCTGCCTGTTATCTCTCCACGCTCAAACCAGTAAATCTAATATATAAAAATAAGTCGGGTTTTACTTCCTGACGCTATAACTCACGCACGATCCGATTTCCACGGTTTTGCATTCGTTGGAAAGTTCTCGGGCTCCGTGAGGTGAGGTTTATAGAAAAAAAAAAAATCAGAAAAAACTTCAAGAGAAAAGCAGGAAAACAGGCAAAACAATGTTCGCCGGGACAGCTAGTCTTTGATGAAATTTAGTACAGGGCTACTCTGGATCCTGGGAAAGAAAAAAGTATAGTTTTATCTCTGAAAAATGTATGGTTACTTCGCTATTTTTAACGTCTGCAATGTAATCTGACTACGATTGGATTATGTTTTGTATTATTGCGAATGCTGATTAACTAAAGTGATGTAACAACGCGCCACAGTCCGCAACACGAGTCACGACATAGCTTATCGAACTGGACCACACATCTAAATAATCAGTAATCTGACTTAATAAGATGATTCAGTGCTTGTAATCGTCCTTCCTCAAGGCTAAATGTAATTCAGTAGGGGAGTGTGTAATTGTTTGGTGCCCATTCATTGGTCAACGGAATTTATCGACAAGTTTGGTAACCGAATGAGTTGCCGTATGAAGCTAAAAAGCGAATTATTTTTTAGTCAATATAGTCAAAATTTTACCAGTTTGTAGTGGTAATCGTTTGTCATGCCTTCCTTTTTATTAACACGAAGAGTTTGATAGAAAACTGCGGGCTGCGGACAGCAGAAATGCGGATACTAAGTAAAATTGCATTCGATAGCATTGAAAATGAAGTAAGAAATCGAAAATTCGCGTAAATTCTACCATGATAGGGATCGCAAGAGCCATGTCCACGTAGCGATACGTTGTCCTATACATTTCTGAGTTTAATTTAATTATTTCTACTCTTTCGCCCCGTTCAGTTTGGGTGTTGATGGTGTTCCAATCGTTTACGACCGTAAACAACACCATCTGCTTCCGCCACGTGCGGGCTATGTCAGTGTTACACCATGGTGGCCATCGACTTACCTACTTTAAATAGCGATAAATAATGCTATTGCTATGAAATTGACTGTGGCAATTATAAAAAATTACTGATAAGTGCCTAACTAGAATCCCAGTCCTACTTTCCTATGTCACTCGTAAGAGTGTTGATCTGTCGACTAGAAAAATCAAATGGTACCTCGCAAGCGCAAATGCAACAAGCCGTGTGCGGTCTCAATAATTCCAAAAAAAAAAAACAATACCATTCTTCTAGAGTAGTTAAGTAATAAAGACATGGAGTAAGCAATTGTGCGTCTTGTAGAAAATTAGGACACTTGTATAGTAAATCGTCTGTCTTCTATGTGCTTTGATCATATCAGCTAAGTTACTCCAAAGTTAAAAGAATTCGTTATTAAAAATTTAAGATACAACATGGTTATCAGTCAACGATATTATAAAAAAATCGGCCAAGTGCGAGTCGGACTCGCGCACGAAGGTTTCCGTACCATTATTGAGCAAAATTAAGCCGCAAATTGTGTTTTTTGTATGGGACCCCCCCTTATTTTTTATTTTATTTTAATATTATTATTAAATATTAAAGTACACATATAACTAAGGACTTTGAGAAAAATTCAAGCACTTACATGTTGCCATTATTGATATAGACCAAATTATGCCAAAAAAATCAAGTTTGTTGTATGGGAGCCCCCCTTAAATATTTGTTTTATATTGTTTTTAGTATTTGTTGTTATAGCGGCAACAGGAATACATAATCTGTTAAAATTTCAACTCTCTAGCTATCACCGTTCTTGAGATACAGCCTGGAGACAGACATCGAAGTCTTAGTAATAGGGTCCCGTTTTTACCCTTTGGGTACGGAACCCGGAAAGACTGAAGACAGAAAGAAATATAAAACTCCTTGATTCCCTGTGGTCCTCGCGTCGGCCGCGGAAACTAATCACTCCAGTTTGACATGTTTGTCTGTCAGTCCGAGTCGCTAATGGAACGGGTTTGTCGATAAACAGAGTCGCGGCCGCAGGTATGTCACGATCCTTATCTGTCGTTATAAAACGTACTTCTCAGAGTTTGTACACCAAATTGAGCGTTTGAGCCAGCACTTTCTGAGCTAGAACCAGCAATTTTGGGGAATGATTCAGCGGTTTTGGGGCTATAAATGTTAAATTACAAGTGATTTTGGAGCTAGAAATTTTAAGCAGCCAGCAGCTTTGAGGTTATAATTTTTGAAAATTCAGCTTTCCTGGGCCTAGAATTTTTAATTTCTACTATATATAACTAGGTTTAATACTATATACTATATAGTATTAAACCTAGATAGGAGATGTATATATGTTTGGTAACAACAAGTATACTTTAATGGACGAAACATACATAGATATATCTAAACAATTAATCTGATTTCGAGTAATGAGGTGCCAAAATCGTAAAAGGTAATAAAATAGATTCATTATAATTTCCGAATAATAATATGATTTGCGCCTTCAGATAATATTTTTAAACTTTTGTGATTGTCGATTTACTGACTGATAATGATGATGATATAAAGCCCTTGACAGTGAGGTGTGGAGCGGAGTCGCGTGACGGCCGCTAGTGATGTAGCTATGGATAAACGACCCTTCGGCTCAGCCCTTCGGATATATCGTGAGTCGATAAACTATTGACTACGAATTGATGAGAAATTGTGACGGCTTTATCGAGTCGATCAATTAATTATTGAATATGAAGTCAAAAATTATTATAGCTGACAGGGGATATTGTGACAGTTAGGATATTGTGATATAGTAATGCGTCGCCACGTCAACATACCTAGATAATATCGGTGTGGTTCTTGAAATAGTGACCTAATTACCATCAATTGTCTTTATTCTTTAAACTATCAAACAAGCTAAATCAACTGTATTCTTCGGGATTAAAAGTAATGTAGAGCTCAAACAAAACCAGACTTAAGGTCAAAATTCACTTAAGTAGCATTTGTGGAAGTATTCAAAGAACTTATTACATACCCACGATACTATAGAGTATAGGTAGATACCCAACCATTCATACTTATATTATTATAAAGACATTAAAAATATCACACAGCCGAATATAGAACCTCCTCCTTTTTTGGAAGTCGGGTAAAAATTAAAAACTTCGACAATGATCGTCACGCGTCAAGCCCATCCCTATTCCCTCGCAACAAAAAACTTGTCTGTAGGTCAATTGAGGCCAGGTAGCCCGTCCGCAGCCCTGCGCCCTGCGCCCTGTGCCCTATAACCCGCCTTCCCCACAGCTGTTCACGACATAAAAACTCCATAGGGGTACATTAAATTAATTATCAACTGATGCAAGCTTATGAGCTGTTATCTATACTAATATTATAAATTCGAAAGTGTGTCTGTCTGTCTGTTACTTCTTCACGCCCAAACGTTGAACCGATTTTGCTGGGTTTGGAGATACTTTGCATCCCGGAAAAGGAAATGGGATACTTATTGTCCCGGAAAAATGTACCTACGGTTACAGCGCGATAAAGGAATTTTGGCGCACCGCGCGACGGAGTTGCGGGCGTCATAGTAGTCATAACGTATTCATTATAATGGACCTCTACAGTAACTCCCAAAACGATTTCGGTTTGGTGACCAGTTTTATTGAAACTAGGCCAGAAATAGAAATAATATTTTGCGAAGAGAGCCACGCTTCAAACCACTGAACCACAGAACAGTTTAAATTTATCCAAGTCACATTATAAATGCGAAATGTCTGCCTGTAACCTTTTTACACGTAAGCAGCCGAACCAAATTTGATAAGTACAAAATATTTTTGAAACTTATGATCCCTTTAACTTTAATTTACTTTAATAATTATGAAAATCTTAAAATTCACACCACTCAATTCGTCTACAGTGAAATAACTTCAATACAAGAAATTGTTACGCCTTTAATGTCAATGTTACAATGGGGCCTTATCAACTATAGTGGGGCCATTAACTTCACTAAGCTTTTTCCTCGACATACAACTAAAAATATAATTTACATAAATTCTTATGAGATACACTAAAGTTTCAGTCTTCTGCATATTTCTCAATTCTCATTTTAATTGTGGACCAATTTATGTTTACTTTATTTACTTATGTGTTACTTTTAACATCACCTACAAGAAACAATGCATGCAATTTCAGCTTATAGCATAACTGTTCAAACATTTAAGGACCATAAAATATAACCGTAACGCGAAAATTATGAATGGTCTGAGTGTACGTCGGTCGCGGCTCGTCGGGAAAGTTCGGCGGCGCTCGGGTGAGCTCGGCGCCAGTACACTGACCTAGCCAGTAGCCGACCACACTCGATTGTAACCTAGAACTCTGTGACCTACGCCGAGATGCGAATTCTATTTCTAAACTTCCCGCCTTTTATCTCGAAATTTTACAGATTTGAAAATAACATAATATACTAGCTGCCCGGCAAACGTTGTTTTGCCTGTTTTCCCTGTTTTCCTGCTTTTCTCTTGTAGTTTTTTTTTTTTAATTTTTTTTTCTATAAACCTCACGGAGCCCGCGAGACCTTTTCAACGAATGCAAAACCGTGGAAATCGGTTCGTGCGTTCTGGAGTTATAGCGTCAGGAAGGAAAACCCGACTTATTTTTATATATTAGATTCTTTTCAGTCCATTCTGTATATAATCGTAAAATAATGATTTTTAAACTGAAAACTTTGTTCATGAATAATATAGGTAGGTACTTCATGTAGATATTGTAAGGCGTTTATAGTAAGTACTACATGAAATAGCTCCGCGGCTGCCCATTATTATAATTTCAGACAGTTTGAATTTATTTAAGAATTTTAATAGTGGCTTCAACTTAGGTCATATAATATTTTCTTCAACATTAAAAAAAGTGCTATTAAGCGAAAAAAAAAATCTAAAAATTCTATTTTCAAATTTAAAAAACCGCGTTCGTAAATCCTGTATACTCGCGTACAAAACTGTTACAATAATAATAATCGTAGTTTCTTACCTATGTATTTGTGTGTAAAAAATTGAATTCGCGCTAACTTTTTTATGGAATTCCAATGGTGTGGGACCGCGGTGTGGCTGCTCGGTGTGGTGTGAGTTAGAATGCCTGCAGTCTAAACAAGAATAATTGTGCGCTCGTGAAAGTGCGCGGCCGTGACCGAGTGTATTGACCTACGTTTCCGATGCGTCTATGTTGGCCTAGGTTAGGTTGGTGACGTGGTGGCGCCAACATGGCCACCATGGCCACCATGGGACTAAATTATTAGGATTTGTTCTATAAAATTACATTAAAGTAACATGCAATATCTATATTAATAGGATTTAGTTTAAAAATAGTTTAAAAAGTTTAAAGGAAGTATTTTTGCACCATGTAAAAGTTTCAGGGATGTAGTTTATACAGGGTATAACAAAATTAAGTGATAATACTTTAGGGTGTGCATGAGTCCCGTGTATAGAGTTCACTGTAAAAGTAGCAGCGCTGAAAACGGAAGTTTTTTTTCACTTTTGTATGGGAAAACTCGTGACGCTGGGGCGCTTGCCCATACAAATCACAAAAAATTTTTTGAACTCTCTACAAGGAACACATACACACCCTAAACTATTATCACTTAGTTTTGTTACAACCTGTATATTTAGTAGGTTTTTATTAATTTAAAATTTTATTCGGTTAATTTTATAAAATTTTAATAACACTACTTTTGTCTTAGGGACATACAAATAGGAAAAAAACCAAATGGTGCCAAATATTAAGATGAATATTAAGATAAATAATAATTATGGTATCTTTTTCATACTGATTTGAAGGCAGTTTATATCTCAGCACACAATGCAGAGGGATACACAAATAAATGTCATTTTTCTAATTGTGACACATAAAATTCACAATTTCAAACAAAATTTTGACACGCACTGGGATATTTTTCACTCAAAAATACCATAATTTTATCTCAAAATTCTTACCACAAACGATTCACATGCAAGATCAAAATTGAGACGTTCGAAATTCAAATGCAACTCACCGGTGTGGTGACGTCACCGCACGTGCAGGCCGGAGCACAACTGTGGGTCTGGTGGTGCGGTGGTGGAGTGGTGGAGTGGTGAGGTGGTGGTGTAGGGGTGCGCGTGCGGGAGGCGCGAGGGCCCGGGCTCCACTGAGCTGCCGCGCGCGAGTTACACCGAGTTACGTCAGCGCCCGCGCACCCCTTTCTTTTTATTCCGTAATTTCTTGCGAGATTTCGGCGATCCGTTTTTGTGTCGACTTTTTTAATTCGTTCCGTTTCCGTGGCGGATTTCCGAAATCTACGATAGCGGAACGCTCTACGAAAAGTGAATCTCCTCACAAATAATTTTTTTTAGGATCGACATCTTAATTTATAATAATGTACAAATTTTGTTTCAAAATATTTGTATTTTATTAACAACTTCATTTTATTATAGTTTTAGAAAAATTACGTATTTTTTCTAACTAAAATATAATATTTTTTTAGTACCTAGTTCAATTTTGCACATGACTGTACCATAACGCTTACTCTTTTGGCGCGAATACCACCTAATTCTGTTGTTTCTTGCCATCCAGGTTCATAGATTTTGTTAATTTATAAATTATAAATTAAAAATAAAAGCTAGCAACTGATATTCGAATAATTTAATTTAAAAGTACTGTGTACTGAAAAACAGTTAAATAAATTAAAAAAAAAACCTGCATAAACTTACAACAAATGTAATTAGAACTCCTAATTTAGATACAATCTACACGAATTCGGAATTTTGAGATTCATCTATTCGTGAAAGTGTTAATTACAGACACCAGAATTTAAAAATTGTAAGTGGTTGAACCATTTACATTTGGAATGGTAAATGTACTATTAAAATATTAATTGAAATTTTAAAAGTACTGACATACTGTAGAAAAACAGTTAAATAAAAAAAAAACCTGCTTATTTGCTTAAACATACAACAAATATAATTAGAACTCCTAATTTAGATACAATCTACACGAATTCGGAATTTTGAGATTCATCAAATCGTGAAAGTGTTAATTACAAACAACAGAAAAAATTGTATGTAAATGGTTGAACCATTTACATTTGGAATGGTAAAATATGTAATATTAATAAAGGTACTGATACAAATGTTAATATAACTGTTATGGCTTCCCAAAGTGTAGTCTTTACGAACGTCATAAAAATCATTAGCAAAATATTGAAAATAACATCATGAAGTTAGCTCTACTTTGGTTTTAAAATTTCCATGACGTGATTTTTAACTTTAAAAACTTGAATAATGAGAAAAATACAAAAAAATCTCAAAAAATTCACTCAAAATGTCGTCGATATGCTCTATGTCCGTGGTCGTCAAATTGCGGCCCGAGGCCGTTATTTGTGCGGCCCGCGACAAAGTAAATTCAAAATTCAATGGTCAACACTACACAATGATTAAAATTACGTCATATTTAACGATAAACCGTAAACGTAACCGGCCAATTTTGGCCGGTTATCGTTAAGTTTCATTAACAAATGTCATAATAATAACCTAATCCAGTTGTTTTTTGGTGTGGTACAACTCGGTACTCGGTAGGGTCTGATTACACCTACCGAGTAGAGTGGCGAGACAATGTTCTCTACCATTAAAATTTGCCGAGAGTACTGTCTCGCCACTCTACTCGGTAGGTGTAAAAAAGCATTAGTGTGGAACCGCTCTTGGAGCGCCCTTCAAATACTCTGCGGCCCGGTGCTGGCACTCACATTGTCATGTGTGGCCCTTGGCCAGTAAAGTGTGACGACCGCTGCTCTATGTAGAGTATTACCAATATAAAACAGAGATAAGGGATTCTTTGACATCTTGAAAAATTATTATGATTTAAAACAATAAGAATACAACAAAATATTTAGCAGATAAAAAATAAAATTATATTATTAATAAGTGTGTAATTTTTTTAATTAAACTTGTATTTATAAACTCGTTCTCTATAAAACACAATAAAATATTAGGTATTCTTATAGCTCTAATAAGAATCTGAAACGTTCCGAGCGAAATTTCTAATACAATTTTCATATTTCAAAATGGAGGCTGCTCCAGACGATCCCGGTTACCTGCGCCCGCGCACACTCGCACACACACACACACACACAGCTGTAGATGCACTCACTCGCAGAGACGCAGATGCACTCACCCACACATGCTCACGCGACGTGACACAGACGCGGCGGCGGTTCCTAACTCCTAACGCCGACGGAGTTTGTAATAACGTCGTATCTGCACTTTTTCGATGCACTTTGGTGACATTTTGTGATATTAATAATATTATTATGGTAGTGTATGTGGGATAAGGATATTGTGTCTATGTTTAGTTCATACAGCATCCTGCGGGGCTAAAATGGTCACATAGCAAATCCTCTCAATCAATTCACAAAATGAATTGTCAAAACTGTCAAAGTCACGAATGTCAAATTAGTACGAATTTAGACCAATTGAATTGGTCAAACTCACGAATGTCAAATTAGTACGAATTTAGACCAATTGAATTGGTCTAAATTTGACATTCGTGACTTTGACAGTTTTGACAATTCATTTTGTGAATTGATTGAGAGGAATTGCTATGCGACCATTTTAGCCCCGCTGTGCTTTAAAGTTTTGATTATTTTCATCACCCCTAAAATTGACTATTTGATAGCTAGCTTGCTTGCTACAACCAATGCGCCAGTCAGATCGTTTTGTCTATTCGTTTTGCAGTTTTTGTGCAACATAATTTATATATACCACATTATTTTGCTGTAATTGCTTACTTTTTTGTACCATTTTTTTAAAACTTAGCTCTTACTTCTTTACTACTATTACAAAAAAAAAACCTCTAAATTTTCAGTTGCGCGCCTTCCCTCGCATCCCGTGAGCTAAGAAAGTATAAATAAAACATAACTATCGTTCGGTACTGGGTAAGGGACGTTGCCCCGCGCTCTATGTGTGCGTCACGTCGCCACGTCAGTGTGTGTGTGCAGCTAAGTACACAGCGCTGCACTTGCACCGATACGAACAGAAAATGCTATTGGCGAATAATTTCAATTGATCTAACAAAAGGAGGCGTGGTTGGCAAACATTTATCACTTTTAGCCGTGTTTTGTGTAGTTGTTACCTTTTAATGTATATTATACAACCCACTGTTGAACAATGAATTACTTGTTCAAAAGTCCCGGGATAATAAAGTTTGTGTTTAATTTTTCTAAGTTCGAAAAAATAAAATAAAATCGATAGAGATCTATGTCGCGTGTAAAGTGTAGAGTCTACGAATAATAAAAACTAAGGAAACGTAACTCCCATACTATTACCGTTTTAAATTTGGTTCCTTTCGAACTGTCATGTACTGCCTACATGCCTGATACTGCTGAAGGCCACCTAAATATTGCAAATATATTGAAAATGTGTACCCTAGGTACACATTTTTGACAAGTATTGTAGAACATGTTTTTTGACGGAGTTACTTTTCCTTATCTTATTCGTAGTGTAGAGTCTATACTCTGTAAACCAATGCATTCATGGCTGACTTCTTTAAACCCTCTGAGTGATAAAAACATTACACAGCTAACAATTTTACAAGGTCTGCTTGTCTCAGTCTGACATATTGGAAAAGTCATGTAACAGACAAATACAGCGAACCTTAAATACGCTGTGTATATATTTTATTAGTAAAATGTGCTTTAGTATAACTTGAATGTAAATAACATAATATATTATACTACCTGTTGCCCGCAACTTCGTCCGCGTGAATGTATGTTATTATAATCATGGAGAAATTATTAAATTAGTCTACGTTATAATCGAGATTTAGAAAATTGAATACCCATCAACAACTGTTTTATTTGGATAAGAATTAACGTAGGGATTAACATTATATTACACACAAAATTTTTAATTTACATCAAAGACCCTGGAACATTGAAAGCTCTTAAGTAACTTTCGTCGGAGGGGCTAGAACCACAGATATCGTTTTGAAAAACCTTTCTTCGAAGAACACTTGGCGTGGACAGGGGATAGAGGCCACAGGACAGGGAACGATAGACGACAGAAGACGGGATATTTTAATGTACGCATTTATCCCTCTTTAACCTACCTCTTACTCTCAGATTCCTGTCCAGGATATCACCGACTTCAGACTTACAATGTAGGTTGTCTAGCATTGTAGTTCTTTTGTCTTGCCAGAAAAAACTCTCCCAGAGAACACGATGAGTGGTTTGTTCAAACAATCTGCCTTCGGTTGAGCACATAGGTGATGCTACTAATTTAGATCCGTAAAGTTTGACTTTAAAATTTCCATGGCCGGTAAGGAACTGAGATACTCGTACGCGTGGTCAATATCTATCCAGTGTTTGGATAGACGTTCACGAATATTAGGGAAAAGTTATAAAGATGTCGACCTTTGCTGGAATTTATAATCACTTTGTGTGTCGTTGTGAATTTCGAGGAGTTCCTTCAATTCCATTACTCATAGATCCCATTATGAAATTTCCACCTTCGTGACCATAACTGCGAAAGTCACACTTTATAAATTTCAAGGAGTTCCTTCAATACCTCACGGATCCCATTATAAAATTTCCACCTTCGCGACCATAGCATCAAATACAAATTATAGCCCATAAATAAAAGAATTTTCTAAATCGGCACAGAGACGGCGAAATAATTATCAATTTCGATTCTGATGCTTTCAATGCAAAAGAATACAAAAAAAAAAACAATAAAAGAGACATAATGTGGTTATGAATGGTGTAATGATGGTGGTGATCATGATGATTAATATAATTGACATAGTGGCATGTGCTTCCAGTATTTTAAACAACGCTAAAACCCCTACATAATATAATATCTATAAGGAGTCAGAAGTTCCGTTCAGCAACGGAACCTTCGAAAGCCCTATACCCTGGAATAGGCCTTGGTGCAAATCTTACTTTTTGGTAGCATATTACGTTAATTTTACTTAAAAAAAGTGAAAATAACTGTAATGTTTTTGTTGTGAAGGAGTTCCGTCGATACCTCGAGGATTTCGAGGGAATCATTATCAAGTCACCGATTTTGTAAGCATGGTATCTAATTCGGGTTTACAATCTATACAACAAAAAAAGAATTTTGACAATCGGACCACAAACAGCAAAGTAAACATTAACTCCTCCTTTTTTGGAAGTCGGTTAAAATAAAGTATCTAAGATGTTGATCGGGGATGTAAGGTATCACCATGCCAAATTTTATTGAAATCGGTCCAGCGGATTTAGAGATTAGCCTGTACAAACAGACAAACAGACAAACAGACAGAGAAACAAAAATTTCGAAAACAATTAAGATGTGTTCTATTACACTTCTAATATGCCCCTGACTCGTTTTTTCAGGCCTATTTTCAATGTACAAAAATTTTACCTCTACGATTTTATTATATGTATAGATAAATGATGATATTATAATTATTTGTTTTTTTTTTTTCAAAATTATATAGTGATTTTTTTAAACCCAATTATGCTGATGTAGCTTGGCTTTTAACTGTAACCGTTTTTCTGCGGGGAAACCGCGCGCAATTTCTACTTGTTAATATTTCTAATCCGTTACGTATCGGTGTGAGAGGCATCCGCTCGTATGGCGGGCGCGGCGCGGGCGCAGTCCGCTCCGTTCTGTGTAAATAGCCGCCCGCAATTACCGGAGACACCAAAACGCATCACATCTTCACAGGCTTATACAATCGTCATCACCACCAGGAATTTTGCCAACGATAGACGAGCCCCCTTGGCTAAGCTAAAGTTAATCGTAGATTTATGCCTTCTCTATCATAAATACGAAGAGCGAATAACCCATTACCCAAATACGAAGAACCAATTCAATGATTTACTTTAACTTATGTTGTACTAAATGACGCCCGCAACTCCGTTGCGCCAAAATTCGTTTATTGCGCGGGAAACGTACATTTTTCCGAGATATATACCTTTTGTATTCTATATCCTTTCCTGGGACTCAAAGTATCTACATACCCAGCAGAATCGGCTTGGGCGTGAAAAGGTAACAAACGAACGGATTTTCGCATTTATAACATTAGTAGGATTTATAGTAATGTATGCTAAACCCAGGTTGGTAATGCACAGATACGCAATAGTTGCTTTATGCCTAGAAGAGAAGCTTCAAATGAATTTTGGCATCATTTTCTTAGCTTAATGCGTTATCACAGAGCTTAAGCTATTGACAATCAAGATTTTATCAAAATCTGTTCCATAGTAAGAGTTACAAATTTCCAAATATCTTTTCTTTTATACCATTTCGGCTTGACAAAAGGTAACGTAAAACGAATGGAACGGGTAGTTTAAAAATTTTTCGAACCTTGCGAATTGCCAGGTAACTCTACCTAGGTAAGGTACATGGCAGGTACTTGGCAGACACTTCCTCATTCCGTCTGGCATGCCATCACGTGCGTATGCGCAATGTGCAATATTGGTCGGCGAGTCAAAGAGTACAGTCAAATTCGAAAACGTCTTTTAAGGCTTATTGCCATCGACATAGGGTCGAAATAAGTCTTATTTTACGTTTAATGATATGACATTATGAAGATAGGTCCGGACTCCGGTAAACCTCTCTTCGACATCAATTTCTTCTCTCTTCTCTATCTATGCTTAAACGTACATTTTGGTAAGTATAGCGCGGCATCTTGATTGAAATTATGAGCAACGCGCAGCGTGATCGAAATTAACACTTGTTAAAGTAAGATTTTCAGCTTCATTTTTCATAAAAGTTTCAGACTACTATCTATCTATTCCAATCACGGAAAGTTTGCAGTGAGTCGTTTAAAGGAACGACTGTTTCTAACAACGTAAAGAAGCATGTTGATTTACTTCTTATACTCATTACTCACTGCCGACATAATACTAACAAACTTAATGTATTTACTAATTATTATCTTTCCTACTTCTCTACATTATTATAGCCGACACATTCGTGCCGAGCAGCCTCAGTTTTTCAGTGTGTACACCAGTGTTTCCCAACCTGTGGTCCGCGGACCCCTGGGGGTCCGCGAGTATATGTATGCGGTGTCATCTCTGGACCGTAATATATACTAAAACGGATTTTTGGCTGTTTATTTTATTAAGTGGGTGAAAAACTGCTTAATTTCTTAGGGGTCCGTGGCTGAAAATGGTTGGGAAACACTGGTGTAGACAATAGATTAGGCGGGCATCGCGTGATCGCCGACGTGAATGACCCGAGTCCTGCCATTTTGAACCGCGAGCAAAAACTAACCTCACTCCATTGTGTTGAACAGAGCTTCCCAAGCGGGGACGCACGGGAATTTAGAGGCGCTAGGGGACGTAGAATTGGGTAGAAAATGTTTAAATTGTATACTGCGTAATACAATCGTAACCGGTGACGGGTAGAGTTGTACAAATTGGTGGTGTTACTGCTTAGAGCATTTTTTTTTTTCAGAAAACCTACTATCTTCATAAACTCTTTAGCTAAAGAGATTTAATCATTTAAACTAAAACTAGGCCTTTTCATCCGTTGTGGATGATTTATACCTACAGTATTTTCAGAGCGAAGTAACCACTCCTCAAATACTGTAGTGCCTGGGACAAGATTTTAAATGTCCGTATGGTTGCCCAAGCACATACGACATTCTCGTAACATAGTCGGCCTAGTCCAGAGGAAAGAACTAGTCAATATGTCTGGGACTTATGGAGAACTATGTGCGGGTTTCCTCACGATGTTTTCCTTCACCGTACGAGCGTCCATATTATGTACTTGAGATCAGAAAATGTCTCATTGGTACACGCCTCCACCCGGGATCGAACCTGCACCCTCTACGAGTGCGGACCAAAGGTCTACCCATTAGGCCATGGACGCCTAAAGAGATTATGGAGACAGTTATGAATTATGATAATAATAATATGAAACGATTTTTTTAAAAATTAAATCTCATCCTCTTGCGGTTTATAGTAATCCATTAAATTTTATATACATACTAGCTGTCCCGGCAAACGTTGTTTTGCTATATAAAGTGAAATACTTTTACGCCCATATTATTTTATTGAAGTGACTAAATAAGTATGGCACCATGGCAACGTCCATCGCTATCCCGTCGCACAAACAATGGTCGCCGTCAGTCTCGAGTTGTAATAATTTACTATTATTTATTCAAAAAATGCACTTATCAATATAAAAAGTAGCCAGTAGCCGATTTTCAGACCTACTGAATATGCATATAAAATTTGGTAAAAATCAGTAAAGCCGTTTCGGAGGAGTATGGTAACTAAGGGAGCATACCCATACTACGTGACCTACTTTTTAAGATTTTTTTAAAAGTATTATCACTATAGATACATAGAACAATCAGAGAAATTAATTTCTAGGGAGATGGCGGACCTAAGTAATTTGGTCGCGTTTAAAGTTAAACCCAACCGACAGATCACAATTAACATTGAATTGACATGATCCGACTACATGACGTTGGTCTGTCAACTACCTAGCAGTCAATTTCCTCGATGGTACATACTAGGTATTTTAGTCACGACTGTAGTTCAAATTGTAATCGAACACCAAATACATATAGTAAATGATCACCAAGCCTGACAAGTGACAACAGTGTCTGTTTTTTTTTTAATGGCTGTTGGCTATAAATGACCATAATAAATGCCAGTGTCAAGTATGAAATGGCGAGAAAAAAATTTTCGTATGACGTTTCTCTCGGCGAAATTGACTACGTGACAAAACTCTAGACCCCCTCCCCCCTCTTGTGACCGAGCGTAGTATTTTGAAGACCCCCCTCCCGCCCCTAAATGGGTCACGTAGTATGGGTATGTTCCCTAACATTGTGACACGAGAATTTTATATATAAGATTTTGTTAATTATTGTAACTTTTGGTGTAAATTTATTTTGAATGGAAATAGGTAAATTATATCACTGAGCGGCATTAGAGTATTTTAAACAATCGTAGGGGCCCGTGGATCGAAGGTTGGAAAGCTCTGACTTTGACTAGAGGTTGAGGTCGGTAAAGGTAATAGTAAAACTGTTGCTATGCCCTAAGCGATGGCGTTTTGTTGGTTATTCGTGCAACGTAATGGCAATCGTGATATTAGTCAATGAGTTTTTTTGATCAGTTTTCTACATATTAAACCATCTTGTCACTACGCTTGTATCGGTACAAAAGTCGGTCATGTACTGTTCACATTAGTTCGTTAATTTCGTTAATATTTGCCGCTTTAACGGAAAATATTATGATTTAGGGCGGAAGCCAAATATATTGACTATGCAGAAGTGATTATGAAATGGTCAAGAACTGACGATGGTATGGTGGTGGTGATGATGATGGTTATGTACATCAGATCCCGGGGATGTTTCTCACGGCAGCAATTAGTGCTAAAACGGCAGCCGGGCAAAAACCCATCCATAATAACTTCTAATAAGCGACTGGTTCTAAGCAACCGGACCGAACACGTTAACGCACACAGTGTGATATCGCTGCACTGCGTTTTAACCTACTTCCAAAAAGGAGGTTATTTTCGGCTGTTGATATTTTTTTCGTGAAAAAAAAAGACGATACAGCGAAAAAGGCATGAATAACTCAACTACTTGAAGCTACGAATGTTGTGTAGCAGCTCTACGAAAGCTTTAATGTGGCTACGACTTATGATCTCTGTTTCTTGAGATACTGTTTAGACTTTGGATGACGTGAACAGTAGTCCATGTCATGAGTCATCTTAATATAATAATTTTAAATGTGTCTGAAATAAACTTACACTGGTGTATTTATAGTGACAGCTACTTCGAATCCATGCCCCGATGACCACAAGAGATCCTTGGATATATGTACTTCTAGGTCTTAAAAAATCGCAGCGTTAGAGTTGCACCCTGTGTGAGGCTTTACCGATGGCGTTATCAATATGCCAGGTATACAATAAATAATATAACCTAAGTCTAGTCTATATATAAACTAGATTACATAATATATTCCCGTTTTATAAATGAACGCTGTCGATAAAGTCAATTTATTTACTTTATCATTTGCATTTTTAGTTTTATGTTAATCATTAGGTATCTAAGATAAATAGCTGAAGTGCACGATAAATAGTGAATAGTATTTTATTAATTAAAATCAACACATACTAATCTATTTTGATTTCCGATAATCACTAACCGAATTTGAAAACATAATGTTGCTTCTTTATTTGAAAATAATCAACGACCTTCGAATTAAGAGCCATGGCTCTAAAAATTATTTCTTTCTTTTCTAAACTTAGGAACTACTAAGACCTTAGGTTCTAGGATTTTACCCTAGTCTTTATACTTTTGCGTGCCTTTTACGACCTAGCTCGGGCGACGTGTCGATCATTTCTAATGTTTACACAACACAATACCCATTGTTTCGAGTGCTCGCAGGTTCAGGGATATTTGTTTTACTATTTATCCGTTATGTCTAATAGTTCGTTGTTTCCAGGTTTCTAGCGTCTATGTGCGCGCCATTGCTATTTGAAATATAATTAATTACTTTTTTTATTTTATCATCTGCCAGCTCTTTTATAGTTCATTCGATAATCGTATTCTATTAAAGGTTGCGTGTTATTTTGACGTTTCATGCAAAAAACATTAGTTGCATCCTAGACGAGTATCGTAGATTATCTGTTTTTAGTATTTTCTGTGTAAGGCTGTATCTAATGCATGCCCATACTCGGTGGACGCACCGCGCCCTTATACGGCGCATGTCAATATAATGAACGCATCCATACGCTGTTCCAGGCTGTTCCCGCGCATTTCAAACATGGCGGACGATTTTTTTCTTTTCTTAATGACAATGCCTTAGAATTGATGTTTGTCTACTTTTTTACCCGACAGCCCGGAGTGTCGTTTGTTTTTTAATTATTTTCTAAGGGGAATACATTACTTTGATAAATTAAATGCCTTGCAGGACAGCATCTGTGGACCACTATAAATTATTTGTTGACTAGTCGATTTAATTGAAACTTATTGCTGTAAAAACGTGTACGTTTGATCTAGAAGAACATCATTATAGCCAGTTACAAAGAAACCCACAAACTACTGGTCTATCGACTAGACTGTACAAATCTTTTTCTAACAACTTTTATAGGTGACTGTTTTTGTTTCTTTCTGTGGTTATTTACCAAACGTAGATGTGTTTTATTTAATTATGTAAAATAATATATATTATAAATGAAGGTAAAATAATAAAATATTAAGGCAAAGCTTAAATAAGGACCTCAAGCTCGCCTACACCAGACAGAGTTAAGTTTGATTGTGTATTAAACAATCTCTCTCGTTTTTTGAATGTATGAAAAAAGAAAGCCTTATATTTTAACAAACGATTAGCACTAATCCAAACTGGTAAAATTGGGCCTAAGTATACCTTACAACTTCCACAAACTTTAAACTGTTCACTGAAATATTGTCCGTGTGTTCTGCCCAGGACATGTACGACGTATTCAGCTGTTCCTGACCAGGATTGAGCACGCGATTACCGGGATTTAAATGGATTAAAACAGCCATTGAAATCCTCGGGTTAGCCATTCAACGCCATCTTGGTTTTAGCCGGCAGCGCGACAAAGATATAACGTGCTAACACGAAATCCGCCATCGATAATGATACGTTTGAATAGAACTAGTGGGTAGTTTGAGATACTCAGATAATGTTTGGCCTAATCGTATTCTAATTAGTTTAAAGGCTAGGAGAATGATGTAGATAAAATAATAATAGTACTATTTTCAAAAGTGCTAATACAGACTTTAGAAAAAAGGTATCTATTAGTATTAACATATTATTCAATAATAATTATTGCTGGATTAAAATAAATTTACCAGTAAATAAGACACAGACGCCAGATAGAGTAAACTAATTGTGAAGTAACTCAAAGGCTGCATTAGGGATGATGACAAGGTCAAAGATTAGCAGATTTTTTAAATAAAATAAAGATATAACGGTAAAAAATAAGTATTTCCAAAATTTCAGCTTGATAACTTTTGTATTTTTTTTGTTATGAGCCTTCAAAGTTAGATATATAAGTCGATTTTTTATATAAATTAACTAAATATTTATTTACTATTCGATAACTTATGCAATTAAAAGCAACTTTTGTCATGAAACCACTTTCATAAACGCAATATTTAATATACCTATTGAACGAAGTTCTCCCCCGATGCGTATAGACTACAAAAGAGTGACGTCATAATTTCGTAGCACTTTGTAGAGCACTTCGGGTAGGACTATTTTATTAGATTTTTGAATTGTGATATCTTGGAAAGTTTTTAACCTAACAGAGTAATTCTTTAACCGATGTTTCTACTTTTGAATGATCCTTTAATTACCAAGAACTTCGATCAAATATTTCTGACCAAGAAGAAAAAGAATAGTCATCATGCCTTTATCTGCTAGCTGTCGTTAACGACTCCACCCGGATCCACTCTCCCACGACAATGATCCGACGACGCATCACGCAACGCACTAATACGCATAATATCATAAAATACGCGCGTAAAACATTGCGTCGTATCGTCACGATACGACGCGACACACCAAAGCAATATATATTATGTCGTCGATCTCGACAACGCAACGCAACGAAACGAAACAGAGCAATATATAGTCGTTGCTCTGATTGTATCGCCAGATAAATAGAGCCTTCGCTAATTTCTTTGATAAATTCTCTGGAATCATGTTCTCTGCTGTTTCCGATCATATTGAGATGGATGTATCAGGAGTTAACATGATAAATATAAAATCAAAGTACCATTACATTGCATTGCAACATTATGTACCTTATAAAGTCGTAACTACCCCCACTTTCAACGTAAAATGGACTGAAACTTATCACATTAAAGTTGGAATTAGCTCGGTGGGGTGATGGTTAAGTCTTTTCTTAACATCGTAATGTTCTGGTCAGTAGCGAGGGAGCAAAAACGGCCGCAGACGAGGACGACATTCTTCAGGGTTTGCCATCCCGGGACTGGTCTAAGGATTGTTAGAATGACTCAAATGTTCGTGCTATATGAGCTGATTTCTTGTTAGCTACAAGAAACTGAATGCCTGAAAACAGAGGTCATAATGTCATGCGTCCAAAGCTATTAGAATTTTTTAGTTACTAAACAGAAAGCAAAAATGATATTAAAGGTTTCCATTTTTCATGATCCATCAACTACTGGAATGATGAAGTAGACGCAATGAAAGAAATGAGGAAGACCATGCCACTTTCTCTATTTAGCCCTAATGTTCTATACAGATCGAGAAGAATCGTTATCACTCCATTGTATCGTAGCATTCGTAGAGAATATTCTTTGAGTCCGTTTGATGGATAGACAAAATTTTAAAGAAGGATTAACGGTGCACTCAGAGACATTTAATGATGATTAAAATTCAATTTAATAAAAAGTTTGACAGATAATAATGGTGCTTATGTCAAAATCTTCATTTAATTACAGAACAGACGAACAGTACTTCATGTTCGTTTCTGAGTGCGGCAATAAGTATTAAGCACTGATGCTACTTAAATCTTTCATGCGTATGAAATATTAATTTGCTTCTCGATCTTTGCATCGACCGAGACAAGTACAGAGTTTAGCAAAATTTCTTTCTATCCCTCGAACGAACTTTATAATAACTTACTTATATCTTATTAACTTAAGGTGGTTATTGTGACGTCATCAATCAAGAATTCAGCATGTTTGGTCCTTCGATGACATTGTATGATAAGGTGTCAAGTTTCAAGAGTGCGCCGACGAATTTGGTAATTTCAATAATTATATATCTGTATGGATAAACTGCAAGGTGGGAACTAGGGTCGTGCTGCTTGTGGTACTAATATCGATAAAACGGTCCTAAAAAATCAAATTGGCAATCATTGCATGAAAAGACAAAAGTCATCGATAGCCTTTGGTTAAGTTTAAGGGGAAGTTGGAATACCTCTTACTACTCCTGCGTTTATTTTCTAATTTCGTTGCGAATCTCAAGACAGCTTTAGTTTGTCGTTCAGGTACCCCCTGAGGTCATATCAAATGGTTTACATAGTTGGGGTCACTAGAGTTGCTATGGTGGAAATATGTTGTGGGCCAATTTCTTGTAAAAAGAAGCCTCTGTAGCTTACTGCACACTCATTCTTTACATTTTCTAACATCTTTATTCAATTGCAGATAATTTAGTAAGGGCGAGAAATTACTTGCTTCATGCTTGCAATAGTTTGTAAAGAAAGTAATAATAATAATATGACATGATTGCATGGTAAACCAGTAACAGTAATAATAATTTTATAATCACATTTGTAATGAAAGTTCTACTTTCATTACAAATATTAGACAAAATACTCTTACTTATGTCATTACTAATTGGTACACCTTGTTTCATTTTTCTAGTTCAATTTATGTTTTACATATTTTGCTAACATTTTGAAATTGGTTCTGAACGGTTTAAAAAAGTAATATTAACTCGCCAATCGATACATTTCAATAGATTTAAGTCGATAATCGTTTTCGCAGCACTATATCTGCGGACTGGTTTAGTGGCCTTGAGGAGAAATGCCGCAGCGAAAGTTCCGAACTGACCCACGCCAGGTATACTGGGGTTTCATACTCACTGCGGTAGAGCTTCATACTGACTGCGATAGGGCCTGCTGGCCAAAGAGTTTCCTGCAGTGTGATGTATAGTATCATATACTGACTGCGGTAGAACTTCATACTAACCGCGGCATAAAGAATGAGTTATTGTCATGCTGAATGAGTCGGTAAAATACTCTGTGTCATACTGACTACTGATTGCGATAAGAGTTTCATGCTGACTGCGGTAGAGTTTCATATTGACTGCGGTAGAGTTTTATACAAACTACGGTAGAGCTTTATACTGACTGCGTTAGAGTTTTATACAGACTGAGTTAAAACTATACCTAACTCATTCTGTATAAAACTTTATACAGAATGTGTTAGACTCATACTGATTGCGATACAGTTTTATACTGAATGCGGTTGTGTTTTGTACTGACTGCGATAGAATGTCATACTGACTGCGGTAGATCTGCATACTGACTGGCATAGAGCTTCTAAGAATGAGGTTGAGTTTCCTAAAGTATAGTTTCATAGCTATTACAATAGAGATTCATATAGACTGCTAGAGCCTTTAAAAATTGTTGAATGATATACAATTATGTAAATATATATTAAGTATACTCGCAGTGAAGGTTCTACGTTGATTGCAATTTGCTATGGTACCTTTATATTATTATTGTGATTCAGGCAGTCGGCAGGCAGCAGAACATTTCAGTTCAGTCATTATAGGAGGTAGTCATCAAAACGCTACTGGGCAATAAAATTAATTTACAACACGCAGAAATTAACTTGGCACTTCAGCTTCCATAGAGTTTCCTTAGAAAGCGGTGCCTACTTAATTTCTTCGTATTATATGCGTGTTTCACACTTACATTTATTGTTGAAATTATTTATTGCAATTTGATTCGCAGTTGTGTCTATATAAATGCACTAGCTAATAAAATCTATAGTTTCCTAAGGTGTTACTAGTCATAAATGCAATCACATTGGCTCATGCTGGACAAATTGGCAGGCGATTACGATTTACGAACCGTAGAGGCATAGACGTCTTTAATTGTCAAAGATTAACGCATATATAATTCCTACTGTAGACAGATTGCGCAATATTGATGGCAATCATGGTTTATCCTTCGTGGGGCAACGTGAGGAGCAAAGAGAATATAAACTACGTAACAGTGAGGAGGGGCTTTAATGGCCAACTGCACCAAAATCTCGAGTACAACTAGTAATTAGGTTATTTTTTTTTCGAGTAAGAAGAATGTAATTGTATCTCAAGCCATAATATGGCGTTTTGTAGCAAAACCATTAGCAAAAGGGACATAGCTTAGTAAACTATGATTATTTCCCCCAGTCAAAGACTTAACTATAGTTTAACCAGCAACTTTAACAGTTCGCGATAAACAATTAAAACAAAATCAGAGCAAATGCTACAGTCATTATGTACTATTTTCTACGGCAAATTCACTCTTATAAAACAATGAGGAGGGCACAAATAATTTTAAAGTAAGGATATGTCTCTACTGATCACATTTTTGATTTGGAAAAAGGGAGGATTCCTAGAAGGCAGCTTCCTTTAGTCTCAACAAACAAGTGACATTGGCCCCAAGGGGACATTCATATTGGAGACATTGTAACGCTTCGAACAGGCCCGTCCTTACGACAGTAACATATGAATCAAGAAGCTCTACATTTCACGGTGCTTGACCAAGGGCAATTAAAAGGTATTTAATGATACCTTATCGTGAGATCTTCAGTTTGAAGTGTAACAGTTACTTGTGAATATAGGCGAGCCACTTTTGTTCTCTATAAGGTCATTATGGCAAAAAATACGTTTAATTATGGCTATAGTCTTCAACTGAGTAAGTCCTTAATGTAAAGTCAATATAGTAGAGGCTAGATTGCCAAGATAAAAACAATTGTAGTCCTTAATAGAGTTTTGTAACTTTTTGAGAGAATGTAACACAGATTTTATTGATGCGTTTAGCTAGTATGTTATACCGTATACGTCTATGGTTGCCCATCATCGAAGTTGATCGTGAATGCTGCAGACAGCTTCGCAATCATGTTGAAAATCATTGTTCTTCATGGCTCGACGTAAATAGAGTTCTTTAGATCAGTGTTTCTTAACCTTTTCAGCCACGGACCCCTAGGAAATCGAGCACAGTTTTCACGGACCCCCTTTATAAAATTAATAAAATAAACATCAAAAAATAGGATTATGTATGGGTCCATAACCCCCATACATATAATCGCGGAACTTCAGGGGTCCGCGGACGACAGGTTGGGTAACACTGCTTCAAATTATATGCGTATATGTAATTATGTATACGTATATAGACGACTTGAGACGTATTCCCATTTCCCATCCTCAATTTAATGCAGACTAAATTACGGACAAAACCAAGTATTGCATAAAAAGCGCATTCGCTGCCTGCATATTCCTTTCTCTCGCTGTGAATGAACTAAAAGTACATACAAATCAATTCGGAATCGAAGTCACGCTGTGGTGCGCGGCGTAATAGCCAGCTAACTAAACGCCGAGCTTTTTCCAAGCTCATTCAACTTTTTGCAATCGTAAAGATTATTTTATCTATTTAATAGGTGAAATCATTTTGCAGGGACCCTTGTGTATTTGATGTTGTATTGTCTTGCGCAGACATTATTTGGCCTATGTACCTACTAGCTATAGCCGCAATACACTATGCATAGGTATTACTAAGTTTTTAAGACTTGGAGTCATGAGAAAGGAAGCCTCGAATCTTGTTTTGATTCTAGATTACTTTTCTCATGACCCAATCTTCTTCGCGATCATCTCAGGACTTACTATTCATACAACTGTATGTATCCTAGATGTTATGGTGCATACCATACATAAATGAGGGCGTTATGGTGTGTCATGATGTCCAAGGCAATCGCCACGGGGTAGGCAGAAGGGGGAGCAGTCCCCCCCCCTCTCCCCCTCTAGAGATCAAATGTAGTAAAGTTTCATACATTGATATTTGATATTGATGTTAGAACCGTTCTTATTACAATCGTCATCGAGGCAAAGACTTACAAAGTGTAACGCTTCATGCTCTCGACTGTACCAGGCGTTCATATTTTTTTGTCCTCCATAATATTGCCCCATTGCATCCCCCTTAGTCATTTAAGCTGGCGACGCCCTTGATGATGTCTCAGTTACCTGCTGCATGAACCCTAACATCGGCGAGGGGCATTTTACTTCGCCACCCCTGCATCAGATACTACAGAATGCTGCTCCATGTCTTATGGTAGCTAGTAAATTTGCCACGTAACACGTTTTACCGCGTCCTTTCGTTAGACACTCTACATCCTAAGTTTGATTTTCAGAATACTGTCTTTGCATTGCATGAGCTTACTCTAAGTCCTAGACCATAACCATGACCATGGCGGCGCGTTACTCAGCCGCCACGTCTCACCGCATTAGATTATACAGCCTAGGCAGCAGGCTTGAATTCCAGAATGCTGTCGCGCGGCGTGTTGTGGGGGGTAGGGGGCGCGGGCGTGCACTTATTCTAAGTTTTTCTCAGGCGCGTTAGAACCGGTCGGGAGCATTGCACTGGCCGCTCGCCGCTAATCTCGACCTAAACATCCATTCATCTTCGTCCACACGCGAATGTGATACTGCAAATTTACACTTTGACACACTCTGAGATATAAAAAATACATTTATACGTCACTAGATGACGCCCGCAACTCCGCCGCGCCGAATTTGGTTCGCGCGGAATCCGTAAATTTTTCGCAACAATAACTATCCTGACCATGTCCTTTCTCGTCTTCATGCAGACAGTCATATCACATTTTGACTTTTATTAGTATGGATCAATTGTACTCTTTTTGATCATCGGCACAATGGCCAAGACAGTAAAGCCGGGTGCGTATTCCACAATTGAATTTAACCGTACCTCATCAAAGCGTCATTCGCTGATAACGTGATTGGAAACACGTTAATAAACCGACTTCAAAAAAGAAGTGGGTTCTCTGTTCGGATATGGATAGTTCTCATTGGTGTCGCTGTATAGCTCCAAACTCTTTTTTTAACCATAAACTTCTGAGTTCTGGTTCTCTCATTACCTTGAGATTGATATTTTAAATTTTTAAACTGAAAGCACTACTTTAAGTTTTTTAATTTATAGCTTCCATCAGAGATCCTATTAATTATAATTGTTAATATAACTACATGAAGCTAATTATACAGTAATATTTGCTCTCGCATAACAAGGTAGGTAATATATAAAAATTGCAAATTTAATTGGGTAATAATTAAGCGTTGCAAATTTGAGGTTATATTTTCAAGATGGCGCCTTTCTCTATGGTTGTAATGGCGGTTGTAGCGCGGTCATGTCGGAATCATTGACTTCGCTCAGTTATGCTGCTTAGACTGGCTTAGACCTGGCCTGTGACACTCACCGTGTTTCATGTCTATGTTTTACATAGCTTCGACAGAAATAAGCTTACTTGTTCAGTACATAAGGTAGAGCTGCAGACCACGTCTTTCGGAAATTATGAGTTATGTATTATATAAATAAGTTTGCCGAGACCTATTAGCAAATTGATTCTACTATTATGGAAGAATAAATTTGATAATATTCAGATATGTTTTTAGACAATGTAGAGACGTAACCAAAAGCTACATCCTGTAGCGCTTAAATACTACTTAACCGAAACAATATCATCATTTGACTGATTTAAAATCAAAATGACAAAATAAGAAACACATAAAATTTTTGACATTTTAATAAAATTTTGTGCTTCGATTTGCAGTTTGAACTTTAGGCATAGCAAAACGACAATCTCATGACGCAAAACATCTTTTAATCCCGTTAAAAGTGGACAGCCTCCCTCCTATCTATACCTGCGCACACGCATAACTCACGCGTCAAAACGCCCAGACAAACGAGTCTTAACATAGTAAGCTAAGCGACATTTACCGCGTTAATCGCCAGCATTAACCTTTACTAGTTAGCGCGAACGCAGGTGTAACCGCCTGAATGGAGGGTGGTTTTTTAGATTTTAATGTCAGCCATCATTTTATGGGTCACCGTATTAAGTTACTGTAACGTAAACTCGCTATTTTTAGATGGAATGTAACGTTTTTCAGTGTTTTCTAAACGTAACAATTCTTATTTTGAATGTACATTATTGATAATAATTATTCTAAGTTGTCATTCATTACTTGTTCTTACCCCAAACAATCTAGGTTTAGTCTTGAGAAATCCGGACTTAGGGTATATTTAAAGTGTGCATTAATTTTCTTTTAATGCGGTCCTTAAAAGTTGAAATATTTGAAAATTTTAATCTTTAGGAAGTTGCTACATGGAAAAGACTTCAACGCGAGGCGTAGCCTAAAATATTTACTGTCCATCATGTTATGTAGCCTTTTTCCAGTTCATGTATAACATAATATATTTACATAGGATTAATACCTTTTTATATTACCTACGTACTTTTATGATTAGAATAATTAAAATCTGGCAAAGAAGCACAGCTATTTATGTGGCTAATACTGATTATATTATGGTCCAAACCAAATGGAGAGATACATGCAAAACTTGATAATAAAAGCCAAAGTTTGTATTAATTTTGTGAGAATCTTCGTGGCTTGGACCACAGGCGATTTAATGAAATGGAGCAATGTAGCTATCAATTACATTAAATAGACTTCAGCCTGATCATCAGTCCAGTCCCGTTTTCACACAACAATGTATTGTGTTTTTTATTAAATTAATAGACGCATTGTGTCACTGCGCCCGCGGAGATAAAAATGGAGAAAAAATATGGCGGGTTCAGTAAACCTCACTCCTAGATCCTTATTTGTAAACAGCGGTAGCGGTAGGTGCGCTATACACTGACGGGCAAGATATTCGAACTTCTATGCTTTTTTATGTTATAGGTTAATGAGACCAATTTAGTGATGTCACTACTCAATATTATGCATCTTGGATAATATATTATACGTTGTACGAGTCCTTGTCTTGTATTAACAGTGCCAACTATATGGGGTGACTACCCCCTAAACATGGATTAGTTTCTAGCCTAACTATAAGATTTCAAAAATGTTTCAATCCGAGGGTTCTGGCAAGGATCCGGCATACGGCGCAATATTTATCAAACCTTCATACATTATACTGTGAAATTCTAAAAAGGGCATGGCATTTGGCAAAATCCGAATCAATCTGAGATAGTCAATGAAGTTGCGAGCTCGATTTTAATAAAACTACAACTGCATTATACTGGGACATTCAATTCTCAGCCGGGAATATTGCGATGCATTTACAGGATTTTTGTGCTTTGTTTGAGCTAGTAGATGGAATCATTTGTAGGCACTTGGATCCATCGACACAATAAACGGCCAACATCATTGCGGCCATCATTAATTAATCTTGCAATAAATATTATATCGCGTTGCATCTTCAGCATTTTGTACTAGCTACTTCCATTATAGGATATATTACAGCCCACACTGTGACACGGGGCTACACTGCACTATTTTTGCCCGTCTTGTTCTGGCTCGCTATCTCGGCTCTAGCCGCAGATCCTCGACAATATTTTGTAATTTATAATAGGCATTAATATTTAATGCGACTAGAGCGGTGCGACCGGTGTGTGTTTATATTCGACCGTAGTTTTGGGCCCAAGCCGAAGCCGATCTATCGGTTGTAATCTTCGGCAATGGCAGAGCCGAAAGCTGGATGTTTAACATTTCTAAAAATTTTTATTCCTACTTGAGGTTTGAAAATAAAATTGTAAAAGTTTTATATTTCGACTGTTACTTTATTAGTTCGGGTAACTAACTGCAGTTGTTAATTTGGACATCTATTTTCTTGGCAGTGAACGGCCGAACCTTCAGCTTCCATCGTGAGTTCATATAGAAGCCGAAAGTTACGCCGAACATCAAACATGGTTATTTTGGCCGAAGGTAGCGAAAGCCGTAGCCACGGTCTGACACTAGTTTATATGTAGGCGATCAACATGCCCGACAATATTGATATAGGTACTAAATCATCTAGGTCTAGAACCTACTACCTAGGTCCTAGATAGAGTACATAAAAGGGCACCGTTAGGTACTAATATCCCGGTTATAATATTACTATCTAGAATCTAGATCTACAATCGCAATCAATGACTGAACGGAAATCATACATCTGAGGCTGAGGGTAAGAAAACATTTTGTAACTAAAAAAATTGGAGTCAAAACTGCCCTTTTAGAGCAATCGCGAAATGTCTTTGTGGTGTGCATTATACTAGCATGTAGTATCTAGTTTTGCAAACGAAAATTAGATTACTTACCTTCAGATATTAAATTTTGTTAAGTATGCTATAAAAGCATACTTAACAAAAGTAAAACTTAAATAAATACATATTATTTTTGAATTGACCGTCTGGCGGTTTGGGTATGAGACATCCCAACATAATGAAATAGGTACAATCATTTTCCTTCATTTTTCATGATGAATGGGTTATGGGCTTCAATTTTTACGTACGTTTATGTAGTTTTGCCCAGTCATATGATTGAATGGACTGTCGTTGTACATCCTTAATTAAAATTACTTAATTCTCTATTGAAATTATTATCTAAAGGATTGTATCTTTACGTAAGGTAAGCTCTTTTGAAACAAAACGTTCCAAGTTGATTTCTAATTCATATAAAGTGCAATGGGAGTTAACGTCCTAAGTCCTAGAGGTGTTTTTCTATTTGTTCTGTTTGTCCCCGAAGCGGGGAGCGAGGGGGTAGTCGGGGCTGGGGACCGGTTGTAAGCGAGCGTGCGAACAAACTGGGCGCGGGTGTTATGACAAACGCATTGACTTTTTATCGACACATACCTATAAGCTAGCACTCGGAGACTTGACTGCCTAACTAGACTAACTCAGAGACGAATATTATTTAACTGTTATTAAATTAAGATTTTGACATAAACCCCATAAGTTATCTTTTAATGACGATTTCGATATAACCAAAAGGTGATTTTGAGAGTGATAGAAAGTTTTAGTTCTACAGCATTCACCGTCGTACTAAGAGAGATTTAACTATGATTAACCTTCAATTTAATGAAGAGTTTGACAGATATTGTATAGGGCTTATGTCAAATTTTTGAATTAATTACATTTAAGTAATTAACGTTCCACTCTGAGTGCGGCAGTCAGAAAGATGTAATGTTAACTTAGCTTTAATTTAATGAATGAAGATTTTGACATAAACTCCACACTTTTTCGGTCAAATTACTGTAGTGATCGCTATATATTATATTATTAGTGTGCGGCAGTAATAGATGGTACTTTTTGGAGAAAATGAAATTAAGCCAAAATGGCAATATTTATAAGGCTCACTTGGTTAAAGTAAACACTAGCTTTTGAAACAAGTATAATGCTATTTCTTTCATTCATTGTATATTTTATGACAGAAATGGCATGATATTTTAACAAAGAGTTAATTTTATCTCGGACCGGTGCATGTGTGCTTCTAAAACTTGTTTAATAATAGATCTAGCATTTCTTGCAAAGAAAGCGCGCAGGTATAAAAGGTGGAAAGAAAGCACAATTGATTAAAGTCATTTATTACATCAAATGCATTGCATTGTGGTTTAGTCGATAAATAATGTCGGTGTAATAACATGGTCGTACCTGTATATTGTCACTAGTTATACACTATCATACAATGTTCCCCAAACATATACACGCCAAAAACTATACTGGATGTGTCTTTGCTAATCTACTGCCGAAAAAAAACAAGAAAAAAAAGTTTATGGGATCTCCATTTTTAAAAATGACAGAATGTGTTTTTTTATCTAAGTACGTTTAAATATCGTAAATTGTGCTCAGTGCTTTTGACGTGTACCTGTTCTCAGCTATTTTAAGATAGACATATTTATTATTTATCCTATTGGAATATACGGAAAGTGGAATAAATATATCTCCGTAAATATATCAATTTTACAATGATAAGCTAGAAAGGAATGAATGAGGCGTACATAAGACTCTTCTTTGGCGAACATATACTAGATATCGAAAATAAATTGTACTTTGCAGGCGAGTAATACTCATGAATAAAAGAAAAATAATTTAACTACAGACTTCAAAATTTTGAAGAATTTCTCTAATATTCAGTTGCAAATATTTCTAATGAAATACTATACAGTAGTTTAAATTTCCAAAAACCATACTTTAAAGTCTGCAGTTACATAAAACAGTTGTAAACCCAGTTTCTAATAAGAAACAACGAAAAATAATGCATGTAGAATAAAAATATAATTTCGTAGAATAAAAATATAATTTCATTACATTGAGTTAAATAAACATGAAGTCAAATCACTGGTGCAAGTCATAACCAATTACAATACAAACATTATAAAATAGCACCAATATCAAATATTAGCACGTAACGCTGGCAACATTAACTAGCAACGCAGAATCAAAACAACGCCATCTATGAAACGAAATGCATCCACATTTTTGTTATTACCAATTTATGATACAGTTACGATTACATTTTGCACCCTATTTTAAAATCACACATACCTAAAGTTATAAAATATACAGTATAGTGTAAGTAAATAGATATGTTAACATTTTTAAAACTTATTTATTTGCTATGGTAACATTTTTACTTTTTAATTTACTTAGAGCATAGTCAATATTATGCAGCCTTCTCTCGATGCACCAGTGGTAGTCGCGACTTTCTGAACCCAAAACTGGTCATGGAAAATTAAACCTAACTTCCCATTACACTAGTAAATATACCTACAATTATTTAAATGATTCACAAAAAAATCTTATTTGTCGTCATGGATGGAATAAAGTCATGAATTACACTAGAATATACTAAATTTTACCAGAGAAACTAAATTCATTTCACGTTTCTAGAACATGATTTGGATTTTATTATTTAGGAGCATTCTTAATTAATTTGTGCAACCCAAATTCTTTCGGAATACTCGACTAATAGTGTTGATTATGAAATATTTACTACAAATAAATATTATAATCATACATACCGTAATATATCGAGTTATATAAGCGACAAACTCTACTCTAGGATTAATGTAACACATAGTAGCTGCCATTAGAGATACATTATACAGAGTGCAATTAAACCTACCGGCCAAATTTTTTTAGGGCTTAGGTATCATTAGGAGAGTCCATTTAACCCATAGAATAGGGTGTTAATTTTTTTAAACAAACATTTTATCCCACTTAAAACCGTTGCAGAAAGGTCACTTCGCGGCGGTGGGTAGAGCGAGGGTGACACGGGGGGTGGTGCCAGCCGGGAGCGGAAGGCACGCGCCGGCGACGCGTAGTGTCCATTAATTGTGGTGTTTTTTAGGATAACTTTCGGAAGCTGTTTCTCAATATTTTAGTACTGAGTTATTATAAAAGAAAAAATACGTGTATTTTTATTTTAACAAGGACCAATATATCGAAATTTGTCCGTAAGGTTTAATTGCACCCTGTATAATTTTAAGAGCTGATTTACGTTCATATAGTATGCTGGCAACATTACTGGATTCTGTCGCTGGAACAAGACTGCATCAATGCTTCAATCCAGTCAAGCATCCATTGTTTACATTGAAGCAATGTTTATTCAGCACTGAATCAGTGATGCTAGTGCCAGTTACTGTACCAATGCAAATCAGCACCAAGTAAATCTGTAAATTATTTGTATCCAGCCACGATTACCACTAGTGATGAGTGTCTCATAGCCACTGACCTAGTCATTAGCTGAAAAATTTAGCGTAAAAACTCATAATCCTTGTAAATCATCTAACCTAGGCCATACGCGAATCCAAACAACATCATAACAATAAAACATAACATCCGTTAGAATATACAAACTACAACTTAAAAGAAATACGTCGCCAACTATAACACATCTAACTATTTGGTCTCATTTTAGTAATGGTCATACAACGGAATACAACTTATCATTAACGTTACATTAAATTAAACTCGTATATATTAATCTGTGATGTATAATATAATCTGTGTCCTTTTGGCGGGAAACTTGACAGTGACAGCGGCTGTCAGTGTCAAACTAGGGGGAGAACACTCGGAGGCTTCGGAGCAGTGTTGCCAGGACGTTGGCCAGGCATTCGGCTCGGAGGGCCAGTTGGCCTTCCAGCGTAGAATTCTCCTGGCCTGTTCCCTGTGTGGTCTTGGCGTTGTGATCATGTATAATCTGCGCCATTTCCGCTCCCGCTAAATCTTTGAACGCGGCTGTGACATCGTACACGCGTAATACTAGGTTCCTAGTCTGTAACGGTGCTGATGTGTGCCTGCCAAGTGCCTGAAAAAAATAGTGATGATTAATTCACTATATTTATTAACAACAATTGAAACTACATATTATTGATTTCATATGACATTAAAAAATTTATGCAGCTAGCTCAACACTAAAAACTGAGATTTTATATTAGAATTCTTGAATATTAGACGCCGTTTTGATGTGGTAACTCATACAATCGTCATTCACAACATTGTATAAAACAATGCAATATTAAAAAGAGCGTCAAATAGAAATAAAAAAAGTTATTAGCACCTGTGCAAGGTCAGCAAGTCGTCTCAGGGGCGTCAGACAGTCAGCGAGCGCGAGGGGTGCAGGGGGCCCCGCGGCTGCAGTTGCGGAGTTACCCGCGGGAGCGCCCAGTCCCGACCCTGGGCCTAGTGCCCCCACTAGCGCGCGGGAAGTTCCCACTAGCGATACTGCACATGATGTTAGCTCGCTGCGCGCACGCTGGAATTATAAAGTTTTATGTTTTTTAATATAATTAAAGGGAAAATATTCAGTTAGCAGTTGTTGCCGAAAACTTTGCTAAAAGCTCCAAGTTAAAGAATACTTGAAGGTCAGTTTATAATGAAAGATTGTTGTTATTATCCTAGTTACATAGTTTTGGTATAAAATTCCGATACGTTTAATTTTGTTATTTAAGCTCTTTATCTTGATGCTTTGGAAAGGCATTATCAGAGGCCCATTTTAAATCTAACATAAACTTATTCCTAACTTATTATGGAATTTACTTACCTGGAACTTAACTTCATCGATGTCCTCTCCGCCACCGTGCGCGTGCTGGTGTGAACACTTCTGCGCCACCTGGTGCAGTCGCGCCAGTAACCCGTCAACTGCCACTTCCGTCTTGCAGAGGAGGTTCTCTATAGAGATATGCCCGTTGTTGCCTAACTCCGGGAACTTTATTGAAGGCGGTGACGGGGGTGTAGGGATATCGTCTACGTCCTTGAACCGGACGTGGTTCTGGGACTTGGGAGTGGGCGTGGGACTGTCACTGTCTTTCCGGAATACTTTCCGGTCTGTAGGCGGCGAAAAAACTTTTTGGTCGGAGCCAGGAGCACCGTTGAGAATGTCCGGTCGGTTGTGGAACCGCCGGTTCATTTGAGGCGAGCAGAGAGATAATCCAGTGGACATATCCCGGTTTTTGAGTATCGTAGACTTCGTTTCGGAGTTGGAACGGATGTGTCTCGTTTGTAAAGTGGAGTACGGCTGTATATTGACTTTAACGCTTGGCTCTTCTGGTAGCGTTTCGTTCTCCAGATTCTTGTATGTGCTGAGATTTCGTTGGAGGTGCGGGGATCCTATGCTGGCTAATCTTTCTGATGTTCGCACAGGAGAGAGCTTGGCAGTCTTCATTCGTAACACTTCTATGCTAGGTACTGGTGGTAGGGGTGGTTTTTTGGGAGGTAGAAGTACGGTAGGTGGGGATAGAACCCTTTCCTGCGATCGGGGCGGTATTTGCGGTGGACCCATACCTGTGTTGGCCTCGCAGACTGCTTTGTAGGTTAGTTTCCTGTTGTTGAGCGTGCTAAATTGGTTGTTGGGTATTTCTACGACGCTCAATTCGTTGTTGGGACAAGTAAAGGAGTTCGACCTTGGCCGAGGCGCGGGCACTGGTGGTATTTTCGGTGGTCGCTGCGGCGGTTTTATTTCTGGTTTTCTCTTCGGAGGCGGTCTCACTTCGCACACGTCTGGTATGGAATCCGAGTTTTGTATTTGACCGATCTTTTCAGTTTCGTCGCTGCTTTCGTCGGATTTGTTTTTGTCTTTACTACAGCAGGAGAACATACCTTTTCTCTCGACAGTAGGATATTCTATAATATGCCCGTTGCCGTTGAGATGCTTATCATTAACCATACTCTTTCTTTTGCCTTTCGGTGAGTCTGATTTGGTTTGGTTTTTACTTTTATCTTTTAAGAGTAAACTATTTCTAGCGTCACTGAGACCTTTTGAATTAAACATATTCCTAATTTCACTCACACTAAGCGCTCCTCGCACTACTTCGCCGTTTGTATTTGTATCAGTTACTTTGCTAGTTTTTGATTCAATAGTAATCACGGGTTTGCGAGGTTGCGTTGAATTTGTGTTATTGATATCTAAAGTAGAATTATTAGAGCCCGGGGGAGGTGGTATGATATACGACATTATTTCCTCAGGGGTCAGTTCTACCGCCGGTGTTATTTTGACTGTCGGTGGTTGGACAGTAACGTTAGCTATGAATTCTTCTAAATCGTTACTTTTGGCTTCACTACTTTCCTTATCGTCAGCAAAGGACGGTGGAACTACTGGTAATACTTGAGGCACTTGAGTTGCGCAGTCTAACTCATCCGGAGTCAGCGGAGGGGGTATTAGCGTTAAATCTATAAGCTCGGCGTCATTATCTACCATACTTTCCTGGTAGAAACATGGAGATTCTGTATTTTCTTCCTTGCTACTCTTTTCTCTAAGTTGTTTCAGATATTCTTTTAAGTTAGGTTCCTTATTATCTATAGCTACGTCAGGGGTGTGTAGACCGAAGCTTGTTCTGTTGGCCTTACTACTTGTTTTATTTTGGTGTTTCCTTATTGGACTACTCGTGGGTGTATACGATGAATCATTATCACTTTCGGAGTAGCCCATGTCGTTATTCAAAGCTAAGAGTGCATCAGTAAGTCCACAATTGTTGAGTATAGCACTAAGACCCTGAGATTGTCTGTTCGTTAAGTCTGTATTGCAGTCTTTTTTAACTTCACCAACACTTAGACCGCTCAGTCCCTGGTTAATAGTTTCAGTCAACAGAAGTAGGGAGTCGCTATGTTTCAATATACCAGGCGCATCATCTGCAGCTGACATTCTACTATTAACCGACTCCGTATCACTTTCTACTGGGTCCACGCAAGTTTCTCTACCGACTAATTCGTCCCTAAGTATACCGTCGTACCCGTTTTCGGCGTAAACATCACAGTTTTCAGTCAAATATTGTTCGGAGTTTTCTACTAATTTCTGCATTTCGGCTACCCTACGTAACACTGCCTCATTCTTAGCTTCTACTAGTCGCGGATGGCCGCCAGCATTTTCTAACAGTTCCATAGACAGTACGCTTTGTAAGTCAAATCCCATGCCGTCATCCAAATAACAGGTTTCGTTTGGATCGAACAGTTTAAAGTCGTCGTTAAGTTTGTGCTTCTCGAAATCTGGTTCAGAAATACTTTTAGGTTCGTATCCTATTAGGGGGCTATTCGAATGATTTCTATTTGATATTGTAGTATTCATGTTATCATCTAGATTTGATTTCATGTCGGGTGTTGAGTGGTAGGGTGGGGGCATCGTGAATATCGCGAAGTGTTTCTTAGAGACTACTGTAGGATCCTCGTGATGCAAGTAGCTCCATTTCGTTGGAACTACGTTGTGTTGAGATACATATGGCGGTGCTGGAAAAAAAAACTATCATCAGCACTTTTTGTGGATTTTAAGATGACTGATATGCATAACATTAACATCAGAGTTGTTAATCCTCAGGAATAACAGGGTTGTTTATCCAAAGTACAAGTATTTTTTAGAAAGTTAAAAAATATTTACCTATATCCTCAGTGATGGGTTCTCTCTCAAGCTCCACATTCAATTCTTGACCCGTCGTGAGGCGGTAATACCTGAAATTGAAAAGTCAAGGCTCAACTAGATACTTAGTTCGAAACAAGAAATACTGGCACTAATTAAATATAATTTCAAGTAAACTGGTATGTCCGAAGTTTTTGGTGGAGATTACGGTTTCCTTTAAGCTTATACTTAGGAAACTAACCACAAATGTGACGTTGTAAAACATCTTTAAATTTTTTTTCATGTTTATTTTTAAGTTTCTAATTGCATGTCTATCACCGAGTCAGCTAACTGACACACAGCTAACTGACAGACTGACAGACTCACCCGGCCACAGCGAGCGGCATCTCGGCGGCGTCTCGCTCGTCCATCACTAGCGCCAGCTCGCGCGAGTGAGATAGCAATATCCGCACGTCCGCCCCGCCCCCGCCCGCTCCCCGCACCTTTATACCCTCCACTTCCTCGAACTCGGCTATGGGCTGAGGCTGGAATAGATGGATAAAATATTTAGTGCGCAATATCGACAAAATTCTTACTTGAACGCGCCTTTACACTTTTCCCTTAAACTAGAACGCGTCAAAATATGTAAAGACAAATAAAATTACCGAATCATCTACGTGGTCAAGCAAGTTAATAACATGAAAATACGTGTGCAAGTATGTTATGCTGTTATTTTTTATTGTATGTAAGGTCATCGGCAAATGTTCTGAAAAATAATAATTTATAACTGCAGCTAATATTTTCATCACATATCGGTACGCATTCTGCACGCAAATGCGAGGACGTTCAATACTTACAGGCAAGTACAAAATTCGTACGCTAGAGCGTGCGGTACGCAACGTCATACACAATAATACAGTCGTATCATGGCTACTCATGATTTTCACACGTTCACGAATACATTTTAGCTTTGAAACGTGCTGGTAACAGTAACAATACTCACAGGAGCGCCCCTGCTCAGTATATGCGCGAGGCCGAGCCGCGGCGACACCAGCAGCACTCTGTCGGGGCGCGCGCAGCTGAAACACTTCGCGCCGTAGCTCGGCAGACCGCCCACTATGTCCAGGTAGTGGAGTTTCGCCTGGAAACAAGATTTAATGACGGCGGTTTAATGACAGTTAAAACAAGATGGCGTCTATATAACCATAGTTTAATGACAGTTAAACAAATATGATATATTTACTGCGGTTTGAATATTATTTTGGAAATAGTTTTAAGGCCTTTAGCCATCGTTAAAGATGGTACGGACATCGGACGCAAACTTGTTTTTGGAGCATAGCTGCCATCTATCTTTAATAATAATTTAAAAAAAAATCCACTGTGTATACCGACGTGTGTTTTATCTTGTTTCGGTCGGTCTCTTACTGGTTGTAATTAGGATTATCCCCAAACCAAATATATATATATAGTCTAGCTACACCACTGACCTGCAGCTGTGTGAGCTGCTTATTTGGGCCGGTCATCTGCTGATGCTGCTTCAGGAAATGTGCCAGCAGCCGCCGCAGCTCCTTTCTTTTCATACCCTCGGCCAGGCTGCCTGGGATCAGACGCTCTAGACCGAACTCGCGCCTGAAACGTAAAAAAATATAAAAAAACATCTAACATCGTTTCAGTTTGGCAGCGGCACGGTGTTTGTGTGCTTGCGACTAGACGTATGCGAATTATAATTGCATAAGTTGATATAAAATGCTATGCACTAGCTTTATCGCGGCAGTCCCCGAGTGTCACACGCATTTCGTTATATTTATCTTAATAAACAACACCGCCATCTAGCGTCAAACACTAAAACTGTAAACGCAGGACCACAAACTCAATTTACGTCAATAGATGGCGCTGTGCGTCACAACAAATAACATTACGATAATGGCGAGGGTGCACGCCGCACGGTGTAATGTAATTATGTAAATTGGTGAATACGGCCATTTGCACTTTTGATTTTTGTAATTTGCCAATCCTCAGTAAGCGGGAACAAGGTTTTTACAACATCGCAATGAAATGGAAATGAGGTTTTCACCCCTCGTCTAATGTTTACATATTTAGCGGTTTGTTTACTGATAAAACAATTTAGACCATGTATATTTATGGCTTCGTATTCGCATCATGATCGAGTCGATTACTAGTTACTACCTTTATTACGTTTTGTAAGCGGCTATGTAACAATTTGTTACGGCTGTAAAACTGAAAAAGTGTAACAAAAACAAGGGACTGACCATAAGTAATATTTAGGTAAAACGCCTTTAAGACTAGGATAAAATTTACCACCCGTACATGTTTAGATTCACTAGGCATATTTAACGTGGACGGCCCACCCTAGAATGGTCCGAGACCATCCCGGGATAAGGCTGCGTTTCCACCAGAGATGTGTTGCGAGGGATGTGTTTTTAAGATCCAATAGAATCGCTGCGCTGAGCTAGGCCCCGGCAACGTCAAGTCAATGAACCGATTCTATTGGTTCTCAAAAACATATTCCTAGCAACACATCTCTGGTGGAAACGCACCCTTAGGGGCGTGCCACAAATCTGCTCTTAGTTCAGGACATCATACTGTCTATACTCACTTGACGTTCAGTTTGTTTGTGGCAATATTGTGCTATAGCGCAGCTCGGGCGCGCACCGCTCCTGTTGCACGTTACAGGACATCTTACTGTCTATACTCACTCTATGATTTTGACGTTCAGCTTGTGCGCGGCGATATTGTGCTGCAACGCCAGCTGATGCGCGTGTAACGCCGCGAGCCGCAACGCCGCGTCTGGTGCGAGTTCGGGCGCACACCGCTCCTGTTGCACGTCGTTACAGGATTGCACGTAGAGGTAGTCTAGAGCGGAGAGATCGCGAGCAGCGAGGTCGGCAGCACAACGCGGCATGAACGCGACGCGGAAGAGGCAGCGCATCTTGTGGGAGCCGGGACGAGCTGCTATCTGGAATTGTGAAAATTCCATTTTAATAGACTAATCTGCAGGGTGATTATGTATATTACGACAGCGCATTGCTGTGAACATGAGTTTAACAAAAATGATATATAGGTCTACCAGAATCTGATGGCAAAAAGTGAGAAAATAAATTGACTCTAGCAATACCGGGGTAGTTGGAATAAAACATTTTGATCCTTTTTTTTTCTTATAGCGGCTGATTCTGTGTGTTAAACAAGCAAATATAAAAATTAATCCAATGATCAAGGATATTTTTTGAAAATCTGGTGTCAAAAATTGCCATCAGATTCTGGTAGACCTAGCACGATATTAATTGTCTGTCAAAATATTTTTGTAACAGACAGCTAATATTGCATAATGCTGTCCTGTTGTATTGCTGTCGCAAGATTGTCGTAATATATAATAGGATTTCGACGCATGTATCACTAAAGTAAAAAGCATTTTTATAGACTCTTAGGTTCTTACAAAGTTCGTAAAAACTTCATAACCCTTGGGACGCAGCGTAGGTGATATTAAACATGGCCCGTCGGTCAAAACTTCATAGCTTAATAGAGTTTTAATGGCCGCTAGGGGACACTTAAGTTAAGGTGCGGTTGGTGAAACATTTGGTACCTAAAATTGAAAAAACGATATATATCGGCTTATATTATTAGTCTATGAATGACGTAAATCCAAATAAATATTTTTTAGCTAGTATGACGTGTTTCTCTATTTGCTTTCTAATATCAATTTTAAATTTTTACGTTTAGAAATGTGCTAGTCGATACAACATGCCTATTGTAAGAATTATCAGTTTATCCTTACCCTAGCCAACGACTCCTTCGGATCCAGCAACGTCAGCTTATTCCGCCTCAGACTTTTCACATGTTCCACGACAAGCGAGAAGTGTTCGCCCGCGGTGATGCACAGCTTGTCGCGCAGACTGGCGACAACGTCCGCGACAGTTGTCGTCGCGTCGTACTTGAACGACTTGGTCTGCCCGTTCTCGAGGAACACTTTGAGTACGTTCGCCATTGGGGGTAGACAGAGATCGCCGAGGGAGAAGGCTGAGGGCTGAAATAGTAGGATTTTTTTATTAGGATACATTTTACCATATATATCTGGGTTAAGACTTAAATTTTGAAGCTATACAAACACTACATACTTCCCTATGTAAGTAGCGATAGGTAAGTACGTAAACAGCACCCGTAGCACGGCTACAGTAGAAATACGAAAGTATAGACAAACAGCGGAGATAAACTGAAGGTGCCGCTCCGATCTTTACCGCCGCTAGCCGCGATCGACAAAAAATCAAATACAATGCCACTTTATGACATAGACTATAGTCCTAAAAATTCAAATAAAACCCTACTTTATGACGTAGACTATAGTCTATGTCATAAAGTGGCATTTTAATTGAATTTTTGTCGATCGCGGCTAGCAGCGGTAAAGATCGGAGCGGCACCTTCAGTTTATTTCCGCTGTTTGTCTATAGGTACTTTCGTATTTCTACTGTAGCCATGCTACGGGTGCAGATGGATGGATGCATATCTATCATCCGCATATTTTGAGAGTTAAGATAAAGAGGTTTCGTAGAGAGAATCATAGTGGAAAAATCATCTTTGTCTAGAACATTAAATATGTAAACTTGTAATTATTATTATTATCGTATTTTGCGGTTACTTAAATTTTATCAATTTCTATGGGGAAATTGGCGAACAACGCTCTCAACTAGACAACTCACCGGATACATAGGCGCGCCGTTTAACTGTACAGAGTCAGCAAATCTAACGCGGGGCGGCCTTGCGCGCAGTCTCGCGCGTTTCGTCGCGGACAGGAACGCGGAGCGACGCACGAGGTTGCCCGTACGCGCAGGCTGACAAACGCGTAACGTTACGCGGTCGGTGCACGCGCGCACGGCAGAGATGACGTGCTCGCGCGCTGCCGTGCTCACATCCTCGCCGTTTACACACAGGATCTGGTCGCCGGGTTCCAGCTGGAGTTGGAAATAGGGGGTATGAGGTTATAGTCTTGATATAATAATTATTTCTTATTGCTTTTCATGAAGAAAACAAAAATCTCCTTTAATGAAGGTGTGTGCGGAACCGAATATCCACTGCATAATATATATATGTATATATAATAAAGTATAGAGTACAGACAGTAGCAACAGCAATGAGCAATGTAGAGTTAGTGCTGTACCTGTCCAATGTCCCATCAGAGAAATTGATTCGTCCAGTCAACGTTGGTCTTGCTCTTTCGCCTGGACTTGATATAACCCAGTTTGCGTGGATCCGCCATCTTTCTATGAATCAATTTCTCAGATAGTACGTTACACTGGCAATATGCTTCTTCGTCGATTTCGATTTCGATTAGAAACAAACAACTTTGAAACACGACTGGCATATAATATACCTAGTGCACAGCCAATGAGTAATGTAATATAAAACACACTTTTATATGACTTAGCAGCAACTTTAGAAGAGGCATTCCATACAATCGTCAGCACGAAAATGTGACACCCTCGAAATGAGTAAGCTCACTCATCTGTGATCTGAGAGCAGTGTGCATTAGGACGCCGTGACAGTCGGACGTGTTTAATACATTGATTACGTAAAATATGCATTGAAAGCGTAAAATGAGTGAAAGAGAAAGTAGTATATGCTATTACTGTAAGACAAAAAAGGACGACAATATTTTCTCGATACACATTTTGCATGCAAAAACATTGCTACAGTTTTGATGGCGTATGCCATATCCAAGTATTGACATCGTTGGCAATACAAACAAACTCTTACCTTCCCCACACTCGGCGAGTTGTCGGTCACGAATCTCACCAGCACGGGTTTCTCTGAGCCGGCCACGAACCCGAACCCCAGGTCGGGGTCCCGCGTCAGGACGACGTCGCGCGGCGCGGGCGGGGACTCGCACCCGCCGCCGACGGGCGCCACATACGTGGTCGTCTTGTTGACGTGGCTGTCAAGTTAAAGGTTGGTTAGATGAGTAGGGATGAGATAGAAGAACAGTTCTCGTGGCTGAGGAGAGTTAAAGGTGGATTAGATGAGAGGAGTTGAGATAGAAGAAGAATTAATGTGGCTGTAAAGGGTGAAACGTTAGAGGGTTAAAAAAAGTAAAACAAGACATGTTAGGCCTGTCACATCTCAGTGTGAGCACGTAAACTAAAGTCCAAACGGCAAATCGAGACAGCGCCCTTGTGTTTGAAATTCTATTTGCCACCAGGTGCCGCTATGTAGCCTTAGGCTGCCTTCATATTATGTTGCGGCGGTACCCGCGACATAATGTGAAGGCAGTCTTAGGGTCTATCGTGTCAAATAGGCATATTATCGTGACACATGGCAGCTACAACATACAAAAGGTATCGTAACTTTTGCAATGACTTGCTAAGAAAAGTAAAAAATAACTACGATAAAAACATTTTGGCAGTCGTTATCGGTGCGCCGCTAGGTTTGCACGTGCGCGTATTAAATCGTCTACGTGTTTATTCAGTGAGTACCTATCGAGCGAACTGCGCCCGCGCTCGCGCGAGGCGGTGTAAGTGTTGTTGATAATAGACCCTTCCGTCGTTTCTGACTACAGGGACGATGGAATCTCAACCGAGCTACTCGTCTGTTACCCAAACTGTCGCATTCCCCACCAAAGAACAAGCCGTTATCATAGATGCAGTTGACGACACCCCGATTAAAGAATATGCGTATGCATTTGGAAAAATAATTGATTCCACCCAAATAAGATTCCTGAGTCGAATGTCGAATAACAGAATCTGCGTTTTTGTGTCTTCCAAAGAAATTGCCGATGAGTTAGTAGACAAACATCAGTGCATTACAATAAATAATAAGAAATTACCTATTCGGCCTCTAATTACTAGGAACAAACGTATAATATTCTCCAACGTCTGTCCAATTATTCCACACACCATACTGGAGAAGAAATTGGCATAAGTGATCCCGGCTTTAGTCATATTTTAAGTTTTCGACGTCAAACGTACATACCTCCAGAGGACCTGAAAAAATTACCTGATCGTATGCAAATAGACTTCGACGGCAGCACATACTGGATATACTCCTCTTCGGTCTCCATGACCTGCTTTATTTGTAAAAAAGAGGGACATGTAGCCAGTAAATGTCCTGAAAATATAAACACCGCAAATAATATTTTACCTACCGAAATAAGTGACACAGCAAATATAGTTAGTTCAGATTTTCAAACGCTGGACTCCTTCAAAAGACCTCACCCACCCACAACTGAGTCGACCCACACTACTGATCACCCGAAAACCCAATTTACTGAAACTTTTGATTCGGAACAAATTTCAATGAGCGATACAGAGTCAGAGAATATGTCTGAGGACACTACCTACTTAAGTGACACGCTGTCATCAAAAGATTTGGCTAAGAATTTACGTAAAAAGAAGAAAACATCCTCATCTACTAGTAACCTGGTGGTAGCTGATTGGGAAAAGATAAATTCAATTATCACTTCGTCGCCTCACAACTACCCGATGGATCAATTGCAATTCAAGAGTTTTCTAGAAAATACCCACGGAGTTCAAGACATAAGTGTTATTTGTGATCAGTATTCTAAAGACCCTTCCACTATAGTTAAAATGTTGACGGATCTATATCCTCATTTCACTAATAGGAGTATTAAAAGTCGTATAACTCGTTTACAACGAAAACTTAAATTATTATATAAAATTAAAAATGTCTAGGTTAGATATACTTCAATGGAACGTGAACGGCTTTAATCGACGTAAACAAAGACTAAAAATTTTATTATCTGAATGGAACCCTAGTTGTATTTGCCTACAAGAATCTAATTTTAAAAATAATTATTGTCATCAAATTGCAGGTTATAATGCTATATATAAAAATAGAAATAATACTTCCTATGCAAGTGGTGGTGTAGTATCTTATATTAGGTCTAATATTTTTATATCAGAAGTAAATCTTAATACGAATTTAGAAGCCGTTGCCTGTATTATAAATTTTCCTACTAAAATTACTGTATGTAATATTTATTTACCAAATAGTGTTGTTTTAATTGAGCAAGATTTGATTGATTTAATTAGTCAACTACCGAAGCCTTTTCTTTTGATCGGTGATTTTAATAGCCATAGTTTATCATGGGGGAGTTATAAAACGGACTCTCGTGGTAAAATTGTCCTAAACATTTTAGATACACATAATGACATAACCTTATTGAATGAAAATCATCCCACTCATTTAAATGTCACCAATGCTACAACTAGTGCGATTGATTTAGCGTTATCATCTTGTACGATTGCTCCATTGTTTCAGTGGAATGTGCTAGATGACCCCCATGATAGTGACCACTATCCGATTATATTAAGTCATTCATCTTGTTCAGAAGAAAATAGTTCTAATGTTCCCAAATGGGTTTTTCAAAAAGCTAATTGGGATTTATATAAATCACTTATAGATAAAGGAATTGGAGAATTGTATGATATTAATTTAATTAATGAAACTACAATTGACTTATGTTTATCGAAGTTTAATAATTTAATAATTGAATCCGCAAATCAATCCATTCCTATGTCGCGTGGTAATAAAAATAATCGTAAGAAATTGCCTTGGCTTACAAATGATTGTATAATTGCGATAAAAGATTACAAAAGGGCTCATAGACAATATTTAAAATTTAAGTCGATTGAATATTTGATTTATTATAAAAAAACAAGATCATTTGCTAGAAGACTCTTAAAAGAAACTGAGCTAAAATCCTGGCATGATTACACTTCTTCAATTACTCCTCAAACTTCTTCTTCAGAAATCTGGAATAAAATAAACAGGTTAAGAAATCGTAATATAAACACACCTTCCCCTTTTTTACTTGATGATGATTTAAATAAAATTATAAACAATGTTGATAAATGCAACGTTTTAGCAAAAAACTTTGCAAAAAACTCGTCAAACTCCAATTATAGTAATGAATTCATCTTACATTCTTCAAATATCCACGTAGATTTTTACAGTAATATAGCTAATAGTACGAATTTAGAAAAGGAAAACACAATAAACAGTTTACTTACCATTGAGGAGCTTCATTTTGTATTAATGAACTGTAAAAATTCTTCTCCTGGCCCTGATGGAATCCCTAATTGTCTTATTAAGAATCTCCCAAAAAGTGGTATTTCATATCTTTTAATTTTATACAATAAAATTTGGCTAAATAATTTATTTCCTGAGATATGGCGTACATCGATAATAATTCCTATTCCAAAACCAGGTAAGGATCATACCCTTCCTAAAAATTACAGGCCCATTGCTTTGACTTGTAATCTTTGCAAAATCTTAGAAAAAATGATTGCAAATCGCATTCGGTGGAAATTAGAACATGAAAAACTTATATCACCTTTTCAAAGTGGCTTCCGTAAATTTCGTTCAACTAATGACCATTTAGTATTACTAGATTCAGCTATTTGTGATGCTTTAGCTCTAAAAGGTCACCTAATAGCAGTTTCAATGGATATTGAGAAGGCTTATGAAATGGTTTCAAAGAAGGTAGTGCTCCATGCCTTAAAACGTCTTAATTTTACTGATAATGTTATTATGTTCATAAATAATTTTCTGTCCAGTAGAAAAATTAAAGTTAAAATTGACAATAAATATTCTATTCCTGTTGAACTCGATAATGGACTTCCACAAGGTTCTGTAATCAGTGTAATTCTATTTATTTTAACGATTAATGATGTCCTTACTGTCATAATGTCTCCAGTCAAGGGTTTGCTTTTCGCTGATGATTTGACCTTATATTGCGTTGGTAAAAATATTCACACATCTATACAAATGGTTCAAAATGCCCTCAGTTCAATACAGAAATGGTCTCAGGAAAATGGCTTTAAGTTTTCTAAATCTAAAACTGAGTTTATTATTTTTTCTAGACAAAACAATACCTTCGATAATGTGGCACTACATCTTGATGGCCATCCGCTTACTAGAACTTACTCTATTAAAATACTTGGTATGTTATTTGATAGTAAACATACGTGGAAAGCCCACATTAGGAAGTTAAAAGCCGACTGCTTGAAAAATTTAAATGTTATTAAAGTTTTATCGTCTATTACATGGGGTTCTAACAAAGATTTTTTATTAAATGTTTATCGGGCTATAATAAGATCTAAGCTTGATTATGGATCAATAATTTATGATTCATCCAATAAAAATTCACTAACCAGTCTAAATTCAATTCAAAATACCGCCTTAAGGTTATGTTTAGGGGCATTCAGAACTAGTCCCTCTCATAGTTTAATTGTAGAATCAGGTGAACTTCCTTTGTGGCTTAGAAGAATGAAACTCTGTCTTTCTTATGCGTTAAATGTTATTTCTACTCCACTAAATCCTGTCAATGACATTTTATCGGTCGAACATCTATATGATATATTCCAAACAGAACTAAGATTGCCGGTTCCACTAAGATTACGTGTTAAAAATACTTAGAAACTTTAAATATTCCCTTTCCTAAATTATTTGCTCGACATATTCATCCTATTCCCCCATGGATGAAAAACAATGTTAAAGTAGATGTATCTCTTTGCAATTTTATTAAGGAATCTACTGATGCTTTAGTTTACCGCAAACTTTATTTAGAATTACTCGAAAATTACCGTGACCATAAAATAATGTACACAGACGGATCTGTAACTGATAACGGAACCGGCTGCTCCATTATTCTCGATTCTGATTCCACCGCAATTAGTTTACCTAAACAATTTTCCATTTTTCTCTGTGAAGCCTATGCAATTTACTGTGCTGTAAAAAAGATTTTAACAAACCCTGTAAGCCCAAAATACGCCATTTTCACTGACTCTAAGTCTTCTCTTTTAGCCATACAGAACTCTTTTTCTGAAAACCCTCTAATACAATTGATACACTCTGTCGTTTTTCAATTGAAAGAACTATCAGTTGATGTAATTATTATATGGTTACCCTCTCACCAGGGAATAGACGGTAATGAAAAAGCCGACAAAGTGGCTAGGGAAGCTAGTTTGATGCCCTACACTAGCAGTGAAATACCCATCATTCTTCTTGACGCCAAACGAGAACTATACAATTCAATAAATCTTAATTGGAACCAAAATTGGAATACCGAATCCTCCAAATTGCATTATTTTAGACGAGATGTTTTAAAAGGTGAAACTAAATATACATCAAAATTTAACAGAAAAGACCAATGTGTATTAACGCGTCTGAGAATAGGCCATACCAACGCATCTCATGTACATTATATCACGAAAAGCACTCCTAAGACTTGTCTTAGATGTAGCTCACCATTCTCAGTCAAACATGTTTTATTCGAATGTACTAATTATATTTCTGAAAGACAAATGTTTAACCTTAACAGTGACAGATATCTTGTATTAAGTGATCCTGATATGTGTTGTAATGTTCTACGATTCCTAAAGTTTTGTAATATTTATACCTTGATTTAAATTGATGTAATTGTTCTTGTGGTCGCTGATAACCTTGATGTTCTAAGCGACCTTAAATAAACGGAAAAAAAAAAAACATTTTGGAACGCGCTAAAAATAACAGTAGAAAAATTTGGAAACATATGAAGGATAAAACATACACCAAAAAGCAGCACGAATCATCCTCAGTTTTGCTAAAAAATCATTCTTCAGAATTGGTATCTTTAAACATGGTAAATAATTATTTTGTAAATATTGGGGCGCACTTAGCACATACATCACAAAGTCAATTACACGGTAGGACATATGGCTCTTTAACTAATAGAACTAACGCAATGTCTTTCTCATTAATAGACACCGATGAATCCGAGGTAGATAGGATTATCGGAAGCCTACGGGACGACTGCGCAGTTGGTTGGGATAACATCTCGTGTACAATCTTGAAAAAATTTAGACATATTCTGGTTCCACACTTAACCCATATCTTTCAAAACTGCTTATCTCAAGGACATTTTCCTAAATGTTTGAAAAAAGCAGTCGTGGTACCGATTTATAAATCCGGTGACAAACAGGAAGTCTCAAATTACCGCCCTATCTCAATCTTGTCATCCTTGTCAAAAGTATTAGAAAAAATAATTAATAACAGGCTGGTCAATTACTTAGAACATATATCAGCATTATCAAATAACGAATTTGGATTTAGATCAAAACTTTCAACAGCCGACGCCGTTCATAATTTGACAAATCATATAGCCCGAGAAATTGATAAAGGTAATCACGTAATTGGAATCTTTCTTGCCCTTGCAAAAGCTTTTGATACAATATCTTCAGAAATCCTTTTACACAAACTCGAATCCTTAGGAATAAGGGGCACACAATTTAAATTATTTAAAAGCTACCTAGAGAACCGCACTCAATGTGTAAAAGTTGACAATGTATGTAGCTCATTTCAAAATAATACAAAATATGGTGTTCCACAGGGAAGTATTTTAGGGCCAACACTGTTTTTAACATACATCAATGACCTGTGTCAACTAAAACTAGACCGTGGCATAATCATTTCATATGCCGATGACACAGCACTTGTTTTTTCTGCTAACATACATCGCGAAGTTTTCGAGTATGCACAGCAAGGTTTTAATATAGTAAATAATTGGCTATCGACTCATTTATTAACATTGAATGCCGAAAAAACTAAACACATAAAGTTTTCGATGCGTAAACTAACCTCAACAATTACTAACCAAAAACTATATGCACATCTTTGCACAACATTCTCTAACATGGCATGCACATGTCCTAGTATTGAAAGGATCGACAACATAAAATATCTAGGTATAATAATAGATGAAAATATGTCCTTTAGGCCTCATGTAGAAGAACTATGTGAAAAAATACGTAAATTGATGTTTATGTTCAAGAAACTTCGTCATGTACTAGACCAACATTTAATCAAGCAAGTGTATTTTGCTTTGTGTCAATCGATTCTAACTTATTGTATTACATCTTGGGGAGGAGTAGGTAAAACGCTGTTATTAACTGTTGAAAGAGCACAAAGGGCAATAATCAAAATATGTAGCTTTCGACCTTTTCTTTTCCCTACTAACCAGCTTTATAAGTCTTTTCAAGTACTAAAAGTTCGTCAGCTTTTCATACTAAACGTAGTACTGAAGCAACAAATAACTCTACCCTTCTACCCGGATTCCATAAACAAAAGGCGGAAAGATATCGTTTGTCCATTGGAAATAAATACAAAACATGCTTTTGCTGATAAATTCTATATATTCTTAGGTCCTCTTCTTTATAAAAGAATAAATGCCCAGCTAAATATATATGCTGCTAATTATTTTATTTGTAACAGAAACCTTAAAAATTTCCTTCAAAGTATGAGTTATGAGGAAACAAAGAAACTTTTATTGGTTTTGCAATAAAATAACATTACTAAAATAAGATTATGTAAGTATAATATTGTGTAATAATAAAATGTTAGTATAGGTAATTTAAAATTATTATTACAGTTAGTATATCTAAGTTAATTTTTACCTCTAAGGCATAGTACAGTTTGTATCCTAATAATTGTTTTAGTATTTAGCCTTAGTTTTCGCCTGAAACACAGGATATCCTAGTTCAGGCAACACTTTAATCATTTGTATTTAGTTTTTAAGTAGCTCTAACGATTTGTAACTCACCTTTATGAATACTGAATAAATAAATATATTATTATTATTATATTGTGACATATGACAGCAGTTTGACACGATGGACCCTAAGGCTACATAGCAGCACCTGGTGCCAAATAGAATTTCAAACACCCTCATTTGTCGTACATGGCGCGTTTACGGTAAGAGGACTAAGAGATGACAAAAACTTCACACTCACCCAAAACACTCAGCACTCAAATCCACAATAATTCCACTTAGATTCGACAACTTCATTGACTAATGACGGCGCGGTAAAGTACCGAATCCAAGTCCAACTAGAATGCTTAATCACCTCGCTGGTTTTTGGTGTGATTGACTATGTCAATTTAACTCAGATATCAGGCAGTCGACTAATTAATTATCTTGTCAGTAATTCCGGAATCAACAAATTAACTTTGGCCCTACCGAAGTACAATCTTACGTGAAGGGGAAATTCTTGTTAGTGAGCAACCTCTTTCGAACTTTAGTCATTTTGTCAAGTGAAGCTTTAAACTCAATACGCATTAAGATTAAAAATTGAGAAGTTTTTGGAGTTAATAGTTAATACTCTTTATTTACTCCAATATTAATTTTTGACGTGGGAGAGCTTCGGCACGAATGGACCGGCTCGACCGGAGAAATACCACGGGCTCACAGAAAACCGGCGTGAAACAGCGCTTGCGCTGTGTTTCGCCGAGTGAGTGAGTTTACCGGAGGCCCAATCCCCTACCCTTTTCCCTTCCCTACCCTCCCCTATTTCCTTCCCTATCCTCTCCTATTCCCTTCCCTACCCTCACCTATTACCCCTTAAAAGGCCGGCAACGCACCTGCAGCTCTTCTGATGCTGCGAGTGTCCATGGGCGATGGAAGTTGCTTTCCATCAGGTGACCCGTTTGCTCGTTTGCCCCCTTATTTCATAAAAAAAAAACTTCTCAATTCCACGATCCACCACAATTCGAAAACCACAATTATTTTTTCACACTCAGGCTAACCTAACTTAAACCCTAGAAGTTTACTCAAGAAGCAAACAAATCGTACCTAAACAGATAATATTATGTAACAAATAACTATTTCCTGCACATCTCAATCATGGAAGTTTGCTCGCCGCAACACGGGCAAGACGTCGATAGCAATAATTGATCGCGTTTGAACATATTGCTCTGTTGCAACTCAATTTATAGCAATATGGGTCACACGCAACTCTACATTATAAATGTAGAGTTGCGTGTGACCCATATTGGTTCGAGTACTCTGACATATTACTAATTTCTGGCATTCTCTACATTTGGTGATGAAAATATGAGAGGAACTACTATAGGCGTTTTTGTACTAATATTTCAAAACATTATTTTTCACTTCTAATTCTCGTAGTTTTACCTTGAATAACAAATCGTGTAGAGGCGTCAAATCCCAAGCAGATTAGATTGACAATAGCAACAAGATTTGAGGGACGAGAACACGAAAAGGGACCGAAATTGGCTTCCGTGTTATCTCCATCCTCGACATCAAGGGCAATTTATTTATGACCTATTGCGCATTAAGTCACCTGAAATTTAAGAGAATGTGCAGCCCGCCCCTTCCAAATCTTTGCGCATTTCTTCCAAATTCTGAGCGCGTTCCTTCTACGCCCTATGCGCGTAACTTCTACCTCCTATACCTCTCATCTGTACTCACTTGATGTAGTAGGGCTTGCCGCGCGCGTCCAGGGCTCGCTCCCAGCCGTAGGGCAGCTCGTCGCCCGCGTCCACCCAGCACTCCGCCGGCGGTAGCCAGTGCGCCGTGCGAGTCACGTGACTAAAACAAAACAACATACGTTGAGTAAAAAAAAAACAAGTAAAAGTATTGGTCCAATCAGATAGCAATTGATTGTCTTACAGACAGTTCGCGTGTGCTCAAGTTGAATGCAAACAGTTGCGGCGCTGGACCACGCTTGGATGTCGGCGAAATTGGGTTGGCGAGGACTCCGTTTTCCTAGTCAAGAAAACGTTAAATTACATCTAAACCCTAAGTTTGCAAAGCCCAATAAGCACGAAGCCGTCGGTAGCCACCGACAAAACGCCTTGCGCCACCATTATATGCAAATAAATTTTACCACTTCTGCACGTTGCGCTTTAATGCTAAGTAAATCCAGTCCACAATGGGTATGACTAGTTTCAGCAGTAAATAGTTATAGCCTAGTCATCGAAGAGGTCAAAATAGGCCAAACAACACTTGCCTCTTTCATTCTCACTCAAAAATGTCGCGTTGCGCGAGTGACAGAAAAAAGTAGCGATAGGTCAATGGCCAGGCTTATATTGTTCAGTAACTGTTCTATAAATATTAACAATTCGTATTCAATTAAGGCGAAAAAATATGAATAAATTAAATTTATTCATATTAAATGAATTTATAAAACAATGAAACATGAAACTTTAATTAAATGTAGTGGTGTATAATGTGATGAACTTGATATTGTCTGACCCACCCCCCATCCACAAGGGGGAGGACAGGGGGGAACAGACCTCATTCAATGAGCCGTGTTATATTAAAACCTGATAATGTTCATTCACTCTTGTGTTTGAGGTAGAGATGTACATAAGTATAGAGGTAGATAAAGTTGTTTCGATCCATTTTGATCTACAAATAAATTGAAAAAAGACCAGATTATTGTACCATAGTATTGCACGGTTATATGTATTTAAATTAGTAGCTTAGCTTTATTTACGTTATGATGGTTGAAAAATTATTCGTAGCTATTGTCTACGAGTTTTCGTAGCAGCTCTACAACTTTCAACAGTACAGCCTTGAAAACCAAATAATATGATAACTTACTAATCAAATCAAATCAAATATATTAATGCCAGAATGTTGTTGATATAATATAAAGGTGTTATTAAGTACTTATAGTTCTAACGTCCTGCCATAACAATGGCGTGCAATTAAATTAAATTCATATAAAATTAATTATTAGTACATCATTATATAAACAATAGGATTTTTAAATATAATTTTATAACACCCGTTAAACTTACTGAGGGCAAGTTTAACGGGTGTTTCAATAATATCTTTCAGATTATTTGTACGTTAAAAGTTATATTCCATTTCCTAAGAATTTTCCATTTTTTGTGCTAGAAAATGTTATTTTATCTCTCTTCCTTTCTTTCACTTTCTCCAATCATAAATATCGACAATCTATGTCTATATCACTATAAAGCACATCAATACAAACTTTCAGGTATATTAAAATCGTCCCCAGTTTTTGTCTGGACCATTATTTTAGTTTTCATACATTTCGTATGTTTAAAATAATGAATGCGAATCGACGTTGCTATCAACAATGCAAAAAATAATTAAAACAGAGCTCAGCGAGCACTTTCTACTAGTTTTACGTTTGTGAATTGTCTAAAAAGTTAAATATTTAACATTTGAGGCACGATAGCGACATCGCCAAAACGAGTCAAGCGAAGCGTGAGGGGCTGAGGGCACTGTCTCGTCTCGTAGCGTTTAGTCAATTTTATGTTATCATTCATCATCAGGCACTAAGGCCTCTTATAAATGCAAGAAGTTGAGTATCAATTACATTGTAGTCCAACATACTCAGCTTAATAGCTTAATAAACCACTGGGGAACCAAGATAGAAATGAAATCCCTACCAAACTTTTTAGCACGTAAAAAGTTGCTTGAGTATACAACTAATAAAAACGGCTCTTGTCGAGATTCCAAACTTAATAACATTTATTTTATGTAACATTAATTTGCATATCCTTCTATATCCTTATTAAATAATTATATTTTATTTTTAAACATCTAACTCTATTTAAACCTTTTCTAAACAATCTGACCTCTTCAACTTCAACTCTCTGTTGTAATTACACATCGCGCTGTCCGCTAACCACAGGGGACTGTTGCCGTGTGTAATTGGTGTGGCAGTTGTCCCCCCCTGGTAAAGGGGGGTGGCCCCCTAACCTTCGGCCACCACAAACCACCCGGGCGTTGAGGTGCAATATCGAGGGACATTGCGGTTAATATGACTAGCTTTTGGTCCAGATTTCGCCTGTATAATAAATAACGTGATTAATAAGCAGCTTTGTGTCTTTTCAGATCCTAAACCACTGTTCCTCATATATTTTTTTGCGTGAAAGAGTCACGACTCATGAACATATTATATCCACAATATTTTGCTCACAAAATGAATGTTGTAGAATTGAATTCTTCATATTTTCAGCACCGTCGCGTCGTTTGTTTCATTGTTCCAACTTCCAACAGTTTTAGTAACATTTTACACTTTTATCTCGGAAGACGTGTCTTGACATCTAAGCTATATTGTATCTTATTATGTCAATTTTATACGTGCGAGTTCTTCATAAAGGGTACGTCAATGCCACACAAAACAGTGGACAAAACACAGGTTTTAATTCATTCTAAACCGAAGGAAATGTTGCGGATTTTAATTACCGGCCACGGTAGAGGGTAAAACACACGAGACCTTATTAAATATACCTTTGACAAAAAACGCGGCCATTTAAGGGTTAAAACTCTTTTTTTATTAAATAAAAAAAAATATAAAAAATTGGCCAAGTGCGAGTCGGAGTCCGTACCATTTAAGAGCAAAACTAGGCAAAAATAGTGTATTTTTGTATGGGAGCCCCCTTAAATATTTATTTTAATTTTATTACTATCTTATTAAAGTACTATTAAGTATTTTGTGAATATTTCAAGTGCCTACGTGTAGCCATTATTGATATAGAGCAAAAAATTCCAAAAAAATCTATTTTGTTTTATAGGAGCCCCCCTTAGTTATATTTGATTTATTTTGTTTTTAGTATTTGTTGTTATAGCGGCAACAGAAATGCATAATCTGTGTAAATTTCAACTCTCTAGCTATAACCGTTCTTGAGATACAGCCTGCTGACAGACAGACGGACAGACAGACATCGAAGTCTTAGTAATAGGGTCCCGTTTTTACCCTTTGGGTACGGAACCCTGAAAAGATTGAGGATAACTCATTTGTGCTACGTCTGTATAACATATTGAAATTAAGTAATCCTTTTTACCTTACTCTAAGGACTTTACATTGTTCAGGTAAAAAATTACCTGAACAATATAAAGTCCTTAAAGTAAGGTTTAAAGGAAAGGTGAAGTGACTGCCACCTCTTCTCACCGCTGTTTTAATTTTGTCGAAATTTTTATAGAGACCCAGTAAAGGACATAGGGATACTTTTTACCTCAAAAACATGCACGATACGATTCTTGCATCAACGAATTTCTGATAATCTGCAATATCCATACTAATATTAAAAATGTGAAAGTGTCTGTCTGTCTGTCTCTTTACGCTCAAACGGCGGAAGCGATTTTGATGGGTATGCAGGTACTTGAGATCCGAAAAAGGATATAGAATAGTATTTATTGCGGAAAAATGTACGGTTCCCGCGCTAAAAATGAATTTTGGCGCAACGGAGTTTCGGGCGTCATCTAGATACTAGTATTTTTACAAAAGTTAAAAACTTTCCAATAAGAACTTTAACCCTATTTCCTGTTATCGAATCCGGAGGGGTTTCAACGTGTTCACTGTTACTGTAATCTAATCTTGAACTAACGCCAATAATCTCGAGATCTATACCTTGTACCTTTAAACAGTCCCCAGGTAATAACACTTAAGTTTACCAGGGGACTGTTGGAAAATGTGTACTAAATGGCACGTAAAGCTCTTTTTGTTAAGTTTTTTTTATAAAAAAATACTTTGTTTCATTGGAATAGTGGTAGTATTACCAAAAAAATAAAAGACATAATATTGTTGCTTATTATAGCTACAAAATTTTAAACTTTCAAAGCTTTTAGTCTAGTAAATGTATACAATTTAGTAATTTTTCGGCATAAAGAAGAAGTGTTTGATTATTTGCATCGAATAGGCTCCGAACTACTGGATCGATTTTGCATGATCCCAAAATCCACTTTAAATGACGCAGGATAGATACTCTTTAAACTATAATAATATAATTTACAATATTATGTGAAACTGTCGGGCACATTGTACGTGATTGAAGGACAAACATATAGGTAATATAATATTTACAACCGAAACTGAACGACACATAAAATATTACGGCGGCATCTATATTGAGCGAATTTTGAGTGTCGATGTATATTAATGAAAGTTTATGGAAGATTTAAATGTACAGAAGGCGAATCTGGGGATACATAAGGGCATAATATGGAAAACTGTTGAAAAACAATAGAACATTATTTTTTTTGCGGGGTTACGTAATAAATGCTTTTCAGGCTTTTAGTAATGCGTTTGTTTTGAATTATAATATATGTAATCTGGGACCGGTAAGACCATAATTTCGTCTGAGACCGCCCATAAGTTTATAAACGGTAGAGATTTCAGGTGTTTATTGGAAATAATATTGTTTTTATTCATATTTTTTAAATTGACCTAACCCTTACACTAATTATTATTTATTATTCTAAGGTATTAGACGTTATCATTACGTAAAAAATAAAAAGCAGTAATATTCTGTAGCTAGAAGCTACGTAATTCGTAAACGTAACGTTATAGAAATTAATAAGTAAGAAGATAATCTGAACTGTCAAATATTCCTGCTTTCCCCCCCCCCCTAAATCTGATAGCTAAAGTTCGTGATTTTTCGTTACTTATTAAATAAACTACAAGTTAAAAACTAAAATAAATAAATAAATATTGAAGTATTTTTAGATCTACATAAAGTAATATGTACACTTTAATTTAATGGTGGCACTTCACATGGCTATTGGTATTTGCTATTGGCTATTTGTTGCATTTGGCAAAATTATGGACGTATACACAAACAAGCAAATAAAGGCAAATACGGCCTTCCACACATGGACGTCAAATACCAAACTTTTACTTGATTTTGTTTACTTGCCTATTTGACTCTTTTGATGTGCGTCAGAAACCGACAAAGGTACGGATACGTGTATTTGGCATTGGTCATATTTGTCAAATAGGCAAATAAGGCCAATACTTTGTCAACCATACCGTCTACACATGGTGATTGTTTGGATACATCAAATACGCAAATACAAATAGCCATGTGAAGTGCCACCATAATACAGTCGTAGCAGCGCATCGCCGCCGCCGTGGTCCGTGAGTCGTGACTCGTGACACATCACACAGAGACACGTAGCGCGCTGACGCCATGTCCATTGTTCTATCTCCCTGCAGATTATAATTACACAACACTATATATCATACAGTAGAGCAGCCATACTCAAAGTGTGCTTGGGCCCTGGGGCTCCTAAAGCCTTTGCGAGGGCTCCGAGAGGATACTAGTAATAAGAGGAAAATCTCAACGATATGAAGTCATTTTAAAAAACAAATGTTTTTTGTTGTTGAATATATTCACTTTTAGCTACATTATTAGCCTTGGAATTTTCCATCATTTTCCGCCACCAAAAAAGTTTAAGAGCCGCTGCAGTAGAGTACCTCAGGTGTATCTTTAAAATAAAACTCGTTCAACATGAACTTTTAAACTTTCGCGTTGCATTATAATTGAAACTTATTATTCGGGACTTAACGCGACTTATTCTAGTAGTAATGCTACTACATACTTTTTTCTCGACGTCGTTCAACATGTAGATTAATTTTCGGGCCCGCGCTACGCGATTCTGTATTTTTTGACGCAAAGATTTTTAAAATGTTAATTTGTGCGTGTGACCGATTTTGGCGATCTAGTTTAAGATGGTCTACTGTACATGTTTATACTGTGATGAAATCCGGCTAGATAAATTATGCGGGCCCTTTGAGTTGTTATGGCTTTATAAATGATTGTATTACCTTTAAAAATAATCTTTATTGTTTTGTTTTGGTAACATTTTAATCCCAATCTCATTTAAACTGGTTATTTGGTGTTCAATACCTATCTAACCTCCTACGTTACATCCTAAGGACGTAGTAAGTCGTAGGCTTATAGGTTGAAACTTCAATCTTATAGTTAGGTGTATCTAAATGAGTAAATGAGTACAAAACTACCCACCCTTCAAGGGTTGTTCAATTGCTACAACTTATCGAAAATTTTGTTTTAAAGCACTTTATAGGGTTGCCACTTGTCAATTGCGCTTATTTTTAATTTATCAGGGTTGCCAATAGACGAACATGCTTCGCCTATATTAGCCTATCATTTTCCAACGTGGAATGTAAGAAAAACGTCTAGAAAAGTGTAGTACTAGCCCTGGCCTATTATCTCTGTCCAGCTGTCGGCGTGACCCACATACCTCAAGGTTCCCTCGCTGTGAGAATTCCTTTTGAATAACACAACAGGGGAATACTGTGACTTGTGTGAAAATATTTAGGTTTATTTCAGTTCACCGTACTATTATGAATGTGCAAGTGTGCCTGTTTGTCTGTATGTTTGTTAGCTCTTTACGTTTGAACTACTGAACCAATTGTGTCGGTTATGGAGAAACCTTGAAGATTCCATGAGTAGGTAGGTTTTGCGCAGAAATTCGTGCAATGCACGGTGCATTGCACGAATTTCTGCGCAAAAGATGTTGAGAGAAACATTTAGTAAGGGACAATTCACATATTCTTACGAAAATTTCATTATTTTGACCCTCCAATGCCACACTTTCTTTAAATACCTATATTTAAGCTGTTACGTAATAATAGTCAGGGATTCCTAGAACAAAATTTTTTTTGATTACTATCAAGCAAATTTTTTGTGAGTAGCTTCATTTTGATAAGACGAACAACAATTTCATATAATTTAATAGTAAAAAAGTCATTTTAGTATATAATAAGTCAAAGTTATATAATTTAAGAATAACATTGTCCTAAAAATAGAACAATCCATATTTTGGGACCATCAAATCAAAATATGAAATCCTTTCTGTCTCTGTTAGCTACCACTTTCGAGATTTTTCGCAGAAAAAATTGTTGTTCGTCTTATCAAAATGAAGCTACTCACAAAAATTAGCTTGATAGTAATTAAAAAAAAACTTGTTCTAGGGATCCCTGATTATAAGTGGATGGACCCTAACATAATAAAGGCACTTTTGTAATACATTTTATGATTTATTTATTAACACTTTCAGTCCTAAAGCGAACAGACTAAACCGACTATTTCCTGTGAATATGGCGCTAATACAATGAGGTGGTGACGAGATAACAGCGTTAGTCGACGCCGACTATCTAGTTATGGCAGACGAGCTTAAATCATATGACTGTTCACGACTATATTACTCCCGACTGGACCTTATACTGACGGTATAGGGATTATTCTCGTATGAACTGTAAGGTAAATTAGCTCTGAACGTGCTTTAAAGAGCGTTATAGAACACAGAAGAAACGTGATTGCGGACTTCGATCATAGACACAATCGATATCCATACTAAATACTAATGCGAAAGTGTGTCTGTCTGTATGTCTGTTACCTTTCACGCCTAAATCGCTGAACCAATTTTTCTGAAATTCGGTATGGAGATACCTTGAGTTCTGGGACAGGACATACGATACTTTTCATCCCGGAAAAATTTACGGTTTCCCGTTTCCGCGTAATAAACGAATTTTGGCAAAATCAAAATGTTAAGTCAAATTAACGTATTTTTCGTGTAAGTGTTGGGAATACCAGTAAATAACCTGGTTTGCATCTGTATTAGGCATACTATAATTCTATAAAAGAATAAGTTAAAGTATCTTACAAAATTTTCACCGAATTGAAACATTTGTAAACCGAACTTCTAACAAGAGGAAGTTTATTGAGTTTAGGAAACTAACAAAGTGAGATTCGCCCAAACTCCGAATTCGATCGCGATAATATCATTATAGGTGTGAACACGATTCTGCACGATAGATCTGAAGTAACTTTGAACCTTAGTAATAAAATATTTGTGTGTAATATACACTTTCGATCACCCTACAAAAAATAAAATATACAGCCTTTCCCGAGTGGTCATTAGTTTAGTAGTTCAGGCTTTATGGTGAAACAAAAAGATTATTTTTATTTTAAGAGGCGCAAGACCAAAACCAAGGAAGGAAAGAGATCGTTCTCTCATAGTTTAAACTTTCTGCGCAACATTTTACCCATACTAATATAATAAATGCGAAAGTGTCTGTCTGTCTTTCTGTTACCTCTTCACGCCCGAAACAGCTGAACCGGTTTTGCTAAGATTCTGAATGGAGATACATTGACTTCCGAGAAAGGGCATTGGATACTTTTTATACCGAGAAAATATACGGATCCCGCACGATAAAAGAGTTATGACTTATGACACGACAAAGTTGCAGGCAACAACTGGTAGTAACACAATATACCTAGACTGTTTTGATACCTAAAATATAAAAAATATATCCCTCCCTTACAAGATAGTCCCTTTGCACGGTAATGATGAGAGCCCTCAAAACAAAGACCCTTGTCCTAACCTTATTATTGTATGAAGCTGCGAACAAAAAGTTGTGTGTGCTTACACCTTATTAGTTTAATAACGTGAAACTTAAGCCTAGCTGATGTTCCTTTCCATTTATCTATACTATATTTTTGTATCCCTTTTTTCATCACTTTAATTTCAGAAAAAAAAAATACGTGTGGCACTCGGGGACTGACGCGGTAAAGATATTATCTAAATCTAATCTAATTATATATTACTAGCTGTGCCCCGCAGTGTTACCCGCGGTTTAAGTGATATACAGGGTGCAATTAAACCTTCCTGCCAAATTTTGCTATATTGTTCCTTGTTATAAATAAAAATACACGTATTTTTTCTTTTATAATCACTCAGCACTAAAATTTTGAGAAATAGCTTCCGAAAGTTATCCTAAAAAACACTACAATTAATGGACACGACGCGTCGGCCGCGCGTGACGTGTCCCCGCGCGCGCTCACCCCGCGTCACCCCCGGTCATTCCCCCGCGGCGCGAGTGACCGTTCTGCAACGATTTTAAATGGGATAAAATATGTCATTGAAAAAAAAATAACACCCAATTTTTTTTAGTTAAATGGACTCTCCTAATGATACCTAAGCCCTGGTAAAAATTTGGCAGGAAGGTTTAATTGCACCCTGTATAATAAAAGACTATGAAAAGTACCAATAATGAGTCAAAACGGGACGATACATGGTTCTATAATGGTTTATGGTAGTGATGATGATGATGATGAATGTAATTTGCATAGTAGCATATGCTTTCCGTTCTTAAAACAACGTCGAAACTCCCAAACTTGTATCTATAAAGAGTCAGGAGTTCTCTCAGCACCTTCCGAACCATGGTATACCTTGGTGCAAAATCTTGCTTGTTGGTAGCATATGCTTAGAATACTGCTCACGCAACCGAAGTCACCACATGTTCCCATATAAATTTTGAGGAGTTCCCTCGATTTCTTATGGATCCCTTCATTAGGTCACCACTTTCATGAATATGGTACCAAATTGGGATGATACACCAAAAGAAAAATTTTGAAAATCGGTTCACAAACGGCGGAGTAATCGTTGAACATAAAAAACGAACATAACACCTCCTCCATTTTTAAAGTCGGTTAAAATTGTAGCCTATGTGTTATTCTGATGTATAAGCTATATTATTGTAAAGTTTCATTAAAATCCGTTCAGTAGTTTTTGCGTGAAAGAGTAACAAACATTCATACATACATCCAAACTTTCGCCTTTAAATATTAGTAGGACTAGTAGGATATAACTGAAAGGTGACTGACTGACTGACTTACATAGTGATCTATCAACGCACAGCCCAAACCACTGGACGGATCGGGCTGAAATTTGGTATGCAGGTAGATGTTATGACGTAGGCATCCGCTAAGAAAGGATTTTGATCAATTCTACCCCCAAAGGGATAAAATAGGGGATGAAAGTTTGTATGAAACTTTGTCAATTTTATACCGATCGGGATGAGACTTTGATACCTAATTAATAATAATACTTCTTAACGCGAGTAAAGCCGCGAGCAAAAGCTAGTGCAATTATAATTCGCATACGTCTAGTTGCACGCACACAAACACCGTGCCGAAGTCTCACCTCTGTGCCGGTCGGGGGTGTTAGGTTTTCTTCGTTACGGAATTTATTGATTCAGTCGTCGCGTTCAAAGCCCGCGATAAAAGCTATGCAATATTTAAAAAACAGACATATTTTCGCATTAAATATTGGTAGGGATTTATAGGTCATATAAAAGCGTCTACGAATAAAACTGTCACTAGGTGAAGCTCGACAATGCACTTGCCTCATCTAATTCTATTTCCCGGAGTTCTGTGACCGGGTCACGAGTGTGCACCGACCTTTATACTTCCAGCAGGCTCTACTTGATAGTGTACGCTTATCTTTATACTACTTGGTATTTAGATCGACTTTAAGGTGAATTACATTTTAAAATCAGTTGAAATAGATTTGATAATGGATGGATACTGGACAAAAGTTAGCAACTTTAACTGTTTTTTCCAGGGAAAACATGGAAATTGGACATAGTCAATAATGTTTTGTTAGGTTTCTTAAATGTTATACGTGGGAGAGCCATGCTTCGGCACGAATGGGCCGGCTCGACCGGAGAAATACCACGTTCTCACAGAAAACCGGCGTGAAACAGCGCTTGCGCTGTGTTTCGCCGAGTGAGTGAATTTACCGGAGGCCCAATCCCCTACCCTATTCCCTTCCTTTCCCTCCCCTATTCCCTTCTCTTCCCATCCCTACCCTATTCCCTCTTAAAAGGCCGGCAACGCACCTGCAGCTCTTCTGATGCTGCGAGTGTCCATGGGCGACGGAAGTTGCTTTCCATCAGGTGACCCGTTTGCTCGTTTGCCCCCTTATTTCATAATAAAAAAATAAAATAAAAACTGAATTTTAACATTTTCTACTACCGAAACTCCACCGAAACCACATCAAGGCTGTATTAATGTTGGATCAAAATGTGGTTGGTATTCAGCATTCAAGCTACATACTTATACCAAACACGTACTCTGACTCAATTGGATCTACGTGATCTATTCACGGGACGATTATTGAAAATACCCCAATACGACGTACTACGTTGAACGCACGACGTAATATACGTTGTAAGGGAAATCTACGTCGACAGATTTCGTTTAGAGGCCTCTATTTTTTCCGCTCTTTTCTCGTCCTAAACCTATAATTCTGGTTTTGATGGATAGACATGATTGCGAACATAACTACGAAACTGCTCGCCTGGACAATTGACTTTGATTATGGGAGTAGACGAATATGCCCCTCTATTCGTTATCGCTTGGTCCATCGTATCCTTTTTTTCTTCTTCGTATCGTATTGGTCCATCATGTTTTGATGGGCAAACGTGGAGAGGCCGCAAACTACACAATACACATACACAGAGCAAGGTAGATTAATACTTAATACTAGCTAAAAGCCGAGCTTTGTGAGGGCTCGCGTCGTTTTTCTGCGTGGTAATAATCTTTAAGGCAGTTTTTTTTTGTAATATTTAATATTATAGGCGTGATAGTTTTTCCGTAAAGTGTACCACAAAAGTGCTCAGGTTGTGGGATATGTTAGGGCTCGCTTCGCTCGCCCTGATAATCGGCAGGGTGATCAATTGTTTACAAAATTAATAATGTACAATTTTCGCCTGTTGCATTGCTCATGCAAGATGTAAAATCACCTGGGGGGCGATTCTGTAGTGGAGTCCTAGTCCAGTAGTATCCTCGAAATAGAAATGATAATATTTAAACAATTTGCATACCAACAATGCTTTCACAACACAGGTACGTAATTAGTTCACTAACTCGCTGAGCAATACTAAATATGTTCACAAATTGGAATTATGTTGAACGCGTTTAGTATAAACTAATCATTTAAAATTAATCTTTTAATTAAATATTATTCAAAACATTATGTATCTACGGCTCATAATATCTTATAAACACAGTATCCCACGGTAACAAGACTTTACGGTAAATATACAATTTTTTTGGTTTCAAGTCATTTCCCGGTCCTAAAGCCTCCATTTATGCAAAAAAACGTTAGTTACCCACTTCATCCACTCATGGCTTCAATTACGTTTTCTGGAAAGTCAGACTTTATTTTGCGCAAGCTAAGGATTATTATGTGTTATTATTGTGACGGAAACATTTTCGTCGACCGCTGACAGGGTCTTAGGGACCTATCAGACAGAGAGCGGTCACGCGGTCAAGCGTGCAAGCGGTCAGTTTTGCGTTCTTTGTGTTGTATTACGTTATATATAGAGATACAAAGGGGGCGTTCTGACTCAAACTCAACGCACAATGCGAACGCAGAACGCTTGAACGCGTGACCGCTCTCTGTCTGATAGGTCCCTTAGGTATGGAAAAACAATATCTCACAGTATTTTTGAATAATATTATTTCAGCTGTGTTACGCCGACTGTTATGGTATTTTTATGAAACGGTATTTTTATGAATATATCCCTCAGTTTATGTCCTTACACGGGACTTTTATGGGCACTTGCGGCACATCTGTGGTTAAACTGTGCCAGCGGGCGGAGGGAAATCAGGAGCCCACGTGATGGTATGCAGTAACTTTCCCATCGATAGAGGGGAATGAAATATAATATAACCGATATTTAAAATGCAAACTGTTTTCTTAATTTTACCAAAAATCATGGTTATTACTTTTTACTTCCACTGCTGAATTTAGGCCTCTCCGAACGAATGTCACTTAACCATTCCGAATTTGCCATATTTCCATTAGATATTTAATTGATTGCTTCCAAAATTTTATTAAAATACAAATGTGTTTATCCGTCTGTCATTTCTTCAAACCGCGAAGACGATTTCTGACAAAAAGAGTCGCGGGAATGGATATCTATCCTACTAATATTATAAAGGCGAAAGTTTGGATGTATGTATGTATGGATGTATGGATGTTTGTTACTCTTTCACGCAAAAACTACTGAACGGATTTTAATGAAACTTTACAATAATGTAGCTTATACATCAGAATAACACATAGGCTACAATTTTAACCGACTTTCAAAATGGAGGAGGTGTTATGTTCGTTTTTTTATGTTCAACGATTACTCCACCGTTTGTGAACCGATTTTCAAAATTTTTCTATTGGTAGGTTATCATCCCAATTTGGTACCATATTCATAAAAGTGGTGACCTGATGAAGGGATCCGTAAGAAATCGAGGCAACTCCTCAAAATTTATATGGAAACATGTGGTGACTTCGGTTTCGTGAGCAGTATTCTAAGCATATGCTACCAACAAGCAAGATTTTGCACCAAGGTATACCATGGTTCGGAAGGTGCTGAGAGAACTCCTGACTTTTTATAGATACAAGTTTGGGAGTTTCGACATGTTTTAAGAACGGAAAGCATATGCCACTATGCAAATTACATTCATCATCATCATCATCACTACTATAAACCATTATAGAACCATGTATCGTCCCGTTTGGACCCTATTATTGGTACTTTTCATAGTCTTTTATTATATATCACTTAAACCGCGGGTAACACCGCGGGGCACAGCTAGTCATAAAATAAAAATTACAGTTCTTTGAGTTAAATTACCATAACCACAAAGTTTTTCAAATCAATCACAATTCACAACGAAAGCCAAACAAATGAAGCAACACGGGCAAATCCAACCAAATAAAACTGAGAACACAAACTGAGGGGTAAGAGGGTTCGCTCAATAACTCTTAAGCCAGTGAGGTGAGAACCATATCGGTACCATGTCGACTCCAACTCCACTCCACTTTAGCCCATTCCCTCCACAAGTGGGGCATTAGTATGCGCATATGTTTGATGATTTTAAATGTGTTTTCTTATGTTTACTTATTTACTAGTCGAAGTTATAGACTATATGAAGACATGAGTGGATGTAGTTACTACTTAAACATTTTTTGCAATTACTCATTTTTTCCCTTAAAATTTGAACATACTTTGTAACTTACCTAATATCTAAACTTACATACTTACCTAATCTAGCTTTATTTATTGATTTCAAATCATTTTCCGGCCCTAAAGCTTCATTAACACAAAAAACATCAGTTTTCAATTTATTAGTTCATCCACTCATGTATTCATATACTATTGCATTTTACCGTTGCACTATTGTCGGACTGTACAGGGGTAATAACCGTGGCCAGGCCAACGAAGATAAGGACAAACACTATCTCGAACCTAGGGATATCTAGGTCGCCCATTATTACTGTTACCGTTGCGTTTCCAAAGATTATCCTTATTTTCCACTTTTCATTATTAACGTTATAATCAATAAAACATATAATGGAAAATACATGATATCGTCTACAAACTGAAAATAATTCGGTCAGTTTTGACAAAACCTTTGTTTTTGTTAATCCTAAGCTTACTAACTTTATTTTTTCTATTTCTTTCTTCTTCTGTCTTTCTTCTATTTATGGAAAAAGCTAGTGCGTTTCCGTCGGATACCGCATTTAGGTACAAGCTTTGGCAAAAAATCCAGTCATTCAAATTGACAACACCTTAGTGTAAACCTTGTTAAGATCATGACATCGGGTGCAGTATAAAGCGGTAGTGGTACGTTCATTATAGAGGTAGTGGTGTGGCATGTATGTGGTAGCGGTGGTGTGGTATGTTAGTGGTAGTATTTGTGGTAGTGGTGCAGGTGGTGGCGCATTGCGGTGCGATCGATTTTTTACAAATTCCGAGTAGCGATAACTGCGTTCGGGCACGCGACTGCACCTAGGAGCTATGCACTGGTGGTACTTTTATTATCTGAAGTTACGTAGTTAACTATTAAGCAATCTATACTTGAAGTCAACTACTACCCCGAGTCTGCTACAGTTACGAAATGGTATCGATGCGATCTCCCTGTAATAAACCATTACACATGTAGCGTGGAATAAAGAGGTTGTAGTGCTAGTACATGGGATAGTTTACCTTTATTGAGACTTAAGTCAGTTTAAAGATGGCAAAATAGCCAAGCGACAAGTTTAGACTAAGAAACAGATTTTGAATTTAAACCGAGGTAAGAAGGTGCGTGGATTCAGATAAACTCCAATCAGAAACTTGAAATCATTCATACCAACATTACAAGTGCGAAAGTGAGTGAAAGAGCGCTTTTAACGCGAAACCAAATTTTTGAACCGTAACTTGAAGATCTGAGAAAGAACAGGAAAGTTTTTTCTGCGAAGACGAATTTCCGCGGACATCCTAAGTTTTACATAATAGCGTTTATGGTGGAAATCCACTGAAATATTATTTTCTAAGTTGGCGGTCGGCGCAGGCCACTCGTAAGTAACTGCGCCACTCGTAAGTAAATGTAACACGTGTACGAGCATCCATCACACCCTCGTCAAAGTCAATCAAACATCCCCAAACATCCCCCAGCATCCCCCAACATCCCCCCACAACAATTGATTTCTTTCGCATCACGCCCCCAGAAAAATCTCTTCTAATGTTATTATGTACTTACTTGGACCTTTTATTTGTATTCGTGTAAATAGATTTATGATGTCATAAATTGTACAATATCAGAACAAGGGTTTTCAGTCGCAGGCCACGCAAAACATAAAGATCGCTCGTCAAAAATGGAAGTTTTAAGTTTAAGAGTTCAATTTAACTTACCGAGTACCGACCGGTACGTTGGGTTGTTATGTGTAGAAAGGGTAAAGACACATTTTAATTTCCATTGGTAAATACCATCAGGTGATCCTTGTACTCGTTGGCTCTTATATTTTTCTAACAAAAAGCTCTTAAATCTAATCAAATATTCCATAAAGTTTTCAAACAAAAACGTCCGACCCTCAAAGATTAGAACAAATCTAATTATGCAGGGGAAATTGAAGTTAAGGTACAAACGATTCACGAGCGGTTATTGCGTACCCGTGACACGCTTTATAAGAAAAAAATCAGAGAAAAAATAATATAGAAAAAAAAGTCTTAAAGTATAGATAGATTATTGAATAACAAAGTGAGGTCGAAGTTTCATTAGTGTGAGTTAAACTACGCTATTGCATAGCCAGGAACGTTTGTATGATATAGCGAAGTGGCGTAGTTCGATGCATATAAAGACAGGCTGCACTGTAACTTGATTTTGACCAACGCAAAATCTATAGGAAACAACACATGCAAAAGTCACTAAGTGATCCGCCTTCTCTTGTTATGCCAAAAAAATATTTACTAGTGAAAATCATATGAACTCCTTGAAGAAAGATTCTTTCGCAAATAACTCATTGCAAACTAAAATAGATTCTTGACTATTCTAGACTAGAGCCATACTATTTCTGGGGACAAGGTAGTGTCCCCGCCGAGACGAGCCAAGCGAAGCGCAAGGGCACTACCTACCTTTTCTCAAAGTGTGTCGCCGTTTTTTTGAACCTTCATAGAATTGGTTTCCGTTGTAGCAGATAGTTCATATTTTCAGGATATGATGTCATCAATAGACTTATTAAGCATACAAAGTCTTAATTGAACAGCTCTAATACTTTAGATTTTATAGATATCTAAAATACGCCGATTTCGTCACTGACACACTGATGATCATCAAAATGTTTGGCTACTTCCTGAAGTGCTAGAAAGTTGAAATTTGGTATGTAATCTAAGTTTAGTATACAACCAACAAAAAAATTCATAAACGTATAATTTTCGCCCCCCATCCCCTAAAATGGTGAAAGTTGACCCTCATAGAGTTGGTTTCCAATGTACCAGATAGTTTATATTCTCAGGATATGATGTCAATAATAGACTTATTAAACATAAAAAGTCTCAATTGAATAGGTCTAATACTTTAGACTTTATTGACATCTAAAATACGCCGAAATTTGGTTATATGCCGTAAAATAAGTTTAGTAGGGGTAATGGAAGTTTAAATATGAGACTTTCACCAATTTTGTGAATTAGGATATGAAAGTTTACACGGGATAGACATTAACTAAAAACTTCTTAATAAAAAATAAAAATAAAACACTAAAAAGACTGCCTAGCAAGTAGTAACTTACAAAAAGGACTGAAATCCCACCAAAAACATTTCATGTAAAATGTAGCCTCGACGACCACAAAAGGTTTTCCCTGTGAAAAAGACATCAGATCTAATGTAGAACCAAGCTTCCGAATCTACGCGGCCTAACTCTATCGGCCCTAACTCCAACAAATTCTACATAACAGTAAGTATGTATGGCTTGGCTGTTTCGTTACTTACTTCAGATCAGAAACTAAATATTCGCCTTACCTCCACGACGGTAGCGAAACAGCCAAGCCATACATACTTACTGATATGTAGAATTTGTTGGAGTTAGGCTCGATAGAGTTAGGCCGCGTAGATTCAGAAGATTGGTTCTACATTAGATCTGATGTCTTTTTCACTGGGCAAACCTTTTGTGGTCGTCGAGGCTACATTTTACATGAAATGTTTTTGTTGGAATTCACTTTATTTTTCCTTCAGGAGCATCGGGTAGGATCGTGTATCATCGTGAGTAGTCGGGAATGACTCTCGGTTGGAGAGTGCTTGTCGCTCTCATAGACAAACTTACAACTCTTCAATCTTCATACAAGCACTAATTAAATTAACACGATGTCAAAGAGTTGTATGATATTTCATATTACCGACATGTTTTTAAGGTAGAGTTGATAATTAAAAGCACTAAAGAGGTAAATAAATTGATTTAAAATGAGGAAACAAACGTTTTACAGTTTTAGAATTTGTTAAAATAGAAACGTAGAAAGTCTGGTGTCTGAATATTAGAATTTGATAAAAATATTTGTAGAAATATTTATTTCTACAATAACCACTCTCCTTATCAACAGAAAAATATTACAAATTAAAGGTTTTTGCATTTTATTTTCATAGGTACATCTAAAAATATATTTGACGATGGTAAACGTTTCTACTTTTGGTCTTTAATACTAGATAGTTTATTACGGAAAATTACCGATTCCGTAAATTAGACGAAGCAAATATCCTTATATTGATCTAATTCAATATTCTAAACCAGGGACAGAATCGAAAACATCCCAATTCTGACCTTTAACGCGTACGCAATAAGCACTACAATGAATAATTAAACCAATTTCAATGATGAACCATCAAAATTCAGACAGCGTTCAGAACATCACGCTTTGGCAATAACCATTACAGCAGCATTGGGATAGTTGATAGATAACAAGGGTATTAGTACAGGAAAATCCTTCACAAACCTGGTAAAGGTTATAGTAGAGTGGAATCGGTCGAGTGCAAGTCGGACCCGCGCACAAAAACAATTTGCTTTTTCAGCACTGCTACTTTCACAGCGAACTCTATAGGAGATATATCTAGGGGACCTATACACACACATATAAAAGTATCCATACTATTTACTAATATTATAAACGCGAGAGTGTGTCTGTCACTTCGTCTGTCTGTCTGTCTGTTTGTTATCTCTTCACGCCCAAACGGCTGATCCGATTTTGCTAAAATTTGGTATAGAGATACTTTAAGTACCGAGAAAGGACATAGGATACTTTTCATCCCGAAAATATGTACGGTTCCTGCGCGATAAACGAATTTTGGCGCAACGGAGTTGCGGGCGTCATCTAAATAGTTTTGTTACACCCTGTATACACAGTTTAGATTTTATATTAGTAAGAAAGCATAACTATAACTGAATTTAAGCGTATAGTGTGCTTAATAATATAGTAAACACAAGACACTCGATATCATGATTACATGGGGGTCGCGGGTTCGAACCGGCTTAGTGTGAAATTGCCTCCGCATCATCCTATTACCGAGCATTATAATTAGTGTTCAAACATTATTATCCTGGCGTATACATTATACACCTGCTTGATGTATAGTTTAGTGTTAATCAGTTCTTATACAAGCAATAAGCATATACCTGCATTGCATCATACATGCGGTTGTTGGCGCATATTCTGAAACATAAGTTTACTGAATGACGCCCGCAACTCCGTTGCGCCAAAATTCGTACATTTTTCCGGAATGAAAAGTATCCAATGTCCTTTCCCGGAATTCAAAGTATCTCCATACCAAATTTCAGAAAAATGTTTCAACGGTTGAGGCGTAAAGAGGTAGCAGTCAGACAGACCGATAACATGGATGAAAGCAGGTAATAAGAATACACTACTTAATTTATATAAAATTGAAAACCGATTAAACAAATATTACCCCATTGTTGGAAGACGATTAAATAGAGTATTTTACAGTAGCTAAAAGTCAAATGTGTTCCTTTGCGATGCGTTGTCGGAAAGAACGTATTGTAAGTCGCATGCAGCGACTGGCGAGTGGCGACAACACAAATACAATACAAGACGGTAACGACGCCACAACGCAACTACAGTGTGGCCTTTTTATGATTTACGATGCTTATCAATTAAAATTTCAAACCGTATAAAGGCCTAAGGGACCTATCAGACACGGTCACGCGTTCAAGCGTTCTGCGTTCGCATTCTACGTTCGAGCGCGGCGGTCAGTGATACAGACGCAATTCTAAAGCGGGCAAAACGCCCCCTGTGTGATTGTGTCTATGTAACGTAATACAACATAAAGAACGCAAAACTGACCGCTGAACGCTTGACCGCATGACCGCTCTCTGTCTGATAGGTAGCATTTAAAGCTGAAATCACGTCAGAATGCCTTCTCTGTGACTGACGGCTCGAACGCAGAACGCGAAATTTAGAACTTTTACGCCTGAACACTCTCTGTTAGATAGGTTCTTCAAAAAGTTCCCTCTAACAAACTATTCCTGAATCGAAGCCGGTCAACTACTAAATAATGATTCATTAATTAATTATCCCAGTCGTTGAACTTCGACATTGGTCGTGGGCGGCGGAATTAGCCGGCTGTTAGGGCGCTCGCAGATTGGCCGCGAGCCAGATGCGACACCGCTGCGGCTTGTTTACTCAATTAATCAGCGAACAAACCTCGTATTGTTTTGTGTGTGTGTGAAAATATATTTCATTCATTCATTTAATTCATATTAGTCTCTCGGTGTGGGACGTTCTGAAACACAGGATTGTAATACCATTGATCTTAACCTTCTAAATAAGCATTTTACCTCTTCCTCAAACATTGACCCTCATATTAAATCACGCACTTTGCAATTTTTATCCTCTTTACCTTCTCCCAACTTTGAACCTTTTCTTACTGCCCCCGTCACCGAAACTGAGATTAAAAGGATGACCATCACTTCGAATGCAGTCGGTGACGACCGACGGCATCAGTCGTAGTATGATCATTCCCATTTTAGACATCATTTTATCAATACTTTCTCACATATTTAGAGTATTTTACCTTCCCCGATGCCTGGAAAACAGCCTATATTATTCCTTTACCTAAATCTTCCCGTCCCAAAACTCCATCTGAGTTCCGCCCTATCTCAATCCTACCCTATTTATCCAAAGTTCTGGAGAGGATAATCCATCACCAGCTTACAGAATATGTCTCGCGCAATAGTCTGCTTACTCCGTTACAGTCAGGCTTTCGTATTGGCCATAGCACAACAACTGCTCTAATAAAAGTTGCTGATGATATTCGGTTAGGAATGGATCAAAAAAAGCTCACTTTAGTCACATTACTGGACTTTAGTAATGCTTTTAGCTCTATTGACCACGATATTCTTTTAAGCCGACTTGCGTCGTGTAACCTTTCGCCATCGGTAATTGGTATGCTACGAAGCTACCTAGTAGGAAGACGACAAAGAGTTAAATTATCTAATGGCTTTTCTGACTGGAGTAATATTTCGGGCGGTGTTCCGCAGGGTGGAGTGCTGTCGCCACTTTTATTCTGTTTATTTATTAATTCTATAATAGCTTCAATTAGTTCTTTTTATCACCTGTATGCAGATGACCTACAAGTATACATCCAGTCAGAATTGAGCGGTCTTCATACAGCTATCAGTAATTTGAATAAAGATTTGTCGACGATCTGTGACTGGAGTAGGAGCTATGGACTTTTTATTAATCCCGCAAAAACCCAGTTAATCCTAATCGGCAGCCCGGGGCTAGTCTCCAGGATTGACCACAGTTCCTTACCTCCCGTCCTTATCAATGGTATTACAATCCCATTTAGCAAGGTTGTGAAAAGTCTCGGGGTGGCATTCGACGAAAATTTTTCTTGGTCGCCACAACTTCAAAATGTTAGCAAAAAAGTATTCTCTACCTGGCATTCCCTAAAACGTCTCCGGTACGTTCTTCCTACCCAAACCAAAGTAGTTTTAGCTCAATCCCTGTTTCTCTCCCTTCGAGATTATGCTGATGCTTGCTACACCAACCTAACTGAAGACCAACTTAATAAGCTTGAGCGCCTCCAAAATCTTTCGCTGAGGTTCATATTCGGCTTACGTAAATATGACCATATCACTGAATACCGTCTCAAGCTTAAGTGGTGGGAGCCAGGATACGTTATCGCCGTGATTTTCGCACACTCTCCTTACTATACAATATTTTATTCGATTCCCATTACCCTAGTTATTTAAAAAACAATTATATTTTCCACAATTATGATAGGCAAGATCTCCGCTCCCATTCCAAACTCCTTCTCAATATTCCCACGCATCAAACAAAATATTTTCACTCCTTCTTTACTGTCAAGTCCATTGTACTTTGGAACTCCTTACCTACTCACATCAGGCAGGCGAAAACGTTAAATCACTTTAAGTCGTTCCTTTTTAACTTTAATTATTAACTTCATTTAAATAATCCTTTTTATGACCACAAACATACACATAATATTATTATTGTAAATATGTGTTATAATTTTATGTATTGCATATTATGTAATATGTATGTACTTTACTATATTTAACATTTATTATATATTATTGATTATTGTAATATGTTTAGTTAATTGTTGTCAAAATGTAATATACTTTTGCACATCATCATTTTCCTAAGTTCTTCATCTCAAAGACGTGTAAAGGTTGCCTGGAAGATATTGCTTTAAAGTAATAAAGCTGCCTTTGTGTGCAGTTCAATTATTTATATTGTACCTATTTGTATATTTTGTAATGTTATCAATATGTGCGCAATAAAGTATATTTATTTGTTTGTTTGTTTGATTATTATATGAATATTTATATTTAAACTTTTGTGTCAGTATCAAAGGTAAAAGTAATAGTCATGGCTGTTATAGCATTTTTCTCGTCAAGAGGCATAATAATAATATTATCTTGTAAACTTAAGCTTTTCAACACTTAAAAGAAAATTGTAAAATTGGTAAAAAAATGAATGAACTAAAGTTTTTTATGCATCTGAAAGCGTGTAACCAATGTCAGGTTGGGAATTGAAACATAATAATTAACTAGCTTAAAGCCGAGCTTTGTGAGCGCTCGCGTCGTTTTTCTGCGTGGTAATAAGATTTAAGGCAGTTTTTTTTTATATTTGAATAGTAACCAAACCTTGATTGACAGATGGTAACATATCTACATATAAATTAAAAATACTATTATTATATGTTAACGCACAAATCAATAATAGGCGTGATAGTTTTTCCGTAAAGTGTACCACAAAAGTGCTCAGGTTGTATATTGTGATATACTAGGGCTCGCTTCGCTTGCCCTGATTATAGAATTTATTTTAGTTACACAAAACTTTATACCCAAAACTAATTAGAAAATTGTCAAAATTACGTTTTAGCAATAATTAAAATAGCTTGTCGCACCAGACTCATCGCAATTCGCAGCGTTTCTGACAATAAAGTCTGTAGTCACTCCTCGCAACTTCCGTTCCTAAACTTTTTTCTCTAAACGAAATGTCACTTCAGACGGAAAATATTTCTGAAACATTTTGATTTAAACATTTTCTGCAAATGTTTTTGCGCCTTTCTTTTCTTTTAAATTATTTTTGTCGGACTTTTAAATTGTGTTTTATGTCTACTAAGCTGTCACTTCTACGTATCCTATAAAGTAGATAAATTTTGTTAACATACTTAAGAAGATATCGAATTTACACTTAAGATTTTGAGCTTTTGTCCACTGGTTGTAGTGACTACCTATCATTGGCTTTGGCTTTCTACAAAAATTGGACACTAAGAAACAGCCAAAGATAATTTTACCACTTTTTGAAAGTGTTAAAAAAATAGTAAAATATTATGTAAGTACGTTCCCTTAAAAAATAATTATCGAGAATGGCAGCAGCTGCAGGCACTTTTAATGAAAATGTATGTATGTATGTACCTAAATATCAGTTTAGGCACTATAACCGCTTATCTTCATAAAGAAGCACTCTACAATGATTAACACGTCTTCGAATATATTCTCATACATACATTGTGAGTTATGTAGCCCTTAAGGGCGTTTCACACGGCATTTGTGAACAAATTGCTACAACAAGCCCTCAATCACGAAAAAAGTTATATCATTCCTCAACGCGCGCGATTTGGAACTCACAACCCTGAAATAGGGTTGTCGAATCTAAATTTATCCAAAACCATTTTTGACCGACTTAAAAAAAGGTGGGGATATTCGTTTGTACGTATACCATCACACGTCATAGGAATGCCTTCTTGTCACGTCGAAATTCAAAAGAACACTGGGGCGAGTAATAACTAATATGTGAAGAATAAATTGACAGTAGTCATACTAATGCCGATGATATTTTATACCTTTTCATAGTTAATAGGTAAGTGACTGGACTGAAAAAGGCACGATACTTATAAAATATAATAAGTTACAAAAAATACATAGCATAAAATACTGAATTTAATTATTATGCGGCGATAGCTGTACTGCTATCGTAATTTTCATATTTCCATCTCTTTGTGTTACGTTTACGCTGTTAATAGTTTATCCTTGGTTCTATGTAGAGTTTGATATAAACCTTTTAACATTAATATTCCTTTATATAGTTCTATGATTAACAGACAACAAAGAAACCGTACTTTATAAAGAGGCAGCCCTAGCATAACAAATATACCCTTTTACAGTGTTGGCGCATGCAAATCGCGTCGGAGAAAAATGGTAATACGCGTGACGAGCCGCTTTGAGCCACTTTGTACTGTGTGTATGTTTGTGTCTGATGGAAAACATAATCGTAGGTGTGGTCCAATATACGAGATTAGTCACAGTTCATATCATATATAGAGATATTTAATTATTATTTAACTTAGAGTTATTGAAGGCAGATCTTTGTGTCAAAAGTAAATTTTGTGACTCTTGTGGCTTGGACCATAGTTCCGTAGCGAGGTTTTTTAAGGAATTACTCTGCATCACAATGCAACATTCATCCAATCCAAATTAACTAAAACCAAACTGACTTAAAAAATAAGAAAAACAAAAACCCAACGGCGACGTACGCGGTGCTACAGAAGATGAATCTAATGATATCTCTCAAGCTCAAATTTCACAAACCGTTTAGGCTCTACCAGTGAGGTAAAGAAATATACACCAGAAAAACATAACCCTCTAAATGCAGTCGATTAAGGATTCAAGAAACTTGGCTAACGGAAAACTACAAGTCTGAAAGTTGTAACTTCGCACTCAGAATACCGACTAACAGCGTTATATTCTGTTCAGTACTTCATCGAGTTAGCCTGTTACACCGAGTTGGGTATTAGATTCACGTCTTTAAAAGTCTTCTATTGCCTTTGAAAAGTAAGATGTGCTTGCAATTTTAAAGAAAAGAATGGACTAATAATTATAAAGCCAGAGAACAGTATCGTCAGACTTACATTGTAATGCTTTGTTTTTTCGGGATTAAATATTTACATTTTAAGTAATGCTTATAAAATTAATGCATTTAGTCGTAAATTATACAGAAACGCTTAAATACTACACAAAATTATACACCCAAACAAATGTAGAAGAACACAACGTTGTCCAAATAACTTTTGTATACCCATTGTGGATTGTTTTGTTCGCAATTTCGTATGGAGGTATGTATAAGTCGTAGCTCGTAGCTATTTGTCAGTATTCGAATAGGTCTACTTCACTTAAATCCCACCCCCCGCATACGCCCTACCCCCAAAAACCTACGCTCTACGCAACCGGAAGCACAAAACCAGGAAGTCAGGAAGCGCTGGGAGATGGAGGCTTCAACCGCAGAAGCCAGGAACGGAAATACCGCCGCCGCCGGCGACGCACATATCATCATCATCATGACAAATTGTCATGAAAACTGCAACACGACTAAGAAATAACACCTCATCAAAATAGGATTAAGAGTTTAGGTGGCATGAGGTAATAAATTATAAACATACAGACTGACAAAATTCTTTGTAATCTACACTAATATTATAAAGAGGAAAACTTTGTTTGTTTGTTTGTTTAATTGTAATGAATAGGCTCAAAAACTACTGGACCGATTTTAAAAATTCTTTCACCATTCGAAAGCTACATTATCCACGAGTAACATAGGATAAGTTTTATTTTGGAAAATGCGTCATTGAGATAAAAATTCCAATAAAATAGGATCATACTGAGGTATACTTAAAATATAGGTATCATAGTCTATTATATTTCGCTTAAATACCGCGGGACACAGCTAGTACTGTTATAAATGTAAAAGTATCAGTCTGTTACCTGTAGACGATTGAACGGTTGAATTAATTTTAATAAAATTGTGTATGATTTAAATTTTAAATAAAGTAACTGATGCACTCTGAGACGAATATTAATTACCAAACTGTAACTAAATTAAGATTTTCATTCACACTAGACGTTCCGCGCGGCTTCGCCCGCGTAAATTAGATATTTCACAGACAAATCAGTCTACAAAAAATAGCCTATGATCCTTCACGTGGTCTACTTCTTATCTGACCCAAATAACAGAAAAATGTTGATCTAGTGGTTCGTGAGATAAGCCCGTTCAAATAATTTCCCCCGTTTTTGCCACATTTTCTTCTATTTCTTCGCTTCATTAGGCTTAGCGTGATGAAATATAGCCTATAGCCTTCCTCGATAAATATGCTATCTAACACGAAAAGAAATTTCCAAATCGGACAAGTAGTTCCTGAGATTAGCGCGTTCAAATAAGCCCTTTCAAATAATTTCCCCCCGTTTTTTCCACATTTTCCTCTATTTCTTCGCTCCTATTAGTCTTAGCATGATAAAATATAGCCTTCCTCGATAAATGGACTATCTAACACTGAAAGAATTTTTCAAATCGGACCAGTAGTTCCTGAGATTAGCGCGTTCAAACAAACAAACAAACTAACTAACAAACTCTTCCGCTTTATAATATTAGTATAGAAAAAGTATAGATGAGCCCCATAGGCCATATATCATTATCTGTCAAACTCTTCACTAAAATAAAGTTTAAGCTACATTTAATATTTCTAAGCGCGGCCGTTAGAGTTCGTAATATAAGGACACATTTAGGATAGTTTTTACATAGTACTAGCTGTCCCGGCAAAAGCTGTTTTGCCTGTTTTCCCTGTTTTCCTGCTTTTCTCTTGAAGTTTTTCTGATTTTTTTTTCTATAAACCTCACGTAGCCCGAGACCTTTCCAACGAATGCAAAACCGTGAAAATCGGTTCGTGCGTTCTGGAGTTATAGCGTCAGGAAGGAAAACCCGACTTATTTTTACTACATAGTATAAGGAGGGGAAGTAGGTTATCTCCGGCCCAATCCGCGATATAATTACCTACTGTCTTAGGGTTGTCAATTTTAGCAATATAACACATCTCTTATTAGTCAATAAAGTTTAACAATGATTTTCCTATCAAATATAGAAATGTAATCAATATACAGAGCAGCATTATATTGAAAAAATTGGCCAAGTGCGAGTCGGACTCGCGCACGTAGGGTTCCGTACCGTTATAGAGCGAAAATAGTGAAAAATTTGTGTTTTTTTTTGTATGGGAGCCCCCCTTAAGGTGACGCCGCGTTAAAGTAAAAAATCGTTTTGGATATGTTTTAGATCGCTTGTTTTCTATGAGAGGCCGGGCCGGCGCGGTCTCATAGAAAACAAGAAATGGAACAGCAAGAAATGGAAAGGGCGTAAGCGACAAAATGGTTTTTGTCGCGTAATTTAAAAACCTTAAATATATTTCATATATAATCTATGTACAAATTTTGGAAGCTTAAATCACTCTCCTCTGTTGGCAAAATTAGAATCACTGTTTTTATCTTTCTGATCTTGATGAGGTCTTTTTGATTAATTATTCTGTGTTATAAAAGTTGACCAATCGTGTTATGCTATTGGGTAATTCAAAGATAAAGACATGATGAATACTGACAATCAACTTTAATTTCTTAGCTTTAGTCATTGTTGAGAAAAATCGATATCGCTGCATCCAAATTATCAAGGCGTCACCTTAAAGTCGAAGTCTCAGTAATAGGGTCCCGTTTTTACCCTTTTGGTACGGAACCCTAAAAAAGATAAAATAAACCTGCCGGCGGCGGCGGCAATTCTGGAATTGATGAATTATTAAGACACTCAAATACACAGCAATAGTTTCTCCTGCAATTATCAGACATTTTTGATTTATTTAGCGGTGCCGAAAAGCCGTGACACTCGAACCTCGTGCAGTGTTAGCCCCGACTGGCGCGGGCGCACTGAGAACCGGGTTGAGATTTAGTTAGGTGTGCGTGCGGCGACGCATAGATACTATGGCGCACACATACAAGCCGCGCGCGGTGCGTTTGTATGAAGATAACTTACTTCCCCTCCTTATACTATGGTTTTTATCTAGAGAAAATTTACGGTTTCCGCGCGATAAAGGAATTGCTACACACCAAAGTCACAGCAAATCTTGTTAATGAATTTCCGTATTTGACATCATTGATCACAGTTTATTTCAATTTGGAAGCTTTGATCCTAATTCGTTTACCGCGCCGATGAAATTCCAACAAAATCAACGCCGTACCAAATGGGACCAATTAACACGGGCCGAGCTTTCACGCGCTGAAAATTGATCGAAAATCATGAAATATGAATCAAATCATGATCGAAAATGCTTGAAATATAAATCAAATGTTACAATTGATCGAAAATACTTGAAATATAAATCAAATGTTATCACGAAAGATTTATGCTGTGTTGTTTAGAGTTTTACGTGAAAAGGTTTGATAAGCTTAAATTTTTGGGACTACCTAAATGTTTTGGTTTTTGTTTTGTTCGGAATTCTTATTTAGTGGTATGTAAAACAACGCAACTGAAAAATACGCTGTTGTCCCAGGAAAAATTATGACCTAGCTAGATCAATCAAAATGCTCATTGCTGATGAATGCTGATTCTAATTACTACAAGTTCAGTATCATTGATCACAGCCATATTATTGGTCTCGTTATAGACTTATAGAGTATAGAGTATAGGCCAATCATTTATCTATGGCCACCAACGTATTTTTTTCTTTGTAAAGCTAAAAGCTGTAAAGTTTTTAAATGCTTTTATTCAGTTACAGAAGCCACAATATCGAGTGAAGCTCCACAAATAGGAATCAATAGGCGATAGGATCGCACTGCTTGTACAACGGATCAACGGGACTATTACCGATGGATAGAGTCTGATGTCTATTTAAGTAGAGCGTCGTTATCCAAACTGATTGGAGGACATGTGTGGTCACTGGTCTGAAACGATTTAAACTAGAAACCTCTTTAGCAGCGTTGATATAAATAGTTGAGACCAACGTAACCGAAAATTCGTAAGCTGGAGGGGAGAGTAGATCGCCTAAACAGCGTAAGATAGAAAGGCAATATCCCCTATCTTTCTACTGGGTTGGTAGTGAAAATCCATCCCAGGACCTTGCTATGTTGTTTTTACTTTTGCCAGCTCCCAAAGTACAACCGGTTGTGTTTTCGATGATAGCAAATGCAATATGATAATCGAAATGCGGTTTGACAAGTTAGCAATCGATCTTCATCACCTGACACGTGTTTAGTTGGGGTCAGGGCGGCGCAGGGCGGCTCAGCGGGATTTGCACCGGGCGGCTTGACGACACGCTAATGTGTGACTTTCAATCAGGCGCCACCCGCCCGTTCGGTCCGCCGCCCGAACATTATCCAAATCGAACAAACGTTTATCAAAAGGTGGAAATATGTCCATACTAAAAGCGTCCATCTCTATGTAAGCTCTTCGATTTCGATAAAATCTTTGAGATAATTTAGGTCACTGGAAAATGTATACAAATACAATAGTTTTCATCCAGGAATAATGGAAATGCGACCATTAATGAACTACACGAATATTTTATGAAGTGAGCAAATCTACGATGTAGCCACAGCATAAATGCAACACACGTTAATCCATACTTCCATACTAATATTATAAATGCGAAAGTGTGTCGGTCTGTCTGTCTGTCTGTCTGTCTGTCTGTCTGTCTGTCTGTCTGTTACCTCTTCACACCTAAACCGCTGAACCGATTTTGCTGAAATTTGGTATGGGGATACTTTGAGTCCCGGGAAAGGACATAGGATACTTTTTATCCCGGAAAAATGTACGGTTCCCGCGCGATAAACGAATTTTGGCGCAACGAAGTTGCGGGCGTCATCTAGTTATTAATAAATGATTATTCTTCACGCTTTGATTTTACAATACGCAATAAAAAGCTCTATAGCATTTGTTAAAAATCTCCCAAACGCTTTCAGTTAAATTACCATGCAGTAAAGCGAATTAGCCCTATGAGAATTTTTTACTTTTTCAGTTTTAGCGATGCCGTCTTGTAGAATGCATTATATATTGTACTTCACTTCGCTGAAAACTAGGCCGCATAAATTGCTCGCTGTGGCTACAATTTACTATGTACTTACTTCTAAAGTACTTAGTTTATAATATATTATAGTACTTTATAAACTAGGTACTTTAGAACTAAGAAAGGATATAGTATTCTACAATATGGGCTCAAAGTTTGTAGGGCAGGGCATACTTTACCAAGGGCAAAAGCTGGTTGAAAATCGAATCAGGCGTATCTTTCCGGAAATCCACAGCATATTTTTAGGGTTCCGTAGCCAAATGGCAAAAAACGGAACCCTTATAGATTCGTCATGTCTGTCTGTCTGTCTGTCCGTCCGTATGTCACAGCCACTTTTCTCCGAAACTATAAGAGCTTCTAAAAAATATATGATGTACATTACTATAAAAACTACCAACGAAAATTGGTTTGAACGAGATCTAGCAAGTAGTTTTTTTATACGTCATAAATGGTAAACTTTAACTATCATTAAATCAACTGAAATATAAAAATAAATCAAAAACCTTTTAATTTCATAAAAATATACCTTATTGCTGCTGCGGAACCCTTCATGGGCGAGTCCAAGTCGCACTTGGCCGGTTTTCTTTATTTTTACCTCTAGCAGTCGTGTAGCAAAGCATATAGCAAATGTTTTTAACGGCAGCATCGTATAGCTTCAAAACTGATAAACCAATGCATACCCGAGGAAATTGATTCCTAGGCAATTGACAGGCCTACATCGTTTGGTCGGCTTATGTCAATTCAATGTTAGCTGTGATCGGTTGGATGAGTTTGACTTAACGCGACCAAATTACTTAGGTCCGCCATCTGCCTAGGAATCAACTTCTCTGATAGTACTTAATGTTGTATCATATGAAACTAAAGAAAAGAAACTCCACAAAAACAGTTTGATATCACAATGAATTTCCTCTCACTTTTTGATCATGAAATATAAACGGCGTCTGAAAAAGCCTCGTCACTGCCAGCCAGTTTTTATCTACTGTTTTATGTCTCTCCTGGGAGTAGGAGTGTTACCTCCTTAGGGAATACCCTCGCTTGCTTATCTCACCCTTCATAGGACCTTTAATGCCATCGCCATAAGTTTGAATCTCGTAGATTCAGAGGTAAAATAAATATGAACTGTGTGTAAACGCAGGTTGTAAGTTAAACAGCCTAATTAGTAATTACAATCGGAGGTTTTATTGCTGAAACTTTAAACGATGAATTTATACTGTTCCTTCATTTAAAAGTTTAAAGCTATGAGAAATTGCTTAGTCGTTTTGTAACAGTGCGTTTTTTGATGTATTTTATAACATTTCATGTTTGCGCAAATGTGTCTTCGAAGCAAACATTACTTCTTTTTAAATTACTATAGTTATGTTTTATCTATGTGCTCTTTTATAACTAAACTAGATGACGCCCGCAACTGCGTTGCGCCAAAATTAGTTTATCGCGCGGGAACCGTACATTTTTCCGGGATAAAAAGTATCCTATGTCCTTTCCCGGGACTCAAAGTATCTCCATACCAAATTTCACCAAAATCGGTACAGCGGTTTGGGGGTGAAGAGGTAACAAACAGACAGACACACTTTCGCATTTATAATATTAGTATGGATTTAATATTTAATTCTTACTTACTGCCAGCTGAGATCGTATAACTTGTACTTACCTGAAAGAGAAAAACAAACAATTAATTTTACTTTACAACATCAATTGCATTATTACTATGATCGTAACACCTCGTAATATCAGCGTTAATATACGATCGGTGACATATTCGGTGAACCACGATCGCCCGCGTATTACTATGGCAAGAAAGTCTAAAATTGATTCTCCAGATTTGTAGGACTAGTTTGACAAATAATCTGTACTAGGGAATGCAATCTCGTTCTCGCGAGATCTCGGCCTTTTTTAGCGAAATTGATCTCGGACGAAAAAAAGGCGAGATCTCGCGAGATTGACGAGATTGCACTAGAGCATAAAAACGTCTTATTCGAAGCGCGGACTGACACCGACGGAGACCGGAGTTGCGATCACGGAGTAAAAACAAAGAGGAGCTGACCTAAGCAACTGTGCACTGTGATTTTCTGTGTCCTTTAATTACTAAAAGATTTTTGTTTGTTATTTGATAGATACGTATGTCAAAGTTTACTAAAGTGCGACAAGGCTTTAAATGAACGTGGGCCCCCGGCGCTGCTGGTAAAGGAGAACTGTCAAAAATGGCGTTTTTGTATGATGGCAGCGTTAGTTCCTTTTTTCACCACGTTCATTTACAGCCTTGTCGAGCTCTACTTAGAAGTTTATTAAAAATTATAGACAGATCGTCAAACAATGTTTGATGCATAAAAGTCTATTGAAAAATTCGTGAAAATAAATGTTTATCTTATAATACTCATAATATTTATTATTTTTTCCTAATTTATTCAAATATTGCGATTGGGAAAACCCACCAAACTGCTAATCTCGCGAGATCTCGAAATTGGCGAGATCTCGCAGTATTGTTATTCATAAACTCGCGGGATCTCGCTTGAGCCCCAATCTCGCGAGATTTGCATTCCCTAATCTGTACACATACTAGAAATTAGTTTAATAATGTGTTAACTACTGCGCTGACAGCGATGCATCACTATGCCCACTCAGAGACATTTATTAATTACTTAACATTGATTTAATGAAGAGTATGACAGAAAATGTATAGAGTTGTGTCAAAATCTTCAATGAATTAAACTTATTTTTAATTAAAAGTTCAATTAAAATAAAAATTTAATTATTATGTAATCATTAAATCTTTATGAGTGCGGCCGTCAGTCAAAAGACCGTAGAGTTATCGTCCAGTGCAGCATGCCTTTGCGGAGGCAGAGAGATATTCAGGAGGCAATAAATAATTATTTAACTAAACCAGACCAAATTATGACGTTACTAACATAATTTATAAGCCTACTAACAAGTGAGTCTATACGTTACTTAGTTAAATAAACTTTCTCGATTCATTTTTCAATAAAAGAATATAGGTTATAAAGATGACAAATTATTTATTATTTATTTGTTACATTAAATACCATCACTGCATTCAAATTTGGAAACAACAATTTCTTGCAGTCGACTCTACATCTGGTACCTAATTCAATTCTGGTACCTCATGTACCACTTTCCTGAAATAAGTCCCTGTGCTAATGAGTTCTTAGCTCATTGGCAAAAGGACTAGTCAATAACTGTAAGTAGGTGAGTGGTCAATGTAATATTGTGTGTACTAGTGGGCCATTAAGATTAGCGGAGTGTCTGGGAACTCGCACACTATTGAGAGCTAGGCTTTCCCACGTCTCAGGAACTTTTTTTTTAGATATTAGAGTCAATTCGATCAAGGTTATAGATTTTAACAGTTACATTCTATTTTTGTTTATCATAAATACATATCGGAAAATGAACCACAAAGCAATTTACGAATACAGTTGACGCTCGCTAATCCGACCCCTGGCTAGTCCGGCGCCCTTTGTAATGCGACATCAGCCATGCTATGGTTTGGCCAATCTTTATTTAGATACCTAATGCAATCATCAAGGTTTTCAAGAAAGTCTCGACAGGTTGGGGAGATAAGGGTATTGTTGTTGACAAGAAGAGGCTAACAAACCTCCGCTTCGCCGATGACATCGTTCTGTTTGCCACGTCAGCTCAAAACTTACAGTCCATGCTACAAGACCTTAGCACGGCGAGCCTCGAGGCGGGACTTCAGATGAATCGATCAAAGACCAAGATCATGACTAACAGCACGAAACGCAGGGTCGAGGTAGATGGTTATGAAATGCATTATGTCGACGAGTACGTTTATTTAGGCCAAATAACATCTTTTCATAATAGACAGGACAAGGAAGTAGACCAAAGAATTGAGAAGGCGTGGAAAAGCTTTTGGTCGATGAAAGAACTTATGAAAGGCGAACTTCCTCTCTGCCTAAAACGTAAACTTGTCGACATGTGCATCCTAATTCCTACCCATCCTTACCTACGGTGCTCAGTCTTGGTCTTTGACCGATCTACAAAAGTCCCGGCTCGGAGTTTGCCAAAGAGCTATGGAGCGCAGCATTATAGGTGCCAAAAGGACGGATCGTATCCGAAACACTACTCTGCGCTCCAAAACAAAGCTAATGGACGTGGGCAGAAAAGCGGCTAGTTTAAAGTGGAGCTGGGCAGGGCACGTCGCTCGCATGCACCCGGACTGGTGGGCACGTCTAGTCACGGAGTGGCTACCGAACGGTCGGCGAAACAGGGGCAGACCCAAGAAAAGGTAGCGCGATGAACTAGACGCTGTCGATAAAGAGTGGCAAAATACAGCAAAGGATAAAGACATGTGGAAGGAAAGAGGGGAGGCCTTTGCCCAGCAGTGGGACACCATCGGCTATTAATAATAATAATAATAATAATAATGCAAAATAGAAAACTAAACGTCCAGAAATAGAAGCTTTGTATTCGAGGCTACTATAAGCTAGGTTCTAATTACTATGAGCATATGAATACCTAGCTTTAGGAAAATGATCAAAATATTCAGATAAAATCTTAATATTTTGATTTGTAATGTATTGTAACGTGTAAAAATCTAAGCAGTAGGTACTCTATAATCCGACAAGTTTGATAATCCGACACGGCCATGCAAAACGTTCGTCGGATTAAATTTAGTCCGTTTTCTATCTAATTATTCAAACAACATTTTTTTCCATGAAATGTCAAACCAACATCAAAACCGCCCTAAATCCTGATTGGTCAAAAGTTTAACAAATCAGTCGTTTAGCGTTCGTTTTACCTTGAAAATACTATTTTGTAGTTTGAACGATGTTGCGTTTACTTTGCATTAGAATAGTAGAATCCCTGTTAGTTCATTCTGAAGGCAAACGGTCTCGTCAGTTATTTACCCGGGGGTGATCGGAATTCAATTTGTGTGGACAGGCGCCCAACGCGGAATCCGTGATTCTCGGTATAGGCCGGGATAGCGCGGGATTCCCGTGATGACTGCTGATGACTCCCGGGGAAAGCGCCGCTACTTTCACAGTGAACTCATAATACAATCAATTTGTGTTCTTACACCCTAGAGTTTTTGCTGTGTAAATATTTATTAAGTATATGCTAGCCTATATGGCTTTACGGTTTAGGAGTATCTCTTTAACAATTACAAGCAATTTTCCACCTGTAAAAGTAGGTCAACGGAAAAATTATGACCTAGGCTATAGTTTCATTTTCTCCTGACATTGGTCTGCCGCCCATACCCATGCCGCCGCAGCTTAGTAGTGGCGTAAAGCAAAATGAAACCTGTAGCCTAGGTCCGAGGTTCCCAAAGTGTGGGCCGCAGCGCCCTGCTGCACCGTAAAAAGCAAAGAGGGGTCCGCGCCATGGCCCTTGAGTCGATCCTCCATCATTATCGGTAACCACAGATATTACCTTTAAAGGTGCCTGTTTCGACTATATATTTTTCAAATAGCTAGCAAATAAAAATATATTTTTTTTCAAATAGCTAGCAAATAGGAATCTGGAATTCTTCCTACTCCTCCTATTTTCTTCTGATTAATTTCGTTGCGGGTCCCAAGACAGCTTTAGCATGTCCCTCGGGATCCCTGAGATCATATCAAAGGGTTTTCGTGGTTGGATACCGTTGTCGATCCTGGCGACACAGGAGATACAGTGGTGGGAATGTGTGGTGGGCCAAAGCCCGATTTAGCTAGCAAATAAGTAGGGCTCCATGACAAAATACTAAAGTAACTGCGGGCTGAAAAAGATTGGGAACCCCTGGTCTAGGTCATAAAGTGGCATTTTATTTGAATTTTTGTCGGTGACGTCCCGTTGACGGCGGCGGTGGACAAACGGCCTGAGGATTCGTCTACCCGGCCCCGTGTAAGTTTTCTGTAGACCTTTTCAATGTGTACTACAATGTGTACAATACTTAGTACATTTTTTTGATAAATCTCGTAGGGTTCAGCCTGCGTTTGCAATGTAAGCGGAAAAAAATGTAATTATTTACGACATCACATTAGAAACCTCAAAAATAACAGTATTTCTCCACTATTTAATGGATGTTATCGTACTTATAAACCTTCCTCTTTAATCACTCTATCTATTAAAAAAACTGCATCAAAACCTGTTGCGTAGTTTTAAAGATTTAAGGGAACAAAGGGACATAGCGATAGAGAAAGCGACTTTGTTGTGTACTATGTAGTGATTAGTAAGATAATAATAATAACTACACCGATTTCAGGTGACGCCGCATTAAAGTAAAAAACCGTGTTGGATATGTTTTAGATTGCTTGTTTTCTAGAAAACAAGCAATGGAACAGCAAAAAATGGAAAGGGCGTAAGCGACAAAATGGTTTTGTCGCGTAATTTAAAAACCATAAATACATTTCATATAAGCTATGGGCAAATCAAAGTGTATGCTTGAACCAATCTATGTACAAATTTTGGAAGCTTAAATCACTCTCCGCTGTTGGCAAAATAGGAATCCCTTTTTTTTCGGAGGTCTTTTTGATTGATTATTCTGTGTTATAAAAGTTGACCAATCGTGTTATGCTATGTGTAATTCAAAGGCAAAGACATGATGAATACTGACAATGAACTTAAATTTCTTAGGTTTAGTCATTGCTGAGAAAAATCGATATCGCTACAGCTAAATTATCAAGGCGTCAAGTTAAATAAAATTTGTCATGAAAATACTTCGAGAGTCAGGAAAGGACATGGAATAGTTTTTGTTGAGGAAAAACCTGGGTCCGCGTCTTGTAGTTGGTAAATATTTTTAAAATGAAAACCAACGCTAACAATTTAAGCTTGGTATTAGCTAAGCTGCTTATAACAGACTTGATAAAGTTATGAAGGTAAAAATCGCTACTTAACTTTTATGAATACCAAAAATGTTCGTTAAGACGTTCTTTTATACAGGTAACATATTTTTACAGTTACGGCCAGGCGTCGTCTCGCCTTTTACGCCTTTTTTATTAGAATTAACATCGATTTTCACGTTATTAGGCAATAATTAACTGAAAATAATAAAGGTTAAAATAATAGGCACAGAATACGAACACGAATGTGAGGACGATTATTAAGTGACCTGATCAAAATTTCGTAAGACTTGCTAGTCATGTAAGGGAGAGTAGTCTGCCGTCCGCGGCGTTTATATAATTTATGCCTGTCCACTGAATTGTTTTCGTTTTGCCTGACCTAATACTATCAGAATATTCAAAACTTCCCTACAGTAAAAAATAAAGTCGCATACGAGCGGCGAGACTTTCTCGTTGTATACAGGTGTAATGTAGTATAAAGCATATGGCAAAACAACATTAATTGCCGGATCAGCTATTAGTACTACATAAAGCTATCTATACTCCAATCAAAAAAAAAACAAAAATCTTTTTATCCAACATCTTGGATATTTTCAAATGATACCTACGTAATGTCAAAGAATCCCACCGTCTGTCGCTTTCAACCCCCCCGCCTCCAAATTACCTTTTCCCCCCTCCCCCCACTTCTTACCCCTGTAAAAGAAATCTCCGCAGTTGAATGTAACAAAATGATGAAATAACAAATAAGTACTCCTTCAGGAAACGTTGGTAAAAGGACGGAAGGCAATCATTTTACGCAAATAGAAAAGTTATTTAAAATGAATGCTTTCCTTAAAAGTGATAGTAAACATTGGATTTTAAATAACTCTTGATATTTTTAAGAGGAAGGCAAAAAAGCAGAAAATATTTGCATACGCCAAAATAACTCTTTAACACAATCCGCGCATAAGTTTAAGATATTTTGTCGTAGTCTGTGGCGACCAACGGTAATCTCCTTTTCCAATAAAAAGATGTTGTTATAGCGGCACCAACAATACACAATCTGTAAAAAATTCACAAGTCTAGCTAAAGCGGTTCTTGAGATACAGCCTGGAGCCAGACAGACGGACAGATGCATAAATGGACAGACGAACAGACAACAAAGTCTTAGTAATAGGGTCCCGTTTTTACCCATTGAGTACGGAACCCTAATAAAAATTGCGATTCCTGAAATCACGAAAAACGTAACTTATTATTTATAGGTCAATTAGTATTAGGTTTGCAGTGTACTGCTAATGCCACAAATTCCCCAACGGTAAAGCTCACATTCACCAAATTAAGACTTTACTTTGATGCAAAATATACTGGGTGTAACAAAACTAAAATATGATAATACTCTGATAGAGTTCACTGTGAAAGTAGCAGCGCTGAAAGTTAATTTGTATGGGCAAGCGCCCGAGCGTCATGAATTTTCCCATACAAAAGTAGAAAAAAAGTTATTCCTTCAGCGCTGCTACTTTCACAGCGAACTCTATATAGGGGACCCATACACACCCTAAAGTATTATCACTTAGTTTTGTTACACCCTGTAGATCATTGATCAATGTTGACAATTGCGCTGACGACTCACTACCAACTCGGCCCATCAGCGAGCCGACACGTGTCGGGAGGCTGTCTCCCCCGGACATGTTACCCAACATGACATATAATTAAATACAGCCTTAATGTTACAATGTTTAGCTACCTAATATGTTACCCGACCGAGCTAGGAGTTATGTTTTTCGAATCGTATTTTTTTTTTGTATACTTATGCCCAGTTGGTGAGGTTTTTTGCCAGAAGTTTTAATCCTAATAGGGGTTTCTGATATTTGCTTTAGGCTCTATTAAATATGCGTCCGAACGCGCGGTTTAGCGTTTTCACCGCGAGATCACCAGCAATTGTATGTAAATGACAGCGACTATTTAAATAAATCGTTACATAATACATTCTATCGCTTGTGATCTTGCGGTGTAGCGACTAGCGGCCAAACCGCTCGTTCACGCGGGACGCAAATAAATCCAGCCTTAAGATCCAGCGCAACGATCAAAACGATTGATCCTAAATGAATGCTTAGTAGTGAGACTGGTTAATAAATAAGCCGGCCATTTCTTTGGCCAGGGAGTTATCGAACGATACCGTTCCAGCCTAAAGTAAGCGTTAAAAATAAATTACTTTTTAATTTCCTTACCTTCTCAATTAAAAAAGCTTTAAGGAATAAATTATCTAGAATGAAAGAAATAAGTATTTGTTTCATTACCTACTAAATTAGGTACGCTCAAAGTTTAGAATAGAAATTCTTTACAAAACTTATTATTTTCAATTTACTTAAATTTGTAAAGTACTGGGTACTTAGGCTTCTACGACATCGCAAGCGCCATCATGCCATATAAGCGAGGCCTTAAACTTACATCAAATCTGATACATTATTATTGATTTCTGACTTCTTTGTCGTAATAATAATTATAGATCAAGCGTAAGTCGTTAAACATCCTACATATTCTTTCACTATACACTATACACTATACACTATACAGTCAAACCTGGGTAAGAGAGAACTGGATAAGTGAGAAAACTTTATTAGTGAGAGTAATAGCCAGGACCCGTCAATTTAAGCTCCCAAAACCTGTATTAGCGAGAAACAGAAACCTCTATAAGAGAGAGTCGTTTTTCCCTCATGGACCTCCGTGAGTGAGACTGCTACTTATCTATACCTCTATAAGCGACAGTCGAGCTTTATTTATTTACATACACAGTAACAAATGACAAAACAAATTACAAATTGAACATCTGCTATTTTATGACTCATTCTCAAATTTCTTGAAACTTCCTACTATTGTTTCTGCACAGTTTTTGTATTGTATTGTTTTCTCGTCAATATTGTACCCATTCAATTTCGTGGAACTAAATAACGTTCTTATTTTATCGAATTCTCTTCGAATGGACTTGCTCAGTTTAAAGTTAATCAATTGCAGAGAAGGAAAGTTCTGTTCTGTATCATGTTAAAACGGAAAATTTATTAAAGTACTGTCATTAAGTGATAAACTTAAAATAGTGAATGTGTTTGAATCCGGAAAATCGCGGAATGAAATTCAGAGGGAGTTTAATTTAGGAGGATCCGCCTATTATTAAATTATAAAATCAAAAGACTCTTAAGAGTCCGAGTGCTCTGATGGACATGGAAGTATCCATCCATCAGTACTTTGAATATGCGGCGGTTGTTGATCAAGCAATATTTGACAAAATTTATGAGTTAGAGAAAAACATTCAAAATACAGATTCAAAACAGAAAACCAAACGAATTCGACGGATTTTACTAAGTGTAAATAAGTTCTAAATAAAATAAAATTACATAGTGCATGAATTTTTGACTTGTCATTGCTGCGTACCTCTATAAGAGAGAAACGCTACTGTACCTGCATTAGCGAGAAACTCGGGTTAGTAAGAGACCTCTATAAGCGAGAATGAGATTGTGCTCCCTTGATCTCTAGCTTATCCAGGTTTGACTGTATTACGGTTTTTTTTTTTCGAAAGGGTCTAAGCTACTGGTCTGGTTAAGACCATGGTAGTTTAATCGTGGCTATAACTAGTCTGTTGCTAGTTGGTTTGGAGATAAGCAATGAGGGGGCCTGGCCCCCTCCCCTAAAGTCACACGTGTGACATTCTAATCGGGCAAAATTGGGGAGAGCTACGAAAATAAGCTATTTTTATCTGACGTGGGGACTCGGGTCCCCCCTGCTCTTAAGGGGTCTGACCCCTTACTCACTCTCTGACGAGTGAGGCTGCTCGCGCGCGGTAGCACTAACTAGTTGCGTACGAGTTATCGCGGTAGATGAGCTCAAGTTATTAATGTTATTGCTTAAAAGAGGGCCGTCCCTCTCCCCTTCCGAGTCCGGTTGGGGTGACATACGCGTGTATGTTCTAATGTCAAATTGGTAGAGCTCTCTACGACAATGTCGCGGTCGCGGTCATGATTTAGGTGTGTGTTGATATTACATTGCATCTATCGCTTCCTACAGCAGTAATCTTGTGTGTTTTTGATTTAGCCGACGTCGTGGAGTTTCAAAGGCGAGAGGTAAATGAGTAAGACGACGCTGTGTACATAGACCACCTGCGGAGGGATGGATGGCGCAAGGTAAAAACTTTTGGCTTACTTACTGCTACTTGTTTTACCTGTTGGTCTATTTGACTACTAAAATGTGTGTTTTGCCTATGCTAATATATTAACGGGAAAAGTTTTGTTTGTTTGAATAAAAATGGCTCTGAACTCCGAAGTTATATTGTGTCAATTAATACGTATAATTAGTATTTAGTCTGTGCCTCTAATGTCCGCACGGGACATAGGCTGCTTTTTATGAATAAATTCTATGGTCGCTATTTTTTTTCGCGCTGGAAGTTGCGGGCAAGTTCTAACGCTTGACAACTTATTAAATTATACATTTCCTTTACAAAAAAACACATTCCTTGCATATTTCTTTATTTTTAATCCTACGGACACGCCCTCGCTCGCACCTTGCGCCACAGCCCCCGCCCCAAGTGTAAGTCCCCAACTAATTTGACGGGAAAGGATTAATTGAATTCGTGGGCAGACGGAGTTGTTTATGTCATTACACTTTACACTGACATGAAAATATTACTCGTGTAGAAACTTGAGACAGGAGAACAACAAAAATTTCGTATTACTGATCCGGCAATCGTTGTTTTGGCATTTTATTCTTTGTCTCGGGTATGACAATAGATGTTGGTCGATTCTTATTTCTTAGGCCTACCCCGTACCCGATTTGCACATAAAATTTTATCTAAAAGGGTCCAGCTGTTTTGTAAGATTTTCATAATAAACACCGCAACATGAGCATTTTATGTAGTAGATCAAATAATTTACAGTAAATAATTTCGCCTCTTTCACACAGTCTATAAACTATAGTCAGGACAATTTTAGGTGGCACCAGCGGTCATTGACCTTTCTAGTCTAGGATCTATGTGAAAAATACTCGCACTACATTCTGTAATCTGTTAACATTAAAATAAAATTAAATTCTTGTAAAGAAACAGACTAATATATTTTCATCGGAAAACGTCTTGGTAACTCTTAGTATGATATTCTCCAACTATATATATGAGTTTGAAGTGATATAATTCATACTCTGTTCACATCGTGTATGCAAAATACGATATCGACCTCAGACGAGAAACATCTGTCATTTCATTGTCAATCGCGGTTTGTATAGAAAATGACGGAATATGACAAGTTTTTTGACAGGGAGTCAATATGATCGCTACAGTCAGAATTCCGCGATTTGAGAATACCAGTCTTATGTCCCTACGAATTAAAAGATCCCAGGGTATACAGACGTTAGAAAATTGATGTACAGTCCTCTATTCTCAAATTGCCGAATTCTGTCAGTAGCGGATTTCATCGTTTTATATACAAACCTCTATTGACAATAATGTGACAGAAGTTTCTAGTCTAAGGGCGATATCGTATTTTTTATGCTGCGATGTGAACTGGGTATGAACTATGAAGCTCCCAAACTAGAAAGGTCAATGACCGCTGGTGCCACCTTAAATTATTTATTCTATATAAAAGTATCTTGACGGAGAGATAAAAATTTGAAAAGTAGGTCGCTTAACGTTCCGAACGTGATATATCTTTGATATGTTATATTAGTAAGAAAATTAAATACATAATAATATTATGTTTTAGTTTTTCAGTCATGGCTAAACAAGGGCAATTTATTGGGTTTTTACCTCAACTAACTTTCTTTACACTGTGAATTCTGCTTATTTGATTACACTACTAGAAAGAGCGCAAAAAAATTATCAAGATGGACTTAAAAAGCATTTTTTGATTTTTTGACACTTATTGGGTTTTACCACTATACCCTCGTTATGTTCTGTGACTTGGAATTTTAATTGTAATAAAAATTTTAAGGTCTTTAGGCTGGTTGCAATGTTTAATACAAAACCGATGAACAATTTCACTATTAAACAATTTGCATAGTTGTTTCACTATGCTTATACAATAAACACTGATTCTGTAGTAAGCAAGCACATCACTCACTAGTCACTCCCCTCTTTGCCGAAATTAATTACATTTGATGTTGCGTGTTCGTGAGGTCGGGACTCGTTTACATACGATCATCGTCATCATCATCATCATCATCATTGTCACCAAGATCATCAACATCATATTATAACAATAAGATCCGTTTGGATCGCAGTGACGCCAGGGAAATGACAAAGAAATCATCATCATCATCGCCATCATTCTGAAAAACATTATCGTCATAATTAGCATCATTATTATCATCAATAGCAAACAATGCTTTCTCAGGTTCATGAGGACTAAATTCAGTGATCTGCTATTAAAGATGTAAGTAGCTACACTTGTCTTTTATTCTTCTCTTATCACCTACTTGTAGGAACTAGGTATTACTTTTTTGCTTAAAAGAGACAAGTAGCGATGGGTCAACAGTCCAATTTCGATGATGGTGATTCGTATCATCGAAGACGTAAAAATTGTCATTTCACAGCTTACTTAAAATTAGAGGATAACAAGTTCAAAATAAAATTAAACAACCAACAAAAGAAAAATTAAACGTGCGAAAGAGATTCATAGCTATATATTAACAAGTTGGTCATTCCACCTAACAACCCGATTCAAACTAAACCCCAACACACTATGTTACAGAGTTAGGGTATCTTAATATATATCCCGGCCATTACTGTGCGGTCCGAAGACGTATAACTCGTTCTAAGACATAAACTTAACCCTCGTCCGTCAGTTAAATCATCACAAATGTCCCCTTTGCTGACCGCGGGACAGGGCTTGTAACTTAACCCCCCAAACCCCAATCCTACTATTTGATGCAGTTTCGTCCTCACTTCAAGCCGGGGGTTGAAGATCTAGTCTGTTTTGTATGAAACTACAAATATGTGAAATATCAATGTCGTTGATTTGTTATTTACTAAAAAATTTTGATAGAAAACAAACTGGAAGCCTATTCTCATGACTTGCTCGTCGTTTCAATCGCAAACCGTCACACCCGCAAGTCAGCAGTTTCCTATCAAGTTTGAAAATATGAAACGAACGAAATTGACATTTATTTTCATGAAAATGCTGTTAGTTCCATTAATTTTGTAGTTTCAATAGGAAACGGACTGGATCGAATAAGGAACGAGGTTGAAATTAATTACTTATAACATTAGAATTTGGGTACTGGGGTTATGTTATTCGGAAGACTTATGTTATAACTTAGCCCAGGAGACATTTGTCATTGTCTCGTTTTCGCTAATCTGGGTTAAAGTTAACCGAAAATTAAATGTTATCTCTCTCGTTTTTCGCATTAGTGAAAGCGAAGGAAGAAATGTTTTAAAATGTACAGGAAATCACCTGGAATGATGCAAATGGACCTCACCGAATACTCGGACATAACTAAAATTAAGTGACACGTCAAACGCTGCCATTGACTTCAGCTCACTAGGAAAAAACAGACATTATGATGAGAGCAATACTTTCTTATGAATGAACTAGCTGTCCCGGCAACGTTGTTTTGCCTGTTTTCCTGCTTTTCTCTTGAAGTTTTTTTTGATATTTTTTTTCTATAAACCTCACGGAACCCGATACCTTTCCAACGAATGTAAAACCGTGGAAATCAGTTCGTGCGTTCTGGAGTTATAGCGTCAGGAAAGAAAACCCGACTTATTTTTATATACAAAGGCTGAAGTGTGTGTACTTATGTGTTTGTTACTACTTGGTGCCAAAAAACGCTGAACAGATTGATATGTGATTATGAACATAAAATCGTGATTCGTGTCCAAAAGTGATATAGTTGTAGTTTAGGCTACATTGTACAGCATTATTCTTCGAGCTGTTTAAGAATAACAGAAGATTACAGCTCGAAAATTGAAACGATACGTTCACTGCAGGGAAGTATAAAAATCGCAATATCGCTGGAATTGTTCAAGCTATAAAATGTAAACTCCCAGTATTACGAACGTAAATCATAATACTACGTTGTTGCCATACCGCTGTATTTCCTTAAGTCTAGACTTTGTAGTCTAGTATTTTAGTCTCAGGGTAGTGCTTTAGTGTTTATGGCGCTGATGTATAAGTAGAGATATTAATTCATAGATGGTGGACCTACGTGAATTGGTCGAATTATGTCGAGCCCAGCCGACAGATCTCGACTAACATCGACGTGACATAACCCAACCAAATAAAGTCGGTCGTCATCGACCTATGAACCAATTTGTCTGATGGTACAAGGTGAGCATGATAGTTTTCGATATCGTAATCGTTATGGAAAATTTTTACAGAGCTCTCGTATTTGGCATTGTGTCCTTCAAAACTTTTTTTTATTTTCAGTAGATATTGGTTAAAATCATATCCTACTAAGCTTTGTACACATTTCAAAATGAATATTAACTAAGTATTCAGCCTGTCTTAGTACCTACATTAGTAGTACAATGTATTAGTAGTAATATTACCCTGTATATAATCAATTTTCAATTTTCACTTTGTGTCTGTTGTAAGTAATATAGAATTAGAAATTTTTTGGTAGAAAAAAATTGTTTTTGGTAGAAAATTGTACTAAATAGTAGAAATTTTTCATTATGCTGACAACCCTATTTTTGGTTACCAATTTTTTAAAAATTTAAAATTACCTGCACTACACCTGATGATGATTTTATCGAAACCGGTCGTGTGAAACATAATTGTAATAAATTAAACTAATAAAAGTGGAAAAACTGCATGAAAAGTGTATATTATTACTGTGTAATATAGAAGCAGTGAAAAACCCCCGAAACTTGAGCCGGGCTTTTAATATCTGAGAAATTCAAAGGAATTCGCAGGATGCGGCGTCTCCATTTCGCGTGGAATTGGATTTACTAGACCCAGTTTTAACCGACTTCCGAAAAGGAGGCGGTTATTTAACTAACCTCACTTTGTTGAGTGAATTAGGATATGGAATATTTTGGTAAACGATTTGGAGCGTGAACTAAGGTATATAATTCCATAGTATATCGTAAAGCGTATAACGTTATACATAAATCAATTTTATTCTTGGCCCCCATAATAATAACAAATATTTATGCTGTATATAAACTACACAAGATCTACTTGTCTTGTCTTTTTCTGGCATATTGAAAAAGTCACCATGACAGAAAACGACAGCGAATCTTGAATTAAGTATCTTTATTAGTAAGATGATACATAAATGAACAAAAGGTACAAAATACTATTCATAATGTTATCATTAAATACATTTCAATAATTAAATTATTAAAAAAGATAGTAATTTTAAATTAATTAATATGAAATGGATGTGCGTAGCAGTGTCTACGCTCGCCGTAGCGGCGTAGCTCGCTCGTAGACCCATTTCATCTATAGTTGAGTTGGTTTTAATGAAAAACCAATAGTTAATTAAAGTTAATGAAATCTATATTGACTTTGTTAAGTCGTGAGAAGTTATCTACCGTGCTTAAAGTTTGTTTATGGAAGGGAATATTAGTCTCAACGAAACTTAGACTTTTGAGTATCTTATGTTCGCAGTTCGAGTTTAATTCCTTTTCAATTTATTTTGTACAACGTTTTTGATGTTATTGTACTGAAAATATCAGAATATTATAAAATCATAACTAGCTGTCTCGGCAAACGTTGTTTTGCCATATAAAGTATTTCGCCCATATTATTTTATTGAAGTGACTAAATAAGTATGGCACCATGGCAACGTCGATCGCTATCCCGTCGCACAAACAATGGTCGCCGTCAGTCTCAGGTTGTAATAATTTACTTTTATTTATTCAACAAATGCACTTATATCAATATAAAAAGCAGATGTTGTCCGATTCTCTACCCTGGCCGATATGCTCGCTAAGATTCACGAAAATCGGTCGAGCCGTTTCAGAAGAGTTCAACCACGCACACCGTGACACGAGAATTTTATATATTAGATATTAAAAGATATGGCTAAAAACAAAAGAGAAAAGTAAGAAGTAATAAAATACAGAGTTGTTAACATAGTAAAATATTTCAATAAACAATAATGAAACTACAATTCTAGTCTAAATACTGCAATATTTGAATATTGAAATTAATGCACCAGCTATTAGCTTCATCTCCAGCAATAGACGGTAAACGCAAAAACTTCAATAAACTTGGCTCTGGCACGCCCTGGCACGGGTCTGGCAGGCCTGGCAGTTCTGGCAAGTCTGGCACGCTGCCAACTCGGAACTTGTCGGCTAAGCCGTTAAGTTTTAAACACAAATCTGTGTCTTCATTTAAATTATCTCCTCACAAGTTCCTGCTTGAGGCAGACTTTAGTTGTAGTTGTCCAGTTTAGGAGTTGCGACACGAATAAACAGACGAAAGAGACATCAAACTTGGAAAGTCGCTTTTAAGTTTTAAGTTTTATAGTAAAGGTAAAAAATATTTGTTATAGATTTGTGTCTATAATAAATTAATCCTTGATAATGTCTTTTCGTATTTTTTTGACTTCCGATATTTTTTATTAGTCTGTCATTTTCTAAGAAAAACACTGTTTGCCGAGAGACATTGTATACTAGGTTTTCTTATCCATCCTAAGTGTAAAAGTATTTCTTTCTTAGCATCGACCTCACAAACTTTATCTACATAATACATACAACTCGAAAAACCGGTAAACTTCTTTTTGCGCAATCTGGTAAAAACCAACTTACCTAAGTGATTTTCTCAAAGCGACCACAGCTAAGTAATAAGACCGTCATCGCCAAGACGGTGAACACAACCACTATTAACCTTTAAACTACCCGCAAAAACATCTAAGTAAGCCATGTATAGTCGCCAAAGATCCGGCTTACCTCTTGTCGACCTTATTTTCTGGATTGAAAAGTGCTAAACCGAATGTGTCTTCGACCGTGCTTGGAGCCGATTTCCTATTTACCTAATCGCTACAGATTGCTTTTTAAGGTTCCGTACCCAACAGAATAACCTATCAATATGACGAGCGTAGAGTTTATGTGGTAAGTGGTAACTAAACAGTGTCGTGCCAAACATGAAATTTTTGTCGAAAATCTAAAAGAAACAATAATTGAGTTTGATGATATTAAAAATTAATTATAAGTAGCTTTATTTTACACCATCGTTCTGCGCTTTCGCGAGCAAATAACACAGATTTCCCGATATATCTATTTAACTTTAAAATAAATTAAGTCTAAACAAAATACCCCTAGACTCTAGAATTAGTATTCTAGAGTCTAAGGGTATTTTGTTTAGACTTAATGCCAAAGAGGAAAGAGATTTGTGTACATACAAATTGTAGGTGTTGGTCGTATCTCTAGCCTGGCGCGCGGCCAGCCGCCCCCGTGTATATACGCCACTGACACAACGACACAAATCATCCTGTGAATGGAATAGGTATCTGTAATATGAAACAGGAGTTAGAATTTGGATTGAATGCATGACAAATACGTGAGTTCTTATTTCAAATAGGTTTTTTTTTTAATTTTTGGCATGTTCCTAATGCCTTTCACAATAAAGTACCTATAGCCCGGGCACTGAACGCGTATAAATTTGACCATTGACTTGCATCTTTCATTCTCACTCGACATATCGCTATCACCCCTGCGAAAGCCGAGATATTAGATAGATTCGTGCTCGAGCGAAAGAGACAAACAGAGATTGATGGCCAAATTACCACATGTTCGCTAACCTTATACCCGATGCTTTTCTTGAAATTCACCAGTAATGGAAAAATAACAGGGACATCGGAAATTCAAGTTATTGCAGTTTGCAGTTAGTGCCGTTTCTGAGGCATATTTCAATACCGTACAAAGCTAGCAATGGCTCATAAATTCAGATCCAGACTTCAAGCTGCACTAGTTTTTCCATTTGTCAGTCTGTGACTGACGATAGAGGGAGGAGGATCGATACTTCGATAGACCTCAGCCTCGTTAGAGACACGTGTATCCAAGATCCACTTAAGTGAGTAGAATAATAATTGTTATCTCTCTCTTACAAGAAGAGAGATAGCTATTTTATTCATAAAGATAATATTTACACAGCGTATAACTTTAAAACCACTATTTTTCTCCGCCATGTAAATTGCGACTTTTGTAATATGCCAGACAAAGATAAGTAAATCTTGTGTGGTTGTAAGTGGTGTAAATATTATATAACTTGGATGGATATTTGTTTATAATTCGACGTAGTGTGCGCAAAAGAAAATTTCACAGGAACCGTACTAATGGTACTGTATAATTTTTCCGTTGATAAAAATCAGCCATGTCCCAAGTAAATAGGTAATAATATTATTTTACAAATGAACAAAAACAACAACAAAATTTTATCAATGTTTAATCTGTTCGGTTTGAAAAATAAGATACTTAAAAAAAAATTAAAAATATATATATATATATATATATATATATATATATATATATATATATATATATATATATATATATATATATATATATATATATATATATATATATATATATATATATATATATATATGGCAAATTCGTGGTATAGCTTACAGATTTTCCCATTTTCAATTCATGTGTGCTTAAAACGTTAAGGTTAGAAAACCCGAAAAAATAAAATAGCAGCAGGTGGTATCGCAACTATTTTCATAAAAAGTGTCGTATGAATGGCCGTAGTAAAACGTTATAGTGTCGTAAAGGACCCGCCCCGACATTAAGGTGATTACTACAATTTATTGCTAATACGAAAAAATACCCAACATTGTTTACAATTTCAGAGGCCATTTACTGGGATTTTACTACTTTTGGAATCTTAGCTTAGGTTAGGTATTTATTTTAAATGTTGATCTATACCTACTTAAAATTATGAAATGTGTAGTAAAGTATTTGTGTCTGTTGCCTCTTTACTTTGACTCCAGAACCAAATTCGAGAAGTTAAATTTGCACACACGCATAAAAGATCAAATTTTTAGATTAAAGGTGCCGGTTGGCAGCGGACGACATGAAGCAACCGCAGACGACGTGTCGTCGCGACACTACTGGTTTGTATGTATTTCTATGAAATACCCTGCGCAGCTAGCGACACGAAGCTAGCGACACATTCATAGAAATACATAGAAATGACGTGTCGCGATGACACGTCGTCTGCTGCAACATCATGTAGCCGGCTTCCAACTTGTACCTTAAGGTCACGCCGCATTAAAGTAAAAAATCGTTTTGGATATGTTTTAGATCGCTTGTTTTCTATGAGAGGCCGGGCCGGCGTCTCATAGAAAACCATAAATTTATATATTTCATAATAAGCTATGGGCAAATTATAGTGTATGCTTGAACTAATCTATGTACAAATTTTGGAAGCTTAAATCACTCTCCTCTGTTGGCAAAATTTGAATCCGTTTTTATAGAGGTCTTTTTGATTAATTATTCTGTGTTATAAAAGTTTACCAATCGTGTTATGCTATGGGTAATTCCAAGATAAAGACATGATGAATACTGACAATGTACTTAAATTTCTTAGCTTTAGTCACTGTTGAGAAAAATCGATATCGCTGCAGCCAAATTATCAAGGCGTCACCTTAAAGCTTCGACTAACTTTGAACTAAGTATAAATTATTATTAGTAGATCCATACTTCCACACTAATACTATAAAAGCGAGGCTTTGAGTCCCGGTAAAGGACATGAGATACTCGGTACTCCCGAAAAAATGTACGGTTCCTTCGCGATATAGGTATGAATTTTAGCGCAACGGAGTTGCGTCGTCATCCAGTATCAAAATAAAGTAAAAAATCTTCAGCATTTTTAACATTAAGCATCATTTAACATTAACATCAAGAAACCCAACCAACCAATCCAAGTTATAACTCTGATATATCAATAGTTATGGTGAACTTAATGGCCTATTAATCAAATAAATAGTTATTGGAGCTATAAACCGGAGTTTACAAACTGATAACCAGACCGCAGCGCCTTGTAGCTAACCGCTAAGGACGGCTATAATGAGACTATCATGATCATGCCATCAGACAATGATTATAATTGCTATGATGCCACCCATTCATGTAATGAGGATGTTATAGTTTTGTGGCGTGGAACTGTGGCAAAAATGGTGCGAGGTATTTAGGGAGATAGAGGGCCAAATCTTACGGAATCGCACGTGGAAGAGGGTCAGAAAATCGTCAAAAACGTCTCGTACCGGAGTTTACGTACGCCTACTTTCTGAAAATCAACGTTATGAACATGCTAAATGGGCACCAATATCTAAAAGTAGGTATCTTGTAGTTTTTTCATATGCTATGCTATTTTTGTCATTTTTATCGAACACATTTTCCTTTCTTTCTAGAAATATGTCCTAATCTGTTATGTTTTGGCGATAAATTACGACTGCCGAAAGTCATCAACAACGTGGTTTCAACTGGGATTATGTAAATCTATACTGTGGTGTTTGTCAAGTGTAAGTTTCGGGATCAGCTTAACCTGTCACCCCGCATGTTCGCAACTACGACTTGACAAGTTTTGGGGCATCTACGACCCTAAGTTCTAATTTGATTTTATAGGATTAACAAATTAAATAATTAAGTAGTTGGGAAATTCGTTCATGGGTAGATGGGACCTACGTGAGCGTGAGTTGTGACAAATTCTGACTAAATAACAGAAAGAATCTGGCTATGAATCAATTTGTCTGACAAATCTCATGCACAGATGTAGAACAAGGCACTATTCTTTATATCGCTAAGAAAAATCATAGAGTAGATTTCACATAATATTATTATCACTCACTTACTCTCGCTCGCCTATGAAATGGCTAGTACGCGCGTGAAATTGACAAGTAGTGATAGGTCAATCCAAAATCCTTCGTTTTCGGCGACCTGGCTATATCTAGCTTACATTTTCAGTTTTCCAAAGCCAAGCTTTATAATACTTTGAGGATCTGCGCTCCGTTAATACCGCGATACATTTTTAATGAAGCCGAAGTTGGGAGGAAGCCATTTTGCAAAATGGCGGATAGAGAATTTTCATTCCGCGTTGATGGATGTTGGCGGTGTTTCATTTTCACACTGTATCTAGTCAACGATATTAAAATCGTGATTTGTTGTCAACATTAATTTTGGAGCTGGTTTCGTGCGGATGCGCGATTTTGCTGTAAGTGGTTGCCGGTCACGGGCCTCTGGACCCAACATTTCATCGCCGACAACAACATAACAACGCCGTGCCGCACACGTTTGACGCCAGTGGCCGCCGCACGGCTTTGTAAAATAACTATAGGAAATATTATGTCTGTGGTGGCATTTTCTGATAGTGGCCGGTGGTCTATGTGCGTCCCATACATTTTTTAGAGATCACGCAACTGTCGCAACAAATGTTTAGTAAATATTAAGCTTCCGACACTTTCAGTCGCCTGTCTGCACTGAGCGTTAGCCATTTTTAAAAGGACTCGAAACCAGCGAAATATATTACATTTTCTCGGTTATTAATTAAAGTTATAAACAGGTGATACTAAGAAATAAATGAGAGCAATTTTAGCCAAGATCAACTAATAATTGCTCCAGAGATTCAACTGTAAAATAACAGTCGCTGAGTTTATTTGAATCTCATAAATTGACTTAACAAATCCATTTCTAGACTTACAATTAAAGATAAAAATATATATGTAATAGATAACCAATACTTCTTTTGTCTACATCTTTTAAATGAGAAAAATAATAGGTTTATATTAGGACCACGTTAATTACACGGTGCATCTTATGAAACTTTCATATTGTTCACTAGATGTATATGTTACGCTCAAAGATCGAAAACGCTCAATGAGCGGAAAAATAGCTCACAACGCGTTGTGGTCACAGTGAAACAGCCACGATGCGAAATTCGCTTTGTGGCTCTAATGAAAACGGCCACGACGCGTTCTGGCAATCACAAAAAGACCAAAAAGCGAAATTGGTGTCGTGGCTGATATGCTATTCGTTTTTCTTGATTGATTAATCGTCCATTATAGGTATGGAAGATTATATTTGAATTACCACGCGTACTACAAAATATTTTTTCTTTTACTAAATCACTGCATAAAGTTTTTATAATTATTATTTATAAAATATCCATAGTTTCCATACTATCCGTACTAATATTATTACTGTCTGTCTGTCTGGCGCAATGTAGTTACGGGCATCAACTAGTAGTTATTATATTTAAATTATCTATATATTAATACGCGAGCGAAAAACTTTGGATCCCCTTTGACGAAAAATGCCGAAACGTAGGTGATTGAAATTTTGCACAGTTATAGTTTATATGGTAAAGGAGTGCATCGAGCTAATATTATTTTGAAATTATGCTAGTCACACATTTTTTTAACAAATAAAACATTACACACACTACAACACACACACTAGGAGATTTGTACTCTACACACGAATTGTACTCTTTTATTTATGGTTGAAGTCTGTTGTCAAATTAAAAATAGATTTAGTTTTTTTTTTTTTTTATTGAATCTTAAATACTGTTAGACAATTATTACACGGCCAGTCTGTCATCATTTGACTTTATTAATCTGAGACTGTCGCAGGAATTATGTCTAAAAAATAATAAAGTCAATATTTTGACAATAGAATATCAATAGAAAAGCGTTGAAATTTCTGGTGGATTTGAAAATCACATTAAACGATTATTTAAAATATTTAATTTAAAATTATTTCTTATGGAATACGATGTTTTTTTGTCTGTCTTGAAAACTTTTCAAAGACTTACGTTGGTACTGTTACCAAGCGACGATATGGTAAGAATAAATGTTAGCGCGTTATGGTCTTTTTGTGATTGCCAGAACGCGTCGTGGGCTCGTGGCCGTTTTCATTAGAGCCACAACGCGAATTTCGCGTCGTGTCTGTTTCACTGTGACCACAACGCGTTGTGAGCTATTTTTCTGCTCACTGAACGTTTTCGGTCTTTGAGCGTAACATATACATCTAGTGAACAATATGAAATAAAAAAATAAGGTTATATAACCTTCCCTGGACTTTCACGAATATTTAAAGATTAAAATTAGCAAAATCGGTTCAGCCGTCCTAGAGTTTCAGCGACACTAACAAAATAAAAAATAAAAAACATTTTTATTCAAATACATTATATAGTCAAAATACACATTAAAGCTAGAAACGTAGGAAAACCTCAACAATGAAATACCAAACAACGTTTTTACGTAAACACCTGTTGTTTAATCAATCATTGTTGGTGAGGGAGTGAGTTTTGTGACGCTTATCTCGGAATCTGTATCGAAAGTGGGTCGACCATCCATCTTCATTAAGTATTGTAATGCAATAAATAATAATAGATGATCGCCAGAAAATATAACGTCTTGGCGGGGGCGCTACTGTGCCCCCAGATTAAAATTTTCGTTAAGTATTTTTTCTTGTTTATTTAAATTGATGTTAGACTGTGGTCTGTGCCAAAGTAACAATTACATTTAAAGTACAGAGTTTTATCAAATCAAATTCATAAAGATTTTCTCAAATCAAACACGGCTCAGAGTTGAAAATGGAATACTAGAGTCTGTCAGAATTGACATTGACACTTCGATTTTTAAATCATTTTTTTCTAAGATTCTATTTTCTATTGCTCCTTAGGCCAGAGGCTCCTATTATACTATAATAATCTTAAAGATATAGGGTAAATGTGACTATAGTGATTGGACAGTACCAGTCATTGGACAGAGCACAAAAACACAATATTTATTAAGGTTGCTTTAAAAACTACCTGCTTTTAAAGTACGTAGTTTTTAATGTACATGGCTTAGTTTGAACGGTCATATAAATAAATTGCTGGTTGCTCTAACTAAGCCTAGGGCTCGTCATTATTCTTTTCTATTACGACTATTTTGTTTCTTCAGGCTTCTAACCCTTTGGCCTTTTTCGGTGGTTGTCACGCTGATGATGAACTGTTTACTGGGAGTAACAAACGATCAATTACTTTGACAAATAAAACGCGCGCCCCACGGCTAACCCTTCCGCGGGTGATTTACGCAAATTGAAATTTTATTGTCCCGAGTGCCCGAGTTAACCCTCCGTCAACGTCGTACGTGTTTTATCCCACTTTGAGTGTTTACATGTACCCTGAAAAGATTATGGTAGATCTTATTATTTTTTAAATTGTCTATTAAAATAAGGATTTTACTTACAAATTTTAATTATTGTTATACTTGAGATTTTAAGACACCTTAAAACAGTAGTTTCCTGTTTCTATACCAGCATATTTCTACTTTATGCCAGCATGTTTACCACCTCAATCTTCAGGTTCTAGGAGATAATGCATATGAAATATCAATAGAAATAGTTTTCATGCAGTCTTTTTATAAAGTAACCACAACTGCCCGAAAAAATTCTCCTCAAACATTAAGAAAACCAAGTCATAGACAACTATCTTATAATTAGAAGATGTCCGGTCTAGCAAGCAGTGATCGACAGCGGTTATCTGCAGGAGTTCGGCGGCGGCGCGGCGGGCGGACAAACGGACAGATAAGATTGTCAGTTACAAGTGGGTCAGGTACGGACGGCAGAACAGCCAACAGGGGAGTAGAATAGAAACACCTCGTATATTTTAGGGTTAATTTTGATTATTTTGAAAAAATTATGCTGTAAAAAAATCACCATATCGGTAAATGTAGAGTATTATGTAGAATTATAACAAGCTGGACATGATTTAGTTTTAACATTTACCTAATACACGAAGTCACACTGTATTTAAGGGAGTATGGAGAAGGAATACTCTACAACAATAGAACCATCATCACCAGAGTTCGCCCTGTAGATCAAAAACCCTATTTAAAAATGTTTTGCTTGACGTCTTTATACACCGATGATGATGATGGCAGCCTGCTATGTCTATTTTATCTAACACGTCTGTATGTTGTTCCAAACAATGTGGCGAGTTAAAATCTTCATAATATTAAATGTCAAAAATTTCAAGTATGAAATTTTATGATTAATATAATGTCTTGGACCACTGCGCCCAAAGCCCCAAAATACTGGTCCTATTTTGATTTAAAGTTACGTGTCAATAGATTATTAGTAATAACAATTAGGCTAACAGCTAAATTATCATGGGTCTTAATACAATTATTAACGTAGTCGGTAAACTGTTTGATAAAATAAAGAAATTAGAAATTCTGCTGACGCTACATGCCGCACGCAGATTTGCTCCCGGGAGGAATCATTAATATGTTAATTAAGTTTAATTGAATTTAAGATCATCCACTCCGAGCACAAACACTCGTACTGCGGATATCATTCCCAATGTTAATTCAATAATTAAAGAAAGCTTAAACTTTTTTTAATATTAATACAAAGACGATTTGTGGCTGTTTTTGTTGAAGTTTCTAAGACGAATGTAAGAATACAAAGTGGCCTGGCAAATGTTGTTTTGCCTTATACGTTAAATACTAAATTAGGCATAATTTTTACTTATAATAACATTTCTATTCCAACACTATTTAATATTAAAAAACCGCATCAAAAGCCATTGTGCAGTATCACAGAATATATATTAGTAGTACCAAAGTAGTATTTAAAATCTAAGCATGTTTTTAATGTTCAGGGTTATATAATTATTTTTGTGTCTGATAGGATTCGGACTAGATAAAGCTGTATGTTCTATTAAAATAGCAAAATGCGGTACGGTCATTATAGTAGGGGAGGTGATGCTATTTTTTGCAAAGTCATTTCATACCGACCAAATTTTTGTCCAGTAGTAGATTAATATTTAATAATCAACATAATGAGCGTCAGTCGCCGCACACGTGGTGGGTTGTACATTGAGAGTGTCTCAAAGTTGTCGAAATAAATTTTGCTAAAAGTAATTTTATACCGTATGAAAGTTTGATGGATGATTATTGAGGTCATGTTTAACCAAAAAATCACCGTCAGCCGTATTGCAGACGGGGGATTCAACGTCAGTCGCGTTACTGAATATGTAAAAAAAAATTTGAATATAAAGTCATTTTATACCCTACAAAATTTATACAGGTGAATATTTCTACTTTGTAAATAATAAAGCAAACCGTCAGTCGTTATTATAACGGTGGAGAATCCGTCAGCCAGCGATATAACCAATAACCATACTTCGCGCTCAATGTATCTGAGGGCGTCGCGTAGACATTTCCACCTAAAAACATTCAGCTGACGGCGATTTTCGTTTGAATTAACTATAAAATTGTCTCATATAGTAATTTTATTTGGTAAGTAATTAATTCGATAGTCAATATTTGTAAGGAAGAATTACATATATTTTACTTGTAAAGCGCCATCTGTTGTTACATACTAAAACTAAAATAACACCTATCGAACCTAAATGTCTATAATCTAGATATGAACCTTTATTGGGTGCGAATTGGGATCTTTATAACGTTAATACAATATGTATTCCCAACAACAACTTTGAGATACGCTCAATTTTTATTCCACCCATACTGAAGTAGCTGACGATCAAAACTCTTATGTAATATATAGAATACTATTATTGTTACGATTTTCGCTCGGTATGAAATGACTTTTCAAAATGAGCAGTATCTCCCCTACTATTAGCAATTCTTCGAAATGTAGTCGTGTTTAGAATCTGACTTACGATGACATAACTTGTCACGCACTTTCTCCTGGAACCAGATTTTAAAATTCCTTTAAGTAACGGAAGTAAAATATCTAGATTTGTAGTAACAAATAACGGAAGTCAAAAGCACCGGTATTGTCTACTTGTTTATTATAACTAGAGATCGCCCAATAGTCGAAATTCGACCTTAGTTTCAACGACATTAGGACTACTACCTATATTTTGTAAAAAAATATTGACTTTATCATATTTTTTTTCAACTCTTGTCTCTGGGACTCAGCTGATCTCAGACAGGCCGTGTAAGCATTGTCTAGTAGTATCTAAGATTCAATAAAAAAAAATATAATCCATTTTCAATTTGTCAACTCGTTGTCAACAGACTTCAACCATAAATAAAAGAGTATAATTCGTATGTATAGGCTTGTCACTCAAAAATCTGTCATCGTTCCTAGTGTGTGTGTGTTGTAGTGTGTGTAATGTTTTATTTGTTAAAAAAATGTATTGATAAAAGCATAATTTAAAAATAATATTAGCTCGATGCACTCCTTCACCATATAAACTATAACTGTGCAAAATTTCATTCTCCTACGTTCCCCCATTTTTCGTCAAAAGGGATACAAAGTTTTTCGTTCGCGTATTAATATATAGATAAACATTTAAATATGAATATTTTTAGGTATATGTCGAGTATAAACTGGCAAAATTTTCGTCAAACTCAAAACTCAAACTCAAACTCAACTTAAACTCAACTCAACGTCAGCCTTCCAGACTTGTCTTCTTGTAAATGATTTAAAATAAGTTTGTAATGGATGAATGTTTATGGTTCTTTCATACAAAAACGCGAAAGCTTGTAACTTAGGCTCAAAATGATTGCAGCCTAGAACCAAGGCTAAACTAGGAGCTAATTTAAGCCTAAACTACAATTTAAGCTATACTCAAAAAGATTTGGGATTCGTCTCATATTTTGGACAACAAACATATTGCACTTGCACCCCTTGGGAATCTCGGGATCAACAGGAATTATTGAAAAAAAAGGGTTTTGGTGGATTCTTTTCATTTTATACTTTTTACATCGACTTTTTTAGATCAAACAATAACAAACTAGTAATTGTATTCTAATTTTTAAATGAACTTTGTAAATTTCGAGCCAAGATTAGGTAGTTATTAGTACAGTAAACCGCACGCCAGTGGAACATGTTGTAACCCTATTGCCATGCCATACAAAGATAGTTATGTTTCGGCACTAAATGTATTCTGTTGACGTAAATAAACAGTCACTGTTGTTCGTAAAAAGAAAAAGAAAAGAATAGACAGAAAACTAAAATCTACACCCCTTGGAAATTATTTCTGCCGGCGCCCATGTATTTTAACCTAAATTTTAACTATTTTAAGTCTTTATAATCATTACTAGACGTTCCGCGCGGCTTCGCCCGCGTAAATTAGATATTTCACAGACAAATCAGTCTACAAAAAATAGCCTATGATCCTTCACGTGGTCTACTTCTTATCTGACCCAAATAACAGAAAAATTGCTCTAGTAGTTCGTGAGTTCGTGCCCTTTCAAATTATTTCCCCCGTTTTTTCCACATTTTCTTCTATTCCTTCGCTCCTATTAGTCTTAGCGTGATAAAATATAGCCTATAGCCTTCCTCGATAAATAGGCTATCTAACACTGAAAGAATTTTTCAAATCGGACCAGTAGTTCCTGAGATTAGCGCGTTTAAATAAGCCCTTTCAAATAATTTTCCCCCGTTTTTTCCACATTTTCCTCTATTTCTTCACTCCTATTAGTCTTAGCGTGATAAAATATAGCCTATAGCCTTCCTCGATAAATATACTATCTAACACTGAAAGAATTTTTCAAATCGGACTAGTAGTTCCTGAGATTAGCACGTTCAAACAAACAAACAAACTAACAAACTCTTCCGCTTTATAATATTAGTATAGATTATGATATTGTCTGCGCTGTATAATGTAGATGATCGATACGGACTTGAGCCCTCACCTGAAGGGCCTCTCAGGTCTGAGGGCTGTCTCAAGCGCACTACAGGTATTGCTGTATTAAGTGCTGTATTAAGTAGACATCATCATCAGGTATAACTATAACATTTTGGGTTTTACGTCTTATGCCGTTGAGTTCTTTTTTATATATACACATGGGGAAATGCAGTACGCATCCCCGGCGGATTGAAGATATCGTCAATGTATGTGGGACTTTCCTGCCTAGGATAACCCGCTAAAACTCCATGGTGCTTCACTGCCCGCTTAAGGCAAGTATACAACTTCCGTTTCCGTTGGTCATCAACAAACCCCAAACGTTCAAATATTGACTCTACAGTCGACGCAAACCATATAGGGCAGGGGTCACCAATTAGTTTCGCTCGGGGTCCGTTTTAAGAAATAAAATGACCTTCGCGGTTCACACATTTCAAAAAAAATTATTAAACAAAATATGTAATTACGGAAATTACAAAGGTATTTGTTTGTATCAATGAAAAAGTGACAATTTTTGTTGCTACATGTTCATCAGTATGTCGAGACCGAAATTAATCTTTAACGAAGTTTATCTTCGACATGCTTGGTCCGCACACAATGGGTCGGCGGTCCGGACGCGGACCGCGGTCCGCCATTTGGTGACCCCTGATATAGGGCCATTACGTTTGGACAGGATGGGTAAAAAGTTACCCATCACGTACAAACGTGCGATTATACATTGCGATAGCGTTAAAACGACGACGATCATGGACAATCTTAAACGAAGCATTAAAGCATCATCGGCCAACATCAAGACCGTATTTTTTTTATTTTCAAGTATTTTTTTTGTTTCCGCGAGATTTCAGTCCACAGTCCAAGGCTTAATTTTCTAAACTATATCAATAGTTGGGAAGACGTAGCCCATAACTAGAGTTTAATATCCGCCTGACCAACTGACCTTCATAGTGGTTTACTGGGAACCACTACATTTTTAAACGAGATATTGTCATTAGGGCTGGCAGTTTTAGTTTAAAACCGTGTTGGTCTGAACAATTCCTTGCAAATTTTAAGCGAATAAAATTTGTTTTCTTTACTGTAATTATAAATTAAAATATCAATTGATACAGAAATCGATTTCATTTTAAGAAACTTTTAGACATAACAAGCAAATTCATTAGCTTTTCAATCCCAATCTTTACTCTCCTTACGTCTCTCACAAATCGACATATTTTTCTATGGAAATGATAAATGATTCATTTTGCAATAACCTACATTATATATTTTTCATTTGTATCTTCGTTAACAAAATTATCCAATGCCAATTAACTAAAGGCTCTTGCAGTCTCTCGGGAGTTGCAGTCGATTACTTTGCTACTTTTAAAACCTGTTAACAGTAGCTTAGTAGTCGTCTGCAACTTAACTAAAGACCCTGTTTTTTTTTTCTTATAGTAATAAAATATTTTCTCCGATCCCCAACCCTAGCAGTATTGATAAACAAAGAGTAGGTATGTTCTTACGACAGAGGCGGCGCGGCGTACTCGTTGTGTAACCGCTTCCGCGTTCGCTATCACCGGCGCGGCTGCGCGGGCGCAACCTTAACTGTTAATCATTTAACCTATAGAAAGTCTGTCAGTCTATCTGTGACCTGTTCAAGACGAAGCTGGAACGATTTTGATGAAATTTGGTATAGACTTGGGGTACCAGGAAAGGATATAAAATCGTTTTTATAGCGGAAATGTGCGTTTCCCCTACTATAAACTTTCTGGCCCGACGAAAATGTGATCAAATATACAAAAAATATAACATTTTACCGATATATTTTACAAAATACATAGATACTTTTTTGTAAGCGAACCCTTCTTATTTCTTTAATTAAAAGGTTTCAAAGGGATAAATGCGAAAATTTTACGAGTATTGTTTACTAGTTAGTAAAATTCACGACATAAGACATAGACTTATTTCTAGTTTCCAAGTAAGAAATCAAATCCTTTTTCGTCAAACAAAAAATACAATTCTAGGATCTGTCCTTTGTGTTTAGACTTTAGGGATTAGGGATGACTAAAACTATTGTCAAAACATTTTAAGGTGACACCAGCGGTCATTGACCTTTCTAGTCTAGGAGCTGTGAGAAAATGCTCGCTCACAAAAACTATTACCTTAAGAAAAGAATTTGAACTCTTACAAAGACATATACTATTATGTATTCATCAGAAAACCTCTTGGTAACTCTTAGTATGATATACTGCAAGTTGCAACTATTTATGAGTTTGAAGTGATATAATTCATATGAGTTTACATCAAGTATGCAAAATACGATATCGCCCAGAAACATTTGTCACTTTATCGTCAAACACGTAACGGTTTGTATAGAAATTATGAAATATGACAAGTATTTTGACAGGGGGTTAATTACCGCTACGGTCTGAATACAGCGATTTGATAATAAAAAGAATTATTTTAACATACATTATTGCTTACGAGCTAAAAATAATATAATTAATCAAATTTAAATAATCCACTCTCCAATAGCTCATTGGTTTAAAGTATATAAAACGCAAATACCAAACATATCTTTAACACAATAATTGTATAGTCTCTATACTTATTAATACATGGTTTTTAACATTTTAAAATAAACAATAACGAGTTTTTCCCAGTAAAAGTAATTCTAAGGCTCTATCACGAGTTTTCAGGAGCCTCCGGGCGTGTTCATAATACATAATATAATATATTATCTCAACTCTCCGGTAGAGAACTACGCTCAATTTTATACAGGAAAATAAACTCAAAATGAAATATTATTTCAGTTGAATTAAATTTAATTGTTGCGTAATTTTTGGGCAAATTGTGGCGTGGGTAAATTGCTGCAGGTCAGAAATAGTATTTGTAAAGCAAAAGGTGTTCAAACTTAAATAATTTTTGGAGTGAAGCATCGTAGTAAAAGTCCTCAGTCGGCTTCGACACCTCTATATTTTCTATAATAATTATAATCATATTATAGAACAGTTATTTTATAAATAGCTCAACAATTTTCTCTTCTTTTAATGGTCTTGCGTTTGCTAATGTTTCATTTATTTTTAATTTTTATCTAAATGACCATTTTAATGTTTCACGTATTGTCCTCGCCATAAAAATTCAATAGCATGCTAATTCGGTTGAAAATTTTTAGTTTACATTTAAATAGAAATTAATTGAAAGTTGAAACGAAGTAAGTACACCTCATTGTACATATCCTTATCTAATTAATAATATCGACGATTTGGCAACAGATGAAAACTGCGATATCCTGCGCGAACGGTCGCAGAACGGAACGTACAGTCGCCGACAAACTTGCATATCATTTTAAACCCTTATTGCTATTGTGATAAGATCTGAAGCGGTACGCTAGGTTTGCCGGCGACTGTACAGCCAAGCGGTCACTTCCTTTGCCTTGGCTTTGTTTTGGCGGGAAAGGTTACTGACACAGCCGCCATTTTGGAAACTATTGCGAAATTCGAACTGCATTAGTGCCTTGATTTATGTGCGAACAGACATTATAGCTCTGATTTATAGCTGAGTACAATACATTAACAGAGAAAGGAATAAATATGCTTAAACATTCCTTATTTTACTCAATACTAAAGATGTCACGAATATTCGGCAACTATTCGGTATTCGGCCTATTCGGCTTTTTTTTTTTGCTATTCGGTATTCGGCCGAATAATACGTATAATTCGGCCGAATACCGAATAACAAATCATGTAAAAAAAACACGTTATATTTTACTCAAAATTATGCATTTATTTCCAAATTACAACACTTTAGTAAATAAAATTGATCAGTGGTAAGTTGTGATGGATAAAAACAAGCTTTTTCAGCATTTTTTGGTAGCAAACAATTACGCTTTTCATCGTAAATATTACCAGCCTCAGAAAATAACCTCTCACTATACACGCTACTTCCGGGAGATAAACTTTGGCAAATTTCGAAAGGTTTGGGTATTGTTTTTCGTTTGCTAACCACCACTTGTAAGGATCGGCCTTCCGATCTAGGCGGACTGTTTTCAAATAAAAATCCAACTCGTTTGACGCAAATCACTCGTTTGAAAACGCAACGAGGAAAACAGGTTGCGACTTATCTTAAGGTGACGCCGCGTTAAAGTAAGAAACCGTGTTTGATATTATGTTTTAGATTGCTTGTTTTCTATGAGAGGCCGGGTCGGCGTCTCATAGAAAACAAGAAATGGAACAGCAAGAAATGGAAAGGGCGTAAGCGACAAAATGGTTTTTGTCGCGTAATTTAAAAACCATAAATATATTTCATATAAGCTATGTGCAAATTAAAGTGTATGCTTGAACCAATCTATGTACAAATTTTGGAAGCTTAAATCACTCTCCTCTGTTGGCAAAATTAGAATCCCTTTTTTTACAGAGGTATTTTTGATTGATCATTCTGTGTTATAAAAGTTGACCAATCGTGTTATGCTATGGGTAATTCAAAGACAAAGACATGATGAATACTGACAATGAACTTTAATTTCTTAGCTTTAGTAATTGCTGAGAAAAATCGATATCGCTACAGCCAAATTATCAAGGCGTCGCCTTAATCCAGCTACCGCGCCCCCGAAAAGTATGTATTTCGTGCCGAATATTCGGTGCTTCGGCCGACAGCGTTGCCGAATATTCGGTATTCGGCCAATTCACTATTCGTGGCATCCCTACTCAATACGCCTTTATATAAAAGCGCTCTAAAAGCAAATTGAACTAAAAACTAATAAAAAACATCGCTTTTGTCGTATCTGCGAGTCAATATTCCATCAAGTGTGAAGTGGGTCTGTATGTAATTGTTTTACGGCTATCGATCAGCGGCAGTCATACGCCGTACTCACAGTACGCGGTCACTGCAATCAATATTTTAATAACCAGGGTTGTCAACGCCAATAAAAACTCTTAAGCAAAATTTTAGTGGAGAGGCGATAGACCAATTTGATATTTAGGCATTAGTTGAGTACTTAGGTCCAAACCTTAACAAATCAACCAGGGGCGTCTTTCCCTTAGGTGCAGGGTGTGCATTGCACACGGGCGCCGCGGTCCTAGGGGCGCCAAGCGCCGCTCGCAACGGAGCCCCACTCGGCGCGCGCCTGCGTTGGCCGGCCGCTGCGCTTTAATGACCAACGTAAAAAGAACTCCAGTTTGCATACATTTTGTGTAGAATCTGGAGCTCTTCTTATATTTGACGAATTACAGCAAAGCCAGGCACACCACGAGCGGCTCGGCTTTTGCAATATAGATATAAACTTTATTTTTCAACGTGAAATGAATCTTAAAACTTATCTTAAATGAAGATTATATTTGTCGTCAAGATGAGAGCCGCGTGACTCACGTCAGGCTGGATTTATATGCGTCCGCGCGTATGCGCGGTTTCGCCGCTAAACCACAAAATCAAAAGCAAATGTACTCTTGACGGCGCCCTTGCGGTCACACCGGGCGCCGTGCAGCCTACGCCCTCCGTGCCTCCTTCTCATGGGATCTGCGTATTAATTTACGTCCCGCTCTTTTTATGCAGCCAGCAGCCTCCGTTTGCGACATAACAGTTTCGCAGAGGGTATAAGCTACTGCCTCCCAATAAATAGTAAGGTCCAATCCAAGGACGGCGCAAAAGCCCGTTGCTCAGCCCAAGCAGAGCGTTCAATGAGCGTATGCTGCGCCGTATCGCCTTTCTCAGGCTGGTGGCACCTAGGCGATGGTTTCCTCCTGTCCGTATGGTCCGAGTAATGACCGAAGGTAAGGGCGCCCTTGAATGTGCCATCCACTGTTGTAGTATCGACCGGTCGTAGTATCTCCCCGCTTTTTAAACTCGACTGTGTGTTGATACACCCTCCAAAAACACGCAAGCCTCCAGATCCCACGGAGGGGACCCTGTCAGCGCCAACGCCGCTTTGCCAGCTAACGGCGGTAACGATAGCAGCGTAGTATCCGCAGCACTAAAGCATACTGCGGGCTTCTGAGCAGCTGTCTATTCCGGGCGCCTATGTGTTCTGCCCAAACAGGACTGCTGGACCCATGTATAAAGCCGCCTGCAGGTGGTGCACCCTGGACGGTGGGCCACAGATTTTGGCAGAAGGCGATTCAGGGCCATGGCCATCTTCTTCAGTTCTAGTGTCAATCGACGAAAATGAGGGGTAAAGATCCATTCAGAATCCAGGACCAAACCCAGGTACTGCATTTCAGCGCCGATCGGCACACTCTCCTTCACATTTCTGCGATGCGCAGTGATGCTACCGCGGAGGTGGTGCTTCCGGGGCCCATAGAAAAACATGGCCTACGTCTTTTCGACTGCGACTCGCAGCCCCAACGCTTCTATAAGCGCCACAACCTGAGACTCACCCACTCTCGCCAGGCGTATTGTCTCCTCAAACATATCTCCGTGGGCCAGCATGTATGTGTCGTCTGGAAAGCAGACCAAACGTAGCCCACGGAGATGGGCCGCTCGCAGGATGCAATGGTAGCCGATGTTCCACAAAAGAAGGCCAAGAACTGACCCCTACCAGATCAGACCACCTTAAAGTCTAATAAATGTTTTAAAAAAAGTATTAACATTTAGGCAGTTTAAAGGGTCTTACGGCTCACCTCATATTTATTCTGGTCATAGACGGGTCATAGATGGCATTCATTATATTCTCTATGCTAGAGAGTTGAAATTCGCAGATTATGTTGCCTCTTTATTAAAAAACACTAAAAACAAAATAAATTAAATATTAATTAAGGATACAATCCCACACAACAAATGTGATTTTTTTGGCCATTAAGTATATCAATAACGGCTACACGTAGGCACTTGAAATATTCACAAAATACTGAATTGTAGTTGTACTTAAATAAACATTTAAGGGGCTCCCAAAAAAATCACAATTTTTTGCCTATCTTTGCTTTATAATCGTACGGAACTCTTAGTGCGCGAGTCCGACTCGTACTTGGCCAATTTTTTTAATTTAGTAGGGCGCCACTTTTGATTTTCGCACCACCTGAAAATTTGACTAGGACCGGCCGCGGCACACTCCTCACCCCTAAGCGGCCGGACAAACTGTACTTGTACTTAAGTACTTTGTACCCATTTCATTTTGACCGCGCGCTTGCTAGGGGGCGCTAGGGTAATATTTGCACACGGGCGCCACATGGGCTAGAGACGGCCCTGAAATCAACTCTATTAAATAGATGCTCGGTGTTGTTAAAAACCTCGAAAATCGACCATAACCTATTAATGTTCATAAAAAACTCATAGGTGCAAAGTCTAGTTTATGGAGTGTTCAAAAGGTTTGTAGGTATACAGTAAGTACAGTTTTACTGCTATTTTTCCCGGCGTATTATTATCGCGTATTTAAGAGGCACAAATAATGTCCCCAAAAGTTATAAATACTTATTGAAGAATTTTAACATAACACGTTTTAAACTGATTCTACAATTTTACAGTAATGGCAACCCTAACACCAAACAATGGCGGACAGACGCCTTCATTAGGCAGATTGAGTTGAGACGCGTGTTTATAACATTACACTGATTACTGTTATATGTGGAAACGTTCTATTGCTGTTTCCGCCTAGTAAACACCAGTGTTGCTAGTTAAATAGCTAGTTTGTAGCACAGACTAGATACAATTAAACTTGCATAAACGTTTTGTGACGCAGCAACATTGTTTTTAGGGTCCCGTACCCAAAGGGTAAAAACGGGACCCTATTACTAAGACTTCGATATCTGTCTGTCCGTCCGTCTGTCTCCAGACTGTAACTCAAGAACGGTAATAGCTAGAGAGATGAAATTTTCACAGATTATGTATTTCTGTTGCCGCTATAACAACAAATACTAAAAACAAAATAAATTAAATATTTAAGGAGGGCTCTTATACAACAAACGTGTTTTTTTTGCCACTTTTTGCTCGATATAAATGATGGCACTAGATAGGCACCTGAAATATTAACAAAATACTCAATTGTATTTATACTTTAATAATTAATAATAAAATAAATAATTACCCTTAGGTAATTATTTATTTTATACGAAACGTCCCATACGAAAGACACAATTTTTTCCTATTTTTGTTCTAAAATGGTACGGAACCATTCGTGCGCGAGTCCAACTGGTACTTGGCCGATTATTTTGTATTCAATAAGAATAAGTTTATTTTGACAATCACACAACACAATATTATAATATTATCAAGCGAAAATACAGAAAGAAATAACAAGCATACAATATAATTTTGTGTAACGCCAAAACTGGACCCAGCTCAGCATTAGCAGCGAGTAGCGACTACGAGTCTGTTGCACTGATATTCTTGTTAACCCTTTGTTTATTGTTCTGTATAAAACTATATGAAATGTATTTTTAAAAATAGTATACGACTGAAGGAATTGTACCTTGGTTGTATCCATGGTCAAGAATAAATTAAAAAAAGTATATATGTTATTCAAATAAAGGGGACGACTAAAGAATTTTGACACACACTCCATCAACCCCTAGTGAAAGTAAAAACTTAGACAAAAGCGTCGACTCAATTCAAGTTGAAAACCAACAGCGCTCGGTAAAATCCCGCCGCTGAATAACAAATGTTCAGGCGGGTCGTTTTTCAACAAAGGGGTATTGAGTTCAGCTCTCGGCATAATGAAAACCCTGTTCCGGCCCTAATGTCCCCCCTGCCCCCCTACCCCCCTCGTCTGACGTGTGTGCTGGCGGCATTCGATCAAACGAGAATTTTTAGCCGATATGCTTTAAAGTTTGCAAACAAGGATCGCTTTTTGCTGGCCGTTCTGGATATTATATTATTCAAACGAACTTGGCTTGTACATGCGTAAAACATTGTTAAAGCCGGTTTTTCTCGCCGGAATAGTTCCCGAACCATAGTTTCGACGTTAAGTTTTTTTTTTAATTAGCTTTGAATAAAATTGATTTGAATTTAAATACAATCTTGTATGCAAGCGATCCACGATGAAAATAATACACTGGAACCGTCTTCAAATTGTTGCATCCATATTATCGTAAATATTTAAGGCGATAATATTAGAGTAACTATAACTTGCGAACGATAGAATCGATTCAAAGTTCAGGGACGTTCGATCACATTGAGCATAACCTTGTCACCAAAAAATACAAAAAAAAAATACACTCTATTTAGGAAGCCCTGATTTCTGAAGAAAGTTTTCACTTGTGTTTCAGCAACCAGTGGCTTATCCGTTTTCAGAGCAACAACTTTTAAATTTAACACTTACTTGCAATAGTAGAGTCTGCCGTCCCTGCCCGTGTGAACCGTCCAGCCTTCCTTCAGCTCGGCCTGGATCCTCTCCAACGCCACCTCATCCTCCACACCCTCGCACTTCGGGCTCCCACCCAACCGCGGACTTCCGTACTTCGGACTGGCGCCCAAGCTGGGACTGGCGCCCAAGTTGGGGCTCGCCATGCGGGGGCTAGTGCCGAGCCTCGGGCTGTTGGAGCTGGACGTCCCATCGCTGAGGCTGGGGCTGAACCGGGAGAAGTTGGGGGAGGGGCGTGGGCTGGGGGGGAGCTTGGGACTGGCCGTGCCGCTGGGACCAGGCGCCGGGGACGCCTGCTGCAGCAGCATCGCTTTCACATCATTTCACCATTTTTGGATTTATCTGGAACAAAAAAAGATTATGTTAATACTACAAATACTTGTCGATTCAGTAGAACATTTAAAGGCACATCGTTAAAGAAATAATAACAATATTACATTTCATTACGGTTGAAATTGCGCTTCTTAAGGTTTCTTACATAATTTCTATTACAACTAAAGTTATTATCTAAGAGCGATTTTATTAAAAATGTAATGAATGGTAATTAAAATTAATAGCCGCGTTGTGCTGCTAAACGTGAGTTTAATTAATAATTTATAATATTATATAGCTTTCGCGTGCTATACTTATTACTGACAGCACCTCAGAAATCGGTTTGATTGCGCAGAATGCGGAAATTCTACATAACGTTTTAAAAAGGGAAAGGAATAACACCGAAATTTGCCGAGAGCCGCAAAATGTCTGTTTTCAACACCGCGGGCTACACGAGCTATTTAATCTGATGTAAAAAATAACCGTAAAAATTACATACACGTTGTATATGGCTGCAAAAGACCCGGAAATCACAATATAAAAATTTTATGTAGGTTATACATTTTTTACACACACAACATACACAGGTTTAATTTATAAATATTATTTAAACTTAACAGGAAAACTTATGATATTATTGTCTTTATTTGCATTTACACAATACGGTTGCAATAATAGGACTCAAAGCTGAAACAGAACTCTATGTTTTCCATTTTCATTGGTCATCGAATCTCGATTCTGTATTTACAAAAAGTCGCAGTATTGAGTTTTCTGTGCAGTCGTTTTGTTTACGTAGGTTTTGGTCGCGTTTCATGTATGCTTGTGATTCGTGGATTTAAACTGTTTAACCCTTCAACTCCGATAAGGCCCACCTGGGCCGCGAGAACAATAGATTTACAATAGATTTCCAAGAATCCGCGATCGAAGGAAAAAAAAACAACTCGTTTCCGCGCAAACCGTAATCGCCGGAACGCGCGCGCTAAATATTATGAATGGAGATGCCGCCATTTTGTCCTCAAACCTTTGTTTATTGAAGCGTTTATTTCTCGATTTTTCGCTTGGCTATATGAAAATATTTAAATAATGCTCGCGTTGGAAGTGAAAAATTATTCTACAATTATTTTAATACGAGCCTTTTCACTTGCGCGTTATTTAAATAATTTCGAAACGGTTTTGGTGTGGAATATCTTTTTCAGTAAGGTAAGCTGCTATTCATATTTAAAAGGTACAGGTTACCTCCCTAGCTTTTACATCGGTCTAAAATCTAAATAAAATAGGTTTTTTATGTGCTTATGGGCCTACCAAAAAATTGTTTGCGAAAATTTTATAAATTTTTGGACATACTTAAATTACAAACTAAAAAATTCATTAACGTTAACACGTTAAACCAATTAACAACTCCGTTGAATAAATAAACTTTTTTCAAAAAACCTTAGAAACCGGGCGTAATTTATCATTAAATTAAGTATACTAGTAACTAGCTAATAACTTTATAAGCACTAATGAAGTTTTATCCACACTAATGGAAGTTATCGGTCGGCCTGCGGCCATAACCGCGCTAGCTGTGACATATAAATTACGCTCATATTTCTCAGCCACTGTAATTGATTTAGCTACAGCCGCTGAGTTGAACATTCTCCTAGTTCTGCAGAAATTCCTTTCCTGCTAAAACTGCATATTGCTAAAGTGTTGCGAATTAAATAAAATTGTAAGTGCCGAGTGCAAATTTATCGTTATCATCTAACGATATTATATGGACGCTGTTAATCATATTATTTTGTGTATCATCCCACAAAAAAATTACGTATAGAGTTATGAATGCAGTCATGTTCTTTAGATCGTTTAAACAAGACTGCATTCATAATTTAACAAAACAATTTTTGTAGGTTAGTACACAAATGCTTAACAGCGACCATAATATATTATTATAAGTGATATAAGCTATCACCACCCGTCGCGACAGTGATGTGATGCTATCACGATCACAGAGCAAATTGGATGTATTAATATGTAATAACCAAAGTCTGTTATCAGAAGCTTCAGTTAAATTTATATTAATATAGTTTGTTGGAGGAAGACAAAAGGTTCCCAAACTCCCGTACTTGTCAGACAATCAGGTGATCAGCCTGCATTATCCTAAGCCTAAATAAACTTAGAAATTACATGTTTCCAACGTGGGAATCGAACCCATGACCTCCGCCATAGTCAGAGCCACGCTCTAAAGTCTAAATCACTGGACCACTGAGGTATAACAAGTACAAGTCACATATTACAAACTAGATGGCGCTAAGCGCAGCCTACATCGTGCTATTGCTTACATCAATCGTGGCCTTTTATCTGTCTATGTAAATAGTGTTAGTGTATGTAAATTTGTCGTGGGATACCCTAAAATGCTGCGGTATTAAAATTTTTGAAGCATCGCTAGTTCTAAGCGCTACATAGATCTCGATTATATGGGGGCACGGCAGTGCTCCAGCCAAGCCGAGCTAAACTTTAAGCAAAAACACGGCCATGCTATACCTTTTCTCGAAGCAGTTCGCGGCTATTTCACAAATCACACCTGAAAATTTCAACTCTCTAGCTTCTACCGTTCTTGAGATACATCCAAGAGACAGATAGACAGACAGACAGACAGACAGACAGATGGATAGACGGACAGCGGACAGACAATGAAGTCTAGTTATAATAGGGTTCCGTTTTACCCTCTGGGTACGGAAACCTAGAAGAAATACGCCCAAAAAAAAGGAAAAAATTAACGAAAAAACAACATAAACCAACTAACAAAAAGGTATAATCCCTTTTATTTTAAAAACTTTTATTTTAAAATGGCCAGGCCACCGATTTTGACTAATGTGTAGAGTTTTCAGATTATTGTACGAGAATAGAGAATAATCTCAAAACTCTACACATTAGTCAAAATCGGTGGCCTGGCCATTTTAAAATAAAAGTTATTAAGTACAACAGAAAAGTAATATATTAAGTTCAAAGCCCATAGCATGACGAATAACAAAATGGCCAAGACACCGATTTTGACTAATGTGTAGAGTTTTTAGATTCTTCTCCTACGGCTGACGCATTAGGTACATTATTATCAAGTATTTTGCCGCGCTTTAGTGTAAAATTAAGGTTTTTAGATTTAGGGCTGAGTATGTAAGGTTAGAAACTTGGCTCTACATGATATCTCACTACTTTTTGTCACCACAAACTATATGTTCTCATCTTGGCAACATTTTAACATGAAAATGATTTTGGTGGGATTCAGATTTTCTTCAAAATTTGAAATTTCAAAAGGTCTCATATTTCTATAAAAGCAAACTTTTTGAGTTAAAATCATTGATTCTATAATTATTAATTAGGTGTAATCTACGAATAATAAAAACTAAGGAAAAGTAACTCCGTCAAAAAACATGCTCCACAATACTTGTCAAAAAAGTGTATCTTAGGTACACATTTCAATACATTTGCAATATTTAGGTGGCCTTGAGCGGTACTAGGCTGACGTTACATGACCGATCGAAAGGTACCAAATTTAAAACGGTAATAGTATGGGAGTTACGATTCCTTAGTTTTTATTATTCGTAGGGTGTAATACATCCAAATAGGGTGCACAGGCCACAGAACTCAGGCTCAAAAATCGTGTTGACTAGTGTTATAATCCGGTCTCTAATTATTATTATATAACCTTTTGAGGGTTTTGCAGTTCAGTTATAAATTATTATAATCTAATTGGCATGTTTTCACAAACGCACGAATTGGTTAATGTTTTGACATACCTAAGCCAATCAAATGCGCTGGAACGGAAAGCCAGTGAATAGGTAACTTCCTGTTAAAAATCCTCCAAAACTAGGCATTTAAATATATATCCTCTAGAACCCTACTACTCGCAATTAACTCACACTTCTTGATGTAGTTTTAATATCATAAAAAGATTTTTCAACTAAAGTTCCAAGTACCTAATTTGACGTTCGTTTAGCATTTAAGAGAATATATAGTTTTGATATACTGAGACTGCATGCAAACCATATATTTTTTATATTTTTATTTAATTATTTCGAATCGACCGTTCAAAGTTTAAACCAAATTCGTATAATACCTGACTCGAGTATTCCAATAGGATTATTATTACTGCAATATTTTGGCGCTAGAGGTAGCAACAGCATGGACAGTTAAGACCGGGCTGTCAAATTTTGCTGTGTTTTCTAATAGGTATTACGATCCCGGAAAACGATTGACTTAAATGAAATTGAGATTTATTTAATCATTGTATATTTATCTGACCAAAAACACGATTCACTTATTTTGACTTGATAGTTTTATTTTTCGAAATTATGAATATTTCTGGGCCTTTCAACAAATATCTGTTACACTTATTGAGTTGCTATCATTAAATAATTTGCACTACTACAATAACACACTTTATAAAATAATAGCTAAAGGAAATATTAGTATTGTATTTAATTTTTAAGTAATCATCAAAAACGTTTTTGGGACTAGCGAACTTTACTTTCATGTTATAATGCGCCGGACCGTTGTTACGCGATATTGTTCACTATTAGCTGCATAGCTGCAGCGCAAAATACAATTCATGCGGGCACGATTCATGGAATCATTGTATCACGATTGGAGGATAGCGGGGTGTGTAGGCGAGCTAGCGTGTTTAGATAATTTTGGGAGCCCGGTCTCAACAAAGTTTTGTTCGACGTTTGCCAACGTTTCTGTCAATATTCTATAACGAGTTGAACATGTCGGATTTGGTCGGATTATATATATATATATATATATATATATATATATATATATATATATATATATATATATATATATATATATATATATATATATATATATATATATATAATCCGACCAAACCGACTATACGTGGGAGAGCCATGCTTCGGCACGAATGCGCCGGCTCGACCGGAGAAATAACACGTTCTCACAGAAAACCGGCGTGAAACAGCGCTTGCGCTGTGTTTCGCCGAGTGAGTGAGTTTACCGGAGGCCCAATCCCCTACCCTATTCCCTTCCCTACCCTCCCCTATTCCCTTCCCTTCCCATCCCTACCCTCCCCTATTACCCTATTCCCTCTTAAAAGGCCGGCAACGCACTTGCAGCTCTTCTGATGCTGCGAGTGTCCATGGGCGACGGAAGTTGCTTTCCATCAGGTGACCCGTTTGCTCGTTTGCTCCCTTATTTCATAAAAAAAATATATATATTTACTGTATGTGCTAGCAGCGGCCTCTGCTCCGACCTTTGCGTAATATTCTCTATTTGTAATTTTATTTTATTTTATTTTTTATTACATCGAAACTGCGACTAATCTTATGTTATTGTAATTTGTAAGATTATTTCAAATCGACCGTGCAAAGTTTAAACCAAATTCGTGTAATACCTGACACAAGTATTCCAAATACTTAAAGATAATAGCGGGCCCAAACCTTCGTGAATGTAGGTGGGACTGTTTGTAGGTCAACACCTGATATTTAACGACCGATTCATATTTTATCATCCGTTTTGTTTAGGGTTCCCAAAGGGTAAACACGACATTTTTACTACAAGTGTTATCCGAGTTCTGACTGTATTTCATGAGCTATAGCATAGCTCTAGACACAAAGACACTGCAGTGGAAATTTTACGCTCAATACGCATTTAATATTTATTTCTTGCTTTCGCTTAACAATAGGTTCCACTTTAACTTCTGTTTTAATCATCATCATCATCACCTTATCAGCTCTCGCCGTCCATTGCTGAACGTAGGTCGTAGGCCTCCCCCAACGAGCGCCGACCATCACGATCTTGCAAGGCAGCCCTCATCCATCCACTGCCAGCAACACTTATTTCTAGTCTTTGGTCCAACGACCTGCAAAGCGTCCTAAACTTCCTAATACTTGTCATCCTACAGACATGGCTATGTATCGGTGGCGGGTTCCGTTAAAAAGTCCAGTCTGCAAGGATACTTTAAAAATTGCGGTACGGGGTTCGCAGGACGAATTTAGCCTTTGTGTTAGATTTATCCGTACACTGTATGTCAGCAGTCAGCACTGGTGTTTACATACAGTGAGTCACCGTGTGGGTGGTGTACATAATACAGTGGGTATACGTGGGAGCATTGTTCCACCTGGATATTAACTCGGCCGTGCATGGCGCCGGCTCGACTCATTAACGGCGATTCGTGCCAATGTCATGTGATACATATCATGTAACAACGCTGCAAGGATCTGGATGACACTTTGTATAAGTGCCAGGAGATCCTTGCAGGTATGTGGTTTGTAGCATGAATACTAGAAGTCACCCGCATCTCTATATGTGCTGAATAAAATCTCGCGGAAAGCGTACATTTTGCACGCGGTGAAAGGCTTCCCGTACAAATATCGCCAATTCCCCACAAATCTTATTACCTCTCAATAATGTTAATATATATCCATAATTATTATAGACTACTTTATTAAGTTGTATTGGTACTGGTGGAAAATAGCCTGTATTTTACCGGGTCTAGCTGCAGTCTAGATAGCGGCTAATTCGTGAAAGTGGTCGGAAATTAGCGCGGGCCGGCGGGCGACGATATTAACTATGCTGTCGTCTGTTTTGTGGATATTGATTTTACTTACTAGTTACTAGATGCCTTATTTATTTAAGATATTGTTAATTTAATTTAATGTAACATTTTAGCAAATTATCTACCCATAGAATGTGAAATTATAATTTATACCAATGACAATAAGTGAATACAAATAACTTTTAATCGCCGTTAATGTTATATGTATGCACAAAAAATCATTGAAATCTATTGATCCGTTCGGGAGCTATGATGCATCAAACTTTTTTTTATCGGGGGTTAAAAATTAACGGCGGGCAGCGCAAACGAACTAAAACGTAACTTAAGGCCATCCCCCGAGCAAACGACCTTGACCATACATTTGACGCGTTGCCGAGATCGCACAAAAATCCTATTTTTTTACATATCTTAGTTCAAAATTGAACAAAAAAAAATTTAAAACGGGGAATATGTAGTTAATAAAATTGTCTATCGTCTGCGGAGAATGGGGATCCTAGTCGAGTATGGAGATTTCTGAGATCCCTGGGTGTCGGCAAAAGCTCGAATCATAAGTCCTACACGTTAGACCCAACCCCCCTAATTGTCACTTCGCTGCTCCTTTAACTTCACTTAGCCCGCAATTAAAGTCTCAAACTATTGACAATCTAGAAAATTTACCCTCTCACGACTTTCCTTCGTTTGTTCTAAATAAGTTCAATGAGGACGATGTCAGAAAATATGTTACATCCATCTCTTCTAATGCTGTTGGCGATAATGGTATTAGTCGAAAAATGATCATCCCCATTCTCGATATTATTTTGCCCATACTCGTTGATATTTTTAACCATGCTGTTGATACCTCAGTTTATCCTAGCGCGTGGAAGGATGCTAGCGTAATTCCATTACCTAAATCTGTTAGACCTAAGCTGGTATCAGACTACCGCCCAATTTCCATATTACCTTTTCTTTCTAAAGTGTTTGAACGGTTGGTCTGTCAGCAGCTTACTAATTACGTAATGCAAAATAATCATTTAAGCGCTTTCCAGTCAGGTTTTCGACGTGGACACAGTACCACTACTGCGCTAATAAAAGTAACTGACGATATACGACTTGGCATGGATAACAAGTTACTTACAGTTCTAGCCTTATTTCACTTCAGCAGCGCATTTAACACTGTCGACCACGATGTGTTGATTGGAATACTAAAGACATTAAATTTATCATCACCTGTAATCAATTTGTTCCGAAGTTACCTTGTAGGACGTCGTCAGAGAGTAAAGCTGGGCAACTTTTTTTCTGACTGGACTGATATTTCTGCCGGTGTTCCCCAGGGTGGTGTTTTATCCCCCCTTTTATTCGCTCTTTTCATCAATAACATCACTCAAAATATTGTGTCGTCTTTTCATCTTTACGCTGACGACCTGCAGATATATATTCAGTCGACATTAAATAACCTTCATGTTACCCTGGATACCTTAAATAGGGATATTGAGATTATTTCTAATTGGGCCTTGCGCCACGGTCTACATATCAATCCAACCAAGACACAACTAATAGTTATTGGTAGTCCTGGCATGGTATCTAGGATTGACTGGGATAGCCTACCACCAGTGGTCGTTGATGGTACGATTGTACCATTCAGTCAGACGGTTAAGAGCCTTGGAGTTTTCCTCGATGAAACTTTATCGTGGGGACAACAAATTAAAGAACTTAGCAGGAAAGTATTTGCCACTTGGTACTCCATTTCGCGACTGCGTTACGTTCTTCCCATACCGACCAAAATAAAGATATCAGAGTCTCTGTTTTTATCCACTCTCGATTATGCTGATACTTGTTCCGTCAACCTAACTGAGGACCAGCTCAACAAATTGGAGCGGCTACAAAATCTTGCCATACGATTTATTTTCGGTCTTAGAAAGTTCGACCATGTATCCGAACACCGAAGGAAACTCAAGTGGCTACCAATTCGTCGTCGTCGCGATGCTCGCATTTTGTCACTTGTATTCTCCATCTTACATGATCCGTATCTGCCATCTTACTTGAAGGATAACTTCACGTTTCGGCAAGCAGATAAAGAGTTACGTTCTGCTTCAAATCACCTTTTAGACGTGCCTGTACAGCATACAAAGTACTATAACTCTTCTTTTGCTGCTACGGGAATAAGGCTGTGGAATTCATTACCTACCCATATAAGAATGGCGACTACACCGTATCGGTTCAAAATTCTGGTAAAATAACATTTTTTATCTATTAGTAATAATACTCATTCCAAAAATTGACATTCATGCAATAGTAAGAATTCAGAAATGATGTTTAAATTGTAGTTTCAAGTTCCAACTTCTAAATTATGTCTCTATATTTTATTATTATTTATTTCCTTTTGTAATCACCTTTTAATATAATATTATAATGTATGTATGTATTTGTGTATGTATTATTAAAAATATTAAATCTTTATCTAAGTAATATTGCACATTCACCTACTATCAATAACATACTGTCCTTGGCCTGTGGTTGCCTGGAAGAAATTACTTATTAATAATAAGGCCGCCATTGTGGTACACTGTAGTTATAAGTTGATAATTGTTGTGTTTTTACTTCTTAGTGTGTGCACAATAAAGCATATTTATTATTATTATTATTATTATGTACCTACCTTTTTTGTCTAATAGTACATTAAGTTAAATAATTAAGAATTACTCATTGTTTTATTCCTAAAACCAACATTTACCAGTTGACAGTAGTAAAACCTAGCTTAAGTATACCGAATTGTAATGGTAAATCTAAGAAAAAAACGTATTTTTAGAAATACTTACATTTACCAACTCGTGTCGATAAATCCTAAGATTTACACTCAAATCTTAAGATTTACCGAAGTTCGAGCTTTTACAGTAACATATACATATTTACATATTATGTATATTATAGCTTCGGGACCACCAGGTAAACCTAATATATGATTTAGTGTTATTTTCGTCCATGCTTGCAAATTGACGTAATTATTGCGAACTCATAAATTCTAATAATGTTATATTGTACCATCTTATAACTTGTAAAGCAGAAAATTGGATTCGCCACTTCCGATTTTTAAAAAGCCTTCCCATACCATAACATAATTTATTCTTATTTTGTTGCCATAAAATGGGTGTAAAATTTTCAAGCAGGTAAAACGAAAATCACATAATTTTCTATTGCCAGCGATAAAAGCCAGTTTAATGGTTCCCAAAATGTGCACAACGCGCCTACGGCTCTCAAACTGTAATTATATTTTAGGGAAGGGTTTAGGTAATTTGATAAAATCGTGAAATTAATATTGATAGCGCTACTTGCAGAAATGGGTTACGATGGTACCTGTAGAAAATGGAATGTTCTAGAAGGGACTAAAAGCTTTGAGGGCGAAGGTTAAACATTTATTATAGTTTCAACAGTAACATTAAGATTATTTAGACATTACCTTCTTCAAGAGATAGGAACACTCCACACATCTTATAAATGCGAAACCGCTGAACCGATTTTGGTGAATTTTGGTATTGGTTGGTGGTTGGTTTGGTAAATTTGCTATTTGGATAGGAGTTTTTATCCCGGAAAAATGTACGGTTCCGGCGCGATAAACAATTTTGGCGCAACGGAGTTGCGAGCATCAACTAGTGGCCTATATTTAGCCGACTACGGCGAAGCAAAAAGGAACATTTTGATTTTGACATGTATGTATTTCACCATGGATTTCATCTGTGATCTGATTTACCCATGGTCACGATGGACAAATAGTGTACATTTTTACGATCTACGAACTTGTAGAGATATTCGTCTATGATTTTCCAAACGTGACGTCGTCGATTGTACGCGCTATAAACAGCGTAATCATGGTGGCAATGACCCAATTGACTTTAAAAAGGGGTTCAAAATTTTAAAAACTTTTGAATCTATCGAAAATTGGATTATTTAAAGTGGCAACTAAAGCAATAAGCCTGTAAAATGTCAACAAATAATAAAATCTTGCGTTTAATCGGATTAGCTCTCTGTTGTGGGGGGGTCAACTGAGCCGGGGCCGGGGGGGTCGAGGTCGGGGGGTCAACTGTACTGGGGGGTCAACTCTACAGGGGGTCATCTCTACTTTGCTTCCTATCAACAAGTCCGCGGATCTAAAGACGCGATTATTGACTATTGCAAGTGGATTTAGCTAGCTGCCAATCGTAATTAGAAGATACAATTTTTTTTCTACTATGCAGTCTCTCTTAGCTTAAGTTTGCAGTGAGTATAACAATCATTGCCAAAGGTCCCAGACCCCAGTGATTCTCATGTATGAAGGCTTTTGTCTGGATTTTTTTAAATTACAGTATTGATTGGTTGCCTCAGCAACCGAGCACCAGTGGCGTACTTTGCCAAATATTAATTGTTATTTACTAAATAGGCCAACAATTTTCCTAATCCGACACGGACTAATATTCCACTGCCGAGAAATTCGGAACATTCGCAGCTCTCGCAATCCGAATTCCAGAGTTTCCATTTCCAGTGCCGGATATAGACATAGAAGTAGGTGACAATTATATAAATAGTGAGGCGTGGGTGTACGAAACACGTGGGCGACCCTACTGCCTTATAACAACTTACATTCTCTCTCTTTTACTCCTACGATATTTGCATAGTCCGTCTCATTGGTGAAAAAACAACCACAGTAGCAATATAATGTCAAGGTTTCTAACGCAGACGAAAATGGCAAAAAACTTAACACCTACGCAAGCTACAAAAGGAATAAACAGACTCGGATATAAAAGCAACAGTTCTACAAACAACCGTATTTGGCTCTATAGAAACAGCCAAACCTTAGTGGTTTGGCTGTTTGTTTGCTAATACAGTTCATTGAAAGAAACCACTACGGGATTCCTTCGGATTTAATCACACAGCCCTCAGAATAAAGTATCTACTGTATTTCGTAATTCCGATATTTACGTAAGTTTTGAATTTAAAAGGATTGAACCTTTAGTACCTAAGTAGTACTGGGATAACTTTGGAATAATTTTCCCAGAACACCCCCAGACTTGTTACAAATCCCCCGAAAAAAAAGAGGGGAACTCCCAGACTTCGCTTATTAAAATGCAAAACTCCTATCCGAAAACGTGAAAACTGCGTCTGAAAAGCACAAAATAAACACACCCAAAGATGTGACTTTTGTAAAACAAAGTGTAACTTCCCTATCGACCTTCAGAACTCCTCATAGCCGACAAAATGCCGACCTAAGGGCGTCACCGACAAAGAAACCCTTATTGGCCCTTCAGCACTTGGCATTGACATCGAACACACACTGTCCTCGCTGCACATTTTAGACAGAATTTCCTTAAAATAGATTGCCTTTTTAACTTCTTGAGCAGGAGACGCTCTATGGACTTAACTTTTAAGGCACTAAAATGAGACGATCTTGTATTATAATCGGTTACGCCGTACGCGGCTACGCGCAACGTCACCAAATATTCATGTCATGAATGTGGGAGTTTTGTTTTTTATTTCTTTGAACTCCCATCAAAACTCTTATCTTTCAGGCACTGGACTATTGCTACTAAAAAGGCCATCGTCTGATGGAAATAAAGACTAATAGTGGTGAAAGGCGTAATTCATCAGAGTTATGTAAGTTACCATTTTAAAACTATCTTCTCTCACGCCTTTATGGTACCGCCAGTCTCGGGATCGATTTATATGCGTCCGCCCGAACGCGCGGTTTGGCGGCTAAACCGCGAAATCACAAGCAATTGTATGTAAATGACAGCGCGACCGCGCTGCTATTTAAATAAATCGTTACATACAATATTATTGCTTATAGTAGGGGAGCGGAAGGTGCTATAATTTGTGTAGTCACTCGAGCGTCATGGAGACCTAGTAGATTTTTTACATAGGTAAAACTGATAAAAAAATAATAAGAGCGTTTTTTATTTTAGCGGTGGGTTCAGAAACTGCAGCCATTTTAAAGTTTTGAAAAAGAAAATATATTCAGAAAATTGCTTATTTAGGTAAATTATAAATATATTTTAGAGAACAAGGACTAAATCATTTAGTTAAATGCAAAACAAAATATCTGCGAAGCTTACTTAGGAATATGAAGCTTTATTTTTTTATATTTTAATATGTCCCTATAGGCTTACCTAACCTTTGAATCGTCGGTGCTTTATATGGAAGCTTCTTTGGGGTATACTAAACATCCCCTATCTTAATCTGACAGATCCGATGACATTTCAATATTTAATTTTTTTTTTTTTTAACCCACCACGTGAGAAATCTGATTTCTATACCATGATAACTAGACACAATATGTCGGAAGCCAATACGAGCTTAATCTGACACGCTCGAGCTTGTCCCGAAATCCCCTCTTCCCCTCCCCAACTATTATGATCTCGCGGTATAGCGACCAAAAAAACTTTGCAAAACGCGTCATTTCTCGCCTGTATTCTTCTGCTCATGGGCCTCAATTTTCGAGCTTCGAATTTCGTTTCGAGGTAGTTTCATTGCCAACATTTCACTTCACGAAGGGCTTGTTACCAAGCAATTAATTGTATATCGAGTTCATTATAAACGTTTTTCAGCTCCGGAGAAAGTAAATTATAAAACGTTCTTTATAATTACATCGACATAATTAGTTACGCTTTTAACGTATTTGTATGAAAGTAAATTTATGATAATGTCGAATATTATGTAAGTTACGGTAAGAGTTTATGTTACAGCTTATTGTACAAAGAAATGTCGGGTAGGTTAAAATAACTCTAGTAGCGAAATAATGGCTAATTTGTGTAAAAGAAGTTATGTTTAAGTCATGTAACGAAGATAGAGTATAAGCAAATGGCAATATGATCCATTATTAAAATGAAACATTACTTCACGAAATCTATCGCCGACCAGCTATCGCACTAGACTAGCTAAAAGCCGAGCTTTGTGAGGGCTCGCGTCGTTTTTCTGCGTAGTAATAACCTTTAAGGCAGTTTTTAGGGTTCCGTAGTCAGCAAGGAACCCTTATAGTTTCGGTCTGTCCGTCCGTCTGTCCGTCTGTCCGTCTATCCGTCTGTCCGTCTGTCTGTCCGCGGTTTTGCTCAGAGACTATAGCACCTACAAAGCTGTAATTCGGCATGAATGCAGATATTATTTATTAATGATGCCGACAAAATGATATATAAATTTAAAAAAAAAATAATTTGTTTAAGGTACCTACCCTACACATCAAGCGGGGATGATTTTTTTTTTCGCGTCCACTCGACCGTGTGGGGTGTCGTTGGATAGGTTTTTTAAAATTACTAGTATGCATAGATAATTTTCCGATTTAGAGCTCCATTTGTGAAATATGAAGTTTTAAAGTAGAAAAAATCGTTAGACTCCAGTGTCCCCCCCCCCCCCCCCCCCCCTTCTACCAGCTAAACGGTTGCTTCTGGAAATGTGAATCTGGATTCACGGGAGTAGGAAATATGCTGAATTTAAAAGGAAAACTATCACGGCTAAGAAGACTTCATAAGTTTTTGAGTAACAGTCGATCAACTAAAAAAAATGTATTCGGCGAAGTATAAAGGAACTTTTCGTTCAAATTCCTTTGAACGGAACTGAGATGATGTTGTTAAAAGTGTAAAACACGACGTTATAAAATATGTACATTCATTGACTATACAAAAATTATCAAGTACCTACTACGGAACCCGAATATTGCTCGTGGCCCGACACGCACTTGGCCGGTTTTTTTTTATATTTTAATAGTAACCAAACCTTGACTGACCGATGATAACACATCTACATATAAATAAAGATAGGCTTGATAGTTTTTCCGTAAAGTTGTGGGATATTCTAGGGCTCGCTTCGCTCGCCCTGATTACACTGCCTACCTAAAATTTTCCTCCTAATATTTCAATACATAAATTCGATGCAAAACGAAAAGCGCCTAGTAATATCGCAAACATCGAAACTTTAACAAATACGGGTCACGAGAATCCTATCACCGGAAATCGCCTCGGAAATCCTTCGCCACCTTTTCCCGCGCAATTACCGCGTCACGGTGTCATGTGTCATGTGTCATGTGTCACAGGTGTCACAGGGTCACAACTCACAAGTGTCACGTGACGCTAATGGGGTCAGCGGTAAACGTATTAGCCGCTACTATTTATGCAACCCCAGTTATTAGTGCGTAATTGAAAGGGTTAATGAATAGTTAAATCATGTACTGTGTTGGAACTTGGAGGATATTGTATAAAAGGGATGATACTGTGGCCTTTCGGAAAAGTGATGTGAAATCATTGATGACTGCTGATGGCATCGGTTAGCTTTAGTCAGGATATAACTTATAACCACAGATTATTAAATAGTTATGTTATTAACTATGTTATCTAACTAGGATATTGCACGCAGCTCCGTCCATGTAAAAACATGTATACTGAAGTAGCCGTACATTTTCCCGCGAAAAAACGTATCCCATGTCCTTCCCCGTGATCTACTCTATCTCTATGCCAAATTTCATTGAAATAGGTCCAATAGTTTCGAAGCCGATTCGATGCTAACAGACACAACTTTTCTTTTATATGGTCTATTTTATGATAATACCTCGTAATACTCTATTATTAGTTAATATAGATATTATAGTTTCTAAAATTATATATATATCTCAATAAATATTCAGAATGGTGTCAAAGTGACGTGGAGAGGGATGTTATGCGGGTCGCGGCCCACTTCGCCTGAACTGATCAATGGCCTTTTAATATCAGATTTTATATCGCCTCTATCTTATTGTAGCACTTTCAATGTAGAGTTTCTGCATAAAATTAAGACTGCGAAAGTCAAAATGCTGTAAACCTACAAGATGAAACATTTATGGTAAATACTAATCTGACCAATACTTCTACTATGTAAAATTAATATCCTATGAACATAAAAAAGGTCTCATTTGATAGCTTGTGGACTTTCGTGGAATAAAACATAGAAACACCAAAGTGTAAGGTAAAAAAGTTTGGGTTTTTTTTGTGTATTTTTACTAATGTCTTTTTGTGAAAAATCTAGTACATTAACTGTTCTTTTTGATTTTAATAAGATAGAGAAAGTTTTTATCTTAAAATTAAATAGATTCCTCGACTTCTACGCTCTCAGTCAAATAGCCAAGAAGTTATAACGATTTACCAATGAAGTATTCGGTCAGATTAGTATGAGAGCCCGAGAAAAAAAATTGAGATCCAATTTGTCAATAAAATATGCCGTGCATCATAACATTAAAGGCTCTAGGACACTGGTGTCGGGACACACTGTACTTATATTTTGCTTTGTAAGATTCAAAAAGGTTCATTAACCAAATACCTAAGAAACTACAAATACACATTCAAAGTTTCAATTGAGCAAATTATACTCTGAGGAATAACGAAAATTTCAACATTTAAACTAATTTTTTTTTTCGATTGTACGTCGGCTCGGCGCTCGGCACTCAAGTATGGTAAAAGGTAACAAACCAATTTACCGCGGTTTGTAACTTTATTTCTGAAACTTCTTTTTATACGAGCAAACGTAAACTGACGTTTTTAGCTTGGGTAATTAGTTTAACGCGTTCTTAAGTTTTGTAGTTTTAAGGCAAAGTTTAAACTTTAAGATAACGCCTTAGTTTTTAAACTACAGCACCTGTGAGAGTAATTCAGGTAATATGTAGTAAATATATTTTACTAAGTAATTTTGTAAGTTTGCTAACCTGCAAACAGGACGTATTTATAGTCAAATGGCTGCCCCATTGCCCCGGAGCATCCACAAAGAAGAGCCTACGATAGTCTTAAAAAAGTCGGCAATCATCGCTGAAATTACAGAGCTGGAACTGGAAAAATTACTTATCGTATTTGCAATAGTTTGACCAGAGAGGCTTTTTTGTTTCGGGGGTCCACGGCCATTTGGAAGACTTTCGACCAACGTAATAAAATTTTGAGAGATTTTTTTTTTGGAGTGGCGGCAGGCCATTTGGTTGAATGTCCTTAAAACAGTATCCCATCTATAAATTTCATCGTTTCATCAAAAATGTCCTTAAAAAGGTATCTAGTCTAGTTTCAAGGGTCATGGACAGGACAGTCGCAACCCTTGTCACAAACTCAATATCACACTTTCTCGAACAACGAGAAACTTGGAAAAACCGATTGGAATTTCATTATCGTCTAGACGGACTATTTTATTTGACACTTGTGGAAATCTATGAAAACTTTGTAATAAATCTTATGTTATTGGTATTGTCACGGTAATATAAAAAAATGAGTCGATCTTTTTTTACTTTCTTATTGAAAGTTTTTTTAGATATTTCGTCAACTATTAGTTTCGTAGATTGTAAATTACCTAATGATAAAAAATAAGGGACCAAATAGGGAGGAGAGTCACAAAAATTATTTAAACTAGTGTGAAAAATGTCTCATCTAGTCGTTTTGACTAAGTAGTCAAAACGACTAGATGAGGCATTTTTAATATTTTTAAGTTAGTACAAGTGTACTAAAAAAAATATTAGCTATTTTGTATGCAACTATACACAGTAAAGTTATAAATCATTACACTACGTTAAGTATATCAGTAACAATAATAATTAATTATTACCAAGTCAGTATAAGACACCGCCCCATACACGTCACTTTTTAGGGTTCCGTAGTCAACAAGGAACCCTTATAGTTTCGGTCTGTCCGTCCGTCTGTCCGTCTGTCTGTCTGTCCGCGGTTTTACTCAGACTATAGGACCTACAAAGCTGTAATTCTGCATGAATGCACATATTAATGATGCCGACAAAATGGTATATAAAATCTTTAAAAAAAAATTTATGGTACACATCAAGTGGGGGTGATATTTTTTTAATTGGGTGTAGTTGGATAGGTTTTTTAAAAATATTACGAGTTCATAGATCATTTTCCGATTTAGGGATCCATTTGTGAAATATGAAGTTTCAAAGCGGAATAAATCGTTAAGAGTCCAGTGTCGTCGTCCCCCCCCCCCTTCTACCAGCTAAACGGTAGCTACTGGAAATGTGAAAAAAATTCACGGAAGTAGGAAATATGCTGAACTTAAAAGGAAAATTATCACGGCTAAGAAGACTTCATAAGTTATTGAGTAATAGTCGACTAAAAAAAAAATATTCGGCGAAGTATAAAGGAATTTTTCGTTCCAATTCCTTTGAACGTAACTGAAATTATGTTGTTAGTAGTGTAAAACACGTTATAAATGTACATTCATTGACCATACAAAAATTATCAAAAACTAGCGGTACTACGGAACCCTATATTGCGCGTGGCCCGACACGCTCTTGGCCGGTTTTATATTTTCCTGCTCTTATTTCCCACGAGAAAAATTAATTATTGTTTTACTAGTTAAGCGGTTTACGATGTATCGATCTATTCTTGAAATAGACCAAGAATAAATTAATTAATGAAAATAAGTGATTAAAATCCGTTGAAAAAAAACAACAGGTTACATTTCCGGAGTGTCGCTAGAGAATCAGCAGAAGCATTCAAACACTCTCGTCGCGAGGTAAAAAAGAGATGTTACTTCCTCTCCTATGCCCCTACGAATTTTTTAACTGGTCACGTGTCTTGACGCGAGTTTGACATTTTTTAACCATCCCAAAAAAGGGCACAACGGAAGTTTTCAATTCAAAACCAAAAACCTAACTGATAGGTACGGCGTTTTGATGTAGTTCTTATTCTCACAAGTAAGACGAATCTAATGAATATAGTAGCTACCTCTGTAGCACCAATCCCACAAGGAGTATGTTCTAAACTTAACCCTCCTTTGTTCAGTCGGGTAATTTAACACATTATGACATCACGTACCATCTATAAAACTACAAGTATATTAGGAAGTACATTTTGAGGATAATGATAATTTATAAAATAATAAACAATAAACATTTAACTGTCTATTGTTTCTTGTAATACCTAGCGGTGCATACTATTCCTATCGGCTTCGCTTACATGTTAGGGTCTGTGCACATTGTAACGTGACGAGAAAAGAAGATGGAATTTTATCAAAGTTCTAATTAATAGGAATAGGACAACACCGAGGGCAAGTCAATCGTGGCCGTTAAATTAAAAGTGTCTGGCTGTCGGCACATGATTCTATACATTTACGTTACAAAATGTGCCACGCCTTTCCTTTCTGTGCCCTATTAGAGGAAAGCCCTAGCCCGTATAAGGATACGGGCTAGGGCTTCCCTCTGATCTGATAGATCCAGTCATAGTTACCTTATTTATAAGAAAAACTACGTAGCCATTGGATGCAATAAGAGCCTTTTGGTTTCAAGTTTTCTGATAACTTTACAATAACATAATATTATCTAATAATAAAGCGGAGATTATACTTAATGTCTACAGATAATATTTTCCAATTTATCTCACAGATACCTACAAAAGAGTAAAGACATCAAATGGGAGTTTACAAGGTTTCTATTATTGTAATTTGTAGTCCTCCTAAAGCATACGAAAATGAAGTACTTACTTGAAAAACATAAGAGTGTTTTCCAAGTACCTACTACGAAATAAAAGGGAATATTTTGATCAAAGGCATAATTTGTCATTCATGCTAATTTTGCTCGCTGTTGTCTCCGGTGGATCGTTTTTAGGGTTCCATACTCGAAGGGGAAAAACGGGACCTTATTATCAAGAGTTCGCTGTCGGCCTGTTTGTCAACAGGCTGTATCTCGAGAAGAGTTTTAAAAAGTAATTTCTGTTGCCGCGATCACAACAAATACTAAAAATAATATAAATAATAAATATGTAAGGGGTCTACCATACAAAAACACGCCATTTTTGCCTATTTAGCTCGATATCAATGAGTGTTACGAAACCCTACGTACACGAGTCCGACTCGCACTTGACCCGGCTTTATTTTATTTCGTCACGGGCGGTCCCACGGAACAGAGAAATTTCACATTCGATGTCAACAAAAAGTCTATTTGCATATCACAGACATGGAGCAGCGAGCACGGTTGAATTGATTAATTTGAAATATCTTATAGAACATTTTATTAAAAAATTGTTACTGCACGGTACATTTATTAAACAATTTAGCTCGAACTGTAACGATTACCTTATATATGTTAATTGTTAATATGTGTAACATTTAGTTTGCTATCTAGTTATTTTTAACAAAATAAAATATTGAGACACTAATATATTTTTTCCAGTAAATAGCCTGGATGTAGTTTTTCCCATGGTCAACCTGCCGCCATATCTGTTCCAAATTTCATCAAAATCGGGGCAGTATTTTCAAATCTAATTCGCTGCAAGCATCTGTTTCCTTTTTCATTGAAGCAAACAAACTTTGCCTATAAAGTTTATCTGTCTGTCAGTTCTTACATTAAAGATATCAAAAATCACACAAAATGCAATCATTAAAGTATAGAAATCCGAATAATTGGACGCCACAATTGTTATAATTTTTATCGTTACTTGTACAAATCAATTTAATGTGATCACGTCATGCGAGCACATTCTGCACACGTGAGAAGTCGAATGTGTTGTTGATAGTCTCTGTGAAGCGAAACCATTATAGTCTGTTGACTGTTCGCATTAAGAAATAGTAATAGAGCCCCGTTTTGACTCTTTTAGTACGGAACCCTAAAGGGGAGTTTTAGTCTCACGCTGACCGCTCGCTGAACGTCGGCGCCGATACCGAAATGTATGAAAAATCAGCGAAGACTGCTACGCGTTATTCAAAAACGCTTCCTACAATTTCATACATATCGGAACGTCAGCGCCGACGGTGCGCGCGCAGTCGGCGTGACTCTAAAATTCGCCTCAAGATTACGAAAAGAACTTTGAGTCTCCGAGAATGCCAGCAGAAGAAAAACAAACAGCGATGGCATAAAATTTCACCGCGCGGTAGAACGAGATGTGTCGATTAGGTAAAAGGTCACTGCTGTCCTGTCCATACGAGTTTAACATTTTGACCTATTCAAAAAATGCAAAACAGGGGGACATGAGTACATGACTCAACCATGATAGAGGTAATTATGGGCGGTTCAGTACGTGTCAAACCCCCCCTTTAAATCTCTTAACCCTTGTTATTTTCAGGCTACTACTCGGCCAGAGCCAGGTCTATAAAATCCCAAATATTATAATACGCTAAATCCTCATTGTATCTGAAAAGGCTGTCAGGGGTCAACGGGACCCCACTGCTATTTAAATTACGGGAACTTTCAGCAAGTTACGCGTTAATTGTCGACGTGGATTGTCCCCTGGGATTAAACGGCAGTAACGGGATATTTATGTCCCACGGACCAGTGGCTGTGCAGCGATTGACTTACTGGTGTTATAAGTAAAATTGATTGTAGGTAATTTTTGCGAGAACTAGGAAAGATTCAAACAAAAACTCTGTATAAAAAAGTACGAAACGCCATCATAGTGTCTTAAAAAACAGTTTCGCTAAATTTCATGGTAAACAGCGGCATTCTTTGACAAAATCCGTAAAAATTGCGTAAAAGTCCGTAAAATAAAATGTGACAAAAATCTGTAAAATGCGTGCACAAAACATGGATGCACAAAACCACAAAACTATAATTTCTGAGGTTTTTTGACAGAAATCTATTCAGTGACGCTTTTAATTAGCTAACGTCAAAATTATTGCGATGTTGATTGGTTAATGTACTGTCGAAAAAATTTATTCTGAATAGACAGTTGACGTCATTTGGTCGGATTACATATGTCATTTTAATGTAAGTCGTCATCTGTCGGCTGGATTTGACAAAACGCGACCAAAATACGTAGGTGCTTATGAATCAACTTCTCTGATAGTATAACACTCTTAAATAGATAACCTCCTACCAACAAACCTCACAAACCGGGCATAACTCCATAGTAATGTAACTTTATAAATTGTTATTTGTTCCTTGGCTCGGTGATCAGTCATGTCTGGGTAGTTTCAGATTCTGCGGGAGTATTAAATGTCGGTACTTCACTACTTCGATAGTTTACGTCGAGCGCAGATGGCAGACTTGTTGCTTACGCCTTACAGCTTATAGAATAACAAATATCGTTTCAAAGATTTCTTAGATAAAAGAGAGAATGAAGTAGAGACGACAAAATTATTTAAGTGAACACTCTTTTAGCGGAACCGTGCGCTTTTCATTGGATGGATGGAGTCAGAACACGAGACGTAATGATAATTCGTAAGACGGAGGGATTAAATCGCCGGCGTGGCCTAAGAGAGGAAATAGAAATCCTCTCTCAGCCGAGCGGCAAAAATGCATGCCTCCTCACTCCTGTATCGATGTTTAGTTCTTGTAAAGCACTTTTCTGACGTATCAGACAAAAGAAAAACATTGCAAAGATAAGTACACACGCAGTTTTATGAATAGGGGGTTAATTTTTAGTAAATAGGTTTGTTATGTTATAATGAACTAAGCACGGCTACTATTTCTTTGAATTTTTTTTTATTACGTTCTTAACGTACTAACCTATAAAAATGTGAATTTTAAATTCATCGCGAGGTATAAGTATGAAAAATAATTTCGCTCCAATCGCAATCGTTTCGTTATTAAAAACGCATTACTCGGTGCAGTTTCCAACAACAAAGGTATGTAACAGTGCCGCTTAACACAAAATATTCCGTAATGAAACTCGCACTACTAAGTTAAATAAGATTCACAGATATAATATGTTGCGGTAGATAGTATATATTGCTATTTGCCTTCGTTTCAGTACATATTGCTATGTATATATTATTAGCATTGCAGTCTACTCAAGTTTCTAAATCTTCTACAAAAGCACCGCTTTGCCTATTGAATTAATCCTTCGATCGTGGATTCTTGGAAATCTATTGTTATTCTATTGTTGTCGCGATCACCGGTGATATTATGGGGCTTGATAGGTTTAAAATCGTAAGTGAACAAAAAATTATAAAACTCCGGAATCAAGATAAGCATAAGTGCTCGTGCTGTTGTTTCTGTCAAAACTCAAAAGCACGTGCAAATCGAGACTGTAACAAGAAGTTATACGCCAATGTTATAAAATCTAAAAATGACCCCAAAAAGCAAACAACGAAGCAGGATCATTAATTTAAGCAAGTGTTTTGTCTCGACGTGTCATATCTTTATTCTGCTATAATATATTCAGGTAGAGCAACATTTTGGAAGCCCCCAAGCGAAATAGCCGCAAAGTATTCCTTAAAATTGTAAAAAGAAAAACATCGCGTCGACGTTTACAAATGGGCAGCGTTAATCTCTACTCCATTACTCAAAATATGTTTTATTTCCGTATTGCTCTATAAAGTTATTTTTAGTCTTAGGGAAGCCATTAACTCGGGAATGAGTCGGCTGCAAAAAAGCATTAGCGACGTCATGTCTTGGCCTAAATTAGTTTTTTTTTTCAGCAACAGGTGCGGTCTGGGGAAGCCGTAAATAGACAAGACTGAATAAGGACGACGTCATAGAGAAATGGACGACCCTTTGCCAGACAGACAAGATTCTGCCTAGATGCGCGCAAGCTGCTTTGCGTCATCGACTTAAAAATTGTTTTACAAATCAGGCATAATAAAATATCCAAGGTATAGGTCTACCAGAATCTGATGGCAAAAAGTGAGAAAGTAAATTGACTCTAGCAATACCGGGGTAATTGGGATAAAACATTTTGATCCTTTTTTTACCTTATAGCGGCTGATTCTGTGTGTTAAACATGCAAATATATAAATTTATCCAATGATCAAGGATATTTTTTGAAAATCTGCTGTCAAAATTTGCCATCAGATTCTGGTAGACCTACAGTATATTATGTGGTTCATATTTTTTTTTCTTCTTTAATTTTGGCAACTTGACACAGATTTGCGTATATTGTGCCACAGACAAGGGTATGAATAATTTATATCATCGTTTTACTATAATATCGTCATGTCTAAAGTCTAGTCAAAGTCTAAGTAAAAGTCAAAGCAGTCAAGGAGTCAAGTCGGTCAATTCAGTAAAGTGGTAGACGCTTTACTGAAACTTTCGACGGAGTTTTGGAGGGAACACAAAAAAGCACGTTGCTGGAAGTTGCAGCATTTGCCTACACTTGTGCACGATAACGAATATCTAATGGTTAATATTCTACCAATATTACACATTAAAATCCCAGATAACACAATTTTAATACAAAAACACAACAGCACTCTTTCACATTCCCGGCAAAACTCCGGTTCATATTTTAAATCATACGCTATGCCAGTCACACACGAGTTCCATCTCCTTTTATATTGCGAGCAGCAAAAAAGTCACACTTTTTGTTCCGAATTTGATACTCACAAAAACTGGCGCGTATAAATTTTTGTCATATCATCCGTGATGAAACAAAAAATATTGTTTATGGGCAGTAAATTGTCTATGAATAGACCCGCGCGCCACGGAGCATAAATTCCTCGTTCGCGTCTGAGACGCCATCTACGTCTTCAACCGCGTTTCGAAAAAGGAACGTGACCTGATTACTGACGGAAGCTGTCAGTCGTCTTCCACACGTGAAAGGTCACCGGTTGTGAGGGGTACTCGAGGATTTTGCACCTTACTCAATTAAGCTAGGGCGTAGTTTCGCGTGCTGAGGGGGCTCCGGCGCCCCCGTATTGTCGGGGGCGCCGCGCCGCCTCTACAGTCCACACTTCTGCAATAGAGCGATTGTTGAGTCCCATTGTTTTCATTACAATTGAATCGTTCGAATGGTTCACTCAATTATTTGAAAAATGAAGTAATATGATTATAGGGGATTTGTTTTTACTCGCGTCTCACACACGGAATAGACAATAAGCGTGGAGCCTTTGTCTACTTCGTTTACTTGGAGTTAGGTACATCATTAGCAATTTCGGTATGAGCAGCCGATTACGATTTACGACGTCTATCAAATAATTCAGTGTTTTTTCAACCTGTGGGTCGCGACCCTCTGGGGGGTCGCATCATAAAAAAGGTTGAAAAACACTGAAAAATTTAATCAATTTAATTTTCAAATCTCAAATTCCGTTGTCATTTCAACTCTCCTCAGCAAAATCCCCACTCTCCGGTGTATATAAAGCTTTTCATCTTTTACTTTAGAGTAAAAACCCTAAAATTTTTAAAAAACAACATAAATTATTCGCTTCGTCGCACATGCGGCTGATCCGTCTGGTGCGAGAAACATGGCCAGACGTCGTTCAAAGCAAACAGAGCAATTTGTAATTTCGCGGAGGGTAGTTGTGAAAAATGTACACCGCCCGCTCGCGCGAGGTATTTAATAACCGACATTTCTCCATGCTGTAATTTGTAATTAAAAACGGACGCTATTTATAAATTATATCAACATCATCATCATCATTATGATAAAAGTGCACGACAAAGAGGGAAGTTATTTTATGCTTTTGTGACATAGACATCTTTGCCTCTTATTCCCTCTACCTGGGTATCTTAGTTGGGTGGAGCAAGAAACGATAAATAAAGAAGAGAAAGTTACGGAGGATCAAAGTATAAGTTATAGGTACTTATACAATGTGTCCCAACACCGGTGTCCGATCCTTGAATGTTATGATGGCATATTTTATTGAGAAATTGGCTCTCAATTATTTTTTTTAACTATGCCTCTCATACTAATCTGACCAATGATTTATAAGAAAATCGTTATAACTTCTAAACTATCTGACTTAGAGCATAGAAGTAAAGGAATTTATTTAAGGTGAAAACATTCTCTATCTTTTTAATGTAAAAAAATAACCAGTTTAATGCGCTAGATTTTACACAAATAGCCATTAATAAAAAAATACACAATTTTTTTTCCTTCAAGTTTGGTTTTTACTTTTTCTATATTTTATTCCACGAAATTCATAACATATTGTCAGTGTAAATAGTAGTCCACAAGCCTAGCTATCAAACGAGACCTTTTTTTATATATATTTACATGAGAAGTATTGGTCAGATTAGTGTGAAAGCCCGAGAAAAACTAGTGGCTGCCATTTTACAACGGTGAAAGAGAGAAAAAAATTGAGAGCCAATTTGTCGATAAAATATGCCATACTTCATGACATTAAAGAATCGGACACCGGTGTCGGGACACATTGTATATTATGTTACATAGTTAATGTTTTGTCTCATAAGGGGGCGTCCACAAATTACCTATGGTGTTTAAGGGGGGAAGAGGGTCGAGTCAAATCTCATCTAATCTTACGTTGGGGTGAGGTCTTGGCAAATCTCACGTAATTTTTTTGTCATTGTTACAAAAAAAATATACTTACTATTTTGGTCCATTTCATCCAGATTGTACGCATGCTGAAGATTTAATCGTAAGCGTAATCGTAATACGATTAAGATAATTCACAAATTAGTTCGAAAGAAAATAATTTCATTCATACTTTGACGTTATTATACATCTACTGACTGTCAAGTCATACCACCATATTATTTTTTTATAACAAATAGCTCAATTTCATTTAATTTGGACTGAATAAGAGCAGATATTCTTTTTTATTCATATTATCACGAACCACGTGAAAGGCCGTTAACCACTTGCAGTCGTTTGATGAGTTTTATATTTTGCATTCTGGTTCGTGATATTTATGAATTACATACACATTAATGGAAAGTTGACCTGGTGCTGCAGCATCACGATTTGAATTTATTACCAATAGGATACCCAACTCCTCACCAACTTAGAGCAGAGGTTTCGTATTTGGGCTAATTTTAATCGCGACAACCAGTAAGACGTAGATAAACAGTAAATATTTGCATACTGCTGCTGCAACATCACCTGGAAGCTATAGGAGCCGAGCTCCGTATGAACCCAGAGTGGAGGTTTCATGTTTGGGATTATATTAACGGCCTCTTTTCGATATTCAAAGGTAGTCATGGTGATATGATCCTGCTGATAGGAATTATTCTGTACTATTACCAACACAAGTTTAAAAAGCATGATATAAAATTAAATTAAGAAATTAAAAAAAAACCCGCCAAAAAACTTTAAAAAGTAATGAAATAATATTTACTGACTAAGTTCAAATATTTCCTAAGTGTAAAGTAATATTTTAGTCTATAATTGTTGTCAAGGTGTGTCGGGGGACCGCTAATGTAGATGTTTGATTTCACATAACATTATAGTTTAAGGCTCAGTTCACAGCAAACCGAACCGGTTGTAGTTTACTTGGCGGTCCCCCGACACATCGTGACAATTATGGACTAAAATATTACTTTACACTTAGGATTAATTACAATTCCAGAAAATTTAAAAAAACACGTCATGTATTTTGTGGACGCCCCCTAACCCAAAAACCACTGCTAGGTACCTTTTGGTAGCGCTTGGATTCCTTGAACTCTATGTTACCTACTTTCTTTATTGTTTCCTAGATATATATGGATACTAATTAAACAAGCTTCTTTTTAATAGCATTATTCGCTTCAGAAAATATAAGTTACCTTCTAAATTACTAAGTGGCCCACAACCAACGCGCGTCTGAATAATTGTATCTCAGCCACTAGTTACCTTCTATGTAGGCCACAGTAAATATAACTCAGCATGGTGATTATTTTTTAGCATCTAAATTTATGGGATGCATTCAAATAGTTAACATCTAAAATATTAATATATGGCACCAAAATAGTAATACTATTAGCTTCTAATAGTATAATTTAGTATGTTTAAAATATAAGTTAACCTACATTAATCGATTGTTAAATTTACCTAAAATTATCATCAAATAGTATACTAAAGCCACTATTATTACATTATGAACTATTGAGGACAGACAAATAAAACACTTTATTTATAATAATCAATTTGTGTATTGAAATACAAAAATTTATAGTATTAATTAAAAAAAGTTAAACTTAGCGCGCATAATTTCGAAATTAAAAGAAAAAGAAACATTACTGGATTATTAATGCCGCTCGCGCTTTAGTTGGCCTTCCACGCTTTCTTTTTAGTCCAAGCGGCTGTGCTTTTGCCTCTAATGGTGGCATTATGAATTTCAGTCTGATTGCTAGGCCTATCAGATGCTTGCAGAGGTATTTGCGATAAAAATCAGGACAATCACAGCAACCAGTAATCCAGTCAGTCTGATTGTTTGGTAGCGTTACTTTCCAAAATGAAAAAAACGATTTTTTATATTCATCAAAATGCCTGAATTTTTTCTCAGTTTGATTATTTTTGGGCGAGTCTTTGCCAGGAATGAAATATGTGTTGCTGTCTGGCGTTGATTGTACAACTCTAATTTTGGTATCAGTTTTAGCCCATTGATATCCGGTTGTCCAATCACATAACTGCAATTCAGGTTGTGTCGCAAAGGTGTCTTCTGTCGCTTGTTGTGACCAGCTAGTAATCATTTCCTCTGCCACCATTAAGAAACGGGCCAACGGTATACGCTCGCGGAGGGTGTTGTGGTCTTTTATAACTCTGTTAAAGGACTCGAGTGCGTTGTTGGTCGCTGGTGATACTGGTGCTGCACCCAGATACCAGTTTGGATTTTTTAACAGCCATTCTTTTTTAAAATAAGTGACAAATGTTTTTTGATCTTTCCATTTCTCCAAAAATAACTCCGAAGCAGCAGAAAACACTTCAAGAGATGTAGCTGATTGAAGTGCATCAATATCTTCCAATATATGTTTTCGAATATTCTTTTTTGTCGTTTGGTCCAATTTAGTGACCATTTTCTTCTTAGCGTGAGCCCAGCACATTTTCACAATCGTTTCTTCTCCAAACACTTCACGAAATGCGTTTTGTATACTTTTCGCAGCGTCGCAAATTAGGATTTTCGGTTCAAAAGTATAAGAAAAAATGGACAAAAGATTGCTCTTTAATCCTTGAAACATCGTTTTAAAATCAGCCTTACGTTCATTTGTAGATATTGTCAGGCAAATCGGGTGAAATTTTCTGTTTTTATCAGTAGTTCCCACTATCAATACCGGGAACCCCTGCCAAATCAACTTATATGTTGCATCTGCATGCAAAATATCAGCGACAATACATTGTTTCAACAAGTTCTTTGTAGATAATACGATGCGAAAACTAGGCGGATCACTATCGAAAATATAATAGGCTATTACAAAAACTTCGTCCACGTTATCTGGCACATCAGTGTGTTTAATTATCCATTTTTCCAATTCTCCTAAAGAAATAGTGGAGGGTCCATATTTGATACGCCGGCGATCTGCTAAATAGTTATAAAGCTGCCTTTTTGTAGGTATTTTAAGTTTAGAGTTTTTTTTCAAACACTCTAAGATTGATTTCGGCTTTAGGTGTAGGTCATACAGTTTGTTGATTTCAGATTTCGTTTCGTCACAAATACCATAACTGTAGTTACTCTTAATAGAATCGTGATCATGTGCGCAATCTGTGCGATAAAGTAACACTGCTTCTGTATCCGCCTCAAATAGCAAATATATTTCTGCGGCACACTGTACTCCTTTACGTGGTACTTTGTTGCATCTATAAAATCGTTTTTTCCCGTCCATGGAGTCGTGTGTAGTGCGTACTGCCCACGTATTCTCTGCACTCACGGCTTCATTGGCGGTACTCACACTCGAAAATTTACTTTTAAATATCCAATTCCTAGATTCACCTCGCTTTTTTTTCGACGGTTGACCTTCTCCTTCCGATTCCTCATCAGAACAGTACAGAGGTACTTCGTTTTCACTATTAGATGTCATAACTATTTAAAACTTTTCGAAAACTTTAATTAATTAATGACAGATGAAACAATTGCAATACGAACGCACGAACGACAATAAACAAACATGGTGAATGAATGAACAAGAAACGAATGGCGCTCTCTGATTGGTGCAATCGGCCGGTTGCTGTCATGTCGCGCATTCGCGCCGGTGGCTATTTTCACGATAAAAGAATATGAAGTATTATTTTACATGTTAAGTTATATTATATGTTGTTATCTATTGAAGCTCGAATATAATTTTTTTGAGGAGTTTGTATTGAAGCTGTAAAACGTAAATTGGTGACGAGTCAGAAATTTCGTGGCCGAGTTAGTAAATTAGTTGGTAATGTATAAATCAGTAGGACAAGTAAAAATAATTGTTGATTTTGCCTTGACGCTTTCTTTAAGATTTTTAGTTGGCGTTGTAAAGAAGATGAATTACTTCATTAGAGGCTATCTCATTTTCCCGATGCTTAGTTATTTAATGAGAAGTTTGACCAAGTGGCCAAAAAATAATTCTGCGGCCGTATTTATTATTTCTCGATATATATTATCTTTATATTGTAAAGTCAAAGGGCTTATATTACTTTGAATAATAAAAAAATAAAATATAAGAGACTAACCGCCGTACTCAGACTACAGAGACATTTAATTATGAATTTAATGAGGAGTTTGACAGATAATGTATGGGGCTTATGTCCAAATTTTGAATTAATTACAATTAAGTTATTAATGTCCCACTCTAAGTGCGGCAGTAAGAGCCAGTCCACACGGCGCGTTGCGTCAGCGTTGCGTCGACGCAGCGCTGCCGTTGCGTTGTTTTACATACAAATAACCAAGGTGTTCACACGGCGCGCTGCGTCGTCGCAACGCACACATGACGGACAGCAGCCCCCGCGACGAAGCGGGAGGGGGTGTTGACGTTAAGGCCCGTATAAATAGTCAGTACTTATAAGATGCGACCCGGTCTCAAGACGCGGTTCGGCTCAGCTGTGATTGGTCCAAATTTTGACAGCCAACCAATCACAGAGCCTGAACCGTGTCTTGAGAGCGAGATGCATCTTGAGTACTGACTATTTATACGGGCCTAAGACTGCTTCGTAATAACGCTGCGATGAAGCAGCGCCCGGGTGTGGGCGGCTATGCGTCAAACGGCAGCGCTGAGTCGACGCAACGCTGACGCAACGCCCGTGTGGCCAAGCTCTAACACAGTAATGAAACAAAACCGAATAAATGTTTCATCGGGCCAACGTAACTAAACGTAAGTGTTTACACACAAGTGCCTTGTTTGTCTGTCAGCGGCGGCGCCAACTTGTAAACATTACTTTTATAAATGAACCGGATTACTAATGGAGATTTGTTTTTATGTGTGACTAGATGATGCCCGGAACGGCGTTACGAAGAAAATCGTATATTTTACGCATCAAAAACTATGATAATATTATGTTCTTTTGATTGCAAAAGAACATATCTTTCCCGGTCCCTTAAGGCCGTCCCCCTACGGAGATGCCGTAATTTACCGCTATTTAAAGCTTTATAACTCATAATTTGAAAACTACAAAAATATAATAAAAATACAGAAATAAACTTCAGCATATTAACATTCCTTTCACCTTTATTAATTTACTATTTTTGTTCATTATACTCATGATATTAGCTTCCAAAGTAATAACAATTTATTAAAATTCAAGCGTACTTTCAGCATCTCCCTAGTATTTAGAAATTACTTTTATTTGAAACACACGGCAATTTATAGACAATTTCATTTGCTACATATTTGCCGTTTGAATTTTTTTTTTACCAATTTTGGACTAAGATAAGTAAAAAAATAGGGTTTTGGTGCGATCTCGGCAACGCGGCAAATGTATGGACAAGGTCGTTTGCTCGGAGGACGGCCTTTAAGTATCTATCTCCATACTATATTTCAACAAACACACTCACGCATTAATAATAATAATGAATATTATAATAAATTAATAAATAAGTGATGGATATCATGCTATTTGAAATTACTACGTAATACGTAAAGTTTCAAGAAAAAAGTTCTGTACTTACTATTTGCTTTTTGTACGACAACGCATTGCGACACTGGTGTTGGGGGCGTCCAAAAACAAAGCAAAAGAACAATGGATACACATAACAGCAGTTTTATTTTAGAACATACATGAAACAAGTTAAAGTAAATGTACCATCGAGGAAATTGATTCATAGGCAGTTGACAGACCCACGTCATTTGGTCGGGCATTGGCTCAATTTTGATGAACTGGCACCTGGCTCAATTTTGATGAACTGTCAAATGTGACCTATTAAAATTCCCCGACTGTAGTCGTGATCTGACGGCTAGGTTTGACCAGAGACCAGATAATATGTAACTAGTATATCGACCAACGTATCGCGACCAACTTATGTAGATCCGCCATCTGCCTAGGAATCAACTTCTCTGATTATACAAACCAAACATTTAATAAAACTTTCTAAACTACCCCCAAAAACTTTTTTCCAGATTTCATTCAGCAACTTACGAATGAAAATGAAATCAATACCTCCAGAAGGTACACTTCATTGTGCAGAAGTCATTTAGGAAGGAGCAGAAAGTAAATTAATTAGAAGTTCAAAGGGACTGGAACTCGGGCCTTTGTCGAAAGGAAATGTTACTTTTACTTCGATATTACTTCGTATTGAGTTGAGTAAATCTTGCTAGTTGGTACGCACAATCTTCTAAACTCAATTGTGTGTGATCTATGTTTATAAACAAACTTATGTTTTTGGAGTTTGTTTATAAGTATAGATGTATGCTTATTGCATTTGCTTTAAATGTATCCTTATAGACCAGTTACCTGGGTTTTGAAACAGAAAAAAGTAATTCTGGAGAAAATATTGAGCATATCCCAAAAATTAAAAAAAAACACAGGATAGTGGCGTTTTTAGCGAGAGAACTTTAGGAATAAGGAAACAACAATTTATCTTAATTTCGTGCGAAATCACAAGTCCTATGAAAAAGCTATAAGTATGGCAAAGTTGTGGGTTGTGGGTAAATGAAAAGATCTACAGTGCATTTACACTTTTTCAAAATACCTCATAATGACTAGACATCACGCATTACTTATTCTCGACAAAATTGAAGCTCCTAGTAAGCGTTGCTACTATTTATACCGACTTCCTAAACATGGTATTATAACCACGCATATTAACAAGTAGTTGAAACCGTAGCCGGCTCCCGAAGGCGGATGTTGTGGATAGTCTACGCCTGATAAATATAAATAAACCCGGCGAAGCGGCCTTGTGTAACGCGTATTACGCATGTTATGAAGACTTAACAACGCTATCCAATCAAAGCTAAAGTAAATTGATAAACTTCAGTCAAAAGGCTCAGAAACCGGTCACCAATAACGTGTCAAACACTGACCATTCCGTATCCATTTTTGCCGACCGAAAGTTATGCATGGCCTAAGCATACATATTATTATTACGTTAACTTCTCCATGGTCAAGTGGCTTGCTTTAGCTGCCTTAAATGGTTTAGCATTTGGCTGAACAACTCGAAAGTTGTGGATTAGATTCCTACGATAGAACAATAATAAAACTGAAAACGTTTTATTGTTGTTCTATCGTAGGAATCTAGCTAGGTATACTTTTTTAAACAAAAGCTCATAACATCCAAGAGAAGACTAAACTATTCCCCATTCTACTCAAAAATCGACCTAGTCACGAGGGTATAGTGTTTCATTAGTTGCTTGCTCCTGATTAAAGAAACCACAACGTAAGCCTCGTGTTTTGTTCGCGTAACACCACCTGACTACACAAGAAGTTCTTAACTCTCAAAGCCTTGATTAAAATCGGTTAGAAACAGTCTTGTTTCGTAATTAGTTTAATTATTTAAACTATTTAGCCGGTTAAACAGTGTAATTAGCCGATTTCAAATATCAATCAAACGAATCGATTGATTGATGCATCGAGACTGCTGAGCAGTCAGCCATTCAGTTCCAAACATTTCACTGAAGACGACAGCAATGTAAAGCTGCTAGATGTTTGCGTTAAGTTTGAAATGAATGATCAGCGCAAGGAGTCCTAATTCACTCTGATTACGACTCACGACACGACACTTTGATCGGGACCAATTCCAGTAAGCCATTAAATCGGTATCATCCCGTCATTGATCATGTTGATCATTTGTATTAAGTATAATCCGTTTATGTAATAAAAGAAAATTATCTGCCGAATGAGCGGCGGCCGACGACACGAAGTTGAAACCGGGTCGTCAGTAGAAGCCATTAAATATCTACACATAGACCGTACGACTTACTGAAAAGTTAACTTAAGAGTAAAGTGTAAAGACGAAATACTAAGTTGTTACTTGCTCGAAAGAGAGATAAATCCAAGAACTAAGTCAATCCGTTAATTCTGAGATTCAAACAACTCAAACTTAAACAAAATATATTAAGTCCCAACTCTTGGGTAACTTCGCTCGCTCTGTTTGTTTAAAATCTCACTTCAGCATTACCTTCGAGCTAACCAGGTCATTATAGGGCGATACAGCGCTAAACGTATCCAATAAATAATAATCGTATCCTGAAGGGCTCCGTACCTTTAGGGCTGTAATCCCTCGACCCAGGGTCTGCCCTCGGGGATATTATCAACTCTACTTCACGGGTAAGGGTTATTGTGTAACTTTAAATGTGAGGAGGATATAATAATATTGTCAGAAAACATTCAACTGTTTTGAATTTAGTGTATCCGCTTAAAATTGATGAGTTTGGTTTATCGCATTTCAAAGTTTTCTACAGTGGATCTTTTGCACCTACGTAATTTTCCACCATCGCCCAAAAGGTAGAGATTTTTTAAATCTTCTTAATCTGATTTTGCACTTAGGCTAGGCGGGCTAACAGTCAAGACCGACGCCCAATAGACTACCCGTTTGGGATTAACAAACTCAACGGATCCACAAACCCCAAATTTGGAATGAGTATCATTCTTTCGTCAATTTTCTTATACCCGCCGGCGATGTCGAAACAGTATATTTTCCAACAGGCCGTGTTTCCGCGCAATACCGCCTGTGAAAAATTGATCGCGTCCGCTCGGGGAATCGGTTATTTTGGTCAACAATCTATCGATTGCTGCGTTTATTTTCATTTATTCGAGGGGGATTTCTTTATTTATTTAGGGAACGGGAAAGAATTGAAATTTATGGACTCGAGGGTTAGGACCGGACGTCCTTTTTCGGGAATGTCGTTAATTTCAGGTATCAGACGCTTTTTACTCTGATTCGGAGAGATACAGTAATATGCTTTCATTGTGTAATGTGTCTTGGGTAATTTATTGTAATTTGTAGGTATTATTTTATAACTTGCTGTATTTAGAAAATATGAATATTACTTATATTAATTCTTTTTATTGCTGAAGCGTCTCCTAAGGGTCAATTTATACTAGCGCAGTCGAAGCGCATCGAAGCGAATTATCAAAACTGAACACAACAAATTCAACCTTGACTCCAAAGCAATAACGCACATATTACTTCTGAGAATTTAAAAAGGCGCGCGCATTCGCGCGCACTCGCGCGAATTCGCTTGACCAACGCTTTTTGGTGCGCGCGCTATCTCGCGCATCCATGCGCCCACAAGCGAATCTACGCGTCATCACTGTAGGCATTCTGGAGAATTCGCGCGCATTCGTTCGACTTGTTGCGAATTTGACGCTTCGATGCGCTTTGATGCGCTTCGACTCTGCGCTATTATAAATCGACCCTTACAAAGTTTGATAAGATCTCTACTGTCCGTTCAAAATGTTTTTACCTTTGATAGCACCTTATGTCGACGACATACTGATCCCACAATAACCCACTGAGTGTGGTGATTCTGCGGAGTACCAAGTACTGACATTGACATCAGATAAGACACGGGATGTGACGAGCGAAGGCTTGTCAGGATATCCTCTAATTCTTGTCTTACGCACCCCAGCGAGGTACGCCGTACGACACAGTCGATGAGTACAGAGAAATCAATTCATAGGCAGATGGCAGACTTCTGCAATTTGGTTAGGGTATATCAAGTCTAGGCTCCAGCCTACAAATAGAGGACTCGACTAATATTAAATTGACATGACTCGACTAAATTGCATAGGTACCTGTTTTGTAAGAATTTTTTTTCATTTTGTTAATTAATAATTATGAAAATATAAATACAATTGAGTATTTTGTATATATTTCAAGTGCCTATCTGTTGCCATTAATGATATCGAGCAAAATATGGCAGAGTAATTACGTTTGTTGTATGGCAGTGCGTTACTTCCAGGCAATTCACAGATATTTCGAACGTAAAAATAATTCCTTTAGTATGTTCATCCAAAAGCGGAACAATTTCGGCCTCGCGGGGGACACCGGGACAGACTGCCTGAAAGCGGGACTGTATGAACACGTTAAGTATGACTGTAGCTCTACCATGAGTTTAAAGTTATAGTATTTATCGATACTCGATATCGACTAACGTAATTTTTAGTATGGTAAATTGTACAGCGCCTCTAGCGGTCACTTGTGGAACTAAAATCGCTACCATGAGTTTACAATAAATACGTATCGAATAAGAACTCGCTAGCGACTATGGTTTTAAGCAGTTTCTCATACACAATCGGTACCATGAGTAAACAATTTGACAAGTGGTATCGTGAAATACCGTTACCACAGTAGTAAAGTAACTCACTAGCCTTTTGTAGCGTGAAAGTGTTGGTTGTGATTTGTGAAGAGTTTCATACAAGAGAATATTTAGTAATTTGTGCTTAATACGGTGTATAAATATGTCCGGTAAAGCATATTTAGCGTGGAATATGCTAGCGTTGGCTTCACGAGAAGACGAACGACGTGAACAAGGACGATTTCAAGCTAGTGTACGAAAGTGTCTTGGAAATCCACTTGAACATTTGAGTGATAATAATTTTATTAAAGAATATAGATTAAACAAAGAGGCTTTCGAGCATTTGTGTGGACTCCTAAGAGCTATGTCCAATTAACACCTTTTAAAACTTTTATATTAGACTATTAAAATAAGTAAAATATACGAGGTACATAATTAAAAATTTTGAATTAAAAATTATAGAAAATTTAATGAATGAAACACTTACTTTTCCATGTATTCCACCAATAATTGAAATTGTGTGGCACTGGTACGCATTTCTTAAATAATACTTTCGTTCACGTCTTTTCCGAAACTAGAATAGCAAGGAAGTGTTTAAGTAGGTAAAATTATCATCACACAAAAAATAATATGAACCCAGACCCTTCCCAAAATCATTAGAACAAAAAAGGTAAAATTGTTTTATGGTTTTCGAGATCACTTGAGTGGCACTTGCCACTTGTAAGTATTTGTAAAATATAGTTTACAAGAAATAGCAATTCTTTATCTTAATACAATCATATATGGGTCACAAGTTTGTACTTATCTTTAAAAGTTTAAAGTTTTTTTCCAAAATTCATCGAACAATGCGTCTTTATTTACATACACTATGCAATCTCTCTTCTTCTTCTCCTTCTATAATGCATAATTACAAGTTTACGAATTTTAAATTGGTAGGGTTTTTAAGGCCATATGCCGTCTTTGTCTTTTACTCGAGCTAGAAAGAGAGAGCAAAATCAATTATGAAGTTAGCTACATTACGATTTTTGTACTATTATAAACACACGAAAACTACATAAACAATCGAGTTGTCGCTAGCGAGTACGTATGACTCATGGTACGGTTTTTATTGAAAACTATTCGACGCATGTTTGCTCGTTAGCGAGTACGGTAAAATCGTATACGTTTTCGATAGCAACTCATGGTAGAGCTACTGATGCATTTGGGGCGTTGCGCGTTCTACCGACTTCTTTCAGGATTTATTACGTGTATGCTGTTCTCTTGTAACTATAATAATATGTACATAATGTCCTTGTTTGTTTTTAGACAATAGGCTGATCACCGAAGTCCAAAGAACAGAAACAATTTTAAAATTTGGCACAGTAGAACTTCAAGGACATTCGTTGCGGAAAAATGAAGGTACAAAATACAAATACCATATTTCACGCTCAAAGGCAAATATCAACACACACATAAAAAATATATGCCTTGGCCTTTTACGTTCGTTTTGTAACTTCATTATGTACAGTGTAAAATAAAGAGCAGTTTTATTAAATTGCTGTTAAACCGATAAGGGAGGGAGTTAACGCGGCGTGGTGTGAATACGTTCAACGACAGTTTATTTCATTTTAAATCACTTTGTCGTCGACGTATACTGCGCTATTTGAGTTTTATGCTCAAAAATCCTCATAAAATTAATGTCTCTACGTTTTATTTCGATGTATTTTGGACGAATGGATTTAGGTAACTTTTAACATACCTATAACGCAGTATTTGTTTGTGTCTTTGTTTACGAAATACGAAATGGTATAATATCACGAGGAAAAGCAAATTTGGGATATAAAATGAATACCTCTGAAACTATAAATAGTCCATTCACATCTACTCCTGAAATTATCTATATTTAAAAATATATAGTCTTCAAATAAGTAAAAGGGTTTGATATTTAATAAGTCGGCATAAATTACAAGAGAAATAAATTATCCTAATAGATGCTGTATACCAAAACGGGCGCCAGTATCGTCGGTTACATGTCAGGCTTTTGGTAACAAACAGCATGTAAGCATCTTTCAATACAGCATCCATTATCTGGCACATGCCTAGCACAATAATAACAATCAGTACGGTCTACACACGTAACTCGTATATCAAATAGACGCCATAACTAAACAATACGGGAACCGAATCCGTTACGAATTACTCAATCGTAGAAACGATTACAATAATCGATTATCTTAATTACCTATCGCCAGTAGGAAGTAGGCAACAAGCAACTATTATTTGCACGCGAGCGTCTAGCCGTGGACGAGGTTCCATATTGATGCAAAAAGGTAGTAGCCACTTGAAACGAGCAGGTCTAATAGGGGACCATACTATTTCATCCGTGAACAACACATATGGGCGATGGAACTGAAGAACAGGAGTCGCATGCTGGTTAATTCAACGGGTGGTCCTTAGACTACTCATTCCCGCCACTACTACTCCTGTAAAACAAGATCTCCAGCGGTATCCAAATACGTAAACACCCTTTAATAAGATCACAGAGATGCCCAAAGCACATGCTCGGCGACAAAAATATATAAATCGGTTAAGAAAGGGAAAAAAAGAATAGCAATAAATATCCAAAAACTTAAATACCTACCTTCTGCATGTAACAAAAGCGCAGCAGATTAGCTTCAAACTAGCTTAAGTAAGTTACTCAAAACTAGACCGTTAGCGTACAAAAATGTAGCTAGGAAATACTAGCCAACGTCCTAATAGATACCGTTGCCAACAAATCATCGAAACCCTACTCGAGGAATGTGGAATAGAATCTCACGAGTCACGGAAATGCCGTAACGTAAAGCTATACTTAGAGGCAATTTGTCAGGAGCCAGTGCAACAATGCAGACGTCTGCACAGTTTACGACTTGCAGGTTGCATGTTCCAAAATTTCCCATTGTGCACCTTTCCAAACAAATTGTGACCTTATCAGACGCTGATATATTGCAAGGTTTTCAGCTGAATACTTTTTGAAAATTTTGTTTTATGAAACTTTAAATGAAGGGGCTTTAAGATCGCTTCTGGACTCTGTTACAGCGTTCAGCTTTTGCAGGATGTCCTTATCAGATTAACATGATCTACACTTAGATTCTTTACTCCTACCTTGCCTACTACTTTACTCCTACCTGCCTTAGATTCTCTACCCATAGTAATGTGGAAAATCAAGGGGGTGAAAACGTAATGAACCTTAATTTTACAAACACACCGAGTGCTGATCATATCAACAAGCCATGGCTTTTCATTCGAAGAACTTTTATTTATTTATCGAATACCTCCACATGAATTGTGCAATCGGCGCTTAAAATGAGTTTTTAATTAAATCCCAGTTTCCGAAAATCATATTACACTTAACTGATGCTATAATTAAAATACGCCTGCAATATGCAATGCCTTCACAGGTTGTTGGTGGAATGCCTTTTAGTTTTCTGTAATTCGGACGCGTGTAATTGACGCTTTTGTTACAAAAGTGGGTCGCGTCTAAGATTCTAAGTTTGCAAAATGTCGCTCTCGTTCACAGGCCTTTATTTAATACACCTGCAACTGTGATATACAACGTTGCGACAAAACGAATGTCTTCTGATGATGAGAACTAAGCATTTACAGCTGAAGAGAGGTGAGGTCTTGAAACTTGTATTAATACCCCATGAATACTCGCTAAAAAAGTAAAAGACAATAAAGAAGTTTGGCACATGGAAAATAGCGAATGCTTCTTATATATTAAAATTTAGAACAAAAACTTTATCTGGAACAAAAAAAATTTCATAAACATAATTCTTTTATGAAACATGAAACGAGGAATCCTTTTACTGAGGACGACTGGGACCCTCCGTCTCTTTGAAACGACGACAATGATTTAAAAATAAAAGGAAAAACTTTGGATGCTTCGTAGAAACGCGATTAAATACCAAACATCTACGAGTGAAATAAAAACTTTGTTATTAATTTCATTCCGGATAACTTTGCTAAGTATTTGACAAATTGTGCAGGAATTTAATTTGAACATTCTTCCTTTTGCGACACACTTTTCAAGAATTTTCAACGCACACAAACATCATTATTATGTTACATAATAATTATATTTTGTATTACAATGCTCTTTATTTTATAAATTATTAACAAGGTTGTGGTGGTGTGATTGTTAACAGTTAAAACTAATAAATTGTGTGTGCAAAATTACACCTGATAACCCCACAGAAACAAAGGTAGTAAAAATAATGTACTATAAAATAGAAGTTAATAATAATGGACTATATCAGACTATCTAAATTGTATTATTATAAAGCTATAGCTCGCGAAAATCATTGTCACGGCATTTTGAGTCGACCACGTTACAAATAAGGTTTATTTCTCGAGCTCACCACCAGAAGACCAGTTCGTTCCCACTCGTTTACGGAACCACTGACCTGTGAAACACAATGTAGAAACAAATTACATAATAGCCTTTTTTATTGTGGCAACATTATATTATTATTTTTCATTTCTTGTATTGTGTTCGAAATCTCCTGTTGGGTTACCTGTTGCCGTACCCTGTTGCAATATCAAAAGCTTCGCTTTGCTCTTACTATTATTAAATGGTTATCGTAGGTTCAAAGAAACACCCTGTGTCAAAGCTATTTCTTTTTTTGAAGCACAACTTTTAAGAATAAGGGCCTGTTTCACTTCCTGATAAGTTCCCTGATAGGATATCCACAACTTATTTGACAGATGCTTCATACTCTATCTGTCAAGTTTGGATAGCCTATCTGGCACTTATCAGGAAATGGTGAAACAGGCCCTAAGTAGTATATTACAACTTACAAGGATCACTATATAGACGACCTCTTAAGGCGAGGACAAACCCCATTTTGTTATTTATTGACTCCCGGTTTACCTAGTTCCAATATAATAACGAAATTTAAAAAATATGAGATATAAAGCACAATATTTAAAAGGTTTTAAACCATAAACATTTGAATAAAACGTAATACTTTGGCTGTAATTAATTTACAAACTCACCTCCGACAAAAATATTTATCATCGAAATATAAGTATTAATAAGGGTAACACACATTTTATTTTAATAAATTGTTAATGTATTTATATTAAAAAACTTTTAACCGAACATTTTTTTTCTTAGTATTTATTTCGAAAGATATTTAAAAAAAAACACACGAAAAATAAAATAGAGAAGATCCGCCCGTCGTAACTACAATTTTATGCTAAGGTAAAATGAATCTTATTGCGATGCGTACACGCTTGGCACTCGCGTTCGCAAGGTTATCGTTTTGGGATTGAGGTAAGTGCTCGCCTTAAGGAAGAAGACACATCTGATTATGCCGAAATCGTACTTTTTCAGATTTGCCATTTACAATTTAAAAAGAGGATCAAAAGTCTTCCCTAAACGCTTCCAAACGTTGCTCATTGAATATTAACATTATAAGCATTAGAATTGAATCTGTAAACTGATAGCAGACGATGCCAAATCCGAATAATCTCTGGGGCAGCTCGAAACATATTGGAGTATTATCGAGCTACCCAATCTACGGTTCCGCTGCTCGTAATGTATTTTTCCACGCGAATTGGAACCAATTTATTTCCTTCGCTCCTGATAACTAAGAGTCCCGAATAGAAAAGATAAATTTATCTTTTCCTTTATAAGGAACTCTTCTCAGTGCGCGACCCTATTTTGCGAATATTTTAATATCCAAATTCCAAAGTGGAAGTGAAAAAGTTGGCCGAATTTCGATTCGTCACGTTTCCGTATAATTTAGCGATACGGCTCTCGTCAGATAAGAAGTAGACCACGTGAAGGATCATAGGCTATTTTTTGTAGACTGATTTGTCTGTGAAATATCTAATTTACGCGGGCGAAGCCGCGCGGAACGTCTAGCTTTCGATAAAGTAAAACTACCGTTCGATCCATTACTGATAAAACCCTTGCAATAACGAAAAACCTTCAACAGAACCGAGCTTTAAATATACAAGATCTTTGTCGTATGGATGCAAAAAGCGATCGACCAGCAAATAGGTTGTGGTGATAGCATACGCTCGTCGCTAAAGTGATTACTGGCGAGTGGCGAACCCTTCATAGCGCCCATCGGGCTCATCGGCCGACGTGGCCAAGAATTAATGTAGATTCCATACCACCGTCGTGTAGCCCTGAACATTTCATTCAAACTTTAATACAGCTTCGATAAAGTTAAGATGCAGTCAATGTATTATAAATGCCAAACCAGTAAAACGAAAAACGCGCGCTGATTGGTCAAAACTTCAAAAAATCATTCGTTTGACATTTATGTATTCTCATAAATATCAAACGAATGATTTTTTGAACTGAAGCTGTCGGATTTAAACAGTAGAATCTGGTAGAATCCGGAGTACAGTTATAGGCATAACGTGCTCAAAAAGGCTAGTAAATTATTAGTGAGCAACGCTATTCGGTTTTTAATCGCCTATCGACACTATCCGGTCGCGTTCGCGTAAAGTATAACTATAATTAACCACGCCAATCGTCATAATATTAAAAAACTAAAGAGTTACCGAAACTAAATTAAATCCGTAAAAACAATCGATCTAAAATTAGACGCAGACTGAAACAATAAACAGATTCACTTAGACGACGCAAAAAATCATTAAACGTGTCTAAGCGTTTATCCCGGCTCTCCGTCGGCCATAAAATTAATTATTTAGGTCAACGACGTTCGTTACGGTGTAACAGGGGACGCCTAATTGCTGCGGTGTGAGGGGGGCTTCTACATGATACTTTGGCTTTATGTTATAATGTAATCGATCGCTAGTGATTATGACGACAATTGCTGCGTTGTTATGAGCGCTCGTACAGAATTTCACCCTTACTTTTATTTCAATGATCGCAGTGGCGCCCAACGTGGGGCTCGAAAATCGAAGACTACGTCTAACATTTTTTGCTATATGCACCAAGTTCGTCAGCTCTTAGTGTTTTTAAGCACCCTTATCATTATATTTTTCAGCAATAATATTCCATATCGGTCAAAACACGATACCACTGAATGTCCATTACTGTAGTTTAAAAGCAGCGCTATTTGCGGTTTGGAATACTTTTAAGTGTCATCCGTAGGTTCACCTCAAGTTTTATCGCACTTTCCAAACACTGCTAGTTCCAAATAGAACAAAGCCGCATCTCGCTGTGGGCTGAAATCGCCTGAATGAATGAACTAAACTTTCACCGTTGTTCAAAATCAGACGTTTATTATAGTCCACCCAGGGATACAGGTTTAACCAAATTGAAAATATTACCAAAAAGGCAAGAGTAGATGAAAATTTTTTGCAAGATATGGAATGATCTTTTGTCACAATAGTGTCCACTTTGTACGCAATATGGCTCCCGCGAATTCTTTGCGCCGAAGTTCGTTTATTGCGTGGAAACCGTCCATTTTTTCGGGATAAACACTATCCTATATCCTTTCCCAGGACTCAAAGTATCTGTATACCAAATATTATCGTCAATTCAATTTTCAATTCAATTCATTTATTTACTCTAAAAGTGGTAAATACAGTAGATGGTGATGAGATTCTTATGGTCTAACACTTTTAGCTATAATAAAATAGCATGCAAGTATATAAAAAAAATAAGTCTAAATAGTCTAAAATTAACATTTAATATTATGAGAAGTCAACATTCGTCTAAGTGATATTTAAAATAACAAATTTGTACAATGATGAATTATTAAATTGTAGATGACATGTCAGTACAATTATTGCATTAAAATTATCATGTTTATTACATAGAGAAAAAAAAAAACAGAAAACATAATTATCAAGTTCATATTAAGTAATTAGAATAAAGGTATGTCATATTAGTAATGATTAAATTATAATAATATTGTCAATGATATACGAAAATTAATTAAATAATGCTCATACGGATTAAAATAAAAGAAAAAGTATATATAATATGTAATATAGAAACTAGTCAAACTTATTACATTAATACAATTACAAACGTATATCCTTTTTTGCATCGAATAATTCCTTTACCAAGTAGAAGTTTTTTATTTTTAACTATTTCACTATTTCCTTTTTAAATTGATTGTACGGTAGGTTTTTAGAGTTCCGTAGTCAACAAGGAACCCTTATAGTTTCGGTCTGTCTGTCCGTCCGTCCGTCCGTCCGTCCGTCTGTCTGTCTGTCTGTCTGTCTGTCTGTCTGTCTGTCTGTCTGTCCGTCCGTCTGTCCGTCCGTCTGTCCGTCCGTCTGTCCGCGGTTTTGGTCAGAGACTACAGGACCTGCAAAGCTGTAATTTGGCATGAATACACATATTAATGATGCCGACAAAATGGTAAGTCCATAAAATCTTTAAAAAATATGTATGGTACCTGCCCTACACATCAAGTGGGGATGATTTTTTTTTCGCGCCCACCCCATCGTGTGGGGTTTCGTTGGATAGGTTTTTTAAAAATATTGTGAGTATTCATAGATCACTTTCCGATTTAGGGATCCATTTGTGAAATATTAAGTTTTAAAGTGGAAAAAAATGTTCGAGTCCAGTGTCCCACCCCTTCTACCAGCTAAACGGTTGTTTCTGGAAATGTGAAAAAATTCACGGGAGTAGGAAATATGCTGAATTTAAAAGGAAAACTATCATATGTATATACAGGGTGGTCTAATTAGTGACGTCAACAATTTTTTTTTAGATTCCTCGCACCTGGGGGTATCCGAAAATACCCTATATGTATGTTCAGCGATTTTTCTTAGTTTTCGAGTTATAATTTTTTTTGTGTATTTTTAATGATTCCTGCCAGCGAGGTTTCAAAAATTCATATCTTTTTTTGTAGTAGGTATTTTGCAGTCTTTTTTGTGACATGATTTGTCTTGAATGCTGTTTTAATTAAAAAAAATAACTCAACTTCCTGAACTTACTTAAAGTTACTCAAAAAAGGCTTGAAAGTCAGAAGTTTCGTTTTTAGTGGGATTTACTCAAACCTTCAACTTCAATTTAAAAATACAAAAAGGAGTTTCCAGTGCTTCTGGTTAAGTTTAAAAACTCCGCATGCTTCTGAACTACAAAAATCGTTAAAAAAATAATACTTTATCGGCCTATTTTTGTTGTTATTGGCCTTCGAAGGCGGATAGGCTAAAAATCATTGAAACAAGATTAAAGCATTAAAAATTGTTTTATTTATTTTTTATCGTTGTTATGGTAAATTAAACTTAAAAATGTAATTTTAAATTAAATTTCATTGAAGTTCCTGTAAAATAACTGTAGCATGACGTGTAATTTAATAATTTTGGTTCACCACTAACCACTTAGTTTTTGAAAGTGGTTTACAGGACTCGTAAGGTGGCTTGCCACACATCGCACGCACACATTTTTTTTGTGCAATAAAAGCCTTGTCTACGTCCATAGAGTTGCCCCAGAGTAGCAGACCATACCTAAGGATAGATGCTTCATTTCCATGATATGCCGATAGAACTGTATGCATAGATGCAACCTGTTTGAGTTTTCCCAGGACAAATACAAATCGGTTAATTTTGCTACATACATACTCTATATGAGCTTTCCAATTTAAGTGCTCGGCGATATGCAAACCAAGAAATTTTGTGTGTATTGTCTTATGAATACTTTCGTTTTCATATATTATTTTATTGCAGTTGGCGGGCTTAGTCCCAATGTTTTTAAACTCAATAAAATTGGTTTTGGTCAGATTTATATTTCGGTTATTGTTATTCATCCAGTTAATTAGAGACTTGATCAAATTATGTGTCAATATTAGTTTTATAATAATAATAATAATAATAAAATGTTGCCGCCTCGGTGCACCGTGCGTGCGACCATTTTGAGGGGCCCATTCAAAGAGTTGGCGAGTCACCGTCTGCCAACTTTATGATGCATGTTTCCACGTTGTATCGGCAGACGCCATAGTCCTTCCATAGTCCCAGTTACCCAGTCCACTAGCACCTCACCCCCATAGCCCGGTATCATTTCTAATATCCATTCCCTGTAATAGTCCTACACTGGCCGCTGGCTCTCCTTGGTCGTACTCCCATAGTGCGGACAGGGAGAGTCGCCGGCTAGTGTCACATTACATCTAGATTAAAACTGTGTAACGGGCCTCTACGTGTTGGCTTCGGCCCCACGCATGCCTTCCAAATGTCCGGGATTCAATTGCCCGTGAGCAGGGAATACCTTACACAAACATAATAATAATAATAATAATAATAATAATATTATTATTATTATTATAAAACTTACGGTTTTGGTCAGATTTATATTTCGGTTATTGTTATTCATCCAGTTAATTAGAGACTTGATCAAATTATGTGTCAATATTAGTTTTATGTTTATTATCATTATCATAGTTTATTAATAAATCGGTTGGGTGGTTTAAGCGTGAAGAAGACAGACATACTTTCGCATTTATAATTAAGGTGGGATTTCACCAGGCACACTCAAAACTTCGTTTTATAAAACTTAGTTCTCATTGAACGCGTTCACGCGTTGACGTAAATCTCGTTCTGTTTCAAATGGATTTCACAAACTTCTTTTGATCGCGATTATAAAACGTTTACGTGACGTCACGCGATTATTTTACATGTTTTCATTATTTTAAAGCCTTTTCACGTTAATTTAACTATAAAATAGCAAGAAACAATATACAAAGTAACCAAAACGCATGTGTCAAAACTGTCATCTTGACATTTCTTTTGTCTATGTTTTTCGTTCCGCCATGACAGGGCTTGAACGGGTTTTATGACGTTAAACTTCGGAGTTCGGACTTTGGGCGTTCAGAAGATAAAACTCGGATTTGCTGTGAACGCGTTCAGTTTATGTTGGTGAAATGCAATTCGATGTTATAATCGCGTTTATACGTTTTGAACCGGTTCAGTGTGCATTGAACGTGTTCCATTTCTTTGGTGAAATTGCCCCTTAAAGTATGGATTTACTAATCTGTGGTACTGTCTGTCTATGTACACCTGCATCTTCAAATGCCGTTTGATCCTATCATACTGATGATGAGTTCACGACAAGTAATGAAGGTCATAGATCAACGGGCATCATCCGGGTGACTCATTTTATAGCAGTCGAGGATGTTCAAAACCAGTTTATTTACAAACACAGGTTGACATTACGTAATTAAACTTAAGCAATAACCATTCCGGGTTAATGATAACAGGAAAATTTTCCTTAGTTGCAATTAAGATGACAAATGAGAGTTGGAAAGTTGGGAGTGAATTGGACAATGAAATGGAGATTGGGAAGATTTATTTTTATTGCCTTCTTATTTTAAATATCTTCCGAAACATCTTTTGTGCGATGGTAAATACGAAACAGTTTGCTATAAAATACAAATTAACTTGAAATAAACTAGATATTACTATTTTGTTCATTCGTAACGTATTTTTTGTTCTTGCAGGGTTTTCAAAAGAATAATTAATACAACAATCTAAATACCTAGCTGCCGAAGAATAAAACAGCTCATGTTAGCGTTGGGTCGTATTGTAGTCCATCTTAATGAGTTCAAATTTTTACCCGGAATATCTAATATTAGCGATTTTTATGTCGAAGGTAAAAGACTTTAGTTAGTTCCTTTTATGGACTGTAGTTAGTCCCAATTCCCAAAGTCCTGATGGGCCAGATCTCAAGAAGATGTGCCATTGTCTCCGAGCGCTCTTCAACATAATAAGATTTGGGGGACGCTCAATTACAATCGCGTCTTTAGACACGAATTACGAGTGGTCAAAAGCGTCTTAATAATTAAGAAATGAATGGACAAAAAGACGTTTGTTCTTGGGTCAATTTACCTAAAATTGCCAAATACGGAAGTAGTAAGATTTTAGCGTTATTTTTAAACCTTCTTTTCTGATACCAACTGGCCACTAAAATGATGAAATATCATGCTGCTCTTTGGCTAAAATACTGTGTCATGTAATATGTTATTCACAATTTGAGATAATATCTATGACAGCATAAAAATAGCCATTTACCAAAAATATTAGAATGATTCTTCATCATCTGCCGGTCTGTAGTAGCCAGTAGTATTGTTACGCTTAAAATCGTCGTGATGAAAAGCTAACACGGTGAATTATGTTCAAAAATTAAACTGAACAAACAAGTGGCTCAAGAGTCAAGACTCACCAAAAGTGGTTACACAAAAACATTTTAACAACAGAGTGTTGAGCAATCAAACGCGAAGGCTACCATATTTACTCAGACATACATGTACAAACGTATCATATCCTATAATGTACACCAAATACAATAAAAGAAATCAATAAACATCACCAATTCACCACTTTCTTTTAATTGTAATCAGTAGAAATTGGTCCTGGCCATTCCGAGTCAAAAGAGAAATGATCAATGGCATGATTTGAATTTCGAATAGACTTCAATTAAATGTTTATTGTTTATGGTCGGTACGAATACATATTATTAGTAATACTCAAGGATACAAATGTAGGTGTCGATATTCACTGCGATTGAACGTCGCTCTTCTATGGTGCTGTGGTTTACTTTTAAAGGAATGCCACTCACGCTTAAGGAATATAGATTGCGAAAGTCCAGTTACTGGCGACTGGCTAACGACAAGACGTAGTTCTAATTTGCCGTATATGTCAGTTGCTCTATCGAGATTCAATCGGTAGCTCGTTAGAAGAACTATAAATCAAACAAACCTTTTACGACGAGCACGCCTTCATAATCGGGTTATAATAAATCCATTCACAATATACGGATACGAAAACAAAACCACACGAACACTTAGCGAACACAAAACAAAGAGCCTATGTTAAGTCGTAGGGTACGTAAACTGCACACATTATCGGCAATATTTTGGAAGTAACAGTTCCAAAATATATCACAATAAGCAAACAGATGGATATTATTTTCGTACGCGCGGTGTATGTATAATACAGCGACTACACGACCAACCGACCACAAGAAATCACGACACTGAACCGGAATTCGAATTTCGAAGCCGGGCGCGCTTCTACCACGGATAAGCGCCATCTAGTGTAACAGGGGAAAAACGAAATCTTGAATCGACAGCTACTTAATTATGAGCTTCAGACTATTTGTGATAGATGGCGTTGATTGGACTATGATTGAACAGTTCAATTTAGTCAGCATATTATCTATACTAATATCATAAAGCGGAAGAGTTTGTTAGTTTGTTTGAACGCGCTAATCTCAGGAACTACTGGTCCGATTTGAAAAATTCTTTCAGTGTTAGATAGTCCATTTATCGAGGAAGGCTATAGGCTATATTTTATCACGCTAAGACTAATAGGCGCGAAGTAATAGAGGAAAAAGTGGAAAAAACGGGGGGAAATTATTTGAAAGGGCTTATTTGAACGCGCTAATCTCAGGAACTACTGGACCGATTTGAAAAATTCTTTCAGTGTTAGATAGTCCATTTATCGAGGAAGGCTATAGGCTATATTTTATCACGCTAAGACTAACAGGAACGAAGAAATAGAAGAAAATGTGGAAAAAACGGGGGAAATTATTTGAAAGGGCTTATCTCACGAACTACTAGAGCAATTTTTCTGTTATTTGGGTCAGATAAGAAGTAGACCACGTGAAGGATCATAGGCTATATTTTTTTGTAGACTGATTTGTATGTGAAATATCTAATTTACGCGGGCGAAGCCGCGCGGGACGTCTAGTGTACCATAAATTTAATATACCTAGCGATATATTAACTTCATGGCACGTACGCGTAGGTCAGCACTCTATATATATATATATATATAGAGTGCTGACCTATGGTCAGCACACAATACGGTCTTAAAAAAATTATCTTTAGATAATTGTCAACTTATGACGTCAGATTAGTATTAATTTGTTTCCTTAGTTATTGTATCTTGTTTCTTTTCTATTTTTCTCTATGTACAAAATGATTTTTATTATTTTTATTATTTGGTTTGTCAAGGAGTCGTTGTTTGTCCTTGAGTAAGAATATCCCCCATAAAATCTAAACTGTATTTATTTAGCTAACAGTAAAACGAATATTTAATTAAAATATTTCTTAATAATTGGAAAAGTTCTTAACACTGAGGTTGTTACTGTAAAGTCACTCTACATATAAGATCGGATTCCGTCAGTTCTGATACCACTTTGACCATGTTGCTCTTGGTGAGCATGTTCTTTGGTTCACATCCGGCTGCGATCCAGGTCTCCAGTACATCAGTACTCGGTAACAATGTTCTGAGACTGTTCCTAATGTATATGTACGCTTGTGGTGAGTACTTGTAAATGCTGAGGGCAAAGTTTTTCAAGTCGTCTGTATGTTTCGTCGGCATGGCTAACACTAAGCCGTTAGTGTCCTCCTGAATTTTCTCCTGCAAGGACAGTAAAATTCTAGCTTTCTTCTTTTGTTTCTGTTTCAGAATGGTTCTCTTAACCTCGATGACTTCCTTCAATTTCAATAGAGCTCTGCTCTGGCGGCGATAGATTTTTAATGTTGATTTTAATTTATCTTTTAGGACCACAGCAGTCTTTTGCATTTTCTGCACTTCTGTAAAGAGTCTTAGGGTTTCCACCTTGTCTGGTACAGTTTGCATTCGTCCTTCTCTATTGATGTCGAGTCCATTGGTCAGTTTTTGCTCAGTCTCGTTGGTGTCAGCCATGATCTCATCAAAGTCCTCGAGCCGTTCATACTCCATCTCCTCATCTTCTTCTGTTTCATTGTCAAAGGCCTCATCTTCAATGTATTCAACCTAAAAAAATTGTGTTTATAAATCAGGTCATCTGAATAAAATTGAAATAGTACTACGATTTTAATATTAAATACAAATAAAACAATAATTGTAGCACAATTTAACCCGTCGATCGTGGGAAAACGAGACACAATAGATATTCTATTGTGTCTCAGACGCTGGTGACCGTTTGGGGCTTGATGAATTAATATAGCAAATGAACTTACCTCTAAAACATGTTTTGGTAACTTCAGTGATGGGACAGCTTTGCTGACCAAAACAACGTTATTGTCAGCATTACACTCAAAACAATCAACGGAAAAATGTTGTACACATATGTAAGAAAAATCGGTGGGCGTCCAGTTACTTCGACCAGTCAAGTCCGTCCATATCTGTCTAAGATTATCATCTTCCGGAAATCTGAATCAGATAGAATAGGAAAAATTTTTAATCAAAGGAAGGGAAGCAGATATTGATCTCATTTCATAATCCTTATTAAAGACATTTTATAAACATTATTATTTAGTTTATAAACTCTATTTATTTTTAATGAATGTTTATGCAACAAGAGAGGCATAAAATTAAGTTCAAAATATATTTAATTAATTTTAGAGCATGCTTCTGGGCTTTTTTTGGTAGGAATCTGTCTATTCAACAATATTGATTTTATATATGCTAGTAAATATAAAAACTAACCAAATAACCAAATACTTCAGAAATCAGACGGTAAAGGTTTAGAAACCTACGTCAAAATAGGAGGGAGGGTGGGGGTGGGGGGAGGGGGGAGGGGTAAAACCCCCCCTTGTACCAACACCACAACAAGGAGCCCCCCAGTTTTAGAGCTACTCACCTTTGAAATTTTCGGAATATTGATGCTACGTCATATTCTATTCTCGACAATTTACGGAGTGTTTCTTCGGAAAAATGCCTCTCGCTAGGCTGTTGTGAGTGGAGAACTAAAATTTCAATTTTATTTAACAATGTAAATCAAGGTTTTTTGATAAAAATTAAAAGTAAAAATTAATAACAAAATTCACTACATAAAAACTACTGTCTTTTTTGTCTTCTTTTTCTTATTATGGCACTACTTTGACGTTTTGTTTTTTTTATGACAATTAAGACTTCGGCTTAGGAATTGCACTCTAGAGGTTCAACCTCAGATCTTCAGATCCATCATCAGTCATACCTAGAGACCAATAACCCTCAATATGGCACAACTAGCTTCAATTATCAGTTGACGGAGCCCCGCTATGCGGGGCTCCTATTTCTGGGTGTTGTGGTCTAAGTTCCAACCTAACCTAACCTACTTTTGGACTTTCTGCATTGTGTGTTTTTGTTTTGGCGGGGGGCTGCGCCCCCCGAGCCCCCCTTTGGGTGGGCTGCGCCCCCCGGCCCCCCAGCTTCAATTACATCACCTACCGCCGCCGCGCCGTTATCCTTAACGGAATGTCAAAGAAATGCCAAGTGACAAATCCCAGGCAAATAAAAGGAAAAAAAAGAAGCCAAATATTTATTAGCGAAAGTCTAAATCCATACAATTACTAATATAGTAGTGAATTTTGATAATTTTCTTAATTTTTATCAAGAAACCTTGAATTATATTATAGTTTTGGAATGATAAAATAATCATCCCCCACTCATCACAGCCTTGGGATGCCTTAAAAACACTTCGTAAACAACATCAGAAAACGATGATCTTATCTGAAGATTACGAAAATCTCAAATGCGAATTTCTTCTAAACGGAGAGTTGCCTGGTGGTAGAACAGTAAGTAGGAGTTTTTCTCACCCAAAACAACCCTCCTTAACCCATGTCACCAACATTTAATTGACGTAGCTTTATAAACCTTAGCCAATCAGACTTATTATATTTGAACAATGATTACTAATGTGAAAGTTAGTTTGCTTCAATACTTACGGGAAAAATGAATCAGGATTTAAATTTTTGGATTCTTCACACCCTAGGACTGCACAGGCCTTGGAAATTTCTGTATCCACGTCTGTGTTTTGTTTTAATTCTGGGGCCACCATAGCTGTAAACAAATTTATTCTTAGGAAAAGTATTCGAATATATAACCATAGCAAAGCTTAGAATACAAATCTTTGTACATACCGACTGGGGTGGATTTTGTTTTAATTTCATCGTTTTCTTTCATTTTTAATCCTTGATTAAAATTCATAGCGTAACAGCCGTTTGTTGTTAATAGCTATGTAAACCAGTTTTGTTCAGCATTAAATGCTACTTGAGAAGTAAAATTCATTTAGTTATTCAATTAAGCACTCCACAGGCAATTCTTAAATGAACTAGTTCATGATTTTTATGTACAAGATCTTAATTTATAAAAAATCAACGCCGCGCCGCATAAACTGTTCATGTCAAATTCAATAACGCTTAACAGGTTATAATTGCGGTAATTGAAAATTTACCGCTAGGTAGACTTTATATAGAAACTCAGATGCATTTTGTCACTATCTTCTATAAAACTTAATTAAATTTTAATTATGTTTATTCGAAATTAATTAAAAACAGAGAAATAGCACCGCGCAAACTTGAAAGTTGAAAGTTGAAGCTAAATTGTCTATGGCGTAAATTGTTTGACAGATGTGTATGACTTGACGTAGCAAGTGTGTTCCTAAGCTTTTAAGAGTAAACTGTCTAATCCATCTGACGTCCCGTTAGCCAATAAATTAAGTTTTCCTCGTCAAATCTCACTGGCCAATATACTGTTAAGAGTTTCAGAAGTCAGAACACACCTTTGTTTTGCTCATGCGTCATGCGTGATGCGTCAGTTTGTCTATGGTTAGATAAATAAAGTGGCTTCTAATCTGTGGTATTCGAAGAGAATAGAGATGTGCTTGTGTCTGATATTCGATTAACAAGTCGATATAAACAACGGTAAACCACAAAATCAGAAATCCTACTAATATTATAAAGACGAAAGTTTGGATGTATGTATGTATGTACAAGATGACGCCCGCAACTTCGTTGCGCCAAAATTCGTTTATCGCGCGGGAACCGTATATTTTTCCGGGATAAAAAGTATCCTATGTCCTTTCCCCGGACTCAAAGTATCCCCATACCAAATTTCAGCAAAATCGGTTCAGTGGCTTAGGCGTGAAGAGGTAACAGACAGACAGACAGATAGACAGACAGACAGACGGACACACTTTAGCATTTATAATATTAGTATGGAAGTATGGATGTATGTATGGATGTATGGATGTTTGTTACTCTTTCACGCAAAAGCTACTGAACGGATTTTAATGAAACTTTACAATAATATAGCTTATAGCCTATGTGTTATCAGAATAACACATAGGCTACAATTTTAACCGACTTTCAAAATGGAGGAGGTGTATGTTCGTTTTTTTATGTTCAACGATTACTCCGCCGTTTGTGAACCGATTTTCAAAATTTTTCTTTTGGTGTATAGGTTATCATCCCAATTTGGTACCATATTCATAAAAGTGGTGACCTGATGAAGGGATCCATAAGAAATCGAGGGAACTCCTCAAATTTTATATGGAAACATGTGGTGACTTCGGTTTCGTGAGCAGTATTCTAAGCATATGCTATCAACAAGCAAGATTTTGCACCAAGGTATACCATGGTTCAGAAGGTGCTGAGAGAACTCCTGACTTTATAGATACAAGTTTGGGAGTTTCGACATTGTTTTAAGAACGGAAAACATATGCTACTATGCAAATTACATTCATCATTATCATCACTAACATAAACCATTATAGAACAATGTATCGTCCCGTTTTGACCCTATTATTGGTACTTTTCATAGTATTTTATTATATATCACTTAAACCGCGGGTAACACCGCGGGGCACAGCTAGTATTACAATGAAGTTGAAAATCAAACACAGTTACAACTCTATTGTTATACGCATATATTCCCAGTTTCGTGTGAAATATTTAAATAATAAATCCAGCACGGTCACTGACCTCCATTATACAAGTACGCTGGACTAATGATACCCTTTGAAATGACAGCTATTTTTTGTGCCTATTTGAAGCGGAATCAGCTCCCCCAATGTGAGTGATAGGAACTAAATTTGACGTAAAAACACAGAATACAAATTACTCATGGACGTAAATATGACGTTTGAAAGTCGCCGTATTGGCGCTGATAGCAGTAGTGGGTGTATTTGGAACTAATACTAGTGATGACAACCAATAACGATTAAGCGGCCATTTGCAAGTTACGTCAAATTTACTTCTCTTCCCTCTCACTGGGGGCGCTGATTCCGCTTCAAATAGGCACAAAAAAAAGTGGGTATCACTATCATAGGTCCAGCGTACTTGTATAATGTAGGTCAGTGAGCACGGTGCTTGATCGGACGGACCGTACCGTGTTTAGAGCCCCCGCAGACTGCAGACTTTCTATCGGCCGATAGTTTGGTCACGTTGGGCTGTTAGCGCGCACACTACGCCAACTAAACAGTTGGGTTGGTACTTGGTGGTGAGTGCGCAGACTAGACAACAGTCGGCCGATTGCTCTCGCACGGTTCCATTCTCAGCGATAGATTTTTGAACGGAAAATTTTACACGATTCGGATTTCTGCCGAGTCGGCCGACCAAACAATCGGCGTCATGTGCGCGCGTGGAAGAACGTCGCTTTGTACTGATTTAGCATCGGCCAACAGTTTACCGATGGTGAAGTTTGAAGGCAATCGTATAGCAAACAATAGCAAATCAAACTTAACTATCGGCCGACTCGGTATCGTTGTTGTGGCGGTACCCACAATTTGCCTAACATTCCTGCATCGCGCTATCGAAGTTTTCTAAGTGCGTCGGTACATATACGACAGCTGAAATGTATCACGTGGGCTCCGGCCTGACCGAGCATACCACCTCGCTCGGTCGGAAGATCTTCCTTTGCGGCCTCCACGCATATATCCCACATTGTAATGTGCGCACCTCCATACAGCTTCATACTGATCAAGAGCCAAACTAAACTATCGGCCGATTAAAAAGTCTGGAGTCTGCGATGGGCTCTTAACTGTAACACACGTGAGCAAGTGGGACTCGGAAAGTCAATATCGATTGAATCTATATTGTATATAGATACTTGCTAATTTCCGCGGTACTTCACTATGAGATGTCAAACTCAAACGTCAATTACCACTCATTTCTGATTCTGGTGTAATCATTTGTGTGAACAAAAATTGACGAATCCTTTATTGTTATCGAATTTTATGTGGTGAAAATGGTAGATCCAATATTCGATTACCAATTTAGGCTCATTCTAATCGGCGACAGCACGGTCGGGAAGAGTTCGCTCCTGAAATATTTCACTGATGGAAAATTCGCGGAGGTAAATCTATTGTTTTTGTTGTTGTATAATGTTTCCTTGGGATAGGTAAATATTACGTCTCAATTTTAGCTCTCCGATCCGACGGTCGGCGTGGACTTTTTCGCTCGTATTATCGAGGTGCAGGACGGAACTAGGATTAAACTGCAACTGTGGGATACGGCGGGGCAGGAGAGGTTCAGATCCATAACGAAATCGTACTACAGGAATTCGGTGGGTGCACTATTGGTGTACGACGTGTGCAACCGATCGAGCTTCGAGCACATACCACTGTGGATGGTGGAGGCAAGAAGACACATCGAGCCCCACAGACCCGTGTTTGCCCTGGTTGGCTGCAAAGTAGACCTCGTAGGCACGGACAATAAGAATGGTGCGAGAAGAGAAGTGCCCTATGAGGAGGCTAGAATGTTTGCAGAAGAAAACGGTAAATATCTTTATGTATCAAGTTTTGTTTGCTTCTTTAAAATGGTAATTACTGTAATATTATGCGAATGACTGGCATATTTTTAAAGAGTCTTAACAAGTCTCGTATTAAGTTATTGAGCAAATTAAAAGTTTCTACATGATTAAATGTAAATTTTTTTACAAGGTTAAGTCAATTGTTTTTGCATTTATGATTTTAATTATTTCATACAGATACACACTTGAAAAAATATTTGTTGAAGAGCTCTTACTAGAGTAGAAAATTAAAAATTGGATGGTACTGGTAGCTTAATTAACACACTCATAAAAATGTTTCAGGTCTTCATCACATAGAGACATCTGCAAAATCTGGTCACAACGTCGAACAAGCTTTTATACTGGTCGCACAAGAAGTGTACAACCGCATACAGTCAGGTGAATACAAAGTCGAGGATGGATGGGACGGCATAAAGACGGGCTTCAACAGACCTAACGGTATGGACTTTAATCTACTCGAAGCTGAGACAGTGCAGTCTACCTGCTGTTAGAGTATCTTCTATTGTACATAGATGACTTAAGTGTGTTGAAGTAAGGGAAGGCGAGATTGTCCCTTTCACATTTTGTATTTGCAAGGAATTTGCAAGATTTAAAATTAGGAGAGAATATGTCATGTTTTTGTTTAATACCTACCTGGTTTTATTTTCCAATGGTGACTGGATTTTGGAAAGTTGTAAAAGTCGATAATATATTTAAAGATTTATTGTAAATCTTCATCATAACTTTATTTACAATCAAATTGAATAATAGATAATACAAACCATTACTTAGGCATATGTTAGAAACATTAATATTAGAGGTTATGATTAATTTAGCAAACAGTAACTAAACAGGCATAATATTGACAAAATTAGACAATATTCAATAAATTTAACATAGATGTATAGATCACATCATGAAATAACAATAACAACTAAATAACACCATAGACAATAGTCTATGGTTTGTTTTTTTAAACTGACATGGTAATGGCAACTCTGACATGTTTTACATTGATTTTATTATATTTATATTGTCTTAGAATTTATATTAATATATAAAAACTGCAATAGAATGTGCCAATCAAATTATTGTATCATTTATATATTTACACTTTATACTGCATTGCCATTGTTTTAAATTTTGTATTAAAATATTTAAAGTGTGTTTCGTATTATGACATCCTTACTTGTCATTGCCTATTTACTAATACTATATTATAAATTATTACTCAAATGAAAAAGTAAAGTTAAGTGACAATTGAAAATTATTCAATTTTTTGTGTTGGTAACACTTAACATTTTACTCATCTTACATTTTATGATCAATTGTAATTTGTAACCAAAGATAAGTGAACTTAATTAATATTTTGGTTTTTTTATTGTTTTATAACTAAGTAATGTTTCCATTGCTGACATGGTACCTGCAGTAATATTAGTTTATTATTATTTTAAGGATTGAACACTAATAACTAACACATAATTTTCAATTAAGTAAAATTCTTTTCAGATAAAATATTTAAGCAAACTTTATTCTCCGACACACTACTACATTTTGTACTTGGTATGGAGGAATTTATTATTCTACAAAGCTATTTTCTATACCACAGAATAATACATAAGATATCACTCATATTTTCCCACCTAAACAATATTTATATGTATAATATTTCACTTTATCAACAAAAAAACCTCTATAATCTATGGCAAAACAGCCGCAAGATCTGCGCGTATTTTTTCCCTCAATACAGCAACCTTTGCTGACCCTGATGTTAAAATATTCCTATCCTCAATGCTATGAAACCACTAACACACGTCGTTTCCGCCTTCAAAGTAATTGTGACCTTGTAGTCTAATCCTTGGCCACATGAACTTGTCAACTATACAAAAACACATTATATTGGTTGACTAAGGTTTTAAATTACATGTAAATAGAGTATCACGTCAATAGGCTACTTGACCTACTTTTTTTCTTCATGCTAATGGCTTCTTAATCATTCATTTTCACCAAAAACTAATATTTTAATATTTTAAACAGTAGAAACCCATAAAAATGTTGATTGAAAAATATGCCTTTTAAATGGCGCCGAAAACACTGTCCGCCATAGTGTGACGTCATATTTTTTGTATTTTATACCTACTTTATTTAAATTTTTTTATGTGCTAAACGTAGGAGTCTAAAAGTGCCAAAAAATTAGAAAAGAATTAAATAAGAAATGAGAAATCATTTGTTATGTTGAAAACTTTTGGCCATTTCATTTCCCAACTACATTAAATGGAGAAAATATATAAAACTGATGTTTTATTTGAATTATTCAAGAAAATAAATTTTACAAATCTTTCTAGGCTTGTTCTTATTATTTATGTACAGATATACTTACATATAACGAGCGCGTTAAATAAAAGATATTAAATTACTAGTGTGATGACGTCACATCCAAATCGGAAGTACCGCAAAAGCGTTTTCGTCAGTACAAATAAAAAAATATAAAATCATATTTTCAAATCGACTTTATTTATCAATCATAAGGTTTTATTTGATGATAAGGGCGAAATACGGTTTCCTAGGCCAAGTTCTACTAGAAATATGCATTTGTTCAATGAAATTGAATATAGGTCAAGTAGCCTATTCAAGTCCATCAAGGTTGGATACATCAATAATGTTACAAAAATTTTAATGACAATTAAGTACATACCTTAACTTATAATAAGTTTAAGTTTCATCATAAACACAAGTTGTAGTACATATTCTACATAACTAATATATATATATATATATGTGACTGTGCCAGGGAAAAGGGACCACTTAAGCGGTATGGAGTTATTGATATTCTTCTAAAACTAGATAAAATTACCTATCGAGTAAAAAAAGAATCATTTTCTTAGATGCAACCATTATTTTTTAATATTTTTTTAAACTTATAGTAGGCAAAATGTACAAGTTGAGAAAAATGACTTTGAAGTTTAAGCTCGTGAAAAATACACTTCTACTAGGAAGTTATGGAATGATTGGTACCAAGTTAATCTACTATCATCAAAGATTGAAAAAAGATATCAATGGTCTCAATAACTGTAATGGTTTGAAAGGTTTACAAAGAAGAAACATGCAAGAGTGGAAAAAATGAAGTATCTTAATTACTGAATAATTTTAAGAAAATACGCTATACTCAATGGATTATTAATTATGGTTATATATTTGAAGTAGTAAAGGAACGGAAAAAATAAAAATACTATGTATCTTTTATGTTTTTTTAATCAAAAGTATTAAAATTATCATAAATTAGTTTTACACATTGTCATAACATAAAACAACTAAATTTTATGATTTTTTAAAGTAACATCACAAAATCAGCTAAAATATACATAAGCACAGAGATCCAAAGATAGTAATGATGCTATGTACTATGTTTTGTAGTAATTATCGTGTTTTAAAGTTTAGTGGTTTGATAGTGTTTTTCCTACGGAAATATAATTAGGGTACCACTTTGAGGACCTAGTAAAGTTTAGTGTCACAAGTAAAATAACTACTATTTAACATGATTAATATTACAGAAATCGTGTTATCACTATGTTAAATAGTAAAGTAAATGTATTTCGATAGTAAAATAAATGTTTTTCTGCGAATATTCGTTTGTAAGGAAATTATTCATTAATATTCTAAGTCAGGTACCACTTCACTAAACTTTACACTGGCTTACTTACAAAAAAACTTTAAAGTATATTTTGCTTACAAAAAAAACAGCTTGACAAACTAAAATAATTTAAGCAAAAAGAAATCATTTTTTTTTATTTCTTAAACTATTAACCAGATTCAGAGCGCTCATCAAGTTCCCTTTGTTTGCAAAAATAAACGTTAAGTATTTCTTTTTTGATTTCTGTGGCCCAGTTGGCCACAGTAGCCGCATTTGGGTGTTTTACGTCTTTGGCTTTCTATCGTGAGTACCGACGTCGATGGGGTTGCTGAGTCAGTACTTATGAGCGGCATTACAATACTTCACTTGTCAAATATTACCTCAAAGTGGTACCCTTGGTACTAAACTTCGTGACCTATTATGATACTGAAATATTATGATTATATTTGTATTATTATATACATAATGTTATTTAAGGTATTAATAACCGATTAGTAAAAAAAACTCAATCTGCATAGTTTTCGACAAATTTTAGAAAATCGCTTATAACTCGATAACTAAAATCCTCAAAGTGGTCCCTTTTACTAGACACAGTCACATATATGTAATTTAGATTATGCGCACATTAATAGCTACAATATGGAGATGTTTCGAATGATACTAAAAATAGCTTGGAATAGATTGCTTACATTGTATTTTCTATTTTAGTACTCAATATCTTAATTTTAACTTTTTACTGTAACGTATTTCGACGTAGAATTGTATGTCCACGTAAAATTGGTTCCATACCACAATCTGTCGATAAACAATAGAATTAGAAATCCAAGATATCAATGATCTACTGTCCTATATTACAACTGCGTAATTTCTCATACTAAGTCATACATGTTATTGACAATCACTATTTGCTTTTCGAATGTTATTTATAAATTCTACGCAATTGTATCGGTTTGAAGAAATTTTAATTACAATACATAAAATGGAAGGACATTGAAAAGGAATTGTCAATGCTCACTGTTAAATTCATATTTGGAACAATAAGCTGCATGTGCGGCCGATAAGAAGTGCTAATAGGACACACTTAGGTGTAGGTCACAGGTTATTGTGTCGCAATTCGTAATTGGTCTAATTTACTTAATTCAAGAAAAATAATCTAATAAAATGTCCCAATAGCACTACACGCATTGTGTATATCATAGACAAATACTTAAGAGCACTCATTTGCGATTGATTGTTTCGATTTGTCGCAAACAAGCTGGAACTTTAGGTTTTATGGAAGGTTATTTGGTTTCTAAGAAACTATTTCGTATAAGTACCGTACTACATACTAAATAATACCAGTCTATCTATTTGCGACGTACCAAACAACCCATCGAAAATGAGTGTTTGCTCTAGGTACACTTTGTTTTTAATTTTAGAACATTTATATATTTTTAAATGCAATTGCAACAATATTCAAAATCAGAAAAAGTAATTATGTACCTATCTATGTGTTGTACTATTAAAGCCAAAAGGGCAAAGTTGCCGTCCATGGCAGACAAAATATATAATTAAGTACTACGTAACAAATTTAAGCAAAAAATTATACCTACAGTATATTCATTGTAGCAGTAAACTCGAAAGTAAAAGGGAAATTAAAATATATGGAAGAAAAATAAAGAACAAGAAAAATGTAAATATATGGGAGTCGAAATATATAAAAACTGGATGTATACCTATTGCATAAAGTTTTTCAAGATTTTTAAAAGTGAAGTGAACAATGTTTTTTTTTTTCTATTTCGATGTCCAAAACAAATGTGTGAATATTTGGTTTATTTATTTTGTGTTTATAATCTGTACGTACACTGTAGTGCTGTTATTATATGCTTATGAATTAAAGTTTTTGTTAAACAAGCCATTGCTTTTTACTAAACATTCTTTTTCAAGGAATAAAGTACATAACTACAGAATGTGACTGCTCCTTTTGGCCGATAAATCAAACACAGCTATGCGAGAGTCTTGTATTGTATGATTATAAAACTTTAAGCTTAACTGAAGAAATACCTAGGCGTCACTGAAATCCGTGACACTAATTCACCTGTGTGCCTTGATATCTCTGGATGACCTCAGTGCACCAAATTGGCGCTTACCACTGAACGAGAAGGCGAATCACCTGTTTGTTTGCTTGACCTATAAGTTATAATACACAGAGGAAAAAGGACCCAACTCAAAATAACACGAGTCGTTTCGTTAAAAATTGTTTTATAGAAGATCGTAAGCTTAATATGAGTAAAGGATAGGAATGCATTATGTAATGACGAGATAAGCTAGTTTTTACCGTCTACTACAGCTATACTCAACCTGCGGCTTTTTCAGTGGCCCGCAAAATGAAGCAAAGTAGCTAATTTTGAAGAACGTTATTTTTTTAACCCTCAAAAATGTGTTTGTGGCCCGTATAATAAAAGGTTGAGTACCACTGGTGAGTGGTGACTGGTCTACTAGGTTGGTGTGGCTGAATTATTTACTTTAGACTCTTAAGCAACAACACGAAAAAAAACTTGCTGTCAAGTTTGACAGTGTCAGTCCTGGAGTTTTGCCGGGAATGTGAAAGAGTGATGTTGTGTTTTTGTATTATTTTCCTAAAATTGTGTTAATTGGGTTTTTAATGTGTAATATTGGTAGGATATTAACCATTAGATATTCGTTATCGTGCACAAGTGTAGGAAAGTGGTGCAATATCCAGAAACGTGCTATTTTGTGTTCCCTCCAAAACTCCATCGAAAGTTTCAGTAAAGCGTCTACCACTTTACTGAATAGACCGACTTGACTTCTTGACTGTATTGACTTTTACTTACGGCCCTTCCCAATATTTGATCTATCTCTGGTTTTGCCATACTTGAGATAGGAATAGCTCTTATTAGACATTAGAGGCATATATTTTATGTCAATTCAATGTTAGGTGCGATCGGTCGTATGTCAAACCAGAGATAGATTGAATATTGGGAACGGCCGTTAGACTTTGACTTTGCTTTGACTAGAAACGTTGATGAAAATTATTATTATACCTTTGTATGTGGCAAAGTAGTAAGTACACACTACACCCCCGGTGTCAGTGCCAAAAGCCAAAAAAAAAAGTGTCAGTCAATGTGTCAGCCTATCAAACTGTGAGTTGTCAAAATATTTTAAAAAAATTCCGAATTGTAACAAAATTATTGAAAAAATTAATTAAAATATATACATATGTAATGTAAAATAATTCTTATTACTTGTGAGGATTTACAATGTCTTCTGGAAGATCAAAATCGTCAATCCTCGACAAACCGTTGAGTAAAGGAAAAGGCGAAATTTCACTGGCTCTCTACGCCCTTCTTTTTTCAGAAATTGTTCAATACTGCCAAAACAAATCACATTCTATACATGAGTTGCAGAATAGGTACGTTTTTTTTTTATTTATTTCATTATATCACTTTAATTTCATGTCAAGTAAATGCATCTTTCTCCAATTAATTACTTTTCCTAATCTTGTTTTGTTGACATCTTTTTGTGTATCTGCCACTGTCACAGATATTGTGTAAAACCCTGTACAATGTACTTATCTGGAATACAAAATGCAAGATACTTTTAAATTAAGTATTTCAGATACCAGATACAAAATACTTTCTAGAATAGTATCTAAATACATAATAGGTATCTTCTAAATACTTCTTATATGATAAAAATACTTTTCTAAGAAAACAAGATTTTATTTTAATGAATTCAAGTTTATATTTGACATTGATATTAATGATATTTACGAATAAATCGCGTTAATAAAATATATAAAATATAATAATATTTTTAAGTAAAAGACTAGTAAAACTAGTTTTTCAAATATTTCATCGCTCATGTTTCTTCTATGAGGCCTTAGGGCTTAGAATCATACCCCCAAAAGAAAAGAGTAGCTCCACAGGGGCAAAACTTGGCAAACAGGTGTTATATATTTCAAAAAAAATTTTTATTGTAGGGTAAGTATTTAAGCTAATATCGTTATTATTTAGGTATTGCAGAGTTTCTAAGTCAGCAGTGCTGGCAGTAGATGCCATTTTTTCACCACTTGCAATGGAGGAATCAGAATCCTCTAAAAACATATGGCCATCTACCAATGTGATGTTGGACTAATTAGTATTTTTTTATAATTTGCTACTAATACTATATTACTAAAAGTATTTTATCAGACAAAGTATTTATAAAATACTAAGATACTAAACAAAATATATACTAAGATACTAAACAAATAATATTTAAATACAAGATACAAAATAAATTTTTAAAAAGTATTTTAGATACAAAATGAAAATACGTATCTTATATCTTGTATCTGTATTTCAGATACTTGTATCTTAGATAAGTCACGTCTCTGGACTTTTATAATGTTGTTACTCCATAGCAATATTCTTTCTACAACATTTTTCATCCTCAGAAACATTTCTAAGTCATGTTTTTAGTCAGAATTTTTATCAAGAGTTGTTTAATTTTAATAACTTTTTTATTTTTCAGATTGTCAGAGATAGGACAAGATGTGGGCACAAGACTCTTGGATTTATATTTTGTTAGAGAAAAAAATAGCAAGAGGGAAATAAAATTACTAAACATGCTATTATTTATCAAATCTACTCTCTGGAAGGTAAATACATAATATCTTAATTGAACTATAATATTAACTCTTCAACTCCCAAGCGGCCACATACGGACGCGAGAACAATAAATTTCCAAGAATCCGCAATTGAAGAATTAATAACATCACTATTGAATGAATAAACAACACAACTATTTCAGGTGTTGTATGGAAAAGAGGCAGATAAGTTGGAGCATGCTAATGATGATGAGAGAACATACTACATTATAGAGAAGGATGCTATGGTGAGTAACTGTTTTTAACACATTTTTTTTAAACTGTGTTGAGCTTAAAGTCCTGCAGAAACTTATTATGTCTTTGTCCCACAGGTAAACAAATTTATTAGTGTCCCTAAAGATAAAGGTTCACTGAACTGTGCCTCTTTTAATGCTGGCATTATAGAGGCAGTCCTAACTAAAGGTGGATTTGTAAGTATAGTTTATTCTCCAAAGTTTTTATAAGATAACCAGATTTTTAAGCTTACATCTGCAATAGTAGTTAAAGTAATTTTAACCCGTCCATTGTGGGTATTGCAGACACAATAGATTGTCAATTGTTATGCTGGCAGCTGGCTGCTGCTTGGGGATTGATAGGTTAAATTGCCGAGAATGAAACTGTTTCCTTTATGGAATATATAAATTGTTACATATTTTAAAGTTTTTTAAGTTATCTGTTATAATATTAATCATAGTTACTGTTTTCAGCCAGCTAAAGTGACAGCTCACTGGCACAAAGGTACAACTTACATGGTCAAGTTTGAGGACTCTGTCATAGCAAGGGACAAATCTTTGGATGACCGATAAATTTTGTTTCTACAGTATTTAGCACTACTTTAACTGATTGTCACTGTTGCTATAGCTATGCTATCGCTGTATGTCTGATTAAAACAAAAGCCACTAATTTGTTTTAATCTAAGTATGATGCATTATTTGTGATCACTCATAGTAAGTCATTAATATTATAATAACTAAGTGTATGTCGGTAATAAAATATTCATTTTATTATTATTGTTTATTTACATTACGTTTCCTTTTAACCTTTTAGTATGTTGATATTCTTTTGTAGCAGTAAACAGAAGTGCTTGTTAAACATAAAAAAGAAGTTGAGTACACCACATGCTTTTGGACACATTATGGTGTTATTGGACAATGTGGGGGTTTAGTTCAGGTTGAAACTTTGTACATAAAAAAATAATTTGAACTATTTTACAGATATATTGTTATAAATAAAAACTACGTTTTTAACAGCACATTTAAATGAGTTTGAATATGCGCTCCCTGTACTTTAGTTCCCCGCTTCTAATCTTTTCTTCTCGTTCATTTCTGTCGTTAACGCACAACCATCCGTAGGAAAGCATCGGTATGACAATAGCACAAACACCAAAGATCGAGTTACTTCTGTTGGGCTTAAAACGCTCTAAATGGGTCACTTGCATAGCTATGTACCTTTGATGAGCTTCGTCGAACTGAAATGATTGATTTTTCCTCATAAATATAAACATTAGAAGTGAATTAGTAATAAATATTTACAAAATTATGTAACAACACATACAACATGTCCAGCCTCAGCGGCATGTTTCCATGGATTTGTTCGTTGTTTTAGATATTCCCGTCGCATCTCAGCACGCCTAGCGGCCTGGATTTTTGCAATATTATACTCGGCTTCAGAAACCCCATATTTCTCAGCCATTTTCACAAATATTTCCGATCCAACCAACTTTTCTGAAACTGCAAATGTAAAATGTCAGCCACAGATTAGAGATGTCAGCCAGGTGGGTGAAACTTCCGAACGAAAAAAAAATGGGTTCCAAATTTAAACCAAAGACCTCTAAAGTACTCTAAACCTATTTCTTATGTCAATGATTTAAACGTATCTGTGCAATTTTTAAGCAAGGTCGACTGTGATTGGCTGATAAAAAGGACCATAGAGAATATAAACTACATGAGAAAAAAGACGAAGAAGAAGTTTAAAACTCAAAGTTCGATTTTCATTTTGTGAAAATTATTTTGTAGCAACTCCTACAAAAATTGTAAATTAAGTGGATTAATTATTGAAAAACGAAAGGTAAGCCATTGTAAAATGTAAATATAACCGTAAATTGATAAATTGAAGCAAAACATAACTATGTCATACCATGTTCTTATACAAAGTATGTCGTAGTATTATTTGCATATTTGTACAATATTTTACAACTTCAAGTATATTAATATGAAAAAGATAGATTATTATTTAATAGAAAATATTAAAATGTATATCAGTATGCATTTGGAAAATGTTGAAATGTGTCTATTGTTTTATTGTAATAATACATAAGGTTATTAACTGTACTTAATAATTTATGTATGGAAATGTAGTAAATGAAAAATGTTTCAATAATTTCAGATTTTTAGGTCCCTATACTAGTTTGCAACATTTTAGTCTGCAGGCAATAGCTGTTAAGGAGATTTTAGGAGGAGAAGGAAGGTATGGGATTATAAGTGGTGCGGCCACCAAGGGAAAATCCTCTGATCAAGTGAGGTGGTATGCAGCTGGCCCGAGCCCGGGCGATAGATTTCAGCTGTCGTATACAGGGTGTAACAAAACAAAGTAATAATACTTAAGTGTGTATGTATAAAGGTGCACGTCCACTTGATCGGAATCGGAATTTGTTGCTTTGTATTGATATTTATGGTATTGTCGTGCACTGGAACGTCATTTCTGCGCCTGACAAATTATATAATATGACGACGCGACGCGCCGTCCGCACCGTACGTCCCGATTCCGACCCGGTGGATGCGCAGCTTAAATCCCCTCCCTATATAGAGTTTACTGTATAAGCCAATCGAGTAGAGTAGCATAGACAGCTATACTATTATTTATTATATAAATAAAATAAAACTATAGTGTAATATTATAATATTGAATATTATAAAAATTAACAAAAGCTTGTGGATTATATCTGTTTTATTGTTTAATTAACCTTATTAAGCTATGTATAATAATTTTTTAACGAAATTAAACATGTATTTGAGCTCATTTCTTTTTTATTTTTATTTTTTGGTGTTTAGAGTGAAAGTTTTTGCACTTAAAAATTTCTACTTAAGCTTCAAATTAAAAAAATAACGGATGTTTCTTTTTTTTCTTCTAAGTCCGACCTCTTGTTACGTAGTTTAAATCCTCTTTGATGTCAGCTGTCTGAAATTGACATTGTCATTGTTAGTGTCAAAACTAGTACAGATAAAAAATGAATTCACTCGTCAGAAAAACTCATTTTTAGGGTTCCGTACCCAAAGGGTAAAAACGGGACACTATTACTAAGACTTCGATGTCTGTCCGTCTGTCCGTCTGTCCGTCTGTCTGTCACCAGGCTGTAACTCAAGAACCGCTATACCTATAGGTTACCAGAATCTGATGGCAATTTTTGACAGCAGATTTTCAAAAAATATCCTTGATTATTGGATAAATTTTTATATTTGCATCTTTAACACACAGAATCAGCCGCTATAAGAAAAAAAAGGATCAAAATGTTTTATTCCAATGAGGCATTTTCTTATTTTTTTAATTTGATTGTCAAACAGTTTTCATTTTAGTAACTAGATGGCGTATGGGTAGACAATTATCGGTAATACCATCATTAATTACCACAAAACTGGGCAAAAGAATGTAAAACTTGATACATTTCAATTTGAAAAAGACGCAATAATATTCCAACTAATAGGATAATAATGTTATTATAACGATGTTTTAGTTAAAACTCACGGAATAAATAGCCCTATTTACCGTTATTCACACCAAATGTCACAGGAATTATACATTTTGGTTTTGACAACATCTTACCTGCACTTCTGCAAGATAACGGATATTTAATGGCTAATATTTTACCAATAATGAACATCAAAAACCCAAATAACACAATTTGGGAAAAAATAATAAAAACCACACCAACAATAAAAAGTAGAAGAAGTGTCAAAGTAACATGCCCGCCAAAACTTTTTCAGTTGTCAGTTTTCAGTTTGACAAGTATAGACCGTGGAAGCTATGACGTCACAAAATGGCGGATTTTGACATTTGGGTAAAAACAAACACAAAAAATGTATGAAAATTTACATTTTGAATAAATTATCGAGTGTTTGCATTAGTTTTCAAGATATATAATGCTATATTGTTTTGCTCCCAGTTGTAACCATGTCTCCAGAAGAGAAACCTGCAGGTTTTTTTAGATTTCCTACTAGCTCACAATCACAGCCATTATTAAACACAGAACACTATCTACTAGTTCGTATATATACTCAATAAATTGATAAATGATGCTAAAAGCCTCCCAAAACACTAAAAACAATAATACTCCCTAGCGAAAACGGTTTGTTTTTACCCAAACGTCAAGATCCGCCATTTTTGTGACGTCACACTTCCACGGTCTATTATATTATGTCAGCGTGTTCCTAAACTGTTACCAGTATACTGGCCTAATCGCTTAGGCCAATGATCGCTTAGCTTTTGATTTATGTCACACTTGACAGTACACTGAGATTTTTTGGAAACACAACCCATATGTAGTCAGTGATGACAACCTGCAGATAATTTCAGATCGGTGGGGAACCAATAGAAAATCTAGAAGTGTCTATCGTCGCGCCGTCTGGTGGAGATCAAAAAAAAGAAAACAACCCATTACCCCGGTATTGCTAGAGTCAATTTATTTTCTCACTTTTTGCCATCAGATTCTGGTAGAGTGCGCACACGATAAATCTGCGCGCGACAGATGGCGTGCCAGCGTAGGGATTCATTAAAAAAATGGGTAATCCCAATGATATTTTTTTAAATTACAATAATAGTTTTACTTTGATATCTATATTTACTTATTTAAATTATGTATAGGAATAGGCGTATCGATTATCATGTAAACGTGGCGGCCCGAGTCCCGACAATTAGTTCCAATTTCCGCCGCGCGCATAGTTATCGTTGTATATATAGACTTCTGAAATTTTCACAGATTGTGTAGAGTGCGTTTCATCGAATAGTTCCTTTGCCGTCATGTTGGCACTAATGCAAATTAGTGTTGCCTCATTACCCTTACTGTGCTACTTAAATTAGGGGAGATAATATTATGTTATCACAAAATACTTTTAATAATTCCTAAAAAATAAAGAAAATTTCATATAATTCGCAATTTCATATAATGCGTTAACGCAGGCAGAGCCGCGGGCGAAAGTTATTCGCCCGCGGCTCTGCCTGCGTTAACGTCTATCGCTCGGGAACCGTTCTTTTTCCCGGGATGAAAGGTACCCAATGTCCTTCTCCATACCCCAGACAATATGTACCTATGAAAGTTTCATGATGATCCGCTTAGTACTTTATGCGTGAAGGCGTAACTAACAAAGTCACTTTCGCATTTACTAGCTAAAATCCGAGCTTTGTGAATTGTGAGGGCTCGCGTCGTCACACCTTGACTGACTGGTGATAACACATCTACATAGTTTTTCCGTAAAGTGTACCACAAAATATACAGACTGACAGCTGTGGCTATACTAGGGCTCGCTTCGCTCGCCCTGATAATATTATTATACTAGTTTTTAGCCCGCGACTTCGTTCGCGTTTATGTAGTTTTCATCACTAGAAGTGCGTTGCATCAAATAGTTCTTTTGCCTACATGTTGGCATTCCTGTATGTTAATAACGTAAACATGGTAGACACGCTCTGCGAATATTCATAAGTTTTACTGTGTTTAAGGGTGATTAAACTGATGCTGGTAACCCTATTTCACTAAGCTGTAATGGCGGCAACCCGAGCTTGTACACATCTTAATGGAATTATTGGGGCCTCGTTACGTTTTTCACGTTCACAAAACTCTTTCACTCTTAGCACCATCATTCTTTCACCACTCTTTAATGTTTTCGGCATTATTTTCTCACGAAATCACAGTAAAACTTATGAATACTTGCAGAGCGTGTCTACCGTATTTACGTTATTGATAGACAGGAATGCCAACATGACGGCAAACTTTGCCGGGCAAAGGAACTATTCGATGAAACGCACTATACAGCTTGGCAAAGAAGAGTCTGACGCGGTGACAGCTGGAACTAAGAGTTTTTATTTATGACAACACTACATTACTTGTCAACTCTAGTATATATTGTGTCAAAAGCGAAGCGTAGGGTTGCCTGTATTTAAAGAAAAGCGCCCTCATTTAATCCACACTCTTCTTTGCCAAGCTGTATATGTGTTGCCGCTATAACAACAATTAATACTAAAAATAAAATAAATTAAATATTTAAGGGGGGCTCCCATACAACCAACGTGATTTTTTTTGCTCTTAATCAATAACGGCAACACATAGGCAATTGAAATGTTCTCAAAATACTCAATTGTATTTGTACTTTAATAATTAATTATAAAATTTAAATAAATTAAATAATTGAGGGGGGCTCCCATACAAAAAAATCTATTTTTAGCCTATTTTTGCTCTGTAGTAGTACGGAACCCTTCGTGCGCGAGTACAACTCGCACTTGGCCGATTTTTCTGAGATTCACTCACTCAAAAACCTGCACTAAAAACTTTGGATAATATAAAATTAATATTATGATTTAAGACAATAATTTGCATACTTTGTTTTTTGTAATACAATAAAAGCGTAAGCTTGTACATCATTTTATGAACAAAATTATTTATTATAAATTATAATAATATATTAATTTCAGTGTATTGGCATTTGGCACCCGTATTTTGAAATTGAAGTTTTATGATATTTTATCATGCTGGCATGGCACTTCACGTGGCTATTTGTATTTGCTATTGGCTATTTGTTGTATTTAGCAACATTATTGACGAATACGCAAACAAACAAATAAAGACAAATACGACCTTCACACACATGGCCGTCAAATACCAAACTTTTACTATCTCTATGCTTTTACTTAATTTTGTTTACTTGCCTATTTGACCCGAATTTTTGATGTACAGCTTGGCAAAGAAGAGTGTGGATTAAATGAGGGCACTTTTCTTTAAATACAGGCAACCCTACGCTTCGCTTTTGACACAATATATACTAGAGTTGACAAGTAATGTAGTGTTGTCATAAATAAAAACTCATATATAAAGTATTATAGTATAGATGTAATCTTAGCCCGTCATCGCGTGGCCATTTTGTGCTTATTTTCATACAAGTAGTATGCGTGTATTTTCTTGAATATTTCTATTTGTCGATCATTTCGAAGCACATTATAATCCAGGAAAGAAAGTCATTTAGTTCATGATATCGATAAACTATAGTTCAAGTAATGAGAATCCGTAAACACACCTAAAAAGCTATGCAATTTTTGTAGCCAAATTATTAATTGATGTGACATTTTTAGCACTAATGCCTTATATAGCAGGAATAAGGGATTATTGAACTTATAAATAATCTTTTTAGCTTACAAAAAATACCAATTGAAAAGCCCAAAAAACGTTGTTCAAAACTTACGTATTTAATGTCAAATCCACGTGTTTGAGGCATTCATTGGCCGTTCTTATGGTTTATTATTTAGCGGAACCACAAAACTCAACAATATCTAGCATAAAATGTTCACTAAAAACCTTTATTAACACTTTTATTACATGAAATATTATGCAGACCGACTCCTTTGTTATGTCCTGGTAAGTAGGACATAACATTACACGCTTTTGACGCATATACACCGATATAAGGCTCTCTCCTATAGTCTATCTCAATGTAAAAACTCTTAGTTCCAGCTGTCACCGCGTCAGACTCTTCTTTGCCAAGCTGTACGTCAAAAACCGACAAAGGTACGGATACCTACGTGTATTTGGTATTGTCATATTTGTCAAATAGGCAAAGCCAATACTTTGTCAAACATACCGTTTACACCTTTGGTCTACACATGGTAATTGTTTGGCGAATACATCAAATACGCAAATACAAATAGCCATTGCCAGCGCCCAGCATCAAATTCAAATCATTAGTTTTTAAATCTATGACTATAGAGGAACATTGTTTATGGAAATACATTCGTTCACCAACTCTTTACTCGATGGTCATAACCATATACTCTAATCTGTGGTCATAACTTCAAAAGAATGAAGGTTTTTTTCCCGATTACCTGTCACCATCTTTTTGGATTTGCTTGTTGTCGTTGTCAGGTCGGCGATTTTCTAAAAATCCGCAACCATGGGTCGTATGCACGCACCTGGGTCAGTATCATAGTTTTAAAAGCATTCTGGTGAAATTATTTTGTGATATTCAATCATTGAACCGCTAACCGAAGTATTTTGTGTTACGCCATAACCTTACCACCTCACCACATGGCCTAAACTTTAACGTGATAATTTGTATTTCAGCAAGGGTATTTCACAGTCGGCGTTGCCATACCGCCGCAGTGTCCCAACCTGGTTAAAATTAACCGCTGATGATGTCAAGGAACAGATTTTCAAACTTGGCAAAAAGGGTCTCACCCCATCACAAATCGGTATGTATCCTGTCATTGTAATATCATTGTATGTATGGTAAATCCATTCTACTGCTTTCTATTGTCATAAATAAAGGTTCTCGAAAGGTTTAAAACATAATAAATATTCAGGGAGAGAATATTATGAAGGTTTCTCCAGGCAGATAAGAATTTGGTTGAGAATGTGTCAAAATTCTTCTAAGCATACTAAAGACTAACATTGTTACTTGTACTCGCACTAGTTACGAGGCTCATTAGCCTCGGGAATAGTGAAATAAGTTATTAAAAATCTAAAAGGCAATTTCATGTGAGATCAAGAAGATAATATCTAGGATATCATCATCTAGTAAATATATAGTTTTTTAACAGGCTGAAATAAATTATTTCAGGTGTCATGCTCAGGGATTCCTATGGTGTCGCACAAGTTAGATTTGTCACCGGCAAAAAGATCCTGCGTATCATGAAGGCCATGGGTCTCGCCCCCGATCTACCCGAGGACTTGTACTACTTGATCAAGAAAGCTGTTGCCATGCGCAAGCACTTGGAGCGCAACAGGAAGGACAAGGACAGCAAATTCAGACTGATTCTTGTCGAGTCCAGAATACACAGGCTGGCCCGTTACTACAAGACCAAGAGTGTGCTCCCTCCCAACTGGAAATACGAGTCGAGCACCGCCTCCGCTTTAGTGGCTTAAGTTAATAAATCTTATAAAATTTTTCCAAGTTTTTTATTTGAAAATTATTAAATGGGAGACACTTCAATTATTTCAGTTGTAACAGTAAAATCATAAAATGTTATGTTTTATTGCTAATTTGTTTAAATCTCTGGATTCTAGAAATTCCAACTTTTATCAAGCAAAAGGTCAGTCAAATAAGATTTTATCTAAATCAAAACAATATATAACTGCAGCTAAGATGTTAGCATAACTGCAGCTAAGATGTTAGCAGTAGTAGCAATTTTACGTATTTGAATTTTGATTCAAGAAAAAAGGATAAGAAACTAAATTACATTAATAGTTAAATATATGTAATAAAATACATATTAAGTTATTAATTTATTTACAAACAACAATAAGGGTGAAGCCAAACAAGCGTAATTTGTGAGTTGTGAGTAGCATAATTTCCGCTGGCAGAATCTGCTGCATTCAGTTTCATAGAAAAGTCCTGTTTGATGCACACAAGCGTAATTTTGTGAGTCATGGTTTGTACGAAAAGGTATTAACGCGACTGAAATTATGCGTCACAACTCACAAATTACGCTCGTTTGGCTTCACCCTAAATAGACCACTAACAGTCAATGACATCAGTATTTCTTTTTAATTTACATAATTATATTTAACAACTTAATAATTTGTTTAGTCCACACTCCATTAAATTATCACCAATCCCAAAAATTTTACACCAATCTTTCAGAAAATTTAATGATAGTAATAGTTTATATATTATATTATAACAGCTTAATAATTCATACTTTTTCTCAAAACATGATTTCTTTTCTCACTGACCAAAGTTGAAGAAGTTACATTTCAAACATGTGGATTCCAATTACTTCCATCTTCAGGATGCAAATTGTTTGTGATTAGTAACACAACATCCACAATCCACCAAATTCCGAGACCACCCAGCGTGAGCAGCTTGCCAACAGCCGTGCCAGTCTGCCCCAGGCAAAACCTATCCATACCGATGAAGCCTAGCAGAATGCTATAAATCAGTGTCGTCGTGAAATAGTGGCCAGAGTAGCGGACACAGGGGAACCCGTCTTTAAGAAAACTTCTGGGACCGTGGCATTCAATCCCGTCTAATGCTTTACACTGAACTCTTGTTTTCTCTACATCATCATATTTGACGCCTCCAAACTTCACGCAGCCGTGCTTCACAATCTTCTTTGCTGTTTCGTTGCCCTTATGGTCAACTGGTTCATCGCAGTCCAGAAACTCAAGTGGCAGAAAAGTGCATTTGACCAGAGGACCCAAAGGTCTGTATGGCTCCTTCGAATACTGATCGATTTCAGACGAACAAATAGGTATACTTATTAAAATAACTGAGATTAATATTGAAAGACGATCCATTTTTACGCAATACAAGTGTAGGTCAAATTTTCATAAATCCTCCTTCCTTGTGTCCTCAATAAAATCACATTTTTCGTTTGTTGTAACTTGTAACTCAGGGCACTTCAGGGGACTTTTATTATTGGCAAATTAAATTAAAATTATCTTAATTCCGCTTGTTAGTAGTGCCTTTATTAATTAGTTTTATTAAATTCTGAATTAATTAATTTAATAATTATACACTGTCCGTGTATAATTAAAAATTATACACAGACAGTGTTGCCAACTTGGTAGTCAAGCTTAGAGCTAGTGTTGTGCCAAAAAAGAGCTGAAAAAGAGCTAACTTTATCAGCTAAAGAGAGCTAAATAAAACCATTCGAACTTATTATATTTTAATCAATAAAAAAAATTGTTCTTAATAATATCACTAGGTATCATTAATCTTCATCTGACCATAAGTAACATATGTTGTCGTCATCGTGAAAATCAATCACCAAGGAACTTCCACTTGGGCCTGCTGCAGCCTTGTTGTATGAAGCCATAGTCCCTATATTTTTTAATACCTCAGTTGGCAGTATGTAGTTTGACAGCATTTTTTTTGACGCCGTAATCCTGCCCTGATGGTAATAATGGCATTCGTGGTGGTGTTGTGTAGTCTATTGCGAGCCTTGTTTTTAACTATATAATTCAGTTGGCTAAGGACTCGTTCAACTTCCCCATTAGACCACGGCAAAGAAATCATCGACAAGGCAAATTCTATAAAAGGATTATTGCCTGCTGCATTTGATATTTCAAAATTTCGGACCAAAATGAAATAGTGTTGTTCTTTTTCTCCCATGGTACAAGAGATATATAGGTCTACCAGAATCTGATGGCAAAAAGTGAGAAAATAAATTGACGCTAGCAATACCGGGGTAATTGGAATAAAACATTTTGATCCCTTTTTTTTCTTATAGTGGCTGATTCTGTGTGTTAAACATGCAAATATAAAAATTTATCCGATGATCAAGGATATTTTTTGAAAATCTGCTGTCAAAAATTGCCATCAGATTCTGGTAGACCCATATTAACCCACTGTGTTTCTACCTTCGCGATAAAATAATAATTAACCTGCACTTCGGTAATGGATTCGAAGCCAAAAAGCCACCGTCGTATGGCTAACTGAAAAAAGCTAGAATAGTCGTAAAAAGAAGCTAAGGAGCTAAACGGTTTCTTTTAGAGCTGATAATTGATAAATAGAGCCAAATCTAGCTCTAAAAGAGCTGAATTGGCAACACTGTACACAGAGGGATTGGGGAATGACTGATGACATTTTCTTCAGCAGTGTTGCCAGATGGTCTCGGCAACGTACCCCTGAACTAATTTGATTTCCCTCCAGAAATCCCCTAGAATACCCTCACCAAGCGGATGGTGGCATGCCGCGATTTTTTGAAGAGGCGGTCATGTTGAGAAATGATGGAGATATTACAAAAAGTATTTATAATAGAATATTGATTGACAGGTGTAAGTTTTTTTTTTTTTTTTTCTTATTATGGCGCTCGGCTTTTTAACCATGGCCAGTGTCAAGTAAAATATGGCGGGAAAAAAAAAAATTCGTAAAAAGTTTACAAAATTTAAAGTCGTTTTTCCAGATTATCGTCAAGTCGAAAGTCTAGTAAAAGTCTAAAAAAGTAGTCAGTAAAGTCAACGAGTCAAGTCAGTTGTTTTAGTAAAGTGGTAGATCCTTTACTAAAACATTCGATGGAGTTTTGGAGGGAACACAAAATTGCACGTTTCTTGAAGTTGTAGCACTTGCCCACACTTGTGCACGACATCGAATATTTAATGGTTAATATTCTACCAACATTACACATTAAAAACCGAAATAACACAATTTTAGGAAAATAATACAAAAACTCAACGTCACTCTTTCGTATTCCCGACAAAACTCCAGGTGTAAGTTTAATTTGCTTTTTGGTTACACATTAGTTTTGACATAAATTCTAAATCACAGGCTCAAAGCTCCCAAATTACTATAGGTCTACCAGAATCTGATGGCAAAAAGTAAGAAAATAAATTGACTGTAGCAATACCGGGGTAACTGGAATAAAACATTTTGATCCTTTTTTTTTCTTATAGCGGCTGATTATGTGTGTTAAACATGCAATTTCAAGGATATTTTTTTAAAATCTGCTGTCAAAAATTGCCATCAGATTCTGGTAGACCTATAGTTCTGATTACCGGTTAAAAAAAAAAATACTGTCATATGTATTATTGGTAGGATATTAACCATTAGATATTCGTTATCGTGCACAAGTGTGGGAAAGTGATGCAATATCCAGAGACGTGCTATTTTGTGTTCCCTCCAAAACTCCATCGAAAGTTTCAGTAAAGCTTCTACCACTTTACTGAATCGACCGACTTGACTTCCTGACTGTATTGACTTTTACTTAGACTTTGACTAGACTTTAGACCTGACAATATAGCAAAACGATGCTGAAAATTGTAATAAAAAATATTGTTTCCCCGGCATAATGTACTCGACACTGGCTGGTTATATAGCCGAAGTGCCATAAAAAGAAAAAAAAAAGTATGTCAATTGACAGCCCATGGGCCATGTCAATGTCACTTGTATTTCTGTATCCTTTCTGTTTCTGTCGATTTCTGTAAATTTTCTGATTTTAATTGTAATGTTTTGATTGAAAGGAAATAAATATGGAGGTTTTCAATAAGCTCTACTCGTCTGTGAGTAATACAGTGTCTCAATTGTCTGGTGTGCTGCCTGGAAATCCTGTTACTCGAGAGTTTGAGGCGACACAATACATAGCCAGTGCAGGCCCAGGTAAGGCTTAATTTTACTGTACCTATACCTAGAATTGTTGTCCTTTGCCTATTATACTCTCATTCACCCTATTTCGATCTTTAGGCTTACTGTGGAAAGTGTACAAGGGCTACAAAAAGTCGACTAAACAAGAGGCATCTATATTCGTATTTGAAAAGAAACAATTGGAAAGATGGTCGAAAGCAGACAAGGACATCATGCTGGACATATTAAAACGGGGCGTGGTGCAACTCACGAAGCTAAAGCATCCTCAAATACTAACCGTGCAGCACAGCTTGGAAGAAAGTCGGGAGAGTTTGGCGTTCGCCACCGAACCTGTGTTTGCTAGTCTCGCAAACATTCTGGGAAACACGGAGAACATGCCTCAGCCGACACCCAAAAATTTAGTCAACTACAAACTGTACGAAGTGGAAATCAAATATGGCTTGATGCAGATAGCGGAGGGCCTAGCTTTCCTACACAACAGTGTTAAACTTTTGCATCACAACATCTGTCCTGAGTCTATAGTTGTCAACCAGCAGGGGGCATGGAAGATATTCGGTTTTGATTTTTGTATAATGAATCAAAACACTAATGACTCATCACCTTTTTGGCCGTTCACTGAGTATTGTCAGGCGATGCACTATTTGACACAACCTGCTCTGGATTATCTGGCTCCTGAGTATGTGCTGTCAGCTTCACATTCACCGGCCAGTGATATTTACTCCCTGGGTATGATAATTTATACATTACACAGCACAGGGCATCAGACTTTAGGTAACATTGGCAATGATTATACAAAATTCAAGAGGTTTGTGAATGAAATGAGAAGCCTAGCCTCATCGAGACTGCTGTGTGTGACTGATGGCCTCAGGGAGTATGTGAAACTAATGCTTAATGCCACACCTGAGCTGCGCCCTGATCCTCATCAATTTCTAAAGGTATTTTTAGTTTTTTATATTTTAATAGCATAATAAATTAATCATTATAGTGTGGTTGTTTAATTGAAAATAAATATTTTGACTACTTTTATATAAAGAGTGTCATGTTTTGTTATTACCAGGAAATACTTTTAATATTTCTGTAAATAACATTTTTTCAACTATTGTCTTTTCTTATTATTTTATACTAGGCGTCACCAATTAGTTTCGCTCAGGGTCCATTTTAAGAAATGAAATGACCTTCGCAGTCCACACATTTAAAAAATTATTATTATTAAACAAAGGTAATTACGGAATTTACAAAAGTATTTTATTTTATTTACATATCCATGAGAAAAGTGACAATTTTTGTAGCTAATTATTTCTCTGATGTTTGGACTGAAATAGGTGCAGGCTATTGATATTAAATCCTGGAGATGTTCATCAGTAAGTCGAGACCGAAATTTATTTTTAAACAAAGTACATCTTCAAAGTTCAAAAATGCTCAGTCCGCACACAATGGGTCGGCGGACTGGATGTGGACGGCAGTCTGCCATTTGGAGACCCCTGTTTTATGCTAAAATAATAATTTGCATTATTGTATTATTTTTGACATGATAATCATGTTGTTACAGATACCATATTTTGAAGATGTTGGTGTGAAAACTTTAAATTACCTCGACTCTCTATTTCACTGGGATAACTTACAAAAGTCACAATTTTATAAAGGGCTACCACAGATCATACAAACCATGCCGCACAGGATATGTATTTATCGGATCCTACCATGTCTCACAAAAGACTTTGTGAACCCACCCATGGTTCCTTTCGTTCTACCGAATGTTCTACTCATTGCTGAAAATTCAACAAAAGAGGAGTATGTGAAGTATATCCTACCAGTGCTAAAACCAGTGATGCTCATACAGGAACCAATACAGATACTCCTAATATTCATGCAGAAGATGGAACTTCTACTCAAGTTGACTCCAGCCGATGAAGTCAAGAGTGATATTTTACCGATGTTGTACCGAGCATTGGAGTCAGATGCTCAGCAAATACAAGAGCTATGTTTATCTGTACTACCAACGTTTGCGTCACTAATAGATTATCCGGCCATGAAAAATGCGCTGTTGCCTCGTATAAAGAAACTATGTATTAATACTAATTTTATTTCGGTGAGAGTGAATTGCTTGCTGTGTTTGGGCAAGCTGTTGGAACATTTGGATAAGTGGTTGGTGTTGGATGAGGTTATTCCGTTTTTGCCGCAGATACCATCTAGGGAACCTGCTGTACTTATGGGAATCCTAGGTTTGTATGAATTAGTAATTATTAACCTAGTCTATGTTAAAAGTGGTGTGTGAAGTACTGAAATGGATATTTGTTATTCTACTTTGAATACTAACTCGTCTTGTTTTGCTTTACGTATTATATATTTACAGAAGATTGTCATTTTAATATGATCTTGCTTTTAGGAATATACAAGTTGGCAATGAGTCACAAGAAACTTGGCATCACTAAGGAAGTTATGGCTACGAAGGTTCTGCCATTTTTAATTCCGCTGTGTGTTGAGAATGGCCTCACGTTAAACCAGTTCAATGCATTGATAACACTGGTGAAGCAAATGATATCGAAAGTGGAGAACGAACACAGGTCCAAGTTGGAGCAACTCAACTCAATACAGAACGAATCTAAGTAAGATACTTTTAAACCAGACTTTTTTTATACCTCTGTATTGTATAGATTTACAAGGAATTAAGTATTCAGAATGCACATTGCACATATTATTAAATATCTTATGCCTATTTTTACCAACCGCCTCCTAACACTAAGTGTTTCCTAGCTGTCTTTTAGGGTCATGTATCTCTTAAACAAACACGGTATTGAAAGAGCTTATGGTTAACGAAAGTCTTTACACCCTAAGGACATAGGTGACATACAAAAATTAGTAAAATCTTGAAGGAATTGTACCCTTAATGGCCACTAGGTAATACCTTAGTGTTAGGAGAATGTTGGTGAAAACAGGTATGAGAACTATTTCGAATTAATTAAATTATAGTGATCGTTATACAAATATTCCTTACAGTTTACAATTTAATTAAGAAGATTCTAAAATTCTTAAAAGGAAATTTTGTTAAAAGATTAACTAAATTTTTTTATTACATAATCAGTTACAGTAACACAGTAACAGTTTTTATTTAAATTTCAGAATGATGGAGAACTCGTTTTCGACGTCAATATCTGCAGCTACATCACCTGTTGACAAGCCAGTGAAAACCGATATAGATCACTTACAAGATCTATCATTTCCACCAGAAAAACCTCAACCATCCATACCGAATATTGTTGAAAGTTCCCTCAGTATTGAAGACAAACAAAGGTATAGTAATGTTTTGTTTGTACAGATAAGGTTTAGTTATCAAGAACACATGATTCATTGTATAGGTGTTTCACAATCAATAGACTAAAATCTAGAATCTAGAGAAATGGATGCGCAACAAAGGCTATAATTATCTTTTTTTTTATAAGGAGCCAGTTATCATAATTTTTAAGTTTATATACATTTATAAATTAGATAGAAACATTTTTCGGTCTTGGAGCGTAACATAGTTCTAAAGATATTTTGTTTGTCACTTGTCAGGATGCTAATTATAGTTATAATATAATTTTCAGGATAGCGCAACAACAGGAAACAGCGAAGAAGATGTCCCGACAGTCGGGTTCTGTGTTGGCACCCGTACTGTCACCGCCGCCCCAAGTGCCAAAACCTGTAGACCTCACCAGCTCGCTACTACAGTCAAATCTAACCCAGCTATCACTTAAACCAACCCAAAATATACCACCGAATACCGGTCAAAACTTAAGTATGAATAACCCGCTAAACACAGGCCAGAACTTAGGTTTCATGAGTCCAAATACTGGTCAAGGTTTTACAAATAATATGGGTATGAACAATAGTTTTGGCAATCAAATGGCCTTACCTCCTATGGGATGGACAAGTCCTACTAATAGCTATGCGAGTCCAAACTTTTCGAGTCCGAATTTTGGGAATGCAGGTAGTTTTAACAACCAAAATGTGAGTACGAGCAGTTATATCAGTCCAACCAGTAGTACTAACAATACGACGGGCAATTTTAATAACAAATGGGCAAATAATCACAACAAACAAACGAATGTTAAGCAGGATTGGTCAGCTTTTGAATCTCTTTTACCGACTTCGAATAACAACAGTAATGATAGTAGCAAAAAGAATGATAATACCAATGAGAGTGTAGATTTGTTGAGTTAAATAACGTCTAATTTTGAAAGTTATCGATTTAAATTTGCCTTGTTTTTAATATGACGCAAACAAAAAGGGTACTATTTAATTTCTATGCTATCAAGAATTCGAAATCGTATTGACATTGTACAGGGTTTTTCTTCATCTTTGAATGGCTCGAAATTTCATTTTAATACACTACCTGCGGTAGATTTTTTTATTAAGTTTATCCTTTAATCCTTCAATCGTGGATTCTTGGAAATCTATTATTCTATTGCTGTCGCGATCACCAGTGATCTTATGGGGCTTGATAAGTTAATTTTAAAATGCATACATTCCATATAGTACTGACTAAACTACGAATTACAATATTTAGTAAAATAATTATGTTTTAATATTTTATTTTAAATCTTTTAACTTTATAAAAAGTGTATGAAATTGAGTGATAATTATTTTGTTATGGATCAAGTTATATTAAGAACTATTAGCTTTTATTTAGAATTCCTTGACTAAATCATTACGGAGACAGGATAGTTTAGACTAAATATGGTTGTCTTGGTTATATTAATCATTTGCTAAATATCATGCCATATCTTTGCAAATACAAAAAATAATAGAAAGAGTTAGTTAACCATTATATCTGTAGAAAACTTATAATTTTGTGGCTTTAAATGCTTATAGTCCAAATCATGAAACGAGACAAAAATTCTATTTTAGGTCTACCAGAATCTGATGGCAATCATTGGATTAATTTTTATATTTGCATGTTTAACACACAGAATCAACCGCTATAAGAAACAAAAAGGATCAAAATGTTTTATTCCAACCACCCCGGTATTGCTAGTCAATTTATTTTCTCACTTTTTGCCATCAGATTCTGGTAGACCTATAGTTATTATTATTGATTTAAACATTATTTGATGTTTTTTTTTTATAAAATTCAGGATCAAGATTCATGATTTGTACCATAGGTCATAGCTATCTGACAGCCACAGAAGCTTTTGCACCTTAGTCAATTGTAATACTAATCAACGTAGATAAAAATTAACAAGAATTGTATAAAATATTTATTTTAAATACAACAATATAACCTTAGCATAGTTTTAGATAGCATTGACATTTTTTGTGGTGTATTACAAGGTGTAATTCACAAGAAATGACAATGAACTAACTTATGTAAAACAGCTATAGTTTAATACAGGTATACAAAAAGCATAAATTATTTTAATCCCATATTTTGTATTAAATGGAATTGATCTCTTAAATATATAAGCCGTAAAAATATTTGTCTTTGATTAAATAGTCCCTTGTCTGGTCAGACAAGCATGTATATATAATATTTTAATTGTAAATAATGTAAAAATCTTTGTTTTTTTTTTTTCATATTTACATTTCTAATGACAATGTCTGAAGAATAATACTGGTGGTACATTAGAGGATCATTTTACACCATATAGGAAAATAATATTATTATATTGTTTTACACTAGTAATCAAGTTGCGTCTTGGGTCTCGTCACAGAATATATAATAGTACCTTACGGTACAGAAGTCTCACTCCCGAGTTTAGGTATGATAAACGCAAGCGTCCGGTCACCGGACTAGTCTCGATAGGCTGGCACTCGCTCGACTTGTCCCACACGCAACGCACGCATCCGCGATACAAAAGTAATAGTACCCGGCCCCGCGCCGCCGCGCCGCTCGCTTGACAGCCCTGGCAGATTGAAGCGAGACGGCAGACGGTTATTGTACTATGAACGCTAAGCGCAATGCAAAAGGTTGAAATTAGGTTGTTTAACAGAATAGTAGGTAAATATCTCGGCGATTTCGGGCCGTTTGTGTGGAAGTGAGACAGGCCTGGTCTCGTCTCGTTTCGTTACATTAGTTTCTTCCTTACTTTCTCAACAATTAACAGTCTTAATAACAGTAGGGACGGTTAAAAGTCACCCTTTAAAAAGCGACTACACTAAACTACCTTCGTCTTCTGAAAGACGTCGCAAAGAATATACCAGCGGCCGCCGTTTGTAACAAACTGGCTACGAAGAACAGAGTCTTGTATTCGTAGCTATAACCAATACAGAAGACCATGAGAAAGACAGCGAGTATAGTATTAGCACTGGTTATAGTTGCTGTGGTGTCGAAGTCGTTGAGAGAATTGTAGAGAGGTTGTTGTAAGACACCCGATGCGGCGGTAGCTAAGCTGGCTAACATACACCATACCACGAGGAAACTTTTGTGCGTTGATAGAGTGATGCCTGAAACAGTAATGAAGGAATATTTTTGATGGTCCATTCACCTCTCAACAGTTGGTTTATTTGTCTCAATGGGTTATGAGCGTAAAGGAAGACATATACCTCTTGTGTAATGCACTATCTGCTGTGTTTATACTGGTCCAGTATGCTCTTCCGGACTTCTGTATTTAAAAGCAACTGCCACCGAAATCGATGTAAACGCTTTAGTCTGGTCGCTCAGTAGGTAGACATTTGTATTTAAACTCTTCGCTACTTGTCTCTTTTACTCGCACACTAATATGAATATTACTCACCATAAAAGCCAATAGCGCCGATGAGACAGAACACTGCGTACAATCTGGAGGTTTCGTTGATGGTCTTGGGCAGAGCGATGCATAGAACTATAAAGCAGAGGGCGCCAGCGTGCGCGATGCCTGTCATTGTCGCCACCTGGTGGGGGGGGGGGGTTTATGAATTAATTACATTTTTGTAACTACCCCCTTGGGCCTTGGTCTATATTAGCCATGTACTGACATAGAAATTAATTCCTATTATGTAGATGGTGAAACTACGTTATTTCTGATGGAACAACAAAGAATACTTTATGAATAGTTAATTAGGGAAGTGTCTACTCACCGACCAAATGTTCAAGGCAGGATTCAATTCCCACAACAATGGCGGAAAGATAACTCCCAGAAGTAGCATTGAAAATGTGGTACATAAGTGCAAAAGCGTGTACAAATAGAAGTTTATGTCGCGCAGCATATTTGTGAAGGTTATGAAGTTTTTCTTCATAGACGCAGTCCGTCTGGCCGTCCCTGGAGTCACCTCAGTAGGAAACACGAGGCTCGAAGGTGTATCTACGGTTGTCCCTCGATACAAAGGCTGAGGATTTTGACCTTCCCTGTCAATACTGGCCAGCTCCTGATACCCGCTGACGCGGTTGATATCGAGCGTTCCGAAATCCGACGAAAACCTCGACGGACCGTCGTACATCGTACTGAAATCCGACGAGAAACGATTCGTATCCATGGCAGAGAAATCCGACGAAAATCTGTTCGCTCGGTATTCGACTTCAGGGTCAATAACTTCTTTGGCTCCTCTCTTGGATTTGAAGACAACGATGTCGTTGGCATCGTCCTCGATCGAGACCGCGTTAGCTGGTTCTGGCGTGCTCTGGCTCGGCTGAGGGTTTTGGTTCGAGAAGATCACCTCATCCTCGTCATCTACAGCTCTGATCATGTTGTAGGTGTACCTTATTACTCTCTCTATGTAGACTGGCCGGGTGTAGGTGGCCAGGAACAGGCAGTTCTGCATGAGAAGGGCTCCGTACATCATCACGACTATGTCGCTGCTATACACAGTACACAAGTAGCCTATAATGATTGGCACTATGGCGTTGCCTAGGGTAGGAGCCATTCGGATAAGCCGTTGTACGAGGGTCAGCTTGTCTCTAAAGTAGTGGCTAATGATGACGTCAGTCTGTTGGGCAGTTAGTGCATACCCTGAACCTGAAAGTCATAGAATTTGATGAATTTGCAACGAATTTACATCGCCAACTTAATTTTCGACATCATCTTTATTTAAATCTTTAGCTCTAAACTGATATACCTAAGTGAAGTAGCTTCGATTTTAGTCGATAATGAATGAAACCTGTTTACAAGCTTTCTAAAATAAGTATCAGAGCAATAAGGCGATAAGATTACGATAGAACGTAGCACTTAGGTCCATAAATTGATTTGTGTCTTTTCTTAAGTAAACTGTGACTAACTAGGATGCTAAATTCGCGCTATTAAAAATGGCATGCCTCTTTTCAGATATAACATGAGGTACTGATGATGATGAATAAGAAGTAAGTTTATTGCAAAAACGTGATCATTTGTCTTAGCAATAACACTGCGCCATAAATCCAATATTACTCCATTGTGTTAAATAGGGGTGTCAAAGTTATATTTTTATTACTTCTCATATGGTAACTAGTTTTATAGGAGTAATATTATTTGTTTTGTTGCTATTGAGTATTCTGCGATACCTTATGATTACTTGCTACTTTGCGATAACATTGTAAACCATTACAAAAATTAAAATTTAAAACGTAAGATTTTTTAATAAACAAGTTTTTGACAACCCTAGGTATAGCATTCGGCAATTACTCATAATTCATAAAATTTTATGGTTATTAAAATGCTTACCGACGAAAATTCCTGCAAAGATGTTAATTATGTGGTCATTGCTGTATAGACTAGTGGAGTAACTGGACAGCAGGACCCCAGCTACTGTCATGCAGAGACCAGCCAGGGCTGTGAATCTCGGCATGTTGAACATCTTCACGACGACTCTACACCAGGACTCCAGAAGGAGCTTTATCACGATCATGATCACAGGAACTATAGCCACATCCACGTCCCAAATCTTCATTTTCTCATCTTCATCGTGGTCCTCCTCTCTTATCGACTTCAAGATGATCAGCCCGTATAGAAATAATAAAGGTGGGACTGTGACATTGTAAACGATAGCAGATACGACGATGACCCATCCGTAACCACCATCGGGGGGCGTGGGACCGATTTCTGGCTGCGAGGCCACCACACGGTCTAAATGGAGATCCTCCACTCTACTTTCGCGAGGACGGTGGTTAGAATTACTAGGTTCTTCCATGATTTAGCACAACAAACAAATTCATCACTAAAATGTGTAATGTATTATCTACAAGAAACGTACGTTATCTTATCAAGCATCACTTGTTGTAATCTACTGTTCCACATATTCGAATTCCGCGCTTATGTTCCAACATTGGCTCCAAGTTCCAACACTGTCCTACAATCGTTCAAATTTTTCGTGTTCGCGCAAATCAAGAGCTAATTCTATAGTCTACACTTGGTCTACACTGCGTTTCCCAAAAGTAAAAGAATTGAATTTTAGAGACGAAAATATTATTTTCTTTAGCTTCAACGTAGAAATTAAAAAAGAAACTTTGTTTTCCACAGTTGTTTCCGAACGGCTATAATCCTACAAAATCAAATAATTATTTATATAACTAGTGAGTGACGTCCGAGAAAGAAAAGTAGATCGGTTTGTCGTGAGTGCGAAAGAGATGAATAGTATCTGTCAATATTTAAAAAGCCAAAACCTGTTTGGTCGTATTATATGTTGGAATGTTTGACGTTTGCTGACTGCTGTTGAAAATGAAATTTTAATGAATTTCGTTTGTCCGAACGGCGACGCTTGTATTTCTTATTGGAAAATGATTAAATATCAATAACTCGACGGGAATTTTCGTGACTGAATAATTAATTGTGCCGTAAATTGATGTTACCGAGCGAATGTAGAATGCGCGTGTGCAACTGTGCTTGTGGCATCGGGCATTTAGACTTTAATTGCCCTGATTCCGTGATTTGATTACATGGTGAATTATTGCAGGTTCATAAATAGTACTCATGGGTAATGCGCGGGGGTCTCTCGTGACCGCACACCGCTATAACGATGGAGACTGAATCTGTGAGGTCGGAGATAAGCGGCCGATCCCGCCGTAGCTCGAGACATAGACACAACACCCATCGGAGCACTCGGTATGTTTGTTTTACCACCGCGAGCATTATTCTATTTTAAATTTAGAATACTAATGCTTACATTATGTTATATTTGGCTTTCTGTTGTTGTGTAGTTAATTTGTTTAAATGTAGCCAAGTGCTCGAAAGCTGGTACCATAAATATGTAGCTAATTATTGGTAGTAACTTTGTGGTAAATTTACATCTATTGAAAACTACATAAAGCAAAACAACAAGGGATAACAAGTTTAATAAATTAATATTCCTATTTCAGGAGTACAAAATCACAAAGAAAAGACTGTGTCGATAACACAATGGCACCATTCCAAACTAGTGTTAATATAAACCCTGAAGGTAGGGACGGTCAAGAAGTAATTGAAGTACAAATATTACCACAAGATGAAAATTGGGGGGAAAATACCACCGCTGTTACTGGAAATACATCAGAGGGATCCCAATCTATGGAGGATGTCAGTAACTGGCCTATAGAGTCAGATAAAGGCTTAGGATGTTCAAGATATTTTGGGACTACTGTGGCTTTAGGCCTATGTCTTGTATCCTTCGTAAGCCCACTAGCGATGGTAGTGTTACCCAAAATTGGATTCTTTCCTGGTCTAACTGACAATCAAGCCATACAACCGAGTCAGAGAATACAATTGTTAGCCTGTACGGCGGAATGCAAAGGCATATTACTATCTTTAGCATTTAAGTTAGTCTTATTAGCTATCGGAGTGTGGGCTATATTCTTGAGGCCAAAATATGCTATATTTCCTAGGATATTTGTGTTCAGAGCGATGATGCTTGTGACTTTGGCAGTCTGTACTTTTTCCTATTGGCTATTTTATTTTGTTCAAATAACTGAAGCGACCAAAGCTCTAGCCGTGGGCGAAGAAGCGGTGGACTACAGTTCACTAGTGTCTTACGTCTCAAGTTTTGCTGACAGCTTGTTATTTGTACATTATGCGGCAATTATATTGATAGAGATACGACATTTGGAGCCAGTTTACTATATTAAGATCGTAAGGAGCCCTGACGGAGAAAGTCGATCATATGCTATTGGGCAGCTCAGCATACAACGAGCTGCGGTGTGGGTTCTACAGAAGTATTACACGGAATTCACTATTTACAATCCGTATTTGGAGAAGATACCAATATCTAAATCTCAGAGAAAGGCCCAGTCGAGTATAAAGTTTTATGAAGTGGACTCCAACACTAATGCATCATCCGGACAAGCACGGTCAGTAGTATTAGTTTTTTTAATTGTAATTTTAATTTATTTTGTAATTGAAGTTTTTTGTCAAAAGAGGTAGAGTAAAAGTGTAAGTAAAATATTCAATTTTACTTATATTCTTACTCTATTATTATAATTTGTATAGAGCATAATATGCAGAGAAGATTCCTTGCATAATATTATCTATTCTTTAGTGTTTAGTATTTATAATCCGTCCATCAAAGCCAGAAAAAAATTAAACACAATCAAATACATCACATTAACTTCTTTATTCCAATAATGTGGTAAGTCAACAAATTAGATTTATGAACTTTGGTGGACTAATATTATAAACCTTTCAGATTTACATGCAGTTTTTAAGTATAATTTGCAATAAATACTATATATAATACTGTATATAATACTATATATAAAATTTATTGATATTTCCAGTAGCGGCGGCTCATGTTCGGGCAGCACGCGCCGTCGGGACTCGGGCTCCGCCCACAACGAGCGTTACTACGAGGAGGCGGAGCGCGAGCGCCGCGTGCGCAAGCGGCGCGCCCGCCTACACACCGCCGCTGAGGACGCGTTCGCGCACGTGCGAAGAGTGAGGCTGTCGCATGCTGGAGGTGAGTTTGTTACAGTCTCTATTTTACAAGTTAAACCGCAATAGGCGTAACAACACTGCAGCGGATAACGACACGCTACAGACACATATAGGCTCCGCCCACAACGAGCGCTACTATTAGGAGGCGGAGCGCGAGCACACACCGCCGCTGAGACGCCTTCGCGCACGTGCGAAGAGTGAAGCTGTCGCACGCTGGAGGTAAAAGATTTTGTTGCAGTTCCTTTGCATTCTACTAGTAGGAAAGTCGCACTAGCTGTGACTGCCGATGAAGACGCGTTTGCGCATGTGTGAGACTGTCGTATACTGGAGGTGAGCTTGTTGAAATTCCTGGAGTGTCGCGTCGCCCTGCTGCAGTGTAGTTACGCCTTGTGCAGGCGCACCTTATAAGTTATGGCACAAAACAAAGCACAAAATTGTAACAAGCTTCCTGACTAAAACCTGTTGCATCAGTCTATACTCTAGATTATTGCTCATCATTTATTAAAATATCATGTCGTCTTCCATACAAGTGAAGAACAAAATTAATCCAGACCGATACAAGCGGGACTAAGTAGAAGTCGAAAAGGTCTAATCAGAGTCTAAAAACTTGAGAGGTGTCATTAGGGACACCCGGATGGAACTAAGTTATAAAAAAACGCCATCTAGTTGATGCCCAGGAATACTAACAACGATACTTGTGGAATTGTAATAAAATTTAGTTAAACGTCGCTGTTTGTTCTCAAAAACGCCATCTAGTTGACGCCTAGGAATACTATCAACGCCCTCTGCCCCTACAGCGCAGGAACTAATAAAAATGTGTCGCTATAACTTTTTTACGTCTAGCTCCCTTTCGCAACGCGCGATAAGGAACTTTGTTCCAAAAAGATTTAAGTATACTTTGAAAAGGTCTCAAGAAAGTCTAAAAAGGTCTTACTGCCCCACTCAGAGATATTTAATTGTGATAAACCTTCAATTTAATGAAGAGTTTGATAGATAATGTATGGGGCTTATCTCAAAATCTTCATTTAATTGCAATTAAGTAATGAATGTTCGTCTCTGTGTATTGCAGGTGGCGCACTCGGTCCGCGCGAGGCGGCGCAGGCGGTGTTCCCGTCGCTGGCGCGCGCGCTGCAGAAGTACCTACGGGCCACGAGACAGCAGCCACGACATTCCGCAGACTCGGTCAGTCTTACATTTAAGAACATACCATACTAATACTATTCTATTATTATTATTCATGAGTCACGATCTTTGGTGTCAAAAACCCCATTGAGTAAGATTCAATAGGGTTAAAAAATAATACAAGAAGATGTTAACAAAAATCCAAAATCTTGATTTAAAAACCCCCTTCTCTAAAGGGCCGTAAACTGGTCAAATATTATGGGTAGATCAAGACATGCCATTGGACTCAAATTCGAACAGTCTAAGTGCTTGTTCAGACACAGCGGGAACCGCGCTGTTTGGACCCGCGCAACGATGTCAATACTTGGATATGGCATACGTCATCAAAACTATAGCAATGTTTTTACATGCAAAATGTGTATCGAGAAATCATTGTCGTCCTTTTTTGTCTTACAGTAATAGCATATACTACTTTCTCTTTCACTCATTTTACGCTTTCAATGCATATTTTACGTAATCAATGCATTAAACACGTCCGACTGTCACCGCGTCCTAAGGCACACAGCACACTACTCTCAGATGAGTGAGCTCTCTCATTTCGAGGGTGACACATTTTCGCGCTGACGATTGTATGGAATGCCTCTTCTAAAGGTTATAATTCTATGGACCCGCGCGGTTAAACCGCTCGCAGCTTATTTACGTTGTATTACAGCGTTCACACTTAACCGCTCGGTTTCTGCACGGGAACCGCGCGGTTCCCGCTGTGTCTGAACAAGTGCTAATAGTAGCAATGAATAGGCTACTTGACCTACTTTTTTTCTTCATGCTAATCGCTTCTTAATCATTCATTTTCACCAAAAAAAACTAATATTTTATTTTAAGCAGTAGAAACCCATAAAAATGTTGGTTGAAAAATATGCCTTTTAAATGGCGCCGAAAACACTGTCCGCCATAGTGTGACGTCATATTTTTTGTATTTTATACTTTCTTTAATGAAATTTTTGTGAAAATGTGCTAAACGTACGATTCTAACAGTGCCAAAAAATTTGAAAAGAATTTAGAAATCATTTGTAATGTTGAAAACTTTTGGCCATTTCATTTCCCAACTACAATAAATGGAGATAATATATAAAACTGACGTTTTATTAGAATTATTCAAGAAAATATATTTTAAAAATCTTTCTAGGCTTATTCTATTATTTATGTACCATCGAGGAAATTGATTCCTAGGCAGTTGACGGACCTACGTCATGTGGTCGGCTCATGTCAATTCAATGTTAGCTGTGATCGGTCGGATGGGTTCATAAAGTTAATATACCTAGCGGAATAGAGCAACAATCTCGAGCTGTCAAACGAAACCGAAATTGGTTTACATCTGTGTGTAAAAATATGTGTACGTATACACTTACACAAGCATGATTGAACATGAATTCTATGAGATTAAATTGTCAACGTGCCGATGTACCGACTGGACGTCAAAAAAAGAGTTCTGCTGTCAGGTATCACATTTACCACGCAGTGTTACCGATAGTGACATCTCGCTTGCTCAGGCCTTTGTTTCTCTATTCCGCTAGGTATATTAACTTTATGGATGGGTTTGACTTAACGCGACCAAATTACTTAGGTCTGCCATCTGCCTAGGAATCAACTTCTCTGATAGGTAGTACAAATAAACTTACATAAAACGAGCGCGATAAATAAGAGATATTAAATTACTAGTGTGATGACGTCACATCCAAATCGAAAGTACCGCAAAAGCGTTTTCGTCAGTACAAATTGAAAAATATAAAATCATATTTTCAAATCGACTTTATTTATCAATCATAAGCTTTTATTTGATGATAAGGGTGAAATACGGTTTCGTAGGCCTAGTTCTACTAGAAATATGCATTTGTTCAATGAAATTGAATATAGGTTAAGTAGCCTATTGTTTAACTTGTAAGAAATAAACAAATGACTTGACACGCTACCGCGAAAACTCTTGCAAACATTTATAAAATATTTTTTTTCAATATTTTCAGGTGCTAGCCCACCTCGCCCGCTGTTTATCTCAAGACGCATCGCCTCGAGCATTTCTGGAGCCGTTCTTGATTGAAGGCCCCGTGCTGGCAGCGGAACAGGAGGCCAGGCCAATCCAGTGCTGGTCGCTGATCTCTGACGAGCTGCTGGCTCGACCGCTGGCTGACAACATAGAGTTCCAACTCCGACAAGGGGACATATCACTCATATGCTCCATAAAACAGTTGCCAAAATTCAGCCTGTCCGAGGAGGTTGTTGATCCCAAAAGCAACAGATTCATTTTAAGGCTCAATTCTGAGACGTCAGTCTGACAGGAGGAATACTATGGTGAAGATCAAAGGTTGGTATGACATTTAGGTATAGTTTAGATCGGGTGATTCACAATTGCCATTCGAATCGAATTCGACTTTCCGGCCGCTCATTGGTCAACGCTAGGCGCGGCGCGCTATTATTGGCTGTCGCACATGAAAGTTGTCGATTTGAGTAGAAATACGCATTGTGAATCAGGCTTCTGATTTGATTTAGTTGGAAATATTTATTATACTCATTGGAGATTATAATAATTTTAGTGAACAATAACCAGTCACTTTTACTACACCAGTGTATTTTATTAGTATACCAGTGTTTATTTAGAATATATAGACCAACATCTCCAGGCAGCTTTACTATCACAAGACATAGCCTTATTATCAGCCACTTTTAAAAGACTAGACTGCATTTATACTTGTATGTATTTTATTGTAAATTTTGTGTTGTATTCGAATGGTTCATATTATGCTTCTGTAGTGTAAGTAGTTTATTGATATAACGAGATTTAATTTAACTCATTTAAAATAATATGATATCAAATTATAACAAGTATCTGAGAGTATGTAAATATATTTCTGACTGTAATTTGTGAATCTCAAACACATAATAATAAGATATTATTTTGTACTATTATTTTATGATTTTTGTATAGTATAGCATCATATCATGATGTACTTATAAGCTTCTTGATATTGCTTTACAATTTTTTTCCTCAATTTAAACCGGCGCGGAATGGAACGGAATGGATGCGTCAATTTCGCCTCAGGCGGGAATTCGCTGGAATACTCGAGCATTCCTGCGTCATGAGGACATCCCATTGTTTAGTTTGTATCTTTTACTTGACTAGTTCGCGCTACTTCCTGCGGATTCCATAGACTGCACCGGAGAATTCCGCGGAAGTCGCGCGTCAATTTTTAGGCTCGCACTTAATTTGTGTGTTACACTGTTGATATAAAGTTCATTATTCTATGTACAGTTTCGTTGCAAAAAGTCGCTTCCGTTCCATTCCGCGGCGGTATAAATTGAGCCTTAGATATTGTACTGTAATTTGCTTAGACTACATTAGAAGAATAATAAGCGCCTTAAGATATTTAGAATATTTAATCACAATTATATCATAGTAAGTAGAATAATGTTTAGATATAAAATATATTCATGTTATGACGCTAAAAAGCATGAACGAAACATATTTAGATTCATATTTTTATAAATATTTTATAACAACAATATTTAAATCCATACTCTTAAAAACTTAATTTACGTTAAAAACTTAATTAATGAACAAAGTTGTTTAAAGTACGAAATGCATTTTGAAAATTTGAATTTATTCCATTTTATTAAAGTTTTTTTAATAGCAGAGTTCAAGTGACCAAAGATTGTAAAATAGTGCTTAAATATGTAATCATCATAACATATCGAGATGTGTACGTAAAGTGTATCAGAGATGTAATGCTTTGGCTGTATAGGTAAATTATTTATTGCCTGCATTATTACTGCCTAACATAATATGAAGTGTACTAGAATATTTACGTTAAGTTTATAGCGAATTATCAATACAAATGTAAAAATTGAGCAATTCAAAACAACACCATAAAACCTCCTCCAGTTTTTCGTATGAATGAAATAGAAGGTATTCTAATGTTATGAATGTTTGTTGTTGGTAACATTAGACATTTGTGCACATGACTCCCTTTTAACTAAGACATACTTAAGCAAATTTTTACAATGCTTCACGCGCACAAAAATAATATTTGTGCAATAAATGGTTAGTGATGAGTAAAAAATAAAATAACTCGTACATTATAAGTTTCATAAATCAATCTAATTCTAATCTTGATTTAAAGTTTAATATTTCATGACTATTTTAAATACTTATAAGATCTGATGTTGCCCACCATAATAAGATTAAAATAAACTACTGACATATATAATTTCAATCTTTCGTAGATTTGACTTGCCCTTGTGTTTTTTTTTTTTCAATAATTGGGCGGCGATGTCACTGACTGAATTGTATCCTAATGCTCAAATGCCATTGTAAAATGCTTGTGCCTGTAAAATTTATAGATGATAATTCATAAGAAATGTGTTACTGATATCAAAATTACAATGTTACATCAACTACAATGTTCAATATGAACATTACTAAAATTTCGAAATGTCAAAAAGCTGGGTAGAACATAAAGTTAATATACCTAGCGGAATAGAGCAACAATCTCGAGCTGTCAAACGAAACCGAAATTGGTTTACATCTGTGTGTAAAAATAATTGTACGTATACACTTACACAAGCATGATTGAACATGAATTCTATGAGATTAAATTGTCAACGTGCCGATAAGTGCAGACTGGACGTCAAAAAAAAAAGAGTTCTGCTGTCATGTATCACACGTCTCTTTTTACCACGCAGTGTTACTGATAGTGACATCTCTCTTGCTCAGGCATTTGTTTCTCTATTCCGCTAGGTATATTAACTCTATGGGGTAAAAACATTTTCATGGTAAAGCGCCATCTATCAAATATTTATTAACTTTGAATTCTTTAGCGAACCTGTGTAAGCGAGCAATACAAATAAGTGGGTAAATGACCATCATAATCGAAAGCTCATGCACGGAATTCTACTTGCTCTGCAACCACACTATAGTTGATGTAACATTTAGTTTAATATAGTCTCAATAAGTAGTACAATAGTATTACTGAACTAGTCTAAGAAGGATTTGAATGTTTACTTAATACATTATACAATATGGAAGCACAAGCGACGCGTATCGAGTTTTAGCACAAGATTTTTGTAAAAGACACTTTTGTATTTTATAAATATATAAAGTGATTATATGTATATTGTTTCATTTGTGGACGCTCATAATAATATAAAAGACATTAAATAGAAAAAAAAACTTTATTTTGTAAATAAATTCTTAAATACAATAACAACAAAAATCACAGATAGAAAATATAAGAATGAGGCCACACTGCTCCAGCTGTGCGTTGCGTCGTTGAAATAACGCATTGTACGCCACATAGCTGCCTTGCGGCAACGCACTTTAATGATAAATAAAATAAATAAATACAGTACAATTTCGTGACAGCGAAAAGCGATCCGTCCCACAGGTTATTGGTCAGTCGTTCCAACGTAACGCATTAATGTGGCATAATGTCATAAAATATGCTACCTATATAAAAAACCCTTACTTAAAAAAATATTAAAATTTAAATGCATAAGCTGTAAAATGTTTTGTCCTTGTCTGTTACTTTGGAAAATATGTCTAAAGAGAAAGACAAAACATTATAAAGAGTATCCATTGTGTAACAATTTTTAAGCTATTGCATAGCTATTATCTTGGGCTTTGAGCGCGGCGACCGAATCAAGAAATTCCGTAACGAAAAAAACCTAACACTCCGGCAAAGCAGTGCGGCGTTGCCGAACCGCTGTGCCGGTGTGTGGGTTGGTCGTATGCTAATTGTAATTTCATAAATCAATAAAAATACTATGCAATAGCCTTACCGCGGCAGTCCCCGAGTGCCACACGTATTTATTTTTATTAGTAAAGAGAAATAAGACTTCCAGTGTTGCGACGACCCAACGTAAAGGAGCAATATATGGCTTCACTTACAAAAATAACTTAAGAGCCTACTGTCAAAACGCTAGCCCCGCCTACACACACCGCTATCCTTCAATCGTGATACAATGATTCCATGAATCGTGCTCCCGGGCAATATGCTTTACGCTGCAGCTAATAGTGAACAATATCGCGTAACAACGTCGTAAGTCCTAAAATGTTTTTGATGATTGAAATTAAATACAATACTAATATTTCCTTTAGCTATTATTTTATAAAGTGTGTGATTGTAGTAGTGCAAGTTATTTAATGATAGTAACTCAATAAGTGTAACAGATATTTGTTGAAAAGCCCAGAAAGTTCATAATTTCAAAAAATAAAACTATCGAGTCAAAATGAGTGAATCGTGTTTTTGGTTAGCCAAATATCAGATAAATATACAATGATTAAATAAATCTCAATTTCATTTGAGTCAATCGTCTTCCGGGATCGTAATTATTATTAGAAAACACAGCAAAATTTGACAGCCCGCTCTTAATCATCTCTAATACTGACCATCGCTGGTAGAACAGTATACTCTGCTGAAGGCAGCTGTATGTTCCCATAGTAATTTAGCCTTGTGGTATACTTAGGTACAGTGAATATGCAGAACGCTACAGCTGTAAGTGTTAGTAGGCAGGTAACGGCAGCTATAGTGAAGCCAACGTGTTTGCTCTTGATTCCGCACACGAAGTATTTTGTGTCTATATCGAGTACTCGACCGTTGAAAAAAGGTTTCGGTGTGAAGCATCTGAAAGTAATGGTAGTTTACTATTAGATTGATATTAGGGTAGATGGCCTACGTGATTTGGTCGGATTATGGCAAGCTCAGCTGATAAAATCACCACTAATATTCACTTGACGGATTATAATATCAAGACTAGCCAATTAATCATCACATAATATTATATTGACTTGACTTAACCCGACCGAATGACATGGAGTAAGCCTTTGTAAATCGTTACTTGCGTTAAACTTTCAGTGCTTCGTATATTTTGTAAACACAATTCCTTATCTCTTAACAGACACAGACAATAGATTATAATATTTACTGTAAATAACTTGGGATTACCCAAAAGATAAATAACTTTATGGGTGGTAAACCAAATTTGCTAATCATTCTCAACAATCTTTATTTTTGCATGGAAATAACACATGATGTTAGAGAAACCTTATTATTATTACCGACATATCTAAAAACTATTAAAAAATATTAGCTCATATTTACCTCATATGCTCGTAGTCTCGAGCGGGTATTTGCAGCTGTTTGATCCAAACCAAGTGACAGTCGCATCGCCAAAAATTCCCTTGCAAGTCCAAATGTAATAACTGCCCAAACGGTGCAAGTAGCTTCTCATCCAAAGTGTGCAGTCTTGAACTTTTCAAGGACAACCTTTCTAAGGCAAAATCGTCAGCATCATCTAAAACTTTTCCTCCAAAAGCCATTTCACTGAATACAGTTAGATTAAAATTTCGTTCCAACTCCAAAGTAGTCAGAGCTTGTAGATTTGCAAACGTGTATTCCTCGATTTCTTTGATCCATAGATTGTTCAATTTCAACTCCTTTAGTGCGACTAAATCGTCGAAATCTTCGCTCGATATCTCTTCAATAGGATTTTCGGATAGATCTAAATACTCCAACGTAAACGGTAGTTCAAAAATATCTTTAATATTGTTATTTGATATAACTAGCTTCCTCAAATTATACGCGTCGACGAAAAAGTTTTCATGTACTTTGTTCAAGTTTATTCCGCTTATAGATAGGAAAGCTATTTTGTTTGTTAACCCATATCCATTTCTGTCAAATAAATTCTTGTTTTCTAGACTTGGGCCCAAATTGTTATTATCCAGTAATATTTCTTTCAGTTCGGCTAAATTGTGGAACTTAATATTTTCAAATGTTGTAAATTTATTATTCGCTAAATTTAAATACTCCAATTTGTTAATATTTTTAAACACATCAAGTGTTTCAAAATTATTGTCACTTAAATCTAGCCTTCTAAGTTCAGGTAGTCGAAAGGAATTACCCTGAATAGTACTTATTCTGTTTCTACTAAGTATCAACTCTGTTAGCGAGTTAGATTTTAACAACTCAGTCGGTACAATTTTTGTTAAGTTATTTCTTGATAGATCTAGCGAGTGAACACCTATAGGAAGACTATAGTCCTTATCCAGAACTCTATTATCATAAGAACACACCACCGTCTCACTGAAATCCATATCTGTTTTGACGTTACACACACAGGAGCTAGAATCACACACATTAACACTTTCAACCCTATTACTATACGCCATAAAGGCTAGAATAACTATCCATAACATGTTTAACACCTTTTTGTAACTTTTTGGCTTTTTATAAAACAATCATAACTTTTTTCCCCTATGTTCTGTTCAATGTTTATATCGCGACTGTTTCTTATCACTTATTATCAGATATCGCGTCATATCAGTGATATAGTTTGTCGGACATTTCACACTGTTTGCCTTGGTGAATGGTGATGAAATGTCTATGTTCGAGATTACATACATTTCGACCTTATTGAGAGGCAATAAAGTCCAATATTGTTACAACAACGGAGATTTTGCATTGTATAATAAATGTATTGTACTAGTATGTAATATATTTAGCATAATATGACTAGTATGACTAGTGTCACGACTAGAGGCATTGCTTTGTTATGAGCGAGTAATGAATGGAGTTTTAAACTTTATTAGCATTTGTTATCTAGTGCATGGTCTGGTGAATTTATATAGATACAGAAAATGAGGTCGTTTGTTTTTGGGAAACCAGCTGTAGAATGGACTTTTTAATGGTGGCTATGTTGAGACTTTCTCCCATGCCCTTTCAGTGCGGAAATTTACACCTAACCATAATGGGAAAGAAGATAAGCTTTAGTAAGAAAAATAATAGTTATATTGAATTTTCGCTAATGAGTGGCATTATTATTAAATAAGTTAATAAGATTAACTAGAGTTTACCTAATTATAACTAAGCATTTGAAAGAAACTGTTTCTCTGTTTTAACAATACTTTAATTATTACAACCTTAATTAAAAATACATAAAGTTTTGTATAATAAACTTACAAAATAATCACCACTCACATAGTCTGTTTCTTCACACACTTTAACACTGAAGTTAATGCTAGAACCTGCTTCTGGTCGCCTGCGCATTGCCTTTGACGGTCGGGTCTTCGTGTGCCTGAAATTATATCATTTCAATTACCTTTGAAATATTTTTCAGCGTAAGATATACCCGGATCATGACTGGCAATAACAGTAGGGCGTAGTTTTTGAACAACTTTCGCGACATTCGTTAAACAAAAAGTGACACAAAAGTTCGTCTATAAGACGAAGACATTTTGGGTAAGATCCTAAATACAACCCAGTTTTCATGATCTCATCTCGGCTCATGTCGTCAAGAATCGACGCGATGATGTTGACTGGTTCCGATAGGTTTAGGCCAGTGCATTGACATCTAACATGACTTTGTTGGGGTGTCATTATTGTAAACGTGACACTTGTCTCAACAATACAATATGGCGTCGGAAACATAACGTCATGAGCAAAGGCCAGTATACTGGGTTAATTTCGGAACTTACGCTATGATTTTTGCCACGCGCTAATTATTGCTTGTAGTAGTGTATAATCTACATAATATCTGTCTGGGTTTTATTTTGGAAAAAGTGTTATGTGTGTGTGTGTATGTCGCTCATGACTATTAAGAATGTCGGATGTGAAAAACAACAACTTTGCAGGAGAGCGATGCAAAGTCTAAATTGTACATAGTTATCTTAGCAACATACGACATTTTTAATGTAGCTATTTCAGAAACTATGCATAATATAGATTTTTTCTTTTCAGCTCATGATAGCCTTGGTTACTAAGACATATTTTATGAAACAAAAAAAAAGTCGATTTTGCACATCCGAGATTGTTAATAGGTGTGTGTGTGTGTGTCTGTGTGTGTGTGTTTGTGTGTGTGTGAGTGTGTGCACCTTGACGACGAGCGACAGCCGCGGGCCGGTGCGCCAGACGCGGCCGCGCTGGTCGACGAAGGCGGCGGCGGCGGCGACGGTGTACAGCCCCGCCGCGCTCACGCCGACCAGCTGCGACGCGCAGAAGTAGTCGCGGATCGGCGTGACGGTTTGGACTGCTGTCAGCACGGGCGCGCATGATTCCACGGACTGTAACATAAAACACATTTTTGCACACCATAATAATTGATAAGATATAAGAATAGCATAACAAAATATAGGAGTAGTTTTGTCTATGGGGCTTTTCCGAAAAAGGCCAGAGTAACTGTGGCTATAAACGCAATTTAATTGGCTACACAAACGTCAACCGGTTGCAGCAAATAACGATGATTTTACAAAGTAGGTTGCAAAATACCAAGATATTTCATCGCTATTTTTTTACTTGTTCGATAATTGTTAAAGAATAAGCTCAAGGCATGTAATTACTTAATTATATTTTCGTTCCAACGTATAATAAACATACCTTTTCATTAGATCTCGGATGTGGAGTGGCAGTCACTGTAATCTGTACACCTTTTACTTCACGAGCTGGCTTCTTGTTCCTGTTAGAAAGATTTATATTTTAGAAAAAAAATATATCTGTAAAAAAACTTAAAGTTACTTAACTCATGACAGAGTTATCGTGATAATTTGATTTGATTTTGTTAAATATCTTACTATGTCCTCTCTTACAAGCTTAGACTCACTTTATTTGATTGCATACAGCAGTGGTCGACAAACTTTTCGCAGGTAAGGGCCATCACCAATATGAATAATACAATACATTCACGACTATTTTTTTTTTTTTTACGGGCTTTGGCCCACCACACATTCCCACCACTGTATCTCCTGTGTCGCCAGGATCGACAGCGGTATCCAACCACGAAAACCCTTTGATATGATCTCAGGGAGCCCGAGGGACATGCTAAAGCTGTCTTGGGACCCGCAACGAATTTAATCAGAAGAAGACAGGAGGAGTGGGAAGTGTGTGTCTCCGCAAGACTATATGACACTATACACACGACTCACGAGTATACAGAATATGCACTAGAAATCACAATTAAACGTACTTAGCCCCAGCCGGCGGCGGCAGTACCACTCCTTCTAGCTTCAACGCCAGTTTATGTGCAACAGGCAGCGCCGCCGCATGGTCTACACCGGCGCGCGGGGCCGGCGTCAACGCCAGGCGGCAGAGGGGCCCTCCTGAACCTGACCATACACCACGTAGCCACGCGGCGCCACGACACGCCGCGCGGACCGCAGCTAGCACCGCCTCTGCGTGCTGAAAATAAAAAGTTAGTAAGAATTTAATATTACTAACCTTTGAGCCGCCACACGCCACAGAGGCCGTCAAATGTTGTAGACAGTTTTATGCTTTAAGCTCACCCTATGCGAAATCCCCGGTGTAGTAGTGGGGTTATCGAACAGCTTGCTCGATATATCCGCTATCTTCTTAGAGGGAGTCAGAGCTATGATCTCCTCTAAGTTAGCCGGGGTGAGGTCCTGAGTGATGAGCTCGCTCTTCTCCTGTTGGCTGGAGGTGATGCGGTCCAGGAACTGAGATAGCTGCGCGTATGTGTGCTGTGAACTGGGTGGGGTTGAGGAAATGTATTGTTAGAGTTGATTAATAGGCAGGTCGCCTATGTAATTTGGTAGCGTTTTGTCGAACCTATCACCGATCACGACTAACATTGAATTGACGTTACCCGACTAAATGGCGGTTCTTGGCAATTGCAATTTCTTCAGTTAGTAAATCGCAACTCTGTTGCGCATAGTTTCTCTGCGAGAACCGTACATTTACCCGGGGTAAAAAGTATCCTACTTCCTTTCCCGGGCCTCAAGCTATTTCCATACCAAATTAAATCTGAATCAGCGTGAAGAGGTAACAGACAGACACACTTTCGCATTTACAATATTAGTATGGATATGGATAAGTATAGATGTGTATATATAATAATTTTAATTGAATTTGAACATGTAATAAAGGATACATATGCAACAATCTGAGCGTACTATCATCCGCGTAGAACGCCGTCTGTGCGATATCGGCGTATCGCTGCGCCGCGGCCGCCAGCGCGCGCGCCGCCCCGCGCAGCGCCTCGCAACACGCACCCGCTTTGGCGGCCGGGTCGCGGGCAGCCTGAAACAATGTTTATTTGCAATATTCTAGTCACAATAAGATGGTATAATGTGAAATAGCAATCATATTTTGTGGGATATATCTCGTCGATAATACACAATACATGGCAATAAAAACGATACGGTTTAAACTATCTTAATGCGATTTAAAGCCTAGCTTAGTGGAGTGACTCACAATTCCTTACACTTACACCTGATGATGATTTATTTCGAAACCGGACGTGTAAATTTGTTAAAATCTATAATAATTTCTTAATATAGTGGAAAAAGTGCAAGAAAAATTGTGTCTTATAAGTGTACTCAAAATTCCATTTAACTCAGATTCGAAAACTTACTTATAAACGCATGAAACTTGTCGAATCGAAATAGTGAATCAGAAATATAAAAGACCTTACAATACTGCAGAATGTTTACGAAAGCAAATTGTAATATCAATAATATGAACAAGAGCTTAAATTAACCGCAGCATTATGTAGTGTTGCTGTAATAAAACATTAACATACAAAATACAACATTTTTATACAAATATAAAAAATAATAAACCCATTTATTACCTGAGCGTGCGCTAGCGCGATCGCGGGCGGCGGCTGCGTACACAACGCTCTGGCTGCGGCGGCCGCTCGCGCCAGTGCCGCCAAACCTGCGGCCCTTGCTGCGGCCCAGGCGGGCGCGAGCGCGAGGCAGGCGCCGCAGCCGCTGCAGTTGGAGCAGGCGCCGCCGCCGTTCGTGCCGCCGTCGCCGAACGTCGCCCAACCCGCGCTGGCTGCTTCGAGACCCGATATACCTGGGAATAAAAGTAATACAACATTTAGTTATTTACTGTTGTTATTGAAAGCTGTTGGTCTTCTAGTAAGTTAAGCTCAATTATATATAGAGCTTTTAATTAAAAGACATTAACACAGTCAATAAGCTATAGTTTGTCCTTTTCTATCCAGCATCTTTTTAACGCATAAGCCATAGACAAATCATAATAGAAAGTATTCATTGTATGAATATTTTTGATAGTAAGGTTAAAAAGGGGGTTAAAAGGCAGTGGTTGCCGTCCCCATCGCGAGGCCCCGGGCGGAAGGTCTTTGCGAGGCCCTTTGCCTTACAAAAAATACCTTGCGAGGCCCCTGCAAGAGTGAGGCCTCGGGCGATTGCCCTGTTCGCCACCCCCCCAGGGCCGCCACTTTTAAAAGGCTAGTTTATTATACCTTCCTCGAGCAGCTGGGCATCAGCGGCGGCGGCTCTGTGCAGCGCCCACAGCCAGCGCTGTGCGGCCTCGCTCGGCGCCGCCGCCGCCAGCTCTCGCAGCAAACCCGCCGCCACGCGATAGTGACCGTATCTGGGGTAAAATAGTGTAATAAATAACAAAAGCAAAAATGTTCCGCAAACCACAATATCTCCTTAGATTCCTCTCGAGTTTAAGGGAATCCCTGGCTTGTTAATATTATTGATTTTAGTATGTTACATACTACTCAATACATTACAGGTATTAACACAATATTCTAATATCGTGCACACTGTTCGCTGTACTCTAATGTGCATGTATGTATGCACACTACCTCTCTCTTTCTAACAGTCAAGTCCAGTCCAGTATTTCTCATGATTTCAGACAATCTCGCTCGTTGATTCAGTTGGTTAACGCGTTGACGCTAACAGCCTGAGTTTTGATCTATGTCTGTGGTTACGGATATGTACAGCTTGGCAAAAAAGAGTCTGACGCGGTGACAGCTGGAACTAAAAAATTTTATTTATGGCAACCTTACAGTACTTGTCAACACCAGCACATAATGTGTCAAAAGTGCGTTCAAGCGTAGCGTAGGGTTGCCTGCAATATAAGAAAAGCGCCCTCATTTAATCCACACTCTTTTTTGCCAAGCTGTATTTAATATGACGTGTATAATTCGGTAAAAATTCCCCCATAGCACAGGCTGCGCCTAGTTTGGGGGACTGCCACTTTTTAAAAACATTGTAAATTAATTTATGACAATAAAGATTTGTATTTTTTAAATACAAATACAAATCTTTATTGTCATAAAATTACAATAAAAACATTAAATATCTGTAATCTGTATAACATAAAAGCAGTGAATATATTTCCGTTTTTGGTAACCGTAACACAAGATCTTCGATTTACCACGGGGTCCGACTGATGTGGCAAGTGCCCATAATTATTATTTTCTCTATTCTACTCACCTCAAAGCAGCTCTAGCGACTCTGTACCGCGTCCAGCCGTCAGCGGGGGCAACGGCCGCAGCCAGCCGCGCCTCCCACCCTCTATGGGCGGTGCGTGTTAGTGCCGCCCCTGCCCGCTCTTGCAGTAGCGCGGTGCAGATTAACACTAGTAGCGTGCCGTCGTAGCTTGGGTCGGCACACGCTGAGCTATAAACGATAATCATGATTTTAATCAAAACTTTATAAATCAAATATAAATCAAAACGGTTCAAATCAAACGGTGTATTTTTATCCAACCAAAATGATTAAAAATGAGACCAGCCATTTCTTTGAGCTCGAACTGGTCTCGGTCACGCTTCCGCGTGTCTAGATAAAAGCTTATATTAAACCGTAAATACATTGAAAATAGTGAAAGAAAATTGTGTTTTATTTGTGTTACCTGTTTATTTTATTTGTAAGGAAGACTTACAGTTCATTTAAATTAAGATAAAAGTGAGATAAAGTTACAATTTAGAACCAATTACAAGTCTTCACATGTGAATTACTTTATGCTCACTTAAGACTACTTATTAATCTAAAGAATTATGCGAACAACAAGATGTAAATTTACAACGGTGGTACTAAGGTGACATTAATTTGGGAAGGATTTGAAATAAATATTTGCTAAATGTTGTCTTGTATTTTTAGCACTGGTGCAAAAAATGTCATCATTATTGTTTTAGTTAATTCATTGAGGGACGCACACGATCTGGGAAAGAAAAAGTTAGCTCGGAATCTAGTGTGAGATAGTGGGACGTGAAGGGTGTTAATGTAGCGAGGATGCGTATTGTTGGGGACCTTAAGGTTTAATTTAGCAAGCAGTGAGGGACAGTTTATGGAACTATTGGCGATATTGATAAGGTAGGTAACAACACAGATATTTCTTCTAAGAGCGAGTGGAAGCAGATGGAGGTGGCTGCATAGGTTGTCATAGCTATAATTTTGGTAAGTATTTAGTTTAAATCTATATTTTAATAATCTCATTAGTTTTTTTTGCAATTTTTCAATTTGATTTATATAATATTCATATTGTGGGTTCCATATCTGGGATGCGTATTCTAAATTACTCCTTACTAGGGCACAGTACAGAACTTTAATTGATTTAAGACGAGAGAAATCTTTAGTTGACCTTATTAGAAATCCAAGCATTTTTGAGGCTTTGCTTACAATAGTTTGAATATGCTTGTCGAATAAGAGTTTATCATCTCATATAACTCACCGGTCGCGAACATTGGTCCCACAATACGTGGGAGAGCCATGCTTCGGCACGAATGGGCTGGCTCGACCGGAGAAATACCACGTTCTCACAGAAAACCGGCGTGAAACAGCGCTTGCGCTGTGTTTCGCCGAGTGAGTGAGTTTACCGGAGGCCCAATTCCCTTCCCTTCCCATCCCTACCCTCCCCTATTACTCTATTCCCTCTTAAAAGGCCGGCAACGCACTTGCAGCTCTTCTGATGCTGCGAGTGTCCATGGGCGACGGAAGTTGCTTTCCATCAGGTGACCCGTTTGCTCGTTTGCCCCCTTATTTCATTTAAAAAAACCTGTTGTAGTAGCTGGTTTTTAATTTTATAGCTAGATTAAAAATTTGTTACGCTTGCGTGTAAAAGAAATAAAACAACATTTGGATACATTTAGGTCCAGAGAGTTGTCTGCACAGTAACGGTCTAGTCTTAGCAAGTCCTCTTGAAGCAGCATTTGGACCGAAAGGTTATTAACAACTTTAAAGATTTTCATGTCAACCGCGAATAATAAAAAATTTGAATTATGAAAGCAGCTATCTACAGTGTGTAACAAAAATAAGTGATAATACTTTAGGGTGTGTACGTGTTTCTTGTAGAGAGTTTACTGTGAAAGTAGCAGCGCTGAAAGACGAAATTTTTTTTGACTTTTGTATGGGCTAGGGCCCGAGCGTCACGAGTTTCCCCATACAAAAGTAAAAAAAAAAATTTCGTCTTTCAGCGCTGCTACTTTCACAGTGAACTCTCTACAAGGAACACCTACACACCCTAAAGTATTATCACTTATTTTTGTTACACCCTGTAGATCCTGTATGAAGATAATAAAAAGTAATGGCCCAAGCAGGGATCCTTGGGGGACTCCAGAGTAGATCTGGCGCCATGTTGAAGATTATCCATTAACAACAACTGACTGTAACCTATTACTTATATATGAGGTAAACCATTGAAGTAAGTTAGTTACCCTTTATACCCGCTCTAGATAACTTTGATAATAGTTTAAGGTGGTCTATTCTATTAAAAGCTTTGCTGTAGTCAGTGTCTACAGCATCGACTTGCTCTTGGTTGTCCATTCGTTCAGATACAAAATCAGTAAATAGGATGAGGTTTGATATTGTTGATCTACCTTTAATGAATCCGTGCTGTTGTTGGCTGAGTTGTGAACTTAATGCTGGATAAAGTTAATTGTAGACAATTCGTTCTAGAACCTTAGCCAATACACAAATGTATTGGCTAAGTTTCTAGAATGCTAGCTTGGAAATAGGCCGATAATTTTCAATCAAGTGCTTAGCACCTTTTTTATGGATTGGTGTTATAAAGGCCGATTTCCAAACCTTGGGTACGGTACCGGTTTCCAATGATTTGCAAAATAGTAAAAATATTATCCCACCTTAAACTATTATCAAAGTTATCTATCTATCTATATATATCTATATATCTAGAGCCGGTATAAAGGGTAAGATAGAGATTTCGCACAGCGAACAAACAATAATGGTGGTAGATTATCCAGGCCAGCAGATTTATTAATATCTAATTATTTAAGTAGTTCGTAAATTTGTGTTTTGACCAAAACAATATTTCCGATGTCAGCGTCGGTAGATGTAGTGACCTGTGCGGCGGATATATTGGCATCACAATAGTCAGACCCATTAAAAGTAGTGTTCAGGAAGTTAGATGAAAAGTAGGAGGCAAATAGTTCGCAAATACCGGACCCACAATCACTCGTTTGCTGCTGGTATGACATCGACGCTGGCATACCACTGCTACTAGACTTGTTTTTAATGACTGAATGTTTAGCAAGACTTTTCATAAAGAACCTACAGTCCGATCGATACCATAAAATATAAAGGTTATGTACCCACCTAGCCTCCTGCAACGCAGTCAGCAAGTGTGGTAAGGCCGGAGCGCAATGTCCTGGGCCCAACGCTCCGAGGGCAGCTAGGGCCTCCAACAGGGCCTTCTGGCGCTCCGCCCCCTCCGCAGGCCCTAACGCCAGGCCAACTACTGTGGCAGTCCGACCCGCGTATAGATCCGGCTTGGCTGTGCTTAGTTGGACCTGGAAAATGGAAATAAATTTTATTAATTATTAATATATGTTGACTTGTTTGGGCTGGTATATTTGATCTATATCATGTATGTAAGCTTTATGTTTAGTTTATATAATAATTTACGTTAAACCTTATTTATATATTTAATTATCTCGGTAAATGTTTTGATTTCCGGGAGATCGACTCTAGTGATACAATTGTATAGAATACATCCGTTCGGGGAAAAAGAAGGCAGATGCCGTTGACGTACTGAAAAGATGGCAGGCTTAAATCAATCTTCAAGAAACACAAAAGTCTTACATGCATGATTATGAAATATTAACAGCGTTTTGTACGTAATATAAAACTAATAAAGAGTTTGAAACATAAGTATTGAATTCCTTGATTATATTATGTATTCGTTTTATAAATTTCCCTAGTTTAGATGTTTAATATTCTACTTTCAGGGTTTCCAAACTAAGGAACAATCTCGAAAATGTCTCAGAAATGACAGTTGTGGTGTAAAACAATGTTAGTGGAATAAGACCCGTATAAAACTTTTGGAGGCCATGTAACAACTCACCAAACACCGTAGCGCAGTCCTCAGCGGTTTGATGGTATTGGTCTGTCCCGGGAAGCCGGTCGCCACCACCAGCGACTCCAGCGCCAGCATGAGATCCCCGCCCACTGCCGGCAGACCTTCCTCGTAACTGTTAAATAATAAATAAATAAAAATTGTTATATTTCGGAATAAATTTGAAACAAATGTTTTCAGAAAGTCTACATGATGCCTACCACCGGTTCGGGAACTAACCCGGCGAGAAGAACCGGCGTAAGAAACTTGCAAATGTTGTGGACAATAGTAACTATATTATAAAAATGAATAAGATAAACTAAAAGTAGGTCATAAAGATAAATAAGTAGGACTAAAACAAAAGGAATTTTAATTATAATCCATATTAATATAATAAATGCGAAAGTGTATTTGTCTGTCTGTTACCTCTTCAGCGAACTGCTGAATCGATTTTGCAGATATTTGGCATGGAGATATTTATAGAGAGATAGAGTGTCCCGGGAAAGGACATAGGATAGTTTTTATCTGGAAAAATGTACGGTTCCCGCGCGATAAACGCGCAACGGAGTTGCGGGCGTCGGGCGCGCAACGGAGAAAGGTTGTAAGCAACTTCCAGTGATTTGATTCCTGACATAGACTAGAGTTTTGAATCGGGGTTCTTTTAAATTTCTTACCAATGCACAACGATTCTAGTCAGCACGAGCGCGGCAATGGCGGCGCGGTCGAGGCGCACGCTGAGCGCCGCGTCGCAGCAGAACTGACGCAGGGCTCCGCACGCGTCCCCCGCACCCCCCGCACCGCCAGCAGCCGCACAGACTGCCGGGCAGCGGACTAGGATCTATGATAATAAAATTTAGGCTCTTAGCTATCGGAAGAGTACATAATAATATAAAAATTTGTAATGAAAATAAAAAGATAATAATATTATCATTTGACACACTCAGACCAAATGAAAAGTCTTTTTAAGTATTTTTAAATAAAAAATACTTTTTACTTGGTCTTAGCTGACACATTAAAATAACGAAGTCACAATATGAATATCGCATCGTTGCAACGGAATAAAGGTGCCCATACACGGGACAATTATCGTGACGATTTGTCGCCTCGATGTTAAAATCGAACGAGTAATTGTACGTGTGTAGCAATATCGCAAACGATTTTATGGTCAAAAGATCGATTGGACGATTTTCTTGACGATCGATCGAAACGACAAATTGTCCCGTGTATGGGCACCTTAACACATTGTATGCGGCTACACCACTGACCTCCATTATACAAGTACGCTGGACTAATGATACCCTTTGAAATGACAGCTATTTTTTGTGCCTATTTGAAGCGGAATCAGCTCCCCCGATGGGAGGGATAGGAACTAAATTTGACCAGTGACCAAATATATTTGTCTATGATTTGACGTAAAAATGACGTTTGAAAGTCGCCATATTGGCGCTGATAACAGTAGTGGGAGTATTTGGAACTAATACTAGTGATGACAACCAATAACGATTAAGCGGCCATTTGCAAGTTACGTCAAATTTAGTTCTCTTCCCGCTCACTGGGGGCGCTGATTCCGCTTCAAATAGGCACAAAAAAAAAGTGGGTATCATAGGTCCAGCGTACTTGTATAATGGAGGTCAGTGGGCTACACCGATGACAAGCATGTGTATGTATGTAAGTGCCAGCGCGCCGCACCGCTATTTAAATAAATCGTTACACACATTTGCTTGTAAACCACGCGTTCGGGCGGGCGCATACTAATCCATCTTCAGAGGGTGACAGTACTGAGCATTCCCTACTATTTCATCTCCTGTCCGTCGCGTCGTTACGACATAATACCGCATCCGACGACCCCGCGTAACATAGCGCTAATTTCGCAACATCATCAATATTAAATGGCCCGTATAAATAGTCAGTACTTAGATGCGACCCGGTCTCAAGACGCGGTTCGGCTCTGTGATTGGTCCAAATTTTGACAGCCAACCAATCACAGAGCCTGAACCGTGTCTTGAGACCGAGATGCATCTTGAGTACTGACTATTTATACGGGCCTAAAATATATATGTAACACGTCGTGTTGTTTTTTGGCAAATGTACTATTCATTAATTTAAGCTAGTGGGTGATTAAGCTGTTATTTCAATCCAAAGCCTTATAAAATCCAATTTATTATGCTGAACTCTACCTGCATAACCTGGAGACACAGCATCACATGCTCATCAGTGTCGGCGGCAGCTCGGACGAGGTCTCGTATGCTGTCGGAGGACCAGAGCGCCGCGTGCTCCGCAAGCCGCCGGAGCCCTAGCAGGGCGGAGCGCCGGACGGCCGAGCGAGGGTCGTTCATCGCTAGACTGAGAAGGAGCTCCACCTGAAATGGTGCATGTCTCAATGAGGGTTTTCGATATATTATTTGTCACCAGAGGGACGTCTTTCGAGTAAAATGTCTTCTTATTCTTATTTAATGGCACCCAAAGATGCAGGGTTGCACCACTCTGCTAAAGTGCGCGCACGATAACTTTGCGCGCGGCTGAAATCGGAACCAATAGTCGGGCCGCCACGTTTACATGATAATCGATACGCCTATTCCTATACATAATTTAAATAAGTAAATAAAGATATTAAAGTAAAACTACCAATGTTATTTATAAAAACTCATTTTTTTAATGAGTCCCTACGCTGGCACGCCACCTGTCGCGCGCGGAGTTATCGTGCGCGCACTCTAGTGTCGAGTGAAAATAAAGCAAAAATATGAAACTCATCTCAGAGAGACATATGACAGCTATATCGTGACATGTGGAAGATATTTCGTGACATATAACAGCTGTTTGACACGACAATTGACACAATAGACCCTACGGCTACATAGTGCCAAACACTTTGTAGCCGTAGGGTCTATATTTACAATGTTTTTGATGAAATTATTAACTATTAATGTTAGCTAAACAAATTGTTTTATATTTATATAAATAAATTTCATTATATCTTATACTTTATTTTGGAACATACCTGATCAGGCACATGCACTACTGTGTCTGCAGCTATAGCTGTTAGCGCACTGATAGCAGCTCGTACCAAGCTGGATGAAGGAAACTTCTGCAGCAGAGATCTTAAAAGCTTCAGGACTCCTTGTGCTCGAACAGCTGTGTATATTTTAACAATATCATAGTAAAACCTGCTAAATATGACACTATTATATCAGAATAAACTTGATTATCAGCCCTTCGTTTTAGGGATTTATGATATTTCAGGCTACCAGAAAGAGATCTCCTGATAATTTCTGAATAAACACTGATTTTCTAAAATGTAGCCTAAACAATGAAAAGTAGATTAAGTTCCTTATGTCAATTTGAAGTCTTTGCTTTGTCTCAGTCTTTGCATTTACATATTTAAAGTTTAAGTTTACCTCCACCATGCACTGTCTGTAATGCCTTCACCAACTTGACTCTACGCTCGGCTCCAGTGCTCTCACATTCCACCATGTCTGACAGTTTGTTGCACATTGCTACTGCAAATGCACTGAAAATAGAACAATTGTTAGTTGTTAGAACAAAGTAATCCAAAATAATAATGATTGTAGATCAATTAAAATGAAAGGAATTTGAATATTATAAGGTTTATAATAAATAATAATAGTTAAAAAACCTGAGTGGTTAGTCACTGTATTAACAACAACATAAAGGAATGTTTTATTGAAATCCAGAATAATACAAAAATTTGTATTACTTACTTAGAATGTGCAGCAAATCTTGTTGTAGCATAAATAGCCGCATCAACTTCCACATCGTCATGGCTCTCCAGGCCTCTTCGAATCGCGTGATGGACATTCTGTCTCTCTGGGATAATGCCAGCGACTGCACCAAGTGTTCTCAACGCCAAGGCCCTAGCTACAGGGTCATTGGAATGAAGGACACTGTAGACCCTCCTCAAAAACTCGTCCACATTCAATATCTTGTCCAAATGCTTCTCACTCTGCTGACAAACTCTCAGTACCCACAGCCGCAAGAAGTTGTTGCCCATACGAAACACATCCGCCAATTTTAGAAATGAGGAGTTGATTAAAATTGGAAATGGATACTTTTCGAAGAGTCGTGGAAATCTTACGATAGCCTCACATTGTTCGCCTACTTTTCCTGATCGCAGACCTAGAATAAACACAGACAAAGTTATGAAGAGTAAGATGAAAGCTATAGTAAAACAAATGAGGTTATGGACTATGGTATAGTTTTTACCTTTATCAAGCTCAGTTAACGCTGAGTTAGCATCTTGTTCAGGTTCCCCAGACGTATCATTGAAAGTATTCATTCTTACACCAATCATATTTAGCACTCCAATAATAATAAAACCAAAATACAAATCCGGCACCGTAAACAACTTGGATACTCTTTCTTCTTCCGATTTTTTTTTAAATTAGCTGTCACTGTCAATTGCAGTGTTACCAACTCTCTAAAATATTTATCCCTATGTTAGTGTCAAAAACCCTTAAAATCGCCTTATTTTTGTTTTCCGTCTAAAAAATACATAAATATAAATTCATAATGATTTGAAAATAATATATTGTGCGACAAGGCTTTAAATAAACGAGGGCGGGGGCGCCACGCCCACGTTCATTTAAAGCCTTGTCGCACTAACAGTTGTATCGCCATTACCTACCCTTCGAAGGATAGTTTTCTAATTTGAAATATTTCCGCAGAATTACCGGTGAACCCACTTTTTTGTGCTTAAAAAATCGCTAATCGTACAAAGAAATTGATAAACAGTTTTTTAGCCGTATAATTTTGATACAAAATTCCCAATTCGTCAGTCTTCTCAAATATTGTAACACTTCCGGCAAAAAATACGTTTGATAAATGGTAATTTTAAAATAAATTATTTCACATAACTTGTCGGGAAAGTATTAATTTTTTGGTGTCAATCGATGCAGGAGGTTTTTTTTTCTGCCATATATTTCGAATTTAGGTCACAATCATTGAATTCATAATTTATGTTAGATACATTAAATATTTCGTCTTCATCTGAAGATTCAGATTTTTTGACATGTTGACATTGAATAAATTTAACATTATATTAGATGGAATAAATGATACACAAGATCCATAATTTCGTTTTAATGTAAATCGGACAGTAAATTTAAAAATATTAAAGAGTCAAAAAATCCCTAAAATTTCAGACCCGTAAAAAAAATCCCATCTCACTTATTTACCCCCTAAATCTGGGGGGAAAACCCCGAAGTTGGTAACACTGGTCAATTGTGAGATTCTGACAATTCAATAACATTCGGAAACGTGATTTAGTTTCACAGTTGATCGAAAGATGGCGTGAGCATACACAATTTTTATTGTGAACAAGACGTGATAAAAGTTGCTACTTATACAAGAATCATTTCATGGATTCGATGCGATCTTTTAATGGGCAACGTATTTGAATACCAAGGTAAGGCCTATAACATGAGAAGGTAGGTAAGAAGTATATAACTAGGTCAATGATATAATATGAAAAACTCAAAGAACTAGCTTTTATAATATCATTATCGTCTTTAATCTTTATCTATCGGTGACCGCTAATTTAGGGATGCTGCTGGGCTTGCTGCTAGAAAAACGTGTATAATCAAATTAATATAACAGATAGTGTCATTAAACGTCCTGCACATATAATAGGCCATTAAAATAAACACTTAAATCACTGCCTACATCACTGCAAAGTGCAAACATAATTTTGGTCACTAATCTAACACTACGACAATTACACGTAACAACGTGAACAGTACACCCGAAATTATTGTAGCTCGGCCTGAAATTACCTCGGATCAGGTATTTAGCTCCGCTCTCAAAGGATAATTAATGTAACGGGAGCGTCGGTCTACTTTGATTAGACTCGTTACTCTATGTAACGTGTGTTTAGTCGGGCCGTAAGTCGTAACAAGGCGACTATTTCGAAGGCAATTTTTGTCACTAATAAAGATGGGATACTCGAGAACATGTTTATATGAAATGAAAAGCTCTAGCTATAAATTATTGAGCATAGAATAAGATGTTCAGACGTTCACGTCACGTTAGTAACGGCTAGATAATTTTGCTTGTGACTTAAAACTGGTTTAACTACGAAAAAACTAAGCTCTTCCGGTTTTGGAAAAGGAATGTTATGACGAATTCTCCTAATCCGTATTGTTGAAGAAAGTTATCCCGGATATAAAACTAACTAAAGACTATTTGATGGATAGACCCAGATTACAACAAAGAAATGTTGGTGAAAGGATTTCTGTTGCATACTTTTCATTTAGGCGCCAGTATTCTTTCTCCACGACAATAAGTTCGAATTTCGAACGTTTTAAATTTTTAAAACCGCATCACAATAGTAGTTTTGCTCCTGGTTTCTTTTCACAATAATGGTGTGTTTTGTTAAATGCTTTGTGGGATTATGGACTATTATCGTTAAAATTCTCTTGTCAAAGGATTACTGAGCTAATGAAGATAAGATAGCTACCTATGTGAATCAGTAAGTAGTTAGTCGAACCATTTCTAGTTGAGACACTTTTGTGCAGTTGCTTACTATTATTTTTACATCATAATCTTTTCTTTCTTTACATAGTTAGTAGCTTAGGTATTTTAATAGGACAGTCCAATTAGGACTTATAAGTTAAAAGTTTTAAATATCTTATTTGCTTGCTCAGGCGACAAACCGATGCAATCGACTTCGTTATAAAAAAACCACTAATTGCAACTTATATCTGGGTGTTGTGCAGATTTTTTGGGATGCGGTAATATTAAGCATCATAAAAATCAAGCGATAGTTTTTGTAATAGGTAGTATATCCCAAGCGGAGCAAGAACAGCAAGTTTGGGACTCGTCTTATGGTTTGAATAAAAGTTTTTTTCGAGTATTATCAAACTTTAGACTTTGAGTGGCCATGGTTGGGTGCACTATCAAAATAGCACCTACGTCGAATGCGATTATAAAAACGGCATAATAGGTGCGATCATAGACTGTGTCGATTATGATGCGCCTCCGAGTGTCCTATAAATATTTGTTCAGAGCAGTCATCCGACGGATTTGTGTTTAAATTGACAGTGGGGAGAAACGGTAGCAGAAGCTACAAATAAATAAATTATGTTGGGTTCCGTACCGTATGTTTTATTTTTATACTTTTGCATTATACATAATATTTTATATTTAGGAAGATTGTCATCTTACCTATTTTAAATTTGAATGCATAATAATAAATTATTATCTTACTATGTATTATCTAATATTATATTAATATTATATAATATTTACGGGTTAATAATATTTGTAGAATAATATAATACTCGAAACCGTAAATATTTATGTGAACATAGAATTTGAAAAGACATATCATAATAATAATAATAAATAGCATAATTTCGTTGTTTAAAATTCGAATATATTCATATTTTGAATATAGAACGTCACAAATATTGCCATACCCTAAAACATCCACAGATAATGACAATGACACGGGTACAATGCCATTATGTGCATTTATTTGCACCACAGTACAGTTTGTTCAGAAACATTTCACCTTCCACTCTCTGCGATTATAAACGTTATATCGTTGGAATAAAGGTGTATTCAAAGGTGCTATGAATGTTCAGTAAATATTTCCTCACAGTGTTAGAATTAACACCGAGGGATTTAGAGATTAACTATTGTGGTGATAGTGAATGGAGTCTGCTACTGAGAACCGTATGGGAAATCGGGGTTGACATTTTTAATGGCGCATTTAATTATGTAAGGCTCTCGTTTTATTTTGTCTCTACGATATACCATTTCTTGGCTACAGTACAATCCAATGTAAGGTTTCCGTAGTCTACAAGGAACCCTTATAGTTTCGGTCTGTCCGTCCGTCTGTCCATCTGTCTGTCTGTCCGTCTGTCTGTCCGTCTGTCTGTCCGCGGCCGGTTTTACTCAGAGACTATAGGACCTACAAAAGCTGTAATTCGGCATGAATGCACATCTTAATGATGCCGACAAAATGGCATAATAAATCATTGAAAAAAAAAAAAATTACGGTACCTTCCCTACACATCAAAGCGGGGGTGATTTTTTTTTTCGCGTCCACCCCACCGTGTGGGGTGTCGTTGGATTGGTTTTTTAAAAATATTACGAGTATTCACAGATCATTTTACGATTTAGGGATCCATTTGTGAAATATGAAGTTTCAAAGCGGAAAAGTTCGTTAGAGTCCCCCCCCCCCCCCCCTTCTATCAGCTAAACGGTTGCTTCTGGAAATGTGAAAAAATTCACGGGAGTAGGAAATATGCTAAATTTGACTTCATATTTATATATTATTATAAATATGAAGTCTTCTGAGAATTATTATTATTATTATTATATTATTGAGTAAGACTTAAGAGTCGATCAACTTAAAAAAAAATATTCGGCGAAGTATAAAGGCGTTAAAATTCCTTTGAACGTAACTGAGATGATGTTGTTAGTAGTGTAAATAACGTTATAAATGTACATTCATTGACCATACAAAATTATCAAACACTAGCGGTACTACGGAACCTTATATTGCGCGTGCCCCGACACGCACTTGGTCGGTTTTTCATGTATACTTAATTTCTAAAAATCAAATCTTGCCGAAGACCGATTTAGCAGTATATTTTGTAATTAAAATCTTCGATATAAAATCTATAAATGCCAGTAAACACAAATAAAAGTTAAATTCATTAGTAAGTAATATTATAAATTTTACCTAAAAACACGAGTAAATAGTTTTTTTTATTTCGTATCTCATTAATTTAAAAATTAATAACTTATAAAAAATAGGTAAATGTCTGTTCAACTATGATATTTTAGCTGTTTTGGTTATTAATATCAATGTTTTTGTATTAGATAAAAATAAATAAGAGGATTTGGGGCATTATAGTCGCTGTATATTTTATTGTGGTAACATTTTAAACGCGCCATTGATTCACAAATAATCACAAGGTGTAGATTTGTACTGACCATCGATATAATAAATATAACTATATCGCCTTCTCCTAATTATTATTTATTACAAATAGGTATAACAGATACCACGTGTTACGTGGAGTAAATAATATTATTATAGACTTAAGACTAGGGGGTTTTGTGTACAAGAAGTTAGGTTAGAACTTTCGGCTACAGGGTAGAACTTTATAAACATTGTTACATATATTTTCCTACAAACTTCATTTTACTTATATAATCTTTATAAATTAAAATGAATTTTAAATTTTGTTAGTCTCGCAGCTCTCGCTAAAACGCGGGAACCGATTCCGCTAATTTTAGTCTTGTTATTTCGTGGAACTTCAGGGAAGACCTTAAAATACCAAATATGCGTATACGGTATAGAGGTGCCAAACTGTACTGCATCTAGGCGTATTATATCCATGTGTTTAGCGATCATTTGTCAGACCACAATGGCACACAAAAGGTGTCTTCACGATGTTTTGATCACACGAGAGCTGTTCAACATACTATCACTCAAAAGTCTACTTTATTACAACTGAATATAACTCAAAATTTGTCACCTAGATTATGTAGAAGCGACGGCTAGATGTTTATCAAAACATAATATTATTTTTTGTATGCTTATTGATTTTTGATAACAACAATAACGTCATCAATAGTTAAATCTACTAAATATGTAGATAAGTTATTGCAAGGTAGGTTTAGTAACCGCGACGCCATTGTACCTAACTAAAATTTAAACTTACCTATGGCTGGTTATATATATTAGGAGCTATCTATTTTACATTGCGCTCGATAAGCTAACGTTCAATCGTAATATAAACTCCTGTCTTAAAAAACCCTACAAACCACCATTATTAATGACATAGCTAAGCGGATTTTGCTGGGTATGGAGATACTATGAGACACGGGAAAAGACATAGTATACATTTTATCCCGGAAAAATGTACGATTCCCGCTTTAATCGCAATTATCGAATATCCCCTCCCCCCTCCTGGTAACACCCATGTAGTACAAGTACAGCATAGGTATAATTTCATCTTTCATCATCTGGATAAGTATATTCAATGTTCAGAGATTTTTATTTACGTATAATGAACAAAAGTCTCTCATCACAATATGTATCGTGTTGCTGTAAAAGTTTTAAAATATGTAGTAAGTTTTTATATCAACTACATTTCAACAAATTTTGAAATTAAGATCTGGCAATTTTAAATTTTAATTATATGGGTTTCAAAGATGAGTTTTTAATTTTGTACATTGTCTAGATCTCCCGTTTTTACGGTAGCTATCTAAGATCGTCACGGTGCGGTGGAGCTTTTGTTCTCTACATTTTTCTTACTCTACGTAAACACGGTGTTGCCATTCAACAACATTCATCAAGAGAAATTTGCATGTCATTGTGTTCTATATTCAAACCGCCTTTCTCTTTTTTGGGAGTTTCTGAGGCCGAGTTTTTAAAAAATACAACAAGGACATTACTTGCACATTACATTACATTACATTACATATACAAAGTGATAAGAGCAAAATAATATACAAAAAATATGACGTGTGTACTATGAAAGAAGTTCAGTTTATCTGTCCGCTTGTTTTTCAAGAGAAATGAAAGTTTCTGCCAATATAAGAATACAGAAAAAGCCACCATAGACACCCGCTTTCAAATTACACAGAAACTTTTCGCAAACCACTATTTTTTATTCGTCTAAATCTATCTATTATGTTGTAATATCTGTCGAGTCGTATTACAGTGTAATATTGAGTGAATTACGTAACGTATCGTGTTACAGGATCGGCCCGACGGGATAGATGGATGGAGATGAACCCGATACGGAGAGTATTGTGGTCAAATACGAGAAATATGATATTTAATTGTCAGCAATTATTACTATCCACTGATTTTTTTATTGGATTACCGCATGTATAGGTTTTCGCACAGATATAGATCAAGATCTTGATCTATGTCTGTGGGTTTGGGTAAGAAATGGTTTATGATTTTATCGATAGTAATTTTAGATTGAAAAGTAAATAAGTACCTACTAAATGAGTTTTAAAAGCGCTATCATCCAAGGAGAACCTCCTCAACCTTCTCTTTAGTACTTGTAAAGTAAAGGTTTATTTTTAAAAATAAAAGTTTGCGTTCGCCGATAAAAGACTATAATAATTATTTTATAGGACTTTATATGACAAGTTTTAAAAAATACGATAGTTAGACACATCATACGCTTCATACCTAACTACCTAACACTGTGTTCGGATAAGGCGTAGAGTAGTAAGTAACTTATAAAATTGAATTAGGTGATAAGAAGATATTATATTTGATTTATAAGATTATAGCGTCAATTTAGACGGCTTTAGACGGCTAAAAGTTGACAAGTCCATGTTTTAATCGCGATAGAGCCGAGCTAAATGGTTACCGTTAACTACTACAAAATATCTAGGTATCTACTACATAAGAAGCTTTTGACTTCGGCCCAAATATTCATAAATCATAATCCATTCAATAATGGCGTCGTATTTCATTACATAACATTCGAAACAGATGTAGAAAGTGACACAATAACAGCGGGGACACAAGATGGCGCGTAATTACAATGCCACAATGGAACTGACACAATAAATGTTACATGTCGCTAACACGGCCCCTGGTGTGCCCCGGTGCCCAAGATGGCCGATTTGTTACGCCAAAATGTAATTCAATTTATTGCAATTGGGGGACACGCCATCTTGGCTATGAATAATTTTTCATTTCAGGATTTTATCACAAATTAAATTATATTAAAGTTAGGGCCGCATTCAGAGCTATATAATTACCTACTTACTTGTTTGACTGAAACAAAGGGCAAGATTCTTTGGCTAAATATTCAAGTTAAGTTATTATTACATCTCTCTGAGTGCGTCCATTTAAAACTGTTTGTAATGTTTGAATAAAGTATCGTTATTTGGTTGTCTATCGGTCGCACTCAGAGACTTAAAGACTACTTAACTTAAATTTAATGAAGAGTTTGACATAACTCTACACATTTGCTGTCAATTTTTTCTTTAAATTAAGGTTAAGTAATTATTTAATGTCTCTGAGTGCAGTCGTGCCTAAGCTTTTTTTGTTCTAGTGCTCTACATAGAGCCTATATTATATTATGTTAAACGACAATGAGCCTAAATATCATATTGGTATTTAATTTGATAGTTTAGGCGTAAGCCTGATCTCGTTTTAATATTTGTAGAAATATTCTCCTTTATAATATAAGTATTAATTCTAAACATACCAATTAAATAACACATGAACAAGTGGACAATTCCGGAAGCCGGTAACCCGATCCAGTGACCAGGGTTTAATTGAGCGTAATAACTCAGTTAAACCACGGTTAAACCGCCGCGCCGCTGTATCGGCTTACATTACTTAACTATATTAACTGTGATTATGTAATTCCGACACTGTTAACGGAAGTCTTGATAGAATCTTTAGTTTAATTTGGAATGTTCATTTCTGATTCATTTGAAATATTGCTTATGAATTGTTATAATGCTGAACTCGTAAACTTACGTTTCCGGTTTTAGCAGCTAAAACGTAAGAGGTTAGATAAACTTTTTTAACTGTAATAATATGTTGAGTCCCGGGAAAGAACATGATAGTTTGCACCCTTGAAAATGTACGATATGTAGTGAACAAATTTCGGATTTTCGGGGCTACACCGCGGGAACATCTAGTATCAACAATTAAATATGTCTTTTGATTAATAGCTAGGTGAATAATAAATTTTAGTATTCTGTATTAGGTAGGTATAGATCAACATTTTACGTACGCATGAGTCAAAGCGCTATTTAGTTTTAGACGCTTTCAAACCTTCCTACCTACATAATTTAGGTTCTTAAAATCCGTTATATAAAATACAATAATCTTATGGATTTTGGTTACTAATCTGCTTTATCTCTTTAAAAATAGGGATAGAATTTCTACTTAGGCTTAATACTAAAAATCATTTTCTCAAAAACCATTACAATTTTGCACATGCAAAATATTAACTTGCTTAATCTGACGATCTAAATATTTAGCAGGAAATCTGTCTAGACTGATAACGCTGTGGTTTTGTGAATTGGTTTTGGGTATAAATGGTTTTGGGGATACGCATTGTTCTGGGCAGGGATTATGCTGGGATGACGCGGCCGGCTTATCCGCTTACGGGGATAGCGAGTCAATTATCCAGGTATTATCTAGGTGTTAGGATCTAAGTGGCAGACGGGAGAGGTTTTTGGGAATTGAATTTGGAATTTGAGAGATAAGATAGCTAAGATAAAGGGTAAGTTTTGCTAAATGTAGAGACGATAGTGTGGTCTGCAAGTCTCTAGGCTGTATCTCAAGAACCGCTATAGCTAGGCTTCTGAAATTTTCACAGAATGTGTATTTTCGGTGCCGCTATAACAAAAAATACTAAAAACAAAATAAAGTTAATATTTAAGGCGGGCTCCCTGCATACAACAAACGTGGTTTTTTTGGCCTTTTTGGTTCGTAATCCATAATGGCAACATGTAGACACTTGAAATTTTCACAAAATCCTCAATTATATATGTACTTTAATATTTAATAATACTTAAATATAAAATAAAATAAATGATAAAGGGGGGGCTCCCATACAAAAACACAATTTTTTTCCTACTTTCGCTCTATAACGGTACGGAACCCTTCGTGGGCGAGTCCGACTCGCACTTGGCCGATTTTATTAAAGTTTTGTGTTTATTTGTCTAGATTTTTTCCCCGTCTTTAATCTCGGCAAGTCTTTCTAGACATAGTAATGAGCTTGTCTTAAGGTATCGTTTTTAATTGGAAGGTTTTTGAGTTTAACAAAGATACACGAAACATTTTGCTAAATGTAGAAAAGATAGTGACTAGTGTAGCTTGTTCTTCAAACCTTTTTATTCCTTTCGTCCCTTTCCTTAATCTAACATATGGTCTAGGCAGAATACGTTTCAACAGATTGTGTTTCAACAGATTGCGACTTCTGTTTCTATTAATTTCAGCTTAGTGTTATTAATAACAGTTCCTAAAAATTGAATATGAAATCCAAGACAAATCGCTCTAGTCATCATCTTGGTCCACACAGATTTCAATCGTGAAATCAGATAAGACGGAGGTGTAAAGCGTGGTGTAAGTGGTGACACCATTGTCCATTGTCACCGTTCACCATTCACCAAACGCTCCAGTGATCTCGTTTTAATATTATCTTCATCTTTCTCGGAAACTGTTTTATGTCGCCACGTGGCTATGCAACATATCTTTGTTGTAAGAAACATTAGCACTTTAATCCTAATATTTTGGACGACAGCTATGGTCCAAAGCACAAGGATAGGGAAGATTTCTTGTAATTTATGACTCCCTTTGTGAATTGGACATATTTCACAGACCGTATAGCACGCTGATTATCTACTAAAATGATGATCCATAAACTATATACTTAACTCTAGGAAGAGACTCTCTTTTCCTTTAGTCAACTCTAATTGTGTACTGCATGCATACATATGCTACATAACAAGACTCCTGCTCACCTGGCCAGGTGTGTTAATAATGAAAATGGCTACCGTTAACAGAAATATTTGTCGGAATCATTATTATTTGTAGAACAATATATACGGAAGAAAACTCCGAATACCAAATCTTGCAGTTACAACAGAGGGAGTAGTTACTAAGCCTGTTTTTGCAATGTCCGCGTCAGCTGCATCACAACAAGCAGACAAATAGTGTTCGCGAAAACTGTTAAAAATTACTTAGTCACATTACCCTAAGCCGATGTCAGGGTATTATTAACCCTATTACACCAGGGTGTGTTTAGTGGGGTCGTTAAATCCCCACCGTATAATACCCACCCTTAAAGTAAACAAGACTTATTTTATTAAATGAGCTTAAAGATTTGTTATTTCGGCTCTCATGGAAAATACTACTATTTATTGCTGAAAAACTGTAGTTTTTACTTTTTAGCATTTTGTTGATTAATTTAACAAATTATTTTTATATTAGATTCGAAAACAAAATGTCAGTTCGCAATATATTTTCAAATATTTTATACATTGTTAGTGTAACAAAAATACAAGTATATTCTGGAGCTAAACAAGGGAGAAGATATTGTCATCTCTTTCCCACATCATGTTTTAGAGGGAGAGAGGTGATGGGGTGAATAAATCCTCTGGAAGATTGACGTGTGACGTGCGATGGCCGCTGATGGAAATAAAATAAGCCCACGGGAGCAGCGCGCGGCTTACAACTATCACGGGCCTGTTACACCCCCGACTGAATCGCACGGGTTTAACCGATAAAAGGTGTATTTTGATGTTTATTTCGTACGATTTTTATAAACAGGGAAAAATTAGATGCTGTTTAAGACTGTTGCCAATTAAATCTAATACGGATTTGGGGAAGAAAAAAAAAAAACATATATGTTTATGTTTATTTCTTTGCATTCCGGGCAAAGCAACGGTAAAGCAAGGTAGGTCAAAACGTAATATTAGGCATTAGTTTATTTAATACAAATAACAATTTATATTGATTCTTGTTAAAGCACTCGATAACGATTAACGAAGCACTCAACATAATGTAGAGTTAAAAGACTACTTCAGTAAATTAAGTTGATCCATTTTGTTTTGAGTTTCTTTCGTTGTTGTCAGAGAAAATGTTTTTGTGGGATTACTTGTTGGACTAATATACCACACGGCTGCTCTCACGGACGTGGTTACATTGTTTTAGGGGTAAGCGGGACGACGGCAACAAAGGCTTCGCATTACATACTATAACCATATAATATTATAGACATATAATAATATTATTAGTAAAGTTAAGACAAGAAAGATGTGTCCTAATGAGACAGATCTGATATTCTATAAAATTATTAACAAGAACGATAATTATTGGTAAAAAATGAAAATATAGAGTCTTTTCAGTGACAATGCACATACTTCCTAGGCATTCATTCATGCTTCCTAACTCAACTGCGTAAGGTAGGGTTATACTTTAATAGCCTATGTTTAATTCAACTGTTTGTTATATTTTACTTGCATTTATTGTTACTTATAAAATAGCACATATTATGTTGTATTTGACGCTAGGTAATGTCAGCAACTTTGTAATGTTAAAATTCATTTGTCACGCGAGAACTCTACATTTTTTCGGCGTTCAAAACTACTCTATCTCATTTTTCGGGAATCCATCAAAATCTGTTAAGATTGATTAGCTAAATAAATTAATGACAAACAGACACACTATCATATGTATAATATTTTTAAAGATACCATTCATATTTTTCCACTATTTTCCGTCAATTTTCCCGTCACTTCTCCAAATTCGTGTCGTGTGACAACGCACCCGCGCACCCGCGCTCGGCTCAGCGTAAGCCGCGTCAAATATCGCGTGGTTTATTTAGCACATGCTAATGCGTTTAGCTAATGTAATCCACAGGGGTGAGGGGAAGGGGGGGGGGGGGTTGTGGGATTAATCCGTGGTGCTAATGAATTGTGCATGTTCAGGTTTGAAATAATGGAAGTTGGAAAAATGATTGCAATCGAATTCAAAAGCTGTGGAGTTTTTTTTTTTTTAATTTATAGTAGTTAAAAGTTACCTAGCTTTCAAATCAAAGCTGATTAATATATGACGTGGCAAAGTTAATGTTTCAGAAAGTAATTTGTAAAATAGAGCCGATATTCGGTTTAAAGATATTGGGTCAGCCTATCTTCATGATAAACCGAAGGCGCACGGCCCTCCGTTTTCATCATTGTATCTAATATGATTTTTTAAAGTCTTGTGTCGTAGTGAAGTCAGGGCTCTTTGGCCTTCTGACAAAAGAAAAGTTCCAAATAATACTATGGTAGTGCCGAAGCTACTGATCCGATTTTAATAAATATTATAAATATCAATTTTAAATTGCGAGCACCTGTGTTACTAATGTTACGAGTAACATTAGTAACACAGGTGCTGCTCGTTATAAGTATAGTCGTTTTAATTATGTGGACACTGCACTCGACAGACTAAAAGCCAAATATTGTAATGTAAACTTGTACTATCGCAGGTACATTGTACAGCAGACAAAAATCCTTTACCTCATACATGACATTTTGAGACGACTTATCGTTTTCTAGAACCTTCTCACTAAGCTAGATTTACACCTGTATGATATATGTCTGTAAGAGTTAACTGGGCGTTCAATGGACATATTTTACATCACCTTTATGTGAATAACATAAGGATTATTATTATGTACGTCGAGGTAATATCTCCTTGAACAACCGGGACGTTTACGACCGTACGCCCATATCGTTAGCGATGATGATTGACGAGCGAAGCCGGGTGTATCACAATGGATAGGAATGATAAAATGTTACGACTGTTACTTAGGTAAGTTTAAGGTATGGTTGGTGACAAAATATGAGTTAGTCTGTGTCTAGATTATATAGGAATTGCCAAGGAATTTGGGTCTATTGTAGTACCGCAGTTCGTAGCTATATCTTCAATGCTATATAGGTATATAGGTATCATCATTAATGTTCTGGATTTTTTCTGGTATTCCAAATTTTCTAGCTATAGTCCTTATTTTGTCAAAGACGTTGTTAAAGAGCCTATTAGCCAATTTCTAGAGTAGATAAGAGCACAACTAACGGCCGTTCCCAATATTCAATCTATCTCTGGTTTGACATACGACCGATCGCAGCTAACATTGAATTGACATAAAATATGTTTTTTTTTAATGAAATAAGGGGGCAAACGAGCAAACGGGTCACCTGATGGAAAGCAACTTCCGTCGCCCATGGACACTCTCAGCATCAGAAGAGCTGCAAGTGCGTTTCCGGCCTTTTAAGAGGGAATAGGGTAATAGGGGAGAGTAGGGATGAGAAGGGAAGGGAATAGGGGAGGGTAGGGAAGGGAATAGGGTAGGGGATTGGGCCTCCGGTAAACTCACTCACTCGGCGAAACACAGCGCAAGCGCTGTTTCACGCCGGTTTTCTGTGAGAACGTGGTATTTCTCCGGTCGAGCCGGCCCATACGTGCCGAAGCATGGCTCTCCCACGTAAATGTCTCTAATGTCTAATGAGAGCTATTCCTATCTCTAGTAGGGCAAAACCAGAGATAGATCAAATATTGGGAACGGCCGTATGAGTCTTTTTTACAATCTACCGATGAAGTTTGACATGGTTTAACCAGGTTAAAATGAAAGTTTTGCGATGAAGAACCATAGGTACAGTAATTTAACTGAATGTTTTGTTAATTGTTCCTGTAGCGTAATATTCATCAACAAACCTTTTGAATAAGCTGCCCGAAGTTTAGAATATTGTTAAGAGCGCTTAAAGACGAACGGCATTTGCCATCGTTTTGTATGAAGCCTAAGCAAGCTAATATCTAAATAGTACAAAAAAACTAGTAGTAAGGCCATGTTAATTTTTTTATGCTGATGTCATATCCATCCTTCAAGTGTGGATGTGACGTCCCATATTGTGGACAATGTGGTTAGTGGTTGCTTGTCAGTGGCCATAAATCGTACATCTGTAACCGCATGCCTCGTAATGATGATGATGTATGGTGATGGGGCGAAGCACCCTTTGTGCGGTCACGTGTCTGACTTTTTAAACGGCAAGGAGTCTCATTTGAGGACGGTAATGATTCGTTTGTCCACTGAAATTGCTTTGCCAAGGTTAATGAGAAGGTGCATCTAGCTACAGCGACTTGAGCTGTGGGTTGCTGCTAATCGTAAAAAATACCATGCCTTCTCAGTTAGTTCTCTCATGAATACGAAAAATGATAGGTGAGGCTCAAGAAAGAACTACCCTAACTCTGCCGCGCCGCCGCCTAATAAGGCCGCGGCGCTCTTCTGGGTTGAACTAATCTTAGTTACTAACACCTCCATCGTGGGTATCGCAGACACAATAGATTTTCAATTGTTATGCGGCAGCCGGCTGACGCTTGGGGATTGATGGGTTAATTTATTGTCTCGTTGGCCAAGATGCGACTTATAGCACGTTTCTATCTCCTTTTTCGTTAATATATAATAGACAGGACAGGAATAGTAATATTATTTTTGTTCCCACCTAGATTAGCTATAGACTACTAATATATATTCTGTGCTATAGTGCACAAGTGGCTTTTTGTATTATAGATTTAGAGAAACTTTGGGGAATATTTAAGAAATATCAGCAGATGGACATAATATATTGTGAGCATCAAACTCGGGATTCCAGAAAAACTGAATGCGGATTGTTCTTACCAGCTGCAGCCAATTTATAGGTAAACTACGAGCTGCCACAACTAATAGCAAGAACTTAGCACTCGGCTGATGATGTTGAATGAAGTATGAACATAATATCTGTGAGGGAGTGAGTGACACACGAGAGGTCCATAAATGTGAATGCTCGCCCTCCGCGAACAAAGGGCCGTAGCGATTGTTTACTGCTGCGAAGTTGGCCCAAGGCATAAGCTTTTCATTTTGTTTAAATGTATACCACGGCTTAAAAAGATAGTGCACATATACTAAACTAGCTTTATCTACAGGCTAATGTTAGCACCTCCATCGTGGGTATCGCAGACACAATAGATTTTCAATTGTTATGCGGCAGCCGGCTGCCGCTTGGGGATTGATGGGTTAAACCTTAAACGCTTAAAGGTGAATTTTTTTGTAATCATTTGTTAGTAGATATCTTTACATCCTCAGAGGAATACATGTACGAATTTTGAAGTTTCTTTATATATACTATTAATAATAAAAACCTTAAAGCTATAGCTTTTAAGGTTTGGCTTATACGTTAATATTATGTACAAGTTATTTTTATTCAGTTTGAGATTATACATAAGGAATTCACTAAATAAAACTTCTTCTATGTCAGAAACTTTCCTGCTAGAAAAAACAGCTAATTCACACAATTTTGTGATCGAAAGTGATCAACCCACGATAAGCTGACAGTGTCGCTATTGGTTTATAACTATGCCATTCAGTGCCACATCTTTTGGCTTTTAACAGTTCCAAAATTTTCATCCAAAATTCACAACACCTCTTCAAATCTCTTCCGCCCATCCCCCACGCCACACGCAGTCACAAAACGCGTAACAGCGGAAGGCCTATGCCGAATGCTCCTTTGTGAGTTACAGTCGTGTACCGATTACCGCCACAATGGCACATCACACCTCAATATCGACGAGTTCACGCCGAGTCGTGGAGGTCTCTTCATCACACACAGAATTTTGTTACTATGGAAATGTGGCGATTTCAAATTATAGTAAGAAAACTTATTCGACGTGGTTTGGACCTATACAATGCAAGATAAAACTCAAAAGAAATAAAAAATAAATAAGAATTTTACTTCTATTTTTTAGGGTTAAATACTAACAAACTATAATAGCCCGATCAATGAACATGAAATTCAGCCATTGACGACTTCTATGGGTTACGAAAATATTGTTCCGTCTTTGTTGAAACCAGTTATTTAAATATTGCAGAGATAGTTAATGGCCGAATTTCTACGTTTTCGGTGCCTGGGCAACACATTTGCAAGCTATTATTTCAATCGATTGCAATTAGTCATCTGTAGGACAGACACACGTATTTTCCGCAAATACCGGTATATTAAATATAAAGGTTCCCAAAAACGATCTGTCGCAAAAATTGACCTAATGCCTCCCCCTTAGTAGGGGTGGGGATTAAGTAGGTCATCAGAATGACAGAATTTTGTAACGAGAGCCCTGTTAAATATTTTTTCTGTGAGGTCATGTTGTCATGTGTCTCAGTCTTAGCATCTACTCAGCAGTCAGTCTCAACTGACTCTCTGACATCTGCATCAAAGTGGTTATTTTTTACAAATGGGTTATCAGTTATCACTTATTACACAATATATTCAAATCGGAGATCACTATAATAAACAATCATAACTCTAACTGAATTGGAAACAACTCTACCTTTGATGTGGAGTTGCGGGCAGTGCTATTGAAATGCATTTAGCTCCATACTTCGTTATTTCATGTGCCATTACACTTGGGATATACCGCAGAGAGAGCTAGGATATTCATACTTTACTATAATATGTTTGTGTTTGTAAAGTAAAAGAATTGCTAGTTGCGGCACGTGTTCAGATAAATAATCATTTTGTTAAAAAAAAGTACGCGTATCAAATTAAATATCACTAACGTGAAATTAAAACATTAACATACTTTGTGATTTTTTTTTTAATGAAATAAGGGGGCAAACGAGCAAACGGGTCACCTGATGGAAAGCAACTTCCGTCGCCCATGGACACTCGCAGCATCAAAAGAGCTGCAGGTGCGTTGCCGGCCTTTTAAGAGGGAATAGGGTAATAGGGTAGGGGAGGATAGGGAAGGGAATAGGAGAGGGTAGGGAAGGAAATAGGGAAGGGTAGGGAAGGGAAAAGGGTAGGGGATTGGGCCTCCGGTAAACTCCCTCACTCGGCGAAACACAGCGCAAACGCTGTTTCACGCCGGTTTTCTGTGAGCCCGTGGTATTTCTCCGGTCGAGCCGGCCCATTCGTGCCGAAGCATGGCTCTCCCGTAATATATTAAATTAAGAAAGGAATGATGATTTGTAACAAAACAGGGTTCAAAGGTCTATGGATAATGGATATATATGGTAATATTTCTTCAATAATAATAGTATGGCAATATTCTTTTTGTGTTCTTCTCAATATTTGGTCCTCCTACAGGCGTTATAAGTAACATTATGGTAAGCATCATCAACCGCCGTGCTTGTAGGGCAGCTACAGCATCGCCTGCAGTGCAGCTATAGTATCGCCTGCAGTGTGCACCAGTCGGGGTCGCTTCGACCGGCCGCGCCTAACTAACCGTGCCTGAAGGGTTACATCCTCTGTCATCATTTCGGTTTCATTTTTGGTATTCTTGTTATGCAGCCGAGCGGGCGGATGGCATTTTGATTACGATAGGGTTACGCTGGACGCTGCTTAATTCTGCGGAAATATTGCCGTCGGAAAATATTGAGAATTTTCTATTTGAGTTTAGATAATAGTTTGGCATAGCAGTATAATCTCAAGTTTAGATAATACTGCCATGGCCCATGCCCGACAGACCAGGCAAATTTTTATGCCATTAAGATTGTAAATAGCACAAAATGTATTGTAAAATATATCGATTTTTGGCAGGTGTTTAAAAATATAAACATTGTTTTGTCCAAATTATTTGCTCTACATCGCCATGGATCGTTATTAAGTCCGAGTTAAATAATATAATTGATCATGGACTAACCAATATCACGATTCACGTTCCCTTTGTATTTAAGAAAGAGTCAGTATGATATTTTTCAGAAATCATTATCAGAAACTCAAACAAGCGCAATTATTATTATTCAACCAGTCAACACAACAACAAACTCTTAAGATAATAGAATAAGCTATCTATATCATTCACAATTTAGTCTCTGTAACTTATCAATACCTCAACAACCTCCTTTAGTGTCTATAGACTATTCTAGACTGAACCAGACACTAATTAGTCACAGTTAGAGCTATCAATAAGTCTAAAGACACCTCTACACCGTACCGATGTTTGTGACAAACAAAGGGTGCAATTCGGACAGGTCTAACGAGCGACGAACAATGTGTCATTTGCGAGTTTCACAACGGCTACATGGTAGCGGCAATTGATGTACCATGTATGGATGTCGCAGATGTGAGAAAAGAGAAGGAAAATGTTATGAAAGCTCGAGCATAGGCGCAAATTTTGCTAGACTATAAAAGTATGTTGGAAAAATGTCATATTGCTAGACAACTTGCATATTATATGTAGAGTAAATTGCATGTTTTACTTATATTAAAGCACATTTAAGTATACAACTAACAAGCACGGAATAAAAATTTATTTTGATTTTGTTGCTAGGATGTAATAGGTGAATTTAATGAAAATACCTACAATAACAAACTTTAATAGGGTAAGTTGTCCAGTGGTATAGGTTCAAATGATCCTGGGTTAAATATCATGTTATCTCACTTTTTCTTTATATTATCTGAATGACATAACTGGACATGCCAAGGGTTACAACTTACACCTTACCTTGTACTAATATGTATTCTGTGACCTTACACCTTAATATTGAATAAGTCACGGTTAAAGTTTACAACTAGTTGCACATGCATAGTAAAGTAAAGTTAATAGCTTTGGCTATCAATCTAACCTTAGACAGAATATGAAATATTATGTTGTCTTGGGTGTATTTATCTATCGTGCAATATCCTTCAATATGGTACGTCAATACCGTCCATGATGACTACTGACTCGGTTCGATTGTGTTAAGATATATTATTGTTGGAATTCCATTTGAATCGCCCGTTTATTTTTCCTACAATACGTCGTATGTCAAAATCTGTGTTTTATTGCGTAAGGACGTGCTTCTGTAGTATGAAGTATCGATAGATTGACATATTTCATATTCATATTCTTTATTTGCTTCAAAAGTGGTGGACGATGGTACATTTTTGTGATAGGTACAGTTATAATACTTCTTATGATCGACACTTTTCACTTATATAAATAGCGTGCAAATTCATAGGCTCTTATTATAATAATATAGGCTCTGATTGTAAGAGTTAATAAATAATTTTCGTAAGAACGAAATACATTCCTCTGTTATATTGACACGATGATGCACATCTATTTGTAGAAGTAAAAAATTTAAGTAATTTGACTTTTTTAAACTAAATGCCATAACGATTCTAATGATTACTATGATAAGAAATCATTCCTTTATTTAGAAAATACTAATCCTTTTACTTAAGTTTAATTTTTGTGAATGGATTAACGAAACGGATATTTAAAAGGTGATTCATTTACTTATCCTCAAGATTATGCATTCTTATTCAAGTAGACATTTAACTAAACATCATTTATGGAGAAACTTTCTTATAAGTATTTAGCTTAGACTTTACAGATTATCAGGGCGAACGAAGCGAGCCCTACTAGGTATATCCCACAACCTAAGCGCTTTTGTGGTAAACTTTAAGGAAAAACTATCACGTCTATTGCTTTGTGCTTTAACATAGTAATTTTTATTTATATGTAGATGTGTTAGTGATGATCTGTTTAGTTCACAGATTGTGTATTTCTGTTGCCGCTATAACAACAAATACTAAAATCAAAATAAAATTAATACTAAAGGGTAATAACAATCCCATACAACAAACGGTATTTTTGGGCCTTTTTTGCTCGTAATCAATAATGGCAACTGCTAGGCACTTGAAATTTTTATAAAGACTTTTATGTGTCTTTTTATTGTTATAAGTATGTCTGTTATAATGTTATAATTAATAATAATATTTAAACAAAATAAAAATGTAAGGGGGGCTCCATACAAAAACACTTTTTTTGGCCTATTTTTCCTCTATAACGGTACGGAACCCATCGTGCGCGAGTCCGACTCGCACTTGGCCGATGTATTAGGTACATGCGATTATATAGCGTTATAAGCCTGCAAATCTTGTTGATTTTGATGGTTTGGCTATTAATTTGTACACATTGACGTAAAATAATTTTAACCGAAATAATGTTTTATTTACTCATGAGATGCATTCAATAATTTCGAAACTAGTACCTCGCTATTTTTGTGGGTATGAATTTATTATCTTGTACGTATGTGCAGTATGATATCTCAATAGTGTAGGCACTAGGCATGTATCGGTAGTGTATAGCTATCGATATTCAATATAATGTCCTATCTATCGATAAATGGTCTGTTGGTATCCCATCCCTATCCGTTGCATAACACCAGCGACGGCGAATTCATGAATCTCGAATCACTTCGGGCACGGCCGCTACTGGGCAATAGCTCATTTAAACTGAATGGAATTTGATTTGGTCAAACTGTACAGTAAAATATGTACCTACGTCTTTAAATGTCCTTATTTACTCTTCTCATGTGAACACGTCCACGTGTACGGAATTCGTCAGTATCAGATATTAAGCTTACAGTGATAAATAATTATAATAATTTATACTTACTTAATAATTTTCCATTTTCGCACTACAGCGATAACAGCACCCGTAGCATGGCTACAGTAGAAATACGAAAGTATAGACAAACAGCGCAGATAAACTGAAGGTGCCGTTCCGATCTTTACAAGAAATCAAATATAATGCCACTTTATGACAGACTATAGTCCTAAAAATTCAAATAAAATCCTACTTTATAACGTAGACTATAGTCTTTGTTATAAAGTGGCATTTTAATTTAATTTTTGTCGTTAAAGATCGGAACGGCACCTTCAGTTTATTATTTAGTAATTGTTTGTCTATACTTTCGTATTTCTACTGTAGCCATGCTACGGGTGCAGCTGTACTTGGGCGACTTTAAGCTGTATCGATTTAGGCCTATACACTATGCAGTATACTAACAGCTGTTCCATCACCATGGACTGTAAATCTATACTAATATTATAAAGCGGAAGAGTTTGTTGCGGTACCCACAATTCGTCTAACATTCCTGCATCGCGCTATCGAAGTTTTCTGAGCGCGTCGGTATATATACGACAGCTGAACTGTATCACGTGGGCTCCGGCCTGACCGAGCATACCACCTCGCTCGGTCGGAAGATCTTCCTTTGTGGCCACCACGCATATCCCACAGTTTGTTTGTTTGTTTGAACGCGCTAATCTCAGGAACTACTGGTCCAATTTGAAAAATTCTTTCAGTGTTAGTCCATTTATCGAGGAAGGCTATAGGCTATATTTTATCGCGCTAAGACTAATAGAAGCGAAGAAATTGAGCAAAATGTGGAAAAAACGGGGGGAAATTATTTGAAAGGTCTTATCTCACGAACTACTAGAGCATTTTTTCTGTTATTTGGGTCAGATAAGAAGTAGACCACGTGAAGGATCATAGGCTATTTTTTGTAGACTGATTTGTCTGTGAAATATCTAATTTACGCGGGCGAAGCCGCGCGGAACGTCTAGTATTTAATATTAAAATTGCTAAAGTGTATATATCTACCTGTCTGATTCAAATCACATATACCTAATACAATCAGGTTAGCTGATTTTGTTAATACTCGGTATGGAGTTAAAGAGTCCTGGCCCCTGGGAAAGGACTTAGGATAAAGGTATGCATTTTGTTGTTACGCGATAATCAAACTGCGGGAACGTCGTCGCCTATACGTATTTGTTCACATTATATTTTTTGTTGCGCACACTCTTGAGCAATATAGAATACGCCTCTGCGTGAGTCCTGAGTTCAATAAAACTAGCTATCGCCTGCGAATTGAGTGTAGCTGTCTCGGAAGCTTTTATAAATCTAGCTGCTTAAACCGTTAGTTGCTACGTGATATGAAAACATAATTTGAGCAAAAGATTTGAAGTTTCTGGGAGTCTCTGGGATCTACGATTCTCTGAGCTCTTAGGCTGTTGACACAGATTGTAAGAGAACTTATACTAACAACCAGCAAGAATCTTAAGTTCATTATGCAGTCTTTAATTTCGACAAACAAAGTCGAAAAAGTATGAGTTTTAAGTTTGAAATAATATAAAACAGCAAGTGCCTACTACAGAATAGAGAACTCACGTCCGACGTTAGTTACAGAGAAGACAGAACTAAGTTATAGGTCTACCAGAATCTGATGGCAAAAAGTGAGAAAAGAAATTGACTCTAGCAATACCGGGGTAATTGAAATAAAATATTTTGATCCTTATTTTCCTTATAGCGGCTGATTCTGTGTGTGAAACATGTAAAAATTTATCCAATGATCAAGGATATTTTTTGAAAATCTGCCATCCAAATTTGCCATCAGATCCTGGTAGCCTATAGTATCCTATAATAGTTCTGTTTACTCTGTTAGTTAGGTGATAGGTCTAATATTGTGTCTACTAGGTACCTTGGCGTGATGTCAAAACTGAAATCCCATATATATTTTTTATTTTCTGTCTTTTTAGGGTTCGGCGGGGCTAAAATGGTCACATTTAGCAATTCCTCTCAATCAATTCAGCAAATGAATTGTCAAAGCTGTCAAACTGACAAATGTCAAATCAGTACAAAAATACAGAAATGAATTGCAAGCAGAGTAGCATTTTACGATTTTAGAAAAATGAATCATATTATGATTCATATCATGATTCTTCAAAGCGACCATATTAGCTCCGCCGCGCGCCGTAGTCAACAAGGAACCCTTATAGTTTTTTTATTATATTACTGTCGAAAATATCAAATATAATTTGACTATCTACCCATTTTAACAACCCCTACACCTCTCTACTTTTTAAACAGTAAGAAAATGGAAACATCGTCAACTTATAAAACAACCCCTTGGATTGAGATTTATAAACGATTGCCGAGATGTAACCACACCCCCTGGGCTTATATCGTCTAAACAAAGATAGCCCCCCATAACCTCCCACCTCCTATTGATCGGGGGGAGGGGGGGGGGGGGGATATTGGCTGTATGAAGTGCAAAGTTTCTTGGCAAAACTGGGTTTTATCGGACAATTTTTAAGTTAATCAAATCTTAACTGATATTGTATTGAAGTTGTATCTACTTTTAATATAACACAATATAACCTATCTTTAAATTGCTCATTTGAGAATATACATGGTGTAATAAAACTAAGTGATAATACTTTAGGGTGTGTAGGTAGGTATGTGTTCCTTGTAGAGAGTTAACTGTGAAAGTAGCAGCGTTGAAAGATCAAAATTTTTTTTCACTTTTGTATGGGCATGCGCCCCAGCGTCACGAGTTTCCCCATACAAAAGTGAAAAATAAATTTGGTCTTTCATAGCTGCTACTTCCACAGTGAACTCTCTACATTGTCTTTATAATATTATAGCTATGTTGGTGGTAGACAACAGAAAATTAGGTGGGTTAAATTACTTTTAAACTAACCTAACTAGGTACTTAACTAGCTAATATGGACAGCAGATAAATTATATATTTTTAACCGACTTCAAAAAAGGAGGTTATTATCTAATTTAGTCAAAACACATCTCAATAAGCATAAATAATAATCGATAGGTAGGGAAACGTCCACAAATACGTATGTACGTAAAGAAACTATATAAAATTATTATTTTTATAAATAATAATTGTCATGAAGACGCTACTCTACCATAACTATAGGTCTACCAGAATCTGATGGCAATTTTTGACAGCAGATTTTCATAAAATATCCTTGATCATTGGATAAATTTTATATTTGCATGTTTAACAGACAGAATCAGCCGCTATAAGAAAAAAAAGGATCAAAATGTTTTATTCCAATCACCCCGGTATTGCTAGAGTCAATTTATTTTCTCACTTTTTGCCATCAGATTCTGGTAGACCTATATACAGCCATACTTATATATTTTTAAAACTAAAGTACTTACTACTGATCTTATTGTAAAATATACCTATTAGCATAATCATACAACATACATTGTCACGCGTTTATACCTAGTAGAGATTTACTCTACATTTCGCTAAAAGCGCTCCAAACGAAACCACTATACCAACTAATATATATTCTGTGACTATACCTAAAATGTACCGAGCAATATGTCCATTACAATAAATAAACGTAATCCGTACCCGAGTAACACGAGCCGGGGGGGTTCAGACCCCCGGGGGTTAACCCCCGACGGTGGGGCGTTGAGGGGGGTCACAGGTAGCGTTACAGCCTGGGTGTGGTTTGCCGTTCGATAACTTAATACCCTCAAAAGGCTTTCACGCTGAAATCTCGCTCGAGTGTACTGCGCGTGTAGCGACTTGATACTTGAGTTTTGTTATTTTAGAAGGGTTTCGGTTGTTTTTAAAGTAACTATACGTTACCCTTTTTCTACCCATAACAAAACTAGGTACCTATATGATGTACGTTGTCTTTCAAAATTAAGTTGTCGATGAAATAAATTTTTAAATAATATAAATTGGATGGTTTATTTAATTTCAATAAAAATAAAGAATAAAGAATTTCAATAAAAATAAAGAATTTAGAAGAACTAAAATAAGTTTTTAGACACTCCTTTAGTAATTACTCACTTTTTCTATATTTTTTATATACAACTACATGGTCTGTAAAAAATATACATTTTTCTACCTTACATAATATTTTAATCCCCTATAGTGATCATCCTAAGAAATATTGCACAGTAGTGACTTGTAGACTGGTTAATCCCTAAATAAATTGCTTACCTATATATATTTTGTTTTTTTAATGATTGTTCAGGAAGGTTTTCACAAACAAACTTACTTTATGCCCTAGAAAAATAGGTATAGTGCCTATTAAGTTAAATAACAAACAAGGGCGGGCACAAAAATAAATATCACAATTTTGTTAAAGTCCCTAATTAATTTTGATTGAAAACTGGCGTATTAAATCAGAGATTTTAATCAAAAATAATAATAATTTATTGATCGGTAGCTGCACATTGGACAAATAAAAGCTGGTAATCCACCCGGATGAATGTATGGAGACTATTAATTGCAGGTTCGCAGGTAATGTATCGGAGCGGGCGCGGTCGGGCGCGGTGCGGTGGGCGGCCCGGGTGGGGGCGGCGGGGGAGGTGTGCGTGACGGATCATGGCGGCGCGGGGGGGCCGCGCCCCGCCGCCCTCGTTAAACGCGCCCGCCGGATACGCGCCGCGGCGCGGTTGAAAGCTATCCGGCCCCCGAGCGGCGCCGCGTGCGATTGGCTCGCGCGCCGCCCGCTCCGTAACCGATAGCCAATCGCTCTGCACCCGGCCGCCCCGCCCGCCACGCGCGCCCGCCGTCGGCTCACAAGCCGCGAGACTCCGCGCACACTCGCACCGATGCGCGGCTCCTGGGACGAGTCCACGACGGCGGCGCTCCACGCGCGCATACTGGAGGCGCACCGCGGGCCCGCGCACGACCGTGCCGCCGAGCCCGCGTGCGACCCGCCCGCGCCTCTCACCATCAACTCCCTGGAGCTGGCGGCACCGACGCCGCTGCTGCCGCTCCCGACCCTTTCGTTCAGCGCCTCGCAAGTGGCGACGGTCTGCGAGACTCTGGAGGAGAGCGGAGATGTCGAAAGACTGGCCAGGTTCCTTTGGTCCCTGCCGGTGGCCCACCCCAACGTCGCCGAGCTGGAGAGGTGTGAAGCGGTCCTAAGAGCGAGGGCCGTGGTCGCGTTTCACGCGGGACGGCACCGGGAGCTCTACTCGATCCTCGAGCGACACCGGTTTCAGCGGTCCAGCCACGCAAAACTCCAGGCTCTATGGCTGGAGGCGCACTACCAGGAGGCCGAGCGCCTGCGGGGGCGCCCCCTCGGCCCCGTCGACAAATATAGAGTACGGAAGAAGTTTCCCCTGCCGAGGACTATCTGGGACGGCGAGCAGAAGACGCACTGCTTCAAGGAGCGAACGAGATCACTTCTGAGGGAGTGGTACCTCCAGGACCCCTACCCGAATCCGACGAAGAAACGGGAGCTAGCGGCGGCGACGGGTTTGACGCCGACGCAAGTAGGAAATTGGTTCAAAAATCGTCGGCAGCGAGACCGGGCGGCCGCCGCTAAGAATCGCTCGGCTGTGCTGGGCCGAGGGTTCGCGTCCTCCTCCACCTACGACGAGGACTCCGCCGACTCCGAGATCAACGTGGACGAGGAGTAGCGGACCGCCAGTGTAAATACGTGATAAACACGGCCGAGAGCCAGTGAGGTTGCAATATCTCTCGTAGTTAGTCTGTATGTGTTGTTGGTCGCGATAGCGTATTGAGTGAGTGCTTCGGGAGTATCGAGCAGGTACGTACCACAGTATTAGTCTGGAGTCGCTTGGGGCTAGTGTTACTTTCGAGACGACAGGGTTACTTTAGACCTGGTGGCGTGCGTCGTGCGCGGTCAGTTTAGAGTTATTTATTTGATATCCGTTTATATTAGGCATTATTAGGTGACGTTAATTAGATATCGTCTTTCAAAAAGCATTTATCAAAATTCGTTATGCTGCCAGTTTCCTAATTATAAAGAATTTATTTATCATATCAATTACTAGCTGTAATATATAGAGTAAGATGTATAAATAATTATTTTATATAGAACATATTTAAATTAATAAAATTATAGGTTAGTACCTGACCGCTTTGTCTTTGGACTGTTAAAATGTGATTTATTTAATTCAAATTAGAAGTAAGAAATGCTGTTATATTACTTGTTACATAGGTTTACATCTAGGCCTAAACGAAACATTATTAACAATATGTTTCCACAGAACTAACTTCATTGAAGTATTATAATATGAGGTCCCAGCAAAAAATATTTTACTAAAAATAACAACAGAACATAATTTTTGATCAGTGGTTATTATCAAATGTATTTTAATTGTAAAAACACGGAAACCTTAAATTGTTTTTTTTTTGTTGTCTACTTTAAACAGAACACAGTAGAGTAGTTTAGTTAGCTTATTCTCTAATATGTGAAATATTTAAGAGAAAAAAAAATCACACTGGTTCGAAAAGATGACCCCTTCACGACCGACCGAGGGTTAACCCCCCATTGATAATATAGTGACCCACTTTTCAACGAACTCATGATTTTAATTTTTAATTCTCAGAAATAAAAATATAGGTAGACATTACGAAATATGGTTAACATATTTACAATAGTAAATATATAATAAAAAGCTATAAGTATTCTATTTTGGTAAATATTTTATCAAAAAATTCCGTTTGTCTATGTACATATTTACTGCGTTCTTTTTGTATTTGCTTTCTATGCAATTTATTACAAAAAAAAAAAATTTTGATGTAACTTATCATTTAAAAGTTTTAAATTTAAATTATTTAATTTAAATTGCTGAACCGATTTTGATGAAATTTGGAATGGAGATAGTTTCGAGCACCAAGAAAGGATATAGGATATTTTTTATGCCGCAAATCTATATTATCTAGTATCATAAAAAATATGTCAATATTGTGTCCATAATAGTACTTATTTTAAAGTGTGTCTGTCTGTCGTTACATCTTACAAGTCCTGACTCTACATTGCATTCTTATTTAAAGGCTTCTGTTGGTCACCCGACACAACGTCTACGTCACTTAGTATTTAATTTACAATTAACAATAAGCTATAATTAATAAAGTAAAGCAGACCTTGATAATACTTCATATTCTATTGATCTGTTATGATCTAAATATAGGCATTTCCGCAAGTGTAACATTTTTTACTATTTATGTTGAATGTTTGCCTCATGCGTTACCTAAAAAATAAAGAAACAGTTTTGTTGGTATTAAACTAGTATTATAACTAAGATTTACTAACATGGACAATATTTGAATTCAACGATTAAATTCATTTGCGAAAACTTGAGTCTCAGTCTTATAGAAAGCCGTTAACGGTTAAACATTATTTTCTATTGCATTAAGTAATGTTCTAGACTCTAGAGTAACAACTAGAGAATGAAAGAATTTTCATTCTTACAACTTCACATAAAAGTGTTTATAGGTGTACCAGAATCTGATGGCAATTTTTGACAGCATATTTTCATAAAATATACTTGATCATTGGATAAATTTTTATATTTGCATGTTTAACACACAGAATCAGCCGCTATAAGAAAAAAAAAGAATCAAAATGTTTTCTTCCAATTACCCCGGTATTGCTAGAGTCAATTTATTTTCTCACTTTTTGCCATCAGATTCTGGTAGACCTATAACTATCTTTATATACATTTAAACATTTTAATCAAAAAGGGGTTGCGACCTAAAATACCACATGCAGGCGCGTCAAGCTTCAAACCCCTCTTTTGCGTTGGAGGGTTAAAATGGTTTTCAACTTTAAAATTGCTTACCAACTAAAATTTTAATTGTTACGAGTACAAAAACAATAAAATTAAGTTATAATTGTTTTATTACTCAGGTATTATTCTTTATAATCGCCACACGAACAAGTTACAATTGCAATTTCATTGAAATTGATTGATTGATTGGATTAACAGCCGCTTATTATATTCGTTATAGAGGTTAAGTTAAACTTGTTATTAAACTGTTAACAAGGAATTAATAAGTTCAGTTTCGGTAGATTGGTGAAAACATAATTTTCGTCGCTTTTTGCGCAGCTAAATAATTACCTATTGTCGTATTTTTGTACAAAATTTAATATGAAATTTGGGGTAACATATTATCATTAATAAAAGACTTAATTGCTTTTTTGTAGAGTTCCTATCGATACTAAAATTATAAATGCGAAAGTGTGTCTGTCAGTCTGTCTGTAATCTGTTACCTCTTCACGTACAAACCGCTGAACCGATTTTGATCAAAGATATGGAGATACTTTGAGTCCCGACTCTCGAGAAATGACATAGGATACTTTTTATCTCGGGAAATACGGTTCCCGCGCGATTAACGAATTTTTGCACTGTAACTGAGTTCCGTGCGTCACGTAAGGTTATAGTAAGGACATATAGGTAATTGTCGCTTTTTATTTTAAAATTAATATTGTTACTTCTTGCATCCATTGTCTAAAATAGTGTAACTTCTGCCTACAACAGTATTGTGTATTGTGTAATAGTATATCACTCATGTCGTCATATACCCACGTATGTAGGTGGGTGCAGAATGTAGATATAATATGACTGTTGTATGATATACGACGTAGGTGTACCGTGAACATACATCAATAGACTATAGAGTATAGAGTATAGAACTATAGACCATAAATATCTGCACATATTAGGTATCTTACTTTTTACAATTTTATTTTTAAAAACAGCTTATATATTTTGAAAAAGCTATAAAGTTAAATATAATAATGATAAAAACATTTATAAATAGTAGAGATGTGCCCATTGTGACTTTAGCCAACTGATTGAGTAATTCATGGTAAACTAGTTAATAGGCCTACTAGTTGGCTAAGCTGTAACTTCTGGGTTTTAATAAGAATTAATAAAATCGTCAAAACTATAGCCTTTTAAAACAAAAATATTTATATAGTTACTTATCCTACGAATAATAAAAACTAAGGAATCGTAACTCCCATACTATTACCGTTTTAAATTTGGTTCCTTTCGATCTGTCATGTAACGTCAGCCTGATACCGCTCAAGGCCACCTAAATATTGCAAATGTATTGAAATGTGTACCTAAGGTACACTTTTTTGACAAGTATTGTGGAGCATGTTTTTTGACGGAGTTACTTTTCCTTAGTTTGTATTATTCGTAGTACTTATCTTTAAAAATAATGTTTGTGTCATAAACTCATAAGTCATAATAGAATTTAATTCCACGCGAGCAAACCCACCGTGCGTGGCGTGTGCTAAAGTGTTAAAACTAAACATTGAAATATTATCGCTTGTATTCGGCAATTATTATTAAATAACAAGTTATTAATTATTACCCGCAACTTTGTTGCGCTTAAAACAGTTTAACACGCAGGAAACATACATTTTTGGCAATCAAAACCTTGATTGTCCCTTCCTGGGACCCAAAGTGCCTATCCGGATAATATATGACATCATTTTATTCAATTCGATCGGTTTAACCGTGAAGAGGTAACGACAGATATAATCTCGCATTTATAATATTAGTATGGATTCACCCACACTTCATTGTGCATATACTATGAGCGATGATACCTACTTAGCTTTTTAATAATGATATGAAAACAATTGAGTGTAGCTATGACCGCAACTTCAGACATGTTGATAGTACCTGTCAATTAAATCCCAGTTTCTGACATTATATTTTAAAACAAGAGTTTATTCTATTCAACGGCATTGTTGATTGGTTTATGTTTTGACGTAAGCAAATCAGAATTCAGAAACGCCTGTAGTGAAATGTGAATAGACAAACTCCTGTCAATTTCGCCAATAAAAAAAAACCACAGAAACTGAGCGTGAGTTTGGTCTGATAAACCATTTAATAGATATAGTTTTGGCTGAATTGAAAATAGAAACACGATATTGTTTCATGGAATCTCTTAGGTAGTTTTGGGGTAGGCCGAACCAAGTAGGTCTTAAATTTATAAAAGGAACATTATAAATTTATAATCTGTAATGTTTAAAACCTGTAAAGAGTTCGAATGTAAAGTTTATACTAACTTTTCTCTAAATTTCACTTAAAAACCTAAGGCCTCAATTTAAGAAAAGAAAAGTTTAGGTCATGTCGTATTATGGATTTGTAACAAACAAGTTTTGAAACATAGTTGCGCTTGTTGGTTAAAACTCCACAAAAACTAAACTAACCTTTAAACACACATGGAATTCTCATAAACAGTTATTAATTGGTAGACTATCTCCTGTGACGTACAAACACAACTTAAATACAGTGTTGCTATGATGATAGATAAAATAGAAGAGTAATAATAATTTGCTTTCAGTTGAACTTCATTATAGTAAATATAAAACGTGTTATGAAGAAAAACAATTAAAAGTAGACAGTAAGAAATGTATATGTAATAGATGAATTTCAAAATAAAAAATAAGATAGAGAGTTCAAAACTCTACATCAAGGGCAATTATGTGTTAACAAATATACCTCTGTTTCCTAATATAGGTAATGAGAATTCTTTACTGCCAATGCTCATTTGCGTTAATGTGAGTTAAAATCAACCATGATTTAGACTTCTATTTTTATTTTATTTTTTATCAGGGCGAGCGAAGCGAGCCCTAGTATATCCAACAACCTGAGCACTTTTGTGGTAAACTTTACGGAAAAACTATTACGCCTATTGATTTGTGCTTTAACATAGTAATTTTTATTTATATGTAGATGCGTTATCATCGGTTAGTCAAAGTTTGGTTACTATTAAAATATTAAAAAAAAAAAAACTGCCTTAAAGACTATTACCACGCAGAAAAACGACGCGAGCCCTCACAAAGCTCGGCTTTTAGCTAGTAAATATGAATATGGGAGAAGTAACCTGAAACATTGATTATAAAATTACCTCTAACCCAAGTGCGCGTTATAGACTATAGTAAACTCGATTCTTAATAACATAAACACTTATAGAACGACGTATTTTTGGTAAAAGGTAACTTTTTATAATCCGTGGATATCACATCTCTAAAAATATTGAATTAATGGTTGATAGCAAGTCGAAGCAAAAGGCGTGATTAAATTAGTGGCTACTTACGATATTTTACTATAAGTCTTCAATCCAAATCAAAACCCACTTTTAATGTGTGAAGTAGCTCAGGTGATTACGTAGTTAATTCTCAATGAGTCGCGAGCCGGGCTAGGGGCCGCGACGCGCGACGTCGCGCTCCGCTACTAGGACTTTGCCCTTTGCCTGCTGTTTTTGCGGGGCTTTCGCGCAGGTCATTACGTATTATTGGTTTTAATATAACATATCCAGTGTAATTGTTTCGTAATTTATCACCGGCCATCTGTTTTCGTGTTGTAGTGAAATTGGGGTAATCGGTACAGTTATAGTAGTTTTGGTTTAAAATACTTCTAATATGATATATTAGATTATAAAATTTTCGTGTCAATCAAACAATCTGTTGCCGAACTCCGTCACATTTTGATGAAATTTTGTTTGTGTGGGTCGTCTCAAATATCTTTTTCATGACCAAAATAACGTTTGCTCAACTGGAGTACTTATTATATATCAGACGAATCATTTTATCAAACAACTGAAACATAAATAAATTACTTATCACTTTAGCGTAAATCACAGACCTTAGGTTCTTTTTAGGGTTCCGTACCCAAAGGGTAAAAACGGGACCCTATTACTGAGACTTCGATGTCTGTCCGTCTGTCTCTAGGCTGTATCTCAGGAACCGCTATAGCTAGACTTATGAAATTTTAACAGATTGTGTATATCTGTTGCCGCTATAACAACAAATACTAAAAACAAAACATTATTAATATTTATGGGGGGCTCCCATACAACAAACGTAATTTTTTGGCCTTTTTTGCTCGATATCAATAATGGTAACAGGTAGGCTCTTCAAATTTTCACAAAGTCCTTGATTAAAATTAAAATAAAAAAATAAGGGGGGCTCCAATACAAAAAACACAATTTTTTGCCTATTTTTGCTCTATAACGGTACGGAACCCTTCGTGAGCGAGTCCAACTCGCACTTGGCCGATTATTCTTTTTTATTAACTCCCTTTTTTTAACTGTTGCCTAATTTTTATTGAATGAAGAGTTTGACATAACGTCCATAAATTTTCACTTCATTAAAGTTAAGTAATCATTAAATATCTCTGAGGCCGTTAGACTTCTAGACTAGAGCATAGATTAGTCAGTAAAAACTTTAAAGTAAACTAGAGTTCAGTATTATTTCTATCCTTTTTTTTCCTCTACGTGTCTGCGCCGATTCCCCATTACGTTTTTTGCTAATCGTAACGTTTTATTGTTATGGCCGTCATTAAATAATATTTCATCCTTAGCCGCATCAATATGGAGTGGGAATAACACAAAAACAAAACCTTTATGGAGTTTTAGAAAGTTGAATTCCTAATTCTTAGAATAAGCACGTATTAGGAGCTAATTCTTTAGAATACCGAATACGCAATTTATATGTTTGAATTATGTATTTAAATAGATGTAATTCTATGTCATAAGACTCATAAGGCCTGTAAGATTTCTGTAAGGCCTCACTTTGTAGTTGTTTTTGGACAATTTTGATACTTATTTGAGTTTTAAAATTGACCTAGATGGATACATTTTTTTAAATAAAATATTACTGTTAAATATACCTACGTCGTAACTCATATATAAATTATGTTAGGTTTCAAAATCTTTGCAATTTAAATAACAAAAAACTTTTTGATTTTTCAGTTTTGTCAACGATGAGATATAAACGCGCTTGGTAGGTTCATGTTTATTCATAGATATCTATTTTAAGATTATTACAATCACAATGTCCTTTATGTTTTAAATAGTTATAGACATAATAATAATAATATAATAATAATATCTATGGACGCTTCACACCACGTCATTCTGGCCCCGTGCTAAGTACCTGAAGGACTTGTGTTACGGGTACCAAGACAACGGAAATATATTTAATACTTTTATACTATACATATATTTAAGATTTTTATTATATTATGCACATATTTAATACACATTCAGACCCGGGAACATTGAAAACTTTTTGTTCCGTCGGCGGGATTCGAACCCGCGACCCCCGGCTTGAGCTACCAACAGCCCACCTAATGAGCCACAGAGGTCGTCAAATTTATAGTTGTAGGTTTTGTATGCAACCATCTTTTTCAAATTTTTCTCGAAAAATGTTAATGTCTCGGTTCTTCTGCTTACTAAATAGTAAATTCAGAGCAACAAAGTTACGAATAATAATATTATCTATGTAGTTGGGTTATGGGTAATACAACATTGGGTACTGATAGAGTTAAACCATACACGGTACTTTATTTTAATTTTAAAACAAGAGTTAAGATGATTTTTATTAGTTCATATATTTTTAAAGGGTTTAAAAAAATTAACTATGATTATAATACGATTTTTAAAATGTTAATAATATGTAGTAAAAAAAAAAGCTGACACGTCATGTTCCAGTTTAAACAATGATCAACAACAGCTATAGCACTTGAGAAAATAACTGTTCATTAACAAAAAACTAACATAATATTGTGATAAACTACATATTCATTATTCAATAATTTGCTATCAATTCATTCATGAATATATATTTGTTATGAAAAACAACGTATGCCGTAGTTCAAAGCTACCTACACGTCACAGTATAATTAAATAGTAAATAAACATGCTACTGTATAAATAAATAGCTTGTAAGTACTTTGACCCAAATGAAAATAATACTTTTTTCTTGGTCAACGCTTGGTTTAAGTTATTGGTAAATCTAGAAAAAAATCTGACATTTCTCTCGTTCCTCGTATTTTATTTCTGAAAAAAAGGCATGATATTTTAACGCATTGTAAATCCTTTCTGAGTTAACTTAAGAGGGCGACTAACCCAAAAAATCAAACATCGTCCTTCTCTCTTCACACTCACGTCCGTTTTTCATATTATGCCAGGTGAAAAAGGACGACGCGGAATCATCGCCAAGTTAGTTTTTTCTTAATAACTCGATAAATATACAACATTTTAAAAATCAGCCAGGTCAATGTCTCAATGATAGAATTTTATACAATGTGTTAAAATATTAGATAACTTAGTTTTATGCACGGTTATGGCAATATATGAAAAATTCGTGAAAATTAGATGCATCTTTGTAATTTTTTTCTATCGAGAAAATTTTAAATATTTTTGCTCAGATCAAATTCTTGGAAATATAATGTAGTAGTATCTATGTTTAGAAAATGATCGGGGCTTATTTTCAAGTATAAAAATGAATCATAAAATCGTCAATTTTGGGTTAGTCTTAAGATACCTATTATCCGTACTAATATTATAAACGCAAAATGTGTCTTATCTTCACGCCAAAACTGCTGAACCGATTTTGCTGATTTTTTGTTACTTTGAGTTCCGGGAAAAGACATAGGATCATTTTTAACCTGGAAAAATGTACGGTTTCCTTACGATAAACGGGTTTCTGCGTAATGGCGATGAGAGTAATGAGTATCAACTAGTACCTATTTACTAAATCAAAGGTCAGACTTGACATGACGTGAGAGTTGAGACTAGGGGATAAAAGTGTGGTCAAATAAATGGCTCTACTTCGGATGTATGTACTAAGTACCAACGAAGAAATTGATTCATAGGCAGTTGACGAATGACGGACATACGTCATTTGGTTGCATTATGATACTTCAATATTTGTCGTGATCTGTAGGATAGGTTTGACATAACGCAACCAAATTACGTAGGTCGGTAATCTTCCTATGAATCAACTTCTCTGATAGTACTTTGGAGCCACTCCATATTTGAGGTGACATTGACGTAAATTGCGTTACTTTTTTTTGTGTGACGAATATTTCTGCCAAGTACACGTTGTCACATAATATCCTGGCTACTAAAATATTTGGAGTACAGGGTTCACATAAGAAATACATAAATTGTGTCATTCATACTTTTAATGGCAAAATACCTTTTGAGAGTATTTTGCCATAGTTGTCTAGTCCCTTTTTGAGACTATTTTGACAAGTAGAGCAATTCACTCTGATGGCACTTTTTGCATTTACTTTTTCTTGCTAGTAGGAGTTTCTAATATTACCTATATTAGAAACTCTACCTATATTAGAAAATCTAGAAAATCTACCTAAGGCTTACAAAGTAGTATGGCAAGTAGATGTAAAGTAGATCTAAATAACAATTGTCACAATTGTCCTATCTCTGTATATTTACTTAGATATATTTTGCAATTATAATAAATCTGTAATTATTATAATAACGCCTTCAATACCTAGATTACTGCAGAATATTTCAACTCTCAATTAATTTAAATTGAAAATGAAGCGTCAAGTATTTTCATTTGAGTAATATTTAATTGCTTGACTATTAGTTAGCATTTTCATTAATTATAGAGAGCAAATTATATATAATTAATATGTATAAGAAAGGCCTAATTAGTTGACAGAAAAAAAATGACTAGTCAATCGTGCACAACTTTGTCCTTGTCGAAGAAAAAAAAAGATTCGTGTTTTCAAATAAAGAACAAGTGACGATAATTTTATTAGCTATTGTTGATTTTAAAATAAGAACATCTCAGAATGCAGGATTAATGGAAAATAACTAATGATCGCTAATCATAATGATTTGGAATACTAAATAGTAGACTGGTGAAATTGATATTGGTAGAGTCACGACTCTACTAATATCAATTTCAACTTCTACTGTACTAAGATTTAGATTTACGGTAAGGATATATTAAACCGTTACTAAAAAAATCTGCAGATATCAACTTAGGTTATTAAAAGAGTTCAGTAGGTATTTAGTTTCAGTTTTCAGTAGATTTATGTGACTGGAGTGTATGTAAAGTAGTAGATCTTTTACAATATTAACTAACTTATTTGATACAACTTTATCAAAGACGAAATTGACACCATAAATTCAAGCTAAATTTAAAATTGGCCTAAAAGAATCCTAAATTTTATATGCCGCGCTTTTTGCGTTTATATGCCCTAAGGATTTTATAGTATGTTTTATATCTAAGAACTAGATGACGCCCGCAACTCCGTTGCGCCAAAATTCGTATATCGCGTGGGAACCATACATTTTTCGGGGATAAAATGTATACTATGTCCTTTCTCGAATTCAAAGTATCTCCATACCAAATTCCAGCAAATTCGGTTCAGGGGTTGGGGCGTAAAGAGGTAACAGACAAACAGATAGACAGACGGACTTTTTTATTTTTTTATTTATTTCTTTTAAAAATATTGTAAAGGGCCTACTTTGTGAATATTTTCTTGTTTTGCAAAATACTGAATTGTATTAGAACAAAGTATAGAGCCGTCGGAAAAATTAAAAATTGGCATAAAGGCCGTGAGTGTTAGGGAAACCTACTTACTAATACTACCTACCAATCGAGAGCAATAATATGTATTATAAAAGCAAAAGTGTGCCTGTCCGTTTATCTGTAACCTCATCATGCTTTAACAGCCAATGGAAAGATACGTAAAGTTTTTTGTTTTACCTACTTTAAATCTGGATTTTAGGAAAACAAGTACCTTGAGTCTTGACTTAAAAACAAATTTGTTTATAATAATTACAATTTTTGACTCATGTGGTAAAAAGTTCCTATGTTTTAAACGTTCAATTTTTGCCTCAACGGCTTTAATTAGGTAAAGGCTCCGGTTATTTTAATTTAATGATGAATTCAAATCAAAATTTTCAATATTTTAATTTAAGTTAAGTTATCCTAAAAAATCTGAGCCTGCACTCAGACTTTTTAGGATAACTTAACTTAAATTAAAAACTTTAATAAGTAGATAAGAAAATCGGAGTGTTTATGGGCCTCATCATTTTCAATTTGAAATAAGTACCTAATAAGGGATGCTATTCGCGTTTGTATTCGCGTATACAAAGGCTCTTGTTTAGTTACTCCGAAGATTAAAATTATTGTATAACCTTAAATCTATATAAATAAAAATGAATTATTCTATATAAAATATGAAAAGAAATTTACATATTGTTAGTCTCGCTAAAACTCGAGAACGGCTGAACGGATTTGTGTAATTTTAGTCTTGAAATATTCGTGGTAGTCCAGGGAAGGTTTATATGTATTAGGAGGGAAGTCATACGAAGTTCATCGGGTCATCTAGCAGGTATATAATAGTAATTATATAGCTTTTAGCTTATAGTATTAGCTTGATATAATAGCCACTGGTCATCTATCTATGATCAAACTGATTAAATACTCAATGTTACAATAGGTTTGAATAAATTGATAATTTGTACCTATGGTCCAAACTACGAGACTAGTGTCAAAACTTCACATTAAAAAGCTATAAGTATTTTGTACGAAATTTTGTGCTTCGTCTTTTGGTTTGGAAATAAAAATTATGGTACATTACTTTAATTTTTAGGACACTACAATATAATACAAAAATTCATTAGTTAATAACAAAGTAATTTTTAACGACGATTGTTTCACTAATATTTAACTGTCATCAGGTAATATAACAGCACTTCTAAACTACAAAGGTACGATCAAAGACGTAGCCATATTCACCAACTTTAGAAAAAAAAATATTTGAAGATCTCTTTACAACATTTCTTTACAAATTTTAGCCTCGTATTTTTGTGGGGGTGAAAGTGGTGAAAAAGGGGGTGAAAACGGGTTAAACGTTTGGCTACGTCTGTGCTCAAATTTTAATTTATCCTGTTCATATTAGTATTGTATAAATAGGCTCGTGCGTTGTAAAAATGTATAATATATCATTGTAAATATTGTCTTACAGTCACTAAGGAAATTGTTAATAAAATTATATTCATAAACATTTCATTTTGTTTCATTGGTTAAAAATATTCCATGTACAAACTTGTGCGAATGTAAAAATGGTCGAACATTTGGTGAATACAGTGGCAACGTAATAACCCTCAAAGTGGTCAATTTGTAAAATTGCTGTCCATTCTTCGTGACTATAAATTATATTTTTTTAGGTTTTAGAATTCGTTGATCTATGTACTGGTTATAAACCTACACGTTTTTTTTAACGTTAGGACCGGACCATACTACATCTTTTGTCTAAAAAAATACAAAACTATTTGTTTAAAAAAAACGCAAGTAAGTATCCAAGGCCCAAGCGCAATTCGTAATACGCTTATCTCGACATAATACAAATATCAATATTTGTGATGGTGTTTATGCAAAAACTACTAGGCTGATTTTGATCTTTTCAATGGTACTTGGATTAACTACTTTTAATACCTAAATAGTAGGTACCTTATTCTAGTAGGTTACTGAGTAAATGAGGTAAATATATTATGTATATGTATTTGATTTTATGTCCTAAATAGTTGCCCTGAAACGGCTATCGTTCTTCAAACTCAATTTGTCTCAAATTACGGCAAATTTTCTGGAAAATGATGAAACACCAGCTCAAAAGTATTTAAATGCCTTCATTTAAACAAGTAAAAACAGCTAATGATCTCATTTGCATAGATCTAACAGTAGTATACGTACATGGCCTGGTGATGACATGTAAGGCAGTAATTGCTCATCTTAACGTTTTTAGATGCTAGATTTGCATTTGATTTGCTCCAACTCGTATGGGTATACCAGTAGCATAACATTTAAATAATATACAGTAGACCATCTTTATACTAGAACGATTTATCTCACGCACACATTAGTGTGATTTCAGATAATTTGGAATTGCCAAAGAACGTTGTCGCACGTGTCCGTAAAAATTATCTCTGTGTTTATTGAGTAGCAAGAACACGGTTAAGATAAGCTAGCTGCTAGAGTGTATGTTTGTATAATTGTGCTTGTAGTGTAAACTATAACTTAGAATTATTTCACACCGAACAATATCTACTTATAAGACTCTACATCGAAAGCCTAATAAAAGTCGGGTAGTATTATAGCGTCGGCCGTCGGCATAGGTAGGTTAAAGTGCTGTATTGGTGCTGTAGACCACAGGTGTAAATTCAGGTCTGTTTTTTTTTTATGAAATAAGGGGGGCAAACGAGCAAACGGGTCACCTGATGGAAAGCAACTTCCGTCGCCCATGGACACTCGCAGCATCAGAAGAGCTGCAGGTGCGTTGCCGGCCTTTTAAGAGGGAATAGGGGAGGGTAGGGATGGGAAGAGAAGGGAATAGGGGAGGGAAAGGAAGGGAATAGGGTAGGGGATTGGGCCTCCGGTAAACTCACTCACTCGGCGAAACACAGCGCAAGCGCTGTTTCACGGTTTTCTGTGAGAACGTGGTATTTCTCCGGTCGAGCCGGCCCATTCGTGCCGAAGCACGGCTCTCCCACGTATAAAACAACTCTAGTATTAAGAATGATTTCAACTCTAGTATTAAGAATTATTAACAAATAAAATATTTTCATTATTTTTTAATACCTACATTTTGCCGTTTAGAGAAGCAGGATAGAACTCGAAAAACTTTGTATTGGTTTTTAAAGAGAATTTTGAAAATATGCGTCAGGGCGACAAAAATTCCTTCAAAACAGAACAACATAAAACGTATTACATAAAATTCAATGCAATATATATTTAATTTTTTATCAACATGTTAAAATTGATGTCCTGTTTCTGATTAATTATCGTGGCGACCGTAGCGAAGGACTTTTTGCTGATTAACTTAATTAAAGCTTACGAATGTGGTTAGATTTCAAAGATAAGGATACACCATGCCACTTAAAACAATCTACGCCAACGACCTGTATACAACAAAAGCATTTTTGAAATACTTCATTGATCAGTTCGATCAGCGTTAAAGTTTTTGGCACAAGTATTATCTTGTGTGTACCTAATTAAAAATTTAATATTCGATGTATTTAATGCACTGAAATGAAACAATTGCTTTAAGTGCGATTGCAATTGAAGATACGTCCGATTGACTAGAATTGATAAGTGGAAAACCATACTTAGCGCTTCAAACTTTAGAAAATTAAGCCTTCCTTAAGATGTGTGTTTTTCATTTGGAATTTATATTTTTAGATATATCTTCTGAACTGTTAAGGGGACCTGTCTTAATAAGCAAGAACATATTATTAGAAATTATGTAGGTGCTATTTGCAGTTATGTCACTTTTTTATTTAGGGCTCATTTAGCATCACGTAAATAATGCCATTGACATTTTTGTTAAAGTTCATTAAAAGTTGTGGACCAGCTATTAAAATTGGCGATTCTACGATTTCAGTTCATAGTGACATGTTTACGGCGCACAACTAGCACTGTAAACAATGAATATTAGAGGCTGGCTAAATAATTTACTGATACAAGCTGATGGAATCCACTGCTGGTTCTAGCTGCAGTATCAATATAAATCAACAATACTTAGACCCAATTATTTCAAATTCAGGTAACACACAATCTTAACGGAAATAAATTATTCCAAAATGGCCACAACAAGTATGTAGAGTACTGAATAAATTATTGAAATGCGATCGCCTCGTATTATTGAAATGCGATCGCCTCGTATCTATTACAAGGTGATTAGATGCGTTTACGCACGATACACATGTAATATCATCATCATCATCATCTTTATCATCATTATCATCATCATCATCATCTTCATCATTATTATCGTCATTTCTAGCACGGGTAGAAAGGGCAGAGGTGGAACTAGATAATATGAAAAGGTAAAACCGACGGCAATGGAAGAAGTGCTGAGATATTAAGAGATATTACGGCGACCAAAAGTAAAATTAGTTTAGACGTTAGCGTGATTGCTTTTGGACAATTCTGTATTCATAACGACATCATTTTATTTTATATAGTGCAGGAAGTGCCATAAATTTTAAATAGATACCTACAGACTATATGTGACTTCTGTTTTTAACTCTGAGTTTCTAATCAAAGTACAAAATGGCGTTCCTATAATATTCGAATATTATAGGAACACCATAGATAATACCGACCTAATGTCCATATTTATTACTATTTATTACCAGAATACCATTTTGTACTTTGATTGAAAACGGACTTGATCGTACAAAGGACGAAGTTAGTTTTACACTGTAATCGTAGAATCGCAAATGTTAATAGCCACAACTCCCAATGAACTTCCACTGAAAATACACAATTTCATTAAAAATGTTTAAATCGTTATTTGCGGCATTTTGTAATAACTTATTAAATCATTTACGCATATTGAATTTGTCGCGGAGCACTTTTCTTGTTCTCGACGTTTCGGCTACTTTCTATCGGCAAAACAAAAAGCAAAGTTTTTCGCGACAAATTCAGTGTTAAAAAAAAAATTAAACCTAACAAATAATTAATAACTTTATTATGTACGTTTGCTTAAGTCATCCTTATTATCCATTATAACATGAGTGAGGAATGTTTGTATAATTGTCGGATGTATAATATCACAAGATTCACAACTCGATGTATTACTGTAATTATCGACTGATGTAATTATACCGTAATTATTATTGATCTTGCTAGTTGTCAATCATAAAAGTTATTGTTTTTATACTTATTTATAGTCCGTTTTTAGGGTTCCGTACACAAAGGGTAAAAATGGGACCCTATTACTAAGACTTCGTTGTCTGTCCGTCTGTCCGTCTGTCCGTCTGTCTCCAGGCTGTATCTCAAGAACCGCTATAGCTAGGCTTCTGACATTTTCACAGATTATGTATTTCTGTTGCCGCTATAACAAAAAGTACTAAAAATAAAATAATATTAATATTTAAGGGGGCCTCCCATACAACAAACGTGATTTTTTTGGCCTTTTTTGCTCTATATCAATAATGGCAACAGGTAGGCATTTGAAATTTTCACAGAGTACTCAATATTAAAATAAAATAAAAATTTAAGTGGAGCTCCCATACAAAAAACACAATTTTTGGCCTATTTTTGCCATATAACGGTACGGAACCCTTCGTGCGCGAGTCCGACTCGCACTTGGCCGAATTTTCTCTATGACGGTACGGAACCCTTCGTGCGCGAGTCCAACTCGCACTTGGCCGATTATTTATTATTGATTTAAATATAAACAAATAGAAACTCGACCAAATTAGTGTGCTAATAATTTATTCTGCTCGTTGCTTACTTCATAATACACTTAAATCAGTAGCATTTTAGCATCACATAATGACCTTCGTTTATAATATTTAGATCAAAATGATATAAAAACGAAGTAAAGAGTGTCTATTGTTTATAACTCAGTATGTACAACAAAAAATAAAAGTAGACTTCATTAAAAAGGGTTGTGACTTGTGAACGTATTACCTCTATATCAAAGCGTTCTTTATTTATGATCCTTCAAGCAGAATAATATTCACAAACTTAACACAGTATGTATGTTACGTTTGAACAACTGAAAAACACATTGAACACACTGCAAACAGACCAAAATGCTTATAGATAATAGAAAATAATATATATTTCGCAGTCATTTGGTTGAATCTGCTATTTGTATGAATGACTAGCGAATTCATTGAATGAAACCATTTAATAGGGGTTTAGACTATTTTTAGGAAATATATTTAATTTACAGATGTACATTTGTTACACCTAAAAAAAAAAAAAAACTTCTTATTAAATTTCGTTTTAAAATTTCCTGGTATTTAAAACTAAAGTTTATCATGGCGTCGCTATGACGTCACGGTCCTCCAAACAACAAAAATCTTTGTATGGATTTGACATCGAAATGTCACTGTCACACACAATGTTTTGGAGATCGTGACGTCACATCCTGAGATGGCTGTTTGCGATCACGTGATATTACGGATTAAATATTTACTTTTTTAATGAATAAAATAAAAAATATTATAAAGTTTATGAGTAAAAATATGTCATTTTCGGTAATTCTATAATACAAACTCTCAAAGAAACAATAATTTGCATTACTGTCTACACCCCTATTTAATGACTAACGGCCGTTCCCAATATTTGATCTATCTCTGGTTTTGCCCTACTAGAGATAGGAATAGCTCTCATTAGACATTAGAGACATATATTTTATGTCAATTCAATGTTAGCTGCGATCGGTCGTATGTCAAACCAGAGATAGATTGAATATTGGGAACGGCCGTAAAGGCAAACTCGTCATATCGTTGACTGTAACGTAATATATTCTTCTAAGTAAAGGCCAGCTCGTCAAGTCTTTAACTGTAAATGGTTTCATTTAATGAACTCGCTATAGTCATTCAGTCAAATAGCAGATTCAACAAGATGACTGCGACATTTATACTTTAATGTTTTACAAACAGTTAAAATATTTATGAACATAGATGTCCCGCGTGGCTTTGCCTGCGTAAATTAGGAATTTTACGAAAACCGTACATTTTCCCGCAAAAAAATAGCTTATGTCCCTTCACGTGGTCTACTCTATATCTGTGCCAAATATTGCCATAAAAATTGCTCCAGGAGTTCGTGAGATAAACCCTTTCTAATATTTTCCCCCGTTTTTTCCACATTTTCCATCTGTTCTCTTCTTCGGTCCGGTCAGTCTTAGCGTGATAATATATTATAGCCTCTCGATAAATGAGCTGTCTAACACTGAAATAATTTTTTAAATCGGACCAGTAGTTCCTGAGATTAGCACGTTCCAGCAAACAAACTCTTCAGGTTTATAATATTAGTATAGATATTTTTAAATCGCTTGACAAACTCGAGTCTCGATCTACAAGACTATGAAAAGTACCAATAATAGGGTCATAATAGGCTCATAATCATGGGACGATGCATGGTATAATATGGTAGTGATGATGATGATGATAATGATGATGAATGTAATTTGCATAGTAGCATATGCCTTCCGTTCTTAAAACAACGCCGAAATTCCCAAACTTGTATCTATAAAGAATCAGGAATTCTCTCAGCACCTTCCGAAACATGGTATACCTCGGTGCAAAATCTTACTTGTTGGTAGCATAATATGCTTAGAATATTTCTCACGAAACCGCTGTCACCACATGTTTCCATATTAATTTTGAGGAGTTCCCTCGATTACTTATGGATCTCTTCATCAGGTCATCACTTTTATGAATATAATACCAAATTGAGATGATACCCTATACAACAAAAGAAAAATTTTGAAAATCGGTTCATAGACGGCGGAGTAATCGTTGAACATAAAAAAAAACATAACACCTCCCCCATTTTGAAAGTCGGTGAAAATTGTAGCCTATGTGTTATTCTGATGTATAAGCTATATTATTGTAAAGTTTCATTAAAATCCATTCAGTAGTTTTTGCGTGAAAGAGTAACAAACATCCATACACCCATACATCTATACATACATACAAACTTTCGCCTTTATAATATTAGTAGGATTCTATCTTTAGGCCTACTGCACTCGTCGATACGGCGCGCTTCGCGTCGCTGTCAAATCCTTTTGACAGCTTACAACTTTTTTTCCCGCTCTTTTTAGCCTGTCAGCCGTGTTGGTTTTTGTTTTTATTTGTCGACAAAGGAGATGTGTAACGATTAAGATGTTAAACTGTTTATATTCCTGATGTCTGTCTCTTTAACACTGGCGCCTTTTTTCTCGACGCATTATTTTCTGGTTACGTCTGTCTTGAGCTGTAAATTGATATCGGACGAGACACATTCGTTTTGTTTTACGTCACAAATTGACTGCTTAATTTTAGATGTAATCGTATTTTGATGTGGGACACTAAATGTCCCATACCTATCACCTTTATTTAAATGTATTTTATACTCTGTTTTAATTTCTTTTTCATTGAAATATAAGCAAAAAATCTCAGCCAAATTGATGTGCGATTGCCGATTGTATTTATTTGCTACCAAATCAATACCTAACCAAAAGTCCATGCGTGTAACATAGAGATCCCTTGAGAGTTGAGACACAACAGTCTTAAAACAAACTATATGCTGTACAAAACTGTATATAATATGAACATCCGGAAACACATATTTTGTATTGCAATAGTTTATCTTAAGACTGTCGTGACTAAACGTGTCGTGCGCAGTCGCTCTTAAATTGGTAGGGTTTTAGTCACTTCTACGTTTACATTTAAGATAATAAAAATATAACAATCGAGAGTCTCCTCTTTTTTAGAAGCCGGATAAAAACGAATTGCAACGTCAACTTCCATCCCTTAACGCGTTTTGTACCGGATCACAAATATTGTCTTTCGCTAAACGCTTACTTGAGGTAAGGTGACCCCATTAACCCCGCTAGTGTTGATTGTCGCTTATTAGTTGAGCCAACAGCCGCGGTGTTCGGGGATGTTCGGGGGCGGTCGGGTGTGATCGGAGAAACTCGGGGGGCACCAGCGAGTGTTGTGAAAACCAACACTCTGTCCCATAGCTCCTGGGGAATGTGGTACAATTTAGAAGCTTTTGCTGTCAAATTGTACCATTGGATTGGCCGCAAGGATATGGTGTAAAATCAGGGCGGCAATTTTGACGGCAATAGCGAAAATGCACAACACAAATAAAATATTTTTAAGCACATCACACAAGACTCAGGTGATAAAAGATATTGTCTTATAATTAAATATCGTATTGGCATTTAAGCGTTACTGCTTTTCTATGATTGACCGTAATTTGTTTTAAATAATTATGAAAAATGACGAAAATATAAAAAATAAATGATGATGAGTGTGTGTGTTACAGTTAACATTTGTTAGCATAAGATGTTTACTAACAAGTCCGGTACATAGCACTCAAATATATTTCACAAAGAAACTTAGAGTCAAAATAGAGCTAATCCCACTGTACCTGTACGTGCCGTCAACCGCAATCCTTTGTCCCATACACATATCGCTAATCGCCACCTCTCGTCCCCCACACCAGCCACAGTCCGTTTTCAATTAACCACCGCGTCGAGTGTTTGGCGACAGCTAAAGACGTTTAGTGTATTTTCACAGTTTATTGCCCGGCCCGGGACATGTCCCCAGTCCCTAGTCCCCCGTCCCATGTCCCAAGTCCCACTGGGACTGGGGGCTCGTGTTACTAATATCGTCAGCCGATATTATAATGCTGTGGGATTGGTTTTGCATTTCCTTGTTACGTCATTTCATGCCAATTACGCCTGAAAATTGAATAGGAAGATAGTTTGACGAGGAGACAAGAGTAAGTATAGATATTGTCTGTATAATAGAATGATAATCTGCAATCAGTTATCATTCTTCATCAGTTGGAAAGAAATAAGCATATTGGAACGAAGTTCCGTATCGCGCGTTGCGCCTTGCGGGGGCTAGACGGAAAAAGTTATAACGACAGTTAAGTTTTTTTTTTATATTGCATCTTAAATACTGTTAGACAAATAATACACGGCTGTCGGCCAGTCTGTCATCATTTGACTTAATTAATCTGAGACTATCGCAGGAATTATGTCTAAAAAATAATAAAGTCAATATTTTGACAATAGAATATCAATAGAAAAGCGTTGAAATTTGAAACTTATAATTTAATTATTTCTTTTGAGTGTATACAGGTTTTTTTGTACTTATGAAATAATAAACTGGAACTTCGTTCCATCCGGGTGTCCCTTGACACTTCTCAAGTTTTTTATAATAGAAAAATAAATGCAAGGATTAATAAACGATAAGACCACTTTGCGATACATCCTATTGTCTGCGTTGATGAAGTGCTCTTTCACGTCGGTTTTATTTTTTATAAAATTAGGGGCAAACGAGCAAACGGGTCACCTGATAGAAAGCAACTACCGTCGCCCATGGACACTCGCTACATCAGAAGAGCTGCAGGTGTGTTGCCGTCTTTTTAAGAGGGAAAACGCTCCTTTCTTGAGGGTTTGCAGGTTTCTTATAGGTATTTGTAATTCAGCTAATTTGCGATGGATCGACACGATCTTTGGCAATAAGTGGCAGCTCTTAGTGTGGCTACAATTTTAGTCAGCACCAGTTTCGGAGGGCTACAAAAGTTATTTTTTATGTCTTCAAAGATATAAATTAATTGAAATTGTTATTTAGCTCATAAACCGTTTAGTATTTTTAGCTCATAAATCGTTTAGTATTTTTTTCGTCAATAGTACCTAACATTCATCTACTAACACATTTATAACATTGTAAGTGTTAATTTTATTTCCCACTTTTCCCCACGTGTTCTCCCCATCTCCCCAGCGGGGGTTGGGCTGGGCGCGACGGCCGACAGACCCCAAATCACTCAGCGATTGTGTTATAATGTGATAACTGTTCTTGTACCGTGCTTAATAGTTATTGAGGTAATACAAGTTATAAGAAAATTGGGAAGATGGAAATATATGGATGATGAGAAAATGTTTCTAGAATAAATAAGCTAAAATAATTTTAATAATTATAGATGTATAACATTTCATTTTATAGAAATTAGGAACATGACATCAAATAAGTATTAATTAAATTTAGTAATGACAAGGTGAAAGATAGTGTGTTGATGTTTTTTATATGGACGAATTTAAGCGGATATTTATTTAATAAGTTTTTCAGTCTAAATCTCTCTCACCAAGCCTGTGTAAGTATTTAATACAAAAATAAGCTGTTTAAAGATCCTAAAACATCCTGGATAACTTAAATCGCAATACGTTGTAACTTAACTTTACAAAGTTATACTTACTTTGTAACTTACGAAAAAGTATAGTGCCGGTGACCATACTTAGGCCCGTATTTTTGGTCAGTACTCAAGATGCATCTCGGTCTCAAGACACGGTTCAGGCTCTATGATTGGTTGGCTGTCAAAATTTGGACCAATCACAGAGCCGAACCGCGTCTTGAGACCGGGTCGCATCTTAAGTACTGACCAAAAATACGGGCCTAAAATTGCGTCTGTCCATTTTATGGCTATGTACTCTCTGTCTGTCTGATAAATGGTGATCCTTTCCCCGGGAAAGGACAATAACAGATTAGTTCTATAAAAATAAACGGTTGCTGCCTGCGCGATAAACGACAAATTTCAACACAACGAATATCGCCCGCAACAAAGCCGCGAGCAACATCTAGTCTGTACTCTGTAATCTTTTAACATGTTTTGTGTGCAATAAACTGTAAATAAATAATAATTAATAAATAATTATATTTTTCATCTAGTATAACATAGACAAAACCTTGTAGTGACGTCACAATTCTCCCATCATGGCGGGTGCACCCTCGACTCACTGGCCCAGAGCCCGCGGCGCGCGGCGGCAGGATATTGCGACCCACATGCACAATACACCTAATATTACTGTCTTTTATGTTGTAATATACTTGTAATGTTGTATGCTGTATTAGACTTTAGCAGACGAAGAAGGAATCAGGAAAGAAGGAGTAGAAGCTCCTAATATATATGATTTGATTTGATTTGATAATATCACTGATACAACTTAAATTAATGTATTTGATGAAACGTTGTTATCAACTTCTAACGTTATTTATGTTTTCTGTTAATAAAACAGATATTATTATCAAATTTTCCGACAAATTTCCAACACTGAGCGGGCTGATGATGATGAATTATTTCTAAGGACACTCTTGATCATGTTAGCTTTCAAACAAAAACAAGTAGATCATCATAGTTCCACTATGCTGGCTGCTACCAATTGCGATTACACGGACAGATACACACAAGGACGTCAGACAGACAGACAGACAGAGAAACTTATAAAACTTTTGATCGGGGGTTAAAAATATGAATATGATTATTAATTAAAGTATTTTGATTATGAACAATAATAATATAAGCCTAATCATTTTTGTCTAGCTCACTCGACAGGGCCATGAAACTTCTTTTAAACGGGCTTCTATCTGCATCTTTTTAGTATAGTATGAACTATTATCCTGAAAGAACCCTGTATTTTGTAAAAAAACCCAACGATGATGACTGACAACACGCCAGTAAAGTTTTGTAACATATTATGTGAGTAATACTCAGGTAATACTTGGAAGACGATAGGTAGTAAGTGAAAACAATAGTCCATAATATATAACTTGCACTGTCTGAAGAGGCTTTAAAGCGTAGCTCTAACATTTTTTTTTAATGAAATAAGGGGGCAAACGAGCAAACGGGTCACCTGATGGAAAGCAACTTCCGTCGCCCATGGACACTCGCAGCATCAGAAGAGCTGCAGGTGCGTTGCCGGCCTTTTAAGAGGTAATAGGTAATAGGGGAGGGTAAGGGATGGGAAGGGATGGGAATAGGGTAGGGGATTGGGCCTCCGGTAAACTCACTCACTCGGCGAAACACAGCGCAAGCGCTGTTTCACGCCGGTTTTCTGTGAGAACGTGGTATTACTCCGGTCGAGCCGGCCCATTCATGCCGAAGCATGGCTCTCCCACGTATAAATGTATAGTTTAAATACCATGTAATATTTTATTTTCCTAGTTGTAAATATAAATCTATCTATATATATAAAAATTAATCCATATTTCCCGTGGTCACGACATCACGCCTGAACTGCTGGACCGATTTCACTATTTCTTTTTTGATGTGTTTGTCCGGAGTAGAAGAATATCATAAAAAAAAAAAAAAAAAATTGCGCGGAAAATGAAAAAATTTAAAAATTCTTACTTCTTCTCTAACTTTAGCGCTTTGGACAATATGTAAGTATAAACTTTTTTAATGTAACATTATGACATTTGACTTAGAATTGACAGAATACATTTTTTGTGCGACGGGATAGCGATGGACGTTGCCATGGTGCCATACTTATTTAGTCACTTCAATAAAATAGGTATAGGTCTACCAGAATCTGATGGCAAAAAGTGAGAAAATAAAATGACTCTAGCAATACCGGGGTAATTGGAATAAAACATTTTGATCCGTTTTTCTTCTTATAGCGGCTGATTATTAAACATGCAAATATAAAAATGTATCCAATGATCAAGGATATTTTTCAAAAATCTGCTGTCAAAAATTGCCATCAGATTCTGGTAGACCTATAATATGGGCGAAATCAGAAATACTTTATATGGCAAAACAACGTTTGCCGGGACAGCTAGTATTATAATAACTAGAGTTCGCCCAATGGCCGAAATTCGACCTCAAATAAAAAATTTAATTATAAGTTTCAAATCTCAACGCTTTTCTATTGTCTATTGTCAAAATATTGACTTTATTATTTTTAGACAATTCCTGCGACAGTCTCAGATTAATAAAGTCAAATGATGACATTTTTTAATTTGACAACAGACTTCAACCATAAATAAAAGAGTACAATTCGTATGTATAGGCTAGTCAATCAAAATCTCCTAGATTGTGTGTTGTAGTGTGTGTAATGTTTTATTTGATAAAAAAATGTATGATAAAAGCATGATTTCAAAATAATATTAGCTCCGAGATGCACTCCTTCACCATATAAACTATAATTCTACAAAATTTCAATCACCTACGTTTCCGCATTTTTCATCAAAAGGGATCCAAAGTTTTTCGCTCGCGTATTATTATAATATAATAATATTGATGTGACACATCTATTATTTTGATAATTGATATTATTTTTGACAAGTTTTTATTTAACTTTATAGTTTATCCGTTTTCACATTAAAATATGCTTATTCATTAAAATGTTATGAAGGAACGTTTTTTTAGTGGCTCGGTAAAGAAGTATATTTTGATAGCTGATGATTAATCAAATCTTAAATATATCATTGTAGTAGTAATCAGTGCATTAAGTGGTGATGAAAATTAAAACATAAGAACACGCTAATGGCAATTTTAAAACAAATCAGACTAATTAATATACAGGGTGTAACAAACATAATACTTTAGGGTGTGTCACGTGTTTCTTATTTAGAGTTTACTGTGAGAGTAGCAGCGCTGAAAGAGCATTTTTTTGTGATTTGCATGGGCCAGCGCCCCAGCGTCAAGGACTTTCCCACATAAAAGTTAAAAAAAAGTTTCTCTTTTGGCGCTGCCTGTGCATTGAACTCTATTTAGGGGACCCATACACACTCTAAAGTATTAACACTTAGAGTGGGTTGCACCAACTTACTTTAACTATAACTTTAACTTTAACTATAACAAAAAGTCAAATGAACTGTCAAATCCCTAGTAAAAGTCCATTATGGTCGCCATATTGACGATGACCTTAACTTTAACTTTAACTACGCCTCTGGTGCAACCCACCCTTAGTTTTGTTACACCCTGTATAAAATAGGTTTCTTGCCTGTTCAAAATGATGATCAAGATGTATCAAGGACTTAAAAGTAAAATAGGTAGACTAGATGTATTCATCGAATCTCTAGACAAAGATGAAATTAAAGATAATAGACTACTGACAAATCTAGCTGCACAATTGAGAAGTTATTATGTATTATAATTTTCTTGAACAAAGCATCATTTTCTCACAGAGAAATTATAAAACAATAATAGTCATGTTGAACAGACACTAAACTATCAGCTTCACACAAATCATGTTTTTGTAACGTGTAGACTAAGATCCCTCAGCTACCAGACATGCCTTATTTTCTTCTGATCATGTGGGGCATTTGATTATGAAAAAGAAAAAAGTTTAGTTTATTTATATTATGTTATCCCCTGTCTAACCGAATATTCTTAAAGTACGTCACATAATTAATTTAAGACAGCAAAAATATATCATCAGCATCATCACTATATTATTATTATTCTGAAAATTTATTTTAATACAACAAAATGCCATCAACAACAACCGCTTGTTCAAAATGTAATACAGAAGTTGCAGTGGTAGGAAAGTCTGGCCCATAAAAAGTGTCTAATAAGAAAAATATACGAACTAAAAATATGTCGCATTAAATAGCTAATTTCACGCTCTGGGATCCTAGACTAAGATCTAATTTGTTTAATTAATGTCTGTGTCATGATAATAATAGCAAAACATTTGTTTGTTGTTATTGTTATTAATAATTTTTGTGGATTTTATTAATTAGAAATCGATTAGTTGTATTTCCAGCAGCAGTATTTCCGGACCTATACGACCTGCAAACCTTCAAGAAAAGAGCGTATTCCCTCTTAAAAGGCCGGCAACGCACCTGCAGCTCTTCTGATGTTGCGAGTGTCCATGGGCGACTGTAGTTGCTTACCATCAGGTGACCCGTTTGCTCGTTTATTTATGTAATAAAAAAAAAATTGCTTCATTTACGGAGCAACTATTGTTAATGTGTCATGTAATTCATACAAGATTGGTGTTTTTATATGATCCGTTGGAATAGTCAAGAAGACAACAACATGACACTTCAGTATTTGAAAATTCGTTGGCTTGGCTCGAAAAATACTGTTTTCATGGACAATAGATGAGAAGAAGCTATTTTTTCCTTTATGTATAGTTGTAGACTAATTAATTGACATGGAAAAGAATATTAAAAAAATGTGTGCATGGCTTGGCTCTAGTCAAAGAGAATATATTATTATCACTACGTTTTAGCTCTAGTGTTTAACAATTCACAGGCTAACTGTGGGACACCGGACAAGAAGTAATGATATATAGACAATTTTGTAACCTGTGTGTTCACATTGCAACGTGAAGCTTCGATGCAGTGGGATACATTTTTATAATTTTTTAAAAATTTATTTTAAAAAAATCATTTGAAACATGCATTCCGACAACACGGACGGCGTGTCTATCAAATTCAATTCAATGTGTGTTTTTGTTTGAAGTAAATAAAGTTGAGTTTGAAATAGCTCATATAAAAATGCATCACAATGCTCCGACACATCACATTATGAACTGACCCTAACCATTGTTTGTATTATTTTTAACATTTCAGTGACTATATATTGGGCTAAGTAACAGGTGTGTTAATCCGTTTACAACGTATTACTGTTGTGACAAACTCATTATGTTCACTCGATATTACTTCGGACATGCAAGCTCTTTTACATTTACATAAAACCTATAAACAAAATTTACTATAATACTGATGAAGGGGATTGCTGCTAATGTTTAGCTAGGGAATTAAGCGTCAAGAAATAGAGAATTTGTAAAAGTGGTCTACTTAGTACTAATTAGCAGTAGCGTAATCAGAAGAACAAAGTATGTAATTATGAAGATTGAAGAACTGAAAATGTTAAACTACTAATTAGTGTACTTGATTTTGTACGAGTATATTATACCAAACGAGCCTTGCTTACTGAAAGTTGTTATATTCTGCCGGTGAGAATTGGCTTTGGTTTTCTTAGAAACTATTTAGTAATCTGTGCTTTAGTGTAAGACTGTAGAGATTCTTCTTTAGAGGGAAGCTCTAGCTAACTTAAGCAGATGTGAACAGAGTTACAGGTAGGGCATCGAAACCCGGACCCAATTTTCAAAACCCGGGTTTCGGGTTTTTTGTTTGATGAAAACCGGGTACCCGGGTTTTTCGGGTTTTTTCGGGTTTTTTAACAATTCAAAAATTAACAATGCGAAAATACTTTACACATGATTTTCTGCGATTGCCATCACCTATCCAGTAAAATACTATTTAAACACCATTGTCTGGGGTCGCAGCAGTGCCTAACCAATTCTCGAGTAAGCTGGCACGGTCGTATCATACTTTTATCGATGCGACTATTTTACCTCTCCTACATTTTGGATCTAATCAAAGCTAGGGATTAAGATTTTCGGGCCAAGATTAAGTATTACAACAAGCTTCACCTCCAAATTGCATATATTATTTAATGTATTTGTATTTTATGAAATATATAAAAATGTATCCAGAATTTTTGAAGACATTAAATGGAAGAATAACCTTAAATATAAAACGTATGCCAACAAATATTTATTTAATCTTTTACATTTTTATTGCTGATTGTCAAATTATAAATAATCATTTAGTCCTAATTGATGTTGGCATACTTTATACCTGTAATTAAATTTTTGTGCCTAGTTTTTACCTGAAATTGCCTTTTGTCTGCCTTGCTACAGTATGAAGCCGAATGTTCTTTGCAATTTAAGGTAACTTTTCGCTGTCATTTAACTTACTGGAAAATCTTACATTACACCACCTCAAAGCTTTTTGTAGTTATTAGTTCTAGTCACAATAGACAGAATTCATGTCAGATAACCATGTAATTGATCAGAACAGATCACGTGGCAAATGCGGAAGGTTGCTTTTAATGAGTTTGGAAGATTAACCATGGTGGCATGGTGTTACACACAAGAAATTGTCTCTGGCGCTGGTGCTGATAAAAACTCGGCTTATATTTCATCTGAGTTCACTAAAATCACGTGTTTTAATAATTTCGCAGTGAGTATGACATCCACGGACGGCTAAGGAAAGCCATCATTCGTCCTATTATGTGTTACCAACATCAGTCTCTCAAGCAATGAAAAGCAATCTGCCGCATTTGCCAGACTGCAATACTGGAATACAAAATGGTTTCACATCATACTCGATGGAAACTCCTCTGCATGGTTTTGTCAGTTTCTAGGGGCTCTCTTGGAACCTTTTTACTGATTGCATTGTCTTAATATTGTCGTTATTTTTTATATTGTGAATATAACAAATAATGACAAAAAGCATAACGACAAATAAAAATCTCTTTTAAGGTTTTTAGTAAGTTAGACGACTGAAAATAATGACTTTAAATTGCAAAAAAGACTGGGCGTCACCGCAGCAGGGTACAAAAAATATTTTTTAGTAAAAATACTGTATGCCAAAGATCTATCAGTATAAATTATTACTATTTATTTGACAATCAGCAATAAAAATATCACATTCAAATGAAAATTTCAGTTTATAAAACGAAATAAAGATTTGTTGACTTATCATTGATTTTTTATGACTAAAATTCAGAATTTTATCGTTTCTAAAACAATCATAGATATATGATTGTTTTAGAAACGATAAAATTGGGAAAAGTGTTTTAATAATATGTTTTATTAAATACCAAAAAATAAGCTATCATTGTTCCATACACACTGCCTTCAAAAATTCCTGACAGGTTTTTAGATATTCCAAAAATACAAATATCCCTAAGACTTTGTTGATTTGTGTATTTTATCGGCAACGGTCCATACAAGTTCCAACGTTTTGTCACTAACTAGTGACTTGCCCATCATCAAAAGTCTACGGTACTTTCAGCAGACTTAGAACCCTTTGAAGCTTGGACAGCTTTTTTCACTTTATTTTGTAAACCTTTGATCACATAATAAATAAAACTGGTCAATCACTGAATGTTGATTGAAAACTATAAAATAAGTTTAACAAGACTTGGTTCTATGAAATTTGAAAACTTTTTGCGATGGATAGATTGTTTGAAGAGATTTGGCTTTTTTTACATTGAACAGTTTTGGTAGGATTTTCAAAATATTATTATTAACTAGCTGTTGCCCGCAACTTCGTCCGCGTGAATGGGTGTTATTATAATCGAGATTTAGAAAAATTAATACCCATCAAAAACTATTTTATTTGGATAAGGATTAATATTAGGTACAATACACTCGAAATTTTTAATTAACATCAAAGACCCAGGAACATTGAAAGCTCTTATAAGTAACTTTCGTCGGCGGGGCTTGAACCACAGATATCGTTTTAAAAATTCTTTCTTCGAAGACCGCTTGGCGTGGACAACAGGGGCGGAGAAACATGTGACGGAGATAGAGGAAAGACGAAAGAAGACGGGATATTTAATGTAGGCATCTATACCTCTTTATCTTTTACCTCTTGCTCTTGTAGGTCAGGAATCGTGATGCTTCCCTAAAATTTGATATTATGATCTTAGGGAGCCCGAAGGACATGCTCAAACTGGTTTGGGACCCGCAACGAAATTAATCAGAAGAAAATAGAAGTATGAAGAATTCTAATTCCCCTTCCCATTAAAAGCTGAGATAGCACAAAGTTGCAGTAACCGAATGTCAAATCACTGAAGGAGGAGCACCACGAATATAAACTGTAATAATTGTGACTACTGAGCTACAATAGCTAAATGAATATTGGAACTTGCTGTGTTAGACTGTTGCCAATAATAATTGGGACAAAAACGCTTGCAGGCACGGAAGTTCCTAGCACTGTCCCAATATCACCGTAGCATGCGACATCAGATTTACAATGTAGGTTGTCTAGCATTGTAGTTCTTTCGTCTTGCCAGAAAAAACTCTCCTAGAGAACATGATGAGTGGTTTGTTCAAACATACTGCCTTCAGTCGAGCACATAGGTGGTGATGCTATCTACTAATTTAGATCCGTAAAGTTTGACTTTAAAATTTCATGGCCGTTAAGGAATTGAGATACGCAGTGGTCAATGTCCATCCAGTGTTTGGTTAATCGTTCATGAATATTAGGGAAAAGTTATAAATATCAATTCCAGCAAAGGTCGACAACCTTTGCTGGAATTGATAATCACTTTGAGTGTCAATTCCATTACTCATAGATCCCACTAGGAAATTTTCACCTTCGCGACCATAGCATCAAATACAAATTATGTCCCTATATAGTAAGAAATCCACAAATCGGCACAGAAACGGTGAAATAATTATCAATTTCGATTCTGATCCTTTCAATGCTAAAGAATACATGCAAAAAAAAAACAACAAAAGCATCATAATGTGGTTATGGATGGTGTAATGATGGTGGTGATATGGCATGTGCTTCTAGTATTTAAAAAAATATAAGGGGTCAGGAGTTCCGTTCAGCAATTACGGAACTTTCCGAAGCCCTATACCCTAGGATATGACTTGGTTTGAATCTTACTTTTTGGTAGCATATTATGTTAATTTTACTTAAAAGAAGTGAAAATTACCGTTTTTCTAAACATGGTACAACAAAAAAATAATTTTGAAAATCGGACCACAAACAGCAAAGTAAACATTTACTCCTCCTTTCTTGGAAGTCGGTTAAAAAAAAAGTATCTAAGATGTTGACCAGGGATGTAAGGTATCATCATGCCAAATTTCATTGAAATCGCTCCAGCAGATTCAGAGATTAGCCTGTACAAACAGACAAACAGACAAACAGACAAACAGACAGAGAAACAAAAAAATTCAAAAACAATTGAGATGTGTTCTATTACACTTCTAACATGCCCCTGACTCGTTTTTTCAAGTTTATTTTCAATGTACAAAAATTTTACCTCTACGATTTTATTATATGTATAGATAAATATTTTTGTGACAATTAGTCTTTAATGCTCTTGAAACGAAACTTTTAGGTACTTTGAAATATATTGTGTTTAATTATGACCAATAGAAATAATTAAACCTATACTTATATTATAAAAATAAAGAATTTGTATGTTAGTTTGTTATAAATACCTTAAATCAGGTCTTGCCTTTAATAATTATCAAAAAAAACGAAAAACCCGAAAAGCTCGAAAAACCCGGGTTCCATTTTTGAAACCCGGGTTTTTTCGTGATCCCCAAAACCCGGGTTTTCCCGGGTTTTCGGGTTTCGGGAAAACCCGGTCTCGATGCCCTAGTTACAGGTAAGCCAATGTCGGTGCTAATGAATATAGGAATTCTACAAAATATTGAAAAAATTATGTCGTTGTTAGACTTAAGCCTTCCTTTATCGGCTTTGCTTCCTATAAAACATTAAAAATAACTGTCGCTATGCTTGGCACCCTCATAACGACGTTATTATCTGATAACACCAACATAGTTCTCTTGAAAAATATCAATTAAAATGTGTCTGAATGTGCCACAAAAACACAAAGGCAACGTGCGAAAAATCATAAAAAGTGTAACCTTTTATAGTTTCCTGCGATAATGTGTTATAAGAAGAGTTGTAAATTGATAAAAACATCGTAAAAACGCCAGGCGTAAAAAAATAAACATTTTGTCAGTGTCGCAAGTTGCAACACGTATAATGTAATGTAAGATATTCGCCAAAGTATAGTAGATTCCTGATATGAATAGAAAATTTAATTAATGTTAGTTTGTAGTATCAAAAGTTATAAGAATGTATCTTGGCAGTGGGGTGATTAAATGTAAGGTGTACAAAAAAGAGTTGAAAACATTATTTTTATATCGATTTCAGCTTGTTATTTAAATAATGACTTCGAGTCACTTTAGGCAGCATGCCTCAAAAATATTAAAGCATTAAAAGTTCTGTCAAAAAAATAGTTGACTTGAATTTAATTTGGCTCTATGGTGACGAATGAAACTAGCCGAAATATTGAAAAAGAAAAAAAAACAAAACACGATAAAATCTGTATAAGAGCGTAAACAAAATAATTATTGAATGATTTAATTAGACAAATTAAAGAATGAAACTGGTCTACATAGGCTTTTATTTATAGCCTCATAGGCTTTATTTTTAGGTTTCCAAGAAACCGTCGAAAACGCGTTCAGAATATTAATTTTTTTTTTATGAAATAAGGGGGCAAACGAGCAAACGGGTCACCTGATGGAAAGCAACTTCCGTCGCCCATGGACACTCGCAGCATCAGAAGAGCTGCAGGTGCGTTGCCGGCCTTTTAAGAGGGAATAGGGTAATAGGGGGGGAAGAGAAGGGAATAGGGGAGGGAAGGGAAGGGAATAGGGTAGGGGATTGGGCCTCCGGTAAACTCACTCACTCGGCGAAACACAGCGCAAGCGCTGTTTCACGCCGGTTTTCTGTGAGAACGTGGTATTTCTCCGGTCGAGCCGGCCCATTCGTGCCGAAGCATGGCTCTCCCTCGTATAAAATTATAGAAAAGAATTCTTGTCGAAACGACATGTTTTTATCGTCGTATTATTTCTCCTGCTACTAATTTATTTTAAGTAAAGGTCGCAAACAGTACCGGTGACCATGTCTTCTGTAAGCTGGGAGACACTTCCTAGTTGTTAGTTGCTAGTGCTACCTAGCTGTTTTCCTTTACTTAACTTGAGCATAATATTGAAAATTTCTCCACAGTAACACACTGTAAACTTTTTTGTCTGCTTAATATATTTTTTGCTATAAGAAAACTTTTCCCTAATGATTGCAGTCCAACCGATTTTAGTGTAATTTGGAATAAAGATCTCATAGTACCGGGAAAGGGCTCAGGAATAGGACATTTTCATTTTAGAAAATGTAAGGACTAAGGAACGGTATTACGTCTGTACTCTGAGTGTGGAAGCTTTTAGTAGCAAGGGGGCAAATAAACATAATTGATTCTTATCTTATCAGATATTAACTAAGTTCTTTTCAACCTAATTCCTTATTCTGATAACTTGAAATTGTCCTTAATTCTATTTATTTATGGTAACCCTACGTATATAATATCGTTTAACCTCATTATATTTCCATAAGTTTTTGCTCGGCGCTATTATAACATAATACATAATCGATTTGGCTGCTTCCCCCGTAAATGTCAGTCGCGAGAAGTCACTAGCGACACCTGGTGTTGTTGATTATCAAAGTGGCTTTTAATTTGACTACGATCTGTTACTGTAATCATTAACGGCCGTTCCCAATATTCAATCTATCTCTGGTTTGACATACGACCGATCGCAGCTAACATTGAATTGACATAAAATATATGTCTCTAATGTCTAATGAGAGCTATTCCTATCTCTAGTAGGGCAAAACCAGAGATAGATCAAATATTGGGAACGGCCGTAAGAAGTAATGACAAAGATTATATCTTTGAAGCTAAGATAAAGCAATGCTTCGGCACGAATAGTCCAGCTTTACAGGATTGCTATTTCATTCACAGAAAACGGCAAGAAAGAATGGAAACATTATGTTTTACTGAATAACAAATAAGAATACCAGAAGAATTGGGAATATGACCAGGAAAGCATGCACAATCCCAAAATCCTTATCAGTTTCACTTCTGTGGTGTTCTGAGTGTCCATTTGGGAGCAATTGTTATAGGCGTTTTGTTTGCTCCTTTCCCCAGTCCTAAAATATTTAAAATATACTTAATTGCCACTTAGGTGGTGATCCTAATCTCATCCTGCTCTTCAGGCTAGGGCCTAGGACATTTTTTTAAGAACTTAAGGCTCCGCCACTGAACTCTCCTTACTCCTCCTTACTTATACAAAACGGTTAACCCAAGTTCATAAGACCAAAGACTCCGACTTGTGGCCGTTACATTATACAGTACATGCCCTATAATGCGCTTATTACTATTGTTCTATACATTAGCATGTATGTGGGCAACAAACATTAATATTTCATTGATTTCTTATTGATATTTCGTAGAATTCGCTGTGGGTTTCTATGACAATACGAGCCGACAACGGATGGTTTTTGCTGTGCGGCGTCTAGGTGGAACTAGAAATTAGAATCTAGATCCACTGGCATAGGTCTGAGTTAACCCTGGGTTGATAATCTTGAAATACGAAGAACGATAATGAGCACAAGAACGAAACAAAGAACTCAGGGTTAACTAAAATTCATCTGTGCAACTGCACTGCCTTAGAAATAAAAAGCTACTATCAAAAGACATATTTAGATAACATAGTACTTACTGAGTACATATTAAGTGACCAATACTTTGTTCCGACTTTTGTTTTATTTCTCTCAATTACTGCAATCAGTGATAAATTTTTCCAGATACTTAGTTAATCGTCACTTAGGTATTGGAAATTTGTGTCACAACTCACAGCAAAGATTTACTACCATGGCAATATGGCAAGTATTTCATAACTTCTGAACTAACGAAAGGCGTAAATTCTTTTTAATCTTGACGTGTTAAAATTATATATTGTGAAGATTAAAAAGAATTTACGCCTGTTGCCTGGGCCGTGCATGCAGAAAACAATGAAATAATATTATGGTAAGTATTTCATAAGTTCTCAACTGAAAGGCACAGGCAATAGGCATAGTCGATGACGTAATAGACGCTGACTTCGACGCGGGGGGTGGGGGTGACAATTTTTCCCCAATCTCGTGTATTTCCGGCGGAAACGAGCGCGCGAGAGTGCGACTACCCGCGAATAACCTGCTAACTGCGTTATGTCTGCATCTGGGCTGATCTAACGCTAAAACAACATCAACAATCTTTATGGTCCTCTAAGAATATTCTATCGTTTGTTAATAAATCTAAACAGAATTCGATTCATACACAGAAGACTGACCTACGTTATTTGGTCAGGCTATGTCAAAAGCAGTTAATAGATCTAGACTAGTAATATTTAATTGACATAATCCGACAAAATAACGTAGGTTCACCAATTTACAATGAATAAATTTATCTTATAGTACATATTAATAATTATAAGCAAAGCAGACGACGTACCATATAGCTATAGCAGTTAGCACACACTTTACCTTTCTTCACTTCACTTTAATTACTATTAATTTTATGGATATATATTATATTATAATATAATACAATGTATAATATGTAGATATTTTGTGTAAGTATATTTATTAAAACAGGACAGGACTGGTGACTTGTGTGGTCTGTCACTCGTCTGACAGTCTGGCTCTGGATCCACTGAAAATCAGGGACTGCAAACTGCGGTCATTACCTGAGTGGATGCCAATTCAGTTTTTGATCATTACACTCCCTGCCTTACTTTGTTGGACTTTAAAATACACGTATTATTGTGCCAATATTATATGTCATTGATTTTTCGTATATACATATACTTTGTTTGTAATGTACCTATTTATTGTGGATTGTTTTGTACCAGTTGTCAAAATTGTTTGTAACCTTGTACGTTCTACTTCTTTGGTTTTTTAGTTTTATTATTATTATATTAATATTTCTTTTTTTTTTAGTTATAATGTCTTGTGGTGTAATTGTCATAAAAGGGGAATAAACGTTTATTTATTATTTATTCCTGCAGTAGCACCAGATACAGATATAGTTGAGTACCACCACGAGGCTACATTTCTTAAAAGTTTTGATATAAGACACGAAGTATGGTGAGTGGTCACTCGCCTTGTGGCTTACACCGAATTACAACTACTAATTTTAAGCCGTGGACGTTAAAGTTGTATGGTAATTAATAAATGTAGAATGTAGTTAAGTATACGTACCATCGAGGAAACTGATTCCTAGGCAGTTGACAGACCAAGCTGGTGTACCACAGGGTAGTGTACTCGGTCCATTATTGTTTTTATTGTACATTAACGATTTACCAACTCATATGCGTTATCCAATTGTCCTTTTTGCTGATGACAGCACTCTTATAATAAAATGCAGTAATAGAAACACATATGAGATTGACATTAATAATGCACTCAAAGATTTTATTAATTGGCTTAAGAAAAACAACTTAATTATTAATCTAGATAAAACTAAGGTCATGCACTTTTACCAAAGAATACCAGACAAAGAAATAAACGTAAACTATAAAGGACAATCAATTGACAAAGTAACCACTGCAAAATTTTTGGGAATAATATTTGATAGTCAGCTCAAATGGAAAGCTCATTCTGACGAAGTCTGTAAAAAACTCAGCTCCGCTGCCTACGCATTATATAATTTAAATAAAAAGGTTAATATCGATACGGTACTAACAGCATATCACAGTTTAGTTGCTTCAATTTTAAGGTATGGAGTAATTTTTTGGGGCAACTGTAGTGAGAGCGAAAATATATTCAAAGCACAAAAACGTTGCATAAGATGCATTGCTAATATAAAAGTTACCGATAGCTGCATGCCTGTATTTAAAAAATATAAACTTTTAACTTTCCCTTGTCTTTATATCCTGGAAGTAGCTATTTTTGTGAAAACAAACATTCACTTATTCCCGACTTTAAAAGACACCAGAATTAGGAACACAGAACTACGATCCAATTACAAAGATAAATTGTGCACAGCTGGATACAAAACTACTTTGTTAAAAAAAAGCATTATCTGTATGGCTCCTCACATTTATAATAATATACCAAAAGTTATTAAGGAACAAGCTGTTAACAAATTTAAAAGGAACCTCAAAGAAATGCTTATTGAAAAGTGCTATTATTCTGTATCCGAATTTCTAAATGACAAGACGTTGTAATTAGCAAATAATTAGTTGATAGTACATTGACATTTCTTTTATACACTATTTATTTTAGTAACATAATTTAATATTTTGTCGTTCTGTTGACATTGATAGTTTTCTTTTTTTTTTTTTTTTTGTATTTTTTAATTGATGTGACAATGTAATCAATTCCATTTTAACTGTTATTAATTTTGTACATGAATTTTGTGTTATTATTATTATTATTTTTTATACTAACGAATTATGACATTTTACCTTAATTTTACCTGTAACCTAGATAGTTTACCAATGTAAACTATCTAGGTTAATATCAGCAACAATTTGCTGTATTATACTAATTAATTATTAATTATGATATTTAACCTGATTATTATTATTATTATTGACTAGGTATTAAATCGCATGTTATATAATGAATTATTAATTCTATGTTTATTAATTGTTATAAATTTGATGATACTTTTACTTAATTCAATTTTAAACAAGAAAATTATGACATTTACTAGATAAGCTTATTTAAATCGCATGTTTTTCTTTTACACACATGCTATCTAATATTAACATAATATATCCAATCTATAGTTTGTAGTTGAAATAATATGTAATACTTAATAATTATTTGACGATGATAAAATTTTTGCATGCCGTAAGGCAGAATGTATAAGGCTCTGAAAAATACTGTAACATCTTATTATTGTACCTGCATTCTAAGCAAATAAACGATCTATCTATCTATCTATCTATCAACGTCATTTGGTCGGATTATGTCAATTCTATGTTATTTGCACAGACATAGATCAAGATAGACACCGCATGTCCCTCCATTTGTATGAAAACGAGCGTGCCACTTTTTTCCTACCTACTGTGACGTACCGATGATAAGAAACGTGTCCATTATATAGGCCAACGTTTTTATTCGAATTTCTACATCTCAATACGGCACAATTAGGCATTTAGGCATTTTTAAATTTCCGATTCACGTCCGATTCCGATAGCAGACTAAAGAACAGACTTCCGAAAGACGAGCATTGCTCGTCGTTTGGGAACGCGATATGTCATATGGCACGCGAAGTACATACACATGCGGTATCTATCTTGATCTATGTCTGTGGTTATTTGTGATCTGTCAGCTGGGTTTGACGTAACGCGACCAAACTACGTAGGTCCCCCATCTGCCTAGGTATCAACTTCTCTGATAGTACATAGACTTACTCTCTATTCTTATAACAAACAGGTGTAGGTATAAGTAAAGAAAGTTCTTAAGTATTTATTCTTTCATCTAAAGCAGCGGTCGGCAACCTTTTTGCAGGGAAGGGCCACAAGGTGACAAAATAAACCAAAGGCGGGCCGCAGACCTCATACTCGTATTAACCCTAGAAGCTCAATATACCTACACATAATGAGGGAAATAAGTGTTTGTTATAAAATGACACAAACAGCTAGGTTCTTAAGTGGCGAATGGCGACTACTGGCAATATTAGAAAACGTTGTTTTTGATTACATATAACTTTAATTCACAAAACATTCACGGGCCGCAAGTAAGACGTTCGCGGGCCGCGTGTTGCCGACCGCTGATCTAAAGCATTGTAAGTACAAAATCTTTCAAGTCCTCGCAAAATCCCCGACAAAATCAAATCCGAAAACAATGCCAAAGTGAATTTAAATTCATACACTAACTCGTCAATTCTTATCCAATACTGTAACAACGAAGTCGCTGATTGAATCAATAGTCCCCCTGCGGGGGGTCGACTCCTCGACCCCCTGTCCCGGGGGAGCAGGGGGGAGCACCTCGAACCCCTGTTATTGTTTCAATCTCTCGCCGCAAACTTGCCGCGAATTGAAAAAGTTTGGCAAGTGAGAGCACTTTGCTACCTGATGTGAGTTTGTGTTATGGTCTAAATCGCGAGATGAATCAGAAAACTTTCTGACTTATAACGTGATTTGGAAATGACCAGGATCATTGACTACTTTAGATGTAGAGTGATGAAATGATAAATACTTAAGAACTTTCTTTACACCGGTTTCTGTTATTAGAATAGAGAGTATGTATTTTTTTTTTTTTTAATGAAATAAGGGGGCAAACGAGCAAACGGGTCACCTGATGGAAAGCAACTTCCGTCGCCCATGGACACTCGCAGCATCAGAAGAGCTGCAAGTGCGTTGCCGGCCTTTTAAGAGGGAATAGGGTAATAGGGGAGGGTAGGGATGGGAAGGGAAGGGAATAGGGGAGGGTAGGGAAGGGAAGGGAATAGGGGAGGGTAGGGAAGGGAATAGGGTAGGGGATTGGGCCTCCGGTAAACTCACTCACTCGGCGAAACACAGCGCAAGCGCTGTTTCACGCCGGTTTTCTGTGAGAACGTGGTATTTCTCCGGTCGAGCCGGCCCATTCGTGCCGAAGCATGGCTCTCCCACGTATATATGTATGTAGTGAACTAGTTGGATTACAATAATTCTGTTTTGTCTATTTTTGCCTTAATATAGTACAGTAATAGCCTGTACAATGTACATGATATACAATCTTTTTTTTTTATGAAATAAGGGGGCAAACGAACAAACGGGTCACCTGATGGAAAGCAACTTCCGTCGCCCATGGACACTCGCAGCATCAGAAGAGCTGCAGGTGCGTTGCCGGCCTTTTAAGAGGGAATAGGGTAAAAGGGGAGGGTAGGGATGGGAAGAGAAGGGAATAGGGGAGGGAAAGGAAGGGAATAGGGTAGGGGATTGGGCCTCCGGTAAACTCACTCACTCGGCGAAACACAGCGCAAGCGCTGTTTCACGCCAGTTTTCTGTGAGAACGTGGTATTTCTCCGGTCGAGCCGGCCCATTCGTGCCGAAGCATGGCTCTTCCACGTATAATGACTGATTGCCATAGTGATTGCCAAGCTGTCTGTAGCACTCTCTGTAGTACTATCAGAGAAGTTGATTCATAGGCAGATGGCGGATCTACGTAATTTGGTCGCATTTATGTCAAACCCAGTCGATAGATCACGACTTACATTGAATTGACATAACTTGACCAAGTGACGCGGGTCCGTCATCTGCCTATGAATCAATTTCTTCGATGGTACAATCAACTTCGATCTTAGACTCTACAGTCTACACGTTCATAATCGCTTGTTCATCGTAGGCTAACATAGAGCTGCATAACATACTTAGTGCTTACCCATAACCCAAACGCCTCCGTGGTCCAGTGGTCTAGACTCTAGAGCGTCGCTCTTGACTCGGAGGTGGTGGGTTCGATTCCCGCGTTGGCAACATGTTATTTCCAAGTTTGGTTAGGACAATGCAGGCTGATCACCTGATTGTCTGACAAGTAAGATGATTCATGCGTCGGATGGGCATGTAAAAAGTCGGTCCTGCGCGGCGCCTGATCTCTCGCCAGTCGTGTCGGTCTTCCGTCCCACTGGGTTATGAGAGTAAAGGAATAGAGAGTGCTCTTGTGTACTGCGCACACACCTGGGCACTATAAAATGACTCCTGCGTACCTGGCCTGGTTTGAATGAAACCGGCCATCGTCACCGAAACCGGTATGAGGAGTATTTATTTATTCATTTAAAACCCAATCACATTCATAAAAAATACATTAATCACAAAACAAGGTAAACAACGGCCATATTTAATTTCGTAACAATGTCGCAATTATGTCATTATGTCTTCTCAAAATCCCACGTTAGAGCAAGACAACAAATGGGATACAGAAGCACTTGTAAACCTATCATTATGTTGTTGAGACTGGCGCCCACCCAGCCCAATAAGATCAGATTATCGAAAAAAATGTGGCCTTGTTTAAGAAATTTGAAAGCTCCATATGGCTGTTGGTGTCTTGGTGAGTAATACTCAGAGAAGTTGGTGCAAAGTGGATCAAATTACTTTGACAAAGTTGGCTAGATTTACCAAGAATAGTGGTTTCTGTTTCTCACGGACTCTTAAGAAGAATTGTAATGATTTACTTGTTGCCCAAATGCACTCTAACTTACGTAATAAACTGTTTAGTAATCTGTGCCCTAGCGCCAAGCGTCTCTTAGCGGTTTTGATGGACATAATAATTGTTTTTATTAAGAAAATAAGTGTTACCAATGTTTATCTGAGGCTCTATGGTCTTAAGAATACGCCAACGGACCTTTAAAGCTAGGAACCGAGGTGCGTTGGTGAAAACCTAAATAAGTCTATTAATATGTTTGAATACTAGAACTAGAACTAGTGAAACTAGAACTTTGATATTGATTCTTATTTCTTACGAATGTAATCAAAGTGTTGTAGACAAAATATTATCGAATGTTTGTAAAATTAGACCGTCATTTTGCAATGTTTCTATTTCGGTACCACCTTAAGTAACGACTGGATATTCAAATTTTATTACAGTAGAGTTCTTCCTGCGTGTGTTTTGCATATTCATAATTGTAGTGTTACATATTTAACAACCGCACTCAGAGACATTTAATCATTACTTAACCTTAATCATTCAATGAATAGTTGACAGATAACGTATGACGTTTATGTCAAAATCTTTATAAAATTAAGCTTAAGTTATTGTTAAATCTCTCCTAGTGCGTCTTAAGGTACAAGTTGGAAGCCGGCTAGATGAAGCGGCAGCAGACGACGTGTCGTCACGACACTACTGAATTCTATCTATTTCTATGAATAAGTGTCGCTAGATTCGTGTCGCTAGCTGCGGAGGGTATTCCATAGAAATACATAGAAACCAGTAGTGTCGCGACGACACGTCGCGCGTCGTCTGCTGCCGCTTCATGTAGCCGGCTTCCCACTTATACCTTTATAGATATAGTGTAACTTAGTATGACGAATACTACCAAACATCCGGACATGACCTTACAAATTATAATGTATCAATTGAAGTGAGTCAAAATCAGAAGCAGATTTTCTAGAATTTATTTCCAAGATCAATTATAATTTAACAAGCTGACTTTTTATTCTCTTAAGTCTAAACTAGATCCCCTACACAATATTCTGATTGAGAAGATTATAAAACGTACCTACTTCTACTTCAAGGAAAAACGTCTATCATCTTCTCTACAATTTCTCGCTTTTCATGTCTAAAAGTTACCTCTGTAATTACTATCAAATAGAATAATCTAGAAATCGCCAAAATTCGCCAGGGACTCAAAGTATGTCCACACCAAATTCGAGCAAAATCGGTTCAGCGGTTTGGGCGTGAAGAGGTAACTGACAGACAGATAGACAGGCACACTTTCGCATTTATAATATTAGTATGGATGTTATAAAGGGTATTTCATAACATATCGTTCTATAGTCGTGCACAGTCAATAAACAGAGCGAGCTTTCAGCGTAATGATGGTATTTATCGGAAGTAACAATACATATTTATCACGATCAGAAATTACTTTAATCTACCATTCATATCGTAATAGACGAGGTGTTGCCACCGACCGCGATACACACGGACATATAGTTCGACGAACATCTATGTAAAAATTGTCAGATTAACGAAATGTTTAACAAAAATTAACTTCGGTTATTCGGTAAAAAAATAACTTAAGTTTACTTCTCAGTTAACGAAAATCACTGTTTAATATCTCCATAAAGGTACAGGTTTGGGAAATAATATTTTCTCCAATAACAGCTAACTCAGCATTATTTTGCTGAAATTTAGTATGTATGGAGATACTTTGAGTCCCGGGAAAGGACATCTAGGATACTTTTAATCCCAGAAAAATGTACGGCTCCCGTGCGAATAACGTATTTTGGCGCAACGGAGTTGCGGGTGACATCTAGTACTTTTATAGGTTATTCGCTGTGTATTTTTACTAGCAAGGGTAAGTAACGATCGCCATCCTCCACAGCCGTACCTCACACAGCACCAGTAACTGCCACCATATCATTAATCACAGTTTTTTTGTGTAAATGCGATTTTTATTGCCGCCTTAATGAGGCTCAAGGTGGTCAGATTCGGTGTCATTTTGTTACGTTTTTGCGCCCCGATTTAGATTGGATTGAAAACTGTGAAATAAAGTGATGATTATGAGATTTATGAGAAACTCTTTGTCTATTTGTGACTTAGGTTCATTTTTATTGAAGTAATACAAGATGTAAGAACTCTTTTTAAAGTTGTATTTGGCTGTGTTTTTCTGTGGAATATTATGCAAAGTTCGGAGCAGAGGGCGCTACTGGCACATACGTATAACGTTATAACGTTCTTCTAATAATGGCAATATAACGTTCTTCTAATAATGGCTACAAAATTGCTATGTGATATTACATAGTAAAGGATTCAAGAAGAAAGAATCTAAATACATATATGCACTTTTCGACACTTTTTAAAGGATTGTAAAAACAGCTACCCTTAATTATCTTACAAATCAAGAACGATACTTGCAAATAGATGCATACATGTATGAAATTACATACATACAATAATTTGTTATGTAAAAGTGTCTGTAATTAATGCTCCAATGTAACGCGATCCAGTAGTAAAATACCAATAAAATACTCATTACATGCGTATTTATTGAGTTAATTATTGTGTTTCATCATTTTGTAGTCCATTTAGTTTTCTAACAGAACGAAATCTAGCGTTTTATAATAATTGCAAATTTCATCATCAAATCATCACGTTGTTCTTGATAAAATTGAATATTAAGAATTATGTGATAATTTCGAGTGACTATGATGTAGAAAATATTTGAATTGCCTCTCCATTATGTGATGATTCCGAGCGATGATGATGTAGAGAAAATTTCAATTTTCGCTACATGTTAAAAGCGAAATTTTAATTATTTTTCTGGAAGCTGTAAAAGAGCTAGGATCCAATCCAACGATCTATTATAAAAGACATTTCCTTATGCAGTCAGAACCCAAAAGGTAATCGTAGCTATGCCGGTCAAGACTTAGACAAAGTTTAGACTTTGACTACAGCTTTTTCGACGTTTTCGAGATTTTTTTTATACGTCCTCCGATTGAGAAATTCGGACATTTTACTCCTAACATACAGCCGATATCCAAACAAACCTCTGCCAGTAATTGGTGTACACTCAGTGGGAACGTACTGCAGTATCCTCCGAATCTACCTCACCTTTATGTCAAAGACATAAGGATCATTTTACCTGAACTTCGAAGGTGGTATATAATGGTGGGAACCGTCTGCCGCCGGCGCGACGCCTGCACCGTCATCGTCGGCGCGCCACGACCGACGCGTGACACTAACAAGCTGACTGACTCCCAAAAAAGGAGGAGGTTATTGATATCTTTATTTGAGTAACAGTGATGTCAGGATTTGTGAATTTTACCAGTATTCTAATTTACCCTATTGTATGATTGGTGACAAAGAACAAAGTGTGAGTAATATGCGTAAAGAAGATTGGATAAGTCTACATCTTTACTAACTGTTAGGAAACTTTACTAAGAACTTATCCAATCTGCTTTACGCACATTACTTACACTTTCTTCTTTGTCACCAATCATACAAAAGTTAAAGGTTAAATTAGAATACTGGTAAAATTCACAAATCCTGACATCACTGACTCCCAAAAAAGGAGGAGGTTATTGATATCTTTATTTGAGTAATAGTGACGTCAGGATTTGTGAATTACACCTGTATTCTAATTTACCCTATTGTATGATTGGTGACAAAGAAGAAAGTGTAAGTAATTTGCGTAAAGAAGATTGGATAAGTTCTACATCTTTACTAACTGTTAGGAAACATGTAATTTTTCATAGGACCTAAATATATAACATAATATATATATATAATAACAAATCTAATCTGAGTGTACATGATCATGATAGCTAACATTTCATCAATTATGATTAACGATGTCCTGATAGTCTTAATTTTATGCTTATCTTCAAGATCACTTGAAATTAAGAAGGCTTGTACCTTCTCATCATTTATCAAGAAAACACTCTCTTGGCTCTAGCGTATTGCATTGCCCTTTCAAACTTTGAAACTTATCCTCATTTCTCACCCAAATCAATCATTCAAAAGTGTTGTAGCGCCAAATGATTCGTATCTAAATAGTTCACATTCCCATGCCGGTGTCATGTCATCTCACTCATCTCACATCTCACGGATCTCAGAGTCCCGCGGAGATCGATCGATCGGATCGATATTATTTTAATACCGCAATTCGCAGAAGTAATTTATGTTTGAGTGACAGGTGGATGGAGTAAGGATGTGTTAGTAGGTCAGCACTCACAGAGGTATGTATTTGTGATATTTATAATGAGCACAGTAATATACACTTATTCCTCTTTCTAATAAACATATTTACGAACTACTTTACGCCTACCGAGTAGAGTGGTGAGACAGTGAAAACAGACAATTTGATTGGCGGAAAGCACTGTCTCGCCACTCTACTAGGTGTAATCATGCCTTAAGAGAGTGGGTATAGTAACTGTATTTTGATAGAGTAACGAGTTTTGATGCTGATTTCTTATATCTCGATTTCAGTATGTATGTAGTTCTACACATTTTTCCAGAAATGTTCAGTCAAGTCTCCGTGGTAGAAAGACTTATGAAGAGAAGAGGCAAAGGTTGGTAATGCGAGCCTATCCGGAAATGAATCCGTAATTTTTACTCATAAATTTTTTAATCCTGTTAAATGTGTACAAAACAATTTAAAGATGGGGCGAAAAATTAATTTAAAAAACTGGTTACTAGTCTAATTATTAGAAATAAAACCATTTTCCCTCGATATTGGATATAAGAAGGAAATAGTCTAAAGGGCCTGTGACGTAATCGCGGTATTATTTATAGGTACTTCGATGTATTATAATTACTAGATATATCGTTTATGTAGTTTCATTTGTTAAAAAAAAGAATTATAAAAAATCGTTTCACAAACGATGGAGTGATCGTTGAACATAATAGTTGTAAGTACTATGTAACTATCTCTTACACTATATTTTACTACTAAAAAAATACATTGGCTTAGGCAAAGCGTATGCTTTAATGAAATTAGGACTAAGGAAAGAGATAGAGAGAGATAATATTATGCTTAGTACTCACATACGGTTTTACTCGATCAAGCAATCACGTAGAGTAAAAACCACGGCTTGGGCTTTCGTCCACACATTCAGCATTACTCGATAGTTTTACTCCAAATCGAGTAAAAATTATCGTGTGGACCGCAAAACGTACACGCTTGAGTAAAGCTTGATGGCTCGCGTCGAGTAAGCTCGAAGGAAATTAGATTTATTTAATTCCATCGAGCCGGCTCGATGCGAGCCTTCGAGTTGTGAGTTTTGCGGTCCACACGATAATTTTTACTCGATTTGGAGTAAAAATATCGAGTAATACCGATAGTGAGTACTGACCATAAGATAATAATATGGTTCTTTTACGCAAAAGATATTGTGGTCTAGGTAAGTTTGTAGCCTTTTTAATTCATCAAGCCCCATACGGTCACCGGTGACCGAGACACAATAGAATATCTATTTGTGTCTCGTTTTCCCACGATCGACGGGTTAATGTTATAGTACTAGTTATTCTAGATTTAATACCACATCCGATAAGTTAGCTTAGATGAATGCGAGTGCTAAAAAGTTGTCCCTCCATAACCGGGCGCGGACGGAATCGGCGCCGCGTCAGAACATATTCAAAATGGTCATGGATAATAGCCGGAGTTCCTCTCGGCTTTTTACGGGATCGAACTGGGATCCGGGAAAAACTGAGGAATCTTGGCTAAATGCCTCACGTAAGGTTTGCAAATCATTAAGCGAGTAAGTAATGCATTCATTCATAAAAAGTTGCTTTACAGATGAGTTGTTGTGGCACAAAAACGCCCAACGCGAAATTCAGACGAGGAAGAAGAAGACGAAGTGTCAAAAATGACAGGAGTTTTTCGCTCGCTTTTTCGAGCCTCGAAAACTTTGGTGAGAATGCTTATGTGAATCGCTATATGCCCATACACCACTTTACATTATGAGAGAGAGTAGAGCATCCCCAATTCAAGTAGTCACTAGTCACTAGTCAGTAGTCACTTCTGTATTAACAAAAAAGCGCGAAAGCTTGACGCCATATTGGAATTTTGAACTGTCAATGTCACTTTTTTCGGAGCAGATTTGCAAGCGCCGAACTATTGTGAACGGTCCACTATCTTTAATGCTGCGGCCGCACATGCGTAGTGCTTCGTGCTTGAGACGATACTATTGGACGATCTGCGTGTATCATCCAATGGTATCGACTATCGTCTCATAGCTTCGTGACGAAAGACGCATGTGCGGCCGCGGCATAACAGAATGAATCCATCATTGATGATAAAAAAATCAAATCCCAGGCGTACTCAATAACAAATTATTATAAGTCAATATCGTCCGAGTTGCTGGTCATCCAAAAAACCGTATATCGGTAACACAATCTATAGATATTAAACACAACGCAAACAAAGCGATGCTGATTGAAACGTCAACGTCCTACGGTCGATTATTAACAACGTTATTACGCCACGCTGCGATAACTTTTTTTTAAACGATGAGTCGTTGTTTTCGGCCAGTATTTTAATATCGATTTCCATTTTATTTTTGGGCCCGTCGGCCCGGGATTACGTCCGTCATGATAACGTCGAGATTCGGGTCTTGTCTTACGTTTAAATTAGTCTTTCTCTTATGAAAATAACAGTCACGATCACATCTCAATCGTGTACATTTGTATGGAATATGTGTCCATTCTGTGAACGTTATGGCACTTTACAGTTGTGTCCGTTGCAACTTGCAGCTAAGGGATATTATCAACAACTTCTTGGAAAACGAAATATTGAGTCTAATGTAGCAATGTAGAAACTAAAGTCTATAGATACTATCAGTCATCGGATATTGCAGTTTTGCGTCGAAAAACATTTTTTTACTATAATTAAGGAATAATCGAAACTCCCTCAACTATTAAGACGGTGAATGAATTAAGAAACACTTAACAATGTGCAGGTGAGTGGCAAAAAACGTCCGTTACTCGCAGCGTTTGTAATGTTGAGTAAAACCCCGGACGGGACGGACAGGCGGCAGGCCGGACACATGTCGACGCTGACTTGCTAAAAATCGCGCGGGTAGACCGGGAGCTGAATGGCATTTTAATGCCTGTCCTAAAATTAGTATACCTGAAATTAAAATAAATACTTCCTCAGTTTTTTTTTTACATTTTTCTGTAATTTTGCTAAATTAGTCGAACTCGATAGTACCAATTTGTGAGCAATAAAGAGTTTTATCTATATATCTATCTTTTTATATCTTTGTATAACTTTAAAAATACTGAATGATGAAAAACCACTAAAGGCTTTACAATATGATTATTGACATAAAATATTTAACTAATCTTCTCGATTATTTAATGGAAACTTATAATAGCTTAATATATTTATCAGTTTTTGCAGTGCCTCTAATTGAACTACTTTTTTGTAGCAGGTCCTGAATCTATTTCATTTTTATTTCTGAGCTATAATATTTATTATTGTATGTAGAGCTAAGAAAGCTTGTCTTAAAGCCACGTTTACCTCTAAATATTACTTATCGCATCATTATTCATATCTTTAGTTGATATTATAGAAAGGTTTAACCCAGATTTCATTTTATTATTTTAGGAAAGCAAACCTTATTTTCAAAATTGTTTTAGTATAAAGTAAGTATTTGTATTTTAATGTTGTGTAAATAACCAAAAATATTAAAAACATTAGTTAAATATTCTTTACATAACATTACAAGTCTAGATTGTCACTAACTCACTACCATTATAAGTCCAAGCATGCAGTTGGCGCCAGCGCCTGCACTACCTCTGGCCCCAAAACCTGTCCATCATGCTGCGTCATGATCTGTGTTTGTTTTACAACTCTAATCAATTACAACATTATTTCAATATTATCTATAATGGCCCTTGTTCATCGCCCGTCTTACGTCTATAATGTCAGTTCCCGAGCCGACTGACGCCAATACGGCATGTTTATTTACTATTTGTTATGTAATATTATGTTAATATTACTTTAAAAAAAAAACACTATTTTATTCATCTAGTTTTCTTTTAGACAATAGTCACAATGTGTGCACATTTTTAATTACAGACTATAGATGTAGCTCGCAACTTTGTAATGTCTATTAAGGCGAGGCCAGTTCGAAAAGACTGATTTTTAAGCTTCCAGTCTGAAGAAATTATGTGGAATTCTCTTACACCAAAATTGATGTAGACTCAAATAGGAACAAAGTACCAAATAACCGAACAGAATATTGAAAAATGACATGTAAATTCTGTAAAAAAATCTTGAATATCATCATAAAAATACACTTCAAATTCGAACATCTCGTAATTTTGAATGACAATGATATGATTTTTTTTTCAAAAAGGATAGCTTTTTTATAGATCTAACAAAATAACCGAATAGTTTTTTTAATAAATGATTCGGTCATTAAAAAAATAAAATAAAATATATAATTTTCTCCTATTTCGCCATATCAAGAACGCGGCGAGCGTCGTAACCGCCACTGTACAAGGCGCGCTGATATGAATGTTATTTTAATGTCCTTTACGTCGATATTCGTACTGACAGACATCGACCTGCTAATTTTAGGAACATCCTTGCCTTAATTAATTTTTCTGATATCGAAGTATAGCCACAGATTAAGTACTAAATAGTTACTGTACCTTTTATAGGTCTACCAGAATCTGATGGCAAATTTTGACAGCAGATTTTCAAAAAATATCCTTGATCAATGGATAAATTTATATATTTGCATGTTTCACACACAGAATCAGCCGCTATAAGGAAAAAAAAGGATCAAAATGTTTTATTCAAATTACCCTGATTTTTATTTTTGCTTATTATTGCTAGAGTCAATTTACTTTCTCACTTTTTGCCATCAGATTCTGGTAGATCTATAGCTTTCATTAAAATCGGTACAATAAGAAGAGTTTACAGTCTGCCAGACAGAAAGACAGACAGACATTTTCACATTTACAATATTAATATGGTTTAGTTGTTTTTACCAAATACCAAAGCTCAGCCACCGAATTTAATGTAGAAAATTTGAAAAGCTAATTTCCTTTTCGTATTATTTTTTATGTTTTCATTTTTTTTTACAGAAAACCGTAAGTATCACGCTGAGAGCGGCACAGTAAAGCGAAATTCACCCTTTGCCTAACATCTAAGTGCAATCAGAAATAATAACAGAATACAAAAATAACATAAGAAAAGTTTGTCTGTCATTAAGTGCTTGAGACGTCTACCACATAAAGGGGCACAGAAGGCGTCTTTTGTTGTAAACACTTCTTCGGTTGATGTATCTTGTATAGATTTTTGTACACATTTGAACTCATTGTCGGTAAGATTCGATATTTTTTTTTAAGTTTCAAGAATTTTTTACTATTTTATGCACTTTTTACTTTTGAGGACCGCCGTGGGTTCAATCTGAAAGGATAAATACGCAAAAAAAAATTGTAAACGAAAATCATATGTCCATAACTTCTATCATAATGCATAATATTAAGTATATTTAAAAAATATATTATGATCTCATAATATATTATATAGTATATACTGTGATAGTTCTTTTTAGCCTTTGGTCGCAACACTCAGGAGTCATTCATAAAACCTCTTCAGCACCCGTAGCATGGCTACAGTAGAAATACGAAAGTATAGACAACAAACAGCGGAGATAAACTAAAGGTGCCGTTCCGATCTTTAATTACCGCGGCTAGCCGCGATCGACAAAAAATCAAATATAATGCCACTTTATGACATAGACTATAGTCCTAAAAATTCAAATAAAATCCTACTTTATGACGTAGACTATAGTCTATGTCATAAAGTGGCATTTTAATTGAATTTTTGTCGATCGCGGCTAGCCGCGGTAAAGATCGGAACGGCACATTCAGTTTATCTCCGCTGTTTGTCTATACTTTCGTATTTCTACTGTAGCCATGCTACGGGTGCAGGAGTGCGGAAAAAGAAGAAACCAAATTTAATAAAACAGTCCCTTTTTAGAAATGGCATGAGGATCGTCAAATCTTATTTGGACGCTAAATGGGTCACATTACGGAAAAAGTTAAAAAATTGTATCTATTAAAATAGATAATTTTTGAATTTTTTTTCTGTGAGTAAATGTGCCAAAACATCCATGCACATAAAAAACATAACCCTCCGCAGTCGGGTAATTAAAAACCACACATCTTTGTTCTACCAATTAGGCTGTAAAGGGCTAATCCGCAATTCCCGTGCCCTTTCCCTGTGCAGCCCTGTTTCATGCTTCGCCCTGTAGGATCAGGTTTCGGAGTACCTCTTTAGCACTATGTTGGGGTAGAAATGTACATTTTAATTTTTAACGCTCTGTTTTTCTAAGCATTAATATGTTGTGCAGAAAAAATAGTTCAAACTTGCATCTTTTCGAGGCCTCAAATCTAAAACCACTTTCTTGTGTAACTTCTAATTTTTTTATAATAAACAAGGGCGTTGTCAGCTTATGACTAAAGGGTGGCAATGGAGCAATATCATGGAAGATAAAAAATATGAACGCCTGGAACAGTCGAGAGCATGAAGCGTTACAATTTGGAAGTCTATGCCTCGATGACGATTGATCTACTTCTACTACATACAATTTGATCTCTTGAAAGGGGCGACGATTTTCCTGCTTAACCTAACTATAATTATATTAAAGGTGTTTATTTATGTATCTTTTTGTAATAGCTAGGTAAAGTAGAGCGCCGCGCCGTCACAAAATATTGAGACGTCTAATGCGCCGCACATGGGCGTACCCAGGTTCTGGGCCAGGGGGGGCAAATCAGATTTTTTATAAGCTAGGTGTTTATAAAGAATAAAAAATTAATAATTTTTAGTTGTAAAAATATTGTATTGCAAACAAATGGCAAAAATTCGTTTTCTTAATTTTTATAGATAAAAGTACTAGATAAGATACTTAGTAGGGACGTCAACATGATCCAGCCCCCCCCCCCCCCCCCCCCCTGGGTGCGCCCATGGCGCCGCAGGCTGAAAAAGATTGGGAACCCCTGCTGTACTCTATAGTAAAAAGACAATCGTTTACTTCCTTCAAACATTAGATGAAATAAACCCTTCCTTATTTTCTTTTAATTAAAAAAGTAATACTTATCACTTTTTACGCCCCTAAAGTTGCTCATTGCTTAATTTTAATAGAAAACTTTAAATCCTGTAGTGTTTACAGATTAAAACACTATTGGTTAAACATAACGTGATGGTAATCCGTAACTAGGGGCTGTCCCCCGGCTGACAGTCAAATTAAACTAAATGACGCATCCTAACCAATGGGTTGTCAGTTTAAAGTTGAACCATTGATTTACTGTGTAGGGACGACGCAAAACTGATACTTAGTTAAAAGTAAATAAATAACTGAAATGGACGTTAGAGTGACAACGATAGAGTTAAGAGTTAACTGCCGATTCGCCATTCAGTTGTCTTCAGCTAAGTATCAAACAGCCGCATTTATTTTGGAGTTTATATTTTTTTTTTATCGGGCTTTGGCCCACCACACATTCCCACCACTGTATCTCCTGTGTCGCCAGGATCGACAGCGGTATCCAACCACGAAAACCCTTTGATATGATCTCAGGGAGCCCGAGGGTTGGAGTTTATATTGTAAAAAAATGCATAATTAATTCATCAAGGTACGGTCACCGGAGACCGAGACACAATAGAATATCTATTGTGTCTCGTTTTCCCACGATCGACGGGTTAAAGTTAACTTTAATTAAGTAATCGTTTAATCTCTCTGAGTATGACCAAAAGACTTAGGTTTTAAGTTTGCTAGCAGAAGGTTGTTACTAGTTTAAAGTTATATTATCTTAAACATTTTTCTTAGTATCTGTACAAGTATCTTTTCTTTTCTAACTTCCTTGAAGCTCAGTAATACTGGCCTTTGAATCAGCGTAGTATGCATTAGCATAGTATGTCAATGGTTTAAAAATGAAAACTTAATCACGGGGCACTCAGCCGAGTATTCGGGGCACTCGGGGCACTTGGCGGGGCACGTCGCGGGGCACGTCTCAATCTGTCAATACAAACATGTTGCTCTCGTGGCCGATTAATTAGTTTGTCCAAGGCGACAGTGTTAGTTGTGTCCTAGCTGAGGTATGTCAGTAAGTCAGCTAACAGTTGAAACTTGGCCTGACTTTTTATTTAACACTTTATATTCATAGGAGGTATCATCTTTAGAGGTAATTTTCTGCTTTTAATTAATAAAACCCATATCTTTCTGCCAACGATTGAATGTATGTTACTAACCCATATTCTCTCAATTATTTTAATTAAAATGTACTAAGAACATAACAGCAGCAGCATACATATTGAATTTACTTATATAATATATCTTCAGTTTTTACCCTGCTGGCTTTATAAAAATGTATATTGTATTATATGTATTTTAGAATAATTTTATTAAGGGCTCGCATAAAATCAAAAATAACATCGTATTTTTTTTAAATACTTACTAAGAAAATATTTAAGAAATAAAATATGTCTCTGAAGTGATGTAGGACTTAGGTAGAGTATAGTACCAGTTTTGACCAGTTTCTCTACCTGCCTTGGTCCTACTACTTCGTCCACCCTATGGCGCACTAAGAAGTGGCGTATGTAATTGCTTGCGCCCACTTGTTGGAGATTTGAACGCACTGTCCGTTCTGAGTATCTTTACCTCTGATACAACCACTATTGCCATGGAATAAAGATAATTTTCATATGAACTTCGGAGTAAAATAATCTTGAATGGACGGTAGTTGTACAATTTGTTTGTATTGACAGCAACGCGTGTGTAGGGCGCGTCTGTCAATATATCACGTTAGATAGGAAATTAAAAATTCATTGGGAAGAATTAAGAGACGTCAATATTTGTTTAAGTCACCCTCCCTTCTTCAAGAGTTGGATAAAAAGTTGCCAACATATACTAGGCTTAGTTTAGTAAGAACTTCGATAAAACCTTTTTGCTCTTTTTATAAGAATCTGATATTCATACCCGATTAAAGAACAAACTTAAAGATCCTTGCCACACGCAAAATCTCAAAAAAAAGTATAAAAAAATTGCGTTCGAATTTTGAAATTCGCTCGCATTTTCGCCAATATGGCGGTGTCGTGTAACATGAGTTTTTTTGTGCGAAGGATCGGTTACGGCACGGATGGATGAGCAAAATGCCACCGGCGAATCCGTTCTAGGCCTGTAGGATATTAGGTCAGCCAGGTGGTAAAGACTGTTAATTGATCCAGGGTGATCAATTCGGTGTGAAAAATCACGTAAGTCGAATGTAAAGTTCCAGAATCGTAGGAGCAAAATATATCTACAAAAGTACGAATAGGATTTTATGGTAAAGATTTTTATTTATTTTCTAAATGCGAAAGTGTGTAATATGTTTAATGTCTATATTATGTTACCTCTTTATGCTTATACCTACAGCTGAACTGATTTGGATGATGTTTGGTGTAGAGATACCTGAAGTCCTGAGAGAAAACATGATAGAAGAACATAGCATAGAGAGGAGAAATGGTTGTCGCAAGAAAAACTTATTTCGATGCAATGAAGCGGGTAACATTAGGTTACGAAACATAATGTTTTTAATTATATCCCAAAAAGAAGTTGAGAGCTATACTATGTACTTTCAACATTTAACAGTCGTGCAACAAAAGTTAATACAATGTAACTCATTTTTCAGTCTTACCATATACAGGTATTGCATTTCCCATAACAGGAGGTTTGAATTACAATATACGGTGAAATGGCCGGTATTTTCATAATAACGCCGGCAAAAACTCCGCCGTCTCGCCGCCCGACGGTAATCGGCTAAAGATATGTTAACGAGCTAGCCTAGGTAGGTCTGGAGTTAAATACTAAGCTATTGATATACTAGAACCTACAGTAATAACACAAATACAATGATACTTTGTATTCACGCAAGTTACACTTAAATCGGCGTTTTGGTCATATTATGTCTATCTGTTTGTTACGAGTACTTCTTAGCATAGTAACTGTTGAAACTATTTGGATGATATTTGGTTAGTGATGACTTTGAATTCTAAAAAAGGACATCTAAGGATAGTTGTATCGAAAAAATTACGATGCCTTTTCGTGAACTAATTCCGACGCTGCAAATTTGCATCTAGTAATAAACTAACCCATGGATTACAGCGGATAGAGAGTGTGCAATTGTTTTTCAGAATCATCACCACACAGCCAGAATTTTCTTCTACACCATATTAATCGAGATACCCGACAGTTTATAATGTTCTTAACTAGCTAAAAGCCGAGCTTTGTGAGGGCTCGCGTTGTCACACCTTGACTGATTGATGATGACACATATACATATAAAAAGCCTTGACTGACTGATGATAACACTCTACTATCAATAAAAATTACTATCTACATATCAATAAAAATTACTATGTTAAAGCACAAATCAATAGGCGTGATAGTTTTTCCGTAAAGTGTACCACAAAATGTATACTAGGGCTCGCTTCGCTCGCCCTGATAAACTAAATCCATAGATTTCAGCAGACAGCAAGCACACAGCCTGATAGCTATCACTGCACTACAGCGACACCCGATATTTGGACAGCACAATACGTGTGGCTTGTAACCCAATCGGGCGATGTAGCCGGTTTTTATCGCTATATAATAATTGCGGTAAGCGATCCCTCTGTTCACGCTAGGGAGGCTCTCAATGAGACGACCCCCCACCCCCCTGCACCCCCCCTCCGGCCGCCCGGGATCCGCAAAAAGACAACGGATTGGTTAATGAGCTGCAAAATTAGGGTCTAAAACTGCAATATCGAGTTACGCTGGTGTAAGTCATAGGCAGAGGAGATTTGAAAGTTGTGAGTGCTGGTAAGTAACAGTTTTTCGAGTTGTCGACTATGTATGGTGACCGCAATAAGAAAAGTAAATAAAAACTGTGACAGAAAATGTATTGTCTTTCTTAAGAACTTCATTAAGCGATTTTGTAAATAAATCAACAACAATAAATGTCTTTTAAGTGCGTCCCTAAGTTATGAATCGATAAGGTAACGGTTAAATACTAAGTACCTACACATTCACAAACAAAATCTACAAAATATTGATACGGACACGTAGTGCCATCTAGCGTCAAACCAGCGAAACTGATCAGGAAAACACAGAAAACATAAATCCCCTACTCAATACTAGATGGCGTTAGGTGTATGTTTACTTACGCGTATTTTCTAGAAAGTTCCCACACTTGTTTACTTGTTTACGTGAATCGGGCGAGGGAACTTTCTGGAATTCGTCTCGCCATATAAATAGCCGCAGGTAGACGGCACGAAAATTCAGTTTCATCTGAGCGATCTTCGAGGCGACTTCGGAGTGAAAACAAGTGATCAGTAGTGAGTGAACCAGTGAACCTACGACTCGGCTACGACCTAGGACAGTTAGTGCTTAGTGTTTGGATTTAGTGCTTAGTGTTTGGACTTAGTGATTTGTGTGAGCTAGTGTTAGTGAATAAAGTCTTCAAGAGAGTCACCAGGTCTTTCTCTCCAAATCCTCGAACCCTAGCACATAATAATATGCACTTGAAAGAGCATATTCAAAAACCATAGGATGAATCGCAAGGTCTCCAGATACTTATTTTGTTAATCTATACTAATGTTATAAAGCGGAAGAGTTTGTTTGTTTATTTGTTTGAACGCGCTAATCTCAGGAACTACTGGTCCGATTTGAAAAATTCTTTCAGTGTTAGATAGTCCATTTATCGAGGAAGGCTATAGGCTATATTTTATCACGCTAAGACTAATAGGAGCGTAGAAATAGAGGAAAATGTGTAAAAAACGGGGGGAAATTATTTAAAGGGCTTATTTGAACGCCCTAATCTCAGGAACTACTACTAGAAAATGTGAAAAAAAAGGGGTAAATTATTTGAAAGGGCTTATCTCACGAATTACTAGAGCAATTTTTCTGTTATTTGGGTCAGATAAGAAGTAGACTACGTGATGGATCATAGACTATTTTTTGTAGACTGATTTGTCTGTGAAATATCTAATTTACGCGGGCGAAGCCGCGCGGAACGTCTAGTAAATAAAATATACATTTACTCTACAGACTCTACTATTCGAAAATTGTGTGAATAAACCGAATAAAAAAAGGAATGGTTACAAAAGTATTGTGAATCAATACAGACACTAACTAGCTATTAAAACTTCAAATTCACATAAAATTTCAAGCCACATACATATAAATCAGAAAGACTCGCCAAGCCTCATCATCATCATTATTTTATAACTTGTACCACACTTTGCGGCTCTTCGATAACGCGATTCGCCGCGAAACGGCAAGCTCATTGTGCGTACAAACTTTTTTATTTTTTTTTTAATTTTCTGTAACTGGATACGAGTATTGTGGACTCGGTGTTTAGCCGTCTCAATGAGTCTACCACATTCGTCTGGCCTTAATGATCGTGTTACCGTTAAGACTATCGGACCATGAGGGAATCGTTATCTATCTATAGGATTCATGTTTTCTTTTTAATCTTAGATGTTGTCTTTTTTTAGATATCTTGGAAAGTAGGTTTGTAGTATAAAAATAAAAAAATTGGATTAGCATATTTTAGAGCTAAATTATGTTATTACTTATTAGTATTTAGTATAAGTATCAAGGAAATAAATTGAAACTAGTAATTTAAATTCTAAAATGTGTCTTTCAGCTAAACCAAAATATATTATCCTGGAGTTTCGAGAGAGGAAGGCTTTGGATTCCCAGTCAGGACGCAGCATACTTAGTCTTAGTTAGTATTGTGGCAAAATGTATAGTTACTGCGCGAAAATGAAATTGTGAGCAACGTCTAGCATAGATATACCAACAAGTTCTAGACTTGTAAACAATTGCATTCTAGGAACAGTTTATTAAAACCAATAACAATTAAGTTTTGGTCTAATTATTTTTGGTATTTACTATTTACAATGATAGAATAAAGTAATTTGCTACTAATATGGTCGTATAATTATAATGTTACACGGTCCATTGGCACGTTGAAAGTGAATTGAAACACTACACTTATTCTACCTCCAACTTAACCTTTATTATAACTGTATAAGGATCGATTTAATATAAACTCCGCAGTATAAAAGTAACAAACCTACCGACAATGACCATATTTGTATTCATCATCATTATCGTGAGCTGGTGAATTAAGGATGTTAACTGACATATACTTCCAATTGATTTATCATTAATCGCATCGCTGATTTTGCGTTTTTAGTTTATTTATTACGATTGTCAGTATAATAATAATAATGTTAAAACTTTCATAAATTCTTTCATTAATAATAATAATAATAATAATTATTATTATAAATTATTTCATTAGAAAGTGTGATTGGGATGCCTATGATAAGGGTGTATAATTATTTTATCTACTTAGAAACACATGCATAAATATAAGGACTGTAATATTTCACTATAACACCATGGCGGTGAACCAATCGCCGCTACCAACAAAAAAAAATAATAATGTGTGAACCAACAAAATATAGGTGTCCGTTTGGTTGTGCTCTATCTCTATACCAGGGGTCACCAAATAGTTTCGCTCGGGGTCCATTTTAAGAAATGAAATTACCTTCGCGGTCCACACATTTTATAAATAACGTCCTTTTTTTGAAGTCGGTTAAAATATTTCATAAACAAAAGTAATTACGGAAATTACAAAGGTATTTATTTAATATTTACATATCAATAAGAAAAGTGACAATTTTTGTTGCTTGTTTGTAGTGGAATTGGTGCAAGCTATTGAGATTAAATCTTGGAGATGTTTATCAGTAAGGTGAGACCGAAATTTATTTTTAAGAAGTTCATCCTCGAACATGCTTGGTCCGCACACAATGGGTCGGCGCGACGCAGCGCGGCGCGGCGGCGGTCCGGATGCGGACCGCGGTCCGCCATTTGGTGACCCCTGCTCTATACATTTCGTTGGTAGCAGCAACTCTTTACATCGCCATGATTTCCCAATGATTATGGCTTAATTATAGCCCTAAAACATATTAAAATATATTTTACAAAGAATATTTAATATTATAACACGCAGAAGTTAACTAGGCGCCTCCGCGTGGAAGATAAACTCTACGACAGAAGGTGCCATGGCAATTTCTTTCTAATAATTATCTTCCTTATGCAATGGAAGCCTTCCATATTCAATGGAAAGACACAAGATACCTAATATTTGATCACTGATTAACTTTAACAGGCACAAGTTAAATTGGCATTAAATTTAATACCTGACGGCCTGATTCAGAGAGATTTCTTAACTTTAATTTAATGAAGATTTTAAAACATATTTACTTATGTCAAACTACAAATAAAATTAAGGGTACTATCATGAAATAACTTGGAATGCAGCCGTTAGTTCTTATAGTAGACATGCTTAAAAGTTAGACAGACATAGTTAGGCCCTTTTTACTAAAAATACTTTAAGCTTAAACAATTAAAGAGCTAAAACAGTATTAAGTTATCAGCCTCATAATTGCAAGCTTAATTAAATAAGCACAAAAATAGTGGGGAATGGAGTTAATGATAATAATAATTAACACATAGCAGGTGAGCCTGTCGACGCTAATTGCAGTTAATTTAACCACCAGTTAAATAGATCGGATAACTGGCATAACTCTACTAAACCAGTTTAAACAAAAGCGCCGAAACTAACTTGAGTTAATAATGTTTAAGTAAGTATTTCATCACCATCGACAAAACGATAGTTTTAGTAGAAATTCGAAAGAAACGCTGACAGATTTTAAGAAACAAAAAGTGACAGATTCCTTATGTCGATCTGTTACTTTGTCTATTCTTCCGTAGAAAGAAACCCTGTTATTGTGAGTGGTGACCATGCTAAGCGTGCAGATAACGTGCAACAATCAAGATTTAAAATAGTGTCTAGTGATTATATTAAGTAGATTGTAGCATCCAATTGTGGTGGGTGTGAAAGACTATTTTTTTTTCACTTTTGTATGGGGAAACTCGTGACTCTCGGGCCCTTGCCCATACAAAAGTGAAAAAAAAATCCGTCTTTCAGCGCTGCTATTTTCACAGTGAACTCTCTACAAGGAACACGTACTCACCCTAAAGTATTATCACTTATTTTTGTTACACACTGTAGAATACTTTAAGCAGAAGTTCATCAGCATCAGCCCGATCAGTGCTGGGAAATTTGGATTTATCTACATGAGTACTATCAGGGTATTTTACCCCATAAATAAATGATACAAGTTTCTTTACTACATTTGACCTAGACGAAAATAGAATGAGTATTTCATGAAATCTGTTCTGCTGTGCAAGTGCAACCCGTTATTCTTTTAACTACAGTCATAACTTTAGTGATGTCCTAATTAAAGCTAGTGATGTAATACTGTGCAGCATCGGATTACATACGGCATATCTTTGTGCTGATTGACATACATTTGGGGGTTAATTTGGTCAACTGCTCACCATTATATAATTCTTCTAAAGTATGATTTGATAGTTAAAAGAATATTCTATGCCATGTACCTCACTATACTCCTGTACTCCTCTTACTCCTTAAGTTAAAGTTAAGACTTGGAAAAGATACAGTGCCTACTGCCTATGTCTAATTACAAATAGTTTTAGAGGACCGGTTGGTCTCTCTAAGAGTTCACTAGAGGTCGGAGGAGTAAAGAGTAAAACTCGATTTACTGTGGTGAACTGAAGTGATTTATTGAGAACTTTGTGCTGCTTATATACAAAAAATTATCATAATTATTATTATTACAAAATATTCACAAAGTGAAAAGATTGTTTGTGATTGGTTGAACAATATTAGAAAGAGAAATCTAGAAAGGGATAGAAACATTTACAAAAATTAGACAGAGAAAAAAATAGAATAAGAAATATTTACATTATACAAGATGAAAAGATTATTTCTTATTGGCTGCGCGGGAGAATCACTGCACCGCGGTTCGCGGCGCTGTCGTCGCTCGGGTATAAATCCGGCCTCTCGCGCCCCGCGAGTTTAGTTCGCGTGCGCGCTGCATACCGACGTCGTCTCGCTGTCGCTCGTCGCCGCGCCGGTAATAATAGTAGTGCCGCCATTTTGTGAAGATGTTATGAAGCTCTGCAAACGCCACGAAGTCTGTAGCTATGCTGCGAAGATTCCTCGCTCGACGTAGCCTCGATGTGAAGACGCGTAGTGAAGTGTTGCGAAGAATTCTTATTAGAAAAACGCCCTTTTCAGGGCCGGTTCATGTCCGGTGCACATGCACTTAATATTACACGGACAGGCCGCCTCCGTGGCGGTTATTGTTTCTCTTGTCATGTATACGAACGAGCGTTCTTTGCAGAACGATTTTTTTCTGTGTTTCAATCTTCTACGAACGTATACAAAGACGGCGGGCGCTCTTTTCAGAGCGTAGTTTTCTTTTTTCAATCGGCGACGAACGTGTACTGCTACATAGTCATTACGAAATTCAGCCTCTTCGATCAACTGTAGTAGCTTTTTGCCCATATTTTGTGGCCTTGCGTTTTAAAATTTAATTTATTTTACACTCATATTGTTCGCACTTCATTGCATAGTTATTCTTTTATAGCACGGGAACTGTATATTTGTCTTTTATAAAAACTACTAGATGACGCCCGCAACTTCGTTGCGCCAAAATTCGTTTATCGCGCGGGAACCGTACATTTTTCCGGGATAAAAAGTATCCTATGTCCTTTCCCGGGACTCAAAGTATCCCCATACCAAATTTCAGCAAAATCGGTTCAGCGGTTTAGGCGTGAAGAGGTAACAGACAGACAGACAGACAGACACACTTTCGCATTTATAATTTTAGTATGGATTATTCAACTCCATACTTCATTAAATTCGGTTTAGAATTTAGATAGATAGACTTACTTACGTGAAAAGTTAGCGGATAGACACACATTCACATAAACAATACATATTAATTAAATTAAATTAAATCAAATTAAAATCATCTTTATTTCGGGCTTCAGAGGCCCATATCATTAATATGGCTGATAAAAAAAATCGGCCAAGTGCGAGATGGACTCGCGCACGAAGGGTTCCAGAACAAAAATAAGAAAAATATGAGTGGTTTTGTATGGGATCCCCCTTAGTTATTATTTGTATTTAAATTTTATTTTGAATTATTAAAGTTAAAATAAAACTGAGTAATTTGTGAACATTTCTGATGGCTACCTGTTGTCATCATTAATAACGAGCAAAAAATGTTTAAAAAATCACGTTTATTGTATGGGAGCCCCCTTTAAATATTAAATTTATTTTGTTTTTAGTATTTGTTATTATAGCGGCAATAGAAATACATAATCTGTGAAAATTTCAACTCTCTAGCTATTACCGTTCTTGAGTTACAGCCTGGAGACAGACGGACAGACATCGAAGTCTCAGTAATAGGGTCCCGTTTTTACCCTTTGGGTACGGAACCCTAAAAATGATCTACTCTCTTTAGTCTTTACCAATTAAAGTTACAAGTTACAGTTGCTGTAACTGGTAACAGGACAATTTAATTTACTGCCGCCATGCATGCGTCATGTAGATACCATCAGCATATGCATCATGCAGAGCGGATCCGCCAGATGAGTTGGACTTGATTACTACGAATAGGTTCGTAAATCGACATAACATATTATGAATATTTAAAATGGAATATACTAGGTAGTAAATTCAGCTGTGAATTTATTATAAACTTATACAGTGTGTAACAAAAATAAGTGATAATACTTTAGGGTGTGTACGTGTTCCTTGTAGAGAGTTCACTGTGAAGTAGCAGCGCTGAAAGACGAAAGTTTTTTTTTCACTTTTGTATGGGCAAGAGCCCGAGCGTCACGAGTTTCCCCATACAAAAGTGAAAAAAAAATGTGGTCTTTCAGCGCTGCTACTTTTACAGTGAACTCTCTACAAGGAACACGTACACACCCTAAAGTATTATCACTTATTTTTGTTACACCCTTTATTTTTGTTACACCCTGTATAGCTTCGTCTACTCATAAAGTATGAACTATATGAGTAGACGAAGTATAAAAGTATATAAATTATAACAAAAAACTAAAATTTTCGTGTTGCGGTATTTCTTGCTCAAGTCCTCCGAAACAGATAGAGCGATTTTGTTGAAATTTGTGTGCTTATCGGTAAATTTGAGTGGGTTAAGAATCGGTCAACATCAATTTTTCATACCCGAAAAAACATTATAGCGGACTAAACAGCGTGAAAGCCAAAATTATGCCATCGAAGTTCATCTGAAAGTTGGAGATTCTGAAAGACACTGTCATTACAACGTCTGAAAATATGGCATCTCCTCGTTCAGTCAGAAGAGGCAATTTCAAGAATATTGCATTATATAAATTAAATGCAAAGCAAAATAAAGTTTTACCTTGCATTTAAGTTTAACATAATATCTTTTGAAACAGACAAACTAAGAACATTATGAAGTAATTAAAAACATATTATATATTTTTTACATTTACTAAGTAACCGCGTATGCAAAACCACAAATCCTAACTTACTGGAGCGTAGTCTGCCATTAACATACACAATATTAATACATAGGCTACTTTTGTGCGGTGAACCGTGCTGCGTGCAGCGTGCATATCTGTATGAAGTAATTCGCAGTTTATTATAAATCCAATATTGCTTCCGGATATGCAATATTTACATACCTAGTTTTTTTTTTTTTTAAAGAAGGCAGGTCGCTGTAGCCCTAGTACTATTAACGGCCGTTCCCAATATTCAATCTATCTCTGGTTTGACATACGACCGATCGCAGCTAACATTGAATTGACATAAATTATATGTCTCTAATGTCTAATGAGAGCTATTCCTATCTCTAGTGGGGCAAAACAGAGATAGATCAAATATTGGGAACGGCCGTTAGTTAAGTAATATGTGTCATTTGACTATGTTTTGTTAAGTTATGACTTACATTAAGATATAGCTTCTGGCACAAGTCCAGTAATATGCTAGTATGCCAGTATTGGCAAATAAAACTGTAGCTATATTGCTAACCTAACACTGTTGTTAAAAAAATTTTAGCTGCTCAGGGATGATTTAGACTTCTTTGCTCTGACCCAAAGTATCTCAAAAAATGTTCAAAAGAAAAAAAAAAACACCAAACTGTAAAGTTTTCAGAGTTTCGTTCGGGAATTAACCCGGCGATAAGAATGAATCATAATCACGACCTCGTGAGTGTTCCTGGTCTCACAGACCATGTCGTAATCAATCGCGGTCTGCGGTCACCACCGTGACGAGAGACACTAATGTCCCCGTAAACGTTCTTCCCAAACTTGCCATTAACACCGCTACAGGACACAGGTGGTAGCGGAATAAGAAACGACTGAAGGCCGAAAGGTCATCTTCTCAAAAAGTGTTTGTCACCTAATGTGTAAAAAACGAAATGTTTATGTAAGAGCTCCTACACAAAACTGCAATTTCGCATCGCATCGCAATGTCATTTTTTTTTAAGTTTTGTGTCCGCGCCATCGTGAGAAATTGGTAGCTAGGCAATGCCCAGGTTCAACGGTAGAAAGAAGGGTTATGATGGACTTTCGAGGATGGTCGGTAAACCTCCTGTACACTGAGCCGGAGAAAGTCTGACGTAGACCTGCTGAAGAAAATAGAAAGTCACAATACAGGTATAGATATAATGTAGAGCTTTAACTTAAACTATTATTATTATTTGAAATAATAATTATTAGGGGTATTATTGCCGGGTTTGTAATTTATGTCATAAAAAAGTCATGGCAAAGACTCTCATTACTTGTACCACAAAAAAATACTCATGAGCGTTTCTACCGCACGTAACGAGTCTCTGTAACGAATTTGATACATCGTACCCCTCCCCCGCTTCCCCCTTCATACCTCACCCCCTGTAAGACAACGATCGTAATATCCAGATCATAGCAGCTTTGCTCTTATTGCAATGATTAAGGTACTTTGATAGCTGTAAATAAGCTTTGGCGTGCTTCAAATTAATACCTCGATCGTGGGAATCGTAGACACAATAGATATTCACTTGGTATGCGGCACCCGCTAGGGAGTTGATGGGTTAAGATGCCGGAAATTCCAATGGTTTTACTTTGAGTAGCTTATAGGCTAATGACTAAAAAATTAAACTTAAAATGTAGATCGACTATTCAACCTATAGGGGGTTGGATTGTTAAAAATCCTTTCTCAGTAGAAGCCTACGCCATAAGAGAAATAAATGTGGCGAAATTTGCAGCTTTTATAGCTGCTAGAAACTTCAATTTTCTATCAATTTTGCCTTTTAAAAGTAACTTATTTACCTTCTGCAGATTAGATGCACAAATTTGACACCATTATTAGCATAGAAGCAGATTTTTATTCGCACTATTTCTGAATTACCAGATTTATAGACCTTGATATACTACGATGTGTCTCCTAATGTCTCATTTCGTCACATCCGTTACAAATATTACAATAATCTAAATTGAAATCATATCTCAGGTTAACCCGTGACCGGTCGCGGGGCTCTGTGAGACCGCGGCGTTATTGATGGGACATTAGACCCCGGCCGCGGCCCGGGGCACGCAGGTGGCCGGCAAAAACGCATCAGGACATAGCTTCATAAGGTTGTAGAGAGAGGAGATGATTCTTCTCATTGTACCTACTCTCTAAAATCTAAATTCATTTCAAATGTGTAAATGTAATTTTTCAAATTAGATTATTTACAATGTAAATTCCAATAAGAAAACGTTTTTAGTTGGAAATAGTAATACATATTATAAATAACCAAATGAAATACTTCATCCCACGCAAACAATTGCTTGTGAAATGTCCTATGCAACAAACGAATACAAACTTGTAGAAGGGTATATGCCCTTCAACAACTTTGTATTCGTTTCCCTCATCCTTATATGAGATTGTCCATGATCGAAGTTGATTGTGCATTCTACAGACAGTTTCGCGATCATGGTTATCCAGCATGGCCCAACGTGAAGAAAGGCCTTCCTTGTAAATTGTAATGCAGCTAAGTAGGTATTAAAAGCGAAAAACCTGTTCCCACTGTTTGAAACTCATAAATAATCTGTGGCAATGTTTTTATATTATGACAGTATTAAATCAGGGGCGGGCTGCGCTGTCCGCAACGAATGATTTATAGGGCCTATAACGACCGACAGCACACGTTACACTGGGTCTGATAGACACGTAGACATAGTTTTAGGTGTTGGAGTTGTTGAATCCTAGTGAAGCCGGCAACTTAGTTGAATTTTGTTAACCGTAAATTTTCCGGAATTAATTATACTGTGCTTTTTAATCAAGGTGAAGAAGATGTGAGAGACCGACATAGTTACATAGCATTTATAATTGTTGAAGTAGGTGAATAAGCTTGTCACTTCTCGCCAATATAATTGATAAATAGTACCTAATTTATTTGTCCTGCCGTTTTCCTGCAACATTCATTCACTGTTTGTTACTTAGTATGCCGACCGACCATTGACATACTACACGTAGGGACCTCGCAACCACTTAATTCGCAAAAAGTCGCAAAAAAATAGAGGTACGTCGCCAGTGGGCACGGAGAATTAAAAATTATTTACCCCAATCAAATTGTTTCTAGTTTATTTTCAACATATTTATTTTCTATACAAAATTGTAGACACAGTTTGATTGTAATTGTCCATAATATGGCAATATCATTTTAATATTAACTGTCAAGAGATGGTAAACTGTAGTATACGTCTACTGCTGTAGTCAGTTTTTTTTTATTTAACGCATTTTTAGTTTGGATTTACACAGAAAATAGCCATACTAGGGTCTCCTCATTCTCTACATAAATTCTTATTTTTAATGAGATGAAAATAATGTAGACCGATATTGGTACATCAATGCGTTCGACAAATAGATGTGTGACAGCTGACAGGACAATCGCCAGCATCTTCTTCTTATTTATGGCAACATTGAGTAAGTGTTGCATACGTGTTTCTTTTTTATTTATTAGGTGCAAATTGTTACGAAATTGATGGGTTGTTGTTAAAATATTTAATTAAAATGATGATTATCTGTCTTTTGATGCGGCGGTTTCATTTATTGTCCTGTTTTGTAACATAAAACATGTAAGCAAAAAATTTTATAACAGTGTTGCCAAATTTCACCAAAACGAAAACGTTTGGACAGTCTTATAAGATAAATGCTCGTGATTAGGGAAATACGTTTTCATTCCCATTATATTTTTGACATGTAATTATGAGTGAATGGAAACATTCGTTCATCGGTCAATCATTCAGACAATGCCGTCCAGTGTCTAGTGATTGTCAAACGCACGCTTCCTTTCGCACGGACAAATAATAAGCCTCCCACTGTTCGTGCTATTCTATACAACTTATGACTTGAACGTCTTATTAATCGAAATTCAATCTTGTTTTGTTGGCGTGAGAGTTCAATTTACAGTATCAGATACGCAATATGTGATGTTTCGACGTCACATCTCTGTATGGATATTTTCTTTTTCTAACGTTAAATTGAAATAATATGTCAGCGTCGCTATTGTTTAGTGTGTTATGACCCGCTGTTTTTCTTGCTAATTGGACGAGAAATCAAAGAAATGGTGGCAATTAATCTCTAAAAGGGAAGATATCAAAACAGTTATTGTTGTACGAGAACTAGAATCATTATCACTATTCTTATAATCATTAAAACTGTTGAAGCTAATGATTAATACGGTAAAGATTTATACCCAGTTTTATAATCGTTTTGATCTAATCGGTGACAATGGTAAAAAGCCCTGAAAGGGTATCGACGAAAAGCCCATTGACAACTCAATTTGTATTTTAAAAAATCACAAATAATATTTTTTATGTAGCGACGCAGTTTCCAGCGCTTTAAGAACGGAAAAATAAAAGCCAAGGCCATTTCACGACAAATTGGAACGTATGTATAATAATATAAATATTCTAGTTTCTATAACTATTTGCTGTATTGGGTCATTTTGTAAAAGTAGATATGTGTGTTTTAATAAATAAATAAATAAAATATATAATATTTAAGTTCTATTAAAATAGGATCAATCAATACTAAACTTAGGCCCGTATTTTTGGTCAGTACTTAAGATGCGACCCGGTCTCAAGACGCGGTTCGGCTCTGTGTTTGTTCCAAATTTTGACAGCCAACCAATCACAGAGCCCGAACCGTGTCTTGAGACCGAGATGCATCTTGAGTACTGACCAAAAATACGGGCCTAAGACAAAGGCTAAAATAAAATAAGAAATTAGAGTGAAATCCAAACCAGCAGCTTAGTAAAAAGTCCGACAATGGCCATGTCAGTATCGCGTTTCAGAAATATTTGCACATTAGCCGGCGGTATTCCCGTATCCGATTTCGTTCTTCGTTCATTCATTCAAAGATGGCGCATTCAATGGGAATAAAAGGGTATAAATAAAATAATTAGTACGAGTGTTGAGTCGTTTAGTGTTACCCCGAATTAATGATATTCAAAACTACAGAATTGGTGAATGCTGATTGCTGATGGTATAAGTTAAGGAAGATAGACTTCTAATTATCAGCGTCTACCAGTTTTTGACGGGAAATGCGCTAGGTAGACCTTACAGGAGGAGGAGTGACCGGCTTCTACGCTTTGACAGGGTAGTCCTTTCAGATGGGTTACGATAATGTAGCGTTAATTCTGCGTAGCAGGTATCGATGTTGGAGACTGTATTTCTTTGAGAAACTATGCTGTCCTACTGCGTGACACTTTTCCAAGGTCTTCCTTACCTAAGGGCTAAGTCTTCCTAACCTAAGCAGAAGCTCTGCTACCGTAAGCAAACCGATGGACGTCTTATTATTATTATAGACTTTTTTGCATTTGTCGCATAACTTGGACCACTCATGCTTATTGTTGTGATGAGTTAATTGAGAGAGCGTCGAGCGGTCACGATCAGATGTCGCGGAAACCGAACTCGATACCCGATCACCTTTTATTAATTTCATTACCAGCCATTCAAATGCGCCATTCAAAAGCCCGGGATCTCATGATTTGTTTGTATAATTGAATCGTGGAAATGCAGTAACTTGATCATATTGGCTCGATTTGCTTTGTTAAGAACAGGTGTATTAGAATATTCACTCGATTTTATCTTTGAACACATTTGGAACTTCTGCTTCGTTTATTTGCGTGATGCGTCACAAAAGATGATAAACACAAACGAAAAAATTACTCGTCTGCCTGATGTATGCCTTATTATCAATCGTAATAACAGAGCTAGGTGATATCATAAAGCGTTCAAGAAGATACATTTTCAGAAAGAGTGTATTTTATTACACGCAACACAGACTCTATCATAGGGGCAGTAACAGAGACTGTGCAAAGCGAGCAACTTGTCAGGAAGATTAACTGGTACAAATACTGATATATACTAACTGATATAAATCCATACTTTCATTACTAAATGCGAAAGTGTGTCTTTCTGTTTGTTACCTCTTCACGCCCAAACCGCTGAACCGATTTTGCTGAAATTTGGTATGGAGATACTTTGAGACCCGGGAAAGGACATAGGATAGATCTTATTTATGCCGGAAAATGTACGGTTCTAAAGCGATAAACAAATTTTGAGGCAACGGAGTTGCGGGCGTAATCTAGTATGACTGATATAAACAAGAGCCCATGGTTATGTAGCCCTCAGATCCAAAGATGCGGAAAATCAGCAAAAGAGAAGCAATAGCGGCTTGCTCCTAACAAACAGTCGGCAGCAACACAGAGCAACAAGCGCGCAATTAAGCAACAGATCGGCAGCTCACCTGCGCGGCTGTCCGTCGTTAATCACGACGATTCTCAACGGTGACAGTTAATATCGCGCAGCGCGGCGCAAGTTAAAGGCGATATTAAGTAATCTTCATTTAAAAAGTGTGCCAATTTGTGTGAACTGTCGGTTTGACTATAGATTTGTAAAGAAAATTTGTTTGGCTCCTGACTGCTTAATAGCCCAAAAACTTCAGCAAGGCTGAAGGCTCGAAGCAAACTATTGAGAATCTTTTCTTGCTATCAGGTGTTGTAGACCTCAAAGATGGATATTGTTTGTTGAATACTTGTCGTTAGATGCACAAGCCTTTGATGCCAATATTCTAACTATCCTGGCATTTTTTAATTTATAATTTTGTTGATTGGAGATTCTTATATCCTTATAAAGAAAAGAAGTTTCTTATGAGCCATTCTTAAAAAGAAACTTAAGTAACTAAAGAGTTTGTGTCGCTTATATCTTGCAACGTTGTAGTAACTTATGATTCAGTATCAGACTTTGAATGGCCGTCCCAGGTGGTTTTGTGTGATCCCTCCTCCCCCCGCGCCGCGCCCGCCGCCCCCTCTGTCGTCTGCTCAATTTGCGACCATCGAGCTACCATGGTATAATGGAAGTAGCGAACAAAATCCCTTCGGAAATATCCTGACTAAATAGCAAAAGGATTTTTTCCTTGAAGATTCATTTCCTATAGGACTACTAGCTGAGAAAATTGCAGAGTCGAGTCGAGATGGCGTCCAAGAACATATTTCCTAGACTTATCAAACCAACTACAAGGGACTTGACATGGGTAGTTATTATCGGACTTAACCTGGTACACAAACGTACAGTACAAATAATATTTTTTCTACAAAGGGCATTATTCACCACTTTCTGATAAGTGCCGGATAGGCTATCCACAACTTATCTGACAGATATAATCTAAAGTATATATCGGATAAATTGTCGATAGCCTATCCAGCACTTATCAGGAAGTGGTGAAACAGGCCCTTAGACTCGTTAAAATGATTCAATAGTTTGAAAATTTGGAATATAATCAAACAAAGGTTTTTTTTGTTAATCTGCTCTTTATAAAATCATTGTAAACAGCCTTCGTTGTTATAGTGCGATATCCTTAGCCCGACGTCGATGGCGATTTGCGGCCAGCGCACGACAGCATTCACCACAAAATGAGAAATGATCAGAAGGTGAGTTCCACGGTAAATAATTATGTTATTGAATGCCCTTTCAACAGAAGATCGTTATGTTTTGTTCAGGAGCGCTGATGACTAATAGTAGATAGGCTGCTTTTCCTCACTTTGAATAGTGTATTCAGAGTGATTCTACCTTAAAGTGTTTTCAAAAGTTGTCCTTATATCCTCTACATAAGGGTCATAGTAAAGCAACCTAACGACTGTGTATGGAGGTATCCCTTCATTAGTATATCTTTGGAATATCAAAATAATTATTTTGAATGTGATCAGCAAAATCCTTACTAATGTCATAAATGTATGATTCTCTGTCTGTCTGTCTTTCCTAATCACTTAAACTGCTGCAATTTAAATGATTGTTGCATAGATATTTTAAGCTCCCGGAAAGGATAACGGCCTATCCTTTATTGTGAACAATGTACGGATTCCGTGCGATAAACGAACTAACCTTACGATGAAACAACATCATAGTTCATAAGCGAAAGACAGGTCACCATCTAAAAGTACAGCCCGTACCCACAACACTTTCCCAAGTACTACCCTCGCACATCATTCGATCGTAAAAATCACGACCACAAGTGTTCAGAAATCGATTAATCGCTTGTTCAGGCTTAATTCTATAGCCCTCGTATCCCTTACCATGAAACACTCGCCAAAACATTCCCATCTTCCATCCCTCTTAACGCTATACACTTAGAAAGAGATGGAGGTTGGGAGCTTCGCGTTTTGATGTTCCATGGTAAAGGCGCACCCTCTATTTGGTGGATACTAGGATTAGTGCGGAAGTGACGGAGAACAGAGTCAACACAATATGTGTCGATGAGGTCAATCGACGATACTGTCAACATATTGAACATATAATCCTTTCCGCCTGGATAATAGTGGACAGCCGATAGAATTGGTTATTAAGCTAAAGTTTGGGAACCATTTTCCCATAAAAAATTTTAGTGTATTCAAAAAATTAAGTAATATATTAAAAAGCAAAGCTAATTGACTCAGATCAACGCAGACTGCACAGGCCAAACCCTGAAAGCTAGAAAATAAAAGTAAATAAAAAAATTCTTAAACGTGTTCCTCTTGTAATGTTGTTGCCAGGAAACCACGCGGGCGAAACCGTTAATAAATGATAGTTAAATACAATATCTTAAAGTCGTCGTTACTCATAACGATAAATATTTAGGCGTTATTAGGTAGAAAAGGTCTCAAAATGTAAGACTGACTTGCAATCCATATCTGGTATGTTTTAATCACCTTCTCGACGTAGAAGACTTTCTCATTGTTTTTCTAATGATTGATGTGTAAGATGGAATTTAACAGTATGGCGATGGCCGACGCATTACATTACCATATAAACCACTTCAAATACTCTATACCCCATCAATTAATCACACTGTTTTGCCTGTAGTCGATGTCACTTTAAATATTGACTCTGCACACTTGTATTCACAGATCTTTTTCGCGGGACCTTATGTGGGTGCCATAAGGATTATTATGTCACAAACTGGGGGTAAATTAACTGTGAATGGAGTTGTACAATGTAGGAAGTACAGGGGTTGAGACAAAGGCTCTTGTGGTGAGTGTTTGTGTGTATAATGTATCACTAAAAGCTCAATGTTTGCGAACTTACTGTCTTAGATATTTTTAAAATGTTTATTCAAAAAGGGAAAAATTATTATTATCGAATATTAAGGCAACGGTACAGAACTATTCTCAAGAGATTGCAATCAAGAAGACAGGAATCTATGCCAGATATCTATAGTATCTGTAACTTTAGGCTGTGTAGCGTTTATGATTATTGATTATACTCCGTGACCACTTGCTTGGAGCTGGCTGAATCAGAGTATGAGGTCAAGAGTTTGATTCTTGCGTTGGAACTTGGAAATATATCGTTGTTCTTGAGGAAATCTCGTTCGAAATTTTACCAAAAATAGTGTAAATCTAACTATGTGTATTTAGTGGAATAGGTTCTATTATTAATGTTATTCTATAAACTGCCAACCCAAGCTAACTATTTACTCTACATTACCATAAACACAGCCAACAGAAGACTGATTAGAAGTCGTGGAATTAAACATTAAAACCGTAAGCCGCTTGAAGCGTCACTCAAAACAAATTACATCTACTGGACCTCTTTATCCGGATTTCCATCCATCCCTCTTCCTCGCTTAGGGAGAGAAAGAGATAGCCAAAATATTCCCTTTCGCGAATAAAATTGAATATTCAAAAAGGTAACGCCGAAATCTCTGCTGGCCGGGTGTTTTGGTGGACGCTAGGTGATTAGTACGTGTTATTGTGGTTATTTGATAGATACCAGAATCCAGACTCTAATAAAACTGTAATATTTTGTGGAATGAAGAAGAAAATGATTACCAGATGGTAAGGGATAACCACGTCCCAAAGAAATCACAAATTTCTTTGTAAAGTTGCTAGTTGCGTCTTTAAAATCCCTACCCTTCTTTCCAAATGACACCTATAATTTACTCTTTTTTTTTTTTAAATTAATAAGAACATGTAATAACTTTGTCCTTAACTTAATAACTGTTTATTAACTTTTTTTTAAGTATGTATGTAAGCTTTCAATAAGTTTGTCCTTAATAATATATCATATGGTACAACTCTACTGGTTATAACTGATAAACTTATTGGGAGCATTAAATTGACTTGACCTAACAGTACTGTGCGACTACCATATTTTCCTATCAGCTGACAATCTAGGTAAATATGGTATGGTCAGTGGTCAAACATAAAGTGATAATTTATTTTGTCCTCAGACTCTACCGCATATATCAATAAATTCTTCTTTATGTTTATTATATTTTCTTAAAGTAATCCCGAAAAATGTACGGTTCCCGCGTAATAACAGACACGCTTTCGCATATATTATTTAGATTATGAGTTGTTATTAATCTTAGTTTAGAACAACTCTTTATATCTAACATTGCTCCAAAACAAAAGAATAAACATCCATAAAGACCAGTTACGTAATATTCGCCAATAAGAAAATCTCTCGTGACAGTAGGAGAAAATTAAATTCGGTCTCCGAGAGAAAGTGACGTGGCAATCCCGGCGAGCCAGTCCCAATCCCGGATGACGGATCCCAATCCCAAATCCCAGGTCCCGGATCAACTACGCTACAAAATTCACTGTACTGATCATCTGGTTAAACCCTGAGAAGGGCTACAGTGAACATTAGATGATATGAGATTTCTTTATGGTGCGTTCAGATAAGACTCATTTGACGTGACTGTGGCCCGACAACGGAAGGATGTGGTGGAATAATTATTGTACGTCGTGACATTATTACATCTATGAAGTGGGATCACACTCTTCTGAAAGTGTCACGATTACGGTTATATCTACAGTAAACTGGATACACTTTAGATATCTGGTAAGAGGGGCCCTTAGATATCTGGTAAGAGGTTTATTAAATAATAATAAGAAAATGTTAGTCATTAATTATTATCAGGTGATCCACTGCTCGTTTGTGTACAAGCTCTGGATATTTACTCAAAATCTTCAGAAATCCGAGTGATTTTAAGTGGACAGCCGATTATTACCCTCCTGCCAATAAATCAGTTTTCAATAAACATGTTTAAACCTCATTTAAGGTCAAAGACGGCTCCCGCTGTGTCCGACAGACCCCTTAAACCCCATACAACCCCACGCAACTCCATACAACTCTATATAACTCCATATAGCCCCATACAACGTCCATAAGTCCGAACACTTCATACTACGAGGGTGGACATTGGGGAAGAAATTGAAAGATTTGAAATCGATAAAATTTTACAAGAAGCTAAATAACGCCCGCAACTCCGTTGCGCCAAAATTAGTTTATCGCGCGGAAACCGTCAATTTTTCCGGGATAATAATATAGGGACTCAAAGTGTCTTCATACTTTTCAGAAAAATCGGTTCAGCGGTTTGGGCGTGAAGAGGTAATAGACAAACACACTGGCATTAATAATATCAGTATAGATTACTACATCTTGCTGCCTTACATAGTTCTTAACCCGTTTACAAAATATAATAACGACTAAGTATTAAATGTAATAATATTACTACATATCTAGGTAATTACATATTTTAGTGCATTTCACAAAACACGCTATTTTTACTGTAATAATATATCGTAAATAATATATCGTGTGTGTACAATGTTTACCGATTTAAATAGTAGCTAAAAGTATTGCATTAACTAGTTACATCATTTAATTTTTATTTAGGTTTACTGGGCCCATTCTGGCGGATGTACTTCTGTGCTCCATTTTCTTTTCAAGATATCAATGGCTATAATATTCTATTTATTTCCTTTAAATTATATTTTTGGTGATAACGAGACGTTTCCCGCAACTTTATTCGAGCGAAATTTAGATACTTACTTAATTTAGATACTTTGATCAGCCACACACACTTCACCTTTTACAATATTAAATTAAATATAATTTATTTCAGGCATTTTGAGTTATGACGAAAGGATGGAATATTATAGTACTTATGGATATAATTTTTTTCTTCAAAACACTAAATAATAAAAAATCTCTTTTTAATTGTTAGGTACTTCTTTTCTTATCGTCTCAAATAACTATATTGTCCAAAACTTACACAATTATATGCACCTAATATGTTAAGGCCCCGTTACACGCCTTTAAAGGAGCCGCAGCTAATTAAGTGTTATGTCCTTATTAGACGCGCCTGCATCTCCGATCTGCGCGCAGGACGAAATGTTAATTGTTAACTAGCTACCTCGTACGTGCTCGTAAAACTACCGACATACAGACAAGTAGGATGGAGAACTGATGCTAAGAATTTAATCAGAGCATGTTCAATTTGTTGACTCCACGTTATGGAGTCTACATGTACCATCGAAGAAATTGATTCCTAGGCAGTTAACGGACCTACGTCATGTGGTCGGCTTATGTCAATTCAATGTTAGCTGTGATCGGTCGGATGGGTTTGACTTGACGCGACTAAATTACTTAGGTTCTAGGTTAGTGTATCATTGTACAGTATTCGAGGTGTGAAGTTTCTAAATAATTAAAGGAAAATTATGGCTCTGAAGTGAGTCACAAAATTTCACAAATAAATTAGTTTCGTGATTTGAAGCACAGCAAAAAATACCTCTTCTCTACTTTGCTGCTTTACTTTTTAATCTTTGTTCTATTTGTGTGTCTTTCTTGTTTTAATTGCAAATTATGAAATCGGAGCACTTATTCAAATTGTAGAAATTTACAGTTTCGATATCGAGGATAGAAATCAAAAATGTATAGAATCTGTACATAAATCATCGTAAGCACCATGTCACCACGTCTTGGTTTTTATTCTTTCTCACCAAATAATTAACCATATTTCCCTTTTGCAAAGAATATCATGATTATAATAATTATCCAATCATAACAAAACAGTATTACAATGTTGGCTGCTCTATCTGCCCGTGTGTATCACACACACAAGCCGTAAAGCCTTCAGCGGCGCGGTATCAGATACCCGCTAATACAAGCGCAATCCACACTGCGCTCGCGCCGGCTATCAAGATTAGACCAATGACCTATACCTTCGGTAACTTATTGATTGTTTATCTTGTGTGAAATACCTATTCATTAGCATACATTGCGATATGCATAACTATGATCAGTAAGATCACAGCTAGTTATAGTAAATAATGGACGCTGTTTAGCATAATTACGTATCATCCCACAAAAATAATTATTGAATTATGAATGCAGTCATGTTCTTAAGATCATTTAGAACAAGACTGCATTCACAACCTGCCTTTTTTTTTTTTGACGACCTCTGTGGCTTAGTTGGTGGGCTGTTGGTAGCTCAAGCCGGGGGTCGCGGGTTCGAATCCCGCCGACGGAACAAAATGTTTTCAAAGTTCCTGGGTCGTGGATGTGCATTAAATATGTGTATAATATAATAAAAAATCTTAAATATATGTATAGTATAAAAGTATTAAATATATTTCCGTTGTCTGGTACCTGTAACACAAGTCCATCCACCACGGGGCCAGACTGACGTGGTGTGAAGCGTCCATAGATATTATATTATATCGCAGCACCAAATTTTTTGTGGGTTCATTACTCAGCACTGTCAGCACCAAATACAAAAATGCTTAACAACTATAGTAAATAGTTAAGACTACTTATGAAGAGTCTTGCTAAGGCTATTATTTTAATTTTTTTTAATTTTTTTTTGAATTTTTTTTTATTATGTTTGCCTTAAGCGCGAAGTGGAGCATTATAGGGTTGAGTGGGTACACCCCACGCCTGGGGAGTCCAACATACCCCGGCTAAAGTCCCCAATCTGCCGGGGATGCGTAAAGCATTTCCCGATGATAAAAAGATAGCATGTAAAGTCAATAGTTTTTTTAAAGGAGTCCATGAAAGAATTCCTGATTTAGGGTATTTCGTCCATGGCCCAGTGACCTGTACCTGTACTCGCACTCTAGAGGGTGCAGATTTGATCCCAGTTTGTGAATTGTGGCATGTACCAATGAAAAATTTTAAATATTAAAGACGTTTTAGAAGTTTAGACGCTTGTTCGGTAAAGGAACTAGTTACTAATCTAGACTGGACTAGGCCAGAGCAATGAACTGGTCAATACGTAAGTTGACTATTATGTATAATATTAACTTCAGCTATAAACATTACTCATATTAAAAATATGCATTAATTTTAACCAATTTAAAAAGGGAAATATTATGTTCAGCTCTAATTCTTAAGATAAAGTATCAGCATCTACTAGATCGAAAAAAACGTAATTTTCAACTTAACTAAAGGTCACAGGGTAACTAATTGTAATCTACCGATAACACTGATAGCGCTAGGAATAAATTTAATTTAAATTCCTTACACTTGCCGACAATTATCATTATCATATGACATTTAACAGTAATTACACCTGGGAAGGAATGACAACCTTTTTATACCCATTGTGTTATCGCAGCCCATATTAATTGTGTATTAATAATGTTAAGTCACAAATAATGTCTGAATTCTGAACGTAAACAGCCAAGCCGCGCTTGCAACTGCGAAGTCCACTCGAAAATTCTGTTCGATGCGGTTAGGCTTTATCTCGAAAGAGTTCATAAGATGTAAAAGATCAATTAATCTTGGTTTCAAATCCAAAGAAAGAAGAAATCGTGCTTGTCTGTAACATCTTCATCGTTTATGCTTAAGGATTCTGGTGTAATTTGGTATGGAGATACTTTGAGTCCCGGGAAAAAACTGAATAGATTTCATTGCAGAAAAATTATAGGTCTACCAGAATCTGATGGCAAAAAGTGAGAAAATAAATTGACTCTAGCAATACCAGGGTAATTGGAATAAAACATTTTGATCCTTATTTTTTCTTATAGCGGCTGATTCTGTGTGTTAAACATGCAAATATAAAAATTTATCCAATGATCAAGGATATTTTTTGAAAATCTGCTGTCAAAAATTGCCATCAGATTCTGGTAGACCTATAACGGTTCTACGAGATGCTGCGTGAAACAACTAATATTATAAAACTTTATTTAAATAAGACTTCTCGGATTCATATAAAACATCTCTTTCTGTAGTCATGGGGTTGCTGATGATGATTTAGTAGCGGTCGGGCGCGTGTTAGTTTTTTACTCGGTTCATAATCGATACTGGCTGTACGATGTTCGGCTTATTGATTCGCAACAAAACGCCGACTGAGGCCCGGCATAGCAGATTAACTTGTAACCGTGGCCAAGTCACGAGAAATAGCGATTCAATTATTGAAATAAATAAAATGCTTTATTAAAGACAGACAGTGATTCAGTTACAATTGTCAATGTAGTATTTTGGGAGACGCTGCAAAAGTTTTTGAGGAATTTTATAAATGTTATCCCCTGGCTTCTAGAATAGCCCACACCACGCTTTACATTTTATAACATGTTGTCGCTGTCCGACAAGTGAGTAATTTAGCATATCAGACATGGATGTGTAACAAAAATGTATGTAATATGTATAAATATTAAATAGAGATGTAGAAAAAGATATTTTTATCAGCAAGGAATAACCACTTACTACAAAAGACAGTACATTCTTAACAGAGCGAGACAGTACTTCAGTCCGGACCAACGCCTACAACTCTACAAGGCGCAGGTTCGGCCTCATATGGAATATTGTTCCCATCTCTGGGCAGGGGTGCCAAAATACCAACTGCTCCCTCTGGATCGTATCCAACGAAGGGCCGCTCGAATTGCTGACTGCCATAGTGTTTCAAACAGCTTGGACCCCTTGAAATTACGCCGAGATGTAGCTTCACTCTGCATCCTCTATCGGTTGTATCACGGGGAGTGCTCTGAGGAATTGTTCGGAATCATACCACCTGCAACTTTTCGCCATCGTCCCACGCGAAAAACATACCATCCTCACCACCTCGATGAGTGGCAGACTTCCACAGTGTGTTTTTCGCGTAACTTTCTGCCGCGCACTGTAAAACTCTGGAACGAACTGTCACCAGCAGTATTTCCGGACCTATACGACCTGCAAACCTTCAAGAAGAGAGCGTATTCCCTCTTAAAAGGCCGGCAACGCAGCTGCAGCTCTTCTGATGTTGCGAGTGTCCATGGGCGACGGTAGTTGCTTACCATCAGGTGACCCGTTTGCTCGTTTGCCCCCTTATTTAATAAAAAAAAAATAAAAATAAAAAAGTAAAAAAAAAACATTAAACTGTGATACACCTTAAACGTTAATATGGTGGCACGGTTGTGACATCGCCAAGTCTTTATAATTGTAGATAAAATGTTTCACATGTAAATCATTTGGGCCTATGACATGTCAAAGCGTTGCGTTTCACTGAGCTATTGAGGATAAAGAATTTTGTTTGTCTAGGGCTTAGACTATTTCTTAGCAATGCAATAGGCAAAAGGAGCTTGTGATGTTTCCATCATGATTCATGGCGTCTATAACTCGCGTCCCCGCGTTATCCCAACGCGTAACAGCGGCGCTTACGCACTTTATGTCGGTCATAACGCGTAACGCGCGCGTAACTCAGCACGGACAAGCGCGAGCGTTAATTATGATCCACCGATATCCCGTGTATTGCAATACCAATTATTTATATTATATTTTTAATACCAATGCTACTCGAAGAGTGAACACTCTCTAGAGTCGGGGGCCGTGGCACCCAAAAAAAATATATATCCATCCAAGATTTGGTTAACAAGTTTCAGATAAAACGTTTTGCACAACAAGTATGTAATCAAATAGGTAGGTGAAGTCAATATACGAGGAACAAGATTGAATCTTAAAATCTTTACAAGACGATCACCGTCTTGGCATTATTTTCCTTGAAGAATTTTGGTTGTATTAAAGTACGACATACTACATACAGTTTATGATAGTTTTACTGTTCTAAGGTAAGTAATATGACATAATATACCACTTACAATGACGTTGAATTAAAATAAAACTTTAATCAACAGCAATCAACATCATGGGAATATTCCAACAAAATACTTTTCTCATGAGATTAGCACCTAGCTCTAAAAACAAGTTAATTTAAACTTTTATACGTTACAAGTATAGTATGCGCAGGCGCAATCAGATAGTAGCAGAACAAATTAATGCAGCAAATAAACAAATATCGAGACTGAATTATGTCCCATAATTAAAGACTACCAGGGCATGTGAACTTGCTACGTAAAATAACTTCATTTGTAATGATAGTGAGGAGTCGTCACATATTATGTCGATATTCATAAAATTCCTGATGAAAGAGAAGATAAAAATACATATTAATTATTGTTGTATATGAAAGAAATTTAAGTGAAGGTATTGTTTAATAAAATAAAATAAAAAAACATTACTGCAAATAAAAACTATTGCTTATGAATCCATAGCTCCTGCATTAGCTCCATCAAAGTAACCACTTTAAAGCTAATGCAGGAGCTAAAAAGCACTACCGTGAAATATTGTGATTTTTAGCCCCTGTGACTTTATCAAAAGAAAAAAGGTGCATGTAACTCAGCAATTTGCTTTTGAGATTCTTTAGATATCTAAGTTAGATTAACAGGTGCTGTAGTTCTTAGCTGTCTACAACGACCCTTTTACGTTGGCCCATGAAGGACAAACATAGGCCCTAAGAAATCTGTAATTAATGACCATGATCGATGTCGATTGTGCACACTGCAGATAACTTGCGTAATTATTGTGGCTGTAATGCTTACCATCATGTTGATACATAATCATCTTGAAGATTTAAGTAAAACTCAACTTGTCAGAATTCCTGATATGCTACGCCTGCTCTCAGCGGACCAGCAAGTGAAGATAAATTTAATTTATCGACAACTCTCTTGCCCATCCCTACTCAGACGTGATAAACGTTCGATTTGGAGGCGGGTAATTACTTACAGGTAAATTGGAACTACAATAATTGTCTGATATGCGGTTTTCGTGCGTTGACCCAGGCGGCTGTGGTCGCTATAATTATATAGCACAGAGGCGAAATTGCTGTAGCAGTAATTAATACGGCTATTACTGTCATACAAGTCGATATTGTTTAAATTGCAATAAAAGGAGTTATGATGATGCTTCAAGAGGAAGCCAAGATGTTGCTTATAATTTATCATGGTACCTACATGATACATTCCAAAGACTTAACTATTAAAATAACATTTAAAAATTTAATAACAAAAGCTAGAGCTAGAATCGCCTAGTTATCTAATGATTTTGGCGGGCTAGCTAACATTGTAAACGTAAATTTTTGGATCCACGGAAAATCATAGAATATGCTCAAAGTTTCAAAGGTAAAGAAAAAGAGACTACCGGATAAACTTACTTTATTTTAATAGGGCTACACGCTTAAACAATTATCTGGTGTAGACTCGTGTTTAATAAAAATAAATGTGTGTTCTTACACTTTGCGCGTGTTTTCGACGTTTTTTCGCGGGAATCTGAGCGGGATCGATTGAAATTTCAGTGGCGACTCAGATAAAGTGGTCCACTTTATTTATGTCTTCATAAACACCGCCGGTAGCCCCTAATTACGCGGTTCACGCAAAAACACTAATCGCAACATGCCACACGCATTCTCCACACGCAAAAACCAACCTTAACACTCCAGTGTAGAGTTCCTTTTGCAGTAAGCAGGTGGAGTACTTAAGAAAATTATCTGTCCTCTCATGTACCACAACTATTGAGGAATTATGCTCCGCAGTGACCATTCAAAAACAAACTTTAAAACGAGGCTCCAGAATATATTTTCCATTGGAATCTCCTTAAAAATCAAATAGGACATTACTCCTGCTATAATTAATAAAAAATCACTTCGAATTGCGACTTTATATTTGGGTGGTAGAGTCTGAAATCGTTCGCAGTTTGTATGGCTGATAGGGCGTCGGTTAAAGCCAGGTCCGCTTGAGAAGCGTTAATGAGCGAGAGTGGCTTCAAATTCCTCCTGAGCTATGTTAGGGTATCAGCTTTTGTCGGCGAGACACTTTTTGCGATGGCCAATGATAACAACGAGCGGTGCCGCGCCTGATAGTAAGAAGTGAGATAATGGGCTTTAATTAATTAATGCACGGATCACAATCTCAACACGTCCTTAAAGGAAATATTCTGTTTAGATGCTGCTGTAACATCATCAGATATATATGCTCTTGATGAGATACTTTTAAAAACAATATCTAGCTTAGAGCATAAAGAGGTAAAACTTATATTTTTTTGATATTTATAAAAAAGTAACGTTTGATACTAACAATAATGATGAAAGAATGGGGACTGATGATATTTTTCGGAGTCTACTGGGTTTGATTAATGAAAATGGTCATATTATTAATAGTAAAATATGTTATAAAGTCACATCAATGCCATATGCTCATTAGAATAGCAGCAGACTTTACAATAGAAATACCTTAAGTGCTTGAAATTTTTATTGAATTTACAATGTTCCTTCACACACTTTTAGTAATGCAGTTCAAAATTCTAATAATAAGTATTCTTAAAACAATAGTTTAACAGCGTTCGTTATATTTTACTCTACCTCATGGTTCACAAAATCATGAACACTTAGAATGACTTGTTCTGTTGTAAAAACATTTTTCGTTTAGCGCAGGGTTTCTTAAAGTGGGGTCCACGGACCCCTTAGGGGTCCGTAGCATGTGTATCAGGGGTCCGCAGTAGGTCAGTTTGTAAATAGTATATTTGTAAGGAATCTTTGCGAGGCAGGGTTCTCGATTCTGGTGTCAATAAAGACAAAAAGTCGCAATCGATTGAACGTCGTAGATGACATGCGACTTGCCTTGTCGAAGACAGTCCCACAGTTTAACGTTCTCATTGAGGCCAACAGCATCAGCATCAGCAACAGCACCTTTCTCATTAACTTACTCGTAGTAATAAGTGTAATTAAAGTTCAAATAAAAGTATTTTTATATACGTAAGATTTTTTTTAAGATGTTTTTTACCAATTTTTTTTGGGCAGGGTGCGTAGAATTGTTTAAATTTCGAAAGTGGTCCGTGACTGCAAAAAGTTTAAGAAACCCTGGTTTAGCGAGTCTTAGCCGTGACCTTCCGTCGCCCCAGATTTTTAAAACTATAAAAACATTGAAACATTTTACAAATACTGTTCGTAATTAGTTTATAATCCTTGTCGTTAATCCAATTTCTATGTTGTCAAGGCGCATCGTATAATTTCATCACCGAAGTTAATTTAAATTAAAAATGTAGATATCGGATTTGGCATGCGGCAACTGGAATTACTAAGTGACATAATATTATGGCGCTTCGCCATCGAAATTTTCGGATGCAACTTGACCAAAAATATTTCTTCTACGTTTAGTAACCAAGTTAAACATTGACTAATATTGTCAATGAAAATAACAACGTATAGCTAGCGTGTCTAGACGGTTTTCACTATATATTAGAGCGTCGTTACAACAGTCGTGGAAGTTGTGGAGCTATCAGCAACAAATTACACGCACGAACGGCGCGGTCATAGATATGCAACAAAATATAGTTGTTGCGTAACCGGCTGTGGTTGCAACTTGCAACAGTTGTTGTTGCTGTGTGATCCTAGATTTGACATTGTTATTGGAAAAGTTGGCTCTCAGGGTACTAAGAAGACTTGCATTTGCTAATTTCACTTGCATTTAAAAATATATTGAAGTTGACATAATATCTCACGTAATTTCAGTCACCGTTAAGGTGACTTTCGGATCTTTGCCACGAGCGACCGCGACCGATAATAAATCAAATAAAATGCTACTCTATGACATACACTATAGGTATCATTTTCTACTGATATTTGTGTGGCGACCCATGCTGCCGCCGGCGGCGGCGTAAAAGCTAGTGGCGTAGTAAAATGAAACCTATAGCCAACTATGTCATAAAGTGGCATTTTGTTTGAATTTTTTCGGTCGCGGTCACTCGCGGCAAAGCCACCTTTAGCTAAATCTATGAAGGAGAGTTAAAGTCCAGGGTAATATTTAAAAAATGTGTGTTAGAGTTTTTAGTTATGATGACTGTTTTTCTGGCTGTGTTGCCTGAAGAGGTAACAATTAACAACCAGCTAGATAGAAATGCCTCAACCGCTAAATCATTTTTAATTATTATAATATTATGTTATGGGGATACTTTGCAGCAGCCCACAGTACTGTTTTTAAACTCACGTACGTGAAAACTGAGAATTCAAAATAATAAACCATACATTTTATTTCGATTTCGACAGTGAAAAAACGGTACAAAAGACTTGCGAAAAAAAGGACATAATGTATATTATACGTTCAAGTTGAGAAACCTCTTTGGAAGTCGGCAAAAATATGTTTTTACAGTGGTTTGAGTCTAACTAATCCACGTCTTTAGTATAAAGTCCAGTAATACTGTATACAGGGTGCAATTAAACCTTTCGGTCAAATTTCGATATATTGATCCTTGTTAAAAATAAAAATACACGTATTTTTTTCTTTTATAATCACTCAGTACTAAAATTTTGAGAAATAGCTTCCTAAAGTTTTCGTAAAAAACACCACAATTAATGGACACTACGCGTCGCCGGCGCGCCACTCCCCACGTCACCCCCGCAGCCCCGCTCTACCCACCGCCGCGAAGTGACCGTTCTGCAACGATTTTAAGTGGAATAAAATATGTTATTGTAAAAAAATTAACACCCTATTTTTTTTTTTTTTTGGTTAAATGACTCTCCTAATGATATCTAAGCCCCAAAAAAAATTGGCCGGTAGGTTTAATTGCACCCTGTATAAACGCACATACCGTCATGAACACGCCCTACTCACACTGTATCACGAAGATAATGACTTCATCTGATCTCATGCAACTCAATTAAGACAAAACGATTACTTAAATTCGATACTTCACGCACCAATTAATATCGAACAAAATAATAAAGATGAAAATATGTTTGTTTGCTTAAGAAACTACTGGAACTATTTTGATTAAAAGCAGATACAGAGGTGGCCACGAGGAAGGATAAATGGATAATACACTTTACGACGGGAAAATTTACGGTTTGCGTGAAAATGTGAAAAAAAGAGGTAACAGACAGACAGACACTTCCGCATTTGTAAGTATGGATGTAAAATATAAAGTAACCTGTAACAACATATTAATTAAGAAATATTTTCACTGAATTCGTAAACAAATATAAACTTTAGCTCTTACGTAAACTTTAATGATATTATTCGTATTGATTATATAATTGGACCTTTAAAATTGGCTCGCTCGATTCGCTTGCTTATTATTTCAATTTACATGTAACTTGGGAATTAATATTTTTTTTGTAGGTCCCTACCGTACCTATCGAAATGTTAATTTTGAAGTAAAAATGCCGAGGAGACCAAGATTTACTGAGAGTTTAAATTGTATGCAATATCTCTGGGATAAAAAATCGAGATCGTTATTTATCCGCTAAAAACTACATGTAAAAAACTTTTCAGTTTGTTTTAAGGGCAATTTAAATTTTAAAAGAAAACTCTGATCTCTGTATTTTTAATTTATCCTTGCCAGTTCAATTCAGGTTTTAGCGAGTTCATAGCAAATTTTAATTCCAGATCAGATCATATTTATTTATTATTTAACAACGGTGCTAATCGTTCGCATAAGTTATGTCGTCATATTTTTACTACATAACCTTTAATTATTATTATCCGTGTGACTTATCGTAACTTAATCTACCAATACATGTCCTTTGAATTCAATAGCTTAGTAGAAATAATATATATTATGATTGTCTTTATTTACCCAAAATGCCAAAAGGTATCGAAAACTTGAATAAAAATTTTAAGTTTTTTTTTTACGTTAGGCCATGATTACTGTTTGCAAAGTCGTCTATATATGTAGTATGTATTATCGACGTCAAATCCCGACGTTTCTGCCCTCTGCACACACTACATGGCCATAGGCCAACATACAGAGGCAGCAAATTGCCAGCAAAATTTGTGACTCGTCTAGCAATATTAAAATTATCGACCATTACATGGCTGCCACGAATCTCTCTATGATAATAAGTAATTAACAATAAACCTATGTAATTGAGCCTCTGACGTGGTTATATTCGTGACTGTAAGCTTCAACCATAGGTATTTTCGTTTTGCGTCAGCAGGGAAAAAAAATTTACTAACCCAAATATCTCGTACAAAAAAATTGCACTCACTATCCTACTACTACTTACCTGTTGAATAATAGATGAAAGAACTAACAACTAAGTTATTCTTTTATCTGACTTACTACAAAAATTATAGCAGTTTAAAAATGAGAACCTGGAAGACCAAGCTTTGTTTAAAGTTCAAAAGAAGTTAGTTAGAAATATTAATATACAAGTTTGTTTCGTTAAAACTTAATTGTTTATGACAGATCACATAACACATACAATTCTTATAAGGGCTTATGTACACATTTAACATTGAGAAAGTTACATGAATTAGAGACCAACAGCCGCATTGGAAAGTAAAAAATATTGCAACGAAAACTCCAAGTAAAATAAGATTTTGAAAAAGGCTCTAGGGCTGAATTTATATACGTTCGCCGTGAGATTACAAGCAAGTGTATGTAACGATTTAATAGATACATATTATATCGATTTCTTGTGATCTCGCGGTAAGCCGCCAAACCGCGCGTTCGGGCGAACGTATGTAAATCGAGTCTATTGCAATTTACTACAGTACAGCGCTACACGAGTATCTTGGAATACTCCACCTTATTATTGACTTAGGGTGGGTTGCACCAGAGGCGTGGTTAAAGTTACAGTTATGGTCAAAGTTATGGTTATAGTTAAGGCTAACTTTAACTTTAACCTTAACTTTGACCACAGAATTTGACAGATGTCTGTTGCTGGTCCGACAAAGCTTTAAATGAACGTGGGCGGGGGCGCTGCTGGTAAAGGAGAACTGTCAAAAATGGCGTTTTTGTATGATGATAGCGTTAGTTCCTTTTTTCGCCACGTTCATTTAAAGCCTTGTCGAGCTCTATGGTTATGGTTAAATATGGCGTCCATTTTTGACTTCAACCGAAGATTTGACATTTTGCATTGTAGCTATAGTTAAAGTTATAGTTAAAGTTACAGTAACAGTTAAAGTAAGTTGGTGCAACCCACCCTTATTGTTTGTACGTAACAATTTAGTAAGTATTATATAATGTTTAATAGTATGTTACGCTGTGCGACCACATTAACATAAGTGCGGCTAACGGATAGCTTTAATTACTCTGATTAATTCATCCAGTTTAATCGATATTTTGTGCAATGATTATATAACAATTAACTATGTAATGAATAATTAATACTGATAGCATTGTAATCTAAGGCTAAGAACTCACGGCGCGGTTTTTCCCGCGCCCGCCGCGGTTGCGGGCCCGCAGCCTTCGTAGAATCCAGTTTTGTATGTAAAAAACGAAAGCAACGGGCGCAGTTGCTTGCGGATCCCGCTGCACCGGCGCGGCGGGCGGCGATCGCCAGCAGCCTCGGCGGTTTGCGCCCGCGTGTTCTGCGATAGTTTAGCGGGCCGTTCGCGTCGCAGTAGCCGTAGTAGGCGATCGTACTAGAAACCGCCCGTCTTGCAATCATAACATCGCCCGCAGAGTTAGCACAAATCAGCGGTCTCGTGAGTTCTGAAATAAAACCGCTCATTTGCGCGGGCCCGCAACCGCGGCGGGCGCGGGAGAAAACCGCTCCGTGAGTTCGCTCCGTAAAGGTAAACATACACTTGTTTACCGCGAATAACCATACAAATTCTGCTTGTCTTTGGCACATTGGAAAAGTCATAGACCTAGCGGCTAGCCGACCTAGTATAGTATACGCTGCATAAATCATTTTTATCGGTTAGGGGTTTTATAATTTTTCCGAGATTCTTAAGCCTTTCGCTGCGCTGCGCTATTTATTTGTATTCGCTACTAGTGGTCCGCCCCGGCTCCGCTCGTGGTACATAATAATTATATAGATAGCCTATAGGCCTCAGGGACATCTTAGGTATGTAACATTCGTGAAAGAATTTTTGATATCGGCCCAGTAGTTCTCAGGAACTACTGGGCCGATATCAAAAATTCTTTATATATCGCGTTTAAACAAACAAACAAACTCTTTAGCTTTATAATATGAAGTATAGATATTAGTATAGATTCATAAGTCCGTTCTTGTCCGTCTGTTTGTTTGTCATTCTGTGTCTCATGAACGATGGTAGGCAGCAATAATTTACACACATCACGAATTCAAACACCTAAAAAATATTTAAGGCTTTAATAAATATCAATTATCTATTTATCACGCACAGTTTTTAGCTATCAATAAGGAAGCCATCGTGTGAGAATCGAACTCGCACTTGACTTTTTTATTCGATTACAGATAACACGGTACATAAACAGTAAGCTTACTTATTAGTTATTACGGTGCCCATGTAATTGTAACTTATTATAGCGGGTGGTTATACGATAGGTGTATTGTCTGCAAGCTGATATAGTAAAAACCTGCAACAATAGCGTAACCTTTAAGTTAAATAAAATTAAACAAAACATAGGTGACTGGATTTCCCAAACCGCTTTTTTGCGCGGCAAGGCTGAAAACTATCCTATTTTTTTAAGATAAGGTTTTCATTTTTTATTTTATAAGTAAAACATAATGCTTATAATTAGATGCACGCCTGTGTATGCAGCTTTTCTGGACCTCTCCAAGGCATTTGACCTGGTTAGGTACGATATCTTATGGCAAAAACTTAAGGAGGCAGGTGTGCCGGGCGAGGTAACTAATATTCTTAAATATTGGTACGGCCACCAAACTAACCAGGTCAAATGGCTCCGAGAACTCTCCGGCGAATACAGGTTGGAGTGTGGAGTGAAACAAGGGGGATAACGTCTCCTTCTCTCTTCAACTTGTACACGGACAGGCTGATTGCTGAACTGAGCGACACCAGAGTAGGCTGTTTTATTGATGGTCTCTGTATTAACGGTATTAGTTACGCCGATGATATAGTGTTGCTCAGCCCATCAATAGCCGCCCTCAGAAAAATGATAATAAGTGTGTGTGAAAGTTATGCCAGGTCGCACGGTCTTATATATAATGTAAAGAAAAGCGAGCTCATGATATTTAATTCAAGGGCTCGTAAAATCGGAGATGTAGCACCAGTGCTGCTCAATGGTGTTGCGCTCCGAAGAGTAAAAGAATTTAAATACCTCGGTCACATAGTTACCGAAGATTTAAAAGACGATGGAGACATCGAAAGGGAGAGGAGAGCGATGGCAGTCCGCTGTAATATGTTGGCGCGCAGATTCGCAAAGTGTAGTACAGATGTAAAAATTACATTATTTAAAGCATTCTGTCAAACACTCTACACCTGCAATCTGTGGGTTAATGCATACGCAGCGGGCTATCAACGTTCTCCGGGTACAATATAATGATGCGTTCAGGGTGTTGGTGGCGCTTCCGCGATGGCATAGTGCATCGGCGATGTTTGCGCACGCACGCACTGACGGTTTTCATACCGTGTTGCGACGTCGCATTGCATCGCTGATGTTCCGAACGCGCGGCAGCCCCAACATCATCCTGAAAACACTCAGTGATAAGCTGGACAGCCCCCTCCTGAAGCACTGGGTCCATGCACACGTGCATGTATCCGGTGCACTAGAGGCTGGAAAATATTTAAATTAATAATAATTATTTCCTTCTAGTTTTAAGATTTTTTCTATGGGTTATTACCTGAAATAAACGTATTTTATTTTTATTTTTTTTTATAATTTGGCCCCGTCGTTATTTTTTAAAAATAATAATTATTTTCCAATATAATAAACATAAATAGGTGATTTCCATTTTTGGTGGCTTGTCGTCGACCTATTTTACTCAATATCTAGACCGATTTACAAAAAACTTGATACTGGATTGGATTTTTATCTTTATGTAGTCGTTTAATATAGTTGACTCTTGATAATATATGAATTTTACTGTACTAAGTTCTGTAGTTGAGTTTTTATGTCACAGTTTAGGTCTGTCGCGGAGATTTTACCAATTTTGGTGTCATTTAAGAAACGTTGTTTCTACAAAATACCATTGATCCCCTAAGCATTAAAAATTCGCCATTTACTTCATTCAGCCACACGCTAACCCGTTTAGGTGGCTGTGGGCTGGGTCGTACCAGTTTCCAGCCAGAAATGAAAGAAAACCGTTTTATCACAAAACCCCCGATTTTATGCAATTTTGATGTACTTAAATTATCCTACATGTGGCAATAATATCATGTTGTTATTTTGAATATCGGTAGAGTTTTGGTTAGTTATTAGTGCACGTAGTTTTTTTTAAAGATTATTTTTCTCGAAAATTCCAATTTTGATGGGTAATTTTTGGTGGGTAAGAGGGTGTGTAAAACATAATTTTTACAAAGTACCATTGATTCTTGAAGCATAAAAAATACGCCATTCTCTTCATTCTGTCACAACTCACAAGCTAACTCGTCTAGGTGGTGGTTGTCGTACCAGTTTCCCGTAAACACCTACCCCCTTACTAATAAACGCTGTATAAGCTTTGAATAGTTATACAGTGTTTTGTCTTCTTCAATCCAATTAAAAATATCACTTGTGTGACAGGAACAAAACACTGTATAACTATTCAAAGCTTATACAACGTTTATTAGTAAGGGGGCTAATGTCTAATTTTGGTGGAAACAAAAATGTCCACCAAAATTATATAAAAAATGCAAGTTGTTGAAATCCACTCGTATATCTATAAAATCTAATACTTTAAGGGTGTCTGGCAGTGGAAGACGAGAATCCTCCAGTTATCCCAAAGATAATAAGATAAAAAATAGAGCTTTATTACTATATAATATATAACCAGTTGGCTGCGACATATATACTTTGAATGCCTCCTAACGTAATCCAGACCGAAACTCCATAGTTGCTGATCGTTCCTACCTCTTTAATGGCCATATACAGGAAAACTTTTAGCCTTTATTAAATGACGAATGTCACTGGGCTCTTGGATTATAACTTTTTATGAATTCAAAGCGATTTACTGCATGCATACTCAGTTCTCATCGAGTATGCAAATTATGATATCGCCCTTAGACTAGAAACATCTGTTACTTCATGGTCAATCACAGTTTGTATAGAAAACGATGAAAAATTAGGCTACGAACAAACCTACTCGACCAAAGCGACAGCGAAGCGGGAGCGTCTACCGCGCGGCGGACGCTGCCCATGTAATCTTATGGCGCTGTGCACACCTGCGCGACCGCAACGCGGGATGTTCGCGTCGGCAAAGCGGGACGTGCGCGTCAAGTTGTCAGACGTGTGTTTTGTAGTGTACATAACTAGACTTCTTTTTAGGGTTCCGTAGCCAAATGGCAAAAAACGGAACGCTTATAGATTCGTCATGTCTGTCTGTCTGTCCGTATGTCACAGCCACTTTTCTCCGAAACTATAAGAGCTATACTATTGAAATTTGGTAAGTAGATGTAGTCTGTAAGATTTTGATTTTGATACAATAATGGAAAAATTATTAAAAATTTTAGGGGTCCCCATATGTACAACTAAATAAAAAAATTTTTTTTCATCCAACCTATGCGTGTGGGGTATCTATGGATAGGTCTTCAAAAATCATATTGAGTTTTCTAGTATCATTTTTTTCTAACCTGAATAGTTTGCGAGAGAGACTCTTCCAAAGTGCTAAAACGTGTCCCCCCCCCCCCCCCCCCCCCCTCTAATTTCTAAAGTAGGGGCATGATAAGTGTAAAAAAAATATATGATGTACTTTACTATAAAAACTACCAACAAAAATTGGTTTGAACGAAATCTAGCAAGTAGTTATTTTTTTTTTATATTATTATACTAGACGTTCCGCGCGGCTTCGCCCGCGAAAATTAGATATTTCACAGACAAATCAGTCTACAAAAAATAGCCTATGATCCTTCACGTGGTCTATTTCTTATCTGACCCAAATAACAGAAAAATTGCTCTAGTAGTTCGTGAGATAAGCCCTTTAAAATAATTTCCCCCGTTTTTTCCACATTTTCTTCTATTTCTTCGCTTCTATTAGTCTTAGCGTGATAAAATATAGCCTAGCCTACCTCGATAAATGGGCTATCTAACACTGAAAGAATTTTTCAAATCGGATCATTAATTCCTGAGATTAGCGCGTTCAAATAAGCCCTTACAAATAATTTCCCCCCGTTTTTTCCACATTTTCCTCTATTTCTTCGCTCCTATTAGTCTTAGCGTGATAAAATATAGCCTATAGCCTTCCTCGATAAATGGACTATCTAACACTGAAAGAATTTTTCAAATCGGACCAGTAGTTCCTGAGATTAGCGCGTTCAAACAAACAATCAAACAAACTAACAAACGCTTCCGCTTTATAATATTAGTATAGAATATAGATTAAAAAAAATAAATTTTTTTTCATCTAACCTATGCGTGTGGGGAATCTATGGATAGGTCTTTAAAAATCATATTGAGGTTTCTAATATCATTTTTTTCTAACCTGAATAGTTTGCGAGAGAGACTCTTCCAAAGTGGTAAAATGTGTCGTCGTCGTCCCCCCCAAGAACTTTTAAAGTATGACATGACAAGTCTAAAAAAATATATGATGTACATTACTATAAAAACTACTTAAGTATACGTTACCCCCCCTCTAACTTCTAAAGTAGGGGCATGATAAGTCTAAAAAAAATATATGATGTACTTTACTATAAAAACTACCAACGAAAATTGGTTTGAACGAAATCTAGCAAGTAGTTTTTTTTTTATACGTCATAAATGGTAAACTTAATTTAACTTTCATTAAATCAACTGAAATATAAAAATAAATCAAAAACCTTTTAATTTCATAAAAATAAACCTTATTGCTGCTGCGGAACCCTTCATGGGCGAGTCCAACTCGCACTTGGCCGGTTTTTTTTTAAAAAAAGTACACTTTAGTATTTTGTTTCCTTTGCCTGTAACTCATAACAGAGTCCATCAAAGTTTAACACTGTAAAACAAACGTGCAGAAATTACTAAAACGATTTTGATGAAATTTTTCACATGTAGTATGTACGCCCACAGACACGATAGACTATAATTATCTAGACTAAGCAAACAGCGTGCTATGGGCTTGCCGTTCTTATTATATTGTGACAGCTAACATGAGCTTCTATCTGTATACTTACGTGTAATAATCACCCATTAATTCCATTATGGAGATATTGAAGCTAAGTTATTTCAAAAAAGTTGAAATAATAACATTGCCTCAGGCCTTACGGTATTCAGCATAGACGGTACGTCCATCCATCCATTTTCAGGGTTCCGTAGCCAAATGACAAAAAACGGAACCCTTATAGATTCGTCATGTCTGTTTGTCTGTCTGTCTGTCCGTCCGTCGTATGTCACAGCCACTTTTCTCCGAAACTATAAGAACTATACTATTGAAACTTGGTAAGTAGATGAAGTCTGTGAACCGCATTAAGATTTTGATAAAAAAATGGAAAAACTATTAACAATTTTATGGGTCCCCATAAGTACAACTGAAACAAAAAAAATCATCTAACCTATGCGTGTGTGGTATAGACTATGGATAGGTCTTTGATGTTTCTAATATCAAAAGGCCTATCTATATAATATCCTAGTAAAATGTGTTCCCCCCCCCCCCCTAACTTCTAAAGTATGACATGAGAAGTCTAAAAAAATATATGATGTACATTACTACAAAAACTACTTAAGTATACGTTATAAATGGTAAACCTTAATTCACTTTCATTAAATCAACTGAAAAATAAATAAAAAACCTTTTAATTTCGTAAAAATAAACCTTATTGCTGCTGCGGAAGCCTTCATGGGCGAGTCCAACTCGCACTTGGCCGATTTTTATTGATATTTCAACTATCGTCGTCTTAGCCATTATGCTAAAATACTATTTAGCCTTAACTTTATTTTATACTAGATGAGCCCGTAACTCCGTTGCGCCAAAATTCGTTTATAGGGCGGGAACCGTACATTTTTTCGGGATAAAATCCTTTCCCGAGACTTTGGTTTCATTCAAAATAGGTTCAGCGGTTTAAGTGTGAAGCGGTAGCAGACAGACAGACAAACTTTCGCATTTATAATATTAGTAGGGATTGCGACTTTATGTTCAAATCCTATCCTACGAATTGAAATACTTTGTAAAATATTATGTAATTGTGCAATTGCTTTGGTCGTTAAATATAAATAATTAATTTATCATTTTAAATTGTATCTACAACAATGTAACAGTAAATTAATTGCTGTGCCATTCGCGACGTTATTTGTGTTAATGATTTACAAAACACCTATTGATTGTATTTAAATTGCTATCGATGTGTTATATCGAGATGCAACCTACGAATAATAAATGTTCCGCGAGTCTACAAAATGAGTACGCAATACATATTATTCGTAAAGAGTGTTAGTGTTTCGTAGCTATTGTCATATTTTAGTGTGCGAAAAGGAACCAAATTCAAAACGGTTGAAGTATGGGAGTTACGTTTCCTTAGTTTTTATTATTCGTAGGATGCAACACTATAAACATATTTTCTATATAATATTAGATGTCCTGGTGAACTTCCCTCCTTATTACCTTGCTAACCTTGCTTTGACTAAGATTAGCAAAATTGATTCAGCCGCTCTCGAGTTTTAGCAAGACTAACAAAATTCAAAATTAATTTTTAATTACTTACATGGATTAATGTTTTGGTCATTTATAGAAATAGAATATTTTAATAGAGAACAATATTATTATAGAGTAACACTTATTATGAAGTGTAGAAATTAGTAAAATGTATAATGGCAAAAAGATTACGAATCGGTCGAACTTAAAACTTATTAAATGTGGTGTACTACAAGGCAGTGTTCTAGGCCCATGTCTTTTTCTACTATACATTAATGAATAATGATCTTCCACATGTAACTACAGACAAAAAGATTTTATTTGTATACGATACAACACTTATAATAAAATGCGATAACATTGAAATTTATGAAAATAATATTAATGAAAACCTTGATAAAGTATTGACGTTATAATTTGAAAATAAATATAAGCAAGACTCATTTAATATAATTTCAAAATTACAATAGACGGATAATTGACATAAATATTTATCATAAAGACATAAAAATTGAGGAAGTTAACTCTACAAAATTTCTTGGCGTTATGTTGGACAAATACTGCAATTGGAAAGAACAACTTGAATATGTATGCACAAAGCTAGATAGGTTTGTTTATGCCCTTAAAAGATTAAGGTAGGCAATAAGTACTGAAGCAGCGCTGAGTGCTTATCATGGATATGTGGCATCAGTACTATCATATGGGCTTATATTGTGGAGAAATTCTACAGATATAGATAAAGCGTGCTGGAGCAGGGTTTCTAGAGTTATAAGCCATTATTCAAAAAATTTAAGATACTGCCTCTCACTTGCATGTATATAAAGGAAGCATGTATTTTTGTACAGTTACACCCTGAATATTTACCACTCAAATCGGATTTAGGACGAAAGAACGAAAGGCATAGGTAAATTTAAAATCCATTTTCCGATATGTAACTTAAACATATATGACAACGCATTTGTACAGATAAAAATTTACAATTATTTACCAGATGAATTTAAGAACTTGCCTTTAAAAGTATTTAAAAGAAATTTAACGCTATGGCTAACAGATAAATGTTTTTATAATCTAAATGAATATTTTTCGCACAAAATAATAATATAATTATGGGATTGATTTGACTAATTATTAATTATTATAATTAATTAATGATTTATGTATATCTTGTAATTGTGTAAGTAATTTGTTTATTATTTATTAATTATTGTGACATGTTTTTATTATTTGACATTCTATTGACGATGTATATGAACTGTAATGGCAACTTAAATTGTATTTTATAGTTTAAAAAAATGCATGTATTTAAATTCACACACCATTGTTATGGTAGAATGTACAGAAAGATATTTTGTTAAAATGATTCAATACCATCCTAGTACTTACTGCATTCTTGTGAATAAATAATTATGAACTATGAGAAGAGGAAAAGTTTTTTTTTTATTATTATTGGCATAGATAACTTAGCTGTCATACCGTCCATCGATACAGATAATCTTAGACGAACATGTCTCTCCAAATGTTCGCAATCACTTGTATAGGTCCATCATTGGCCAATGTGGTGAGGCCGCATAAGAATAAGGACTTATTGATCGATTGAAATGGTTTTGCTAAGTAGGCGTGAGTAATGAGCTAATGAAAGTAATTACAATTTTTTCCCTCAATTCTGGTAAGTTTTGCTCGACATAAAAATTTTCTTTCGCCATTAAATTATCATAAAACGTGCGCTATTTATTAATAGACTTTCCTAGATTGTCTATTTGCATCGAGCGACAAAAACTGATAATATATATTCATGATTTCTGTTTCTACGTAATTAGCCAAGCAGATGCTATGTAAATTTTGCAGATACATCATAAAGACACGCGTCTGCATCCAATTATCGACTGTAAACTGCTTATCATAGGGTACAAAATGGGGTAACGGTGAATATATAATTTGGTTTTCACTCTACACACAGCGAGATAATGAAATTAATGTAACACCTTAAAAAGGCATAATAGCGGGTTAGTATTCACGCGCGTAGACCGCGCGGCAAGAAATTGTAACGATGAAGACATATCATCGTAATTGCCTACAAATCATACGAGGAATGAGACGAAAAACGTAAAATATTGTAACTTTTCACACCGGCAGCGATGCGGTATAACAAATAGAATAGAATATGATTAGACATTCTGTGGCTATGTGGCAAGTAGTAAGTAGGTTCAGTATTCATATTAATATAATATCGATTATTTTATGTATATAGGATAGCCAAGCTATACTGAGGAAACATTTTGGTGAAAAATCTGCGGCCACGGCAATTCCCTGGGAAAGTCAAACAAAAGCACAGTGACACAGCCGTACGATCCACTTCTGCAAGAGAATTTCACGATAATTTTATAACAATAATAACTGAGCTAAATAATAAGCACATAAAAACAACAGCAACTACGCGTATCCGAACAATTTACGTTCATAGAATATTTATAAATCCGGATCGAAAGAAACCAAACCCCAATTATTGCAAAAAGACGGCGGGAGCCGGCAAAGAGGGCACGCGAGGTATGCGCCCGCGCGTCTGCGGACCCATCCTCTTAATTGCGCTGTATCATCGCATAGCAAATACCCTTTAATTTTTTACGAGCTCACAGTAATGACATAATCGGAGCCTCCGTCGCTCGTTTTTAGGACGCGACTGTGGAAGATACGGACGAGTCTAGAATTATAAATCGATGGCGGTATTGTTTTTGAAAGTTGGTCAATACTTTTGCGTGTTCCGTGGGATTGTCGTCTGTTGTCACTTTGTTATTAATATATATTGCATTTCGATAGCTGATGTTATACTCTGGTCGCCGGATAGAGAAATTCGTTCCTTGACTTATAGCTGCTGGTCTCTTTACCACCCGAACCAAAAATATTGATATCTTATTTCAATGCAAACGTTATGTACTTGTGCCTCGTAGTAAAGTTTTACGACCATGAAAAAGATATTGCTTAATGCTCTCGACCAGAAAACATGAACGAAATGTTTTAGAACGGGCAATAATGGAATCAGTCTGTTAATTTATTGACGACATCAATATTCATGTCGTTCATAACACTACCAACAAAAACCTGCGAAGTCGGCCATTTTGTCGTGCGTAATTACAAGATGGCCGCCGCGATAGGTTGGCTGGAAAAGCGCTAATCACCAGATCCGAGTAATTGCCCACTCGACGTGGGAAGGTAATTAAAAACATTTCAATTTGCCTTTCCTTCTGAGGTCAGCTCTGTGGAAAGCTGTAAGAAATATCTATGACAATTAAGGTAACTAAGGTGATAGAGAGCAAAGCAATCATTATAATGACGTTTATTAGCAGTGGTTGTTATAGAAGTATATTTCTTGCTAAGTCCAAGTGTTATTAAAATAATGATCTTAAAATGTAGCTTCTAAGTCCTAGGGCTCCTAGGCTGGTCATATTTCCGGATCTGCAAAAGCTATAAAAATAGATCTCGACACTACTTTACATTATAACAGAGCTGAAAATAGAACACACGGGTGTCTACTCAAATGTTATAACGATAATATCAAATCGTATATTATAGAAGTTTCAGCTGTGTTGCTAACGCAGATATCTCTTTTTTTTTAACGCTGTGCGATCTCACCCGATCTACCATATTTTTATTCAACGCTAATAAACCTTCATTCCTCAATCCAGTCCGTTTTCTATCAAACTACTTTTGTAGTTTGATAGAAATGAAATGATAAATAAACATAATATAGTTAAATAAGAAACAGATACAGTTTTTGTTTGATGAGCAATTTAAGAATTATGTTTTGACAGTTTTGTTGTTTGATAGAAAACGGACTGATCATTGAAATATAGTGAAACTAGTGCAAGAAAAGTGTGTTGCATTAAGAGGGCGACTAACGCAAAAAATCAATCATCGTTCTTCTCTCTTCACACTCACGCCCGTCTTTCATATGCCAGGTGAAAAAGGACGACGCGGAATCATCGCCAAGTTAGTTTTTTCTTAATAACTCGATAAATATACAACATTTTAAAATTCTGCCAGATCAGTGTCTGAATGATAGAATTTTATACAATGTGTTAAAATATTAACTTAGTCGAATGTACGGTTATGGCAATATATGAAAAATTCGTGAAAATTAGATGTATCTTTGTGATTTTTATCTATCGAGAAAATTTCGTGTTTCGTGTTTTCGCTCAGATCAAATTCTTAGAAATATAGTGTAGTATCTATGTTTAGAAAATGAAACAATTCGGTGCTTATTTTCAAGTATAAAAATGAATTATAAAATCGTTAATTTAGGGTTAGTCGCCCCCTTAATGTCGGACTAGATCAAACAAGGAACGTGCATCAATATTACATTTAATAGTAGAATCAGTTGATAATAATGATGATGCAAGTGATATATCAAGCCCCATATCAGTTACTGGCGCAATAAAAGTAGTGGGCGGAGGGGCGGCGCGGGCGCACACGATTTATGCTCAGACCGAATATCTTCATTAGTACGATCTTGAGGCCATGTGGCTCAACGGTTAAAACAGTGGGTTGTATCCCTGCTTTGCTGCAAGTTTTTTAAGTTTAAACTTAGTTTAAAGCTGCGACGCAGAACGCATCGCCGCTAGTCTGGCAACTAAGCTAACGTGCAGAAGTAAACTAGACACATAGTCCTGAGGAAACTATACGTAAGCATTTGCCATTTTAATTTTTGCGTGTTTTAATAAAGTTCATTTGCCTTTGTCCTTCTAAATTTGAAGATAGAGTTCTGAGTCGCATCTCACTCTGAACGTAGGACTTTACTGCGTTACTTAATATTATGATACAATGTATTTTTGCTAAAGATGTGGGTAAGCACTAGGTATTTGGACACTTTCATAATATTATATTGATAACAGCAAAAATACATATTGAAAAAAAAGTTTTCTGCTTTAGGTATCTAATTAAATTATCTATTTACACTAACGTGTCAGGGCCCTTGCGTCAAATTTTTGATTTTTTTATTTCGTAGTCGAAATCGAATGCGAGTTGTCTACGTACCCTGGCTTCCGTATTATTGATCAGCGCCGATGGTTCGCTCGTATAAACTAAAGGTGCTCCCTCACCGCGAGCATTCACGTATAATGTAACATTTTAGATTTGACTTTGAGCATTACATTACAATTTACAATACTACCTCCCTGACCAACGAGCATTTACGTGTAATACAACATTACAGATTCGACTTTGAGCATTACATTACAATACTGCCTCCCTGACTGACGAGCATTCGCGTGTAATGTAACATTCGACTTTGAGCATTCCATAGCTAAGTTTAGAAGTTGTATCAAGATATTACACACTACAGTGTGTAATCACCTTGTAATGATACATAATTACAAGGTGCGCATTGTAAATTGTAATGCTCGGCTCTCCTCCCTCACTGATGTAATGCTCGACTCTGTAACATTACATTACAAGCGAATGCTCCCGGTGAGGGACACCCTTAAGGTATTTTTACGTACCTTATCTTAGTTCAACTAATTTGAACATAGATCACAACTGTAACAGTTAACACCTTAATAACACATATAGGTATTGTTAATTACAGTCATATGTTAAACTGTAATTAAGACGTTACTCCATAAAATCCATATATCTTTAGCTTGTGAGCTTATACATCAAAATAATAAATAACTTGGCCTTTATGTCAAAGGCATATGGTTGTCCGAGGTAAAATAACTCTAAACCGGTCTATTTTGGACGGAATCCATGAAGAAACGCATAAAATAGATAAATCTTACTTAATAGAGCTATTACATATTTTAAATAACAGGTTAGGTCAGAGTTCAAGTCAAATCAAAGTGTAATTAAGTAACAACTGGGTTTTTTTATCAAACTTTTCTTGACCCTTTGCTTGTACAACATTCTGTACCTATATCCGAAGAATTAAACGATTTCTTTGTGTGATTGGGAAAAGTCTGCAGTGAATCTCTAGTGCAAATATCAAAATGGTTTAATGCAATTAGTTAATGTCACAATACCTCAGGCTAATTAGTCAGTCAGTCACCTCATAATTTACGAGATGTGAACAAAGAATCGTATTAATAATATTACGAATAATAAACTACCGGAAAGTATCAAATAGGCTTTGAAATTACTGGGACGAAGTTAATGAATTTCGTAACAGATATAGAATAAACCGAGGACCAGTTTTCATCGCGGAAAATTGTACGGCATCCTTGGAAGATATCCTTGATAAATAAGGAAGAAGAAGAAGGAGATATTAATTATGAGTAGCTACGCTACAATACATTTTAGTAGACCACGACAATAAAGACTTACATCTCTTTCTAAACATCTTCCAAAATGCGTTTTTATTTTTATTTTTGACAGCATACCAAACTATGTATAATATAATATAGGCCTCATAGATATCAACTCGTCAATCGTTTTCAATTTGAGCTCATTGCCAAGTCACTATAATAATTATAAAACAAAAAACATATTGATACAGTCACTGAACGCTGATCTAAAATTACAAAATAAATTGAACAGGACATGGCTTGTATGAGATTTAGAAACTTTTCACGGTGGAAACATTGCATAGAGGCTTAGCTTTCTTTTTAACACGCTTTCATTAGCTTGGGCTGTATCTTTTTAGCTATCTCCAGTAGTCTAATTAATTCGAAACTTTGCATACGTGTTAGGAGCCAATGACAATGCATTAATTTAAACATTTTGAAAAAAAAAGTTTATTTTTTTAGTTTTTTCTCGTTTTTGGTGGGATCGTTGTTTTCGGTAAACACCATCTGCCGGTCAGTGTAGCGTGTCTTAATAACGATACTATCAGCGACACCTCGGGCGGGGTATTAACACCTTTGTGTACGAAATTACAGGCCGCGAGCGCCGGGGGTCATATTGGATAAATGATGGCCGTGTCTAAATACAAGTGTCTGAAAGATGGAGAATTCCAAAACTTAGATCTTAGATCTTCTAAGGTTTTTACTTTTTATTCTGCGCACTATAATGTCCGCAACTTCATTGCGTCGTCGGTCATTGGGCGGACTTGTTAGCGCGATAAAAAGTAGGTTTGTTATTATGTCATTTTTATGACGTAACTAAAGTATCTCCATGCCATCCAAAATGGTTCAAGGGTGCGACCGTGAAGTAGTCAGTTAAAAATCAACAGACAAACATGAATGATGAAAAAAATATGCATTAAAATATACTAAATACAAATGTTTAAATGTCGTTTCATTGATTACTAATAATAATAACGGATTGAGTTGTTGGAGTTATTAATAGTTGGCTATAACTAATTATAGCAACTATTTATAACTCCAACAACTCAATCCTTAGTTGAGGCCATTGAAAACAATACTCTACAATTACGATAGAAAATTTATTACCTTTTAATAATCTGAAAAAAAAAGAATAAACCGTAAAATCCATTGATCAGATAACCGGGAGGTGGTTAGCTGTGATATATGGCGGCAAAACCCGCCGAGATTGAAATCGAGCGCGTTTTTAATCTGTGCCCGATACCGTTGCCGCGTATTTTTGACACTTACTTTTTTATAATTACACGTTTAAGGCTTATAGTACGGGAGCCCTAGAACAATTTTTTTTATTACTATCGAGCTAATTTTTGTGAGTAGCTTCATTTTGATAAGAGGAACAACATTTTTATTTGCGAAAAATCTCGAAAGTGGTACCTAACAGAGATAGAAAGGATTTCATACTTTGACTTGATGGTCCTAAAATATGGATTGTTCTATTTGTAGGACAATGTTACTCTTAAATTATATAACTATTAACCTATCAATATACAAAAAATCTGCTTGTTAGGGTTCCGTTTTAGGGTTCAGTAGTCAACCAAGTTTTGTTGATTACAGAACCCTATAACGGAACCCTAACGAGCTGATTTTTTGTACATTGATAGGTTATTAGTTATATAATTTAATAGTAACATTGTCCTACAAATAAATCAGTCCATATTTTAGGACCATCAATTCAAAGTATGAAATCCTTTCTATCTCTGTTAGCTACCACTTTCCAGATTTTTCGCAAATAAAAATGTTATTCGTTTTATCAAAATGAAGCTACTCACAAAAAATTAGCTTGATAGTAATAAAAAAAAATGTTCTAGGGCTCCCGTACTATTAGGTGTTTCTGCTTTAAAGATTAATAGCAAATAATGTATTCTGTATTGATATTTTTGTAATACCTTTGTAGCATTAATACTATCGTAAAAGAAAGTAAAAAAGCTACAGGCTACTATTTTAATCTCTCATTGTTATGGCCAGGAGCGTCGTGACATTTAAACACATTCAGTTCACGCTTTTAATCTAATAACACAATTTGCAAATGTAATTTACTCGCCACGCTACCAAGAAATTAACTTAATAAGGTGACACGTATGATATAATTAACTATAAACGATAGGATCGGTAAAACGTGTCCAATGTCCTGTACATTGTCCAACGTCTGGTACCGTGTCCCGTGTCTACTGTCTTAAATTGAAAGGACGCGTTCTAATAAATGTTGCGGAAGGACTAGGGTGCCCATCACTTTGTTACGCCATAATGTTAATTACCATTAGTAACTAAAGAAACCTATATCAACAAGGATTAAATTTACTTATTTTAAATGACTACAGCTAAAATATAACCTCTTCTATGTCCAATAACCCATTCATTAGACATATCCGCGCAATTCCGAGACGTGTTGTCATTGAGTGCTAATCAATAGGGAGTCAGGAGTCATCGATTAGCACCGAGACCGGCAATTATACCCTCGGTACAAACATGCCCATTATCCTCTTACTTTTTTATAAAAGGCATATTAATTAAGCTTATTTTATTTTCTAATACTAATTTGGAAGATCGTTAAAAAATTAGGCTGGTGAGTACCATTCAGAGTACTGAGAAACATGCACTTGAAAATTTCGACAATTCCAAAATATGGACTTTGACATAAAGCATCGCGAGCAATGCTTTATTTCAACTGCTTGCTGGAGGCAAGTTCTTAATGAAAAAAACCGGCCAAGTGCGAGTTGGACTCGCCCATGAAGGGTTCCGCAGCAGCAATAAGGTTTATTTTTATGAAATTAAAAGGTTTTTGATTTATTTTTATATTTCAGTTGATTTAATGAAAGTTAAATTAAGTTAAACCATTTATGACGTATAAAAAAAACTAAGTACTTGTTAGATTTCGTTCAAACCAATTTTCGTTGGTAGTTTTTATTGTTAAGTACATCATATATTTTTTTTAGACTTATCATGCCCCTACTTTAGAAGTTAGAGGGGGGGGGACACACATTTTACCACTTTGGAAGAGTCTCTCTCGCAAACTATTCAGGTTAGAAAAAAATTATATTAGAAACCTCAATATGATTTTTGAAGACCTATCCATAGATATCCCACACGCATAGGTTAGACGAAAAAAAAATTATTTAAATATAAAAGTATAAAAAACAACTACTTGCTAGATTTCATTCAAACCAATTTTCGTTGGTAGTTTTTATAGTAAAATACATCATATATTTTTTTTTAGACTTATCATGCCCCTACTTTAGAAATTAGAGGGGGGGACACACATTTTAGCACTTTGGAAGAGTCTCTCTCGCAAACTGTTCAGGTTAGAAAAAAATTATATTAGAAACCTCAACATGATTTTTGGAGACCTATCCATAGATTTCCCACACGCATAGGTTAGATGAAAAAAAAATTTTTTTGATTCAGTTGTACCTATGGGGACCCCTAAAATTTTTAATAATTTTTCCATTATTGTATCAAAATATTAATGCGGTTCACAGACTACATCTACTTACCAAATTTCAATAGTATAGCTCTTATAGTTTCGGAGAAAAGTGGCTGTGACATACGGACGGACAGACAGACATGACGAATCTATAAGGGTTCCGTTTTTTGCCATTTGGCTACGGAACCCTAAAAATGTAAGTTGTCTAAGTACCCAGTTGCTATAATTGCCGTCACGCCATGGTATAGGTATTATATATAACATAGTATACAGGATGTAACATAAAGATGTGCTAAAACTTTAAATATTATGTTTGTGTCACTTGTACAGAGTTCACTGTGAATGTAGCAGCACTGATAGTTCCAAAAATTTCCTCATAATTTGCATAAAAAATTTCTTTCCCCGCCAACATTACAACATTTTTGTCGTCCAGACTCCACATCGTTTTGTAACAATAAAAAATCAATGTTTAATATGAAAATGTGTATTTCGGTCGGCTGGCGACCCTCCTAACATCGTTTGTTCCCGCCCGGGGACTCCCCGAGACTACATTGTCCCCGTAATATCGTCAACAAATATACTCGCAATATTATCTGGCAACTTGTTAATAAAGATGAGATTAGTTCAGTACTGGCATGAGCAGGAACCAGCTGGTGACCCACTTTATTCCTTTATCGATATTTAGTTAGAGAAAGCAAAGTATATGTTTCTTGTCAGTTGTCAGCAATTTAAAGAGATTAGCTTACCCGGAACTCAAAGTGTCACTGTACCAAACTTCAACAAGATAGTTTTTCCCGTTTAGATATCAAAAGGTAACAGACTAACAGGCAAACTGACGGACGAAGACAATTTTGCATTTACATTTTTAGTAGGAATTAATTTTTCTTAAAATTAGATCATGAATTAAAACAAAGTACGAATACACGTTTATTGATATTAGAGTTAGAGAAAGCAAAATTATATAGAATTTCTATTCAGCAATTTCAAGAGATCAAAGAGATTTACAAAATTTGTAGAACAAGATTTGACATTTAACAAAATTACAAACGAGCACATCGATTAACGTACAAAACGTTTCTAGAAAATGTCAGAAGGCCCTAAGAACTTATTTTAAAATAATATAGGTAATATTATGCGAATAGACTTTTTCCCCAACCTATTATTTACTACTAATATACTTCTCCTTACAATAATGGACTCCAAGTCCATATAACTTAGGACACGACAGCCTTAATGTTTAGGACTTTTAAAGTAAATTGAAATTGAATTTGAAATGTAGATAATTTTAAAGTTAATAGATAACAACAAGCCCTGACACTGTTAGGGGGATAAGAATAAAACAATAAAAAAATAAATAAAAAAATAAAAAAACTGTCGTGTCCTAAGTTATATTCATACTTCCATTCCTTATTCCGAGTTACAAATATAGCAATAATCCACTTCCTGGATATCTTATATTATGTGGTTTAGGCCCGGGGTGCGGAGACAATATGCCCCGGGATTAACTCTGATTGGATTTGCGAATAGTCTGTGACTGTGATGCCACAGCATAAATGTGTACAGTAGACTCCCTCGCTAGGCAGCTTCCGGGGCTCGGATTTTCATCAGAATGTACAAATTTGTTGAATTATAATACGGCGTATAGTGTTATAAGTTTAATAGTAACAAAAATAATAAATTTGTTTGATTGTAATAATGAAAATGTATACCTAAAGGAGAGCATTTAACCCATCAATCCCCAAGCGGCACCCGGCTGTCGCATAACAATTGAAAATCTATTGTGTCTGCGATTCCCACGATCGAGGTATTAAACAATTCAGTATCACGTTGTGCTCAAGTACCTAAAGCTTGTGTTTGTGCAGTGCATATTTGATCTTGCAACCATAGCGCGAGTTATCCTACTGCATGTTGTTTATACTATGCGATACCGTGTGCGATCTTCAATAGAATAATGTAGTTTCAAAATAATTGTTTCAAAACTAGCTTTTGCCTGCGGCTTCGTGTATTTAAACGAAGTCGGATACTCTGCGTAAATAACCTATATTGTAGTGTCAAGCTTAACATTTTACCAAAACAAAATTTTATCAAATTTCTGAAAAAAAAATCTGAAAAAATTCTCAGAAGGTTTTGTGTTTAAGATCTGGTCTGAATTAGGAATTATAATTATTATGATGATCTCAATTAATCTCAATTATAAATTTTTACACATTTTGTAGTAGCAGAGCTTTAATTTATGTGGAATAAATATTACAATTATTATTATTATCATGTTTTTAGGGTTCCGTACCCAAAGGGTAAAAACGGGACCCTATTACTGAGACTTCGATGTCTGTCCGTCTCTCCGTCTGTCTGTCTCCAGGCTGTATCTCAAGAATCGCTATAGATAGACTTCTGAAATTTTCACAAATTATGTATTTCTATTGCCGCTATAACAACAAAAACTAAAATCGAAATAAAATAAATATTTAAGGTGGGCTCCCATACAACAAACGTCATTTTTTCGGCCTTTTTCGCTCTATATCAATAATGGAAACAGGTAGGCACTTGAATTTTTCACAAAACCCTTTATTATAATATGTGTACTTAAATATTTAATTATATTATTCAAATAAAATAAAAATGTAAGGTCCCATACAAAAAACACAATTTTTGGCCTATTTTTGCTCTATAACGGTACGGAACCCTTCGTGCGCGAGTCCGACTCGCACTTGGCCGATTATTATTTTTCATATTTAAAGCAATTTTTACACATAAAAAAAACTTTAATGTACTTAGCGAAAATGTAAGTAGAACCTCTATTATCTATATCTCCTTAAATCTGTATCTTATTGTTCTACAAAAGCCGGAATTTTGCCCGGGGCTATCCCGGGGTAACCCGATCCCCGACGGTGCACTTTAATGGGAAAATAACACAATCCACCACGCCACGGTTACCCGACTGAATAAATAATGATGGCATTAGCCGGTATTAGTGTCGAATTCACTTAGACGATATGCGTCAAGAGATTATAAGTTATGATGTGGTGAACGAAAAATTTTGAAGTGTCTGTCGATTTTGGTAAACATTTTTTCATTAGCTGTAATTATGTGCAAAAATCAATATTAAATAATGTAATAATAAAAGAATGTTAAATGATAACAAAAAAATCTAAATAGTTGAACTTTAGAAACCTTTAAAACTAGTTTATAACAAAATCGTAGATAGGTCTACGTCGTAGGTCCCGTAGATACGTCGTAGCGTCTACGAATTTTTTGACACATTTTTTAAACATCAACGCGTGTGAATGTTTGTTTTTAATTATTTTTTTCACAATTCTCATATTTTATCACTGGAGTTTGTTTTACTGCTTCTTTACGGTAGATTAGGATATGTTTTTTTGTTATTACTTATCATTCCCGAAATATTCAATTTTATAAAAACTTTATAGTATTTTAGTTTCAGTTTAAAAGAGAAGTTGTATGCAGTCTTTCTTTTCTCATTTTTACTTTTGTTTATAAGATAATTTAAACAACCACATAGCTACACAAAATATAAGTGATAAAAGCATATTCCTATCAAAATTCATCCACTACCTAATTTAAGGTCTATTACAAAATGTGACTTTAATATTATTCTCTTCAAAAGATCATAACACCGGAACGTTCATTACAGTATAATAATTATACAGTAGCATAACAAGTTAAAAATGATATTACTGCAGGAAGTCTACCACGGTCTCACAAAGGAGTGGCATAGTTAACTCGATAACTGCGGGCTTTGAAGATAATATTAATTAAGTATTAGACAGCCAAACTGGGGAGTCTGAGCCTTTGTGTTGACTAAAATAGATTGTTGTTTTATACGTTACTAGCTGAAGCAAACGTTGTTTTGCTATATAAATTTCTAGTATCAATATAAAAAGTAGATAAAAACCTATATTCTCAGGCCTAACGAATGTATATAAAGGTACAAAATTTCATTAAAATCGCTTGAGCCGTTTTGGAGGAGTTCGCGCCCAAACACTTTACACTGTGACACGAGAATTTTATATATTAATATAATAATAATAATAATAATATCCATGGACGCTTCACACCACGCCAGTCTGGCCCCGTGGTAAGTACCTGAAGGACTTGTGTTACAGGTACCAGACAACGGAAATATATTTAATACTTTTATACTATACATATATTTAAGATTTTTATTATAGCATACACATATTTAATACAGATCCATGACCCAGGAACATTGAAAAACTTTTGTTCCGTCGGCGGGATTCGAACCCGCGACCCCCGGCTTGAGCTGCCACACACTCTTAACCATTGAGCCACAGAGATCGTCACATTAAGATATCGTCGGTCTAGATTTGATAGCTCGTAGGTGCAAACTGTCGAACTTTACATGAGAGACAAACTTTTTTTTAAATTACAGTAATGCCCCTGCTCCATCTGCGTGTTTAGGCGTTAATTAGCACGTTAATCGGGATGGTACGCAAATGTAGCCAACGTTTTAACGTACAAGCGTATGTTAGTACTAGTTTGGCATTAAGTTAACGTTAACGCTAACGCAGGTGGAGCAGAAGCATAACAGTGATTGTTACAAGAAGTCACTAAAAGTCGCTTTTTGCCATCAAAATGTCCAGAAAAAAAATTTTAAAACTTTCTTCATCAAAATCTAATTTTACCAAAAATTGTTAGTTACGAGCTTTATCACATCTAGAACGACGTTATATAAGTTAATGTGTTTTATACTAGCTATCTAGCTTGGATTCGCACGGAAATCCAAAGCCAACGAATAAAATACTGATGTAACATCACAGTAGTATAAAGACGAAAGTTTAGTGTGTAATTTTGTTGCAATCACAGATTTTATCTTTTTTTTTTATAAAATAAGGGGGCAAACAAGCAAACGGGTCACCTGATGGAACGCAACTACAGTCGCCCATGGACACTCGCAACATCAGAAGAGCTGCAGCTGCGTTGCAGGCCTTTTAAGAGGGAATACGCTCTCTTCTTGAAGGTTTGCAGGTCGTATAGGTCCGGAAATACTGCTGGTTACAGTTCGTTCCAGAGTTTTACAGTGCGCGGCAGAAAGTTACGCGAAAAACGCACGGTGGAAGACTGCCACTCATCGAGGTGATGCGGATGGTATATTTTTCGCGTGGAACGATGGCGAAAAGTTGCAGGACTCAGGAGGTATGATCCCTAACAATTCCTCAGAGCACTCCCCGTGATACAACCGATGAGTGAAGCTACGTCTCGGCGTAATTCCAAGGGGTCCAGCCTGTTTGAAACATATATCTAAACGGATTTCTATTTTTGGCATGGTATAAGTTTAGACTTAGGATTTATAATATGTAGGCTCTATTTTAATCCCGAAACACAGTGTTTTTTTTTCATGTTTTTTTTTATCACTCTATCTTAGTGACTACCTTTTTTTTGTAAAATAGATAGTATAATATGTTAAAGAAAAATAAAATGAATTGTCATCTCACGTCGTGCTTATCTTTCCCTTTCAAAACTCAATACATCGAAAACTAACACTTTAAACTACACTTTAAATGATTTATCAATAACTAGTTTCAACAAAACAATTATTTACTCAACAGAATAATAAAGATCGACGTGTTTTATTGGTTCCAATTAAATATCTTGTCGTAACTATTAATATAACTCGTAGGTAAATAAATAAATTGGTAGCATGTTTTTAAAAAGAAGATGTTTGTAGCATGGAAACCGCGTACATTTTCAGGATAAAAAACTATGCTTTCCCCTTTCCCGGAACCCAAAGTGTCGCTGTATCAAACTCCATCAAAATAGTTTTTCCCTTTTAGTAACAAAAACAGCTGTCAAAAGATAACAGACAGACGGACGATGACAATTTTGTATTTACATTAATTTTTGTATGAATTTATTTTTCTTAAAATTAGATCAGGAATTAAAACAAAAGAAGATTGATTCAACTTCTTTGGGACCGTTACAAATTGTAACAACTTCCAACGAAGTCGAAATTTCGTTTCGTAATTTTTAGGGTTCCGTACCCAAAGAGTAAAAACGGAACCCTATTACTTAGCTGTTTGTCCGTCCGTCTGTTTGTCACCAGGCTGTATATCAACAATCGTGATAGTTATAGACAGGTAAATTTTCACAAAATATCATGTTTTTCTGTTGCCGCTTCACAAATACTAAAAACAAACTAAAATAAATATTGAAGGGGGATAGGGAATTTAAAAATTCACGAAATACATAGTTGCAAATTTATTTGATCAATAAATCATCAAAATAAAATACACATTTAAGGGTTCCAATACAAAAAAAGTCGTATTTGGCAATTTTTTCCCCGACATCAATAAATGCGGTACCTACGGAACCCATCGTGCGCGAGTCCAACTCGCACTTGACTTTTTCTAAATGAACAAGAGAATCGCAGTCGAAACATTAAAAAGCCGCGCGCAGCCGGCGGAATAACGCGGTAATGCACTCTATCAACATTCGCAATTAAAATTAGTCGTATTTTTGACGGAATTGTGAGTTAATACCGTTTGCCGCGCCGCTGCCCACCGCCTTTGTTGCTCGGCCTGCCAATTAGGAGCTCATTTTTTAAGTCTAGGCGGACTTTTAGGTCTTTGTGTTTTTAAATAATTTTGGTCTAAAACTAAGTATCTTCCAATTTAATATTTATATTCTATAATACTAATTTTTGGCAAGTCTAGCTGGCCCATGTAAGGAACTAGGTATTCTATATGATTGGTACTTGTCTTTTCGCGTTTACATTGCATCCAATATAATTACTCACTATCATTTATGCTTCATTAAAATAACAAGCAACTTCTGTATAAAAAGGTTTAACCCGAAATCTTAAAAAATCTAAATATCCTAAAAATGCATGTATCAAATAATCTTCGAGTACATGTTACTTAGTTACATGATTATATTTCATTCATACGGATTAGGATTAAAGTTAGCCCTAGGTTAAATATCATCTTAATATAAATGTAAAGAATGACAAGACATGCTTTTTAACCAAAAAAAATCAATCAAGAGTTATACCAGATCTACGCAATAGCTGGCTTCGTTTATAAAGCAATATTTAAATCCATTGTTGGAAAGTTTTTAGTCATTCTCTTCATATAGTAGCTGCCTGCTGCACAGTTGGGTAACAAATAGTTGACCCATATCTACTAATGAGTGCTCTCTGCTCAGGTTTTGGCTGCCAAGCTTCGTTAGTACGAGAGGATCGTTACAAGACCGCGTTAACTCACACATGACTTTTAATGACTGCACAATGACTTTAGCTCGTAGAAAAATAATTTTCGTCGGTCCTTAGGCGATAATTGCTGTAAAAAGTACAAAAATGACTCTTTAGTGTGTGAAATTGGAAAAAAAAGATGAAAAGTGTTGTTGAAGTTCAGAAAATAATTTATAACGTTAGTTCAAAGTTATTTAAAAAGAATAAACAAGTATAAAGTCTGAATGAGTATTCAATTGTTTTACAAAACAATAAAAATATAACTACCTAAATATAATATAGCTGGTATTATACACATAAGAAATCTTCAAAGGAACGTTTCTCACCCTTACCGGCAGCTGACACAAATTTCCAGCCCTTGCAACCTTACAAATCGAAACAAATAACTTTTTAATGTTCCTAAAGGCAACTGAATATAATAAAAGTCAAAATTAACAAGTCACTTAGCGTTTTCCCACCAGCAACTATTTTATAATTTAAAGGCAACCCTTGACTAATCAAGAGGGCTCGAAGCGCCCTCAAAGACAAAAGGGCTTTTAGCTATTTTGCAAACAGCCCTTAGCTGGAGTGGGCTTGATTTGTTAACAATTTTGTTTCAAATTCGATTCGATTCGAATATCGAACGGAATTCTCGTGAGAATTTTGACTTTTGCTCGAGTAACAATATCATTGAGGTTTGCAATGGAATATGTATTGTTAAGGAAATAAAATGTATATTATAATTTATAAGTTTGAAGTGTTCATAGAATGGGCGTGTGAAAATGATGAAATTAATTTTGGTTTTTATATTATTATGATCTTATTTTATTTCAGTCAAGAGTCTTTCAAGAAGTCTGGAAATAACTGACTCCAATCCATCACCTTTAGATTGAAACTCAATTCAATATCTCTTTTTAACTTTAGCTGTAAAGCCAATGTAAAGCTATGTTTACTGTAATTTATGTATAGTGTAAGGTTTTTAAAGTTGTCTATCACCTTAATTAGCATTTTATACAAAAAAACACACGTACATCTCTCAATCGAACTTAATAATCTAATAAGACGATCAGAAATCTACAACGCTAAAGCAATTGATCTACAGGGGATTATGATCAGGAATCACGAGCATTCGATAAAGCACTGATCTACAGGGGTAACATATTTGACGCAAGAGCTAACGCGTCAACAGCGGTAACGGGATTGTAGCTATGATGGCGACTGCAAAAGAGTTCCATACGACGGGGGATATCGGGGATGGGGTTATGCTAATGCGACCAAATAAATAGCATTATTTTGCGATATGAAAAGAAAATGACTTAAAAACACATCGCTTATATGCGCATGGTAAGAAAGATGCATAAACGTGACGTGTCGTGACGTAACGTGAAAAATTCCACCCGAACATACATACTTACATACATACAGGGCAAGTTAAATAAAAGCTTTTAAAAAGGAGAAAATTTTATGTAAATGCGTCAAATTAATTTTTTGGCAGTATAGTTTTTGGTAGCTATAAAAATTATAATTTTAAACTTGTAGGTCAGTTTTATTTTTCGTTAGTTCCTTCTTAGTATTATAGTCTTAGTATTCATATTCAAAAATTACAAAATTAAGACCATTTTCGCATTACAAGCCAAAAATATGCCTCTCGTTACATAACACCGTCCGCTTCTGTTTGATCCGTGGATGTTTTATGCACCATCGGCGCTGATGCCGTGTTTGTTCAATCACGCCAGGCAGCTCGGCAGGGGTGAGGTGAAGCAAGTTTTTCACCCGCTGAATACAGATCGCGTTATGCCCAATCGATTACGGCGACGTGACCGATATATTGATGATACATTTGCAAAACGGGTTTTTTTTTATGAAATAAGGGGGCAAACGAGCAAACGGGTCACCTGATGGAAAGCAACTTCCGTCGCCCATGGACACTCGCAGCATCAGAATCTGCAGGTGCGTTGCCGGCCTTTTAAGAGGGAATAGGGTAATAGGGGAGGGTAGGGATAGGAAGAGAAGGGAATAGGGGAGAGAAGGGAAGGGAATAGGGTAGGGGATTGGGCCTCCGGTAAACTCACTCACTCGGCGAAACACAGCGCAAGTGCTGTTTCAGGCCGGTTTTCTGTGAGAACGTAGTATTTCTCCGGTCTAGCCGGCCCATTCGTGCCGAAGTATGGCTCTCCCACGTATAAATTGATAATAAGTCGACTGTAGATCAACTGCTTTATTACGTAATCGCTTAACTAAGTTCTTGAGCTTGTTAATCTTCTTAAACTAATATTTTTACAGTTACAAAATCAAAATTGCTACAAGATGATGTTCGTATCAAGAGACTGAATACGGTAGCCGGAAAATAATTTATTGACGAAGTATTAAAATCATAGATTTCACGAAATCATAATCGATGTTATGCTATTAACATCTCAGTAGTCAGTACGTAGGTACAAGTATTATAATATCTTTACAGAAACATAATACGTTTTTAAAGTCCTGTAATTTTAACTTCCATTTGTTCTAATGTAACCAAAACACGATAGCATTAACTTTCCAAACGTATCAAAGAAAATCCACAGCCATTACGAAATTAGAAAAAAAAATCGACATGCATTTCCCGCCAGTTCGTGTTGCTATTCAAAATAGGAATGTATTACCCGTGAAAAGAACTGTCTCAAATTACTTTACATCTGGCGTCTCGCTCTGGCTCACGGTAACTCGTATTTCCGTCTCGCTCTCGAGCTATACAAACTCAGATAAACAAATACAAAGGGCCTAATTGAGTAACTAGTAAAACGAACATCTCGGAGCCGTCCCTTCGTGAAACGATGCAGAATTAAAATGTTCCTTACTGCCTGCAGTTTATTGAAGTATAAGCCTTAGTACATCGTGTTAAGAGCTATAAATGTTGGTAGAGGGGGCATCTAAAAGTGGTTCGTAATACAATTTTGAAGAGTCGCGCTCAAGTGGTAAGGGAGTTCGAGTCCGGGCGGGGAACTTAATTTGTCAACAATTTCAGATATTTGAATACGTTTCGCTGCTCAATGAGCTCCTGTCAGCTTAAATTGTTTTGCTTTCTTTTAAATAATTTGCCTTTGTGTCTTGTTAAAATATTTTCGATGTTAAATTACTAAACGGAATGCTTTTTGTGTAATATCCGCCGATTATTTTGGTGGAAACCTGTATACGATCGGCACCTGCGAGGCCAAATCGTGGTGGAATTCATACGCGGTTCGGCCAAAACTCTATGTAGGTATAGCGATATTCAAATGCAGATTTTGAACTCTACTTCATCGCAGTATTGACTAATGAATCTGTACATTGCAGCTTCTACAAGATAAAGTAAAAGCAGATGGTAAAGTTATTGTTATGATAAGAAAAATTATAAATATTATAAAAATTATTATAATAATTATAAAAATTCATACTGCATATCAATGACATGTTACAGACCAACGGCATTCATTGCTATGCGGATGATAGTACAGGTGATGCTGTATATACCGGCTCCCTCAATATTTCTCGGCAAAATGTCACTGAGAGTCGAAATGAACTTGTGTCTAAGGTGGAGAATTCATTGGAGAAAGTCTCTGAATGGGGCAGACGTAACTTGGTCCAATTCAACCCCGCCAAGACACAAGTCTGTGCGTTCACCACTAAAATGTCACCAATGGTCGTATATCCTCGTTTCGAGGGCACATCTTTAACCATCTCCCCTAGCATTGAGATACTTGGCATCAAGATATCGAGCGAAGTCCAGTTCCGATATCATCTAGAGGGTAAGGCCAAATTAGCCTCGAAGAAGCTTGGTGTCCTTAACAGAGCGAGACAGTACTTCAGTCCGGACCAACGCCTACAACTCTACAAGGCGCAGGTTCGGCCTCATATGGAATATTGTTCCCATCTCTGGGCAGGGGCGCCAAAATACCAACTGCTCCCTCTGGATCGTATCCAACGAAGGGCCGCTCGAATTGCTGACTGCCATAGTGTTTCAAACAGCTTGGACCCCTTGGAATTACGCCGAGATGTAGCTTCACTCTGCATCCTCTATCGGTTGTGTCACGGGGAGTGCTCTGAGGAATTGTTCGGAATCATACCACCTGCAACTTTTCGCCATCGTCCCACGCGAAAATATACCATCCTCATCACCTTGATGAGTGGCAGTTTTCTACAGTGCGTTTTTCGCGTAACTTTCTGCCGCGCACTGTAAAACTCTGGAACGACTGTCACCAGCAGTATTTCCGGACCTATACGACCTGCAAACCTTCAAGAAAAGAGCGTATTCCCTCTTAAAAGGCCGGCAAGGCACCTGCAGCTCTTCTGATGTTGCGAGTGTCCATGGGCGACGGTAGTTGCTTACCATCAGGTGACCCGTTTGCTCGTTTGCCCCCTTATTTAATAAAAAAAAATAAAAAAAATTAGCTACGTTTATCAGTTATCACTTATCAGTTATCACCGAAGTAAAATTGTAATAATTCTAATTTCTATTTGGGAAATTGATCAAAAATTCTAGTTAGGTAAACTAAAACTGGTTCGAGCAAGGACGTTCCTGACTCCAACAAAATTTAGCCTGTCAAATTTACAGATATTTCAACGATCTACCGGATTTTAGAGTAAAAATCATAGCACATCTAAGATATTTGAATATCTCCATAGCTGCAGTTGGTTACCTATTGTGACTGAGAGAACAATCAGTATCCTATCGCAGGACCGCCAGTGGCGGGCATTAGCGGTATCCTGGCCGCAATGAGGATGTGATCTGTATTGGCGGATGGCCATACCGCTGTCACTCATCGTTACTGCACCCACCTAGTGGGTGACTGCTACTTTATTTACTGGAGTCCAAACGGCGAATCGAGGTACAAAACCTTACATAAAATCTTAAAATTAGTATGAAATTCTGTGCCTCGTTATTTTAATTATAACTAGCGACCCGCCCCGGCTTCGCACGGGTATAAAATATATAGCCACTGAAAAAATGATTAAAATCGATTCAGCAGTTTTGATTTATATATTCATTATACTTCCTGCATTGGTCGGTACCGCCGCAAAAACTACGTCTCGCAATTTTTAAATATGTAATATCTTCGAAAATATTCATTTAAATCATATTATGCTGTAAAGGGCCATATTAAATCAACAATGTATTTAAGGTATTTAATTGGATGAGGATTAATGCTGTATTTATTAAAATTGCTTCGAAAATTAGCCATTATTTTTCGTAAAAAGTAAATGACAAAAAAATGTTATTGTGGGATATCCATAAGAGATATACATATACCATCGCGGAGTTTTCTGTAGACCTTTTCAATGTGTACAATACTTGGTACATTATTTTGATAAATCTCGTAGGGTTCAGCCTGCGTTTGCAATGTAAGCTGAAAAAAATGAAATTATTTACGACATCACATTAAAGACCCCAACAATAACAGTATTTCTCCACTATTTAATGAATGTTATTATACTTATAAACCTTCCTCTTGAATCACTCTATCTATTAAAGAAAACCGCATCAAAATCCGTTGCGTAGTTTTAAAGATTAAAGGGAACAAAGAGACATGAGGGAAAAAAGCGACTTTGTTTTATAATATGTAGTGATGAATTAGGCTTTAGAGTATAGCTGGTGACTATGTATCTGTGATTACACGCGATTTCATACAGAATTAAGAAAATAATGCCAAAACTATGTGAAATTGGAACGACACTTAAAGCAAAATCCGCCTGCAATTTCGTTAGTCCGAAATATGGATCTAAACACTAGTTTGTTTAGATCCATGGTCCGAAACTTGTTTATCTCGCGGAGACCGCACATTTTGTGGGAATAAAACTATCCGACGTCCTTTCGGAAAACACAAGTATATTCACGCCAACTATCATAAAAATCGGTTCAACAATTTACAGTTTATGACTTAACAAACAGAAAGGAAGACGCACTTTCGCTTTCACAATATTATTATGGATGATATTAGGCTATTAATACATTCAAGTCATTAGTATTGCCCCCTCGTGGTAGCCCACTTTCCGGCCAATTGTACCCTCGCCTGAACAATGTTTACCTAACACCTGAACCCCTGCCTTGTGTGGACTGTTAAACGACTTGACTGTTGCCTAACGTTTCATAAAAAAAAAGTTAAACTGTGACTTTGACAGGCAATTATGTCATTTTAATGTTTTAGGATGGTTTTAGGTTAAAGAAACAATAGAATACACTGTGTGGATTGAAAACAGCATTATTTTACTTATTGAGAATTTTAAAAGCTATTCATAAGCTTTAAAAAAAGCATTAACAGAATAAAACTACAATGATTTTTAGGTTAGGTAATTCTAACGTCAAAACGAAAGTTCGTAATCTATAATATTTTCGTTAAGACCCTATGAGTGATGAGCAGTAATTTGTATAAATAAAGCATCCTAATTATTACTGTATCAATCATCGATAAAAACAAATAAAAAAAAGTTTTGATAAGCGTAAACGGCCACGTCAAAACTCGACGTCTAATAGGAGATGGGATTATAAATATCTCGAGCGAGGAAAATATCGGGATTAGTCTCGTTAGAATACGGAGCCATAATGAAGAAACTATTGAGGGGCCAAACTGACGAGTCATTCCTCTGACAGCCTGAGATGGCGTCGTGGCACAGAATAGACGGACGCAGAAGACAAGGTTAACACACATACATTTCCAAGACGTAGAGAATTTCATAGAGAATTAAATAGCTAATATTGAAATTAACACAAAGCTATAAATAGTGATGCTGATTAATATGTTACTGAATTAAAGTAGAATTTGAAGGCTATATTTGACAATCACTAATTAAATACAACCGTAACGGTGTTCCTTGCTGCGTCTTAGATTTAAACGTTATAAGTACGTTACCTAAGATACTTGCTGGTTCATAATATAATGTTATAACTTATAATAGACCCTATGATTCTTGCAATTTTCGTCTTGACCTAAAAACAAATTATTACGTTCACACCTAACCACAATGATACGCGACGCAAATAGCAACCTGCAACACATAATTTAAATATCAAGCGATTTTACGCTTTTTGTCTGTTTTCGACTTTTTTGCCTTGCACCACTTCTCTTTCGTTTCCCTACTGACTGCAGTTCTACTAAACCTGGTTTGAGTGACATAAAAATAATTACCTTTGTGACTGTTCTGCTTACCGTCTGTGCCTCTCTACTCTATGTCCACGGCGTCGGACACATCGGTAGCGCGGCCGGGCTGTCATCCACCATTGTCCACATACACACTAACGATCCAACTGTTTTTAGAAAACAGTTTAAGAGGCTTCCGTTTACCCCGGCCATTGTGACCATTGACGCCTAATTGTCCAGACGGTTAACGTTAATCAAATAAACATTAATTTGAAATGGGGAAGTCGTTATTTATTTTGGAAGTTTTGTGTGAAATTGGCAGTTTGGGAGGGGTATTATAACGCTAAAACAACAAAAACAACTGTTCACGCCCAAACGTATTCCTATGCAGCAAACGTCTTTGCCAAATGCCAAAAAGAAAAAGAAATTCATTCCAAATTCAAATACTTATATTATACCTAATTTGAAGGTTTGTGTGAAATTGGCAGTTTGCGAGGAGTATAGGTCTACCAGAATCTGATGGCAAAAAATGAGAAAATAAATTGACTCTAGCAATACCGGGGTAATTGGAATAAAACATTTTGATCCTTTTTTTTTCTTATAGCGGCTGATTCTGTGTGTTAAACAAGCAAATATACAAATTCATCCAATGATCAAGGATATTTTATGAAAATCTGCTGTCAAAAATTGCCATCAGATTCTGGTATACCAGTATTTTGATATCATTGGGTAGACCTATAATAACAACAAAAAACAACTGTTCACGCGCGAACATGTTCCTACGCAGGAAAACGCCTTTGCCAAATGCCAAAAAAAAAAAGAAATGCATTCTAAATTCAAATACCTACTCCTAGTTTCGTACGCAGCCAAATGCCTTTGCCATTTACCAAAACAAATATTAAAAATAAACTTTTCGAACGCATTCTAAATTCAAATCAACTTCCTCCACGTGTCTTCCGAATTGAAAAGGTTAACGAAATCGAGTCTCCCTCTGTATAAACTACGCGTTATCACATTATCAAAAAGCGGGAAATCTTTTGAACCGGCAGACGATGGGGTCGCTAATTCGTCCATTATACCCCTGACAAAGGGTTCACATTAGATACTAAACGGATACTATTAGACTATAATGTGAGTTTATTGACTCTTTAAAACATTATTATTCATGATAATAAAATACATAGAATCTACAACTTCTTGAAATAAAATACTAGCTGCCGCACTCAGAGACGAATATATACGAAATTACTTTACTGTAATTAAATTAACATTTTGATTTTTGACATAAGCCCCAATAGATTATCTGTCATATTCTTTATTTAATTACAGTTAAGTAATTAATATTTGTCTCTGAGTGCGGCCGTTAAACACATACCTAATGTACCAAATATTACAAATGTTAATTAGAATTAAACAGTAGTCTTATTACAATGGACTTTAAATAATACTTGATACGAGTAGGTACCGAATGAATGATACTAATATAGGAAAAAGTCAGAAAAGTCTGGCATTTACAAACCATACTTTTTTGTATACCGAAACTTTCAAGCATATTGATTTCAACGATCCAAAATTATGATAATTTATAACCCAATATGTAAAGTTAACAATACTAATCGGTAATGACAAGCTCCATCTCTAATGAGTAACACAAAGGAGTCTGATGACGCCACGCGCCGTAACCCGAGCAGGGCACATCCAGGGGACGACAGGGGACGAGGGGACGTACCAGCCAGGGGACTGATGGTATCGTAACGGCCTCTAATTGAATAAACGTCTCAATTTGTAACGGTACACTCATTTGTAAGAGTATTTATCTCTTAATGACTTGATTGAAGATCTCTCTTAGAATCTTTGGCTATGCCGATGATGGTTTTCTCATTATTCAGGCTAACTCACGTTCCGAAATTGAAACAAAAGCAAACTGTCTTGTGATGTCATGGCATGTCCCTCGGGCTCCCTGAGATCATATCAAAGGGTTTTCGTGGTTGAATACTGCTGTCAATCCTGGTGACACAGGAGATACAGTGGTGGGAATATGTGGTGGGCCAAAGCCCGTTAAATAAAAAAAATCTCTCTTAGAAGGAAGAAAGAGATTACCTTCTGTAGTAAACTCATAGTTAGAGAATCTCTTTTCAATTGTAAGTGATCAATTTGCACCAATAAGCATTGCCAATAGTGGTTTTGGGTTTCATAATGCATCAAACGATAACAAAATCACAAACGTTCATATAAATTCACCTCTCTCCATAGAGATCGATAAGAAATCATTCATCGCAAGCTTTATGCTCTCATACAATAGTACACCTAAACATTGCACATTCATAATTGGAGCTGGAAAAGCGCAGACTGTGTTCGCAGCCGGCAGCCGCCTCTCCAAACGCGACAACCCCTTATACCCATGCGAGAACATTCCTACTAATTTCACCTACCAATTTGCAGATCATCTTTCGCAGACTCATACAAATCGGTGGCCTTTGACGCGTCACAATCGCACACTTTCACTTGCAAAAGCATCTTTATTGCAAAGAAATAAGAGTCACAGAATCCGCGAGGTAAAATAAGTACGAGCTCCGCTTCCTCCCCACAATGGGCCTTTATTTTATTGAGTCACCGCAAGCATTATATGCTCATTTGGGGCATTCAAAACAGCGACACTCGGTGTATCCGGTGCGAGAGCTATTAGCTTTGTGGTGCCGATTGCGAATGCCGCATTCAAATGCAGGTAGGATGATCTATGCAGCCTGGGAAGAGGAGCATACAGAGAATGAAATGGAGTCAAATTGTCTCTAGACACGATGAGAGCGTGGCCAGTCAAGTTCGAGCTCATAGAAGTGGCTGCCGTGACGGTGTGTTACAGGAATAAGATAGTTTTTTTGGCCTGGAAAGGACATAAAATTGTACTAGATAGCTTCAATAGCGAACTTACACACAAGTACAGGCTCCAGCAGCCATGTGTAACTCCTAATCAGCTGATAAGCAGGCTTCATTTGACAGATCGATAGGATCAGTCCACTGAATCTTAGACCGATGATCGAAAGCAATTTAAATAAGTACCATAGAACAACTATTTCGATAACACACAAATAGACTCAAACACACTTCACAAAAAGCTTGTAGCTAATCATAAAATCAAAAAGAATTTCCCAATTTCCAAACGTAATTGGAAGTTGCAACAAACAGGAGTGAAATTAACGCCTTTGAGTTTACGGTGACACCTGACTTTGATCATTCCGGGCCTCCAAAGGATTTTTCCTTTGTCAGCGTTCAATCGCGGGTGATTGACGCGCGATTCGCTACGCGTATTATATTACCACCGCACTCCGGCACTCCATTCACAACCTGTTTCGCGAATTTAGACCTTACACGCTGGAGATAAAGCCGCCAGGTCTATGGAAGGGATTTCACCAAGTCCCAACGAATGTAGTCGGCACATAGAATAACAATGTCGCATTGAAGATTCTGTGGCTGTTTTCCTTGCATTCGCGACTTTGTTGCCTGGAGATACGGATTGGTATTACTTTGGTGGTTGCAGAAGGGATTTTGCAATAGTGTAATAAGTCCCCGAGTCTTTGGAAAATGAGTTTCCTCGCTGTACAGGGGAGTAATTGTCGCGAGTCGGCGCGTCTGATGTCGCGGCGCCTTCTGATTGTTTTTCACCGCCATCTGGTTTTTGCCCGCGTAATAACGCAATCGAGAGTCATTTCAAAGGTCAACTATTGCCGCTGCATAGTTTAATTTGGTATTTACGGTATCCTCGCAGATTTAACTTTCGGAATTCCAAAAACTGGTTGTTACTTTATTTTGCTCTATACAACGTAAATATTTTCCTCTGTCTCCATTTATAATATTTAGTATAGGTACTAGATGTTTTTGTGCAAAAACTATATCATAATCAAAATCATAATCAAAACACAGAATTTCAAACACATTTTATATGAAGGTTTGTACCTCGATACGCCGTTAAAACTTTAGATATTACTAAATTGAAAATTCATAAATTCGTAAACAACACGTTCTAGATAGCATACGGTAAAAGCTTCATAAATATTATTTCGCTTGTTCGCATCTCCATTAATTTGCCATTGTCAACAAGCGTATAATAAATAAATTATATTAGCATTACATATATTACTATTATTATTAAAATAGAAATTTTAAAAAAAATCATAATTACCACGTAACCTATCATGATACCTCACTTCAAGCTTTTTGTTACCTTCTGTTTTGAGCACAAAAACCACAAATGCCTTATAGACTTGTAAATTGTTTGTTATTTTAACTCCACCTTCGCTATTACACTGTCATTGTTTTGCTTGGATACCTCATACATTTTAATATTGGCTAACATTACTAATATGATGGGTATAACCAAGGTCTTTTACATTGTATGATTTTAGTTAATCTGCCCATTATCATAAAGCGCAGAGAAAAGACTGGAAACTTTTAACTGAAAAATTTTTGGTACTCTCTAGTTCTCAAATTGTATTTATTGAATTTATCTTAAAAAACATAAAGTGTAACTGTAGAATACATCTGACAAAAGAGACGTAAGTTTTATGGTTTTAATCCTTTTGCACTCGATAAATCTGAAATCGGGACCACACTTACGTATTTAAATGAAGCGAGCGGTTCACACGTTCTCGTCGGTGTAATACGAATATAAGTACCTTATATCACTTGTCATCAGGTGATTTATTGCCCGTTTCGATGTGTGGTCCCCGACTGCCCGCCGCAAAGTCTTATTAATTCGTTCCCACTTTTTGCTCACATCTGAATGTAAAAGTGTAATTTAACATAATAATACTATCAGTGTACTTTTCAATTTTTTCGTATTTTGCTTAATCTTTAAGGATGGCTTTCGTCATTATCATAATTTGATGGCATGCTTATTTTGTTATTTCTTTCATGTAATGCACCAACTTTAATAAAATGCCCATTCAAGAATAACTTTTAAATTAATGGTAGGTACCATGATTGAAGAAATTGATTTATAGGCAGATGGCGGACCTACGTCAATTGGTCGAGTTATGTCAATTCGATATTGTTAGGATGTGTCGTTACCCAACGTTTGACTTAACGCGACCAAGTTACGTAGGTCCGCCATCTGCCCATACACATCAACTATAATATTAATATCTTAGTTTCCAGACAACTTACTTATTCTAAGTTACTATAAATTTAGATCCGACATGACTTGTGTTCCTTACATTGTTGCAAACCTTATTATATTATATCGTAAGTTGTATAATAACAATATTAGTATACATTATACAATATTATACAGATAATAATAAACATTTATACAATTGTAATGTAGGTTTATAAATCACTGATACGGATCAGTAACACATCTCGTATAAATACTTTATAACTCTTTTATCATTATTTAATATTTATGATTAATAATAGCCAGAGCATTGTCCCTTTTATTGTCATACTAGTTGTCTGCAACTTTTAAGGTTTTGTAAGAAACTACAGAGTGTAACAAAACAAAGTGAAAGGATTGCAGAGTCTAGGGTGTGTATGTGTCATTTATGTAGAGTTCACTGTGAAAGAAGCAACGCTTATGTCTTCTGTGTGTCTGTCAGAACTGAGAAATGCCTATACAACATTTAAAAAGTAACTGTTTCAACTGTTCTTTCACAATGAACTCTATATAAAAAGCTTGGCTGGGGCACTGCCGTGCCCCAGATAAAGGACACTTACTAGTATTGCTAAACTCTGTATATCCTAGACTCGATACAATCTACATCCTACAAATTTTATTTGAATCGGTGCAGCGGCTTAAGCCTTTTTTTTTGGGTCGGGAAATGCCATTACGCATCCCCAGCAGCGTTGGGGAGAGACTACCGGGGTATGTGGGACTCGCTACGGCCGATGAGATGGTAATGTGGCCGCAGCTCTACCCACTAAACGGCTTAAGCCTGATGAGGCAGCAGACAGACTTTTGAATTTAAAATATTAGTATGAACCGTCGGTTAAAACATATTGTGTACAGTGTTCAGTAGGCAGTGTTTTTGTTGTGGTATGTTTGTGTTGTCTGTTTGTCTCGCTGGAGAGGCTGTAGAGGCGCCTCTCGTATTGTTTTAAAACCGATCCGAAACTCGAGAGGTATTTGCTCAGTTTTAAAGACATGTCATCGACCATCTTTGTTAGGGTTGTCACTTCGAGTTTTTATAGATGTTAGGTACATTTATTTAGTCTTGAGTTTATTTTAGACAAAAAGACTTAATATTTTTCCTCTGCGTCTTATTTAAGCCTCATAGGAGTGGAAATCTATGTCTACTTATTATTTGAGATTGTGATTTGTGAATAGATCTTGAGATTTGACTTCTACAAAGAAGGTATATTGTCCACTTTCTATTATTTGAGGTTTAATAACTATTGCTACGCTCAATTTGAATATAATATAGTTTTCTATGGTACTTTAGTGTTGCTCTGATAAATCTGAAAACTTAATATGAAACCACATTTTGACAGCCCTGTTGTGTGTATAGGATGAAACGTGAGCCCCAGTAGTTGGTGTTTAAAAACATCTCGGGGACAAACAGACGGACAGTATGTCGCTTCCCACGTGACAACACGAAATAACCACACCACAACACGCGATACCCCATTCTAAAACTGGTAAAAGTTATTTAAGACTACCCATTAAAACCCATTCATATAAACTATACTTAATACTATAAATTTGAAAATGTGCCTATCTGTCTGTATGTTACCACTTCATGCCTAAGTATCTGGAACCGATTTTGCTGAAATTTGGTATTTCAGCAAAAGGATACCTTGGGTCCCGGGAAAGGACTTAGGATTTTTTCATCCCGGAAAAATGTACGGTTCCTGCGCGATATACGAATTTTTACGTAAGGGATTTGCGGGCGTCATCTAGTATTCAATACTAGATTATATAACCATGATTTTGGTTAAGGATGTGAGTTAAGGCCCTTCCCCTACGGAGATTCCGTAATTTACCATATTTAGAGCCTTATAAACTCATAATTTGAAAGCTACAAAGTTATAATAAAAATACAGCAATAATCTTTAGTATATCAACATTCCTTTCCCCGTTTTAAATTTTCTATTTTTGTTTATTATACTCATTATATTAGCTTCCAAAGTAATACCAATTTATTAAAATTAAAGCATACTTTCAGCATCTCCCTAGTATTTACGAATTACGTTTATTTGAAACACACGACAATAGGTAGACAATTTCATTAACTACATATTCCCCGTTTTAAATTTTTTTTAGATCAATTTTGGACTAAGATATGTAAAAAAATAGGATTTTTGTGCGATCTCGACAACGCGTCAAATGTATGGTCAAGGTCGTTTGCTTACTTGGGGATGGCCTTAATAAGCTCTTGTTTCTGTCAGTATATTGAGAAAGTAGCATTACAGAAGAGGACAGCCGACCTTAATAATTATTATTCAAACGCTGCGTACATATCATAATATTAGTAAGGGGGTAAAGTTATATTTTAACAGTAAAAACTGGCGCTACACTGTGCTGGTGGAAAACAACAATTTTATATTTAAAAAAATGTCTCTATAGTTTCTACTTAGCGGTTAGCAGAACATAATATAATGCTGGCTCGTCTTCGTCCTAAAAAGTTTCTAGTCTCTATTTCACGATTTGTAGAAGTAATATATTTTAACCCCACCGGGCGGCGAAAGGGGGTTTCGTCGCCCGGTGGGGTCAAAGAACTGAATAACGTTAAACATTTAAAAAAGCATAAAGACGTCATTTAATCATTACTCAATAACCAGGTGTTGTGTCCAATTCCATTCCTTGATGACTCTATATAAAGTTTTTGCAAAGTAACATGGGGAGCAAATTCGTTGTAATGATCTTTTTGTTAACAAATCGAAATATAATTATACCTTCTTAATTGTAAGGGCAACTGTTCACTCATGAACAACAGTTGAATTAAGAACATCATCATCACCAGCCTTTCACTAGCTGATGATTGCTACCTACTGGTATAAACCAAGTGCTAACCCGATCTTGCCACGTAATTTTTAAGCTATTGCATAGCTTTTATCGCGGGCTTTGAGGTCACGGGCGACCGAATCGAGAAATTACGTAACGAAAGTAAACCTAACACTCGTGTGCGTGCGACTAGAGTCTAGACTCTATACGTATGCGTGTAGACTAGCTGCTAACTGCAATAGCTTTACCGCGGCAGTCGCCGAGTGCCACACGTATTTTTTTCCTATCTTCTTGCTAAAAGGTGGCCCCGTGCGATTTTCGCTTATACGCTGGTTCTTTCTACCGGCTTAGTTTCGGACAACCAGTTTGGTTAAGTTACTTTTCATAGAAACTTTCATAGACCAAAATATGCTAAGACAATTCGATAAGACCTGCATTATCTAACCAATAGTGTTTGCCAGATGATTCCTCAGGGTAATTAGCCAAGTTGTGTATAATACTTTCGATAGTTAAGTTTGAAATTAAAATAAATAATAGGATTTCAAGTTTCTCATCGCTAACTCCTAAGTGATAATATGGCGACGCGATACGTCAAAAGCATCCAAATTTTTTCAATCCGCTGTGAAAACTATCCCAACTTGACTAAGTACCCAGGATCGAATGTCTACGGATATCGAGAGGTATATTCGCAACAATATGACCAAATATTATCCTACGCCAAGATGAGCCTAAACAAACTAAAACTTCCTCTATTATGAATAGCAAAAACCACGAGTATAGTGTTACGTAGACGCCGGCGCCATGTTTTTTGTTTTGCTAAAAATAATATGCATTATTAGGTATACTTAGGTTAGGGGATTAGGATGTACCGTTAGGAAAGGGATGTTTTTTGATCTGAAGATGGCTTTGAGGAAGGTTAAGTTTTTGTGTAATATGTAAAGAGTTGTTTTCAATAAATCCTGATTCCTGACTTAATAATGTGATTAATATTAATCTTATACCTACAACATTGCTTAAAATGTTTAAAAACCTTAACAATTTTAAATATATTTAGATCTCTTATTCTTTTGTTGAAAGATCAAAAGACACACATTTAGGGCCTGTCCACATATCCTCTTTCCTTTTTGATGAATGTCTGTTTTGATGAATGTGTTGAATTAGATGTCAAAATCGACTCAGTGAGAAAAAGTCAAGTGAAATATCATTTAGAAAGTTAGGATCCTAATTAGCGTACTAAATCGCAAGAAGTGTGGCTTATGATTGGTGGAATCAGAAGCTTCTAATTAAACTTCTTTTTAGGACCCTAATTAGGACGTCTAAATTATGAAGGTAGAATAAGGCCTTTAAGTAAAATTAATGCAACATAAATAACTAAATGAACGATGTTCCTGTGAAATCTCACCCGGTCAGTAGCTATTTGTGTGGAGTTAATAGCGGCGGGTACGGTAACCGCGGATGCAGTTGGCGCTCGTCATGTACAGCAGGGGGTTTAAATTAGAGGAGTCGGCGATAAAAGTAATCAGTATTTATAGATTAATGAATAATGATAAATACAAATATTTAATGATAAATACAGATATTTTTATGAAATGCTGATTCGTAAGAAATATTGCATCTACGGGCACGCGGCTTTGTCCTTACCGAGGGCACTAGTAAAATAATTGGAAATTATTTCTCGAAACATTCGTCGATTTTTAACCTACTTCCAGAAAGGAAAAAGTTATGTGTTCCTGTGCATAATAATATACTATCTATGGACGCTCAACACCACGTCAGTCTGGCCCCGTGCTAAGTACCAGAAGGACTTGTGTTACGGGTACCAGACAACGGAAATATGTATTATAATACTTTTTATAGGTACTATACATATATTTAACATTTTTATTATATCATACACATATTTAATACACATCCAGACCCGGGAACATTTAAAACTTTTTGTTCCGTCGGCGGGATTCGAACCCGCGACCCCCGGCTTGAGCTGCCACACACTCAACCAATTGAGCCACAGAGGTCATCAAATATACTCGTATTAAGTACCATATTTGTTTACATCGTAGTAAAAAGTACAGCTACAGCCCGAAAAACGAATTTCTTGGCAACAGAGTTGCGGAAAATATCTAGTATTAATAGTGTTATATAACATAAATTATTATCCTTATCCTTACTTCCTTACTAATATTATAAATGTGAAAGTGTGTCTGTCTGTCTGTCTGTCTGTTACCTCTTCACGACTCAACCGCTGGACCGATTTTGTTGAAATTTGGCATGGAGATACTTTGAGTCCCGGGAAAGGACATAGGATACTATTTATCCCGGAAAAATGTACGGTTTCCGCGCGATAAACAAGTTTTGGCGAAACGGAGTTGCGGGCGTCATCTAGTTTATGATACATACGCTTCAGTCTTCAGCTACTATCAGTTTGCCCCTTGCACCAGCTGTCTGTCACGACACGTCGGGTGTTGGCGCCGCGGCGTGTCGACACGTCACTAAATATACCCCACATCTGCGACAGTTCGGGGAACGAGAGGTACCGCACACCTGATGGTAAGTGAATTCTGAGTTTTCTTGGTAATTGGGGGATGGTGGTTAAAGGTTAAAATACCAATCAGAATTCAGAGCCTAATGTATTTTTTCTTGTTTGTAAATCTTGCGAGTGTGGAAATATTTTTTCGATTCTGAGAGCATTTATATGTATAGATATTATATATACTTAAGTTGTTCTTATCTACGGCAAGGTGGCAATGATTTCTATTATTCTATGCTTTTCATTAAACAGTAAAACTTAGTTAAATGTTGAGGTCAGTAATTATAATGACGCAGTTTTCGCCGATTGTCAATTTAAAATCTAAACATCCCTTATAGTCCCCAGTACAAGGAACTAAAATTTTTTTTGATACATATAAAATTAACACTTTGTGAGTGCCTTTTTTGCGTCCTACAAACTTTTCTATGCGAAAAGTTTCGGCGCCGCGCTGCTGCGTTTTCGAATGCTTGGCATGGCATATCGACATTTTCAGGGTGATAGACACTCCATAAGCAGCATGATTTTTGTCGGACAAGTTGACCACCATTTTCAAATTAACTTTGCGAAACAAATTTCAAAAAATTAAACTTGTATGTACGAAGAGTCATAGTAACGTCATATCGACATCTTTGGGGTGGTGGACACTCCATACGCATCATGATTTTTGTCGGACAAGTTGACCACAATTTTGAAGTTAACTTTACGAAACACATTTCAAAATATGAAACTTGTATGTATGAGGAGCCATAGTGACGTCATATCGACAAATCCAGGGGTCAAGCATTCGAAAACGCAGTGGCGCCGAAACTTTTCGCATAGAAAAGTTTGTCGGACTCATCGCAAAAAAGGCACTCACAAAGTGACATTTACATTTGTATGTATCAAAAAAAAAATTGTGCCTTGTACTGGGGACTATTACTGTTGTGACTTGAAAGGAAGTAAATCTTTTTTTTTAATCAATATTATCCATTTAATTTTGTTGTTGAGGCGCTAGGTAAGGCGTAAGCTGTATCAAAGTCAAATTAGGTTTTTTAACACAAAACTATTAGAGCCGCAAAAGGCAAAGAAGTCGTGAAAGTGTAAGGCATAGAAGATAGCCCTAATAACACTACTGGATAAAAAATGACGCAGAAGATGCAAAGTTGTTTGAGAAAACCTTTATGGCGTGGACATAAGCCTCATTCTTATCCTCTGAGAGGCAAAAACAACTCTGAACGCGCACTTGCAAAATAATACCAGTGGCCACTGGGCAGTGACTACCGATTCGTTATCGAGTTAGCTAAACCAGTGTTAGTGCTAGGCCGTTCGTCAAACACGAATTACGACTAATTCCACCAAACAGACCAACTACGGTCATCTCAACCCTCCGCTGTTTGCGCCAGTTGGAGCGGCCCCGGATGAATTATTCATACGCCGCCGCAGCTAATTGTAATGAAATTTAACCCCCGCCCCGCGCCCCGGGAAAGGCAGGGTTATATGAGGCTATGATTTTTAACCGACTGTTGAAGAAGGGTTATGTTGAAAGTTTGATGCAACTTGTGACCCGCCCAACATATTTTTCTCACCGGTTAATGCACTTTATGAATTTTGAGATATAATATGCCGTATGCGAATTGCGAAAATACTTTTTCTCTTGTCTTATAACTACCTTCTTTGGGTTCTTCCATTGTCCAGAGGCCTTAGTGCGAGTTTTATTCGATCATACGCATCGAGCACGTTAACGCGAATTTATATGGGATCAAAGCAGTATCCACGTTAGCCAGTAGATGGCGCTGCTTTGAACCCATATAAATTCGCGTTAACGTGCTCGATGCGTATGATCGAATAAAACTCGCACTAAGGCCTCTGTTTTGCGTTAAAAGTGAACAAAGTATTCACTAAAATCATGCCTTAATCCCCGTATATTAAAATATATTAACCCTTAATCCTTAAATAAAGCTTCATCACAGCGACATGTGAGCCAACCCCCGCAGCATTAGAGCAAGTCTTATTATTTTGTTAGTTCACGCGCGATTTAATCACGATTGTTGGTTTTGGTAAGTTAATAAGCGGGAACGGGTTGAACCCTCGCGCCTGTGACAGGGGGTCACAGAGTGTCATACGTATATTGAGTAAATCATTTACGCTATATATGTAAATAGACGTTCCGCGCAGCTTCGCCCGCGTAAATTAGATATTTCAAAGACAAATTAGTCCACAAAAAATAGCCTATGATCCTTCACGTGGTCTACTTCTTATCTGTGCCAAATAACAGAAAAATTGCTCCAGTAGTTCGTCAGATAAGCCCTTTCAAATAATTTCCCCCGTTTTTTCCACATTTTCCTCTATTTCTTCGCTCCTATTAGTCTCAGCGTAATAAAATATAGCCTATAGTCTTCCTCGATAAATGGGCTATTTAACAATGAAAGAATTTTTCAAATCGGACCAGTAGTTCCGGAGATTAGCGCGTTGAAACAAACAAACAAACAAACAAACTCTTCCGCTTTATAATATTACCTAGTATAGATTCTTTGGGGCTTTTTCGCTAGATTTCAAAAATATCTGGTGTTAGTAACGAAGGTGGTTAATTTATTTTTTAATTAATAACCTCAGTATGTCCAAAATACTTTTATTAGGTGCAGATGTAGATATATTTTCGAAATAAACACAAAGAAACATTCGTTGTCAGAGCGACCGTTACAATAAAACGTCAACAAATACCTAACCTTTTCAGGAAATTACTTATCCCTCGATTAAATACAAAAAAGAGGTTGGGGGACATTTTTGAATGTCTTGAACATCTTGGGTAGATCGTAACAATAGATACCATTCAAAAGGAGTGTCGTCAGTCCTTTTTTCATCAACACTGGAATAACTTTGAAAAAACGATGCTGGGGCATTTTAGACCGTGGGCCGCCGTTTGAGGGGCTAGCGGTTTACGTTGACGGCAAATGTTGAGTGGTTTTAAATAATTTGAGTAGAGTTTGAGTGGAGGGGCTCTATCAGCGGTTGGGTGTCCATCTATTTACTAATGACTTCCGCCGTCAGGTGGACTTAAAATTGCTTATAGATTATTGTCTCCTAATGGATTGCGAGAATTAATAGGATCAAGGAGTAGACTGATTATTGAATAATTGCATGTGATGATAATAAAGGAAATAGTTTAATAGAATGACAGTAAATAATGAAGTTTGCTTTTGGTACAGCCCAAAAGGTCATATTATTTTCAAAATCTCAAGGAATTAAATTACACAATAGTATTATTATTATATAAAATCAACGACCAACTAAATCTTATTTAATGGGTAACCATTTGCCGTCAGTTTTAATTGTTTTAATAATTATTGAAAAAAGTTAAAAGATTTTATGAACGGCAAAGAAGGGGAGGTAGGCCAGTTTGCACTTGCTATTTTTCTGTCAACCTTTTAACAACTATACTTCTCTATACGTCTTGTCAGTCTCAAGGATTTTCTTTCTTCTTCATCTTTTTTAACGACTTCCAAAAAGGAGGAGGTTCTATATTTGGCTGTATATTTTTTAAATATCCCTAAGATAATCTTCTTACGCAATCATTATAAAAGGCACCGGAAATTATTTATGAAAGAGGAAGTGCTGACTATCAAAGATTATGATATTTTTTTTTGTCTAGCACTTGAAAATACGATGAGTCATGATTACACCTTCCTAATCACATTTCTATATTATAACAAGAATTTAAATCCCAAATAGGTATTATAATATTACCTACTTTAGACTGTAGGTACCTAAACTCTAAACAATTGCGTCACGCTGTCTGTCTGTCACGTACATAAACCAATTGAAAACCATCATATCAATTACACCCACCCACCACTGCAAAATCAACTCTATAACAACACACCACGAATCATTTTACGATGACACACAATAGAAGAACTAGGGGTATCGCTTACAAAAGTCCTAATAATTGTGGCTGGAATTTCGACTCTATTTTGTGCAGAATAAGATGGGTTATACCTTGTGTTTTATGGGAAAGAAGTAGAGTATCAGTTACAGGATTGGCCGAGAGCGACCCCGCCCTATATATCCATTATACATCCACCCACTGTCGATAATATACATCGATCATTGTCATTTGTCTAGCAGTTAGCACTGATTTCGTATGCGGAGATAATATGGCTAACATACAGCAACATACGTCAAGCTTTCAAGTCTCTACATACTCATTTAACTGCAAGTTGCAAGTCTCTATCTTACTTTGACGAATAATAATAATATATTGTTGTGATCCATACTAATATTATATATGCGAAAGTGTGTCTGTATGTCGGTTAACTCTTCACATCCAAACTGCTACTTTGAGTTCCGGGAAAGGACATACCTAGATACTTTTTATCTAGTAATGATATCAAATATTCATAACTAGATCTTGCTCGCAATTTCGTTGCGTTTCCAGGACTCAAAGTGTCTTCATAATTTCATCAAAATCGGTTAGCTGTTCAATCGTAAAACGCAGACATTTCGCATTTATAACATTAAAATGGATTAGAATAATTTTATTATTAGATACCTACACGACGTTTTTTATAAAAATATTTAGCCACCGTTCATTCTTTCTATTCATTTTTGACAAAAAAATAAACAAACATTGTATCAATTAAATATTCATCGTCGGTCCAGTTGGAATAACACAGCATCCTGATCTGGACACTGACGGACAGACGGACAATGGCGGACGTGACCACAGACAAAAGGAGCACAGACAATAGAGCTTGAAGAAGCTCCAAGTGCCCCCAGTCTCCCCGTATCACTAACATTCAAATATTTGACCGGTATTATGCGTTAATAAACGCTAAGTAAACATCACGTGTATGGAATTTTAGAAACTTACACCAAACTCATTATACATATCTTAATATTATAAATGGGAATATGTGTCTGTCAGTCTGTTACCTCTTTACGCGCAAACCGCTGAACCCATTTTGCTTGGTATGGAGATACTTTAGAGTCCCGGGAAAGGACATAGGATAATTTTTATCCCGGAAAAATGTACGGTTCCCGCGTGATAAACTAATTTTGGCGCAACGGAGTTGCGAGCGTCATCTAGTACCTACTAATTGGTATTATGAATGTGTCTGTCTGTCTGTAACCTCTTCACGCCCAAACCGCTGAACCCATGCGTTTTGCTTAAAAGTATGGAGATACCTTGAGTCCCGGCCCCCGGGTAGGTATGCTTTTAATCCCGAAAAAATAGTTTTTTTAATAATAACGATGAAAGAAACTATTAAAAATTAAATGAAGTGAAATCCGTTAGATTGCCAAGGTTCCTAAACGACGCTCGAAAAGTGACATGTCAAGAATTTTCCTGACATGTCAGGAATTTTAGACATATGTCAGGAATGCGGCCGGAAAAGGGAAATGTCAGGAATTTTCGGAAAATAATTGAAACAATAAAATTTTATACACTAAACTTTTATTTTTAATCACGATAACAAAAAAGGTTAAGGCACGAGTATTTTGGAGTTTCATAAATTGTAACTTATAAATAATCGTAATTATCTTTTTACGATATAGACATAATCAACATTGACAAATTAAAAATTTAAAAAATCAACAAATAAATAGCTCGTGTTAGGAATTTTGGCCGAAAATCAGGAATTTTGTCAGGACTTTTGTTTGTATCTGGTAACCCTAGTTGCGCTGAAATTCATAGGTACATTTTTCCGCAACTACAACTATCCTATAATATTATAATATGTCCTTTCCCGTATTTCAAAGTTTAAGCGTGAAGAGGTAAAAGACAGACAAACACAGTTGCATGTATAGTATTTGTATGGATTAAATGTAAATATAGATAATACATTTTCGTTAAGGTGACGCCGCGTTAAAGTAAAAAAACCGTGTTGGATATGTTTTAGATTGCTTGTTTTCTATAAGAGGCCGGACCGGCCTCTCATAGAAAACAAAAATGGAACAGCAAGAAATGGAAAGGGCGAAAGCGACAAAATGGTTTTTGTCGCGTAATTTAAAAACCATAAATATGTTTCATATAAGCTATGTGCAAATTAAAGTGTATGCTTGAACCAATCTATGTACAAATTTTGGAAGCTTAAATCACTCTCCTCTGTTGGCAAAATTAGAATCCCTTTTTTACAGGGGTCTTTTTGATTGATTATTCTGTGTTATAAAAGTTGACCAATCGTGTTATGCTATGGGTAATTCAAGACAAAGACATGATGAATACTGACAATGAACTTTTAATTTCTTAGCTTTAGTCATTGCTGAGAAAAATCGATATCGCTACAGCCAAATTATCAAGGCGTCGCCTTAAAATAACATTGGAAATTGGAATATACTCAGTATCGCGCTAGTAGACACAAATATAGGCCGGAAGTGGGTCCCATTCCACCCTATCTGTGGAGGCGTGGTGATTATTTATGGTGCTGGCGTTATGGTACAGTTATGCCCGTCATATAGATAATAATTTTCGTGGTAATATGTACTTGTGTAAGTATTGTTTCCAGAATATGGTAGATTCTATTCAAAATTCCTTATATTAAATTTACTTTAGCTAATTAAAACGAATTCACGATTATTTTAATGCCAGGTTTATCACTAATTATTTTTATTTACGTCACAACTCACAATATTAATTTATCAAAAGCTTATATTTTAACAGCTGATCAATACATAATATTATCTATCAAGATCAGCCGTCAGTCGTCACATTTAAGGGATCAACTTTGGTTTTTACTATTGCGAAAGTTTAAAATGAATACACTTAGGTAGGTATCTTACCAATTGAAAAATATTTTTTGTATTTCATGAATAGGTAGATAAATAATGCATAAAGTAATCATCGTATTGACTACTCTAGAGTTATATCTATATCAAAACTTTATCACAACTGTAGTTAACAAATCATAGCACCTACAGCGTAGGTACCTACTTCAACAACAGACGTTTTAAAAAGTAAAAATCCTAGGTGTTTGGAGTGGTCGGGATAATTGTCTCGCTAACGAAGCCACTCGGCCGACTGGCAGCTGCCTGTCACCCTCGAGAGCGCCATCCTAAAGTTAAGTCTTGGGGAACTACGTTTTAATGATCTCGCAGACTATTTTAAGTAGATATTGTCGTAGAAAGTAATAATCTGACATAGCCATCTTGAGTAGATAATGTCGTTGTAACTTATACCTAAGTGATTATGAAAGCATAATATTATTATTATTTATGTAAGGATTTTCATTACGTTTAGTCTGAAGAAGCTTTTCAAAAAGTATTTACAAGTGATAATACTTTAGGGAGTGTATGAGTCCCCAGTATTGAGTTCACTGTGAAAGTAGCAGCAGCGCTAAAAGAGCAATTTTTTTACTTTTGTATCCAGGGAAAATTTCTGACGCACGGGCGTTTGCCCATACAAATCACAAAAAAAATTACTCTTTCAGCGCTGCAGCCTGCAACTTTCATGGTGAACTTTATATAAGGGCCACATACACACCCATAAGTATTATAACTTACTTTTGTTACACCCTGTATATTATTGCGTAATAAAATTACTTCTTATGATGGTAGTTCTCACATGAGTCATAGTTTTCTAACGTAAACCACTTGCTTGTAATTTTATACTCATTTGTATTTGTTTATTTAGAAATAAACGATAAAATATTTAAACATTATTATCCTTGACCTTGACAAATGCCAGGCATTTTTGGCAGGTTTTCCCTTGGTTTTCCCGGACGTTTTTTAAGTCTTACTTAATTCGTAACTCAGATTTAGAAAGATTATAAATTGTGCGGAATTGAAAGAGACGTCAATCACCACTTCACAAATTCACAATCTTAGTGAAAAGCGTTAAAAATTACCATTTTTAATTAGTTATCAAATGAAGAGACAATGTTTGAGAGGAAAGTAGTAATTGATTCGTTAGCGCGGGTCAACAGTTCATTACGGTGACAAATAGAGCTGTAGCAAACCGTAGGTATGTACAGTTCGACAAGGCTTTAAATGAACGTGGCGAGAAAAGGAACTAACGTTTCTATCATAAAAAAACGTCAGTTTTGACATGTGTTTGACAGTTCTCCTTTACCAGCAGCGCCCCGTCCACATTCATTTAAAGCCTTGGAGCCTACGAATAATAATAGTTTTTATTATTCGTAGCTTGGAGCACTATAGCTTGGCAAAGAAGAGTCTGACACGGTGACAGCTGGAACTAAGAGTTTTTATTTATGACAACACTATATTACTTGTCAACTCTAGTATATATTGTGTCAAAAGTGAAGCGTAGTGTTGCCTATATTTGAAGCGCCCTCATTTAATCCACACTCTTCTTTGCCAAGCTGTATATTCGGTACTGAGTAACGGTTACGCCATCTAGTATCGAGTAACGAAACGTTACTCACGAATGCGGTTCGTTACTCGCATTTTTGTAGTTGCCATAATTTTTTTAACCGACTTCCAAAAAGGAGGAGGTTATATGTTCGTCTTTGGATATTTTTTTTGTATGTTCAACGATTATTCCGCCGTTTGTGAACCGATTTTCAAAATTTTTTTTTTGTTGTACAGGGTTCAACCCCAATTTGGTGCCATGTTCACAAAAGTGGTGACCAGCACCCGTAGCACGGCTACAGTAGAAATACGAAAGTATAGACAAACAGCGGAGATAAACTGAAGGTGCCGTTCCGATCTTTATCGCGGCTAGCCGCGAACGACAAAAAATGAAATATAATGCCACTTTATGACATAGACTATAGCAACGATGTCAATACTTGGATATGGCATACGCCATCAAAACTGTAGCAATGTTTTTGCATGCAAAATGTGTATCGAGAAAATATTGTCGTCCTTTTTTGTCTTACAGTAATAGCATATACTACTTTCTCTTTCACTCATTTTACGCTTTCAATGCATATTTTACGTAATCAATGCATTAAACACGTCCGACTGTCACCGCGTCCTAAGGCACACTGCTCTCAGATGAGTGAGCTCACTCATTTCGAGGGTGACACATTTTCGCGCTGACGATTGTATGGAATGCCTCTTCTAAAGGTTATAATTCTATGGACTATAGTCCTAAAAATTCAAATAAAATCCTACTTTATGCCGTAGACTCATTGACATAAGAAATAGACTGTAGTCTATGTCATAAAGTGGCATTTTAATTGAATTTTTGTCGATCGCGGCTAGCCGCGGTAAAGATCGGAACGGCACCTTCAGTTTATCTCCGCTGTTTGTCTATACTTTCGTATTTCTATTGTAGCCATGCTACGGGTACTGATGATGGGATCCATGAGTAATCGAGGGAACTCCTCAAAATTTATATGGAAACATATAGTGATTTTGGTTTTATGTGAAGGACCCTAGGCATATGCTAACCAAAAAGTAAGATTTTGCACCAAGGTATGCTATGGTTCCGAAGATACTAAGAGAACTCTGGATTCCTTATAGATACAAGTTTGGGGGTTTCGGCGATGTTTTAAGAACTGAAAGCATATGCTACTATGCAAATTACATTAATCATCATCATCATCATCATCATCACTACTATCACACGAATCACGATGCATCGTTATGAATTATAACCCTATTATTGGTACTTTTCATAGTCTTTTCGATCGAGACTCGAGTATGTCGAGTGATTTTGAAAATTACAAAGTACTTAATTGATTTAAACTTGGTGTTTCGGTTACCAAGTTGGCAATTTGATCATGGGATCTATGAGGTATGTAGGAAAGTCCTTGATGGGGACAAAATAATATAGTTCTATCATTGTAGTTTAAAGTACTTAGTTTAAGCATATTTTATTATGTTGAGCTGATGAGTTTCCATGCAGAAGTTTTATAATACAACGAAAGTCACTGAACAGAACTCTAGAGCCTTTAGAGATAGACGATTGAACATTTCAGCATTGATTGATGAACTTTAAGCATATACAGTGGTATGTGCTTGGAGTTCTTTAAGAAATTCTAAAGTGGTAGTGAACTCACATAATAAGTATTCATATTATGAAAGTTTGGGGGTTTCATCGTTTCATCGCTGAAAGTATGCTACTATGCAAATTCTATTCATCATAATTCAGTTATAATATTATAGTCAATAAGTAATAAATAACGACGTATTATAATTTATAGTAGCAATTTCATCACAGTTGAGTGCTTATTAGATTAACAGGTCTGTAATGCATAATATTTATAGTAGGGTTATGGCTTTTGAGACATAGTATAAAACTTTTTTGAAAACTGCCTGAGTATAATAGTTGTGATAGTTTCATACCTAAATCCTATATATCTACAACTGACAGCTTATATGTTTACCGGTAAATAACTAAAAAGAGTGAAATTATTATTTTTAACAAAAAATTAAAACCGACTTCCAATGCAACGTAAAAACAATAATAATAGTTATGAGCTAAAACGTTTTAAATAATTTAAAACGTTCGTTTTAAACTTACTCTTTAATAGTGCCTCTTTCAGAATTCCTCTAAATCTCAACTATTTCTGTACATACTATAGTCTTCATTACTTTGAAGTCGGTACCAGTCCCAAAAGTTTCAGATATTCTGACATTGACTGAACTCACGATTAAATTAGCTGGTACCGACTTTAAAATAATGAAAACTATAGTATGTACAGAAATAGTTGAGATTTAGAGGAAGTGGTAGCTAACAGAGATAGAAAGGATTTAATATTTCGATTTGATGGTCCTAAAATATGGATTGTTCTTTTTGTAGGACAATTTAAATTAAATAACTATTAACCTATCAATATACAAAAAATCAGCATTACAAAAAAGCAACAAAACTTGGTTGACTGTGGTTGACTACGGAACCCTAAAACGGAACCCTAACCAGCTGATTTTTGTAGAACCTGTACTATTATGGCGTTGTTTTAGTTTTGTTTAAAATATATTTTATTTTATTTTTATGCCAATTTAATTCTTCTAAGAAAAAAGATTTATCCTTAGAATGTTGTTTTAATTTTATTGTCAATAAATAATTTTCGACACCTCTTTATTGCTTTTTAATTATAATCGATGCACGATGGATGTTAAGTGTTATAATATATTCTCAAGGTTTTTAATAATATTAAAACGCCGCGACTAGATGCGTTGTACTGTGCAGTATGCTGTGTTATGAGGCATAAAAAGTAACGAGTAACGATACGAGAGTAACGAGTACTAACAGTTAAAGTAACGAATACTACGTGTACAGCTTGGCAAAGAAGAGTGTGATGCGGTGACAGCTGGAACTAAGAGTTTTTATTTATGACAACACTACATTAGGTACTTGTCAACTCTAGTAGGTATATATTGTGTCAAAAGCGAAGCGTAGGGTTGCCTGTATTTAAAGAAAAGCGCCCTCATTTAATCCACACTCTTCTTTGCCAAGCTGTACGCTTTTTTTCGTTACCTTTACAGCTCTAGTGACAAATTCAGTTCTTTAGCGCCCTCTAGCGCCCGGCCGACAACTGCGGAATGTTTTGATATACAATAATTATTTATTATCCCCCTTACTAATAAACGCTGTATAAACTTTGAATAGTTATACAGTGTTTTGTCTTCTTCAATCCAATTAAAAATGTCACTTGTGTGACAGGAACAAAACACTGTATAACTATTCAAAGCTTATACAACGTTTATTAGTAAGGGGGTATTTGAGGAGCTGGCGAACAAAACCGGACAATTAGTCCACCAGAGCATAACCAGAGTGCGAAAGTATTTTTTTCTCGAATCGTCTTCTCTTGACCCATCTGCGTCAATCCCTGTTAATATTTTCAATCAAAATTGGTTTAAATAAAGGATTTAAAGAGTCCATTTTCAAACAAAACCGGATTAGTTCAGTAGTAACTAGAAGTAGTAGTTGATACTTACTAGTTTTTTAGTCACTGTGTAATTTTTTTTCTCGCGGACTAATCCGGTTCTGTTCGCCAGCTCCTCTGCATTTAACATTATATTTTATGTATTGTACAAGAAAACTGTCGAAATAATAGTAGTTTTATATTTTGATACCTACCCGCAACTTCGTTACTTTGTAATATCATTTTCTCCCGCGGAAACTACACAGTTTTTTCTCGGGGCTCAAAGTACAGCTTGGCAAAAAAGAGTCTGATGTGGTGACAGCTGGAACTAAGAGTTTTTATTTATGACAACACTACATTACTTGTCACCTCTAGTATATATTGTGTCAAAACTCAAAAGCGAAGCGTAGGGTTGCCTGTATTTAAAGAAAAGCGCCCTCATTCAATCCACACTCTTCTTTGCCAAGCTATATCTGCATGCCAATTTTCATCAAAATTTCTTGTGGGGTTTTAATAGATCATAATTATTATTATAACAAGCTACGGTAAGCAAATGTGCACACGTGTTAGTTAATTATTGTTTCGATGGATGTAATTAAAATTCTGATATGCAATATTGCCAACATTACAAAAATTACTTTCGCAAGGGGAAAGTAATTTTCGTACATCCATACTAATATTATAGAGGTAAATGAAAATTGTGTCTGTCTGTTACCTCTTCATGTTCAAATTTTGGTATAGAGATAGTTTGAGTCTCGGGAAATGATAGGTACTTTATATCCTGGAAAAATTTACGGTTGACGCGCGATAAACGAATTTCTGCGGGCGTCACATTATGTAATAACCACTTTTTGAAGTATCCAAATAATTACTCATAATATTATAACTATCAAGTAGTAGGTCTACCTGATATAATAGTTTGTTTGGATGAAACAAAAGCACTGGCTACTGAGTGGTAAAACGCTGTTTTAAGAAGACAACTGAAAAAATCCTCTAAAAGCACCCTAATTGAGAAACGTCGCATAAATCATTACCATAAAATAATATAGTCCTAGTTGTAATAATAGGTAATTCGTTCCATGCTCAATAGTCAATGCTTCTTCCGTGATATTATTACACTTCCAAAAGCATTAACTGTAACACATTACACTACTCAATCTAATTCAATAACTTTCCCCCTAAATCTGAACAACATGGCGTCGCGTCATGTTCACCGCTATAATTACTATAGACAATATTTTGTGCGCTCCGGGCACCGCGTCCCGCTAACTTTTTGTAATTTATTACAATGTAATTTTTACATAATAGCCCGAGCACAATGGCCGTACATAGATGCTGGGTGTAAAATAACATTTTAAATGAATCTTTCAGCAGGGGTGCGATAATAGGTATTGCGAGCTTTCGCTACTCGTGACGCACCCTCTAACTTCAAATCAAAATGCTGAGATTCGCATACGAGCTGATCGGACATTTGGAAAAATGAAATTTTATTTGACGACCTCTGTGGCTCAATTGGTTGAGTGTGTGGCAGCTCAAGCCGGGGGTCGCGGGTTCGAATCCCGCCGACAGAACAAAAAGTTTTCAATGTTCCCGGGTCTGGATGTGTATTAAATATGTGTATGATATAATAAAAATCTTAAATATATGTATAGTATAAAAGTATTAAATATATTTCCGTTGTCTGGTACCTGTAACACAAGACCTTCAGGTACTTAGCACGGGGCCAGACTGACATGGTATGAAGCGTCCATAGATATTATTATTATTATTTTATTTTTATGTTAATAAAAAAAAAACCCTGGGCACAGAATACATATTAGTACAAGCCTTGGGCTTTACATAACTCTTAAGTAGATAATATGCACATGCAGCTGTAGTAACTTATGCTATAACTTATTTAAAGTACTAACTACAATAATTATTGCAAGATAGGTTTTTCTACCCTTACAACGTTATTGATAAAGAAGAATAAAACAGAATCGATCTTACTGTATTTGTATTATACTTTGTTAGGCTAGTTAGAAGATTTGGTAGTCCTGTCTTAGTTAGGCATTCAGACCTCGTTTATTATATTAGTTGTGCTATCAAAAACTACTTTAAAACTGTTTAAAGTTACGAGAATAAGCAATTGTAGTCGAAAACTTTTAACGATTACCTACTCCTCACTTTAATAAATGTAAAAATGTCCCATCAGACGGTATGTGAGGACGTGGAGGGTACGTGAGCGAACAAACGAAGTTACACAGTCAAGTAGGTAACGAGTGGCCGCTATTGTGCCCGCGTAGTGCCCGTCTGTAGTCTGCGGACGTAACTCACTTACCGGCCCGGCGCATGCTAATGCTGTGGCCGTGAGCGAAAAAATAAAAAGGAAAAAACGTCATCCGTCGGCGCACTCCGTCAGGGTGGCTGGTTTTTTCTTGTTACCGTACGTGATGTTCGGTGCATCGGATTTGAAGATTATTTCAGCAATTGGAAATCTAATCACGTGCCTAACAACATTAGCGCTGCGGACATTTCCAAAAAGAAGTATGCAGCTGACTTATAAAGGGTCAAATGAACTAATGTTAGGACTTAGGTATGACTTATGAGTTATAACAAATTCATTATTTGCTATTAAAAAGTAATGGCTTATTACACCTCCTTTCTCACTGATTCAAACTACAACTTAACAGGGGACAAGTTGTTTCCAGATGTAGATTGGTTCTAGTTGATTTAAATAATAATTAACAGCGGCTGCTAACAGAAGCGCTGTCCATCTACGCGTTTCGCAATAGCATGGATCTCATCTGCCATCAAATCGTTTATCATAAAGGCGCACACCGCCGACCCATAGCGTCGTGTTACAGTAACATAACACCGTATACCTGGCGCATTATGTCGCATAATTTGATAAATATCTACATTTCAGTGTCATGTTCTCGCTTTTGTGCGATTAACGAACCTTTCAAATATGATTCCGTCTGACGTACAATGCTTGCTGTGGTTCTGATGTGGCACTTTTTGTCGCCTCAAATCTAATGGAGATTATATTTATAGGGTACACCCGCCCAATGATTCGGTTTCATAATGTTGGCACGATTGTAAAAAAGTATCAGATAGCTGGCATTCTTTAACTTCAAGTCGGTTCAATTAAGTTATTATACTAAAGGTTTAATCTACCTACATAATATGAGAGTGATTCTTATGTCGTTGAAATAATATAAGGCCTAAGACATAATAATTATTATAAAAAGTAAGACAAAATGTAAAAAAAATCTGAAGGGACTATTGTGTTTTATGGTCCCCCGAGCCGGATCGCCAATTAGATTTTCACACTTACATAATTCGTTTTCCCTCACTCGTCTCGAGGGGTATTACCAGATACATGATCGTCGAAAGAATCACAATACATAGCTCAGTCGGATGTAATTATTAAACATCTCACGGAGTGCAGGCGTGCCCTCCCTGGCCCGAGCCCTCCCTGTCGCGCCATTTACATGACAATCGTCTCCCCTATGTACAGACGTGACGGCTATGTAACCATTGTCACACTTGCCAGATATAGCTTTTTGGGGTTCCATAATATCTTATGAGATATTACCAGCGAAATCTATCCACTATTATTATTTTTCATAAAGAAGTAACGTTACTGCAAATGAATTGAACAGCAATACCAGATTAAAAGATAAAACTGACTTCAAAATTGTACGTAATTGAGAATTAAAATTGCCTTATCTCAGAAACTATGAACCGATTATGATGAAACTTGTATAGTGTTCCCTAAGTTGAAAATACCTAGTACAACAAAAAAAGAATTACTTAAATCGGACTTACAATTCCAGAGATATGCGAACACAAACATAAAAACATACATATTATATACATACACTTTTGAAATTTGGCACATTTGTTCAGACACTGAAATAGACTAACATATACAAAAACTGGGCAGTTCTGGAAATATTACATGCATACGCGTCGAATTGATAACCTCCTTTTTTTGAAGTCGGTTAAAAAGTAGAAAGTAGCATATTAATTATTCGGTAGATATGTTATTCAGGTGATTTAACTACATATTACATTTATTCTAAAGTATTTATTATTGCAGCTGTTTTTAATATTGGTTTAAAACTTACTATATTCTACACATTTGGATAGATACTAAAAATAAAGGGAGTATCAAGTGTCCCCAGCCTCCGCTACTTATAAAATTATAAAGTTGGCAGAATTGGATTTGATGTCAAAAAAATTAACGAATCACTGTACCGAAGTGTTGTTCATAATTCATTAGAATTTTATCGATAAAATTATACGTAGTTCATTTTACAATGGTTAGGTTAGGTTAGTATATATATAATATTATAATAATTGTAATAATTTTTATAGACACAACATGAATGCTTGTTACATATTTATAGATATAAACGACAACATGTACAATAACTTACTACAAATGTTGCAAACTCTACAAATACCTACCTACCAAATACCTAAATACCCTGCACCGTTAGTATATTATAATTCACCTTTCAACTACAAGTGTGATTTTATCTCAGTATCGCCGATCGCAGAACAAGGGGGACGTGACTGCGGCCTGGCAATGCATAATCACGTACTTTCGTTTCAACAGCGTTTATTTTGAGCATTCTAGACTTAAGTCAATCTGCATAATGTTATTATTTAGATTAACCCATCAATCCCCAAGCGGCAGCCGATAACAATTAAAATATAATGCTGCCGCATAACAATTGAAAATCTATTGTGTCTACGATACCCACGATGGAGGTGCTACTAAAACGTTTCCGTTGGTGATACAATAAATAAATAAAAAATTGTACTTGATATTGGTGTAGCAAAACTCCAACGTAGGGGAACTCCTTATGTTACATTTTATCGTTTTTTCACAAATAAAATCCAGTAAAAAATTTAAATACCTAGTGTCGATATTATTCATGCTACTTACATAAGTACTTCATCTTGAAACATTATGTTTGCTTAGCTACCACTAACACCATCTCTACGCGAGACGTGGAACTAGGCACGTACCCGAGTGATAATTTAGACGAGACAGCAATTTTACCAGTAAATACACTCATTGCTTTGACATTACAAAAGGCATTCGTCTGGCTTTTAGTGAGCAGATTTAAATGTTAGTGACTGCACACTCGTTATCCCATCGTTAGCCACCGTGACTTGCCCTTTCTTAGTTTGTCATTATGGACTTACCTACTCACGACTTGAGTGCCTCTTGCAACCATAATTTGTTTTTAAATCCTCAGAGTCCTTTGACTTGGACCTAAAATAAAAACAATACCATCCGGGTGTTCAGTATAAGATCAATCTGTCATGTTTAAATTGTAATGATTCCAAAGACCAACCACATTTATCATTTCATTCGATATTATTGCTTCTTATTATAGCACATTCACCCTTTGGTTTTTAATACGCTTGTATGTGATTTAAAACCCATTATACAATTACGTATTATCAGGGCGAGCGAAGCGAGCCCTTAGTATATCCCACAATGTTTACATTTTGTAATACACTTTACGGAAAAATTATCACGCCTATTGATTTGTGCTATACTATAACATAGTAATTTTTATTTATATTATGTAGATGTGTTATCATCACTCAGTATGTAGATGTGTTATCACCAGTCAGTCAAGGTGTGACGACGCGAGCCCTCACAAAGCTCGGCTTTTAGCTATTTAATGCGTACTTATATCATACGTATAAAATTATCAAATATTTAACGAGTATCGATGTTCTTATTGGAGTAATCAACCTCATTATCAACTACTCGGCACATCACTATAATTTGACAGTGACATTTCTTATCGCGCCGCATGCGTTTTGTTTGAAAATCCAAAGTTTAGGGAAAGCGATCAATGTATTTTTAAATGATATTTAATCGCCGAGCGGCGTGAGCTCGTCGCACTGATAGTAGCTTAACGATAAGAATGCGTCGAATACAATAACAAGACTGGAATTATTTCAATTAATTATACAGTTTATAGTGGAATGAGTGTGAAAAGTGAAAATGTGCTGCAGCGGGTTACGGGGTGGGAAGCAGTGGAGTTAGTGTTTCAGTGTATATTCCTAGGTCTCCTTCAGTTCATAAAACTAGGTATTAGAAGGTTGTGGAAGGGAGTGGGTCGGCGGAAAGAGTCCTCAACTCCTTCAGTGGAGTTGACAGTGGATTCTTCTATTGGCATACACTGCCACATAAAAGTTTTGGTAAATATAGTCACTTTATTAATTAATGGTTGTTTATTTTATGAATGACACATATTATAAAGTCTTGTAATTGGTCTTATTTATGTAATACTAGACATTCCGCGCGGCTTCGCCCGCGTAAATTAGATATTTCACAGACAAATCAGTCTACGAAAAATAGCCTATGATCCTTCACGTGGTCTACTTCTTATCTGACCCAAATAACAGAAAAAATGCTCTAGTAGTTCGTGAGATAAGCCCTTTCAAATAATTTCCCCCGTTTTTTCCACATTTTCTTATATTTATTCGCTCCTATTAGTCTGAGCATGATAAAATATAGCATATAGCCTTCCTCGATAAATGGGCTATCTAACACTGAAAGAATTTTTCAAATCGGACCAGTAGTTCCTGAGATTAGCGCGTTCAAATAAGCCCTTTCAAATAATTTCCCCCCGTTTTTTCCACATTTTCCTCTATTTCTTCGCTCCTATTAGTCTTAGCGTGATAAAATATAGCCTATAGCCTTCCTCGATAAATGGACTATCTAACACTGAAAGAATTTTTCAAATCGGACCAGTAGTTCCTAAGATTAGCGCATTCAAACAAACTAACAAACTCTTCCGCTTTATAATATTAGTATAGATTATGTCAATACAGTGAAGAAAAAAAAGTAGTTAATTACTTTCATAGTAAGAAATCTATCTAGTTTCATTACAGGAGCAATAGTGCCTAAAATATGGAAAGTTTAATACCTCGATCGTGGGAAAACCAGACACAATGCTATTCAATTGTTACTGCAGTCGCCAGTGACCGCTTAAGGCTTGAGGGATTAATGTAGATTTTTAAGAAAAAATAGAATTCTTAACAAAAAACTATATTATTTTTAAGCTTATATCATATATAAACTACCCACCTAGATAATTATTTGAGAAGCCTTAAAATTACTTTAACAATTTTATAATACAAAAGTAGTGGCATATTCTTTTAGGGGGTCAAATATCACTATGTAGAAACTGGGCCAAAGAATGGCAATATAGCCTTGATACTCGGAGATGCTCCGGATTCTGGTAATCTCTGGGTCCCGAGCTGGTCCTCAGTCGTCCGTCGGCTAGCGGAGAACAACTACCATGTTATCACCCTGGATTTGAGAGGAACTGGGGGGAGTGAGGGTGGGAACAGAAGAGATTTGTCTCCTCCCCGAGCTGTGGCAGAAATTACAGCTCTGTTGAAAGCACTAGGTGTGTCGGAGAACAAACAAGCCATTGTCATTGGCTTTGGAATTGGAGGTGTGCTTACGTGGTGAGTAGTGCTTATTTTGCTTAGACTGATATTTTATAAGAGTAGCTTTAGTCAAAATATTGAGATGACAATATGGAGCCTCTCAGGCACTAATGCCTGCCCATTTATCCCCCATTATATTGAAAACAAAAATCTTATTGGATTTTTATACTAGGCCAAAGAGGATCATGCATTTGTTTTTTAGGGTTCCGTACCCAAAGGGTAAAAACGGGACCCTATTACTAAGACTTCGATGTCTGTCCGTCTGTATGTCATCAGGCTGTATCTCAAAAACCGCTATAGCTAGACTTCTGAAATTTTCACAGATTGTGTATATCTGTTGCCGCTATAACAACAAATACTAAAAATAAAATAAAGTTGATATTTAAGGGGGGCTCCCATAGAAGAAACGTGATTTTTTGGCCTTTTTTGCTTGTAATCAATAATGGTAACAGTTATTGAAATTTTCACAAAATCCTTAATTATATTTGTACTTTAATAATTAATTATAAAATTAAAATAAAGTAAATATTTAAGGGGCTCCCATACAAAAAACACAATTTTTTGTCTACTTCCACTCTATACCGGTACGGAACCCTTCGTGCGCGAGTCCGACTCGCACTTGGCCGATTATTATTCTTATAAGAAATCATTTCAAAATTAAAACTGAATAAATAAACAACAAGCAAAGGCAAGGCTAAGCTACTACTAAAAAGCTACTATTGAAAACCTGATCAACTGTTTCCAGTTTCTGTGGTAGCTTTCCGTCCAGCGGTAAACCTCTGCGACTGCATTCTACAGAAGTCAAATCAGTCGCGTGCGGCGCAAAAAAATTGCGGTATCGTATATTTTTCCGCGGCAAAAACCTTTCCCGCAGTCAACTATTTCAACACTTTAAGGCCGTGTTCAAACCAAACTGACTGTCAGCTGCCGAATGTGAGCAGGCTCACTGCAGCACTGTGAGCCCCAGTGTGAACGTGAAAATAAACGGTATCGAAAGTGCACGCCTACGCCAAGCGTAATAACGTATTGTCGGTTAGGTGTGAACGAAAAAGTGAATGGAATGTATGGAAATACAATAAACTGCGTAACGTTCGCTCACATTCGGCGGCTGACAGTCAGTTTGGTTTGAACACGGCCTAAATGTACCAAATTTTATAAAAATCAAGTATTTATGGTAATTATTTAAATAAAGCATATTTTGTTACAGTACCTATAGACACGTATTGATAAAAACGTTATATTAATAAAACCTTTACAAATTATAATATTTGATAAGAACCACAAAAGAATACTGTTTAAATGTACCTATCATTATTAATTAGCAGGATATCCGCGTATTCGATTACCGACTGTGTAAATACTCCTAATTAAATTAACATAATACCTCTTCGAATCATGAGTTACGATTTATGAATCATAATATCTCCGATATTTACGCTCGTTTTCGTAGAACTCAAAATGTATCGATTTTAATCATTTCGTTATTAGACGAAAATCGAAAGAGTGACACATTTTTACACTGACTGATAAAATTAGTCAGGTCTTATCGGTCACTCCAAAGGTCGATCTGAGCCGTCTATAGCGTGATCTATCAGCTATTTCATTGATAACCTTATAGTAAAGTTAAAATTATTGATAATTAACTAATCAATAAAGTATGGACATTGGACGGTCTTGGAAGGTTAAGCACGTAAGACAAGCAGCGTGTTGAAATGATAACGAAATGATGTAACTATTTAATTGTAATTTAAAGTAAACATCACGCAAGTACCTACATCTGCAATATTTCATACATTAAACAAAACAAGAAACTTTCACATTAGCAGTAAAGTCACGAAGCAGAATATTAATTCTAAAACTCATCTTTAAAACTACCTAAAAATCTATAGATAATCTCGCAGCTAAAGTGAAAGTGTTGTTTGGCTGTGTGGAGTAGGTACTTATATTTTCTTCGCAGCCCCAATTTCTTGGAGCTAGCGTCATCGATCTGTACTATCTACGAAGTCTATCCTATCTATCTGTTCTACCATCTATCTATATATCTATGTGGTCTCCAGGTACCTGAGTCACAGCCAGGGCTCGCTGGTCCGCAGGATGGCGGTGGTGGGGGCGCCGCACCCGAATCTCTACTGGCAGTACCCGCCTGCCAGCTTCTGCACCAACCTGCATTTCATACAGGTACAGATAGGCAAGGCGCAAAAAGTACTGTATAATAAAAAAATGATCAGTCTTTCAATCCGGGGGTTACACGATCAGTTTCGCGTCAATCTTACCAGATCGATGGATCAGATTGATGAGAAACTGAACGTGTAACCTCCGACTTAATGTAAAGGGTGCCTTTACATTAACCCACTTACTAATAAAAACTTCTTAAACATGCGTTCAACGTGTGAATAGTTTAACAGGAGTTTTTAAGTTACACACATGTTACACAGAGTCTATACAGAGAAATTAGTATGGAAATGACAGCATCGTTATACAGGCCTTATGTCAAAAAATGATTATTAGTAGAAAAAAATCTTATGCACCCTCTATACATTCACGCTGTGTAACTTTTTATTAGTAAGAGGGTAAGTCGCCAGGTCAGTAGTAAACTTTGTCATTTTTTTAAAGAAAATTTCGTGTTGCAGTGGCCCCATTTACCGGAGAAATGGCTGGCTAACGGTGTGATGCAGGAGGGCACGCAGTGGACCGGCTCCCGTGCTAGGGACTGGAGCGGGGCACTTAATTATGTCAGAGGTAAAGGTAGCATTCGGATCAAGACGCCGGCGTCTTGTTCCGCGGTTTCGATCCCACAAAGTTTACGTCACCACCAAATCTCACTCTCAGCCATCGGACATTTTTGGAAGATTATTCTAGCAAATGTCATGTTTTAAATTATGCTTAAATCGAACGCGATTTGCGATCATTCCGATTGAAATAATGACAGGAAGGAGCGACATTGATGTCGCAGTTCGGAGTCGCAGAGTACAAGCTTGTAATATAATTTGTGCTTAGTTGATATATTAAAGTTTGCATTTATTTAATTATGGAACACAGTTTAACCTCACTGTCAATATTTCTGTTTAAAAAGTCCTCGAATCTCAGGTGCGGCCTGGTGGCGCATTCGTCCCGGTCACAAAGTCCGGGCTCGCGCGCTTCTAATTGGCGCCCGGGCGGGGGCAGCACAGTTGGTAGCCAGTGCACAGATGTGTGCTAGTCCAGCGCTAAGATTGGTAGCTGATCCCAGTCCACGAGATCCGGAGCTACCGGGATTGATACTGGACTTCTTTGTTGGTGAGTTTAATGATTAATATTGCCTTTATAGGTACGTTAGGCATTGGTAGCCAACCAGCGCCATGCTTTTCCGTAGTTATGCCGACAAGGCTAAGTATGGGCTTTGGTAAGCTAACTTGATATTGGATTTGTTTCTTATTTTCTGACCTAGTAAATTTTTAAGACATACAGCATTTACGCGCTGACAGATTTTACTCAAATGTTATCAAAGAAATGCGTAAAGTAGGTATACGTCAACGATTTGGGTTCATGACCCGGTATGATACTGTACAATGTACAGTTCTCATATAAAAATAGATTTTTATTATATTATGTAAAAAACTACTCTAGCAATATCCGAATTAATTATCTGCTTACTGCAAAAACCCTTACTACCTTAACAAAACTTGTGGGTACTTTGGAATATTTTTTTTTGGAAAGTTCGATATTTGAAATTCAAAATTCTCTTCAGGCAAGCCGAAACAAGCCGAAGAAGTGCCGCGCGGCATAATGGGTCGTGTGCTGGGCGTCATGGCGGACAAAGGCAGAGGACTCACCCGTCTCGCTCTAACACCCAGCGACTGAACGATCAATTATATTATTAAATTATAATTAATATATTTATTTTTATTGATATTTGTGATATTTATTAAGTATTTTCCTCTAAAATTTAAATATTTATTCATAAACATTCGTGATATTTATTTTGTATCTCCCTTACAAAATATATTTAAAACAATGAATAGGCTATAGTCTATAGACTAGTATATACAATGCTATTGGATATGTCGTCTGATATATTGGAAAAATCGCTTTACGGACATTGTGCATGTTCTACGGTAGGTACCATCGAGGAAATTGATTCCTAGGCAGTTGACGGGCCTACGTCATGTGGTCGGCTTATGACAATTCAATGTTAGCTATGATCGGTCTGATGAGTTTGACTTGACGCGACCAAATTACTTAGGTCCCCAATCTGCCTATGAATCAACACATTGATATACATAACTCTTTTTAAATGGGGTAAAGGTTTAGACAAAAACAGAAAGGCAATGAAAATGACGGAGGATAAAAGTTTTTGAAAGGCAAACAACGCATTTCTAAACCATCTCATGTTGCTTTTATAGACAGCGATAATTCGTTCGCTCATTTACCAAATAGCTTGCATTTGATATCTGAAAAAGCGAAACAAGAGACATATTTAAAAATAGTTATCTAGATAAAAGGTCACTGCAGTATTTCACCCTACACAGAAGGTCGGTGTGCGCTTGCGGCTTGAGATAAAAAAATATTTTTAACGCTAGTACGTCTTTATATATTTTTTTTAATTGGTATGAAGCCGCTATACATTGTTTAGCGTTATTATTTTAAGATTATCAAAATAACACTTTTATTAAAATAAATAAATTTTACCGACCTTATCTGTTTCATAAATCTAGATAGTCATATTTAGTGGCAGTTGGGTTTTATCGGTTCCGAAATTTTCCCTTAAGCGGGGAGTGGAGCACCAAGGGGTTTTAGTGGGTACATCCCACTCCTGGGGAGCCCCACATACCCCGGCCGATGTCCCCAATCCGCCGAGCATACGAAAATCTTTCCCCATAATATAAAAAACTAGCTGTCCCGGCAACGTTGTTTTGCCATGTAAAGTATTTCGCCCATATTATTTTATTGAAGTGACTAAATAAGTATGCCACCATGGCAACGTCCATCGCTATCCCGTCGCACAAACAATATGGTCGCCGTCAGTCTCAAGTTGTAATAATTTACTATTATTTACTCAACACATGCATTTATCAATATAAAATGTAGCCAGTAGCCGATTCTCAGACCTACTGATAATTTGGTAAAAATCAGTAAAGCCGTTTCGGAGGAGTACGGTAACTAACATTGTGACACGAGAATTTTATATATAAGATAAAGGTAGGAATATTCAAGTAAATGAAACAAGCAGAGAAAGTGCAAACGCTGTTATATTATGCAATATGCCCACAAAAGCTAACTGTTTATAAATTTTCGTACAGTATTCACAAGTCAATATACATCAAAACGGCAACACTACAATAGATTGTGCATACATCTGCCCCTAGAGTCAACACTATTGAGCCATGGCACGGAAGAGAAATGTGTCAAAGTCAAGTTTGTGTCGCGATCATTAAGTTTATATACCTAGCGGAATAGAGAAACAAAGGCCTGAGCAAGCGAGATGTCACTATTAGTAACGCTGCGTGGTAAAAAGAGACGTGTGATACATGACAGCAGAACTATTTTTTTGACGTCCAGTCGGCACTTATCGGCACGTTGACAATTTAATCTCATAGAATTCATGTTCAATCATGCTTGTGTAAGTGTATACGTACACATATTTTACACACAGATGTAAACCAATTTCGGTTTCGTTTGACAGCTCGAGATAGTTGCTCTATTCCGCTAGGTATAATAATTAATAACTTTATGGTCTCGACTCACAGTTTTGACTTTGATTCGCCGCAAGGAGAAAATAGTCAAGACGCTATAATATGCAACAGGCCGCACTCAAGAGTTATGAATATTTAATGATAATTCCATATCTTCCGTCAGACTCTTTCTAAAATTTAGGTTACACTATAAACAACTCTGAGAGCGACTGCATACTTGAAATGTTCACAATTCTCTCTCCTACTACGGCGAATCGTTTTGAGGGGCTACTGACAAATTGAAGGAAGACATTACACTCACGTTGCTTAAAGTACATGTCAGAGAATGCTGAATAATATTATGACAGTAGCGGGCACCAACTTCGGGATCGGCGTTGTATAGCATTGTTACAGTGCCAAATTGAACATGTTACAAGTAAAGTGTCCACTAGTTGAATGTAAATAGGTTTAAGTCCAGTATATAATTATTATATGGTGCCTGCTACCAGCTACTCTATCAATACAGATCAGTACTTATACCCGCTATCACGTTTAAACGCTTTGATCGAATATTTAAAATCATTAACTATAGATAATACTCTCCTCAATGTGAGAAAAGCAACGAGAGGTATAGCGGGTAGATATATAACATTGAATAATGTTACATACTTTCTTACAACATGAGCGTGGTCAAAAGATTCTATATCACATCTGCTCTAACAATTATTTCCACTATGTATTACATGATTCTAACCATATAGAAATTTGTATAAAAATCTATGTTTAAAATGTCCATAAGTTAAAATGTTGCCAATAACAAAATTTGCCTACGCGCGCCCGCTAAAACTCGCACGGGCGCACGCTCGCGTGTGTATAAATGAAAAATAGTATGGGGCCCGCGTCCTCGTCCCGTCGCACGCGCCTGCGTTGCCCATACTATTTTTCGTTTATACACACGCGCGCGTGCGCCCGCGCGAGTTTTTAGCGTTGGCCCTACTTCATCACAATTTGCCATACACAACTGTCATCAGTAACAGAGCTAATTAATTGTTAATTATCGCAAACCTAATAATTTCCTAGAAGATATATGAGCTAAAATGCGATTTTAGGCGGATAGCTCAAGTTTAAATATGCCACATCTACACAGAAACAATGCGCAAGTTTTCACAAGTAAAGCACGTTAGATTTAGAGTATTGTAACCGATTTTATGCCAACACGTCGTTCTTTTTAGGGATATTGGACAACTTTACAATGACAACTCTAAGCCAATATCTCTTTGAAAATGTGCATTATTCTTGCCAATACGTGAGAGTGCTATTTATATTTAAACGGATCTTACATTAACATAAAATCGAATACAACCAATACACATTACAAAGCTTCGATTTTTAGTAAAACTATAAAATTTGGCACATCTTGAGCGGATCAAACGGATTATTTTTAACACTGGCTCAAAAATCAAATCTCATTCAGCCTCTTAAAATCGTGAAGTATTTTCGTATAAAAACATTCTTCTCATACACTGGTCATACATAAGTTTAAAAATCAGACCCATTCATGTTATGTTATAAAATAAATAAATCCTCAAATAACAACTTAGTCTAGAATTGTACAACATTGGCACATACACCAAATTACATAAAATGGCAGTTTTTGTAAAAAAATCAGACATTTCAATACTGATTATTCCATTAGAGCCAAATTTTCACTACATTCTATCGAAATAATATAGTCTATATTTAAAATACTTAAAACAGTATATACAACAGAAAATTACCAATAGTTATTAGTCAAGTACCCACATTAGAATAACCTTATAGATGTTTAGTCTTGCACGGCATAAAATTTGGTTTCCTTATTATAATTAAATCAGATAATATCATAGTTATTATTTTTGTTCTTGCATCCATCCATTAGCTGTTATAATTGCTAAGCAAAAGAAAACTGTGTACTTCTGGGGTTTTCATTTTGTAACATTCAGATTCTTACATTCACATTGTTATAATTTATTTAATGATATCATGTCACTAAACAAAAGATGTTAAAAAAACATATTTGATTTGTATTATATTAGAGATCTTGAAACCACTTAAACATTGTAATAATTTATAAAATTGTACCATTATCATTTCAAAACGAAACTCAACATTATTTACTACATGTCCTAAGAACTAAAGATGAGTTTCACCCTTCACTTCCACGTCGGATATAGCTTCGCTCACACAACTGTCGCTATCGGGTTTTAAAGTCACATCACTATTCACCGTAACGTCGAGGCCATCTTTTCTATGAACCCTTTCCTTGTCCCTACTAGTTATTTGCGTATACAGTTCGTCTAGTTCACTCGCGAACGAAACGGGACTGCCTTCCCTATTCACGTCAGGACAACTCAAAGCGGGCGTCGGCACGTATTTGCCTAGCTTTGGATTGTTCTTAATAGTTTTGCGCCAACCAGGATCGTAATTTACGTACTGGCTTTCGATAGTCGAAACATCCTCGTTGCTGAAGCTTAGCGTTTCGTTAGGACACATGGAAGACGGGGAAGGGGCGTATAAGCCGTGACTCCGTATGCTCACTTCGGACATTTGGTAGTTGGGACAGTAGATATCACTTTCGTTTTCGAAGCCCTGCTCGCTAGCGTTTGTGCTGCAAGTTTCGAAATCGTAAGTCGTTTTCGCCATGAAATATGTCTCCCTTCCGTCTGCATCGTCTAGCTTTTCTTTGGAATCGTTGATATCGTTTTCTGCACTCTGAAGTAGGTTGTCCATTTCTCCCATCCGGGGATCCAAATCGTGTGGAGTACTTGAACGGTTTATATCGTCGCTATTCATTGTGCACTCCTCTGAAATATCTTGGAGTGATTTGTCAATACCGTCCTTGCTTTCTGCAGGCTTACTCGGTTGGAGGTAATCTATGTATTGACCGAAACTTTCTGTGTCGGTGATTTCGTTGGTTGAACATAAGGCACTATGTGTTTCTTGGAACGATGTCATCTCGGAATGCGTGTTCAGCGTTTGGTCGGAGCAAGTGTGGGGCATAGCTATTTCGGAGGCTGAACTGTATTCGAGGCTGCACTGCTGCGATATTGTCCGCATTTCTGGATGTTCGCTAGCATGGCTCTGCAGACATTCCTCGGAAACGCTACTCCGTTGTCCGTTTAATCCTTTCCCAGCGTTCGCTTTGACGATCTGATGTTGAGGCACTTGAGTTTCTGGCACGTTTGTGTAAATATTCATAATTTGACCCCTACCAGTTTTGGGATCATCTATTTTGTTCCACGACTTGCGATCGGAGAATGTCTTTAGATTATCTTTAGACTCGTCTTCGAGTAAATTAGGATTTAAGACGTTACGAGGCTCCTTTATTCCACTGTTAGATTTGTCAACGTGTTGGTTTGTGTTGTTTACTTTAGTTCCAGCGTTGATGAAGCTGGCTACGCCATTATACGCATCCTTCGACGGCAGGGGGAGAGAAACATGAGAATCGTCGTCACAGTCTCTTCTAAGTGGCAACTCCAAGCAGTTTCTTTTCATATGTTGCTTCTGTTTCTTGAAGAATTTCTTGGCAACGTTCATTTGGTTGGGGTTGTAGAACACTTCGGGACCGATCGTTCCGTTTTCGGGATACGTCATCATGGAATTATTCGATCTATACTGTTGTCTATGTAGAACCACCAGATTGATATTAGTCTTGGCGTTAGTATTCTTATCTTTTTGCAGTGTTTGGCCGTTTAATTCTGCGGCCGCTTTGTAGGCGCTGCTGTTATTAGTTTTAGTATTCGTTCTGTTTGAACTTCTGCTACCAGATCTAGAATGGTTGTCGTGAGCGACAGCAACCGCGACATGTTGCGGCGACACATTTGGATTGTGTCCGTTGGGCAAGTTTGTCTGGTTTGCATCGAACACGCTCCTGTTTCTACAGAACTGTTTTCCCGATTGCAGGTAACAATGTATTAACGACCATTGCGCTCTAACGTCGCTTCGGGCTATTCCGTAGAAGAACAGGATAAAAGTCCCAAGTACGGTAGCACATACTGCGTAAATTATGCTGCAAATATCTTCTTGGTACGGCAAATATGCTGGCAACGGTCTGTAAACGGCTATCGCACCGCAAGTCCAAACAGAGATGTACAGGCATAAAACAATAACTTGAGCTCTTAGCTGTATTATAGGAGTATGTTCTACATCTTCAACCTCAGAATCCAAAACAGATTTGATACTGCGTCGCTCTGTGCCGTCTGTAGTTTGATTCGGTTCCCACATCTCCAAATCGACGTTCTCAGTCGCTTGGGTTCCTTCCGAAAGCTGAACATTCATATTACGAATCGTGCATCGTATTAACAAGTACAAAATAAGGAGGAACATTAGGAGCATGCCTCCAGGAATGAATAGCGAACTTAAAGCTGGAGCAGTACTCAGGAAACATTGGGAATATCCAGCGTAGTCTTTGAGATTCACCGCTCCTGATATTCCACAGACAATCAAAGCTATGCCCCATCCGACCAGGTATAGCCCCAAAATTGGCTTCTGTATTGGCACGTCCGGTGGAATATCATCTTCTGGTGTCCTCACTGGGTTGTGGGTTCGGGTAGCCCATTTATACATATTGCTTGCAGACACACACATCCACAGAAGACAGGAGAGCGATAAATAGTGAATAAGCAGGCCCAATATCTGGCACAATTTTACATCCTCTGTCTGGTATATACCCAGGGTATATAAGAAGCAAAGAAGCCCTATAGCTATCCATGTGTTTATGAGGGCGTGTTTGGCCTTTTTAGCCATTTGGATGGCGGAGTAACACATGATGTAAGTAAGGGTGGCACAACTTACACATCCGATTAGGATAAGGCTGCCCACGTATACGGCGGGATGGGACACTTTGAATCTCGCGCCGTCCGTCCTAGCACCATATATGCCGGTCTCAACATTCTGTAGAACTCCCACGTAGGCGAGTTTTGTACAACTGAGTATTATCATCTCGGAGACCATGTGTGATACTTTGCAATCTGTAAGCAAATAAATATGTATCACTATGTATTTTAGGTAAAAATATTATGATTTTTCCTGGAAAATGTTGGGGCATAATGCCCAGTTTCTTAAGTTTTTGACTGGAGATTATCTATTTAACAGCGTTATGGATTGGCTAATATTTTGACATTAGCCAATCAAAAACGATAACTCGAGTCAAAATAACCTCAAAAGTCCGACAAAAGTCTCTATCTACCGACCGGTGCCGTTGTCGGCCCAGCGGCGGGCCCGCGGGTGCCACAAGGCCGCGCGCGCGCCGCCCGCGCCCCATCCGCCGCCGCGTGCGCGAACCGTCACTATCACTGGTTCCAGTAGCTGGCCGCGGTCGCCGCTCTCCACTGTAATACACAGTTACAATAATATTGATTATTATTATATTATCTACAACGCTAGCTGGCTTTCCTTTAATAAAAGAAATAATAATTGAATGTCTGGACAGCAAAAAGTTACAGCACTCGTTCTTGACATTTAATGAATACACACACACACACACACACACACACACACACGCACACGCACACTCACGCACACACACACACACACACACACACACACACAGTGTTACGAACAAAATACTTACTTAATTGAAATCCAACAACTGGAGACGTGATCTCCATAATCATGTCCTCTCGTTTAGTACTCCTGCCGTAGTAGTCTTTGCTTCTGTGTCCTCTCGCTATACCGTCATCAACTACAGGTAGCAGTGGAAATAGGGAAGCGTCGTCATAGACAGACACGACTAAGTCTTGAGCCTTCGTCTGTAGTAGGTTCCCCGTTTCTGATGTACTGTACAGCAGCGATTGGGGTATCTGAAAATAATTATGAACTGTTAGTAAAAAGCCTATAAAAATGTATTCAAGCAAGTCGAATGTTTCTTAAGATTATTTCTATCTTATTGCCATTATCAGTCTAAACGTCACGTATTTCTTTTATTGTGCGTTTAGCACAAAAAATACATAGGCATGTTAATAATGATTAAAATGCCTATGTATTTTTGTGGCGTTACCCACAAATTGCCTCGCAACGCCACAATCCTGCATCCCGCTATCGAAGTTTCAGAGAACGTCAACCTGTCGTCAAGATATATTATACAACGTTTGAAATGACGTCAGTAGGCGTCGGCCTGACCGAGCATGCTATCTCGCTCAGTCAGAAGATCTTCCTTTTCGGCCGCCTTTCACATCGTTAAATATTAATATAGCTAATAAGTCACCTGCACGCTGGCGTGGACGAGCGCGTCGCTGACGGTGAGCAACGGCGCGACGGTGCGGTTGGTGGAGGAGCAGTGCAGGCGAGGTGGGGCGCCGCGCTCGCCGCTGTACCACACGCACGTCACGCCGCTGAAACCCTCGCGCACCGGGAACCGCTCCACCGCTAGGTTCTTCTGTAATGTTCAATAGGAAATATTAAGCATAGCCCATAGGTCGAAGCAGAGGGTGTTAGGGCCAGATCACAACACTGCGTTGCGGTGTCGCATCGTAACAATCTACGACGCCGCAGAACGCATCGTAGAAATTTTCGATGCGCTTAAGTTGGTTAACGTCTTAGTGTCTAAACACATTAGGCCGAAAATACGCGACCGAAGTTCGGCATGATTACGCTTGCTATGCGCTACGCATACAATATAACACGACGTAATTTCGGCATGGTGTGTCATCAGCAATTTAAAATACATGGCAGGCGTAATCATGCCGAACTTCGGCCGCATTTTTTCGGTCTAGTGTGTTATACACTTATAGTACAATGTCGTATCCGATGAAATTTTTGCGTTGCAACATCGCATCACATTTCTGTGCGATGTTTCTGTGTGATGTCCCTTAGGGTCAATTTATAATAGCGCAGAGTCGAAGCCAAGCGAAACGAATTCCCAAAAACTGAACACAGAAAATTCAACCTTAACTCCGGAGCGTAACGCATACATTACTTCTGCGAGGCCAATCAGCGTTGGTCGGGCGCATTCACGCGAATTCGCGCGTATGCGCGCGCCTTTTTATATTCTCAGAAGTAATAAAGTGCATTAACGCTTTGGAGTTAAGGTTGAATGCGCTTCGACTCTGCACTAGTATAAATTGACCTTTACTAGCACAACAATAATCCAACATATTGCCCACATCAAATATCAGAATATTGACAGAAAATATATCAAATTAAACTTTTTGTTTACTGTATGTATGCTGATGCAGCATTCTGGCAGGAAAACATTGCAGTTATAATATGTAATTATGTAAGGCTGATAATAATGAACATAGCTAAGAACACTCTCAATCATGTCAGCTTTTAAACAAAAAAAAACTTATAACACCCCTTTTTCGTTGTGGGTTACAAAAGGTTAAGTTACAGCAGCTAAAGTTTCACCAGCATTGCACTGACGCTTGACAGGAAAAGAGACTCAGAAGTAAACTTAAATACCTTATGGCCTTGTACGTTGCTGGTGAATGATGATAACTCTTCTGCTGCTCGGAGCATGTCCGTGCAGGAGCCGTACATCACCTCCGCACGAGACATCACCAGTGTTGATATGTTCATCACTGAGCTTATCACATCCAATAGTGTTGAGGCTGAAAATAGATTAAGAATGAGCAACAAAGTAAACTTCATGTATTTTAATTAATTAAAATAAAGAATGGATGTATTTTTGATAATATAGGTTATATTATCAAAAATACAACCGGTGGTAGGCCTCATGTAGACGCGACGTTCTAAAAGTGTTAACCTATTTAGAAATAAATATTTTGATTTTGATTTTTGATTTTATAAAAGTAACACTAATGTGTATAATTAAACTTTTTTTTGTAGAATTAAATTTGAAGAAAACGCACACTATATTACAGTTATCTGTCAACATCCTCATGTAGTCGGAATATAAATCCTATCAAAGGACCAATTTTGTCTGGATCTAAAACTGAATTCTTTAAACATACCTAAGTCTCTTTCCTCTGAAATATATTGCATGTAGTTTCTTATTGCTTTAGCTATGAACATAACATCATCTGGATCAACTATTTCTACCAACGGATATGTCTTCTCTTGGATCAGCATAGCCAATCTTTCTGTTGCATTCAGTGCCGAATACTGAACCAAACTAACATTCAGTAATGCAAATTGCTGGAGTAGTTTTGTAATGTTGCTTATGTATGAACATTCTGAGGTGTTCGTTTGAGCCCATGTAGCATTCGCATTGCAGAACCTATACGCCATTCCTTCACCACTTCTACATGGCACTACAGCTGTATGATTTAGTATCAATTGTGGCCAAGCATACAACCCTTTGTTATCAACGGTATGATCACTAGAACAGTATTTGGTTGTGTTTGACAGCACTAATACTCCAACGGTATGATTATGTTTTATAATGTTCTGGTCGCTGTACATGCAAGTCCAATTTCCCATGTGGTGGTTTGTTATGTTCGGGAAGAACACTGTGGTCTCTGCTAAACCCTCCTCCTGCATGTCTGTATTTGTTACATTGACGTCACAGATTTCTAGCATTGGATGGACCCATTTCAGTTCGTATTTCGCCATAACAGACGCGAAGGGCGCATTACAAGTGAGTGTTAAAGTATCGCCTTCAAAAACCACTTGGTCGTGGCTGGGTTTCACAATCAGTGTGTTGGAAGCTAGAACACTGCCACAGGCTGAAAGATCTAGGAAGATCTTGAGTTTGCGCACAGTTTTATTGGCCATGTTCTCGGGGAATGCACATTTGGGGTTGCCAACAAGTTTCACACTTGTATTTCTAGACCAGTCTCCTACCCACAACATATCACAGTCACAAATTAAAGGATTTTCTGTTATGTCTCTGAAAAGATAAATAATAGTTAATACCTCGATCATGGGAATAGCAGACACAATAGATTTTCAATTGTTATGTGGCAGCCGGGTGCCGCTTGGGGATTGATGGGTTAATACACATTACACACCCATTACAAATTTAATTTTTATGCTAGGTAAAATATAAATGATGTAATTTCAATACTTTAAAATGAATTAGTAATTATTCTGGAAAACATTATATCACAATATCTATATAATATTCTGGATACGTAGTGTCCAGTTTTTATTTCAGTAGTATTAATTTTCTGCTCTTTTAATAATAAATACAACATTTGTGTAAACATCTTTATGCAGCTAAGAAGTCATTAACACAGGAGTTACATTGCAATAATAAATGAAGTATTACTTCCTTGCTGTGCGCTTGCCGAGTTTTCAGGTCATAAAGTTATTTTGAGCTTTTATTTATTTAACACTGTTAATAAAACAGGTCAAGTATTGTATTACAGGTACTGAAGTACCAAAGCCAGTGATAGAAGCCATACTATATTTATTTTTTATTATAATTTGTAGAAAAAAATATTTTATAACTATAGTGGCAGTGTGGTGTACCATGTTATTCCCAGTGAGAATAGAAAGATTTTGTGATTTGAGTGTAGAACTAAGCAGATTCTTTTATTATTTAGGCTGCCTTCACGTCGCGGCAGCCGCGCGACTCGCTTTAGTATGGAAGTCGCGCCGCGACTGCCGCGCGGCTGCGGCGGTACCCGCGACATAATGTGAAGGCAGTCTTAGGGTGTTATTTTTTCAAAACATGAAGAGAAATGCTATACACACTCATTTTGTAAATAAAAATTTATAACATGCAGAAGTTAACAAGGAACTTTCTTCTAAAAAAAACTCTATGGTAGCGGTGCTAACATAATTTGTGAGTGTTGTACTTACATTTGTTTCAGTCCAATCAAATAGTCAAATGTACCAGCAGCCAGTACCGAGATATGATTTTGAGTCAATATGAGTCTCTCCAAGTTAACTAAGCCTTTAAACATTTCCTTGTAGATATTGCTAATTTGATTGTTAGATAAATCCAGTCTTTGCAGGGAAGTCATGTTGTAAAATGCATCTGATTCTACTAGTGATATTTGGTTCTTGCTTAGATCTCTGAAAAAAGGAGATAGATAAGACCCATGGAAGGGTAGAACCATTCAAAACTTAATTTTATTTTTATTTATCCCGTCGATCGTCGGAAAACGAGACACAATTGATATTCTATTGTCTTGGATGCCGGTGACCGTATGGGGCTTGATGAATTAAGAAAACTTACAGCTAGATTATCAAGTAGTTTTAACATAACACAGGAAGGCCAATTACAAGTTTTCACACATATAAATCACAGTAGAAATGTCTGTCTGCCTTTATAATCTAAAAATTCTAAACTAAGATAAAACTAAGATACAATAAGAACGGTAACTGAAACAAACTAAGTCTTGTTTTATGTAGTCTCATATTAACAGCAATACTTACAACTTTTGTAATGTGGGCAAATGAAGCTCTCTGGATAAAGTGGCTATTGCATTTCCAGATAGATTTCTAAAAATCAAATAATAATAAATTAGGTCACACATTCCTCAGGATTTTACTACCAACTTATCAATGAAAAATATAATCAAGATTGAATTTGTACAACTTACAAGCTGACTATAATTGAGGATATTTTGCTTAGGTCAATCTCCTTCAGCTCTGTGATCTGTACGGAGCCTCCGCCGCATTTTAGCTTCAGAAGCTCGCCCGGCTGCGCCTCTGTATCAACTTTGTTACCCTTACAGGAGCACAAGGACGGGCAGAATCCAAGCCCGCGATCCAAAAGTAGGATAAATATAAATAACGAAAACCACCTCATTTTTCTTTATTTTACATGAAACCACTATGGCAATAAGCCAAAACCAAATAAATAATTTACATCTTCAGTCTTCACAGATCCTTCTCAATGGCACGTTATAAATGAAACCCACATTGTACTGGAGTACCGTTAAACTAATAAACAAAACCATACGCGGTACTTTACAAATCTAATAATGTAAATTGAAATAGAAAAATAAACAATGCGAACCAAAACCTCTACTCGCGATCCGACATTCCGATTTCCGACAATCGACATATTTTGTAAAAAAAAGAGAAAAAACCTTGCCAGATTCAAATTAAAAATAACAGATGAGAGTTGCAAGCCTCCCGCAGACAGGTTGCAGAGTCAGACAGGCGCGAACGCGATATTATCGGTCGATAATATCGCTAGCGATATTGCGATAATGCGTCGCGACGCGATTCCTTGCACAATACACGCAGCTGCGATTTTATCGTCCGATATTTATTACGACTTACGAGAGAGCGCCGCGCCGCGACCAGTGTTGGCAACTCTTCAAAAATTTTCCTCCTAAAGCAACTTTTATAACCCACTAATTTCAAAGAAAACTTCCCAAAAATAAAAATATTTATCATTTGGGGTACATTCCACAAAATTATCAATGACGTCATTATTTTTGCTTAAGCAACTCTCAAAATGACCCATCTTAAATGGTGGGTCGAAGTGGACTTTTTTACATATTATGCAAAATAATTATAGGTCTACCAGAATCTGATGGCAATTTTTGACAGCAGATTTTCAAAAAATATCCTTGATCATTGAATAAATTTTTATATTTGCATGTTTAACACACAGAATCAGTCGCTAGAAGAAAAAAAAAGGATCAAAATGTTTTATTCCAATTACCCCTGTATTGCTAGAGTCAATTTATTTTCTCACTGTTTGCCATCAGATTCTGGTAGACATATAGTTAATTTGAATTTGAATAGTAATAATAATAATAATAGGACTTTATTTTCTCTAATTATTATAATAAAATATGATTATATAAGTTATATAATCATATTTTATTATAATAATGAGGCATTTTCTTATTTTTTTAATTTGATTGTCAAACAGTTTCCATTTTAGTAAATAGATGGCGTATGGGTACATTTTTTTTTTTTTTTTTTATTATTTTATTTTACGGGCCTGGATTCTAGTCCTTTTAGCCCAGTCCTTAAAATACATTTCATTGTTTTTAACAGAGCATTACGAAATTAAAGTTTTTTCCCAACATTTTTTAGAAAGCTGTAAAGCGGTCCATATAAAATATTTTTCTGAAGTAAATCTTTCAAAGACAAGTTGTCTATGCTTAAATTATCACTGTCACTGTCATATTTGTCCGTTGTTATTTCAGTTTTCACTGATTTCACTACACATCAACAAGCGTGCTATATTATGCTTTCCACATCGAAGGACCAGATGATCAAGAGTCTCCTCTTCAACGCCGCAGTCACAAAGTGAGGTATTTACCATCTTCAATCTGTAGAGATGAGATTTAACTTGGCAGTGCCCAAATCTCATCCTGTTCATAGTAACTATAAATGATCTAGACATTCCTTTCAACTTATGGTACCACGGTTTGGCGGGCGGGACCTTTTGTATGTCGTAATACCATTTTCCTTTTTCAGATGACGTTTGGGTATAGTATGCCTTGAACAACTCTCCCAGGCAGCCTTTCATAGGAGCATGTATATCTGTATACGTTATGTGCTGTAGTTGACTGTGGTCTTCGTGTGGATCTCCTCTTGCTGCTGCATCAGCTTCTTCGTTGCCAGTAATTCCAGAGTGAGAAGGTACCCAAATGAATTTAACATTTTTACTATTATTATACATATGGTACAAAGTTTGCTTGATTTTGAATATCAAATAATTTGTATTAAACTTTAAAACCCTATTCTTAAGAGCAGTTAGAACACTAAGTGAATCAGTTAAAATCAAAAAATTGGTTTGATTAATTGAGGATATATACAATAATGCTCTATATATAGCATAACATTCAGCAGTAAATATACTACATTGATTTGCTAATTTTAAACATTTTTTAACTTTTTCCTGAGGATCATAGTAGGCTGATGTAACAATATTTAAGGTTTTTGAACCATCAGTATAAATTCTGTACTCATTATCTATAGTGTTGAGAAGATCATTTTGATTACTTATTTGTTGCTCACATATTGTTACATCATGCATGTAGGCATTATATTCAATATTATACATAGGCCAATGATTTTCTCTAAATATGTAATTTCCAAAATTTAAGTAAATGTTTATCATAATCCTTAAAAGTTCTGGCAATTTTCTAGAAATAATGTTAGAAACATTAGTATATGGACCCACATTCATACTATTTGATGGAACTATAGGAAGAATTCTATTTAAAAGATGATCATTTTTAGAGGCAAATACTTTTAGGCAAAATCGTTCTGCTATTTTTAACCTTATGATAGTTAGTGGAGGTATACATGCCTCGGCCTCCATAATATGTATAGGAGTAGAGCACATTGCACCTGTTATGACCCTAAGAGCTTTATTTTGAATAACATCCAATTTTCTTAATAAATTATAACTACAGTTATAATATGCTAAGGTGCTGTAATCAAAGTGACTACGAACTAAACTCTTGTATAGCATAGATAAAGTTTTAGGGTCAGATCCCCAGTGTACTCCTGCCAAAGATCTAATTATATTAAGACCTCCACAGGCTTTTTTGATTATTTGTTGGATATGATTTTCAAATTTTAACTTATTGTCGAGATATATCCCCAAAAACTTTTGTTCCGAAACCCAATTGAGACTGTTGTTGTGAATTTTAACATTAAATAAACTTCTTGGATCTGATTTAGAGAAAATCATGGCTGTACTTTTTTCCAAACTAATCAATAACTTTAATTTTCTAGTATAATAATTATATACTTGTTCTAATGCCTTATTCAATATATTTACAGCAATATTTACATCCTTATGACTACTATACACAACAATATCATCTGCATATTGTAGAAATTTAACATTACAACTTATAAGATATTTACACAGCTGACTTGTGTATATGCTATACAGCAATGGCGAGATAGTGGCACCTTGCATTGTGCCTTTATATATATGTCTAGGTCCATGTAAAATGTTATTAAATTTGACATACATTGTTCTTTTAAATAAGAATTTAAAAATCCATTCACAGACTTTTCCGGGGACACCTATATCTATCAAGACTTCAGCAAGGATAGTTGGATCAACATTATCGAATGCCCCCTGGACATCAAGAAAGGCACAAACAGTGGAAGAAAATGACTGAAATGAATCTTTAATATCCCTTAATAATGCGACAAAGCTTTCTACACAACTTTTACCTTTACGAAAGCCATACTGCTCCTTTGGTAAGATATTATTTGATTCAACATACCAGTCTAGTCTCACCTTAAGCATGTATTCGAATATTTTACCAACACAAGATGACAAAGATATAGGTCTATATGAGTTATAGTCACTTTCCGGTTTTTCCGGTTTGAGGATTGGTATAATACATTGTGTTTTCCATGAGTTTGGTATTAGATTGTTTGTCCATAATAAATTATAAATATCTAATAAAATTTTTTGGACATCTTTATGCATGTAACCTAATATTTTGTAAGGGATATTGTCTAAGCCTGGAGTAGTGTCTTTTCTAGATTTCAAAGCAAATTGAAATTCTTGCCACGTAAAAGTATTACTCAAAAATATGCTACTAGAATTGCCTTCTTGGGCAAAATATGAATTTAATAAATTTGTGTCTATATATTTTTCAGGTGGATCATCGGGTGCATACTTATCAAGAAAAGATGGAATCCATTCACTGTTTTTTGGTCTACTAACAGAAGAAGCTCTTTTAAATCTGCGGATATAATTCCAGATGACAGTAACAGGTGTTTGTCTGTTGAATGATTCACAAAGGCTTCTCCAACCATTCTTTTTCTTTTCCTTTAATATTTTTTTTTTAATGGCATCTATTTTTTTATATTCAATGAAATTTTCTACAGATGGATGTGTTCTATAAAAATTTAGTGCAGCTTTGCTTTTTTTAACTGCTTCTAAGCATTCATTATCCCACCAAGGAACTGGTTTTTTCCTAATGGTTGGGGAAGTTATATTTAGTTTTGGAATACATGATTCTTTAACTGTATTTAATGTAACACAAAATTTATCATAAGTAGATAAAGGTTCATTGTAATCAATAGAAAATGACCTGAATGCCTTTTCTGTTTCAGATGCAAAGAGTTTCCAATCTGCCTTGTCATACAGAAATCTTTCTATTGGTTGACCCACTTCAAAATCTTGTGGTTGGAGTTCAATAAACGTGAAAGTGGGATAATGATAGCTGCCCATTGGATCATCACTAACGCTCCAATGGCATAGAGGAGCGATTTGTGGGCTAACACATGTAATGTCAATTGAAGATTGGCTATTACGTAAACTACCTACTGTTGTTGGAGCTCCTGAGTTCAGGATACATAGGTCACATTCATCTACTAAATCATAAACATCTGTACCTCGAGGCTTGGTTTGAAGACATCCAAAAGCAACATGATGAGCATTTAAATCTCCAGATAGTATTATCGGTTTTGGTAAACTATTAATAATTTGTTTAAGTTGTCTTGATTTGAACCGGCCTGGTCTTGGTGGACTGTAAGTACATAAGATAGACAAATTACCAATATCAGTTTTAAGAACTATAGTTGCAGATTGTAAATCCTCATAAAAAGGTAGATTTACAGTAGTGTATTTGAAATTATTCCTAATGAGTATGCCAACTCCACCTCGGCCATTAAGGCCATGTTGATAAATAAAATTATAACCTGTTATTTTGAAATTGTGGTTTTGTTTTAAATGTGTTTCATTTAACAAACATATATCAATGTCATTTTGGTCCAAGAAAGTAATAAGTAGAGGTTTTTTACTATTAAGACTTTCAACATTAAATTGGCATATTTTCAAAAAATTACTATCCATGTTTAAGGTTATTTAATAATACTTCCTTTATTACTGATGTTGTCATTTTTTTATTACTGTTACTTAAATTTACTAATGTTGCTACTAAAGACTTTAAAATATTGTCGCTTTTTATTATACCTTGTATTAATTCCTCATTAGTTATCTCATGTTTTTTGTGTGGTAGAGCCGGGAAATCAGTACTGTAATGTGCCAAACTGTAAGTGTGGTCAGTATTTTTAGTTATATTTGCGTATGCCATTTTATTTTGTTTTTCCAATATTTTCTTTTGCTTAATCGGACAATTTCTAGATATAGCAAGGTGTGGTCCACCACAGTTGGCACAATGCAGCGCCTGATCATCAGGGCACTGAGAATAATGGTGTTCCTTAGAACAAATCGAACATTTTTGGACACATTTACATATCTTAGCATGGTGATTAAATTTAAAGCACTTGTAGCATTGCAACAAGGGAGGGTTATATTCATATACTTTATAATTAAAAATATCTAATGACACAGATTGAGGTAATATATTTGAAAGAAATGTAACAGAAACCGTTTGAAACGGTTTTACTTTACCATTTACTTTTTTGGTAAACCTTCTCACTCCTATAATTTCATATGCTGAAGTTAGCTTTTTGAATAGTTCTTCATTACTAATCCTAGTGGGTACGTACCGTAGTACTCCAATTTTTTCGATGCTCCTAGCCGGGATGAAGGCTTTTAAATTATTCTTGAGATGGAAGGTTTCATTAAGCAAGTAATTATTGGCATAACTTGCCTGGGAGAACGCAATAGCTATTTTATTGGCTGCTACTCGTTTGATACCGGTTATTCCTTTAATTTCTTCTTTGAAGATGGATGTTAGTGTAAGTGGATTTTTGTTGCCGATATTGCTATCAGTTTGGGTGGATTCTGTATATACTATATACTCCTGAGAGTGCGACTTCTCAGGGAATAAGCGTCTGTAGCCGGGTTTGCTATACGGGATGTAAAATGACTCATCTAGAACATCCTTGTCGTCGTCAATATCAGGGCCTCGCGGCCTTTTTCTACCGGGTTTCCCAGGGGTTGTCCCCCCAGGATCCTCCATTTCGACGTCTATTATTGTACCGTTTTGAGTTGTTTTATTGTTAAAATTCCTTATAAAAACTATTTTAAATAATTAATTTCGCAAAAGTTGAAAAAATACGACTTCTCTTTTTAAAAAGCCCGCCAACTTTTTTTTTTTCGGTATGGGTACATTTTTTTTTTTTTTATTATTTTATTTTACGGGCCTGGATTCTAGTCCTTTTAGCCCAGTCCTTAAAATACATTTCATTGTTTTTAACACAATACACAGAGCATTACGAAATTAAAGTTTTTTTCCAACATTTTTTAGAAAGCTGTAAAGCGGTCCATATAAAATATTTTTCTGAAGTAAATCTTTCAAAGACAAGTTGTCTATGCTTAAATTATCACTGTCACTGTCATATTTGTCCGTTGTTATTTCAGTTTTCACTGATTTCACTACACATCAACAAGCGTGCTATATTATGCTTTCCACATCGAAGGACCAGATGATCAAGAGTCTCCTCTTCAACGCCGCAGTCACAAAGTGAGGTATTTACCATCTTCAATCTGTAGAGATGAGATTTAACTTGGCAGTGCCCAAATCTCATCCTGTTCATAGTAACTATAAATGATCTAGACATTCCTTTCAACTTATGGTACCACGGTTTGGCGGGCGGGACCTTTTGTATGTCGTAATACCATTTTCCTTTTTCAGATGACGTTTGGGTATAGTATGCCTTGAACAACTCTCCCAGGCAGTCTTTCATAGGAGCATGTATATCTGTATACGGTATGTGCTGTAGTTGACTGTGGTCTTCGTGTGGATCTCCTCTTGCTGCTGCATCAGCTTCTTCGTTGCCAGTAATTCCAGAGTGAGAAGGTACCCAAATGAATTTAACATTTTTACTATTATTATACATATGGTACAAAGTTTGCTTGATTTTGAATATCAAATAATTTGTATTAAACTTTAAAACCCTATTCTTAAGAGCAGTTAGAACACTAAGTGAATCAGTTAAAATCAAAAAATTGGTTTGATTAATTGAGGATATATACAATAATGCTCTATATATAGCATAACATTCAGCAGTAAATATACTACATTGATTTGCTAATTTTAAACATTTTTTAACTTTTTCCTGAGGATCATAGTAGGCTGATGTAACAATATTTAAGGTTTTTGAACCATCAGTATAAATTCTGTACTCATTATCTATAGTGTTGAGAAGATCATTTTGATTACTTATTTGTTGCTCACATATTGTTACATCATGCATGTAGGCATTATATTCAATATTATACATAGGCCAATGATTTTCTCTAAATATGTAATTTCCAAAATTTAAGTAAATGTTTATCATAATCCTTAAAAGTTCTGGCAATTTTCTAGAAATAATGTTAGAAACATTAGTATATGGACCCACATTCATACTATTTGATGGAACTATAGGAAGAATTCTATTTAAAAGATGATCATTTTTAGAGGCAAATACTTTTAGGCAAAATCGTTCTGCTATTTTTAACCTTATGATAGTTAGTGGAGGTATACATGCCTCGGCCTCCATAATATGTATAGGAGTAGAGCACATTGCACCTGTTATGACTCTAAGAGCTTTATTTTGAATAACATCCAATTTTCTTAATAAATTATAACTACAGTTATAATATGCTAAGGTGCTGTAATCAAAGTGACTACGAACTAAACTCTTGTATAGCATAGATAAAGTTTTAGGGTCAGATCCCCAGTGTACTCCTGCCAAAGATCTAATTATATTAAGACCTCCACAGGCTTTTTTGATTATTTGTTGGATATGATTTTCAAATTTTAACTTATTGTCGAGATATATCCCCAAAAACTTTTGTTCCGAAACCCAATTGAGACTGTTGTTGTGAATTTTAACATTAAATAAACTTCTTGGATCTGATTTAGAGAAAATCATGGCTGTACTTTTTTCCAAACTAATCCATAACTTTAATTTTCTAGTATAATAATTATATACTTGTTCTAATGCCTTATTCAATATATTTACAGCAATATTTACATCCTTATGACTACTATACACAACAATATCATCTGCATATTGTAGAAATTTAACATTACAACTTATAAGATATTTACACAGCTGACTTGTGTATATGCTATACAGCAATGGCGAGATAGTGGCACCTTGCATTGTGCCTTTATATATATGTCTAGGTCCATGTAAAATGTTATTAAATTTAACATACATTGTTCTTTTAAATAAGAATTTAAAAATCCATTCACAGACTTTTCCGGGGACACCTATATCTATCAAGACTTCAGCAAGGATAGTTGGATCAACATTATCAAATGCCCCCTGGACATCAAGAAAGGCACAAACAGTGGAAGAAAATGACTGAAATGAATCTTTAATATCCCTTAATAATGCGACAAAGCTTTCTACACAACTTTTACCTTTACGAAAGCCATACTGCTCCTTTGGTAAGATATTATTTGATTCAACATACCAGTCTAGTCTCACCTTAAGCATGTATTCGAATATTTTACCAACACAAGATGACAAAGATATAGGTCTATATGAGTTATAGTCACTTTCCGGTTTTTCCGGTTTGAGGATTGGTATAATACATTGTGTTTTCCATGAGTTTGGTATTAGATTGTTTGTCCATAATAAATTATAAATATCTAATAAAATTTTTTGGACATCTTTATGCATGTAACCTAATATTTTGTAAGGGATATCGTCTAAGCCTGGAGTAGTGTCTTTTCTAGATTTCAAAGCAAATTGAAATTCTTGCCACGTAAAAGTATTACTCAAAAATATGCTACTAGAATTGCCTTCTTGGGCAAAATATGAATTTAATAAATTTGTGTCTATATATTTTTCAGGTGGATCATCGGGTGCATACTTATCAAGAAAAGATGGAATCCATTCACTGTTTTTTGGTCTACTAACAGAAGAAGCTCTTTTAAATCTGCGGATATAATTCCAGATGACAGTAACAGGTGTTTGTCTGTTGAATGATTCACAAAGGCTTCTCCAACCATTCTTTTTCTTTTCCTTTAATAATTTTTTTTTAATGGCATCTATTTTTTTATATTCAATGAAATTTTCTACAGATGGATGTGTTCTATAAAAATTTAGTGCAGCTTTGCTTTTTTTAACTGCTTCTAAGCATTCATTATCCCACCAAGGAACTGGTTTTTTCCTAATGGTTGGGGAAGTTATATTTAGTTTTGGAATACATGATTCTTTTACTGTATTTAATGTAACACAAAATTTATCATAAGTAGATAAAGGTTCATTGTAATCAATAGAAAATGACCTGAATGCCTTTTCTGTTTCAGATGCAAAGAGTTTCCAATCTGCCTTGTCATACAGAAATCTTTCTATTGGTTGACCCACTTCAAAATCTTGTGGTTGGAGTTCAATAAACGTGAAAGTGGGATAATGATAGCTGCCCATTGGATCATCACTAACGCTCCAATGGCATAGAGGAGCGATTTGTGGGCTAACACAAGTAATGTCAATTGAAGATTGGCTATTACGTAAACTACCTACTGTTGTTGGAGCTCCTGAGTTCAGGATACATAGGTCACATTCATCTACTAAATCATAAACATCTGTACCTCGAGGCTTGGTTTGAAGACATCCAAAAGCAACATGATGAGCATTTAAATCTCCAGATAGTATTATCGGTTTTGGTAAACTATTAATAATTTGTTTAAGTTGTCTTGATTTGAACCGGCCTGGTCTTGGTGGACTGTAAGTACATAAGATAGACAAATTACCAATATCAGTTTTAAGAACTATAGTTGCAGATTGTAAATCCTCATAAAAAGGTAGATTTACAGTAGTGTATTTGAAATTATTCCTAATGAGTATGCCAACTCCACCTCGGCCATTAAGGCCATGTTGATAAATAAAATTATAACCTGTTATTTTGAAATTGTGGTTTTGTTTTAAATGTGTTTCATTTAACAAACATATATCAATGTCATTTTGGTCCAAGAAAGTAATAAGTAGAGGTTTTTTACTATTAAGACTTTCAACATTAAATTGGCATATTTTCAAAAAATTACTATCCATGTTTAAGGTTATTTAATAATACTTCCTTTATTACTGATGTTGTCATTTTTTTATTACTGTTACTTAAATTTACTAATGTTGCTACTAAAGACTTTAAAATATTGTCGCTTTTTATTATACCTTGTATTAATTCCTCATTAGTTATCTCATGTTTTTTGTGTGGTAGAGCCGGGAAATCAGTACTGTAATGTGCCAAACTGTAAGTGTGGTCAGTATTTTTAGTTATATTTGCGTATGCCATTTTATTTTGTTTTTCCAATATTTTCTTTTGCTTAATCGGACAATTTCTAGATATAGCAAGGTGTGGTCCACCACAGTTGGCACAATGCAGCGCCTGATCATCAGGGCACTGAGAATAATGGTGTTCCTTAGAACAAATCGAACATTTTTGGACACATTTACATATCTTAGCATGGTGATTAAATTTAAAGCACTTGTAGCATTGCAACAAAGGAGGGTTATATTCATATACTTTATAATTAAAAATATCTAATGACACAGATTGAGGTAATATATTTGAAAGAAATGTAACAGAAACCGTTTGAAACGGTTTTACTTTACCATTTACTTTTTTGGTAAACCTTCTCACTCCTATAATTTCATATGCTGAAGTTAGCTTTTTGAATAGTTCTTCATTACTAATCCTAGTGGGTACATACCGTAGTACTCCAATTTTTTCGATGCTCCTAGCCGGGATGAAGGCTTTTAAATTATTCTTGAGATGGAAGGTTTCATTAAGCAAGTAATTATTGGCATAACTTGCCTGGGAGAACGCAATAGCTATTTTATTGGCTGCTACTCGTTTGATACCGGTTATTCCTTTAATTTCTTCTTTGAAGATGGATGTTAGTGTAAGTGGATTTTTGTTGCCGATATTGCTATCAGTTTGGGTGGATTCTGTATATACTATATACTCCTGAGAGTGCGACTTCTCAGGGAATAAGCGTCTGTAGCCGGGTTTGCTATACGGGATGTAAAATGACTCATCTAGAACATCCTTGTCGTCGTCAATATCAGGGCCTCGCGGCCTTTTTCTACCGGGTTTCCCAGGGGTTGTCCCCCCAGGATCCTCCATTTCGACGTCTATTATTGTACCGTTTTGAGTTGTTTTATTGTTAAAATTCCTTATAAAAACTATTTTAAATAATTAATTTCGCAAAAGTTGAAAAAATACGACTTCTCTTTTTAAAAAGCCCGCCAACTTTTTTTTCGGTATGGGTACACAACTATCGGTAATACCAGGTAATACCATCAATAATTGCTACAAAACTGGGCAAAAGAATGTAAAACTTGATACATTTCAATTTGAAAAAGACACAATGATATTCCAACGAATAGAATAATAAAGTTATTATAACGATGTTTTAGTTAAAACTCACGGAAGAAATAGCCCTATTTATCGTTATTCACACCAAATGTCACAGGAATTATAAATTTTCGTTTTGACAACATCTTACCTGCACTTTTGTTCGATAACGGATATTTAATGGCGAATATATACCAATAATGAACATCAAAAACCCAAATAACACAATTTGGGAAAAAAAAACCACACCAACAATAAAAAGTAGAAGAAGTTTCAAAGTAACATGGCCGCCAAAACTTTTTCAGTTGTCAGCATGGACGGTTGTCAGTTTGACAAGTTTTTATTATGTCACCGTGTTCCTAAACTATTACCAGTATACTGGCTTAATCGCTTAGGCCAATGATCGCTTAGGTTTAAGATATTTTTATTTATGTCATGTTTATGTCACAGTTGACAGTACACTAATATGTAGTCACTAGTCAGTGATGCCAACCTGCAGATAATTTCAGATCAGTGGCGACTGGGGAACCAATAGAAAATCTAGAAGTGTCTACCGTCGCGCCGTCTGGTGGAGATTTAAAAAAGAAAACAACCCATTAGAGAAAAATTTGTGGCTTATGTCACTTTTTATAAAAAAATCAATAAAAATGTGACTTCTGTGTGAAATAAAGTATTTTAAATATATTTCGCGGGAATGGTATTGCAAAATAAATAGATGTGCATATAAATTTATGTAGTAATAGTATGAAATTAGCTAATTAAGGTCGATTGTTTTTTTGTATGGGAAACGAACCACCTTAGGCTGCAAAAACTTTACTCCCAAAAATATCCCCAAAAAATTGTAGAACCTTAAAACCCACAATATTTATTTTTTCTTTATAAAAAATATAATTTTAATTTTTTGATTTGGCAACTCCACTCAGAAATGTCAAAATATTCAAATTTATTCTTGGTAACGGCAGTTATTTGTTTTGCTCGAAAACAAAATTTATAACCGTGTAAATGATTAGAAATACATTTTAATTTATAAAATGTTGGATCCCAATAGATTTTCGGGGAACGATGTGTCTGGGAGGGATATTCCGTCCTTTATCGAACCGCGACCTCCCTTGATACTCAACCCGTTCATGAGACCGAGGCCGAATAAAGGAACAAACTTATTGGAACTGTTCGAAGAAGACTCAGAATGTGAAGAGCCAGAGCTAGTGCAAGTGTACTTACGACTAAAACCGTGCAATACTAGGTCTAACCTATACGAAGTTCGATCAGAAAGATGTCTCATAACTTCTTTGGATACGACGACGGCTGGTCATGGAAGACGAACGCAGCACAATGTGTCCAAAATGTACACATTCTCACACATATTCAAACCAGATTGCCCACAGAAAGTTAGTATGAATATCTACTTTGCAAGATTCTATGATTTCTCATTGACTAGTTTCTATTTAGAAGACCAATGTTTACTTCTATATTTAGAAACTTTAACTATGTAGTCAAGGTGTCCAATTTGTAATTCAAATACTTGCTTTTATAAAGTAAGTCGGTCATTCTGCTTATGTACAGTGTTTTGTTCGTTTCTGATATACTAAAAATGGCTTGCACGGGCAAAACATTTAAGTACAAACTATTCTTATAAAAGTGTAGTTCATTTTATTAGTAAGGGTAAATAAATGTTTCAGGAAATATTTGAACATGTTGTGAAAGACAATCTCAAGAAACTACCAGAAGGTCACAGCTTTACGCTCCTAACTTACGGAGCCTCAGGTTCAGGGAAGACCTACACGCTGATGGGCACAGTGGCTTCACCGGGTCTGGTACCCAGGTCGCTGGAGTATGTGTTCAACATTGTGGAAGCGGCACAAACACCAAAATACAAACCATCGGAAACTGGTGCTGATGTGCTGAGTAAGGCTGAACAAGTTTTTGAGCTGCAGGTAATAATAATTGTGAAGTATTCATAAAAATGCATACTTTGTCCTAAGGCTACTTGCCTCTTTCACTTATGTATGAAAGTATTGCAACATAAATGGTTTGTGGTAACAGTAAAAATATAAAGGTGCTCCCTCACCAGGAGCATTCGCGTGTAATGTAACATTATAGATTTGTCTTTGAGCATTCCATAGCAATAAATAAAAATAAATAAAAATGATTGCTTGTAGACCAGATTGCCCTATTCAGAGTCACTGGGTGGAGGTAGCACTGGGCCTAAAATAAACATTATATTGTACCTACTCTTAAATACTAACAATACTAACATAGGTTAAGTCATAGATTGTTACTAATACATTTACTTACTAATATTTTTATGGGTTGAAGCCTGAAATAAACATATTTTATTTTTTATTTTTATTTATAGCTAGTTGACTTCACTGTCACGTAGCGACTTTGTAACGTTACATTACAAGCAAATGCTCCCGTTGAGGGAGCACCTTAAAACAATATTAATTTCTGTTATAGCTAAATAATATTATAGTGACTTGGTTGAGCTTAATAGTTTTATTAACATAGCTTTTAAATAGCATATGCTATTTAAAAGCTATGTTAATGCAGAGTAAGAAGGACTAAAAATAATCACCTATGTTATATTTTTCAGTGGGTCAAAGGATTGCGTCAAGTTTCGGCACCTCTCAGAGACAAATACAGACGTATGAGTGCCAGCTTACATACCACTATGTCAAGTAGTCATATAGACCTCACCAATAGATCCACACACTATGTTTGGGTATGTTTTGTTTTTTTTTTTATGAAATAAGGGTGCAAACGAGCAAACGGGTCACCTGATGGAAAGCAACTTCCGTCGCCCATGGACACTCGCAGCATCAGAAGAGCTGCAGGTGCGTTGCCGGCCTTTTAAGAGGGAATAGGGTAATAGGGGAGGGTAGGGATGGAAAGAGAAGGGAATAGGGGAGGGAAAGGAAGGGAATAGGGTAGGGGATTGGGCCTCCGGTAAACTCACTGACTCGGCGAAACACAGCGCAAGCGCTGTTTCACGCCGGTTTTCTGTGAGAACGTGGTATTTCTCCGGTCGAGCCGGCCCATTCGTGCCGAAGCATGGCTCTCCCACGTATAAATATGATTTGATAATTATTTTTTTTTAATATTTTTAATCTAAATTTGTTTATATTTAATCCTTAGGAACTTTAGTAATAAAAATAGAATATTTTGTATCTTATCCATCTTGTTTATTATCTCCCTTATGCGCAACTGTGGTGTTTTAGTCAATATTATGATTTTAAAATCTGTTCTTCAGGTTTCTTTCATTGAGATCTACAATGAAGGCATCTATGATCTGCTAGTTCCATGTGACAGAAGAGCAGGCTCCAAATTGGCGATCCGTGAGGACTCCAGTGGCAATGTTTATGTCAAGGTAATATCTGTGTAACTAATAACACTTCCCTTTTGCCAAAGAAAAATGCATGTTGTGGATACAACGATGATGATGGCGGTGAATATTTAGAAAGTTAAGTAGCGTATTTACAAGATATTGTTAGAATGAAATCGCCTCATGTATGGTCTCTTTGACTATTATGTTTATCTATACTAATATTATAAAGCGGAAGAGTTTGTTTGTTTGAACGCGCTAATATCAGGAACTACTGGTCCGATTTGAAAAATTCTTTCAGTGTTAGATAGCCCATTTATCGAGGAAGGCTATAGGCTATATTTTATTACGCTTAGACTAATAGGAGCGAAGAAATAGAGGAAAATGTGGAAAAAACGGGGGGAAATCATTTGAAATGGCTTATTTGAACGCGCTAATCTCAGGAACTACTGGTTCTATTTGAAAACTTCTTTTAGTGTTAGATAGCCCATTTATCGAGGAAGGCTATAGGCTATATTTTATCACGCTAAGACTAATAGGAGCGAAGAAATAGAGGAAAATGTGAAAAAAACGGGGGAAATTATTTGAAAGGGCTTATCTCACGAACTACTGAAGCAATTTTTCTGTTATTTGGCACATTTAAGAAGTAGACCATGTGAAGGATCATAGGCTATTTTTCATGGACTAATTTATCTGTAAAATATCTAATTTACGCAGGCGAAGCCGCGCGGAACGTCTAGATAGTTATAATAGGTATATTGTGTTCTCTAAAGATTTGTAAAGACTAAGCTGTTTCTCTTAAAAGTAATAAAGTAATTGTCTTATGTTTCCAATGCATCCTCAGAACAATGAGTAAGGATAGTTAGGAACAGATGTTTGGCTAAGAAACTAGCATGGGAATGGAATTTAGAAAGCCAGCACATGCTTGGTATACTGTCTACGATAGATTTATTTATTTGATTATGTGGTTTAGAATATGTGTAAACTACAAATAAATAAAATCTATGCTGTCGTATATGGGACACCTTTGGGGGTTAGATACGAATATGGTTAAGTGTGTAGTAGTATATAACTATGGGTTTTGAGCACAGACATAGATCAAGATAGAAACCGCATGTGTATGTACTTCTCGTGCCATATCGCGTTCCCAAACGACGAGCAATGCTCGTCTTTCGAAAGTCTTTTCTTTAGTCTGCTATCGGAATCGGATGTCAATCGGAATTTTAAAAATGCCTAAATGCCTTAAAGTGCCGTATTGAGCTGTAGGAATTCAAATAGAAACGTTGGCCTTGATAATGGACACGTTTCTTATCATCGGTACGTCACAGTACCGATGGAGTTTTGGAGGGAACACAAAATAGCACGTTTCTGGATATTGCATCACTTTCCTACACTTGTGCATGGTAACAAATATCTAATGGTTAATATCCTACCAATATTACACATTAAAAACCCAATTAACAAAATTTTAGGAAAATAATACAAAAACACAACATCACTCTTTCACATTCCCGGCAAAACTCCTTCAGCTATGTTATATTGTATGGTTTCATGTAACTCTCCTCTGGACTTTTTTTACTGTATTTATTATCAAAATTTTTAGGGTGCAACACAAGCATTTGTGAAGTCGGGAGAGGAGGCTTATGATGTGATGGTGGCCGGCAAGCACAATCTACAGGTAGCTGCCACCGGAGTCCACGCCCAGTCCTCCAGATCACACTGTATATTCACCATCACCATGCTGACAGAAATTGGTGAGTTTGAAACTATAAAAGTCAGTTTAACTGTCTGTGTGTGTGTAAGGGTCTCCGCAGGTATACAATTACAAGTTGGCCGACTATTGTACAACTAAATTGCGTAGTATCACAATTTAATTGGACAACTTTTTAACTGTAGGTAATCGGAAAGGAATCGCGGTTCTTATAAGATTGGTGTCCAATTATTTAGTTGTACAATATAGTTGGAAAAATGTGCGAGCTCTCATAAGTCGCTATAGCTATTGGTATATTATGCGATTTAGTTGGTCAACTTAAAATTGTAAGTCTGCGGTCGCTCTTGTCGTGTTAAAAGTACCGTATGTGATGAGTGCCTTTGAGACAGAAATATAGAGTGTTTATCACAGACATAGATCAAGATAGATACCGCATGTGTATGCACTTCGCGTGCCATATCGCGTTCCCAAACGACGAGCAATGCTCGTCTTTCGAAAGTCTGTTCTTTAGTCTGCTATCGCAATCGCACGTCAATCGGAATTTTAAAAATGCCTAAACGCCTAAAAGTGCCGTATTGAGCTGTAGAAATTCAAATAGAAACGTTGGCCTTGATAATGGACACGTTTCTTATCATCGGTACGTCACAGTGGTAGGAAAAAAGTGACACGCTCGTTTTCATACAAAAGGAGCGACATGCGGTATCTATCTTGATCTATGACTGTGGTGTTTATTAATCCCTGACAAAAACAGAGTGATGTTATAATTTTTATGTGTCTGCCTTTCTGCCAATTTTGATCTAATATAGTTCTTTTGTTTGCCATAATTAAGAGTATTCTTTGCCATAGTTCATCATCATCATCTCACAACTGGAAAATTTCGTTTTTTTTTTATATATTTTTCCGTCAGACGGTGCTGTCCGCAGCGCGTGCGTCCGTCTCTGCGATCTAGCGGGGTGTGAGCGTGCGGCGCGCACTCGTAATACCGGGGCTCGCATGCAAGAGTCCCGCGCTATCAACTCCTCGCTCCACGTGCTTGAGCGGTGCTTACACACATTGCGACGACGACAGGCGGGCAGGCGAGCGCTGGTGCCATACAGGTATGAGGTTTTATTGATAACGAGAAAATGCATCACCGTTGATAGCAAGCACATATGGATACACAGGAGACCCGCGCTATCAAGAATCAACTCCTCGCTCCACGTGCTTGAGCGGTGCTTACACACGCTGCGACGACGACAGGCGGGGAGACGTGCGTTGGTGCCGTACAGGTATGAGTTTTATTAGGAAAATGAGCAGATGAGCTGTCAGGTCAATCACTATTATGCTAAGTACTCACATACGGTTTTACTCGATCGAGCAATCACGTAAGAGTAAAAACCACGGCTCGGGCTTTCGTCCACACATTCAGCATTACTCGATATTTTTACTCCAAATCGAGTAAAAATTATCGTGTGGACCGCAAAACACACACGCTTGAGTATGGCTTGAGTAAAGCTCGACGGCTCGCGTCGAGTAAGTTCGAAGAAAATTAGGTTTATTTAATTCCATCGAGACGGCTCGATGGAAATAAATAAATGTAGGTTTTGCGGTCCACACGGTAATTTTTACTCGGTTTGGAGTAAAACTATAGAGTAAAACCGTATGTGAGAACTAATAACCATCCTTGCGCAACGCCGGCTTTGTTATCATGTATCTTGCGACTGCAATGCAACAAACTTTTGACGCTCAATTATTTTAGTATCTGGTAAATATTATATTAGTATCTGGTCTTTATCACATGTGTGTACCAAACTGATATTCTACAATTTCAATAAAAAAAATATCAGTTCCTACTTGTCCAAATCTACACCCGCATATGGGCTGACAATCACACCCATTTGGCAAAGCACAACATAAGTAAATCATGCAAAAATCATGCAAGGTTATGGTTGAATTTCTTCCATTGCCCTTTTTCTTTTAGAAATTTTCTAGGCCCTAGCTCTGAGGAGTTAAAATATTTTTGACGATAATCTGGCCGGCAATATGAGGCTGGCGTATATGCCAAGTGCATTTATAAGCCTCGTCAAGATTAAAAAAAACTGGCGGGCACTCTCTTATTAAGTCAACCCCCGATTCTTTGGAGCTAACGTGCTATATTTTGCTCCGTTATATGTCCATAGATTTTAACAAATCCATATATCCAGGGAATCCAAGCTAACTCGTCTCCTGGGCGCGGGGCTCTCTGGCGCCAAGGGTGAGGCGGTCAGCATGGTAGTGACTCTCAACCCGGCTCCGGAGTACGCACATGAAACCCGCCATGTGCTGCAGCTCGCGGCCGTGGCTAAGGACATACGTGAGTATCCAAAATGCTTACGTTATATGTGAGTTGTGACTATTACTATCAAATAACTTGATTCATAGACAGATGCCGAAGTGGCTAAGGACATACATGAGTATCCATCGCGGGTATCTTGGAAAATCGTAGTGATTCTTACGTTGTATGTGACGATTACTACCAAAAAACTTGATTCATAGGCAGATGCCGAACTTACATTATTTGGTTTAATACTTTTATTTAAGAGTAGCAACAATACATAAAAATAACTTGTAACACAGGATCATAAAAATTAAAAAGAGGCAGATTGATCAATTCATTAATACTCGGAGAATTTATATAGTATGGTATACTTGCATGCACCCTAGTGGTATGAGCAATCTACCGACCCCAAGATATATATATCTTAGGGCTAGGGTGTAATAGCATAAAACTGTTCGTTTACCTACAGTTAACCATATCCTAAAATGACAGATGTAATCTGTTAATACGATTAAATTTAATAAAACCAATTAAATCAGTGTGTAAACAAATTAATGATAACACCTGTATGTGAAGGGTCGATGTTTACGACAAAACCGGTCCAGTCGCAGTCCGCAGTTCACAGCTGACACAATATTGTGATAAGTGATGTATTTTATCAAATTAAATTATAATAATGTTTTAAAAAAGTACCTTATATTTAGTTTGTACTACACTATTTTTGTTATCAGCTGTTCTTCCCCGTGAAGGATGAATTAACTTTAGTTAATAGATTATTGTATAAGTCTCTCTGTTTATTACTTATTAGATTATAGTGATAATGTTGTTTGCGCGTGGTGAACTTTCTAAGCTGTACCAGACAAACCTTGCAGGTTTATGGTGCACCCTCAAGTAGACATAAGTTATAATTGTATTACTTAAATAAATAAATAAATAAATAAAATATATTAATTCAATATTAGTCGTGACATGTTGGCTGGGTTTTACATAAGTCAGTCCATTGTCTGCAACCCGTGCGCTATTTGCAATTGAAGCGCGAGGTGAAGAACAGAATTATCCCCAAGCTTCATTTTCTTCCAGTATAGTGCATGTTTTAATTAGATCACAAAACTGCCGCTCTCCTAAACTATGCATTCAACTCGTGCGTCTATATGTGCTAGAATCCCAAGATGGTTACGCGATCGATAACTAAAGTTAGTCAGAGTAAACAGAACTAAGACTGCATGCACATTAAGTCACGAGTAGTGCGGCAGCCGCGTGACTTAATGTGAACGCAGCCTAACGAGTAGGCCGACTCAGAAGAAATCTCGAAAATACGTTTGACGTAGTATGTCATATCGTGATATCGGCCGGCACGCGCCGTATTAATTCGTTTCTCAGCATTGTGGAACATGTCGAAAGTGGTACTCGCGCCCAACTCGCGTAGATTCGCCCGTTTGTTGAAAGTCGAGGTATTCCGTACTTCTATCTACTCTGGTTCTTTATGGTAAAAATTCAATAAACTAGGTTTAACTTAATAAATTAATGGTCTCAACAAATAGACATGTTCTGTTACAGAGGTGAACAACACAATATCGGAGTATCCCAGCAGCCTGGAGACGACACAGGACAGCACGCTGTGCCCCAGCGCTGAGGTGATGAAGCTGAGAGCTGACAATGAGAGACTGCGGTTTGAGTTGGCCAGGTAAGATATTATAATATTTGTTACTAGATGGCGCTCGCAACCACATGCGCCAAAATTCTTTTATCGCGCAGTAACCGTACACTTTTCCGGGAAAGAAAGTATCCTATAACGTTTCCCGGGACTTAAAGCATCTCGATACCAAATTTACAGGTAAACTGACAGACAGACAGACACACTTTCGCATTAATAATATTAGTATGGATATTTTACGTAAGTTTTGTGATAATGAACTCTACTTTGTTTACAGAATGACACTACTTTGTTTGATCACTTATTCTAAGATTTCTAAGTACTTGCGCACCGAAAGATTTCATTTCTAGTTTTGAAATTAATTAAAAAATCAATGGTAGCTTCTTTTTTTTGGGTCGTGTAGATGTCGCAGCCGACTGGTTAAAATAGCCGTTCAATCAAACAGCTAGCCCTTTGACTGAACAACGCCATTCAATCACACGGCTATACGTCGTTTAGCCGACTAGTTAATTGCAACGTTCAACACTACAGCTAGACGACGCTTAGCTAACTGGTTAAATGGCAAATTTACTGAGGTGACAATTAGTTCAATGTTATTATTACACAAGCATAATGATAACAAGCAGAATAAATTGTATTCTAACTCATTTTGAACACAATTGCAATAAATACCTTGGTGATGCATTTCATAATCCCGTAATTTCTCCTCGAATATTTGTTTAAATTTTGATTTACTCTTATGTGCCCCCATAATTACTGTCTCTTTAATAGCACTTGTAATGTATATTTACGAAAATATCTTAATAAAACCACAAAACACCGGCTAGTTGACGCCATATTATAAACAAAACGCACCTAGCGCCGCAGTGGTGAGCGCTGAACTAATTCAATTATACGGCGGCTTTTGAATCGGCTGTAGTGTTGAACGTTTGGAGCGACTAAAAGATTTAATTAAAAAGTTAGACGTGTGATTGAATGGCGTTGTTAAGTAAAATGGCTATCTGTTTGATTTAACGGCTATTTTAACCAGTTGGCTGCGACATAGACAATAATAGACCACACTTTAAATGTGTAATGGGCTACTTGAAGCGAAAAATAATATTTTCAAATCGACTTTATTTATCAATCATAAGCTTTTATTTGATGATAAGGGTGAAATACGGTTTCCTAGGCCAAGTTCTACTAGAAATATGCATTTGTTCAATGAAATTGAATATAGGTCAAGTAGCCTATTGCTAAAATAATTGCTGTTAATAAATTGCAAAAGAATAAAGTAATATAACAACGCATATTTAATGCACATGCAAATATGCCAATCTATATAATGTGTCAATTGCAGGACGGAAGCGTGGTACAAGGAAGAGCTGGCGCGTGTGGAGTCGCAGCCGTCAGCCGGCGTCGACACGTGGGCGCTCGTGGAGGAGGCCAAACTGATCACCAAACAGTACTACGAGGATCGCATACTCAATCTGAGGAGACAGGTTTGTTATTGAAAACTAAATTAAAAAAACGTTGGAATTAAATAAAGACGATAGTGAAAGAACACAACAATGGCGAAGGGTGAATATTTTCGGAAGGGAAGCCGGAGTATAAAATCTACTACTACTACTACTTACCAAAATGCTCAGCACTGGTGTGTATGTCCGAGTTTCAAGTTTGCTTAACATGTTTTTTGTTTTTTATACGCTTTAAGAACGAAGTTTACTTCGGACAGCAAATAATAATAATCTGTGAGTGAACAGTCTATTTCATTTCTGTTATAACGAACGAACGACTATACGATGACGTCAGTATAACACACAATCCAAAATAATTTATATCACCACACTTTAACACCAAAACAAATAAAATTCGACAAAACAAAACAAACAAGTTGTTTAAAATTCGCACTATCCGCGATAAATGTCAAACTTAAAAACCAGTAAAATAAAAATGTATTACGCGCGTGTCTAGATTTAATACCGCTAAAGTCATTCTTAATAAAGTCGTATTACAAAAAATCCTACCAAATAAAATGTATGACGCGCCAGCAAAACTATGATGCCGCTACAGTCATTCTTAATTCGAAGCATAACAATTTTACTTCATGATCATGACTGATCTTTCTCGCTTGCACCTGTGCGTTGCTAATTAACCTTTCTCTGTAATAAGCCGTAAGGGATCGAGTTATTTCCGAGTATATTCGCGCGTGCTAGAACGAGCCAGAACATGACGATCAGTTAACGGGAATGAAAAGGACAGATACTTTGTATGAAATATTGTTGTATGAAGAAGTAACTCGTAATTTATGCTGCATTGCCTATTTTTTGTAGGCGCTTAGTAAATTCAAACTATTTAAATTTTCAAGTAAATGAAAAATTTATTGCTTATAAAATTTTGTAGGCAATTAGGTAATTCAAAGTTTTTTAAGTATGTATGTAAAATATTTATTAAATAAAAATGTCGTTGGCCCAAGGGAAGCCGACGGGAATCGGGTTATATGGACACTTCGCCACTGGAACACAATAATTAACATTTTAAAACATACGGATTACGAACAATCACTTATTTTTCCCATATAATTTGAGCAAACCTTGTAACTTATATACCTGGCTAATATATCCATCTCTGGGAAAAAACGGCAATTTTTTTACTGTTACTTACCTTGTTCTTCCACTCACGTCTTCAAAATATATCCTCCAGTGCAAAAAATGTCCATGTCTGTCCCGTAGGGCGAACTGAGCAGCCTCTCAAATCGCCAACTCCCTGAGCCTCGGTGGTCAAATTTGACCCATTCAAGCAAGAGGGCGCCAAAATCTGATCTCGCTCTCAAACTTTCCTCGGCCTGCACTGGTGATCCAAAACTTCTTTTCTGATCAATTCTCAATTTTCAGAATGAAGAATTAGCAGAGGAGCAAGAGGCAAAAGTGAGTATTATAAAATTTTTATATAATTATTTTTTATACGTAGTCAGGCCTGTCCCACTCGCGCGTGTAGGTATCGAACTGTAAGTCCACTCTTGGGGGGCAAATCACCAGGGACTCACAAGCGAGCGGTGACGCACGTGAAAGATTTTTTCGTCGCATATATCTACGTACTGATTTAACCGCTGTGACAGAATCGTTATTAATCTGATAAATGTGAACAATTAAAAAGAGGTCAAAGAAATATTTCAATAAGGTAACTTAAGACATTAAAATACAAAAAAAAAAGAAAAAATACACAAACAGCAAATAAACCAATTTCATACAAACAAACCACATACTACACTTTTTTGTTATTTCATTTGTTTATTATTATATTATATTTCACATTGTTATTTCCAGGAATCTGAGCTTCTTATGAAAATAACTGTTTTGGAGGTAATTATTGAACTTTTTATGGGCCAGCCAATACACTTTAATGATTAAACAACATATAGTTGTTGTACGTGCTTGGATCAACATTGGTTTATATTTTATTTTTTCTTCTAGGAAATGCTGTCTGCTGAGAAGTTAGCCAGAGCGAGAGCCGAAGAAGAAGTAGTACATTTACGAGCCTGTATAGAAGAGAGAGATGGTAATATATTATTATCTCTGACTTTTATATTTCAAGTCTTCTAAAAGTACTTTTTATGTCTTACTTTTATTGCTCTTGTTGCAGAGAAACATAGTGAAAATGAAGATGATGAAGATGTTCTGTCTCTAGACGATGACGATGGTAATAGTGACAGTGAAACAGATCCGCTCAACGAATCTTTAGAACCTACGTTTAAAAAAGAAGAACTCAACAGATCTAAACTTATTAGACAGAGCATACCTCCACAGAACAAAAGTGTTGACAGCGGCAAATCATTAGATGAGTCCAATGAAAGTAACGAAAGTATTATAGAAAAATTATCTGATACTTTAAAAGATGAGGAGATCTGCAATGACAGTGCGGTTGATAGTACTTACGCAACTGGCACTGAAACTAGCGACAGTACTAGTAACGTTGATAGACATGGAGAAACATATTTCGAAAGAACACATAATGTTATAAATATGATAGATAAAGCATTAAATGAAGGAAAGGGCCATAAAACACAAAATACAATAGATATGCTGTTAGAAGAAGACAAAGAAAGACAGAACAAAACTAACGAAATAATTATCAATAAAACGTCGTCGCTTAGCAGATCAACCCACTGTGTAATAAAAGATAATAGCCTATATGAAAGTAGTGACGAAGTTAACACTGATGAAATTAATAAATTAAACAAAGATAATTCTACTAACGTCCAAAATGTTACAGCAGATATAAAAAATGATGATAACTTTAAAGTCCCTGATAAACAGAACAATACTAAGGAAATTATTAGCAATAAAACGTCGTCGCTTAGCAGATCAACCTACTGTGTAATAAAAGATAATAGCCTGTATGAAAGTAGTGCTGAAGTTAACGCTGATGAAATTAATAAATTAAACAAAGATAATTCTACTAATGTCCAAAATGTTACAGCAGATATAAAAAATGATGATAACTTTAAAGTCCCTGATAAACCGTTTGTCTATTCAATACTCAAATCGCTTAAGAAACCGATAGAAAGTAACAATTCACTGGCTCAATTTGAATCCTTAGAAAAGGCAACAAAAGACTGTGATAATGCAAAACAAGATTTGAATGTTAATTTCGATAACATAAAACTTCTAAAAGAAAGAAAACATTTCTTCTATGATGGTGAAGATAAAACCAATAATCCACCATCATCGAAATCTGAAGATAGTCTAGAAGGCAAGAAATCATTTTTTGGCGAAAATGAAGATAGAGTAAAATCTATTGTTACAGAAATAAGAGATGACTACCGCTCATCATCCATTTTAAGGGACGAATGCATTAAAGATTTCGAGCCGCAAAAAATAAAGCAATTACTAGGCGAAAATATTATAAACCCAATAGAGCCACCTACGTCACTTAAAAAGAGCTATTTTTCGAACAAGAAACACGAATCACTCGACGTATTTGATTCTCCAAAAGTGCATTTGGAGGAAGAATTACCCAGTATAGACGATATCCGTAAATCAATAGCTAAAGTCAATATAGCAAATAAGAACAACAATCACAAAAACCATATTGAATCAGAAAAAGGTCGAAAAGACAGTAACGAAGATGTTGATATAAAATATACAAAACCGATTGATCATAGTAAAGATTATAAATCGCCAAGTAAAATTTATGGCAAAGAAAAAAGTATGATAGAAAAAACTATGTGTAAAATTAAAGTCTCTAAGACTTATGAAATTGAATTTAATAAAGCTATAGATGAATTAAACAGTAAAAATGAAGAATGTAAGAACAAAGAAAACAATGATATAAATATAAGTAACAAAAATGAACTGAGCAAAGATTCAGAGATGAACGACTTGGAAGTAGCAAAGACAGAAGAGTTAACAGAAACTTTAAATGAGAACAAAGTCTTTGAATTTTCTGGTGCTAAAAGTGATAATGATAAACATAAGAAACTCAAGAAAGTTAATAAGGTTAAGACCATACTGCAAGTTGATAATTCGGTAGATGAATTAGAGAAAACTACTAATATAAAAAGCTTAGAAACGAGTGGTGTTAAAATAGATAATACTCTAGAAGAATTTGAAAATATTTATAAAGAAATAACTATTCCTCGCGCAACGGAATTTGACATGCTGGTCAGTCATAATGAAACGCAAATCAATGAAGCTAATGATGTACAGGAAAGTGAACATGAAAATACAAAATATAATCTGCGAAACAAATCCAAAACAGAAAGAAAACCTAGAAGGACCAGAGCTAAATGTTTAGAGGAAGAGGTATTGATGGAAAGTGTGTCTAAATGCGAAAGCTCTGCTAAACCAGTGAGACGAAATTTACGACTGCGAAGAAAGAAAACTGACGATGATTCAATGGAACTCGATAAAGGGGAAAAATTGAAAGATATCGTGAACTTGCAAAGTGAATTTTCTGATATTACAATGGACAAGCCCGCCCCAGCGAAGGTAGTAAAAGATATCCCGTCTCCTGAAAAACAAGAAGAGGAGAATGTGCCTCCAGCTTTAGGGATACAAAGCTGTCCGTCCAAACTGTAAGTAATACCAGGCCTGTCCCACTCGCGCGTGTAGGTATCGAAATGTAAGTACCCCTTTAAAGGGGCAGATCACTAGGGACTCACAAGCGAGCGGTGACGCACGCGCAAGATTTTTTCGTCGCATATATCTTCATACTGATTTAACAGCTGTGACAGAATCGTTATTAATCTGATAAATATGAACAATTGAAAAAAGGTCAAAGAAATATTTCAATAAGGTAATTTAAGACATTAAAATACAAAAAAAAAAGAAAAAAATACACAAACAGCAAATAAACCAATTTCTTACAAACAAACCACATACTACACAGAAATAAACACAAGTTACTATGTTTAAGTTGTAAACAATTCCTGACCAGCTCCTGCACTATAATCGAATATAAAACTATTATAAAATATAGGTTGGGTTACTAAAATTTGATTATTACTATAAAAAAGTTTGCTATTAGTAGCTATAGTAATTAAAAGAAGATTATTTTATTTTCTAAAAGGTGACAATCTTGATTTCGTCAGAAAGGGTACCTCTTACGCGATAGAAAGAGAGCGCACATGTAGGTAAATATAATTGTAGGCACCTAGCACTGCGCGGTCGGAATTTGAACTTTATAGTATCGTAGCATGAGTCGTTATTTCTTTAAACGGGTTTCGCGAGTGCGAATTCTGTTGGTACTACTAATATATATTCTGTGGTAATACTATAGTCTCATTAACTTTAAAATAATTTCTTATTGGTCATTGCTGAACCTTGAAATTTTGCCGACTCTTTCGTCTAAACACAAATAGACTCTCCATTCTAATATAAATGCGAAAAAAAAGTCCAATACCGTATTGGGATAATGTTCGGTTTCGAGATTTCTTGAAGGTTATTTATCTTTTCAATAGCGTTTTTGATTGGTTAACTGTTGACCTATTAGTAAATAAAAAGCGCTGGTGAGGTGATAGGATTTAGTTGGCAAGACTCAGAAACCAGGCTTAAAATTAGCTCAAGTCACAAAAAATATAATCCTTGGTACGAAAGAATTTTAGAAACTAATGAGTAAAGGATGCAGGTAGAAAGAGCACAGATACCTGTAATGTAAATTAAAAATTATTAAAATGAGAAAATGTGTCTGTTTCTTACATCTTCAAGCTTAAACCATTAAACGGATTTGATTAGTATGGAGATAGAAGTATCAATAACTAGTAACCAGATCATTCAACATTTCCAGATCAACTCGAGGTAGACGCAAGCTGTTCACCCCGCGAGCTGAACCGTTAGACGAGAGTGTTGCCAGCGGAGAGTGTGATGAGAGGGTACGCGTCCCTCGCCCCTCATATCACCGTCCCCGCGCTCGTAGGAAGCTGTAAAAATCTACATGTTATGTTACACTGCCTGTTATCCGATTGCAACACAAGAGCTTATTTAACGGCATAAAGCTTCGGCCAAACCTGCGCGACCAAAGCGACTACGAAGCGGGAGCGTCTACCGCGCGGCGGACTCTACCCAAAAGCGGTCGCGCAGGTGTGCAAAGCGCCATAAGATTATAATATAGGTAGCGTCCGCCGCGCGGTAGACGCTCCCGCTTCGTAGTCGCTTTGGTCGCACAGATTTTGCCGAAGCTTAATGATTAATGTCAGTTTCGAGTTAGTAACACCAGTTTACAGTACCATTGTTGCGACAATTCCCTATAAAGGTGATCGCATATTTATCAGCACGCACGCGCGCAACGCGCCGCATTGTAGAATTCGTTGTATGAAGTGATGTAAAACCTCGCACATTCGTCCGCACCGTACGCGTCGCATTTCGTGTACTAAACGGTGCGTTTAGCGCGTACGGCGCTGACAAATGTGAGATCAGCCTAAAGCCTTCGTTTAGCTCTCTAGCCTAAACGGCAGGTTTGAATATATAAAGCTAGTTAGTTACATTTACACAGATTAGTAAAGAGCAACAGATTAACTGCTATATTATATCATGTATTTGCTTTGATTTCACTCTTGTTGTAATAAATATACAGTGATGATTGATGAGACATGACATAATATGTACTGATGTGGTCGAGGTAGAGATTAATATTAGTCTTTATTATAATAATGTCTTAACAAGTGTAATTGTGCGCTGAAAAAGATATTCGATGTAAGGGACCCTAATGAAATAATTAAAATGCATTAAATCCTTATCGAGTTTTAAAACATATATATGTAAATAATTTTAATAAAATAAATTATTAAAAAAATATATATATGAATATGACAAAAAACTAAACAACTGTGTAGAATTAGATTCAGATACGTTGTTGCCTACAAAATAAACTTTATAATTGACGAAATTATCTGAGCTTTTAAACCGAGTATTATTTATTATTAAAAGTAATATGCAGTGCCGAATTTATACTTTTAGGAGAGTAGGCCTATAACGGCCTATTTATAAATCCGGGGCTGGTGTATTGTACTATCAGAGAAGTTGATTCCTAGGCAGATGGCGGACCTAAGTAATTTGGTCGCGTTATGTCAAACCCATCCAACCGATCACAGCTAACATTGCATTGACTTAAGCCGACCACATGACGTAGGTCTGTTAACTGCCTAGGAATCAATTTCCTCGATGGTACAAATAAATAAAATAGTTATTAAAACGTGTTAATTTTATTTACCTACCGCTCCTATCAATATTATCTACTCTGTAGCTGGTTCCCTATCTGTCCTGGTCCTGTCATGTACTTGCAATATATAGATCTTTGAATGTTTAATCGCAAAATAAAACAATATTCAAAACTTGTATCTAACATTGCTGAAGTATAACTTTCAGGCAGTTCGTAAGGTCCTTAAGTCCTTCAACAATGCCTATTGTATGGCGAGTACTTAGTACTACATAGGTGAAATTGGGCCTGCGAACAACTAGTTAATAACTGGGTGTCTACCTGGGTCCCGGTGTGACTTGACAAATATTATTGCTTACGTTTCCTTGCTGTGAGTTGGGTTAGCGCACAGACCTACATTATACAAGTACGCTGGACTAATGATACCCTTTGAAATGACAGCTAGTTTTTGTGCCTATTTGAAGCGGAATCAGCTCCCCCGATGGGAGGGATAGGAACTAAATTTGACCATTGACCAAATATATTTGTCTATGATTTGACGTAAAAATGACGTTTGAAAGTCGCCATATTGGCGCTGATAGCAGTAGTGGGAGTATTTGGAACTAATACTAGTGATGACAACACTGACCTCCATTATACAAGTACGCTGGACCTATGATACACACTTTTTTTGTGCCTATTTGAAGCGGAATCAGCGCCCCCAGTGAGCGGGAAGAGAAGTAAATTTGACGTAACTTGCAAATGGCCGCTTAATCGTTATTGGTTGTCATCACTAGTATTGGTTTCAAACGTCATTTTTACGTCCGTGAGTAATTTGTATTCTGTGTTTTTACGTCAAATTTAGTTCCTATCCCTCCCACTGGGGGAGCTGATTCCGCTTCAAATAGGCACAAAAAATAGTTGTCATTTCAAAGGGTATCATTAGTCTAGCGTACTTGTATAATGGAGGTCAGTGGATGACAACCAATAACGCGAGGTCAGTGGGGTAGCCTTAGCGTCGATGTAATGTGCGATGACCTTAACGCAGATCCATTTTGAAATTCACACCCACCCCGGCAAAATAGTACAAAGTCGTCGTGGAACTTGGAAGTGGTAAAATTTTTTTTACTTAATAGCTGCTTTTGAAGAACGTTATTTTTCACCATAAAATCTTCGTTGTGACTTATGACCCGCGACTAGAAAGTAGAAAGTAGAAACGAGACGAGACCAAAATGTGTTTGTGGCCCGTATGAAAAAAGGTTGAGTACCACTGCACTATGTGCATGCCATTAAAAAAATTGCCTTTCATTAAAAAAAAAGATTGACATTGACAGCAGTTATTTGACAGTGACAAGTTATTGTTGATGGTTCGCATTTCGCATTTTACTCGATTTTGTTGTGCTTTAATAATTTAATGACTTTATTTGACTGGATTTGACTTTATTTATCGAATTAAAATCACGTAAACCATAATGACTTCCACTGCGCGTGCCGCAGTTTCTCAAATATTGCGAAATAAAGATGACACTGTTGACGACGAAGATGAACCTAAAAAGAAGTCGAGAGAAGATTGGAGGAAAGCTAAAGAGCTAGAAGAAGCTAGAAAGGCTGGTACAGCACCTGCTGCTGTTGACGAAACAGGTAAACAGTTGATTAAAATTGGTCACTATTGTAACCTGTCATCTATTTGCAAGACAACACTTACATTATTCTTGTCGTATCAAACATCAAACGATCTCTATTTCAGGCAAGGACATCAATCCTCACATTCCTCAGTACATTTCCTCTGCACCATGGTACTATGGTACTGCCGGGCCAACTCTCAAACATCAGCGGCCACAGGCTGATAGAGAGGGAGAGTTTACAAGGCTTGACACATATTACCACAAAGGAGTTGATGTGGTATGTAACATTTTTAATATTATTATTATTTATTTTTATTCATATTATTTTTATTAATAATTGTTAAAAAATGGCTATTAATTTTTAATATTATTTTTGACATTTATAATTTTTATAATTATTTTTGACAAGGCTTATGAATTTAGGGATGCCACGAATAGTGAATTGGCCGAATATCGAATACCGAATATTCGGCAACGCTGTCGGCCGAAGCGCCGAATATTCGGCACAAAATACATACTTTTCGGGGGCACGGTAGCTGGATTAAGACAAGTTTTCCTCATTGCGTTTTCAAACAAGTCATTTGCATCAAACGAGTTGGATTTTTATTTGAAAACAGTTCGCCTAGATTGGAAGGCCTATCCTTACAAGTGGTGGTTAGCAAACGAAAAACAATAACCAAACCTTTGAAGCGAAATTTGCCAAAGTTTATCTCCTGGAAGTAGCGTGTATAGTGAGAGGTTATTTTCTGAGGCTGGTAACATTTACGATGAAAAGCGTAATCTTTTGCTACTAAAAACTGCTGAAAAGCTTGTTTTTATCCATCACAACTTACCACTGATCAATTTAACCTGTCGATCGTGGAAAAATGAGACACAATAGCTTATCTATTGTTGTCGCGGCCGCATGTGGCCGCTTGGGGCTTGATGAATTAAATTACTAGTGTTGTAATTTGGAAATAAATGCATAATTTTGAGTAATATAACGTGTTTTTTAGGGTTCCGTACCAAAAGGGTAAAAACGGGACCCTATTACTAAGACTTCGATGTCTGTCTGTCTGTCTGTCTGTCTGTCTGTCTGTCTGTCTGTCTCTGTCTGTCAGTGTCTGTATGTCTCCAGGCTGTAACTCAAGAATGGTAATAGCTAGAGAGTTGAAATTTTCACAGATTATGTATTTCTGTTGCCGCTATAGCAACAAATACTAAAAATAAAATAAATTAAATATTTAAGGGGGGCCCCCATACAACAAACGTGATTTTTCAAACATTTTTTGCTCGGTATTAATGATGACAACAGATTTGCACTTGAAATATTCACAAAATACTCAGCTGTATTTATATTTTAATAATAAATAATAAAATTTAAATAAAATTAATAATTAAGGGGGGCTCCTATACAAAAATCACAATTTTTTATACAAAAATCACAATTTTTATACAAAAATCACAATTTTTTATACAAAAATCACAATTTTTTATACAAAAATCACAATTTTTCTATAATGGTACGGAACCCTTCGTGTGCGAGTTCAACTCGCACTTGGCCAATTTTTTTTTACATGATTTGGTATTCGGTATTCATCTGAATAGTACGTATTATTCGGCCGAATACCGACTAGTTGCCGAATATTCGTGACATCTTTACTTATGATGCATATCTTGGTAGTCTTACATTACTTATGTTTTTAAATCTTTATTACTGTTTTCAGACAAAAGTAGCAACAAAATACAGAAAGGGTGCATGTGAGAACTGTGGAGCCATGACTCACAAGAAGAAAGATTGCTTGGACAGGCCCAGAAAGGTTAGTATAATATTTTATTAAAAGCTTATCTTTTTTTTGTACTTACATTTGTTTAGTTGTTGTATGATAATGCAACAAACATCTTTATCCTATACATGTACTTTATGGGATTTATTAATTTTGAAATGCAAATTTGTTTAATATTGAAAATATATGTTTTAATACAATTTATCTATTTTTAGATTGGTGCAAAATTCACAAATGCAGGCATTGCTCCGGACGAATTCAACCAACCCAACCTCAACCTCAGTTATGATGGAAAACGGGACAGGTGGAACGGCTATGACCCGTCACAACACAAGGCAATCATTGAAGAGTATCAGAAGGTTGAGGATGCTAAGAGGGAGTTGAGAGCAAAGAAATTGGAACAAGGTAAGATTTGTTTTTTTTTTTTTATATTTTGGAAATCAAAGGTTGATTTCCAATTTGTATTGTGCATTCCACCATTTTTTTAAATCACCTAAAAAAAGAAATATAATATTATGCTTTTAAGTATGCTGTTGTGTATCTACAAAATTAAACAGTATTTAAAATATGTAAAATGTTGCATTATAAATTGCATACATTTTACTATAATATTACGTATAAAAGCAATAATTTTAATTTTATCATAATTGTTTAATTGCTTGCTAAGAACAGATCCTATACTTACATTCCAATATCGCAGATCCCACAGCCACCGAAGAAGATGAGGATTTGGAGGGCGAAGATGAAGACAAATATGTGGATGAAGTTGACATGCCAGGAACTAAGGTAACATTTATCTATCATGATTTTCTGATTATTCTAATTGCTCTGTCACAGAAGCTGTGGCTAGAAAAGTCTTTTTTTCACAATTTAAGTCAAAATTGTATATCAAAAACTGAGTATGAGATTATGCAACAATATATATTATAAATACAACATTGTGTACAATGCTCTCACGCATTTGACATTCGACAGTTGGCGATGCAAACTTATTAAAAACATCCTCCAACATAATATTACAGGTGGACTCCAAGCAACGTATCACGGTGCGCAATCTCCGTATCCGCGAGGACACAGCCAAGTATCTACGGAATTTGGATCCCAACTCCGCTTACTACGATCCCAAGACTCGCGCCATGCGAGACAACCCCAATCCTGAGGCTGCTGAGTAAGTTTTTTGAATTATAAACAAAAGACAACTTAATAAAGGGTATATTAAATATTCCAATGAAAGTATTACCCAACACAAAGTTACCAAAATTTGGTAACAAATAACAATGGTAACTTTATGTCGGGTACTTACAACTCTTAACTGTACCTTGATACTACTATTTTTAAGCAACATTGAGGCAGATTAGTTTTCTGTCAAACAACAGGAAATATTCTCCTGAAATGTCAAATCAACATGAACATTCACGGCGCGTTGAGACGTGCACGTTTTCTGCTGTAGCGCGAAAACACGCGAGCTGAATCCGCGCGCGCAGAAAACGAGCACGTCTGAACGCGCCCTTATAATGTTTGTCGTGTATACGAGAATAGTATTTTATTTATACATATTATAGCATTAATCTTGCATTAAAAATATATTGAAACCCGTTAATAATGTAATCAGCTGAATCAATAAATATAGAAATTAAGTATTCTGTATCGATGATCGCGAAATCAACCTGACTTGAACAAAAAAAAAAGTATTAATTTTTTGTCGTTCCACTCCGTTTCCTATGTAACTCGTTAATAAATATAATAATTAGAGATGTGCCGATCATGACTTTGACCGACTAGCCGATTAGCCGATAAGTCGGTTGCAAAGAAGCCGACTAATCGGCCGACTAGTCGGCCAAGCCGATCATGGTTTCGGAAGTTTCCGTAACGCTGTTTTTACTACTGATTCGCGGGTAAGTCGCACACGCCGCCTGCGAACGTGTCGGATCGTGTTATGTTTACTTCGCGTACCTACGTTACTTTTTTGTTTTTATAATACAGTCGATGGTTTTCAGGGAATATTTCATGTACCATCGAGGAAATTGATTCCTAGGCAGTTGACGGACCTACGTCATTTGGTGGGCTTATGTCAATTCAATGTTAGCCGTGATTGGTCGATAGGTTTGACTTAACGCGACCAAATTACTTAGGTCCGCCATCTGCCTAGGAATCAACTTCTCTGATAGTACATACAATCTTAATTTAATAATACATACTTAATTTGTTGTTAAAAATATATTAAAAAAAAGATTGCTTTACTAGGAAGTAATTTTAGAAACACTTCATTTAATTTTAAAATGTGTAAGACTGATTGACTGTGATATGAACACATTATAAATAATCAAGGTTTTTCTTTAATGTAATTCCAATAATAGCAAAAAAGTAAAAAGCCGGATAGTCGGCGCTAATTGCCGACTATTCGCCGACTAGTCGCCGCCTAGTCGCCGACTACGAAAGTGGCCAGATAGTCGGCTTTACCGACTAGTCGGCACATCTCTAATAATAATGTAATCATCATGTATGTACTACAATCCATCATCTAGGTCAGAATACGCCGGCGAGAACTTCGTCCGTCTGACCGGTGACACTCGGGCCCACGCCGCCGCCCAGCTGTTCGCGTGGGAAGCGCAGGCGCGAGGCCTGGACGTCCACCTGCTGGCTGAACCCACAAAGTTGCAGCTGCTGCAGAGGGAGTACTCCGCTAAGAAGGATCATTTTAAGAGCGAGGTGGGTTAACGAGTTTTTATATGCAATTGGATTTGTAGTGTTTAGTATTGTCCAGAGTCTGTAAGCCAGCTCAAATGATATTGTTTCTTTGTTCTGTTTGTAGTGTCAGTCTTTATGTGCATGTGTCTGTCTATGGCAGCGTAACATCCCAATGGTTTGTTAGTGTCAGGAATCAGAATACAAAAAAATCGGTCCACCGATTTTTTGTATTCTGATTCCTGACAATTAGGGATCATCCATGAAGTATGTCCACGTAAAGGGGGGTCGACGAAGTGTGACATGGTGTGACAAGGACAGGGCCCCCCTGTCCTAAGTTTTGTGACATCACATTTCAAATTTAATAAATTAAATCTTAATATTGAAGTTCTTTTAATTTTTGGATTTCAAATGGCAAGTTTGTGTCGTCACCCTAGGGAGGGGGGGTCACATAAACGTGACCACCTGTGACAAGGGTCTAGAAATCATGAAATTTGTGTGACATACTATATTTTTACATATTTAAAATATTATTTCCAATTTCAAGGTGAAACAAGCGGTACTAGACAAGTATGGGGGTGAGGAACATCTCAAAGCACCGCCTCGAGAACTGCTGCTGGCTCAGAGCGAGGTGTTCATGACTTACAATAGGGACGGCACGCTTAAGAACCCCGCTGAGAAACAGTTGGCTAAGTGTGTATCTTTTTAACTATATCATGTTTGCTAATTACATATACAAGGTGTAACAAAACTAAGTGATTATACTTTAGAGTTTGTATGTGTCCTTTATGTACAGTTCACTGTGAAAGTAGCAGCGCTGAGAGAGCAAATTTTTTTGTCATTTGTATGGGCAAGCGTCCCAGCGTGCAGTGTTATGAACTTTCCCATACAACGTGAAAAAAGTTACTCTTTCAGCACTGCAAGTTCACAGCGAACTATATAGGGGACCCATACACTCCGTAAAGTATTAACACTTAGTTTTGTTACACCCTGTATAGCGCTAATCATAATATGTTTGTACACAGGGTAAGCCGATAATTAATATCAGGCCCTGTGTCCTTTTTTGTTGTGGTACTCTAATTATCAAGTCGAGGTTTTTAAGTCAAGCGTTAACCTAAATTATCCAGACTTACCCTGTAGGTATCAAACCTTATACTATTTACCCCTACTTATATATTATTATTTAGTTGGTTGAATATATATTTATTAGTTTACATAATTTTTATATTTTTTTGGTATGTTTGAAGTTAGAACAAATCCACATCTTGGCATATCCGTTTGGGACCTCACCATCATATCATACAATACAAACTAACATGTTGTTAACCAACATGTTTATGTTTTCAGGAGTAAATATGAGGAAGATGTGCTGATCAACAACCACAAGACAGTGTGGGGTTCGTACTGGAGGGATGGAGACTGGGGATACAAGTGCTGTCACTCCTTTATCAAGGTACTGTTTAGTGTTTTACCCGCTCCTGTAAAAAGGTGTATTGATTGTGGCATTCTTTCTGTGTTATATTTGTTCATGCTTATTTTTAACAATAATTTAACGCCGAAATTACTATTTGTCCGAGTTTTAATGTGGTATCACTCCACTAACAATAAATGTTGCCACGGTCAAATTTTCTTTGTATAGAATCGTATGAGCTAAACCGCACTACGCGGCAGCGTGTCGCGTCTTCCCTGCAGCGCAGTGTCGCCTAGAGGGGTCTCGCTTTTAATAAGAAAAAAGCGTAAAACAGTTTTTTAAAGTATTTATTCTGCAATATGGTGGAGCTATGATTATTGGCGCACCGAAACAGTCACATAGAAGTACTAAACCGATAGATCACAATTACTTAAATAGAATACTGACGGAATCTAATATTCATATATTTATGTATTCTGCAGATGTCATACTGTGTTGGTGAGGCTGGCAAATCCGCAATTACAGAGGTACCGGAGACAAGCACAACACACACCGAAAAGAGAGTAGAAGCTGTGGCTGGTGAGTAATCGTTTAGTTTGTTACAGTTTCACTAAGTTTAAAAAAAAATAGTACTACAAAAGTATGTTTACGAGTGGCAAAATAAAGGTTAGCAGGATAAATTGACTGATTGTATGACAATAATATTTTTTTTTTTGTTACTATAAGCATTTGTTTAAAAATAACTTTTGTCGTTACCAATATTTACCTGGTTATTCCTGCCGCACCTTATTTCTTTATATTTGACGGCCACACCTTATTACTTTTTAATATTTGATTTATGCTTTGCCATCCCTGTAACAAAAATCATTTTCTATTATAACAGACAAAGAAAAGTCGGAAAAATCCGATAAGTCTTCGTCGTCAGAGGACTCGAGCAGTAGCTCATCAGACTCCGAGACTGACACGAGGACCAAGACAGAGAAAACCAGCAAGAAGAAGAACAAGAAAAAGACTAAAAAGAAGAAGAAGAAGGCGCTGAAAAAAGAAAAGAAAATAGAAGACAAGCTAAAAAAGGTAGGAATAAATTATTCTACTTTGTTGTATTGTTGATGTATGTAGATTTATGGCTTAATTGTTTTCCTGATAAAGAGTCGTTTTGCCAATGGGCAATGGCCACATAAATCCATGACATTTTCTCATCGCGTGGGTGGTTCAAAATAACATACCTTCTCTTTCATAATTAAGGAGAACAAGGGAGATAAAGTTGTACTTAACCTATGATTCCTCAGTGAACCTCAGAAAACATAGAAAAAAACTGTAACCTGCATAATAACAAGACAAACTGGCTACATTTTCGTGAACTAGTCACAAATTCTCTGAACCTTAATATACCGCTTAGATCAGACGATGACGTGATCGAGGCAGTTGAACATTTTAACGACATCATTCAAAAAGCTGCCTGGTCGGCTACTCCACTCCCAAGCATGAAGACGCAAAATACAAGCCACTACACAAAATACATGCTAGATCTAGTAAAAGAAAAGCGTAGTGCTAGAAAACTCTGGCAGATTACAAAATATCCAGAACACAAGGCAAATTTCAACAAAATCGTAAAAAAACTAAAAAACGTACTAAAAAAATAGAAACAGCTTGCAACAGAAAACTTTCTGAAAAATCTTGACGCCACACCAGCCACCGATTACTCTTTGTGGAAAGAAGCAAAAAATCTTAAAAGACCAGTCTCTCACCAAAGAGCCATTAGAAAACCGGATGGTACCTGGGCTAAAAGCGACAAGGATAAAGCCGAAGTATTTGCAGAACACTTGTCAAAGGTCACTCCTAACGTTGACTGCGGATCCACAAAGACGAACGATGTTACAAACGCACTTACGCAAACTCATCAAAATGATCTACCAATCAATAAAATCACAATAAAGGAAGTAATCAGAACTATTAGAAAACTAGATGTTCATAAATCTCCAGGGTATGACCTAATCACGGCGAAAATCCTCAAAGAACTGCCAAATACAGGCTACAAATATCTTACCCAATTATTCCACGCTTGCCTCTGGAGAAATTTTATTCCACCGCAATGGAAGGTAGCTGAAATAATTCTCATTCCAAAACCAGGAAAAGACGCAACTAAAGTCACATCGTACCGACCTGTCAGTCTCCTTCCAACTCCCTCTAAAGTACTGGAAATTTTATTTCTAAATCGCCTGGCTCCAAAAATCGCAGAAGCTAAACTGATCCCTGAACACCAATTTGGGTTTAGACCTGGTCATGGCACGATTGAACAGGTACACAGAATCGTGGAAAAAATCAACAACACATTGGTGTTCTGCCGCATTCTTAGACATCTCTCAGGCCTTTGATAGAGTCTGGCATGATGGACTGCTATTTAAAATCAGGAAGAAACTGCCTATTAATTACTATCTCTTCATAAAAGCGTATCTAAGTGGAAGACACTTCTATGTAAGACAAGGCGACGGCATTTCTAATTTGTACAAAATAGAGGCAGGGGTACCTCAAGGGAGTGTGATGGGGCCAACACTTTACCTGCTGTACACTTCAGACTTACCCCACACCGAACACGTCCTGACGGGAACATACGCTGACGACACTGCAATATTAGCAACCGATGAAACAGCTGCTGGAGCTTCCAACAAACTTCAAAAAAGTCTAGACAAACTATCTCGATGGTTAAAAGACTGGAAAATAAAGGCTAACGAAACAAAATCCGTCCATGTTACATTCAGCTTACGACACGAAACATGTCCTGAAGTCGAGCTGAATGGAAGCAAAATCCCACAATCCGATGACGTACGATATCTGGGCGTATACATATTTGGACCGAAGACTGACGTGGAAAAAGCACATCCAAACAAAAAGAAAGGCACTCGATCTCCAACTCCTGAAACTGCAATGGTTAATAGGCAAAAAGTCACAACTAAATCTTGAAAATAAACTTCTCCTATACAAGAGTATACTAAAACCCATCTCGACCTCTGAGATCCAGCTGTGGAGAACAGCCTCTCCATCAAGCATAAACATCCTGCAGAGGTTCCAGTCAAAAACCCTGCGAATGATAACTGGTGCCCCCTGGTACATCTCAAACACGCAACTCCACAGGGACCTAAAACTAGAGTCTGTAAAGGAGGAAATAAAAAACTCCCTACAAAAATACTCTAAAATAATAGAAAACCATCCCAACCACCTGGCTAAGAATTTAATGAGCGAAGAACCAAATGCAACCTTCAAAAGGCTCAAAAGACAAGCCCCTCAAGACATGCTTTAACAGAGCTCTATTAACAAAATGGTCATATTATTGGATATGTTCCATACACGCCAAGAACAAAAAAAAAATACATAATATCCTGCTCAATGTCTTAAGGACAGATCGCAGGACAAAAGGAGTTATTAACTCTAAGCGGGCACCTAGACGACCAATTTTATTGTCAATATCACGCTTCAATTGTATTGAACAGTTTATTTGACAATTAGATTGAAGGCGTGCGATGTTCAATATCAACCCTAGACGGTCAATAATATTACGAAATACGTGATATTGCGCTATAAAATTGCTCGTCTAGGCGGTCGGTTAGACAGTAAGCTTTATAAATTATAATACAAGATTTTTTTTTTAATTAAGATAATATAAATAATTAAATACATTTTTTATTTTTTGACAGGCTCTAGAAATGGAGGACAAAAGTCAAAAGCGAGCGGATTACTTACTGTCCGTAGATGAACGAAAACGGCCATACAACAGCATGACGCAAGTGAAGGAACCCACCACAGAGGAAATGGAAGCTTACATGATGAAGAGGAAGAGAGAGGAAGACCCTATGAGTCAGTTTATGTAATGTAAATAAAATCATTATGGATTCAAAAAGTTGTTTCAATACTCTTAAAGATTACATATGCATTCTTCCATAGGCCATAACATTAAAAATGACTGAAAAAATATTTATAGGAGATTACTATATTACCTTATAGGCGTTTTGCAGACGACGGGGCGGAGCGGGCGTTTTGTCCACGAAACAATAAAGACCGCGTCTGCCCGTAGATGTCTGCAGCTGCACTCGCCAGGTACTTTGTGCACACGCAGTCAGTTCAGGACGTTCGTTCTAGTGGAGATAGAGAGAATAGAGCTAGCCGCCCCGCGCCGCCGCCGTCTGCGTTGGGACACAAGATATTGTATAAAATATATCATTGTTCTCATTTTTGTCTCAACACTTCCCACGTAAATACACTAAATATCCCACGTGAAACGGACCATTTGTTATAATTTATTAAACTATAATAAATAGTGTTCTAAATTTCTTAGTGATGATTTACATGTTTTTATAATAAAGCGTGTCTAAACACACTATGCCGAATTTCCGCGGCGGAAGTTCAGCTTGATTCCGCTTGCAATGTATAGTCGGCATGGTGTGTCATCGGCGTTGACACACCATGCCGAAATTCCGCCGCGTTATTGTATGCGTTTGACATTGCTGACGTAATCAAGCCGAACTTCCGTCGCGGAAATTCGGCATACTAGCCGCAATAGCAAATTACACTTACTGCCGCACTCAGAGTGGGACATTAATTCAAAATTTTGACATATGCCCCATACATTTTTGTGTATTTTGTTCACATAATACTATTTGATACTAATAAAAATATCATACCTCCGCCTCGCTAATTGAAGATTAAGGCCTTAAGAAAATACATACAAACTACGAAAACAAAGTTATATACAAACGCGTGAAAATTTGTTTATAATGTTAATTTATTCTACTTTTTTTTTATTTAACGTCATTGTCTTTAAAACAATAAGCTTTAAAATTTCTGAACGTTTGTCCGCCATATTGAATTTCTAGACAAATCACAAACGTCGAGTTTTGCCGGGAATGTGAAAGAGTGATGTGTTTTTGTATTATTTTCCTAAAATTGTGTTAACTGGGTTTTTAACCAGGAACGTGCTATTGAATTTTACTTAGACTTTGACTAGACTTTAGACCTGACAATATAGAAAAATGATTCTGAAAATTGTATTATAAAATATTGTTTTCCCGCCATAATATACTCGACACTGGCCATGGTTATATAGCCGAAGTGCCATAATAAGAAAAAAAAATTGTTTCGATGTCAGTGCATGTCAAAATTATTTCCATTTGTTACTGGCAGTGTTTTATAAACTTTGTGATTGTTTGTCGAAATAAATCGTGATGATGGCTGAGGATACGACGGCCGACGCGACAAGACGACTAAACGTTAAGAAACAAACGCTGGACGATGCGTACGCCGCGCCGGCTAACTTCTTAGAAATCGACGTGGTAAACCCAGTCACAACCATGGGAGTTGGTAAAAAACGCTACACCGATTACGAAGTTCGCATGAGGGTAAGTAAATTTAGGATGCGATCATTGCTTCGTGCAATAATTAGATTACACGATCACGCTATATCGACGTTTTATCATTTGTTGTGGGCGTATCGAGGAGCGATTCTATCTGCGCCCGATACATTTATTGTCCCTAATATGTCCCTAATCAATTATTGTATTTCCTGTTTCCAGACGAATCTTCCTGTATTTAAAGTAAAAGAATCGAGCGTCAGACGGCGATATAGTGATTTCGAATGGCTCAGAAATGAACTAGAGAGAGACAGTAAGGTAAGGAGATAAATTATTGTAGTAATACTGTTATCAATCGAACAAAAAACATTCGCGGATGAATCATCGTACAGATTGTGGAACAGTAGGAGGATATGACAGAAATTTTAGGTTGTATACCTAAAATTTCCTTTAAATTATAACTTTCCTATTCCACATAATATCATACTTTTTGTAACATAACATGTTTTTTTAAAATTAATGTTTTTCAGAAATAAGAACACTCCATATTCTATTGTAATTAGAAGATAAACATAATCTTATAAAATTCTCACAAATATCTTGTAAAACAATGTTGATTAAATTATTATTCATGAAACAATTATCTCTTTGTTTTCAGATTGTGGTACCCCCACTGCCCGGAAAGGCTCTGAAAAGGCAACTCCCGTTCCGAGGAGACGATGGCATTTTTGAAGAGGAATTCATTGAAGACCGTAGAAAAGGTTAGCCATTTCATTACTGTTAGAACACATTTCTTCATCCACAATATAGATTTAACATCACTGTTAAATTTTTTTTCGGTTTCTTTAATCAAGTCTTATCCCTTCTCATTTGTAAGTAGGAGTATCTGCTTGCAAAAACATTATCAGTAACCTTCAGTTTCTTAATCACAATAATTGTAATTTTATTACAAGTTTAAATGATAAAGGCCCATGAAGGTAGCAGAGACTTACAATTATTAACTGTCTGCTGTAAGAGGCAAAATATAGCAGTATCACCACACTATAATAATAATATCTATGGACACTTCACACCACGTCAGTCTGGCCCCGTGGTAAGTACCTGAAGGACTTGTGTTACGGGTACCAGACAACGGAAATATATTTAATACTTTTATACTATACATACATTTAAGATTTTTATTATATTATACATATATTTAATACACATCCAAGACCCAGGAACATTGAAAACTTTTTGTTATGTCGGCGGGATTCGAACCCGCGACCCCCGGCTTGAGCTACCAACTTGCTCACCAACTGAGCCACAGAGGTCGTCGAATCGAACACTGTTTGATACAATAAAACAAAAACAATACCAAAATAATAATGACCATTGTTCACTAATTATTATCTTATATTCTTGAGAGTCTATCCGCATTATGTTGTTTACCTTGTACACTCGACAATAATCATGCATGACTAAAGTTCATTAAACTTTAACATTTGTAATTGAATATTTATATCTGTGGTTTATTGAGATGTTGCATTGTTAGTGTAAGATCATTACAGTTTGTAGATTTTTTTCGTACTTGCCATCAAACTTTGACCGAACTCTACCTCACACATTTTATTTCATGTACAAAATGTTAGTTTAATTTTTGTATTGTAAGACATTGTAAATGAAGATCAAAATTTAATTGCAGGTTTGGAAGTATTCATCAACAAAATTGCAGGCCATCCTCTAGCTCAGAACGAGAGATGTCTTCACATGTTCCTACAAGATTCAGTCATCGATAAAAACTACGTCCCGGGCAAGATACGGAACACATAACCATCCCAACACTTTGAACTTTAAGGCTACTCTCACGCTCGCCTCAGATCGGCAGGACCGTAATATTGATTTTATATTTATATATAGACACGTGCCTAACATACTATATAGTACAATATATGAACCAGTAATTTCATTTTCTATGAATGCGGCGAGACGAGTGAGAGTCATTTTAAAGTTCCCGTCCTTAACAGATAGCAATCGAAGCGATAAATATATTTTAAATGGTATCACAGTAAAGAAATACATTTATATGCACTTCATTCCACAGGTAATTATTGTAAATGTCGAAATTGTCGTCTTGTCATTGTCGAAAAAGTGTTAGATGTCTACATAATGTTAATGGAGAATAAAATCATAAAAATATTAATGTATGATCAATAGCATTTGGTTTCAGCATCAAACCAATAATTGTTTCTAGTGTCGTAAAAAGTGTTGCTATAATCTCATTGTTTTAAAAATTTAGGGAGAATCAGGTGTATTTATTACATGTTATTTCGTTAGGTTTAAGGGTGCTTTGGCGACAAAGTTGCAACACCGTTTGCTATGGCACGAAGATAATAATATATTGGCATATTTTAGATCAAATACCCAAAAATTGTTATATAAAATTGTGAACAATAAATTGGTGTTGTCATTATTTTTTAGTGGTGCAACACATGCAGTTAGTTATTATATATTAGCCTTAGTTGATTATATGCGATTTGTTAGCGGTATCAATTTGTGGACACTCGTGACATCGGTCAGTGTAATATCAATTATAAATTATACATATTCCTTAATAAAACTATTAAGTTAAGATGTTGTTTCACTTGTTTATTAACTATTAAGAATACTTCAATATCTTCTATTTTATGTTTGAAATTGAATAAGTTAACACTAAACACCAATATCGTAAATAAAAATAAATGTTAAAACAAAGTACTATGAATGGACTTTTTAGTAAATCAGATTACAATTATAGTGATTTAATTTTAATACTCATTATCTCTTTCTCTTCATGTTCACAGCTGTTATAGTAGCCGTAATCAACAAAAGCACCTAGTACAAATCTTTAAAATAGAGGTAAAACTTCGTTTGATTGTATTGCGTCGATAAGGATGGATAGCTAAAGACAAATAGCAGAAAGACAGGTGAGTTAAATCTTTTATTTTCCAATTTTCACTATGGCATACAATTATGATATTAATCCCAAGTTAATCAAGTTTTAACGGGCGCCTAGACAAGCAATTTTATTGTGCAATATTACGTATTGCGTAATATTATTTACCGTCTAGGGTTGATATTGAACATCGCGCGCCTTCAATCTTCAAATTGTCTAATAAACTGTTCAATAAAATTGAAGCGTGATATTGCACAATACAATAATTGATCGTCTAGGGGCCGTCTTATATTATGCCTTTTCTTTAAAAAAAAAGTGAGAGATTACGTCATATCCCATGATTTAATTTTAAAATTGGCGCTTTAGTCTTCACTGTCCCTGTTGGACCAACTGCTGTGTTTCCCGCCGGGTACGGACTCGTCCTGCCTCCACAACTTCTGGCCCTGCATCTCGATCTCTTCGTGCCACGATTCTTGCGTTTTCCTGGTTCAATTTAACAGGTAAGACAGCGTCCAGATTAGTGGTTGGACAGGAACGTCACTGTTACGAGTTGACTGTACCTGTGACCCACCATTGACAGTAACGGTGGGTGAGGTGGGTCACATACTCACCGACTGTGTAACATGTAGATTTTGTATGTAGATGAAGCAACATAAATGTCATCAAGTCAATGTTTCAATCATCATCATCATGTTATTATGTCGACCTTATTAATGCTATTTCTCATGATCCTTAACATCAAACCACTGCCTTTGATTGTTACTACTCCGCCGTTTGTTAACTGATTTTAAAAATACTTTTGTTGTTGTATAGGGGGAATATAACCCGAGGGAACTCCTTGGGTTTTTTTATACACATACAACGCTTATGCTTATGCTTACACCATAACGGCAAAAAAACTAGCTGGCCTGTAACTTCATATTTGCAAATCTCTGACGTCATACCTGCAAAGCTCGACAATAGAAGCGGTGTTGGGCAGCAGTGCCTTCAGAAGTAGTGTACACGGCTGCGGCACAACCTCAGTGAACTGTAGCTGCTCTGTGACGTCACACCTGCATACATCTGACGTCATACCTGCAATGCTTAGCTGTATTGGGCAGCAGTGCCTTCAGAAGTAGTGTACACGGCTGAGGCACCACCGCAGTGAACTGTAGCTGCTCTGTGACGTCACACCTGCATACATCTGACGTCATACCTGCAATGCTTAGCTGTATTGGGCAGCAGTGCCTTCAGAAGTAGTGTACACGGCTGAGGCACCACCGCAGTGAACTGTAGCTGCTCTGTGACGTCACACCTGCATACATCTGACGTCATACCTGCAAAGCTTAGCTGTATTGGGCAGCAGTGCCTTCAGAAGTAGTGTACACGGCTGCGGCACAACCGCAGTGAACTGTAGCTGCTCTGTGACGTCACACCTGCATACATCTGACGTCATACCTGCAATGCTTAGCTGTATTGGGCAGCACTGCCTTCAGAAGTAGTGTACACGGCTGCGGCACAACCTCTGTGATCTATAGCTGCTCTGTGACGTCACACCTGCATACTTCTGATGTCATACCTGCAATGCTTAGCTGTATTGGGCAGCAGTGCCTTCAGAAGTAGTGTACACGGCTGCAGCACAACCGCAATTAACTGCAGCTGCTCTGTGATGTCACACCTGCAGAACTCTGACGTCATACCTGCAAAGCTCGGCAATGGGAGCGGTGTTGGGCAGCAGCGCCTTTAGCAACAGCGTGCAAGGCTGCAATACAACCGCAATGAACTGCAGCTGCTCCGCGGCACGTTTGCCGCGTCGTCGCCGATCCATCATTCGCAGGGGAGTGTAGCCTAGCTCACGCTCTTTATCCCCCTGTGACGAATTCGGAATAAGCAAGTAGCAACGTCGGAGATTTCTTTCCCTTTTGTACTACAGAAACTAAGAATTTTTGAGAAATATTGAGTCAAATAAATCGCTACGAATATAATCAAGTTCAAGCAAGAATTGAGAGCACCTAACGAGAGGATTGGTAAAATAATAATAATATGGCTTCAAAGGAATTCATGAAGGATAATGTAGAACTTAATATGATCATTGGAAATCTTTTAAAAATCTAGTGATCTAATTGATGGCTAACGAATAATCTTAGAAGAAGATTGCAGAAAATATTCAATGACCTGGTTATAAAATTCTTCGTAGACGGCGTTGGCATTTGTTTTGGCGATGTTAAAGGGCTTGCAGCTGCCCGACAGGTCGCACGTCGTCATCAGAATACCCTGAATAATAATCACAGAGATGAATTTATGGAGATAGTCAGATTGTCAGAAGATGTGTATGAGAAGAAATTACGAAATATTCTCAATGTTAATACCATAATTTACCCATCTACCAACCTTCAACAACTTCTTGTGCTCTGTATTGTTCCAGTCAAAGGCATCTTCTGTGACCACCGGAGTAAGTTGGGCGCGCACCTGTATGCAAGTAGAATTTTAAAAAAATCTTTTGGGACTGAGAAAGGATGCCTATAAGGATATAGGTATGGAAGAGGCAACTAAATGGAAGTCATTGAAAATCGGTTTAATACATTCGATATGTGGTATCCTAATCGAAAAGAATGTGTGGACTTACCTGAAAATAAACTGCCAAGTCCGTACATAAAATATTGTACTTCATCTCCTTAAGTATTTTAGATTGTTCCTCTTCTGGTAAGTGACCTAACAAGTTCTTGTCCTGAAAACGACGGATCACTATTAAGCTCACCAAAGAAGCAGTATAATAAGTTTCAAGCAAATAAAAAAGCAAATAGAAGCTAAGTCACTCTCCATTTATATCTAATGCTTGATTTACACGGGTGACTAACGGAGGGCTTAGTGCGAGTTTTATTCGATCATACGCATCGAGCGCGTAAACGCGAATTTATATGGGATCAAAGCAGTATCCACGTTAGCCAGTAGATGGCGCTGCTTTGATCCCATATAAATTCGCGTTAACGTGCTCGATGCGTATGATCGAATAAAACTCGCACTAAGGCCTCGGGTCGATTTTAGTCACCCGGCAAGTCACCAGTCGAATCGCCTGTCCAAGTCGAATCGCCACCCCATTTACACGGGTGAGTAACGGGTCGATTTTAGTCACCCGGCAAGTCACTCGCTACAGTAGTATTCGCAGCAAGCGATCGCTTGCGACTGAGCGTTTGCACGGTCGATTTTAGTCACCAGCCACATGCGGCCGCTGGCCGCACGACTTTGGGGCTTGCGACTTTAGCCGCATGCGGCGTAGTCGAATTGCCATTTACACGGAACGGACGCAAGCCCCAAAGTACTTGCCGGGTGACTAAAATCGACCCGTTACGGCCGTTCCCAATATTCAATCTATCTCTGGTTTGACATATGACCGATCGCAGCTAACATTGAATTGACATAAAATATATGTCGGTAATGTCTAATGAGAGCTATTCCTATCTCTAGTAGGGCAAAACCAGAGATAGATCAAATATTGGGAACGGCCGTTAGTCACCCGTGTAAATCAAGCATAACTACCAGATGTAAGCAATTGCCTGCAAGAAGAAGCAATAGGAGAAAAAATTCAACGCTAAACTAAATAAAAAGTTTTATCATCTACCCAACCTTAACAATCTTCTTCGTGATATAATAATGATGGTGTTCCAGCATGGATGACTTGTACATCCGCGCTAGGGGGTGCTGTCGGAGCGCAAGGAAGGAGTTATTGTAGCCTGGGTGGTCTACGTCATGACAAAGACCGGCTATCATGAGGCCTGCTGTCTGTTAGGGAATATAAGAGTTTAACGGTCATTTGCTGTAGATTGTAGGATATTGGCTTTATTGTGATATCTAAATAGGAACTAGGTGAAGAGAGACTATTTTTAGACGGACAAAGTGCATTACAGGTTACTGGGTATCTGATCATGAGCTCAGTTTAGTTTTATACCTGATTACTTTGCTCTAGGTATTTAGGTACTATAATATAATCTATATTGCTACTACCTAATTGAAACATACATCTAAGATCTAACTACAGTACTCGTATAATCGAAGGTAAGCTAATTACTATCACCTCAATAAAGTCAAAGCGTTCAGCATTGTTTTTCAAAATTAGATACATGGTGTGGGTAAAACTGAAGGCATGCTCCGCATTATGATAGGTATTGTTTCGGTAACATTTGAGGACGGTCAAAACGAAGTCCGCCAAAACTTGGCGATCGAAGTTCTTGGCAAATGTTTCTATGAACATGAAGCAAATCAATCCTGCCATATCCTCTTTATTGGTTTCGCTGATATGGAAAGTGTGGCTGAAAATAATTACAAGATTTAAGCCCATTTATCCGGTGCATTATGGTTCATTTATTTTACAAAATAATATAAAATTCTTAGCGAGGAGAAAATGATGGATATGCAGAAGAGAATAATAAAAATGATTTATATCTACACTTACCTACTGAAACTAGTTGGTGGAACAGCGATCCCATGTGTGTCCATAAGAGCATCGAAATCGTGTTTGCATGGCTTGAGATGTAGACCCATGAGCTCATAGTAAATTTTGTTGAGACTTTCCTGAAGTACGGAGAAAAGCATAAAAATATTAGCCTTTGTGGGCAACATTGACTTATGGGGAATACCAATTTAGGCAGTTTGAACATCTGACTAATAAGAAAAGGTACTGCAAGAATTTACATACATGGTACACCTTCCTTTGGTCCAAGTTATAGAAATGGACAATGAGAGAGCAGTAGCTTATAAACACTTTGAACACAGCTTCGTCATCCTCATCAAATGGCTTCAAATTCTTTTTGTTAGTCAATTGAACTACGCCTACAAAGAATTGGATTATTTAAAGAAGTACCTAGAAGATCAACTAGCTTTAAAAGATTTCAATGCACATTCCGTGGCTATTCCAACATAGACGCATCAGTGGAATCTTTTCAAAAACAAATTAAGTATGTAGTTCAAAATAGGTTACGTTAAGCATGTTACTTGGCATCTCCTCAAGGCGCTGGATTCTAACAGGTCTAGGTAGCACGTAACTTATACGTGTAGAAATAAGTAAGCCATACCAATAACACCAGTCTTGTCCATGATAGGCGATACCAAGCAGAAGCGGACAATTGTGCCAGTCGTTGGATCAATTTCCTTCTCAAACCTCGGGTCTTTGTAAGCATCGAGGACGTTTAAAGATTCCCCAGTTTGAGCAACCAGTGAAGCAGGGGTTGCTTCTGTGCTTAAGCTACAATTGACAACTTATTACGTCTGAGGATGCAATTATTTTACTACTAAATTACTGGCTATGAGAAATAACATGCATTAAAATTGAATTCAAAGCAAAATTCAGATGATAAGTACTACTTGAAAACGAAAAGCTTGTCTAACTAAAACAGAGCCTTGGTGTACCAAATTATTGCTTTATGACACGTACTTAACTTTCATTTTCTTATGTGGAATTGTCGCATCATCGAAATCAAAACCGTCCTCCCACAAATCGGCTAATATATTGTCACCTATATGTTCCTTGTCGATTATATAGAAGCTGCTTCGCATCACGCCCATGAAGGTTTTGACTAATCTCTATAACGAGAGCTAAATGGATCATCTACGTTACATAATATGATTAATACTGATACTTGGGAAATAGATATTGAAAGCCGAAATAAATTTAACAATAATCCCACTTCTGAACCTGTTTGTTGGGGAGAATAATAACGGCTAAAGTAAGACAAAAGAATTTGACAACTCTATAGTAACCAAATTCGGGTCCAAAAGATTCATACAAGCATATCCGTCAACATCGTATCAATTGAGGCGAGATCACAGAAATAGTTCTGCAGAAGCAACCGGAGCTCGTTGTTGAGATGGCTGGACCGTTGTAGCGTTATTCTCGCTTGGGTCTGATGGACGGCAGCGCCTGCCCAGCAAGCCACGCTGACAACTGTGTATAGAGTATGCTGAAAGATAATTGGGTAGGTATAGTTGTTGCAAGTTGCGACGCTGAATTCATATTTTGTATCTTCACGAGTAGTGATAACATGATGTTGAAGCTCAAACTACTATGGCGAGGAATACGTATTAAGGGAATGTAACCAAAGTTCACTTAACGCAAGACGGTAGCTCATGGTGGCCAATGATTACCAAACTCTACCATTTGGATGATTCGATCAATGGATGAATATTGATGATTTGCTACGGATCTGTTTAGCACAAAATCAGCGAAATATTCCCCAAAGTCTCTTTAACTGTAAACAATCCTTACACTATCATAAGGTTTTGGGTCAGTCCGGTACATTTCTAGCACAGCGTAGCATTCTCCATCTGGCTTAACTATCGGAACACAGAGCGCTACTTTAGCATCCACCCACTTTAAGCCTTCGGAGAAGCGTTTGTCCTTCTGCACATCATCCAGAAGTAAATTCTCCTTTGTGTAGGCAGCATACGCTGATGGGATTTTGCAATCCTCTGAAATGGTTGAGTTGATATATTTTAATGCCTTGTAGTTTTAGGCTGCGTTTCCACCAGAGATGTGTTGCGAGGAATGTGTTTTTAAGATCCAATAGAATCGCTTCGCTGAGCGAGGTCACGTCAATAAAGCGATTCTATTGGTTCTCAAAAACACATTCCTCGCAACACATCTCTGGTGGAGACGCAGCCTTATTCACCTACATTTTTCTTAATGCAAATATTGCAGGTATGAGGTATCCAAGACCTTTTGGTAGTAGAGTCTTGAAGGCTACATTTACGGCAATAATGACGTTGTTTTCGCTTGTTTTTATGTAAAACTTAATGTATTTTGTATGATTATTCATAGAATATCTGCCTATAACCCAGATCGTAAACTTTTTAACTTACCAATCGGAATGTTGACTTCGTGACGTTCAGGGTTCTTCGTACTCTGCGTCATGAGAACAATCTCATTTTTCACTTTATCCACAATATAAACGAAGACTCCTGAAATAGTTCATTTATTTATACCACAATAATCTTCTGCTGTGGATATATTATTGTAAGGGTCATTGTGACGTAATATGTAGAGTGCATAGTTCACACTAATACAATGCTTCTTTAGAGCTTAGTATGTCTTAAGGCGAGCACTTACCTCAATTCCAAAACGATAACCTTGCGAACGCGAATGCCAAGCGTGTACGCATCGCAATAAGATTCATTTTAGCTTAGCATAAAATTGTAAGTTACGACGGGCGGATCTTCTCTATTTTATTTTTCGTGTGTTTTTTTTTAAATATCTTTCGAAATAAATATTAAGAAAAAAGATTATTCGTTTCAGACCTTTTTAAAATAGATTCATTGACAATTTATTAAAATAAAATGTAAGTTATTCTTGTTAATACTTATATTTCGATGAGAAAGAGTTTTGTCGGAGGTGAGTTTGTAAATTAATTACAGCGAAAGTATTATTTTTTATTAAAATGTTTTTGATTTAAACCCTTTTAAATATTGTGCTTTATATCTCATATTTTTTTACATTTCGTTATTATATTTGAACTAGGTAAATCGGGTATCAAGAAATAACTAAATGGGGTTTCAGCCCGCCTTAAGGCACCGTAAAGTGTACCCGCGCTCCATATGAATTAGTGACTAATTATTTTTCAATAAATACATTAATATCTGGGCCTACGAACTTTTATTATAGTCACCTTAGGACTTACTCGACATTATATTCGATGAGGAATACCAAATACCCTTACACATCCAAAGACAGACAAACCAGTGTCAACGAACTGTTTCAGAACTGGGATTTGCTTTGACGACCTCTGTGGTTCAGTTGGTGGGCTGTTGGTAGCTCAAGCCGGGGGTCGCGGGTTCGAATCCCGCCGACGGAACAAAAAGTTTTCAAAGTTCCTGGGTCATGGGTGTGTATTAAATATGTGTATCATATAATAAAAATCTTAAATATATGTATAGTATAAAAGTATTAAATATATTTCCGTTGTCTGGTACCCGTAACACAAGTCCTTCAGGTACTTAGCACGGGGCCAGACTGACGTGGTGTGAAGCGTCCATAGATATTATTATATATTATTATATTTGCTAATCTTACCAGAACTGCTAGTGATCGCTTGAAGGACGTTCGCCGTTTCGTACAAAAGGGACTCCAAATCAACCGTTTCGTCTAAGAAAGTTGTAAATCTGTTCATATCTAAGTACGATTTAGTCTCCTCCTTCTGTCCTTTACGTTCGATCTGCGCGTACGGCGCTATAACAATCTTGGTAGCTCTATCCAATTTTTCTGATGGAACCAAAAAATGCGATAGAACTTTAGACATAGCGGCTGTCTTTACACGATCCTGTCTATATTCGTCAGACATTTTTAAATAGTATTTTTCTTTTTTTTACTGCGGCTATTCTTATTTTTTTATATTTTTTGTAAATATGCGTGACTTTCTGAATTTTGGAGTTTGTTGACGTTTTTTGTCATTAATTTTATTTTTATCAGGGTGTGATTTGGGTGTGATACACTGACCTCCATTATACATAATGGAGGTCAGTGGTGTGATAAGGGGCCAATGAAATTTTAAATGAAGCTGATAGCAGAAAACGTCATAGGCGGATTTTAGAGTCACGCTGACCGCTCGCTGACCGTCGGCGCTGATGGCCCGAGATGTATGAAATTGTAGGAAGCGTTTTTGAATAACGCGTAGCGGTCTGCGCTGATATTTCATACATTTCGGTATCGGCGCCGACGATCAGCGAGCGGTCAGCGTGAGACTAAAACCCGCCATACTGATTATAAAATCTAAAGCGTCTCCCAGACAGACATGGCCAGCGGTGGCGGTGGCGGTGGCGGTCAGTTGAATGGCTTGGCCGCGTGTCTGTGTCGTTCCTAGAACTCTTAAGTCATCCAACTGACCGCCACCGCTACCGCCACCGCAGTCCGCGTCTGTCTGGGACACGTTTAAAGTGTCTGCCTGTCGTCGACCTCTTGATGCATGGTATGAAGGTACTAAAGCTATACAATATTTCCGCACTACGCGGCAACGACGACTACGCGTAACGCGACATAAAACGTCATATGAAACGTGAGGTGTCGCGAGTCGCTGCCGCGTAGTGCTGTCTCACCTAAAGCGTGTCCCAGACAGACGCGGCCTGTGGTGGCGGTAGCGGTGGTGGTCAGTTGGATGACTTGAGAGTTCTAGGAACGTCACAGACACACGCGGTCACGCGGCCAAGCCATTCAACTGACCGCCACCGCAGGCCGCCGTCTGTCTGGGAGACGCTTTAAGTATTTCTATGAATAAGTGGCCAGCATAGATAATACAATATATGTATAGAGAGTCGCTAGCTTCGTGTCGCTAGCTGCGGAGGGTGTTTCATACATAGAAACCAGTAATGTCGCGACTCGCGACGACACGTCGTCTGCAGTTGTCGCGTGTCGCTCGGTTCCAACTTGTATCTTAAAGAGGTATAGTCTGTCAAGAAAGTGAAGAAATTAAAAAGTGGCAACATCGTAGTGTCATCCCTTTTTTCTTAGATTGATTTGAAAGGGATGACACTACGATGTTGCCACATTTTAATTTTTTCACTTTTTTGACAGACTATAAAAGACAAACATATTATAACCATTTTTATAACATTTGGTGCATTATACCCTTAGAGCATTAAACCAGCCATTAATGTCATGCACTAGCTTGTTTTGTCATTGTGTTGTATACTGACAGACATCATTACGTGGGCGACTGTGTGAGTATGCGATTGTGTGCGTGTAGTTTATGAGTGTGTACGATATTATTGTTGTGTGCGTGCATAGCGACATGATTGAAAAGTCTATGTGTGCTACCTCACCCCGCACCGAAAGTGGCAGAAATTTTTGCTTAGGAATTGTTACGAGTAGGGCCTCCGGGCTGGTTTAATGCTCTAAGATTATACCTAAGTCAGTAATAAAAAAATAATGTAGTATACATAGAGTTATTATGTACTACGTACGTATAGGTCTACCAGAATCTGATGGCAATTTTTGACAGCAGATTTTCATAAAATATCCTTGATCAATGGATAAATTTTTATATTTGCATGTTAAACACACAGAATCAGCCGCTATAAGAAAAAAAAAGGATCAAAATGTTTTATTCCAATTACCCCGGTATTGCTAGAGTCAATTTATTTTCTCACTTTTTGCCATAAGATTCTGGTAGACCTATAGTATATAATATATATGAAAACAAAAATACGCCATAAATTTTATCATACACTTTATTTATAAATATTTATATATGTTACGCTCAAATACCGAAAACTCTCAGTGAGCGAAAAAATGGCTCACAACGCGTTGTGGTCATAGTGAAGCGCCCAAGTGTGTGCGCAATACACAAGAGCACTCTGGTTTCAATGAAACCAGGCCAGTTAAGCAGGAGTTATGTTATAGTGCCCAAGTGTGTGCGCAATACACAAGAACACTGGTTTCAACGAAACCAGGCCAGTTAGGCAGGAGTTATTTTATAGTGCCCAAGTGTGTGCGCAATACACAAGAGCACTCTGGTTTCAATGAAGCCAGGCCAGTTACGCAGGAGTAATTTTATAGTGCCCAAGTGTGTGCGCAATACACAAAAGCACTCTGGTTTTAATGAAACGAGAAATCAGGCCAGTTACGGAGGAGTAATTTTGTAGTGCCCAAGTGTGTGCGCAATACACGAGCACTCTGATGTCAATGAAACCAGGCCAGTTACGCAGGAGTAATTTTTTTAAAGTGCCCAAGTGTGTGAGCAATACACAAAAGCACTCTGGTTTCAATGAAACCAGGCCAGTTTAGCAGGAGTAATTTTTAGTGCTTTTGTGTATTGCGCACAAACTTGGGCACTATAAAAAATAACTCCTGCATAACTGGCCTGGTTTCATTGAAACCAGAGTGCTCTTGTGTATTGCGCACACACTTGGGCACTATAAAATAATTGCTGCCTAACTGGCCTGGTTTCATTGAAACCAGAGTGCTCTTGTGTATTGCGCACACACTTGGGCACTATAAAATAACTCCTGCCTAACTGGCCTGGTTTCATTGAAACCAGAGTGTTCTTGTGTATTGCGCACACACTTGGGCACTATAAAATAACTCCTGCATAACTGACCTGGTTTCAGAACGCGTCGTGGCCGTTTTCATTAGGGCCACAACGCGAATTCGCGTCATGGCAGTTTTTAAATGCTCAGAACGCGTCATGGCTTTTCTCGAATTTCGCGTCGTGGCCGTTTCACTATGACCACAACGCGTTGTGAGCCATTTTTTCGTTCACTGAGCGTTTTCGGCTTTTCGGTCTTTGAGCGTAACACATACATACATGCAGTTACAATGTATTTGTAATTTTACGTTTTATTTTCGTTTTGATTGAGGTACAATAAAAGAAATTGTTTTCCCACAAAATAACATCAGATTTTTTAAAACATTTTCTAATTGTAGGACGGACCATAACAACTACAACATGATTATTATACACAAAATTGATTTAAAAAAATTGGGTTAATACTTCACCACAAAGTTATTTTTCTAATTTTCTACACACAACACTTATATTTTAAAATATGAACTTGTGAAAGTTGTTATATTTAAAGAAATCTTTTTACACATTACATAATAAATTCGTACTGTTACGGATACGGACACGTAGTGCCATCTAGCGTCAACCCAGCGAAACTGATCAGGGAAACACAGACAACATAAATCTCCTACTTGATACTAGATGGCTTTAGGTGTATGTTTACTTACGCATATTTTCTAGAAACAATCCACACTTGTTTACGCGAATTGGATAAGGAACTTTCTAGAGTTCACCTTGGCCATATAAATAGCCGCAGGTAGACGAGCCAATCAATTCAGTTCGATACGAGCTATCAGCAAGGCGACTTCAGAGTGAAAACAAGTAATCAATAGTGAGTGAACCAGTGAACCTAAGACTTGGCTTCGACCTAGGACAGTGATAGCGCTTAGTGATTTGGATCTAGTGCTTAGTTGTGTGAGACTTAGTGCTAGTAAAGTCTTTTTAAGAGTCAGCAGGTCTTTTTCTCCAAATCTTTCGAACTCTAGCATGTAACAGTACTAACAGGTAACAACCAATTTACATTCAAATACACAGTACATTCACAAATAAGTCTTAAATGCTAAATGCATAGAATACTAACTAACAAAAAAAGACAGTAAAAAAAAGCTTATTGTAGAATGCAAGTGGCCCAAAATTATGAAAGTTTGTACTTAACTTTATTCTTTTATTAAAGACTATTTTAGATATCTTTTTAAATTCCATTCTTATAATAATATAATTTAAGAAATAATTTGATAATTATTTGTGACAAAAATTCCTGTCTAAAAACATTCCATGAAGTTTAAAAATAAAACTTGGTCATTTTGTAATAAAATAAAATGAATACAATCAAAAAAGCGCATGGGGCTTACGTAAAATATATCATGTTAGTTTCTACTAACACTCTCACATCATTTAAAAACTTAGAAAAGCACACCACCTAAAATATGGATTTATGCTTAAATCTATATTATACAGTTTCCTCTTATAAACCATACATTATCTAAGGCCAAGTTATTAACTTTCTTTCTTTTTTCCGTGGTGGTGTTTCTGCTGCTTTATCCTGTAACACAAATGTTACTTTTTAAAATTTTTATTACATAACAACTATTAATCCATACAAGAACAAACTTTGGACCACTTAAAGAAATGAGTGGCATTTAACACTACTAATAAATTGCACTGAAATATTAACACCTCCATCGTAGGTATCGCAGACACAATATATTTTCAATTGTTATGCGGCAGCCGGCTGCTGCTTGGGGATTGATGGGTTAAAAGCTAGTTATTATAGTCCTACAAAGTATACTTACACTATCAATTGACATTTTCCTTTTACTGATATTCCCATCAGTCACATCATTGGGTTTTGAATCGAGTTTTATTCTTTTTATCTGACAAGACAGCATGTCTGGGGGTGGTTTGAGTCTATCCACCTCTCTCTGGTGAGAACTATTGTGTACTATGTTATTATTTATAGTATCCAACTTATGCATTCGTTCTGGGCTCAAGTCTCGAACTTTGTTTAATACTTTACCCCTTCCAGAGTCCCTGTACTTCCTTTGACCGTAAGGAACGCAATATTGATGGAACACATCCAAAAGAATGTCCCTGTCCATCATTTCTATATTTGGGACTCTTAAACGACGCTGGAATCAATTAAACAAAATATCCAATTATATAGTTTGTACGCTAGTTAATCACTGTAGTTAATTAAAGTAGTATTATTTATTAAATACGCATAAAAAAAGTTATTATGAACAAAAGTACCTCTCGAATTATGCTCATCAATTGCTCGTTGGTTAATAGTTCAGGGTGTAGTAACATTTCACAGGGAACAGCCATTCTCTAATTTTGCAAATTACATGGATTATTGAAGTCATGAATTTAATTTTTGGAACACTTTAAATAAAAACAAACTTACGGCGCCATTAGGTACCCTTTTTACAATTTCTATCAAAATAATGTCAAATGGATATGGAATGCACACATTTCTTCTTTGTTTATTTTTTTCTTATTATGGCACTTCGGCTATTTAACCATGGCCAGTGTCGAGTTTAAATATGGCGGGAAAACAATATTCTATAATACAATTTTCAGCTTCGTTTTTCTATATTGTCAGGTCGAAAGTCTAGTCAAAGTCGTAAAAGTCAATACAGTCAAGAAGTCAAGTCGGTCGATTCAGTAAAGTGGTAGACGCTTTACTGAAACTTTCGATGGAGTTTTGGAGGGAACACAAAATAGCACGTTTCTGGATATTGCATCACTTTCCTACACTTGTGCACGATAACGAATATGTAATGGTTAATATCCTACCAATATTACACATTAAAAACCCAATTAACACAATTTTAGGAAAATAATACAAAAACATCACTCTTTCACATTCCCGGCAAAACTCTCGTTTTCTTTTATTTATTAGAACAACCTTACTTTTAAAAAATAGGTATGAACATTTGCTCACAGAACTTCACACCTGCCGCTTATGAACCAATTTTCAAAATTTTTCTTTTGTTGTATAGGGAGTATGTTCACAAAAGTGGTAACCTGATGATGGGATTCATGAGTAATCGAGGTAACTCCTCAAAATTTATATGGAAACATTTATGGTGATTTTGATTTAAAGAGGAGTATAAAAAAAAGTAAAAAAAAGTATAAGTAAAGTAAAGAAGAAAAATAAGATTTTGCACCAAGGTATGCTATGGTTCCGAAGATACTTAAGAGAACTCCGGATTCCTTATAGATACAAGTTTGGGGGTTCCGGCGTGGTTTTAAGAAATAATAAGTACGTCTTAATGTTATTGTTTTCACTTGTAAGTTGGTTTTATAAAAAAATCATCGTCGCTTGATGTATAGGGAAGGTACCATAAAAAATATATTTTTTTAAGATTTTATATACCATTTTGTCGGCATCATTAATAATGTGCATTCATGCCAAATTACGGCTTTGTAGGCCTCTAAGCAAAACCGCAGATAGACAGATGGACCGACAGATCGAAACTATAAGGGTTCCTTGTTGACTACGAAACCCTAAAAAGTAGGTAAGCACAAATCTTGCGAAATAACTCTGGTGCTCGGAAGTCGAATGTTAGGCTGCGGCCTGCGAGTGAGATTTCGTGCATCTATGAACATGAACGGAAGGTGTCGCGTCACTCGCGTCGAACTGGTGAATAATATACTTAGTAGTATATTATTCACCAGGTAAATATATACTTAGTAGTAGAATACCAAAAAATAACGATAAAAATATCAGTATTAATAACGTTATTTTTATACCAATATTTAAATGTTACCCACCAGATTTGTATGAACATTAACAAAATGTGTCGCGTCGAACTGGCAACGTCGCATAGCAGAAAATAATGATATACTTATAGGTAATAATAACGTTAATTTTATGCGACACAAACTTTACAATAATATAGCTTAAGCGTCTCCCAGACAGACGCGGCCTGCGGTGGCGGTGGCGTTGGCGATCAGTTGGATGACTTGAGAGTTCTAGGAACGACACAGACACACGCGGCCACGCGGCCAAGCCATTTAACTGATCGCCACCGCCACCGCCACCGCAGGCCTCATCTATCTGGGAGACGCTTTATACATCAGAATAAAAGATAGGCTGCAATTTTAACCGACTGTGATGCCTGCAATATAAGAAAAGCGCCCTCATTTAATCCACACTCTTTTTTGCCAAGCTGTACATCGAGACTCGAGAGATAAATTTCTCGTTCGTATATAGTTCGTTAGTATATAGACAAAAGTAGCACATATAAAAAAAAACAAAATTATCTCTAATTTTGACGGCAGACGTACGAGAAAAAATGTATGTCATGTAACATGTTAGGGTCAATTTTGGGGTCAATAGAGATGAAGAGATAAACCAGTTAACATCGAGAAAACATGTAGACAAAATTTTCTCGTATTGACTTTTACTTAAACTTTGACTAGACTTTAGACCTGACAATACATGAAAACGATGCTAAAAATTGTACTATACTAAGAACATTGTTTCCCGCCATTTACTCGACACTGGCCATGGTTTTATAGCCGAAGTGCCATAATAAGAAAAAAAAAAAGAAGTGGCAGAAAAGTCATGTGTCAAGTAAATGTCATGAAAAAAAAACTAATGTCACCGATCGCTTGATAAATGTCATTCTGTCATTCTGTGAGCTTCGATTGTTTGCTGCACTGTTTTTTAATGATTTATTTTTCAGTATTTTAAATTTAACGATTGATCGAGTTTAAAATTTATGAATAATTTTGCGATAATTCCTTTAATGCTTTTAACTTAAAGGCAAACGAAATAAAATAATCGCGACTGAAATCACAGTGGTGCAGGTAAACAGACATTGCAAAAAGTGAAAAACCTAAGTTAAATAAAATTTTGAAACGGCGAAAAGCGAGTGAAGGAAAATAATAGCGCGCCAATGCAAAACGTCCTCGGGAAAACATCGATGCGCAAACTGGAAAAGAATTGTAGGTGGGACTATGTTGTTTCTAAGTGCCTTAGCGATCGGGATGATCGGCTTGCAGAACGTGACTCCGGAGACGACCGAGAGTGACGTCGGGACGACGGACATGGGGCTGCCGGAGACGCCTACCGTCCGGCCGTCGGTGGCGGACTTCGTGAACGTGACGGTGCAGGAGCGGCCGTCGATGTGGGACCTGTACCTCAACCACTGCCCCAAGTGGCGCCCTGTGAACCACGTGTTCTTCCAGGCGGCCAACGTCTTCTTCCTGCTGTCGTTCCTAGCCCCGCACACCCCGAGCGGCTTAATCTGGCTCCGAGTAGCCCTGATCCTCGGCTGTACCTTCTCCGGACTCTGGGCGTGGAGCATCGAGTGCTACCTGGACGCTGTCGTGTGGAATAGTGCATTTATAGTGATAAACTTTATATACTTTGCCGCTCAGTTCTATTTGCTAAGACCTATCAAGTTTCACAAGGAAATTGAGGAGGTGAGTTAACTTTTATTCAAAGTAACTTTAGTATTTTTATAGCTTAGATATCAAAAACACCTGATAAAAAGATCTAAAACATGCAATGCTAGAATCCTTTACCACTATAAACATGCAAGTTTGTGAAAATATGTATACAGTAACTTATGATTTTTAATACCTCAAATCGTGGGAATTGCAGACACACTAGATTTTCAATTGTTATGCGGCAGCTGGGTGCCACTTGGGGATTGATTGGGGGTTATTGTTTAACCAAAAAGTAGCAAATGGCTTGGTAGCAGATGCAGCCAGCATGATTTGCACATTACAGAGTATAGAGTAGCAGGCAAAACTTTGTCATAGTATAAGGAGGGGAAGTAAGTTATCTTCATACAAATGCACCGCGCGCGGCTTGTATGTGTGCGGCATAGTATATATATGCATCGCCGCCTGTTCTCATCTCAGCCTGTTTCCGACTGCGCCAGTCGGGGCTAACACATGACAGGAGAGTCGGGACCGCCACGTTGGCGCTATTCATGCGGTTGGGAACGAAGCGCAAACAGCCGCGCTCACACCACCCCGCCACCGCCGGCCGGTTTATTTTATCTTTTTTTTTAGGGTTCCGTACCCAAATGTAAAAACGGGACCCTATTCATGATACTTCGATGTCTGTCTGTCTCCAGGCTGTATCTCAGAAATAGCTAGAGTTCTGAAATTTTCACAGATTGTGTATTTCCGTTGCCGCTATAACAACTCCCACGCACTCCCAAGCTATAACAACAAATACTAAAATCAAAATAAAATTAATATTTAAGGGGGCTCCCATACAACAAACGTTATTTTTTTAACAGCTAGACACTTTAAATTTTCACAAAACCCTGAATTATATTTGTAATTTAATTATTAATAATAAAATTTAAATAAAATAAATATTTAAATATTTAGGGGGGCTTCTATACAAAAAACACAATTTTTTGCATACTATCTCTCTATAACAGTACGGAACCCATTGTGAGCGAGCCCGACTCGCACTTGGCCGATTTTTTTATATTATAAATAATGCTGCTCTGTATCTTAAATACTTTTCTATATTTGATAGGAAAACCATTGTTGAACTTTATTGACGACGTGTTATATTGCTAAAATTGACAACCCTAAGACTGTAGGTAATTATAATATCGCAGATTGGGCCGGAGTTATCCTACTTCCCCTCCTTTTACTATGACTTTGTGTTAGCTATCTCTTCCCAGATAAAAATAATGCTAAATAAAACTTTTTCCTTATGCTATTTTATAATTTTAACAATTACATCTAAAAATGTTTGCCTTAAGATACAGTAGAAATCTCTTAAGACACTGAAAAATTGGTTAATCATTCTTTATCTTATTAAAAAAATAAGTGTTTCCCTCATATGACCATGGTAATATCAAAGTTATTTAATGATTTAGGTGTATAAAATCCAAATTCTATTGTACAAAAACAATGCAGTTCCCATGACTTTGTGTGATTCAACATGGGAATTGAGCTATAATTTACTATGTTAAAACAATATTTCTTATCTTTATTACAAATCAAGTTAAAGCTTGTATTAGAAACATTAAGACTTACTTAGCTGCTTTTCAAATTATACACTTACAAGTAACGTTATGAAAAAAAACTTTTATTTACAATTTATTTGATGTTGCCTGCTGTTCACTCATTTATCACATGTGAACTGTAAACCTTTTTATGTCGTTTATAACAATCCTATGTCCTCTATCACTCAGATAGTATATGCCTACTTATTATGAATAAAAATATAAAAATTTACTAACCCATGCAAAAGGCTAATGCTTATTTTAACTTCATCTCAGCCAAAAATATAAATTCACAGTCATATCTTGAGTTATAAGATAATCATGTGCATGTGACCGCGGCTAAATTGTTTTAAATGAACAATAAAATTAACCTGTACGGCCTTGGGGTTTACTACTATCAGAAATTAAGAATATTGCCTTGATAAGAAATGATTCAACATTTTATGTTGCTATTTTAATGGTTGTTGTTTCTGTGTTATGTAATTTAGTGTCTAGTAAAAGCACTTTAACTCATCAAGCCCCATACGGGCACCGGTGGACGCGACAACAATAGAATACAATAGCATTTCCAAGAATCCGCGATCGAAGGGTTAAGGTTAAACATAACAATATTATATTATATCATAATATCTAGAATTTGAGGACACTTTATCATTTTATCCATTGCAGGGAACAACCTATTTATTGTAGACCGTGGGTATTTATCTTATACTTAGAAATATATGACAATCTGTTTAAATGCATATTAATCGTTTTTTATGCAGAGTACAGCCAAAATATTTCCATGTAATTCAGTATGCACAATTAACCATTTTAAAATGATCAAGTAGTAAAAGATACTTATTTTTGGTTGGGGAAATGCACTTACGCATCCCCAGCTGTCTGGGGAGGGCCACTGGGGTATGTGGGACTCCCCGATGGCGGTGGAGGCCGCGCCAGGGCAATCCCGGCGGTGTTCCACCTTTTCCGCTTTAGGCAGAGCCACGGGATACGCATTACGCGGGATACACAACCGCGACCCTGCCAAAGTAGTTAAAGATCCTATGGAATATCTACTTGTATTTTTTAAGGAACTAGATCAGCCTTTCCCAAAGTGGGTGATAACGCCCCCTTGTGGGCGCTGAAGGTCTGAAGGCGGTGTGGGACCCAGAAAAAAATGGGGGCGTTGTGTAGAGGCTTGGGGGGTGATTTATTTCATCAGGACGCATTTTAAATTGAAACAATGGGGGCGCTAAAATATAATTTGTTCTTAAAGTGGGCGGTAGACAAAATAAGTTTGGGAACCTCTGAACTAGATCATGCCCGCAACTCCGCTGCGCCAAAATTAATTAAAATATGTATTTTAAGCGCGTACATTTTACCGGGATAAAAAAGTTTCCTATGTCCTTTTTCGGGACTCAAAGTATCTCCGTTCATCAGAATGGGTTCAGCGGTTTGAACAGTGAAGAGGTAACAGACAGACAGAAGTACTTACGCATTTATAATATGTATTAGTATGGAAATCGAAGAAATGGCTTCTTCGATTTCCGCATTTTATAAGCGGGTTAGAATTTAGATATTAGGAGATAGCGAGATTAAGATAGCGACATATCTATGAGTCAAAACAAGTGAATAATGAATCATATTTCACATGGGTTTCGCAAATCAATAGCGGTCGATGTTTGCGGTGCGGGCCTTCGTTGATTTGTGCAAGTGATGAGGTGTAGAGTTTCTTGACCGTTTGCACAAACGTTTTGGTCAGGGCACAGAATACAAATTAGTACAAGTAGTCAGGGCAGAAATTTCGTCTGGTCGAACCATTAAAATGGTTATGGTGCTAATATGCTGTAAGCCGTGTGACTGGTAAATGATAACTGAGAAGATACAGAGTCCTCTGCAGATGTTGATTAAAGCTGGTAAAATGCTAAAGGAATTCAAAGCGCATTTAATTTGGAACGTGTCGCGGGAAATACTCGCGCAGCTTGGTGTACACTTTCTGACGCTTCGCCAGACGCCACTTACCAATCCACAAAATATTAAACCAGTGACATGCTAAGAAACATCAGTTTTTTTTCGGAACGAAATCTATACTTTATCTATACTAATATTATGAAGCGGAAGAGTTTGTTGTTTGTTAGTTTGTTTGTTTGTTTGAACGCGCTAATCTCAGGAACTACTGGTCCGATTTGAAAAATTCTTTCAGTGTTAGATAGTCCATTTATCGAGGAAGGCTATAGGCTATATTTTGTCACGCTTAGACTAATAGGAGCGAAGAAATAGAAGAGAATGTGGAAAAAACGGGGGAAATTATTTGATAGGGCTTATCTCACAAACTACTAGAGCAATTTTTCTGTTATTTGGTTCAGATAAGAAGTAGACCACGTGAAGGATCATAGGCAATTTTTTGTAGACTGATTTGTCTGTGAAATATCTAATTTACGCGGGCGAAGTCGCGCGGAACGTCTAGTAATATTATAAAGCGGAAGAGTTTGTTTGTTTGTTTGTTTGAACGCGCTAATCTCAGGAACTACTGGTCCGATTTGAAATATTCTTTCAGTGTTAGATAGACCATTTATTGAGGAACTATAAATTATCACTCTAAGACCAATAGAAGCGAAGAAACAGAGGAAAATGTGGAAAAAAACCGGGAAAATTATTTGAAGTCGCTTATCTCGCGAACTACTGGATGAATTTCTAAGTTATTTGTCACAGATGTAGAGTAGACCAAGTGAAGGGACATAGGCTATTTTTTTGCGGAAAATGTACGGTTTCCGTAAAATTCCTATTTTATGCGGGCGAAGCCGTGTGGAACGTCTAGTACATAATATATAAATGAATATTTACCAAATAAAACGCTTCCGCCCTTGGTTCACACCAAGCGTTCCACTGCATTGGATTTATTGCCTAACTTCGTTTCTTGTTTAAAAACATGTCATTTGCCTGTATAATATAGAAGTAATATTATATCATACAACTTTATATGTTGCAGCAGTCGATAAGCTGAAATATTTACTTTATATTGCGGCGGTTTTACAAATGACTATTGACACCTCTGGTGTTACAGAGGGGTCGCAAAATATGCATTCCTCTCAAAATCCCCAACCCCAGGCCTCGAAGGACCTTCATTTGGCGAACCAACGCAAGAATTATTTCACGCTAACTTTAATAAAGACTGGTATTACATTCGACTAAATAATGACGAAACATGGTTCTCCAGCTTCTTCGTTTCGAATATTTTACGTAGATGACTTCATAATAGAGGCACTCCGAAGCAGCGTTCGTGCGACTCACAAGTGTCAATCTGGTCTCTACGTGCGTCGTAAAATCATCCTAGATGAGAAAACATGGGATAAATGTGCCCGTATATAACGTACCGCTATTTATGTATGAGATTGTGTGAGGGTCGTGGGTGGTTTTTATGATGATACGATTATGATGACAACCGTGCCCGACTATGATGGAACGTGTGAAGAGGAGCGAAGAGCCATTTTTTGCTGCATTGCAAGTAACCTTCGATGTTTCCTCGTTCCTAATGTGATTAGAAGTAACCCGCAACTCTGTTGCACCAAAGTTCGTTTATCGCGCGGGAACCGTAAATTTTTTCACCTAATGGTGAAACAATTTACGGTTCCCAATAGGCAAACAGACAGACACATATTCGCATTAATAATATTAGAATGGATAATACGACAGACAAAGTTGTTGTCTACCCAAAAAAGGATACTCTTAAGATCATTTCACTGAAAAATCAGATTATAAAAATATTCTACCATCACAAATACCAGCTTCTTTTCTAATATCGAGCAGGCAAGTGACACATCCGATAAAGATCCAACTTCCAACAACATCGCAGCTTATCATATGATGTAACCATCTAGAACTCTAGATTTTATCATAGACGTTTTAAGAACCAGCGTAACTCAAATCCCAAGTGGATCGTGACTGAAATGTTGATACAGGATTTAGGTGTTACCTGCCTGCTGGGAATATGTGAGGGTTTTACGCGAGTTCGTTCTGGATTTTCCGATTCTTGCTTCTTTGATCCAATATTTGGTGTTGGTTTAGTTCGTTTCGGTGTAAGTAAACCGCTATTTTGGCGTGGTAGCTTGTTAAACACATGATAAGTTTGACAATAGTTTCGGCAGCCCTTTTGATATATATGTACTTGAAATACTAACAAATATTATTAAAACGATTTTGGGATTGACAACAAAATTAACCTTTTAACGTTAATTTTTCCTATGAAGAAGCCTATAAATATAATTATAGTAAATTCTCCTCCTGCTCGGGATGTTTGTTTAGCAAAATTCTCGTCACGAAGTTAATATCTGTCAAAATTATGCCGCCATAAATAAGGTTTCTTATTAATAACGGAGGTTAATTCGTCCCGAAGAAAGGGAGCGTAAATATAAGGGACTAGACGTTCCGCGCGGCTTCGCCCGCGTATTTTAGATATTTCACAGACAAATCAGTCTACAAAAAATAGCCTATGATCCTTCACGTGGTCTAGTTCTTATCTGACCCAAATAACAGAAAAATTTCTCTAGTAGTTCGTGAGATAAGCCCTTTTAAATAATTTCCCCCGTTTTTTTCCACATTTTCTTCTATTTCTTCGCTCCTATTAATCTTAGCGTGATAACATAATATAGCCTATAGCCTTCCTCGATAAATGGGCGATCTAACACTGAACGAATTTTTTAAATCGGACCAGTAGTTCCTGAGATTAGGGCGTTTAAATAAGCCCTTTCAAATAATTTCCCCCGTTTTTTCCACATTTTCCTCTATTTCTTCGCTCCTATTAGTCTTAGCGTGATAAAGTATAGCCTATAGCCTTCCTCGATAAATGGACTATCTAACACTGAAAGAATTTTTCAAATCGGACCAGTAGTTCCTGAGATTAGCGCGTTCAAACAAACAAACAAACTAACTAACAAACTCTTCCGCTTTATAATATTAGTATAGATTATAATATTAGTATAGATGAAGGGAACAAAATTAATAAACCACAGGTCAGGCGAAATTGGCGCAGTTCTAGTTTAGATTACAGAGCATTCGACAGCAATTTTAGAGCAGAATAAGTATAAATATGGCCTGCTTTTAGGTCCAAATGAGGGATTTTGTTCAGGTCCTTCTAGGTTACCGGGGCAAGGGTGAACGCTCGGGGTGACGTCATACACTTTCTCACATCGACGTAATTTTAGATAACCGACTGTTTACTTTCAAGAGGTTAGTTACGCTACTGGTTCTAATTATTATGAAAGCACTGCACATTATGAATGATAATAATGATACTATTTATGTATAAATTATGTGATAGTGAAGTAATCTAATAGAAGTTCCAAAGAAACATTACGGTAACATGTGAAACGTCATAACTTCATGAGTTATCAATTTGTCCTAGCAATTTATTTCTACTTTGTTTTGCTGATTCAATAATTTTGCTTTTTTAATGTAGTTCAAATCACCTACTATTCATTTGATATTAATTAGTAGCTTTACCTCTAGTTAAGACTACGATGCTACTACTTCAATACTCGAATTTCGATGCGTATGGATTACGATTTACGACTCACATCGGCCGTCTACCGTTCCCGGTTCTCACTCCTCAGTCCTCACCAACTAAATACCACAATCTAATCATAGCTATTTGACTTCGGAGTTCCTCTTTCAGATACTTATGGCACAAAAAAACCTGTAAGAGATTAGAATCAACTCTGAATAATCATTTAGAGTTGATTCTAATTTCGGTGATTGTTGTTTCTTTAAATATTTTGCTTGCTTTATAGGCAAGAGTAGAGGGTTTTCACCAAACCATCTATTTATTAGATAATGTTTGCAAAACTAAGGGAAAGTTTCCATCCTCGATTTTATACTACATCTTAACATGTATGATGTACGACATATTTGAATCTGTTGTAGCATCTGCCATGTGGACTGTGGTACTGTATAAGTTCATAATGAGGTACTCAAGTGCCATAGAACTGGATAAAGAAGCCGGCATTGTATCGAAATTTTAATATTGTCTCTACGTTACTGGAATATGTTTCATGGCCACTTAGTTATTGTTAACCTCGTTCAGTTATTCAGGCTGCTAGGGCTGACACAGTCGTGTAATGTAAACCTAGATTTCTAAACCTGACATTGTTGACACTGAATTTTATTTTTAGCTGTTGACTTTTCTTCTGATTTCTCCTGATTTTTTGATATGAAGAGATTTACAAATAGCAGATTTGTTAGCCATGAACACTTATTTATTCTTGAACTAAAATCGGCTAAGCTAAATTAATAAGAAAGGATTATAAACAACGCCAATTCAGCTGCATTCTAGGGTATAACCTTTTTTTGTTTACAAAGGAAATTAACTTAATGCCAACAACCCTAGCTCCTAGGTACACGTGGCTTTTATGCGCACAGCTTTAGTTAATTCCAATGCTTTCACAGGCCAAAACCGTTGGTTTATAGTTATTCCGAATTTTATAGCTATGCTTACTTTATGGTTAAATATGAAACGACCTCATTTTGTAACTTTATAAGTCGTTGTTTTTTTTATTTAAAAAAACCGTAATAATAACACTATTTCTGTGCATCAGCCACCACTATTATATTACAGCACCCGTAGCACGGCTACAGTAGAAATACGAAAGTATAGACAAACAGCGGAGATAAACTGAAGGTGCCGTTCCGATCTTTACCGCGGCTAGCCGCGATCGACAAAAATTCAATTAAAATGCCACTTTATGACATATACTATAGTCCAGGGGTCACCAAATTGCGGACCGCGGTCCGCATCCAGACCGCTGACCCATTGTGTTCCAAGCACTTTAGAAGATGAACTTCGTTAAAAATAAATTTCGGTCTCGACTTACTGATGAACATCTCCAGAATTTAATATCAATAGCTTGCACCAATTTCACTCCAAACTTCAGAGAGATAATTTGCTCTACAAAAATTGACACTTTTGTCATTGATATACAGTAAATAAATACCTTTGTAAATTCCGTAATTACCTTGGTTTAATATATTTTTTTTAATATTGTGTGGACCGCGAAGGTCATTTCATTTCTTAATGTGGACCCCGAGCGAAACTAATTGGTGACCCCTGCTATAGTCTATGCGTCATAAAGTAGGATTTTATTTGAATTTTTAGGACTATAGTCTATGTCATAAAGTGGCATTATATTTGATTTTTTGTCGATCGCGGCTAGCCGCGGTAAAGATCGGAACGGCACCTTCAGTTTATCTCCGCTGTTTGTCTATACTTTCGTATTTCTACTGTAGCCGTGCTACGGGTGCTGGTGTCCTATTACTACTGATACCACAGAATCTGATACGCCATAATGAGGGATCTTCCTCTCATTTCGTGGACTACTGCTTACTTATGAAGAGTTAGCATATATTATAATCTTAAGAAGTTCATAAGTAGATATACATTTTCAGACACTAATTTAATGAAACATTTTTCGTCTGTTACAAACGAGCGTTCTCAGAATTATTCTCCGTGTTCAGAAATATTTTGCGTCAAAGGGGCAGGCTTGATGTCAATAAATTATAAAAAATACTACAAAAAATAATAACTATCTAGGTTTATATTATTAATACCTACGCGAGCGAAAAACTTTGGTTCCCTTTTGACGAAAAATGCGGAAACGTAGGTGATTGAAATTTTGCACAGTTATAGTTTATATCAATGATATTATAATTGTGTTACTAACGTAACTAGATTGGCAGTTTACGGCATTGCCACTTCGAAGATGCCTGCAGGCATATCTGACTTCAGTTGCCTGCTTGATATTTAGTAAGCCTTTAGCATTTAGTAAGCGCCAGCAATGTATTGTCTCACTTCAACGGTAATTAGTTAATGAGTGGAAGGAACGAGACAAATATAGTTTACTTTGGCATAATGTATCGGTTTCAAAGCTACGTCTTTTGAACTATCAAGTGGTTACCATAAAGTTAATATACCTAGCGGAATAGAGCAACAATGTCGAGCTGTCAAACGACACCGAAATTGGTTTACATCTGTGTGTAAAAATATGTGTACGTATACACTTACACAAGCATGATTGAACATGAATTCTATGAGATTAAATTGTCAACGTGCGGCACGTGCCGACTGGACGTCAAAAAAAGAGTGCTGCTGTCATGTATAACACGATTCTTTTTACCACGCAGTGTTACTGATAGTGACATCTCGCTTGCTCAGGCCTTTGTTTCTCTATTCCGCTAGGTATATTAACTTTATGGTGGTTACGCATTTCTAAGAATCGTTTGTAAGACGTTGCTACTCTAGTATTTTATAAGCTCATTGGTTAACATGGTGAAGGCAGAAGGAGTGCATCGAGCTAATATTATTTTGAGATTATGCTTTTATCATACATTTTTTTAACAAAAAAAACATTAAGTAATAATAATAAGTCCCACGCCGGTTTCGGTGACGGTGGCCGTTTTCATTGAAACCAGGCCAGTTACGCAGGAGTAATTTTATAGTGCCCATGTGTGTGCGCAGTACACAAGACTCAAGAGTACTCTATTCCTTTTACTCTCATAATCCAGTGCGACGGGAGACCGATACGACTAGCGAGAGATCAGGCGCAGGACCGACTTTTTACATGCCCATCCGACGCATGGATCATCTTACTTGTCAGACAATCAGGTGATCAGCCTGCATTGTCCTAGCCAAACTTGGAAATAACATGTTTCCAACGCGGGAATCGAACCCACAACCTCCGAGTCAAGAGCCACGCTCTTAACCACTGGACCACGGAGACAAAACATTACACACACTACAACACACACACTAGTGACTAGGAGATTTTGATTGACAAGCCTATACACACGAATTGTACTCTTTTATTAGGGTTCCGCACCCAAAGGGTAAAAACGGGACCCTATTACTAAGACTTAGTTGTCTGTCTGTCTGTCGCCAGGCTGTATCTCAAGAATAGGGATTGCAATCCCGCGCCTTATTCAATCCCGCGGGATTGATTTGCGGGATTGGCCAATCCTGCGGGATCCCGCATGTTTGAATTTATGTTATAAAATTTATTATTTAATAAATTGAAACTACAGGTTTATGTTTTTAATAGAAAATGTCTCATATTATGCCACAAAAAAATTGTTTTGTAACAAAATAACAATGAAATTATGTAATCACTCTCGTCTTATTAGATCTTAAAATTAAAATGCTTTTAATGCCTCAACAATATTGAAGTCAGGGACCTCTCAACATTATGGCTCCGCATTGATTGCGACGACCACCCTCGCGTTTATGCGTGACTATATAGGTCCCATAGTGGTGAACCCGAGACGGACTGACTCTTTGAACACTTGCAAGCTGCTTCAGATTTAGTGCAGCAGCAGATCCCATCCGCAGAGATCATAATACTTGGCGACTTTAACGCCGACTGGCTCAATTCCAGTAAATATCAGTCATCATTAGACTTTATTAATCTGAGACTGTCGCAGGAATTATGTCTAAAAAATAATAAAGTCAATATTTTGACAATAGAATATCAGGAGTTTAGCCGGGAATGCGAAAGAGTGCTGTTGTGTGTTTGTATTATTTTCCTAAAATTGTGTTATCTGGGATTTTAATGTGTAATATTGGTAGAATATTAACCATTAGATATTCGTTATCGTGCACAAGTGCAGGCAAAATTAATGCTGCAACTTCCAGAAACGTGCTTTTTTGTGTTCCCTCTAAAACTCCGTTGAAAGTTTCAGTAAAGCGTCTACCACTTTACTGAATTGACCGACTTGACTCCTTGACTGTTTTTTTGACTTTTACTTAGACTTTGACTAGACTTTAGACATGACGATATTATTATAGTAAAACGATGATAAAAAATATTCATACCCTTGTCTGTGGCACAATATAAATACGCAAATATGTGTCAAGTTGGCAAAATTATAGAAGAAAAAAAAAAGAATAGAGTATCAATAGAAAAGCGTTGAAATTTGAAATTTGAAACTTTCAATTTATTTTTTTATTTAAGGTCGAATTTGGCCATTGGGCGATCTCTAGTTACAATAACTACATCAGTAAGTCTGAAACGTAATTTGGTAAATACAATGCATTTAAAAGTAACAAAATTTCAAAGGGTCAAATTGAGGCTAAAATCTCTAGTCTTTTCATAGCAAATGTTGTAGTTGGTTCAACGATTTTAACCATGATTTACATAACAGGAATTTTATTGCTTGTTCAAAAAACAGAACAGGAATAAAAAGTCTGTTTGTTGTCAAACCCATTTCTTTTCAAGACTACAATAATATGTCCTGGGCATTCCTGGTTCAGAATTTTGATTCTTCGAAAGCCTTTGACACGTAGAGGTTTCTAAATAAAGCAGCAAACTGATGCTTTTATATTATTTGACTTATTAAAAATAATCCGTTTTTGAGGTTTTAAACCTGGAATCTGATTTTCAGAATAATAGAACAACTGCCGTTGAAATAGCATCGTTGTGAATTGATATACAAGCAGAGGCTGTGAAATGTGATAGCGAGTCGTGATTTAATTAAACTGTATTTTATTAATCCCCATCCATATGTGTATGTAGGTCGAGCACAACAGGACTTTTAATTACACCAGTAAAAGAGATTTTGCGTATACGGACAAGGGTAAAATACAATTGGTTAAAGATCGTTCATGGCATTTACTTGTTTAAGTCCCTTTTTTAAAACTACCACATATAATATCCAGAAAGTAGAAAATTTTCAGGATTTTTTAGAAAAGAAAGATGTTGTTTGCAATTCTTGCTGTATAAATTCTGAAACGAAACATTGCTTCATTTGGTCTGTTATTAAGCGTAGTAATTTATTGGCGACTAAAGCCCTTTTGCTTCACCAGTTTAGTCTCAGTTACTTTAAAAGTTAAATATATCCTACTAATATTATAAAGGCGAAAGTTTGTATGGATGTATGTAAGGTATAGCTTATACATCAGAATAACACATAGGCTAATTCAAAGTTACCCAAAACTTAAGGTAACTTTGAATTTTACTTTTGGGTAAAATTTTGCGTAATTCTATTGATTTTTCCGGGAATTATTCTTATTAGAAAATTAATACAATTCAAAAGAACATTATTTATTCAATAAAATGAAAGTTTTACGAGTATAAATCAGTTTGTAATATTACAGATACTGTAAAAAATGTTCAAAGTTACCCAAATTGATTGTACCTAATATTATAAAGCTGAAGAGTTTGTTTCTTTGTTTGCTTCAACGCGCTAATCTCAGGAACTACTGGTCCGATTTAAAAAAAAATCTTTCAGTGTTAGATAGCTCATTTATCGAGGAAGGCTACAGGTATAGGCTATAAATTATCACGCTAAAACTAATAGGATCGAAGAAACAGATGAATAGCTATTTTTTGCGGGAAAATGTACGGTTTCCGTAAAATTCCTAATTTACGCAGGCGAAGCCGCACGAAACATCTAGTAAATTTAATGAAACCTCGAGGTGAGCTATGTCGGTCTTAAATGATATAATATCTACACTAATATTATAAAGAGGAAAACTTTGTTTGTTTGTTTGTTTAATTGTAATGAATAGGCTCAAAAACTACTGGACTGATTTTAAAAATTCTTTCACTATTCGAAAGCTACATTATCCACGAGTAACATAGGATAAATTTATTTTGGAAAAAAAATAGGGTTCCGTAAGATATTTGGGTTTTTCGGACACAAGGTGTAAAAATCAACCAGAAAAGTTACTTATTTTGCGTACGCTGCCTAAACTATAAAAGATAGAACCATAAAATGTTCTAATTAATTGTAGATCTTATAAATATCTACAAAAAAGTCCGCGACATACTATACCTATCTATGTCGAGTGAGGCACAACAACCATTAATTTATTTAAAAATCTTGAATTTTTTTTGGACTTCATTTAAACGCGTTTATTTTACTCATGCTATTAATCCTTTTCAAAATAAATTATTTCATCACTAAGCACAGTTTATGTAGATAATATTTGGTCTTTGAATGATTAAAATTGGACGTTTGATTTTGAAGTTATGGCGAAATTAAAATATTACGATTTCTGCTGCACGGCCCGTTGCGAAGTGGGCGTCACCAAGGCGGGGGTGCGCGTGCGGGAGGGAGTTTAGATCTATTAGTAAATGATGATTTATATAATACTTAATTATTCACTACATCTAAATCTAAATCTATATATATAAAACTCAAAGGTGACTGACTGACATGTTGATCTATCAACGCACAGCCCAAACCACTGGACCAATCGGGCTGAAATTTGGCATGCAGGTAGATGTTATGACGTAGGCATCCGCTAAGAAAGGAATTTGATCAATTCTACCCCCAAGGGGGTAAAATAGGGGATGAAAGTTTGTATGAAACTTTGTCAATTTTAAACCGATCGGGCTGAGACTTTGCATGCATAAAGCTACTATGACGTAAGCATCCCCTAAGAAAGGATTTTAAAAAATTCCACCCCTAATTCTACTCCCAAGGGAATAAAATGGGGTATGAAAGTTTGTATGAAACTTTGTCAATTTTAAACCGATCGGGCTGAGACTTTGCAAGCATAAAGCTACTATGACGTAAGCATCCCCTAAGAAAGGATTTTAAAAAATTCTATCCCTAAGGGGGTAAAATAGGGGATGAAAGTTTGTATGAAACTTTGTCAATTGTAAACCGATCGGGCTGAGATTTTGTATGCACTAAGCGACTATGACGTAGGCATCCCCTAATAAAGGATTTTAATAAATTCTACCCCTAAGGGGATGAAATTTATGAATTTTCTTAGACTTTCTACTGATTGAACTGAAATTATTAAAGATTTGAGCCTCTATGATGAAAACGTTCGCTTAAATAGGATTTTGATAAATTCAACCCCCATGGGGATAAAATAAGGGATGATGGAGGATGTAAATATATTATTTTGAACCTATCAGTATCTAATGGAAGGAATAAATTAAGACGAACAATTAAATTGAATATTTTGTGGTCATATTATCAAGTGCCTCTGTTGCCAATATTTATGTCGAGCAAAAAAGGCCAAAGTAGCGTTTGTTGTATGAGAGCTCCCCTTAAATATTTGCTCTATTTTGTTTTTAGTGTTTGTTCTTATAGCCGCAACAGAAATACATAATTTGTAAAAATTTCAACTATTTAGCTTGCGAAGTTCTTGAGATACATCCTGGAGACAGACAAACAACGAACATTGCAATAGAGTTTCTTTTTTACCCTTTTTATAAGAACCACAAAAAGGGAAAATTATCCATCTTTGTTATTATACTATGTTAACGCGGATGAACTCGCGGGCAACAGCTAGTATATCTATATTATAATATTATAAAGAGTTTGTTTATTTGTTTGTTTGAACGCGCTAATCTCAGGAAGTACTGGTCTGATTTGAAAAATTATTTCAGTGTTAGATAGTCCATTTATCGAGGAAGGCTATAGGCTATATTTTATCACGCTAAGACTAATAGGAGCGAAGAAATAGAGGAAAATGTGGAAAAAACGGGGGGAAATTATTTGAAAGGGCTTATTTGAACGCGCTAATCTCAGGAGCTACTGGTCCGATTTGAAAAATTCTTTCAGTGTTACATAGCCCATTTATCGAGGAAGGCTATAGGCTATATTTTATCACGCTAAGACTAATAGGAGCGAAGAAATAGAAGAAATTATTTGTAAGGGCTTATCTCACGAACTACTAGAGCAATTTTTCTGTTATTTGGGTCAGATAAGAAGTAGACCACGTGAAGGATCATAGGCAATTTTTTGTAGACTGATTTGTCTGTGAAATATCTAATTTACGCGGGTGAAGCCGCGCGGAACGTCTAGTATATATATATATAAGACTCAGACTCGACTGTTTTAATCTTTTTAAAATATACTCATTGATCTTTAACCTTTTTGGATTATCGAAGTGTTCTTCAGTTCTGAAATGTCGAATAAAGGTCATGAAAATGAAATCATTTACTTGGTCCATAAAATCTGGGATCAAAGTTTGGGACGAGGTATAGAATGATGAAGGTCAAAGGTTGAAGAAAATATTGTAGGCAAGTTACAGGTTTCACAGGTTTATATTTCTAGGAATTATTTTTCTTACTGAAAACATTTTGAATTTAATTAATGATTAAATACTTTTTAACTCATTTAAAATCGTTGAAGACCTTAAAAGAGTGACTAGGACTTAAATTAAAATAGAACCTACGAAGTAACTGATAAGTGACATTGAGTATCATCAAAGTCAAAAGCGTGACATAATTCTACCAGATATTACTAGAAATGTTATGTTTGGTAAAAAGATAAGGTATCGGTGCAAATATTGCAGAAGCTATGTATGCGCTCAGAAACGCAAGGCAATATTTAAACTATATTTTAATCAATTCCAGTCTTTTATTTATTTATTTATTTATTAGGCATATCAACAATATGAATACAAGCTTACATTAACAATTTACAATTAGGACCTTTGACAGCATTCATATCAATTAGAGACATGCACAAAATTATTAAAACACAATGCAACATTTGGTAAGACTTAAAAACTAGAAAAGTTAATCAGAATCAAATTATTACATGTCAATAATGAAGTCTCAGTCTTGCTTTGGCTATGGTCAAATAAGGATTTTATTCAACCGACTTTAATATATTATCGTAGATTACAAAATAATTTCACGAACGGCCTAAATTAAAGTTATCGCTAAAATTTATGTGCGTTTGGTCGCTTGGAAGTTGGTACCTATAGCTATCTGGTTTCAATGGAAAATGGAGTAGATTTCTGAGCACATTTTACATAAACTTTATCATTCAAATACCTATTATAAGTTAGTTCCCTTAGTCTTATTAGCATGGAAATGTATCTGAATGTATAATCCAAACTAATATTATAAATGTGAAAGTGTGTATCTGTCTGTCTGTTACCTCTTCACACTCAAACCGCTAAATCGATTTTGTTGAAATTTGGTATGGGTTGGTACTACTAATATATATTCTGTGGTATGGGGATGATTTGAGTCCCGGTGAAGGACATAGGATACTTTGTATCCCGGAAAAATGTACAATTCCCGCGCGATAAACGAATTTTGGCGTTTAGAATATTTCTGAACATTCTGAACTGTCTATATTTTTCTGATAAAGATGGGTGTTCCTTATAGAAGTAAAACAGAGAACCATAGCCTTATGATAAGTACTAATCAGTTCCGATATGAAACGTGAAACGCTGCAACGTGCTGTGGTACGAACCGATTATATGGATGACATGTCAATATCGCTGTGTGATTTCATGTCGATCGTAGTTATATCGAACGTGTACACATATTGAAATTAAATGAGCAGGAGCCAAGGTTATAGAAGATCTTAAACTAATATTGTCTCATAAAGCATTTAAAGCTTTGTCAGACAAATAAGCATAAATATTTTTTATGATCATAATATTAAGTACGACTTTCGACGCCTGTTTTCAGTTTAGGTAATCTTGATGGACTCAAAAAAGAATCTGTGTCTTTATACAATGTGTCCCGACACCGGTGTCCGATCCTTTAATGTCATTATGTATGGCATATTTTACTGACAAATTGGTTTGGAAAATTTTTTTTTCACCAACTTTAAAAAAAAAAAATTTCTTTGGCTCTCATAACAATCGAACAATCTGACCAATACTTTATAAGAAAATCGTTATAACTTTTAAACTATCTGACTTAGAGCATAGAAGTCAATGAATTTATTTAAGATGAAAACCTCCTCTATCTTTTTAAAATAAAAAAGAACCAGTTCAATGCGCTAGATTTTTCACAAATAACCATTAATTAAAAAATACAAAATGTTTTTTCCTTAAACTTTCATTTTTCTATGTTTAATTCCACGAAACTTATAAAGTATTGCCTGTGTAAGCGTAGTCCACAAAAGCTATCAAATGAGACTTTTTTTTTCTTCATAGGATATTTACATGAGAAGTATTGGTCAAATTAGTGTGAAAGCCTGGGAAAAACTAAAATGGCTGCCATTTTACAATAGTGAGAGAGAAAAAATTTGAGAGCCAATTTGTCGATAAAATATGCCATAGATCATGACATTAAAGGATCGGACACCGGTGTCGGGACACATTGTATATTAGTCAATATTGTTTTAACCTTATCCACTTTTGTAAAGTCTTTGATCAAGAATTTCCCAATACAAGGAGCTAAATCTCCACTAGACGTTTGATTTATGAGTTTGTGATTCTCATTTCCCCTTGTTACATCGGAAGACAAGCAAACGGCATTGTTTGCCCGACAAATATGAATTTGCCTAATATGTAACTTCCTTGTCATATGTAAACAATAAAACTAACATTACCGTTGAACAAGGCCTTCTGTTAATTGGTCACGAGATGCATAAAGCTGTTTCATTATCATCGTCTTTAGTACTATTATAGCTGGTATTTTTGGAGATTTTCTTTGTTTTCGTCCAAATTGCAATCTGGTTTTGATTGGTATTTGATCATGGGAAGCTGGGGAGTGAAGTTTCTTGTGTAACCTGGTTAAAATATCTGTAGACACTTTGATCAGGAAAATAACATTACTATTTTATAACATTATACTTATTACTACAGATATTTTGGTTGTGCGCTCTTAAAGGTGAAGGAGAATATTTCGAAGAAGCCTTTGAGCATGGAATATCTTCACAAGAAGTCCTCAGTCAAGTTAACAAAGACCACAGCAGTAAATCAATCGATGGTCGGTGATATTATGCATTTTGCAAGTACCGTTTCCATGAACTTTGCTTCTTGTTAGTCTAATACTGTTTCAGGTCGGAAAACTACAGTTGGATTTGATTCCGCTAGGGTCACCGCTTTCCCATCGACAATGGGTATTATTAGATAATTCCCATGGCATAACATGAGCATAAAACAGTTAATTGCACCGAGATTCAGTTTTATCAATTAAAAGTAATTATGGGGTACGTGGTTCGCAAACCATTGTGTGCTTTGGAACGTCGATTAAGTTAACTATTATTTCAGAATTCTTTGTATTTTTTTTTTGTGAGGCTCATTATTGACATTCCTATATTTTGGAAATTTATAATTCACGTCTTTAAATTCTTTCTTTCGTGTCAACGATGTGACCAAATATCTTGTTTACTAATAATTAAATATGCAAATTAAGAAAATAACTAAATTAAATGTAGTCATCATTTTAAGACTTCTTTAACTGGAGCTAGAGCAAAAGGAACAGAAGTTTGTGAATAATTGACTAGCAGGAATTGATTTATGTGAAATCAAGTAGTTATTTATTCTCATAACGTCTTCACCTAGCTAAAAATAACTAAGGTTGTAAGAGGTCGCCTGTAATTAACATGCGAGAATAAGAACGTTTGACGTCTACATTACTGTGCTTTTGTTTGTTCATAATATTATGAAAATTATCTTAATATCTTATCCTATAGGATCATTTTTGATCCCCTGAGATTTTTCAGCAATTCTGTTCATAGGTCACATAATTCTAATAAATTATTATTTGGTTTTTTAATAAAGTAAAGCAATTTTTCCTGTCTTCATTTTCGAATTTTGATTTGGTACCTCATGCCTCATGGTAATTAGACTGCTGATAATATAATAAAATGATTTTCAAATTTTGTTAGTCTCGCTAAAACTCAAAAACGGTTGAACTGATTTGGCTAATTTTAGTCTTGAAATATTCATGGAAGTCCAGGGAAGGTTCATATTAGAAGGAAAGTGATACGAAGTTGACCGGTTCATCTAGTGATTTGTAAGTATGAGATGTGGATAAACAGAGCTTCTCCAAACAGTAATCAATAACAAGTGGAGTGATGAGGTAAACTTGTACTGAACCAATTAACAGTAACCAGAGCGCTTTATTGATTGTAACCGGAGATTTACATGTAACTACACAACTTAGAGGCGTAGTAGACTAACCTACATTATGAATGGAGTCCAACTGTTTTGATGTTGAAGTGGACTTCTCAGTACAGAATATGCTTTGACATATATACTGTATACATGTTAATAAAGCATCTGAGCTACTATTCTGAGAATTTCAATAATAGTATTTTAAAAAGATAAAACCGACTTCAAAATTGTACGTGTAATTAAGAATTAAAATTCCCTATCTAAAAAACTACTGCACCGATTTTAATGAAACTTGCAGTATTCCCTAAGTTGAACAATACCTAGTACAACAAAAAAAGAATCACTTAAATCAGTCTTGTAATTCCGGAGATATGCGAACACAAACATAAAAACATACATACACACATACAAACATACATACATACACTTTTGAAATTTGGCACATTTGTTCAGACGCTGATATAGACTAACATATACGAAAACTGGGCAGTTCTGGAAATATTTCATAATACATACATACGGGTCGAATTGATAACCTCCTTTTTTGGAAGTCGGTTAAAAAAGAAAAGCGGGGTGCATCCATATCTACATAATATTATTGTGATTTCTGACAGGTCACATGACTGTAATATTATCATGACGTCATTAGTTCTATATGGACTATGCAAACCTATTTATTGCATGCCTGAAATAAATAATTTCAAGTTCAATATGGTTCATCCACCACCTGAGCATGTTTTTGTCTTGTCTCTTGTCCTTTCACAGTCACGTGTCTAATCCCACCTTTTATACTTTAGAAGAAGGACCTTTGAAATGCCCAGGTCCGTACTAGTTTTTCATTAACAATACAATTATTGTTTCTATTAAACATATTGTTTATTTCCACAATAAATGCAAATGGAACAGCACAATATGGAAAGTAAAAATATATTTTCCAAATGCACCGCGCCTGCTGTATAGCCATAGGAAACGGAAGGCTTTGAAACAAAGTAGGTCGGGTGACGTCACGTTTTTCTAAAACACGAACAAATGCCCCCCGTTCCACCTGAAGTCTGGCAAACAATGCCATTGCAGACGAATATGAAATCCGAAAACGTATTGCATACCAAGGAGCTTGCTGGAATAACATGTTGGAGTACACAAACATCTGGTATTACCATATTACTAACATTTATAGAGCACGGGAGAGGTTTAAAATTGTTGGAATAGAGCTTTGCTCAAGGTTCAAAGGTAAAAGAAAAATAAGTTAACTCAAAAATGTGATTAAATGATGAATGAATTGAATGTGACCTACCTGGCTACTACATAGATTGTTTATCAGCTGCTTCTCTCTCCCTCCCTCCCTCTCTCTACAAACTTTGAGCCGTTACCGAGAAACAGATTTTACATAAATAATATAAGATTAATCTCATTTAAAGTGAAATATTATTTAATATCAGTATAATACATAGTATCCCAACTAGCACATTAGTGATAAAAACAGCCAACGTTGTAACTTTTAACTGTACTATGGCGCTTTAGGGAATCTTGAAGCAGTTTTTAGTTCTACTAATGCTTCCGTTACTCTTTAAGACTGAAAATACCACTAGGGGTCGCAAAACCTGAACCTAATGCCACTCTAAGCTAAATAGGAGTTTTTTGGAACCCATTTGAAGATTATAGATTTAAAACAGAGCTACAAATGGGTCTACTGCCGCAGCTGTACGCTTTAGAACTGGATAAAGACTGATAATGCAGACTCCTTGAAGAAAAAGTTTAAAAGGTTTTTTTTGTCACTTTTCTGTAGTTAAGAGTTTCATTGTAAAAATAATTTTCACTTTTGCGCAGGTTTAAGTAGCAGTTTGATCGATTGTCTTTACAATAGAAGCAGTAGCCTAATATTAAGCGTACTGATTACTCATTCGATTTCTACTGTTTCCATTACATAAATCATATTTTATAACATATTTGAGACCGCTCAAATAAATATAGATTTAAAAAAATGGAAGAATAAACAAAGAATGGGTGGATATCGCAACAAAGTGCATTATAAAGTTTATAAAAATTATAATCGTAATTTGGTAGTATGGTTTTCAACTAAAATGCTGCTTATACTTATTTTAATATGCATCAATAAGTAAAATACAAATAATTTGACGTATTTTTAAATTTTATTCACAATATTATTATTTAGTACGTAGGGGAGCTCGGTACTTCTTTTTTGTCATATCGTAACTTTACATAGTAAATATATCGTAATATTAAAATATTAAAAACATATTAAAAACAAATGAGGAAATCAAATAAAATATAAAATTATAAAATTTAAAATATTTGTTCCGTCCGACTGGAATGCGATCCTAGGCACTCTAGCGTGCTTCTCATAGGTTATACCGTTGCGCCACGACGATAAAATATATATTCTTCCAAATTAGCGTTAGGCAGTTACAATCTAGTTTTTAACATAAAACCGACCGCCGACCGACTCATGGGGCATATGGTTACCAAAAGGTTCCAGGTTGCGCAGAAAGATGGCGCTCTGACAAAGAGAGATGATGAAAAAAAAACAACTTTCTTAACCGTATGGTGTATTATATTGAAAAAAAAATTATAATTGAGGGTTTTGCTTATTCTTGGGTTGGTTTTTTTATAAAATTCCATCGTCCGGTGGCACACCGCTGCCGTCGCCAGCGCAGCGTTTCCAACGTGGCGCAGGAGATGGCGCTTTCTGAACTTGATCGCTAAAAACATGGCGGTAGATTAATTTGACTGCTAGATTATGCATGGGTGCTATTAGGGGGATAAGATTAACGCTCAGACCCGCAGTAAGGAACTATTAAGGATCATGTAGCTGCTTCTTGTGACGCCATTTTAACAAGACAATTATTGAACAAAATTAAAGGTTTTTATCACAATTTATAATAAAATGCATCTAAATATGGAACCAGAACATCACAAAATATTATTTAACTCAACCATGTGGTTGCTATATCGTTAACGGGGTATTCTAAAATACTATGTAAATATTTACATTTTCCATATTTTACGATATTTTGAGGTAGTTATGAAGGCGCGTTAAAAATACTCCAATAATATCAACTATATAGACGATAGACATACCTGCGTTTTTAAAATAAGTCACATTGTTGAAAAACACTTCACTTCACTGATTCGTTATTTTATTTGTATTTTAATAATGGCTGATTTCGTAATGCACACGTCATAATAAAAAATGTGACTGAGGCCGGTGAATGATCATAATTTGTTTACTTACTCTGCTTTGTAGCTTCCCTTACGCTATAGGCGCCGCAAGAGGGTCAGTGTGGTAATGACAAATAGTTGCAGCTCATATATCAACGTAGTGCCACTATTCTGGAGTTCCAATGGAACGTAGGGTTACAAAAGTTGTGCCTATTTGGCTGCAGAGTGCCTGCTCTAGGTCTGCAGAGGACGCTCTAGTCCTTGAGCTTGGCGTCTTTGGAAATAATCGGATTAGCTCCGAAGATCTTATGCAGTAAGTTGTGCTCCTTGGGTAGTTAACAAGTAAATAAAACAGCTAGTAGAGCCTCCTTATATTGACACGCTAGGTTTCTAAGTTCTAACCTTGTTAAAGCAACTTAGCGAGTCCATTATAACATTTTTGAGGTATAAATATAATTTGCCTTTGCCATGTTTAAAACCTTTTATGTTACATAACAACATAAAAATACTAGACTCTCCTCAAATACGGGCTATTGTTCGACTTCGAACCTAAGGGTTTATAATGGCGACTGGCGCCGGAGCTTTTAGAATTTTCTGTTCGAGCACCTCACTTGAAACCCATTTGATTTTTTGCACTATTTCTGCAAACGAGATCTATTTTTTCTCGAGTTTGTATACGTGTCTAAACGATTTTAAACATGTAGATGAATTGCAGCTTGCAGCTGAAAAAACAAATGCGAAATAGTAGATGAAATGTAGCAAAATGCGCAAGTAAAGTTTTAAAATTCAATGAAATTTTGTAGCACAGCTCTACCAAACATATTATGAAAATCTTACATAATATTATCTTAACAGCGCCATTGAATCGTGTTCACGTTCATTTACTTATAATACTTATGTAGTTATTCTCTAAAGACGTTCGAGTCACATCCTTTGAGTTCTTTTTTTTTTTATGAAATAAGGGGGCAAGCGAGCAAACGGGTCACCTGATGGAAAGCAACTTCCGTCGCCCATGGACACTCGCAGCATCAGAAGAGCTGCAAGTGCGTTGCCGGCCTTTTAAGAGGGAATAGGGTAATAGGGGAGGGTAGGGAAGGGAAGGGAAGGGAATAGGGGAGGGTAGGGAAGGGAATAGGGTAGGGGATTGGGCCTCCGGTAAACTCACTCACTCGGCGAAACACAGCGCAAGCGCTGTTTCACGCCGGTTTTCTGTGAGAACGTGGTATTTCTCCGGTCGAGCCGGCCCATTCGTGCCGAAGCATGGCTCTCCCACGTATATATAGTTCTAATATTTTCAGACGTCCTTTTGCAAATGCAAAGTTTCGTGTCTTTTAGGCTAATTTTATTTGAAAGTAAAGTATGCAATCTACAAGCTTCTTTTATATTCCAATGTCAACATCGTATTTAACGTGAAAAATGTCATAGGCATGCCTACAATCATTTATCAGATTCAGTCAAAAATATTAGGTTCCGTCAATTTGCGACATCCGACAGCGGTGCTCCATTTGAAAAAAAACTCGTGTCCTAACAGCATTTTTAGTATAGGTCTACCAGAATCTGATGGCAAAAAGTGAGAAAATAAATTGACTCTAGCAATACCGGGGTAATTGGAATAAAACATTTTGATCCTTTTTTTTTTCTTATAGCGGCTGATTCTGTTTGTTAAACATGCAAATATGAAAATATATAATAATATATAATAAATAATAAATATAATATAATAATCAAGGATATTTTTTGAAAATCTGCTGTCAAAAATTGCCATCAGATTCTGGTAGACCTATACTTATCGGCATATTTTATTACTCACAATACCTCTTTCTGAAGTACCCTTTCCATCCTCAGGTATACCTGGCGCTATTCAAGCCGCTCCGCGTCTCCCGGCGACAGTTCCGGCGCGTGCTCATGTGCATGCGCAACGTGAGACACCTCAAGTGCCAGGAGCTGTACGCGCACGAGAAAGTCACGAAGGTCGACAGCCTGTCGCTGGTGCTGTCTGGAAAGTAAGTGCCTAAATTCTTCCAGAAACTGTGGAATTTGCTGATAGTTCTCCCCAAGTTTGATGTGCATACTCAAGGCACCCCAAGTGCCACGAGCTGTACGCACACGAGAAAGTCACGAGGGTGGACAGCCTGTCGCTGGTGCTGTCTGGAAAGTAAGTCTAGTAAGTCTGTTGGTGCTGTCTGGAAAGTGAGTATCCAAATTCTTACAGAAACTGTGAATGAGCTCAAAAGGGTGTGACTTATCTTGAATGAGAGGGGTCCGGTCTATCGCTAATTTTATCGTGTAAGCTAATTAAAAGAAACCAATGGACCGAAAATGCCGACTTTATTCTTCACCTTTGGAGATGCTGTCCTTTTTATTTGAAAATAATTTTGCCTGGAAATGATGGTCATAAAAATCGTTATTGCAATACATTATATAGACTTTAAAATGCACATAACCTAGTATGCGAAGCTGCTTCCTAAGTATTTTTGTATCTATCTCGAAGCGATTTGTGCTAGTGCCAAGTTTTAAAGTTACCCAACTTAAGAAATTAGATATGATTAGACAAAGCCTGAGTTAGTTTCCCGTAAGTTAGATTAAATTGCTGCAATTCGCCAAGTTTAAATACAATAAAAAAAACTATGTTACCCGACTAACAGAAGTGTTCGAAGCCACGTACGAAATCTTTTTCACCGTTCAGGGTTGGCGGCTTGGCGCTTACTGATTTCGGACATAAATTCTGTGGAGATTTTAAAACCAAACGCTCCCGTGCTGGCATGCATTTATCATAAGCTCGAGTGGAAAATTGGAAGTTTAGGACAGTTTTTCCGGCCATGAGTTAAAAATTAGCGTACTTTTCTGTGCTGTTTAAACATTTTAGTTTTATTATTGTTCCTTTTAAAACGTTTTAGCAACAAATTGCCTAAGAGAGATTTATTATTTGAAATCTAACATAAGTGTTTAGATTTATTCACTCGATCACTCGAAGGGCCTAACCGTGTTAAAATGGGCGCCTTCAAAACTATTAAAGAAATAAACAAATCTAACACATTTACATTCAACAGATCTGTAAACAATTTCTGTATTTAGATTTTAGATAAAGTCTGCACTCTGCAGCTATTTCTTGATGGCTACACTCACCAGATGAAACTTTGAGCCATCTTGGAATGTGGGCTGTGGCATGCTTACATTGCGTTTAAAGTTCTTTTACCTTTATCCTAGTCTTTGTGCCGGTGACATAAAGACTATTCTTATAGAAAGAAACACCAAAACAGGTCTAAATTACTCTCTGTGATTCATCAGAATTCAGAACTTTGTATTCTTAGTTTAGGCATGCGTTTAGGTTATCTGTTGTATAGAATTTTTAAAATTATCTTAGCATTTTTTTGCTCCATTTGTGTAACTATGGGCTCTGCTAAGTTTTGGTATAGAATTTGAAAATTGTCAGTTAAAAAAGTTTGTTCAGTTATTGAAATAAACCCAAAAGTTTTAGATTGCCAATAACATGTTTTCAATTTTACTGACATCGCCTTTTAAGAACTATTATAAATGACTAGATAAATGGTTCCAATTATATTTCCATTAAATTAAATATAAATTATACTTCACTCTTCAATTTAGAAAACCAATAATCTTTTACCTTATACAGACTTGTTTGAAATGTTGACTTCAATAGAAAGAATTTGTAATTCCCTCATCTGTCTGCGCGATGTTTTATTGAGGCTGAGTGATTGATTTGTGTCAGTGGGAGCCCTTTGTTCTTCCACAACCGTCCCATTCGACTTAAGAGCAAACCTATTCGGAAATACAAATAATTTTCTTATTTATAAAAGAAAATCCCTTCTGATGTAATTAAGTACGATACGATCCCGTGGGGTCCTACCCGAAGGATAAAAACGGAACTTAGCTGTCACCAGTGACCAGGCTGTATGAAGATTTGTGATACCCAGACGGTAATGAAAGTTTTACAAATGATATATTTCTGTACAATAACTATATACTAATATTGTACACATACATGCACCAAGCTCTTTGACAAACCCATCTCTGACTCGACAGAGGCCCATTTCCTTTGAGGAAATTTTGTGATAATAGCATCGACAATGGTTGGCGAAAGTGATATAAATTATGTTCTAATGGTGCGTCTGTGACTGTGTAATACCATCTGGTAATTGTTTTTCGTTTATGCTATTCGTGACTGAAATATCATATTTCTTTGGAATTTTTATAGGATAAAATAGATAGAGTTTAGAATTCGTAAATTACGATTTGCTTGAATACAGTTGTGTATTTGGAATTGGATTCGAGTATACTATCTATAAATTATAAAATGTTTTGTTTCACACAAGTATTTATTGGAATTGTGATTTTCTTTCATTAAGACCGGGCTCCCAAAATTATCTAAACACGCTAGCCCCGCCTACACACCCCGCTATCCTCCAATCGTGATACAATGATTCCATGAATCGTGCCCGCATGAATTGTATTTTGCGCTGCAGCTAATAGTGAACAATATCGCGTAACAACGGTCCGGCGCATTATAGCACGAAAGTTAAGTTCGCTAGTCCCAAAAATGTTTTTGATGATTACTTAAAAATTAAATACAATACTAATATTTCCTTTAGCTATTATTTTATAAAGTGTGTGATTGTAGTAGTGCAAATTATTTAATGATAGTAACTCAATAAGTGTAACAGATATTTGTTGAAAAGCCCAGAAATATTCATAATTTCGAAAAATAAAACTATCGAGTCAAAATAAGTGAATCGTGTTTTTGTTAGCCAAATATGATATAAATATACAATGATTAAATAAATCTCAATTTTATTTAAGTCAATCGTCTTCCGGGATCGTAATACCTATTAGAAAACACAGCAAAATTTGACAGCTCGGTCTTAAGGTCATCTTATTCGTACACTACTTTAAGCAATTAAGCTTTAAGCAATACAACCTGGAGTTGCTCACAAATAGTTATTCATAAGCTCAAGATTAGGAGTTTCGCAAAGGCAATAACTAATAAGCTTCAATTTGCACGGCAACATTACGGTGGGGGTGTACAAAGAAAGTTCAAAGGGATACGTAGGAGGTACAAAATGTACAAGGAGCTCTGACATTCAATTTAATTTATCCCAGCTTCATATCTCAGGATTCAGGAATAACAATTTTAATATTAAAAATAGGAGACAAGTTGGGAACAAATTGACGCATATTAAAGTCTCGCTAATATACAGTTAGTTTGGCTTTGGTATAGATAGCTGTGACAGGCGGCTTCTATTGATTTTATGACGCTTGATGAGTTGTGTCCACTAATAGTTTAGTTAAAAGAAGATTGCAGCGGCCAATAGCGCAATCTTAATTACTTTTATTAAAATTTTGTCAGTCGCTAAACCAAGATTAGTGGGTCTGGAACCCTGGGTATGTCACTGCCTAAATTAATATTTCAGATTTGGCCTCCGATAAGAGAAGCTTTATTTTTTGGTCCGAGGCCATCTCTTCTATTAAAATTCACAGTAAATTAGTTGGAAGTTGGAATGTTTTCGGACAGGGATCGATCAGCGCACGATGTAACCTGAGCTGATGATGAACCCTCGTTTGTTGTTCATTAAACCAGTGAGTTAGTTGAAAATTTAAACAAAAAAGTAGGCCAACGCCTAGAGTTGAGACAAGAACCAGTAAGTCGATGAGGCAGGGGTCACCAATTAGTCTTGCTCGGGGTCCGTTTTAAGAAATAAAATGACCTTCGCGGTCCACACATTAAAAAAAAGTTATTAAACAAATGTAATTACGGAAATTACAAAGGTATTTATTTGTATCAAAGAGAAAAGTGTAAATTTTTGTTGCTACATGTTCATCATTCGATTGTATGTCGAGATCGAAATTAATTTTTAACGAAGTTCATCTTCGAACATGCTTGGTGCGCACACAATGGGTCGGCGGCGGTCCGGATGCGGACCGCGGTCCGCCATTTGGTGATCCCTGCAATGAGGTTTCGTTGTTTATTGATTTCGAAATTCTTGACCCAAACGTGGTTACTCGTTCTGTATTTATGGTTTGACAGCCACCTGCCATGATTTAAGGAGTGATTGTTGTTGGGCCTGATTTCTAAAAGAAACTACTTCAACTAGAAGTCAATTTTTTTCCTTGTATTTATAGGTTGGGTTTGAATCCAGTTTTTTAATGTGAACGAACTCATATTTGTGACAGATGAACGTTTTAAATCTATTCGATCAATTTAAAACAAACTAAACCAAGAGATTGCAATTTAGTTTCTGTACACTTTTCAGATTAAATACTACTATTTCGATTGCCTTTACTTCACTCTTTATATTTTCGGAAACTATTGTATATTATTTTACTTACGACTTTTTTGCAGTTACTTCCAAAATTTCAGATCGATTTAAATTACAAATAGCTCATTGTTTTGTCACAGAAAGGAGGCGCTTACTTTTTGTGAGTGAGTCCCATTGAAAGCAAGAGTGGGCGTCTCAGCTTGCGTAATCGGCACAGAGACCTCACTGCACTGGACCTTGAAATAATTTATGCTCTTTATTCGCAAGTTCTGTAATACTTATGAATATTGATGATTCTCCTTCGAGTCTTATGTTGTTAACCCATCTCAACCGGCCTATCCGGAACGTTGATTTATTTATGCCCAAAATGTATTATGTATTGTCTTGTTTAAGCAATTACCCGTAATTCCTTGCGTGGGAAGTCTAATACAGAATCTATTGTCTTGATTAAACCTAGTTGCTTGCATACTTTAATTTTTAGCAAAGGAGCCTTAAGAAAAAATATTTTCCAGAATTTGCCTATTTAGTATTTATGGAGCGATTAAGTTGGAGTAAGATAAAGTTGCAATATGCAATAAATCGAGTCTTAATTATGTTGAACCGGCTTTGGTCAGAACTGGGCCACGGGTCGTGACCCCTCGCCTTTTTGCTCTCTATATTTCAATCATTACCTTATCTGGCTTTAGGGTTCTATAGGGCTCCTTTGTTATTTAAATCAAATGATGGTTATCTGTTTAGGCAAGGATCATTTGGTTTCTTAAACTATTTTATTTTCCCGAGGAAAGGCCAATCAGAGAACCAGTAGGGTAACAAATCCCACTAAAATCTAGCATCCTAGCGCCATATTATGAGTTTAATTCTTAAAATAAGCGGCTCCTTTGTTACTTAAATCAAAGGATAGTTATCTATTTGGCCAAGGATCTTTTAGTTTTTTAGTATTTTTTTTTCCCGAGGAAAGGCCAATCAAAGAACCAGTAGGGTAACAAATCCCACTAGAATCTAGTATTCTAGCACCATAAAAGTCTAAAGACCGCTAGGTTTAATCATTATGTAACCCAATCACGCATTAGGTAGCTTTTTCTAGCCGATATAAGGCACCCTCGAATTTTCTTTACGCATTCCTTGATTCCTTCCACTTTTAAGTTCGAATAGACACAGCAGAACTTTTTCTTCAGCAAAGGTTGTAACTTGAGCTTCTTTAAGTAACAATATCTAAGGGAAATCCCTCACTCAAATATTTGCTGTAGACAGTCAAATATTATGTAGGTACTATATGTTCCGCGCGGCTCCGTCCGCGTAAATAACTTTCGTGGGAACCGTAATTTTTTCCGCAAAAAAGTGTCCATGTTGTTGCCCATGGTCTACTCCATACCTTTGCCGAATTAAATAAAATCGGTGCAGTAGCTCGTGAGATTAGCGCGTTCAAACAAACAAACTCTTATTAAGGGCCTTCCCCTACGGAGATTCCGTAATTTATTTAGAGCCTTATAAACTCATAATTTGAAAGCTACAAAGTTATAAAAAATTTCTATTTTTGTTTATTATACTCATGATATTAGCTTCCAAAGTAATACCAATTTATTAAAATTGAAGCATACTTTCAGCATCTCCCTAGTATTAAAAGTTACGTTTATTTGAAACACACGACAATAGATAGACAATTTCATTAACTACATATTCCCCGTTTTAAATTTTTTTTAGACCAATTTTGAACTAAGATAAGTAAAAAAATAGGATTTTTGTGCGATCTCGGCAACGCGTCAAATGTATGGTCAAGGTCGTTTGCTCGGGGGATGGCCTTAATATTATTAGGCATCATACAGGTACTAATTATGTATTCTGTGATCATTCTTTAATTACGTGTAGCTTGATGATGATGATGTTGATATTATAATGAATAGTCAATCACATCCGGGGTTGATGTAGCGGTCTTACATAACGTTGCATGTTGCACACCACTCACCTACAACTCACACGATCTGCATTTCATTTCGGATTCAACGAATACAAATTGAAATTTGATTGGAATCAAAGTTAGACCTTCTTTGCCTTTGTATCTCTAAGCACTAAGTGATGACTAATGTATATGATTCGTATTCCATTGAGGAGTGAAGTCTGTTCCCACATAACATAGAATCTACTTTTAATACTTTGGTTAGTTTGGTAGATGCTAGTATTCCAAATTTACCATAAGCATTGTCAATAATATTTCCAATGTTGGCTAAGTCCCCCAACTTGACTATGGAACTGTATTATTATGAATAATTACCAACGAATTAATAAAAATCGGCCAAGTGCGAGTTGGACTCGCGCACGAAGGTTTCCATACCACAATAGAGCAAAAATAGGCTGAAAATTGTGTTTTTGTATGGGAGCTCCCCTTAATTATTTCATTTATTTAAATTTTATTATAAATTATTAAAGTACAAACAAAACTAAGTATTTCGTGAATATTTCAAGTGCCTATGTATTGCCGTTATTGATATCAAGCAAAAAATAGCAAAAAAATCACGTTTGTTGTATGGGAGCCCCCCTTAAATATTTAATTTATTTTGTTTTAGTATTTGTTGTTATAGCGGCAACAAAAATACATCATCTGTGAAAATTTCAACTCTCTAGCTATAACCGTTCTTGAGTTACAGCCTGGAGACAGACAGACAGATGGACAGACGGACAGACATCGAAGTCTCAGTAATAGGGTCCCGTTTTTACCCTTTGGGTACGGAACCCTAAAAAAACCACATAAAGACAGACACTTATTCCCATTATTTTATAATATAAGTTTGCATTGTAGTCTTTGAACTTTAATGTTTCGATTAATGTTTCGGTTCCAAGAACAACCTCCAACTTAAGTTGCCATTACTGCCGTTAAATGAACCTATCTTCATTAAGTCGTTTACGACGGAAGATGTAATTAAACTTAGATTTATAGGTTTTGAATAACAATTGCGTCTTGAATATCCCATTCAATCCTGGATATAAGGCTTTAGGCTTCGCTAAAATAATAATTAATTATTTTATTATTACTAATTGATTCCCGCAACTGCTGATGCGAAATCGGTTCAGCGGTTTGGGCGTGAAGGCATACATACACACTCTCGCATTTATAATATTAGTGTGGGTTAATATTGTTTATTAATTATACAGTCATGGTGATTATTTATTCCGTTTGGAGTCTTTGCAGAAATACTCTCCTCTAATCTCTTACATACAGTACAAGAGCGCCTTAGCACTAAGCACTTAACTTTAACGTATGAAACAGGTGATATTTTGTTTCAAGCGGGAAAGTTTCTTTCAGAGAAAAAGTTGCTTATGTTAATCCTGCGAAGTGATGAATCGGAATAAATAGTCACCATGTAGATTCATTAATCAATGCAGACCATCCATGCCATTTTAGTATTATTTTTTGAATTTAAAATTACGTTAAAAATTTAAAATTACGTTACTTGCTCTTGGGCTTTTCTTCACTAAAACTATACAAAGACATGCAGGCTTTGCAACCCCACTAAAGAAATGCGAAAGTCTAGTACACTCAGATTTTAGAGATAAAATGGCAGATTTCCTCCGTCAATCTGTCACTTTCTCTATTCTTCAGTGGGAAACTTTTCTATGGTGGCCATGCTAAGCGGGCTGGTTGTAAATAAATTGTATGTAACGTTAATATATATTCTGTGGTAACGTGTAAAGTTGTAAATACCTGCTATTAGTGGGTGCAATTACAAACCATTGATTTCCTGCAAATTGCTCGGCAAAGTTTCTTCAATGTTTGTTGGAAAATGATTTTGCTAGTGTGTATGTAGTTTTGTACACCCTGGGCTTATACCCTTTAATGTTGTGGGTTTTTAGGGTTCCGTACCCAAAGGGTAAAAACGGGACCCTATTACTAAGACTTCGTTGTCTGTCCGTCCGTCTGTCTGTCTGTCTCCAGGCTGTAACTCAAGAACCGCTATAATAGCTAGACTTCTGAAATTTTCACAGATTGTGTATATCTGTTGCCGCTATAACAACAAATACTAAAAACAAAATAAAGTTAATATTAAAGGGGGGCTCCCATACAACAATTGTGATTTTTTTAGGCTTTTTTTGCTCGTATTCTATAATGGCAACAGGTAGGCACTTGAAATATTCACAAAATCCTTAGTTATATTCGTAATTTAATATTTTAATATTTAATAATAAAATTAAAATAAAATAAATAATTAGGGGAGGCTTCCATACAAACAACACTATTTTTTCGCTCTATAACGGTACGGAACCCTTCGTGCGCGAGTCCGACTCGCACTTGGCCGATTATTAAGACTGATTTGCTTTAAGGTCACATATTTTAATTTTTACGTTAATCTTTTCATTATGCGTTATTATTAAAGTCCAGACAATAGCTATAAGTGAATGGTTAAAAGGTCAACATTTATTTTCTAGGGTAGTTGACATTTGCCTGCTGTTGAGTTGATCTCTGCAAGAGATGGACATTAGTATACCGATCATCGCCGTTACTGAAAAGTTTCTGACAGTTGGACTGAGAAGTGAGAACTACTTAAATTAATGTTTTACGACTTAAATCATCCCATTGTGCTATTAGATATTCATTGAGATTTGAGACTAAATTATTGTATCACGAGGCGAAAGACCGCTAGTTTTGGTAGTCCTTAGAATAGATTTTGCAGATTTCTAAAAAACCGAGTGAAAAGAGAAGTCAAAGACAACAATTCCGTTTACTGTGGTATGTACTTAAAGAAACCTTTTATAAGGTAAGTTTTTAAATAGTATTAATTTATCTTATATACAACCTGACAATTGTTATGTGCTTAACCGCTAGGTCCCTGAACTTGGAAGATGCAGTGAGGTTTACATTAAAATAATATCTCAAAATATGTCATCATCCTGCTCTAGAAACTGATAGAGCAGGCGCAAGTGGGCGCAAAATATGAATCACCAGACATTTGCCCTTTGCTGCAAATTGCATCATAGATCAAAGGGTCCAGATAGATGCAATATTAATCGGTGTTGCCCACGTCACACGTAACACGTTTACATTGTATAAGGTCGAATGTTGAAGACCGAAGAACCGTAGGAAGAACTTACATCATCATATCACCATTTAAACATGAAAAATCTCAAAATGTCTTCAAGAAATTCTGAATAAGCGTCTTTTACATTTTTCGACACTTTCGGGTTATTCTACCGTTGCGTCGGGAGATAAAAATCTTTAATATACATTTGCTGAAAATTTTGGATGATATTGCAGCTTTTAAGTAAGAGAAGCCTATGTAAAGAAGAGAAAACATTAACCCTATACCTATGAATGTAGAGTTTTCCCTTATATTTATACTGCCTGTAGTGTACAGCTTCATATTTGTGCCGCACTATCGACTAAGGCACTAGTGACCTTTGCCTAGAATTGAAACAATGTAAAAGTGCCATTTCCATCTGGATGTAAACGTATCGGTCAAGTGTTTAATTGGTTTGTCACAGTTGCAGTGCCATTGTATACATATTACGTAATTTTAAATTACACGATGGAGGAAATGAATTTGATTTGCTTTCGTTGCCTTCTAAGTGTTACACCAGATTTGCTGTAAAAGCATTTACATATTTAAAAGCCGTAAGGACACAGCTTTTAAAATAAATGGCATATTACAGGCAGTATAATAGCCCCCACAACAGAAAATATAAAATTCATGCCGTTAATTTCATTGAGAGCGTATTAATAACTTTAATGCACCAAGCACTTTGTCCAATTATTTTTAGCCGCAAAAAGCACAGCGGTTTTACATTTATCAACTAAAGTTGAAACTTCAACCACAATTATTAATTTGTGACCTAAACGTTATATTAAGAGCCTGCTGTCAAAAATATCAAAGCACGCTAGCCCCGCCTACACACCCCGCTATCTTCTAATCGTGATATAATGATTCCATGAATCGTGCCCCCGAGCAATGTGCTTTGCGCTGCAGCTAATAGTGAACAATATCGCGTAACAACGGTTCCCGCATTATAGCACGAACGTAAAGGTCGTAAGTCCCAAAACTGTTTTGATGATTACTTAAAAAATAAATACAATACTAATATTTCTTTTTATTTAAGTCAACCGTCTTCCGGGATCGTAATACTTATTAGAAAACACAGCAAAATTTGGCAGCCCGCTCTTAAGGGACCTGCAAAAAGAAATCGATCATAACATCTCTATTGTTTTCCCTTTTTGCCTTCCTACCTGCCCACCGCAGGTCAGTTCTACCCTTTTGATCCCATTGTTGAAAACGCTTTTTGTGATGACTGATGACCATACGTCAAACATGAGCGCGATCCAGATTTGAAAACTTCGAAACTACCTCAATTTTGATACTTGATGACCGATTTATTATCGTTATCGTTAAACATCCACAATTAACGAAAACCATTAACACAAAATGCCCGCAATCTCTAGGTAGAGACAGGTAGCTATCCGAATTCGAGGATAGGTACTCGTCTGAAATCTTGGGTAAAGACAAAGGAGCCGTTTTTATACCTTTACAAATTGACTAAAGATTGAACGATCATTTTCCAGGCCAATGGAGCGTGTAAAGCGTAAAGATTCTCAACGTTTCGGGTTACAGACCTTGGGGATCCATTAGTCCTTAAGGTCACCGGCGGGAGTCACCGGGACACACAAATGTCGCAGGTTATCAATATTGAACAATATGGAAAGTGATGGTGCGATTGACATATTCTTCCTAGCACACGGGCATGATGATGGCAATTAGCGACATGTTGACATTAAACATTGTAGTGATACCTCCTCTATCTCATGGCGCATTGTCTGTTAATCGAATCGGAAGAATTTTTGTGGATCTTCACGAGATACACTACCAAACGGCTTGGTCCTTAGGCCGGCCGCAAATTATAAGGAATTCTGATTAGAAAAAATCGGAAGCCCGCCGGGTACCACACCACACACCTATCAGAAATTTCTGATAGGTGTGCGGGGTCTAGTACAAAATGTATAGAGAATGCGCGCTCCGAATCATTTCTGCCATTCGATCGACGGCGGACGTCAGACACGTCAGAATACTGATAGTATGCGGGGTCCACAGACCACAACAAAACATATGAGCAAAGTGCGTTCCAGCGGGCGTCCGAATTTTTCTGATCAGCAATTTCTTATAATGTGCGGCCGGGGTTAATCTTATTAGATTTTGAGTGAGTCATTCTCCGTAAATAACACAAAGAAAGTAGACCTTTTATGGTCTCGTTAGACGCGTCATCAATATAGAATTTCCCCCTCATTAGGCATTTCAGCGAAGTTTTTACCTAACCTTGTAGTAATAATACCTCGCTTAATGTCACCCGAAACTGCTCGACCCCTTATTGTGAAGGTTCGTTGAGTCCAGTTTTACGACGAAAGGGTAAATTTGACGTCGTCAGCATCGGTTAATGAACAACGTAAGGCTTTTACTGCAAGTACTTATCTTGTTTTGTCACACCCTTTGAACAGAATTTATGGTCAAGTTGGGATTAAGTGACGGATTGCTTGAAGGTGGTTTATGATCCTTTGAGGGAATTATGAGTGTAATCTATAAGAATTTATTGATTGTTTATTCTCTATGTTTCACCCAAGTATATTTTAGACAGGAGTGCCAGATTCCCTGATACGTCTAATTCTGTAAGATTTCTTTCATATGGTAGTATTATCCCCATTTTCAGCACACCGTAAAATGTAAATGTGTGGTCATTGTTCGAAATTAATTTGAACATAACGTAATAAACTCAACTCTCTGGTGTATTTCGTTAGCGTGAAATCAGAATTAATTAATTTGATACATAATATTGTGTATACTGTATGGCGTATGCGATACAATTACTATGACGACATTAGTTTAATCGATTGACCGACAGTCAGTATTTCTTATACCATTTACAAAGCGTAAACAGTTATGGTATCCAGCTCATCCCAGGGCTATCCTTTACTTAGATGTCAGTGATGGGCTATTGATTTGCCAAGAAGCCAAGAAAATGTATGCAGATTTATATTATAGCATTACTTATCGAGCGTCTGATAGTTGTGCTAATTCGACATTAGACATTTATTACTCTGACTAGTAGCTGTATACGCCTCAAGATTTGGATAATCCCCTACCAGAATGTCCTGTGGACTAAGCTAAGCTCATTAGATTTAGTGACCATCTTCTGGTCTTCTGGTTTATTGCATTAATATACGCAAAAAGTTTTTCTGCGCTACCCTGGTGTAACCATAAACTAAGCTAACTTATAGTTAGCGATTCGTCAGCCAACACCCAAAAGTTTAACGTTTAACAAAGCTCGTTCGAAAATGCTCTGACAGTTACTCATCGGGTCGAATCGGTCCCTATTGTGTACTTGACTTTAATCAATGGCGATATTACCCCTCGCTGTCGGGGTTGTAAAGATCATCGAACAAATATCTCTGTTCAACAGTCCATTCAGTGATATTTTTAATTTTACCTTTGACATGACCTTTATGTCTATGACCTAAGGATTATTCTCATAGAAACTCCAGGGTAAATTAACTCCGATCGCAGTATTCAGCCCGATGAATGGAAGTACTTGTAAAGGTTTAATCTATTCCTTGAATAATTCGGGACAATTTCTGTAATAAATGGGGTTTTTACATTTTTGATAAGTGGCTACTTGTCCTGCTTAAAGCTCTAGTTAATTTTAGCAATAACAATAACGATAGTCCAAACAACAACGCGACGATGTGACGCGAGTCACAAACTTGTTTGAAACTTTGACCTATCTGCCTGTTATTTTGAGGGAACGTTAGTCAGAGATCTTTATCCTTTACTAGATTACTTACCCGTGAACTTAGTAATTCGTATCACTTAACTCCTAAATTTGTACACCATATAATTTATAAATATTCCCTGGACTTCCACAAATAAATTCAGACGAAAATTTGACAAATCTGTGCTGCCGTTGTCGAGTTTTAGTGAGACAACAAAATTGAAAATAATTTTTATTTATAGATATTTTATTCAATTGAATGCTCTTTATTAACAAGCCACCTTAATATTTCAGACTGGTGGTGTCGCAGAACCAGCGCGCGCTTCACATAGTGTTCCCTCACCACTTCCTAGACTCACCAGAGTGGTTTGGTGTGTCCACAGACGAATTCTTTCAGGTACATTAGACAATCCTTACTAATATTATAAATGCAAAAGTATGGCTGTGTGTTACCTCTTCACTCTTAAACGGCTGAACTTATTTAAAATATGAAATTTGGTATCGAGATACTTTGAGAGCCGGCAAGAATATGATAGTTTTTGTTGCAGAGAAATGTACGGTTCCCGTATTAGGTACACTTTCAGCACAACAAAGTTGCGAACGTCATCTACTTGAATATAAACTTTATTATTAGTTGAAAATCCTGTGCAAAAATATTGAAGATTCGTATGATTTTCCTCAATTTACAGATACTCAGCTGATTAGATTTTTACAAACGGAAAATTGTGGAATTTCTGTTCATAAAATTTGAATTTAAAAAGCGCTAATGCGCAACCATTAGTAGGGTTTGCCAAAAATGGGCTTGCCAAAAGTACAAAGAATAGCGAATAGCTCATTCGGGCCATTGTCAAAAGTGGGGTCATCTTTATTGATGATTTACTTATTATTCTAGCAGAGATTTTGTAACTACTTATTCAATTTTGCGACGCCTTTTTGTTCCGGAAACCAATTTAGCTCTACTTTTTAACAATTTTCTCAATGACCAATTTAAAGACTTCGTTTCTTTACTTACAAACTACAAAATGTCACCGACAACCTCGCCTTTAAATCTGTGGGGTTCTTTTATCTGAAGAATAAAATTTAATTCGGCCTAAGCTCACAATTGCAGATGTCATGTATGGCGATGTTAGAGTCTCTAAGCGGGCCCCTAGACGATCAATTTTATTGCGAAATATCACACACAATAGTTATCAAACAACTTATTTGACAAGATTGAAAGGCGATCGCGTTCAATATTAACCCTAGTCGGTCAATAATGTTGCACAATACCTAATGAAATTGCTGGTTTAGGGGCCCTCTAACGGAGAAATTCCATACCCTAAACTTGAAGCAAAATATGGTATTCCTCCTTTACCAGTCTCCACTCTCCACTATGGTTCCAGGTGTCAATAATGGCGATGGAGGAGTCCCGGGTGCTGGTGTGGCACCGGGACAAGCTGAAGCTGTCCATCATGTCAGATGCCTTCCTCCAGGCGGTGTTCGACCACATCCTGGGCAGAGACGTCGTGCATAAGCTTATGCAGGTAGGACTACTTACAAGGTGTGCGTCCACCGGAATCGGAGCGTACGGTGCGGACGGAGCGTCGTCATTTATGACTTGTCAGGCGCAGAAATGACGTGCACGCAGTACCATAGAAATAAATAAAAAGCAAAAAATCCGTCCGCTCCGTACGGTCCGATCCCGATCCGGTGGACGCGCACCTTTAAGCGGATATATTATGGTCCATGCCATGCAGGAACAAATAAGCGATTACGAACGTGGAAATAGGTATATTCGTCCAAGACCTTGAAGGCTTCACAATCATGGTGACAATCAAGGTTATTCATCACATATAATTAAATTCAATAAAAGCAAAATGATCTAATATTTTGCAATTTGCATGATCAAGCATCTACAGGTAGATGACATTAGATGTCCAGAATGCCTGAAGACCAAGCTTAGGCTGTCTTGAACCAACAACATACTTATATCAGGAGCCCAAATAACCCAGTACTCTGCTTAATCCACCAACCAGGCTTCCCTATTAACGCGTTAATAAGAAGTCTTGAACCAATCAACAGGCTTAGATCAGGAGCTTAAATAACCCAATACTCGGTTCGATTTTTCAGGCTTAATCCAGTACTTATCATGACTTAATATTACGATTTATGATCTCCATATTCATATTTTTTCGGCCAAACATTCCAGGTGAGCGAAACGATGTCGGTCAGCAATGGGCACCTGCCCAACAGCTATGAGGAGGGGGAGGACAAGCCGATGCTAGTGGTCAAGAAGTCTGGAGACGGACCAGGCATCACAGCTCTGCTGAATCGACAGTTGCAAGGTGGGTGATAAATTAAGACTGAGGGCGGTTTTCACCAACTGTCTCCTAACGCTAAAAAACCTCTAACCGTTGGTGACAATTTTTCCTTAAGGGATACATGGCTCTTATAGAAAGCGTTGGGGGTTGGTTGGTGAAAACAGGTGTTAGGGCTTATTAGGGCTGCATTGGCGAATTGTGAGGAAGGCGATTGCGCCATCGCTAGATGTGTATGGCCTGATCGTCTCAGAAAATCGCCGCTGCAATAAATCTGCAGATGACCTTGGTATAAAGACGAAGCTAGTCACAAAATCTTATAATACCTATTAGATTTTTTGTAGACATTTATGGCCTGTTTCACCACTTACTGATAAGTACCGAATAGGCTATCCACAACTTATCTGACAGATAGAGTATCTGTCAGATAATTTGTGGATAGCCTATCCAGCACTTATCAGTAAGTGGTGAAACAGGCTCTTAGTCTAGTCGTTTTGTAATGCTAAATAAACAGAAATTATCACTCCTGTAGATACTGCTATATCCAAAAGTCGCTGGACAAAGTTTGTCGTTCAATAATAGTTTAATATTAATAACATAAAATATATTTATATAAATGTAAATACTTATATTTTATGTTATTAATAGTATATTTAATAACGGGTAGACCATTACATATTTCTTGAGATGGCTAGTGTTTTTCAGTGGATTTTTTGTTAATTGTATGTATTTCATAGAACGACATATTAATGTAGCGTAGCATTGCAGCTTTCTTAAGCTACGTATAATTTATGAAGGTTAATAAGATGTTTTTGTTTTTTTTAATGTCAATAGTGGCTTATTTACATTAGTAGGATATATTTATACATTTTTTTAAAAATATATTTTGTTATAAAAATAGTTATTGATATTTGCATGTATATTGAAGCATGTTTCATACATTACAATTTGTATGGGCATGACTTACTACGCAATTAAAATGATATTAATTAAGAAAAAGATCCATCTTATAATATAGGTATGCATGGCAAAATATGTAATTAAGTTTTATCAGATTGAAAAAAATAAGTAGTAATTGAATTGGACATAATATCATTTATAATATTTTCATTTTTCGAAGTGTTTTGAGTGAATGTTCGATGTTTTGGATGTTGTGGACTAGTTATAATAAAATTACAGGATTAGGTATTATAGAAGTAGGGTATAAGCTATAGTTGTTAAACCTTAACAGAAAAGTTTTCTAACACTAATTTTAAACTCGTATTTCAGTAAAACAAAATATATTGTGAACACCAACTAAAGCTTTTACTTTTTACACATCTTCATCCCTTGAGTGTAGTGTCGTGTGAATGAAATACATAAATAAATATTTAAAAAATCTAGAAAGTTTTCAGTGGAAACTAACTGGGAAGGCAACTGAATGCCACAAAAACAGTTTTTTTTTAATTATATTTACGTTTTAAACTTGTTTACAAACATAACAAATTCAATAATTCAGTTACCTTTTTTAGTTAAAAATTAATTAAGTATGGTAAAACACTTCATCATTGACAGTAATAATGTAGGTAATAATATACTTTTATTACAAAATAAGTGCTCAAGTGTTAATGAAAAAAAAAATGTTAGAAAATAAGTTTGTTGAAAACATCACAATTTTAAGAAAATTCATCGCTAACGCCTCTAGTACACCGACGCTGCGAAACGCGAAAAATCTGCGAAACTGCTGCGAAACTGTAATAGAGCGAGATGCAATATAAACCATTGTCGTGTGGCGGGTGAGACAGTAGTCAGTAACTCGGTTCGCCGTTGTTTCGGGGTTCGCAGCGTCGGTGTACTAGAGGCGTAATTCTTTAGAAATTGCTCTGTTTATTAATAATTTAATATCAATTATGGAGTGTCATACGTCTCTAAATGTGATAATCTGTGCTTTGTCGTGTTGTAACGTGTCGCTGGGTACAGGCGAACACGTACCGCTGCTGCGCTCATCGCCCGCCTCCCATAGTTGCTGAACGCCGGAACGCCGTAGCCTATCACCCTCTCATTTACCCCAAACCCATATCCTAGACTCCCTTATTAATCACCGCTTATATCATCACGCAACCGAAGCTAATGCCGCAATGAGCTGATTTGAAAAAAAAATAAACGTCAAAATGTGACAGCTGTCAAACTGACATTAGCTCCTGTTGCGCGCTATTTTTAAAATTGCTGACCAAAATTATAAATATTAATTGGAATATAACTTGTAGAATAGCATATCACTAGTTTATTCTTTATTCATGTAGAATTCATAATATTATCGATACGTAAATATTAATATATTGCTTACAGTACAGTATTAACAATAATCACACCAACATTCTGACATGAACACCAATAGGGTAAGTAGCCTTTCTGAACCTACAATAGTATTTTACAAGGCTTTTTATATACACAGTAAATATAGTCAACATTTTAATAATTTTTGCTCAAAGATTATAGACCCAGTGTGATCTCAATTTTTTTTCATGATAATTTTACTCATATTATATTTGAAATAATACTAATATAATCCGTGTCATAATAAATGTACCTATATTTTGTACTACTTTAGATGTTGTTTGTTAGAAGACAAACAACTTTATATTACGGCACAAATTAATTAATATTTTTATAGTAAGTTAATTCAGTAGCATATTATAGGATTTAACGTCCATGTAAAAGACTCAAGTCTCAGGTGCATAGAATTTCTATAAAATCAGTGATGCATTGGTTGTGATATCTTAAAAATGTCAGGGTAAAAGTTGAATTAAATAGGGGTAAACGAGATTCTATGCATCTTATGTACCCATTTCTGAATTTTTTGTCACGAGTTTATTCATTTAAAGCCAGGTAGACCCTAAAATTAGCAGGTCGATGTCTGTCAGTACGAATATCGACGTAAAGGACATTAAAATAACGTTCATATCAGCGCGCCTTGTACAGTGGCGGTTACGACGCTCGCCGCGTCCTTGATAGGAGAAAAAAACCTTTTTACTTAGATAATTAAACCAAAATGCAAAATGTAATCACAAATTATTCTTCTTTAAGTTATGAGCTTTTCGTAGATATGATTTTTGAAAGTAAAACTATCATAAGCTTCATGAAAAATAAGAAAAATATATCACAAAATATTCGAATTTACTCTCTTCTTCGGAGTTATTTTTGATCGAGTGAAGTTTTCAATATTATGTTTCGAACCACAAATTGTCAAAGTACAGTAACAACAATGTGTATTTTTTTTTGGCTTTTAAGTCACTATTTGTTTGTTTATTATCGATTCAAAGTCATGTAAAATTGGGTCTATAGAGCCTTAATAACATTTGATTGGCTAACGTCGAACGCCAAAGAACATCACTATTGAGTGGAAAAATTCCTGCCAAAAAAACATTCAGAAACCAAGCATTAATTAGATACATATGAAGTTAAAAAAGTACAATGACAACGTACATTTAACGTTAGTGAAGCACAAAATAATTGTAAGCTTAATATTAATATTCAAACTTTAAGTGAGAATTTTTTCGGATTTCTGTCTTAATTCACACTTAAACGGTTTATTGCATGTTTGTATGTGTGTACTTGTGTATTACCCTAGTCTATAATATTGATATAATATACTAATCTCTATATTTTATTATCTGTGTACATTACAATCAGGTCGAGATAAACTTACTTGAATCAGTCTTTATTCTTCACAATTTCACCCTAAGAACGTTCACACTTTATGCGGTACGATATCGTATCATCTATGTCGTTGTGATAAGTAACATAGGAGTGAAAAAGACAAGTATATGCTTTAGGAAGATATATATACCTGTCCTTGTCATTTTTGGGCGATATCGGACAAAATTTTGATATCAAAAAGCACTTTCTTGTGTGAGGCATAACTATAAGGGTGTTTCCTATTATTCGTATCGCATATTATGTGTAAACCCTCTAAAAGTCACAAAATAAAAAAATGCTTTATGTCCACAGATAAAAAAAAAAACTTGCTGTTTGGTGGGTAGTCTAAATTCTTGCCTTTATAACGCTGACTTAACAAGTCTGGTATATCTTGACCTAACACCGCGACGCTTTAAAATTGTTACCTTCACTTCTAAGTATTATTTTTTTTAATTATATAAGGTAGGTTTAAAATTAACTTAAGTCCTTTCCCAATCCCTTACCCCAAGCATGGAAGACTCGCCATTTCAGGTAATCTTTTGTTTTATTAGGAAACGTCTGACTATTAACATCTATTTTATCAAACTAAAGCTTGTTAAAAACTCATCCCCTTAAAGATACTCCAGGCTCACGGTTATCCATGCTGTCTTTATCTGACATGTGGATTTTCCAACGCATCAGATAAAAACAGCAACACATTAGCGAGAGCGTGCTGTTTTTTGATCAATAAGTGGATTGTTATTAGATTTCAAACTTTGTTTTAAAAGTTTTAAAGGTACGTCAACAGTCGGATGTTTTACCATATTTTTTTATTTCAATTTTTAATACAATAAAAAAAAAACGCACCACACAAAATTAACAGTAACCACCAAAGAGCAAGTTTTACTAATTAAAAAAAAGTACTAATAACTTTTTTATTTCTCAGCAAACGACCCAAATGCGTGGCGACTCGGGCGGATCGACGAGGCTGATCACGAGACACCAGTTTGAGGCAGGGCCCTGCACCTAGCGGTAAGGCCAAGGGGCCGCCGCTAGGGCCAACTCAGCCTGAGGCCGTAAAGGCCAACTCAGCTTGAGGCCGATGCGGCCAGTTAACCTAAGGCCGTTGAGGCCCTGAAGGATCGAAGACTGTGAGAAGTCGTGAACTGTGATTATCGTCCGCTGCCTAAGCTAAGCTATAAATATGCTCGAAACCTTGTTAATATTATATTCGGTTGACAGCTATACTATATTTTAGACTGGGTTATTTTTAATGACAAAGTTGTGTTGCGAAGTGGCTCGCTTGCTTTTTAAAAAAGTGAACAAGCGAATTATTTATGTGAATTTTGTTTTCATTAAGCCATCTTGCTATAAATCTAGTATAGCTTGACAGCAGAGACTTTCGCATCGCATGGTATAACTTAGCTTACGTAGTGGGACAGAAGCTTAATAGTCAAAAACAATAACAGCAAATATGTATTCATAGAATATATTTTAAATTGAAAGAGTCGACTTTATAAGCACATCGAGACGCATTTATGAAAACAAATTAATACTTTTGACAATTGACAGAATATTTTTAAAACTACCCTACAGGATGGGGCAAAGCAAAAAGGACTTGATATAGAGTTAGAACATTATTTTGTATATAATGTTTATGTAGATAGAAATAAAGGTATTGAATATTGTATATTTATAATGTCATGTGGCTATGCCACGAAAACTAAAACTTTGAAATCGAGTTGTTGACAAATGACAAGTGTTTGCAAAGGGGATGTCTATATTCCAAATTGTAACGGGCATAACGTTCTAGTAATAAAGTTAATGCCTTAATTATACTAACGTTTAAAACACTTAAAATCCCAGTGTGGAAATAGCCTTATTCTAGGCGTGTAAGGTAAATTATAATATGTAATTAAATTTAAACGTGATTCGATATATGTAAAGGTATGAGTAATGTAAATAATATCTAGAACTTATGTGTACAAAATTGGATTGATATAAATGTCTGAAAAAAGAGGTACCTATGCTGGAAAAGTTTGTTCAAACTAAGTATTATTCAGACGCACAAAATGAAACTATCATGTTCTCATATACCCAGCGGTCACAAAATTTAAACAGCAAACAATATAGTATTAACATGTTATATTTAACCAACTTCCAAAAAGGAGGACGTTCTACGATCGACTATATATACGTCATAAACACATAATTTTTTTTTTTTCTAAATTAGGCAGCTATACATTTTACTTGCCATTTTTTATCATTTATATTATTTTTGTGAGTCATTTGATTCTAATGTTTAAATAGTATGCAGCTGCCATTATTTTAGGATAAATTTACTATGTACCTCAGTAATATCCAGTGTAAGCACGGAATATATAACACTAGTGTTATATATTCCGTGACTAACTATACATAGATCCTATTCTTGTAAATGTATATGCAATGGGAGATCAAAATAAATGAATAACAAAATATTCAATAATGGATGTTTTAAATAAATCGATTTCTTTTCGACATTCCGGCTGGTTTTATCGTTAAGCGTTTCGGCAGCACCGTTGGAGCGCCGCGCGTTCGAAGATGTATGGGGGTAGTAGTTGCGTTTCAAAGTCGCGCGCTTGAGCAGCGCCGTTCGTCCGTTCGTTCGTTATCTTCGAACGCGATCCAACGGCGCTGCCGAAACGCTTAACGATAAAACCAGCCTCTAACTACATACTTGTTATTAATAACAGTACTATAAGTATAATATTATTTTATTACCAAACTGAATGTTAAACAATCATTAATTATTTGGCAGCTTGTAGTATCAAAATTTGAGTATTATTATAGAATTCCCATCTTGTGTTTTTCATTTAATTTTATGAAAAAGAAAATGCTTTATTCTCTCAATTTTGTTAGGAAGAACGATAATTTAATATGGATATTGTTTGCGACTGATTAGGAGGAGAATGACATATTATTTAAAATTAATTGACTTTAACATAAACATTCCTAATTATATTTATAATGTACGCACTGCCATAATCAGAATATTTTCATTGTTAAGTGTTTGGTTGGTGAATGTTTCATTTGTATGAATATGGGATAGACATCTTAAAACTAAGGTATATTGTGTATTAAGCATTTATTGACTTGTACTAGGAAAAACGGCAAAAAATTTGAATCGTAAAACGCCTTTGTTTAAAATACTTATTTGCCTATTGCTGTAGGTACTATCAGGAAGTTGATTCCTAGGCAGGTGGCGGACCTAAGTAATTTGGTCGCGTTAAGTCAAACCCATCCGACCGATCACAGCTAACATTGAATTGACATAAGCTGACCAAACGACGCGCGACGTTGGTCTGTCGACTGCCTAGAATTCAATTTCCTCGATGGTACAATACCCCCGTAGGTATAGTGGCAATACCCCTAAGTATTGCCATATTTAACATTAAAATATTGTTTGTTTTATTTTTCGTTTAGTGAGCTGTTTTTCTGGTTTTTGCAATAATTGGTTTGTGGATCTCAATTTGTGTTATAGAATATTGTAAAGTCTTATTGTTTTTAATAAAAAAAAATCTTATTAAAAATATTTAGGTTGCTAGAAATATGACTGTATTTGGTTTTATTCAGAGGTACAGATTACTTTTTTTGATCAATGATTTTTAATTTTTGGAGTAAATGATCATATTCCTATAACAGGGATGTCACCAACTCTTGCAGTAAACAACAAAACCATTACAAATATAGAATGAATACAAGTAACATAATAATTTCAAAAACACAAAGTCTCTGTATGCAAAAGTCTCCTACTGCTGCAGAGACCAATATTAATTAATTGACGGCAATTAAATGAAGATTTTGATATTTAAAGCTTCGAACTGTCAAACTTCGTAAGTATTTTTGTCTGTCTCTGAGTGCAGCAGTTAACACGTCAAACAAAAATATTTTAATACCATTGTAGATTACAAGTGTCGGTGATGTCTCTTGCTGCTTGTTTTATGTTGGTACAAATGCTGAGCTGAATGTAGATGCTTGTGTTGAATGTGTCATCAATGTCGGAGGGAATAGAAATATAAAACAATAAAAAATGAATCATGTCTCATTTGGTTTTATTTCTGTGTTTTTCCATAAACTACCCAATATTTTGTAACTTTTACTTAAATATTTTTCTTTTATTTTGGACAGAGAGCGTTATGTGACCAACAAAACTATTAAAAATAGGTGTAATATAAGAATAATTTATTAATTTAATATAATAAAATAAATAACACATTAAACCATCATGAGTCATCAAATGTCATTCTCCCGATTCCATGGTTTTTAATGTATCTTCTGTACTGTTTATACTTGTTATTCTCTGCTAGAGCCTTTTTAGTTTCTTCATCTTTTTTCGCCTTCCATATTAAAAAGTTTTGTTTGATCCACAGCTTTTCATCCAAGAAAGACTGCTTTTCACTCTCTTCTATTGAATTGAACTGGTGTTGACCGAGTTTCATGAATTTCCTGATGATGTACAGCTTCTCTTCGGTGCCATAAGGCTGTTTTAAGATGTCAAACTTCCAGAACCATCTCAAGTACCAGTAAATGTAGTACGCAATTGTGTAAGGCAATATTATCAGTTGTATCCACAGAATGTCCACTATCTCGGGTTTTGCATAGGCCCCCTTTATATCCATGTTTTCCTCGATAACTCTTCGTATCACCTTATCCTGTTCCGCCTTTTGCTCGCTCTTACTTTTCTTAGGTCCTTTATTTTTGCCCTGATGCAAAGCTGCTTCTTTTGTCTCCGCTTTATAGATCTCCAATGCGTGGTTCCTATATTTTGGGACGGTCATAAAGTACTTGATGGCAGTGTCGTATTTGGACCACGCGCTGTAGTATTGTATGATTGATATAATCGAGATGGTCACGGCTAGGACGATGCGAACGTCGACTTTCGGCGCCATCCTTCGCCTATAATACCTGTAGTAGTGAGCATAGTACTCCTGTGGATTGTCCAACATGTAGTCGTAGTCGGACCTCGCCTCATCGTCTCGGAGTATTTCGTATGCGGTGGCGATCTCTTTGAATTTCTCCTCGGCCTCCTTTTTTTCTTTCTCGCCTCTGTGCAGATCCGGGTGAAACTTTTTGGCGAGTTGTCTGTAGGACTTGCCGATCTCATTTTTTGTGGATTCTCGTGTCACCTGTAGGACTTCGTAGCAGTTTTCTTTGCCGCAGTAAATACCTTCGAGCAAGTGATCGTGAGCGAATACACTTATAACTTGGCATAGCACTAGCACGTAAATACAACCTTTGTAGTGTTGTAGCATTGTGCTATATCATTATACTATTCATTAAATGTGATCTATTTTGACTACTTCAGTTATTATAAAAGAAATTCGCGTAAAACACCGACAAAAATTTGACCAACACAGCTAGGCCCAGTTTGTAGTGACATTTTTGTCAACGTCGTAATGACGTCGACTATTTTTTATTTTTAAAAGTTTTTGCCTTGTCTTAAGCTTAATATTATTATCCTCTTAACCAAACATCAATCCTCCACTTTGGGTACCGTAAGGTACTATTATATATTCTGTGCTTTGGGCTCATATGGAGCTCGGCTCCTATAGAATCCAGGTGATGCTGCAGCAGCAGCATGCAAATATTTACTGTTTACTGTCTTACTAGTTGTCGCAATTAAAATGAGCCCAAACACGAAACCTCTGCTCTAAGTTGGTGAGGAGTTGGAGTCCTATTGATTACTAGGTGATGCTGCAGCACCAGGTCAACTTTCGATTAATGTGTATATAGGTATATTGTTGAACGACCTAAATGAATCTTCCCGGCGGATCGGTCTCGGGATGAAGTTGGACAAGACGAAAGTCATGTTCAACGAACATGTTCTCCCGAGACCGGTTGTAGTTAACGGTGCCTTTCTCGAAGTCGTAACGGAATATGTCTATTTGGGGCACATACTGCAGGTAGGTAGACAACTTTGAGAGAGAAACTGAAGGAGGATACAGTTGGGTTGGGCAGCATTCAGGAAGTTAAGCCACATTCTCACGTCGCAAATTCCGCAGAGCTTGAAGACGAAAGTCTTCGATCAATGCGTGCTTCCCGTTATGACCTACGGGGCGGAAACCTGGCCTTTTACAGCAGGGCTAGCTCGTAAGTTTTCCGTTGCTCAGCGTGCTATGGAGCGCGCTATGCTCGGAGTTTCTTTGGCGGATAAGCTTCGAAATGAAACAATTCGTCAAAGAACTAAAGTTACCGACATAGTGCAGAGAATCAGTACGCTGAAGTGGAAGGCTGGTCACGTAGCTCGAAGAACAGACGATCGCTGGAGTAAACTTACTCTGGAATGGAGACCAAGGCTAGAAAATCGGGGTGTAGGTCGACCTCCAACTAGGTGGGACGACGATCTCCGTTTAGTTGCGGGTCCATGTTGGATGCGAGTAGCAGGAGATCGGTCATCTTGGCGTTCATTGAGAGAGGCCTATGTCCAGCAGTGGACGAATATAGGCTGATATGATGATAGGTATATTCACAAATGTCACGAACTAGAATGCAAAATATAAAGCCCATCAAACGACTGCAAGTTGCTAATCGGCCCTTCACGAACCAGATGAACCACAATTTTCCAGCACTGAGCAGGTTTCAAACAAAAAAAAAAACTAGATCAAAATCGGTCCACCCGTTTGGATGCTACGATGCCACAGACAGACAGACTGACACGTCAAACTTATAACACCCCTCTTTTATGTCGGGGCTTAAAAAATTCATTAATTTAATCATAAGTTCGGTACCTCTATTCTTCATTCTGTTGGAGGATATGGGTTCTATAATTTTTAGGGTTCCGTACCCAAAGGGTAAAAACGGGACCCTATTACTAAGACTTCGATGTCTGTCCGTCTGTCCGTCTGTCTGTATGCCTGTCTGTCTGTCTGTCTGTCTCCAGGCTGTAACTCAAGAACCGCTATAGCTAGATTTTTAAAATTTTCACAGATTATGTATAATATCTGTTGCCGCCAATGACATAAGATTATTGCCGCTATACACTGACCTCCATTAAACAAGTACGCGTACTTGTATAATGGAAGTCAGTGCCGCTATAACAACAAAATATACCTATAGTTGCGTTTCATCAAATAGTTCCTTTGCCGTCATGTTGGCACTAATGCAAATTAGTGTTGCCTCATTACCCTTACTGTGCTACCTTAAATTAGGGGAGATATAGGTCTACCAGAATCTGATGGCAAAAAGTGAGAAATTAAATTGACTCTAGCAATACCGGGGTAATTGGAATAAAACATTTTGATCCTTTTTTTTTCTTATAGCGGCTGATTCTGTGTGTTAAACATGCAAATATAAAAATTTATCCAATGATCAAGGATATTTTATGAAAATCTGCTGTCAAAAATTGCCATCAGATTCTGGTAGACCTATAATATTGTTATCACAAAATACTTTTAATAATTCCCTAAAGAAAATTTCATATAATTCTAACTTTCGCCCGCGGCTTTGCCTGCGTTAACGTCTATCGCTCGGGAACCGTTCTTTTTCCCGGGATGAAAGGTACCCTATGTCCTTTTCCATACCCCAGACAATGTGTACTTTATGCGTGAAGGCGTAACTAACAAACAAAGTCACTTTCGCATTTACTAGCTAAAAGCCGAGCTTTGTGAATTGTGAGGGCTCGCGTCGTCACACCTTGACATGTAGATGTGTTATCATCAGTCTGATGATAACACATCTACATAGTTTTTCCGTAAAGTGTACTACAAAATGTACAGGCTGTGGGATATACTAGGGCTCGCTTCGCTCGCCCTGATAATATTATTATATTAGCTTTTACCCGCGACTTCATTCGCGTGTGTATAGTTTTCGTCACTAGAAGTGCGTTGCATGAAATAGTTCTTTTGCCTACATGTTGGCATTCCTATATGTTAATAACGTAAACATGGTAGACACGCTCTGCGAATATTCATAAGTTTTACTGTGTTTAAGGGTGATTAAACTGATGCTGGTAACCCTATTTCACTAACGGCCGTTCCCAAAATTTGATCTATCTCTGGTTTTGCCCTACTAGAGATAGGAATAGCTCTCATTAGACATTAGAGACATATATTTTATGTCAATTTAATGTTAGCTGCGATCGGTCGTATGTCAAACCAGAGATACTTAGATTGAATATTGGGAACGGCCGTAAGCTGTAATGGCGGCAACCCGAGCTTGTACACATCTTAATGGAATTATTGGGGCCTCGTTACGTTTTTCATGTTCACAAAACTCTTTCACTCTTAGCACCATCATTCTGGTAGTGGATGAGCTACTAAGGGAACTGAACCTCTTAGGTTACTACGCTCAAGGGTACGCTGACGACCTGGCGATTATGGTGGTGGGAAAATGCGCATCGGTGGTCGCTGGGTTGATGCAGTCAGCACTAAGAGTCGTCGAGGATTGGTGCCAAAGGGTCAAGCTAACAGTAAACGTTGATAAGACAGCCTTGATACCTTTCACCAAAAAGAGAAAGTTGGAGGGACTAAGACCCCCAACACTCTTCGGAAAAACTATTAAGTTTGCGGGTGATGTTAAATATCTAGGAGTAATCCTAGACAAAGGACTCACTTGGAATAGGCACATCGAATTACATTACGAAAAAGGCTAGATGTGCTCTGGGTTCCTGTTGGAAGCTTATCAGCTCTAAATGGGGTATTCGGCCGAAGGCAATGCTATGGCTATATACAGCCGTAGTGAGACCGATAACCACATATGGCTGCGTAGTGTGGCATAAAAAGGCTGAACAAGTAAACTGTAATAAAAGTCTAAACAGCGTACAGAGACTGGCATAGTCTTATAATCACGGGTGCACTCTCGTCAACACCCACCGCTTCCCTCGAGGCCCTGATCAACTTAACTCCGCTTCCTCTGCTTGTTCAGATGGAGGCTAAAAAGGTGGCTCTCAGGGCCAGGACGGCGGGCAGGACGAACTGGGCCTCTACCCCTTTTCGACAGCTGGAACAGTCTCTCAATGAATCACCTGTCATGGCCATGCCATCAGATGCCATGATCAAGGTTTATATACCTTCCAGGGAGGACTGGGATAGAAAAATCCCAATCGATGTCCGCCCTAGCGACATAGTTTGGTTCACGGATGGATCAAGGAAAGACAACCGTGCGGGAGCCGGATTCTACGGAGGCAGGCCACCAAAAGGGAAATACGCCTGTTTGGGGGAGTTTGCGACCGTGTTTCAGGCTGAAGTCTTCGCTATCCTCGGTTGTTCACTAGAAAGCCTGGAGATGGCCCCAATTAATAAAAACGTTTTTATCTTCTCCGATAGTCAAGCTGCCCTTAAAGCATTGACTGCCGCAGAAGTCTCGTCCAAATTAGTTCTGGAATGCATTGAGACGTCAAACATGCTGGGAAGGAACAATCCGCCTAGTATGGGTCCCGGGTCACAGTAACGTCCCCGGAAATTAAACCGCTGACGAACTGGCTAGGCTTGGAGCCGAGAGTCTCATATATGGGCCAGAACCAGTCTGTGGTATAACTCCCAGTACCACAAAACAAGACGTGCTCAAGGAATGGGGTCACAGACTATGCAGGAAGCAATGGGCTGAGACCCCTGGCCTTGAACACTCCAAGGCACTAATTCCTGGCTTCAACAAGAAATTATCAGAATTAGTGCTCACCTTGGGTAGGAACCAATTAAGAATCCTTACCAGAAGACTAACTGCAAGCTCAACAAACACCTAAACAGAATGGGCATTTGTAGCACAACGACTTGCAGATTCTGTGAGGAGGAGGATGAAACACCTATTCACCTTCTCCTCGACTGTCCTGCTCTACTACAGAGCAGGAACAGACACCTTGGTCGCCACGAATACTCATCCACAGAGGAAATTCGTGACACCAACCCCTACCATATCGTTCAATTTATGAGCAGTATTGGGTTGGGGATGATACTCTAGTGCGAAGGAGTCACAATAGATCCTCATGGGTCGCAGTGACGTCAGGGCTACAGCGACCTGCCTTCTTTAAAAAAAAAAACATCATTCTTTCACCACTCTTTAATGTTTTCGGCATGATTTTCTCACGAAATCACAGTAAAACCTATGAATACTCGCAGAGCATGTCTCTTGTTTTACGTTATTGACAGACAAGAATGCCAACATGACGGCAAAGGAACTACTCGATGAAACGCACTCTACTAAAAACAAAATAAATTAAATATTTAAGGGGGGCTCCATACAACAAACGTGATTTTTTTTGCTATTTTTTGCACTTGATTGCACTTGAAATGTTCACCAAATACCTACTCAGTTGTATTTGTACTTTAATAATTAAAAATAAAATAAATTAAATAATGAAGGGGGGCTTCCATACAAAAAACACAATTTTTAGCCTATTTTTGCTCTATAGAAGTACGGAACCCTACGTGCGCGAGTCCAACTCGTACTTGGCCGATTTTTTTATTAGCTATGCAATCAATCAATGGCCCATTGATTGATAACATTCTGAATTAAGCATCATAGGCATTAAACAGTTTAGGTCATTGTTACGTTTTTTTCTTTTATAAAAAATAATAATCAGCTGTTTTTAGATGTAAGATGACACTGACAGTTCACATTATCAATGTTTTGCAAATAGTAACCTCTTTCTGAGTATGTTTTTACAAAAAATTAAGTTTTTACCCTAACTATGATGTTAAACGATGATTTATGTGAGTTTATCTCAAACCTCTACCTATACTTAATTAATAATAGAGATGTTACTGCACTTTTAGTTAAAAAACATACCAGCAACTTTAAGACTCATGGGGATTTGAGTTTTGTTAACACAGTGAAATCCTGGCAGGAATATTTAAACGTTACTAAAACCGAACAAAACAATTTCCTTATATACATGAATAAGACCACAGACGACATTGTAAAAAATTCACAATCATGGAAAATCATCATAACAAAATGTGAAGAAATCAATGATAGAGTGTACATGCATTTAAACCGTCCTATAGCAATTTCTATTGGTTTGAAGAGTGCTATTAATAACAATTTACAGTTAGCATCTTTGATAACAACTAAGTGTAAAGTGAGTTTAGATAGTAAATGTTTGGACACAAGTGTAACTAGCTTACGAGCTAAATATTTAACTTCTGTAGTTGAGAATCTTTGTTGTATATTCTCAATACATCAAGAAATAGTGGTTACTACAAAGTCAGGTTCAAATTCAAGTGATGTGTTTGTTGGTACTGTATTAAATGCTAAAACTTGTTCAAAAGAAACTGCAATATCAGCAGAGGAATTTATAAGGTAAGTGTAAATTATTATTTTATGTAAACTCAATTAACAATATTAAGCATGATAGTAAATAAATTTTTAAATGAATCTCTAAAAACAACACAATTGGAAAGTTAATTCTTTTGTCAAAAGGTCTTTAAAACCAGGCATAATAATTAAACTTTATACCTACTATATTGTTTTAGGATAAGACAAAATGAATTGACATTGATAGCCCAGCACAAATATGGAGTGAGAGTGTCAACAGATGATAAATGGAGAGAGTTTATAGCTCACCTTGGAGAGTCTGCGGTAGCTTTTGAGCTTCTGCAGACAAAAGCCTCTAGCCCTGTCAAAATATTATTTGATGCACCTGGAGGATGCAGTAAAGGTATCTGAAAATTATTTATTATTATTATTAGCCTTTATTCAGAACACGAATACATTCATTTCAAATTAAAATCTTGGCAAAGGTCGCCCTCAACAGCTTCACTCGCTTCTATGGCAATTGGCATGCCACTCTTGTCCACATTTTGTCATTTTGCCATCTAAAAATTATTATACAATAAAGGGGGTGACAGACGTGCGAGTAAGTACGCGGACTTATGGCTCAACGATCTTAATCGCCTGTGTGTCAGCAAAGAGCCGCGAGCCGCGAGCCGCGAGCCGCGAGCCTGGGGGCATGGTAATCCAGTGTGAGCGATTCTCATGTGTCACCGATGCGAGCCGAGTAAGTTCGCGAACTTAAAACCCTGCGTGCTTTAAGTTCGTACGTCTATCATTAATTCTAAACATTTACAAATTTTTTCCCTTGTGTTACTGAAGGTATTAACTTCTTTTTTAAAGAATATTTGTTTTTATCTGGGATTCTCAATTTTGCTTATTTCCCACACTTAGGATTACAATCTCAGTTTAATTTTGCTGCATGTGTGTTTATTTCTTTGTTTCTATAAAGTGCAGATTGCATTGTCAAAACAAAATGTTTAAAATCTGTGTAAATATTTTGAGTGTTCAACAATCATTGTTTAATGATTGAAATTTTGTGAAAGTAATGTCCCCTGTCAACCAAATCCGTGCAGTGGCCTACGAATAATAAAAACTAGGCTTAAGTGCACTGACCTCCATTATACAAGTACGCGTACTTGTATAATGGAGGTCAGTGCGAAAACTGAACTAACAGACTGACATATTTGCATTAATATTTAATAATAGTTAGTATAGTGTAAACTTCTATATGTTTTCATTTGCAGGTGCCTCATTCATTCTTTACAACTGTGCAAGACTAGAAACACTAGTGAAGACATTTAATGAGAAGGTTGAGGAGGGCAGCTACCCCTCACTACCTAGTGCTGATCAGATAGACTTCACATTATTGAGCAATGAGGTAAAATTCTGATTGTAAGATCTGTAATAATCTATCACTATTTGTCTTTTTCATTCACAATCGAAACTATAGATATTGCTTTCAACATTCCTTTTGCACCTATGGAAACTGGAAACGCGATAGTTAATTAATATTCGTGCGCGAGTGAAAGAGACAAGTAGCAATAGGTTAATGGCCAAATGTAATAACAAATACATGAGGAACCTTATATTCATTATTCATCCATACTAATATAAATGCAAAAGTGTGTCTGTTTATCCGTCTGTCTGTCTGTTGCCTCATCACGCTTAAATCGCTGAAACGATTTTGATAAAATTTGGTATGGTACTTGGTTTTGTTTGGCGCAATGAAGCCGCGGGCGTCATCTTGTGACTTATCGTGCTTCTATGCCGTTTATCTGATTTGGTTTACGTGAAAAGATACCAGATTTTCACATTTAAAATTAGTACGACCATTAGAGTAACAACGGTTCATGCACGATTTATTTTTAGGACGAATGGTGTTTGATATTTAACTACATCATGGGTTTGCCATCAGTTATAAAAAGTTGTACCGATATAAAGGAAAATAAGTTAGAATTTCGACCCCATCTAATATGCAACTACCTCAGTGGCATGGTCAAAATATTCAGCCAATATTACAGGAGAGTACGAATATTAACGGTAAGTACTTTTGTTCTACAATTTGTTTCTATTGTACAGTTAAGTACAATTTGTCTTAAAATAAATTACGATTCCTTGTAGTGTACGCGTCTAGTCCATGAAATGCCCATTATGTTCCTTGTTTTGGCTACCAGCTGGGCGACTAATTATCCAGGCTAGTCATAATATTCAGGGGCGTAGCTACCGCCGTATATGCCGTATCAATTATACGGGGCTCCCGGGCCACAGAGGCCCCAAAAGTGAATAGAAACATTCCATTTCTTTTATTAAATTCACAGAATATGAGAAATGTAAAAAAAGGCAACCTTTCCTAAGGTTGCCTTTTTTACATTTCGCCCCCAAACAAATTTTATATGGGGCCCCGCTAAGGCACGCTACGCTTCTGATAATATTAGAAGTAAATAATAAATAACAATGTCTCCCAAGCTACCGCTTACCGCCACAGCAAAAACAATATCTATCTAGAGACGACCAAGGTCCTATTTAGCCCATAAACAGCTCAATTTGGCACACAATACAGAATACAGATAATATTTTTGTTTCAGGAACCTCGCAAACACCTTTTGCCTGTTATGTACGCGAGAATTCACATGATCAAAGTGCTTAATGATACATTGAAAACTTGCTTGAAGTTATTGAATATTAAAAGCGTATCGCAAATGTAGTTTAGTTTTTAATTTTATAATTTACTTCTAAATACCTACCAGTGAAGCTATACTTAAGGGGGCGACTAAAGCAAAATAGATGATCTTATAATTCATTTTTATACTTGATAATAAGCTACGAATTGTTTCATTTTTTAAACACAGATACTAAATTATATTTGCGAGTGTCCGTACTAGCGATAACACGATATCTTATAATTTTGTCGATAGGAAAAAATTACAAAGATGAATCTCACAAATACTTCATTTCTTTTCAAAACGACGCATTCAAGTGAGTCACTATTTTAATAAATCATATTCTTTTACCGAGGGATTTTTAAAATGTTGTATATTTATCGAGTTTCTAAAAAAAACTAACTTGGCGCTAATTCCGCGTCGTTTTTTGTCACATGGCATATGAAAGACGGGCGTAAATGTGAAGAGAGAAGGACTAGGACTAGGTACTAAGGATATATTTTATGTTTGATTTTTTTTACTTCATTCGCCCTCTTAAGCTTAATTCTAATAATAATCAAGTATAAAGCATACGCTCTAAATAATGTTTTTATATTAAGAATAAATTGTGGACTATTATTTATTTTAATAATTGTGGTTTCATAAATATATTTTTCACGTTTTGATACAAAAATTATAGCCCAGTAGAGCTAGATTTTTTTAAAATTAATTATAGTCAGAAATTTTTTTGCACCAATGTTTAGGGGGGGTCATAAATAGCTTAAATTCAAAAACTCGACCAAATCCGACTGGTGCGTTAGCCAATATGGTGGTTTGAAGGTCAAATCTTTTTTTAGCCATACTTATCTACTTTATTTTTAATTTTTTTTACAATAATGATAATGACCAAATTTGTCGTGAATTTAATTTTCTACATCTTTAGTTCCTATAATTTTCATTGTAAACTCGATATTTACGGAAATAACCGTAAAAAACAAGTCAAAGTGCAATTTCACCTGTATCTCAATTATTATCGAATCAAGCGCAAATAATTGTAGAAACAAAATTGTAAATGATAGATAATTAAATTTACCACACATTTAATTGTTTTGATTTTTCAGAAATCAATATTTAAGTTCGTACGCCTATTGTATATGTACCGGAACCCAAGCGACTGGTTAAAACTGGATATTTCTGATCATGGATGACCCTATGACAACTACGGCACAACCTGCACCTGAATCATTATTTAAAATTGGCCAAAAGATTGGACCTTCAAACCAATATGGCGGCGCACCAGTCGGATTTGGTCGAGTTTTTGAATTTAAGCTATTTGTGACCTCCTCTAAACACTGGTGCAAAAAAATTCTGACTATAATTAATTTTTAAAAAATTTAATTCTACTGGGCTATAATTTTTGTATCAAAACGTGAAAAATGCCTGAAATAGTTTATAAAAAACTTAATAGATGGCGCTGACCGTTCCATGAATTTTTGAAACCACAATTATTAAAATAAATAATAGTCCACAATTTATTCTTAATTCATCAAGTCCCAAGCGGCCACATGCGGCCGCGATAACAATAGATAAGCTATTGTGTCTCGTTTTTCCACGATCGACGAGTTAATATAACAAACATTATTTAGAGCGTATGCTTTATAGATTATTATTAGAATTAATTACGAAATGATTATTTCACCAAAAACAGTCCCAAAACTATAATATAGCCGCGTACTGATTGAGCGAGCAGCCTCGCGAGGCTGCCTCGTGAGGCAAATTCTCGGTCGGTCAAGACTCAAGACGTGCCTCGCCCGAGGCCAACGTACGCGCTGCCTCGCCCGGGCGTGCCGCCGCCCGAGCCTCGCGAGGCTGCTCGCTTGGTCAGTATGCGGCTAGTAATGGCTATATTATAGTTTTGGGACTGTTTTTGGTGTAGTACGTGGCTTATTATTAATAATTTTCTTGCTGGAAAATCTACGATTCCCGCGGGACCCGCGTTTTAAAATAATAATTATATACCTACAACAAAGTGGGTTTTTCCGTATCCTGGCCCCCAAGAACGTCTTTTCATCAAGTAAAAAACAAAAAGGTGTTTATTTGAATCAAAATAGGGAGGTAGTTTTAGGGTAGTCGCTAGTTTTAATTCTTATTAGACAAAGTACATTTTTTTAAATTCGCATTGGGAGTAAAACTCATTAAAAGATCGAATAAGTATTCTGTACAAAAAAACCTCGTACTCGTTTCGCCCGAAGGTGAAATAAAAAGTTGGAGTAAATTAGTTCGAACCTTGCAGCGCATGGGTTGCATAGAAAAAAAATGTTTTGTTTGGAAACACAAAGTTCACGTGATTGACCCAGGTATTTTATAGCCAGCATTGCGCGCCCCCATTGGTCGGTCGGCCGCGCCCGAGCGGCCCCGAGCGCCGCCGAGCGCGCCTCGCTCGCGCGCCCGCTAGTGTGTTTTCGACATCGGCTCGCACGGACGTGGCCCGCCGCGCTGTCAAACTACTTTTATTTATAGTTTTTAATCGAATAAAGTCGCGTGACGCTCGTGAATACCGTGTGCGGAACCGGGATTAATAAATATGAGTATTGCTGCCCTGCTCAAAGCCGCTGAATTCATCGAGAGGCAGGAAAGAGGTGAACGGGATTTTCTTTGTTCGAATCGTCAATCGAGTGCACTCGCACGTCAACATGGCTCCCTGTCTATTTTCGCTCGGCGTGATCAGCTGATTCTGACGGAATTGCAGTTTTGTTTGTTCCAGAGTCGGAACACGGGTACGCGTCGAGTCTGCCGGCGTGCGAGGAGTCGCGGTGCGGGGGCAGACGGCCGAAGACGAAGAAGTCGCAAGGGAGCAGGTGAGCGAAGTGAAGTGATGTGTCAGTGCAGTGTCGTGTGGTGAAGTGACCGTGACCGTGTTACAACCTCTGTTTTCTGTTCCAGGACCACTCATAACGAGTTGGAAAAGAACAGGTGAGTCAGTTTTGAGTACTCGTAGTGGTAGTCGGTGCCGGCGCGGCGAGTTGACCTTGGTAGGGAGAGTAGTTGCAGTAGTCGGCGAGTAGTAACCTATTTGGCATTGCCGCCGACGCGTTACGTCACTCGCCGTATAATCATTATATCATAGCTTCTAAACAACCAGACTAGACCTTTTGACTTAGTTCTCGATGATAAGCTAAATACGTTTGTTTAGTCTACTCGAAGATCGACTAAGGTAGCGACACGTAGCAACAGCAGCTATTCAGAATTAAAATCCGATTGAAGACCGAGATTTCATTGTTAGATTTATCTCTGAATGAATCATTAAAGCAACGAAATGAATTAAGATTGATACTGATATTCCTGTGCCGGATTTTTTCATTGAAATGCCGAGAATTTGATATATTTTTACCGGGTCTCTTAACCCTCTTGTTAAGTACTATTATTATCTCGGTCCCAAAGGCCCAGAGCTAGATTCGGGAATTTCGCGCGTAAGAACCTCGTACTCATCATCATGATCATCTGTCGTTACCATGTTGTCAGTGTTTACATGTATACAGTAGCTAGATGTTGGATATCATGTTTACACCGATCCATCGCTGGAACCAGTGTTACTGGCGGCGGCTACTCTATCATTAATCGCCACATTATATAATGCAAATGGAGTGAAGAATATATTCGGAAGTTTCTACAATTTCTTTTTCTATTCCAATGAGAAAGGTTATCACTTATCAGCCTTTATTAGGTCTAGCAGTCAAAATATCAATGAAAAGTTAGCATGTTTTTCTTCGTTTCATTTTATTCTGATCTAACTGCAAACAAACCTCAGTGGCTACAAACTACAATTAGGAAAGGAATACAAATTACAATAGCACATTGGTTTGATCCTGTATCAAATTTTGTTTACATTTCAGAATGAATTGAAACAGATTATAATATTATACAAGCTGGGCCCGCGACATCGTTCGCGTGAAATAAGTTTTGCCTCTCAAAGATGAATAATTTTCCCCGATTTTTTTCCACATTTTCCAACATTTCTTCGCTCCTATTGGTCGCAGCGTGATATAGCCTAAATCCTTCCTCGATTTAAATGGTCTATCCAACACAAAAATAATTTTTCAATTCGAACCAGTAGTTCCTGAGATTAGCGCTCTTCAGCTTTATAATATTAGTATAGATTGGGCTGTACAGGGTTACCTAGTCTCGGTATAATTTAAAAGTCGTTAAATATAAAAGCGTTTACGAAAATTTATTTCTAAAAATAAGATGCGAATTTGAATTTATAATTGGAATTTGTTGTAAATTTGTAAACTCGTTTGTACTCGGGGTCGATGCCCCTCAACTGACCCGGACCTTCTCAATTTTGCCACAAAAATACTTTTTTTTTCACAAAATTTACGAAAAAAATTTATCTATTGTCTCTGGTATAAGACTGGGACCTGGGACCGCATGACCTCCCCTAAATACCTTTCTTCACAAATCAAAATATATCTAATCTTAATTTTAGATATTAGCCTTAGCTTATAACTGCTACATTTCAAAGGTTAAAGAGCAATGCCCTATTTACCTTGAATGTAGGAAACTTGAATTTTTTTGCCTTTAAGATACCAATGAAAAGACCAAGCAGGTAGGCCGGTGCAAAATGGCCTAACCATTTTGCACCTAGCTAAAGTTAACCATTGACTGAATATACAATTAATATTCTCTCGCTCTTCGCGATTTTAAAGGAGAAAGGGATAGATGGAGAGAAAAATGCGTTATAACGCTTTAATTTCTTATGTTACTCAAATAAAAAGAATCCGCAGCCAAACATAGGACCTCCACCTTTTTATGAAGTCGGTTAAAATCAACTTTGATCCAGACTAGCGTAAAGCCTAAGCTACGCTACTACTACTAGCATTAGATATGTTGTGTAAATATGTTTATTCAAGTAGCGTTAGGGCGTAATGGATGATAATGGTCCGCCATCGGCCCGGCCGATCAATCAATTCGGCCGATCGTGAGTTTTTCAGTGTCCGGCTAATCCTAGTTATTGTGATTTGAGCCTAAGAGGAAAAGGACTATTTTCATACATTGTTTTCGATATTTCTTTAGTGAAAATTTCCTTAGCGTTGTTCACTTTTTGGATGGATACAAATTTTAAACTTGCGTTCGTAAGACGGAGGGAGGGTCAACCGCCTGCGCGGTGTAGATATTACAATATTACAATCTGTTAAAAATATGCTTTAACTTAAATATAGTCATGTAAAGTGCAAAAATATTTAAATATGTAAAAACAACAATAAAAGTGAAATCAAAAGTGCATATCGTTTAAAAACTCAGCCCATTAGCCTCGAATTAATAGCTACAGTCATTATTAAATCATTAAACTTGTTGTAATTAACGCAGCCAGCTTGTACATAATATTACCTACCTCAATCATAATTATTAACAAACAATATGCAAAAACAACAGACTTTAAAGTGGTTTTGTCTTGAGGAAATCAGTCCCTTTCAATGTAACAAATAACAATCTTATTGAATTTAAGTATTTTGAAATCGTCGTTCATGTATTCAGACCTCCTTATTATAATAATAATAATAATAATAATAAATCTTTATTTCTCACAACAATCTAACTTAACGGCTAAACTTACAGATTATTATGCTGTCGTACATTAGAAAGTGAGGAGCTGGTGTCTGAATTAGGCAGTAGCCTGTGTTACAGATCACCAGGACCCCAATACCGCGGACAAATTAGCGACCGTTTAGATTATTTATATCTAAGAATACAATTGTGATGAAAAAATAGTACTTATGGATTACAATTTCGGGTTAAATAAATCGGGAGTAAAACTGTGTAGAGGCAAGTGGGTAATGTGTTATTTACTTGAGGGTGCGAATTTTATTTTGGAAAAAATAGGGTTCCGTAAGATATTTGGGTTTTTCGGACGCAATGTGTAAAAATCAATCAGAAAAGTTACTTATTTTGCGTACGCTGCCTAAACTATAAAAGATATAACTATAAAATGTTCTAATTAATTGTAGATCTTATAAATATCTACAAAAAAGTCCGCGACACACTATACCTATCTATGTCGAGTGAGGCACAACAACGATTTTTTTATTTAAAAATCTTGAATTTTTTTGGACTTCATTTAAACGCGTTTATTTTACTCATCCTATTAATCATTATCAAAATAAATTATTTCATCACTAAGCACAGTTTATGTAGATAATATTTTGTCTTTGAAATATTAAAATTGGACGTTTGGTTTTGAAGTTATGGCGAAATTAAAATATTACGGTTTCTGCTGCACGGCCCGTTGCGAAGTGGGTGTCACCAAGGCGGGGGTGCGCGTGCGGGAGGGAGCTTAGATCTATTAGTAAATGATGATTTAAATAATACTTAATTATTCACTAAATCTAAATCTAAATAATATATAAAAGTCAAAGGTCAAAGCAAAATCCCAAACCACTGGACGGAGCGGGCTGAAATTTGGCATGCAGGTAGATGTTGTGACGTAGGCATCCGCTAAGAAAGTATTTTGATCAATTCTACCCCCAAGGGATAAAATAAAGGATATACCGATTGGGCTGAGACTTTGATACCTAAATAATAATAATACTTCTTAACGCGAGCGAAGCCGCGGGCAAAAGCTATATATAATATAACAACAAATACTAAAAACAAAATAAATTAAATATTTAAGGGGTGCTCCCATACAACAAACGTGTTTTTTTTTGCTTTTTTTTGCTCGATCCCAATAATGAGAACAGGCAGGCACCTGAAATGTTCACGAAATACTTTGTTAAATTTATAATTTAATAATTAATAATAAAATTAAAATAAACTAAATAATTAAGGGGGGCTCCCATACAAAAAATACAATTTTTGCCTATTTTTCCTCTATTATGGTACGGAACCCTTCGTGCGCGAGTCCAACTCGCACTTGGTCGATTATTTGTTGTTGCGTACCACTGTTGTCTTATCAACTTTTTTCATCTATTAGACTTTCGTGAGAATTTTCGCTTCGACACCCAGGTGACCCTTTCTAACGTGACATATTGCGCACCGCGCACTGCTTGGCCCCCGTGCATTTTTGAATACCATAAACACCCCACTATGTAATAAAATATCACAAGTTATTGTTATGTGACTCATAATTATACCCACCCCTCCCCTCATACGATTGTAATACTTGAAGTATTGAAATTAGAAACATTGAAAGAGCCCTCGTTCGGTCAATGTTTGCCCCTTGCTTCTCGAAAAACGTGTCGCTGTGATATGCACTAGTCAAATGGTAGGAAGATGTGTGGAAAATTTTCGTGTAAAAAGATTCTAGTGTCTTTTTCGTAATTCTTACCCAATGAGCACAATTAATTGCATTACCCTGAGTGCTATTTTCTACTAAGCTTAAGCAAGTCAATTTAATAACATACTGTCTCTCTCGTTAAGGCTAGGACTTATCTCAATTCCAAACGATAACCTTGCGCACAACTAAAGACCAACGGTGGTATGAATAAAAAAATCTTAGCGAAGGTTTTAACAGTTTTCTAACTTAAATGTTCGCTAAAGTTAAAAATCGTCTTATAACACTCCATATGAATAAACGCTTACTAAGCCTTCGTTAAGTAAAATACTTTTAGATGACGTTTTATAGTTTTTTTTTTTGGTAATGTTGGTATAGGTCTACCAGAATCTGATGGCAATTTTTGACAGCAGATTTTCAAAAAATATCCTTGATCATTGCATAATTTTTTATATTTACATGTTTAACACACATAATCAGCCGCTATAAGAAAAAAAAGAGGATCAAAATGTTTTATTCCAATTACCCCGGTATTGCTATAGTCAATTTCCTATCTCACTTTTTGCCATCAGATTCTGGTAGACCTATAGTGTGCCAATTTATTGTGTTCAATGTGTCAAAATTATGAGTATTTTGTAAAAAAAAGTAAATATACTTTATGGATTTCATAAATTACGTCATAATAGAGCAAAGTTTTTAAAAATGGGAATAAAGTTTTATTTATTTTATTTATTTACTTTGACATTGGCAACTCACTGAGTACTGAGGCCGCCATAATAAAAAGAAGAAGAAGAAGAATGACTAAATTTCTAACTAAATTCCTTCGATCGGGGAAATGCTATTGTATTCTATTGTTGTCGCGATCACCGGTGCTCGTGCGGGGCTTGATGGGTTGATACTATTTTATTGTGTAGTTTACTTTTGAGCCCTTCAATTTATTTTTAAACAAACTACATTATATATTATCCAAAATGCAAAGTGATAAAATAAAATGCATCCGAAGTGAAAACTGGCTCGATGAGGATAAAGTTCAGGTGTGATGCCGCCGCCTCGCCTATCTTTTTGTAGTTCTTCAGACACTAATGACACAAATGTATCGTAAATCTATTTTTTTCTAAAGTTGTCCTCAGTTAAATCAAATGGATTTATTCTTATCTTATATACTTTTTGTCGACGAGGGCGGCTAGAAATTCCTTCAGAAATTGCAATAATGTCAGAAATCGCGATAATACTCGATATTTCCTCCATTTCAATCTCTTAAAATGGTCTTAAAGTAGGTCCGAGGCTTCACTAAAGTTTGCGAACTCCTATTTGACGTTTCGAGCCTAAACAACTGTTAGCAAACGTTTATTCATAACGATTAAGCTTAAAATGTTCTTAAAATAGGTTTACAACAGGCGCGCTATTTTTTGACAGCTGTCACCTTAAAAAGGCGTTAGAGCACTGTTCGGGAACCTTTATTCATAATAAATTTTACAACAGGCTTTTAAAGCTAACATAAATCCTCGCTAAGTTTTTATTCATACGACCGCAAGCGTGTACGCATCGCAATAAGATTAATTTTAGCTTAGCATAAAATTGTAGTTTCTAGGGGCGGATCTTCTCTATTTTTCATGTGTTTTTTAAATATCTTTCTAAATAAATATTAAGAAAAAAGATTATTCGTTTCAAACCTTTTTAAAATGGATTCATTAACAATTTATTAAAATAAAATGTAAGTTATTCTTGTTAATACTAATTATATTTCGATGACAAAGAGTTTTGTCGGAGGTGAGTTTGTAAATTAATTACAGCGAAAGTATTATTTTTATTAAAATGTTTTTGATTTAAACCCATTTAAATATTGTGCTCTATATCTCATATTTTTTACATTTCGTTATTATATTGGAACTAGGTAAATCGGGTATCAAGAAATAACAAAATGGGGTTTCAGCCCGCCTTAAGAAAGGTCATTTAACAACAATAATTAATGTTACGCTGGTGAAATTGGCTCTTTCTTTGATATTCATTCACGTAGTATATAGTCTAGGGAGTTAGCATGTGAAAAACACTACCCTAAAAACCTAAAGAGAGAGATACATTTTTATAACAAAGATTTTTTGTTTCAAGACGTAAAGATTCAGATAAATTTTACCTTTAGTATTCTATAAGAGTAATCCTTATGTCGTTATCATAAAGGCCAACCAAATCCGGTGTGTGTTTTGTGCAGTGCTATCACACGTTACGTAAACTGTAGGTGACTTTGTAATGACGTGATGCAGCTGAGAAAATTTTCCGACGTGTGACACTGTGAAGGACCTAACTATTGTCTAAAATCATAAACGTGATTATGGAATATTGTCTTGCCAGCTCAGAGAATTGGTTCAGTCTGTGATGATTTAGGAATCCGCGTAATAATTTGCTGGTGATCGAGGAAGAGAAATTACCTAATGTCTTTTTTAAACAAAAATGTAATAGCTAGGTGATATTTTTATAGTATGTAAACTGGGTGAATCAACCCTAAAACTATACCCTAACAAGCTGATTTTTTGTATATTGATAGGTTAATAGTTATATAATTTAAGATTAACATTGTCCTACAAATAGAACAATCCATATTTTATCAAGTCAAAGTATGAAATCTTTTCTATTTCTCTCGTTCTCTCGCTCCCGTACTATAATGAAACAGAAAAGGTCTTCCAAAAAGGTATAAAAAGTGAAATCAATATAGTTTTCATGCTTCTCTTTATTTAATTTTAACTTTTCCTTGTACCGTTTTTGCTTCTCTGTAGCACTTGAACACACATACAAAGGCATGGTAGCTGAAAGCGGACGTAAATAACGTCAGTAAACCAAAGGGTTGGCAAATTTAGTTAGAAGGTAAGCAATAAGCATCTTAGTTAGTAACAATTGTCTCCTGGGTAACGACAGTGGAACTGTTACCCAGGAGACATTTAGACATATTTTGTTTTTTGTAGAATAATATAAGAAATCTAAAAATTTCAACAATACCCAGGAAAACTAAAACATAATATCCATATATAACCACAAAAATTTATTGAAATAATTCATATACTTACCTTAATTTTGACGCTACCCCGCAACTCCACAATAAAACACGCTGCCTCACTCAGAGTCTCGGATGAAATTTGCCGATCAATTAGCTAAAATAAAGTGGCGTGACGAGTATCAGGTGAAACCCAAAGGTTTCCTACTGGACCTGGTCAAGCTGTTTAAAGGCTGTGTCTGTCGCACTTACCCCACCTTATGTGTCGTAACTCGTAAGACAGCGGACCAGCGTATTTTAGTTTTGGTGAGGACAAATTTGTTAAAGTCAAATTATCAAATAAAAAAGCAATTAGTAGCCTATAATTAAATATTTATGAAGCGTTACACATTCAAACACGTAATCGGAATGTTAAAACAGCCTACGCTTTGGAACTTTTTGTCATAATACTAAATTCAATACATCGATTTGTCAAAAAGACAACATGTATGACAACATTATATGACAGTGAATTTTTGTCGGTGGGGACATGTAAGTTATTATATTTTTCAACAGAAAATGTCTAGTAATTCGTACGTTAATAATATGAAAGCAGTTAATTATTGTTATTGCCAATAGTTTTGTGACCAGAGCACTCTTGTGAAGGACAGGTTTTGCTAGGAAAAGTTGATCCACCCAACTAGATAACTTTGTCCACGTAAATTATTATTCCTGTCATTAAAAACGTTGAAACTTGAATCCCTTTTAAACCTCTTGGAGGTTAAAATTATTTCTTAGTAGAAGATCTTAATCAGAAGGTAAACATGTCGAAATTTTAAACATTCTAGCTCTAAGTTGGCTTTGGGCTGTGCATTGATCTATCCGTCGCCGCGTCGATCAGCTTCGTTCATGATATGATATACTTCAAATTATGAATATAATTACGAAGATAATGATGATAATTAGTAGTACAGCAAATTTTGTGCTGCGTAATTATGAATTTGTACATATTGCTTCAACTAATAAGCTATTGTGTCTGGTTTTTCACGATCGAGGTATTAGGTAAATATATTAGGTCAGTAACTAACTTCAACGTCATAATTGTGATTCATTGAATCATGACTGATTCAAAGTAATACGTTGCATTTTTTACTTCAGAATGGAAAAACGTAAGCAAATACTGAGTTGGCAAAATCCCTGGTTTCTGTGGTTTTTGACAGCAGCTTCTTTACTAACTAGATTATGGTTTTGATTGGTATTGTTAAACATGTTAACTAATAAGCCTGTTTAAGTTCCTATTTTTAACCTCCTGTTTTTAAACGTTTTTTAACGAGCCGAGCAAGAGTCGATCAAAATCCAAGGTTTCTTGGGGTTTTTTTTGGCAAAATTTTACCTTTTCAATAGCGTTGTCCATTGGTTAACTTTAACTTTAGCCAATCAAAAACTGGACTATGTTGTATTATGATGTTATTATACCTACGAAGGTATAATGACATCAAAATACTTTCAATAAGTACTATTATTTAACATACTTACATTTTTGGTCTAAATCATGGAGCGTCAAAGATCATCAAAATGTGTCTGTAATCTTATAACTTGCCTAAATTTAGACAACGATTTGTTCGAATTTAATGTACTTATTTGTTAATTAAAAATATTTAATTGCATTAAATCAAATTCTATTAAATATTTACGTTCAAATACATTTTAACAGTTAACTGGACTGTGAACTTCAAACGTTTTAATTAAAATCTAATGCGCTAGTCGTAATTTATATTAATTGCACGCATGTGATCGCCGACATGATATTGTGGATGATAAATCGACAGATTATATACAGCTAGTTATATGCTTCTGATATGTAACGATTTCTAAATAAATAAGGAGAGAGAGAGATTAATAAATGTTTCTGTATGTCGTAAATTGTGGGGTAAAAAGTTTAACAAAATTATTATTTTTTAACGAAAAATTGAACCAAGGTAAAAACGATATTCTTAAAATGCTCCAAAAAGTATGAAATAATTATTATTCTTTATTAGTGCCTTTTTCAAAATGCGACTAAACCTCAACTACTTCTGCACCCACACCCTAATTGCTGAAACAATATTCCATTTGCTAATGACTACAACAGCTGATTTTCACGATACCGTCTGTTAATCCATATCAGACCTTACGTCCTCCACATAAGGTTGAAATTTATACAACGTTGTCTGTAGTAACCAGATACGGTATAACTAGTCATCAGTTTAAAATAACCTGATTAAGATAAGTAGGTTACATACTTAACTATATTTATAGCATAATAAACCGTGTGTGATGAATTGATGATTTAACTAAAAGTTAGTTTAGTTATGTCACTATTTAGGTATATCGTTAAGCTAAAGAAAATTGTCGTTTTTTTTGTAAAGAGGTATGAAGATTTTGGCCGACCGACCCACTGTCCGCCATTGTGTTATTTCGCGATATTTTTTTTTCAAAAATGGATAGCTAACAGCAATACAAACAAAAAAAAATCAAGAAAAAAATATTCGCGATCGCGGAAAAACACAATGGCGGACAGTAGGTCGGCCAGGCTCCATAGAAAAATCTTCATACCCCTTTATAAATTATTATCTTTACAGTTCTCTCTTGGTTTGGTAAGATGACATTTACATTGTCAAGTTACCAATCGCCATGTCACCAAGCGACGACTAATGTCAAAAGTCAAAACCCATACATTTTTGATTTTGCTTTTCGCTGTCGAACTTATTGAATGCAAGTTATCTAAGTACCCCGGCTATTATCGAATGTTTGAATGAAAAAAAAAATTATAGTACAGTCCCGGTCGAATGGAAAAGTTAAAAACTTTTAAGGGTTTTTAACTTTTCCATTCGACCGGGACTGTCTTTTATCTACACTATAATTTTCACTTTGTTCATAATCGAGTATCGACATTGAATCGAATAAACTCACTAGATTCTACATAATCCAAGCAACACGAGTTCTAATAATAGATTCACACTGTTGCCATGGCAATGTGTGATTTATCCCCCTAAAATAGAGTCGGAAGTAGCTTGCGCTTTCATCTCCGTCCTTGGCCTCTGAAACTTCACAATTAATAGGCTGTAGAGCTTTGGAAAGCGAATGTATAATGATTAACGGTGGGTTTTTATACTGTATTCAGTGATTGTTTCATGTTGGAGTGTTTATTATGATTTTTTTCATTAATAAATACATACTGACATAGAAACGGTTATTGCTGTTTTTTGTTTTGTATTCTCTTAGCATGAATATTCCAGATGCTTATTTATTGCGAAATGGTTAGGCTTACTGATTATCCAGGTCTCATGGAAAACCGTTGGGTCGACAAGCGATATAAGATTGAGCTGACATTGCATTTGGTACTCTTCTGTTAATTCATTTGTTTATGGCGATGCCCGGATTCTACTTTATTTTATTGCATAATTAATGGTGCTACGTTCTTTGATATGTGAATACTATTGTTACGTGCTAGGGTTCGAAGGATTTGGAGAAAAAGACCTGCTGACTCTTAAAAAGACTTTACTAGCTCACACAATTCACTAAGTCCAAACACTAAGCACTAAGTCCAAACACTAAGCACTAAGTCCAAACACTAAGCACTATTGATCACTTGTTTTCGCTCCGAAGTCGCCTCGAGGATCGCTCAGATAAAACTGAATTGCCGGGCCGTCTACCTGCGGCTATTTATATGGCGAGACGAATTCCAGAAAGTTCCGATTCATGTAAACAAGTAAACAAGTAAACAAGTGTGGGAACTTTCTAGCAAATACGCGTAAGTAAACATACACCTAACGCCATCTAGTAATAAGTAGGGGATTTATGTTTTCTGTGTTTCCCTGATCAGTTTCGCCGGTTTGACGCTAGATGGCACTACGTGTCCGTATCCGTAAGACCACTCCCCTCTTAGAGGTGCTCGTCCCGAGCATCGTTATTACTGCCATGGTAACGCGCCAGACGGTCTATGTGTACCACTTTGAATGTCCCTCTTGGTTGCTTTTGAATCCTGTAAGTCACATCATTCAATCGGGTAACCACTTTGTATGGACCGTCCCACTTGGTCTGCAACTTTGGAGATTTCCCTTTTCGGCGAGTTGGGTTATGCAGCCACACCAGTGACCCTTCTTCGAAGCCGCTCGTGTTCGATTTCCGGTCGTATCTGGTCTTCATGTTCTCACTTGACTGTAACCCATTTTCCCGAACCATGGCGTGTATATAGCGCATCTTTTCCCTTAAATCGCAGACATAGTCTTGTACGGTCTTTGGTTCCCCCGGTGAACCTCCTGTCAAGAGGTCTACTGGCACTCGTAGTTCTCTACCGTAATTGACATATGCCGGGGTAGCTTTTATGCTCTCATGCTCGGCGGTACGGTACGAGAGAAGGAAGAGTGGTATATACTTGTCCCAATCTTTTTGTCTGTCATCTACCAATTTCGCCAAATGCCTCTCAAGGGTCTGGTTAAATCTCTCAACCATTCCATCAGACTGTGGATGGTACGCGGTGGTCCTCGTCTTATGCATTCCCAAAATTCTGCACACTTCCTGGAAGACCTGCGATTCGAAATTCCTGCCTTGATCAGAATGGATTTCCAGAGGCACACCAAAGCGAGATATCACTTCTTCGACTAACTTAGAAGCGACTGTTGTAGCTTCTTGGTTTGGTATCGCGAACACTTCGGGCCATTTGGTGAAGTAGTCCATGACGACCATAAAATACTTGTTTCCCGATTCCGTTACGGGAAATGGCCCAGCTACGTCAACTGCAATTCGTTCCCACGGTGCGCCAACGTTATACAGCCGCAGGTTCCCACGGCTCCTGGTCTGTGGTCCCTTCACTGCAGCGCAAGTAGTGCATTTGCGGCACCAATCCTGTACATCATCTCGACAATGCAACCAGTAGAATCGTGCTCGCACTTTTGTTAACGTTCTCTTTACACCTAAATGACCTCCTGATACGCCATCGTGTATTTCACGGAGAACATCTGGTACTCTCTTTCTTGGGACAACTATCTGAAGGTGGAACTCTCTGCCGTTAGTCTTCTCCCATTTCCTGTAGAGTATTCCATTCCGAAGAATCAGACTGTCCCATTGCGCCCAGTACGCCTTAGTGACAGCGCCAGTGGGTGCAACCTCACTCCAGATTGGTTTCACGTCACCCCGTTTCTTCCATGTGATGATGTGCCGAAGGTCGTCATCTCTTTCTTGAGCCTCCCTCATAGCATCATTCTCCCATGGACCCAAAGGACTTGTTTTCGTTAACTTTAATGTTACTTCATTAGATTCCTGCTTAACACAGTGTTTGCAGTCTTCTGAACACGGCCTTCGTGAAAGTGCGTCGGCATTCCCATGCGCCTTTCCGCTGCGGTGTTCCGTCTTGAAGTCATACTCCTGGAGCTGTTCAATCCATCGCGCTACTTGACCTTCTGGGTTCTTGAATTGCAGTAGCCACTGTAAGGCTGCGTGATCAGTTCGCAGTAAAAACTGTCTGCCGATGAGATATTTACTGAAATGTTGTAGCGTCTTTACAACAGCCAAGAGTTCTCTTCTTGTTACACAGTAGTTTCTCTCTGGCTTAGATAAAGATTTGCTGAAATATGCAATTACAACTTCTCTTTCGCCCTGTTTTTGAGATAACACCCCTCCAATGGCCGTGTTGCTTGCGTCAGTGTCGACTATAAACTGACCTTCAGGTTGTGGATACCCCAGGATTGGTGTTTCACACAGATGTTTCTTCAATTTCTGAAAAGAATCTTCAGAAGTCTCGTCCCAAATAAACTGTCGTTTATCTTCTGTCAGCCGATGTAATGGCTTGGCCATCTCTGAGAATCCCTTAACAAAACGCCTGTAGTAGGAGCATAGGCCGAGAAATGCCCGCACTTCGGTTTTGTTTTTAGGGGTTGGCCAATTTTGAACTGCTTCCAGTTTCTCCGGGTCCGTCTGGATTCCATCACTGGAGATAACATGACCGAGATAATTGACCTTACTCCTGAATAAACGACACTTTTTCGGATTCAACTTTAACTTGGCCCCCTCTATTTTGGCGAAAACTCGTTCTAAGTTTCGCAAATGGTCCTCGAAGTCGCGGCCCACAATGATGACGTCGTCCAAGTAGACTAAGCAAGCCTCTCCAACTAAGCCTGCCAGTACACACTCCATGAGTCGCTCAAATGTGGCAGGTGCGTTGCACAATCCAAAGGGCATGACGTTAAACTGCCATAAACCTTTACCGGTGGAGAAAGCTGTCTTCTCTTTATCTTTTGGATGAATTTCCACCTGCCAGTATCCAGATTTCAGGTCCAGGGTCGAGAACCATCTCATGCCACTCAAGGTATCCAGCGTGTCGTCGATTCGAGGTAACGGGTAACTGTCCTTCTTGGTGACATCATTGAGACGTCTGTAGTCCACACAAAATCTTGTGCTACCATCTTTCTTCTTCACTAACACAACAGGTGAGCACCACGGACTTGCAGACGGTTCAATAATCTTATGCCTTCTCATGTCCTCCAAAAGGCCTTCAACTTCTTTTTCCTTTGCAATGGGTATCCGTCTTGCTCGTTGACGAATTGGGTTCTCGCTTCCGGTATCTATCCTGTGTTGAACCATCGACGTTCTTCCAAGGTCGCCTTCCTGACTGGAGAAGATATTCGCGTGGCGTTGCAAAAACTTCTTAGCTTTCATGCCCTGCGAATAAGTCAGATTACTCTTGCAGTCATCGAGTAGCTCAGTCACTATTCCATAGTTGCTGCTGTTTGCTGAGTCTGGGCCTGTGATCGAACTACACTTTCTCATCCAGACAACTTCCTCGCACTTTCCAATGACGTCACCTTTGTTCAAGCAGATCTCGCGATCACCAAGATTCAAAACCCTGACCACAGCGTTACTGCTTCCACTAACAAGGGTTCTCGCCGTCATCAGTTTTTGCGCTGATGTCTTGGTAGGTGTGTCTTCGATCAACACGCATCTGTTTGATTTCTTCTTTCCAGCTGGCGGTAGTTTCACCAGCACTCTAGCTTCTGCTCGTCCAGGTATAATGACTTCCTTTACACATGCGACTTTCCCGCAGGCGCCTCCAAGGATGAAAATTTCTTCTTCGCCACACTTGAAAACTCCGTCAGCGACATTAATTTTGCAGTGGTGTTTCTTCATGAAATCCAAACCCAAGATGCAATCATCCATAATCTCAGCCACGATAACGTCATGAGGGTATGAGTAACCCCCTACATTAATCGTAACTGATATTTCTCCCAGGACGGGTATTGGTTGACCGGAGGCAGTAAGAAGCCGACAGTTAATTCTCCTCTTATGTCTCCTTGCGGCTTTCACTAGATTTGGGTTCACTATCGTTCTAGAGGCTCCTGTGTCTAGAGTCATTTTGCAATCCGTCCTGTTAATAGTCCCCTGAATCACAAGACTATTCCCGCTGCATGCTTGGGAGATAACAGTTATCGGGGCTTCCTCCGCGTCAGCCAGTACTCGCCCCTTAGTCCTGGCTTTTATTCGTTTCCCTGATCCCGGGCAGGGGACGAAGCTCCTTGCTTCTTCAGCTCCGCTACTTGTTCCTCGAGCCTTTTCATCCTTGCCATCTGGGTCTCCTTCTGCGGGCAGTTGAGCTGAAGATGGCCCCTCTCACCGCACTTGTAGCACATGGCTCCAAAACTTCTCTTCGTGGGAGCCTTGACCTCCTTAACTTCTTCAGAGACCTCGTGGATCTTATGGGTCTGTCGTATGTCACGGCGAACAGCCTCGACCTCCAAAGCATGCGCCAATGCTTCCTTTAGCGAGGTGTGGTGACGTAGCCTCACTGTAGCTCTGACTTCTAGGTCCCTGATTCCGTCGACAAATGCTTGCACAATATTCGTGTCGATCATCTTGGAATCGGCTCTTGGGTGTGCCTTCTTGACCAGTTTTTCAATTTCCAACGCCCATTGTTGTAGTCCCTCTCCTGAGCGTTGGACTCTGTCACGAAGTTGAGCACGGAACACGTGCTCCAGGTGTCGCTCCCCGTATCTGGATTCAAGGGCCTCCATCAGGTCTTGGAACCCATTTCCTGTATGTGCTTCTAGGACCGACAAAGCTTGCCCTCTGAGCGCAACAGTGAGAGCGGTCAGGCATTGTTCGTCAGTCCATCCGTTGGCAGAAGCAACCGTCTGGAATTGCTGACGATAAGCGTTCCAAGAAGTAGTACCGTCGTATGGTGGCACTTTAACTCTTGGTCCTTGTACCACTACTCCGGTAGTTCCACTAGACGTCGCGAGTCCTGTGGTTTCCAGGCGCACTTTCCACTTCTGTAGTTCTGTGAGGCCGGTTTTCACATTTTCCATATCCACTCCTAGCCCGGTAACGCGTTCTTCCATTATGTCGACATCTTTTCGAAGCTTAGTCACCGTGTCACTAACATCCTTTATTGCCAATAGCGCTTTTTCTTGGAGGTCCTTTTGTTGCTCTTGAGACTCCTGTAAGGCGCCGAGCTTGCGGTCTTGTGACTCTTGCAAAGCGCCGAGCTTGCGGTCTTGTGACTCTTGCAAAGCGCCAAGCTTGCGGTCTTGTGACTCCATCATTGCCCTTTGCGAATCTTGCAAAGCCTGACTTTCAGCTCTTTGAGACTTCTGCAAAGCCTGAATTAACCCAATTATGCTTTCCAATTGAGGAGCCATTTGAGGGGCCGTAGAAACTACGGGCGTGGCAGGATGGATGGAGCTAGTCGACGGGGCCCAGTGGGCGGGGCCTGTGGGCGTGGCCTGAGTGGGCGTGGCCTGGTGGGCGGAGCCAGTGGGCGTGGCCATGTCCAGAGTGGGCGGGGCCTGAGGGGCGTGGTCAGTGGGCGGGTCCCGGTGGGCGGAGCCAGTGGGCGTGACTTCACCCGAAGTGGGTGGAGCCTGATGGGAGTGGTCAGTGGGCGGAGCCTGGTGGGCGGGGCCAGAGGGTGGGGCCTGCCCCGCCGTGGGCGGAGCTTGGTCCCCAGTGGGTGTGGTCTCCGCAGCCCGTCGCGCTCTTGTCCTGATACTTCCCTCGAAGTCTTCTCTCGGAGTCGATGGCACTGCGCCCTTGTCCTCACACTCCCCTTGAATTCCTCTCTCGGAGTCAATGGCAGCAGCTCGCTGTGCCCTTGTCCTGACACTCCCCTTGAAGTCCTCTCTCGGAGTCAATGGCATCTCCAAATCTCACTTCCGACACCAGTTGTTACGTGCTAGGGTTCGAAGGATTTGGAGAAAAAGACCTGCTGACTCTTAAAAAGACTTTACTAGCTCACACAATTCACTAAGTCCAAACACTAAGCACTAAGTCCAAACACTAAGCACTAAGTCCAAACACTAAGCACTATTGATCACTTGTTTTCGCTCCGAAGTCGCCTCGAGGATCGCTCAGATAAAACTGAATTGCCGGGCCGTCTACCTGCGGCTATTTATATGGCGAGACGAATTCCAGAAAGTTCCGATTCATGTAAACAAGTAAACAAGTAAACAAGTGTGGGAACTTTCTAGCAAATACGCGTAAGTAAACATACACCTAACGCCATCTAGTAATAAGTAGGGGATTTATGTTTTCTGTGTTTCCCTGATCAGTTTCGCCGGTTTGACGCTAGATGGCACTACGTGTCCGTATCCGTAAGACTATTTTGCTGTTTCATAGGATCTCGACTGGATCGAACAAGGAACGAAATTGGTTTACTCTTGCAGTTATTGTATAGTTCAATATGGGTTCTCTTAACGACGAAACCGGCAAAACAATGATGGCGGCATCATATTTACGGGGCCCTCATCTGGTTTGTAATTTGGCAGATCGGCGGAATGATTGGCCGATGCAGGTGTTGGCAGGCCGCCAACTTGTGAGCGCATCTAGACGCTGATATGTAATATAAAATTCCAGTAAACATGTTGATTGTTTATGTAATCGGCGTTTTAGGGTTGAGGGCATGCCTGGGATATTCTGTGCTTTGAAGATAGAATCTGGGTTTATACGGTTAAAAAAAAAAAATGTTAAATCTGACAGCTCTTGACGCTCGAGTTTTGGTGAGAGTGTACTTTAATTTTTCTCAACCATCCAGAATTTTTTGTCTAAAGTATTTAAAACTCTAAACTCTAGCCTTTGTGGACAATGTGGTGTGATTATAATCGTGATTATGGCATTCTTTATTCTGCCCTCTATTGAGTTCCAAAAAAAAAACTATGATTTCAATTACCAAAAGTCCGAATATTTCGTCATTGTCAATCTATCTCTGTTCTCTCTTTTCTCTCCAGGCTAAGCATGAATTTTTACCACATTACAAATGCCAAAATAGTGTCAGATGGTATCATGGTACCGGCAAATGACAGATTTTATCCGCAACAATTTTTAAGCAAATGCTGATACTATAGGCAAACATGCTAATGGTAACGATTTGCCGTATTCTATAGCTAACAGTTCTGATGGTAAGCAATTGCCGCTACTCAATTGTTCGTACTAACCCCACAGACCACAGTTAATTTCTCTGATACGACCGTGACGTTATAAATTTGTTGTCGGCGACGACCTCGGACTATTTATACTTTCTCATCTCGGTAGTCTGTGCAACAACGTTGCAGTTCTAAAATATATCTCTTGTTTTGTGTTTATCGCTGCATTTAAGGTCAATGTCGCTTGTAGTCTTGTACAATCTGGGCGGTCGGAAAAAAAGAAAATTGAACTCTATTGCTTAGGAGTTAAGTTGCTTAAAAGTTTATTGGTAAAATGCATAAAAATACTAATAAACTAATAAGGCACGATAATTATTAACATAGGAAGTACGTTTATCCTTACTATCCTTGCCAATAATTATTTATTAACAAAAAGTTTTCAAAGTTCCTGGGTCATGGATGTGTATTCAATATGTGTATCATATAATGAAAATCTTAAATATATGTATAGTATAAAAGTATTAAATATATTTCCGTTGTCTGGTACCCGTAACACAACTCCTTCAGGTACTTAACACGGGTCCAGACTGACGTGGTGTGAAGCGTCCATAGATATTATTATATTATTATTATTATTATAATGTAAATGTGTGTCTGTACTCTGTTACCACTTTACGTCTAAATCGTTACACATATTTTGATGAAATTAAGCATGAAACAGAGTCACGGGAAAGAAAATAAAATAGTCAAATGAATGAAAAAATACAAGGTTTCGGCGCTAAATACTGACTGCAATACGAAGTTGCGTGATAGTTGAGACTAGTAATGAATAATTTTGTATTGTGTAGTACATAAAATGTTGTTAGTATCTAGCTGTTATAAACTATCAAGGGCACATAGCTTCAGTAAAAAAGTTTCAAAGTAAAAAAAAACTATTGATTCCAGAATAATAAATAAGCGAACTAACTGCTAAGTGCTAACTAGTTACGTGGAAGTACTTGGAACTTTTCAACTGATCATTTATTCAAAAAAGTTGGATACTAAGTACCAATTATGCGTATTGAACCTTTTAAAAGATACTTTTGAAACTTTTTTTAATAGCTAACGAGTGGGGCACAGAGTAAAATATTTATGTGCAGAGAAACAGTTATGTGTGAGCTGTAAATATTGCACCACTACAAGGATACATGTGCACATGTCTGCATCTATCCCGTAAGAGACGTTATGTCTATAATATGTGCTTAGTAAAACTAGCTAAAAGCCGAGCTTTGTGAGGGCTCTCGTCGTTTTTCTGCGTGGTAATAATCTTTAAGGCAGTATTTTTATTTTAATAGTAACCAAACCTTGACTGACCGATGATAACACATCTACATATAAATAAAAATTACTATGTTAAAGCACAAATCAATAGGCGTGATAGTTTTTCCGTAAAGTGTACCACAAAATGTACAGGTTGTGGGATATACTAGGTCTCGCTTCGCTCGCCCTGATAATCATATTATTGCGCATTTTGATGCAATTCGGAAGTAAAGCTAATTCACTATAGATCAACCTAATAGACTTCCAAAAAGGAGATTTCTCTATTCGACCGTATACATACAGCTCTCCTTTTTAACCGACTTCCAAAAAGGAGGAGGTTATTTATGTTCGTTCGCGGATAGCGTCGTCGTTTATGAGCCGATTTTGATGATTCTTGTTTTGTTAGGAATTTTTTTCTACGTTCATGGTTAGGAAGATGACATTTCAAAGGTGGTCCCATGATAAGAAAATACTGTTTGAAGTCGTTTTTTTTTTCTTCAAAATTATTACAAATTTTTGGAGATAGTAACTTAAATTTTCGCTCACGTAGTCGATTCTGAGTCCATCAAACTACATAATAATTACTCGTACGGGTCAAGGAACCCGTGTAAAACGCTGAAAGGACATGTAGTTGACATGTAGTATGTAATTCAGCCGGTCGTAATTCCCAACAATTACCACGTTTAGCCCTTTGTCTAGCGCGCATTGTGACGGTGTAATGTACACCTATCCTTGATATAGTTTCATAATTATTGTCCACATAGTTATACCTGAATGTCGGTTGGATGTAAGCTAGGAGCTAATTTCTATCGGGGGGTTGAAAGCACGGAAAGTATTTGTGCATCAGGCTCAGTATAAGCAGTGTAAAAATTCGAAATAGAAATACCGACAGATTTCAAGGACGAAAACAGATTTCTTTAGTCAATCTTTTACTTTGTCTATTCTTCCGTAGAACAAAAACCCTTTCTATGTTATATGGTCGTCGGTCGGCGAAACGGGGCTGAAATCTGGGTGCACGGTAGTGCCCCCGCCAAGACGAGCTAAGCGAAGCGCAAGGGCACTACCTACCTTTTCTGGAAACATTTCGTCGTATTTTTGAACCCTCGTTACTTTAGTTTAGATAATGCCAGATTGTTCAAATCATCACATTAGAAACCTCAAAAATAACAGTATTTCTCCATTATTTAATGAATGTTATTATTTAAAGAAAACCGCATCAAAATCCGTTGCGTAGTTTTAAAGATTAAAGGAAACAAAGGGACATGAGGTAAAAAAAACGACTTTGTTTTATAATATGTAGTGATTTTGCCGCGACTGGATGCTATCACATTTTTTCACAATTTATATCAGCGATTTTCAGGTACCATTTTAAAGAAGTAGGAGTCACACTGCGAGGATAATATTTTGGTTTCAAATGAAAGATAATATATTCATCTCCACGTCTATGTCATAAAAATCTTATAGCCGCATACAACATTTTCACATAAATATATATAACCATCACAATAATCGCAAAAGATTAAAAAAAATGGGGTTTGATTAGGTTCCAGTATAGCTAAATACACTGAACTAAGGAAAACAAATATACAAAAAAATTTGTTGCTTATTTAGTCCCCTGTACGAATAGCTAAATATTTTATATAAAAATAAATAACATTTCCATTTATAAGAAAAATAAGAAACGCTCTCAAATTTCTTCATACATTTTCGCCCTATCAAGAACGCGGCAAGCGTCGTAACCGCCACTGTACAAGGCGCGCTGATATGAATGTTATTTAAATGTCCTTAACGTCAATATTCGTACTGACAGACATCGACCTGCTAATTTTTATGTGATAGCGTCCTTAAGTGTAAAATTAAGGTTTTTAGATTTAGGGCTGAGTATGTAAGGTTAGAAACTTGGCTCTACATGAGATCTCACAACTTTTTGACACCACGAACTATATTTTCTCGTCTTGGCAACATTTTTACATGAAAATGTTTTTGGTGGGATTATCTTGTTTCGATTTTACTCCGAAAACATCAAGAAACTCGAGCTGGAGCCCACACTGAGGTTTATGGCGATTTTATTTGGTTTTTTCTGTTGCTTTGATATTCCAGAAATTGAGAAAATATTGGGATATTTAGCTAAACTGCATTCGCCAGTTTTGATAGCGATCGATATAAAACATGTTATTATGGGATTTGTCATTCGACACAACGCATCGCAACTCGCAAGCGCCATGACACTTAGCGATGCGTTTTGTCAGGTGACACACATTCTTGACTAAATCCCTGATAGTGAATATTATATTATTGAACCAAGTACATTATTTTAAAACAGTGAATGCTTTTTGACCTCTAATGTTTTGACTGAGTATATTTTAGTTTTGAGTCTCATTGTTACAGTAATTTTGAAGCTTATTGCCTTTATAATAAGGTTGAAATGTAATAAGTTCGTCGACTGTACTATAGTTACTAGTGGCCCTGGAAAAGCAATACCTTTCTGTGATCACTAACAAGGTTATAATGCCGTCAGTGATTACTTTGATGATGACAATGTTATTAATAAATACGTGAGGAAATTATACGAGAATTGTATGGAGGTGTCTGAAATAGAGCACAGATAGAGTAGATGAGTGGATGATCTCAAAATTCGTAATCTAATATATATAAATATGAATCCATATTTCGCGTGGTCACGACATCATGCCTGAACGGCTAGACCGATTTCACTATTTCTTTTTTTGATGTGTTTGTTATTGTCCGGAGAAGAAGAATATGATAGAAAAAATTAAAAAAAATTGTGCGGAAAATTAGAAAATTAAAAAATTATTATTTCTACTCTAACTTTAGCGCTTTGGACAATATGTATATAAACTTTTTTAATGTAACATTTGACATAGAATTGACAGAATGCATTTTTTGTGCGACGGGATAGCGATGGACGTTGCCATGGTGCCATAGGTACTTTTTTTGTCACTTCAACAAAATAATATGGGCGAAATCGGAAATACTTTATATGGCATAACAGTTTTCCGGGACAGCTAGTGTTTTATGAAAATAAATAATTATAAATAAAAAAATAAAGCCAATAAAAATACAGATTTATTAAAACTTAAAACCGTCTGTTAGGTAGCTCCTAGATATTTTGTCACTTTGTAATAAGTACTTTTGGTACAGTGATTGATCTTAAAATTAGCAGGTATTATTTTAACTGCCGTACTTAGATACATACATTAATTATAATTAACCTTCAATTTAATGAAGAGTTTAACTGATAATAAGAGGCTTATGTCAAAATTTTAAATTAAAATTTAAATTGAAGTAATTAATGTTCCACTCTGAGTGCGGCAGTAAGAGGTTCTTAGAAGTACGTTAGTGACTTAAGCAGCCCTTAACTTGACGAGCGTTTGAGTGCAACGCTCAAGTCTCAACTTTCTAAGAATAGGCGTGCGAGCGTGCGTGTTCGAGCGCAATAGCTACTGTTGTAACATTCAGGGTTCGGCTTTCTCATTACATTGATTTTACGTGTTAATTAACTAAAACAATAGAAATATATCTGTGTCGCTTACACGTGTGTGATGTCTATTTTGCAATTACAGTTCAGTGACCGCGTCGCATTTGAATATGGAATGTAATTTGACGTTTGTTTTTTTTATTGCTGCCTGAATTAGGCAAAGGATGAATAGAATTCGTCGTCATTGAACTACTGACTCTATTCGATTCTTAATGCGAAATATACATTTATACGTGGGAGAGCCATGCTTCGGCACGAATGGGCCGGCTCGACCGGAGAAATACCACGTTCTCATAGAAAACCGGCGTGAAACAGCAAGCGCTGTGTTTCGCCGAGTGAGTGAGTTTACCGGAGGCCCAATCCCCTACCCTATTCCCTTCCCTCCCCTATTCCCTTCCCTTCCCATCCCTACCCTCCCCTATTACCCTATTCCCTCTTAAAAGGCCGGCAACGCACTTGCAGCTCTTCTGATGCTGCGAGTGTCCATGGGCGACGGAAGTTGCTTTCCATCAGGTGACCCGTTTGCTCGCTTGCCCCCTTATTTCATAAAAAAATAAAATAATAATATACATCTATTTAAAAGACCACCGTGCTAGCTAGTATGCCGTAGGTTACGAAATTAACACTATAGTATTCCTTGCAACTTCGTTGTAAAAAATATCCTATGTACTTGCTCAAACTGTTTCCTAATCCAATTCTTCAAAATCAGTGTAGATGCCTTAGCGTTAAGGCGGGCTGAAACCTCAGTTTTGTTATTTCTTGATACCCGATTTACCTAGTTCCAATATAATAACGAAATGTAAAAAAATATGAGATATAGAGCACAATATTTACAAAAGTTTAAATTAAAAACATTTTCATAAAAAATAATACTTTCGCTGTAATTAATTTACAAACTCACCTCTGACAAAACTCTTTGTCATCGAAATATAAGTATTAACAAGAATAACTTACATTTTATTTTAAAAAAATTGTTAATGAATCTATTTTAAAAAGGTCTGAAACGAATAATCTTTTTCCTTAATATTTATTTCAAAAGATATTTAAAAAAAACACACGAAAAATAAAATAGAGAAGATGCGCCCGTCGTAACTTACAATTTTATGCTAAGCTAAAATGAAGCTTATTGCGATGCGTACACGCTTGGCATTCGCGTTCGCAAGGTTATCGTTTTGGAATTGAGGTAAGTGCTCGCCTTAAGAGGTAACAAACGGACACACTAGCTCAGTGGCCCCAACCTTTTTTTCACGCGGGCCACAAACATGTTTTGGTCTTGGTGTCGCGGGCCGCACCAAAAATTTTTAGGTTTAAAAAATAACGTTCTTCAAAATTAACGATTTAAAAGTGAAAAAAAAATTCACGACTTTCACGATGACTACATTATTTTGCCGGTAGGCGTGAATTTCAAAATGGTTTAACATCACGCGGGCCACAATTAAAGTTCCGGCGGACCGCATGCGGCCCGCGGGCCGCGGGTTGGGGATAGCTGCACTAGCTCGTGCCGATAATACTGCACAGTTGGAGAACCTTCTTTCTCCGAAGAATTTTCCTGTATTCAAAGTTTTTACTTCAACTTTAATCGTGAAGAACTTAACAAACTGATAGACAGACTTTCCCATTTGTAAAATTATAATATGAATTATGATGGATTGTTACAACTACAAGTATCATGTCAGTAAATGCATAATATGAAGATATATTACCGAATAGTCTACTAGTTTATTAAAGAACTAGCGACCCGCCCCGGCTTCGCACGGGTATAAAATATATTATAATTTATAGCCTTAGATGTCACTCACTGAAAAAATGATTAAAATCGATTCAGTAGTTTTGATTTATAATATTTAAAGTATTTAATTGAATAAGGATTATTGCCGTATTGATTAAAATCGCTTCGAAAATTAGCCATTATTTGAAGTTAAAAGTAAATGACAAAAAAATGTTATTGTGGGATATCCATAAGAGATAGACATACCATCGCGAAGTTTTCTGTAGACCTTTTCATTGTGTACAATACTAGTACATTATTTTGATAAATCTCGTAGGGTTCAGCCTGCGTTTGCAATGTAAGGGAAAAAAATGTAATTATTTACGACATCACATTAGAAACCCCAGAAATAACAGTATTTCTCCACTATTTAATGAATATTATTTCACTTATAAATTTTCCTCGTTAATCACTCTATCTATTAAAGAAAATCGCATCAAAATCCGTTGCGTAGTTTTAAAGATTAAAGGGAACAATGGGACAAAGGGGAAAAAAGCGACTTTGTTTTATTACCTCGATCGTGGGAATCGCAGACACAATAGATTTTCAATTGTTATGCGACAGCCGGGTGCCGCTTGGGGATTGATGGGTTATACTCAGAAGCGTAGCGTGCCTTGGTAGGGCCCCGTATAAAAATTTGTTTGGGGCCCCTCGGGAAGGGTGACGTTGGGAGCCCCAGTGGCCCGGGGGCCCCGTATAATTGATACGGCAGATACGGCGGTAGCTACGCCACCGGTTATACTATGTAGTGATTAGTGCCGAAATCGAGTGTAGTCAGCATAACTGTAGAAGTGTGTGTTGGCCGGCCGGCCGCGGCGGTGGCGGTATTGATTGACGAAACACGCGAAACACCTCAAACACGTGGCGAGCCGCGAGCGCCACGCACCCGGGGCCATTACGTGTGCGCATCGATCGCCATCGCACAGTGTACGGAGGAGACGAAAAATCGGAAATTTTCTATTTTCTTAAATTTTGAATAGGCATTAATATTATGAATGCGAGAGTAGAACACCCGCGTGTCAATTCGCAATAGTTTTGATGCTACGAGCTACCAAAGTTTAGCGTTTTTGCGGCCCGGAAGCGAAGAATCCATACTTCTCCAAAATGTTTACGTAACAAATAAAATTTTGTATTCTACCTGAAAGCCTATATTAATGCCTATTCAAAATTTAAGAAAATAGAAAATTTCCGATTTTTCGTCTCCTCCGTACACTGTGCATCGCTTACTCGATTGTAATTGATTTTGTTTTTAAAAGCGCTCCAAGTCTTTAGTAGACTCTTTAGGGTGAGGCCAAACGAGCGTAATTTTGTGAGTCGTGAGTCGCAGAATTTCGGTCGCGTAAATATTTTTTCATACAAATCATGACTCACAAAATTACGCTCGTGTGAATCAAACAGGACTTTTGTATGAAACTGAATGCAGCAGAATTTCTGCTAGCCGAAATTCTGCGACACAACTCACAAATTACGCTCGTTCGACTTCACTCTTTGTCTTTAATCCAGGTGTTTAAATCAAATCAGTATTGATCAACTTAGCTATAGGGTGTGATTTGTAACTGAGTGTAAAATTTTTAATTTAGAAGAAACATTTAAACAATAAAGAAGCAGCAACAGAATGATAATTATAGACGGTCCGAACTTAATTTACCTCAGAAACTTGGAGATGTACAATTAACGTGATTACGTGAAGCTATTTAAAATCTTGAGAATAAGCACGCACTGTTGGCAGAAATAATTCTTCATCATCCACTATATTATATTTGCATTTTGAATATTATTATTTATCAGCTGTGGTCCACACCATAGTAAAATTTACTATGTCCACACTGTACACGCAAAGTAGAGACTTCTCTGACTATCTCTCACAAAACGTGATTTTTTTATAAAGTCCAGTTTTCTTTTTGGCTAGAGTCATAATCAAAATGCAAATTGTCTTGTCAGAGGTAAAAAAACATGACTGTCTAATGTCTATAGATTAAAACTCTCCACGTCAGTTTGAAACTCAAAATATCTAAATACTAGACGTTCCGCGCGGCTTCGCCCGCGTAAATTAGATATTTCACAGATAAATTAGTCTACAAAAAATAGCCTGATCATAGGCTATTTTCACGTGGTCTACTTCTTATTTGACCCAAATAACAGAAAAAATGCTCTAGTAGTTCGTGAGATAAGCCCTTTCAAATAATTTCCCCCGTTTTTTCCACATTCTCTTCTATTTCTTCACTCCTATTAGTCTTACCGTGATAAAATATAGCCTTCCTCGATAAATGGGCTATCTAACACTGAAAGAATTTTTCAAATCGGACCTGAAGTTCCTGAGATTAGCGCACTCAAATAAGCACTTTCAAATAATTTCCCCCCGTTTTTTCCACATTTTCCTCTATTTCTTCGCTCCTATTAGTCTTAGCGTGATAAAATATAGCCTATAGCCTTCCTCGATAAATGGACTATCTAACACTGAAAGAATTTTTCAAATCGGACCAGTAGTTCCTGAGATTAGCGCGTTCAAACAAACAAACAAACAAACAAACAAACAAACTAACAAACTCTTCCGCTTTATAATATTAGTATAGATATAGCGAAATCTTTAGAAAATACTTCAATTTCTTATCACCATACACGTAACAGGGCACTCGACGATGTCGATTTAAGAGCGATTTATCGAAACACTGACAGTTTACGTCATACTTACATAAAGTTTACCTAATGTTTATGTGTGAGAAATTTTACTACTTTACCTATTTACTTACATACCTAAAGGCACGTTGAGTGACACGTGAAACAAACATGTTTACGAAGCTGTATAGAGAATGTACAATCAATGTCGAACATGGCCACTCATAAACAAATATGCCCCTCTACATGTTCGTTAACGCTTTGGCCATCTTGGCCCAACGTAGACGCATAAAGAACAAATCTACGCTAACATAATTTTTACATCGTTAAACTATTTTCATCTACCATTAAAATGTAATACTTTGCTACTTCAAGAATGTCCAACTGAATACCGTACCTAAAATAACTATTAGAAAGGGAAAAACAAGTGACGTCACGCGAGACGAACGTATATCTCCGTCTCTTTCACATTTCTTCAGCCAATTTACGTAATAACCCCCCGAGCGGTGCCAAGCAAAACATCTTGTATGAATGAACTAATGTACAGTAGCAAGATAATGAATGCAGCGCATCCCAAACACTCCATCAACGCTCCTCCCTAAAAGGGGGAAAGGGGGAAGGTATCCCCCTTCGGGAAGGATGAGCCTTCACATACACTTATGGGACGCAATTTCCTTTAAGTTGGGGCCGTTGGGGTCAAATGGATCTTTTGGGTGAGATAATAAACTCGACTAATGACGGACAGAAGTTGCGAAATTGCGCGTGACGCTCACGCCGGACAGTACAAGTTACAATAATTGATTGTTGCTCCAGTCCATTTTGATGGAAATGTAAACAAAGAATACTGATGTTAGGTAGCGAAATTTTATGTCTCGTACCATTTACCAACATCATAAATAATAAAATATACATTGGTATATTAATTTATTATGTTTATATTTTTATAAGTAACTTACAAGTCAAAACGCAGCTAAGTCTTACAAAATTACGAATTTGTAGTTTGTCATAATTTTCAGAATGAAACTTTTAAAAATCAAAGTATAAGGAAAGTTGAATTGTCAAGCAATGATAAAGCTAAGAATATTGTATTGTAGCCTAAATCATTAAACAAATAACTACAAATCAACATCAAAATCGGATCATCCGTTAAGGAGCTACGATGCAATCATATAACAAAAATGTAGCGCCTTTCAGAGTCACTCTTTGTGTGGTAGAGTGTTGACGAAAGATAAGAAGTATAAAGTCGATGAAAACATGAAGAAGTCAAACGAAAAACGCCCAATTTCTGTTGAATCTATACATATAATAAAACTGTAGAAATGAAAATTCTGTACATTAAAGATATTGAAATTATAATAAGCGGGGGCTGTCACTACATCGCTATAGAAGCCAAAAATGTGGCTAGTTATTTTGTCTGTCTGTCTGTCTGTATGTTTGTTCCAGCATCACACGAAAACTACTGATCCGATTGGAATGCGGTTTTCGCAGATATTATATTTGTCTTCTTCCAACTTAACATCTGGTGTATAATTTTTTTCCCCCCACCCCTCTAAGGGGACCAAAAATGTTCAGGATGTGAGATATACTAGGGCTCGCTTCGCTCGCCCTGACAAACAGTTATTAATTAGAAGTTAATTTATTTTAACCTAAACTAAACATACAGATTTCGAGTGTCATTTGATTACTATGCGGGCTCCTTCGAGCCTCCTTCAAATATTAACTTTATTTTGTTTTTACTATTTGTTATACGTATACATGTAATACACTATAGGGGCAACAGAAATACATAATTTGTGAAAATGTCAATTGTCAAGCGCGGTTCTTGCGGTACAGCCTGAATATGGACAGACGGACAGGCTGATATTTTATCTTTGTAATCGGGTCCCGTTTTTACCCTTTGAGTAAGAGACCATAAAATGGAGAAAATTATCCATTTCCGTTATTATACTATGCTAACGCGGATGAAGTCGCGGGCAACAGCTAGTAAGTAATAAGTATGTTAGGTGTGGCAAAATTCATAAAGTAAAAAAAAAAACATTTATTGGTGGCACTAAATTTATGTGAATGAACTAGACTGACCTCAAGTTTTTGCGCACGTGAGCAAGGAGTAAGCTGCCATAGGTTTTCTGTGTATCCGGCGACAGTGCTATTTATAATAATTTCTTACTAAATAATTACCATGCATTGAGTAACAATAACTCGTCTTCGTGCGTTTTATACTGTTTACAATTGACATTGTTTAGTGAAATCACGTAAGTCGGGACAAAGCGAAATCGCTCTTTGTGCGTCTTCGATATCGCTTCGTCTTCGTCAACGCCCAATGTGTCGTTTACTATATTGATTTCGCTCAAGTCTGTAGCTTTTACACAAGCTTTATCTGATCTATACTAGTATTAAAAAGATTTTTTTAAATGCGCTAATCTCACAAATTACTGAACCGATTTTCACGTAATTTGGCACGGATATAGAGTAGACCACAAGGAAGGACATAGGCTTCTTTTTTGCATGTAAAATGAAAATGTAAAATTCCTTACTTACTTGGGCGAAGCCGCGCGGAACGTCTAGCGATATAATGATATTTCTAGCGATTCAATACGTAATACGTTCAACCGAATAGTTTTGTCGTTGATATATTTCGCTAATGGAAGAGAATTGTAACGCAGACCAGTTGCTCGGTAACGTTGGGGTTACCGAGCAACTGGGTTACCGTACCGTGGTGTATATTAACATTCGTCATTTAGTTGTTAGTTGTGAAATCCTAACAATGCCTCATTGTCAAGTCTAGACTTTGGGCCTATCATTTGTTTAAATTAAGTATTATTTTGAAATACTACGTTGATAGTGAATATGTTATAGTTGATAGTTTGATAGAAACACCTAAAATGTTAAGTAAAGTCTCTACCATACATATTGTTTTCTTTTCTTCTTTAAAGGTTCTACAATTAAAAAATAATTCATGGATGTCTTTGCCATGCAAGATGGTACCAACATACAAGAGCAACGATTTACTTGACGTAAAGAAGTTTTGCAAAGGATTGAGCAGGCTGCCAAATTTTGCTGTGTTTTCTAATAAGTATTACGATCCCGGAAGACGATTGACTTAAATGAAATTGAGATTTATTTAATGATTGTATATTTATCTGATATTTGCCTAACGGAAAACACGATTCACTTATTTTGACTCGATAGTTATATTTTTCGAAATTATGAATCTTTCTGGGCTTTTCAACAAATATCTGTTACACTTATTGAGTTACTATCATTAAATAACTTGCACTACTACAATCACACACTTTATAAAATAATGGCTAAAGGAAATATTAGTACATATTGTATTTAATTTTTAAGTAATCATCAAAAACAGTTTTGGGACTTACGACCTTTACTTTCGTGCTATAATGCGGGAACCGTTGTTACGCGATATTGATCACTATTAGCTGCAGCGCAAAACACAATGCTCGGGGGCACGATTCATGGAATCATTATATTATCACGATTGGAGGATAGCGGGGTGTGTAGGCGGGGCTAGCGTGCTTTGATATTTTTGACAGCTGGCTCTTAAGCGTGGAGAATTTATGGATAGATTGAAAAACACACTTTCACATTTAATATAAGTATGGATTTGGGTTTTATCTATAAAAGAATCGAATCCATCTTCCCAAATCCCAACCCCGGATTAGTTACATAATATTACAAAAATCTTTTAAATAAAAGCGAAATGTGCCCCGAAAAGCGACAAAAAGGTTATTTGGGATACGAAATGCTAATTAAATGTACATTTTCATTATATCGTAAAATCCAACGGCTGTGGGTGGTATAGATCCAGTCCCTTGCTAATAAAAAGATCTACACTTTTTACTTTAATAGTGTTATGTCTTTGTCCGATGCGTAAAAAGTCGCTCAACAGAGGAGGACAGAACATAGTATTCCTAAAAAGTCTGTGGTGGATCTTTTTCTTAGGAGGGTTATAGTAAAATTAGAATTTTATTTTCTAGACAACGAGCGCTGAAATTTTTGTAAAGGTATTTCTTGTTTTCTGCTATAAGGGTCGTCAATTATATTTAAGAGGAAGTCCAGCTTATATTATGTTGGTCGTTTGCCCGTTTTATTATAATTGCTATTTATTACATAAAATAAAAGAACTTTACTTTCAGAATTGCGAATTTAAAATTACGGGGAGATGAGAAATTCGGCATAGATGAAGTTTTAATAAGTTATGGGACTAAGTTATTTTTTATTTATTTTAAAAGCAAAAGAAACTCTACATGCGTACATAACACACGTATCCAGTCCTCGTGCCAGTAATTATACCACAGTAAACACTGGCATGAAAAATTGTGATCAATAAAACGTTACGCCTTCCGTTCCGCCCGAGCTGGCTTTTCCACAATAAGGTTTGTTTATACGATTGATTTATTGGCATACCCTAATTGAGTTTTAATGTTGTACAAACTTGAGCCCGAAATCTTTATGGATTTATTGGAGTATGCCAAACAAAGGAATGGTTTCTTCGCATTTAAATGTTGCCCGCAATGAAGTTTGCACCCGAAATTTTATTATAGCTCAAAACTAAAATCTTGTCATATTAAAAACTATCCTATGTCCTTTACTAGGTTTCAAAGTTTATGTTGATGTTAACATTTTGTCCAAATCGGCTTACCCGTTTAAGCATGAAGAGTTTAAAAATCAAAGACAAACACACTTTCGCATTTTGAGCTGTTATGAAGATATATGTAGTAAAATATCTAACTAAACACACAAATAACCTAAACCTTAACCTACACAGGTGGGTAAACTTGTTTTGCGCATATCTGGTTTAAAATCCTGGGTTAAATGTTATTTCATCTCTGTCTTCGTATATTTTATGAAAGAGGTAACATGATTATATAACCCAGTGCTGAATTTAATCCTAATTCATGCAAATGGGTCTCAGAGATTTTCAAAGTTAATTGTGGTATCAAGACAACTACAACAATGGTAAAGTGTAAATTATAAAAGCAATAACAGAAGCGCCAGATGAAACGAGCTCAGAATACTGATGGTGGGCGACGTGATTTTTACACCAATTAACAGAGCGACAAGGGGATACGGCAGACTTGCGACAGACTAGCGACAGCTAGGGACAGTGCAGCGACTAGCGACAAAGGTCGTTGCACTATCAGAGAAATTATTAAGAGGTAGATAACCGACCTAAGTAATTTGGTTGGGCTACTTCAAACAGATTACGATTTAGACAGACAAACCAACTTTGAACTCACAAATCATTATGGCATAAGGCTGCTGGTCATTGTTCAATACTCCTACTCCAATGCTGCAGCTGTAATCATGGCCTTCATTAAGGTTCGCGCACACTTTGTCGGCGCGTGCCGGGGCGTGCCGGGGCGGGTCGGGGCGCAGCGCAGCGCAAAATGCGCTATAGCACACTATTGCCGGGTGGGGTCGCATCGCATTGACGGATTTTAACGCTCACTGTGCCGGGGCGGGTCGGCGCGCAATGCATTGACGGATTTTGAGTCATCACATCCGCGCGCCGCTTGCTATAGCACACTGTTGCCGGGGCGCAGCGGGTCTTGCCGGGGCGCAGCGGGTCTTGTCGGGCCGTGTCGCATTGACGGAAATCCGCCGAGCAAAAATCCGCGCCGATGCGCCCCGGCACAGTGTGCGATACGCGCATCCGCTTCCATACAAGTTGTATGGAGGCGGATTTTTGCGATGCGCCCCGGCACGCTGAGCCCCGGCACGGCCCGTCTCAGTGTGCTCACTCCTTTAGTGTATAAACTTATGACATTGCTACTGCACCTAAGGCGCTGGACTGAGTGTAACCTTCATCTCCAAAGATTTAGGTACTCGATTACTCGTAAACTATTCGCTTCTTTTTTTAGTTTGAGTTTATTGAGTCTATTGTCGCTGTCGCAGGCTTTGTCGCTCGTCTGGTCATCCCTAAGAGTCCTCAGAAGACAATGGAAGTAATCAGAGGCGTCTCCTTTTCTTATTTCTGGATTTATCCTATATAATAAACAAGGACTCCCTCGGCTTTTCAATTTTATGATAAAATCGATATACGCGGGGAAGCGCTTCCGAAGTTATTTGGGATTCTGGTGAAATTACGTCAAGTGTTTATAGCTGTATATGATCCTAACCTTTTCATTGCGATCGAAGAAACCGCGCCTTGAAAAATTAAGTGAGCATTCAGATAACGATTGAGATAAACGGTACAAACGACAAAGAATATGACGCTTGTTTTTGGCACGCTTTAAAGCATGTCCTTATGTCCATAGACTTTCTTTTACTATTATCAACTAGTCTATTTCCTAGACAACCCGTTCATGATAATATAATTGTAGACGCGTCATTTAATAACAATCATCAGTAGTTTGCTACAGTGCACTATGATCAATGTGGAACAGTCGTATGTACTTAGTCGAAATAATTTCCTTTCCTTTAAATCACATTAGTAATTTAGGCATATTATTGAACTAATAATTCACACATATACATAAACTTTCACCATTTCCTTTAGCTTCGCGTTGTTAAAATTGCACACCGGGCGATTTCAATCAAACCTTCCCATTAGTTACTCGCAAAAAAACAAGGCCGATCATTGCAGGCCCGTTCACTTGCGATTTCGGTACGATTTGCGCGCCAAAAGTCAAGGTGAACGGGTGTATGGAAACAAGTGCCTTCCACACATAACACAGTGTAATTGCTCAACATTGGGACGAGTTTTACGGCAATATGTAATGACTAATGACCATAATTAGCGCGTAAAGAGCAATTATCTGCTCCTAAGTCCTAGCATGCAGTATTTATGCTCTTTATTCTTAGTGTGCATAGGAAGGGTTTCTTTCTACGGTAAAATAGACAAGGTGACAGATGTTTGGGCTTCTATTGTATCCCTTCTCTACTGTGATCATGCATCAAGATTCAAGATCGACAACCACTTGCGCTCAAAGATATGTAACATAATATTACGATCAGTAGCGTAATGCTACACACGTAACACATTTGTCGAAGGATAAGAAGGGTTTTCCTGGCAAAAATAATTACTACGTAAAAAAAAAAATATATAATATCTATGGACGCTTCACACCACGTCAGTCTGGCCCCGTGCTAAGTACCTGAAGGACTTGTGTTACGGGTACCAGACAACGGAAATATATTTAATACTTTTATACTATACACATATTTAAGATTTTTATTATATGATACACATATTTAATACACATCCATGACCCAGGAACTTTGAAAACTTTTTGTTCCGTCGGCGGGATTCGAACCCGCGACCCCCGGCTTGAGCTACCAACAGCCCACCAACTGAGCCACAGAGGTCGTCGTATTACGTATTCGTCAATTATTAACCGACTTCCAAAAAGGAGGAGGTTATATGTTCGGCTGTGGATTTTTTTAAACGTATGATCATTATAATGCCGTATTGAATATAATATGTAATGTTATACGTGGGAGAGCCATGCTTCGGCACGAATGGGCCGGCTCGACCGGAGAAATACCACGGGCTCACAGAAAACCGGCGTGAAACAGCGCTTGCGCTGTGTTTCACCGAGTGAGTGAGTTTACCGGAGGCCCAATCCCCTACCCTTTTCCCTTCCCTACCCTCCCCTATATCCTTCCCTACCCTCCCCTATTCCCTTCCCTACCCTCCCCTACCCTATTACCCTATTCCCTCTTAAAAGGCCGGCAACGCACTTGCAGCTCTTCTGATGCTGCGAGTGTCCATGGGCGACGGAAGTTGCTTTCCACCAGGTGACCCGTTTGCTCGTTTGCCCCCTTATTTCATAAAAAAAATATATATTATTAAGTGCTGCAAGGTCAATGCCACAATGTTTTCCAGCATAATGGCTAAACTTCTTGGCATAGGCAGTAAATCATGAACAAAAATGTTTGTAGTTGACTTCACTAAACTAAACGCATTCGTTGAGACCGCGAACGAGGTTGTAGAAACGGGGCGTGTACATTGTATTGTACAACAATATGCCACGCAATCGCTTCTTTGCACACGCCTTATATGGATGGCAACTTGACGCACCTATCGCGAAAGTGTGTTACCATGCTTAAACCGCTGAACGGATTTGAATAAAATTTGGCGTGGAGATGCTTTGAGTCCGGGAAAATGATAGAGGATCAGTTTTGTTGCGGTTTCTGCATGATAAGAGATTTACGGCCGGCACGGTAAAAACTACTGAACGGACTTTAATGAAACTTTACAATAATATAGCTAATACATCAGAATAACACATAGGCTACAATTTTAACCGACTTTCAAAATGGAGGAGTTTTTTTTATGTTCAACGATTACTCCGCCGTTTGTAAACCGATTTTCAAATTTTTTCTTTTGGTGTTATAGACTATCATCCCAATTTGGTACCGTATTTATAAAAGTGGTGACCTGATGATGGGATCTATAAGTAATCGAGGGAACTCCTCAAAATTTATATGCAAACATGTGGTGACTTTGGTTTTGTGAGCAGTATTCTAAGCATAAGCTACCAACAAGTAAGATTTTGCACCAAGCTATACCATGGTTCCGAAGGTGCTGAGAGAACTCCTGACTTTGGGAGTTTCGAGTTTCGACGTTGTTTTAAGAACGCAAAGCATATGCTACTATGCAAATTACATTCATCATCATCATCACTACCATAAACCATTATAGAACCATGTATCGTCCCGTTTTGACCCTATTATTGGTACTTTTCATAGTCTTTTGTATATCACTTAAACCGCGGGTAACACCGCGGGGCACAGCTAGTACCACTATAATTCTAACTTGCGTTACAAGTCTTACTACCTTTTATTAAGGTCGAGTACCTGTAGAAAATAGAATTATGTTATTGTTGTGAAGTGTTTGACGCATCGTAATGTTATCTTGTCGTTTTCATTATCGTTATCGAAATCTAATTGAAATTGTTTGGCGAAAGTTTCATCAGCCTGATAAGTGATATTATACATGAATAACATGATAGAGGCGTCGCACAAGTTTATGATCGCTGGGAAAAAATTGAGGGGAAAGATGCTTGATTTGAAGGTCTCTTTGGTGGGGCGAGGAGGGAGCGGGGCGGGCGGGGTCATGTTATTGGTAGATCAGTGATCAGACGGGACGCGATTGGTAGATTGCGGTCAGATGGTGAAACGTTATTGGTGGACTTTTATTATTATTCTTTTTATTTACGTCAAGATTAATTGCATTTGAATGTAGTAGTTCTAATCGCAAGATCAAAGATGTGGTACATCTAACATTAAATCTCAAGATAATATTTCGCTCGATAGATTTGAGATATCGGCTTAATTAATTGCCGGCGAGTGGTATAATCGCGCTGGAGTATCGTTTACCTCATTGGAGGTAGGGTTGCCAGGTCGCTAAACAGAAAATCCGGACAAAGCAGTCAGCTTGGCCGGACATTAGTATAAAAAAGAGTTGCTATCGAGTACTTAGAATCTAAACTTTTAATATAGAAATACGTTCGACAGCTTGTGTACTCCATACAAAATTTTTATTAAAACAGTTTAACATCTAATAGCTATACAATTTTACATCTCCATTCTCATTAGGTGTAAAACCGTCTAAAATTTGTGTTTTGAGGCTCTACTAAGGCCGGACTCCCTTTGATTTTGGCCGGACACGCAAGCAAAAAGCCTGACTGTATCCGGTTTTATCCGGACGGCTGGCAACCCAAGTTGGAGGGCGGAGGCGGGCTCGCCTTAGCGTATATTAACAGAGGACTGTGACCGAAAAATACTAATAATATTGACAACACTTAGGGCCTGTTTCACCACTTCCTGATTTTCATACAACGTAACACGAAATTATTATACAACGTAATACCAAAAAAACGTTGTATGAGAATTTCGATGGCACCCGGCCTCTTAATGCTTCAAGTTAGTAATTTGAAAGATTTTAAGTTTGAAGAATAAAAGGATTGGTTCGGAAAAAGTTCTGGTTCTCTAAAGTCTAATCTATGGATTATAGTTGGCTTATGGCTTGTATTTCTAAAGTGAGGATAGGTGAGTGACCGTCACCATTTATGGTATAATATATTGTAGGATGTGCGTAGGATGCTCTTAACATTCTGAACATTTCTCCATATCGACTGTTTAACTCATAATAGTCTTGTTAGCAGCAGTGGGCGGCAACGCCTGGCAATAAATTGATAATACATTGCTCATTAGCAATTGCAAGTATTCAAATTTCAAGATGATTTGTTATTATATTGTCTTTATTTCGGCGAGGCTTAAGTCTGAAAAGCTTAATTGTAAAATTAATTTTGTAATTTTATTGGGGTAGTTTTTAGTTTTTACCGGCTTTATAAAAGAAGGAAGGTTATAATTACATACACCGTGTAGTGTGTACCTAGTATTGTACTATCGGGAAATTAATTCATGGCTGTTAGCGGACCTTCGTATTTTGGTCGGATTATTTCAGGCCCAGGCGGCTAGGTCACGAGTCACGACTTACGACGTAATATTTACTTGACATAACCCGACCAAATAACGTAGATCTGCTATCAGTCTATAAGTCAATTTCTCAGATAGTATTTACATAAGTAATATTAAGTATATACACGTGGAATAAAACTCAGTAACGACATCGTTTTATTGGCTTCGGATCTTAGACTATATTCATATAAAATATTAACCTTTGTAAACGAAATTGAACCTAGTATGTTATAATTTAAAGTTGAAATTGCAAAAACCGCAATATATAGAACGCTTGGCAAAAACATTTTAGGCAGAGAGATCGGCGTAAAAAAGTTACTTTATGAATAAAATTGAACACGTTTATGTGGAAGCGGGCTAAGTGTTTTACGAAGCTGTAACTTTCTCGCATAAACTGTCCATATCAAATGTTTCCATACAAACTCAATAAGGTGTTAATAGGACATATTACTGCAATGTTTTCACGCTAGAGGCAGCACGAGCACAAACAGTAAACAAAAAGTTTTGTTCGACGTTTGAAAACATTCTGACAATATTCTGATGTGCAACATGTGCATCATGTTTAAGACAACGTCGAACGAAGGAAAATATTATGTACAATGGTTGATTAAATTAAAGAAATAGAACAATTAACACACGTTTATCTCGTATAACAGGCGTAGTATTCCGCATAACAATATAATAATTTAAACCTCTGTCGAATTGATCATAATTAATTTCGTACGTCACGTGCATATCCACAGATGGCCGATAGTTTTAATTTATATCCTTAATTTCTTTAATAAATAGATTTATAATGTACAGAATGATAAATATATCAATATTTAGTACAAAACCTTCTACCACAATCAAAAAATCTCCAGGTGCTACAGTCCGGTCACCGAATGAAGAGATATTAGGTCTATGACCTGCTGCTTGTCTTTTTTTCGCGCATACAAAAATGCCCAATTGGTATCTAGCTCACATAACCCATTTTCCACAAACGAGGAGGGGAATTTTTCTTTTGGCCGGACTATAGAGCGTGTATTTCAATATTGACACTAGTTTTACGAAGAGCGTCCGTGGCCTAATGGGTAGACCTTTTGTTCGCACTCGTAGAGGGTGCAGGGTGGAGGCGTGTACCAATGAGACATTTTCTGATCTCGAGTACATAATACGGACGCTCGTACGGTGAAGGAAAACATCGTGAGGAAACCCGCACATAGTTGGTCCCAGACGTATTGACTAGTTCTTTCCGACCGACTATGTTGCGAGAATGCCGTATGTGCTTGGGCAACCATACGGACATTTAAATTCATGTCCCAGGTAACACAATATGATGAGTGGTTCAAAAATCATCCACTAAGGATGCAAAAACCTAGTTTTTTACGTAGAAAGGTGTTACTTCATACTTGAAGGGCTTGATATTAATTAGGGCTTATATTTCATAAGCCCCAACGCGCTTAGCCTAAGACCTAATGTCAGGTCTTATCATTAGGCTGTTCAGGTCAAGGTGACTGAGAGATATGGATAAGCTAAAATAGTAAACAAACTGTGACAGTCAAGCTGTGTGTAGTCGTGAGCGTGACACATATTTGTACCCGATGGATTTTGTGTCACTTTCCTTGTTATTAAAAAAAACTTCCCTGGTCTTCCACAAATATTTCAAGACTAAAATCAGCCAAATTGGAACCGATTTGGCTGATTTTGACGGGTGAACACCCGTTGTCGAGTTTTTTTTTATGAAATAAGGGGGCATACGAGCAAACAGGTCACCTGATGGAAAGCTACTACCGTCGCCCATGGACACTCGCAACATCAGAAGAGCTGCAGGTGCGTTGCCGGCCTTTAGTTTCAGCGAGATTAAGAAAATTACAATTATTTTTTATATTCAATATGGATCAGCGCTTATGGCTATTGTTATGTTATTGCTAACATTAAATTAATCAACAAGGTATTAAATACATAAAGCACTGCCAAAAAACCCCAAAATTTCAAAAAAACTGGGCACAGATCGAACAAGAAATGAAACTAACATAGTAAAATAGTTCATTTAACTCACTTTATATATATATGTCGAACGCATATCGGTTTCCTGTTATATGTATATTTGGAGTAGATAAGTCGTTTCCAACATATCCCATGTTTATTATATCGCTTTGGCTAGATTCATATGTCTCCGTCCGAACGCACGGTTCGGTACGGATCACAAGCAATTGTATGTAACGATTTATTAATAAGCGGCGCGGTTCCGCTGTCTTTCATATTATACATTTGCTTAGGCAGTAGGCGCCAAACCGCGCGTTCGTACCGCGTATAAATCCAGACTTATGATCTTGCAGTGTAGCCGTCAGGCGTCAATACGCGCGTTCGGGCGGACGTATACAATTTACCAGCCTTATAAACTTGATTTGTAACGGCCAAACCGCGCGTTCGTAACGCATATAAATCCAGCCTAAGGCTGCGTTTCCACCAGAGATGTGTTGCGAGGAATGTGTTTTTGAGAACCAATAGAATCGCTTCATTGACGTGACCTCGCTCAGCGCAGCGATTCTATTGGATCTTAAAAACACATTCCTCGCAAGTCGCAACACATCTCTGGTGGAAACGCAGCCTTATGATCTTGCCGTATAGCCGCCAATAAGCGCGTTCGGGCGGACGGCATGTAAATCGAATCTAAGTCGTTTTCAACATACCCCTTGTTTATTATAGCGCTTTGTCTCTCGAAGCGATTTGCGCTGAAATATCGCCACTGAGCGGAAATCTTTCGATGGGATTTAGTTCCACCTGAATTCTGTTTTTAGTGGTATTTTTCTTCGCTCAGATAAGGATAGCTTGAATAGTTTAAGAATAGCTTTACGACTAGATACATTATGTATTTAAACTAGCATTTTCTAGCGTTCTCTATTTTTCCACTGTACATTTTTAAACGTTCATCTTATTTACAAGTAAGGGAACATACACATACTACGTGACCTGTTTAGGGGAGGGAGGGGGGTGTTAAAAATACTACGATCAGAGTTCAGCCTGCGTTTGCAATGTAAGCGGAAAAAAATGTTATTATTTACGACATCACATTAGAAACCTCGAAAATAACAGTATTTCTCCACTATTTAATGAATTGTACTTATAAACCTTCCTCTTGAATCACTCTATCTATTAAAAAAAAACGCATCAAAATCCGTTCAGTAGTTTTAAAGACTTAAGCATACAAAGGGACATAGGGACAGAGAAAGCAACTTTGTTTTATATACTATGTAGTGATTGCTTGTTAAATGAACTATTTTAAGACGTTTGAAAACAGCCAAAGAGGAGTCCATACTTACTAATATTATAAATGCGAAAGTGTGTCTGTCTGTCTGTCCGTCTGTAAGTCTGTCTGTCTGTCTGTTACCTCGTCACGCCCAAACCGCTGAGCCGATTTTGCTGAAATTTGGCATAGAGATACTCTGAGTCCCAGGAAAGGACATAGGATACTCTTTGTCCCGGAAAAATATACGGTTCCCGCGCGATAAACGAGTTTTGGCGCAACGGCGTTGCGGGCGTCAATCGTCATCTAGTAGGGTTATACAAACTACAAATTTTTTTTTCATTAATCACGAAGAAGCGTCAGTAACGCCTCTAGTCCACCGACGCTGCAAACTGCGAAACAACGGCGAACCGATTTACTGTCTCATCCGCCACACGACGATGCGTTGTATTGCATCTCGCTCTATTCCTGGTTCGCATTGGTTTCGGAGATATTTCGCAGTTCGCAGCGTCGTCGGTGGACTAGAGGCGTTACTTATGAATTCAAAACAAAGATATGAATGTAGTTAACTCGATAAAACGTTCTAAAAATAGAATTTTAACTGCAATCATAGTTTATTTTTAGCAGTTAATGGGCGTGTTATTATTTTTTAAGTTAAAAAGTTAAGGTCGAACGCTGTTAACATTTTAGTATGTTTTTTAATGTATACAGTATAATATGTAATAGTAGACCAACTTCCTATCTAACCTGTCGAATGAAATTTGAGCACCTAGGTATCTGATTCTCATATTATGACTTCGCTTCAATCACAGGTTGGCTCAGTCACAAATCGCAGTGTATGCGTAGAGTCATACTTTTTGTGCCGCAAATGAGATCGATCGAAGTGACATTCGGGGTTTAAGAATCGAGGCCTTAAAGCGGCATCCAAGAACGAACAAAAAATACGTGTGGCACTCGGGGACTACCGCGGTAAAGTTATTGCACAGCATTTTTTATCATCTTATGCAATTGTAATTCGCATACGTCTAGTCGCACGCACACAACCACCGTGCCGAAGTCTGGCAACCGCACCGTGGGCCGCACCGTTAGGTTATTTTCGTTACGGAATTTCTTGTTTCGGTCGACGCGCCCTATGCCCGCGATAAAAGCTATGCAATAGCTTAAAAACGATCCAAATTTAAAGCGAGACCAAATACCCTTTGAGCCTTTACTCTTTAGACCTCAGCTGTACCTGTGTAAATTAAGTCTACCTAGGCGTAGATATTTGTAAAGGCCTGTTTGTAATGTAACTCTTAACCAAAAGATATCTTGAGTCTTGGTTTTGAACTTATATGCCTTACCTTTGTACCTATTCCTTATAATGTTTTTTATTGTGAATTTTCGTATAAATTCCCATTTGTTTAATAAAAGAATTGAGGTGATGAAGTCGAAAGCAAAAATTGGCATGTACAGTCGGTGACAATAGCATTTTAATTGTTACATAAAAATTATAATATTTTCAATTATAACCAATTATACAGGGTGTAACAAAACTAAACGATAATACTTTAGGGTGTGTATGTGTCCCTTGTAGAGAGTTCACTGTAAAAGTAGCAGCGCTGAAAGAGCATCATTTTTTTATTTTGTATGGGAAAACTCGTGACGCTGGGGCGCTTGCCAATACAAAAGTGAAAAAATTGGTCTTTCAGCGCTGCTACTTTCACAGTGAACTCTCTACAAGGAACACGTACACAGTACACACCCTATAGTATGATCACTCAGTTTTGTTACACCCTGTATGTATTATGTAACGTACAATATCATATTATTTTGGGTAGGTAGATACTTAGTATCAAATTTCCCCGAAATATATTCAATAAAGTAAATGTACGCCTATTACATTGATTTGCCTTTATAATATTACCTTCTTTGACATATCAAACAGTCCCCTGCGGATAACATGACAGAATAGGGATGATGACAAGGTCAAAGATTAGCGAATTTTGTTAATAATATAAAGAAATAACGGTAAAAAATAAGTGCTTACAAAATTTTAGCTTGATAACTTTTGTATTTTTTTTGTTATGAGCCTTCAAAGTTGGATATTCGAGTCGGTTTTTTTTTAAATAAATTTCTTAATATTTGTATACCATTCGATAACTTGTTGTAATTTAAAGCAACTTTTGTTATGAAACCACTTTCATAAGCGCAATAATGAATAAAGCTATCGAACAAAGTTCTCCCGCGATGCCTACAAGCTACTTACTCTACGGTGAACTTTTAAACTTTCGCGTTGCATTATAATTGAAACTTATTATTCGGGACTTAACGCGACTTATTCTAGTGGTAATGCTACTGCATAATTTTTTCTCGACGTTTCGGCCGTGTTGCAACGGCCGTGGTCACGAGGGGACTGCAGGAGCGCGGCGTCTTCGTTTGCACCGGGCGGTCTGATCTACGACTACCCTCGAATTGTCCAACATTTGTGTTCCAATTATATTGGAATTTATATTCCATTTATATTGGAACAATTATATTCCAATTATATTGGAACACAAATGTTGGACAATTCGAGGGTAGTCGTAGATCAGACCGCCCGGTGCAAACGAAGACGCCGCGCTCCTGCAGTCCCCTCGTGACCACGGCCGTTGGAACACGGCCGAAACGTCGAGAAAAAAGTATACAGTAGCATCACCACTAGAATAAGTCGCGTTAAGTCCCGAATAATAACTTTCAACTACTCTACGGTGACGTCATATACGAGTAGCAGTTTGTATGGAGCATTTCGGGCGTCTATTTTATGAGATGTTTGAATTGTCATATCTTGGTGAATTTTTAAGCTATCAGAGTCATTCTTTCACCGATGTTTCCACAGACATAGATCAAGATAGATACCGCATGTCCCTCCATTTGTATGAAAACGAGCGTGCCACTTTTTTCCTACCTACTGTGACGTACCGACGATAAGAAACGTGTCCATTATCTAGGCCAACGTTTCCATTCGAATTTCTACAGCTCAATACGGCACAATTAGGCACTTAGGCATTTTTAAAATTCCGATTGACGTCCGATTCGGATAGCAGACTAAAGAACAGACTTTCGAAAGACGAGCATTGCTCGTTGTTTGGGAACGCGATATAGCACGCGAAGTACATACACATGCGGTATCTATCTTGATCTATGTCTGTAGATGTTTTTATTTTTGAGGTTTTTGAGGTCTTTCAATTACCAATAAGAAAAAAAAAATAGTCACCATGCCTATTGGGTACGAACTACGAACAGTATCAAATGTGTTGTCGACGTGCTCGATGTAGGGATGTCGCACATCAAATTATGTAGTATATGAAAAAGTTGGTGATCTACTAGTTGTAAAAGTTCACGTTTGTTACTACTAGAGAATCGAAAAATTGAGAAGTTATTTACTCGTAGGTACTTGTAAGTTGTAACCTGCGTGTTATTTACCAGCTATCATTCATTATATGTGACGTTATCAGCGTGAAGGGACCTTATTGTCGGTATTGAGTTATTAGCATCCCCATAATCTACATTTAATAAGCTATCGAACCATGTACATAACATGCGTGTAGGCCTTCCAAATATTTTTTTTAAAATGTTGAAACTCGAATGTCGTAAAAGGTGATGTTGAGAAAATCGCATTCAAACTTCGAAACCCAAAAAAAGTATGTTAATGGGGGAAGTTACATAGATATTATGTTTTTTGAGAAGTACATTATATGGTCTTTTAGATTTTAACTTCAAGTATATAATTTTATAGCCTTATTCCCGTTTTATACCACGCCAAAGTGCATGATGTAATGAAAATGCCCAGGATGGTTTTTACTAAATATTTCATTTACAGTATGTTTTCTATAGTATTTTATGAAAGAATAATATAAAACAGGTAAGTTTTTACTAAATAAAAACGACTTCAATATTAAATGACATTGTTTATTATATAAAAATAATATTTGAACAAATGAAACATTGTGCTTCACTAATCTTATTAATCAGTCAAAATCAACAAAATATATATATTTACTATGCTTAAAATTTCTCAAATGATATATAAAGAATATATAAAGTTCTATTAAAAAAGTAACTTTTTTCAGTCTTAAAATTCAAGTTAAAGTTTAGTAAAAAGCTGGTACAAACACTAAACATTTTATAAAAGGGACCTTATTGTCGGTGATTAAAAATTTAGTGATATCACATAAAAATGAATATAAATTTTGATTAACATTGAAGTTCTTATTTTTAAAATAACTTTAATTATTCTTTAGTAACAAGACGTGTACCAAAACATGCAATTTCTCTTAGTTATCATAAAATATATTAAAAGGGACCTTAATGTCGGGTCGTTACATTTTTAGTAATAAAGTTAAAAGAAGATACAAACTACTAATTTCGCAGTTGTAACAACTAATTATAATTTGTCTCTGTATTTATACAATATTTAATGATAAATCAACGGGCGGTCAACCTCTAAATAAACCAATTAGGGTAAATTGTCATAACTGGCCACATAATATTATGTGTCCAGTTAAGACGATTATGACCGATTTGCCATTATCGCCGAATTGCCATTTAGACAGTCGATCGAGTCGTAAAAAAGCAGAAATTCAAATTGTATACAAGTCAAGTTGAATGATATTATAAAAGTAACTTCATATTAGTATTTACATACTTAACTTACGCCTTCCATTAGAAAAATCCATTACTTAAAGGCTCTTCGATCCAAAATAAACAGCGCCAACACTATCCGCACGTCTAAACAAACACAAGCTCGAGCACCAACTGACGCACTGACGAGTGACGACTTGACGAGTAACGAAAAAACGAATTAACAAGCGGGTACGCAGCGAGTGAGCGAGTGGGCAGAACCGACGCCACGAATCAGAAAGAGACGACAAATCCTTTGGATACACGCCGCCACCGCGTCTCGCCGACTAGTCACTAGTACCGTCTTGAAGTCAGCTATCCCCAACCCGTAGCCTATCTGTGCACTGGGCCGAGCCACCCGCGTGATGTTAAACTATTTTGAAATTCACGCCCACCGGCAAAATAATAGTCGTGAAATTTTTTCAACTTTTAAATCATTAATTTTGAAGAAAGGTGTTTTTTACCCTAAAAAATTTTGTTGCGGCCCGCGACACCAAGACCAAAAGATATTTGTGGCCCGTATGAAAAAAAAGGTTGGGGACCACTGGTCAAAGTCTTTTAACCCGATACCGTGCCGACAGAAAGTCGCAATCGACTCTCGGCTGCAGCACCGACAATAAGGTCCCTTTTTTACTAAACTTTAGGTTCAATTTTAACCTATAAAAATCGTTTTTAAAGCCTGTGTCTTTGTTATATCAAAATTTAGAGTCTGTTTATTAATATGGAGCAAAAAAAGAAAAAATGATTTTTTTCGACGTTTTACTTTAAAGGCGATTATCTCGGAAACTAGAACCGACAACAAGGTCCCTTTTCCCAGATAACGTCACATATTAGTCAAGCTACTATTAGTAGTTTAGTAACAGTAAATAGTTACAACTTACAGCCAATTTGTTTTCCAATTTTAGAACTGAAAATTTACAACTGACACAGGTCTGTGTCTTAAAATAATGCTTGTGCCATCTTTATATTATTATGTTATAAGATATTGCCATGAAAACGTTAGAGGAAAGGGTGTGTGAGGAAATGTCTATGCGTACACACACACACTAATTTCTTGCAGGTTCTGAATATTATATTTTCGAGGAATATTAGTACATTATGTAAATTATAACTAACAATATCTAAGTTTGATACAAAACAATACTGTATATTCACAGTAGGTCCAATCACTCTAAGCTCTATCAATGTGGAGTACAGACATTACAAACTGCGTATTGCGGTGTCTATTTATTTGTTGCTGATACATCAACGCCTGTAAATTTACATCCCTTTACGAATCGTGTTGCCAAATTTACTCAGCAATCAACGTTCGACAATGGAGGCTGTTTAAATATTACATTCACAATTATTGCTCGTGAGTCGTGCGTTACTGCCTTTCACCAGCAAACAAAACACACTTAGATCATGCGCATACGTCATAATATGTACACACAAGAAATTGTTTTCCCTATATTTGCCTTTTACATATATGTCAAAAGAGAGTAAAAGAAAACACGCTGTATGAAACTGAAATTAGTTTTAGGCTAGGCCTTTTACAAGTTTCCTCAATCGGTCATCCATACTTATATTATAAATGCGAAAATGTGTCTGTTATCTCTTTACGCTTAAACCGCTGAACCAATTTTGATGAAATTTGGTCCTTTTCCGGAACTCAAAGAGTGTCCCGGTAAAGGACATGGGATACTTTTTATACCGGAATAATGTACGGCTCCCGAAGGATAAACTAACTGCGCGAGGGAGTTGCAAGCGTCATCTAGTATTAAGTAAATTACATCTATACATATTATACAAGTTTATGGAGAGACTTATACACGTAATTTATGGAAGATCCCTTAGATCTTAGCAATATAACACCGTAGAGATTACAGACTAATAGCAAAAAACAAACAGCTAAAAACTCTCTACACATACACCACGTCGCTTGAAAACAAACTGTGAAGACAGCTCAACGTTTATTTTTCTCCGACTGTACTGTATGTATGCCTCCCAAAGGACTCCCGAAGAATAGGGCTCCACCTCCCGACATATTTACTGGTCCTTTTCAAAGATGTCCGCGCGACGGGAAAACAAGCTTCGCTGGTCTTGAATAAGTGGAAAACCTTTAAAATTCATGCTGGCAGGGCAACGCACTTTCGAGTTGTATGGTGTTGCAGATTTGAGCAAAACAATGCACGTCGCGTAAGGCTCTGTGTTGAGTTTAATTTCAAGGACACAGTTGAGTTACTCTACTATACAGTATCTAAATATATATAACTCAAAGGTGACTGACTGACATAGTGATCTATCAACGCACAGCCCAAACCACGGGACGGATCGGTCTGTTTGGCATGCAGGTAGATGTTATGACGCGGACGTAGGCATCCGCTAAGAAGGGATTTTGATCAATTCTACCCCCAAGGGGATAAAATAGGGGATGAAAATTTGTATAAAACTTTGTCAATTTTAAACCGATCGGGCTGAAACTTTGCATACTATGTTATAACGCGGACGAAGTCGTGGGCAACAGCCAGTTGTCTATAAGTTTAGTACGTAGGTGATCTACTGTATATTACTTATATTGTGTTATCCTAATGACAGCCACAAAAATAATGGTACGTTTCCTGCGACACGTTAGGGTTCGCGGGAACAATTATGTCTCTAATATCGTTATAATGTGCGAATTATATCACCATTAAATATCAACTTTATTCCCTCGAGATAAGGGCTAAAGTTTCGGTCCTTTTACTTATAATTTTATTCCTTTAAGAGAATATGCTAAAGCTATTCTCAACCGTATGCCATTGTAATTAGATTCGTAATCGTACGTAATTTCTAAACCTATTTTCAACTTTATGCCGTCGTGATAAGGACTAGGGTTAGCAAACATGTGTATTGCCTAAATTATTTTTGCGACCTAAACCCTAAGCACTCCCGAATGGTTCTGCATTTAACTCGTAAATAAGTGGTAAATAGATCTTATATTTCTAAGGCCCTGTTTCAATAGGTTAAGGGCCGCGCCACACCGGAATGGCAGCGGCGCGGCGAGCACGTGTCATGATTTTAAACTTTATCTTCATAATTGTAATACATAATATCGCTTGAGAAATCGCGGCCGCCGGCGGCCGCTACTTTCAAGCGATACTATATAGTATATTGTATTACAATAATGAAGATAAAGTTTAAAATCATATGACACTGAAAGTGCTCGCCGCGCCGCTGCCATTCCGATGTGGCGCGGCCCTAATTCTGCTTACTAGATGTCGCACTGTGGTCGAAATTCGACCTTAAATAATAATTTAAATTATAAGTTCGAACGCTATTAAGATTTTTACTTAAAATCATGGCCTATATTGTAAAGTACAATAGTTAAATGATGTAGTCGTATATTCGTAAGGATAATTAATATACATATTTTATTGAAGTGAGATAAACAAAGTAGACACCATGGTAACCATAGTCCATAGATAAAGTATTACTATCTCAATGATGGTAACCGTTATCGGTGTCACAGATAATATAATATGTTACAGTATTTGAGATTCAATAAAAAAAAAAAAACTATAGGTCTACCAGAATCTGATGGCAAATTTTGATGCAGATTTTCAAAAAATATCCTTGAGCATTGGATAAATTTTTATATTTGCATGTTTCACACACAGAATCCGCCGCTATAAGGAAAAAAAGGATCAAAATTTTTTATTGCAATTACCCCGGTATTTCTAGAGCCTAGAGTCAATTTCTTTTCTCACTTTTTGTCATCAGATTCTGGTAGACCTATACAATCCATTTTCAATTTGATCACAGACTTCAACCATAAACAAAAGAGTTAATTCGTGTGTATAGGCTTGTCAATCAAAGAGATGGTAGTGTGCATATTGTAGTGTGTGTAATGTTTTATTTATTAAAATTATGTATGATAAAAGTATAATTTTTAAACAATATTGGCTCGATGCACTCCTCCGTATAAACTATAACTGCAAAATTTCATGCTTTCATGGGGTCCAAAGTTTTTCGCTCGCGTATTAATAAACAATATAATTATTATGATAAAGATAATATTAATATGTGCTATGTTAATAGTACAAATATACAATGTGTCCCGACACCAGTGTCCGATCCTTTAATGTCATGAATCATGATGTTTGGCATATTTTATCGACAAATTGTCTTTCAAAATTTTTTCGCTCTCTCACGGTTGTAAAATGGCAGCCATTTTAGTTTATCTCGGGCTTTCATACAATTTTTTATTTTAAAAATATATCTAAAATAAATTCCATTACTTCTATGCTCTGAGTCAGATAGCTTGAAAGTTATAACGATTTGCTTATAAAGTATTGGTCAGATTAGTATGAGAGCCAGAGAATTTTTTTTTGTTTAAAAGTTAGAGAAAAAAATTTTTAGAGAGCTAATTTGTCAATAAAATATGCCATACATCATAACATTAAAGGATCAGAAACTGGTGTTAGGACACATATAATAACAACAGAACACAGACATTATCTTTGCTATGTCTGAGTAAAGAAATGAAAATTTTAGCTTCAGATTTTAGGTTGCCAGTACTTAATAAGTCTTAAAAATTCACGAATTCGAAATTGGCCAATAATGATTGACAATAAGTACTTTAACAATACTCGCTAATTAGCTATGATTTCCTACAAACTTAACTCTATAATATGGTACTCTTTCCTTGTAGAAGTAAGCTTGTGCAGTGGGGAGGGTGGGTACAGTTGTAACGGTGCTGACTTGTCGCGCTCTTCCGGCCTTAGCAGCTTAAAAGGTTTAGTATATTCCTAGACGCTCTACAGTTTTTACATATAATATAATGCCTATGTATGAAGCTACGTAAAAAAAGTGAAAAAAAAAAATTATTATGGGTGAAGCTCAGAAAAAGTCATTGACCTCGCATTGACACACTACACAGTATAAATAGTATACAGTAGACTGTAGAGTATCAGGCCCACGCACACAGTAGCGAGATTTCAGATAACTAAAAACAACGTTTTGTAAAAAACTGTGCGGTCAATGACCTTTTCAGCAACTCAAAGTTCTCTTTTATGGAACTTTTATTTATCAGAGGCACTATTTTCATGCCTCGAATCTTAAGTGTCGCTTCGTGGGACATCATGCGGACGCTAACTCATTCGCACGAAAAATAGCAAGTGTGCACGCGAGTGTGAGAGTTTGCGCTCGAAGCGAAATTCGAGTTTTCAGAATTGGTCCCCTGGATCGTGGAGGCTCTTGAGGGTCTAATTTGGAGATGAAACTGATTTATGATTTATATCTTACACGTGGAACTGATCTACAGAACAAAAAATGTTGGAAGTCACTCGTTAAACTTTGAGGAAATATTTGTACGGAATACAAAAAAGCGGCTAAGTGCGAGTAACGTACGGAGGGTTCCGTATAAAGCGGGTGTAAAGTTTGTTGTATTCGGATTAAGAATTTGGACCTTATTTAAATAATTTTCTGTTTTTAGTATGAGTTGTAGAAGCCACAAAATAGATAATTTGCACGCCAAATGGAGTTCTTTCTACAGTGAAATAGGTAAACTGACAAATATGGAAGAAGGAATTCTGACATTATTTTCTGAAAAATTGACAGTGTTTTCATTCTTTATTTTTTATGGTGGTCATGTTAAGCTTGCTGGGAAATCTTAACTGCCAAGCTATAACCTTTAAGTAAATGATCAAGCAGATAGAATCTTAACAGGATTACGTTCTTATTCTTTGGGCACGGAACCCTAACGTGTTTGGGAAATAGCACCAGTGTTTTGCGAAACACGAATTGAATTAAAAACGTCTATTTGTGAGTTAGTCGGCAGTTTTCACGGCGGACAGTAATCCTCATTTACATTAACGACTGGAACATGCTACGCCTAAATCATAATATAAATATACACAGTAGATCATCTTCATACTAGAATTGGGGTCACGCACACTTACCGTGATTTTAGATAACAATGACACGCTGCGCGCTTCGTGGACAGATATGGGAAATCCCATCTTCTGGATAATTATTGTTGACCATACTACACGCAAAATAGAGTCTATTTTTCCACAAATGTGATTGTTTTTCTCCAATTTTTGAGAACTTAGAACGTGTGCTTAGAGTTAATCATAACGCAAATCGTAGGTGACCCAGATTTATGTCGACCGTAATATTAGAAATGTAGTATTACATCGCGCGCACTCGTTATTTCTGTGTAAAGCTAGTTTGTTTTCAAAGACTTTGCTGACTACTGTATGATATTTATAATGTGCCTAAACGTTCTCTTGAAGGTTGTTAGGTCTAGTCCTGTGGAAAATTTTCGAAGCCGCTCACTTTACATCTAGTGCTTTATGAAACTAATTGATTGTAGTAAATTGCAGATTTATTACGAATTTTATAACCGATAAGCTAGAAAAATGAAGAGTTTGCAAGGTCACTATGGTACACTACGTCTTCAAGCCCATCCTTTGCCTTTCAGCTTTAACTCTAGAGAAGTTTAAGTCGATGCTTTCAGCTTTAACTAAATTCTGTACTTTCTTTTTGGTTTATATATTGGTAGCTTCTTAACTCTTAATAGTAAGTAACCTTACTTTTACTGTTCTCCAGGCATCTTCCGGAGAGATCGTCAAAGCGTTCCACTGGCCTTCTTAAGGCGAAAGGTCCCTTAACTTGGCTAATTGCCCAATTCAAACAACTGTCCGGAAAGCGGTAAAAACCCCGCGACGCCCAACGCCCAAGTCAATTTCGGCGATTTGCATAAAGCTGGGGGCTCCGATGTTCCGATTCTCGCTTAATTAACGCCTGAAACGGCGAAACACAGAAAGAGTTTCGAGTTTCGACTCCTTAATTTCGAATTTGAGCCATTTTAATTTATTTTATTGGCGCAAAAAATGGAATCCCACCCCGTTCCTTTGATCGAAATCTTAATTGACTCGAAATACGCCGTTCGGGGTGGTTTGGATTCTTGAATTGCGATTGTCAGCATTGCCGATGTCGTAACTTTATAATATAGAAAACCAAATTGGTCACTTCCATTGCAGCAAATACCCTAGCCTGAGATTCCCTTTGCGTGAAGAACTCTGAAGAATTCCGTTGCGAGAGCAACCAAATTTTGAATATGTTATGTATGGTACCTTTTGCATGCTGCAAGCAAACTTACTAACATTATTCGCGAAGTTCTGTACCGTCTTCTCAATGGCCGGCGGCACCAATCACAGACTATTGAGTTAGGGACGTCCAAGTTCAATCTCTCGGCCTGGCTTATTATGCTAATGTCTGCCGGCTTGTATGTCGTGGCACGTCCCGACTTACGAGATCAATGTACACTTCTATCATCTATGGGCTATGAAACGTACGCTATATTGAAGATATACTGGATATTTAGAATCAGATAGCAAGCGTTGGCTAATGCGCTTGCAGTGCGCACCGTATATTTTGCTGCAAGTAATGTTTTTCTTTGTAGGCTATTTCTATGTATAATTTTAATAAAATTGACTGATGGGGTACGGAAGAATGTGGTTTCGTCCTCAGCAGCGATTTTGGCCTATGAGAGCCCAATGCAAGGGATCACGAAAGTGTACCGTACGATTGGCGTCGATTGCTTGTCTTCTCTTTTGACAGCTTCACAATCATGGTCCAATCCATGATGGTCCAATATGATTGCATACGGAGTCTCATGATGATCCATGAATCCATCGCTTAACGTGAAGTGCCTGCGAAATGTTATTTCTTGTCAAACTATAGCTAAAACCGTCCAGATAACATTTCAACAACGATTACAATATTATAAATAGTCCTCCGTCCTCTTTAATTAATCAAGCGCCTAATATGACCACTCGATGTGTGGAGACGAGGGTCAGCTGCCCAGCCCACTTGGCCCAACCCGAATATAATGTCACATTAATTTTCAATTACATAGCCTTTGATGGTTTGGATCAGTGACCACTGACCAGCTTATGGTTAAACCCCCTTAATAAAAAGATCCAAATACAGGTATACAGATCTTTTCTGATACATCTGAAAAGTGGGTTGATTGAGCTTAGACAAGGACTAATTGTATAGCACTGTGATATTCTGTATAATACTTAATATGTTTCTGTCAACAATATGGCTAGGCTAGAGTCGCTAGGCTAGTAATAATAGGCGCTAATCTCAGGAACTACTGGTCCGATTTGAAAAATTCTTTCAGTTTTAGATAGTCCATTTATCGAGGAAGGCTATTGGCTATATTTTATCAAGCTAAGACTAATAGGAGCGAAGAAATAGAGGAAAATGTGGAAAAAACGGGGGGAAATTATTTGAAAAGGCTTATTTGAACGCGCTAATCTCAGGAACTACTGGTCCGATTTGAAAAATTATTTTAGTGTTAGATAGCCCATTTGTCGAGGAAGGCTATATACTTTATCTCGCTCAGACTAATAGGGGCGAAGAAATAGAAGAAAATGTGGAAAAAACGGGGGAAATTATTTGAAAGGGCTTATCTCACGAACTACTAGAGCAATTTTTCTGTTATTTGGGTTAGATAAGAAGTAGACCACGTGAAGGATCATAGGCTATTTTTTGTAGACTGATTTGTCTGTGAAATATCTAATTTACGCGGGCGAAGCCGCGCGGAACGTCTAGTTGCAAATAAAGTTTTCTGACTTATCTTGCGGTTTGCACCATCTTTGAAGAATATCTATTTATGTTGAGGTCCAATTAAATCCAAATCACATTAAAGACATGTCTATTTAAGGTAGGTTACTTGAACATTTAAATGCGTAGCATTATAGACCACTATGATTCTTTTGAATACCTTCACATTAAATTGAATTTTAACATACTGCATACGCAATTATGAATAATTCTATTCATCAGAACACACGTCTCCATTTCTTTTGACATGCAGACGGCATTTAAACTTTTCTAGACCTCTTTTCAGTCAAGTGGTAAGAACACACCTCTACTCCCATGTTGACACGGTCTAGTCATATCGATTATGCAGTTATTATGTAAGGGGAAGGAATGAACAAAGCGAGGCTCGTTTCTTAATTACGACAGATATCTTCAAAAGGGTGAAGCGATTTCCTTGTACGTAGACATACCAGATGGAGACACCGCATGTAAAGAGGACGTACGTGGTATAAACTTTATGAAGGGTTAAGAAATTTGTCACGAGTAAGTTGAGCCTTTAACATGATTTTCGCGAATGCGACATCCATAATCCGGTATGTCGATGCACGTCTACAGCTATTCCAAGTTTACGCAACTTTTGTAAGGGTTTGAGTGCGTGCCCTGCGTGGGGACGACTAATTACGTTCATACAAGGTTTATAGTTGTCTTACCTCGGAGTAAGAGTGGTTTTTATGTCGACGGCATAGAGGTCATCTCAGAGGTAGAATAACTGTGCCAAGTTTATATATGTGTACGTAAAAACGTTGTTCATAATAGCATCGCCATTTTGAGGTTATTTTTACGGTGAAAAATACAAGTGACTATTTTAAATGAATGGGTGGGCACTGGGCCTTTTGACTGCGCCAAAGGATTAAGTTTTCCTAGTTTTAAAACGACACGTATGTCTGGCACGCTGTACAACCCAAAAATCTTGTCGGTTTAGAGTTTTAGTCCTAATCCTAAAAGTGACACTGAGCACATAGCAGTCTGCTGCCTGTTATCATGATAAAATGAAAAACTTTTTGACACTCAATTTCTCCGTGATGTTCCATAAAGACAGACATCGCGATTAGTCCACTTGGAGCAGAGAGAGAGGGAGATAGAAAGAGAGAGATGGCACTATCATTGATCTCCTTTTGAGACCACAACGCGACGCTCAATTAGCCAGCTCGCATAATGGAATTGATGGTAGAGACAGTTTTGTCGAAATTCTCTCGCTTTGGTAGAGTATTTTGTGTGTATATTAACATTTGTATGTTCTGTACTAGACGCCTGCAATTGCGTTGCACAGAAATTTGTTTATTGTCTAAAGACCGTACATTTTCCGGGATAAAATCCAATGTTTTTTCCCGGGACTCAAAGTATCTCCATAATTTTTAGCAAAACAGGTTCAGCGGTTTAAGCGTGAAGAGGTAACAGACAGACAGACAGACACACTTTCGCATTTATAATATTAGTATGGATTGCAAATGGTACTCTATAAAGTCTGGCAGGTTTTAATGGCGTATCCTGATTTGATTTTACAGCTTTTCGTAGTTTATACCTCAGTTCGTCTCCCTATGCAAGATTGCTCCTTATGTCTTCAAAAGAGTGCCTATACATTTTCACTAATAATTCGTGTTGTACAATCGACATTGATCATATTCAGTCAGACGAATATGCATCTATATTCTATATATTAATATTTTTTGGAGCGTTTACGACAAATTTGACGTGACGGCGCGGCGTTAGGCCAATCAAAGTCGATCTAAAGTTTAAATTCGAGTTTGTGCGGAGTACGAATCACGATGGAAGCTGAATCAAAATCAAAATCGACACGAAATCGAATCGGTTTCAGGAGTAAGGCCCCAGTATTATTATGAAACACTAGTCTGCAGTCTGCATATACTGATCGGAATCGTTTTTTGGCTGACCTTGACTGGCCTTTTCTTATCGTCTATCTGTGATTGACTTTGACATTGAATACGACTGATTGCGATCAGATTGTCAATTATTGTGCAGGTACAAAACAGTTCAAAGTACAGAATGGACTTGGTGTATACTCAATGCAGTGACTTGCTTAAAGGTTTCTGAGGATTTTGATAGGAGTTTATCTATTCAACAATGCTGGTGATTGGTTAACGTTTTGAAGGTAGCAAAAGCTCTGTTGAAAATATAACTCTTCAATTAAAACATCAGAAATAGGACGTAAGTAATAAGTTAATATGTTGGATAAACTTCTTGGTGAATTGCAAGCTTTATCACTCTGGTTTTGTGTAAGGTCCGTGCGAGCATCCGTGGCCCAATGAGTAGACCTTTGGTTCGCACTCGTAGAGGGTGCAGGTTCGATCCCGGGTGGAGGCGTGTACGTGTACCAATGAGACATTTTCTGATCTCAAGTACACAATACGGACGCTCATACGGTGAAGGAAAACATCGTGAGGAAACCCGCACATGGTTGGTCCCAGACGTATTGACTAGTTCTTTCCTCTGGACTAAGCTGACTATGTTGCGAGAATGTCGTATGTGCTTGGGCAACCATACGGTCATTTAAAAATATTGTCCCAGGCACTACAGTATTTGAGGAGTGGTTACTTCGCTCTGAAAATACTTTTTTTAAACGGGCAAAAGGCCCACCACACATTCCCACCACTGCAACTCCTGTGTCGCCAGGATCAACAGTGGTAACCAACCACGAAAACCCTTTGATATGATCTCAGGGATGCCCGAGGGACAAGCTAAATCTGTCTTGGGACCCGCAACGAAATTAATCAGAAGAAGTGTAGGAGGAGTAGGAGATATCCAATTTCCCTCCCCAAGCAAAGCGGGAGACAGCCAAAATTGTAATGACATTGATGTCCGAACAAAAGGGGGAAGCACCACGGGAAAAATAAATAATTATGCTTAATATAATATGCCTACTTCATAAAAAAAAAAGACATTTATTTATAATGGCAAACTTGTGTTCGATTGTTTCCAATAGAATTTATGACAAAAACGTTTGAAAGCACGGAAATTCTTTGCGCTGCCTACGAGGTCATCGTAATATACGACTCCAGAGACACATTGGAGGCTGTTTAATAAATCGGTTCTTTCCTCATGCCAGAGACCGCACTCCCAGAGTATGTGATGAGCAGTTTGTTCTTGCGGGCTGTCTTCGGTCGAGCACTCGCAAAGAGGAGATGGAACTAACTTGAATCTATGAAGTTTAGCTTTAAAATTGCCGTGACCAGTTAGGAATTGTGCAACGCAATGATCTATTTCTATCCAATGCATGGCGAGACGTTCGCGAACTGAAGGAAAGAAATTGTACAGGTGCCGACCTTTAATAGATTTATCCCACCGATCCTGCCACTCGGATAAAAGATTTTGTAGTGTAATGTCTAGTGGTTCAAACAATCTATTCACCTTATTTCTGTCTCTCATGCTTAAGAAATCTGGGGTCGTAATTTTTTTATTTTTGTAATATAAAGCAGCTCGGCGCTGTATTTCCAAGTCTACAGGCAAAACACCCGACAGGACAGGAAGTGCTTCAGTACTGACCGTTCTATATGCCTTACATAGGAATATTAATGCGAGACGTTGGCTTTGTAAAAGTTTACGCCGGGCTGCGCCAATCGTAGCCCTATCTGCCCAGACCGGCGAGCCGTAGCATATTCTGCCTAAGTACGTGGCTGTATATATAGTTTTTAACGTTTTGAACGAGAGACCCCATGTAGATGTCGATATTTTAGTAAAACTATAGAAATTTATTTTTGCTTTCTCACCCGTTTGTATGATATGTTCTAAGAATGTGAATTTATTTTCTAAAATCAGTCCAAGATAACAGAGTGATTGTTTACGTTTGACACTTGTTTCGTTAAGTTTAATGCGAGGAGTTGATATAAGAGAGCCTTTTAAAAGAATTTGATAAGTTTTGTGTGCCGCAAATTCCAGACGATTTCTGTGACCCCAACTTGCAATTACGCTTAGGCACTTGTTAGCTTTAATCTCTATCTCAGTTCGCGTATTTCCTTCAACAATGAGGAACCCGTCGTCAGCATAGCCTACCAGATAACAGAGAGGCGGTAAAGGAATACACAGCAAATCGTCAAAACTTATATTCCACAGGTATGACGATAGCACCGACCCCTGTGGGCAGCCGCGGGTTAGATCTTTGATATAGATGTAGTGACCGAGTCGTAGTTTAATAACGCCGTAACGGAAATACGATTGTAGTAAATAATAAATATTTCGGTAGCATCCTCTGTTCCGTAGCTTTAGTAGTAGCATCGGCCACCAGGTATTATCAAAAGCCCCTGCGATATCCAAAGATATACCTACCACGTAATTACATTCAGATGAGTTTAATCTCTCTCTCTCTCTCTGAAAATACTGTATAAATCATCAACAACGGACGCAAAGGCCTAGTTTTCTGTGAGGCCTCTGTAATATAAACACTATTCGTATTTCCTACCGACTACCGAAGCATAGCTCTCACGATTTTATCATCATACTTCGATCATCAATCGGTCGAAGATCGAAGGTTCTAGAATTATTACACCCCTGCATCCCCATAATGATCTGCAGGGAGTGATGATGATGATAATATATGACGTAGCATACTGCATTATAGCCGTTACGAAAACGCAGATATACGATAAGCGTTATCGGTCATTGACCGCGGCGATTATTTTTATATGTTGTTTTGTATATCCCAAGGTTTCGGTTATTTACATTACATTGTTTATATGTTGAGTTTAAATGTTATCCCCTTACGAATGAAAATATTTACTCGTATACAATGGATACGCTATGCAATGTTTTGTAATGGAAAAGTAACTTGAAAGACGTAAACAAAATATATCATAGTATAGCTTTATTGTGTAAATTATTTTTAGTATGATATAACTAAGGTAAAATAAAAAAGGGTCTTGCTAAAAATTAGTAAAAAATTAGACTGTTTTAACTTTTACCTGAGAATGCTAAGATTAAGACCTAAGGTCTAAGAGAAAATGATGATGTTAGTAGTTTTGGCTTAGAAAGCCACTATCGCACTTCTAACTCCTCTGGTGATACCTGTGTTTACAGTCTGTTCAAAGTACAAACTCCGTTTAGAGTTATTTTACCTATCAGTTTCTATAAAGTGACCCTTATGTCGTTGACATAAAGTTCATGTCTGTCTGTACATATTTAGTTGTTGAGTCACTGAGAGCTATTGTATTTGTAGTACATACATATTATAAACAAATTCTTTTAGCTTTGTTGTTTAGTAGTGGAGGATTCCAGAGTCTCGAATTTACTATGTAACAGTGTTTTGCACTGTAATGGTTTTAATGGAGATTCTTTGTAAGGTTTCGGATTCTTTCCAAAATTCTGTAACTTTACTTCACTAAAGACTATCCTGACCTTTTCACAAATAGTAAAAACTTTGTAAAAAATAAAAACGCGTTTGTATTTTGTTGTTATTGGTAGATCTGTCGCTACCATCAGTCAATCTGTCTGCTCGTTACCCAAAATATTCCATAAAAAAGCCCTATCACTCATTTCACGTGGTTACTCTCTCAGTCACGTTGTCCCAAACGTACATAAACAAGGGGATGATGTCACGAATAAAAAACACGCCATTCTCGACCTTATTGTAATGACATAAGGCGCAATTTCGCTAGGCGATATTGAACTCTATTGCAAGAGCGCCTAGTGTGGTTTGCGGTGGCGTGATGAAGAGACATAACGCGAGCTGTGTTGCATGTGATAATGAACTGTGTTGCAAGGACGCAAGGTGTAATTTACAGTGGCGTGAGGTATTGACATTATGCGCGAGTTGATTATCCGCGATATTGAACTCTATTTTCAGGTTGTAAAGTTTAAATTGCAATGGAGGTTCGGTTATCGCTAGATACATGAGTAAGGTTTTCGGAAAAGTTAGTTAAATCATTCCCTACGAAGGTCATAAGACTTGGTTTATAAATAGACAAGGATCACACTATAAATAATATACAGTAGTTTATCTTTATTCTTTATAATACCCTGCGGACTGCCTATATCGGGAGCACGCAGTACGCACACATCAGCATGATTTGAGATAAGTTGAAGTAGCCAAACAATTTTGCAATATTTAGGCAACGCCTATAGTCTATACATTTGTATAAAATTATGTGGTATGAATAATCAGAATAATTTAGTTAAAATTAAAAGCCATTTAATATAAAAAAAAAAAACTTGAGAGGTGTCAAGGGACACCCGGATGGAACGAAGTTCCAGTTTATTATTTCTTATGTACAAAAAAACTTGTATACACTGCCCTCTGCCCCTACTATGCAGGTAGGTACTTACTAATAAAAAAGTGTCGTTACAACTTTTTCCGTCTAGCCCCCGCAAGGCGTAACGCGCGATACCGAACTTCGTTCCAATAACTTCTGCACTCAGTAATTGTAGTGCCTTCGAATATAGAACTTAACTTACTCTACACAAAGTTCATTTTAGTACTGCACATTTAAATCAAGGTTGTTCTAACAGAATAGAGCCAAAATGTTTAAATATTCATAATTCTTCAGTTACGTATGCAGTGACTATGTAATTGTTGCAGTGTTTACAATGTAAACAATTATGTAACGTAACGTCAATGACATAGAGGTGACAGTTGCATGCGCGTGACTCAGAGGCTGTGGTCGATACGCACTGCCGTCGAGCGTAACGCCGCAGATGAAATTATCTTACATCGGAAAATGTAGTAAATGTAACAACTTTATGCCACCTACATAAGGATCACACCTTATGTAGGTGGCATAAAGTTCCTGTAAAGGTAAAATAACTTTGAATAAGCTAGAGATACTCTAAAATGTAGAGTACTGACTCTCTGAAGTTATAAACTTTATGAAAGTAATATAGTATTTGGAACCAATTAATTTGGTAAGGCAAGAAAATTTCATAAAGGTATTGTCTTAAAATTTGCTGCAGACATGTTTTTGAAAAATCAAGCTATCAGGTAAACCGTACATTGTAGAATAGCAGTAACTAAACCTCATGAAGGTAGATTATCCATTTTGTACCGGTCTTAAGCATTTTCCTTGTGTTCATCAAAATTTATAGGAAAATGCAGTTTGCTTCTTCTCTCCTTTAATTCAGGAAAACGTTACATTACAGGAAGTTGTATGAGCGATCACAAAATGACTGATAGATACGAGTTATTTGCTACTATTGCTCATCATTGCTTTGGCTTCGACCAAAATCACCATGTTACACGCTTACGATTCAGCCGAAAATCGACCCATAACATTTTCAACGCTTCTTCATAGAATCGCCGATCAAAATGTATGGCTTTGTGACATGAGTCGAATGTCGACTTCATGGGAACTCATATCTTCCTTCCCGGCGATTCTCTAAAGAAGCGATAAAGAAAATGTGTTGGCTAGGGATTGATAGTGTCTGACCGAGGCTATATTTTAGGCTGAAGCGAAAGGATTCCTTGAACGTGTTATTTCGCTCGAAGTACCATAGAAGTGATTGATTCATAGGCAGTTGACGGATTTACGTCATTTGGTCGAATCATGACAATTCAATGTAATTCGTGATCTGTCAGCTGGGTTTGACAAAACGCAACCAATTTACGTAGTTATGCTATCTGATTCAACTTCTCTGATAGTACTATCGAGGAAATTGATTCCTAGGCAGTTGACGGACCTACGTCGCTTGGTCGGGTTATGTCAATTCAATATTAATTGTCTCTTGTGTCTGCCATCTGCCTATGAATAAACTTCTCTGATAGTAATATCGAGGAAGTTGATTCCTAGGCAGATATGGGACCTACGTAGTTTGGTCGCGTTATTTAAAACCCAGCCGACAGATCACAAGTTACATTAAATTGACATGATCCGACCAAATGACCTTGGTCTGCCATCTGCCTATGAATTAACTTCTCTGATAGTACTGCGTTTTCGCCGCAAACCGCAGCGTATTTGTGTGAGTGTGCGCGCTCCATCACTACACGTGGCGACCTTCGCCGCCGTCGCGCTGTCTATTCGCATCTGCGCAGGCGCATTATGTAACGCAGTAACGCTGAAATGCACTACCACTGAACACTGGAGGTTTTGTACGAAATTCAACCTTATGCCTTTTATATTAAGTCCAGTCAGTATTGTACGTTTATCATCATGCCATTAATAATAGTACGCTCGACCAAATTGACCCTTAGGCCGTTGATATAAGGTCCTCTCAGAGGTAAATATGCAACTGAACTGAAGAATAGTGCGCTTAATCTTGTTATACCAAATTGATTCATAGGCCATTGACATAAGGTCCTGTCATGTGTATAGAGAGGCTGTAATTAAAGACGAAATATTACTTTTCAGTGTAATGTTTCCCAGCCGTAAAGTCAGTTTAATGATTTATTAATTAATTTATTTATTTAATAATTTATGTACACAAAACTATTTACAGTGAAAGACTTAAAACTAGAAATACATTTTAGTACAAAGGTTCTACTTATTCCGATTGGAATCTCTTCCAGTAGACCTGATGATTAATTACAATAATAAACCCGAAAAATACATTTACATTGTCATCCATCATAATATTTCTACATAGCACAAACATTGATTGCAAAATAACATTTACTTTTACAAAGGCTATACTGATAATAGATAAAGCAAACTTCGGATTCTAATAAAATGTAAACAAAGCACTGACAATAAATTTATTCTTCTCTACATTTTCCCTTTTGGCAGGCCTTTTTCTGTCACATTGTAGGCGCGATTTTTTTTAGTTTCATACGATGTTCATATAATTTTGTCATGTCAAGTAACTGTTATAACTCATAAGTCATATTATGTCACCAAAAACTCTTATTACCTAAATTAAGACTACCTTGAGATTCAATTCAAACGTAAAAAGTACTATTCTCTACATTTTTTTGGCGGGCTCTTTTCCCGCCATACTGAAGGCGCCCGCGCTATTTTGTTTTTTTTTTTCAGTTTCACACGAATGTGTGTCGATAATGTGTTTTAATTAGTGGCGGTCAGGCGATCGGCGATGCGCGGTCAATACACTCAATAGTGGCCTATGTCACGCGAAATTTTATGTATTACAATTGCTGACCTCTTTGTTTTATATTATTATGTGTGACTTATGAGAATTGGATTTTGGGGTTATCTACCTTTGCCTTAACGTTATTCATAGAGAACGTAGAGAACTCGAAAAAAATCCACTAAATGATCGACACCAGATTTCATGTACTTAGATGATGCTCGCAACATTGTCATGGTTATAGAGGTCACTTTTTTAATTTTGACATGTACTTACATTTTATGCCAAGATTTAAAAAAAAAAACTAAAATGATACAGACATCACAAGCACTATCGGCCACACTCACTGTCGCACTCAGAGACGAATATTACTTAACTGTAATCTAATTAAGAGTTTGACATAAGTGCCATACATTATCTGTCAAACTCTTCATTCTACATTGAAGTTTATTCATCAATAAATGTCTCTGAGTGTAGCCGTCAAAGGCATTTAATGATAATAAAACTTCAATTCAATGTAGAGTTTGACACAATATTATATTGTTCGGGGCTTGTGACAAAATCTTCATTTACATACAGTTAAGCAATTAAGGCCTGTATAAATAGTACTTAAGATGCGACCGAAGTCTCAAGACGCGGTTCGGCTCTGTGATTGGTCCAAATTTTGACAGCCAACCAATCACAGCGCCTCACAGTGTTATAAAAACCTCGATTTTGTTTCACCTCGTTTTTCTTTCAAAATACTATAGTTGATAGCTATATAAACATTACAGTAAAACTCCGAGATCGATATTCTTTGTAGTTTTTATTTTAAAGAGTGTCAAAGTTGTCATTTTTCCGGGTCCATAAATTTGCATAAAAAATTAATAAAAAAAAACTAATCAAGTAAGTAACATTTTTTTTTATACCAATTAAATAAGCACTTAATACTTTACTTTTTCTCCAAATATGGTTAACCTACTGTGATCAAGTACGGGGATATTAATTTATTTATTAATTTTAGTTTTTCATTTTTAATTTCGCGATTAGATCGAATTAGAAAAAGTTCTAAGCATGAAACGATAGTGTGAGTAATCCTTTATCAATATTATTAAAAATCACACTCTAATAACCTCTGTGTCAGAAGTTATATCCGATTCAAATTTTTTTTAATAAAAAGTCGGATTTTTGTACCTAGGGTTATCACTAAAGGTCTGTAGTTTGATTTATCCAGTTGATACGCAAATTCGCAATCGATATCCTATACGAAAATTATCAAGATCACGTTTAGGCAGGTCTAATAAAAAAATAATCTAAAAAGTGAAAAAATATAACGTATATTAATGAATTTATACGCTGAAACAATATCTAATCAGTAATCACCTTCTGATGTAGTCGGGGACGATAAAATATCAACGGAAAAAATTAAACAAGAGACCTTTAGTGACAACCCTAGGTACAAAAAAATTGAATTGGATATAACTTCTGACACAGAGGTTATTAGAGTGTGATTTTTAATAATATTGATAAAGGATTACTCACACTATCGTTTCATGCTTAAAACTTTTTCTAATTCGATCTAATCGCGAAATTAAAAATGAAAAACTAAAATTAATAAATAAATTAATATCTCCCTACTTGATCACAGTAGGTTAACCATATTTGGAGAAAAAGTAAAGTATTAAGTGCTTATTCAATTGGTATAAAAAAAATTAATGTTACTTGATTAGTTTTTTTATTATTAATTTTTTATGCAAATTTATGACCCGGAAAAATGACAACTTTGACACTCTTTAAAATAAAAACTACAAAGAATATCGATCTTGGAGTTTTACTCTAATGTTTATATAGCTATCAACTATAGTATTTTGAAAGAAAAACGAGGTGAAACAAAATCGAGGTTTTTATCACACTGTGCGCCTGAACCGTGTCTTGAGACCGAGATGCATCTTGAGTACTATTTATACGGGCCTAATATTCGTCACTGAGTGCGGCGTCACTTAGCGACGCGTTGTCTTTGCTGTCGAAATTATCGAATGCAAACTGACTCAGTATGTACCCAGGGGTCAAAGTGCCAAGTGCGACGGCCCGTACAAAAACACATACATATGTGCATAGTAATAATTACTGTAGTGATATAATTTATGTCATTTCTTATTACTTGTAGATTGTTTTATAACATTTACCTGATTAACAACATCGCTAGTGTTATAAGCCATGTCTCGCCAAATTGTGACCGGTGTACAACGGGAACTGTAAATTGTTTTCTATATTAGCTACTCAACTGTTCTATATTTAATATCGTAAAACCATTTTTTTTGCATTACACCAAAAACTGTTTCAAAGATTTCTTCATTCGAATGCCACATGATTCTGATTATAGGCTATTTTTCTATGCCAAACGAATGGGCATGAGTCTGCCAAGTGCCAGTGTTTTATAAAGTTGCATCTGTTCTAGCAGTGCAGCTCGAGTCTTATTATATAGCCCAACTATGCCTTAGTTGGGCTATATAATAGACTGTTCACTCACAGATTATTATTATTTGCTGTCCGAAGAAAACTTCGTTCTTAAAGCGTATAAAAAACAAAAAACATGTTAAGCAAACTTGAAACTCGGACATACACATCAGTGCTGAGCATTTTGGTAAGTAGTAGTAGTAGTAGATTTTATACTCCGGCTTCCCTTCCGAAAATATTCACCCTTCGCCACTGGTCCATAGATATTATATTATATTATATAGAAACTCGATGCGATTTAACTACATATGCGTGGCCGTGAAATGAACTGAGAGATAAATGAACGAAGATTATAGGTCCGAGAATTGAGGCCCTGTATTATTTGCGAATAACGTGCCATTATATACAGGCGCAGTTAGCACTATCGCACCATAACAATGCGAGATTGATGTGGTGTTAGCAGCTTTTAAACGCACACACGTAACTATTTATTGAAGGAAAATCAACTGAAAAACGTCTTACATGGCAACGATAAAACTGTTCGCCTAAAGACGGGACCCCATAAAGATCGTTTTTCGCGTAACTTTCTGCCGCGCACTGTAAAACTTTGGAACGAACTGTCATCTGCAGTATTTCCGGAATCCGGACCAATACAACCTGCAAACCCTCAAGAAGAGAGCGTACTGCAGCTCTTCTCATGTTGCGAGTGTCCATGGGCGACGGAAGTTGCTTTTCATCAGGTGAACCGTTTGCTCGTTGGCCCCCTTATATTATTTAAAAAAATCGGCCAAGTGCGAGTAGGGTTCCGTACTGTTATTGAGCGAAAGTTGGCAATTTTTTTTGTTTTTGTATGGTAGCCCCCTTTAAATATTTATTTTATTTTCATTATTAATTATTAAATTACAAATATAATTAAAATTTTGTGAGTATTTCAAGTGCCTGCTTGCTCGATCAAAAAAGGCCAAAAAAAAATCATGTTGTTGTATGGGAGCCCCCCTTAAATATTAACTTTATTTTGTTTTTAGTATTTGTTGTTACAGCGGAAACAGAAATACACAATCTGTGAAAATTTCAGAAGTCTAGCTATAGCGATTCTTGAGTTACATCCTGGAGACAGACGGACAGACATCGAAGACTCAGTAAATAGGGTCCCGTTTCTACCCTTTTAGTACGGAACCCTAGAAAGATCCCCATAAACGCGGAAAACGATTGAATCCGGTGAAACTGACGATTTGTGCATTCCTATCGGCTATCTGCGTGCCCAAGTTCGGTCAGTTTGGCCTGCGATAACTTTGACCCTATTCAATCGGCCTGTCGATGGGGGCCTTAAATCTTATAATGCGCAACCAAAATAACTAAATTATGTTTATTTTTTGTTATAGGTAAGAACTACCATCATACATCAGTTAGCAGTAAGCTAGAAGATGACAAAAGGTGCATTAGATCTAAACGCGGTACAAGTGTTGGACTTTAAGGCAAGGATGTTCCTAAAATTAGCAGGTCGATGTCTGTCAGTACGAATATCGACGTAAAGGACATTAAAATAACATTCATATCAGCGCGCCTTGTACAGTGGCGGTTACGACGCTCGCCGCGTTCTTGATAGGGCGAAATAGGAGAAAATTATACATTTAATTTAATTTTTTTAATGACCGAATCATTTATTAAAAAAATATTCGGTTATTTTGTTAGAACTATAAAAAAGCTATCCTTTTTGTAAAAAAAATCATATCATTGTCATGTTCGAATTTGAAGTGTATTTTTATGGTGATATTCAAAATTTTTTTACAGAATTACCATGCCATATTTCAATATTCTGTTCGGTTGTTTTATTACTTTGTTCCTTTTTGAGTCTACATCAATTTTGGTGTAAGAGAATGGAAGCTTAAAAGTCAGTCTTTTCGAACTGGCCTCTCATAATATATACATACTTATATTATAAATATGAAAGTGTGTCTGTCTGTCTGTCCGATTTTGCTGAAATTTGGTATGAACATACTTTGAGCCCCTACCTACCTACGCATAACATGAATATTTTGTGGCAACGGAGTTGCAGACTTCATCTAGTTATGTCTAAGCCTGGGACTGTATAATCCAGGATCCTAAAAGCCGGAGAAAATTCTGATCTCTGTTCCTCGATTCTATTTTAATCCAAGGTTTCGATTTAGTAAATTAAACCTGACAATTTTAGAGCATTTTGATTACTTTCAAACTCCAAAAATCTGTTGTTTGACGTTTTCTTGACCTGTATTAATATAAAAATAAAAACTACAAAAATAAAAAATTTTGTAGTTTTTAGGGTTCCGTAGGCAAATGGCAAAAAACGGAACCCTTATAGATTCGTCATGTCTGTCTGTCTGTCCGTCCGCATGTTACAGCCACTTTTCTCCGAAACTATAAGAGCTATACTATTGAAACTTGGTAAGTAGATGTAGTCTGTGAACCGCATTAAGATTTTGATACGAAAATGGAAAAATTAATAAAAATTTTAGGGGTCCCCATAGGTGCCTACAACTGAAACAAAAAAAAAAAATCTAACCTATGCGTATCTATGGATAGGTCTACAAAAATCATGCTGAGGTTTCTAATATCATTTTTTTCTAACCTGAATAGTTTGCGAGAGAGACTCTTCCAAAGTGGTAAAATGTGTGTGTCCCTCCCCCCCCCCCCCTCTAACTTCTAAAGTAGGGGCATGATAAGTCTAAGAAAAATTGTTATATATGATGTACTTTACTATAAAAACTACCAACGAAAATTGGTTTGAACGAGATCTAGCAAGTAGTTTTTTTATACGTCATAAATGGTAAACCTTAATTTAACTTTCATTAACTCAACTGAAATATAAAAATAAATCAAAAACCTTTAAATTTCATAAAAATAAACCTTATTGCTGCTGCGGAACCCTTCATGGGCGAGTCCAACTCGCACTTGGCCGATTTTTTTAAGACAGCATCGAAACTTTATCGAAGCTGTAGCTGACATAAAATAGCAAAATCGTAGAAAAATCTTAAGATGTCTGAGAGGGTTACGAAACAGGCCTTGTACCATGAAACTGTTTTGAGACTCAAACAATCGGACGAGAATGCCGCGTCCTACTCTAACAAACGTGAAATGACGTTGTTAGAGCAGGACGCGGCATTCTCATCCGATTGTTTGAGTCTCAAAACTGTTTCGTGGTACAGCCCCTGGCTCTCTACAGGCTTAATCGCCATCGTGCAACAATATAGCCTATGTCACATACACATAGACTACGTGACGAGATGTACGCGGGAGATACACTGATTGTAGGCTTGTTAGGGTTCTGTACAGATGTTAGATGTATGATATTGTCTTAATTGGTTACATTTATGCTCTACTAGACTAGACTAGATGATGCCCACAAGTCCGTTCCGCCAAAATTCGGTTATCGCGCGGGGACCGTACATTTTTCCGGGATAAAAACTACCCTATGTTCTTCCCCGCAACTCAAAGTATCTCCATGCCAAACTTCAGAAAAATCGGTTTAGCGGTTCCAGCGTGAAGAGGTAACAGACAGATAGACAGACTTTCGCATTTATAATATTCATGGATAATGGATAATGCTCATATGATCTATGTCGTGAAGAATTAGGCACTAAATGTTGCCTAAAATTCGGTTTATCACACGGAATCGTACATTTTGCCGGGATAAAAGCGATTTTATGAAAAAAGGATTCTTGGGAATATAGTTTCACCAAATATCATCAAAATCAGTTCTGCAATTTATGTGTGAAGAGGCAACAGACAGGTATTTTGTCATTATCAAAATTAGTATCTCTTTCTTTGCCAGAAAAGCTATAGCAGCCTGGTAACAGACAGACTGACAGACGTACAGGCTGTCACGTAATCAGCCGGCTCTTAAGGCGGGCTGAAACCCCATTTTATTATTTCTTGATACCCGATTTACCTAGTTCCAATATAATAACGAAATGTAAAAAAATATGAGATATAGAGCACAATATTTAAATGGGTTTAAATCAAAAACATTTTAATAAAAATAATACTTTCGCTGTAATTAATTTACAAACTCACCTCTTTGTCATCGAAATATAAGTATTAACAATAATAACTTACATTTTATTTTAATAAATTGTTAATGAATCTATTTTAAAAGGGTCTGAACCGAACAATTTTTTTTCTTAATATTTATTTAGAAAGATATTTAAAAACACATGAAAAATATAGAAGATCCGCCCCTAGAAACTACAATTTTATGCTAAGCTAAAATGAATCTTATTGCGATGCATATACGCTTGGTCTTTGGTTGTGTGCAAGGTTATCGTTTGGAATTGAGATAAGTCCTCGCCTTAAAAAATAATCTTGCTCAACACAACAACAGACTAGCTAAACGCGCGCGACGTACTCAATCTTTTGCTACTTCAGTCATCCAAAATCACGCTAATGCCTGTCTACTGTATTTAATAGGGACGATGACAAGGTCGAAGATTAGCAGATGTTTTAAATAAAATAAAGATGTAACGTTAAAAAATAAGCACTTGTAAAATTTCAGCTTTATAACCTATGTATTTTTTTTTGTTATACACCTTCAAAGTTGGATAGTAGTAAATTTTTTTTTAAATAAATTTCTTAATAAATTTTTTTATAATAGTTTTTTAATAAAAGTTTATGTATACCATTCGATAACTTGTGTAATTTTAAGCAACTTTTGTTATGAAACCACTTTTATAAACGCAATAAGTAAAATAGCTATTGAACAAAGTTCTCTTGGGATGCGTACAAGCTACTCTACGGTGACGTCATAATCGAGTAGCAGTTTGTATGGAGCATTTCGGGCAGGTCTATTTTATGAAATTTTTGAATTGTTCTATATTGGAAAGTTTTTTAGCTAACAGTAATTCTTTCACCGATGTTTCTATTTTGGAAAGGTGCTTTAATTACCACCAAGAAAAAAAAATAGTCATCATGCCTATTACATTCTGGTCTTTAGGGTAAGGATCCCTAAAATGTTAGTTTATAAGAATTTCCCGGTCAGGCTCGCCGGTCGCCGGTCGGTCGTAATGAAATTGTGTCTGATCGGATTACGATCGTACGATCCAATCTTTATAATATCCACGTAAGCCACTTAGGAAACGGGGAGAGATTAGTTATTTTTGCAATCTTATGAGGATGCATTTAAGAGATTAATGGAAAAAGAATAAGATACGCAACGCTAAAGAAGCTGGAAAGAAGCCGTAAAGCCATATTGCTTCGGTAGTTGCGTTGTTGGAATAACGCTTTTCAAATAATATCTTTGAAATTAAACTGGCCTAACATAGGCGACTTGTTCGTGCGACGTGATTCTGTACTATTCTACACTACTTCGGTGCATTGCGTTGTTGGATCAGAATATAACGAATTATATGCCACATAGCTGCGTTGTATGTAGCATTATATGCACAAAGACGCAACGCATCATTCACACTTCCAGTTCTCATGTCGTTTTGATATCACACCGCGTCTGATGACGCAAACTTTTGTAAAACGTTTGAGTAGCGCCGTTGCAGCGTCGCAACTAGCGACGCAACGAAGCCTGTGTGGACGCGATGTGATGTGGCTTCACTTCTATAACGTATACCACTACCGTCCGACGAAGCAATGCATCAGTGTGACATGTCATTGTGTATGTAAAACGTCGCGTCGGAGCAAAAGCACTGCGGCGACGCATTGTGTATGTTAAACGTCGTGTCGGAGAATAAACGCTGCGGCGATACAACGCAACGGCGTAAAGTTTCATCGTTCTTATTGTATTAGAAATACGCAATTACTGTACCATACAACGAATAACAAAACCAGGGCGACTCATCTGCGATTAACTTTCTAAAAAAATGTTTTTCACTTTCTATCAGTAGTACGGGATGATGCAATAGTAGTATATATGTAGAACCGTTAGTGACGGACAGACAACTAACGGTGTTTTATTCTAGCCATTTCTAGCGTTCGACTTAGTATACTATTCTGTGTTTTCGATTGTGTCTTGTTTCTCTAAACTTAAAGTGAAAATTATTTATGATATATATTCTACATAATATTATCTATGAGCGGGAGTTGGATGGAAGTTGCCATGGTGACTAACTTGTTACTTCACTTCAATAAGTATTCTGTACAAATAAAGAACTACGATTTACAATGGCCTTTTAAATACATAACAATTTATGTGTCAACTTTTTTGTACCCAGTGATTAGTCACTTATTTGGCATAAAAATACTAAAAATATCGTGCATATTTCCAGTTTTCCCGCCAAAATTTTGCCCATATTGGCTACATACAGTCTGTCAAGAAAGAGTAGACGCAGTACAACATTTTATAAAAGTAAATACGCTCAAAATGTGTTTTTTTTCTCTTTGTATTTCCACAGAGAACGCTTATACACTTTAAATATTATCACCTTGCACATTTTTATCTCGATTTAATAAGGTTTTCATATTTTTATGTGATTTTAAAATTGTGTACCTACAGCGTCTACTTTTTTTTGACAAACTAAAGTAGGTATATCTTTCAAAAAGGTTACGATTACGCAGCTATCAAATGATAATGGCTTATTGCTTGTCACACTGATGTGCAAAAATAAACACAATTTCATGATTCCAAGAATGCATTGTATTTGAGAAAAGTGCACACTGCGCCACTGCCTGTCATAGTTTCGACAGTAGGTCAAAACTTGCGTCGCTATTTGACTCATATTGTTCCTAGCACGTACAACTTTGTTAATGTATCTTCTATGGAAGTGACAGTTAAAACATAGACATTGAAAATTCTCTCGAAACATAGAGAAGTGAGTTCTCATTATCATTTCAGACTAAGTGTTAACTTAGTCTGAAATGATGGTGAGAACTCTCTGGAATTAGCGTGCGGGTTCCAACTTCCAATCCTACCGAGCAATCCATCCACACTAGTAAAATATACAAATGCAAAAGTATGTCTGTTTGTAATGTCTTCACCATTAAACCACTAAACCGATTATGACGAAATCTGGTATGGAGATACTTTGAATTCCGTAAATATGTAGGTACGGTTCTTGTACTTACTAAGCAGTTCTGTGCAACAAAGTTGAAGGCAATTCGTGGTAAAATTAAGCAAAAATGGTGCTCAAAATAGTATTTTAAAAAGATAAAACCGACTTAAAAATTTTACGTAATTAAGAATTAAAATTCCCTATCTCAATAACTACTGAACCAATTTTGATAAAACTTGCAGTATTCTCTAAGTTGAACAATACCTAGTACAACAAAAAAAGAATCACTTAAATCGGACTTGTAGTTCCGGAGATATGCGAACACAAACATAAAAACAAACATACATACATACATACACTTTTGAAATTTGGCACATTTGTTCAGACGCTTATACTTATGGACTAACATATTCGAAAACTGGGCATTTCTGGAAATATTACATACATACGCGTCGAATTGACCTCCTTTTTTTGAAGTCGGTTAAAAAAATAAGTTACTAATTTTAAAATGTACGATCCTGTGGGGCTTGATTCACAGATTGTATATCGCGGAACAACATAGTAACCCGTTCGCGGCGTAGGTGAGAGTTCATCGACCGCGCCTAGATGGCTCGCGGATTTTATTGTACGTGTCACATCACCGCCAATATGTGTATACACGACTATAGGTCTACCAGAATCTGATGGCAAATTTTGACAGCAGATTTTCAAAAAATATCCTTGATCATTGGATAAATTTATATATTTGCATGTTTTACACACAGAATCAGCCGCTATAATGGGAAAAAAGGATCAAAATGTTTTATTCAACTACCCCGGTATCGCTAGAGTCAATTTACTTTCTCACTTTTTGGCATCAGATTCTGGTAGACCTATATTTATTCATATCCATACTAATATTATAAATATGAAAGTGTGTCTGTCTGTATGTCTGTCTGTTACCTTTTGACGCCCAAACCGCTGTACCGATTTTACTGTTTGGTATGGAGATACTTTTTATCCCGGAAAAATGTAGCGTTCCAAAGGGATAGACGAACTTTGGCGCACAGAGTTGCGGGCGTCATCTAGTAGAAATTGTATTACCGCCGTTATTTAATAATATTAGACGTTGAACGCTAATTCATAGCTAATCTTTCGCGCTAAAACTCATACACACACTCATACACATTTCATCAAAATCGGCTCAGCAGTTTGAGCGTAAACTAGTATGGATGTGGAATCCTTAGTTCCATATTATAAATGATTAAATGCCTGGTGTGAATATAAGCGGTTAAACTTTGTGTATATTGATATGGAATGCTAAAGACCGCTTTTCACGTTTGACTATGATGGATAACCAATAACCATGATGATCACTAGAGTGTGAAGAGAGGCAACGTGGATAGGTCGTATAAGAAGAAATGTCATTTCATGAATAGACTAGATGACGCCCGCAACAGACGCGAGAATCGTACATTTTTCCAGTGTCCTTTCCCAGGACTCAAATTATCTCCATACCAAATTTCAGCAAAATCGGTTCAGCGGCTTGGGCGTGAAGAAGTAACAGATAGACAGACACACTTTTGCATTTACAATATTAGTATGGACTATGGATGATAGTGATCTACTTAAATTTCGTCCCACCTCTTCTGATTAATTTCTTTGCGGGTCCCAAGCCAGATGTATCTCGTCCCTTGGACTTAAATCAAATGGTTTTCGTGGTCGATTACCGCTGTTGATCTTGACCACACAAGAGTTGGAATGTGTTGTAGACTGAAAGACTTAAAAGAAAATGTCAAAAATCGCGACAACCGGCGTCTGACATGGTCCATGGAACAGATATAACGGTGACACAAAACGAGTATGGAGCTCCCACGCTCACAAAGGTTCAAAATTTTAACACTTTTTGCGTGTGAACTCGCCTCAATGGAGCTAAGTTGGGTTCGATGTTGATGCCGGTGAAAATGGGGTGTGGTGCCACTCTTAGTGACTTTTGATCCGCTTAGCTGTTCTGAGAGCGGTAATATGTTTGCTTGAATAGCTCTTAAAAGATAGCTTACTTCGTTAGTCTTGGTAGAAATTGTCCCTAAAAAGATTTAAATCAGAGCCGTGTGTTTCCTATTAATCCATTCCTATCAGCTTTTCTTACTTCTTGTTTTACAATTTTCATTTTGAAAATCGTCATTAATTAGATCTCTACTCATTATACACAACATCTAAAGGGTACATACAGCCTTTGCCATATACATAAATATCGAATTAACAATGTAATTAGGTATACCAACGGAAATTATAAATCGCTCCATGTATTATTAATTTTTGTGCTAGAGGACAGAGGTATACATTTCAGTTCGAAATTTAATAACTACATAGTCTGGAAATGGACATTGCGAAATTTATGCGAATGTCCTTCCTGTAATTAATTTCACACAGCCGCAATTATTACACGACACGAAAACAAAAACATTTTTATATTTATAAATAACACGAAAAACTAATAAACCAAAAAATTTCAACGCAAAAACCGCCTGAAATTTTGCGTTTTGGATAAACAAAGTAATAAAAACTTTTCTCTGAAATTTATTTTGTTTTTCGCATTGGCGCGTTGTGCATTAATTAATGGCGACGTGAATTATGGGTATTTTTTTACTTTTTCCACTGCAATTTAGTAATTGCTATAATATTTTAGCAGCTCGCTCGTCATCATTTAAACGGATTAATATGTACGAATATTTGCCCAATTCACTTTTAATCCAACGTGGACAGCGTCGATGCAGCCTGGACTCTATTAAGAAGCATAATACTTCACACGTCACACGATTCACAATAGTTTTGACTGATTAGAACGCGTTTAATACGTTTTTATTGCACGGAGACTGCATCGAAATTATATTACATCGAAGCTATAATATGTTGGATCAAAATATCAGTATCAGGATAATGTCATGCATAATGATTTACAATTATTTAGAGAATTCAAAGTCATTATGAACGCAGCATGACATTACAGACCTACAAAATGCAGTCAAATATCGACTTCCCCGGTTGTGAACCCCAAAATCGTTGGACTTTTTAATCGTTGAGCCAGATGGTCAAAAATTTATTCGTCGTTCGTTACCTCATCTTGTCTATGAGAACTAGTTTCCGCGATAAAAGGTGAAAATTAACACTTGTAAATTTATTCATACTGTATTAATGTGTAGTAATTTGTCATCCGATATTGCCAGGAATAACGAGCACAATTTAGTTACGTTTTGGTAGTTCCACTTCGTTTTAACAATGTCCAGTAATTATGTTGTAAGTGCCCATTAAAAATGTGTTGTATATTTTATTGTATTAACTATATTATCTTTCATACGGAACAGAAGCTTCATATAGATGTTGATATTAAACGTTTACGAATTTACCTCACAATGATTAAATCCGAAATAGTAGTTCTAGTCCCTAATTCGAGGTTGCGAGCTACTTTGTTAGTACTTAGTAATAAGCAGAATGGAGATTCTTCTGAGATGGACGTGCAGACCTTGAATTATAATGGATAAGTACAGACGATATTCGTCTTTGAATGCCTATGATCGTCGATGTTTATACTGCAGACTACTGGATTTGGACCATGCACTTAGGCAAAGAGCGATTCCTATGCTTAATATACGCAGAGCAAATCTGCCTACACTCAGGCCACACCCTTAGGTAAAGAGCGATAAGAGCGATTTATATGCCTAATACACTTAAAGCAAATACGCCTACACTTCGACCATACACTTAGGTAAAGAGAGCGATTTCTATGCGTGACGCGTGTTCGCTTTCACAGTGTTATACCCTGGATATCCAAATCAGGACTTAACAGTAATCCCCCCCCCCCCCCCCCCCCTCCTGCTGTCATTTAGACGAGGAGTTATAGGTAGAATAGTAGCATGGACAGTATTGCTAGAGAAATCCACGTAAATCTTTGACAATCTATTTTTACCTAAACTATAATATCACAAATGCAAAAGTGTGTATGTCTGTCTTTTTTAATTTTTAATTGGATGAAATATTATACCTTTTTGAGTTCCTAAAAAAGGTAATATGATAGATTTTATCAACTTTTATTTTGACAGAGGGTTAAAAAAACTAAAAGTTATTTATTACCTAGAGCTTATTAAGCTTTAGTAAATAAATACACTATTGTAATTAGGGTACTTATGGCTATTACCACAAGTCTATTACCCTATTAGTTGTAATGGCCATAATCGCTCAATAAATATTGCTCATAATCACTTAATTAAGGTCAAATCCGAACTCCTTGAAAAAAAGATTCACCATATTATAGGAGTTTTTAATAGACGTCGTTAGTCTATAGATGATAGTCCTGCGGAATAAGCCTTGATCGATAAAGTTCGTTCTGTCTACCGTTTCGCATTACTTCGATTGTTGTTATTAATGAGAATGTATGTGAGAAGAATGAAGATAGAGAACATAGATTAGACAACGTCATAATATTCTTAATTGAAAACATAACATATTCCTTCTATTTCTATGAGAACATACACATGGAAAGGCGGTGATAAAAGAGACAGAAATCTGTTTGTTTAAATCTAAAATCTGTCAGTATTTCTTTCGCAATAGACAGTTTAGTTTAAACTTTAAACTAATTTTGTAGCTTATTATATTAAACGAATAAATATTTTCATGCCATGGTCGTGCACCTTAGTTAATCATCATGCTCATCTTAAGTATTTTCTCCATACCAAGCTTGAGAGTTAAGTAATATTAAGTTAATCATAGACTAATCTTGTAGCTTATTGGGAATTAACACATTTCAGTGAGTTACCATCCCTATTGTCTTGGGATATCATTAGACATTAATATGTTAATAGTTGAGTTATAGTCGGGACGTGACTAATGTATTCCCTGTACAAGACTATATATTTTATATGTTATATATCGCAATATATTGACGGGGACCGAAGTGTTTGTGTATGTATTACTGGTTCTCCGTGTAAATACAGTTGGTACCCAAAGGCTATGCAGAATGTAAAAAAACATAGTGATAATACTTTAGGGTGTGTATCATACATAGAGTTCGCTTCCCTTACATAGAGTTCGCTGTGAAAGTAGCAGCGCTGAAAGAGTAATTTCTTTTTACTTTTGTATGGACAAAGTCATGATGCTGGGGCGCCCGCCCATACAAATCACAAAAAAAAGTTTGCTCTTTCAGCGCTGCTACTTTCACACTGAACTCTATACCTATACACAACCTAAATTATTATCACTTCGTTTTGTTACACCCTGTATAATATACGGGATTAAATGGAGTTTATGACTTATATTTTGTTGATATAGAATCTAGATCCTAGGATTTTGAAATAAGAATTTCTAACACACTAAGCAAAATGTCACTATATTCACACACGGGTGACGAGTCACGAATCTTCATATTAAAATAAGTCGAAAGTATAATGTTAAGTTTGCTGGTTGAGACCATAACTACCTACAATCTTTATAATTTTAATTTTCATCTAAGCATTATGTATATAATGGATTATGGACCCTGCTGTATAGATTTCTCTTCTTTTATTTAAAGTAGCCTACGGCCATCGTATACCAGCAGTTTTCGCAAAGTAGCCTCCAGCCAAATAGTAGCCTATAGTCACAGAATACATATCAGTACAAGTACTATAGTGCGATATGGCGGGGTCATCGGCCGCCGCGAACAATGTCGTAATTGTTTACTCGGCCCGTTACGCGCACGCGACTGAGTTGCGCCCGCGCAGCGCGCACCGCGAAACCCGAAATTCATCATCAATCAGCATGTAATATTGTGGTAAATTTCTATGGTTTTTGTCTGGGAGAGCGATGCTTCGGATTGGCTGTCATTCATCATCATCATGGCAATATCGAGTATTTAGCCAAATTCGAGTAGCCTTATAATGGGAGAGACGTGCAAAGGATCGGGTATTTGGACGATGAAGTCGATAATTTCGACAGCAAAGTTAGAAATCGAAAATGTATGAGGGGAATTGACATTTAAGGCATCGCAAGCACCTTCTCGTCAACCAAGCAGCTCGTCTCCACGAATTGTTATATTCTAGCTTCGTTATCGAAATTATCGAATGCAAGTTGACTATGTACTCTGATTTCTTCTGATTTGCTCCACGCAATTTGAGCCTTGCTCAATTTAGAAAATCTATACTAATATTATAATATGTCTCGATCTGTTTGTAACCTTGAAGAGCTTTTTTGCTTGAAGATTATTTTTAGTAATTGTTTGAAGTTTTAATTTGTCTTGAGCCTTGACCGATCGCAATAAAATATATTTTCATACAAAGTAATTATTTTATTTTTTATTCAAATCTACAACTTTTTTGCTGGCCCTACGGACTTAAACCCGACAGTCATAAAAAATAATTACTTGGGACCAATCGCTAGATGAAAAAATGTTAAAAATTCATATCTAATCATTGGACCCATTGGGTCAAATATTTTTGGGTCCAATAGCTTAATTAAGTAAATAAGTACTCGAGTAAGAGTAATGTAAAGTCTACCACTATAAAATTATTGATAGTATAAAAATGAGTATACCCAGACATGAATAAATTAAACACAACTAATTTATTTCAACACTAATTGGGATTCATTCAGTTCCGATTCACGACGGCCATATTTTAAATGGTCATCGACTTAAAATATTTTATATGTTAATATGAATTGATATTATATTGTATAGTTAACATAAATTATGTAGGTGAATAAATTGATATGTTGAAGAAATGAATCAATTTAAAATGGGTTTTTAAACTGAAAAAAATAAAATAAAAAACATAATTTCTTATACCTCATGAAGTATACATTAATGTAGATATTATATTTTTGGAGATGTAAAGGTACATAATATGTATTACACCAGTCAAGTTAGACATTTGAGATGAGAAGCATTGGTCAAGTGAAAATAAGGGTCCTAGAAAAAATTAAAATGGCTGCCATTTTAAAACCAGAAAAGAGAGAGAAAAAAAAGACCCAATTCGTAGAAATTATGATTTTACAAAATTTTTGTAAGACGTATAGTTTCTGAAGTATTGCGAAAATAGTGTTATCACCTCTTTTTCCAAGATGGCGGCCGGGGGACAAGAGTGGCGACCCCACAAATTGAGGTTAAGCTTCTATTGACCCCCCTACATGTCCCAAAAATAAAATTGCGTCCTCTAATAAATGCAATATTCGGTCCTTAAATTGTAACATTTCAATGGACTATTACCGTTTGGCCGAAAATCGTGAAAAACTAATTTTTTGGACCTTTAACCTTGAATGAAAAATTTAGCACACATGAGAATTATGGGGATTGGGGAACTTTCAAATTTTATTCGTAATCACATTCTTAACAATATTACCGATTTTCAGCTTGGTGCGAATTTATGCAAGGTTACAGGGGTATTTTGGTCTAACTTGACTGTTTGTTACTTGTGTAATTATTATCTCTTAAAAATGGATGGAAACTTTGATCAGAAAATTTCATGCAAAATAAGATTACCGAGTAATCTAGTAATTATGTCAATTTTGTAATTATGCCAATTTCGGGCGAATTACAAACCAAATTGTTTCAGTAATTGACTCGGTGGGAAATCGAATAGATAATACCTTACGTATAGAGCTAGCCATTACAAGATATTGCCTACTACTACTTCATTGCTTTTTCGTTTATCTCACGGGAACTGTACATTTTTTATGAAAACAGTCTATTTTATTTGCTTTTCCGGGACTCAAAGTACATTTGTAGTGTAAAAAGTTATAGAAAAACAAACACTCTTAAATAATGCTGAATACAGAAAGTAACAAACCAAGGTATAATAGCGGTTACAAGTTCTATTTATTTTAAGAAAGCGATCGTAAACGTAAATCGTGATAACTAACATTAAAACTCATAATCAGTACAAATAATTTCGAGAATAAACGATCTAGATAAAGCTTAAAGTTGAAATGAAATAGTTTTTCCGAAAGGAAAATATAACGCAAGTATTATCAAAACAGGACCTTATGCCGACGACATAGAGACTAATATAACTCCGAGGTATAATAAAGTATTTAAATACCGCGTGCATGCAAAAAATAACATCGGCCGAGCATGCACGGACTGCATTTTGCGTGACACGTACAAAAACCAGAAAAGCCGTGTGAAGCGAGGTTTTTGCTACTGAATAGCTTTAAAATTCTTAACTTCTTATCTTCTTTTTTAACCAGGCCATTTAGCCAAGACTTTTTCGTTATCGCTTCGTTATAGAATCGCCGGTCGAAATGTATGGAATTGACATAAGCGTCCGTTAATATGACGTTGACGTTCGGCTCGTCTTATGTCAATTCCAAACATTTTGATCGGCGATTCTATAACGAAACGATAAAGAAAAGATCTTGGCTCACCCCCCAGATCTGCCTATTTAACCAGATTCGCGGAAGCTTCTGGCTGCGGGCCCTAGAATAAGAATATTTTGATGGATGATGGGAAGAAGTTTCGTACACTTATTTAATAACAAGCAATGTTTAAGCATGAACCAAGTTTAAACTTTAAACACTAGTTATATCAAAATAAGCACTTTTTTAACATTTAATTGACTTCCAAAAAAAGGGGAAGTTTAGTAGTTTTTAAGTTCTTCCTCGTGTTAACAGTCTTATATGCAATGTATTAAATTATGATTATTATTTTTTTCAGGTAAGAATTTATCCATCATAAATAAACTAGCAGTAAGTAAGCAGTTAAGATTTTGCGGTTAATTTGAATTACTTAAACCTAACACAGAATTAGAAATAACCTATTCAAGTAACAAGTTTACCTTAGAAATATACCGTACCAAACTAAAAAAAAAAAACAATAAAAATCGGCCAAGTGCGAGTTGGACTCGCGCACGTAGGGTTCCGTACCATTATAGAGCAAAAATAAGTAAAAAATGTGTTTTTTGTATGGGAGCCCCCCTTAATTATTTATTTTATTTAAATTATTTTTATTAATTATAAAATTATAAATACAACTGAGTATTTTGTGAACATTTCAAGTGCCTACCTATTGCCATTATTGATATCGAGCAAAAAAATAGCAAAAAAAATCACGTTTGTTGTATGGGAGCCCCCCTTAAATATTTAATTTATTTTATTTTTAGTATTTGTTGCTATAGCGGCAACAGATACACACAATCTGTGAAAATTTCAGAAGTCTAGCTATAATAGCGGTTCTTGAGATACAGCCTGGTGACAGACAGACGGACAGACAGATATCGAAGTCTTAGTAATAGGGTCCCGTTTTTACCCTTTGGGTACGGAACCCTAAAAAGCTAAGTTTATCGAGTTAACTTATTACGTATGGTCAGGGAGCCCTAGAACAATTTTTTTTTTATTACTAACAATCTAATTTTATGTGAGTAGCTTCATTTTGATAAGACAAACAACTTTTTTATCTGCGAAAAATCTTGAAAGTGGTAGCTAACAGAGATAGAAAGGATTTCATACTTTGATTTGATGGTCCTTAAATATGGATTGTTCTATTTGTAGGACAATGTTACTCTTAAATTATATAACTATTAACCTACCAACATACAAAAAATCAGCTGGTTAAGGTTTCGTTTTAGGGTTCTGTAATCAACAAAACTTGATTGACTACGGTACCCTAAAACGATGAAAAGATTGTTTGTATTATCAAAATGAAGCTACTCACAAAAAATTAGCTTGTTATTAATCAAAAATAAATTTGTTCTAGGGCTCCCTGACTAGTATTAAAATTCTAGACTTCGTAGTTCGTATGCATATGCATTATATAGTATATTATGTAATTGCATGTATGTTTGGGTGGCGTCACGCGTCATGGCGTGCTGCCCGCTATGATAATTATTGTACTATCACTAATATTTGATCGGCGCTTGTTAACGTTAGTGTGGCCCCTCTGTCAACATTACTGACTGGAGTAGACCGGGGATTCCTAGAATGGGTTCCGTAATACTTGGTATTAGGTTCTAACTTTAGGCTGTCAAGGTATATAAGGTTTTGTAAAACTCAAAACAAAAGATATTTGTTTGAGGTTTTATTAAAAAGTTTATTTCATTTTTCATGAACGTCAATGCTGAATACAGCAGCAAATAAAATTACTAAATAGTTAAATAGTATGAAATTAAATACATCTCAATAGGAATGGCAAAACTTTTAGAATTTATATGCGAATCTGATTATGAACTATATCTAAAACCGAATTATTTACCGCATCGTTTTTGATCATTTAATTTCCATAGTCAGAAATTATGTTAATTTTTGAAAGTCAAAGTAAAAAGGAGTATAGTGTACCCAGTATTTTATATCGCCAACATCAACGATATCAAAGCCAACATAATATTACCGACATAATATCGGAGAAGGTTGCGATAACTACACCCGCCCAGCGCGGGTTTCGGCTTTGATGAATGGGTGTCCTGCAAATAATTGTCACGTAGGGTTCCCGGGGGTTTGGAGAGGGGAGGGTCAGGGGGGAGCAGTGACGTCATTGTCAGCTGTTTGATGGTGGAAGAGATGGGTGTTTTGGAGGTGTTTTTGTATGCGATATGAGAAAAAGCTACTTATTTTCCGTACTATATTCATTATATAGTACGGAAAATAAGTAGCTTTTTCTCTGGCAATAACTTTCCGACTTATAAAAACAAAGTAGCTGTTAGCTGTCAACTAATGAACATAATAAATACCTGTAAAGCCTTAATATTTTGGGTTTAGCGAAGCATAAGTGCCATATTGCCGTAATATATTATGTCAAATGAAGATCTTGATATTCACTTGTCGTTTCACTAAACAAAATATTCAAGTACCAATTACGTTATCGCTAAAATCTTTAATAGGGCAATTAGAATTATTCGTTAGTAATTAAACACATAATACACTTAAATAACTATAAAACGACCATTAAGTTAGATAAAATAGTGTTTTATGGCCCAGAAATAGGTTACTTTCTTTGATAATTAAATTTCTTTCCATTCTTACTTCTTTTTGGGTGGTCCAAACTTCAATTTTCGTATTAAAAAATACAAAAAATGAAGTTATACAGCTTGTTACATACGAAGTATAAAGTTATATCGTAGTGAAACTACCTATTTGGCCCAGCTACTCATACACTCTTTCAGCGTTGCTACTTTCACAGAACCCTATCACAGACCTCATAAAAGGGACACATACATACCCTAAACTCCCTAAGGTATCGTCAGTTTGTTTTGTTTCAACGTGTATAAAAGTATAAGATTTTCTTCTTTAGTATGACTGGCATAAGATACATAAATGCCAAAGGCAACCTTAGACTTAGGTACAGAAACACAAACTTCTTATTTTGGGAACACGAAGGTAGAGACTTTCTTTAGAGACGTAAAGGCCTTTTCTTTGAATGTTTTCGTCAAAGGTGCGAGTTACAGCTGTAAGGTCCTAATTACTGCTAACGAGTTCTGTTTAATTACTCCAGCACCCTGTATAATGTACAGGATGTAGAATATATACTTAATATTATAAAGCGGAAGAGTTTGTTAGTTAGTTTGTTTGTTTGTTTGTTTGAACGCGCTAATCTCAGGAACTGCTGATCCGATTTGAAAAATTCTTTCAGTGTTAGTTTATCGAGGAAGGCTATAGGCTATATTTTATCACGCTAAGACTAATAGGAGCGAAAAAATAGAGGAAAATGTGGAAAAAACGGGGGGAAATTATTTGAAAGGGCTTATTTGAATGCGCCAATCCAGGAACTACTGGTCAGATTTGAAAAATTCTTTCAGTGTTAGATAGCACATTTATCGAGGAAGGCTATAGGCTATATTTTATCACGCTAAGACTAATAGAAGCGAAGAAATAGAAGAAAATGTGGAAAAAACGGGGGAAATTATTTGAAAGGGCTTATCTCACGAACTACTAGAGCAATTTTTCTGTTATTTGGGTCAGATAAGAAATAGACCACGTGAAGGATCATAGGCTATTTTTTGTAGACTGATTTGTCTGTGAAATATCTAATTTACGCGGGCGAAGCCGCGCGGAACGTCTAGTATGTAATATGGCGGTTATATGGCCGTTTTGTAGCTAAATTAAAAAGCAATGAGTTTTATTGCTAGCGTTTGCTAAATGTTGTCTGTTTTTCTTTTTCCGTACCCAAAGGGTAAAAACGGGACCCTATTATACTAAGACTTCGTTGTCTGTCCGTCTGTTCGTCTGTCGTGTACTTTAATAATTAATAAAATTAAAATAAAATAAATAATTAAGGGGGGTCCCATACAAAAAACACAATTGTTTGCCTACTTTCGCTATATGACGGTACGGAACCCTTCGTGCGCGTGTCCGACTCGCACTTGGCCGATTTTTTTTGTCATGAGGGATCCATATTTTCAGGTATAAAACTATCGCATGTACTTTCTCGGCACTCCTTTGAGTATATATTTTTATCAACTTGCTAATTTTTATAATACATGGTTCAGAAAAAGCGTAAAGATCTAACAGACGGATAAATATGCACAGTCTTGCATTAGTAATGAAATATAGATTTATTTAGCCTTTATGATAATGCATTTAATTATAACAAATAAACCTTTAATATCGTTCGATTTCTCTCCAATTTCCTAAACAAGTTTTGTCTATGCTACAAAGTTTCCATTCAGTGGAAAATGTACCGCGTATCTATGTTACTCTCTATTACTAACTTGTTTTGAACTGTGCGTCGTTTAATCCTTCAGTTAGTTAATCCGGCGTTTGTCCGTATAGATAACCGCGGTACACAAATCCCGGTAAAATTTATCTCGGTTTTAATCTCGGTTAACTGTTTAGATGTTTGCACACGAGTCCGAGTTTGTTGACGAAGTTTGGTAACTAAAGCGCGTATTACACCATACTGTATTCAGGGACCCTAAATTTAGGGCAGTGTAGTTTAGGGAGCACGGCAAATACACCCTTGCAAGGGGCCAGACCTTCTCTAACTATAGGGCCCCGAAAAAGTGTGGTGTGATAAGGGCTTAATGGTTATGTCCGCTACATACATTCTAAAGAAATAAAAAATTTGATGGTTTTCGTTCTTCTAAATTAGATAATATATTAGAAGTTACAAGCCAATAAGCTTAATTAAACGTTCTTATGAAAGAAAAAAATGTATGTATTCCTCTTCCTTCTTAAACCCCGACGAAAAAGAGGCGTGTAAGTTTGATGTGTGATTTCACAAATCAATCGAACGTATATTTGGCTGCCGGTTCCAATCTTCTAGAAGTCTTGAAATCGCATGTGATACTCGTTTTAAACTGTTTAACGTGGTTTACGGAATTCGGAGTGTGCGTGAGTTGTATGGCCGTTCTAAATATAGCCTAACGTAATAAAACGTACGGTTAAACGTGTCCGAGGTCATGGGAAGACAACTGGACGATTACAAAATAAACCGCGATTTCAATCGTGGTACTGTCTTCTTTGAATACAATTTAATTATTTATCTTCTTTTTAGGGTTCCGTAGTCAACAAGGAACCCTTATAGTTTCGGTCTGTGCGTCCGTCTGTCTGTCCGTCTGTCCGGCTGTCCGTCTGTCCGTCTGTCTGTCCGCGGTTTTGCTCAGAGACTATAGGGCCTACAAAGCCGTAATTTGGCATGAAGGCACATCTTAATGATGCCCACAAAATGGTATATAAAATCTTTAAAAAAAAATTTTTTTACAGTAGGTACCCCTCCTACACATCAATGCGGGGGTGATTTTTTTTTTCGCGTCCACCCCACCGTGTGGGGTGTCGTTGGATAGGTTTTTTAAAAATATTACGAGTGTTCAAAGATCATTTTCCGATTTAGGGATCCATTTTTGAAACATGAAGTTTTGAAGTGGAAAAAATCGTTAGAGTCCAGTGTCCTCCCCTTCTACCAGCTAAACGGTTGCTTCTGAAAATGTGAAAAAATTCACGGGAGTAGGAAATATGCTGAATTTAAAAGGAAAACTATCATGGCTAAGAAGACTTCATAAGTTATTGAGTAATAGTCGATCAACTAAAAAAAATGTATTCGAAGAAGTACAAAGGAACTTTTCGTTCAAATTCCTTTGAACGGAACTGAGATGATGTTGTTAGTACTTAGTAGTATAAAACACGTTATAAATGTACCATCGAGGAAATTGATTCCTAGGCAGTTGACAGACCAACGTCATTTGGTCGGATCACGTCAATTCAATGTTAATTGTGATCTGTCGGCTGGGTTTGACGTAACGCGACCAAACTACGTAGGTCCCCCATCTGCCTAGGAATCAAATTCTCTGATAGTACATTCATTGACCAATACAAAAATTTTAAAAACAAGCGATACTACGGAACCCTATATTGCGCGTGGCACGACACGCACTTGGCCGGTTTTATTTCTAATAAAATGTTCGTGTTGTTTTAATCTTTTATCGTGAAGATATATATATATATATATATATATATATATATATATATATATATATATATATATATATATATATATATATATATATATGAAAAAAACAATCAACATTTTCTTTTTAATTCATCAAGTCCCAAGCGGCCACATGCGGCCGCGATAACAATAGATAAGCTATTGTGTCTCGTTTTTCCACGATTGACGGGTTTGTATTAGTGCACTCTTTGAACGTGTTTATGAATGATGCTTACCCAAAGACATTATAATACCTATATGCTTACCTCGGGTTGATGCTTACCACATTTACAAATTTTACAATGTAAAACGGTTATAGGTCAGGGATGGCGAACCTTTTCGTATTAACGTGCCATTAAATATTTTATGATCGTATGCGTATTACTAAATTTTATATGGCGCCATGGCGTGCCATTGGTTCGCCATCTCTGCACCCGTAGCACGGCTACAGTAGAAATACGAAAGTATAGACAAACAGCGGAGATAAACTGAAGGTGCCGTTCCGACTTTTACCGCGGCTAGCCGCGATAGACAAAAGTTCAATTAAAATGCCACTTTATGACATAGACTATAGTCTACGTCATAAAGTAGGATTTTATTTGAATTTTTAGGACTATAGTCTATGCACTGACCTCCAGTATACAAGTACGCGTACTTGTATAATGGAGGTCAGTGAGTCTATGTCATAAAGTGGCATTATATTTGATTTTTTGTCGATCGCGGCTAACTGCGGTAAAGACCGGAACGGCACCTTCAGTTTATCTCCGCTGTTTGTCTATACTTTCGTATTTCTACTGTAGTCGTGCTACGCGTGCTGGTATAGGAGGTATATTTGCAGGTTTCATTCTACGGAAGAATAGACAAAGTGACATACTGACTCAGGGAATCTGCAATTTTGACCCTAAAGTCCCTAACATTTTCGTTATTTGTTTCTTTCGTATTTCTACGGTAATCATACTGAGTATGTAAGTTGCAGTTTGTTATTGGAACTCAAACAGGTCCAATCAAACTTGTGTGACGGATATGAGGGATATAAGATGAACTTTTTATGTAAGACAAGTAACAAAATCACCAGAAGGGGTGCCGAGTTACCGAGTTAAGTGTATCTCGACTAATAAACGAAATCCGGAATGGATTTATGAAAACAACATACACAGATCGACAGCATAATATACCTACGCAAAATGTCGTAACCCTAGTTTTGAGAAAAACTGATTTTTATCCAGTTGAAAACTTTGTATCATAAGAAAAATTGATTTATAGGCGAGCCTACCTAATTTGAACGGGCTATTTCAAAATCAGCTGTGAGCTGACAGCTAGATAGTGGCTAACATTGGCATAACCTGACCAAATAACGTAGGCCCGCAATCAGCCTAAGAATCAGTAACTATCTGAGTTACTGATTCTTAGCTTTTTTTTTTATTTAGCACATACCACACAGACGTAAGACCTAATTAAATTATATTTTATGGTACACGGGATATTTAAACAATAGTTTTATTATACATATTACAATTTACAAATGCTATTCTGTTGGTAAGTCAACAAAAAATAATGGGCCAAGTGCGAGTCCGTTCCGTACCGAACATTTTAGCAAATAGCAAAATTAGGCCAAAAATTGTGTTTTTTGTATGGGAGCTCCTCTTAAATTTTTTATTTTATTTTAATATTAATTATTAAAGTACATATATAATTAAGGACTTTGTGAAAATTTCATGTCTCTACCTGTTACCATTATTGATATCGAGCAAAAAAAGCCAAAAAAATCACGTTTGTTGTAGGAGCCCCCCTTAAATATCAACTTTATTTTATTTTTAGTATTTGTTGTTATAGCGGCAACAGATATACACAATTTGTGAAAATTTCAGAAGTCTAGCTATAGCGGTTCTTGAGATACAGCCTGGAGACAGACAGACGGACAGACAGACATCGAAGTCTCAGTAATAGGGTCCCGTTTTTATCCTTTGGGTACGGAACCCTAAAAATTAATTAATTAAAAGTTTCATAAGCAAAGCAAAAGCATTCTCCAAAATTGGGTTTTCGGCGTTACGTCCTTTTGCGTACTTGCCGTCGAAACACAAAATATAATAAAAGTTTACAGTTATTGTAATGGTCGATATTTTCTTTCCGCCAAAACAGTCGCATGAAAGTGAGCAATTGAAATAAATGTCGCCTTCTCATAATCTCCATCCTAGGGCGCTTTCATACGGACTACGATCTGGGATTTAAAAACGTACCATTGTAGAGAACAATTTTCATGATTGTCTATACTTCGTTTTACTCCATTTTAATTTATATGTAAACTTAAAAAAGCCGATTTAAAAACCGAACAAATTAATGTGTCAGTATTTATTAAGTTCGGGAGTAAGATGTGATATTTAAATGGTGGGATTATAACTGCTCATCAAAGGCCGCGATTGACATGAAATTTAATATTGAATAAGTTATTTGCTAAACACCTTTCTAAATTCCTTTTAATTATTCTAAAGGTACTTGCCTTACGGCCTACGGGTATTTCTGAAGATGTAACGTGACGCAAAGCGATACAAAAATTAAACAGCAGCGTCACTATTTGACACTTCATTTTATGCATCGCCGAGTCACGCTTTGTTGCGTCTCGTGATCTCTCATATTAGCAGGTAATTAGTATGTATTTGGATTAAACGTACATACATAAATTCGTGCATAAATTTAATCGACACGCCCATAAAGAATTACAATTATTCACACAACGCAACTTTCACGCACGCATTTTTCATACGCAATTAAGCGCGTCAAAAACTGTCTTTTCAAAGCGTGTTTCTTGACAGTAGGGGTCAGTTAACATTGCGATGCGGCGATGCGATAGGCAGATAGGCATATTTTTAAATAAGCTATTCAAAACTGAACTTTATTTACTACACAAGATACAGTTTGAATTAATAGATTTGCCGCCCGCAGTGTTGGGCTGAATGTTTCACGTGGCTTAGTTTAAAAAAATTTTAATAACCCATGCGAAGCCTGCGTTGCAATGTGAATTAACCCTTAGAGTGAGAGAGAGAGAGACATAGAAAGAAAGAGAGATAATTGGGACCCCTTTATGATGGTAATGTATTCGGGGACATGTGCAACATCTTAAGTTCACAATTTGTGTGACAAAACGCTCCCGGCTCGGTGTACTCGATTGGGTACGTCCTCATTGAAAAGTTTGAGTTGAAGGATTATGTCGGCATCGGATAAGGTTGCTTTTTGTAATGGAGTATTCAGAATAACTGAACTGTAAATAAACTGCGTTTTGATTGTAGAGAAAGAGCAATAGATGAATAGCAATAGATGAGCATAGACAACATATATTTTGTTTCATTTATCTTTAGGATTAGATAGAAAAAAATAGGATAATTAACTTTAGCCGACTAGTAACTTTTTTTTAAATAAAATAAGGAGGCAAACGAGCAAACGGGTCACCTGATGGAAAGCAACTACCGTCGCCCATGGACACTCGCAACATCAGAAGAGCTGCAGGTGCGTTGCCGGTCTTTTAAGAGGGAATGGAGGGGGTAGGGGATTGGGAAATGGGGAGGAAAAAGGGAGGGGGTAAGGGATTGGGCCTCCGGTAAACTCACTCACTCGGCGAAACACAGCTCAAGCGCTGTTTCACGCCGGTGATATGAGCACGTGGTATTTCTCCGGTCGAGCCGGCCCATTCGTGCCGAAACATGGCTCTCCCACGGTTATTGCTGATTAGGCAGTAGGCGACCATTTTAATAAAATAGTTACTAGTTACTACACGTTATGCGGCATCTTCACGATTGGCCCATGCACCATGATGGACCAATACAGGCGATCACAAACATGCACTCAAACATGTAGTTATATTCATCTGTGATAGCCCATGATCGACGATTGCGCATGCTATAGATAGATTTACAATGTGGCATTCACGGTTGTCCTAATATAGACATTTATAATGCATAAGTTGTAATATTATCTTAATTTTTTGACTTCACAATTTGAATTTTTTCTATGCAATAACAGATGATGCAGCATCATTATTGACTTAGCTATGCTGTAACTGATAACGTCATGCATTTTAAAAATTAATAAGCGTTTTAAAACCGTGTGAAGCGCTCTTACTATCCGCTTGTTATGACACTATTTTCGCCCAGATAACAAACAAACGCACAAACAGACCTTTATCATATTATGTATACAGTATAGCTCGGTAAACAAAACACAATACACTAATCATACTATTTCAACATCGACATAATATTTAATATAAATAATTGATAATAACATCTAGAATAAGTCATTGTATGGTCAGCCACGCACTTAAAACTCCTCGGGTATAGCAGATGTCCTGCTAAAGCATTCTATCAGGTGATAGCTCTTCTGTTTTTCTTCTACAACAAAATCTCTCTCTCTCTCTTTTGTAGACGGTCAAAACACTCAGGACAGGCTGGGAATGTGATGCATATTTGGCTGATAAAAGCATACAGGAATAAGGTCAAAATGGCCCCAAAACAACCCAAAAGTGGGCCTTTCAGGTGACTCCCTTTCTGCCACGATAACCTGTCTGTTTGTATGTAAATATGGTGAAACCAAGTCCCAATTGAGTCTTCTATTCCCCATACAGTTTCTATAATCTATTCTAGACTACGAGTTAAGAATAAAATACGCACTAGGGTTAAATCAGACCGCAACGCGACGCGTAGATACATTTCTAAATTTGTATGGATTTGACAAAATTAGTCTGAAATAAAGTTTTATTTATTTATTTATTTATTTGACAGATTTGCAAGACGTCACACGCAATTGAAATCTGTCAAATCCATACAAATTCAGAAATGCATCTACGCGTCGCGTTGCGGTCTGAATTGACCCTTAAAAGTTGAATACGTACTTCGTTTCTACAATTTTAATGCTATATAATTGCTGCTTTGTTCCTTGTTCGATCCAGTCGTATTCCTAAACGGTATTCTTTTAAAATGTCAATGTTGCAGGTTACTGTAATTCTTTACAAATGTGCGCAGCTCAAATAAGTACTTAAAATTAAATCTTAAAAATAATTTATAAATAATATTATGCAGGTCTTTTAACTATTGGGTTTCTGTTCATTGTTAATAACTGTAAGGGGCTGTTTCTCCACTTCCTGATAAGTGCCGGATAGGTTATCCACAACTTAACTTGACAGATAGAGTATGGAGTACCTGTCAGTTAAGTTGTGGATAGCCTATCCGGCACTTATCAGGAAGTAGTGAAACAGGCCCTAAGTCTCATTATACTTTTCTTAGTAAGATGACATACGATAAACCTTCAGAACAAATTACCGTTATTGTTAATTACTGTTACCCAAACCACGTAGGCAAGTGATGAAGTTTTTGTGATTATTTCATCATTTTAGCGGGCCCCTAGACGAGCAATCTTATAGCGCAATATCACGTATTGCTTAATATTATTGACCGTCTAGGGTTGATATTGAACATTGCGCGCCTTCAATCTAATTGTCAAATAAACTGTTCAATAAAATTGTAGCGTGATATTGCACAATACAATTGATCGTCTAGAGGCCGGCTTAGAAATGGAAGTCTGCGCTAAATATGATTACTTATATTAGTTTTCGCTTTTATTCTTCTTGAAATGATTTTTAGGGTTTTGTTAATCTTGATATAGGATCTCAAAAACACATTCCTTGCAACGCAGCTCCAGTGGGAATGCGCCCTTAGCATGCCTAAGTAGAAATGGGAAAGAATAGCACTGATAGATTTTAAGAACAAAATTATAGCTGATTATCTTTACAAATCTGTCACTTTGTCTTAGATTCTATCGAAGAAAACAATTCTCGGTGGCCATGCTAAGCGTGCTATTGTAGACCCAAAAGTCTGTCTGTCTGTCTGTCTGTCCGTCCGTCCGTCCGTATGTCACAGCCACTTTTTTCCGAAACTATAAGAGCTATACTATTGAAACTTGGTAAGTAGATGTAGTCTGTGAACCGCATTAAGAATTTGGTACAAAAATGGAAAAAAATATTAAAAATTTTAGAGGTCCCCATAAAAACAAATCAAAATCCTTTTAATTTCATAAAAATAAACCTTATTGCTGCTGCGGAACCCTTCATGGGCGAGTCCAGCTCGCACTTGGCCAATTTTTTAATTGTAGCATAACATAAGTCGTTTCGGACTGTAGGTTAAGACTAAGGGTGAAGCCAAACGAGCGTAATTTATGAGATGTGAGTCGCAGAATTTCTGCCGCGAAAATATCTTTTCATACAAATCATGACTCACAAAATTACGCTCGTGTGAATCAAACAGGACTTTTGTATGAAACTGAATGCAGCAGAATTCTGCCGAACCGAAATTCTGCGACTCACAAGTCACAACTCACAAATTACGCTCGTTTGGCTTCGCCCTAAGACGTATGAAATTAGTAACGATGCCATATCAATTTCACCTATTCTTAATGATGTTTTGAGTATTGGGCGTGCGCCAAGATCTCATCGCTATGACAGCTTAGATTTATTATTCCTATCCTAAAACTAGCAGAGCCTGAAATATATAATTTATAATACTAATATTAGATATAAAGATGTAACATTTGGTTGTTTGTTTGCATAGGGCCCGAAAGTATTAGACCTATTTTGATATTATTTAGCGCATATTATGTAGACCACGTGAAGGACAGATTTATTTCCGGGGAAATGTACGATTCCCGTGGAATTCTGCACGCACAGTGCATTTGACTATTTTCATATGATCACAAATTTTAAACCTAAGATTTGTGATATTGTATCAAATATGAAGCCAAATGGGTAATAAATTCTTAATAGTATTAATGGTATTTCAGATTTCAGTTCTCTATTACTCCTATGGCTCTACCAACTCTTCATATTATGTATGTGTCTAGTATACTCGTGTCTAGCTACTTAAACTATATTATTATATAATCACAGCTAGTTATCAATAGGCTGCCTGAAAATAGAAAGAAATCCTGTATCAAAAGAAAAACTCGGTAAATCTATTTTCCATTATAAATCTAAGCTAACAGTATTCTGGTACTTATAATATGTCAGTGGTATTCTGAAACGTAGGTGGTTGCCCTAGAAAAGTATTTGCTAATAATATTATTTCCACTCCAGAAAGGTCTGATCAAATGAAAATATATATTAGAAACTAGCTGTCCCGGCAAACATTGTTTTGCCATATAAAGTATTTCCGATTTCGCCCATATTATTTTATTGAAGTGATTAAATAAGTATGGCACCATGGCAACGTCCATCGCTATCCCGTCGCACAAAAAATGCATTCTGTCAATTCTATGTCAAATGTCATAATGTTACATTAAAAAAGTTTATATTGTCCAAAGCGCTAAAGTTAGAGAAGAAATAAGAATTGTTAAATTTTCTATCATATTCTTCTTCTTCGGATAATAAGAAACACATCAAAAAAAGAAATAGTGAAATCGGTCCAGCCGTTTACGCGTGATGTCTTGACCACGCGAAATATGGATTCATTTATATATATATTTTTAGGAATCAGAAGTGATAAAACATAAAAAAAATAACAATTTTAATTGACCTTAAATTAACAATTTACTAATTAATCAAAATTTGTTACAATAGACAATCGTTAATTATTACACACAGATCACTATATCACAATAATCACTTGAACACTTTTAAAATAAAGCACTGATACAAATAGACCAAATATAACAATAAGAGACTAACCTCCAGAACGCGTAACACCGAAAACAACTACCTTACCGGTCGACGAACGGGCAGCAAAGAGACCCTTGCCTGGTTATGCTTCTGCTTATATAGGAGGTAGTGGGGATCGGTGTAACCTGTTCTGGGGTACTAGTTTTAGCTAATACGGCCTATCCTGATCGTGCACCGTCCTCGGCTGCACCAGCAATATCTTCTGGGGAGCCGCTTGGACTTGAACTCATGGGAGTATCTTGTTCGCCTTGTTCGCCCGTACGTGACTCTTCAATTCTCGGGAGGGTAGCAGGGTCAGCGCGGGCACTCGTCGATGCACCGGAATCCTCGGGGTCATCGTCACAGTCATCTGCAATGTTAAACATACGAATGTTAGTTAACCATAACATGCACGACAGTGCCTAGTCTTCCATTCATCACTCTTACAAGGCCCTCGTTCATCAAACTAACAACATTAGCTAAGACACTTCTCTTTCAACACACGTGCATACATCTCATGCGAAGTGTCCCAATCATAAACACTTTAACTTGTACAAGTTTTCCTCGTGAAAGTAAACCAGCACTGCGGCTGCCAGGTTTGCGCCTGATACGCGTTCAGGGAACACGTTTACTGGGACTGCGCCCACCAGCGCTGCGGCTGCCAGGTCTGCGCCTGATACGCGTTCAGGGAACACGTTTACTGGGACTGCGCCCACCAGCGCTGCGGCTGCCAGGTCTGCGCCTGATACGCGTTCAGGGAACACGTTTACTGGGACTGCGCCCACCAGCGCTGCGGCTGCCAGGTCTGCGCCTGATACGCGTTCAGGGAACACGTTTACTGGGACTGCGCCCACCAGCGCTGCGGTTGCTAGGTCTGTGTCTGATACGCGTTCAGGGAACACGTTTACCGGGACTGTAGTGTGCACCCACCAGCGCTGCGGCTGCAAATCTGTCGAAACCCGACTCAGTCTACTGTGACAAGTAGCCGAAACGCGTTTCCAATGCACTAAAACAAAAATTAACACATTAGACGTTTCAAATCAGGCTCACTTTCAAAAAATGAAGCACAACTCTCGGGACACCATTCGCCTTTCCATGGGATCATGTATTGAGCTGCGGCTTGAGTCGTCTTGCCTCTCGCCCCACTCAGTAACTTCAGCTCGTACCGGTCACTTGGTAAGATCTTGATGATGCGGTACGGGCCCCTCATTCCAGGGTCGAGTTTTCCAGTGGATTGGGTGTACTTGACCACGAAAACTTGATCATTGACCTGGAACTTTCTTGGCGGGTGTCTCTGACGATTTACCCTGGAATCCTGAGCACCTTGATTCCTATCGAGTGATGCCTTGGCTGCGCTCCTGCTAAGTTCTCTCATGGCTTCACGGTTGGGACTGGAGCTCTCGGCGGCAACGTCTCGGATCAGTGCACGAATCACAGGAGTGGTCGCATTAGTACCGATCAATAAATATAAAGCAGAATATTGTGTGGTCTTTTGCTTAGTAATATTTAAAACTAACTGTATTTTACACAAAGTATCAGACCAATTTAAAGTTTTACAATTTACTTCGACACGAAGTAAGTTAAGAACGGTTCTTACATAACGCTCGGCCTGCCCATTGGAATGATGCATTTCGGGCGTTATGTAGTGAATATCACTACCCATATCGGATATCCAATTTGTGAAAGCAGAGGACTCAAACATACGGCCACGGTCGCAAACTATCAATTTAGGGACTCCAAACAAAGAAATGGAACTATTAAATACTCGTTTTAATTCATTAGTGTCTTGTTTGTACATGGGATAAAGTAAACAAAATTTTGTAAAGGAGTCAACCAAAACTAGTACAAACTTATAGCCATTAGACTCTGGTAGTGGACCTAAAACATCCACATGAATAACCTCGAATGGAACATCAGATTTTTCCCATGACGTAATAGGCTGACGTGGGGCTCTTGGGACTCGTTTCTTTGAAATGCAAACCAAACAATGTGAAGTATATTTTTGAACAAATTGCTTTAAGCCCGGAAACCAGAAATGTTTTAAAATTAGGTCGTAAGTTTTATCAGCCCCGACGTGCTCGTGCTCGTCATGAAAGACTCGCAATAAGCTCAACCTATGTCCCTTAGGGATAAAACATAATAAACGAGATTCTTCACCGACAGGTGAATATCGATAATAAAGGATATCGTTTTTACACACGTATCGGTTGGAGTCTAAATTACCGTCTCTGAGTTTTTGTATGAGATCAAGTGTTTCAGAGTCAGCTGACTGAGCTATTTGAGCCCAATTTAAAGGTCGGTCTATGTTGTTGACTTGCAACGCTGGTGGATTCCTGCTCAAGTAGTCTGCATGACTCATCATTACACCTTTACGATAATGCATTTCGAAATTAAAATCCTGCATGTAAATCCACCAGCGTGCAACTCTTGGAAGCAGATCCTTTTTACGCTCGGTGGCCTTCAAGGCGTTGCAGTCAGTTATTATTTTAAAATGTATGCCAATAAGATAGTGGCGAAAATGTTGCAAGGCCTTGACGACCGCCAGCGTTTCCAATTCATATGAATGGTATTTGGGTTCTGCACCTTGAGTCACTTTACTAAAGTAAGCTACAACCCGTTTATTACCACTCACATGGACCTGCATGAGCACTGCACCATACCCTGAACTACTAGCATCGGTGTGTAGTTCTGTGGGAAGACTCGGGTCAAAAATTGCTAGTATTGGCTCGCTGGTTAGAAGCTGTATAAGTTCTTGCCGAACTCGATTTTGTTCGGGTCCCCACTCAAATTTAACATCTTTTTTTGTAAGACGCGAGATACAAGCAGTTTTTGTCGCGTAGCCTTCGATATAACGTCGGAAATATCCCGCGAGTCCTAAAAATTGGCGTACTTGTTTGACGTTAGTGGGTACAGGTGAATTAACTAAAGCCTCAACTTTAACGGAGCTCGGCCTAACCTGACCGTGACTAATTACGCGCCCTAGGTACTCTATTTTAGTGGTAAGGAAGGAACACTTTTTTATGTTAATAGAAAATCCGGCCTCCGTTAAAGTTTTTAAAACGTTACGTAACAAAGAAACGCCTTCCTCGATAGACATGCTTAGAATAAGCACATCATCAATATATACAAGAACATTTCCCGAATCTATGAATTTACGCAAAGTATTATTGATAATGCGTTGATAAACGGTTGGAGAGTTACACAAACCATAAGGCATTTTTAGGTATTCGTAATGAGCTTCGGGAGTTACGAAACCGGTTTTATGAATAGAACTCTCCTCAATCGGGATCTGGTGAAATCCCGAAGCCATATCCAAGGATGAGAAGAATTTCGAGCCCCCAAGCCGATCAATGTGGTCGTCAATCAAGGGTAGGGGATACCTATCCCTAACAGTGATGCGGTTCAGTGCCCTGAAATCCACACACATTCGGTCTGAACCGTCTTTCTTCTTGACCAAAATGATCGGACTTGCGTACTCGGAATTAGACTCCCTAATAATGTTCTTATCTAACAAATCCTGACAAATCTCGCGCACCTTCAATTTTTCCGGGTATGATAAGCGATACGGGTGGTATGCGACAGGTATGTCGCTTGTCAGGCTGATGTGCATTTTGCCTGTCTTCACAGTCGTAGTGGCTGTGCCGGAAATTAAAAAGGAAGAAAACTCGTTTATGACAGTCATCAGCTTGGCAAGCTCCACGCCTTCGAGAGGCGTATTTACTGCACCGGGCTCGTTAGCATCAACTACATTAACTTCTAATATTCTATTAGGTGTGTAAGTAAGGTAATGCTTATCTTTTGTACGAATAAACGTTAAGCCATCACGATTCAGAACATCCGTCCCTATTATAATCGGCGTGTTCATATAAGAGGCGGGCACAATCACAAAATCTACTTCGAGTGCAATATTATCAAGCTCAACCGTCAAAGTGATGTATTCTCGAGCTAAAAATTCCTTGTCACCTATTCCTTTCAAGGCGAAGTTAATTGGCTTACGCTGACCAGAAAAATAGTGCACTACTGCAGAAGATATCAAGGACACATTGAGGGCGCCGCTGTCTATTAAAATGTCCACTGGAATGCCCTGAATTACGCCTGTACTTATATCACGGTTGTTGTTTATAGACAAACGTTCGTTACACAAATTGACCGTACGCTTTTTGTCATTAATGTTTTGAGCCTCAGATCTAGCTTTAGCAAAACACTCAGTTTCCTTATGCCCCCGTTTTTTGCAAAAAGAACAAGTTGGTTTTATAGTGTTCTCAGTAACATTACGCTTTTTTGGACACTTATCTTTAAAATGGCCAACTTCACCACAAATAAAGCACTTATTTTCAAACCTGCTAGAATTACTTACAAAACTACGTTTTCTGTTTGTGTTGAAATTATGAGATATCTTAGCTTTATCCGAGATACGATTATTTACGTCAGACTTGCGGGTAGGTTTAACGTACGTAGCTAAAAATGAAACTAAGTTTTCTGTTGTTAGGTCAGCATTCGTAGCTGCCGCACGAACTTGTACGTCACTGATACCGTATATCACTATTTGCACAATAAGATCGTCGCTTAGCCCTCTCACCGTACGTAACCGTAACAATGAACGACGCGCGTATTCTGCATATGACAAAAACTTTTCAGACGATGAATTTAACACTTCATGAAGTATTTGCGCGTAATTAACTTTTTGTGGACACAAAGACTTAAATTCTTTAACGAAATTTGACCACGAACGGTCATTGGTAGCCCATTCGTTCAGCCAAGTCCTTGCGTCCCCTTTTAAGCAATTCGCCACCCGAGAAAAACACTCATAATCATCCCAATGATTCGCCCTTATAGCCCGTTCTACCTCATTACACCACACTTCAAAGTTATTTATAGCCGGATCAAAGTTTGACACATAATAATTAGAACACTTAGGTTTTACGTACGTATCTAACGCTTTTACAAAAGCTTGCGTCATCGAAGTTTCATTTTTATTCAAAGGAGGTGTATTACCACGAACGGACGACGGAACATGCGAACCATTAATCGTGTTTTCCTCAATAGCACTTAGTCGAGACATTATTAATCCTAAAGTGTCTTTTACGGACTTCTCTCGAGGGTAGTATTGAGATTTATTTGAATTTCGACGCGAATGATCTGAACGAGACCTCGAACTTTTACGTGAGCGGTTACTATCACTAGAATAAGATCTAACTCGTCGCGATGCCGAACGATTCCTACGACGCGGGCGACGTGAATGCGATCTATCACGGTACGGACGCGCACGGGAGCGCGCTCGGCTACAGCTCGTACTACGATGTCGTGACGGGGAACGAGTTTTGCTATCGCCTGAAGTCGAGCGCAGCCTATTTCGACGTGATCGTTGACTAATATTTCGGGATGTTTTAACCGTCCGTTCACGTGAAACGCGTGGCATAGTAAGAATCAACGATTGTCTACGCTGGCAAGGCTAATATGTGGACGAAATTCTATCCCACTTCTGATTTTAGGAATCAGAAGTGATAAAACATAAAAAAAATAACAATTTTAATAGACCTTAAATTAACAATTTACTAATTAATCAAAATTTGTTACAATAGACAATCGTTAATTATTACACACAGATCACTATATCACAATAATCACTTGAACACTTTTAAAATAAAGCACTGATACAAATAGACCAAATATAACAATAAGAGACTAACCTCCAGAACGCGTAACACCGAAAACAACTACCTTACCGGTCGACGAACGGGCAGCAAAGAGACCCTTGCCTGGTTATGCTTCTGCTTATATAGGAGGTAGTGGGGATCGGTGTAACCTGTTCTGGGGTACTAGTTTTAGCTAATAATATATATATATATATATATATATATATATATATATATATATATATATATATATATATATATATATATATATATAGATTATATAATATATTATATAATATCTAATGTACACTGTATACAGTATACTGTAGAGGTCAAAGTACGTGTTATTAATATTCTGTTTGTACTAGCGAAGACACTACGAGTTGTTTCAATTTTGTAACTTCAAATAAGTCTTTGCATCGTATATTTCATTTAGTTTTATAAGAGTAGGGGTTGTTGCTCTACAACTATAGGAATACAAGATGTAGTATTGCAAAGTACTTAAATACAGTACTATGTATTGCGTAATAAATCTATGTCTTTGCAATTTGCATCGATCAGGCTCCGAAATGTTTGGATGATTTTGATACAGTTTGGTATAGATATTTTATAGTAGAAGACGGGGAGGGATTTAGGATTGTCAGTGCAAAATGTATTGTTTCTGTGAATTCCAGTACGCGGTAACATCCAGGAGGCGATAATTAGGGAGTGAACTCACGGCGCGGTTTTTTCCCGCACCCGCCGCGGTTGCGGGCTCGCAGCCTTCATAGGCTAAGAACTCACGGAGCGGTTTTTTCCCGCGCCCGCCGCGGTTGCGGACCCGCAGCCTTCGTAGAATACAGTTTTGTATGTAAAAAATTGAAGCAAAACTCACGGCGCGTTTTTCGCCCGCGGCGGGTGCGGTTGTTTGCGGCTCCCGCTGCACCGGCGGGCGGCGCGGCGGTCGCCCGCAGCCTCGGCGGTTTGCTCCCGCGCGCTCTGCGATAGTTTAGCGGGCGATCGCAGTAGCCGTAGTAGGCGATCGTAGTAGAAACCGCCCGTCTTGCGATCATCGCCCGTAGAGTTTGCGGGCGCTGTCGCGACCGCGGCGGCTGCGGGAAAAAACCGCACCGTGAGTTCGCTCCCTTACACATCTAATTTCGCTTCGATTGAAAGCTGTCTTATTCGTGAGATAGCATCGTGAATCAGCAAACCAAATTCGAGTTATTAGAATCGGGTCCCTGTAGTATACATTTCAGTTCCTATCTTGCATACATGCCGCGGCTGTTAGATAACAAGTTTCACTAAAATCGGCGCGAGCGCGTAACCTTGCTTGCGCGGTAAACAAGTGACGTCACAACTCACAGATATAAATACGCGGTCGTTCACCCCGCGATATGTAGATAGCGCGGTAGTTAGATAGGTAGGTCAGTTTGAGTGGCCAAAGTAGACTATGTACACCTAGGTCCTAGTACTTCTACTATGTAGTAGTAATTATAGTTTAGGGATATTCATATTAAATAGGTTTAGAAAGGTATAAGAGAATATATTATTTTTATATAATATTCTCTTATTTATCCAATCATAGTTTTTAAGGTATAATTGAGATGTAATGCCCAAGTTAGAAGCAACTCAACGCAACAGCGTATACGGGCGACAAAATTGTCTTCGTCGTCCACCTTTTGCGTTAGATTTTAGTAATAAATCGATTATTTATCGATAATGCAAAAGGTAAATATTGTAAAGAAACTCCGTTGCTCTTAAAATTATTCTATTCAGTCAAAGAAGTACGTTTTGCCGGGACAAATGCGTCTTGTATAAGAATAAATTATAGGTTTTAGATTAGCTCAAAGTATATTATCTATACCCATGTGAATCGAGTCAGGCATTTGACCGTGAAGAGGAAACATACAAACTTGCGCATTTATACTGTTAGTATGGGCATTGGGCAGCAGCGACAAATTTGTCGCCCGTACGCGCGTTAAAGCCATTAAGTCAATATTTGGTAAGTCTATTATTGGATAATGCACGGTAGCCGTGGGAGCTAATAGCCATAACGCCGTAACATGCTAATTGCATGCGTCAGTTTTCTATAAAAACTTACGGCCTTTTGTCGGTGCGTCAGTTTGTATTATAAGTGACTGCGCCACCGCGGTAGCTTTGTTTGCGAGTGTATAGTTAGCAAAGATATTAAATGTTTGATTAGTCATAGTATAAGGAGGGGAAGTAGGTTATCTCCGGCCCAATTCGTGATATAATTACCTACTGTCTTAGGGTTTTCAATTTTAGCAATATAACACGTCATCTCTTATTAGTCAATAAAGTTCAACAATGGTTTTCCTATCAAATATAGAAATGTATTCAAGATACAGAGCAGTATTATTTATATTTAAAAAATTTACCAAGTGCGAGTCGGACTCGTGCACGAAGGGTTCCGTACCGTTATAGAGCGAAAATAGGGAAATATTGTGTTTTTTTTTGTATGGGAGCCCCCCTTAAAGTCGAAGTCTCAGTCGTTTTTACTTTTTGGGCACGGAACCCTAAAAAAGATAAAATTAACCTGCCGGCGGCGGCGGCAATTCTGGAATTGATGAATTATTAAGAAACTCAAACACACAGCAATAGTTTCTCCTGCGATTATCAGACATTTTTGATTCATTTAGCGGTGCCGAAAAGCCGTGACGCGCGAACCTCGTACAGTGCTAGCCCCGACTGGCGCACTGAGAAACGAGTTGAGATTTTGTTAAGTGTGCGTGCGGCGAAGCATAGATACTATGGCGCACACATACAAGCCGCGCGCGGTGCGTTTGTATGATGATAACTTACTTCCCCTCCTTATACCATGGATTAGTCACATTATGAATTGAACATGCAAATATACAGGGCGTAACAAAACTAAATGATAATACTTTAGGATATTCATGGATCCCCCTATTTAGAGTTCGCTGTGAAAGTATAGAAAGGTATAGGATTAGGCGCTGTAAGAGTAACTTTTTTTTTAACTTTTGGCATTGCGCTGGGGCGCTCGCTCATACAAATCACAAAAAAATGCCCTTTCAGCGCTGCTGCTTTCACAGTGAACTATGTGTAAGGGACTCATATACACCCTAAAGTATTATCACTTAGTTTTGTTACACCTTGTATACTACAGAAGGATGGCCCTTCCACTGGCTGTTTCATACTTAAAAATAGGTTCAAGTAAGTGATTTAAAAGTGGAAGATTTTAGTATATTATGTCAAGTTGCATCCATGTGATGGCTGGACCAGGACTTAGAATACTCAAGAACTTTGAACTGTAAGTCCCAAGCTGTAAGATCTAAAATGAGTTGTCATTATTTTATTGTTTCTAAATGCGTTTTCTGTCTTCTGATAACTAATAATATTGATTATTATTTGCAAGTTGCAACCTTCCATACACACTCAGGCTCACTTTTGGCTCTACGTTATACACTTACATAATATTTTTTGAACAAAACATGTCACTGAAATTGAAATTTTTTGTCGTCCGCTCCTGATATACAGAGTCGAATTGTCATTTCGGGAACGCTTTGTCCCGTTATCTGGTGCGGGTCAGCTGACTGAAAGGTGATTGCGTAGGTGCGATGAACGTTTGTTACGGGTTTTCATGTAAAGTGAGGACAAGAGGTATTGTTTGTGATGTAAAAGAGCCAGTCTTCTAATAAACTTTTCATGATTAATAATAAGATTAATAACTGTCATCGCATGAAGAAGGAAATACTTCTAGTTTGCTCAAAGCAGACTTTAAGCTATTTCATAGATTTTATCGCGGGCTTTGAGCGCAGCGACCGAATCAAGAAATTCCGTACCGAAAAAAACATAACACCCCCCACTCCGTCGGTGCGGCGTTGCCAGACTTCGGCACGGTGCTTATGTGCGTGCTACTAAACGTATAAGTTGATAAAAAAATATTTACAAAATTATATACACCAGCTTTACCGCGGCAGTCCCCGAGTGCTACACGTATTTTTTTTAATTAGCAATACTCGTACGAGGAGTTCATATTTAGCAAGATATGGTCTTATATCAAATTAGGCAATTTAAAAAAAATCTTATAATTTTTAAATATGTACTATTACATTTATAACCCAGTGGGACGGAAGACCGACACGACTGGCGAGAGATCAGGTGCAGGACCGACTTTTTACATGTCCATCCGACGCATGATCATCTTACTAGTCAGACAATCAGGTGATCAGCCTGCATTGTCCTAACCAAACTTGAAAATAACATGTTTCCAACGCGGGAATCGAACCCACGACCTCCGAGTCAAGAGCCACGCTCTAAACCACTAGACCAGAGATGGCGAACCTTTTCGTATCAATGTGCCCTTTTCTGAAGAAATCTTTCAGAAGAAGTCATAAACGTGCCATTCAATTATTTTCTTTTGTGATCCGGTGCGTATTTTAGCTTAATTTGGTGCTCACCATGCAGAGGTGGATCCATAAACCTTCATTGTTGGTAAAATAATTTCGATATTAGTTTTGTGACCAGTTTGTGTTAGCGTGCTCCAAATTTTTTGTCACGTGCCACTGGTGGCACGCGTGCCATTGGTTCGCCATCCCTGCACTAGACCATGGAGGCGTTAGGAGACAGTAAGAGTCCAGTGATGCTGGCTACTGTATAAATTAATGTCATGTCACACCTCGCGAAATGTAGTAACGCAGAGGGCGGAGGTCATTGAACTTGATTTCGTTGATTAGCTGTAACAGGATTACGCGAAGGGTACACGCTCAGTCAATCAAATGTATCACCCGAACTTTGTACCCCGTGGTCCAGTCATCCAGTGGTTAAAGAGTATCTTGAGGTCGTGGGTTCGATTATCGTGTTGGAATAATATTAGTTGTAAGGTTTGATTAAGACAATGTTTAGCGGATTATCTGTCAAAAAAGATGATCCGTGTGTCGGATGGGCATGTAAAAAGTTTTGCGCCTGAAGAGATCAGGCCAGTCGTGTCGGTCATCTCACATCTGTCTCACTGAGTTATGAAAGTAAAGCAAGTGCCTTCTTGTGTATTCCGCACACACTTAAAATAGCGCCCATAGGTACGTGCAATAACGTAGAAGTCGCAAGTGTGTTTCCGTCTATAAGACAACCTTAAGGCCATCCCCCGAGCAAACGACCTTGACCATACATTTGACGCGTTGCCGAGATCGCACAAAAATCCTATTTTTTACTTATCTTAGTTCAAAATGGATCTAAAAAAAATTTAAAACGTGGAATATGTAGTAAATGAAATTGTCTATCTATTATCGTGTGTTTCAAATAAACGTAATTTGTAAATACTAGGGAGATGTTGAAAGTATGCTTCAATTTTAATAAATTGGTATTACTTTGGAAGCTAATATCATGAGTATAATAAACAAAAATAGAAAATTTAAAACGAGGAAATGAATGTTGATATACTGAAGATTATTGCTGTATTTTTATTATAACTTTGTAGCTTTCAAATTATGAGTTTATAAGGCTCTAAATACGGTAAATTACGGAATCTCCGTAGGGGAAGGCCCTTAAGTCTTAACAAGTCACACAATATGGAATTCCGAATTATAGTCTCAGATACAAGCGCACATTTTACCCACCCTTACTTAAAATCTAAAAAAAAAGGATTATTATAATTGCTTTCTATACTTTTGCGGATGGTCAAGCTACATGTTACTCGATGTCCCGTAAGATCCAGTGTCCAGGTAACGGTACAGGAACTAACATTAGTATTCCGCGCGGCCTCGCGTCACGCCTCGATGCATACTTATCACTAGTGTGGAAACCACGTGCTAAATCATAACGAATTTAGACATCTAAAAAAGTTACCACAAAATACTGGCCGCCACACTGGGACCACACCGTTCAAAACATTAATATTATAATTATGTAATTTATAAAACAATAAATATAATTATATTTATTTAATAAATGTATATATTATAATCTATTCTATTATATAATTATATTTTAAAAAAAAGTCCATGGCGTGATGGACTACAATTAATTAAAATTAATAATATTATTTCAATTATCCTTGGTGCGAAAAATCTAAATAATAAAATAACAAAAAAAGGATACGGGCGAACAGCCCATAGACGGCCCCAATTTTATAAAAAAAAATATGGTCTAATGGTCCTAGAGCACCATTAGGTTCTATTTCTAGTACGGTAGTCGGCGTAATGAAGGCTCGGCGTGTCGAATCGCCGACATTAATTCAGCTACCGAGTACTCGAAGGACGTTGACTCTTGTGACACACTGTAAATTGTATACAGTAGTGCAACTTCGCACTAGATCGAAAGGATTATTACGTGCGACAAGCAACAGGCATTTGATAGCAGATAATATATTAGAATGGTAGGACGATTAAGTTCGACACGTAAAAAACAGGTATTCAACGGCAGATAATGTGCAATATCTGCCGTCGTAAACCCGCTGCTTGCCCGTCACAAAATTCGTGATCACCTTAGTTAGCCGCGAGCATATAAGCATGGCTTTGGATAACTTTAGAGAGCATCGGGTCCAAATTGCCATATTTTCATTTCGGATTTCATTAAACAGGCACATGTCCGAATTCAGATTAAATATTAATCAATTTTGAACAGCTTTTTACTGACCGTCTGTTGAAATGTCAGAAAAGTCTGTGTGGACTGTGGACAGTGGAAGTACTTTCTGAACTATGTATGATTCTCTCGAAGTAGTAACTACATATTTAAAACTTAAACTTGTCTTAAATAAATCGTGTTGCGCGATTTTAAGAACATGACAGAGTTACGCTACTGTATGGTAATGTATTTATGCGATACACGTGCAAGATTTTGTAAGGCTTTGATAACGTTGACTCTTAAACGTCTCAAGATGAATTAAGGATCACGGATTAAAGTCTTCCACAGAAGGTACTCTATTATCTGTATTAATACGAGCTTTAGGGCCTGTTTCACCATTTTCTGATAAAGTGCCGAATAGGCTATTTACAACTTTTTTGACTGATTCTTCATACTTGATCTGTCAAGTTAATTGGTGGATAGCCGTCACTTATCAGGAAGTGGTGAAACAGGCCCTTAGTCAAATGATGGGTACAGATTTCTAAGAATTGTGCGAAAAGTAATGTAGAACTAGGTAAACATTGCCATGGGTGGAAGATTCCAGGAAAGCTATTCCATTCCGTTCCATTTTTTTTTAATTTGTGATTATATAAAATTATTAAAAATAATGCAATTATCTCACTTAACTAACAATTCCTTGAATTTACACGTTTCATTCTCTCAATCAATCAGAACAATTGACATTAACATTTTAAATTTTTCTTTGTCAAAACTCCATCCATGATTTACAAACTCCTGAAAACTCCAAAAATCGGTTACTTATTTGACGTCTATGTTAAAAAACTATTTTTCTGTTTTTTCCGAACTTTCCGAACTGAATCGAAGCTATACTAATCTTGGATAAACAGGATTTGGAGTACTGATGATGATGATCCAGTCCCGTACATCCTTAGCGGGCTCAGGCCGTTGACTCCTGGACTACACGCGCCCAGATCCGCGACACTCTGATAACATTCTATAAATAAACTGTAAAGGCTGAAGAGAAAATTGTTAAGGCGAGGACAAACCCCACTCCCTCCCGGTTTACCTAGTTCCAATATAATAACGAAATGTAAAAAATATGAGATATAAAGCACAATATTTAAAAGGTTTTAAACCATAAACATTTTAATAAAACGTAATACTTTGGCTGTAATTAATTTACAAACTCACCTCCGACAAAAATCTTTATCATCGAAATATAAGTATTAACTAGGATAACATACATTTTATTTGAATAAATTGTTAGTGAATCTATATTAAAAAGTTCTGAACCGAACAATTTTGTTTCTTAGTATTTATTTCGAAAGATATTTAAAAAAACACACGAAAAATAAAATAGAGAAGATCCGCCCGTCGTAACTACAATTTTATGCTAAGCTAAAATGAATCTTATTGCGATGCGTAAACGCTTGGCACTCGCGTTCGCAAGGTTATCGTTTTGGAATTGAGGTAAGTGCTCGCCTTAAGACGTTGCTCTAAAATTCATTTGTTGTAGCCACCGTACATTTTAGGGTAAAAATTTGCCTGTATTCTTTTCGTGGGACTCGAGTTATGTTCATAACAAATTTTATCAAAATCGGTAGCTATTTTTGCGAGGCAAAAGACATGAGACAGACTGAAAACTAGACTCTTTCGCATTTATAATATTAGTGTGGATTATTCTGTACCTGAGTTGAGTTTATCGCCTGATTACTGCGCAGCCAAAAGGAAGGGTAACGTTTTTGACAGTCTACTCGTAAGTATATGCAATGTTTGTACCATCGTAGCGCCTAAACCACAGATAAATGAGGCATTATTAGATTATTAACTATGATTTGGGTATGCACTATTTTTTAATTTAAAAGTTTTTTAAAAGTGCATGCTTTAAACATTTTTCGCTAAAAAATCTAACTATCAGGCCATATGAAGTAAAGTATTTCGGGGCAACATAGTTCAAATGTTAACACGGTATGGGCGATCATTGCTTTGCTTTAGCATTGTTGAACTATTTGTCGCTAGCTTGAACATTTTCAATTCTTAATATCTATACATCTATACATATACATAATAATATAATAAAACTGTAGAAATGAAAATTCTGTACATTAAAGATATTCAAAAAATAATAAGCGGGGGGTGTCACTACATCGCTATAGAAGCCAAAAATGTGGTTAGTTTTTTGTCTGTCTGTCTGTCTGTATGTTTGTTCCACTATCACACGAAAACTACTGATCCAATTTGAATGCGATTCTCGCAGATATATTTGTCTTCTTCCAACTTAACATCTGGTGTATAAAAAAAAATCCCCCCACCCCTCTAAGGGGACAAAAGAGGGGGTCAGATTTTGTATCAAACTTTTTTCTTTAACACGAAACATACATCCGATTTGCATACGGTTTTCGCAGATACATTTGTCTTCTTCCAACTCAACATCTGGTGTTTAAACCCCCCCCCCCCCCCCCTCTAAGGGGACCAAAGAGGGGGTCAGATTTTGTATCAAACTTTTTTCTTTAATGGACTTCATATTATTAACTGTGTTTTCCAACTTAACATCTGGTGTATAAAATTTTTCCCCCCACCCCTCTTAGGGGACAAAAAAGGGGGTAAGATTTTGTATCAACTGAAGCAGAATACTTTAAATGGCAAAACAACGTTTGCCGGGACAGCTAGTATCAAATATTTTCCTTATGAAGATCACTCTAGCAGACATACTTTTAGATTGTAATTTACACTTGACGCTTTACATATTTTTTATAATGTTAAAAAACTTTGTGTAAAAATATAACAAATAGGTATTAATTTATCTACATATTATAGATAAATTAATACCTATTTGTTGCCCTTAGTTCGCGATATAGACAATAGGATTAGGAACGGAGGAACTGCATATTTTGCCTCGATTAAACTTAAGGGCCTTCCCCTACGGAGATTCCGTAATTTACCGTATTTAGAGCCTTATAAACTTATAATTTAAAAGCTACAAAGTTATAATAAAAATACAGCAATAATCTTCAGTATATCAACATTCCTTTCCTCGTTTTAAATTTTCTATTTTTGTTTATTATACTCATGATATTAGCTTCCAAAGTAATACCAATTTATTAAAATTGAAGCATACTTTCAGCATCTCCCTAGTATTTACAAATTACGTTTATTTGAAACACACGACAATAGATAGACAATTTCATTAACTACATATTCCCCGTTTTAAAATTTTTTTAGAGCAATTTTGAACTAAGATAAGTAAAAAAATAGGATTTTTGTGCGATCTCGGCAACGCGTCAAATGTATGGTCAAGGTCGTTTGCTCGGGGGATGGCCTTAACCTTAGATATTGTTTTCCGTGGTCTACTCTATATTTGTGCCACGTATCAAATTGCAGAAACTTCAGAGCAAACAAGCAAAAGTAACAAACGTGTTACCTATCCATACTTCCATACTAATATTATAAATGCGAAAGTGTGTCCGTCTGTCTGTCTGTCTGTTAATCTGTTACCTCTTCACGCCCAAACCGCTGAACCGATTTTGCTGAAATTTGGCATGGAGATACTTCGAGTCCCGGGAAAATGTACGGTTCCCGCGCATTAAACAAGTTTTGGCGCAACGGAGTTGCGGGCGTCATCTAGTTTACTATACTAGTATGAAGTATAGATAGTATACCTAAGTATATTACATAACACATTTCAAATAGAAATTGCATAACTCCCACTATTCTATACTAGCCCATCAGTCGTCTGCGGCAGTCAAAAAACAGTATGCGCATGCGGCATTTGTGACATTGCCGTGTCACAGAGCTGAACCAAATATAAGACCACGAACACCGACCTTTGGCGTCACCTATCCTGGAATTATAACTGATGGCTGGATACAAGTTGTTGGGAATTAAAAAAAAACTGGTAGATAATAATTTAAAAGGAATGTTGGCTGTTTAAAAAACTGAATTAAAAAATTTTTGAATGCTGGCTGCTTAAAAAAATAAGGTTTGAAAAAAGAAGAAGAGGTAGATGGTTGCTATTAATATTTCGCGCTATTAAAATTTAAACTAACTGCCGCACTCAGACACGAATATTAATTACTTAACTGTAACTAAATGAAGATTTTGACATAGGAGTGATAGGCCCCATTCATTACCTGTCAAACTGTTCATTAAATTGAAGTTTAATCAGCATTAAATGTCTCTGACTGCCGCACTCAGATTTGAACATTACTTAAATGTAATTACTAATTTAAAATTTTCACTTAAGCTTCATTACATTATCTGTCAAACTCTTCATTAAATTGAAGGTTAATCATAATTTAATGTCTCTAACTGCCGTACTCAGAGTGGAACATTAATTACTGAACTGTAATTAAATGAAGATTTTTACTTGGGCCTCATTCACTACCTGTCAAACTCTTCATTAAATTGAAGATTAATCATCGTTAAATTTCTGTGAGTGCGGCAGTTAGAATGTGTTTTAAATGTAGCTCTAGCTAGGTGTAGCTACTTTTTCCGCGCAAACATTAGAAATCACATTTATTTTATAATTTCATAGCAATACGGTATATTTGTAGAATAGTATAATAGTGTAGCTTCCTTTACTCGACAAACCGTTATTTTTAGTAGCGGGTACCGTTACTAGTAGTAGAGAAATTATTGTAAACAAGCCAGAAGCCAGACGCCACGTGTATACGCCAATGTTTGAGAAATGACAGTGCGTCATTATTATGTAAATCAAAAAGTAGTAATATCGGAATAGCCCCAAGGAATTCCGAAGTGGGGCCATTTACATGACTACGCTTTTTGCCTCGACATGCAATGTAGGTAATTTTTTTTAAAACGGCACCACTGCATCTCCTGTGTCGCCAGGATCAACAGTGGTAACCAACCACGAAAACCCGTTGATATGATCTCAGGGGGGCAATGTAGGTACAGACTTAAACAAGTCCAGTTTACTTTTTCGACCTTTATATTTATATTTTGCCTAAAGGTTCAAATGAGGCAAATCTCATGAGTCTTCAACTTTACCTATACCTATCTGTTTTAAATTTTCCGTGTATATCATATTGACGACTCCAACCTCGTAGTACACACGTCAATAATTTACATCATCTGTAACCTTATTGACGATTGACCTAAATTCGAAATTCGAATCAAAAAACGAAAACCCAATAACGACGTTTCCCGCGCCTCGTTTGACGGCGATTTACGATTTTACGCGCCAAAAATAGGTAATTTTCAAAATGGCGATTTGACGTTTACCGCTTTCGTGGCTTTCCCGCCAAATACGGGGGAAATAGATTTCACGCTGAAATTATTGAAGTTAGGTACTAATGTCGGGTTTCTGAGTTTTTTTCTAGCGCTTTTGTTTGGCTAACGTCAAAACTGAAACCAATCCATAAAGTTAATATACCTAGCGGAATAGAGCAACTCTCGAGCTGTCAAACGAAACCGAAATTGGTTTACATCTGTGTGTAAAATATGTGTACGTAAACTACGTATACACATACACAAGCATGATTGAACATGAATTCTATGAGATTAAATTGTCAACGTGCCGATAAGTGCCGACTGGACGTCAAAAAAAGAGTTCTGCTGTCATGTATCACACGTCTGAGTCTTTTTACCACGCAGTGTTACTGATAGTGACATCCCTCTTGCTCAGGCCTTTGTTTCTCTATTCCGCTAGGTATATTAACTTTATGAAGCAATCACCAATTTTGTTGAATAGATAAACTCCTGTAAAATCCGGCCATACTATATTTGTCAGTCTTCCGGCACTACAACCACAAAGGTCGATGACCTATTTATAATAAACTCGTGCACATTTGGCCGTGTCTTACCAAAATGAATATTGACACTCAAGTCTTAAAACAAATTTATACATACACATTTACACATAATATGCTACTAAGTTTTCCAACGTGTATATTCAAGCGCTACATAATACATTACTCACAAAATATCTTGAAACTTCCGTGTCACGTCTCACAGCTCTAGCTATATACCTAATTTACGCATATGCAACTACGATTTCCACGTCCATCGCCAATTATAGACGAGACACTAAGCTACTCACTAGTCTTTAAACTTCCGTGTCACATCTCACGGCTTCGACTATATGCGTATATAATTCGGAGACTAGCGATACTGGTACACAGAAGTATTGCTACGATGTCCATGATCAAGTCACTATATCAAATGTTTCGACCTCTACAGGGTGTAACAAAAATAAGTGAGACCAAAATTTTTTTTCCACTTTTGTATGCGGAAACTCATGGCCCTTGCCCATACAAAAGTGAAAAAAAATCGTCTTTCAGCGCTGCTACTTTCACAGTGAACTCTCTACAAGGAACACGTACACACCCTAAAGTATTATCACTTATTTTTGTTACACACTGTATATTGACATTTGACACTCAGGTCTCTAACTTCCGTGGCACGTCTCACGGCTCCGGCTATATACTCCAGCGAGACGAGTACACAGACCGCCGCGCGCCGTACCGTACACCGTACATCGGTGCGCCGCGGTGCCAGGTGTGACTTATATTGGGCCAGCGATGTATTATGCCTAGATACTGTGGAATATTAATTTGATAAAAAATATGCGCGGCACTCGGGGACTGCCGCGGTATGCAGTTATAATTCGCATATATCTAGTCGCACGCAAAACACCGTGCCGAAGTCTGCCGAACTGAACGCCGCACCGACCACATGGGGGATGTGGCCACGCTCAAAGCCCGCGATAAAAGCTATGAAATATCTTAAGTTTATCTCCACGTTGGACTATTAAAATCATGATTGCGAAGCTGTTTGTAGCAGGCACAGTCGACGTCAATTTTAGGGAATCATAGACGAACATGTTGTTTTTCGTTAACGCTTGTATTGGTCCATCAGAAGTCAAATTCTTGAAAAGGTGCTAGATATACTAAACATGGCTTTTTATGAAATTGCTACGCTCGGGATAGTGTAATTTTCACCATCATCGCATCAGTTCATGCTCGGACGTGCGATTCGGACTCGCGCACGAAGGGTTCCGTACCGTTGAAGAGCAAAAATAGGGCAAAAATTGTGTTTTTTGTATGGGAGCCCCCCTTTAATTTTTATTTTATTTAAATATTATTATTAATTATCAAAGTACAGATATATTTAAAGTCTTTGTGAAAAAGAGATTGCCCACTTTCTATAGACACTTTGGCCATTCGTGAACAGTTCATTAAGCTAATGATATGATATGAATGAAATACTTCAGATCAGTAAAAAGGAGAATATAAACCTAGTTTTGTATCAGACTTTATATTTAGTTACATTTCTATGTGTTATTGGAAAAGGTAAACAATCAAATAAAACAACATATTTCTAATGAATTTTTTATTATTCTGCTTCATAAGTAAGTAATACTTGATCAAGAAACTGGGCAGGGGGATCAATATGATCTTGATACCTTGCCCAGGCTAAAAACCATAAAATTGTCATAATATGAGTGTATGTTCGACCGCACATTGATTAAAACTAAAGTGTGCCGTCTCCTTCGTAACAAATCGGTCCCACAATTCACACATCGCTGCGTTGTGGCTTCATCTCCTGCCAACAAGTTGCCTTCAGGCACGAGAAGTGCTGAGTCCATATTCATGCCAGGGTTATCGTCCGAGCGAGATTCGGTTCTCATAGGTGTGCCGGGGTCAATGTGAAGAGCAGTATCGGTGTCCATAGAAGTACCAGGGTCGTCAGAATGGGAAGAAGAGTCGGAATCCATTGTAAAAAGCCAAGTAATTATTGCAATAATATCTCACACGAAAACATTCACGATGCACGAAAACAATTCGAATGACGTTTCATACTTTGACATATCGTATTTGCATTGCCATAATATTAAAAAGTTATTGTATATTTTTTTTAATCGATGACGTACATTTTTTAAGATTCACTATAAAAACTATTTAAATAAATACCATTCTAATAACAGCAAACTATTTGCGCATTTCTATAGTCTATAAGCAACATTTGTTGCGTAGTATAGCTAAAAATAGTATAAAACAGAACCATGACTATAATAAGGATGTCAATTAGTGCATTTCTCGGCGCTTGATAATGGTAACACTGCAACCGTTCGCCGACTCCCGATCATGGAAATTCAAATGAAACACTAGAAATAATTTTGTTTTTTGTTGTGTTTATTTACACAATTTGTTTTTTACAAAACATTAACAAAAAATAAAAATAAAATATCCATTAATTTACTTTTTTCATAACATCGTGTTCACGGATGGCCGAAAGTGGACAGTCCCCTTTCAAGTGCCTACCTGTTGCCATTATTGAAATCGAGCAAAAAAGGCCAAAAATATCACGTTTGTTGTATGGCAGCCCCCCCTTAAATATTAATATTATTTTGTTTTTAGTATTTGTTGTTATAGCAGCAACAGATATACACAATCTGTGAAAATTTCAGCAGTCTAGCTATAGCGGTTCTTGAGATACATCCTGGCGACAGACAGACAGACAGACGGACAGACAACGAAGTCTTAGTAATGGGGTCCCGTTTTTACCCTTACGGAACCCTAAAAAACTAAAAACGAGCTATCTCAAAAAAGGAACCTCTTCCTTGTGAAGAACTCTATATTTTTGCCAGATTTCATTAAAATCACTTTTATTTTTATACCACCTATTCAAAACAAACCCTTCAGAAATTGGAAACGAAACAAACTAGTAAACTTTTTCTAATTTCTTTGTATTAGTATTAATAATAATAATTCAAGAAGAGAGCGTATTCCTTCTTAAAAGACCGGCAACGCACCTGCAGCTCTTCTGATGTTGCGAGTGTCCATGGGCGACGGTAGTTGCTTTCCATCAGGTGACCTGTATGCTCGTTTGCCCCCTTATTTTATATTAAAAAAAACAGCTCTCACAATAAAATAAGCCCTGCAGATCTAGTATTAACGAATCGATGCTCACGTTCGAAACAGACAATGGCTTACAACTTCCTTCCACCGTTTTCGTGTGTGTCTAAATTATTTGTCTATTTTACATCGAGGCTCATGCGAATACGGTACGCTTATAAAAGTTTTAGTCGGTGTAATAATTCCGCCACTTTATTGCTACTGTTTATTTCAGAGTTTCTTTGTCATATTGCTAATTTGATACTATTCAACAGAAATTCGTGTTTTAAACAACTTTTAACAACGTTTGTTTATACAAAGTGTAACAAAACTTAAGTGATAATACTTTAGGGTGTGTATGTGTTCCTTGTAGAGAGTTCACTGTGAAAGTAGCAGCGCTGAAAGACCAATTTTTTTTTCACTTTTGTATGGGGAAACTCGTGACGCTGCGCGCTGGGGCGCTTGCCCATACAAAAGTGAAAAAAAAAATTGTTCTTTTAGCGCTGCTACTTTCACAGTGAACTCTCTATAAGGAACACATACACACCCTAAAAGTTTTGTTACACCCTGTATAGCTCGGTCACCGAACTTAAAAATTCTGTCATTGAACTCATTGACCTGTCGAATTTGGAGTTTAGGAGATTTATGTGAATAAACATACACACACATATTATACTTAATACACAATATATTGTATAAACACTACCTGGAATGTAAATGATTCGTAATTAAAATTGCACTTGCAACTTTTCTGATGTTGCGGGGTGTGCACGGCTGACGGAGACGTTTTTCATCAGGTGATCCGTTTGCTCGTTTGCACTCAAGTTTTATAAAAAAATGTTATAGCAACAATACTCTTTTATAACATTTTTTTATAAAACTTGTAAATGATACCAATAAATTAGGCAAGTATTGAAGTCCGAAAGAATTTATAATTTGGAAATTAATTTTACTACTTGAAGCCTTCTCAAACTGGGCTATTGAAAAATAAACCTACGGTAACATATTATAAAGTACATTTTACGATGCGAAACTATCGGCGATTTGTTGTAAACAAGGGGTAGTTAGGGCCAAACACTTTCAGTGTTAACTTTCTTAATGGTTTTATTTTTTAAGGGTTTTTTTCCTGTTTCCAAACGGCTTAAGGTTTACGGCTTGTTCTTAGTTAAAGAAAGTCTATCAGGGCCTTTAGTCATAATGTATTCGATTATTTCGACGGTGAGGTAAAGCCTAAAGGAGGTATAGGGATTTTAATTTTCATAAAACGCATGGCTATGATTTCCATTTTTGGCGAAATTATCGAATGTGACTTGACTAAGGGCTGAAGATCTTTCTTTCATTTCAAAACAAAATAATTCTTAAGTCAATGGCATACTATATGTCTCTCTTGACTCTCAAAGTGCTCCCTCTTACCCCAACTAACATTACAAAAGGTTTTTTCAACGATTTACTCGTAAATCAATCTTGGAATACGAAAAAGTCACAATATTTACGCGGACTTGTGCGATCATCAATTACACGACGTTCGGAGTTATTCCACCTCTGAGATTATGCGACTGAACCTTGAACAGTGGACATAAAGGTCATATTACAATAGCAAAACAACCGGTCTATATTCACACGCAAACATGGGCCGAGTGAAACTTAAGTCGTTAGCACAAGTCATTAGTTGGGGCCTCTTAGGGCCTCCGTGCCGGCTGCCGCGAAGTCCCAAGGCCCCCCGGGCCCCGACGGGCCCGAAGGTTACTCGGCGACAATAGTAAGGATTCCATAACATTAGTTCTGAATGTTGATACATAGCTATTTTGTGATTGAATGCCGCGTATGTCATTAATACTTTCCTTTGTATGTTGTGTTGGGCAAAAGTGTATTCAGTATATCCATAATATTTAAAATGTGTCTGTATGTCTATCAGCTATCTATCTATCTGTCTGTTACCTCTTCACGCTTAAACCGCTGAACCGATTTTGATGAAATTTGGTATGCATATAGTTTGAGTCCCGGGAAAGGACGTAGGATACTTTTTATCCCGGAAAAATGTACGGTACCCCGATAAACGAATTTGTGAAAAAAACGCAACGGAGTTGCGGGCGTCATCTAGTACTATTTTATAGTTTGATAAAAAAAAATCTGGATCGGACAAGGATCGGTAAACTGTAAAGTGACTTCTTAAAAACATTCCTTGAACTCCTAAAATTCTTTACCAGTTTTCGGTTTAATGGTTACAATTAGTTAGTTTTAATGGTTTACAATTAGTATTTAACCCCACGTAATTTTGTGTAATCGGCTGATTTACTATGCATTTGTCACGAAACGCTCACCCAGTAATAGTATGGGCGGGGTTCACGTTATTGTTCTAGTATCACCCTTATGCCAAAGACATAACGATAACCCTAAGGTAAAATAAATTTGAATGGTGTTTGCAGTTAAAGTATTAATAAAGTCGTGTTGTTTGTCAATATACTATCAGAGACGTTGATTCCTAGACAGATGGGGGACCTACGTAGTTTGGTCGCCTTACGACACAGAAGTATGGATTCCTCTGTATACGTTCTTGATCGCTTATTGTTTCATCATTGTAGAGAGGCCGCATACAATGTAAGATACTAGACAGTAGACAACATTGTAAGACACTGTAGCACAGAATATATAATAGTACCTTACGGTACAGAAGTCTCACTCCCGAGTTTAGGTATGACAAACGCAAGCGTCCGGTCACCGGACTAGTCTCGACAGGCTGGCACTCGCTCGACTTGTCGCACACGCAACGCACGCATCCGCGATACAAAAGTAATAGTACCCGGCCCCGCGCCGCCGCGCCGCTCGCTTGACAGCCCTGGCAGATTGAAGCGAGACGGCAGACAGTTATTGTACTATGAACGCTAAACGCAATGCAAAAGGTTGAAATTAGGTTGTTTTCCAGAATAGTAGGTAAATATCTCGGCGATTTCGGGCCGTTTGTATGGAAGTGAGACACGCCTGACTGTAGTCCCATTTCCACAAGTCTCATGTAAATGTATTCGCCGTTGACGCTTAGCAAATCAGTTGTTTGCTAAACGGATGGCCTACTTAGTGGAACTGCTGTTAGGGTCAGGTATGAGAGGAAACGAGACACGAAGCAGCGGTGCAGGGCCCGATTCTCAAGCGTCGAAAGTCGTTTCAATCGCAGGCCATGTCATAGACGCGTGGGACGTTGTCGAGGCCTGAAAATAGGGCCCCACATGGTATATTCGGTCAGGCCGAAGCCTACTGTCTTAGTTGTCAGCTGAGTAGTAGTTTCTCGCTCAGGAAACTTTCATAGCGTGAGATAGGATTTTCGTGAGCTGGTTTGCAACCTGCCATAGGCAAGTGATCTCGTAGCTCCGTTTAAGGCTAATGCTCACATGAGAGTTGAGACACGACAGTCGTAAAACAGAATGCCTATCCATATTTTGTGTTATTATGATTGCGAAAGTGTGTCTGTCTGTCTGTTACCTCTTCACGCCTAAACCGCTGAATTTGCTGGGTATGGAGATACTTTGAGCCCTGGGAAAGGACATAGGATACTTTTTATGCCGGAAAAATGTACGATTCCCGCGCGATAACCGAATTTTGGCGAAACGCAGGTCTAGTTCAAAATATTTGTGACGGTGTGCCGACTTTTACACGTTTTGTATAGCAGCAGTCTTAAGCGTTAGCCCTAGACATTGGTGTCAACTGTCAACTATAAGGGCTGTCATAGGTGGTAACTCCGCCGGCAGCCCTACGTAATGTGCATGGTAATAATAGTACGGGAGCCCTAGAAGAATTTTTTTTTGATTACTATCAAGCTAATTTTTTGTGAGTAACTTCATTTTGATAAGACGAACAACATTTTTATTTGCGAAAAATCTCGAAAGTGGTAGCTAACAGAGATAGAAAGAATTTCATAAATCAAAAAATCTCGTTAGGGTTCCGTTATAGGGTTCTGTAATCAACAAAACTTGGTTGACTACTGAACCCTAAAACGGAACCCGAACAAGCAGATTTTTGTATATTGATAGGTTAGTAGTTATATAATTTAAGAGTAACATTGTCCTACAAATAGAACAATCCATATTTTAGGACCATCAAGTCAAAGAATGAAATCCTTTCTATTTCTGTTAGCTACCACTTTCAAGATTTTTCGCAGATAAAAATGTTGTTCGTCTTATCAAAATAAAAGCTACTCACAAAAAATTAGCTTGATAGTAATAAAAAAAATTTGTTCTAGGGCACCCGTACTATAAAGGGCGTAGTGAGGCCGCGGCGGAACAAAGCGAGCACGTGATCGCTATCGATCGCCCTGCGCCCTGCGCAGGCCCTATGCACGTTACCGGTTGCTTCTTTGTTCCGTATTAAAAAAAAAAGTACGAAATTTTGAATTTGGAGATTGACAGAAATCACATACACGGATGGTAAATTAAAAAAAATTGAATGAAAAGGGCGTTCTAAATATAAATTAAGTATATTTTTAATTATTTACTGTTTAAGTACTGTTTATATTATTTTTCAAAATACATGTCGAGTTACTTAATCCCTTAATGTTTATTTTTATTACTCCCTTAGACTTGAATTTTTTCACGTTTCAAAGAGCTGCCATACAGCTGATTCCATTCTTTACCTATTGTAAATTTTTAAGATACTTTAAATTTAACTTAAAAAATTTAATTTGTAAGTATTTGTCCAAAAACTAGGCTTTGGCCTACTTAATGCTAGGAGGTCTAAATCTTGTCACTGAATGTAAAATCTTATTCAACAACAAAATATTTTGTTGTTGAATAAAATTCCTAATTCCTCCATTGCCTGAATTTAGTTTTGTTTCGTGCTCGTAAATAATGAAAATTGTAACAATTATAAGAGGTAGAATTTGTTAACTGACATTTCAATTAAATTTTAAATACTTAGATACAAATTCACGAACCTTACAAAAATTAAAAAAAAAAACTTGAATTTTTAAATTTCACCCGTAGGTCTATAATCTACATAGTTCACATAAACAAACCGTTCTGCTGCAACTTTTCGTATAATCTCCTATCTCTACTGACCTGTTTTCGTATCAGAGAAGACGCGCACGTGGGCCGTACCGCTCACAGCCCTATTCTCTTAACATAAGGTCCACTTTTGTACAAACTCAGGTGTAAAATAACTCCGAACACCTGTGTGAACATCAAACGGGGTTTTATAAGTGGTTTAAGTGGGGACACGTAATCAGTGGTGGAAAATGGGTTCCTCTGTGCAATCACTGGTGAACTCAAAAATTAACCGATTCGAAAATGATTAAGTACCTATTTTTGGATTAACGCAACTGGACTTTGCTAGGAGTTAAGCTTCGAACAAACCTACGCGTCAGTGACGCGGGACGCGGGACGCGATACGGGAGCGTCTGCAACGCGAAACTGGGCGTGCACACCTGCGCGACTACGGTGCGAACCGTCAGACTTCATTTGTTAATGAACAGTCACTGAAGACGCGCGACTTTATCTGGTGTATGTTAAATTGTTGTGGTAATGACATCCTCATTTTTAACATCAGAGTCGGACGGGTCGGACGGATGGACATGAAGGTTGCGAGGTGCTAAGCTTGCTTTTGATTTGGGAGGTGCAGAGAAAATATAAAACACGTCCACAATGGTCAAGTCGAATTAATTTAGGCGCCTACCACACTTGACCATAGTTTTGCTTGCGGAAGCCGGCTTGTACACTGAACATTGTGTGTGTAGTTGGTAAAACGGTAGTATACGCAAGCTCCAAAGTTTGGCTTGACGGTTTTTAAACTTGCTTGAAATTTTGGCATGCGCAAGCCTTCGTGTACTAACTTATCTGCGCGTGTGGTTGAATGTTCAGGACAAAGTAAATTATTTAAATGGTCAACAGCTATAATAAACAATGGTTAAAATTTTGGACGGTTATCGTTAATGTTTAGTTAACAAATGTCATAATAATAACCTAATCCAGCTGTTTTCAATTTACTCTTAGGGCCTGATTACACCTAGGTACCGAGTAGAGTGGCAAGACAGTGTTCTCGATCAATAAAATTTTCCGAGAGTAGATACTGCCTCGCCAGTCGCCACACTCCTCGGTAGGTGCAAAAAAGGCATTAGTGTGGAACCGCTCTTGGAGCGCCCTTCACATAGTCTGCGACCCGGTGCTGACTGCTGGCACTCACATCGTCATGTGTGGCCCTTGGCCAGTAAAGTGTGACGACCGCTGCCATAAAGCCTTCCCTCTTTTCCACACTTCACAGTAGTCAATAATCTATATATTAATACGCGAGCGAAAAACTTTGAATCCCTTTTGACGAAAAATGCGGAAACGTAGGTGATTGAAATTGTGCACAGTTATAGTTTATATGGTGAAGGAGTGCATCGAGCTAATATTCTTTTGAAATTATGCTTTTATCATACATTTTTTTTAACAAATAAAACATTACACACACTAGGAGATTTTGATTGACAAGCCTATACACACGAATTGTACTCTCTTTTTTTTATTGAATCTTAAATACTGTTAGACAATTATTACACGACCAGTCTGTCATAATAAAGTCAATATTTTGACAATAGAATATCAATAGAAAAGCGTTGTTTGAAACTTTTAATTTAATTTTTTATTTGTGGTCGAATTTCGACCATTGGGCGATCTCTAGTAATAATTATTATGTTTGTATAAACTTCATGAGTATAAAATTGCCGAGAGAGAGCCTTGTCGCATTTAAGCTTATAAGAGCTTAGGAGGTGTAAGTTGTGTGTGCCTACCTTAAATCGACATCGTATCTTCGGTAACTAGACATGGATATTCTAATTGTTATAGTAAAAAAAGTAAAAGCCTATACGCTAAGCATGGGACACCATTGAAAAAGTTTATTCCTGCGGTATACAGTTTTCACATGGTCATGCAAGTGTGCTGGATAGATAGACACATACAGACAGTCAGCCAAGTTAGGGGTTCTGTTTTACCCTTCGGGTACGGAACCCTTAAAATATTTCGAGCTGATGATGTTCGTTCGCAATCGTGTCCGCCCGTTTTCGGAATCAATCGCGCGACGTTGGCACGCGGCACGTAACTCCGCTATAAAATATCTCTCTTTGTTGCAGGTACGTGCACACCGATGGAATGTAACCCCCCGGTCCCCCGAACGAGGTGGGAAGCTACCCCCTTCCCCCCTAGCGATACAATTGCTATATCGATTGCCTAGATGTTGCCCGCACCTTCGCAAAAGTAAGTTTTGGTGATCAAAATTAGCGGAGGATGTGATCATCTAGCACGTGGCGTGGTCAAAACGAGGCATCGTTCTTCACAGTGGTCGTGGGAAATTTCATTAAAATCGGCTCAGACTAGAGTTGTTCGGAGCCTGTTTGATCTGAACAAAATGATCACAAGCAATCCTTACGGCCTGTTTCACTATTTCCTGATATGTGCCGAATAGGCTATCCACAACTTATAATATGATGTTGTCGATAGCCTATCCAGCACTTGTCAGTAAGTGGTGAAACAGACCCTTAATGTAATTATATGTATGTTTTATCTTTGGTCTCCCTGACTATGTTCGGTCGGATTTGCTAGTGATGGACAATGATCGTTAAATGTCGTAGTGTTAGAAACGCCTCGTCGTATAAGAACTTAATGCGGTCAACCTGCTACTCGCGAGTTGTGACTGTTAGTTGATGGTCTCTTTGACTCATTACTAAAAAAAAAAAGGAAGACATTAAACAAATCGTGAATAGATCATGAATCTTTGCATGTACACAGATGTGCTCGAGGAAAATTTTAAAGTAAGCCACGGCTGTGTCATGGTCGTATGACATTTTTCCTCACCGAGTACTTACTGGCTCAATGAGTAGGTATAGACACTGTATAACTCACGAATAATACTCAAATTTTGTTATCATTAAGACTTTGTATAAGAATAATATGATCACAATTCGGCAACGTAAGTCCGATATGAAAACTGCTTCGAAACTGTTCCGATGCAGTCTCGATACTGCATTACGGTGTTCTCAAATTGGTTTTCTCATAAAATGTCAAACCAAAGTTAAACGCGCTCTGATGCGTCAAAAGTCGAAACATTCTATGGGATCCCGACTGGATTTTTGGCTGCATTGATGTTGGATTAAAGTAGCAGAATTGAGATATACCCTACCGTTTTCTGTGTAAACGACGGATCAATGTGATCGAACCCTTATATTTACTGATAAGCTTACGGTGCCTCATAATCGCCCTAAACTGATGTTATCCTCAAGTGTTATTATAAAATGCAATATCGCTTGTACAAACAGTAGGGAAAAGATGTAGGGTATCCCCGAGTGAACCCGGTAAAGGCACGATACTGAGCAAACATTGCATTATATTTTCGGGGATATTGAAAAAGATGACATACTTATCTAACTTTATTGAAAATTTTGATCTTTGACACAATTTTGAGGAAAATTAATATAAAATATCATGTAGAGAATGGATGTGTATAGGTCGAGCTGGCCCATTCGTGCTGAAATATGATGTCTTAATAAAGCAGACATTTTAATGTGTTTATTATTTAATTTCTCAAAAAAAATACCTATTTATTTTCGCGATATTTCTGATAACTATTAAGACAAGTAAGATGGAGCACCTACCTAGAAATAATAAGATAATTAAGATTTATTACTCATTACAGCATAATATATTATTATAATAATATTTTATTCCTTATAATCATGAGATCCTCCGTAAATAATATTGCTAAGCTAAGATTTTATGTACATAGTGTTACGAAATTGTAACAATAAATTCGAATCTTAGTAAGAAATGTTAATAAACTCGAATGACGAATCTTTACTAAAGACATGTAACGCGTATATGATAGAATAAAATAATATTGAAACGGTTACTAAGAATTTGTTATTTATGTGATGACTGATGAGTGATGATAAATAAAAATTAATGTCAACTTTTAATAACCTTCAATTTATCTGAAAAATATTTAAATTAATTCAACGTTACGTAACTATCCAAAAAAAGAAAAAAAGCGCTGAACGCAGAGGTAAAAGACACTATCCCATTCAATTAATTAAAAAATATATTAATTTATTAATTAAATATCAAAACAGTATTTACATAACAAGCTGTACATAAGGGAATTTTATATGAACGGGGTCGATGACCGGCATTGAGATTACGTTAATAGTTGTATTATCGCGAGATACTCGTAAACTATTGTATATAGCACGAGCCACGAGACTAGTCTTCTTGTGTTTGTAACTTGTCATATGGTTTGGAATATAGACCATAGTCCATATTGTAGATATGGATATATTATCATAGTATATTGGATTGTAAAGAAAATGTAAACCAGTACAAGTAATTTTACATACCAACAACAAGGCAAGTTTAAAGGAAATTTTGGAAATTAAGACAAGTTTTTAATTTATTTCCAAAAATGAAGGGGCTATTTTTTACTAAGCGTAAGCGTTTAAAGGAAATTTTGGAAATTAAGACAAGTTTTTAATTTATTTCCAAAAATGAAGGGCCTATTTTTTACTAAGCGTCGAAAGTGAATTCTCCAGAAATTATGGAAAAATTGTTAACTTCAAATTCACATTTTTTAGTATAACAGATAGATTGAAAAGAAAAGTAGCCTTTTTCATGTAAATTGTCTTTTAATAGTTTATAATTTTTTTTTACATTTTCACTGTGCCAAATTTTTGCAGCTCGAAAACTTGACGATGTAACGATAGTCTTATTTATATGTATGTATTTAATTTTATGAAATTGTATTTTTATCTTGTGACCTTATATATTTTATGGGAATTTTAACTTCACACGCTACTTAGAAATCTAATTTATTTACATACTAAAATATAACATAAAAGCTATTTTTACCGCGGGAATAATATTTTGTCAGACTATTATTTTTTACTTTGCTCACTAATAAGGTGTTTAATAGTGGAAACTTGTTATGGCTCTTTGTTTTCTAGTAAAAGTGTTTATAGTGGGCTGTAAGTTTTTTTTTAACAAAATAAATATAAAAATAATGTTGAACGTTTGTTTAATGAGACTTATATGGGCAAATGAGCAAGTGGATCACCCGATAGAAAGCAACTTCCTTCGCCCGTGGACACCCCGCACCCGCACTAACGGAGGAGTTGCAAAAGTATTCGGGCCTCATCTACTAATATCTAATGTTGTAATTTGTAAATGCGATAGTGTGTCTGTCTGTCCTTTACCTCGTCACGCTTAAACGGCTGAACTGATTTAGTTTTATTTGGTAAAGAGATACTTTGAGAGACGGGAAGAAACATAATATTAAGAGGGAACGCTAACAATGTTTTTCCACACAAACGTATTCCCCAATTTACTCCCTGGACAATGCGTCTAGACAAATGATTTTTTTATACAATATTGGGATCTGTTAAAGCTATGCTTCTACGTTCGATTTTTTCTAAATTTACTAATAAATAAAAAATATGATCCTTCAAAAATCGCAAAAAATTAATGCCCCGTACCCCGCCAATCCAACGACCATAAAAAAAAATTGAAAGATCTTTAAGATAAAATAAAAACGTAGAGGCATAGACTCACCCTTCCTGAAGATATTAAAAAAAATAAATTAGATAGGCTCTATTTTGAAGGAGGAATCAGAGGACTACGTTACCTCGATTTACTGTATCTGTCTCTATCACAATACACGTGCCGGTGCAGTGTGAAGCGTGACGGCAATAGTTTCTTCGTTTAAATTTTACTGCACCCGGGTTACCTTTTAAGATAGTGTTTGTTGCGAAAAGATGTACGTTTTTCGCGCGATAAACAAATTTCGGCGCAACTGAGTTTCGGGCGTCATCTTAAGGCGTAGTTGCTTTCCATCAGGTGACCCGTTTGCTCGTTTGACCCCTTATTTTATAAAAATAATCTAGTATAATTACTGTCTATTGTAGCAGTATAGTATACCTTTTTCCTCATGACATCTGCGTATCTCCATACTTTAATTTAAAGATACATCTACGTTGTATATCCCACGGGGACTGATTTCCCCGGCAACCTACGTGACCTGACATGGGAATGATATGGAATGACATTTGCCCAACGACCGCCTTAACCCTTCACGCCTTTTCATATTTGCTGAATATTCTTTGGTGGTGAATACTCTTTGCGATATTATAACATGCAGTCTTTCTTACAACTCTGAAAAGAGTTCAATTAAATGAATAGGAAGTACATTTATGTTACTTTGATCATGGAAAAGGCGAAAGACTTTACCAAAATTCCGTCAAAACCGTTTTGCTGCGATAAAAAGTAACCTATAGTAGTAATAATATAATAATAACTCCCACACCGATTTCGGTGACGGTGGCCGGTTTCATTAAAAACCGGACCAGTTACGCAGGAGTAATTTTATAGTGCCCAAGTGTGTGCGCACTGCGCAGTACACAAGAGCGCTCTTTATTCCTTTACTCTCAATTAACGATCTCCCTAACGTCACCCACCACGAAACAATTTTAATTGCCGACGATACGACGTTAATCATTAAATGTGAAAATAGAGAAACTTACGAAGCAGATATTAATTTAGCACTTAAAAATATTGTTAAATGGCTTAATGACAACAACTTACACATAAACACTGACAAAACACAAGTGATACAATTTCAAAACTATAGAAGAGAAAAAATAAATTTAGACATAAAATATGACAACAAAAAAATTAATGAGGTAGATAATACAAAATTCCTGGGTATCATGAAATCATGATAGATAAATATTGCAATTGGAAGGTCCATGTAGAACACATTTGTGACAAACTTGACCGTTTTGTTTACGCAATTAAAAAAATAAGGCAAACTGTGAGCACTGAAGCGGCTCTGACGGCATACCATCAAAATAATAATTTATGAAAAATGATAAATTGTTTTGCCTCATATTATTTAAACTAAAGTTTAATACAGTAATGATATTCACACACCATTGTTATGGTAGGATATGTTAGAACTTAGACCTATGTATTATAACCATGTTACCCTTTTCACTACATATCTGTGAATAAAATATGATCTTGATTCTTGATTCTTGATACTCTCATAACCCAGTGGGTCGGAATACCGACATGACTGGCGAGAGATCAGGCACAGGACCGACTTTTTACATGCCTGTCCGACGCATGGATCATCTTACTTGTCAGACAATCAGATGATCAGCCTGCATTGTCCTAACCAAACTTTGAAATAACATGTTTCCAACGCGGGAATCGGACCAACGACCTCCGAGTCACGAGCTACGCTCTAAACCACTGGACCACGGAGGCGTTACCAAGTACGTAGTACCAAGTAGTTTGCTATGCTGCTTTTCCCTTTTCAACTCTACCTCTCCCATATAACAAACATGATTTTTTGGCCTTTTTTGCTCTATGTCAATAATGGCAACAGGTGGACACATGATATTTTAACAAAGGCCTCTATTATATGTCCACTTCAATAATTAATAATAATATTAAAATAAAATAAAAATTTAAGGGGGGCTCCCATACAGAAAACACAATTTTTGGCCTATTTTTGCTCTATAACGGTACGGAACCCTTCGTGCGCGAGTCCGACTCGCACTTGGCCGATTATTTATGCTTATTAATTTAAACTTTTATTTTTCCATCCATTTTACCTTTATAGTACACCTAAAAATGTATTTTAATGCCGCACTTAAACGTCCAAGTGTGATTCGCGTAAAAGCGAAAAATTGGGGCGAAGGGACGAAGTGGTCCAGTTTGTTCCGCTGCTTAGTTTTTGTCAGTCCCTCGTAAAGTTAACAGTCCCCTGGCAAAACGGTCCCCTGGGCCTCCAGGCTCGCTCTCCCATGGTAAACTAAAACTAAACTAAAAACTAAATAAACTAATAACTAAACTAAAAAAAGCTAAACTCCCCTGGTAATTGTTTCTGCCACTGATAAGTTCGGATTGTGATTTCAATACTGATGGCTTTGGTAATTGTTGCTTTTAAAGGGGTTATCCATGATGGGTTTGATGAATAGCCATGATTGCCATTATTTCAAAGCTGTCTATAGCATTCAGTGTCGATCATAGACATACATAGATGATTGCGCCCTAGTACACATTAGTAATCATTTGTAGATTAATTGGTATATCACGTGAGCATATACCTCTACAATCGACTTCGTCCATTGTTAGCTAACGTGGAGAGGCTGCATAAATGGCGGTCGCTGATCACCTAGAATTTTCAAGTCAGCTCTATGTTTGAGCCAAAATTTATCAAAATCGGCTAATGCAAGAAAAACAAGCATTGAAATCTTTCATACTTTTTCGCTTTGGTAAATACCTATTTTCTTACAGTGTATAGTGCCGTACAAAGTCTTAACTTTATGAAGTTATAGAATGAGTTCTGAAAAAGAAGTTCTTAAAAAGAAGTCTTTAAATGATGTTAAGTTGTTTTAAGCTTTTGCCAGCTGAGTCTAGAATACAGGTCGCTGAAATTTAGCGAAACAGAGAAAGTTTTGTGTAAAATTAAATAAATAAATCACAAAAAAGTAGCCCGAATTGTCTAGTAGTGAGCGAGGGGATGTTTTTTGAAGAGAGGACCTTACCAGCTAAACTGCAGTTGCTAGTAATTATTAATTATTATATAAAGTTGTTATTCTTTAATAACTCCCTCGGGTCTGTCAGATTAAGAAAAATAATTATTTTTCTTAATTATTGAGAACTATGTCCTACATAATGCCTAGGATAGAAACATCCTTCTGTTTTCTTTAGAGTCCATAAATTACCTTAAAAGACATTCTGAACAAAACAATATGTCAGTAAACAACGGTTGTTTTGACTGCACATTTGTCGGAAAGTGCACCTAATTGATATCCGGAGTGCATTAGTTTTAGCTCCATCATCATCCATCGTGGTCCCGTTTTGCGGCGGCCATGTTGAATTAAATTCCAAAATGGCGTGTGACGGATTCCACAATAAATGATGTATGACATTGGTTTGTTTTGACATGTTTTATATTGATTAATAATGTGGGTTTTGAATATTTTTATATGCTGGTAGCGGCAGAAATAGAGCCGCCTGCTATCAAGTGGAACTATTTAGTAATCTTAGGGCCCTTTCGTGTCAATAGTCATGTCCAACAGTTGTCATACGTCACGAACTGTAAAACTATGAAGATGTTGGCGTGTTATTTCAAAAGCCGTTTGGAATGTAGTTTCAATTTTTTAAAAGAGCCTATACGATTCTAGTTTCTACTGCTGCGCTGGGCAAAATAATCACCCAAGTTCTTTTATTTTTTCTTGTTTTAGCGGTGCCGTAGCCCACCATGGTTTCTGTGTAGCTTATTACGCCATCTTTTGAAAATTAAAAAAAAAAAATTATGTACATAACACCGGTATTTTTTTATACTTGTGACAAGAAAAGAGGTCTGTTATTTGTAGCACTGAATGACTCGGAACCCTTTATAAATTGACTCAGCACAGCTTTTCTAATTTTGATTCATGTAAACGCCGGCAAAGTTTATTTATTATATTTGTATAATGAAGGCTATTATATTTACAGCCACACATTCATTAATTAGATGAGGTCGCCATTTTTAGGGTTCCGTACCCTAAGGGTAAAAACGGGACCCTATTAGTAATAGACGGACAGACAGACTTCGATGTCTGTCTGTCCGTCTGTCTGTCTCCAGGCTGTATCTCAAGAACCGCTATACCTAGATTTTTGAAATTTTCACAGATTGTGTATATCTGTTGCCGCTATAACAACAAATACTAAAAATAAAATAAATTAAATATTTAAGGGGGGCTCCCATACAACAAACGTATTTACGTTTTTGCTATTTTTTTGCTCGATATCAATAATGGCAATAGGTAGGCACTTGAAATGTTCGCAAAATACTCAGTTGTATTTATACTTTAATGATTAATAATAAAATTTAAATAAAATAAATAGTTAAGGGTGGGCTCCCATATAAGAAAACACATTTTTACCTATTTTTGCTCTATAATGGTACGGAACCCTTCGTGAGCGAGTCCAACTCGCACTTGGCCGATTTTTAATTACTTATGACATGACATTATCAACCAAAATATGGGTTTGAATATCGCAGAGAGATTAAATTAATTTAAATTCTTTATAACGATCATGACATCGTTAAACGATGTCACGTGGTGACTTCATTTGTTTTGTAATTATGATTATGTATGCGTTTATATCTTAATTGATTAAAAATAAAGTTTTCTTTAGTGTGCTTAGAACACTTTAATTTTCCATTTTTGTCTACCAACTTTAAAATATTTTCTATGGAGTATGCACCCAATATAAATTAAATTGTTAATGCTTTCTCCTCATCCAACAATTTCATTCCATCACCTATAGCATTATTTTGCCTACTCTATGTCGTCGCAATAAGGAACACTTTCGTGACATCCGGGGTAATATAACAGCGAACGTATTATAATCCGCACGGGGCTAACTCGATAGTCGGGCGCGGGCTGTCGGAGCCAATTTGGTGTCATCGCAAGCCTGTCATGCCGCCGCGCTCGCCAATTACTCACCTGACGAGCCCGACGAGCTTCGACGACTCGTCGGACGCTCGACGAAACGATCCGACGAGATATAATCGAAATGACGAGAGTGGGCATTTTATATGAAGTTTTGTGCCGTCGTCGATTGGACTTTACGGCCTGTCCACATCTCCAAGTCACGACGTCGTCAACGTGGAACGGTGCGGTAACGTGGCACGGTACGTTGTCGCGACGTGCTAGTGACTAGTGTACGGTACGGCAACGTCGCCGTGAAACTGCGCGTCACGTCGGCCGACGTGGCTCGACCCGTTGCGCTTGCTCAGTTAATGCACAATAGACATAACTACCAGTACTTCGACAGTACCAGTAATGACTGTGGTAAAACTGACAGCAAAACCTACCGTGTAACGGATGCCTTAGCAGTCAAAGTACTGGTAGTTATGTCTATTGTGGTAGAATTTTACAAGGCACGGCGACGTGCAACGTTGCGTCGTCGTGACGTAAACTTGCACGTTACGTCAACGTACCGTGCCACGTTACCGCACCGTTCCACGTTGACATGTGGACAGGCCCTTAGATCGGCCGGCCAAGGTATCGGGCTGATTCGACCCGACGAACTATCGGAGGGATTCGGCCCGTCGAAAACTTGTCGGGCTTATGCGGCCCGACGCCTTACGCCTCGACGCTGAAACTTATTACACACTAACGGTTTATGATGTTTCGTCGATAGCTGGCGATGATTTTACAAAATTGTTCTGACGCTGTTTTTGATTCGCGATTACGTGTGTCACGCAGGAGTGCCTTTTGCTATGGTCAGAAACACGAGGCGAGTCACAAAATTTCATATTGAATGACAACTGTGCACAGTTGAATATTCTAATTTTTTATTAGCGCAGCTTCACACCACGAGGCTTGAACCATAATATAAAAGACTCATTTGTGCCAAAGTATTCTGGTTGGGGCAGACTTCTAGATTTATAAATGATAGTATATTCACATGACTTAACTGCATTTAGATCGTTTTAGCACGTACTATTAATGAGTAGCAAGTATGAATTGTAGTATTGCGCCATAGTCGAAATATAAGACACGCGAAAGTGACATTTAGTAGTACACAATAAAGTGTTGATTGGCGTGCGGCGATTTACGCCTCGTTTAGTAATTTCAGGGCTGTGCCGTGTAACGTGTTTATTGTTATTATGGCACTATTTGATTATGTTGCGATGGTCAGGTGTACACTATCCACATATTAATAAATAATAACTTAAGTTTTCCTCGTCAAACAAATATAATTTATATCTACTCTAAATTATATCAGACTTTTCTCGTTACCGCAACCAGGCGGTAGCGGTAATTGATCCCCTGTCAAAATACTTGTCATAATTCATTGTTTTTCTCATCGCTCCTAGAGTAGAAAAGTCAAAGGCTGGTGTCATCTCATTTCATTTAGACTATAGAATCTAGAAAAAATGATCCTGATAGGAAGTGTCCGAGTGAGCGAGAGAGAGAGAGAGAGAATCTTGCAATATTTATCAAGCAGTTGTCAGCCCTAGGTCGATAGTAATGAGCCGGTGCGGTCGCGGCTAAAGTTTTCACTTAGTTCAGAGCCTGCGCTACTGTTGTACAACACTATGTCGTGTGTTATTTTTCACAGGCCCTTATGTTAATTAACATAAGCATCAATGTCATAGAATGTCCAAGGTAATATAAGTCTTTCAGGCTATGTATAGTCAATGGTGTGTTTTCCCTCGGAGTTTCTTTGAATGATCCTTTTGTCGTCGGCATAAAGATCCTGTCGCAGGTAAAATAACTGTGAACGAATTGTAATACATCCTACTAATCCTACTAATATTATAAAGGCGAAAGTTAGGATGTATGTATGGATGTTTGTTACTCTTTCACGCAAAAACTACTGAACGGATTTTAATGAATCTTTACAATAATATAGCTTATACATCAGAATAACACATAGGCTACAATTTTAACCGACTTTCAAAATGGGGGTTGTGCTTGTGTTATCTTTGTTTTTTTATGTTCAACGATTACTCCGCCGTTTTTGAACCGATTTTCAAAAATTTTCTTTTGGTGTATAGGGTATCATGCCAATTTGATACTTTATTCATAAAAATGGTGACCTGATGAAGGGATCCATAAGAAATCGAGAGAACTCCTCAAAATTTATGTGGAAACATGTGATGACTTCGGTTTCGTGAGCAGTATTCTACGCATATGCGACCAACAAGTAAGATTTTGCACCAAGGTATACTATGGTTCGGAAGGTGCTGAGAGAACTCCTGACTCTTTATAGATACAAGTTTGGGAGTTTCGACGTTGTTTTAAGAACGGAAAGCATATGCTACTTTGTAAACATTCATCATCATCACTACCATAAACCATTATAGAACCATGTATCGTCCCGTTTTGACCCTATTATTGGTACTTTTCATAGTCTTTTATTATATATCACTTAAACCGCGGGTAACACCGCGGGGCACAGCTAGTTTCATCATCATTTGTCCATTGCAAAGACTTCTTCTAGTTACTTTTAACAACCGAAGAAAGCAGTAAGGATGAATTGATTTAGAATTTGTAATTATCTAACTATTTTGGTTACGTTACCAGCGCTTAAAATGGGACCCAATTATTAAGAAAACGCAGTCTGTCTATCTACCATCAGTCTGAACTTTGAAGAAAATTTCGCATTAGCTGTTCTCAGCGTCCAATAAACACTTACACCGTAAAGCGCACCAAGTCTCGCCTTCGTCGAAAATTGTCCACGAAGTAAAACGAGCTATGTGATAACTGATAAGTGATAAGCGGGAGGGGGGGTTACAGACGAGAGGAGGTTAGACGAGAGGGGGCTTAGGGGGAGGGGTGTGCCGCCACAACTCACAATTCAATTTTGTCCACGGTGCACGCGGTTATGTAAACGGTGTTTATGTGTAAGTGGACATTGTGAGATTTTTGTTGGGCACAATATGTGGAGCATGGTGTGATAAGTGATTACTTTCAAGTGGTGTGATTGCTAATGTTTCACGGAAAACGTTTTCGCATCATGCTTGTACTGATACAGTACTGATGAGAAATTTATAGGTTCGTAATTCGATCGAGTTATGTCGAGCTCGAGCCCAATAGATTAAGGCTGCCTTCACATTATGTCGCGGGTACCGCCGCAGCCGCGCGGCAGGGTGACAAGGGCCCGAGCGTCACGAGTTTCCACATACAAAAGTGAAAAAAAAATCGTCTTTCAGCGCTGCTACTTTCACAGTGAACTCTCTACAAGGAACACGTACACACCCTAAAGTATTATCACTTATTTTTGTTACACCCTGTAGAGATTACAACTTGATCTAACGTGATCTAACCATTGGTGTTTTCATGAAATATCACTGTCGTTAGTTTTACATTTAATAAGAAACCATTTTGTAGTATGATAAAACGCGACGAAAGTTAAGTGGGTGTTAAAGAAGTGTAAGAGAGTGGTAGAATGGGCAGGGTGATTACTGATTATGTATCTTGCGACAGCAATGCAACAGGCGTTTGACAGCAAATATTGCAGAATATCTGCTGTCTCACTGAAATCTTATATATAAAATTCTCGTGTCACAATGTTAGTCAGCGAACTCCTCCGAAACGGCTTTACTGATTTTTACCAAATTTTATATGCATATTCAGTAGGTCTGAGAATCGGCTACTGGGTACTTTATACAGCGTGTCCAGTAAATAGTGCGACATACTGCAGGGGGTGATAGCTGGGATCATTACCTACCAAAAAAACACAATTTATGTTTAGCAAAATGTTACGGATTTAAAGTTATACAACATTTAAAAAAAATCGATAAATCTCTACCTTGAGACAGATTTATTAGCATATCGCCAAGAAAAAAATCCTTTTCTAGTATTTTTTTTACGTCAAATTATTCCTGAATAGTTAGTCTACTTATTGATAAGTCGTTTTTTAATCAAAAACATTGATTTTTTAAGATATACTATTTTATTGTTTTAATTTTCGCAGAATGATTTTTTATCACTTAACTTTAACCTTCAGTAGTGAAAAAAAATTGTATGTGAGCGTTTTGTACAATAAGCTTAAAAAGTTGCCTGTTTAATGGTGATTTTGAAAAGGTACAATACTAGTGGATATTCATTTTTAAATTATCAAAAATATTTATTTTAACCGCGATAACAATAGATAAGCTTTGTGTCTGGTTTTTCCACGATCGAGGTAAATTACACAATAATTAATCCACGGCCAACCATACTGTTAATTTAGTCTCGAGGGATAATGTGATAATAATAAAAAACAGGAATTTTATAAAACATTTTTATTTAAACAATAAATCACAATAAGTGCTCAAATTGCCTCCCTTGTGCCCTGATACATGCACGACATCTTTTGAGAAATGAGCTTTTGAGTCTTCTCAGGCTCATTTGGGCTATTTCTCTTGCTGCTGTGTTAACCCTGGCTCTCAGTTCCCGGTCATTTTGGATCGGTTTTTCATAAATTTTATCTTTGATACAGCCCCAATAAAAAAAATCCAGGGGATTTATGTCTGGAGACCTAGGTGGCCACAATATCGGTCCCAGTCGCCCAATCCATCTGCCTGGGTAAGTTTCGTCCAAATAGGCTCTCACTTGCCGGCCATAATGAGCAGGGCATCCATCATTTTGAAGCCACATAACGTCTCTCAGCTCACTCGGAACATTTTCAAGGAGCGTGGGTAGGGTGTCTCGTAAGAACTCCAAGTAATTAGTGCTATTTAATGTAGGTGGGAGCTCAACGGGACCCACAATCTGGCCGTTAAAAATTCCACACCATAAATTTATTTTAAATTGGTGCTGAGACCTGTCTTCTCTTGAGAGATACGGATTTTCTAATTGCCAACTATGCAAATTATGCAAGTTTAAGTAGCCGTCCTTTCGGCAGGCTGACTCGTCACTCCAAAGTACTTTATTAAAAAAGTTTGGGTCCACCCGATGCATTTCAAGCATGCGGCGACAGAATTGAACTCTCGGCGCGTAGTCTCTTGTTAAAAGGGTTTGCACACGTCGTACGTGAAATGGATGGTATCCATGCCTCTTGAGCACTGAATGAACAGTGGACTTCGGTATCCCTGTGCGCCGTTGTATCATCCTAACGGAAGTTGTCGGGTCTTGTTCCCGTTCTTGAAGCACTGTGTCTTCGTCAGCAACTCTAGGCCGTCCACCGCCACGTTGACCTGGGAGTCTTCCTTCCATGTAGGAGTTATGAACTCTGGTAAACATTTGGTGGTGTGGATGTCTTCTATCGGGAAACCTTTCTCTGTACAGAGCGGCAGCGGCTCTGGAAATTTGGCCAGCTTCTCCGTAAATTAGATGCATTTCTGCATACTCCCGCTGCGTGTAACTCGGAAAAATGCGGTGGTTAGCCATGTTACACAGCACAAAAGTCCAGGTGGTCGCCAAGTCGTCGTAATTATCTCAATCAACAATCCAAATCGCTAGGCAAGTCACAGGCAGTCGTTAGTACGAAACAATAATTTGTGAACACAGAGATGCGTTGCGCACGGTTTAGTGTAGCGTACTGACAAGTGTCGATGGTTGCAAAATGTAAATAGCAAATAACAATGAGAGAGTGAGACCCAAAACCAAAATACAAAAAAAAAACGGGATAGCACATGCAATTCTTTTGTTTAACTACAATATTAGTAACCGGCCTGGTCGGGACCCTGCCAGCAGGTAAAGAAAGAGAATGTAATTTACCTCGATCGTGGAAAAACCAGACACAAAGCTTATCTATTGTTATCGCGGCCGCATGTGGCCGCTTGGGAGTTGATGGGTTAAAATAAATATTTTTGATAATTTAAAAATGAATATCCACTAGTATTGTACCTTTTCAAAATCACCATTAAACAGGCAACTTTTTAAGCTTATTGTACAAAACGCTCACATACAATTTTTTTTCACTACTGAAGGTTAAAGTTAAGTGATAAAAAATCATTCTGCGAAAATTAAAACAATAAAATAGTATATCTTAAAAAATCAATGTTTTTGATTAAAAAACGACTTATCAATAAGTAGACTAACTATTCAGGAATAATTTGACGTAAAAAAAATACTAGAAAAGGATTTTTTTCTTGGCGATATGCTAATAAATCTGTCTCAAGGTAGAGATTTATCGATTTTTTTTAAATGTTGTATAACTTTAAATCCGTAACATTTTGTTAAACATAAATTGTGTTTTTTTGGTAGTTAATGATCCCAGCTATCACCCCCTGCAGTATGTCGCACTATTTACTGGACACGCTGTATATTGATAAGTGCATTTGTTGAATAAATAATAGTAAATTATTACAACCTGAGACTGACGGCGACCATTGTTTGTGCGACGGGATATTTTGATAGACAATTTGATACCATATTCATGAAGTGGTGACCTGATGAAGGGATCCATAAGAAATCGAGGGAACTCCTCAAAATTTATATGGAAACATGTGGTGACTTCAGTTTTGTGAGCAGTATTCTAAGCATATGCTACCAACAAGTAATATTTTGCACCAAGGTATACCATGGTTCGGAAGGTGCTGAGAGAACTCCTGACTCTTTATAGATACAAGTTTGGGAGTTTCGACGTAGTTTTAACAACGGAAAGCATATTATGCTACTATGCAAACATTCATCATCATCATCATCACTACCATAAACCATTATAGAACCATGTATCGTCCCGTTTTGACCCTATTATTGATAGTTTTCATATCCTTTTATTATATATCACTTTTTTTTATGAAATAAGGGGGCAAACGAGCAAACGGGTCACCTGATGGAAAGCAACTTCCGTCGCCCATGGACACTCGCAGCATCAGAAGAGCTGCAGGTGCGTTGCCGGCCTTTTAAGAGGGAATAGGGTAATAGGGGAGGGTAGGGATGGGAAGAGAAGGGAATAGGGGAGGGAAAGGAAGGGAATAGGGTAGGGGATTGGGCCTCCGGTAAACTCACTCACTCGGCGAAACACAGCGCAAGCGCTGTTTCACGCCGGTTTTCTGTGAGAACGTGGTATTTCTCCGGTCGAGCCGGCCCATTCGTGCCGAAGCATGGCTCTCCCACGTATAAAAACTTAAACCGCGGGTAACACCGCGGGGCACAGCTATTTATATATAAAATAGTAATCTATCGCAAGATACCTTGCGGGCTTTATATATCTATGTCGCAGTTTTTAAACTCCAACAGTGCACATGAGTCAGTTGCACTACTGTATACGTTTCTCGTAAGGTGGCTTTCGGATCTTTGCCGCGAGCGACCGCGACCGACCGCGACCGATAAAAATTCAAATAAAATGCTGCTTCATTTTCTACTGATATTTGTGTGGCGACCTATGCTGGCGCCGGCGGCGGCGTAAAAGCTTGTGGCGTAGTAAAATATAACCTATAGCCTATGTCATAAAGTGGCATTTTGTTTGAATTTTTGTCGGTCGCGGTCGCTCGCGGTAAAGATCCGAAAGCCACCTTTAGGTCTGTTTAGACTGCACCCTCAGCTTATCGCGTCGCAGTTTCTCGCGGAATTGGACCGGATAAAAAGTTGGTGGCGTTTTTTGTTAGTCGTAAAAAGATATCGTCGCCGCCTCGCCCGTCATTGAATTTTGAAAGAAGGGTGACTGAAGGGAGCTCAATCAGTTATGAGGGCTTATAGTAGATGCTGCTAAGTAACTTGCGATCTGGTTTTTATGCAGTCTAGTAAAATGTAACTACAAAATATCAATTTTGAAGCAAAGAAAATTGATCGAAAATATCAATATTTAATGCTCTCCGTTTACTTAAAAGCACAAATCTAAATACTTTCACATCCTACTAGAAATTAGTTGCTAGTTACATATCCTATATTATGTAACTAGCAACAGTCATATACATAGACCTATAGACCAATTTGGATCTGTCCTTTTTTCTGAAAGCGCGTCTAATTCCTGCTGGTGAATTTAATTACTGTAAAATTAGGACCACCAAGATACAGGCTTTGCCTAGTTTGGGGTCCACAGGTCAATCATTTAAATTGTAAAACGTAATTATAATATTATTCTTATAAAGTGCTACGGTTATTAAGATGAGACTTGATGACGACTTGATGTGTTTAGTTTTATTTTTACATTAATTTTGCATGAATTTCTAACTGTAACCTTGTTTTAATATTATATTGTATTATTGTGGTGGGTAATAAATTATTATTATTATTATTATTACATGAGGCGTACTGCAAAAAAACCTTACGAGTATTATAAATGAATGTGTCCGTCTGTCTCCCTGTTTTCTCTTCACGCTTAGACTTCACCGATTTAAAACAAAAATATGGAGATACTTTGAAAGACGGGAAATGACATATTTTTTTTTGTTGCAAAAAAGGTAAGTACAGCTTAAATAGGTATAAGTAAACGAATTTCGGCACACATTTTAGTATAACGTTTTTACCAACTCCGCCAGAAAGTTATGTTTAAGGGTCAATTCAGACAGCAATGTGACGCGTAGCTGCCGTGAGATGCATTTCTAAATTATAATATATGGAATTGACAGATTTCAAAACTTGCATGGCGTCTCACGCAATGGGGATGATGACAAGGTCAAAGATTAGCGAATTTTGTTAATAAAATAAAGAAATCACGGTAAAAAATAAGTGTTCCCAAAATTTCAGCTTGTTAGCATTTGTAATTTTTTTTGTTATGCGCCTTCAAAGTTGGATAATCAAGTCGATTTTCTTTTCAATTCAATTTCTTAATATTTGTATACCATTCGATAACTTATGTAATTAAAAGCAACTTTTGTTATGAAACCACTTTCATAAACGCAATATTTAATATACCTACCGAACAAAGTTCTTTCCCTATGCGTACAAACTACGAAAGAGTGACGTCATTCTTTCGTAGCACTTTGTATAGAGCGTTTCGGGCAGGTCTATTTTATGAGATATTTGAATTGTCATATTATCTTGGTGAATTTTTGAGCTATCAGAGTCATTCTTTCAGCGATGTTTTTATTTTTTAAGGGTCTTTCAATCACCAATAAGAAAAAAAAATAGTCATCATGCCTATTGAAGTCTGTTAATTCAATACTTTAGAAATGCAGCTATAAGTCACGTTGCGGTCTGAATTGACCCTTAAACATAACTTTCTGGCGGAGTTGTTAAAAACGTTGACACGTGAAAGTGGCAGCGCTGAAAGATCAATTTTTTTTCACTTTTGTATGTGGAAACTCGTGACGCTGGGGCGCTTGCCCATACAAAAGTGAATAAAAAAAAATGGTCTTTCAGCGCTGCCACTTTCACAGTGAACTCTCTACAAGGAACACATACACACCCTAAAGTATTATCCCTTAGTTTTGTTACACCTTGTAGTATACTGTATACCCCCATATATCCATGTCCCGTGCCCCCGGGGCCAGAATTTAGCGCATGGCCGAGCTGCGGGCATTACCATAATATCCCCGGCAGCGTTTCGTCAACGAATTCCGCCATTTTTGTTTCGGAGATACCGCGTTGCGATTTTGTATTTTGGCTGTTTTGGTGACATTTTGTGAGTAAAACCGAGTTTTTACCTAATAATATTTTTATTTATATCAAATTATGAATGTAGAGTATAAAAATCTGTATAGGGTGGTTAGTGGCATCAGCTGTATTTAACTTGGAATTTTATAAATGAGACTTTACCAAGTTTAATTAAAAGACGAATTAGAGGACTGACTGACTGAAGCATTAAAATCACTGTATAGTCCAAACCTGGAGACGAATCTTCACTTCATATATTTTAATATTAGAATTTGTATAAAACTTGCGACTAGTCTATTGGTTTATGGCATACTGTTTTACTGCAACATAATTAATTTATGACCACAGGATACTACAGTACTCCACATTAAACAGTAGCTGTCGGTAGTCGGTACAGAAGTGTTAATTTTCATTACAATTGGCCAATCAGAGCGTGGTACGCGATCGTAATCGCCGCTATAAAAATGAAAACGCGTGATATTTTGATAGTTTAATTACTGCATGTAGCGCCTGCGTGTGCGCACCGAAGTATTTGACTTTCAAATTACTGATAATGTCTAATATACTAGTTTTTGGATTTTTGATCTATTTGAACGCGTTTCGTCGATATTTTAATTTTAAAAGAACTACAAGACTCCATTTCACCGAAATTCGCTAATCACGCGGAAACAGAACATTCGAAAAAATAAATCTATCCTATCCTCTTATGTGTTCTAAATCAGATCAGCCGTTTTAGCGTGAAGATGTCGCAGACAGACTGACATGATAGTTTTTTAAAATGTTTGTATAGTCAATGAATGTACATTTATAACGTGTTTTATACTACTAACAACATCATCTCAGTTTCGTTCAAAGGAATTTGAACGAAAAGTTCCTTTATACTTCGCCGAATACATTTTTTTTAGTTGATCGACTATTACTCAATAACTTATGAAGTCTTCTTACCCCTGATAGTTTTCCTTTTAGATTCAGCATATTTCCTACTCCTGTGAATTTTTTCACATTTCCAGAAGCAACCGTTTAGCTGGTAGAAGGGAGGGACACTGGACTCTAACGACTTTAAAACTTAATATTTCACAAACGGATCCCTAAATCGGAAAATGATCTTTTAATACTCATAATATTTTTAAAAAACCATCCAACGACACCCCACACGATGGGGTGGACGCGAAAACAAAAATTCATCCCCGCTTGATGTGTAGGGAAGGTACCATAAAAAAATATTTTTTTAAGATTTCATGTACCATCATTAATATGTGCATTCATGCCAAATTACAGCTTTGTAGGTCCTATAGTCTGAGCAAAACCGCGGACAGACAGATAGACGGACAGACGGACGGACAGACCGAAACTATAAGGGTTCCTTGTTGACTACGGAACCCTAAAAAACTATGGTATCATGTAAGCGATCGATTGCAATCGTATTGTTTTGACTGATACGTGATATGAAATTGCGATTTTGGAGCAATTCTCGCGCAATAATTGCTATCGCATTGCTCTCGCAAGATACGTGATACGGCTGCTGTTTGTAGTTTCACTAAACCACTCGTAAGTCGTATAATATTATTTTCAATCTCCTTAAGTTTGTAGCCAGCACGAACGTCAAAATGCCTTTTCTACGATATGAAGGCATTTGCAATCGCAAATGAGCAATCCAAAACACTTAACACTTCTCTGAGCTTGTAATGTTAAGTATAATTTATTCTTCTGTAGACACATTGTGAAGGCAAATGGAGAAGTAATTTACTAATGGCTCGCAAGAGCGTTGCTTCTCTCCCTAAAACAAAGGGTCCCGGATGTGACGTCATCGATTCCCTTCGATTTTCCCCGAGGTTGCGACGTCAGTTCGATTTTTAAAAATATTTTTTAAAACGTAGAAAGAAGTTTGATACTCTTAAACTTACGTGTCTTGGCGGCTTGTGAGTTGTGACTTCGTAGTTAAATTCAGATCAAGTCTTTGAAATGAAAACTTTTTTGCGGAGTCGTGCACTTTTCAATGTCTACGAGTATGCTAATATTATAAAGCTGCAGTTTGTTTGTTTGTTTGTTTGAACGCGCTAATCTCAGGAACTACAGGTCCGATTTGAAAAATTCTTTCAGTGTTAGGTAGCCCATTTCTCGAGGAAGGCTATAGGCTATACAGAATCACGCTGTGACTTATTGGAGCGAAGAAATAGAGGAAAATGTGTAAAAAAACGGGGAAAATTATCTTCGAGAGCTTCAGCTATTATGGGCGCTGCGAAAACGGTCCAAGATACGCAAAAATGTGTATGAAAGAATTATTACTCTTTAAATGGTCTAAAAAAATGTCCGTGATAGTGCATGTCTATCTTTTAAGATTAACTAACAATAACCGTTTTTATGGTAATCAAATTTGGTCGAAATGAATGCATTAATGAAATAGTCGCAGGCGAAGTCGTGGGTAACAACTAACAGCTATAATTTATAAAGCTGAGGAAGTTGTCGCCAAAATAAATATGATGCGTAAAATAACTATTCCACGCGAACGAATTCGTGGGCAAAGCTAGTGCATGTATAAAAAATGTTAAACTGGTATCAGGACATGTGACTTGAACAAAGTTCGTAAGACGGAGGGAGAGTAGAGTAGAGGAGAGATAGGTTCTAAAATCAGAACGCCGGCGCGGCTTAGCAGAGGAAATAATCTCCCCCTCCCCCTCTCTTTCTACCTTGCGGCGAACATGTATGCCCGTTTTGCTGTTTCGTTTTTAACTTAAATCTGGACTCCTAGAAAACATTCCGTTGGCCGCCATCCTGATTTATTCGTGTATAAAAGGTCGTCAGCGTTTAAAAAAATAACAGGTTTTTGCCAAAAGTACACATTTACTTACCTTAACTCTTATCTACCAAATCGGCGAGTTTAAAGTAAAATTTTATTTAATTTAACTGTGCTTATCCTCGTGTCAGTGACCCCGGCTTCATAGAATTAACATGCTTGGAGTAAATTGGACAAGATGACTATTGTGCGCCGGTCACTGACCCCGTAACGTCATACAATTAGATGCCTAAAACGGAGATTCGGAGATTTTTTTTGTTAGATATTAGATTGCAAGTCTACTATGGCTATACAAGGTGGCAGGTAAAATGTACGGTTCCAGCGCGATAAACGAATTTTGGCGCAATGGAGTTTCGAGTAAAATAAAAATATATTTTTTTGCAGTAATAATATTCTCAGTTTAAACCTTAACAACAAAAGTTCTGTATTTTAAGGACATTCAGCTGATCTCTCTTTGTTATACAAGTAGATATTGTGTAATTTTATTAGTATACTATTCTGAAAGCGATATAACCAGTGCTCTTTTACCTAAGGGTGGGTTGCACCAACTTACTATAACTATAACTGTAACTTTAACATTAACTTTAACTATAACTACAATGCAAAATGTCAAATCTTTGGTTAAAGTCAATAATGGACGCCATATTTAACGATAATCATAGAGCTCTTGGCGAAAAAAGGAACTAACGCTCTCATCATACAAAAACGCCATTTTTGACAGTTCTTTACCAGCAGCGCCCCCGCCCACGTTCATTTAAAGCCTTGTCGGATCAGCAACAGACACCTGTCAAATTCTGTGGTCAAAGTTAAGGTTAAAGTTAAAGTTAGCCTTAACTATAACCATAACTTTGACCATAACTGTAACTATAACCACGCCTCTGGTGCAACCCACCCTAATTGATGTAAATACGTTGTCAATAGACATAAGCGGTTATGTTCGTTAGCGAGTCAGGATTAGCATACAATACTGATTGACTGACTCATAGATAGGTCTAGACTTAAGTGTAATATCCATACTAATTTTGTATCTGGGTAAGTCTGTCTGTCTGTTGACTGTTCGTTACTTTACGCTTTTATTAAAAAATCTCACGGACATTCGTTAGCGCGCGGGATAAAAACTGTCCTTTTACAGAAATCAAATCGTTTCCATATTAAATATCATCTTAATTGGTTCAGAAGTTTAACCGAGAAGACAAAAACGCCGGCAACGCACCTGCAGCACTTCTGATGTTGCGAGTGTCCATGGGCGACGGTAGTTGCTTTCCATCAGGTGACCCGTTTGCTCGTTTGCCCCCTTATTTTATATTGAAAAAAAAAACAGAATTACAGACAGATAGACTTTAGCATTTATAATATTCGTACTTATAACTATTAACTAACGTCAACACAATAATATAATGATTACTGTAGGCAAGATTATTGAAATGATTTTCCTCGGCCGTCCCGAAGTTTCCGTCTTCGGAATTCTTTTGTCCGTCCGTCCGTCCCCTTTCTCGCTCGGCCGCGCTTCCCCGAATAGTGCCAGGAATAGGCATTATATCAATTTATTAGCAGTTTTCCTGTTATCATAAATCATTATTGAACATCGTTATGGCGCATTTCTTTGTGGAAGTCGAGGTTTTTGCGGGAGAAAGTAGAAGTTTGTGTAAAGGATTTAAGGCCATCCCCCGAGCAAACGACCTTGACCATACATTTGACGCGTTGCCGAGATCGCACAAAAATCCTATTTTTTACATATCTTAGTTCAAAATTGATCTAAAAAAATTTAAAACGGGGAATATGTAGTTAATGAAATTGTCGATCTATTGTCGTGTGTTTCAAATAAACGTAATTTGTAAATACTAGGGAGATGCTGAAAGTATGTTTAAATTTTAATAAATTGCCAATTGGTATTACTTTGGAAGCTAAATTTAATGTCATGAGTATAATAAACAAAAATAGAAAATTTAAAACGGGGAAAGGAATGTTGATATACTGAAGATTATTGCTGTATTTTTATTATAACTGTGTAGCTTTCAAATTATGAGTTTATAAGGCTCTAAATACGGTAAATTACGGAATCTCCGTAGGGGAAGGGCCTTAAATACAGTTACTCGTATGGTATTTACATAGTGGTGGGAAATATTACGCAAAGGTTTGAGCAGAGGGCGCTTCTAGCACATACAGTAGACAATCCGACCAAAATCCGACATGTTGCACACGTCATATCAGAATATCGACAGAAACGTTGTCAAACGTAGAACAAAACTTTTTGTTCAGTAACTGTCTATGCTAGTTCTGCCTCTAGCCACAGAATACATATGAGTACAAGCTCTAGCGTGAAAACAGTGCAGTAACATGTAAGTTTAATTAATATTATGTAGGTTTTTTGACGAACTCTGTGGCTCAGTGGTTGAGCGTGTTGTCAGCGCTCAAGCCGGGGACGAATCCCGCCGACGGAACAAAAAGTTTTCAATGTTCTCGGGTCATGGATGTGTATTCAATATATGTATAGTATAAAGTATTAAAAAATTATATTTCCGTTGTCTGGTACCTGTAACAAAGTCAAGTCCTTCAGATGCTTAGCACGGGGCCAGACTGACGTGGTGTGAAGCGTCCATAGATATTTTTATTATTATTTAGCGCCTAATGGGGCCATTAAAACATTGTTATGTTAATCGTTAACAATATTTTCAAACTGACATTCAAACCATCTTGTCAACGTAGATATTTTTTTGTTTTTTTTAGCTGGATTCTAAGGTCTTTGCTGCATAGATAATGATAATAATTTACTAATAAATGCGAATGTTGTGTGTGTGTTGTTAGTGTGATTAGCGCGAGGAATTTTGCGGCCGTCATCTAGTTCTATATTTTTTTTTACTAGATGTCGCTGTTGGGTAGCTGCATCGCGCTATCGCTTGCACGTTTGTCCGTGAAGACATCAAGTGTCTGACTTGACGCGTTAATCCAACAGGCTGAAGACCCCTTGGAAACCGTGCGTTTTTCGCGTAACGTATTTTTGAATATTCTGCCTCGCGTTTCTGCGAATGAGCAGAATATTAAGGACGCTATCACATTTTTTCACAAATATTAGCGATTATCATGTATCATTTTAAAAAAATAGGAATTACACTGCGAGGATATTTTGGTTTCAAATGAAAGATAATATTATATTCATCTTCACGTCTACACCATAAAAATTTTACAGCCGCATACAAAATTTTCACACAAATACGTTTTAACCATCACAATAATCGCAAAAGATTTAAAAAATGGTGTTTGATTAGGTACCAGTATATAGCTAAATACTGAACTAAGGAAAACAAATATACAAAAAAATTGTTGCTTATTTAGCCCCCCCCTGTACGAATAGCTAAATATTTTATATACTTAAAGATAAATAACATTTCCATTTAAATAAGAAAAATAAGAAACGCTCTCAAATTTCTTCATACATTTTCGACCCATCAAGAACGCGGCGAGCGTCGTAACCGTCACTGTACAAGGCGCGTTGATATGAATATTATTTTAATGTCCTTAACGTCGATATTCGTACTGACAGACATCGACCTGCTAATTTTTATGTGATAGCGTCCTTAAATTAACGAATTATACAGGGTGTAACAAAACTAAGTGATAATATTTTAGGGTGTGTATGTGTTCCTTGTAGAGAGTTCACTGTGAAAGTAGCAGCGCTGAAAGACCAATTTTTTTCACTTTTGTATGGGGAAATTCGTGACGCTGGGGCGCTTGCCCATACAAAAGTGAAAAAAAAGTGATCTTTCAACGCTGCTACTTTGACAGTAAACTGTCTACAAGGAATATACAAACCCTAAAGTATTATCACTCAGTTTTGTTACATCCTGTACCTATAGCAAATATCAAACTTCGCTAAGTAATACTATTAGACTACTCTTTTTTTTTCTAAGAAACCAGAGTGCTTAGCCAAAATGCATATTTTGATAGACCGCTAGGGACACCTAATTTCATTTTGACTTATAAACATTTAGAACTCATATCATATCGATCGCAAACGAGCCCTTAGCAGGGTTTATCATGGGAAAGGGGTCATCCAAAAATTATGTTACACAAAGGGGGAGGGAGGGGGTCGAAGAAGTGTGACATGGTGTGACCACGTGTGACAAGGAGAACGGAGGGGTCTCAAAATCATGAAAATCGCGTGACGTACTTAATGGATGGTCCCAAAGTATAAAACATCAAGGTTAAGGGAGCAAAGTCGAAGCGTCCCAACTTGTCCATCCGAAAAACTGACAACTCATCAGACCTTTTTCTCAGTCGTTAAATATTTATCAAGCGGCCGCAGCTGGCAACACTTAATCATACACTCGTGTTTACAACTCCACAACTCGGAAACTCCAAACTCCAAAACTCGGAAACTCCAAAACTCTCCAAACTCATCATCAACTTCACTCGGATGTTTTGCGACTCGTCTGCATGATACATAATAATATGATATTAATTGATTGAATTACATTCTGGTAACGAAGCTATTGAGGTGGAATTCTCTTGAATATAGATTATGAATGGATGGATAAATAATATAGCAAAATATTATGTAGTTTTGAATTATTCATGTAATACTGTGGTAGTCCGTAGTTCATTGATTTTACTACAAATATGTTAATAGATCAGGCGTTACTTTGCGGAAATCCATAGCTTAAAATTTAGTATGTTATTATTTTTAGCAATATTCCGCGCAATAAACTTCAACCTGTAAATAAATGAGTGAGTGTACGCATAGGCATGCGTTACAGCACCTCCCTCCTTTCTCACACTGCCTATGCGTACACTCGCATGCAAGAAAGTGCAAACACCACCACCATAGAAGCAATAATGTTAGCAAATTCGTGCAAGGCCTCTCACTACCATGCAAGTTGAAAACATCGACGCGCGTTTCGCCCCAACACCGGAGCATCCTCAGGATGTGGACTCTACGAACAACGTCCGCCAAGTGTCGCCACCGGCCAAATCACCGCCTTTTATACCCTATTGAGCCCCACTACTACTACTATCTCCACTACCCCCACTACCCTCACCAGTACCCCCGAACATATTAATAAGCGGTGACGTAGCAAGCAAGTTTGGTCATTCAACAATGCAAGTCTGTTGTTTTTCTTTTCTTTTATGATCTCTAATTGTTCCAACACGCTCGCACGCATTTCGCATGTTGCCGAGCTAAGAATCGTCTCTACAATGATTGTGTTAATCAGTGACAGACGTTTCAGAACATGTAAATTCCTTATGCTCTTCAACAATCGTATGGTATTTTGATGACATTGTCAATTTACAAAAGGGTGTAATTTCCTTGACAATGTCATCCAAAATACACCACAAGATTGTTGTAGGGCGTTAAATCTGGCTTATCATTAACTTATCATTTCGGGCTGTTAATGATCGTGATGATGAGCCTAGAGGAGCGAGTTTGATATCGATATATTTTTACAGCGTGCGTATAATGACGCTTTCATTGGGGCATAAAATGTTTTAGATCCGTCCCCGGGTGTTATGACTCCTTGATTTGTCGCCCAAGAGATGTTACACTAATGGATGTTTACACTACGCTACGAGAGAAATGATCCATTTTTATTAATCCTGATAAAAACTTGAAACCTAACACTTCTTCGTAAGTTTCTGATGTATCAGATAAATGTAAATGTTGAATTCTAGGGTATGGCTACTTAGCTTATAAACGAGACTACGAACGAGTTGGTCCTCTTAAAATCAAGGTTTGACGTGAGAACTTAGTCTCTTAGTCTTCTCACTGTGTCGTCTGGAAGATGGCGACCTTTCAAAAGTGATGAGATGTGTCAATGACTGTTTGGAAAACACTATCCCGTGAAGTGATTTTCGCTATGATTCTTGAGAGCTTCGAAACTATGTGTGACTATTGCAAATGGGGAGGAAATAAGAAATTTTTAAAAAATCCGATCTCATTTGGGGACAATTCGATCCCCAATCGAATTGTCCCCAAGTAAGTACGTCTTCACGAGATGGCTGATCAGGCCTTAACGTGAGACGTTAGCTGACTTGCACGTGTTTTACTTTTACGGTGAAGATAAAGTTACCTGTCACGTTTGATGACTTGAGCGCTACTGCCCATTATCATGGTAGTACAGTATTCAATTTGTAGCTCGTAATCAGAAATGAGCAAAAAAGATACATTCAAATTGTATCTCATCAAAAAAATTGGGAAAGTATAGAAGACGTGTGTTAAGGTAAAATGATAAGATAAAAAATATCAACTATGCTAATTGAAGCCTAGTAAATATTCAATTCTCAGAAGGCATATCTTTGACGTGACTATAATATGATACCCCAGAAGTGGACTACTAGATTTTAGTATGTCACGACTCACGACATGCGAGATCTTATGAACCATCATAGTCACGCTAATGTGCACGCACCCGCACTATAGTTTTCGACGAACGTATTCAGCCTCATGCATACATCAGCAGATCCGGTCTCCGAAGCCATATCGCTCCAGATCGACTGGTAATAAGATATGAGGCGATTAATTTGCGATGTATCCATAGGGACAGCGTTATCGCCGGGATGGCTTATTAACCGTGGATCGAATGGCGTCGTAAACTGACATTTTACGAGTCAGCGAGTAAATCTCGGATTGCCGGCTCGCGATAAATGCATGTGTCGGAGACCCGGGAATGGAACACGCCCTGGAATTGGGAATTGAGGGTGCGACTAGTCGGGAAGCGAGGTAAATACGACTTGACGTCTTTAGATTGATTTAGCGTTTTATGATAATATGGCTATGTTTGTAAATAACGCTACTAGAATTATTCGACACTTGAATAAAAGTGCCCAATGCGTAATGAATGGTTTCTATTTCGGGCAACTCTTTATGATGTAATCAGATACAAGGGGCGAACTGTAATGAAATAAAAGAAACACGTCATGAGGGCTCATCTTATTGAAATAAAGGTGAAAATCTTTTTATCAAACAAAACCATCCCGACAAATATTCCTAACAAATTCTGGGACCCTTTACGCGAGAAATAATTTCGCTCAAACTTAGATGCTATCAGAAAATATAAAAATAATCCATTCACCTAAACCTCGAGGGGATGCCGGGAACTGCCTTCGAAGAATCCCTTTTTTGGTCAATTATAGTTTCTGATGCGAACATCGGGCGTTATCAGACGTTCTGACGTCTAGTTTTATTTGACGAGACGCGCTCTGATTTTCGACCCCTTTCCGTTCCTTCTCGATAGATCGACAGCCCGATAAAAATGGCTGCCTTCTTTAAAACACTGATAACGGGCGTTGATTTAAATAATTCAATTTTCATTTGCGCTGTGAATGTTTTCATTGGGAAATGTATTTTGACTTCTGAAGAGTTACGGCGCTGTTTTTTGTTTGCTTTTCGCGACTCTTCTAAAAATGGAAAAATATACAGAAAAGATTCTACGCATTCAGGAATTTGATACCATAGGTTTTTTTTTTATGAAATAAGGGGCAAACGAGCAAACGGGTCACCTGATGGAAAGCAACTTCCGTCGCCCATGGACACTCGCAGCATCAGAAAAGCTGCAAGTGCATTGCCGGCCTTTAAGAGGGAATAGGGTAATAGGGGAGGGTAGGGGTGGGAAGGGAAGGGAATAGGGGAGGGTAGGGGTGGGAAGGGAAGGGAATAGGGGAGGGTAGGGAAGGGAATAGGGTAGGGGATTGGGCCTCCGGTAAACTCACTCACTCGGCGAAACACAGCGCAAGCGCTGTTTCACGCCGGTTTTCTGTGAGAACGTGGTATTTCTCCGGTCGAGCTGGCCCATTCGTGCCGAAGCATGGCTCTCCCACGTAGGTATTCTGAATATAGTCCTTTCGTACGCTGCATAGCCTGAATTTTACTATGCCCTGAGAGTTATAACGTTAAAGAGATAATATAATAATAATAATATCTATGGACGCTTCACACCACGTCAGTCTGGCTCCGTGCTAAGTACCTGAAGGACTTGGTTACGGGTACCAGACAACGGAAATATATTTAATACTTTTATACTATATGTACATATATTTAAGATTTTTATTATATCATACTCATATTTAATACACATCCAGACCCGGGAACATTGAAAACTTTTTGTTCCGTTGGCGGGATTCGAACCCGCGACCCCCGGCTTGAGCTGTCACACACTCAACCAATTGAGCCACAGAGGTCGTCAGATGAGATTGCAAATCATTAAATCATAATAATAATCTACTTATATCACCATTTACGTCCTAGCCTAGGTCACAATCGGCCTAACATCGCGAACTGCGCGTTCCTTTACGGAGATCTGGTCTTTCTAAGACGTTTTTGGCGCCCCTTATAACTCCATTTTATGTTGTTATGGCGGAGTAACGTTTATCGTGCTTAATTAATCTGTCTACGCGTTCCGTCAATGCGCGATAGAAGTTGTAAAACTCTTTAAATGGTCTAGGCTTTTATGGTTAGCGAGGCCAATAACCATAAAGCGGCAGTTACCATGTAGATGAGGTCTAGAAAAAGTTGAGTCTTTTAGCCCATATCCATTATCCATACTTACTAATATGTTTAATGCAAAAGCATGTCTATCTGTTACCTCTTCACGCTTAAACAGGTGAACCGATTTTGATGAAATTTGGTATGGAGATAGTTTAAATAAATAAATAATCTTTATTTCTCAAATTACAGAAACAAATACAATCATGAGGCATCCCCATTAAGTAAGGAATTACTTGTGTGGGGGATAAAAGTTTAAGTCCCGGGAAAGGACATAGCATACTTTTTATCCCGGAAAAATGTACGGTTCCCGCGCGATAAACGAATTTCTGCGCAACGGAGTTGCGGGCGTCATCTAGTGTAATATAAATGCGAGTCTACATGTTTTGTTTGTTTGTGCGACGAGTTTGATGAGTGTCGGCAGTGGCCGAAGTTATGTGTTGCGGTAATTGTTCGCGACAAATGGTGCGAATTACGAAGTATCATTACACTTTTGAGATGTTTTGTTGCTTGCTCGTGCTTTTAAGAATGCACCTGACCCTAACTTGACTACCTACATACTTAAGCCTAGATCTCAAAATCTGTAAGGTCTAGAAAACTGATTTGTTTACACAAGTAACTTCAGTTCATGAAGATTAAATGCTCAAGACGAAAACACGATTACTGAAAAAATGCTTGATAGTTTTTTTTTTTACAAAAACCTTGTTTTAAACACATTTTTGCTTGGATCTTCGAAGTTTGCTGTCGTTTCTTTAATATTTTTTAATATCTAAAAAGACATTGATAAAACCTAAATTTGTTCAAAATACTTTTTTCATAATCATTATAGTTCGTCTTTTATTCATAGTAAAACTAACTTGGCGATGATTCCGCATCGTCCTTTTTCACCTGGCATATGAAAGACGGGCGTGAGTGTGAAGAGAGAAGGACGATGTTTGATTTTTTGGGTCAGTCGCCCTCTTAATTACATAAATTTGAATTTCATAGATTAGGACTAGCCGATTTTTGCGTCTGTTAGATTTCAGGATAATCATATCGTTTTCGGTTTTAGTTATTCAAATGGAAGTCTACTGTTGATACCAGAAAAAATGCTACTTAACTGGATTTTCGAAAAACCTTAAAAAATGTCGACATTTGCAAAACTATTCAGTTTTAGTTACATGGATTTTTTTATTTCCGGCAACATCGGGACATTTTAGTTTCCGGAATTGACGTTAATCCTATGCCCGTAATAAAATAACTGTCGGTTTGTCCGAATTATGATTACGCGGAGCGATATAGTTTTACGAGATCCGTTTTCCGGGGGTAGATATCGATTGAGGTTTCTTTAAGGGCCCTGGCACATGGCGACTTTTTGTAGTGATGCAATCGCGATACTATCGCGCGTTAGCATCGCTACTAACGCTTGTTAGTCGCATTTGAAACGTGTGAATTGAATTTTTTCACTATAATAGCGATGCAAATGCGTGATTGTAGCGAATAGCGACGCAGTCGGCGCGATTGTAGCGATCTAAACGCGCGACTGTAGCGATGCAAACACGCGACTGTACCGTCGCAAACTTGCGATCGTAGCGACGCAAACGGGCAACTGTAGCGATGCAAACGTGCGACTGTAGAGATCCAAACGCGCAACAGTGTCGGGTGACATCTTGGACTAAAACGGAGGGAGGATAATTGTACTTTGTGCCGGATTTGCGGCATCACGACTGAATGAGCGCCCCGTGTGTTACCACACGTAGCTAACGACCGTGTGCTAGCGCCCTATCCTTGCCGCAAGCGACCGCGAATGACAAAAATTCAAATGAAATGCCATTAGAACCTAGGCTATAGGTTTCATTTAGCTCTACGTCACTACAAAGCAGCGGCGACATCAGTCGCTAGACTAATACAGGGTGCAATTAAACCTTCCTGCCAAATTTTTGTATGTTGATCCTTGTTAAAAATAAAAAAAAAAACGTATTTTTCTTTTATAAACACTCAGTAATAAAATGTTGAGAAATAGCTTCCGAAAGTTATCCTAAAAAACACTACAATTAATGGACACGACGCGTCGCCCGCGCGTTACGTGCCCCCGCACGCGCGCCTCCCCCCCGCGTTACCCCCGCTTATACCCACCGCCGCGAGTGACCGTTCTGCAACGATTTTAAATGGGATAAAATATGTCATTAAAAAAAAAATAACACCCAATTTTTTTTGGTTAAATGGACTCTCCTAATGATACCTAAGCCCTGGAAAAAAATTGGCAGGAAGGTTTAATTGCACCCTGTATAATGTCGGCAGAAAATAAAACCTATAGCCTAGTTTGCAGTGGCATTTTATTTGAATTTTTGTCGTGGATCGGAAGGCCACCTTAAGGGCGATTTCGTAGCGTGTCACTTTACGGGCAATTGTGGGTTTACGACGTGACGGAGCGTCACGCGCTTCACGCTATCACGTCCACATTTTTATTGATTGGCTTCTGATTTCCGACCGTAAGGAGTGTGTTATTCGTTTGTTTTTTTTCTGCCTTGTGTGCAAAGATAGTAAGTAGGGATAGGTATGTTTTAGATGATTGTCTCCAAATGTAAGAGGTAGATAAAGCTGATGGAAATGGTGTTTTAGGAATCCCAGGCTACTGATAGATATACTGGTTTGCATGAGCCAAATCACACAGTCTGTCCCTAGCTCGATTTACGACTGCATAACATGTGGCTTGAGTATCTCTTAATATGAGTAGCGCTAGATGGGTGGATAGTGTTCTAACTTCTAGGTGAGTATTACTCGGTTAGTAACTTAGTAACAATTCGCAAAAGAAATCTGAAATGCCGCAAAAACGCTCGAGTTGAGCTGAAGAATTAATAAAACATCTTTGCAGGTATAAAAAATTCCCTCTGTTGTTTCGAGAGCTGGAAATATTCGGAGCACTCATTAATATCTGTTGTGAGCGAGTACCCTGATTCTGTATTTAAATCCAACAGTAGGGCCCTTTCACACGGCGTTTTTTTACGCTCGTTTGTATCGATACAAATGCAAATTGAACGCTCAGCAAACGGAAGGAAGCCGACGCGCGACGTTATAAATTTATATCTGCCAAAACGCGATGAAAACACACAGTAGACGAGCCCATCAAAAACGCGCGCCGTCAGTGCGCAAAAAATACGTCGTGTGGAAAGTCCCTAAGGCTGATTTTAAACGCGCAGAAGACGCGCAGATTACGCGCGTATACGCGATTTAAACGAGATTGATCGCAACTTTGTAACGCACACGGGGCGAACGTGAAACGCGCCTCTACTGCGCGTATACGCGCAGATACAGCGATACAGATGCGCTGTAGTCGCTCGTAGCTTTTGCATTTTGATCAGAGACTCCTCTTGTTCAGTTGTACAATGGAGTCGGTTGAGACAACACTGCTTACGTTGGCTTTAATACTTCTTTTAAGAAGAAAAAAAAAATACGAGTGACAAAAAATTGAGTGGCCATTATCATACAACGTTTAAAAAATTGGTAATACATAAAATATGGAAGAAATTTACTTCTATGATACAAGTGCGCGCATAAATTCATCCGCGAGTTTGTATCATCAATGCAAACGCAACAATCAGCGTCTACGGCGCCGAAGACGCGCGTTCCTGAAACGCGTGTCTTCTGCGCGTTTAAAATACGTCGTGTGCTATGGGCCTAATACAGCTGCGATCCAGTCTGGATCCTATCAAACAGCTCAATAGTATTCTACAGGGTGTAACAAAACAAAGTGATAATACTTTAGGGTGTGTATGAGTCCGCTGTATAGAGTTCACAGTAAAAGTAGCAGCGCTGAAAGAGCAACTTTTTTTGTTGAACTTTTGTATGGGTAAATTTATGACGCTGGGGCGAAAAAAGAAAAAGTTTCTCTTTCAGTGCTGCTACTTACACTATGTACTCTATTAGCTATATAATGGACTCACACATACAGTCATACACCTTAAAGTATCATCACTATGTTTTGTTATACCTTGTATAGATTCGTCAAATCAACGTCAAACGATTGATTTATAAGAAAAAGAGGAAGAAAAAGTAGAGTTCTGACTAATTCGAACGCGTTCGACGGTATCTTTATATTGCATAATAACACAATTTTGTAGTTTTATTATACCGAGGCTGCATCAAAACAATTCGAAGCTGTATTTATGTTGGATTGAAGTTGGAGAATTGGGGTAAGCCAGTTGCTAGGATGACGTCAGTTTTGTATTTGGAATGTATGATGAGTGTTGCGCTAGGTTAGTTTTTTGTGTTATTGTTATGTGTTGTTTCAGTATATTTAGATGTTTATTAGTTACTAGTTGTTACCCGCGTCAACAGAATAACAAAGATGAATAGTTTTCCCCGTTTTTAGGGTTCCGTCCCTCAAAAGGAAAAAACGGAACCCTTATAGGATCACTTTGTTGTCCGTCTGTCCGTCCGTCCGTCTGTCAAGACCCTTTTTCTCCAGAACGCGTGGAGGTATGAAGCTGAAATTTATATCAATTACTCAGGTCTACTGTCCCTTGAAGCTGTGAAAAAATCAAACTTCTAAGCCAACGCAATCAAAAGATACAGCCGTTTATGCCGCAAATTTTCGACACTTGCAAGGGAATCAAAACCTACAGGGTGCTTCCCGTGAACTCAGAATCTTGAAATTTGGTACGAAGCAACGTCTTATAGCATAGATAAAGGAAAAATTACGAAAACCATAAATTTTTAGTTACATCACATAATATATTTTTTTTTAATAATTTTAAACTTACTACCCATTTCCTCATAAACGCGTAGGGGTATTAAATTGAAATTCATACCAAATACTCAGGTCTATAATACCTTTAAGCTGTAACAAAATCAAACTTTGTAAACCTTGCAGGTTTGTACGGAACCCTCGGTGCGCGAGTCCGACTCGCACTTGGCCGGTTTTTTTTCACATTTTCCACTGACTCTTCACTCCTTTTGGATGGACGTATGATGTTTATATTATAGCCTAATCTTTCTCGGTAAATGTACTATCCAAGACAAAAAAATAATAATTCGAACCAGTAGTTCCCGAAATTACCGCGTTCATACAAACAAATTCTTTAGCTTGATAATATCGTCACAACACGACGTAACGTTGTGTTTTTAGGATACCGAATTCGAAATCAGACGTAACTTCTATACCTACAATAATAAAAATTGCATTTGAGGACACACAGTGCGACCAAAGAACTCAAAATATTTCGGGGATTCCTGCCAAACAAACAAAGCCGGAGGACATTAGCAACGTGTTTCAACAGTTGAAAGAAAAACGAGGCACGAAATAATCTGAATAAAATTCATGCAATAAAGAAGGCAGTCGGAGGGGATTTTACGAGGCGCTGAAAAGGACACGTCCCCTGAGGCAGATCGGATGTCTGTAATTACTAATTAGTCGACTGAGCGTGAAGATGCCCGTTTGTGAGAGATCAAAGAATATGCTAAATGTATAATTTCAGCGGTCATTATTGTGGTATTTGAGGAAGTATTTTTGGACTGTTGTTGAGGTGTGCAAGCCCTGTGTTACACGCGTCGACGCAACGCATTTAACGTGACAGAGCAATGCTTTGGTATTAATGGGTCGGGATCAAATTAATAACTAATATGTTGTGTACTAAATGTGTAACATGAAAAATTTCATGGTTAGTCCCAGACCTACTGACGTTCCTGGACTAGGCTGACTAAGTTGCGAGAATGCCGTATGTGCTTAGGCAACCTTACGGACATTGAAAATATGAGACATGATTTCAAATGTCCGTATGTACTATACTATTTCAAGAGCGGTTACTCCGCTCTGAAAAAAAAAACTGTATAAATCATGGACCACAACGGATGCAACGATCAGCTAGTCCGGTATAAAAAAAATCTGAACGATCTGCTAGAGAGCAATAAAGCGGTCAGTGTTGCAGCTATTTTGGCGTCGCTATTTGTGGCTGACCGTGACATTGTGAGTTGTGACGTCAGAGACATAGTATATATAAGGAGGGAAAGTAGGTTATCTCCGGCCCAATCCGCGATTTAATTGCCTACTGTCTTAGGGTTGTCAATTTTAGCAATATAACACATCTCTTATTAGTTATTAGTCAATAAAGTTCAACAATGGTTTTACTATCAAATATTTAGTATTCAAGATACAGAGCAGCATTATTTATATATAAAAAATTGGTTAAGTGCGAGTCGGACTCGCGCACGAAGGGTTGCGTGCCGTTATAGAGCGAAAATAGGAAAAAAATGTGTTTTTTTTTTGTATGGGAGCCCCCCTTAAAGTCGAAGACTCAGTAATAGGGTCCCGTTTTTACCCTTTGGGTACGGAACCCCAAAAAAAGATAAAATAAACCTGCCGGCGGCGGCGGCAATTCTGGAATTGATGAATTATTATTAAGACACTCAACATACAGCAATAGTTTCTCCTGCGACTATCAGACATTTTTGATTCATTTAGCGGTGCCGAAAAGCCGTGACGCGCGAACCTCGTGCAGTGTTAGCCCCGACTGGCGCACTGAGAAACGGGTTGAGATTTTTTGTTAAGTGTGCGTGCGGCGACGCATAGATACTATGGCGCTCACATACAAGCCGCGCGCGGTGCGTTTGTATGATGATAACTTACTTCCCCTCCTTATACTATGTCAGAGACACTCCTGCGCTTCTGCGCGCGACGTTCTGCCTGCCTGGTAACTGGGAAGGTGTGGTTTGAGCGAAGTGTGTCGCTCTTGTATAGTCATTTACCCTCCTTAAAAAAGGTATGTAATTAGTAGAGAACTTAATGCCGCACTCAGAGACATGCACTCATAGTACAGGTTCCCTAGAACATTTTTTCATTTGATTACTATCAAGCAAATTTTTCGTGAGTAGCTTCATTTTGATAAGACGAACAACAATTTCCTCTGTGAAAATTCTCGAAAGTGGTAGCTAACAGAGATAGAAAGGATTAAATATTTCGATTTGATAGTCCTAAAATATAGATTGCTCTTTTTGTAAGACAATTTACTGTTAAATTATATAGTTTAAATAAACCTATCAAAAAATCATCTGGTTAGTAATCTTTTTTAGGGTTCCGTAGTCAACAAGGACTTGTTGACTACAGAACCCTAAAACGGAACCCTAATCAGCGGATTTTTTGTATATTGATAGGTTAATATTTATATAATTTAACAGTGACATTGTCCTACAAATAGAACAATCCATATTTTAGGACTATCTAATCGAAATATTTAATCCTTTCTATATCTGTTAGCTACCACTTTCGAGAATTTTCACAGAGGAAATTGTTGTTCGTCTTATCTAAATGAAGCTACTCACGAAAAATTAGCTTGATAGTAATCAAATGAAAAATTGATCTAGGGCACCTGTACTATCAGAGACATGCGGCAGTTAGGAATATTATTTAAATAGCTGTTCTGTTCATTTTTCATGTTCTGTTCATAGTTACGTATAATTTCTCTTTTAGAATTGACTGCAGACTGCAGTGCCGAATTAATATTTTTATTAGAGTAGGCCACTTGATTTCCGCCGCCCCATGTACGTAATCTGTAGGGCCTGAATGGACGCTGCCGGCCCCCTAGGACGCTGACACCCCTAGGTCGTGGCCTATAAATGGCCTTTTATAAATCTGGGGCTGGTGTGCTGAACTGGTGGTAGTTTAGCTCTGAATGAACCTAGGCTTTACGCCGAAGAAGTTGTGACAATACGTTTTGTGCTCATTTCAAGTAAATAAACTTAGTGCTTTAAATATCCATTTAGTGCCTACACCAATCGCATTTTAACCCGTCGATCGTGGTAAAACGAGACACAATAACTTATAAATTGTTATCGCGGCCGCATGTGGCCGCTTGGGGCTTGATGAATTAATCGTTGATTCTGACTACTTCCACAAAACATGAATGTACCTATAAGAAAACAACCACGTTTTATGGAAATTAGACTGTATTGCGCATTATAGATCGATAATCAAAATGCATGGAGACAATTCTGGTAACCATAAGTTATGTAGCACTATACAGAGGGACTGTAAGGATTATAAAGGTCTAAGGCCCTGTTTATGCAGCGGCGAGGGCCTCAGATGTGGTCCCACTGTGGTCAGATCATTGTATGCAGTGGACCACTAATACGGTTAACCTTTTGTTGTTTATAAACTAGAGTTAACCACGTATGTACGAAATATATTGTTTCTGTCTGTCTGTTACCTCTTCACGCCCAAACCGCTAAACCGATTTTACTGAAATTTAGTATGGAGATACTTTGAGTCCCCGGAAAGGATATATGATACTTTTTATCCCGGAAAATTGTATGGTTCTTGCGCGATAAACGAATTTTGGCTTCGCGTTGCGGGCGTTATCTAGAACTAAATATTAGCTCACTGCTCGGTACACCACTAGCACGATGTACTATTGAGGAAATTGATTCATAGGCAGTTGACAGACCTACGTGTCATTTGGTCGGATTATGTCAATTCAATGTTAATAGTGATCTGTCGGCTGGGTTGGACTTAAGGCGAGGCCAGTTCGAAAAGACTTATTTTTAAGCTTCCAGTCTGAAGAAATTATGTGGAATTCTCTTACACCAAAAGTGACATCGACTCAAAACGGAACAAAGTAACAAAAAAACCGAACAGAATATTGAAAAATGGCATGGTAATTCTGTAAAAAAAATATTTAATATTATCACCATAAAAATACACTGCAAATTCGAACATCTCGTAATTTTCAATGACAATGATATGATTTTTTTTACAAAAAGGATAGCTTTTTTAAAGTTCTAACAAAATAACAAAATAAATGATTGGGTCATTAAAAAAATAAAATAAAATGTATAATTTTCTCCTATTTCGCCATATCAAGAACGCGGCGAGCGTCGTAACCGCCACTGTACAAGGCGCGCTGATATGAATGTTATTTTAATGTCCTTTACGTCGATATTGACACACATCGACCTGCTAATTTTAGGAACATCCTTGCCTTAACGCGACCAAACTACGTAGACCTCCCATCTGCCTATGAATCAACTTCTCTGATAGTACACCAGCACGGGCCACTGGCATGCGAGTCACGTCGTCGGCGGCGTCATCGTAACAACCCTTCTGTCACATTCATCCGGCGAAATGGGTCGGGGACGTTTATTTTAGGAAATTTTTACCCTCCCTAATGTTTTGGAGATATGAAAATTTCACGTGATTTATTGTATTGTCTTCCTACAATTTTTTTGTACGAAATGGAAGTGTATTTATTTTAGAATTAGACGTCTGTATCTCCGTTGTGCTGAATTTAGTATATCACGCGGACACCGCACATTTTTCTGGGATAAAAGTAGTATCCTATTCCTTTCCGGGGAGTCAAAGTATCTTCACACCGAAATTTTAATAAAATCAGTTTAGCGGTGTAAGCGTGAAAAAGTAACAGACATATTGAGGTGTCTAAATCTTATTCTTATTACGTGCCGTGCTAAAGTACACAAAAAATTACTTACCTTAAGTCTTAATTAGCAGACTATAATAAATAACAGAATCTTAATTTTAAATATTTAAACGTTTCTTATTATTGTTCATTTGAATATTTGTACACGAATACAAAAAAATCATGTAAATACAACTATTTCCTTTATATTTTAGGGAAAATGAGTTTCCTTTTCCGCAGTTTCCGAACGAATTTTCCTCGGAATTTACCTGGCGCGATCGTAACAATATTCGCTTATCGTTCACACTTTCTATTTAAAAATTGACTTCAATTCACTCTAATAAGAGTGCATTTGTATGCAAAAATATTCATGTGGTAACCTTTGATAGCAAAGAAATGGAAATAGAGCAATAGAAATATATCAATAGGAAGCAATAGGGGAATAATTCAGAGATAGTTGCAGCCAATAATAAATGTGACGTAACACCGGTAAGGCGGGGTGCACACGACGCATAGTTACGAGTTATTGTAAATCGGAATTTCGGAAAGTGATTATGATTCTGACATAAAACTTGTTGACAGGTAAAATAATTGTGTACTGAAGTAATTCTGATATTTACTGCCTAATCTACATTTTAATATGCGAATTTCCAACTCGTTTTGGACCATTGAAAACATTTTGGTAGCTCACATGTGATTCACGCAAAAGAAGCGTTCTAGCAAATTGTGTCAAGGTCAAAAAAGACAGGCATTTTTGCTCCACGAGTCACAATAAAACCTTTTGAAGTAAATATTCTACGCCTCATTATCTTCGGAAGTAATGGACGCAATTAAACTATCTTAATGTCTTTATTTTGATAATGTTCTAATGGCTTTCGTTAAAACAAAAACTTTGTACTGTGGCGACCTAAAAACTTAACAAATCGTGATACTAATATTAGCTTAAGTCCAGGTAGTCCCTAAAATTAGCAGGTCGATGTCTGTCAGTACGAATATCGACGTAAAGGACATTAAAATAACATTCATATTATCAGCGCGCCTTGTACCGTGGCGGTGGCGGTTACGACGCTCGCCGCGTCCTTGATAGGGCGAAATAGGAGAAAATTATACTTTTCACTTAGATAAAGACCAAAATGCAAAATGTAACCACAAATTATTGAGCTTTTCGTAGATATGATTTTTGAAAGTAAAACTATCATAAGCTTCATGAAAAATATCACAAAATATTCGCATTTAGACTCCTCTTCGGAGTTATTTTTGATCGAGTGAAGTTTTCAGTATTATATTTCAAACCACAAATTGTCAAAGTACATTAAGTAAACAACAATGTGTATTTTTTTTTGCTTTTAAAATTCACTATTTGTTTGTTTATTATTGATTCAAAGTCATGTAAATTAGGGACTACCTGGCCTTAAGATCTGTTTACAGTAAGGCCAATCGATCTGGTCGAACTGATCAAACGACCTGACCGGACTCGTTTTGTGCTTATTTATTATGTGCACGAGTTCGACGATCGGACTAGATCAGATCGGCCTGCGATCAGTCCGACCCAATCAACTGCCTTCGCGTGTACGATGACCTCAATACAGACTTACGCTATGTGCGAATTTAAAGATAAAATTAACGATCACCAATTTGTATTCAGGTCGTATACCCCTCGTGTAAAAGGTTAGTTTTAACAAGAAAATATTGTTATGTTTCTAGAATTTACGGCGCGGATGCAGCGTTTAAAGCGTAATTTGAGAATTACGACTTACGAAGATGACCGTTTACGACTTTCTCGGAATTATTATCCGACCGAATTTAATTGGCGTGAAATTAGCTCGAATTATGTCGTACTTTGGTGTTACGCTTGTAAATAAACATGATTGGCGAGGTGCGGATGCGGAGGCGATAAAATCAAACCAACGCTGGTTCTGGCCGGTTTCAGATACGCAGGTGCTTATAGTGCCCAATGTGTGCGCAAGAGCGCTCAGTACACATTTTTTTTTTATAAAATAAGGGGGCAAACGAGCAAACGGGTCACCTGATGGAAAGCAACTTCCGTCGCCCATGGACACTCGCAACATCAGAAGAGCTACAGGTGCGTTGCCAGCCTTTTAAGAGGGAATAGGGTAATAGGGTAGGGGAGGGTAGGGAAGGTAATAGGGTAGGGGAGGGTAGGAAAGGGAATAGGGTAAGGGAGGGTATTACTACTAGATGACGCGGACGCCCGCAACTCCGTTGCCCCAAAATTATTTATCGCACGGGAACCGTTCATTTTTCCGGGATAAAAAATATCCTATGGCCTTTCCCGGGACTTAAAGTATCTCCATACCAAATTTCAGCAAAATCGGTTCAGCGGTTTGGGCGTGAAGACGTAACAGACAGACAGACAGACAGACACACAGACACACTTCCCATTTATAAATTTTGGCGCAACGGAGTTGCGGGCGTCATCTAGTTAAGTATAAATTTCGATTCGCTCCTTTCTTAATGCATAAAATATTTTATTTATTATCTTTAACTATTTAAGGCTTGGTAAGTTATTATTTGAACTATTACGGTAACAACGTGTTGTCCGCCCCGACGCGGTAGTAATGACACGTCGGGCATTTTGTATAATTACCAGCTCGTTCATTATACAAACACATTGGCACGTTACCTCCCGTGGAATTACTATCGATTTCCTAAACACTATCTGTTATTTACCCATAAACGTGTTTTCAGCATTTTTTAAGCTATTACATGGCTTTTATCGCGGGCTTCAAGCGCGGCGACCGAATTTCCGTAACGAAAAAACACTCCCCACAAAAGTTTCTGTGCGTGCCACTGGAAATATGCGAAATTGCATAATGGACGCGCCACACCGGAATGGCAGCGGCGCGGCGAGCACTTTCAGTGTCATATGATTTTAAACTTTATTGATTTTTAACTATTATTGTAGCGCGGCCCTTAGTTAATAAAAAAATGCTATGCAATATTGTTTTACCGCGGCAATTCCCGAGTGTCACGCGTATTTTTTTTAATTTTCAACACCACTTGATTTTTAACCCTTATACCAATTTTGTCATATAGTTTCGTTCCGGAACAGAACCAAATAGGAACGATACTTGAAACCTAAATAAACCGGTTTATAGTGAGATAGTGAGATCGCGCGTAGATCGAATATACATATATGCACACACACGTCTGTGAGTGAACTGCGTGCGACGCCGACGAAGAGACGCTGTGAAATAAAACAACTTCAGTTCATTTCCCTGATTGAAAATTATAACCGGTTAATTAAATATACCCATATTTTTAAAAACGGTTCATAAACCGGTTTAGAGGAACGAAACCTTTTTCAAAAAATTCTGTGGGTAAGTTCCTCAAACCGGTTCAAAACAAATACCGGTTTCCAAGCCCTGCTTTGATCCACTGAGGGGGTGAATTTTGTAAAATCCTTTTTTAATGGTTTCTATTTGTATTACTTACCTTGTAATATAAACCTTCCCTGGACTTCCAGGAATATTAAAGACTAAAAATAGTCAAATCGATCCAGCCGTTGTCGAGTTAAAGCGGGACTAACAAAATTTTTAATTAATTTTTAATCAACTTCTAAAAAGGACGATTCCCAATTAGACCGTAAATATTATGTTACTGTGTATACGGTACATTTATTTTCTTCACGCAAAATTGTGCAATCCGTTCAGTATTTTTAGTATCGCCTTTAGTTTAGATATACCGTATAACCGTACTCATGTTTCACCCTAACGACCTACCGTAACGTAATTTCACGAGATCGCCCTGCACATTACCGCGGTAGTAAAAATTAAACAAACGACTTGCATTTCCGGGCGGGTCGTATTTAGAATGCGGGCCGAGCTTGGGCGGCGATGGCGGGATGTTTTATTCCTCGGGATTAATGGTGCTCGTTCCTAGAAGTGATATAAAAACATTGGCAAAAACTATAACATTGTATAGAAAAGTTTCAGTTGCAAAGGTGATTATTTTATATTTATCTTACAATAAGAAGCCAAACATAGAACCTCCTCCTTTTTTGGAAGTCGGTTAAAAATGAAGATAACATAAGTGGCGAAATATTTTCTAGGCCCTTTTCTAATAAAAATATTCATACAGTATTTTTAGAGACAAAGAAAATGTGTTTTTGTTTTGCGTTTATTGGTCTTTGAAGCTGAAAGCACTAAGCTTTTGAAAACTAACTCCTCCCTAGATAAACTAGGGTCGTAGGTTCTTTGAATACCCCTTTTTGTTTCATACTTGTTACCTCACTATTGTATAAACAGCCTAAATTTCTAGCAATGTAAATTCTAGCATTAGCACCAGACCTAGACAATAGGCAATAAAAGGCGCATAATGTGGTTGAATTGCGCACAACTTGGCTAAACAGCTAACGCATTATTATGGCTATTGGCTAAATTGTTTAACTGTATGACTAGCTAGTAAATAGAATAGTTTTCTCGTGGGTCCTCTAGGTATATTTTTGAATAGCTTTACATTAAGGGTGAAGCCAAACGAGCGTAATTTGTGAGTTGTGAGTCGCAGAATTTCTGCCGCGTAAATATCTTTTCATACAAACCATGACTCACAAAATTACGCTCGTGTGAATCAAACAGGACTTTTGTATGAAACTGAATGCAGCAGAATTCTGCCGGACCGAAATTCTGCGACTCACAACTCACAAATTACGCTCGTTTGGCTTCGCCCTAAATGTGCTTCAACTTCTATTATACTTTATACCCACTTACAGCTGTCAGTAGGAAATAGGTCATATCTTGGAGGCTCATGTTGCCCTTAGTCATTCAGTAGGTTAGTTATTTAGTAGGAATGCACATCCAAAAGGACATAATAGCTGATATAATGGACCTTTTTGTGGCTAAATGCACGGTGCCTGCTGGATTTTATTAAACTCGACAATATCTAGTATTCTGATATCAATAAATAATCCGGAATAAAACATAATGTGAGAGTTGAAACGCGAATACTCTATTAGCGATATTTTACACCAACTTAAAAAAATACGCTATATTGTTAAGGCGGGCTGAAACCCCATTTTGTTATTTCTTGATACCCGATTTACCTAGTTCCAATATAATAAAGAAATGTAAAAAATATGAGATATAGAGCACAATATTTAAAAGGGTTTAAATCAAAAACATTTTAATAAAAAATAATACTTTCGCTGTAATTAATTTACAAACTCACCTGCGACAAAACTCTTTGTCATCGAAATATAAGTATTAACAAGAATAACTTACATTTTATTTTAATAAATTGTCAATGAATCTATTTTAAAAAGGTCTGAAACGAATAATCTTTTTTATTAATATTTATTTCGAAAGATATTTAAAAAAACACACGAAAAATAAAATAGAGAAGATCCGCCCGTCGTAACTTACAATTTTATGCTAAGCTAAAATGAATCTTATTGCGATGCGTACACGCTTGGCATTCGCGTTCACAAGGTTATCGTTTTGAAATTGAGGTAAGTGCTCGCCTTAAGGACCGTGCGATTTTGATACAGTGAATAGATATTTTTTTTTATAAAATAAGAGGGCAAACGAGCAAATGGGTCACCTGATGGAAAGCAACTACCGACGCCCATAGACCCCCGCAACATTAGAAGAGCTACAGGTGCGTTGCCGGCCCGATATTTAGGAATCATGTTGTATTATTTTTAATCAAATGTTGTTTTACCTTAAACATTTTACATAATATTATGTTAATAAATACTGCGAAAATTACTATTCCAAGAAATCCTGATTGACACAAGAGTTGGTACTACTAATAAATATTCTGTGACAAGAATTTATAAATAACACTTAGTTACTTTGACAGTGAACTCTATGTAAGCGATAATAAATACACACCCTAAAGTATAATCACTTAGTTTTGTTACACCCTGTATAATGTATGTAGCGATCTTTTTATTGGTAAGAGCAACAAACTGCGTGTGTTAAAATTTCTAATTTTTATTAATTGGATTGTTTTATCCTCTCGCGTTAACGTTTCGGTGTTCACGGATTAGTTACGCTTGTAAACGTGAAAGTATACGTTTAAAGACGTACAAATATTATTTTTTATTGATTTTATAGCGGTTTCTAGAACATTATCTTATGTAGCAGCATTTTTTATTCGTTTTATTCAGAAAAAGGTAGGTACGTGGCCTGGGTAGGAAAATCCGTATTCTAGAATTTAATCGCAGATTTAGCTTGTGTTTTCATACGGTAAGCAAAAAAATGGAGGAACCAATGTACGTGAATTGTGTAGGAATTGCGAATTCGGTACAGATGACGTTGGTGGGTGAAACTAGAATAAGCTATTGTATATTGTATGTTTGTGTTGATACTGGAATCATTATTCATTATCAATACTTATGTACAATTTGTACATTCTTGTAGGAGGAGTAAATTAAACACTGAACAAGAGTTACTCTCGGTGGCGGCTGGTGAAGAAGTGGACGACAGCTCTCCGTCTGGCGGCCATATATTCCCAGCCCCCACCGTGATTGGTAGACGGTCATCTTTATTTATCAATACACTACAACTTATATTATAAATTCCAAATTGTGTGTGTCTTTTTGTCAGTCTCTTACCTCTTCACGCCCAAACCGCTTAATCGAGTTGGCTGAATTTTGGTATGGAGATGGTTTCAATCCCGGGAAAGGCCATATGATACTTTTAATCCCGGGAGAATGTAGGTTTCCGCGCGATATGCGATTTCTTGCGCAACGGAGTTGCGGGCGTCATATTATACTTTGTTATAATTGTGATCTTTAAGCTTGGGAACTGATTTACCCAAATTTTGCGTACAGAGGAAAAAATGGCGCAGATGAGGTTCATGGATAGGATCACTAGAATAAGCTGCCGTATTTTGCATTTAGAATTACTAGATGACACCCGCAACTCCTTTGGGTCAAAATTCGTTTATCGCGCGGGTACCATTATTCCTGGATAAATAGTATCCTATTTCTTTTTCCGACACTCAACACATTTTTATTTGCGAAAAATCTCGAAAGTGGTAGCTAACAGAGATAGAAAGGATTAACCTATCAATATACAAAAAATCAGCTCATTAGGTTTCCGTTTTAGGGTTCAGTAGTCAACCAAGTTTTGTTGATTATAGAACCCTATAACGGAACCCTGACGAGCTGTTTTTTTGTATATTGATAGGTTATTAGTTACATAATTTAAGAGTAATATTGTCCTACAAATAAAACAGTCCATATTTTAGGACCACCAATTCAAAGTATGAAATCCTTTCTATCTCTGTTAGCTACCACTTTCGAGATTTTTCGCAAATAAAAATGTTGTTCGTCTTAACAAAATGAAGCTACTCATTTTGATAAGACGAACAACATTAAAAAAAAATGTATTAGGGCTCCCGTTATATCTGTTCAGCAGTTTCAGAGGTAACAGACGGACAGACACACTTTCGTATTCATAATATCAGTATGGATAGTTAAGTTCACCTCCGTTTTACATGACATAACATGTAATTATGTATTTTTTGTTGCAGGTAAGCCAGCATGACAAGATTCTTGTGATTATCTGTTGCTGAGCAATTTCATGAGGAACTAGTGAGTAAACTACATGCCAAGAAGATTTAGCGTGACTATGAAAATAGTAGACGTAACCATAAGGTTAAAACGTTTTTTATTTTGTTAGGTTTTTTTGGACTGTAAAGATAAAATTGTGATATTTTAAGTCTATATAATATGTCTGTTCTATAGTAATAAGTAGCAATACGTAGGTAATGGCTTCGTCGGGCTTATATATTTTTTTATTTCTTCATACATACATTTATTCGTGGGAGAGCCATGCTTCGGCACGAATGGGCCGGCTCGCCCGTAGAAATACTACGTGTGAGAACGTAAACCTAAAAAAACCGGCGTGAAACAGCGCTTGCGCTGTGTTTCGCCGAGTGAGTGAGTTTACCGGAGGCCCAATCCCCTACCCTATTCCCTTCCCTTCCCTCCCCTATTCCTTTCTCTTCCCATCCCTACCCTTCCTTATTACCCTATTCCCTCTTAAAAGGCCGGCACGCACCTGCAGCTCTTCTGATGCTGCGAGTGTTCATGGGCGACGGAAGTTGCTTTCCATCAGGTGACCCGCTTGCTCGTTTGCCCCCTTATTTCATTAAAAAAAAATACTATCCATGAATTGTACTCATATTATGCGGTCCTATTAATAGACGAATAAGTTATAAGACCTTAACAATGTTGGTGTCTTTAACCTTTAAGTACACGCGTTGTTTTGGGTAACGTTCCGTCACGCGAGGGGTCTAGAAGTATCCCCAATATAAATATACTTACATATAAATTCAGAATTGTTTAATAAAAATTACCCGTTTTGTATTATAAGAAAGGATATTATTTTATTTATGAAAAGCATTTATAAATAATAAACTAACCATTATTTAGACAGTAAAGAACATTTTTATGAACTAACCAATCTCGTGCATAGAATTTTTAGGGCACATGTTTACTGTACCAAAATTCAACAAAAGTGTCTACTTCTGACTAACTTATTATTTTTTTCTAATAAAATAAGACTTAGAAATAAGTAATCAAAAGAAAAATTAACACTAAACATTACAGAAAAAAAATTAACAATCCTTGAAAAGTACTACCATAAACTAAAATTATTCCTTGAGTAGGCAAGGTAAATAATAAATTATTTATTGAATGAGGCTTGCAAATAGTTTTATAGCAAGGCTTACGGACAAAAGTAATTAGTTCTGGGATAATAATAGCATCTTCGCTTCATTTTTGATGCACTAGGTCTAGCTACCTCTAACTCTTCCCAAATGTTTCCAAAAACTTTCAGAGTCATTAAAATTGTATATGATTTGTGCAATTTGATTTTCTGTTATTCGGCAACAATTTTTTCCATTTATACATAGCCAATTCAAAAAAACAAACAAATAAACACATAACCAATGTGAAAAAAGTATAAACGTTAAATCACGGGTGGGGTCTGCAGGTATCCCCACATAAGCAAAAATGTAACTTCACTTAGCAGAGGAGCGACGGACTTTTACTCACTGAAAGACCTCGCGTTGCATTGAGATTAGCGGAAAACGTGCCATCGTAACTTGCCAATTTAAAAAAATACCGTCAAAAAACAGCGCGTGGGGTCTGCGTAGACCCCGCCCGTGACGTTAAAGGTTAACAAATGGCTTTGCCTACGTTGAAGAAAGTTTATTCATTTTTCGTTTATTTATAAGGCTGATAGATACGTGATTGTTAACTATCGATGAGTGATGATGACGAAATCGAACATGTGCGTACATTACGCTAATGGTGCCATTACAACGAAACTAAACAGTTGCATTCGGTGTAGAGGTTGTACCGCGCTGCGTCACGTCGCGTCACGCGGCGTCGCGTGTTGTCGCGTGTTGGATATTATACAGAATACAGTAAGGACGGAAGGTTAGTTTGATTCGCTGTGTTTCGCCAGACCTGTGTCACTTTCATACAAACCTACTATTCTGTAAAACAACCTAATTTCAACCTTTTGCATTGCGTTTAGCGTTCATAGTACAATAACCGTCTGCCGTCTCGCTTCAATCGGCCAGGGCTGTCAAGTGAGCGGCGCGGCGGCGCGGGGCCGGGTACTATTACTTTTGTATCGCGGATGCGTGCGTTGCGTGTGCGACAAGTCGAGCGAGTGCCAGCCTATCGAGACTAGTCCGGTGACCGGACGCTTGCGTTTATCATACCTAAACTCGGGAGTGAGACTTCTGTACCGTAAGGTACTATTATATATTCTGTGGTTTCGCGGTTGGACAAAAGAAGCATTGCTTATCGAGTACCTTTAATACGTATCAGGAGTTAACTAATGCATATCGTTCTAAGGAAAATCTATAAAAGTACCAAGTTAATTTCTGCTTACAGTTTTTGAGTGCTCTACATACACGAGCTTGCTTCTTGTCTTGTTGTGTCTATATAATAGTGCTAGACCTGGGTTCATGTGTGGTACTCATGGGCTTCGGCCTAATCGAGCATACCATCTCGCTCGGTCGGAAGATCTTTCCTTGCGGCCACCACGCATATGCCTCAGCCATACAAAGTTATCATTATTTTGCGTTCTGAAGAGCAGCTTCAATGTACAGTCACACTCTAGCTTACCTTCCTTCTCCATATTGTATTCTATGGCACCGACCCTCCATTCTACAATTCTACATCACTTCTCTACACGCACCCAGCACGATTCTGCCTTCTGTCTCCATGTATTCTATGTTATGGCTCTACTTTTACAATAGGTACATTTATTATATTATACAATAGGTTATAGGCACGTGCCTTCTATTTCCTCATATTCTGTGGCATAGTATGGCATGAGGTAAAAGGGAGGGGGGTGGGGGGGTGTAACAATGGACGCTGTTAATGCATTTGCATAATCGTTGCGACGTTTCCCGCCCGCGCACTTTTTATTTATTCGCTAGTGAGGGAGGGAGGGGGGGGGGATAGGATTGGATACTGTTGACGTACCGTAGGGATAAGGATGTTGCATTTGAGCTCCTGTAATTATCCCCACAGACAGGAATTATCTCTCTTGATGAGAAATGCCAACGTCGTACTGCACGATAATTGCACGAAAATTTTTCACGGAAACTTAAGGCCTGGTAGTCCCTAAAATTAGCAGGTCGATCTCTGTCAGTACGAATATCGACGTAAAGGACATTAAAATAACATTCATATCAGCGCGCCTTGTACAGTGGCGGTTACGACGCTCGCCGCGTCCTTGATAGGGCGAAATAGGAGAAAATTATACTTTTCACTTAGATAAAGACCAAAATGCAAAATGTAACCAAAAAAGTTTTCAAGTTTTCGAACCACAAATAGTCAAAGTACAACAATATTGTGTATTTTTTTTGGCTTTTAAAACTCACTATTTGTTTGTTTATTTTTGATTCAAAGTCATGTAAATTAGGGACTACCTAGCCTTAAGTGCGGATTAATTCGGGCCAGATAGCGAGTGCTGGACTAGATTAAAACATTCAATAACACAGTGTAGAATTGCTGATCCAGTACCACAATCCAGTAATGATGATCGGATTATCCGTGTCGGAGTGATATCAGTCTATCCTTCAACAATTGACTTGTTGTCAATGAATATTTTTAACAATGACTGATGATTGCATTTTTTTTACAAGTAATGACTTAAGATTTCTCTGAAGAATGTGATTTTAGTGACCTCTATAATATAAGGAAATCTCTAAAGTATTTTCACTCATTTATGTTAAGAGTGCAACATCCACGCTACGTCGATGGCATCAGCATGTAGCTGATGCATGTCCATTGTGCGGGTGGAGGTAATGGACCCGTGAATTAGTTTCGATGCTCGTTTTTATTTATACTATCGTTCAGGATTATTCTACCCCGGAGTGAGCCTTATGTGGGCGGCATAGAGGTTAGAGTTTGAGAGCATTTTACCTGTATGTCATGTATGCAGCATGAAGTTAGGTAAGGTTATATAGAATTGAGTTTGAATAGCTCTAGAATGTAAATGGTGTTCTGAGCGATAGAGTCAGAGACAAACATTCAATTAGGTTAGTGCTTCACCCTTTAAAGTTTAGTTAATTCTATAACTTACGTAAACTTCGTATCACTTTCCTTCTAATATAAACCTTCCCTGGACTTCCATGAATACTTCAAGACTAAAATTAGCCAAATTAGTTCAGCCGTTCTTGAATTTTAGCGAGACTAACAAAATTAAAAGTGCGTTCTTATTTTTTTCGTTTTGTTTACTACGACGCGATTGTGTATTCTACTCAGTGTACAAAAATAATGGCCTCTTATGTAGCTTTTATTAAATTCCGATTGTTTTTCTTCCGAAATCGAGACCACCCCTAGACTAATCGTTACACACGTCTTACGTGGAGTTCTCGTTCGAGTTGAAATTAATAAAGTGCTGTATCAACATGAAAGAATTGGAAATATCGCGTTGTTACAGCCGAGCGGAGGGAAATAATTGTAGGGGGACGCGTGGGCATAATGGTTGTTTAACTGCTAAGAAATCGCAGGTTCGGTGTTGGATAAGGTTAAGCAGTTTGTTGTTAAGGCGGGCTGAAACCCCATTTTGTTATTTTTTGATACCCGATTTACCTAGTTCCAATGTAATAACGAAATGTAAAAAAATATGAGATATAGAGCACAATATTTAAAAGGGTTTAAATCAAAAACATTTTAATAAAAAATAATACTTTCGCTGTAATTAATTTACTAACTCACCTCCGACAAAACTCTTTGTCATCGAAATATAAGTATTAACAAGAATAAGTTACATTTTATTTTAATAAATTGTTAATGAATCTATTTTAAAAAGGTCTGAAACGAATAATCTTTTTTCTTAATATTTATTTAGAAAGATATTTAAAAAACACATGAAAAATAGAGAAGATCCGCCCCTAGAAACTACAATTTTATGCTAAGCTAAAATTAATCTTATTGCGATGCGTACACGCTTGATCTTTGGTTGTGTGCAAGGTTATCGTTTGGAATTGAAATAAGTCCTCGCCTTAACAAGGTTTCTGGCATAAAAGGTTGGGATATTCTTAAAACTGGCGACAATTCAGTTATAATATTCTGTTAAAAGACAGAGAGAGGATTTTTACAATTTTGAGTTTATGTTTTTAATATTACTCAAGTTCTCCGTTTTTAACCACAAATGAAACAAAATTTTACGTGCACCTTTTCCTCTATATTTATTAATTATTATTATAAATTTTGGATAAAAACACGACCGGTTTTTAAACAATTCATCATCAGGTGTATTGTTTCGAAACCGGTCCTGTTTTTATCTAAAACTTATAATAATGAATATAGTGGAAAAAGTGCACGTAAAACTGTGTTTCATTTGTGTTTAAAATGAATTTCCACCAAAGCCGACAGTACATACAATCAATTATTATTTTTAACAAAAAATTAAAACCGACTTCCAAGGTAAAAACAATAATAAAATCCTTATAATATGAACTAAAAAGTATTAAATAATGTTTCCTATCTAATAGTGCCTTTTTCCGAATTCGGCTAAATCTCAACTATTTCTGTACTCAATCTTCATCAATTTGAAGTCGGTACCAGATGTAGCTGAATCTTTAGTTCTCTGACAGAATAGGTATTTGAAACTTTTGGAACTGGCACCGACTTCAAAATTATGAAGATTGAGTACAGAAATAGTTGAGGTTTAGCCGAATTCGGAAAAAGGCACTATTAGATAGGAAACATTATTTTATACTTTTTAGTTCATATTATAAGGATTTTATTATTGTTTTTACCTTGGAAGTCGGTTTTAATTTTATGTTAAAAATAATAATTTCACTCTTTTTAGTTACCTAGTAAACCATCGCGTATATTCTACGTATCTTATTACAATTTGTTTCTTATTCCTATTACGATGTAGATTGTTTTCCTATGTAAGTATTTTCATACTAAGGGTTCAATTTATTACCTCGATCGTGGGAATCGCAGACACAATAGATTTTTAATTGCAGCCGGGTGCCGCTTGGGCTTGATGGGTTAATAGTTAAACTAGTGTAATACCTATCGAAGCAACTTACTTCTCTTTTTTCTTTCGAATCTCAAAAGTAATGTCAAATGTGTGCCTTACGCTCTGGAGTTAAGGTTGACTTTGTTATGTTCAATTTTGTGGTACATAAGTCGCTTAGAACTTGAATCATTTATTTTGAAACAACATTATATTTTTATTAAAATCGCTATGAAAAGTACCAATTATTATAAGGACATAACGTGATGATATAATTATGGTGTTGTGGGGGCATATTGTATCCATATACAACCATGTGACACTGGTGACCCTGACGTGGTAATGATGATGATCATGATGATGATGAATGTAATTTGCATAGTAGCATATGCTTTCAGTTCTTAAAACAGCGCCTAAACCCCCAAACTTGTATCTATAAGGAATCCGGAGTTCTCTTAGTATCTTCGGAACCACAGTATACCTTGGTGCAAAATCTTGCGTTTTGGTAGCATATGCTTAGGATACTTCTCATAAAACCAAAATCACCATATGTTTCCATATAAATTTTGAGGAGTTCCCTCGATTACTCATGGATCCCATCATCAGATCACTACTTTTGTGAAAATGGGACCAAATTAGAGGGAAACCTAATAGAACAAAACAAAAATTTTGAAAATCGGTTTACAAACGGCGGAGTAATCGTTGAACATACAAAAAAAAAAACAAAAAAAAACCCGGCCAAGTGCGAGTCGGACTCGCGCACCGAGGGTTCCGTACAAACCTGCAAGGTTTACAAAGTTTGATTTTGTTACAGCTTAAAGGTATTATAGACCTGAGTATTTGGTATGAATTTCAATTTAATACCTCTACGCGTTTATGAGGAAATGGGTAGTAAGTTTAAAATTATTAAAAAAATATATATTATGTGATGTAACTAAAAATTTATGGTTTTCGTAATTTTTCCTTTATCTATGCTATAAGACGTTGCTTCGTACCAAATTTCAAGATTCTGAGTTCACGGGAAGCACCCTGTAGGTTTTGATTCCCTTGCAAGTGTCGAAAATTTGCGGCATAAACGGCTGTATCTTTTGATTGCGTTGGCTTAGAAGTTTGATTTTTTCACAGCTTCAAGGGACAGTAGACCTGAGTAATTGATATAAATTTCAGCTTCATACCTCCACGCGTTCCTGAGAAAAAGGGTCTTGACAGACGGACGGACGGACAGACGGACAACAAAGTGATCCTATAAGGGTTCCGTTTTTTCCTTTTGAGGTACGGAACCCTAAAAAATATCCACAGCCGAACATATAACCTCCTCCTTTTTGGAAGTCGGTTAATTACATAATTTATTCTCAGTTTTTGTTGGATACACCCAAAGCAAAATGTTAAAAAAAGTGTTTTGAATTATGCAAAAGTAATGCTACATATAAGATTCTATTCCATTGAGTGCCATTTTGATTTGATTGAAGATTCCTTGCAATTTTAGTCTTTACATAAGAGAGAAGACGTCAGAAGCACTGATTGAGAAATCGTTGCGTTCCTGCCTGTCCCATGACCCATCGTTGTATTAGCGATGACAACTTCCCTAAATCTTCCTAATATACTTGTATACAGTAGAGTGTAATATACACCTATGTATATTTGTTATTTATTGATACAATTTAACAGAGTGGCAGCATATTGCGAAAAAATTACATTGCATGTCACCATGTCCCATAGCATTTCGGATCATCGCGATTTTGACTGATGACGGCTCGCTGTGACGTCATACAATTGGAGCATCTCCTCACGTATATTTTATCATTATTTATATTTGTATCATTATTTATATTTTTATCATTATTTATATTTTTTGCGCGATATTGTCGCGAGGGAATATCAAGACTCGTTTATAATTTATGGCCCGAAATGACGGATTTCCTTCGAGTCGGTAGAGGCAGTCGGCGCCCAATATGGTCTTTTTGTACACAATATAATATACAGTTTGGGCTAGGAAGTAAGGTTTTTTTGGTATATGCTGAAACTATCTGACCTTTCGGAAAGGTTGATGTTAGTGTCTTCGAGGTCTTTAATAATATGCTGCCGACTTGGTTTGCGATTAGTTACCAGGCTGTGGAATCTGTAGTGTCCTTATTTTTTATACTGATCTTAAGTTAATCCTCATCAAAAGATAAACTTAATGTAACAGATAAATGTTTGACGCTACAAAGCCTTCAAGTTCTATTGCAATTTGCATTCTAACTATAAAATTCCATCAACAGAAGCACTCGCAAGCGTTTTTTCACTAGGCAAAGTGTTTTATCAAATCCCATACCTTTTTGCTTAACTTGACCTTAATACTTTGCCGTCGAAATTATCGAAGAATTACTTAACGTGGTTTAAAAAAAATATCTACCTCCGAAACAAAAATCTACCTAGATTCATGCTCGGAGCTAAACAAAGATTCTATAACAAATAATAATCAATGCCACTACAGTAGTCATTAGACGTAATGTGCGGCATGACCCCCCGACCCCCGACCCCCCGAGACCCCCCGGCCCCCCGGCTTAACCCCCCAGCGACGCCCTCCAATTACGGCACAACAATTTATGGGCGTTTTTCCTGTTTTATTCCCTGCATTGAGTGAAAGGTTGAACTTGTTTGGGCGTATGTTGAAAATGTTTCAATTTGTCTATTTCCTTTGTACGTATCTAATTGGATCTGTCGTGATTGTGTAAGGTGGAATCCGATAAACTTGCTAGGAATTGCTATTGTTTTGCTATAAAATGTGTATTGATTTTCAAATGTCCATTGTTGTGAAATTGGCATTCATAGGATGAACAATATGCAATTTAGAATGGGGATTTAATCCTACTTTTATTAACAAAAACAAAGCAAACAATAATTGTTAAATTCACAAACGACTGTTAAAGCAATTAATCTTTCAATTATCATGCTTTTCACTCTAGTATTATTTTTGAGACCGCATGACATATTTTAATACAAATTATTAACAACGGTCGATGGAGTCGATACTAATCATCCAAACACATAACAAAAAGGTAACACACAATCGTAGTCACGATGACGAGGTAATGGTGTGACAATTAATCATCGTGAAACGTGGGAGAGCCATGCTTCGGCACGAATGGGCCGGCTCGACCGGAGAAATACCACGTTCTCACAGAAAACCGGCGTGAAACAGCGCTTGCGCTGTATTTCGCCGTGTGAGTGAGTTTACCGGAGGCCCAATCCCCTACCCTATTCCCTTCCTTTCCCTCCCCTATTCCCTTCTCTTCCCATCCCTACCCTCCCCTATTCCCTCTTAAAAGGCCGGCAACGCACCTGCAGCTCTTCTGATGCTGCGAGTGTCCATGGGCGTCGGAAGTTGCTTTCCATCAGGTGACCCGTTTGCTCGTTTGCCCCCTTATTTCATAAAAAAAAAAAATTCGTCATTATGACGCGGACGGTGTACAGCAATCGTGTCAGCGCTTTGTGTCGTGACCCATTTCGTGACAGAGGGTTAAGTCTAATTGATTTTTAGATGTAGGTGTAGTTCTTTGAATGAAATAGTTGCTTCTAATCTCAAATACCATGATGATGTTCTATGATATGATGTTCAATGATATATGTTTTTTTCAGAAACCATAGACTATCATTGTACAATATTACTACAATATTGTACAATAGTACTTGTAATGTACTGGATTATTTACTTATCTCCCATAACTACACAGGCTCGGCAACACACGATACTGGCAGGTCCCAGGCACACATCCGCCCTCGCCCGTGGCTCTCGCTGTAGTCACGTGTGCCACATACCATGAGCACGAGACCGTTTTATAACTATTATGATAGTTATATAATACTAGGCACATACACTACAGTACTAAAAGTAAATTAGTAATAGCGGGGCCCTATTTTATTTAACCCTTTAAGGTACGGAACCCTAAAAACTAGGGTGTCTAGTCTTAAGGGTTAAAGACGGTGTATTTGTTATTTTTATATCGTGCATAATATCCAGTTAAATCACGGCGTCTATAAAATAATATGAGTGAAATGCTTTTGATGATTTTTTTACTCACTCTCCTATGGTAAGACTTCGATTTTTGGCTGGTCACTCTCTACTCCGAAATACCTAACAGAGCGTGCTATGAGCTATTCTAGTTCGTGTTGTTCTGGCACGTATTCACCTTCCCCGCTATCTGTGGTTTACATAACTGATAAGCTATCGGGCAGACTTTCTCAACAGCTGATGTCAGTCACGTGGGCCGACACGCGAGCGATGTTTTGACCGAGTTGAATAAAAACAAAGTTTAAAAAACAAGTTGTTATTTGTTACAAAAAGTTTTAAATATAAACCTACTTAGAGCAATATACCAATTTTTATTGCAAACCATGATCCATGCAACTTGCAAACTACTTTGTTTTTTTTTTTACGAAATAAAGGGGGCAAACGAGCAAACGGGTCACCTGATGGAGAGCAACTTCCGTCGCCCATGGACACTCGCAGCATCAGAAGAGCTGCAAGTGCGTTGCCGGCTTTTTAAGAGGGAATAGGGTAATAAGGGAGGGTAGGGATGGGAAGAGAAGGCAATTGGGGAGGGTAGGAAAGGGAATAGGGTAGGGGATTGGGCCTCCGGTAAACTCACTCACTCGGCGAAACACAGCGCAAGCGCTGTTTCACGCCGGTTTTCTGTGAGAACGTGGTATTTCTCCGGTCGAGCCGGCCCATTCGTGCCGAAGCATGGCTCTCCCACGTATAATTTTTGTTTGCGCAGAAATTATTCGTTTATCGTGCGGGAACCGTGCATTTTTCTGTCATAACACTACATAGTGTATAGAGAGTATCTACGTAAACTAGGAGACACTTAGTTTGAGTTAAGTGTTCTCTACATAATATTATTACAGACTATAGAGGAAAGTATCGAAAAATAGTATATTATACTATAGTTACACTAATCTGAGTTATGTTAGTAAAAAAATACTATTCCAAGCTCGAGGATATTTTTTTCTGATTCTTAGATACTTAAATAATTAATTACGAGTAAGTATGTAAGTTGGGAGAAATAGACAAAATTGTTTTGTTCATTATTTAGTTTCTTATAAGTTATAACAAAGATGTTTCAAAGAATAGCAAAAAACCATCCTCTTATTAGATTAATACAGGCTTACTGTACAGACGACGATAAAAGTTAATATATTATTAGGTCGAATATTAGATAGTAAAAATGTTTTGAGTTTTGACGCTACACTACAAGCACAGTATAAATAATATACAGTACACCATCTCTTAAATACTAGAACGAGTCGGTGAAAAGCACAAATGAGCGTGACTTCAAATTACTAAGGGCTGATTTTTCAATCCTCTGATAATTCTTAACTGAGGAATAAATATGACGCTTTGACAGATTTTGTATGAAAAAAATGTCAGTGTCAAAATAATTCCTTAGTTAAAAGTTATCTGACGATTGAAAAATCTGCTCTAAGAATAATTATTAATGCAGTGATGTGAATTTTTGTAGATGACACGTTTATTTTTACCACCATACAACATTTATTACATATGATGTAATAGGCACAGAATATAGTAGTTAAAAAGGATTTTAAATAAAATTTTTGTACATAATACATATTTGTGACGCCAGCTCAGCTATACGCAGCTGCAAGCTCGGTGCACTACTGCTAGAGCCAATGCCAAAACTTGTCTCTGTGTTTTACAAAATTTAAGAACTTAGGCTACTGTATATGTATTATACTAGAAGGTTCTATCGTCTAATCATCGTAAAACCTACCGTTGTTACGCGAGAAACGAGATAATATGGAGGTGTTTTTATAAATTTTTGCCCCTTCAGGCTCGTAATTTTCTCGTTCTAACACCTACGTGTAAGGCTGCGTTTCCACCAGAGATATTGTGTTGCGAGGAATGTGTTTTTAAGATCCAATAGAATCGCTGCGCTGAGCGAGGTCACGTCAATGAAGCGATTCTATTGGTTCTCAAAAACACATTCCTCGCAACACATCTCTGGTGGAAACGCAGCCTAATGATCATCACAATTTTAGGTCTTTGTCCTAAATGAAAAAAAAAATGGTAACTTACTGTATTTTCAGATAGCCACGTCTTTTTGTCCTTTTATCTATCACTAGGCTGTATCAAGTCTCAACCAGATTACATTTCAAGTACTTTAGTTAGGAATCCGTCTTGTTTGAGTCTACTTACTAACTCTACTTACTAACATGTTTGAGGTCTTACTAGCTGTCTTTACAGTATCATATTTACACAAGTACATATTTTGATATATTAGAGTTACAGCCGTGTTGTTGAAATACGACTAGCTCACACAGAGACAAGCTTAAGGCCATCCCCCGAGCAAACGAACTTGACAATACATTTGACGCGTTGCCGAGATCGCACAAAAATCCTATTTTTTTTACTTATCTTAGTTCAAAATTGATCTAAAAAAAAAAATTAAAACGGGGAATATGTAGTTAATGAAATTGTCTATCTATTGTCGTGTGTTTCAAATAAACGTAATTTGTAAATACTAGGGAGATGCTGAAAGTATGCTTCAATTTTAATAAACTGGTATTACTTTGGAAGCTAATATCATGAGTATAATAAACAAAAATAGAAAATTTAAAACGGGGAAAGGAATGTTGATATACTGAAGATTATTGCTGTATTTTTATTATAACTTTGTAGCTTTTAAATTATGAGTTTATAAGACTCTTAATACGGTAAATTACGGAATCTCCGTAGGGGAAGGGCCTTATATTGAACACGATATAGTACATGGTTTTGCTACTTAATGTTATCTAAAGTGAGTCATGAGTTTCGAACTTTCGACCAGTTCGATATAAAGATATTCTACTTACAGAGGTTACCGATAGCGCAGCGGTGAAAGCGCTTATCTTATCGCGGGTTCGATAACGTTGTTTTGTCGATATCTCTACTACTAGATAGACGAAAGAGATTACTATCTCTATGCAGTTTTCGACGTTTTCCTTCTTGTGTTGATTGGAGTTTGGACATTGGAATTTGGAATATACTGGAATCTATTTTTGATCTAAATTTGGTATCATTAAATCAAACTTAATTAAAAATATATATTTTGTAGAGAATAGCACCTTTTTCAGTAATTTATCAAGATCTATAAATAAATACGTATTAGAGAATTTTAACATAAATAATGCTACATAATGCAATTAATTTAAATTTTTAATTTTGTGCTAGAATGTGTTTTGAGAACTTTTGTAAAATCTATCTATCTGTATATATATATAAAAATGAATACATATTTCCCTTGGTCACGACATCACGCGTAAACGGCTGGACCGATTTTGCTGAAATTTGGCATAGATATACTTTGAGTCCCGGAAACCATCATAGGATACATTTTGTCCCGGAAAAATGTACGGTTACTGCACAATATACTTTTATGATTTGCGCGTAACTATTCAATCTATTTTGATGAAATTTGGTATGGAGATACTTTGAGTCTCGGGAAAGGAAAGGGATACTTTTTGTTCCGGAAAACGTACGGTTCCCGCACAATAAACTTTTATGATTTTTGCCTAAACTATTTAATCTATTTTGATCAAATGGGCGAAATACTTTATGTGGCAAAACAACGTTTGCCGGGACAGCTAGTTGTAAATAAATCTAAACAATCTCCACATCATAATTTGAAATAATATTGCAATTATGATGTTTACCGCACTCGCTAATAACAAGATTTAAAAATAACTCAACAAACTGTTAAAATACAAATAACCTTTCTTTAAATGTCTTACAATAAAAAGAAAACTGCACGTATCCGTACAGTACAAAAGGAAATATAAAACTTTATTTACAAACAGCTATAAGGCCCAAGAAGAATCGAGATCACAAAAACCGGTCGAGACAAGGTCGTGTGACGTCACGTTCCCGCCATGGCAACTGCAGGGTGACGTCACAAGATGGCCTCCTCCTTCTTTTCCGCTGCGATAATCCGAGTGTTTTTGCCGCCATAATCTGTTTTTAAATTACCATTGGAATGTTTTAATGGATTCTATATTTAAATGTGATAAATTACAGTGGAAATAATAAGCTAAGTAATTACACGACTGTAAATGTAAAATATTTGTGCCGTGTAAAATCGTGAAAATGTTTTTCCAAACACGCCCTTTGGCATGCACGGGAGCAACTTTGAAGCCCTCCAATTTCCAAATGCGAGAACAAGTGAAACAAGCTCAGTTCTGCGGGTTTTTTTCGCTTTGCCCCGCGGCCTTTGTGAACCGGCTTGAACCTCAAAGCCACTAGTTTATGAAATGATAAAAACGCATTCGAGGACGGCCTCTGTAAATATCTTGTAACAGGAAAATATGCGACTATATTTTGCTCTCCAAATAATATTTGCTGGCCGCAGTATTTGTTTTCGGTCTTTAATTAAAATATGAATTTTTCTCTCGTAGAAAAGCAATATTTTCAGTTTAAAATATTATGTCCTGCCCCCTGATTCACGATGCGATTCCGCGCGGATTCTGTCCCGATTTCGAAAACTTAATTTGTATGAGTGAATAGTTTCCGCCACGGATTCGACAACTTCTCACCCTGGATGGGATTTTGACATCCGACGGCGGATAATTATCCGAGGATTAGAGTCGTTTTCGCGGAATGATACCGCTACCTCCAAGACTCGTGAAAACTTTTCACATCAAGAATCGTGTCATGGTGGATATTGTTAGATGAAATTATTTAATGATAAGAATAAAAGAAAGCAATTATAAATAGTTAGTCGTGTCTTGTTTAAAATAAGTGTCGTTGTAATTATGTGTTAAAGCTTTAGGAAGATTTCATTGAACAATAAATATTTTTTTATTTATAAATGCAGTATTTGTATTAATATTTTTTAAATTTTGTATTAATATTATGTTAAAACATTATTATACTTTTACAATAATTTTAAATTGTTATTTAAATATCATTATAATTCCAAGGTGGTGATACTCACCACACGGGAACTTCCATAGTATCTAATAAAAACTAATAGTTGGGGAGGGGAAGAGGGGATTTCAGGACAAGCTCGAGCGTGTCAGATTAAGCTTGTATAGGCTTCCGACATGTGTCTAGTTATCATGGTATAGAAATCAGATTTCTCACGTGGTGGGTAAAATTTTTTTTTTTGAATATTGAAATGTCATCGGATCTGTCAGATTAAGATATGTTTAGTATACCCCAAAAATCTTCCATATAAAGCACTGACGATTCAAAGGTTAGGTAAGCCCGTAGGGACATTTTAAAATTAGAAAAAATAAAGCTTCATATTTTCCTAACTAAGCTTCGCAGATATTTTATTTTACACTAAACTAAATGATTTAGCCCTTGTTGTCTAAAATATATGTATAATTTACCTAAATAAGCAATTTTCTGAATATATTTTCTTTTTCAAAACATTCAAATGGCTGCAGTTTCTGAACCCACCGATAAAATAAAAAACACTCTTATTATTTTTTTATCAGTTTTACCTAATGTAAAAAACCTACTAGATTTCCATGACGCTCGAGTGACTACACAAATAGCACCCTCCCCTCCCCTACTATAATATTAAATAAAAAACGTTTTAAAAATGTTTTATTCAATTATGTAACGTATTTCGCTGACTTACAGACTACTTTTGTATAAAGAAGTTTGATTATTTACGATCTTTGATATATTGGCCACATTCTGAATGAAAAATATTACATAGTCTGTGGGCAAATAGTATTTTTTTCGGCTATTTAATATTGTGCGCTATTTAGTGTGTGTTGCTATGACTTGTTCTTTGTTCGAATTTTTTTACTGATTTCACAAATGTAAGTAGTGTTTTGTATTAATTAAGAGGCGCAGGAAAATTTGGAGACAATTATTTTCCCGTCTTTTATCTTGATACTGGCAGCGATGAATAACCAAGGCTATATGCCGTAGCACTTATTGCCAAAAAAATATTATAGTTTCAGTTATTCTCTTTGGTTTCGGATCCATTCCCGCGACGGAAAGTTGTGAATCGCTGTGTATCCGACAGAATGTGACAAAATACCGCGTGAGAACTTTCCGACGATCATGAATCAGGGGGCTATTACTTTCTCATAGTATTCATCATACTTCGTCTTGTTACGAGTACAATGTTTAGTCTTTAGAAATAACAAAGCAACTTGTAGTTACTTACCTATTTCTTACATAACAAATGACTCATATTCTCTTGTTTTTACGTGATCAAAGCAATCACTTAAATGTCAAAAGTGAAGGTGACCGTATAACACATAACAAGCGGCCGCGTCACCTGCTTGCTGTCACCTGTGTTGGGACTTGTGACCTTGACATTGACACTTAGTGACTTTGCCCCTACCACGGGGCACGGGTTCTCGATAAGATTTATTTAAATTCTGTCATAAGTGTTACTGTGTGACCTATGTGAATAAATGATTTTGATTTGATTTGATTCTGTGTGAGTTTTCGTATTTCATTTCTATTATTTATACAAAAAAAAATTGAGCTTATTATATCTACTCTGCTCAATAGTGTATTTTTCAAAGTGGTTTTTGAATTCGAAACACTTCATTTAAGATAAAATGCCGCTCAGTATAAAAAATACATTTTCTAAATATTGAAAAAATGCAGGACGTAACGTTGACACTCAAACAGATATTAGGTCGCTCAAATATTATGAAGCTGCTCATTTTGTATTTTAAGTAACTCAAATTAACGTTAGTAAGTTGCTGTTCTGTTGATTTCTCGTCACTCACAGTCAGTCGCTCACTTAGTAATTCTATAACCCAAATTAATTAATTTTGACACTTAAAACTGTAATTTACAGTCACTCGTTTAATTACTACCCTTTATCATTTAGTTTTATTAAACAATGTATAAATGAGCAAAATAGTTTTTTTAAGTAAGCCTTATGATGGTACACTCTATTAATGCGAGTGTATTATTTATTTCAAGTGGATTTGTTGTTGTTATGTTTGTTATCATTGAAATCAGATATAGCAGACGATATGTTCCACGCATATAAGGTTACAAGTGTAACATAATTTTACACGTGTTTAATGTTTATAGTACGGGAGCCCTAGAACAATTTTTTTTTTGATTACTATCAAGCTAATTTTTTGTGAGTAGCTTCATTTTGATAAGACGAACAACATTTTTATTTGCGAAAAATCTCGAAAGAGGTAGCTAACACAGATAGAAAGGATTTCATACTTTGATTTGATGGTCCTAAAATATGGACTGTTTTATTTGTAGGACAATGTTAGTAATAGTAGTCAACCAAGTTTTGTTGATTACAGAACCCTATAGCGGAACCCTAACGAGCTGATTGATTTGTATATTGATAGGTTATTATTTATATAATTTAAGAGTAACATTGTCCTACCAATAAAACAGTCCATATTTTAGGACCATCAATTCAAAGTATGAAATCCTTTCTATCTCTGTTAGCTACCACTTTCGAGATTTTTCGCAAATAAAGATTCTATATTCTTCGATGTCTGTCCGTCTGTTAGTCCGTCTGTCTGTCTGTCAGGCTATAATAATTTAAGAATCGCTATAGCTAGACTTCTGAAATTTTCACAGATTATGTATTTCTGGTGCCGCTATAACAACAAATACTAAAAACAAAATAAAGTAATTTAACATATATTTAAGGGGGGCTTCCATACAACAAACGTTATTTGTTGGTCTTTTTGGCTCGTAAGTGATAATCCATAATGGCAACATGTAGACACTTGAAATTTTCACAAAATCCTCAATTATATGTGTACTTTAATATTTAATAACACAATTAAAATAAAACAAACAATTAAGGGGGCCTCCCATACAAAAAACTCAATTTTTCCCTATTTTCGCTCTATAACGGTACGGATCCCTTGGTGCGCGAGTCCGACTCGCACTTGGCCAATTTTTTATATATAAATAATGCTACTCTGTATCATGAATACATTTCTATATTTGATAGGAAAACCATTGTTGAACTTTATTGACTAATAAGAGATGTGTTATATTGCTAAAATTGACAACCCTAAGACAGTAGGCAATTAAATCGCGGATTGGGCCGGAGATAACCTACTTCCCCTCTTTATACTGTACTATAGAGTATAGATCATGTAAGGATTCTATGGCGTAACAAAAAAAATCGGCCAAGTGCGAGTCAGACTCGCGCACGAAGGGTTCCGTACCGCTATAGAGCGAAAGTAAGCAAAAAATTGTAATTTTTGTATGTGAGCCCCCCTTAAATATTTATTTTATTTTAATTTTATTATTAATTATTAAAGTACAAATAAAATTAAGGATTTAGTGAATATTTCAAGTACCTACCTGTTAATATTATCGATTACGAGCAAAAAAGGCCGAAAAAATCACGTTTGTTGTATGGGAGGCCCTCTTAAATATTCATTTTATTTTATTTTTAGTATTTGTTGTTATACGGCAACAGAAATACACAATTTCAGAAGTCTAGCTATAGCGGTTTTTGAGATACAGCCTGGAGACAGACGGACGGACGGACGGACGGCCGGACAGACGGACAGACGAACATACATCGAAGTCTCAGTAATAGGGTCCCGTTTTTACCCTTTGGGTATGCAACCCTGATAAACATAATATAAATAGATGCATATTTTAAAAACTTCTAACCAAAAACAGTTATACGAACTAATTAAAGGTTGCAGTAATATTATTAAACTTAAAATTAAGGTTGTATTTCAGGCAGCTGTGTTCCTTCTTCGATCCAGTGCATCTCCTATGAAATGGCAAAATGTCATGAAATTAGTAATAATAGGTCGGTCGAATCGAAAGATTTATACAGGCGCTATGCGTGTAAAGTCGATTAATTCGAGTTTGCGTGATAGGGGTTCGCTAATTCGACTGTTGTTTAATACAGTGAAGGACACGCGTGCAGCGCGGAAAGGTCGCTTGTATAATAATATTATCTATTTATATTTTTAGTCAACAACAAACAGATAAGAAATGCTTATACAGGTTTACTTATATAAGAATCTTTCAGCGGTTTGTTCTTTTTTTAATTTGACAATTTTATACTGTTGGCTGTGAAAAGCCGCTTTGAATATAACACGAGATGATCGGTCTGCTTGCCTAAGACTACATTTAATTATTATTAAATTTAAATTTTTCATTAATACTTTAAAGATAGAACATTTTTTTACAAGTACGTTCGTATGTACATTTTGTCCGCTACTTTGTTGCACCAAAAATCGGGATTTTCAAATAAAAAACTTTCCTGACAAGGGACAGAATGATCTACCAACCAAATATCTTGAAAATCGGTCCGCAGCTTAAGCCGCGTAAAGAATTTAACAGACAGAAAGATATAGAGACACACTTTCTCATTTACAATAGACTAGATGACGCCCGCAACTTCGTTGCGCCAATATTCGTTTATGGCGCCGGAACCGTACATTTTTACGGGATAAAGTGTATCCTATGTCCTTTCCCGCGACTCAAAGTAACTCCATAGCGAATTTCAGCATTTTCAGCAAAAGCGGTTCAGCGGATTAGGCATGAAGAGGTAATAGACAGACACTCTTTTGCATTTATAATGATATTAATTTATATTATGATCTATCACCGTGGGATTCCTAGGTAATAACCAAGGTCACCTACCAATCTAGACACGTCTAGGCTACAAGCCGCGCCTCACGTAGACCACAGTGACGTCATACCTGCGTGTAACCAGAGTAAACAGAACTAACGAGAAGGCCGACTCAGAAGAGATCTCGAAATTTATACGTTTGACGTAGTCTATGTCAGGTCGGCCGGAGCGTGTGTGTCGGTTCGGCAGAATTCTGCTGCATTCAGTTTCATACAAAAGTCCTGTTTGATTCATACGAGCGTAATTTTGTGAGTCATGATTTGTATGAAAAGATATTTACGCGGCAGAAATTCTGCGACTCACAACTCACAAATTACGCTCGTTTGGCTTCACCCTTACTCAGCATTGTGAAACATGTTAAAAGTGACACTCACGCGGCACGCCCAACACGCGTATATTCGCCCGTTTGTTTGAAGTTGAAGTACTCCTTAGTTCTGACTTCTGTCTACTCTGGTGTAACTATCACTTGCTAGTTGTAATCCAGTAGATTCTGCTTAATAATCTCATAGTTTCAGTTGTTAGTGTGATAAAAGTACTAAATATTGAATTACTAGCTGTGCCCCGCGGTGTTACCCGCGGTTAAAGTGAAATATATTAAAATACTATGGGAAGTAATAATAATAGGCTCGAAATAGGTCGATGCATGGTATAGTAGTTTATGGTAATGATGATGAGGATGATGATGAATGTAATTTGCATAGTAGCTTATGCCTGTTCTTAAAACAACGCCGAAACTCTTTACCTTGTATCTACAGGCTGTAACAAAACTAAGTGATAATACTTTAGGGTGTGTATGTGTTCCTTGTAAAAAAATCACTGTGAAAGTAGCAGCGCTGAAAGACCGAAATATTTTTTCCACTTTTGTATGGGCAAGCGCCCCGGCGCGCACGAGTTTCCCCATACAAAAGTGAAAAAAAAGTTGGTCTTTCAGCGCTGCTACTTTCACAGTGAACTCTCTACAAGGAACACATACACACCCTAAAGTATTATCACTTAGTTTTGTTACACCCTGTATAAAGCGTCAGGAGTTCTCTCGGCACCTTCCGAACCATGGTATACCTTGTCGCAAAATCTTACTTGTTGGTAGCATAATATGCTTAGAATACTTCTCACGAAACCGAAGTCACCACATGTTTCCATATTAATTTTGTGGAGTTCCCTCGATTGCTTATGGATCCCTTCATCAGGTCACAACTTTTGTGAACATAGTACCAAATTGGGATTGTACCCTATACATAAAAAGAACATTTTTTTACAAGTACGTTCGTATGTACATTTTGTCCGCTACTTTGTTGCACCAAAAATCGGGATTTTCAAATAAAAAACTTTCCTGACAAGGGACAGAATGATCTACCAACCAAATATCTTGAAAATCGGTCCGCAGCTTAAGCCGCGTAAAGAATTAACAGACAAAAAGATATAGAGACACACTTTCTCATTTACAATAGACTAGATGACGCCCGCAACTTCGTTGCGCCAATATTCGTTTATGGCGCCGGAACCGTACATTTTTACGGGATAAAGTGTATCCTATGTCCTTTCCCGCGACTCAAAGTAACTCCATAGCGAAGTTCAGCATTTTCAGCAAAAGCGGTTCAGCGGCTTAGGCATGAAGAGGTAATAGACAGACACTCTTTTGCATTTATAATGATATTAATTTACATTATGATCTATCACCGTGGGATTCCTAGGTAATAACCAAGGTCACCTACCAATCTAGACACGTCTAGGCTACACGCCGCGCCTCACGTAGACCACAGTGACGTCATACCTGCGTGTAACCAGAGTAAACAGAACTAACGAGAAGGCCGACTCAGAAGAGATCTCGAAATTTCGAGACTCGAAACTCTTTACCTTGTATCTACAGGCTGTAACAAAACTAAGTGATAATACTTTAGGGTGTGTATGTGTTCCTTGTAAAGAGTTCACTGTGAAAGTAGCAGCGCTGAAAGACCGAAATATTTTTTCCACTTTTGTATGGGCAAGCGCCCCGGCGCGCACGAGTTTCCCCATACAAAAGTGAAAAAAAAGTTGGTCTTTCAGCGCTGCTACTTTCACAGTGAACTCTCTACAAGGAACACATACACACCCTAAAGTATTATCACTTAGTTTTGTTACACCCTGTATAAAGCGTCAGGAGTTCTCTCGGCACCTTCCGAACCATGGTATACCTTGTCGCAAAATCTTACTTGTTGGTAGCATAATATGCTTAGAATACTTCTCACGAAACCGAAGTCACCACATGTTTCCATATTAATTTTGTGGAGTTCCCTCGATTGCTTATGGATCCCTTCATCAGGTCACAACTTTTGTGAACATAGTACCAAATTGGGATTGTACCCTATACATAAAAAGAAAAATTTTTAAAAATCAGTTCTCAAACGGCGGAGTAATCGTTGAACATAAAAAACGAACATAACACCTCCTCCATTCTGAAAGTCGGTTAAAATTGTAGCCTGTGTATATGTTACTCTGATGTATAAGCTATATTATTGTAAAGTTTCATTAAAATCCATTCAGTGGTGTTTGCGTGAAAGAGTAACAAACATCCATACTTACATCCACATTCCACACATCCATACATACAAACTTTCACCTTTATAATATTAGTAGGATGAAATGTCCGATGTCAAATGAATTCTGATTGGTCAAAATTCCAAACATCTATTTGATGTGTTTTATTTTGGTGTTTGATAGGATCCGGAATTAATCGAACATGGAAAGAAGCTATAATGATGCTATAAGATAATTAAATGGGGGGTCATAATATGTTGGACTGCATTAATTAATATTATAACAGAGTTTCAATACTAGTTCATACATTAAGTGAAATAACAATATTACAATGTTTCCTTACTGCATGTGTATCTAGTTCAATAGAAAATCTTTAGTCTATATCTCTGAAAACATATTTGGAATCTAAATTAATACCAATTTCTAATATTCCAGCTTGTAAAATAAAACTAAGCTGTGTAAGGATCCCAGTATTAGAAATTGCGCATCTTTTAAGGTTAGAAATGTTTATCGACGTCCGACTGGCTGGCGACTCAGATCCGGTGTACCACGTTATTGGTGTAGTAATAAGATCGAAACGTAGGTGACCACGAAAGTTCCATTTTTTATTTGACATCGATGGCACATAGGGTTGTCGCTTATAGGAATAATTTTAAATATAAAGGTGCCGGTTGGCAGCGGGCGACATGAAGCAACCGCAGATGACGTGTCGCAGCGACACTACTGGTTTGTATGTATTTTTATGAAATAGGTCCTGCGCAGCTAGCGACACGAAGCTAGCGACACTTATTCACAGAAATACATAGAAACCAGTAGTGTCGCGACGACACGTCGTCTGCTGCAACTTCATGTAGCCGGCTTCCAACTTGTACCTTTATCCTATTAACTATTATATCTCTATATCTAGCAAACAGTCCCAGGTCCGAAGGTCTGTTATGTCTTTACGTTTAAACCGTTGAGCCGATTTTGATGACCATCATGAGTCCCGGTAAAGGACATAGAATAGTTTTTGTCCCAAAAAAATGTACGGTTCTCCCGCGATAAGCTAATTTTGACGAAAAATTCTGATAAGGGCAGCCCTGTGTTCAAACATTATAAAGGTACATGCAGAGAAGATATCGAATATTGAATTCGCGAGCTTCCGTGAACCCGCACACGAATGCATCTTGTAATAGGGATGCGCCGTGAATTTCGAAATATTTTATCGATATTCTTAAATCCAATATCCGTTCGCCGCGAGAAATCATTCGGATTGGACATATCACTTGCATTGTAACTACGGATTTTATATTGAAATAAGTTTAGATTTTTGCGCTAGGAAATGTAGAAAAGGTTAAAGTGGACACATGCAAGCAAATATGCAACCGCAAATGGAAATACAACAATCTATATTTTTAACCTTAATAAGTACAATTTTGCTAATTGAATCACTGTTTGTGGCATATAAAACTGTCATCGCACATCACTATACAGGAATGCTCATACGCGGAAGTAATAAATCGATAAATAACGATTTTTATGAAGTTGCACGGGCGAGGGAGGGGACGCCGAAACATCGATATGTGTTTTATTGAATGAGCCCGGGCAAAACAAATAAATTAATAATTTATTGTAACCATTCCGCCCGTGTAATTGTTTAACCGTGGCTGCTTTTATAATCTATGCATTTTATGAGTACGTGAGCTCTCTTTGATATTTTATAATACCATTTTTCCTTTGTATCCATTTTTGATAGTGAAACAACAAACAGTGCATTTTACCAATAAAATTTCAGTTTTATCGTATGAATATCGCATATTTTATCAGCGCGATGTAAATTTTTAGTTGTGTTGCTATTTTATGAACTTGTTATTTTTAGGGTTCCGTACCCAAAGGGTAAAAACGGGACCCTATTACTAAGACTTCGTTGTCTGTCCGTCTGTCCGTCTGTCTGTCTGTCTGTCTGTCTGTCTGTCTGTCTGTATGTCTTCAGGCTGTATCTCAAGAAACGCTATAGCTAGAATTTTGAATTTTTCACAGATTGTGTATATCTGTTGCCGCTATAACAACAAATACTAAAAACAAAATAATATTAATATTTAAGGGAGGCTCCCATACAAAAAAACGTGTTTTTTTTGGCCTTTTCTGCTCGATATCAATAATGGCAACAGGTAGGCACTTGAAATTGTCACAAAAGCCTTATTTAGCTGTGTACTTCAATAATTAATAATAATATTAAAATAAAATAAAAATTAAGGGGGGCGCCCATACAAAAAACACAATTTTTGGCCTATGTTTTCTCCATAACGGTACGGAACCCTTCGTGCGCGAGTCAGACTCGCACTTGGTCGATTATTACAATGTTACACTTACACCGCATCCGTTTTGAATCTTCACGAGCCACTGACTTTTATTGAATAACTTGACACACAATCTAATCGACGGAGCGAAAAATACGTTTTTTAATATTTCGACGCAAAATGAAGCGAATATTCCGCGCATTGTTTGCGGCATTATTTTCCGTACCTGGAATTGGAAAAATTAAAAAGAATAAAAAGTAACGGATATTGAATTTCAGTTTTCAACAGTAGTTAATGGATAGTGCAGCGACTGGAAAGCTATATTTTTAACATTTTATATTATGATTTAGGTAGTAAATTCAGCTAGTAAATCAATAACTTTTTAATCAATTTATATAAAAATACTTAAACAATATTAGCTTATCGTTATGTATCTCGTATTACATTTACATTACGCTTAGTAAGTAAAAGTAGCAGTAGTAATACTACATTTCCCGTTACAAAAACGGTTAACTAGGAGGTCGGGTGTGACGTCACAGCGGTAATAAAAACCGCCATATTTCACGGGGAAGTCGAGCCCGCCTCGAGAACAATACCGGCCGTTCGGTAATTTATGTTACCTTCATAATTCCTATACAGGGAATTTATTACCGGCAAATTAATTTGCCACCCGCGCCCGGTAATCCCCGCATCTGCGCTCGATATCGATACAATTACACGCACATCACTAATTTGATCATTATTTTTTTTCGGTTTGAAGATGTATAATATTATGTTTCTTTCAATTTGAGTACTTATGTAACACCAGTAGCCCTAGCATGGCGACCAGTGGAAATGCGAAAGTATAGACAAACTGTGGAGATAAACTTAAGGTGCCGTTCCGATCTTTTTCGTTCCGAAAAATTCAATTAAAATGCCACTTTATGACAGAATATAGTCCTAAAAATTCAAATAATGTTCTACTTTATGAGATATAGTATAGTCTGTTATAAAGTGGCATTTTAATTGAATTTTTGTCGGTCGCGATTAGCCGCGGTAAAGATCGGAACGGCACCTTAAGTTTAACCAAAACCACAGTTTGTCTATACTTTCGAATTTCTACTGGTCGCCGTGCTAGGGCTACATTTATATAGAGTCTTTAAGAAATTTTATTCCACAAGAGTCTGTGTCTGAAAGATTTTTCATGTGAAAATAGTATATTATCTTGTTGTGTTTGTCATCAGTGGGGTTAGCAGAAACGAAGGGCAGCGTATTCGTAACGTTATCGACCCAGAATTTTCTACGTGACAACTTTCTGTCGATAACGCGAACGTTACGAATACGTAGATGACATTCATATATATTCTGAACAATTGACAAAATGATTTTCTGACCCGTTAACGGTCTTCATAATAAGACGACGCACATACGACTAATGAGTAATGACTATGATGTTGCGGGGTGTCCATGGGCGTCTCACTTACCTTCTGGCGATTCGTCTGCTCATTTCTATTTTAATGGAGAACTAACATTATTTGCATCAATGATTCAGATATACGACCTTTTTGAAAGCCTTTGTTTCGAGTTGACGCTGACGTAACAAAACGGAAAGTAATTTCAGCAGATCAGCGCCGAACCAAGTTTTGAGCCCTTTTAATTTGTAAATGGACATTTTTCATCCCGTCGGCTGCGCTTTCCCAGCTTAGTTACGGCTTACATACATAGCATATTATTGTCATACGAAAACGTTATGTGTCTATATGTAAATGTGTCGGCTGATTTATTTGTCTATCTATCTGTCTGTTACCTTGTCATGCTTAAACCACTGAAGGGATTTAGGTTTAAGAGGAAACGCTAACACTGTTTTTCTAGACAATGCGTCTAGACAAATGATTTTTTATACAATATTGGGATCTGTTAAAGCTATGCCTGAACGTTCGATTTTTTCTAAATTTACCTACGAGTAATAAAAACTAAGGAAACGTAACTCCCATACTATTACCGTTTTAAATTTGGTTCCTTTCGAACTGTCATGTAACGTCAGCCTGATACCGCTGAAGGCCACCTAAATATTGCAAATGTATTGAAAATATGTCTAGGTACACATTTTTGAGAAGTATTGTAGAACATGTTTTTTGACGGAGTTACTTTTCCTTAGTTTTTATTATTCGTAGAAATTTACTAATAAATAAAAAATATGAGCCTTCAAAATTCGCAAAAAATGAATTACCCCTTCCCCGCCAATCCACCGACCATAAAACAAATTTGAAAGATCTTTAAGATAAAATAAAAACGTAGAGGCATAGACTCACTCTTCCTGAAGATATTTATAAAAATAATAATTAGATAGGCTCTATTTTGAAGGAGGAATCAGAGCACTACGTTACCTCGATTTACTGTATCTGTCTCTATCACAATACACGTGCCGGCGCAGGGTGAAGCGTGATGGCAATAGTTTCTTCGTTTAAATTCTACTGCACCCGCGTTCCCTCTTAAGATACTAAGATAGGTAACTTAAAACGTCCCGTTATAATATATTGGATTAAACTCAACTGAATTGCTGTTCGCTGGTCATACCGGCCAATTCGTGCCGATACCTGGCTCTGTTAAGGTAATCAATAGTCATAATAATTATAGCATACTTTATTTGACTATCTTTTGAAATCTAAACCTGTAAAAGAAATTAGGTCGACATTTTATTTCATTTTAAGAGACATGAAAACCTTAAAGCTACAGATACAATAGAATTTCAAGACAGAATATATAGTAGATGAGCAAATTAAAAGTTTTCACTAATATTAAATTAGCCTATCCACATCAGGATATAATATAATGATTTACTTTCGCTACATAATATTATGCTTTTTACAGCTTTAGTAGACCATGTCCCCAAAATGTAGCAGTAATTCAGACTGTAAAATAACAGCTAGGCTGATGATGATGGTATCCTTCACCCCATGTGGCCAGAGGCGATTGACGGAACGAGCAAGTTTTTATGGCGGCCATAACATGAAAAAAAAACATCCGAATGAACTTACATCCCTAAATGAACTCGTAAAACAAGTAGCGGGATTGTCGGCATGGCGTCCCGGTTTCGCCAGTCCCACTTCCCCCAATATGTTCCACTTCCCCATATATCCCACTTCCCCCCGTCCCAGATGAACATTTGTCCCATGATTCGTATGTTGATTAGCATATGTTTTGGGCTTTTGCGGCTATCCTTAAAAGTTTCAAAGCGTAGACTGTAGAGTCTTAACATAAAATTACATTTCTTAAAATTTTTAAAATTATGCCTTCACTTTTTTGGGTAAAAGAGCAGTATACATATTATATGATAAACAAGAGCCTAAACTTCTACCATGTAAATTAGATCAAAATCGATTTATTGTTTTTTATATCAAGAACATACACTCCCAATATTGGAACGAAGTTCCTCATGGCGCGTTCGGCGTTGCGAAAGGAGGCTAGACGGAACTACACTTGACATCGACACTTTTTATTAGTACCTGCATAGTAGGGGCAGAGGGCGTTGATAGTATTCCTGTGCGTCAACTATATGGCGTTTTTGAAAAAAAAACAAAAAAAAAAACAGCGACATCTACCGGACGTTTAAATAAATTTTATTACAATTCCACAAAAGTGTCGTTGTTAGTATTCCTGGGCGTCAATAGATGGCGTTTTTTTTTATAACTTCGTTCTATCCGGGTGTCCCTTGACACCTCTCAAATTGTTTACCTCCATATTATATTTAAACTGTGATTTTAAGTTTTATTTAAAAAAGATGCAACCTAAAATTTTGGAGAGGTTTACGAGATTTAGGTCACGCAAAAGCACAAAACTTACGTCTAAAATAAAAAAAAACCTAGAATTATTGCGTGGGTGGTCAGGCCCTCTGAGTGGGATCAAGGGTTAATACAAACTAGAAAGCAAATAGCTTTTAATATTTTCCATTTAGGAACACAAGGAGCTAAATAGGATTTACAATAAACACTAATTGCAAATTAGTGTTACCTTTGTAAAGGTTTTGACCTTTCCCTTCGATGAGATTTCTCGAAGCAATTAACTCTAAATTAAAGGCTTTATTACAAGAGCATATATTACAAAAGGCTTATTGTAAATTAATCATAATATTATCATCATATTGTAGTGCTAGTTCATAATCTCCTATATGATAAAAATAAATTTAAAACTTTGTTGGTCTCGCTAAAACTCGAGACCGGCTGAATCGATTTGGCTAATTTTAGTCTTGAAATATTCGTGGAATTCCAAGGAAGGTTTACTTTAGGAGCATCATCTAGTGCTAGTTGCTCCATAATTCGGTAATTGAAATAAAGAAATCAAACTTACATCATAAAGGCGAAAGTTTGTCTGTGTGTATTTGTTACTTATTTTCGCAAAAACAAAGCTAGGTACTATCAGAGAAGTTGATTCCTAGGCAGATGGCAAACCTAAGTAAGTTGGTCGCGTTAAGTCAAACCCATCCGACCGATCACAGGTAACATTGAATTGACATAAGCTGACCACATGACGTAGCTACGTCATGTGGTCAGCTTAAATTGATTCCTAGGCAGTTGACGGACCTACGCGTAGGTCCGTCAACTGCCTAGGAATCAATTTCCTCGATGGTACTTTCTATCCCAAAAAAGGGAAGTCTTTCCGTGGGATAATACAATGACGTGGCTTATAATTAACTCAAATTACGTACTTAGAAAAAGTGTGTTTTGTAAACCTGATTCAGGAATCGTCATTTTTTTCGGCATCCCTAAATACTTCTTAGAATTTTCATGGAATTTTCTAAAATTTTTTAGTATCACGCTGAAAAATTTCACATTTTGAGAATAAGGTAAGTTATACCCTCAAAATTTTACATTTTGAGGGTATAACTTTAAATTCTAACCTAGTTATAATCTTTAGTAAACATCAGACTCAATATGCAATATGCATGCATATGCACGGGATGCAAATGCGAATATTCCACACAAGTCATCAAGGAACTTGGTGTGTGAGTTAGCATTGCATATCATCACACCGCTCGCGCTAGTACCAACAGATGTGGTGTTTTGATTAGTTTACTTATCTTACTAATAATAAGAGTACTTGTGACATAAGATTATAATCAGACTTTACTATAAATGCGAAAGTTTGTTTGTGTGCTTGTTACGTAATGCAGAAGATGTGGAAAAGATTTTGATAAATATTGATTACTAGACGTTCCGCGCGGCTTCGCCCGCGTAAATTAGATATTTCGCAGACAAATCAGTCTACAAAAAATAGCATATGATCCTTCACGTAGTCTACTTCTTATCTGACCCAAATAACAGAAAAATTGCTCTAGTAGTTCGTGAGATAAGACCTTTCAAATAATTTTCCCCCGTTTTTTCCACATTTTCCTCCATTTCTTCGCTCCTATTAGTCTTAGCGTGATAAAATATAGCCTATAGCCTTTCTCGATAAATGGACTATCTAACACTGAAAGAATTTTTCAAATCGGACCAGTAGTTTCTGAGATTAGCGCGTTCAAACAAACAAACAAACTAACAAACTCTTCCGCTTTATAATATTAGTATAGATTAGCATGGCATTTAGACTCTGGATTTACACTCCATTCATATTTATTTTGATCTAAATGTAAGCTAAAATTGAGATTTTAACAAAATAACGAAAAAACATTTTTTAATTATAATATCGTTCTGTAATGTTTGTTTACTTATGTAGCTATTCAATAAACACAATGATAATAATAAATTTTCACGTATATCATTTCACGTAGTAAACAAGTTGTAGTTTTATTGTTGTATTTGTTGTTACGTAACTGTTTGTCGTATTGTTGTAATCAGATGTAACGAGTGGGCGCGACTACACGTATTCAACGAATTACGGTACATGCCGTATGCCTCATAACAAAAATTGTATACTCGGTAACGAAAAAGTGTCTTAAAATAAAAAAAAATCATAATTTTTCATCAATTTATGTTATGACGCTATTATATTATTAGCGTCGTCATAATACTTATACGTCAAAATATTTATTATTTTTATAGTAAGAAGAATAAAAGAGAGTTAATTTATTAACATTGAATTTGTGAAAATGTTTATCATAATAGAAAATATTTTAAAAAAGTTATAAACTATTTCTATTTGCAGTTACATAGTCCTAACATAGCCTACACACGCCGGCAAAATAAGAGTAACATATTAGGTAAAAAGGGTCACAACTTGAACTCAAGTGGGCCGGGCAGTGTGAAATCCTTTTTTATAGTTTCTAAGCTCATTTAAGAAATAAAATATTGAACAAGACTGGCTAGTTGACAGGTTTTTTTTTTTATATTGCAATTATGCCCTAATAAGTGTTTTTCGATGATTGACGTTGTAAGTGTTCCTGATAAGAATGGCGTTTCAGCGGGGTGTAAGGTATGCTCAGCTCATTTCATTGTTAAGAACACATTGCTTAGATTTAAAATGAGTGATTTCCCAGCATCTACGACAGCTAGATAGAGCTGTAACCACGATAGAGGAAGGTCACACCTACCGTTCGGTCAGTCAGGCCTTAGGTGTGTCGGCTTCCGTGGTCCATCGTAACTTTCAATGCTACAGAGAGACTGGATCTTACGTTCGGAGACGAGAACAAGGCAGATAACGGGTGACAATGGTTCAGGATGACCGTTTTGTAAGGGTACAAACTTTAAGAAATCGACCTCAAACTGCTGTGGAGACGAAACCTGTCGGAAGAGGTCCGAGATGTACGTGTAAGTGACTGTACAGTAATAAGAAGAGTCAAAGAAGTTAAATTAAGCTCAAGGGTGCCAGCAAAGACACCAAAACTTGAGACACCAAAGAGTCAGGCTAAGATTTGCGCGTGAACATCAAAATTTGACTAGTGAGTGAAATCGTGTGCTGTACAGTGATGAGAGCAAATTCTGTGTAAATTTTGTTGACAGGCGAGAAAGAATGTGGAGAAATCGTAAGAAACGCTATAGTAGCCCATCAAACTTAACGGAAACAGTGGCTTATGATGAAGGCTCCGTAAAGGTTTGGGGTGGCATATGATTTGGAGCCCGCATAGAGCTGATGATTGTTGATGACGGTACTTTGACAGTACGGGGTTATAGCAGACATCCTGGAACTGCATGTTGTGCCTTTTAATATAGTTTTAGGTAGTAACTTCATTTTTATGCGCGTCCATAGAGTAAAAAAATCGTGCATTGTTTTCAAATGATGCTGGCGTAGCCCAGGTGGAGAGGCCAGCACGGTCTACGGATGTGGATCCGATTGAGGATGTGTGACACATCAATGGGTGAATGGTACGAGTTAAAACTCCAGCTCCAAAATCTGTTCAGGAGTTCGAGTTGGCGCTACTGGAGGAGTAGGAGAATATCCCACAGGTTTGTAACGTGACAAAATTATACTCTTTAAAAAAAAAAAAAGAGAAACTAAGACCTATACAATTTTGAGAAGTCTTACTACCACTAAGGTTAGAATAGAAGTAATCTTAATGTTCTTACAATGGTTTATATACGAACAGGACGAAGTCCTAATGACTTGTTTACAAAACAAGGTCCTGTGAGAAAGCATAACATTAGATAATGCTGAACTTTGGTAATGATAATGTAGATATTAACTAAAGATTATTTGTTTAGGAACATTGATATTAAATAAAATAGAATAAAGGAAATATGTGTACGATGTAAAATAAGAAATAGAATAAAATAACTATACTATGTATAGGGATGGGATATATAACATTGACAATCAAAATGCAAGCATGGAATGGCGTATCCAGGCCCTCTTGAGATCCATAGAAGGCATTTCACGCTTTTAACATGGTATTTCTTTGATAAAAGTGGAGAATTTCACTTAAAAACTTACTACTGAAATTTCAAAGATTTTCTTAATTTTTGATTTTTGCCGATTTTTTCTATTTTACACGTTTTTATGCCCTAAATTTATATTAGTTCTATATTTTTATCATCAATTATTAAATTAATATATAAAAAACAGTTTTAAGAAATATTGAAAATTTTGTTATGTTCCTCTAATTTTGCCGGCGTGTGTATTATAGTATGAGCCCATTTTGTTTGGGAAATTACTAAGAATTATTCAACACCTCATTTATTTATTCACCTCTGAATTTTGAGTGTTTTACCAGAAAAAAAAACATACATACATAGCCGCAATAATCATTACCATTCGTTTTGGCTTCACCGCAGTCGGTTAAAAAAAGCAAATGAAAATTCCTGCATTAATACAAAATAATTCCTATCCAACTTCGCCGCTTAAACGAGCAACGTTTAATCAGACTTTATGTGACATAAAATTTAGGCGTCGAGTGTATTTAATAAATAAACTCAGTTTATTGTGCGATTACGGCGGATCGTAAAAAAATCAATTTGTTCACTACATAGTTGCAGTGACAGAAACAGTTAGGTGACTGTGACGGAGTTTGAGACATCTGTGACGTAACGTGAGGGAGCCCTAGAACAAATTTTATTGTGATTACTAACAAGCTAATTTTTTGTGAGTAGCTACATTTTGATAAGACGTCTGTAATCAACAAAACTTGGTTGACTACTGTAGCCTAAAACGGAACCCTAACCAGCTGATTTTTTGTATATTGATAGGTTAATAGTTATATAATTTAAGAGTAACCTTGTCCTACAAATAAAACAATCCATATTATAGGACCATCAAGTCAAAGTAACTTTCTATCTCTGTTAGCTACCACTTTCGAGATTTTTCGAAAATGAAAATGTTGTTCGTCTTATCAAAATGTAGCTACTCACAAAAAATTAGCTTGTTAGTAATCACAAAAAAAATTGTTCTATGGCTCCCGTACTATTATGATGTAATGATTTTTACAGTTCTTGTTCTATTCCATTCTTTCGTAATTCTCTTTCGTGGTTGTCCTCAAGTCTATACAGGGTGTAACAAAACTAAGTGATAATTATACTTTAGGGTGTGTATGTGTTCCTTGTAAAGAGTTCACTGCAAAAGTAGCAACGTCAAAAGACCAATTTTTTTTTTCACTTTTGTATGGGCAAGCTCCCCAGCGTCACGAGTTTCCCCATACAAAAGTGAAAAAAAATTTTGGTCTTTCAGCGCTGCTACTTTCACAGTGAACTCTCTACAAGGAACACGTACACACCCTAAAGTATTATCACTCAGTTTTGTTACAACTTGTAGATTACCAACTAGTACTCCTATACATTTTAAACGTACAGTGAGTGTGTCTTTCTGTCCTGTGTGTCTTTTTAGGGTTCCGTACCCAAAGGGTAAAAACGGGACCCTATTACAGAGACTTCGATGTCTGTCCGTCTGTCTGTCAGCAGGCTGTATCTCAAGAACGGTGACAGCTAGAGAGTTGAAATTTTCACAGATTATGTATTCCTGTTGCCGCTATAACAACAAACGGCTCCCATACAACAAACTTGATTTTTTTGGCATTTTTTGGTCTATATCAATAATGGCAACAGGCAAGTACTTGATTTTTTCTCAAAGTCCTTAGTTATATGTGTACTTTAATATTTAATAATAATATTAAAATAAAATAAAAAATAAGGGGGGGTCCCATACAAAAAATACAATTTGTGGCCTAATTTTGCTCAATAATGGTACGGAACCCTTCGTGCGCGAGTCCGACTCGCACTTGGCCTTTTCAGAAGTCTAGCTATAGCTTAGACTTCTGAAATTTTCACAGATTGTGTATATCTGTTGCCGCTATAACAACAAATACTAAAAACAAAATAAAATTAATATTTAAGGGGGGCTCCCATACAAGAAACGTGATTTTTTGGCCTTTTTTGCTCGTAATCAATAAAAAAATAATTATATTTGTACTTTAATAATAAATTATAAAATTAAAATAAAATAAATATTTAAGGGGGGCTCCTATACAAAAAACACAATTTTTTGCCTACTTTCGCTTTATAACGGTACGGAACCCTTCGTGCGCAATTCCGACTCTGCGAGTTTGCCGTTTTTTTTTTTTTATTACTAGATGACGCCCGCAACTCCGTTGCGCCAAATTCGTTTATCGCGCGGGAACCGTACATTTTTCCGGGATAAATAGTATCCTATGTCCTTTCTCGGGACTCAAAGTATCTCCATACCAAATTTCAGCAAATCGGTTCAGCGGTTTGGACGTGAAGAGGTAACAGACAGACAGACAGACAGACAGACGGACAGACAGACAGACACGCTTTCGCATTTATAATATTAGTAATTAGTATGGAAGTATGGATATGACATATATTTTATAAATTGGTTGAAATTGTCCCTGCACTGATAGGAAACACCATTGCAATGATAGGAATTAAAGGTCTACCAGAATCTGATGGCAATTTTCGACAGCAGATTTTCAAAAAATATCCTTGATCATTGGACAAATTTTTATATTTGCATGTTTAACACACAGAATCAGCCGCTATAAGAAAAAAAAAAGGATCAAAATGTTTTATTCCAATTACCCCGGTATTGATAGAGTCAATTTATTTTCTCACTTTTTGCCATCAGATTCTGGTAGACCTATAGTAAGTGGTAACGTACATTAACCATGTAGGTAAGTAGACCTATACATTAAATGTAGAGAATTTGATCTGAAAATAGGTAACGTTTTCAGCGGCGATATACAACATTAATCTCGGAGTTTCATCGACTCTACATTTCATAATTCATTGATTCCGTATAAAAGTGTAACGCTAGGCAATATTTTATTAGATACAAATGTTGCGATATCAATCTTGAATCGCTTTTGCGCCTGGATTGCTAATGGAGTGAGAAATGCTTTTAGACGAACATTCATTATGATAAGGCATTGACTGAGTTCTATTTTCGAATAATATCTAATTTTACCTTAGGAAATGGCGAATGCTACTCGCTTAATATTCAACGTGTTATTTAGACTACTGAGTTAAAATTTACTAAACTCGATTTTTTTATGCATACGGAAAAGTGAGAATCCTTAAACAAGCATGATTGGTTGATGATTGGTCTGGTGTCAAAACTGTCGCCGACTTCTGGGTGATAGAGTTTTTTTCATTTAGGCGCGTTTTTTCGTTTAGGCGCGCGATTGAGATCCTTCGTATGATTCTGCATCCATTTCCAAGATCCAGACATTTTTGATCTCATTAACCATAGAAAAAAAAGTCCGCTTTAGAAAGCATCCATGCCAGTTGATTTGCTATAGATTGCAAATGATTTGACGCCCTTATCGAAGAAGGTGTAATCCCATAACACCGTGACACCATCCTAAGGTAAATTGAAGTCTTCAAAAAACGCCCATCAGCACAACAGTCATCGCTCACAATATCCACGTACATATTTTATTCGTCCGAGTAAACAAGATGTCCGGGAGTTGGGACGGGACAAGATTATGTGGAGTTTAGCGGACACAAACCTCCCGATTCCGTCCAGGGCTGCCACGAGTCAATTTTCATTTAAAATTCTATAAGAATATTGTGATCTGCCGGAAAGAGAAAATGGTTAGGTAGTAAGCACTAATAAACGTGAATTTCCACCAAGAACCAACAGTACAATCAATTACATATAGATAGTAAGCACTCGATAGCGCTGACTGAGCGGTCGCTCGCTTTTTTATTTACAACATCTGAGCGCTTTTTTCCACTACAACAGCTGATATAAAAAAATTGATCACAGGAAATGGATCTTTATTTGTGTATTAGGTTTCGTAACATAAATAAATCCTAAAATAGAGCTTTACAACGAAACATTATTTTTCTATTATTTCAATCTCTTTAAAATTTTGAATATAATATCGTTCCATTCGATGGAAGTTTCCTGATTAGTTGCGGCCTATTTTTGTCACTTTTCTACCGGTTAGTATACTCTAAAAATGAATTTGTTCACTTGTAAAACTTTTATATGAATTTCCCGCAGTCGCCAACCCTAGCTTTGGGCCAAGCACGTTCGCCCTCACGTCATTACGCAGAATCGAACCCGGCGCGTGTCCCAAATGACAGGCTGACACCTATTGTTGGACCCCGCTTTATATTCCCGATGTCCTGCTACCTGGGACTGACTTCTATGAAGTTTAGGTCGAAATTACAGTTTTTCTATAGGGAAGAGGATTGGTTTGATAAGGTAGGAAGGTGGTCGAAATTACAGCTTTTGCTTTTGCTATATGGAAAAGGCTTGATGAGATATATTGTTGTATGTTAAGGCCATTAGGTTTCGTTGAAACCTGATGGATTACAATGATTGTCACCATGATTGTGTAGCTATATACAGTAGGCATATTCGACTACAATCAATAGAAAACCATGATTGCGTGTGCAGCGTCTACACTAGATGCACAATCAACGCAAATCATACGCAACAGGTTTTAATCATCTATTATAGTCCATTGGGCCTAGGTAGAGAAGCAAATATATAAATAGAAAAATATCGACAAATATGTTGTATATATTCGACTGTTACCTATTGATTCTTCGTTTTTGAAAATTGGTTAAAAACGAAACATCTATCTATATACGTAACGATACGTTCAATAGTAGGTTCCATTTGAGACATGATATTTTTGCTATAACAAGAATATTTTTACTAGGTGTGTCAAACACTTTTATGCTTATCTTGAAAAATTCTATATTTTCTTTCCCTGAAAAGATCTTTACCCGTCTGGGAACAGAATATGAAGCGTACACATATTTTGCGATTCAATAAAGATAGAGAGACTCTACGATAGTCTTGAATCTAGATATTTGTTTTCAGTTTAACTTATAAAAACCTCAACGCGACAAACAATAAGGTATACTCGCCTGGCGCGCAGCCAGAGTTTATAGGTTTGGATTTAAAGCAAGGATGTTCCTAAAATTAGCAGGTCGATGTCTGTCAGTACGAATATCGACGTAATGCACATTAAAATAACATTCATATCAGCGCGCCTTGTGCAGTGGCGGTTACGACGCTCGCCGCGTTCTTGGTAGGGCGAGATAGGAGAAAATTATACATTTTATTTTATTTTTTTGATGACCGAATCATTTATTAAAAAAAACTATTCGATTATTTTGTTAGAACTATAAAAAAGCTATCCTTTTTGTAAAAAAAAAAAATTATATCATTATCACTGAAAATTACGAGATGTTCGAATTTGAAGTGTATTTTTATGGTGATATTCAAGATTTTTTTACAGAATTACCATGCCATTTTTCAATATTCTGTTCGGTTATTTTGTTACTTTATTCCTTTTTGAGTCTACATCAATTTTGGTGAAAGAGAATTCCTCATAATTTCTTCAGACTGGAAGCTTAAAAATCAGTCTTTTCGAACTGGCCTCGCCTTAACCAACTGTCAATATTTTAAGTCCTAAATCTAGAGGTAAACATTTTGTACTAGACTTAACCTTACCACATTTGAGGAGGCTGATCGGTCGGATAGTCACAATGACCGGATAACTCGACCGGACTCACGCACAATTCGGATAAATCGGCCTGCGAGCAGTCCGATTGGATCGATCGGCCTGCCCGTAATTATGAGGGAGTCGTTATAAAAAGATCTAGATTCTGTCTCAAACCACGAGAGTAATGCTTGTTTAAATAACCGACATGATATGAAAACAGTACCAAACCACATCTATTATTTTCTTAGAACAGGGTACTTAGTCAACTTGAAATCGATAATCTCGACAACGAAGTTAAAAATCAAGAATGGTATTTGACATAAGGCATGGCAAACGCTACGTTACTTAGCTGAAAATCATTTTGTCAGACACATTATTGATATCTATATCCACGTGACGAGACTGAGCACAGAATTCTATATTTTTGACATTTTATATGAAGTTTTGTACATCAAGTTTGTAGTTTCCCTGTCAAAACTATCGAATGCAACTTATCTAAATGCTCAGCTCGAATAAATGAGTTCTGCAATCATCTGAGTATAATCGAGGCTCCACCGCGGGCTTAGCTCTAATCAACTTAATGAGGGGCCTTTAGACTGATTTGTGCACTACTCGCTAAATATTTGTGTTCATTAAAATTTAATTGCTCGAAATTAATTGAGATTTCCCAGTGAATTTTGTATTTTCCGTAAACCCTGGAGGGGCTTTTGTTTTTATAATGGCATCTAGCTCTGGCATGTTGAAAACACGTTTAGTATGCCCTAAACAAAATTATTCTATGCACTTTTTTCTTCTACTTCCTTTATTTTCTTAGTCCCAGATCCATACTATAATTGATAATGCGAAAGTGTGTCTGTCTATCTGTTTGTTATCGCTTCACGCCCAAAACCGCTGAACTGATTTTGCTGAAATTTGGTATGGAGATACTTTGAGTCCCGGGAAAGGACATATAATACTTTTTATCCGGAAAAAATGTACGGTTCCCGCGCGATAAACGATAAGAAGTCACAACGTGAGAGACGAGATATTAACTAAAGTCCAAACGGCAAATCTAGGCACAAAACGTCATATAAAATGTATATGTATAAAATTGTGTTTTGTTGTTTGTATATTATAAAGTAATTCATAACTGTTTATACCGGCAATGTTAGTGGAGTCACAGGTGATTTCAAAATCTATATACTTAGGATTAGGTATACTTATGTACGTTTTTGTCTCGGTCATAGTTATAAAAGCGAAAAAGAGGGTTTTGTTTTTATTTGGCCGAGATTGTCGGATTTCGTTATGTTTTTACTGTCTTTTTATGTGCCGATAAAACATGGTTAGAATATTTTAGTGAATGTTCGTCCATGTTTCAGGATTAGTAAGCTCTATGGTTCCAACAAACAGACTTTTACAAATACCGCCTTATGTAAATGATAATAAGAACGTTTACATAGAGATCTGACTGCTTTACGTAAATTGCTTTTAGTGCTTACCCTCTTAGATATTATGTAGCCTAGTACATACATTTCTTTCGGAACAAAAATGGTCAATACGCAAAATGTACACTATACGCAAATTTAATATAGTAGTATAATTACATACTCTTGTTAAACTAATATTTGTACAAAAGAAACACAAAAAATACAATATCTTTAATTTTTATAGTCTTGTAGTTTGCTTAACGTAGCGCCTCTACGAAGGGTCTACGAATATCCGTAACTATAGTGACGTGACATAATAACAACGGTTTGCACTCTGGGAGTGCCGGTACAGGTGACAACGAATTTTCGATCATGGCACGTGCCCTGTCGCTAGTTTAAAAATTTTTATCCATCCCAAAAAATCCCTTAAAATGTTTCACTTTGAAATTCGCCCGATTTTTTTACATCAAAACTTTGATGTTTCTTTACACAGAGTACAGCCGCGTAATATACGAGTAAAAATAAACTTGTACCCGTAGAATACGATAACTTCATCCATATACAGGTATTGTTTGCGAACAAACACGAAATCACATCTCATATATTATTATATGTCGAGCCATTTTTACGCCATTAGGGTAAGAGCAGCGTGCGTCCGACACTGTTTATCGACACCTAGAGGGCGCGGGAGGCGCCGAGGTTGAGTACGCCCCTGAAACGTTTTTTAGCGGGATAACAGAGCCTTACGAATGTTGACTGAAGCATTACTTGAGTAAACCAAAACCGATATTTTATATAACAGCCCAGCCGAAGTAAATACGGATTTTTTATATATACGGAAAATTTTCTTTTGGGCTCGGTGATTGACAGCTGTTATTGGAAACTAGTGCCGGTTGAATAATATTTATATTGTAATAAGGGTCTTGGTTATTCGAAAAAAATAATTGAAGGTCGATCGATAGGCGTATCAACAATCAACTTGTTAAAATATATTTAGGACGGCTCAACTCGTTAGCAAACGATCTTTTCGATCCATGGGAAACTTTCGTTTGTTTGTTTTTTATTTGATGCCAAACATACTTATAACAGAAAAAGTGGTCTACGTAGTTTTAGTACTTTTCTATAGTCATAGCGCCTCGTTTTTAGGGTTCCGTACCTAAAGGGTAAAAACGGGACTTCGTTTCTGTCCGTCTGTCTGTCTTTCTGTTTTTTTTTTTATTGAAATAGAGAAGAAAAAAACTGCATGAAAAGAATATAACTGCTTTCATAACTCAATACGTAATAATTGTTTTGTGGGGTTGAACACAAATGTGCAACAGCGTCCATCAAATTGGGCAATCGAAGTTTTCCTGCGTCTACTGTCTCAAGCAAAGAATACTCCGTGTACTTTAAATGCATCTCTCGAAGTTTCCTCCCCCGGGATATAGAAGCTTCCAGACGCTTAAATCACAGCCTGGGGGGAATACTGTTCAGGTAGAGTATGGATTAGTTCGAGATATATTATGTTCTACTAGAGGCCTTTTTTTATCGTTGGGGAAATGCAATTACGCATCCCCGGCGGTCTGGGGATGGCCACCGGGGTATGTGGGACTCCCCAGGGCGGTGAAGGCCGCTCCCGGGCATACCCACTAAAACGAGTGTTCCTACTCCGCTTTAGGCAGAGCCGCGGGATACGCGGGATACACAACCGCGACTCTGTCAGCGAATGCCCCTAAAGGCACTCGTGCATGGCTGTTAGGCCCACACTGCACTGTACTATGACGCGATGCGCGGAACACTTAACGCATCGCAGCCAACTCTGGATTCTACTAGAGGCCTAAGAGTTAAAGGCGTAGGACACAGCAAAGATTCTATAAAATGTCGTATCTTTTGTAAGATACAGTTGTTTTTTTGTTTGAAAGTCTATACCAGGGGTCGGCAAGTAATTTTAGGTGGGGTCCGGATACTGTGGGAAAATTTTAACGAGCTCCAGAAAAAAACACACTTGTCGGACTATGTAGCTTAAAAATATTATTTTAATTAATAAAGGTATACCTTATGTATTAATTGATACTTGGTATAAAATACATTACAATATTTCGCGGTCCGAGATTCGACCTTTCGGTTCGTCTGTTGCCTACCGCTGGTCTATACCATATTACCGATGGTAAGATTTCCGAAGAACCCGTAGGTCAACAAGTAGAACCTTCTGAAAATATTTTAAGTATTACATTTTTTTTTTTTTTTTTTTTTTATTTCTTTATTTTAAGTCGCTTTTTAACAGCTAAGGTCATTAGCGACTACAGTAATGTTTACATTTATATACTTTCATACATATTTAAATTTTTTACAAAATTAATCGTCTGTATGTATCCTTTGTCACTTAAACAATCTTTCATATTATTCGGTAAATTACAAGCTACTTTAATATTATCGTAATCATGACATTCTTCTAACAGATGTTGTACAGTTAGATCCATTCTGCATTTACATTTTGGTCTACCAGTTTTTTTAATTAGGTATACATGAGTCATATTTGTGTGACCAATACGCAGTCTAGTAATGACAGTTTGATCTCTTCGTGTATGATATAATGTTGGAGCTTTCTCAAAAACTGAATTTCTTATTCTGTATAATTTACTACTAGAATTTTTATCCTTCCAAACAGTATCCCATAATATTCTAATTTTCTGTTTTATGTGTCTTTTAACATCTAATGCATTAGAATTAACATAAAAATCTACCGAATTTAAGCTTGTAGCACTTTTTGCTGCCATATCAGCCTTCTCATTACCTTCAATACCCTGATGACTTGGGATCCAAAATATTTCAAATTTAAAGTTATTTTTAATTAAATGTAAAATTGTTTCTCTCATGCATAGAATAAGTGGATCGATATTATTAATGTTAAGCAGTGCTTGCAGACACGATTTAGAATCAGAGAATATCATAAATTTATCTAAATTACTCCCACTTTTTATTATTTCAAGAGCTTTAAAGATAGCAATAGCTTCACAACTGAAAATTGAATTTAAATCTATTAATTTATAACAATAACTACTATCAAGAGTAACAACAGCACATCCTGATTTACCATCAATTACTGATCCATCTGTATATAACTGTATACAATCTTGATTTTTATGTATTATTTCATTAAATAGGCTTTTGTAAATTAAATTTGGGGTTTTATCTTTAGGATGTTTAGTTAATTCAAGGTTTATAGGTAAATCAACATCGACCCACGGGCCGTAAGCGGGAGTTTTTTTAGGGAAAATTGATGGAAAACAAAAATTTATATCAGTTAAATATTGTTTAGCTCGAATACGCAGTGGCTTGGTCAGGTTAGATCGAATATCATATTCAGCGTTAGACGAGGATTTTGTGAAATATTCATAAATTGGACTGAAAGGTTGAGAGAAAATGTTAGTGGCATAAATTAGGACCAGCTGTTTTCTTCTGCAGGAAAGTGGCATTTCCCCCGATTCAGCCAATATACTCATAACGGGACTTGTCTTAAAAGCACCGATACTTAATCTTAAGGCAGTGTTTTGTATGCTTTCTAAGCACTTAAGATTACTAGGTTTAGCGGAATCATAGAAAATAGCACCATAATCTAATTTTTGTCTAATTAGAGCCTTATATGTATTAATTAAACAATTTTTATCAGCACCCCATGACAGTGATGATATAACTTTAATCACATTCAATCTTTTATTACATTCTGTTTTTAATTTATTTAAATGTAATTTCCATGTCATTTTTGAGTCTAATGTTAAACCTAATATTTTTATGTTACTTACTTTTTTAATAGTATTATCATTTAAGGAAAGCGGCAAATGTGTATTTATTTTCTTTTTCTTTGTAAATACAATATATTCTGATTTAGTTTTAGAGAATTTAAATCCAGATTTTCTTGACCAATCGAGAAGCTTATCAAGGGTATTTTGAATAATTTTTAATGTTGAATCTAAGATCTTACCAGAACAAGTTATCGTCAAGTCGTCTGCAAACAAAAAGCCTTTCAGGGGTTTATCTATACATGAAAGGACATCATTTATTGCCAGTAAAAATAAAACTACGCTTATAACCGATCCTTGGGGCAAACCATTTTCAATAATAACCTGATCAGAGAACGTATTATTAATTCTAACTTTAATCGTTCTGTTAGTTAAAAAATTTTTAACGAAAGCAAGCGTGTTTCCTTTGATACCCAAGCCCTGCAAAATTTCAATCACTCTATGCTTCCACACCATCTCATATGCCTTCTCAATGTCAAGTGCTACTAGAACCAAATAATTATTATTAGCTATAGAGTCTAAAATTTCACTTTCTATGTTCATTAATTGATCAGAAGTTGACCTAAATTGTCGAAAACCATATTGATAATTTGATAAAAAGTTATTTACTTCTGCATACCATTTAATTCTGTTGCTTACAATTTTTTCGAATACTTTGCACATGTTACAAGTTAATGCTATAGGTCTGTAACTTGATGGTGAACTAGCATCTTTGCCAGGCTTAAGTATTGGGATCACCACAGCTTCTCTCCAACAATCGGGAAACAACTGATTTTGCCATATATAATTATAAATATTTAGTAAATATTTAAGTCCACTTTCGGGAAGATGCTTAATTATACCAATAGGGATGTTATCTGGCCCAGGACTAGAGTTTTTGCTTTGAGTGAGTACCAACATTAGTTCATGCATTAAAATATTTTTATTAATATGATCTAAATTATTGCGTAAATCAAAAATTACATTTTCGTTTTCCTTAGCCAATTTATGAATTTTGAATTCGTGTTCATAATTGTCAGTACTGGAATTAGCCGCAAAATTATCAGCTAGTAAGTCTGAAATTTCTTTCGGGCTCGCTGTCAATGATCCATTATTATTTTTGAGCACGATATTGTTAGGGCCACTATAAGTATTGTTAATAATTTTTATTTTTTTCCAGATTTCACTTATGGGTACATTTGAATTTATTGTAGATGTCCACCTTTGCCAGTATCTTTTTTTGTTTTCTTTTAGAACTTTTCTACAGAATGCCCTCTTCTTTTTATATTCTATTTTATACTTAGAGTCATGGTCATTTCTAGCATATTTTTTAAAATTTCTATAAGCTTTTTTAGATTCCTTTATAGCCATTTTACAATCATCATTCCACCAGGGAACATTATTAGGTCTAAAGTAGCCTGAAGTTGTAGGTATATATTTATTTGCTGTATATATAATTAAATCACAAAATTTAGAAACAACTTCATCTATAGTAGTATCATTACGTATTTTATCTAATTCAATTAAATTTGTAATTTTTTTGTCAATTTCATTTTGAAATAAAGACCAATCAGCTTTATCAAGTATCCATTTTTTGGGGACTTGGACTTTTTTCGGAATATTATGTCGTGAATATGTTTTTATAAATATTGGAAAATGGTCGCTATCGTACAAGTCTCCTAAAGCGTTCCATTCAAAATATTCAGTAATATTTTGTGAAGCTAAAGTTAGATCTATGTTACTTGTCAGACCAGTGTTACTATTGAAATGAGTTGCTTCACCAGTATTCAAAATAATTATATCATCATGATCTTCCAACCAATCAACTATTATCTTACCCCGGGAATCACATTTATCAGAGCCCCAGTAGGAATGATGACTGTTGAAATCACCTAGAATAATAAAAGGTGCTGGTAATTGGTTAACAAGGTTGTTTAAATCGTTTTTACTAAATGTGGTACTGTTTGGAAGATAAACATTACATATGGTGAACGTAAACGGAAATTTAATTTTAATTGCTATTGCTTCTAAATGTGTATTAATATTTACTTGTTCGGGAAGTGTATACGGTTTTGTGTAAATAGAAACTCCACCACTAGCTCTATTCCCATGTAGACGATTTTTATAAAAACAAGTAAAACCTTTCATAGAAGCGCTAAAATTTGAAGAAAAATTGGTTTCCTGTAAGCAAATGCAATATGGATCCAATTCATTAATAAGTAAATTAATATTTTCTAACCTTTTATAATAACCGTTCACATTCCATTGTAAAATATTCATAATTTGGTATCTAAGTAGTATATAATATTATAATATGTATTAAAAATAAAATTAAGAGTTTAATGTAGAAGTAGAATCCAAAATTTCATGTAACTTACTAGACAATCGCGAACATCTATTTTTCAAAGTAGTATTTAATTTTAAATGTAGTATATTGCACATTCTTATTAAGTCTTTAACGTTATCTGTATAAGTATATACTATTTCTTTTATATTCTTCTTCCCTTTAGTATTATCTAGTAAACTTATAAACCTATCTATATCTATTGGAAATGTTTCGGTGTCTGAGTTCCTAAGATTTTCTTTTATTTCTCTCCAGGTGTCTTCATTCGATCTTGTGTCTGTCTTTCTGAGTTTCTTTTTAGTTTTTTTCTTTACGTCAGATTCTTCAACTGACGTAGTACTGTAGGAATCATCATCTGTTTCTAAAATGGATGTTGGCTTTTTCAGTGACACAGCAGGTTTAACGGCATCTGTTTTTGAAGACTCACTGCAGGTACTCGGTGAATGGGCGCGCTTTGTTCGTTTTTGGTCATATGTCGGCTCAGAATTGACAGGTATTTTAGGGTTAACTATTGGCAGAGTTTCTAAATTATTATGGCCAAAAACGGTGTCTTGATTTGTAACGTTTTTTTCTATTTCAGCTTCTGGATGTGTAACTGAGAAGGTTTGTTCAGTTTGCGGGCAATTTTTGGCAACGTGACCTGTTGTGTTGCATGAAAAACATTTCAGCGAATCAGATGATAAATAAATCCAATAATTCGTTCCATCGAAATTAACCTGGAATGATTCCGGAAGTAACTTTTCGTCATCGGGACTTATGTACAACTGTCGTCTAAAGCTTAATATATGGGAGAACCCAGGATCCGGAACACCAATTTTAACAAAAGAAATAGGCGACAAAATTTCAATTTTTAATTCTTTAAACTTTTCTTCGATAATATAGTTGGGAATCACTGGGCAAACATTTGATAAAACTATGCGTTTATTTCTAGTTATTAATGGTTTTATCTCCAATACCATATTTTTAACTGTAATTTTCTTTTTGTCATCAATAAGTTCGTCTGCTGTTTTTTTCGAGTCTAAGTAAATACAGATTCTAGCATTCGATATTCTCGAAACAAATCTTATCGAAGAAGCAGGTATCGAGGCGGTCAGCGCAACGAGGTATTCTCTTATCGTTATTCCATCGATTGAGTCTATTATAATTGCCTGATCTTTCTTAGGGAACGATAACGAAGAGGTGACATTGGCGTAACTTGTTTGTTTAGGTACTGGCTGAGGTTTCACGGTGGCTTGAGACGAAGCGGTAGGTTGAGACATAACGGTGGGGTAATAATCTTTAGTGGGGTCGAACATTATAACACAAAGGGACTCCTGTTGCCAGGAGTGCCCTTATCAGTTAGGTTGTAAACACTCGTGTAAAAACAATTCGTATTTAACTAGCACAGTAATCACGGACAAGTCGAGCGTCGCAGATCACACGTGCGTCCGCTGGGACAATCCGCGCGTAACTTATTTTATATTACATTTTTGTTTTCATTTTCAAGAAGAGTTCCTTTTGTTTTTAATTTACTTATGACTGACTGTAAACAGTTTTGCAAATTATGTTGGAGGGACAGTTGATTATAGCGATAATGATGATGACGAAGTGGTGAAACATTGCCGGGAACGCGCGAAACAATTAAAATCTTGTTACACTTTAGTCTGCCACCATCCACGGACCCTGCTACACCAATTTCCACCTAATACCTTAAGTTTAGAGTTTCAATTCGCTTGGCAAGGCAAGAGCTGGCACTTTATATTAATTCGCATTTTAACTACGCTTAAGTCGATTAAAGGACGATACAACTTAGTCGAGTTAGGTATTAGGGTTTATAATTAAAATAAAAGTTTTTTAAATTAACTAAAATTGGTGTTTTACAAGTAACTCTGAAAAGCTGGAAAAAACGGACATATTTTATGTATTCAATACCAATTTTGATTGGTTGCCGTCAAACACGTTAACGAATCGACAATGCTATTGAAAAGATAAACTCCTGTTGAAAGACCTCAGAAACTGCTAACTAGACATAAAACAAAGTATTTAGTACGCCTACGGTCTGGTCTATACTCTATACAATAACAGTCGCTTCAATGTAAGGCTTGGTACTACTAATATATATTCTGTGGTAAGGCGTAGTTTCGTTACATGTCTGCGTGACACTGTATAAAAATTACGTTACATAGGTGTGCGTAACACGGAGAGGCGTAGTTTGATTGGTCTCGGTTGATAAAACTCAGCCATTTTTATTTGATCTGAACTAGGATTATTGTCCTGTGAATACAATATGATCCAGACTGTTGAAACATTATAATTTACAAACAGCGTCTACTGTACATGATACATAAAACATTATTCACTTCATTCATGTATACAAGAGATACGACAGTTTGTTAAACTTAAAATGGCGGTTTCAATCTGTATGTTTATTTGTCCATAACCTTCTCGTTCAGAAAATACATTAAAAACTTTTTTGTTGTAAAAAAAAAAAAAACTAGATCAAGATCAGTTCAAAGTGGGTTCTATAATAATAATAGATTGGCAAAAAAACGTATCACCTGGAAGGCCCCCTTTGGGTTGTATCAGTATTGGCGATATGTTCACAATAGGATTTTGAAAAAAAAAAGTTACTTTATTACCGTCAAGGTGATAACGTAACATTTTTTCGCATGGTTTCTCCACGTTTCTCTGGCATAAAGAAACATGCATGAAGTCTATTCCAAAAATATATGCCATAGCCTATCCTAAGTTTTCAATTTATGTGATTTGAACGTTTGAAGATCTTTTAGAATTTTGATCCCACGATGGGACTCGAACCCTCGACCCGATGATCATACTCGCGGTCGCAATGACCCCGGGTCGACAAACCCGCATGTGGGTCATTTTGGCCCGATCAACCCGTCTCATGTATTATGAATGGAATAAATAAATGCGTCTGGCGTTGATCTTGCGTCGCTCACCTGAATACAAGTAGGGTTGACAGATGACAGTTGACAGTTGTTTTTTTTATAAAATTAAAAAACGTCAGGCACAGACATTAAGGTCTCTCTTCACGTTGGGTCATGAATAATGATGAATAACGGAGCTCTCTTTAGCATGTACCACCAGGGAAATTGATTCCTAGGCAGTTGACAGACCAACGTCATTTGGTCGGATCATGTCAACTCAATGTTAACTGTGATCTGTCGGCTGGGTTTGACGTAACGCGACCAAACTACGTAGGTCTGCATCTGCCTAGAAATCAACTTCTCTGATAGTACATACAATCTGCGACGATCATGGGCATTCATAGACGAATATGCCCCTCATCATGTTGTCAATAACGTTAATCTAATGTAGAGTGATGGAATATTGCAAGTAATGTAATACATAAGTAGCATTAACTTAAAAACAAGAAAATCTGATATCGTACAATAATAATGTTGTGTAAGGGAGGTTGTGATAGATGGTTCACACTTCAAAATATAATAGAACTTGTCGACAAAACCAAGTGTTTCTAATTTTCTTCAGAGTTTCTCAATGAAAAGCCGTTGCCACCTTTAGGCCGTTTGTCCACTGCCGTCGTCATTGGGACATTACCGACAAAAAAATGCTACTTTATGACTATAAAGGCTATAAATTTTATTTTCTATCGACAATGGTCTAGCGATCCATGCCCATGCCGTTTGTTGTCGTAGAGCAAAATGAAAGCCAGAGTAGACAGAACTAAGGAGTACCTCAACTTCAAACAAGCGGGCGAATATACGTGTGTTGGGCGCGACTGTCACTTTCAACATGTTTCACAATGCAATGCTGAGTAACGCATTAGTACGGCGCGCGCCGGCCGATATGACATACTACGTCAAACGTATAAATTTCGAGATCTCTTCTGAGTCGGCCTACTCGTTATTTCTGTTTACTCTGCTATAGCCTTAGTCATAAAGTGGCATTTTATTCGAATGTTTGTCGGTGACTTCCCGGTGACGGCAATGGACAAACGTCCTTACTCAAAAAAAAAAAACAACAAGTCATCCTCGTCATATTCGTCCCCCAATTTCGGACCTTTTACACAGATTGCTTCCAGAAATCAATCTTGTGTGTATCGCTTTATTAAGTGAAGTGTTTTTGTTGCAGGTACGTGTCGCCTGACAGGTGTAAGGCTGGAGGTACACTTGGAGGTGAATAAGCATCGACACACACTAAGAATTAGGCTCTACGCAAACTTTTAAACACTAAAACACATCTAGATTTTAGAAGGAGTATTGCAGAAAAATTGTGTTTTGAAATATATTGGGCGATTTAGGTTACTAGGTAAAGATTTTGAAATAAATACTAAATTACATCTTTAAAGTCTTAAGTGAAGAAACAAATCGTTTATAGCTAAGCACAAGCCAAATTTTCGAGTTGTAAATAAATATTTGATTATAATCTTCTCTAGTAGATACTGCAGGTTTTTAAACGTAGACAATTTATGTGCGCTGTATGTTGGCACTCGCGCGTTTCCGGTCACTTACCAAGTTGGCAGTTGGCACCACCGCTCAAACACCGCCCTTGCCAAGTAATAAGGGCGAAGGGCGCTGTGCCACGTGTACTGATTCAATTGCAGACAAATTGTATTGTAGCTTGCAGGTATAGTCAAGTAATATCAGGCGTTTTCTTTAAAAGAGTAGATTCAGTCGAAGAAATAATAAAAATAACTGCAAAAGACAAGTAAATCTTGACAATTATTACCATTAAAATGGACCCCTCTGTGACTCTGTGATAACAGTCTGAATCAATGGATGTCGTCTTTAAAAAAACAAAATCGACTTTCAAATTTTATTCAGCATAAAATGTCTGGCATTTTTCCTCGTTCGAATTTTAAAAAGCGGGCGCAGATAACAAAAATCGTGACATGGACAAGGAAACCGTCAATTATAATACACGCAATTTTCTAAACGCTCGTCATTTTTAAAAATGGCTGAGGGCTGTGGTCAGTTCACACGTACGGCTAAGCCGTATCCATAGCCACATCTATATAGCACATAGCCTCTAGTCGCTGCGCTAACCGAAAAAAGAATACGTTCCGAATTTGAAATGTTTGTAAAGGAATTACGTTGTTTTATTATTGTAAAATTGGCGCGTATTTTTTTATTTTTTCATGTCCATTTCCGTAATTAAGTTTTGTTATTGCTTTTTGTGTCGTTAGCCATGTTTTTATTGCGAATTGCAATAATTGACAACCTGTTGTAAATTTAAATGGACGTGTAGTGTGTAATTTCACAACTTCTACTATGTTTGAAGCTTAGTAACATTCGTTATTTAAAGCATATTACATAATGAATGTAATAGTTTTACTGCACCTACACCGCTGTTCACTTTTGTTAAAGAATGAATATTGAGCAGGATACTTTTAGCCATTGATATGACAATATATATATATATATATATATATATATATATATATATATATATATATATATATATATATATATATCACGCGTAAACGGCTGGACCTGGCTTGCCGGGACAGCTACTTCTTAATAAAATAAAATATGATGGTAGAACCTTAACTTCTTATCGAAAATACAACAAGGCTTATTATGCTCTGAATCTTAGGTTCCCCATCCAGCCTTACCCTCCCCTACTTATTAAAACAGGACTCTTTTGACATTAATCGTCAAAAATCGATGAAATTCGGCCGGTATCGGACGGAATCGGCATAAATTCCGGCCGGCCGGTGAAATGGCTCGGATGAGATATACGCGCAGAATTATTTTTAGTTCCGAGTTTCTATGTGACCTTTATGTCGTTGGTGTAAGGTTTAAAATAGGGGTAGAATACATGTGAACTGTATGTAGCTAGTTAGCTACACCGCGGTGTCGTTACAGGGTTTTACTTTTGTTACGTGTTGAAATTATGGGATTTTTCGGAAAAGGAATAATATTGATAATTTTACCTACATTTTTACCCTTATTAATAAAAATACTTGTTGTATGTACCTGACAGAATATTAAGTTTTACCAGGGGTTCCCAAAGGCAAAAGTGTGCGACGCCGTGAGTCGATCCTCCATTATTATCCGAAACCATAAATAGTATAAAATAAAATTATAATTATGTAAAGCAGGTAGATAATTAAATGTTTATTTATTATTATTTACCAATTATCTGCTTAACCTAACTATGATCATTAAATGTGTTTATTTTTGTATCTTTTTCTAATAACTAAGTAGAGTAGGGCGCCGTGACAAAATATTGTAACGTGTAACTGCGCCGCAGGCTGAAAAAGATTGGGAACCCCTGAGTTATGACAATAGTTTGTCTTGTCTTACAAGCATGAAGCAACTTTCCTAATATTTTAGACTTGGACAGAAGAGTTTATAAGTATGTCTACACTCTACACATGTAGATATTTAAGTAGTAGTAGGGTAGTTGTATAGGACCGTAAAGTATTTATTTTATTCCGCTTTAAGGGCCTTCACCTACGGAGATTCCGTCATTTACCGTATTTAGAGCCTTATAAACTTATAATTTGAAAGCAACAAAGTTATAATAAAAATACAGCAATAATCTTCAGTATATCAACATTCCTTTCCCCGTTTTAAATTTTCTATTTTTGTTTATTATACTCATGATATTAGCTTCCAAAGTATAGGTCTACCAGAATCTGATGGCAATTTTTGACAGCATATTTTCAAAAAATATCCTTGATCATTGGATAAATTTTTATATTTGCATGTTTAACACACATAATCAGCCGCTAAAAGAAAAAAAAAGGATCAAAATGTTTTATTCCAATTACCCCGGTATTGCTAGAGTCAATTTATTTTCTCACTTTTTTGGTATACCAATTTATTAAAAATTGAAGCATACTTTCAGCATCTCCCTAGTATTTACAAATTACGTTTATTTGAAACACGACAATGAGAGACAATTTCATCAACTACATATTCCCCTTTTTAATTTTTTTTTAGATCACTTTTGAAGTAAGTAAAAAAAAATAGGATTTTTGTGCGATCTCGGCAACGTGTTAAAAGTATGGTCAAGGTCGTTTGCTCGGGGGATGGCTTTAAGCAACCTTTCGCGTTATGATAATAATATCACCTATGTAATTTGAGTAGTAGTGCAAATGACAAAAACATTTACTGCCTTTGCGACTAATTATTTATAATCTAGTTGTACCCAGTTAATTGAAACTTTTTGTTTGGGTATCTCGTATCTTTTATGTTACCTATCCACTTAGGTTTTCATTTTATCGTCCGCTGTCTGAAATAATTATATTTTTTATATTTTATCTCGGCGTGGCCCGCATTATTCCTAACCGCATTACCGGCCTTTCAGCTGAGCTTATCTCGCAAAAAATACAAGCCCGCTTCGTCGTACTTTTTTTTTTTCGCTCCGACCAAACATTGCACCGTGCACTGTATTACCATATTCAAAAATTCCATAAAACGATTTGAATAACGCTCTCGTTGTTCAATGGTCCGAAATGTATAAAAGTAGAAATTATTGTCGCAGCATTAGTATTGAGTAACGGTCGTGTGCATTCGAAAAGAAAGTCAGCGTGAGTTCTACATTCAAATTTAAATTTGGAACTCGTTATTTTTGCGATTACTTTTTTAATATTGTTTTTTCAGTTGTTTGAATTAAGAACACTTGTGGAAGAATTTCTGAACAAGAGTTAATAATTTTGAAATAAAAATATTGTTTCGATAATATGGTTTCGATACTATTCAAATTTTTTACAGTAATAAAATATCTAAGCGGATTATTCAACCTTTTAGCTACACAAAATTACAATTTACAGTCCCGTTGATTAAAATTGTTAAATTCGTTAAATGACTTTCGGAATTGTTTATAATTTGTCGCTGTCCATTGCGCGGGGTGAGTCGGGAAAGTTAATAAAATATTTCATTTGGCAAATGGACGCGCAATGTGCAAGTCACTCGCAGTGGCGTAGCGAGACCTACGGGGGCCCATAGAAAAATATTTGAGTGAGAAGCAAATTTTTACAAAATGCATAAAACCTTCGCAGTTAGAAGATTAGAGTTGCATCGTCGTAGAGTCTTTTCACGTAAAAAGAAATTCAGCAAATAAGCAAAGCTTCTACAGGTAAAGTGTTGTATTTTTACAAAACAATAAATTATAATCACTCTTTTACCTCCGTACTCTAATAGCACAATATTGTTAAATATTTAAATATTACTTTTATTTCACCAGTAGGCCAACAGCAGTTTGTTGGTCGTGGATCTTTACAGCCAACGGTGCCCCGTTTAGTAGCTACGCCGCGCGCCCCTGCCCCACCGAAATTACTTCGCTCGAGTATTCCGTAATCGATTCCGGGGTGTATCGCTTGTACTCGAGTAAGTTTTCCTAATAATTTGCTTTGAACTCCCGAATAGTTGGGGCAGTCGGCTTAACAAGTTGCCGCACGCCACTTCCTCTTTACACGATAGGAATGTTAATCGCTAATGTAGAACTAGCTAATCCAATGTGAAATGTCGATTTTGATGAAATTTTGTCATTTTGTTGTTACTGGTTTTGAGATAGCCTAAAAAAGTTCCGTTGTATAGATGTATATATGGAATGAGACAGGCAGATACGTTGGTAGCCAGTAGAGGCCCTCTGTAGTAACGGAGTAGTAGAGTGTCTATAATAATGCCGTTTAAACGTTAAGAATGAACAAACATTGTGTATGTTTGTTAATTTTAAACGTTTTTTTTTTCTCACTAACTTTCGCTTTTATAATATTATTAGTGTGATAAAATTTGCAGTTTCGAGTGAGTAGAAAAAGTGTAAAATTCAAATCCAAAGCGTTTAGTATTCCGCCCGCGCCGCGATCCCGAAGCACACGTAAACAAGAATGCCTTAGATTACTTTTTCCGGGTATTTTGTTTTTTTTTTCGAGTTTGTGCGTAATGCGGTAGCATAATGAACTTAAAATTGGGGTGTTTTGGTGTGTTTTTGTGTATCTCTTTTTTTATGCAGCTAGATACAAATAAGGCATTATTTCACAATATTATATTTAACATTATTTTACACCGATTTATAGAGAAAAAACTTGAAAAACTAAAAATATCTAAACTTATATTTTGCCGTGTCATTTCATAAAGAATATTTATAGGAGCGCGTCGAGTGTCGACATAATATTTTGATCTACAGAATACTATACGAATAAACTACCTATATAAATAAAAGGCTATTAGCTCTATATCATTATTTAGTATAGAGCTAATAGTTATCAATAGGTTTAATTAAACGCTTTAGTTAGATAACGAGTTCCGAAACATCTTAGCATAGTTGGCCCTTCGATAGTTGGGCCCTTAAGGGACGAAGGGAAACGATTTGTTACAAGTTACTGGTGCGAAAATAGGGTTGACAACTCTCTTTTTGTTAATCTTGTTAAAGTTGTTATCAATCGTTAAATGTTTAACGACCGCAGTTAGGGACATATTTGATGATGTTAGTAGTTAATGCAATTAAAATTGCACAAATACTAATGAATTCAGTTTTTTTTAAGATTCGATGCTTATAAGATTTTATCACTTAAGCTTCCGTGTTTTCCATTGATTTTGATTTTTACAAACGCTATTTTAATTTCCTGTCCAGTTATTTTAATTTATTATAACATGACTATGGATACAAAGAGGCAGTGGCGTAGTGAACCTAAGTGGGCCCGTATCAAAAATGCCATACGGCTAATTCACCTAATACTGACATATATCCATTTTCCAAGGTAAAACAACTCCAAACGTGCTGTATATTGTTTTTTTTTTTATGAAATAAGGGGGCAAACGAGCAAACGGGTCACCTGATGGAAAGCAACTTCCGTCGCCCATGGACACTCGCAGCATCAGAAGAGCTGCAGGTGCGTTGCCGGCCTTTTAAGAGGGAATAGGGTAATAGGGGAGGGTAGGGATGGGAAGAGAAGGGAATAGGGGAGGGAAAGGAAGGGAATAGGGTAGGGGATCGGGCCTCCGGTAAACTCACTCACTCGGCGAAACACAGCGCAAGCGCTGTTTCACGCCGGTTTTCTGTGAGAACGTGGTATTTCTCCGGTCGAGCCGGCCCATTCGTGCCGAAGCATGGCTCTCCCACGTATGAATATTTGTTAATCTGTTTGTAACTGTTACGCTCCATACTTCTCCCGTGACGCTTGGCAGCGGTTATACCATAAGTGGTGTGTAACTAAAACCGTATATCATGCGTCCTTGGTGACTTGGCTCCGGCCTTTCTTCTGTAAAGCTGTCCAATTTCTGTCTAATTCCTGTATTGTTTATAAACTTGAAAAGTATTTAAATGGTTTTAGGAATCGCAGGTTTTGTTGTCATATTTTATGTTGAGTTTCTAATGTGTTGAAACTCAAATAGCTTTTGAAACACAATTTCAAATATTATACCTTATTTTTGAAAATTGTCGTTGCATTAATTTGTAAATTTCAAATAAACGGGAAATATGAAATGAAAATAAATAATTTCCGGAAAAGTGTAATGAATCGTACTATTTGTATTACCGTCAAGTGTTTTCCCTGGAATTCATTAAATATTGATGCAAATTAATGGACGAATAATTCAGATAAATGTTGGGAGAGCTATGCTTCATCAGGTACTTATGTGTTAAAGCTGATACCGAATATATAAACTTTATTTACTAGCGTTTATCTCTATCCTTGTCAAAATTCGATCGAGTAATGTGCCTGTAAGTTTGTGTGTGTAAAAGCACAGAATACATATTAGTACGAGGTAAAAGGGTGAAAGCATTTCGATCTAGTTTTTCCGTTTGAAAGTTCACAATATGATCGAGAATTTTTTAGCCATATTATTCCTCATCAGCCTGCTCACTGCTGGAAAATTTTGAGTCCATCTAGTTTTTTCCTAAGTCTGAGATCTGACCACTTGCCTGTATCCATCATTTGGCCAAGTCCCTTTCTTTATGTGAAGTCATGTGTGCGGCAACGCGGGTTATCGGTTCCTGCGTTACGTTCAAATTTATCTTACCTCTGCCATCACCTCTATGGCAATTACACAAGGATCACTCTCACATACTCAAAGGTAAAATAACATTGAACCGTATATTACGGGACAAAGCGCTTACGGCTTATCGCGCCACTTCGGCGGCCATTGTGGGGTCATTCGGTACCCCACCCCTCCCCCCACCGCACGTTATCTGGGGTGAAATGTGAATTCCTGAATGCGTGAATTGTGACTGTCGAAATCTATTGTAGGATTCGTTGGAATCGATACGCATTTACTATTGTTACAAATAATCATTATTGTTAATACTTATTATTGTCGTATATGTAAAATATCTAGTATCATTGTTGGAGAAAATTTATGTTGCTAATTGAAAATGCAGGGCGTTTTAATCGTGTCTGCAAACCATATTTGCAAAGTTGAATGCTAATTTTACAGCTACCGTTGGCTCACATCTGGTGCAATGAAGTCTTGAATCGGCGATAAATTCGTCAGTCAAAACTCTAAAGTACCCGGCGCGTAGCACAAAAGGGGAGATTTAAAGAAACGTAAAGCGCAGCCACCAATAAATTCGTCCTCGCCGAGCGGAGCCCGGGGCCTTCTGTCACCGCCTGCTCGTAAATTAGGCCCCGGCCGCACAGAATTAACATAATAAAAAGGGCCCATTCATACCCCACGCCGTAAATAAAGTTTTATGGCCGCCGTCTAACGCTCCGAAATGTCGCGTCTTTGTTTGCGATGCAGCGGGTCAGTGGTATTACGCCGAATAAATTTCATTCATGTGCGTATCGTCAATGGGACGAGCTAAAATTTTACGATACTGCCCGGATGAGGATAAGCGACCACTCTCCTCTAACGTCCTAACTGAATCTTTATGTTTTTTGGATATTTATGACCATTGGATATTGGGTTTCCTGCATAAAATGTTACATGCTATTCCGTAGATGTATGTATTCATTTCGGATACTTTGTCCTGCTTTTGTGCCTTTATGTGAAATTCCATTGCGCCTAAACGCGTCGAAAAAAAATTGAGTTCCAAAATTCCACCATAAAATACATACTTAGTACTTACATACATACAGAGCAAGTTAAATAAAAGCTTTTAAAAATAAAACTACAGCCGTGTTTTGCCAGTGGCGGAATCCTCCGCGCTACTAACAAGTAAGTATTTGTGTCACGTGCTGCGTGTTGTTCCCAAATCGCGGGCTTACAAGCGGCCCATCGAATCAATAGGTAATAGACAGACAAACACTTTCGCATTTGTATTATAAGTAAGAATTTAATTGCCGCTAAACGCCTCAATAAAAAAACTAAAGTCTTGTTTTGCCAGTGGCAGAATCGTATTTGTGTCACGTGCGGGCGTGTTGTTGCCAAATCGCGGGCTTACTAGCGGCCTATCGAATCAATTCGCGTGCGCCGGGGTCCGGGATTATCGCCGCGTTATCCCGGTAGCGGGGAGGGGAGGGCAGGGACGGTCAGCAAATACAGGCGACAGTTATTTTCATGTCAGTTATCATTAAAAATTTGGTTGCAGTTGCAACTTGCAGCCAGTTCGCTAGGGTTTGTTAGCTATACAAAATATTGTTCGAGTTATGTAAACTTAGCTAAACTGTTTTGTATAATATAAATAATTTTATTAATAAATATAATATAAACAACATAAATTATACAGGTTTTTTTGTATAGGCGTAGCTAAAGCTATATCGGCCATATCAATGCAGGGACCGTTGAAACAAATCTTCACTTCGAAGAAAATGTTACATATCAATGACACAGTGTATAATATAAATCTATAAATAAGTGTATTCAAACAATACTTAATCAAAATTATTTGCATTAATTTGCTATCTGTACATTGCCTATTCACTAGTTGGCGTTTGCGTTGGCGTCAGTAATGAGCCCATAGAAGGTCCCTGTGACTTCCGACCTCCATTATTAATCATTTCGGATACGTTTAATTAATTTCGGATTCGCGGAATTTCGGATAATGTACTAAATGTTCGACTAATTGTATTACAACGATTGTCATTATAATGGATTTCGCCAATGAATAGATGTCTTGATCCCATTGTGATTAGATTTCCAATTTAATCTTAGTGATGTCGACGACGGCTAGCTGCGTCTGCGTCTGCGACACAATTTTATTATGTACTATAACTACTAGATGACGGCCGCAACTCCGTTACGCCAAAATTAGTTTATCGCGCGGGAATTGTACATTTATCCGGGACAAAAGTATCCTATATCCTTTCCCGGGACTCAAAGTATCCCCATACCAAATTTCGGCGAATTCGGTTCAGCGGTTTGGGCGTGAAGAGGTAACAGACAGACTACGTTTGATTTTTAAGTAATGCTACTGCTCACTATTCATTTTTCAAAATAACATGCTTTCTTTTTTTTAATGTAAAGGACGAAAGAGATAATAATATTATTATTTTGATATTACACATATTTATATTCTGCGATCGACCTAACAAAGAATGGCGCAAGTGTTCAAACTTCGAAATGACCTAAAACTGTTACATGCATTAAAGTAAACACACCAGGAATTTTAATAAAGTGCACCTCATTTGGCGCCAAAAATATGGGGTCAAAGTGACATTTTGGCGCGTAAATCCAATTTAAAGGCGCTGATCGACGGCCGAATGTCCAATTTCGTTGCGGTTGTGCGGCAGTAAAGTGTGAGATTACAATCAACCACACACCGTACCAATGACCTCTATGCCCACTGCATAAGGTTCATTATTATACAGAGGTAAAATAAATCGGAACGCAATTTTTCACGTTCAGTTGTTTTACAAATGACCTTTATGCCGATTACATAAGGTTTATTTTCCTCAAACTTCGAGGGAAAATAAAACTGAAAGGTTATGATCCGCACGCAAACGCATGGCTATACGCGCCATAATGAGCGTTCAAATCCGCACGGCAAATATTAATAAAAGGTCGATTATACGCATTACAGCTTTGGATTTATGTATAGGCAGTATATATAGGCCATGGCCTATGAGCGGCAGCGTCCTATGGCATCTTAGGGGGGCGGCAGCGTCCAAAGATGGCGGCAGAGTTCGTACATAGGGGCGGCAAAATTAAAGTAGCCTATACTCATAAAAAATATAAAACCAGCCCTTGTTTTAAAGGTATTTTGCATGGGAACGGACAAGATGAGTTTTCTAAGGTTTTTTGGTTGCCCAATGATTTACCGAGAATTTCCACGTTTAGGACTAATGTCCTAAACGTGGAAATTCTCTTATTAAAACGTAACTTCTCTTATTAAAATTAAATTTATTACTTATTTTGTACATTGTAGACGAGATGAAATAAAACCTCATTAAATAGTGATGTTACAGCCTCTGAGTTCTCGCTCGAATATTTAAGACATCTCCTATGAGATTCACAATATACAAAAGTATATCAGTCAGCCTGTTTCTATTTCTACTATTTTCTGAAGGGATTTTGATGAGTAAGAAGAAACTTTAAGTCGGAAGGGATATAGGATATTTTTAAGCAGAAAAAAGCGATCTGGCGACAAAATTCTTTATTCGCAAAGCTACTTAAAACATCTTAATGGATTACTTAGAGCTCTCGCACGGATTTCTCTCTGCATTAGAGACAGAAGAGTGGCGTGCCTTGGTGGGGTCCCGTATAAAAATTTATTTGGAAGAGTAAATTACGCACGTTGAGGGCTCCTGTGGCCCGGGGCGGTACGGCGGTAGCTACGCTCCTGATTAGAGATATCGAAAACAGTAGTAGTTTTAGTGGTATAATTGATATGCACTTGTGCGGGCTCACATCCAATTAGCTGGCTGAGCTCGCTCATCAGTACGCTGAATAAAGCGCCCCACATTATATTGTCTTATCCACTTAATGCCTAGCAAAATATGCCCTCGAAACTCAGTGGCTTGGACTTGCAGGTAGTGGGTTTAATACCCGCGTTAGTGAAATGTTAGCAAAGATTAGGAAAATGCAGGCTGATTATCAGATTGATTAGATAGATGATCAGAGCGTCCGTGGCCTAATGGGTAGACCTTTGGTTCGCACTCCTAGAGGGTGCAGGTTCGATCCCGGGTGGAGGCGTGTACCAATGAGACATTTTCAGATCTCAAGTACATAATACGGATACTCGTACGTTGAAGGAAAACATCGTGAGGAAACCCGCACATGGTTGGTCCCAGACGTATTGACTAGTTCTTTCCTCTGGACTAGGCCGACTATGTTGCAAGAATGTCGTATGTGCTTGGGCAACCATACGGTCATTTAAAAATCTCGTCCCAGGCACTACAGTATTTGAGGAGTGGTTACTTCGCTCTGAAAATACTGTATAAATCATCCACAACGGATGTAAAGGCCTATTTTTTTTTTTAGATAGATGATCTACGCGTCGGATGGGCATTAAAAAGTCGGTCCTGGGCTTGATCTCTCACCAGTCATTTCGGTCATATAGGTATGTGAATTTACAGTTTAGCAAATATGGAGTCATTTTTCAAAACCTTTTGTTTTGCCCCAACTCAACGGTTCTTAATTGGAAAAAAAATGCGGTAACGCGATAAACAAACCAAGAAGTTGTCGACAATATCTAGTAGTATAACTACGATAATTTTAAAGGTCATAATATAAAGAAAACTGTATAAAGTTATCTTATCTAGTTGTTAAACATTGTACTGAAGCTGTTAGCTGTAGTGCTTCACAGTGTCGTATATCGCTAAGAATCGTGTAAGCCTCATGCGTGTTTTCCTTCCGAGAAATTCGTCTTGTATTACGACACGAGTAATAGGTAACGCAAATATTAAAGATCGCTCGGCTTGTTTTAAGATGGAGGAGTTATAAGTTTTTTTTTTAAGGGGCAAACGAGCAAACGGGTCACCTGATGGAAAGCAACTTCCGTCGCCCATGGACACTCGCAGCATCAGAAGAGCTGCAGGTGCGTTGCCGGCCTTTTAAGAAGGAATAGGGGAGGGTAGGGATGGGAAGAGAAGGGAATAGGGTAGGGGATTGGGCCTCCGGTAAACTCACTCACTCGGCGAAACACAGCGCAAGCGCTGTTTCACGCCGGTTTTCTGTGAGAACGTGGTATTTCTCCGGTCGAGCCGGCCCATTCGTGCCGAAGCATGGCTCTCCCACGTATAAGTATCAATGTTACATTACGAAATGCGACCACGTCATGTTGCATCGTTACGTAGTCGTTTCACCAAAATATGTTTCTTTTAACACATTTCTAAGTTTTCTTTGCTACGTCGCACTACGCAACGTAACAATAAGGGCGTAAATTGTAAAGCATCGTAATTGTGGTGAATTTTAACTGCCACAGCGTGTAACGTAGGTAAAGACAGTGAATTTTTTTACTGACTTCCAAAGGAGGAGGTTCTATGTTCAGCTGTGAAATATTTTTATGGATGTTCAACGATTATTCCGCCATTTGTGAAAAGATTTTCAAAAATTTTTACTAGGTTTCGCAGAAGTTTTTTGCTACGTTGCGTTACGAAACGCATCAGTTAGTGAATTTTAACCGACTTGGAGTTTAACTGAAGCAGTTTAAACGCTTAATCGAAACAGGGGGGTGTGCCAAAATCTTTTCGTTTTCGCTTCGTTATAGAATCGCCGATGAAAATGTATGGAATTGACATAAGCGTTCGTTAGTATGACGTTGATGTTCGACTCGTCTTATGTCAATTCCATACATTTTGATCGGCGATTCTATAACGAAGCGAAAACGAAAAAGTTTTGGCTAAATGGCCAGGATTCACCCCTCGATCAAACTTTCAGGATCGGGGTCTGAAGATAAGAACAGATTAAATCACAAACTATAAAACTTGTAATTATTTTATACTAAACTGTTATTTTTAATTGGATATTACAGGAACAGTCATTTGGTTCACGTTTTGAAACTGAAATGAGAAAGGTTGAACCCAAATAATATTCTTATATATAAAATTCTCGTGTCACAATGTTAGGCCGCGTACTCCTCCGAAACGGCTTTACTGATTTTAACCAAATTTTATATGCATATTCAGTGGGTCTGAGAATCGGCTACTGGGTACTTTTTATATTGATAAGTGCATTTGTTGAAAAAATAATAGTAAATTATTACAACTCGAGACTGACGGCGACCATTGATTGTGCGACGGGACGGAACGGGACGGGACGAGACGTTACCATGGTAACATACTTCAATAAAATAATAATATGCTCGAAATACTTTATATTATTATGACAAAGCAACGTTTGCCGGGACAGCTAGTATTGTATTAAATTTGTTTTATTTAAAAATTATTACGCTGAGTTTTTCTTGATTTAAAATTTATAAATGACTAAAACTGGTTTCCCAGGACTCTAAGATACATAGAGCTAGAATATTTTTTTCTTATCCGAACCCCTTTAGTACTTTCTTTTTAACTGGATTTTGGAATTTTGTTTTTGTGAATTCCTTAAAAGTTACTAGGCAACATACTCCACTCCCTTAACATTTCACGAAGTTACTCCAGAATATCAAGTCTAGTTTAAGAGAAATACCACATAACTAAATAGTAAAATCTAGAATAGAACCCGCGGAATTAGCAAGCATTCGCAACTACAGAACCACAATATATCAGCTAGCACGGGCCCGCCCGAACCGTGTTGCTACGGAACCAACTGATTGGAGTTCGTTAGCGTTAAGGCGACGCCTTGATAATTTGGCTGTAGCGATATCGATTTTTCTCAGCAATGACTAAAGCTAAGAAATTAAAGTTCATTGTCAGTATTCATCATGTCTTTGTCTTTGAATTACCCATGGCATAACACGATTGGTCAACTTTTATAATACAAAATAATCAATCAAAAAGCCCTCTGTAAAAAAAGGGGATTCTAATTTTGCCAACAGAGGAGAGTGATTTAAGCTTCCAAAATTTGTACATAGATTGGTTCAAGCATACACTATAATTTGCCCATAGCTTATATGAAATATATTTATGGTTTTTAAATTACGCGACGAAAACCATTTTGTCGCTTACGGCCTTTCCATTTCTTGCTGTTCCATTTCTTGTTTTCTATGAGAGGCCGGGCCGGCCTCTCATAGAAAACGTGTACGTATAATGTATGTGATATAGGTTTTTTTTAGCCAAATTATACAAGATTATTCTTAGTAAACGTTTTGTTTCAAATTATATGAAGGTATAGCGCAAACAAACACCGACAAAATGTTCTAAATTATTCAATTTGGAATTGTAGACTTTTACATTTTTAGGGTTTCGTAGTCAACAAGGAACCCTTATAGTTTCGGTCTGTCCATCCGTCTGTCTGTCCGTCTGTCTGTCTGTATGTCCGTCTAGTCTGTCTGTCTGTCCGTCTGTCTGTCTGTCTGTCCGCGGTTTTGCTCAGAGACTATAGGACCTACAGAGCTGTAATTTGGCATGAATGCATATATTAATAATGCCTACATGACACGATTTTTTTTTATTATACATTCCCTACACTACACATCAAGCGGGGATGAATTTTTTTTTCGCGTCCACCCCATCGTATGGCGTGTCGTTGGATAGTTTTTTTTTTAAATATTATGAGTGTTCATAGATTATTTTCCGATTTAGGGATCCGTTTGTGAAATATTAAGTTTTAAAGTGGAAAAAATCGTTAGAGGCCAGTGTCCCCCCCTTTCTACCAACTAAACGGGGGCTTCTAGAAATGTGAAAAAATTCACGGGAGTAGGAAATATGCTGAATTTAAAAGGAAAACTATCACGTCTTAGAAGACTTAGCCTGACTTTTCTAGCCGGTTTTACATTTCTAATCAAAACCAATCAATAGAGCTCTAAACAGGAACTACACATATTTTTTTAGCGATAAAAGTAACTTTCTTCTCTCTTGAGAAGAGTCTGGCCTTTTAGGCAAGACGTTTTCTTTATCGCTTCCTTATAGAATCGCCGAATTATCGCGTTACACGAGACGAACGTAAACTTCATATTATCGAACGCTTATAACAATTCCATACATTTTGATGAGCGATTATATAAAGAAGCGATATAGAAAACTTGGCTAAAGGGCCAGAACTTTATAAATTTTATCCGGTTTTTTTGATCCGGATTCTGTAATAAGAGCCGGTTTTCCGCGCCATGTACCCGGAATAGATTTCTCCCACACCTCCGCCTATTTCGATGCTGATTTTCGCTTATTATGCTAATGTTAGAGGCTATAAATTGAGAAATTGTTGTATAATGTTCGGGAAATGTAAACAGATATTATAGGAAATGTAGTTATTTGGATAATATATTAATAAGTATGTTTTATAAAATGTATTTATTATGCAGCTCAAAACCATTAGTGCGAAATAAAACTTTGGAAAATCACAATGTACGTTAAAATAACCACATTTCATAATATTATATTATACAGTTTTGCAGTGTCAATCGGTCAAGCAAGTTTCCTAACCTATAAGACAAAAACATAACATTGTATAATGTCGTGGATCTTTTGGATGTCGTTTATAATAATATCATTTAAAGTCAGTAGGTTTATTATTTAACAGATATTATCTAAACTCTATTATGTTCGAAAATCACTAGGGGCCTGTAGTGCCACTATTGATTCTGACATTTAGGCAATAAACGACAAAGGAGTAGGAAATAGATGTCAGTTCCGATGCAAATTCTGTTCTGGGATAATCGTAGTTACGTCCCTATTCAGAGTTATACTACCTCGGAGTGTGCGAAAATGAGCCTTATGACATTGGCATAGAGGTCATTGGTAAAGTTACAAGCGCGTGTAATGACCAGTCCTAATGCCCGGCTTAATGAGCCGAACGCTCATTAACCGCCGAATTTTAATCTGGGACGTTCGGGAATGTTCGGAAATTTTCGGAAATGTTAGGGAATGTTCGGTTATGCTCGGGAATGGTTGGAAAGGTTCGGCAATTAAAATGCCTGTAGATATTCGACAATACTCGCAAATGCTTGCGAACATTCGGTTTGGTTTGGGAATGCTGGTGTTCGGTAACTCTTGGTAATGCTCGACCTTTTACTGCAAACTTTGAGAGTTGCATTCTTACGGCCGCACTCAAGGATTTTTAATGATAACTTTTTAATTTAATGAAGAGTTTGACCGAAAATACATGGAGCTATTTGAAAATCTTTATTAAGTTAACTTACAGTTAGCTGTCTCTGAATGCAGCCGTTAATTGTTCAGTAACGCTCGGGAATACTCGGTAAAGCTCGAATAAGTTCGTCACTGCTCAAAATTTTTCGCGGATGCTTGGAAAAGCTCGGCATTGCTCGGAAAAGTTCGTGAGCTTCCGTGAATGCTTGAAAAAGCTCGGGCAACTAAGTGCAGATATTTTTGATGGTTATAAAACGATATTTGAGAGGTAAATGGAGTTTTTATAATGTACTACATTTTTTATGGAGCAAGAACTTTAATGTCTACTTAAGTTTAAAATATCATAATTTCTAAGTAAAACAGTGTTTTAAAAAAATATGAATATTACGGACTATTACTAACAGAAAGCAGTGGGTAAATGCGGGCCTCTTTGCTCTACCTCATGCACTATCTACAAGTTCTATCGTTTTTATCATCACAAAATTGTCCAACGCGTCTAACAAATTACCTTCATCCTACCTTAAAATATATTATACATGTTAAAAATTTTGATTGGCACCCCATCATTAATTCTCTGTATCCTCAGTCTCAAAAATGAAATCACATATGAAATAATTGCAATGTGTGGGGTAGCGCAAGTGTCGCGTACTTACAACCCCTGCGAGTGAAACCCTCTATGTAGGGGTTTCATTTCACTCGGGTGCATTTCCAATTTTTCACTTTTTTTTTGCGCTCGGTGTTGTTTTGGTTGCTGTGATTTTGTTGTGAAATTTTTGAACTGATGTTTTGGTTGTGGGTATGATGAATATCTATTTCGATTGTTATTAAGGCGAGCACTTACCTCAATTCCAAAACGATAATCTTGCGAACGCGAATGCCAAGCGTGTACGCATCGCAATAAGATTCATTTTAGCTTAGCATAAAATTGTAAGTTACGACGGGCGGATCTTCTCTATTTTATTTTTCGTGTTTTTTTTTTAATATCTTTCGAAATAGATATTAAGAAAAAAGATTATTCGTTTCAGACCTTTTTAAAATAGATTCATTGACAATTTATTAAAATAAAATGTAAGTTATTCTTGTTAATACTTATATTTCGATGACAAAGAGTTTTGTCGGAGGTGAGTTTGTAAATTAATTACAGCGAAAGTATTATTTTTTATTAAAATGTTTTTGATTTAAACCCTTTTAAATATTGTGCTCTATATCTCATATTTTTTTACATTTTGTTATTATATTGGAACTAGGTAAATCGGGTATCAAGAAATAACAAAATGGGGTTTCAGCCCGCCTTAAGATATCCATCACGAAAGAATATCTGTACGTCTGTCCGCTCTTTACTCTTAAATCGCTGAACAGATATAGATGGATGGATGGACGGTATAGATATACGTAAGTCCTAAAATGGAACATACTACAGTTTTTGTCACAAAAAATGTACGGATTTTTAGTATCTTTCGGAAGTAGAGGGCAACGTTTTTCACGAAACGTTCTAAAAAACCTTAGATTTTTGGAAAATTAATATTCCAGCAAAGGCATGTCTTAGATATAGCGCTACATAGATTGCATTATCCTAGCTTATCTTGTTACAACATTAAGTTTCCTAGAAACTGACGCTTGTTTTGAAGGGGTCTTAAGGTTATTAAATCGTTTGAGACTGCTCTTACTAAGTAACGCTTTAAACTTGCTCCTAGGAGGTTCTGTTAGCTTGGTACTTTAGTGTTATGAACGCATGAAAATTTTCTGATTTGTCTATAGGTTGGCCGCATACACACGCTTTCCGTATTCGATTTCCTAATGTGGAATTTCGAATTGGAATTCCGTAAGACTAGCGCCAACGTTAGTTTTTCTACACGCGCGAACGCGCCGGCTTGCACCCGAAACGTACGTGCGGAAATCGTTCTGTTCGTAAAAAGGCAAACGTGAATTTTCTACTGATGATAATACAGAAAACGTAATCGTAAATCGAATACAGAAAACGTGCGTGGCCAGCCTAAATCAAAAATACAGCCTCAATCCAGTCCGGCTGGCTGATTTTGTTTTGCAACAGCAATACGGCAGGCTAAATTTGTACAATACCTTTTTTTTTAGAAATAAGGGGGCAAACGAGCAAACGGGTCACCTGATGGAAAGCAACTTCCGTCGCCCATGGACACTCGCAGCATCAGAATAGCTGCAAGTGCGTTGCCGGCCTTTGTAGAGGGAATAGGGTAATAGGAAGGGAAGGGAATAGGGGAGGGTAGGGGGGGATTGGGCCTCCGGTAAACTCACTCACTCGGCGAAACACAGCGCAAGCGCTGTTTCACGCCGGTTTTCTGTGAGAACGTGGTATGTATATTGTATACCTGCTGTCAATCGCCTGTTGAATTTCTGTCGCAAGAAAATAAGCCAGCCGATCCTAACAACAGCAAAATAGTGTACGTCAAAGAACAAAATTTTTGAGTTTTGTCCATCAGAACGCAGAAAATATTTTGAAGTTTTAAACCAAAGCTACATCAAAATCATATTATGGAAGCTGTATTAAATATTATGCTGGATTAAAATGGCATGATCTTGATACTGTTTTTTTTTATGAAATAAAGGGGGCAAACGAGCAAACGGGTCACCTGATGGAAAGCAACTTCCGTTGCCCATGGACACTCGCAGCATCAGAAGAGCTGCAAGTGCGTTGCCGGCCTTTTAAGAGGGAATAGGGTAATAGGGGAGGGTAGGGATGGGAAGAAAAGGGAATAGGGGAGGGTAGGGAAGGGAATAGGGTAGGGGATTGGGCCTCCGGTAAACTTGTTGATGATTAAGGATTAATTTTCTGATTCTTTCTGAACCTCTCGTATCAATAACCTAATTATTATTATCGTTGATTTGTTTACGTTCAAGCGACATCGATCTTAAACTTCCATGGAACTTTACTAATTACTCCCTACTCTTTCGCACACACAGGATGTGAGAAGGACAGAGCATCTTCACGCACCATTACACAGCCGAGTAAATGGTAGAGCTGTAAAAGTAACGAAAAAAAGCGTACCCGTATGTATTCGTTTCTTTAACTGTTCGTACTCGTTACTATTGTATCGTTACTCGTTACTCGATAGTTTTGAATTTTGATACCTCATACATAGAATAACAACCAAGTTTTGTTGATTATTGGGTTCCGTACCCAAAGGTTAAAAACGGGGCCCTATTACTGAGATGTCGATGTCTGTCCGTCTGTCTGTCCGTCTATCTGTCCGTCTATCTGTCCGTCTGTCTGTCTGTCTCCAGGCTGTATCTCAAGAACCGCTATAGCTAGACTTCTGAAATTTTCATAGATTGTGTATTTCTGGTGCCGCTATAACAACAAATACTAAAAACAAAATAAAGTTAATATTTAACATACAGCAAACGTGTTCTTTTTTTGGCCTTTTTGCTCGTAATCCATAATGGCAACATGTAGACACTTGAAATTTTCAAAAAATCCTGAGTTGTGTAGATACTTTAATAGATTTTAATAATAAAATTAGAATAAAATAATTAAGGGGGGCCCCCATACAAAAAACAACATTTTTCCCTACTTTCACTCTATCACAGAATGGAACCCTTCGTGCGCGAGTCCAACTCGCACTTGTCCGATTTTTTGTATATTTGATAGGTTAATAGTTATTTAAGAGTAACATTGTCCTACAAAAAGAGCAATCCATGTTTTGGAACCATCAAAACGAAATTTTAAATCCTTTCTATCTTTGTTAGCTACCACTTTCGCCGAGGAAATTGTTGTTCGTCTTATCAAAATAAAACCACTAACGAAAAATTTGCTTCATAAAAAAATTTAAAAATTGTTTTACCCGGACTATAAAATCTTTTTTATGAAAAAATAAATTAAACCTAGAATACTGCAAGCGTTAACGCTTATCATCAGTTGATATACGATATGCTCGTCGCGACATTTTAGTAAAAAAAAAACATATTAAATAAAAAAATATATGGCAGTTACGAAAAATGCTAGTAACGAAACGCATTCGTCAACAACGTTTCGTTACTCGGTACTAGATGGCGTACCCGTTACTCAGTACCGAATACATATGGTTTGCTACAGCTCTAGTAAATGGTGTGAACTATGTACAAACCGGCAACCGCTATTTTGAAGTTATTCTACGAAATTGACCCTTATGTCGTAGATAAAAAGGTGATGGGAGAGGTAAAACAAATTTGAACGTGCTATGCGATGTACATTGTACAATGCGTAGTTCGTTGGGGCCAGACGTACACACGTCTGGCCCCAACTGTAGAACTAAGCAAGCGATGGGACGGTTACTATCGATAATTAGATTGATTTACCTTGCCCTAAGTTAACGGATCATTCAGTTATCCTACCCCTGGCAGTACCTTTATGCCAAAGATTTATGGAATACTCCAATGAAAACTCCGAGGTAAAATAAGTCTGAATGGACTGAAAGTATGTTGGTTTTTATGATGTGATTAATTTTACATACGTAATATTATAATAACAACTCAGTATTTTTAGGTTAAATTAAACTCTACTTTTATAGGAAAGAGCTGAATGTCCAACACTCGAGTGTTCAATTTTGTTGCAGTATCGTAAAGTTCTAATTTCAGACCTGTAAAATTTCCCGCAAAACCGAAATTCTAGCGCGTATAGGCTAACAATTATTGAACATAGGCTAACTTATCCCAATACGGAAAACAGCTTTGTTAGCTGATGAGGGAATAAGTTGCCTTATTATTACGATTATACAGGGTGTAACTAAACTAAGTGATAATACTTTAGGGTGTGTATGGGTGCCTTATATAATAGAGTTCGCTGTGAAAGTAGCAGCGCTAAAAGTGTAACTTTTTTCACTTTTGTATAAAAGAATTCATTACGCTGGGGCGCTTGCCTATACAAATTACAAAAAAAATTTGCTCTTTCAGCGCTGCTACTTTCACAGTGAACTCAATATAAGGGACACATACATATTACATACCCTAAAGTATTATCATTTTTCACGTAGTTTTGTTACACCTTGTGATAAAAAAACTCGATCTGTATTGTAATACATTTATTCTACAATATTGTACACTTTCGGGCATAGATTCCTCTTAAAATTGTTCCTCCGTCAAAATCCATACCATACTGCGCCCTTGGGGTATTTATACCCAATTTTTGCCCGTCAACCCCCACTCCAAGTGAGGCCAGAATTAAATATTTAAACTACCATCTAATTTAGTAAAGATAATTAAATTATGATAATTTAGTATTCTAAAATCAATGAAATATGTTCTACATTACATAAATCATAACACTTGTATAAGAACTACTAATAAAGTAGAATTATATCGTCCGATTTAATATCATAATTCCTAATCTCGCCTTTGTCACGAGTAGAACTGAATAATAAATATTTCTATTAGTACCCCTGCGTCGTGAATGGGTTCAAATCCGTGTCACATAATCGTTTGATTTACATACGTGTCAACGACTCCTATTGACTATTGTTAATATTTTAATCCTGCTAAACATATACGGTGCACTTTATCCCCATGCAATAGAGTTTACAGTCCCGTGGCAAGTGTTACAAAGAACTAGTTTACGAGGCGAACGTGTGACGAACTAAATGAGGTTTTTTAGTGACAGCGAAAAGGTGGGTTATGTATATTTTAACAGATTTTATCAGTAGATATTAGGCGATTGTGAAATAACGTCTTACTGCATGCCGCACTCAGAGGAATATTAATAATTTAACTGTAAATAAACGAAGATTTTGACAAGACATTATCAGTTAAACTCTTCATTAAATTGAAGTTTAATCATCGTATGTCCCTGAGTGAGGCGGTAAGTCTATTATGCCCCAATTTCACCAACGTCTGTTAGTGTTAACAGCTTGTTAAAATGTCATGTCTTCTCTTTACTGTAACGTGATACTAACTCCAGCGTTAACTTTAACAGTCGTTGGTGAAATTGGGGCTAAGTCTGGGAATATACGCACGAGAATATACCCATTTTGTGGGTGGAGTCAAAGCATCTCTTAGGTTAATAATATAAACGGGAACTTGTGTCTGTCTATCTGTTACCTAAACAGCTATACCGATTATGTAGAAGAAATTTTATGCCCGGGAATAGACGTAAGATTGTTTATAATGCGGAAAAATGTACTATTTACCCCCAATTTCGGAATTGCTCTAAAACAGAAAAAAAATCCTTTTTTCCGTAATATCCACAGTATACAAAAATGCTTCCAAAGGTTTTCTATTAAAAAAATCTCCCAACACGACGATAAGTTTTCCTTTTTTCTTCAAATTTGAAGAGTGCAAACCGAACGCTTCCGTCATTGACAAACACTCAGCTGTAAAAAGTATTTGCGTATCGAATCGAATTCGACAAGGTGTGCTCCCGAGGGTATAGGGAAATTCTAACAATGTCCGAAAACTGAACAGATTTTAATTGTGTTCTTACGGTCAAGTGATAAGTAGACTTATTGTTGTAAGTATAACAACCGATCGATAACACGCGATCTGTAACACGCTTAATAAAGCTCAATCAAACACACACACACACACACCTGTGGAACAAAATCTGATTCTTTAAAAACTATCTAGATAGGTCTTTTAAGTGTCTCCATTCTATGAACTGCAAGCAAAACTTGTCCTCTAACCGCTAACGTATATATACTTGTGATACGCCAGACATATGCAACGAAAACATTAAGAATTAGGTATTACAAAACTAGCGTGGATCCCTTATGCCTAATTACCTAGGTGATTTAAGGCCCGTATTTTTGGTCAGTACTTAAGATGCGACCCGGTCTCAAGACGCGGTTCGGCTCTGTGATTGGTCCAAATTTTGACAGCCAACCAATCACAGAGCCTGAACCGTGTCTTGAGACCGAGATGCATCTTGAGTACTGACCAAAAATACGAACCTTAGATTTAGCGAGGCAGCTTTATAGGCAAAGCACTAATGTTCGCCCATAGATCGAAAACATAAAACGTGTGTCTTAGGAATTAGGTATTATAAACTAGCATGGATAATGCCTAATTGCCTAGTGCCTATAAAGCTGTCTCCACTAATTGAGCGATTCCAGAATAGCTCACTGAAATAAATCCACCATGATTGCCCGTTAGCGTCATGAAAGTCCGCCATCGCTGTGACGTCATTAAAAAGACCGCCGCGCCGTCTCGAAGACCGCTACCCTCTTAGAGGATTATGAACACTGACTATTTCAATTTTAAACGGCCGCGCGGTGCGAGTTATAGCGGGTGAATGCGCTTAGCGCAAGCGTTATGAGAGTACTAAAGGATTACAAGAGATTATAATTACTCCTAATGGCTAGATTAAGTGGGGCTTCGAAATGTTAATGTTAGGCTTAGACCAGGAATTTACATATCTTATAGTCTTAGGTCTATTTCAAAGTATTATATTAGCTCAGTTCTGAAATGGGTACTTAAAGATAAGTGCTTTTAATGAAGAGAAATTATATACCCACTACTGATTACACTCTATCTTGATTTTATTATTCGTAGATCTTGAAGCATTATAGGTTAAGTTTCGTTAAAGCTCTTACACGAGTTACAAATTTTTTGTTGAATTTAACAAAATATCAGGTAATTTACGGAATTAGTATAAATTTACGGAAATACTGCTTATATTGCTCCGCACCGCTAGTTTATCCAGATTAATCCATCGAGTTTCCCGGAAATTATTTCACAAAATTTGACTTTAAAATCGTATTTCTACCTACCCGTTACCTATACACATATTTTATACAGGGTGTAACAAAACTAAGTGATACTACTTTAGGGTGTGTATGTGTTCCTACATACATACATAGAGTTCACTGTGAAAGTAGCAGTGCTCAAAGAGCAGTCATTTGTATTGGCATTGGGCAAGCGCCAGGGGGGCGTGAGGAATTTGCCCATACAAAAGTTTGCCCAAAAAAAGTTGACCTTTCAGCGCTGCTACTTTCACGGTGAACTCAATATAGGGTACTCATACACACCCTAAAGTATTATCACTTAGTTTTGTTACACCCTGTATACAATACGTATATAGGTAACGGATAGGTAGAAAAGCGATTTTAAAGTCAAATTATGTAAAATAGTTCAAAGTAAAATAGTTGCCAGGAAATTCGATGGATTAATCTGGATTTTATATGGTTTACAATCGCTATATCTTAGACCACGCCTGTTCTGATCCGCACTACGTTCTTGCGGCTTCGGCGTTTAAAATTACGCGGAGGGGTGTTGCTGACCACCCGGGGGTCCTGATGACCCCCCGGGGTGCTGAGAGGGGTCTTTGGTGTTTGAGGTCCAGCCTTTGGCGTTAATCCACTATATTCGGATGACTAGTGTTCATTGATTGAGTTGCGTTTGATGTTTGAGGGTAGTCTAACCTTTGCGCAAACCCATACAAATATTATAAATGCGAAATTGTCTATTTGTCTGTCTGTCTGTCTATGGCCTCTTCACGCTAGTCTGTAGAATAACGCTGAGAACGTAGTGTCATAACTGAATTATACAGATAAAATATTTTCGTAATCAGAGAAGTTATAAAATTATTATTTGGTTCATTGTGAATGCGTAATTCTGCCTGCAGACAGTTCGTCAAAGATTTCCCTAGATTCCAGTAAAATCTATCTCATTTTACCATCTCATTTACATGAGTGGTGAGTAGACTTGTAATATTATGCTTATGAATTATTATCTAATAACTTTTATTTTTTGGTTTCAGGTAAAAACCAACATAATAATGGTCTTTATTTGTTCAAGCACCGCTTGGTAAGTTGTAGTAATTGTATATTTGGTACTGGCGCCGACTAACACTGTAACATCAAGTCATATTGTATTTTACCTAAACAAGTCTCGTCTGTACAGGGAGGAAGTATAATATTTATCAGACCTTTTAAGGCGGGCTGAAACCCCATTTTGTTATTTCTTGATACCCGATTTACCTAGTTCCAATATAATAACGAAATGTAAAAAAATATGAGATATAGAGCACAATATTTAAAAGGGCTTAAATCAAAAACTTTATAATAAAAAATAATACTTTCGCTGTAATTAATTTACAAACTCACCTCCGACAAAACTCTTTGTCATCGAAATATAAGTATTAACAAGAATAACTTACATTTTATTTTAATAAATTGTTAAATAATCTATTTTAGAAAGGTCTGAAACGAATAATCTTTTTTCTTAATATTTATTTAGAAAGGTATTTAAAAAACACATGAAAAATAGAGAAGATCCGCCCCTAGAAACTACAATTTTACGCTAAGCCAGGCCTGTCCTAGTCGCGCGTGTAGGTATCGAAATGTAAGTACCCCTTTAAAGGGGCAGATCACTAGGGACTCACAAGCGAGCGGTGACGCACGCGCAAGATTTTTTCGTGGCATATATCTACGTACTGATTTAACCGCTGTGACAGAATCGTTATTAATCTGATAAATATGAATAATTGAAAAAAAGGTCAAAGAAATATTTCAATAAGGTAATTTAAGACTTTAAAATACAAAAAAAAAAGATAAAAAAAATACAAAAACATAGCAAATAAACCAATTGGTACAAACAAACCACATACTACACAGAAATAAACACAAGCTACTATGTTTAAGTTGTAAAAAAATCCAGACCAGCTCCTACAATATAATCGAATATAAAACTATTATAAAATATATGTTGGGTTATTAAAATTTGATTATTACTATAAAAAAGTTTGCTATTAGTAGCTATAGTAATTAAAAGAAGATTATTTTATTTTCTAAAAGGTGACAATCTTGATTTCGTTAGAAAGGGTACCTCTTACGCGATAGAAAGAGAGCGCACATGTAGGTAAATATAATTGTAGGCACCTAGCACTGCGCGGTCGGAATTTGAACTTTATAGTATCGTAGCATGAGTCGTTATTTCTTTAAACGGGTTTCGCGAGTGGGAATTTTGTTGGTACTACTAATATATATTCTGTGGCTAAGCTAAAATGAATCTTATTGCGATGCGTACACGCTTGGTCTTTGGTTGTGTGCAAGGTTATCGTTTGGAATTGGGATAAGTCCTCACCTTAAGTTATTTAGTAACTATTTGTTATTAACTGTTGACTGCTTCATTCTATTGCGAGTTGCGACGGAATTTAAAGGACTGCTTAGTATTAATTTTCCTTGACTGTACAATTTAAGTATTAATTTTCCTCGACTGTACGATGCCGATTTAACCAATACTCTCCCAATATATTCGAGTTTATTTTAAGATATAGATTTTAAGATATATAGCCTGTCTTGGCCAAACATAGTCCGGGAGACCGCGTGGTCAAACATACTCTGTGAGTCTTGGCCAAACATTACCCCGTCTTGGCCAAATATACCCCGAGAGTCTCGGCCAACGTAAACAAGTATCGCATTGTTTGCGCCGGCTCTTTGCCAATTAAATTTATCGCTTCATACATCTTTGCATCGGTATTGGTTTCTGATAGCGGAAATTGCTGGCAATATACATAAACATCGAAGTTAGGTTCCATTTTGGCGATGGAAATGTTAAGTGTTTTGGAGCTCAAATAAATGAGCAAATAGTGTGTGGTTACTATATTTTTAACCGACTTCAAAAAAGGAGGCTATTAATTCGACGCGTATGTATGTAATATGTCCAGAACTGCCCAATTTTCGTATATGTTAGTCTATATCAGCGTCTGAACAAATGTGCCAAATTTCAAAAGTGTATGTATGTATGTTTTTATGTTTGTGTTCGCATATCTCTGGAACTACCATTCCGATTTCAGTAATTCTTTTTTTGTTGTACTAGGTATTGTTCAATTTAGGGAATAGTGCAAGTTTCATCAAAATCGGTTCAGTACTTTACTTTACTTACGTACAATTTTGAAGTCAGTTTTATCTTTTTAAAATACAGTTATTTTAATTTTACGTCTTTTACTACAACACGATAGCTGATACTGAAATCATAATACAAATATATACAGTAGAGCCTTCAGTAGAGCTGGTGGCACATTCGTCAGCACCGTACGCGCCGTACGCGTCGAACGCACCGCATAGTACACAAAATGCGGCGCGTACGGTGCAGACGGATGTGCGAGGTTACATCGTTTCATACAACGAATAGGCTACTTGACCTACTTTTTTTCTTCATGCTAATCGCTTATTAATCATTCATTTTTACAAAAAAACTAATATTTTAATATTTTAAACAGTAGAAACCCATAAAAATGTTGATTGAAAAATATGCCTTTTAAATAGCGCCGAAAACACTGTCCGCCATAGTGTGACGTCATATTTTTTGTATTTTATACTTTCTTTACTGATTTTTTTTATGTGCTAAACGTGAGTCTAAAAGTGCCAAAAACTTTGAAAAGAATTAAATAAGAAATTAGGAATCATTTGTAATAATGAAAACTTTTGGAGAAAAGTTTTGGCCATTTCATTTCCCAACTACAGTTAATGGAGATAATATATAAAACTGGTGTTTTATTTGAATTATTCAAGAAAATATATTTTACAAATCTTTCTAGGTTTATTCTTATTATTTATGTACAGATAAACTTACGTATAACGAGCGCGATAAATAAAAAGATATTAAATTACTAGTGTGATGACGTCACATCCAAATCGGAAGTACCGCAAAAGCGTTTTCGTCAGTACAAATAAAAAAAAATATAAAATCATATTTTCAAATCGACTTTATTTATCAATGATAAGCTTTTATTTGATGATAAGGGTGAAATACGCCAATACGTTTTCTAGGCCAAGTTCTACTAGAAATATGCATTTGTTCAATGAAATTGAATATAGGTCAAGGAGCCTATTCTATAATGCGGCGCGAGCCTTTCCCAAAGTGGGCGATAACGCCCCCTTGTGGGCGCTGAAGTTCTGAAGGGGGGCGGTGTGGGACCCAGAAAAAAATGGGGGCGATGTGTAGAGGCTTGGAGGGTGATTTATTTCATCAGGATGCATTTTAAATTAAAACAATGAGGGCGCTAAAATATAATTTGTTCTTAAAGTGGGCGGTAGACAAAATAAGTTTAGGAACCTCTGCCTTAGACAATCTTCATAGTACGCAACCAATAGTAAATGACATTTTTTTTATTACTATCAAGCTAATTTTTTGTGAGTAGCTTCATTCTGATAAGATGAACAACAATTGTATCTACGAAAAATCTTGAAAGTGGTAGCTAACAGATATATAAAGGCTTTCATACTTTGACTTGATGGTCCTAAAATATGGATTGTTCTATTTGTAGGAGAATGTTACTCTTAAATTATATAATTATCAACCTATCAATATACAAAAAAACCGCTTGTTAGGGTTCCGTTTTAGGGTTCAGTAGTCAACCAAGTTTTGTTGATTACAGAACCCTATAACGGAATACCCCTCTAGCTACGGCCGTGCTATAAAGACACCTTAAAATTTCTAATTTTACAATACTTTACCATTAAAAATTCCGTTCTTTTTTAATTCATAATACGAGTCACAACCGGACGCGCACGCCGCACAGGTTTTTGTAATATGTAATTCGACCCTATAATGGATTAAGGGGGTAGTATTACAAAAAACCACGTGTACAACGCGGTGAAGGGTGTCGAAACATTTTAATTCTACGTGAAGCCCAATGTAATGCTCACTCGTAATATAGCACCTGTGAGCGTAGCAAGCTAGCTAAGGGAGCTTTAGCACGTATAAAAGGTCAGTATAGTGCAGCAGCGAGCGAGCTTTTGAAAAAAAAAAGGGGAAACACTTTTTTTTTATTTCTATGTATTGACTCGCTAAAAAGTTACGATGATCCCAATAAGATTTCGTATTGTAAATTGATGAGTCGTGATGCGACGTCGAGCCAATTTTGAACGAATGAGCTTATGGGTTATTGGATTGACAGCAGTCCGTTCTGAGTTGTTTTGTAATCATGGCTATGAGAATGATCCTTATGTCGTAGACATGAAGATCCAGGCACAGGTAAAATATTGTTGAACGCACTGAATGGACAAATCCGAAATGTAGAGTCTGAAAATCTTATATATAGGTTGTGAGGTTCTTGGTGCGAAGTTTTCTGATCTCATTTTATAAAAATGCTTCTCATAGGGATCAGAAACTGACGAGTGATACTAGGGGCTCCCACACAAAACTGCGAATTCACATCGCATCGCAAATATCTGCGACAAAATTTATACTAAAAATGACATTACGATGCGAATCCGCACGAATTCGCAGTTATGTGTGGGAGCCCCAAATTCCAAACGGCTAATCGAGACCCAATATTTCATATAAAATGTCAAAATCTAGAACTATCAACAAAAAGTGATCCTAATTTTGGACAATTCAGTTAAGTATAATTAATAATAATTAATAATAAACATGTGTCTAGTTATCATGGTATAGAAATCAGATTTCTCACGTCCACCACGTTAAAAAATTTTTTTTGAATATTGAAATGTCATCGGATCAGTCAGATTAAGATAGGGGATGTTTAGTATACCCCAAAGAAGCTTCCATATAAAGCACTGACGATTCAAAGTTTAGGTTAGCCTGTAGGGAAATTTTAAAATATAAAAAAAAAATAAAGCTTAATATTTTCCTAACTAAGCTTCGCAGATATTTTATTTTGCACTAAACTAAATGATTTAGTCCTTGTTGTCTAAAATATATTTATAATTTACATAAATAAGCAATTTTCTGAATATATTTTCTTTTTCAAAACTTTAAAATATCTGCAGTTTCTGAACCCACCGCTTAAATAAAAAACGCTTTTATTATTTTTTTATCAGTTTTACCTAATGTAAAAAACCTACTAGGTCTCCATGACGCTCGAGTGACTACACAAATAGCACCCTCCCCTCCCCTACTATAATATTGATAACATTATATTAGCGTCATATACAACGTAAAATAATCACGCATCGCGTCTAATCCGCGCAACATAATAAAATGCGAGCTCACGTACGATTGCGGACGCATGATCGCCCTCATATAAGTCTGTACCCAAACGGGGCCGTACCCAAACGGAGCCGTACCCGAATGGGTACACCTAAAAACACCCGGATGGCCCGGGGTCAGTTTATACTCTAAATAACGTCTTTATCTCGTCGACCCTTTTGTGATATCGCTCCGTTGTAAGTCATAATGCAACATAACGCGAGGAAAATAAATTCTCCCCCCAGAAAAACTTTGTCAGTACAAAATATTTCTTTATGTTTTCCCTTTTTTATGTTTATGGAGATATCCTTTTATATTTCATCATTCGCATCAGCTGCTGAATTTTTCGAAGTTTTGTTATATGTGAGAGTGGCAGTCTATTACAACTTCTTAGGATATCTTAGCTAAATGTGCGCTTTCGCCTTAAAAAATTTAGTTGAATAAACTCGATAGTTTTACCTTTGTCTACTTTAACTAAAATAACTGTATAAAATAATGTTCTATTTCTTAATTTGAGAGGCTTTGATGATGTTGAGTTTTCGGTTTATTGAGCTGTATTCAACTGTAAGGTGTAAGGTGAGAGAGTTCCCTCAAAACAATATTAGCGCGAAAGCGGTGACACGTTTAATGAAAACACGTAAAGGCTTCTTCATACCGGTGATGGTAGATTTAAATTTGAAACTGTATGATAAGATATTTTGACATTCTATTATTATAATTTTTTTGTTCATGTGACTAAAATAGATAACATTACTTTTCATTTCAATGAGTTAATTCACTTTTATTTCATTCAATTGAGTATCTATTTTTTCAAACTAAAAGTTTTTTAACGTTACCTACTTTTCTGTTATTAGTTATAATAAAAAAAAAGTTAAAGAATTTGTAAAATTTGGTAAACATTAAAATTAATTAACATTTTGTAGATAGAGCTTTTAGGTTAAACTGCAATAAATATTAAACTAAAACAGTTTTCAAATAACAAACTAAACTCTTCATTTAAATGAAATCGTTTAGTGCAATCCTTTGAGCGAATTAAAATTAAACAAACCTCCAAACTAGAATAACTAAAAACAAATATTTCAACTAAAATACATAAGGAATTTCATAAAAACTAAATTCCACTCCAAGTGTACATTCGTAGTTTTGACGGGTAATTTAGACAAACATTAATTTGTAGATCGAATCCCCGAGTTCTAAGCTCGAGCACTCTCTCAGTTTTCATAGCTGTCAGAAGCAGCACACGGCTAATTACACGATATTGTCTGTACCTATATGAGTACAGTGTACCTATATGAATACAACCCGACTATACCTATACGTGTAATCTGATTTAGATGCAATTTAGTATGAAGATACTTTAAAAGACGGAAAAGGATAGCTTTTGTTGCAAAAAATGATACGGTACCTGCAAGATAAACGCAATGGAGTTGAAAAAATTAAAAAAAATAGCAGAACCGACTTTTACGTACCTATCCGACGTACTACGGATCATCTTACTTGTTAGACAATCAGGTGATCAGCCTGCATTATCTTAAAGAATCTTGGATACATTATTTTTCCAACACGGGAATCGAACCCACCTCCAAATCAAAAGCAACGATCTAAACCAAGACTATTAACCATTAATCTGTACCCATATGTGTACACTGTACCTATATAAGTACACGTGTTCATTAGACAACTTTAGGTTCCGTTTATACGGAATTGAAAGTTTTGGATAGTTTAGGGTTATTTGCTAAAGTATAGTGTTTGTATTTGACGAACTTTCAATTTAGTTTTAAATATTGATTCAGATTTTTATTTGATGTTTTTCTGCCTTTTCTATATTCTCACTACACAGACTTACTAAACAAAGTTATAATACTTTAGGGTTTTTATGTATACTTAATAATTATTATGTGTTTAATTTGTCGGGATATAATATCATGAATAATTTGTTTAATAAAATTAAATTAAGAAATTAAAAAAAAAACTCCGCCAAACAACTTTAAAAAGTAATGAAATAATAATTTACTGACTTCAAGTTTAAATAATTCCTAAGTGTAAAGTAATATTTTAGTCCATAATTATTGTCACGGTTTGTCGGGGGACCGCCAAGTAAACTACGACAACAGCGACTTTTGCAATTTGTATCGCCAAGTCGCTGGTTGTCTCGATTCGGTTCGCTGTGACTGACCCTAAAGCTGCGCGTCCACTGGATCAGAATCGGAGCGTACGGAGCGGACGAGCGTCGTCATTTACGAAATGCCGATGGGGTGCGTCCACTGCATTCAGATTCAGCATCGGCAATTTAGTTATTTTTAGTCCGTCATAGCCTGTTAACGTGCATTTGCATTATGGAGGATGGTAACGAGGATATTGTTGTAATTAGCTGTATTTTATCAGAACAACTTTCATTCATTATTTGCCCAATTTCATCCCAAATATTGTCTGTTCTCAGTTGGATATAATAATGTTGATGTTTTAGATTGTAAAGTTCTATATATTTTTCACTAAAGTAATTAAAATATCGTCATTCATCGTGAATAAATATTTATGTATAGCCGTCGCGTCGTCGCAAACACGTCAGAACTTGAAACCTTTGGAATCCGAATGACGCGTTCACTGCGGATGACGTCATCGGCATGAATACCGGTCTCAGGCGCAGAAATGCCGATCCAGTGGACGCAGTACCATAGAAATCAATACAAAGCAAGCAACAAATCCGTACGCTGCGTACGCTTCGATTCCGATCCAGTGGACGCGCAGCTTTAAACTATAATGTTATGTGAAATCAAACATCTACATTAGCGGTCCCCCGACACACCTTGACAATAATAATTATGGAATAAAATATTACTTTACACTTAGGAATTATTTAAACTTAAAGTCTGTAAATTATTATTTCATTACTTTTTAAAGTTGTTTGGCGGCGTTTTTTTTTTAATTTCTTAATTTAATGTTATTTTATGCTTTTTAAACTTGTGTAGGTTATAGTGCAGAATAACTCCTATCAACAGGATCATATCATCATGATTACCATTTATAAATGTCCTTTTCGATGAGGCCGTTAATATGAGCCCAAACACAAAACCTCCACTTTTGGGTTCATACGGAGCTCGGCTCCTATAGAATCCAGGTGATGCTGCAGCAGCAGCATGCAAATATTTACTGTTTATCTACGTCTTACTGGTTATCGCAATTAAAATGAGCCCAAACACGAAACCTCTGCTCTAAGTTGGCGAGGAGTTGGGTATCCTATTGATTACCAGGTGATGCTGCAGCACCAGGTCAACTTTCCATTAATGTGTATATGTATACTGTATATTCACAAATGTCACGAACGAAAATATTAAACCCATCAAACGACTGTAAGTTGCTAGCGGCCTTTCATGAACCAGATAAACCCAGATTTTTCAGCACTGAGCAAGTTGATGATGATGAATTATAGCTAAGAACACTCTCGATCAAGTCAGCTTTCAAACAAAAAAAACTAGATCAAAATCGGTCCACCCGTTTGGATGCTACGATGCCACGGACAGATACACACACAGACAGACAGACAGACAGACAGACACGTCAAACTTATAACACCCCTCTTTTTTGTTGGGGGTTAAAAATCATATAAGTTCTTTGGATGCTATAGCCTATAGTGTAATCAGTCTATCCATACTTCCATACTAATATTATAAATGCGAAAGTTTGTCTGTCTGTCTGTCTGTCTGTCTGTATGTCTGTCTTTCTGTCTGTCTGTCTGTTACCTCTTCACGCCTAAACCGCTGAACCGATTTTGCTGAAAGGTACGGGGATACTTTGAGTCCTGGGAAAGGACATAGGATACTTTTTATCCCGGAAAAATGTACGGTTCCCGCGCGATAAACGAATTTTGGCGCAACGAAGTTGCGGGCGTCATCTAGTATTATATAATAATGACTGTCGAAATCATTATTAATCTTCCTTTTGTCGTAGTCGGTTAAAAATATCTTGTGGAAAGTGAAAAACTACATAGCTCCTTACAACACATACAACGCGTACACTTTTATGCACATCAATGTTTGTATGACTCCCCATTCTCCCCTCGAAGAACAATAACGCCCCACACGTCTAATTGTGCCCAAGTTACCCTTGCCCTATGAATTAGTTATACCTGTGCCCTTATGCCTACCGTGTGCCCTTTTTGTCTCGATGACAGGGCTTTTATACTTTTTATGTAATTAAAGCACGGTTTGTTAGAAAGCGTTATTGTGAAAGGCTGGGAAAACTAAAGGGCATACACATTTGATATGGTAAAAAAGGAATAGACCTCTAAAGGCATATTTTGACTAAAAGAAAATTACTCTCATATTATGAAGGCGAATGTTTTGAATGTGTATCTGGGGGCACGGCAGTGCCCCAGACAAGCCTTAGAGCAGAAGCACGGCCGTACCATACTTTTCTCGAAGCGGCTCGCGGCTATTTCAGACCCCTCATTGCCAAGCCACTATTATAATTATAAAAGAAAGGAAACTATTAATACAGTTACTGAATATTGATTTAAAATTACAAAATAAGTTGAAAGCTTGGCCTGAATGTGATCTGAAAACTTTTTACGATAGATAAGATTGCATAGATTGGCATTAGGCTTGTCTTATTTACATGTTATGTTTTTGGTAGGATGTTTTTTACTTCCTCTCGCAGAAAATAGGTACTCAACAGCAAAATTTTGCATTTTGGCATTGTAGGAGCTAAGACTGTGGATTAAAATACGCGATTTAACGGGCTTTAAAAAAACAATGGGGAGGATCTATGTTTGGCTGTTTTTTATTTCAAAAATACCCAAAATAGTATACTAACATAGATCTTCATAGTAATAGCGCATACTGATTAAGATATAAAAGGAGAGATTGCTCTAACTGCCGCACTCAGAGTGGAACATTAATTACTTAAATGTAATTAATTCTAATTTTGACATAAGCCCCATACATTATCTGTCAAAATCTTCATTAAATTGAAGGTTAATCGTAATTAAATGTCTATGAGTAGGGCGGTAAGTGATGTAATTTAGTTATTCTTTTACACGAAAACTAAACATTGCAAACCGAGATCGCCTTTATATGATATCCACAATAAGCGTGATTTTAGATAACTTTAGAGTGCGAAGCAATAGAACACACATTAGAACGTGTTCCCTTACCGCGCGTTAAACTTATAATGTCTACTCGTATTTTGCACTAATTTGATTTCAAGAACACGACATTCATTGTATATTTGCCGTCGAAACCTAATTCTGAATACTCTAAATAGGTCCCTTTACCCTCCTCACTTGAAATAACAAATTAATTACAAACAGAATGTCCAATCCGTTTCGTCCTCATAATTTAAGTTAATTTATTGCGATGCTAATTAAAAATGCCAGCAGTAGAGTACGGTATGCCGGGCAGAATGTCATCTCCCGTTTAGTCGGGTTATACCGATTCATTTAATTCAAAATGGCTGAAGGAATTTGTAAATGAAAAACAACCGTAGATGTAGGAATACTAGATGTTGCAAATTCGTTGTCCATACTTCTAAATATATATAACCCAAAGGTGACTGACAGACTGACATAGTGATCTATCAACACACAGCCCAAACCACTGGACGGATCGGGCCGAAATTTGGCATGCAGGTAGATGTTATGACGTAGGCATCCGCTAAGAAAGGATTTTGATCAATGCTACCCTCAAGGGGATAAAATAGGGGATGAAAGTTTGTATGAAACTTTGTCAATTTTAAACTGATCGGGCTGAGACTTTGATACCTAATTAATAATAATACTTCTTAACGCGAGCGAAGCCGCGGGCAAAAGCTAGTAATATTATAAATGCGAGTGTGTCTGTTACGTCTTCACGCCCAATCCGCTGAACCGATTTTGTTGAAATTTGGTATGGAGATACTTTGAATCCCGGGAGAGGACATGGAAAAATGTACGGCATACCCGCGCGATAAACAAATTTTGGTATAACCGAGTTCCGGGCGTCATCTAGTAAAGAATATATTGTGATTTTTTAGGATATCAAAAAGTATATTTTTCTCCAACTTGACGAATTAGTTTTGTTGAACTATGGGCTAGATTAAAGTCATTTCAAGATTTAAGCACTTAAGCGTAATACAGACAGACAGACAAACTGTAATATTCCGTTGCATTATTAGCATGAACATAGCATTACGTACTTTAAAAATTGACCAGTCCTTAGAAAAAAGTGCAGAGAGAAAAAGTGCAGAGCATTGCGACTAGTTGTGATCTTATTCATCCATAGATAACAAAAGCTCCGAGATTATTAAGATATTGCATAGCTTTTATCGCGGGCTTTGAGTGCGTCGACCGAATCAAGACATTCCGTAACGAAAATAAACCTAACACCCCCCCACTCCGACCGGCACAGCGGTGCGGCGCGACGTTGAAAACCGTGTATCGTCTAACGTCATTTCAGTTCGGCAGACTTCGGCACGGTGTTGTTGTGCGACTAGACGTATCCGAATTATAATTGCATAAGTTGATAAAAATTGCTAAGCAATAACTTTACCGCGGCAGACCCCGAGTGCCAGACGTATTTTTTTCCCTGTCTAGAAAAATCTTATCTGTAACTCTTTAACTCTGTAACTCTTTGCTTCTTCCCTTGCTGTAAACAAACTATGAAATGGTCGCTCTCTGAGGGTTACGCGCTAAGGACGCGTCTATAATGAAATGATTCCTAAAAAAAGAAAAAAAAACCGAATTTTAATTTTACAAAATAGAAGGAAAATATACTAAGGACGCGTCTAAAATAAACATTTTTTAAAGATAAAAACAGCCAAATTGCTTAAAAATAGAACGAAGAAAAAACTTTTTTCGCGCGGATTTTTTTTTCAAAATAGGCTAAAATAAAATGTGTATCAAAAAGCTCGTGCCAAGTAGGTGTTATCTAACAGATATTTATTGCTGGCTCCAACTATTTATGGTTTCCGCACTTCCGAAACGTTATTCCGAGTTAATGGTTTGTTAATAACTAATGAGACACTAATTGATGATGAAAATTTTATTACTTTTGAGAAATAAGAGAATTTACGAGTAATATGACGCTATAATTAAGTTAGTATGTCTGTTGTGTGTTTATTAATTGTAGCCTATGTTAAATTGACGTAAAACATTGGGTAGTAACTTTTTGTGAGATAGTCGTAGGCAAGCGCTAGTTAGATATCATGAAATTATTACTGATAGCTGCATTACATTTAAAGTTATAAATGTCATTTTTTGCTTCGACATTCGAGGCATGAGAATCGTTTCCCAAGTTATAAGAATTAAGATACAATTTTCGTATTATATCGAAGCAGATAGTGTCACTATGAGCGCGCCCTAACCGTCTGCCCCCGTATTTAAACTCGTCTGAACATTCGGCTTTGTCCGTCGCGTCGTAACTCGTAATCACTTACCGCAACGCGACGTGACGCGACGTGCCGAGTAATGGAGACACCATTTTAGGAGCCCATTGAAAAGTACACCTTTAAATATTTTAAACTCAAGTTGAAATTTTAATGGTTTTCGTCATTTTTATGTTGAAGTCTTTTGACGGTGTACAAGTTTGTCGCAAAGTATCGTTAAATGAGCAACCACGTTTAGTCTAAGTGAGTACTGTCATCAAACAAATTTGCACAAAAAAATTTAAAGCGGTTCAGAGTCTTCAGTCAAATTGCATTCCATAGTTTTGAAAAAGAACGCTATTGTACCCAATGGTTTAGCCAAAAGGAAATATTACTTTTATAAAATATGTAATTTTTTGTAGTAAACCATATACCGTTTTGTTACCATACAAATGATAATAATTAATTTACAAATAACGATAACGTAGAGCGATTTCAGATATCTTTAAACAAATAAGACAATGCAGTTTTGAAAACCTTTTCAGGCTTAACAAGCTGATCCGATTTGAATGAAATTCGGTATCGGGATGCTTTGAGAGACGGGAAAGGATATAGGATAGTTTTTGTTGCGGAAAAATATACCGCGACATACGACTTTCGGCGCTAGGGACTACCGTTATTTGGCTCACTAGATGGCGCAACTGTCGACTAAGGTCCGAAGTATAGCTATTAAAGTCGACTTTATAATAATCTAGAATCCTATTTATTTATTTAATAAAATTTAAATAATATCTCCTTTACTTTTGCATTTTTTTTTAATAACTGAATATTTTTATACGATTATTATTTATTTTCTTAATTTCGCTCTCAAGGCAATTACATTGATCGCCAAATAATACTTTTTGAGGTAATTTTACGAAGAAGATCGCTTTTCAACAGGTAAATTGCATAAATAATAATTTGTGTCACGAAGAACGCTAAAACTAGTACAAAATACACTTTTTTGGACCTCGCGCGACACTAGCGCCTCTAGTAGCACACGCGGTAGCCTCCATTTTGTAATCTAGTAATATCATAATATAGTGGAGTGTCTATACAGTTCTATTGTATGATATACTGTGGTTCTGTCGAACTGCATAGCCGGACAGACCGACAGACGGCCGCGGGCGAGGTGTAATGAAATACAAAACCAATCCCGCGCCGTGCCCCCACACTAATTCAGTTATGCACGTGAGCTGTACGTGGATCAACTATATTCTGGTGTGACGGAGAAAATTTTGAGCATTGAAAGTATTGCTCTTGGTCTGGAACGTCTGTTTGTGTGTTAGTCTAATGTAGTACATAACAGTTTTTTTAAGAGAACAAAAATATCGCCTCACCGATACCAAAGAACTGGTAAATGAAATGTTAGCTCAAAAAAGCTCAACTTTTTTGTGATTACCGCCGAAATTATGAATAAGCGGATAAGCGAGCTTATTATGTCAAATTATGTCTAAGAATACTTTCTATCACTTTAACTTTCAAAGGTCAAACAAAGTAACCATTTCAAAATTGATTCATCCATTTAAAAACTAAGCTACTACTTGCGACACTATAAGCTTAACACTCTCTTTGTTGCAGGTTAAAAAAATGCACTTCATAATAATATCATTGAAGTAACGTGTATATTTGAACTATAGTTATTTAACCCCATTAAGCCGCGAGCGAAACCTTTTCAAGTGAAATTTTATGCGCTCGTAACTGTAAGGTAGCCCGCGATTGCCAGTTTCTGAGTAACCCCGACACAAAAACACAAAAATACAACTAAAGGTTATTTACACTGATATATTTATTATAAGCGATCACGCGAACGCGCGGCCCGAGTGGTAGCGGAGCGATTAGCGGATAAAGTAGCGTTTTTTCGGAAAATGTTCGTTGAATTAAATGGACGCCTAAATACGTTGCTCATAGCAAGACGTAAAGTTAAAATGAAAGTGACACGAACACTCAATCTCTATGTATTTAACTAAAGTAATCGGCCAAGTTTGAGTTGGACTCGCGCACGAAGGGTTCCGTACCACTATAGAGCAAAAATAAGAAAAATATGAGTGTTTTTGTATGGGAGCCCCCCTTAATTGTTAATTTTATTTTTAAAACTGATTAATTTGTGAACATTTCAGGTGGCTATCTGTTGTCATCATTAATAACGAGCAAAAAATGTTTAAAAAATCACGTTTGTTGTATGGGAGCCCCCTTTAAATATGAAATTTATTTTGTTTTAAGTATTATATATTATAGCGCCTAGCGGCAATAGAAATACATAATCTGTGAAAATGTAACTCTAGCTATTACCGTTCTTGAGGTATAGCCTGGAGACAGACGGACAGACGGACAGACATCGAAGTCTCAGTAATAGGGTCCCGTTTTTACCCTTTGGGTACGGAACCCTAAAAATCATAAGTTACGATGTTGACTTCTTAAAAGTGAGCTGATTTTAAATATAAAATTTATTTTGTTTTAAGTAGATATTATAAATTATAGCGCCTAGCGGCAATAGAAATACATAATCTGTGAAAATTTCAACTCTAGCTATTACCGTTCTTGAAGTATAGCCTGGAGACAGACGGACAGACGGACAGACATCGAAATCTTAGTAATAGGGTCCCGTTTTTACCCTTTGGGTACGGAACCCTAAAAATCATTAGGTACGATGTTGACTTCTTAAAAGTGAGCAGATTTCCTATAAATTAAGCTATCTGAAAACCCTTGTACATTTCAAATATAAACAAAATATCATAGCATATGAAAGACCTAACGAGTCGAGAAATGCTATGTTTTGATTTCTTGCTTCGCTGTCAACATAATCAATGGCAATTTTACTACACCACACTATAAACTTAAGCGATTTTCCCCGCTATAACTTGCACCACGCCTTATCCACGGCGGTGCACAATTTAATTGCAGTAGTGATTTACAACGCTCGGGGCATTACAGCGGCGCGTGGCGTGTAATATACGATTACCTTTATTTTCAGCGGTTTAGATTAATTGGTGATAAGTTTTGGCGATTTGTTACGTGAGAGGGTGGAAAAATGTGGATAGCTTGGACGTTACCGCCATGTAAATGTCTTATAGTTGATCAACTTTACACTCTCATGCCCGGGCCGCACCTGCGTTTATCGCCACGAAGCTTTGTGCTAAGAGACGATACCATTGGACAATGAAAAAAATTGTCGCATGTGCAGCCGCGGCATTAGTGTACTTGAAAATCTAGCTCAATACATTTTTTTTTTAATGTAATAAGGGGGCAAACGAGCAAACGGGTCACCTGATGGAAAGCAACTTCCGTCGCCCATGGACACTCGCAGCATCAGAAGAGCTGCAGGTGCGTTGCCGGCCTTTTAAGAGGGAATAGGGTAATAGGGGAGGGTAGGGATGGGAAGGGAAGGGAATAGGGTAGGGGATTGCTGAATTGTTTTACCACATAAAGATGGTATACTGTGTATTATGTTTTGCTACAGCTATGTCATTTAGCAAAAACTTGGTATTGTTCAAATTGGATTCAATAATTCCAATACAGAAAAGATAGACTTCAAAAGAAAGAGGGATTTGATACACTTTAAAAGCCATCGCAAGCGCTATGTCTCTTATTTGATTTCTACACAACTTGTCTAAGTAACCATCCATCCATCTTATTTTATCAACTGTATTTTTTCTAATTAACGTTTTTATTCTTATTATGATTACTCTCTTGTCAAGTCCCATACATATTTGCGGTCTGTTATCATAATTAGCGACAGCAAGTTCAACATCAATATCTTATCTACTGTAATCCGCTGAATTCCCTAGAAGTCCCCCCTCCCTCCCTCCCCCCAGTAATTACCACCCCCTCCCTAATACCTACCCCTGCAATCGCCAGCAAATCGAATGCGTCGTGGCGTTGATGACTTTTGCCAGGGATATCGCATTGTGTTTCAATAAGTAAAGCACCGAAGTATGTGGCATAATAATATTTCAAATTCAAATATACTCTATCTTGAACAAAGAAAACAGACATGTACAAACTGCAAATACGATACGAATAAAATTAGGCAAGATATAATGCTTATAGGCGGCTAGGAAGTAATTATAATAACTTTTCATTCCTTGTACTTAATGGATTTGGATTTAAAAATATGTACCGACATATTCATCCTACAAGTTCCTATAATACATTTCCTACATAGATATTAGATATTTTTCACTGTCATATCTATGAAAAAATTAAATAAACTAGAGTGAGAAATACCGCATCTATGCGGATGCGATATTATGCACATGAGCGACGTCTCTGTCACTTGTACGTCGATGTTCCATGCACTCGATCAACCACCGATCAACTTTTCGTCGGTAATGTAACGCCAACGAGCTCAAAGTTAATTTATTTAAAACACCCTCACAGTATGGATCTTGATTAAATCTAGGTAGTATTGCAATCTGTTACAGTGTATTGTAGAATACTGTAGAATACTTCAGAAGTGTAGACCAATTTACAATATATTGTATATTGTAGAAATTGAATTTAGAATTTATTTACTTATTTTGTACTTTGCGCACATTCTAGAATGGCAGACTTTATGACTTAGTTCGTTTTGTGCCAACCGATTGAGCTGAATTTATGCAAAATAACTAAACACTTCACGTAAAAATAATAAAAGCAACATGGGTGGGTTGCACCAACTTACGTCAACTATAACTTTAACAATATCAAATAAAAAAATGTCAAATGAACTGTCAAATCTCTAGTAAAAGTCAATAATAGACGCCATATTTGACGATAACCTCAACCTTAACTATAACAACGCCTCTGGTGCAACCCACCCTAATCTAAAAAGACTAGCTAAGCCGAAATGTCTAGCCGAGTAAGATTAGGCTTAAATTAAGTATTATTATTGTAAGTCATAGGATATCAATATTTCATATTGTTCTAAAATAATATGTTGCCAGAAGTTAATAAGAAACTAGGTCTAATTTAGATCTCACTTCTTTTGTTTTTCATTGAACTTAGCTATCATTTCACATTGTTTTAGTGGGATATTAATTATATATACACTTTCCTTATACCAACAAATGCTTACTGCAACAAAACAACTACAATCATTGAGTGTATTCCCCAGCCGGTTCGAGTACTGAGAATCGGTCCGCCCTCGAGACAGTACTTAATAGTTAATTCAGTGCAGTGGTAGTGGGAAGCGCCATGTGGTGGCTCCCACCTGTGGCAGAGAGGTAGGGTGTTCTGGAAGGAATATTAAGGTAATATAAAGTCAAAGGCAAAAAGCTGCGAAAGGTTCTCATGTAAGTGAAGCTAAGAAGCCGTTTTGAGTTAATACTGGAAGCCAGTATTATAAAAGACTAGCCTATGACATTCCACGTGGTCTACTCTATGTGTGTGCTAAATTACATAAAAATTTGTCCTGTATTACAATGATGGCGTTCAAACAAACAAACTCTTCGACTTCATAATATAAGTATTTAGCCGCAAAAAGTGAGCGCGCATTGAGACAATAAAAAATCTACACCATTCCATCTAAAACATGCACAATTGACTTTCATTATGAACAATCGTAGACGACTATCATGCCTCTCTGTGCGTTCGTTATCGCATGTACCTATTTGTCCATCATTGGCCATCATTAGTCAACGCGTTGCGCACTGTATTATTTAAATTATTATTGCTTAGAAGATCTAGAGAAGTAAATCCTTGTATTGCCGTCGTGCGGTACGGGAAAACGGGGTTGCATGTATATTGTATTCACGGTGAAAGAAACCGCAGTTTCGGGCACCGAACCCGCTACATGTACTTACTTGTACTAAAAATTTATAAAACTAATAAAAAAGCATATAGTTTACATTCAAGGCGTCAAAAACATGTGCATTATGTTAAAGTCAATTTATTGTTTTACAGGAACACTCACAAAAAAAACGGAACAAAGAGGAAACACTATAATCCCCAATTTTAACTTGCAAGAGATAATTTTCCCTTTAATTTAACACATATTTTTTATTTTTTTTATTTATTTATTTAAATCAGGCATCTTGGCCCATATTATATATACCTTATAGACTAACAAACATACATTTATACTAAAACTAACACTAAGCACTAAACACGTATTGTCTGCGACGTGGGGCGCGACGTGTGAATATAAATAGTACTTATAATAGAGCCAAAAGTCTCGCAGATATAGGTAATTTTTTTTAGCGGTTCTGGCATAAAATAAACTTCAATCTGAAAAGTCGATATCATAAAAATTACGAAACGAAGCCTCCGTACTTAGTTAATTTGGAATTAAAAATTTTCAAATAAACAAGAAAAGGTAAAGCGAAGTTGTCAATCGAGTTATATTCGTTAAGGAACTTTCGCAACTTTTTATTCGAGATCTCGAAATCGGAAAAAATAATAAGCAATTTTTTAATATTTCCTTATCTCGGGGGTTATTTGTTAAAATAAATTTAGACGGTTATCTTAATTAACGTGCTGCCGCCTGTCACACCAAAACGTAACACGAGTACGTTGAAAAATGTTGTTTTTAATAATTTCTTGGCACAATATCTGCGTTGCGTAAAGTAACGACCTTTGATACGGTTAGGTTACGAATTTATTGCTCGTTACGCTTTTCTTTCGGAGCTTGCCAATAAATTTTCTTTTTTCTTAATTGACGTTTATTTTTGGAAGTGAAAAATTATGGTGAAAACATGTAATCGGAGTAATGTTAGGATAGGTCAGTCCATGCGTTATATTGAGACGTGTTATATTGCGAAAAATGCAGTAAGAGCTTAAAAAATGGACATAATTGATAGCAGTAATAAGAGGTAAATATTGTTACGTGCTAGGGTTCGAAGGATTTGGAGAGAAAGACCTGGTGACTCTTGCAGAATACTTTATTCACTAACACTAAGTCACACAAAGCACTAAGTCCAAACACTAAGCACTATCACTGTCCTAGGTCGTAGCCGAGTCGTAGGTTCACTGGTTCACTCACTATTGATCACTTGTTTTCACTTCGAAGTCGCCTCGAAGATCGCTCGTATCGAATTGAATTTCGGGCCGTCTACCTGCGGCTATTCATATGGGCGAGACGAATTCTAGAAAGTTCCCTTGCCCGATTCACGTAAACAAGTAAACAAGTGTGGGAATTTTCTAGGAGGCTCGGGCATGTACCACCTAGCGCCATCTAGTTTTGAGTAGGGGATTATGTGTAGTGTGTCCCCTAGATAAGTTTGCTGGTTCGACGCTAGATGGCTCTGTGTGTCCGTAACAATAATAATAATTTCTTATAAGTTCATTTAAGGGAGTGACTTTCCAAACGTATCAGACTAAGACAAAACACTAGGCTAGTCACTGTTAAATAAAGGCCTAATCTAGATAGCCTCAAATAAATCTAAATATGTTTCCAACGAGTATTTAAAGGTTTCGGTGTGAGCAAAAGTATAATGAATTAAGCAATTTCACGTAATGCGAAACGTAATCGTAGATTGTATTTTCTGACAGTACTGTGTACACGTGCTGACGAAATTTACATTTTGTGATGTGAAAGAAGAATATGCTAAATTGAGCTTCCCTGTCAGACACACATTAACATACATAACCTCGTGGATGTCAAGTGGAATTTTGTAAAATTCTCCAACATTTGTTTCAGTATTTGTCAGCAAAATTTAAACAGAAATGATGGAAACTTATGTAAGCTACTAAACTGTAATGTAATATCTTTGAAAACAAATGAAAACTAACACACGTATAAATTCTGCATGACATTTTCCGACGTTTTACATAATTACGATGTTACAGAGATCACATGGAACTATAATTAATCTTTTTATGTGGCGCTTGCCAAAAAATATATTGCAATATAAGTTTCCAAGAATTCAATCTAATTTTACTTTTAAATTTTAATGTCTCTCATTTAGTTGTTACCTACGTTTTGTTATAGATTTTACGTAACTTATGAATTGTATAAATTGTTATTATTAAAATATAAGATTTCTGCTTTTGGGTGTAGCCTTTTTCTATAAAAATCATTTAAAAAATAAAAGTGGTTGCGTCACTGACATCAACTTCAATATATATTTTTAATGCTACTACCTCTATAACAATTCTGCTTGAGGTGCAATAATGAATATTTGAACTTCGCTATTGCACCAACTAGCTGGAACAATATTACCCAGCATGAGAATCCTGGTACCCTAAAATACAGGTAACGAATGCTTACCTTTAGGCACCAGTCTCCCACACAACCCTTGCTAAGGTATTAGAGTCCACTGTGAACCATATTGTTTTGTTCTTGTGGTGAGAAAAATCTCTATCTTTCATTTAGAATATATTTTGTAAGTAGAAAATTATTTCTGAATAAAGATTATTCTATTTTTTATTCCATTTGAATACTTTTGTTACTGACCGGTGTGATAGATGGATGCAATAATAATGCTAGGCACATCGTTTGTCCGTGATGCCTCTTAGTCTTTCGGGAATTTTTGCCGAAATCGGAAACAACCTCTGCCCGTCCAAGAGGATTCATTATCCTGAACTAATTTCAACTTGGGATTGCGATTCAGGACTTTGCGTGTGATTTTTAAAAAAATGTTGATACATTTTATTTTATAAAATAATGTGGCAAACGAGCAAACGGGTCACCTAATGGAAAGCAATTACCGTCGCCCATGGACACTCGCAACATTAGAAGAGCTGCAGGTGCGCTGCCGGCCTTTTAAGAGGGAATACTCTCTTGAAGGTTGGCAGGTCCAATTGGTCCGGAAATACTGCTGGTGACAGTTTATTCCAGAGATTCCTTTAGATTTGCCAGTAATTTGAAAGTATTTGATAATTTGTAGACCTATTCTTCTACAGGGCGTATTAAAACAAAGCGATAATACTCCAGGGTGTTCATGTATTCCTTATTCACTGTGAAAGTAACAGCGCTGAAAGTTACTTCTGATTTCTGTGTTTTTACGAAAACTGCACCAACGTCATGGATTTGACAATAAAACATTTAAAAAAAAGACTCTTTCAGCGCTGCTACTTTCACAGTGAACTCTATATAGGGGACCCATACACACCGTAAAGTAATATCACTTAATTTTGTTACACCCTGTTGATGAAAAGTAGTTAGTTCCTTATCCGGTGAGCGTGCTTAGCAAGAACAACTACATATTCGTAATGTTTTCTAGAAATAGTTTGCTTACACTAAATTAGATGCGAGTTCTGAATTAGCTTTACCTAGGTAAGGTTGACCCTCCCTCCCCAACCCTCTGCGGTTGACTTAAAGGTCATTGTTGCTTGACGACATTTAATGTTGCCATGGAAATTGACCTCTGCGTCGTCCCAATAAAGGTCCTGTCAGGGTTACAATAACCCGTCAGTGATATTTATGACGCGGTGACATTAGCGTTGATCAATTTAGGTCCTATTTCAGGACGACCTTTCCGCCCCTGGGACCGGGGTCCCGTTATGGTCTGCGTTATTCACACGTAAATTTTTAAAAACTCAGGATATAAACACGATGTATAGTAAAACACTTCATTAGCACTTTAAGGCCCGTATAAATAGTCTGCTCTTGATACTTAAGAGCAAAGAGAATATAAAAAGAGGTCGGACTTAGAAAAAAAATTACGTCGGTTATTGAAGTTTAAGTTAAAAAACACAGATTAAACTATAATTTGTCCGATTATAACAGCCAATCACCGTCTTGCTTAAAAATTAGCCAATCACAGTCGATCTTGCTTAAAAATTAGCCAACCACAGTCGATTTTGAATCGAATCAAATAGAATTGTATTTAATCACTGCATGACTGCCATCGATTGGATAGTTTGCCATATATTGTAGAAAAAAACTTCAGTACCTACTAGAAAAAGGTTCTTAGATCTAGCCTAGAAATTCAAAGAATATACTGTTTCTGTAGTCAAATATTTCACATTTTATGTCTATAGAAGTAGTCGTTAAATCGCTTGGACTACTTTTTTTTGCCATTTCTTCAAATCTTCTTTATGCAAGCAATTGTGCATCTGTAAAGTATTTTTAAGGATAGTTGTGAGTTTCCTTCGAGTGTTCTTCCTTTGTTTGTAGTTTATTTTGACGTTTATATGGGTACGCTTACGAGCATAAAAACACGCGTGTGTTTTTGAAATATGTACGGTATAATAATATTATGTACGGCATAGTAAATAAACAGCGGTATATTAATTTATTGAAAACGTGTACAAAATGTATATTATTATGTATATATTACATATAATATTGTACTCATTGTAAAATTCAATATCATTAAACCAAGGACTCTGTACAATAATTAATTTCCAATTTTCAATAAAGTCATCATTAATATTTTCATCGTAGTATCACTGTATTATATTACTCTCACAGGAACATTAATATATGAAGAACTAAATGACGCCCGCAACTCTGTTGCGCCAAAATTCGTTTATCGCGGGAGAACCGTACATTTTTCCGGGATAAAAAGTATCCTATGTCCTTTTCCGGAACTCAAAGTATCTCCATACCAAATTTGAGCAAAATCGGTTCAGTGGTTTTGGCTTGAAGAGGTGACAGACAGACACACTTTCGCATTTGAAGACGTGAGTGGAAGAACACGATAAGTAACAGTAAAAAAAACTGCCGTTTTTTTGCATAAGTGGAGGCTTTAGGGCCGGAAAAATTATTTGCAATAAAAAAAACTGTGCATTATATGTGTAGCCAGATATATTATGTATATATCAGCCAGGTGATGAAGTAGATAAGTTGCAAAGTTTGTGGAAATTATACGGTAAAAATAAGTAAATGTCCGTATGTTACAAAATGTTAGTTATTGTGTTCATCCACTCACGTCTTAATTTATAATATTAGTATGGATGATCTTCTCTCTCTCTCTCTCTCTCTCTCTCTCTCTCTCTCTCTCAGCATATACAAAATGATATTTTCGCCCGGGGCGTAATATATGATGCGGTAATAAAAGAAGCCATTAGGTGAGCGGTCAGTGAAAGTCTGCAGATATATTGTCGCCTTCGGTATCGGCGACTTCCGGTGCCGTAACGGATGTAGATATATCATACTATACATTATGTTGAACGTGGAGATACGCTTGTGGCGAAGGTTTTTTGAAGTGCAATAAATCTGACATCAAAAGAAGTAGCTGAAATGGCGAGTGCTTTTTCTGTTTGCTGAGTTATAATAACTAGAGATAGCCCAATGGTCGAAATTCGACCTTAGTTACAACGACATTAAGACTACTACCTATATTTTGTAAAAAAATATTGACTTTATCATATTTTTTTTCAACTCTTGTCACTGGGACTCAGCTGATCTCAGACTGGCCGTGTAAGCATTGTCTAATAGTATCTCAGATTCAATAAAAAGAAACTATAATCAATTTTCAATTCGTCAACTTGTTGTCAACCAAAGAAAAATAACTGTTTACGTTGTCAACAGACTTCAACCATTAATAAAAGAGTGTAATTCGTATGTATAGGCTTGTCACTCAAAAATCTGTCATCTTTCCTAGTGTGTGTGTTGTAGTGTGTGTAATGTTTTATTTGTTAAAAAAATGTATGATAAAAGCATAATTTCAAAATAATATTAGCTCGATGCACTCCTTCATCTAAACTATAACTGTGCAAAATTTCGTTCATCTACGTTTCTCCATTTTTCGTCAAAAGGTATACAAAGTTTTTCACTCGCGTATTAATATATAGATACATACCATAATATAATAATAGTTACGCAGTGTATAGGACCGCTGTCTTCGGCTGTCATGACGTGACTTTTTTTGATATCCATATATAATATTATAAAAACTTGAGAGGTATCAAGGGACACCCGAATGGAACGAAGTTATTTCTTATGTTCAAAAAACCTGTATACATATACACTCAAAAAATATTAAAAAAAACGCCATCTATTGACGCCCAGGAATACTAACAACGCGTCGCTGTTTATTGTCAAAAAACGCCATCTAGTTGACGCACAGGAATACTATCAATGCCCTCTGCCCCTACTATGCAGGTACTAATAAAAAAGTGTAGATGTCAAATATCGTTCTGTCTAGCCTCCTTTACGCCGAACGCACGATAAGGAACTTCATTCCAATAAATGCGAAAGTGTATCTGTCTGTTACCTCTTCACGCTCAAACTGCTGAATCTATTTTACTGAAATTTGATATGGAGATACTTTGAGTCCCAGGAAAGGACTCAGGATACTTTTTATCCCGGAAAATTTTACGGTTCCCGCACGTTAAACGAATTTTGGCGCATCGGAGTTGCAGGCGTCGTTTAGTACCAGATAAAGACAAGCATACCATGTATTCGCTGTATTTTACTTGCATTGATTCGTAAACACAGAAGAACTTTTACTCTATTTGTAACATAATATTAGAAGTTATTTACTTATATTTATATCTAGTCGTTTCTAATCCACTGGCCACGTGACTTCGCAGAAAGGGAAAAAACATATGTTCGAGGCCAAAAGCACGTTTGCCAATCTTTGCCATCGTGTGATGACGCCATAAGAAGGCTACCGCTGGCCCCCGCCCAAACAGATTAACGTCGAACATTTAACGAGTCACCATGTTCCGTTTTATTGTGCCGCTGGTGTACAAGTTAGGTGCTAGGTTTTTATGGCCCGCAGTGTACAGCTTGCGACAATTGACTGCAATTCCGGTGGACGGATTGAGTATTGATTTGGGATGTTCGTGTTTTTTAAGTGAGTCATCATTGCAAACGTTAAAATTGACCATAAGTATCATAATATTTGACAAGTCAATTATTCTTATATTACATATTACATAACGTTTCTCTAAGTGCCATGGCGCATGCGATGTATTAGTTCCGATCACTTTTTATGGCCAACTTTGCTTTTAAAAATATAATTACAATAACAGTTCACGAATACAACTTGACTAGACTGAAAACGAGCAATCGGATCGCTTAATAGTAATGCAAGACTCTGGAGGCACATAAGGCGTTTCCCGGAAAGCGGTATTTTAAGGGCATTTAGGTCAAAGGACTGGCTCTCGGCTAAAGGCAATGACCGGAGGGCGAAGGACGGACTTTCATGGAGTTTTTCGTTATCAGCGTACGGCCTAGGGCTATTTTGTTCCGAAAACAACGCATTTGTTTAGACATGAAACAAATATATTTTGCATATTATGTAAATTATTGGCAGGATTATTGTTACGTGTTACCCGACGTTGGATAAACAAATTATCTGTTGGAAAACACAAGCCTGATGCTGGTTTTGAGAGGTTATTATTCGACTGGCTGGTTCATGCAGAACAACTAGTTATTGTAAACTAGCGACCCGCCCCGGCTTGGCACGGGTATAAAATATATAGCCTATGTCACTCACTGAAAAAATGATTTACTTAAATCGATTCAGTAGTTTTGATTTATATTCATTACTGCCCGTGGCCCGCATTGGTTTGTACCGGTCCCGCAATTTTTAAATCTGTAATATCTTCGGAAATATTCATTTAAATCATATACTGTAAAGGGCCATATAGATCTACATTAAATCAACAATGTATTTAAGGCATTTAATTGGATAAGGATTAATGCTGTATTTATTAAAATTGCTTCGAAAATTAGCCATTATTTGTCGTAAAAAGTAAATGACAAAAAATGTTATTATGGGATATCCATAAGAGATAGACATATACCATCGCGGAGTTTTCTGTAGGCCTTTTTAATGTGTACAATACTTGGTACATTATTTTGATAAATCTCGTATGGTTCAGCCTGCGTTTGCAATGTAAGCGGAAAAAAATGTAATTATTTACGACATCACATTAGAAACCCCAACAATAACAGTATTTCTCCACTATTTAATGAATGTTATTATACTTATAAACCTTCCTCTTGAATCACTCTATCTATTAAAGAAAACCGCATCAAAATCCGTTGCTTAGTTTTAAAGATTAAATGGAACAAAAGGACATGAGGGAAAAAAAGCGAGTTTGTTTTATAATATGTAGTGATGATAATAAAAAATTAAATGTTGCCGTGATTTTGTTGCTAATACCGCGATAAATTAATTGATCGCGGTAAACGTACATTTAGCCTTGATTAAAAAACAATCCTGTTTCTTTGTTCCTGGGAAGTATTATATAGTTAATAAGAAATCTCATATGAATCGGCTAAGCAGCTTAAGCGAGTAGTTGCATTTATACACTACACATATAAGTCATAAATTCCTAAGAACAAACAAAATAGCCCTCTTTAAAATATGCAAGGAGTTATAGAGATAAATTGTAAACTTGGAACTATGTATCGCGTCTTTATAAACTTTAGTTATCGCCTCTAAGTTTGCTAAAATGGTCCTTATGCGATTGACATAAAGGTGCTATCAGAGGAAAAATAATAGCGGATACACCTTAGTGGCCATATATTTGAAGTTAAGCACTTCCCGCGTTTGTTTCAATAAACTATCATAAGCTAGACGCATCCATATCCATATCCATACTAATATTATAAATGCGAAAGTGTGTCTGTCTCTCTGTTATCTCTTCACGCCTAAACCGCTGAACCGATTTTGCTGAAATTTGGTATGGGGATACTTTGAGTCCCGGGAAAGGACATAGGATACTTTTTATCCCGGAAAAATGTACGGTTCCCGCGCGATAAACGAATTTTGGCGCAACGAAGTCTAGTTACTCTATAAATTTTTAAAGGAAACATGTACTCCGTTTCGAGACATTTTGATCTTTATACATATAATCAAAAAATGTAAACTAAATAAGTTATTGGGTTTATTTCTTTACTAGATGACGCCCGCAACTCCGTTGCGCCAAATATTTTTCACCAAACGATTTTGCTGAAAAGTATGGAGATACTTTGAGTCCCGGGTAAAGACATAGGATACTTTTATCGTGGAAAATGTGCGGTTCCAGCGCGATAAACGAATTTCGGCGCAACGGACTCTATAGTCTATACTTTGCCGTATTCGTGTAAATATATAAGACTGTACAGGGTGTAACAAAAATAAGTGATAATACTTTAGAGTGTGTACGTAAAAAAGGCGAAAGATTTATACGTTGTGTTGATATTTAAATGCCTTCGTGGTCCAGTGGTTAAGAGCGTGGCTCTTGACTCGGAGGTCGTGGGTTCGATTCTCGCGTTGGAAACATGTTATTTCCAAGTTTGGTTAGGACAATGCAGGCTGATCACCTGATCGTCTGACAAGTAAGATGATCCATGCGTCGGATGGGCATGTAAAATGTCGGTCCTGTGCCTGATCTCTCGCCAGTCGTGTCGGTCGTCCGTCCCACTGGGTTATGAGAGTAAAAAGGAATAGAGAGTGCTCTTGTGTACTGGGCACACACTTGGGCACTATAAAATTACTCCTGCGTAACTGGCCTGGTTTCAATGAAACCGGCCACCGTCACCGAAACCGGTGTGGGAGTTTATTATGTTTATTGTGTACGTGTTTCTTGTAGAGAATTCACTGTGAAAGTAGCAGCGCTGAAAGACCAACATTTTTTTTCACTTTTGTATGGGGAAACTCGTGACGCTCGGGCCCTTGCGCATACAAAAGGGAAAAAAATCGTCTTTCAGCGCTGCTACTTTCACAGTGAACTCTCTACAAGGTACACGTACACACCCTAAAGTATTATCACTTATTTTTGTTACACCCTGCGTATACGTGTGTATAAGACTTTATAGTGTATATAAGTGTGTATAGGACTCTATAGTCTATATTATACGTGTGTATATACTCTTATGTGCTTACCGCTGCTAACACGGCTCAATAAATTGCTGCAAGGACCGACGAATGGTCCTCCGGAGACCGATAGCACATTATCTCGTGTGATAACGTTCCTACTATTACTTAACTCGAGCACACGACTATTTTATAAAGGCTTTTTGTGACAACGAGCTGAAGGATTACCTTGTGGGAAACGATAGCAGCTGCCTAAGGGCATCTAAGTGGCTAAGGAATCTAATGCTTCTTGCAGGTCTTGCAACGCCTCCCTAGTCCGGTGGTTTATAGAGTGTAGATTTTAAGTCGTGGGTTCGATTAACGCGTTGAAAAATGTTGTTTCTAAGGTAACTGATAACCTTATTTATGTATTTATTTACACTTTATTGCACACAAAAACATATTAGAAGAAAAACGACACGACAGGTACTGCTCATCTCTGAAAGAAATTTCTTCCAGCAGTCCTAAGTAGAGACATTTGGTCAGAAACACATGATTGACAATAAAGATGATCCATGCGTTTTTGGCAATTTGACATACAACCGTGCTTTTGCTTTTATGTTATCCCTGATAAATGTGAGGATAATTATGGGAGTTTGCTATTTAACAAATAAAAGTATTAGACAGATTATGACGACCTCTGTGGCTCAATGGTTAAGAGTGTGTGGCAGCTCAAGCCGGGGGTCGCGGCTTCGAATCCCGCTGACGGAACAAAAAGTTTTCAATGTTCCTGGGTCATGGATGTGTATTAAATATGTGTATGATATAATAAAAATCTTAAATATATGTATAGTATAAAAGTATTAAATATATTTCCGTTGTCTGGTACCCGTAACACAAGTCCTTCGGGTACTTACCACGGGGCCAGTCTGACGTGGTATGAATCGTCCATAGATATAAAAAAAAAAAAGATTTCGGACTTCAACAGTGAAATTAACGATCTTGGCTGCGGACCCTTGTTATATTTCCATTTAAACCTGAACGCCTAATAAGAACGGTATATTTATAGCCGAGTTATTTGTAGAAAACTAATTCATCCATAATCGGTTGATGAGACTTGTACTACGACTTGACAAATTGATGGTAAAGCCAGTTGCTGGATATAGTTAAGTGGTTTCTTCCAGTTTTTAGAGGCTACTTTCTATGCAAGTCGAGTATATCGCCATCTAGAATGATTTCCTTATAAGCAATAGATGAGTTATGAGATTTTTTTAAATAGGCTTAAACCAATCTTTAAAACGTAAGTCTACAGACTCCTTAAACTTCTCGTAGAGCCTCTTGTTTAGGGTTTAAGTATTAAAAATTGATATTAAAATATATGTTTGTATTGATAGTGAATTCGATTGTGTTGTTGATTAGCTAAGGAAACATAAAAGAAAGAATTTACAACTGACGTTTGATAGAGAACAGAGATGTTCTGAAAAAATTACCTACTCAATAGACGAACTAGGGTTGCCCATTACTCGTAAATTTATCCCCAAATGTTTCCGTATTTGCTTGGGAAAACGTTCCCAACTGGTAACCCTAGTATCCTGATTAACATACTCGACAAGATGAACTAGGGTTGCCAATTAAGTATAATTTTTTCCCTAAACATTGCCAAGTTTGTATGGGAAATATCTAGTATCTGGTAGCCCTGGTGTTTACTGATTAACATACCCGATAAAATGTGCTCGGGCTGCCAATTTTTCCCCACACATTGCCAAGTTTGTTTGGAAAATATCTTGCAGTTGACAACCCTGGCATTCACTGATTAACATACCCGGCTCGTTATTGGCATATGCATGCGGCCATGACAGTTGAGATTTCCCGCGCTATTGAGCAAATCACAGATAATAGAACGTCAAATGCTCGATAACGAATATATTTTGTCTATGGTTCCGTCTACGCGACGATAATCGTGTTATGAGATGTTCGGTTGCCATTTTTATGTATAAGTGACTTGTTTGTGCGTTTCGTATCTACATTTCTATAAATTTATCCTAATTCCCTACTAATATAATAACAGTGAAATTACTTTGTTTGTTAGGTTACGTGAAAAGTGTTTTTAGTTTCTTACCTCAAACCAAGTATGTAATCTAAGAGTACTTTAGACAATAGATAAACGATAGCCCCTTTTCTAATAAAAATATAATAAATAAGCTGTACAACGTTTGATTCTTGTCTGTCAAGTGATTTTTAAAATTTTTAGTTTAAAAACATTAATATTATACATTATGTCGTGTCCCACAAATACCAACTGCATAACTATAATCAAAATGTTAATCGCAGCAACTATATTTCAAAATGTAACTGTCGGAATTCTAAAACCGGCGAACGGCACGGCCATCTTGTTTCCGGCAATAAATTTCAAAAATCGATTCGAATTTCGAACCCCGCAGTAGACTCACATTAGATACCGGAAATGGATCTGACTCCCATTAGGGGATGATTATTTCAATCTACCTACATGATTGTTTTGGATTGGGGTAGTTTTAAAATTTTATATTTAATCAAGTGAGTTAGTGAGGCGTGGTATTTTTATAGGAATGTGAAGCTTCTATGACAAAAGGATAATAAAAATTAAATTAACTTCATACGATACGAACATGTTTAGCTACAGCAAATTATTTAGAACTTTAGTTTAGTGTTTAGTTTGATTTTATGTTACAAAATGTTTACTTGTGGAAAGTTTACGCAGCGCATAACTTTTTCATGTTCTGCTTTCCTAATATCTGTCCTATGACGTTTTCAATATGCGAGACAAAGACTACTGACCTTGTAAATCTATGAGCTGTTTAAATATTTTATAAGTAAGGGGATAACTATTTAATATGTAACTTATAAGACGTAAAGATGAGTTTGGTTTTGATCCAAGATTTGTAGCTACCTTTTCGAGTGTGTTCATCTTTCTTGTAATAATCTCTGATGCCAATAACAATAAGGCTTTGCAGAGTGTAAAGTTGCCTTTCCGATCCGCGGCCGACAAAAATTCAAATTAAATGCAACTTTTTAAACTAGGCTCTAGGTTTCATACCACCGACATTGGTCTGCCGACCCATGCCGCCGCTGCTTTGTTTTGTCGTAGAGCAAAATGAAACCTATGGAGCCGTGGTCCCCAACCTTTTTTTCATGCGGGCCACAAACATGTCTTGGTCTTGGTGTCGCGGCCCGAACAAAAATTTTTTGGGTTAAAAAATAACATTCTTCAAAATTAACGATTTAAATGTGGAAAACGTTAACGTCTTTCACGACGACTTAACATTTTTTTGCCGGTGGGCGTGAATTTCAAAATGGTTTAACATCACGCGGGCCACAGATAAAGTCACACTTTATTTGTGGCCCGCGTGATGTTAAACCATTTTGAAAATCACGCCCACCGGCAAAATAATGTAGTCATCGTGAAAATCGTGATTTTTTTTTCACTTGTGAATCGTTAATTTGAAGAACGTTATTTTTTAAACCTAAAAAATTTTGTTGCGGCCCGCGACACCAAGACCAAAACATTTTTGTGGCCCGCATGAAAAAAAGGTTGGGGACCACTGGTATTGACTAAAGTTGCATTTTATTTGAATTTTTGTCGATCGCGGTGGCTTGCGACAAAGATCTGAAAGTCACCTTAAGGGTTTATAAGGAGAAGATATTACAGAGGGGGAGGGGGGGCTACTTTATCTTCACAATCCCCGCGACTTGTCTCCGTTCAAGTTTAAATTCAATTTTCCGCCGTTAGAAAACTGCAACGAAACACGGTTAGGTGACGAAGTTTACTGTAGGTGTATTAGGGTAAGTTCACATTGCGAGCGAGGCTTCGGAAATTGAAATGCGTATTTAAATAAGCCATTCAAAATTAAAAAAATTCTGAGATATTAAACTAATGTTCGTCTAATTACTAGCCCTTTGTAACGTTATAATATTAACCAATGAAAAACGCTGTTGAATAGATAAACTCCTGCCAAAAAACCTGGCAATAATCACTTAAATATGTCAGCAATCACTAGTTTTTGTAACACATCGTCAAAAAACTGTCATGCAGTTTGGTTCCTAGAATTAGTATTTTTTTTTGATTCCATAAAGACTTTTTATTATTAAAAAAAACACAAAATTACACATTACTTTTTAAAATATGTAAGGGTTGTTAGACACATTGTTCTTCGACGCGTGGAGGCCCTTAAGGCAAGTAATTGACGGGAAAGGGGGAGCGGCATCATTTCCTCAACTCATGCCTCGTGCCATTGATTGTTAATAAAACATGGCGGTTTTTTATGTTCGTGTCATTGCGATAAAGATTTGGGAATGATTAAGGGTAAATTTTGTTAATTGTTATACTTAATAGATAAGTTAAATGTAGTCGATAAAGATAAAATATATATCTATATATTAATACGCGAGCGAAAAACTTTGTATCCCTTTTAACGAAAGATTTTGCACAGTTACAGCTTATATGGTGAAGAAGTGCATCGAGCTAATATTATTTTGAAATTATACTTTTATCATACATTTTTTTAACAAATAAAACATTACACACACTACAACACACACACTAGGAAAGATGACAGATTTTTGAGTGACAAGCCTATACATACGAATATTTAATCTTTTTTATTTATGGTTGAAGTCTGTTGACCAATGATATTGCTGTTGACAACAAGTTGACAAATTGAAAATGGATTATAGTTTTTTTTTATCGAATTTTAGATACTATTAGACAATGCTTACACGGCCAGTCTGAGATCAGCTGAGTCCCAGAGACAAGAGTTGAAAAAAATACATGATAAAGTAAATATTTTTTTTACAAAATATAGGTAGTAGTCCTAATGTCGTTGAAACTAATGTCGAATTTCGACCATTGGGCGATCTCTAGTATTGTTAAAAACTTCAGCAATGTCCTTTTCAGGGACTTAAAATATCTCGATATCAAGAAGACAGATTTGCATAAATACAAATAGTATGTATGGATGGAACTAGATTTCGTTGTTGACCAGTTTTTCTCGAAAGCTGAAAGTGAAAACAAATAATAAGATTCTCTTTGAGAACTTACAGAGCGACAGTACTTGTTTAAATTGAGACTGTTCCCGGCACAATATAAATAATATACAGTAAACCATGTTCATATTTGTTTTGATATTGAATTTGGCTTCATGCTAGACCTAAATCATCATTTTAAAAGACTAAAAGCAAAACAATTACCCCCACGCAAGTTAATAATATAGATGCTGTGTTTTATTTGGTTTTAAGGATACAGCTAGGTTACTTAATTACATTTATACTGTGGTTTCCCGTAACAGTCGAGTACATCCGATACAATAATATTCAACTTTTCTAATCGTCCTCCAACTTTCCAAAGGTCAACATCAACTGGTAATTTAACTTGATGGGAAATTGGATTTGACGGGGGTCGAGGGGGTGAAAAGGGGGGTTAAAAAGAGGGGGTTGAAAAGGGGGGGGGGGGTGTAACAAATTGAAATATCAGATCGGAATCGAGGGTAATAGTTTTTTCGATGACTTTTCAAAGTTGAAGTTGGCGTTGAGTGTATTTTGTTGAGGTTGCCGCTCGACTAGAAATGACGATTTATTTACAGCGCCGTTAAATCGTATTATCGCACATATACTTCCGATATAATTATATCAACCATTGCCACTTTCAATCATCTATTTGAATAATTTTGAAGCTTCAACGCAAGCAAACTTTTGGGATTTGTCGAGCAGAACTTTCTTACCTAATTCTAAATATAACTGTACATTTTGGTTATAATATGTGTATCTTAAATTAAATATAAAATTGTATTTGTATGCTTGTCCATGTCCTGTCCTGGGTTACCTCTTCACGCCAATACACTAATCATTAAGTTTAAAAAATGTACGGTTTCTGTACGATAAACGAATTTCAGCGCACTAAATTTCGCTCAACATCTAGTGCTGTATTTTATTAATAAACAATAACGACCATGGACCATGGAAGGCCACGCTCTTTTGAAGGCCAACTATTAAAAAGTCATAGTTATTGTCATGGTAAGTCATCGTCATCATCATCAAACTTAAGGCCAAAAACGTGGCGGCGAGTCGATCGCGCCGCAAATCCCGAACGAAGCGCGCATCACGTCGCCGAAAGAGACTTTACGTGATAAAGTGTAGTGTGATTGTGTGTGTGAATGCGTAAATAATATATATTAGGACTAGCTGTGCCCCGCGGTGTTACCCGCGGTTTAAGTGATATAAAATAATAAAAGACTATGAAAAGTACCAATAATAGTGTCAAAACGGGACGATACATGGTTTTATAATGGTTTATGGTAGTGATGATGATGATGATGAATGTAATTTGCATAGTAGTATATGCTTTCCGTTCTTAAAACAACGTCGAAACTCCCAAACTTGTATCCGTAAAGAGTCAGGAGTTCTCTCAGCACCTTCCGAACCATGGTATACCTTGGTGCAAAATCTTACTTGTTGGTAGCATATGCTTAGAATACTGCTCACGAAACCGAAGTCACCACATGTTTCCATATAAATTTTGAGGAGTTCCCTCGATTTCTTATGGATCCCTTCATCAGGTCACGACTTTTATGAATATGGTACCAAATTGGGATGATAACCTATACACCAAACGAAAAATTTTGAAATGCTTAGTAAAAAATTTAAAGAAAAAAAATTGTGGCTGTGCGATCTCACTGTTTGTAGACTTTGGTTGTCGAGGTTGCAATTGTAATTTCCGCACACTGCAAAACTTATGTTTTTAGTTACATAACCTTTATTTAAATTTAAGAAAATCTACTTGTGCCTATAATTTAAGTTAAAATATTAGTAATGTTCCTAGGAAGGCCGGTGTTTCCTCATAAGGCCCAACCAAAGATTTGATGGTTGGCCTTGCTAGGGTACATGGACTTTACAAGGAACATCTTAAAATCATTAAAATATAAACAGTTATTTTTTAGTTATAAATGCGCACCGTAATAATTAAAAAAATGATTTTTTATATAACATCTTTACTTATTATGATTATCAAATTTATACTCTCATATTGAACATTTTGGCTTAGGACGGAACGCCATTTTAGATTTAAAAAAATATTTGATTGCATTATAAAACGCGTTGGCAATTAGTTATAAGGTGTCAATGTGATACTCATTACTATTTTTAAAGAATTTCAATTAATATATTCTTAGTTATAAGACGTTGTTCAAGCAATGTTCGTTAATGTTTTTTTAGATAATATAAATATATTGAGCATTTCACGTGTTGCTTAATTGAAAGAGATTAAAATATCGTTTTAGTAAAAGCAGATAAATAAATACTTGTAACTCTATTTTCAAGTTAAACGACTGATGTATAATATTGGCCTTGTTTGGAGCTGTGTTCCTTGCAAGGCCATTTGGAAGAGCTTAACAATACTTAAGTTTATTAAATGGCTATTCAAGCTAGGTTAAAAAGTGATTTATAATATGATACCTGATAAAACAGAGCATTACTTGATAATTTATTTAATTAGTTAACGAATAAAAAGTATTTTCCCGTTAGAGTGGCCTTACATGGTCCAGGGTCCTAACTTATTTGTCATGGAATTGGTGACCCAACACTACCACAGTTCAACCATCAACAACATTTTATCGCAGACAGAATGTTAACCCCCCAATTACGACGCACTCAACTCTCGAAAAGTGCACTCGGCGAATTAGGGCAGATCGCGGCGGAGGGTTAATTGTCGCCGTGCCAGTGCCAGAGCCGTGCCAGATCTACGCCAGTTGCTGGCAAAGAGCTGGTCACCGATACCTGCTTGAGGCTGGAAGTTTGAAGTACAATGGTGAGTGTTGAAAAGAGGCTTTCAACTACATAATATTTGTGTATAATATGTTCATGCTACTATATTTGATCCTTTCAATAAGGGCCTAAGTCAATGTCTCCATACCAAATTAGAGGTATATTATCTACGAATAATAAAAACTAAGGAAAAGTAACTCCGTCAAAAAACATGCTCCACAATACTTGTCAAAAAAGTGTGCCTTAGGTACACATTTCGATACATTTGCAATATTTAGGTGGCCTTGAGCGGTACTAGGCTGACGTTACATGACAGATCGAAAGGAACCAAATTTAAAACGGTAATAGTATGGGAGTTACGATTCCTTAGTTTTTATTATTCGTAGTATATTATATAGACAGACATACTTTTAGTGGGGGTTATATAGACAGACTCACTTGTAGGTGGGGCCTTGATGATATTGACGATGACGATGACGATGACCACTTCTTCGTGTTACATATTAAATGTATATTAAAAGTACTTTTTGTGGTACAACTAATTTTTTTTTTTTAAGTTTTAGGTAAGTTATCTGAAATTTAAAGCCTCTTAATACGGAAGCTGGGTTTTTTGCAGCGCAAATACCGTTAAGTTATTATTAATGTTCACAAAAACATATTTCATTACATTTTATATGTTCTGTTTGGTCAATTTACGCCACAAAGAAGTAAAATATATAAAATAATAATATTTCTCTTAAAAGTTGATGATGATGATGACACTTAAGTAGTCGTAAACGTGAACGTAGATTCGGATTTCCATCTCCTAGCGGCCTACGTCTTTACGACCGTAGCGTCTACGCACCGTAGCGTCGCTACGCCGTAGCTCTACGCCGTAGCACTTATTTCAACTTTATTTGGCTTTATAATTTATTGGCTCGGAGCGTTGCACTATGGAAAATGGTAGAACTAGAGCATATCATAAATGGATTTTAAAAATATCACAATTTGAATGAAATATTTATTGCATTCGATACTCTAATAACCAAATAATCTTAATCAGACATTTTTTTGTTCTAAAACTGCATAAATATTTTTTTTTCATAGGTTGAAGTAAGTTGAAGTAGCGGATGGCTCATTCAAATGTTTGCATACACGTAATTCAAATGAATATTGTGAAAAAAGTATTTAGCACATGCATGCGGTTTTATACATTTTTAAAAAGGATATTTTATGTTCTTAATAATGAGCTATTAACTTTTTTTAATATGCTTTTTATTTTTGAGTAAGTACTTAAAAATTGACATACCCTATTTTTCACTTTTCTTTTTTTTTCGTCGAAGGTTTTCACATTTACCGACGGCTCGCGACGCGCAACTTTATGTGTTATTTAATAGCCTAACTATTTATAAATGAAAAATTAAAAAAATCAGCTGCGGAAGTTTGCGGTCCTGGAAGTTATGGGAAAAAATGTGATAGCGGTCGGAGTAGATAATTCGGTATCTTTTGCGGTTACTGCTGACATAGTTTACAAAAACTATATTAACCACAATATTTTGATAGCAATAGCTTATCATCTATTTTGCACTCGTCGTGCATGAGTAAATATGCATAACATTCATATTAGTACGTATTTCATATCTAAAAAACTAGTATATAAGGGGAAGCAAATATCTTCAAATTGCACACTTCAGCGTGTATTTCATATTGAGTGACACTTATTTAAATTGGTTATTTCCATTAAAATGTCAACTTTCAACTGTACTAAGGGCGATTTCATCATTCCCTATATCGAGCGTGGCAGAACCTTGGAATCGTTGTCCATAGTTCTACAGCAAACATTAAATGTTTCTGAAAACATCTTGTGTTTTGTAATTGGTGACATTCAAAGAAATATTCTGCCTTCTTTCAATAAGCGCTGGGCTCAAGCATCACGGAAAAAGGACGAATTTATTCGAAATAATACAAGCTGGCTGGAGTCAGGATATTCAGTACAGTTTCCGGAGTCTGAAGCACATTCACTGCCATCAACTTCTGGTAAACGAGGAAGACCGTGCATTGCTTATGGAGACTCCTCAGAATCAACAAAGAAAAGGAAAAACACTCTTTTACTAGAAGAATATGGGTTTGAGCACATTTGTAACGCATTTTTGCAAGGACTGCGGGCCTTAGGTGAGTATGCAGAGGCTCATCTTGTTGAAGAGCTAAGAAACTCTGAGAGCGAAAAGAAAAAAGTTTTCTCGACTATGTGGAAAGAGTCAAACCAAATGAAGATTTTATCTGATACAGAAGCATTGAGTGCTTTTATTGATTTGGATCTAACTAAAGCACAATATATGTACCTAAGAAATTTAACCAACGAAAGAAAGTGTACAATGTTTCCCCCATATTACAAAATACAAGAAATAAAACAAACTTGCTATCCACCATCTTCTACAATCGAAATCACAAATACTTATGCTAAAGTGATTAATATACAAGACTTACTGGACCACACAGTTGCCAGAATTTTAAAAATTAATCCAGTTTTCCTAGAACAACACAGAAATTTAATCCTTTACTGTAAATGGGGATGTGATGGTTCATCTGGCCAAAGTCAATACAAGCAGAAACTGCCAGAAGAATCGGAAACTATTTCAGATGCCAATCTGTTCGTCACTTCATTAGTTCCCATTAGATTAATTGATGACCTCTCACAAGCCATTATTTGGCAAAATCCAGTACCTTCATCTGTTCGTTATTGTAGACCCATTTCTATTGAATTTTGTAAAGAAACTCCTGAAAAAACTAAGGCAGTTGTAGACGAAATTACCAGACAAATTGAATCTTTACGCCCGTCATTAATAAACAAAGATGGTGTTGCAGTAAATGTGAAGCACGAACTTTTTCTAACAATGATTGATGGTAAGGTGGCTCAGGTCCTAACAGAAACTCCATCGGGTTCTACGTGCACGATATGTGGGGCTACTCCTCGACTTATGAATGACCTATTAAAAGTGACTGCTAGACCTGAAAATGAAAGTGCTTACCAATATGGATTATCCACATTGCATGCCTGGATTCGCTGCATGGAAATGGTATTACACATTTGCTACAATCTTGACTTTAAGACTTGGTCTGCTACAACAGAAGAAAAAAAGAAATTGAAGAAAGAAAAGAAGGAATTTGTTCAAAAACGTTTCAGGGAAGAGCTAGGATTAATTATCGACAAACCTCGTCAATTAAGTGGAAACTCAAGTGATGGAAATACAGCACGAAGGTTCTTTTACAATTACACTTGCTCGGCGAACATAACAGGTGTTGATGAAACATTGATTAAACGCTTGTATATTATTTTACAAGCTCTCTCTTCTGGAATGATGATCGATCCCGAAAAATTTGGAGTTTATGCCTTAGAAACTGCGCGAATTTATGTTAGTAACTATGATTGGTACTACATGCCATCCTCCGTGCACAAATTACTTATACACGGAGAAAGCGTGATCAAACATTTTTCTGTTCTTCCTATTGGGCAACTGTCGGAAGATGCACAAGAGTCGCGCAATAAAGACTACAGAAATATGCGCCTGCACCATGCCAGAAAATGTTCCCGTATAGCTACAAATGAAGACGTATTTAAAACGCTTCTATATACTTCAGATCCATACGTTTCAAGTTTAAGAAAACCTTATGTGAGAAATGTGAAGGATCTTGATGAAGAGGCACTAAGTCTTTTGAAGGTGGTACCTGAAGGTGATCCTACATTTACACCGGAAGTAATTTTAGTTAGAAATAGCGAGGATAATAACAATTAGATATAACATTATAAGTAACTAAAACCTAGAATAAAACCAATAATATTATAAGATTTGTCTAATCTAAGATAAATTAGTTTGGTGTGAGGCATAGATAGGTACTATACGATTTTATAATTTTATGTATTTTATTATGCTTGTGTGATAAGTATAATTTTACTCATATTACTACTTATTTATAAAAAATAAACTACTCGTATTACTTTTTTATCTTTTCTTTTTTTTTAACCTAAAATAAATATGTATACAATGAAAAAAAATACAAAAATTGATTATTTTTAAAATCTTTGTATATCACTGTATACATGTGCCAAATCTCAATTCAATACGATGAAAAACCTTGAAGTTACAGATTTTTGATCCGATAAGGACCCAAATTTTCCACTGTGCGTTGTCTTGAGTGGTATTTATTTTTATGCGTTGGCTTTTGAGTGGTTTTGCGTTGTCATAATCTCGACGAAATGAGATATTTGGTGCTTTTGTGTGTTTTAATTTTTAATTTAAAAAAATTTGTGTGTATTAAAATTTTAATTAAAGTTGTAAAAGAATGTCCTATTTATATACTTTTGCGTTTTGTTTGGGTAACATTTAAAGCATCATTATTCATTACTGTTAGTCGAACTTTTGAAATTAGTCGGAAGGGAGAAAATGGTTGATCTTTCTACTTAAGCTACGTTCTACTCGAGCTACTGATTATATTTCAATAGTTTAATACAGGAGTAAAATAAGCTTCGTATTTTGAGCTTACTAGTATAATTTACATTCCTTACTAGTATAATTTAACCCTAAGCCGATATGCAAGTGGTCAAACGTACCAAAGCTCACGTACACCAATCTGTATGTTAAACTTCCCTTGTAGCTCTAACCCCAGGGGCACGGGGTAGTTAGTGTCATGACTTATGGCCTTAGTTGAAAACTATGACGCCATCTTGATTTTGTGACAAATGAAGAATGACGTGTGAAACTTGCGACATTAAGGTACAATTTCGTGCATCGCGACAGTCGTAAGCCGCGCGCGGCCTATGACTGTTGTCGGCCGCTCGCGACAATAGTCATTGTATGAAAATATATGGCACCGCTTCCGAGGCCCGCGACAGACGCGCGCGGCCGACGACTGTCGTGAGCCGCGCGCGGCCGTGTCATATAACTTTGACACGGTCGCGCGGGGCCCGCGACAGACGCGCGCGGCCGACGACACTCGTAGGCTACGCGCGGCCGTCAAGACACGTATTGAACTTCAAGACTCGGCCGCGCGTGGCTTACGACAGTCGTCGGCTGCGCGCGTCTGTCGCGGGCCTCGGAAGCGGTGCCATATTACATTTTCATACAATGACTATTGTCGCGAGCGGCCGACGACAGTCGTAGGCCGCGCGCGGCTTACGATGGTCGCGATGCACGGAATTGTACCTTTAACGTTTACTTGCTGCTCTGACATACGTTGTGTTGTGATACCTTCAATTAGTTTTCCTCGCAGTCGTTTTAAAATTGTGTTTGAATTTGGCCAAAATTGATATGATTTTTTAAGACTAAAGTGAGTTTAATCTATTAAACTGTGCTCAAGTTTTAGTTAGACATTGAAATTGCCCTTTAAACACTGGTAACCCAAGAAATTTTTATGTCGTTACCGCTGACTATCTGCCGCCGCTGTTTATCAAGTAATACATTTGCTAGTTTTCTCTCTAGTTTAATGAAAAGAAAGCTATCCATTTTCATATAATAAAAGATCCTGATGACGTTGTTTTACCGTAATAATGACGCTAATGATTCGTTCGCACAATGATGATATAATCATCGCCTGTATTCCGGTCACGTAGACCGGCGCGACTGTTTGCGTCCGCAGTCGGCTATTTGTGCGCGGATCACGGGCGGCGCAGGGTGCGCCAGTGTGCTTATACATTTATGCAGAGTGGATAATGTGTTCATTGAAATACATATCGGTTACCAGTTATTGTTTTCTGCGTAATGTGCTAGCCCCAAAAAAAAAAAAAATTTAAAGGGTGTAGCAAAATAATGTGATAATACTTAAAGGTGTGTTATTGTGTATGTCTCTGTTATATAGAGTTTAACTAGTGTTTGAAGGGTTACATCCATATTAGTAATAACACCCCTCTTTTTGCAGGGACTAAAAAGTCTTGGCTTCCAAGCGACTTTTTATAGTTTCGGTCTGTCCGTCCGTCTGTCCGTCTGTCTGACTGTCTGTCTGACTGTCTGTCTGTCTGTCCGTCTGTCTGTCCGTCTATCTGTCCGTCTGTCTGTCCGTCTATCTGTCCATGTTTGACTAGTGTTTGAAGGGTTACATCCATATTAGTAATAACACCCCTCTTTTTGCAGGGACTAAAAAGTCTTGGCTTCCAAGCGACTTTTTATAGTTTCGGTCTGTCCGTCCGTCTGTCCGTCTGTCTGACTGTCTGTCTGACTGTCTGTCTGTCCGTCTGTCTGTCCGCGGTTTTGCTCAGAGACTATAGGACCTACAAAGCTGTAATTTGGCATGGATGCACATATTAATGATGCCGGCAAAATGGTACGTAAAATCTTGTTTTTTTTTTATGGTACCTCCCCTACACATCCAGCGGGGAATGGTCTTTGAATACTCAATATTTTTAAAAAACCTATCGAACGACAAAAAAAAATCATATTTTTTTGTCGTTGGATAGGTTTTTTAAAAATATTACAAGTGTTCTAAGACCATTTTCCGATTTAGGGATCTATTTATGAAATATGAAGTTTTAATGTGAAAAAAATCGTTAGATTCCAGTGCCCTTCTACCAGCTAAACGGTTGCTTCTGGAAATGTGAAAAAATACACGGGAGTAGTAAATATGCTGAATTTAAAAGGAAAACTGTCACGGCTAAGAAGACTTCAAAAGTTATTGAGTAATAGTCGATCAACTAAAAAAAATGTATTCGGCGAAGTATAAAGGAACTTTTCGTTCAAATTCCTTTAAACGGAACTGAGATGATGTTGTTAGAGCCAGTCCACACGGCACGTTGCGTCAGCGTTACGTCGACGCGACGCAGCGCTACGGTTGCGTTGTTTTACATACAAATAACCAAGGTGTTCACACGGCGCGCTGCGTCGTGACAGCAGCGCACAATGCATACATGACGGACAGCAGCCCCCGAGACGAGCGGGATGGGGTGTTGACGTTAAGACTGCTTCGTAATAAAGCTGCGATGACGCAGCGCCCATGTGGCCGGCTATGCGTCAAACGGCAGCGCTGCGTCGACGCAACGCTGACGAAACGCCCGTGTGGACAGGCTCTTAGTAGGGTAAAACACGTTATAAATGTACATTCATTGACCATACAAAAATTATCAAGAACTAGCGGTACTACATGCACGCACTTGTCCGGTTTTATTTCTTATTAGATAAGGCAAAAGCAAAACTTAACGTTATAGTTACTCCATGTGTTGTCCTCGTTTGTCAAACAACTTTTCTAACGTACGTACCTATTACTATAGGTCTACCAGAATCTGATGGCAATTTTTGACAGCAGATTTTTATAAAATATCCTTGATCATTGGATAAATTTGTATATTTGCATGTTTAACACACAGAATCAGCCGCTATAAGAAATAAAAAGGATCAAAATGTTTTATTCCAATTACCCCGGTATTGCTAGAGTCAATTTATTTTCTCACTTTTTACCATCAGATTCTGTATACAGTTTAGATCTTTTTAACAGTAAAAGGGTTGATGTTTAAGCTGTATACGGCTTATTTTAATTTATATAACTCCATGATCCGGTTTTTTCGCCGTCGGTCGATTAACTCTCAACAATTATACGCGAATAACTCCCTCGGAAAGTTTTCCATTGTGCGATTGTACTTTTAGACTTTCGATGCCCCAACAAAGGGCCAAACTTTACCGAATAATCATTGTGTTCTATTCAGTACGACTGTTGTTTAGTTAATCATTATTATGGACTTTTGAATTTATTAAATTCCAAGATATTCAACGATGTTTGGGTTGTTTTGGCACGAACACTTTAAATGATCTAAGCATGGGCGTACCCAGGTAGGGGCAGGAGAAGGCAGCTGCCCCCCCTAGAAGATAAAATAAACGTCAATTTTCCTGGCAAGTTTGAATTAAAAACGTGTTACCTACTCTGCGCAAAATGAAGAAACAGGTAGGTATGCTGCCCCCTCCCCCCCCTAGCTAAAATCCTGGGTACGCCCATGGATCGAAGTTTTTCTCATATCGAAACAAGCTCGATTTTATATTCATTATAAGTACAATATTTATTATATAACCTATTCGTTAGCTATAGAGATACTCAATATACGATTGCCAAAATATAAAATTTAGATACTTACAGGTAATTAAAAAAAAATTGTACAATAAGCACGCGCGTACAGCTTGTCTTTGTATGTAATATTGCATTAAGAAAGTTTGATTTCAGGAAAATGCTAAGTCACTATAAAATGTATAAAAAAAAGTATGATTTCTTCTTTGATTTTAACAATCAACCGACATTTTAGTGATATTCTACCAGCTGTATACTTGTGCTGTGCAATTTTTGTTTAACTACATATTAGACACATAGTATAAATATAATGTTGTAAACGAGTATTGTATGCGGCTGTATACTCGTGTATAACTCACAAGACTATACCATTCTCATTGGCAGGCTCGGCACGCGTGCAGGGCGCGTCAAACACACGTTTAAACGTTTAAGTGCCTCGAGACAGCCCTATTGTGCGAAGCATCTAAATATATTTAATTAACCTGTCATATGTCACTTTTTACAGCCCTGTGCACTATAATTAATCATATTTCATAAAGACCCTCCATGTCTTCTTAAAAGTTTTCAAAAATTTACAAGTTTGCCTTGTCCTGTGTACCAAAGTAAGTTGCTGCCTATTTATGAAGTCCCTTATAAATCCTTGGTTAAATCTCCTTGTATTTCCCTTGATTCTGGCATCCCAAAAAGCTCCCATGCTGCAAACAGTCAATTTAAGGATATGGTCAATTCATTGTACAAAAACTGGTATCACATTTACACTGACGCTTCTAAACTGGATTGTCAAGGTTGTGTAGGCTCAGCGGTATGGATACCAAAAGTAAATGTAGTATTAAATTTTAAATTACCTGCTATGTCCTCAGTATTCTCCGGGGAAGCTATTGCAATCCTTGAGGCTCTATCTTTTATAGAGTCACATCGCCTTAACAACTCTGTTATTTTTTCGGACTCACAAAGCTGCCTCCAGGCTATTTTGGCTAACCCTTTTCGATCAAAATTCAAATATCCGTTTATAACTAAAATTAGACACATTTTATTTAAATGCCTTTCGCAAAATATCCGGGTTGAGTTAGTTTGGATTCCCAGCCATTGTGGTATAATAGGCAACGAGAGTGCTGACTTTTATGCAAAACAAGCCATTTACACAGGTGGTCCTGGATATTCCAAACTTTTCAGCAATGACCTTATTCCATTGGCAAAGGAACATTTAATGGCTGATTGGAATGCGGATTGGACTGCGTCAGGAAGAGTTAAGGGTAAATTTTTCTTTTCTCTGCAGAGCCAAGCACTTGCAAAGCCCTGGTTTTTTAAATACAGGAAAGCTAAAAAGTCCGTAACCTCTACAGTATGTCGATTGCGTTTAGGCCACTCCTGTACTCCTGTTTTCCTCAACAAAATTAGGGTAAGAGATTCGTCTTTATGTGAGTGTGGACTTGACGAAGGTTCTCCTGAACATATTTTCTTCAGCTGTCCAAATCGTCTGTCTTCGCTGTACGATTCTCTACCCCCTAATATCCCTCGTCCTACTGATTTCCGCTCCATTTTATCCTTAGTTCATACTCCTTTTGTAGATATTTTGTGTAACTTTATTAACAATAATAACATTAGATTGTAGAATTGTGTGTTTAAATACTAACAAACTAACTTGTTGTATGTTTTGTATTGTTTCAGATTTATAATATGGAGATTGATTGATACAAAGTTACGAGTTTAAACTTGAACCCGCTCCATTGGTTTTTTTTTTTCTCACACTTATACTTTCACAAAGGCCAACTCTAAAGCAAAGTTATTACCTCTGGCAACAAAGCTTTTTTTTACCTCATCAAATTACTGACACTGGCTATTCCTTAAGGGAGGCCATTTTTAAAGAAGAAGAAGAAGAAGAATCATATTATTTAGTTTAGATGATAATGAACCTTCATACGCAAAAAAGGTATTTTTGATTTAGCTAGTTCTGTGCAACGTTCTACAGGAAATGTTAAACCTCTCGACTAATAGCACCATTTCTAATCTACAGTAAATAATAGATAGCGAAATTAAACTAAAAATAACAAAATTCACTTACTTTAAGTTGGGATTTAATGCTAGATACAAAAGAAGCCAAAAGTTACGTTATCTTCTCTGATTAGCTAGTGACTTATTTCAAACTCGTAATTGTGACTATTACATTACTAACATAGTCACACAACTTTACTACCTCTACTATGTCTATTCTACTAGTTTTAAGGTAACATTGTTGATTATTTTCGGTTTAGGTCTCTACAGTTTGGTCGTTTGGAATTTATGTGCTCGTAAACGGTTACGTACCCCTGGCTACAATGTACATTTATTCAAATGTTATCTGGGATTTATGTATTTGCATAGTATTTTTAGGTTTAAATAAAGATTTTTAAAAAGTAACTTACTTATTACACTTGAATTTTGGAGATGATAGTTTGTCTGTATGTTAATTCTTCACCCAAAAAGCACTGAATAGATTTTGTTACAAATTGATTTTGAAAAAAGAGCATGTCTACAAATTATATAGTATATTATAGTTATGACAACTCCCATAAAATTGGATGAAGATAGTACAATCAGACTTCACAGTCGTTTCCTCTAATTTAGTACCATTCAGAACGGTGAATGTTTCTAACGAACTCGGACAATCTGTCAACGAATAGTTCGCGAATATTCGTGTTTAAGGGACCTATCAGACAGAGAGCGGTCACGCGGTCAAGCGTTCAAGCGGTCAGTTTTGCGTTAGTTGTGTTGTATTATATTACATAAATATACTCACACAGGGAGCGTTCTGACCGCGTCAGAATTGGTCCAGTGTGACTGACCGCTCGAACGTATAATGCGAATGCAGAACGGTTGAACGCGTAGCCGCTCTCTGTCTGATAGGTCCTGATAGGCCCTAAGTTGTAGCGTAATTGGCGACTTGCGACTAAAAGTTTACAACTCAATCTTGAATTTGATCAATTTGGCTTGATGAGATTTGACAGTAGTTTGGTCGAGTAGTTATTTAGTCAGTAGTAAGTAGTCAATAAGAAAAGTTAATAAAACTATTTTTATTTTGCTAATCCGAAATCAAATCGATTTGTGCGCAAACCGATTTGATTTCGGACAACATGCTAAATCTAATTGTCGATAAAAAAATCAGATGAGAACAAAAAAATAACTTAAATATTGTAATACCAACATTTTTTAAACACAATTTTGCCCCGAGAAAATATTAAATTCGTGATTTTTACCTCATTCTAAATTTAAAATGAGAAAGAATTTAGGTAAAGATATTTAAGAAAATAATTTTTGTACAAAATATATTTCCCGATGAATAATAAATGGATCTATTGTGAAGTAATTTAGATCGAGTCTGTCGTGATTTTTGTATTTCCATAAATTTCGCGCCATTTTCTGTCTTGATTATGTAATATTATGATTTAAATTTTTATTTCAATCGTAGTTATTGCTTCTTTTTCTATAATAATAATTAGAGTTTTCGCGTCTTTCATTATTTAAATTTTTAACCCACGACAAAAAAGAGGGGTGTTATAAGTTTAACGTGTCTGTCTGTCTGTTTGTCTGTCTGTGTGTGTGTCTGTCCGTGGCATCGTAGCATCCAAACGGGTGGACCGATTTTAATCTAGTTTTTTTGTTTGTTTGAAAGCTGATGTAATTGTAATTCGCGTCTGTTGCGGTCCTCTATGTTGTCCCATGATCGACCAATGTCTAATGATTGACCATGATCGATTGTGCATACCTAGCCTTAAGCCTCATAATCATGATTGTCTATGACGCCCCAACAACAAAAAAAAACCTTTAAAATGAAAAGAAAATTTGCAAGACCATTTAACCTCACATTCACTTACAGTTGATTTGAAAACGCCATTTTAATTTTCCATTCACACTTTCATATTCCTTTACAAGTTCTCTCAAGGCTAGACATACTTCATACATTCATAGCCTCAAGTAGTTTTATTAAAAATAGTTTTGAATGCACACGTTGTTCAGTTGTAAATAGCGGGGGTTTCCGTGTAATGGGCCCACTAAAGAGCTGTGGGGGGAGCTCGGGACCTACTATAGGGAGTGCTAAGACCCCCCAAAGGGAGGGTCTTTAAACTGCAACACTTGTTTGGAATATTAAACCATACATTAGGCGAAATATCTTCTTAGACGCTTATTGTTAGTTGCGCTATTCTGTTACACTTTAAGTATAGGTCTACCAGAATCTGATGGCAAAAAGTGAGAAAATAAATTGACTCTAGCAATACGGGGGTAATTGGAATAAAACATTTTGATCCTTTTTTTTTTCTTATAGCGGCTGATTCTGTGTGTTAAACATGCAAATATAAAAAATTATCCAATGATCAAGGATATTTTATGAAAATCTGCTGTCAAAAATTGTCATCAGATTCTGGTAGACCTATAGTTTTATATTATTAAATTATTACTTGTTCATTAGTGACTTGGGCTTTCAAACTCCTACTTCTAAATTCAAAAAATCCTTTAGAGACAAGCTGACATATGTGTTGGTCTGTCTGTCTGTCGGATTCGGTCTGTTTCTACGTCAGCCTTTTACCATGTTTAGGTTTACGCATTATAAATTTGAAATGTATATCGGTTACAAATTACAATACACTTTTCTATTTTCGGGCTAAAATACCTGAATTCATGTTTTAATAAAGAAATGCCGCAGAATGTTTCTTTGATAGTGTTTATAAAAGGAAGAATATACCATTGTTTGTATTATATATTAGACTACATAATATGACATGAGCCGTAGACTTTGTCGTTATGAAAACTATCCTATGTCCTCTCTTAAAACGTATAGTATCTAAATACAATATTTCATTAAAATCCGTTCATTGATCTTAGTGTGAAACATACTAGCAAACAATAGAAAATAGGATTACATACAACTCAAACGAACAATATCATAGTAAATCAAAGTACATTGAGAAGGTATTCGAGTCTCATTGGAGACGGCTGAGCTGAGCCAATATCCGACAGGAAGCACCGGTACCACACAACTATAGAGCCATAAGGCCGTTTCAGAACTATAGTAAAGACTTTAATGTGAAATTACACAACATTTTGTGAGGGATGTAGGATTCTATATTAAATGCACATTTAAAGTTGAGCAATATATTACATAATAAACATTTTTATTTAAATATGAAATTAGATTAGTATACTCTTAAGTCCTTATTCAAACTGAAAAATGCACAAATATACTAATCCGCTAAAATCCGCGGGCGTGGGGCCGTTTTTTTACATACAAAACATATAACTTCCACGCCAGTTTCGGAAATTGGACGTGGCTAATTTCATTGTCACAAAAACGTATATTTTCATAATGTGAACTAGAACAAGTTAACTAATGTCTAATACTAACGAAGGTATCTCGTCTAAGGGCCCAGGTAAACTAGCAGACTATCAGGTAAAGTACATAAACAGCTATAAACACAGTTGGCAAGTAGTTTCCAGCGCAAATCCGGCCTCAAATGTGATTTATTTGTATGAAGGTAAACGATATTACCGCGCGGAACGTGTAAGCGGTACAGTCGGGTAACGAAAAAGGTGTTATGTTATGTTTGAGTGTTTATTTATTTGTTTAAAAGAAGTTTAAAAAGAGCTTAGGCGTGGTTTGTCGGTGAAAGACGTAAATTTTTTCATGTTATAATAGTTAAGTTTACTATAAAAAGCACAGCATGTAAATAACGCACTCACAATTACTACGGATATTTCACTGAATTTTTGAATTGGGTTATCTTTTTTTTTATGAAATAAGGGGGCAAACGAGCAAACGGGTCACCTGATGGAAAGCAACTTCCGTCGCCTATGGACACTCGTAGCATCAGAAGAGCTGCAGGTGCGTTGCCGGCCTTTTAAGAGGGAATAGGGTGATAGGGGAGGGTAGGGATGGGAAGAGAAGGGAATAGGGGAGGGAAAGGAAGGGAATAGGGTCGGGGATTGGACCTCCGGTAAACTCACTCACTCGGCGAAACACAGCGCAAGCGCTGTTTCACGCCGGTTTTCTGTGAGAACGTGGTATTTCTACGGTCGAGCCGGCCCATTCGTGCCGAAGCATGGCTCTCCCACGTATATCTATTAGAATGAAAATTTACATAGCATACGGCATAGGTTTTCTTGAATAAAATACGATTAGCACTCGGGGGCTGCCGCGGTAAGGCTATTGCAAAAAATTTTTATCAACGTATGCAATTATGATTCGCATACGTCTAGTCTCAGTAGTAGGCGATGCACGACAACGCCGCACGGAATGGGGGTGTTAGGTTTTTAGGGTTCCGTAGCCAAATGGCAAAAAACGGAACCCTTATAGATTCGTCATGTCTGTCTGTCTGTCTGTCTGTCCGTCCGTCCGTATGTCACAGCCACTTTTCTCCGAAACTATAAGAGCTATACTATTGAAATTTGGTAAATAGATGTAGTCTGTGAACCGCATTAAGATTTTGATACAAAAATGGAAAAATTATTAAAAATTTTAAGGGTCCCCATAGGTACAACTGAATAAAAAAAAAATTTTCATCTAACCTATGCGTGTGGGGTATCTATGGATAGGTCTCTAAAAATCATATTGAGGTTTCTAATATCATTTTTTTCTAACCTGGTTTTATATAATAGTTTGCGGGAGAGACTCTTCCAAAGTGCTAAAATGTGTCCCCCCCCTCTAACTTCTACAGTAGGGGCATGATAAGTCTAAAAAAATATATACTTCACTATAAAAACTACCAACGAAAATTGGTTTGAACGAAATCTAGCAAGTCGTTATTTTTTTATACGTCATAAATGGTAAACTTAAGTTAACTTTCATTAAATCAACTGAAATATAAAAATAAATCAAAAACTTTTTAATTTCATAAAAATAAACCTTATTGCTGCTGCGGAACCCTTCATGGGCGTCCAACTCGCACTTGACCGGTTTTTTCATTACGGAATTTCTTGATTCAGTCGCCGCACTCAAAGCCCGAGATAATATAAGCTTTGCAATAGCTTAAAAACTATAATAGTGCTTAAACAAACTTCTCGTTAAATACCAGCTATACTTCGTACCAAGTTTAAACTGTCCGCCACTAATACCAATAATTTTACGTCCTCTGTGGCTCAGTGGATGAGCGCGTTGGTAGCTCAAGCCGGGGGTCCTGGGTTCGAATCCCGCCGACGGAACTAAAAAAATTTTCAAAGTTCCTGGGTCATGGATGTGTATTAAATATGTGCATCATATAATGAAAATATTAAATATATGTAATGGTTTAAAAGTATTAAATATATTTCCGTTGTCTGGTACCCGTAACACAAGTCCATCAGGTACTTAGCACGGGGCCAGACTGACGTGGTGTTATTAATATATTATTAATATTATTACTATATGTCAGTGTTATTTTCTCAGTGAAGTGTACACGCACTTATAGATTTATCCCGCCGCTCTCGACAAAAACGTAAGTGAATGTGAAATTGCTGAATGTCAAAGTTCACTGGGCACAGGAGATGCCTGGTGCCTACGTGTATCCATACTAATATTAAAGATGCGAAAGTGTGTCTGTCTCTCTGTCTGTCTGTTACCTCTTCACGCCCTAACCACTGAAAAGATTTTGCCGAGAAACAACATAGGATACTTTCTTCGAATATGATAAATAACTAAATATGTTAAAAAATAAATATGCCGAGTATGTATTTAATATTTGACAAGATATTATAACATTTTTTCGTGTCAGTCAATTAATGAAAATCTAGACGGTAAACGTTATTAACTATATGAAAATAACACGACGTCGCCCGCAACTCCGTTGCGCCAAAATTCGTTTATCGCGCGGGAACCGCACTTTTTTTCAGGATAAAAAGTATCCTGTATCCTTTCCTGGGACTCAGAGTATCTCCAGACAGACAGACAGACACACTTTCGCATTTATAATATAGTATGGATATGAAAATAATAAAGAGATATTTTTATTGAATAGGCTCCGACTAATATAAGAAAATGAAATTCATTGTCAATTTAAATAATAATAAAGCTTTACCCAGGACAGACTTTGGATCTTTAATAAATTAGGAATACTATTTCGGAAGTTAATTTTATATTTAAACAGTTTCATTAAAACTGAATCTCATAAACCTGTCATTTACTTAAATGTAATAAAACTCATAATTTTGTTAAATATTTGTGATATAGCGAAAAACGCACTTTTTACTTCTTTAGTGATGCATATGACGAGGGCAGCAATAAAATGCCTAATTTTTATTCACATATTCGCTATATTCGCTTAAGCTTATACAGAGCTTCATACTTACCATCAATCCATACACATATTTTCACAAATTAAATAATTTATATGAAAATGTAAATTTTTTTATAACTACTTAGTATCTACTATATTAAATTCTCATGTCACGATGTGCGTGCTTGAACTTCTCTGAAACGGCTCGACCGATTTTCGTGAATCTTAGCGAGCATATCGGCTAGAGTTGAGAATCGGACAACATCTACTTTTTATATTGATATAAGTGTATTTGTTGAATAAATAATAGTAAATTATTACAAGTCGAGACTGACGGCGACCATATTGTTTGTGCGATGGGATAGCGAGGGACGTTGCCATGGTGACATACTTATTTAGTCACTTCAATAAAATAATATGGGCGAAATACTTTATATGGCAAAACAACGTTTGCCGGGACAGCTAGTTAATATTATACTTCTTTAACTTTAATACCGTGAATTCAATATACGTTTGAGGGATTACAGTTCCTGGTATGCTCAATTAGTTCCTACGCTCTTGGTTCCTGGAAGTACATAATTTGTAGCGCTACGGCGTAGGCGCTCTACGGCGTAGACCCTCTACGCCGTAGCAAATTACGTAGCAGCTTAGCGTAGACAGCGAATAAAAATTACTTTGAAGCTATATACAGTGAATTTAATAGCTTACGGCTGCACTTAGGGATATTTAAAGACTACGTAGCTTTCATTTAGTGAGTTTGTTGTGTTTGTCAAGTTGTTTGTGAAATTAAAGTAAACTAACCACAGACAAAGATAGAGATAGATACCGCATGTCGCTCCATTTGTATGAAAACGAGCGCGCCACTTTTTTACTACCTACTGTGACGTACCGATGATAAGAAACGTAACCATTATCAAGGCCAACGTTTCTATTAGAATTTCTACAGCTCAGTACGGCACTTTTAGGCATTTAGGCATTTTTTTAATTCCGATTGACGTCCGATTCCGTTAGCAGACTAAAGAAAAGACTTTCGAAAGACGAGCATTGCTCGTCGTTTGGGAACGCGATATGGCACGCGAAGTACATACACATGCGGTATCTATCTTGATCTGTGTCTGTAAAACTAACCATAAAAGTCTTTGATGTAAGCCATACACGCTGCGGTCTACCGGAGAGGTCTCCTGTGCAGTTATGCCTGCGCAGGTGTTACTCGAAAGAATTGATTTTCGATTTTGCGCCGGTTGCCTGCGCAGGCTATTGCACAGGTCTATTCCCACACACATTCCGGTCTACCTGCGCAGGCATACCTGCACAGGTGGGCCTCTCCAGTAGACCGTAGCGTGTATGGCAGCCATGAGTGCGGCGTTTAGTGATGACATGTAATGAGTTTACATTAATTTAGTTCTTACGGCCGAGCTAAGAGACATTAAAATATTATTTTACTTTACTGAAAATTTGAGAGACTCCAACTGTTTTACTGAAACACTCAAATTAATATCATAATATATTATATTATTGCATTTTGAATCTTTTTAACTCATCAAGCCCCATACGGGCACCGGTGGTCGCGACAACAATAGAATACAATAGCATTTCCAAGAATCCGCGATCGAAGGGTTAATTGAGGACATGTAAAAAGATTTTCTTTTATCATGTGTCTTTTACCGCATCTCTATTTATCTATTCATCTCTTTTCCCCTTCCTTTTTAAGACCCTTCCTTCTGTCATACAAACAACAATAATTTAACGATTGACAAAAACAACTGCCGCCGGAGAAAGTTTCTGTAATCACCTATTACGTATACAACATTAGTTATTATTGTTTATTTTATTATTATTGTTATCTGTTTGGTAGAGTTATGGAATTAATTTCCTTCGTGTACAAAATAAGTGAAATCCTCTTATAAAACAAAGCGTTATTTTTTATAAATATACTAGCTGTCCCGGCAAACGTTGCTTTGCCATAATATAAAGTATTTCGCCCATATTATTTTATTGAAGTGACTATTTAGTTAATTACTTATTTAAGTATGTCGCCATGGCTACGTCGATCGCTATCCCGTCGCACAAACAATGGTCGCCGTCAGTCTCAGGTTGTAATAATTTACTATTATTTATTCAACAAATGAACTTATCAATATATAAAGTATCCAGTAGCCGATTCTCAGACCTACTGAATATGCATATAAAATTTGGTAAAAAAAGGTGACACGAGAATTTTATATATAAGATATTTTATTCACTTCTATATATTGGTCGCAGCTTCGCTCCCGTAGAAATTTAGCCGAGAAACGTTCATTTTGCCGTGATAAAAAATATCCTTTGTCTTTTCCTATGATACCAAACATCTATATCGGTTCAATGCTTTAAGAGTAAAAGGGTAACAAATAGACAAACAGATACTTTACTTTCCGTTCAATCATAAAATGCGAGTTGCGCTTCTAGAATAATCTGTTCATATTTTATAATCTCAATACATTAAAATTATTATATATCTTATTATTTATGCTGCTATGCATCTCTTAGGCGTATGATCTACTGCTTAAAATATATCATGTGCCTTAAATATCCACACTTAATAATAATAAAAGTCTATATTTTGATCGGCCATCTCATTAAAATCTATCCAGTTATTTCTTTGTCATTAATTCGAGCTTTATAAATTCACAAAATATTTTAAGCTCCATATTAAAGTGAATGCAGATCTAACTAGCCCTACAATAAAGGAGGGCAGAGGACTGCGGCACATCAAAGCCATCCCTCTCATTAAATGGACATTTGCTGTCTCTTTTATACTTTTTGAAATGCTATTAATTGTGACAGTTTGTTGCTGAGGACTTTGAATGGGTTTCGATTTGCAAAAAGTTGAATTGGTATTTGTGTGTGTACTTTCTAAAGGTACCCTTCAATTTACTTGTTAGAACATTTAAAATCCAATGGGAAATTTTATACTGAAAAATGTAATTTATTGATTTCTGGTAGACAAGTAAACTATTTGTAAGACTTGTAGGAACATAAAGGAAAAAAGTGTACACAGTGTAACAAAACTAAGTGTAAATAACTACGAGAATATTTTGTTACACCATGTATAAAGTTTCTTAAAAATAAAGTTTATGACATACCAAATTATGGTATTGGTTGCCGTTTTATTCCACGCTAAGCCAACACAATGTTTGTCTGTTTGTCACTAACTGTATGTCTGTTTGTTCCAGACGAGCACACCTCCGGAGCTGTCTGGAGAAGCTGAAGGACATGGTTCCTCTGGGCCCGGAGGCCTCGCGCCACACCACCCTCGGCCTTCTCACCAAAGCCAAACGGTTTATAAAGGTACGTGATGTGAAGCCGCAGCGGAGGGGGTCGCTTTAATGACGTTTTTAAGGGCGTGGAATGTTTGGAAAATGCGGCTGACATAATGTGCGTTTAAGGCTGATTTTCAGCGAGACGTGTGACAGGCACTGTTGAATAATAATCGAAAAAGAAAAAAAGTCCTGAGGCGTGATGAACTTAAAGTAGATTAAGATGTAAACTATAAACCTTTGTACGCGAACAAATTATCACATAAGCGACAGAAAAGGATATGGGCAAAAATCTATGGCCTATAGACGACTCAAACTATTGACTAAAATAATATTAAAATAGAAGTACAAATCATTCAGCATAGCGCTTGAGTAAAAAAGTAAATTATTGTTATTAAAGTAAGTCTTTCAAGCAAAATATATGTTCATTATAGTGAAGTGTTACGGCTTGAACGATAAAATTTATAGCTTATTCGGTAAGCCGGTGACTTTTTAGGAGTTAAAAATTGATCCCTCGATTTAATTGATAAAAAATTCCTCGCAAAAATCCAGCTCAACTGCGAACTAGTCGCATAAACCCGCCCAACTTTTACATTTCTAACCCAACTTTTCATCCGAGCTAAATCTAGCCTAACTTTTCATTTCAAGCTAGATTTACCGCAACTTTTCATCGAGGCTAGATCCCCAAATAGATCCAAATGAGAATTCGTCAACAGCCTAATAGTTGAGAGTTATAAACAAAGCAATGCAAAGGGTTGGCGCGTTTCCGCCCGCCGCCGCTTCCGGTTTCCGTCCCCCGACCTCCAACATCCCCCGACACCTCCAACACCCCCTGACACCTTGTAGGGTTGCCACACGTCAGAGAAGATGAGATTGATGCCCGAAAAATAAAGTGGATGCTTACTGGTTGAAGTTTTCTTGGGCTTTTGAAAGATGTTGTTTTATCGTATTTTGGTTATTTTAATTTACCAAAAACGACTTTGATTTAATTCCTCTTGGTCTACCTCCTGTGTCAAATTACATTAAAATAGGTTAATAATTCGTTACATTAGCGAGTTCAATCTCTTCAGATTTATAGTTTACTCGTATTATTATAAAGTACGTATAGATTTACCAGATTGCTGTACGCAATTTTATTTGCTCAGTATCAGTTTATCGCTCAATATCCGTTCATTTTACCACAAATACTATCCTGATATTCTTTTACTTTATATGCCACTATATTCTGTCCGGCTTTTCTGTTTCATGAGGGATCAAAACTATCCCAGATGTTTATTCTCTTTATATACCAATATATTCTGTCCTACTTTCCTGTTTAATATGGCAACCCTACGGGAAGGACGGCTCATACAATTCCGCGGTGACGTATTGTCAATGATGGTTTCGAAGGCGGCTTCTTCACAAAAACTGTACACTTTTTTTGACACGTTTTCTTTGCCAGCATATTTTTCGTCGAAATGTTGGGTCATATTTGTTGCGACTTTTTGTTGGAAATTCTGATTGTGCTACTATATTTCGTTTACGAAAAATTTCAAAAATATTAATATGAATAAAAATCTTATATTTAATTCAGTTATCTTATATTCTTTTTCTTTGTTTAATGAATAGAAAGAGCAGGGTCTCCCAACACAAGCTAATACCTAATATTAACAGACCCTACTCACGTGTAAACCAAAAGTGAAAAACTGAATAAAGACTTTCCATTTTCTTATCGTCATACACTTCAGTAATTAATTAGGTGGTAATCGATAGCGTCACGAAAACGTAGCTGTCAACTGTTCCTGCTAAAGTCATTAGAGCACAACAACAAGAACTTTAACGATGATGATACATATTTCACTAACAACTTAAACAAAATTACCGCCGCAAAACCACGACATGTATCGAGATATTAGAGATGATTGGGAACTTGGTAATTTATTTATCTACGTTAATATTATATCTATACTACTAATAATCTAACATATATAAAATTTTCGTGTCACAGTGTTTGTGCGCGAACTCCTACAAAACGGCTCAACCGATTTTAATAAAATTTTGTAAGTACATTCGTTAGGCCTGAGAATAGGTTTTTATCTACTTTTTATATTGATACTAGAAATAATTTATATGGCAAAACTACCTTTGCCGGGTCAGCTAGTAATATTATAAAGATTAAAAATTTGTTTGGACGCGTTAATCTCACGAACTATCCTGGGCCGATTTATTAAACTCAACAAGTCAAAAGTTGAAATCCACAGATTCTTACTTAATTCAAATTGTCAAATAAGACTCGGTGGATTTGAACTTAGCCTAAGATCCCACTGCAATATTCTTCATGTATCAGTTTTTTTTTTTTTTTTTTTGACGAAATTAATTTTAAAGGATTCTTGAGAATGTGTGGAATGAATTAAGGATGGGTTGCCTTGATAAATTAGCCGCAATTACTTATAATTAATTTTGATGTACTTAATAAAGTTACTGGAGCGTGAGTCGTTCACAAAAATCATGGCAACCTCTGTTTGCGGTCAGCGTGCAACTGGCAACCATCGATTTTCGTGCTTCATAATAATTATAAAACTTTAATTTTGTACCAAAATTAATCAGTTCTTTTTAGGGTTCCGTACCCAAAGGGTGAAAACGGGACCCTTTTACTAAGACTTCGATGTCTGTCGGTCTGTCTGTCTCCAGGCTGTATCTCAAGAACCGCTATAGCTAGACTTCTGAAATTTTCACAGATTGTGTATATCTGTTACCGCTATAATAACAAATACTAAAATAAAATTAAACTAAATAATTAAAGGGGGCTCCCATACAACAAACACAATTTTTGGGCTATTTTTGCTTTAGAACGGTACGGAACCCTTCGTGCGCGAGTCCGACTCGAACTTTGCCGCTTTTTTTTCAAAATAAAATAAGGGGGCAAACGAGCAAATGGGTCACCTGATGGAAAGCAACTACCGTCGCCCATGGACACTCGCAACATCAGAAGAGCTGCAGGTAGGTGCGTTGCCGGTCTTTTTTAATTTTTTATTGATCTTGCGGTGGGATCCTGTCCTGTTTGTTATGTTTATAATAAGTGTAACCCTATAGTGGGCCAATCACTATATCGTTTACTCTCCTAACATCTTAAAACATTAAGTCAACTCGGTTTCAACTCGTCGAAGTGAGTCGTCGTTTCTATTATTACATTCCGAACTTCGAGCGTGCATTAATAGATGTTCAGGCGGCCATGTTCAAGATAACCTATTAATTTAAAAGCCTTTGAGTTATCTGAGGTGGAGTTTGACAAACGCTAACTTCGACATTTGAGTGTTTGAGTGTTTATAATTGAAATGGATTAATTTAGGAATGATTTGGTAATAACTTTCATATTATAATATAAGTATGCATGATGATAGTTATGAGTTCAATACATACTTATATTGTATGAAAGTTGTTACCTTTTCACTCTTAAATCGTTCAATCAATTTTTTCGTGAAATTTTGTATGAAGATATTCAATCCCGAGAGTGAAAAATCTACGGTTGCCGTGCGATTACAGAGTTTTGGTGCAAAAAAATTGTGGCAGTCAATTTCGTTAAAAATATTGGCACACAATGTCTAAATTGTAATCCAAATAATTCAAAGCAACTATCTAATGCACAGTATAAAAAAATTATAATACACTAACCGCCGCACTCTGAGACATTAAATTATGATTAACCTTCAATTTAATGAAGTTTGATAGATAATGTATAGGGCTTATGTCAAAATTTTGAATTAATTTAATTACATTTAAGTAATTAATGTTCCACTTTGAGTGTATAATTATACAGTAGAATAACTCAGCTGCGTTCTTTAAAACCAAAGACAATTAATACAGAGACAAGTTTCGGGCGCGTGTGTGACTTTAAATTAAAATAATGGCGCTGATGTTGGTTTGTATTGTGACTAATATTAGAAATTACATATACAGGGTGTTAGGTTTATCACCTGGGAACTCAAAAAAAAAAATGCCGTCTTCATACCCATACAAATTGCCCGGATCGGCAATTTGTATGGGTATGAAGACGGCATTTTTTTTTTTGAGTTCCCAGCATTGTTCTCATAGAAAAAGTTGTTCGTTTTGACGGGCTCATTTGATGGTTTTAAGGATAACAGCCTGTATAGCTTTTTTAATTTTAAATTTTTTATGTAATCTATACCTATACATTACGTGTATACGTACTCATGCTACGAGTATATTCCCACTTTATTTCTCGTATAAATTCGTTAAAAACGTATCGCCGGTGTCCGCAGTGGCGTATATATCTTAGTTCCACGTAATTTATGGCCCCCGCCCCCCGGCCCGCCGGCCCGCCGGCCCCCCGCAACCCCCGGCCCGCCGCCAAGGGCCGCCTTATAATTATTTTCGACCTGCATTTAGCCTCAGAAAAACTTTCGCTATAACTCTCTAAAAATGTGACCGTATTTCACTGTCAACTCTCATCAGCTACTTCTGGCTAATTTAAGAAAATACTCTTAAATATGTTTTGGTAGTATTATATATTAATTAACTTAAGTAATACATATATTATTTACGGTACTTTATTGCGGATGTAGAAATTAAATTAAAAATGTTTTAAGGAAGGTCTTATTTTGTACACCAAAATGTAGTGTTCTTTGGTTGTAGTAGTGGTTTAAGCATTCTTAATACATATTATGAATGCTTAAATTATAATTATTTTAATTTTAAATTTATTTACTAACGTAATGGCGTAAATGTAAAATTTTAATTGGTAGCTAACATTGTTTTAAATGTCCTCATAATAGAAATCGCCATTTTATTATCTCCTATTAACAACAATCTCTTTTACATATAGCTCATTATATCACCGACATGGCCTCTATCATTTATAGGTCCCGTAGAATCTCCAAAGTCATAATATAACTCTAAAGACTATCCAACACCTACAATACATTAAAAACTTTACCAATATCGTGGACGGTGCGGCCAGCGGTGGGCGCCGGCCGGGTAATTACGCCCCTAATATTTATGGCGGGGCCCACCGAGGCGGTCATCGAGCTGTACACCTACACCTTCTCGGTAGTGGACGGAGACTGGGTATAAAGTGTATAAATTATTATTTCTTGGTGAAGAATAAGTAAAAAATAGTAACGTGGTAAGCTACTTACGGCCGTTCCCAATATTTGATCTATCTCTGGTTTTGCCTTACTAGAGATAGGAATAGCTCTTATTAGACATTAGAGACATATATTTTATGTCAATTCAATGTTAGCTGCGATCGGTCGTATGTCAAACCAGAGATAGATTCAATATTGGGAACGGCCGTTAATGTTATAGACAAGTAGAAGGTACCCGCCGATCCCGTATGCGTAAAACAACCCACGAAAACCTTACATTTTTAAGAGGCAGCAAGGAACCTATGTTCTTTGCATTGGTAGCCTTTTGTAAGTCGCCAATATTAAAACAATCGGTCAAGTTTTTTTATTTAACTATTGTTTGTGTCATAACTTATACTCCAAATGTTATAATGATCCAAAATGCCGAAGTAGCCGCAACGCAAATGTTTGGCAACGCTTTTTATTTCGAAATAGGTACATGTTATAATATTGTGGTATTGCTTGGTCTTAGAATTCACAAAAAAAAGGATTTACAGCTATTCAGTAAAGAAAACTCCTCAATATTTTGATATTTTTTCATCGCTTCCCAAAGTTTTTCCATGTGATGTGTATCTGTATGCGGGCGACGCGCGCGCCATCTGCCCATGAATTATTTACCGAATGTCCCGCCACTGGATTTGATATAGCGGACAATAACTGTGTTTGTCCTGCCACTGGATTTGATATAGCAGTCAATAGCTTGTGTAGAATAAGTGATTGTGACACTTGAATGATATTCAGTGTAAAAATTCCTGGGAGTGGGTGAAATTATGATCGGTTTGATGTGGCCGAAGTGTAAAGTACAAGTCAAATTCATTTTTTGACAACAGTTTTATCATATTAAACGATTGTGTATAACATGGACGGACAAAACAAAACAAAATCCGATCATTCCAGTTTATGTTGTCGTATTTTAATGTTAATGGCGGACAGACATTTGTTTTGGTGTAATATTTCCTATACAGATTTACTGATATATATTTTATTGTATTTTCCGGGATAAGAAAGAAAATTTGGTAATCTGAAATGCTTTTTTTGGATAGGGAAGAGGAACAAATAATGTAATAGATTTCGTAAAATAATAGATGATTAAGAGATATAAATAACCTAAGGTTTAATTTTGTTATTAATTTTTAATATTATTTGAACAATTTCAAAGCATATATTATAGTTTAAATCTTCTCTTTAATGGTGTGAAATAATAAGAATATTATTTGGATGTGTGAGTCAATGTAGAGAAATAAAATATACATTATATTATATTATTATCAAAAACATATTAATATAATCTTATTCTAATCGTAAATGAAGCAAAAAATTTAAAACTTCGGTTTTAAAATAAAAACCAACAAAATAATAATTATGCACCCAAAACTTACACAATAGTCTTATCGTCTAATCTCAAACTAAGAAGGAAGGAAAGAAGGAAGAATAATAAAGCTATTTCCGGCAAGCGATCGCAACGATTATAGCGATATCGAATCGATACAATCGATTACTCGTTAGTATAGGTGGGCCGTTAGTCACGGTTCGACGTCTTTACGACGTGTCCGAAGATATCTGTCGGTAGGCTATATTTATGATGTCGATAGGCTATTTATGATCGGCAGATAGGCTATACTCGCATTATATGAACCGTGAAACTGTTTTATGTGAACCACTCGAAATTAATAGCTTTTGGATCGTTAATTTAATGTTTGTTTTAGTTGTTTCAATGGGGCTGAGATAGTGGTATAGTGCACTTTAATATTGAGACTCTCTTACATTTAAACGTTTACTCTAGGGCTCTAGTGTAAATATTTTGACTAGTAAAAGAATATATATTTTTTTTAGTAGAAGAATATATATTTTTTTTCTTGTTGGTAAGTAAAGGACCATTCAAAAATAGAAATATCGGTGAAAAAATTACTCTGATAGCTTAAAAACTCTCCAAGATATCACAATTCAAAACTCAAATAAAATAGACCTTCCCAAATCGCTCCATGCAAAAAGTCAGCTAACTATGCCGTCACGCCTAGCTTATAGGTCTACTAGAATCTGATGGCAAAAAGTGAGAAAATAAATTGACTCTAGCAATCCCCGGTATTTAATTGGAATAAAACATTTTGATCCGTTTTTTTTTCTTATAGCGGCTGATTCTGTGTGTTAAACATGCAAATATAAAAAATAATCCAATGATCAAGGATATTTTTTGAAAATCTGCTGTCAAAAATTGCCATCAGATTCTGGCAGACCTATAGTTTGTACGCGTCGCGGGAAGATTTTGTTCGATAGCTATGTTAAATATTGCGTTTATGAAAGTGGTCTCATAAGAAAAATTGTTATAAATTGCATAACTTATCGAATGCTATACAAAAATTATGAAATTTTATTTAATAAAATCGACTTGACTATCCAACTTTGAAGGCTCATAACAAAAAAAAATACATAAGTTATGAAGCTGAAATTTTGGGAATACTAATTTTTATCGCTATGTCTTTATTTTATTTAAAAAATCAGCTAATCTTTGACCTTGTCGTCATCCCTATTCACGTAGGTCTGCCATCTGCCTATGAATCTCCGATGGTAATACAAAAATAAGGGCAAAAATTACAAGAAACCCTATATCGATAGAATCCGAATAACATATTGCGACCCTTATTTATCCACGTCACCAACACAAACCCTAAGTCACACATTCCCAACATTAAAAGGTGCGAACTCCATTGTCAAGTCTAAAATATAAATAGCGTTCCTTATCGTTTATTAATCCCCCTCCCACAACCCCCACTCCCCCCCACAACCCCCCATTACAGCCCGAGGCGGGTTATTGTCTAAATTTCCCTTTACCAATATAATATCGCTCGCAATTAAAGCCAACTTTGAGAACCGTCGCTTTGTAATTATTAAGTATTATTTTTGTGCACGTTTTTGGTCGTGGATATGGTTATTTTTTTTTTAATTTTAGTATGTTGTCTATCGCTGACTTTTATATACAAGTTGTAGTTTGTAGTAGTCAAAACCGGTCAAGTGCGTGTCGTGCCACGCGCAATATGGGGTTCCGTAGAACTGCTAGTTTTTTATAATTTTTGTATGGTCAATGAATGCACATTTATAACGTGTTTTACACTACTAACAACATCATCTCAGTTAAGGACCCTGAGCCATGTAAGGCCAATCTAACGGGAAAATGCTTTTTATTCGTTTATTAACAAAATAAATTAAGGAAACAAATTATCAAGTAATGCTCTGTTTTATTGGGTAGCATATTATAAAATCACTTTTTAACCTAGCCTTAATAACCACTTATTAAACTTAAATTTTGTTAAGCTCTTCCAAATGGCCTTGCAAGGAACACGGCTCCAAACAAGGCCAATATTATACATCAGTCGTTAAACTTAAAAATAGAGTTTTAACAATACATATATCCGCTTTTACTAAAACTAGATAATAAGCTCTATCATTTAAGCGAAACATTAAATGCTCAATATATTTTTATCATTTATAAAGAATTCAACGAACATGACTTGAACACTATCGTATAACTAAGAATATAATAATGGAAATTATTTAAAAATAGTATTAATGAGTATCATATTGACATAAAATAACTAGCCAACGTGTTTTGTAATAAAATGAAACAATTTTTTTTTTCCAAAATGGCCTTATACAAAACTAGGGCCTAATACAATTCTTCCCGGGAAATCAAAGTATTAAATGCTAAGCAAAATTTTAAAAGACAGGCAAACAACACTTTCGCTTTTATAATATCGGTATGCAAACACTTCCATGAATGGATAAACCGATCTTTTCCATACGGAGAGGGTCCGTTCATAACGAGACGCGAGTTAGCCGGCCCCTAGACGATCAATTGTATTGTCAATATCACCCTTAAATTTTATTGAACAGTTTATTTGACAATTAGATTGAAGGCGCGCGATGTTCAATATCGACCCTAGACGGTCAATAATATTACGCAATACGTTATATTGTTCAATATTATTGTAGGTCTTACCTTACTGCAGAGAAGCGCCTTAACTACTGCCTTTACAGAACTTAACTTATTTCAACTTACAATGAACATAATAAAGGTTTACTTTCTTATAATGACTTTATGGTCAATAAATTTTATTGCTCTCCATAAATGCAAGCTAAGTGTATTGAGTTTCGCTTTTAGATACCTCTTCTCTACTATTTCTCTTTTCCTTTGAGATTCTACTCCAGTATTAACGTAAAATAATGTAACGGGTGTAAAATGCGACGCTGCGTTTTCCTGAGTTCACAACAATCAATTATGTCAGTGCGTGATAGTGTTAATTAACTAGGTAAACCATGATGTCATTGTTTTACAGGATTTCCAAATTATATATTTGTCTAATATCTGCATAATAGAAGTGTAATGTCAAAAAATGTTCTAGTTCTGAGACTTATGTTAAAGAACATCACGCAGGTACAAATCATTTTATTGCATTAAAAGTATCATAAAATAAACATCTATGATCTATGAATATTTGCCAATTAAAATCGGTCCAATATTTTCATAGCTCAGTCAATGCAAATAAACGAGCAATCAAATCTAACATATAACAACGCCTTTTCGCTATGTGAATTGCGTGTTTTGCCCAGTGAATGGACAACATCCTTCCAACACGAAAAATATCATCGAGCGTGTCCCACGTTTTCATTTTTCCTGGTCACCGCGGTCGCATGTCGTGTTTTTTGTAGTGAGATTGCGTTTATGAAATGTTTATTTATTCGCCTCCCCCTGAGCACCCTGTGAGGTCCTAAATTGAACCTTAGTCACTTGTAATAAGGTCAGAAAATCATTAATCGTCTACGAGTTACATAATTACGTATTTAAAATCACACTTTAAAAAGCTGCAGAAGGCTTTAAGTAATACTTTACTTTTTATTTATTATTTTGATAGTGAAATGCAAGAGCGGCCATAATGTTACCAATATATTACAGTATCAAAATATGTATGATTAGATAACGCCCGCAACTGTGTTGCGCCAAAATTCGGTTATCGCGTGGGAGCTATACATTTTTCCGAGACAAACAGTATCCTATGTCCTTACAAGGGACTCAAAATATCTCCATATCAAGTTTCAAAATCGGTTCAGTGGTTTGGGCGTGAAGAGGTAACAGACAGACAGACGGACAGAGAGTCAGACAGATAGCCAGAGAGACACACTTTCGCATTTATAATATTAGTATGGATAGTATGGATTAGTTAACTCAAAAACGGTTGAACTCGGAAAGTTACAAAATTACAAACAAAAATTTTGACAATGTCTAGTGGTTGGGCCTTACAGTCCAATCACTAGAGTACGCCATCGGATACAAAATTAAAATCATACTCCGTTCCGGCGGCGGTCCGGATCCTAAGTCAATAAATTGTAAATCCACCGACAGCACCCACGGTGGGAGGGGAGCGCAATTCTCATGTAGATTGAAAAAGTTTTCAAATAATCTGTTATACACTGTTGATAATCTTTTACATAATGGACGGTGGTTTTTTGGTTGGAGAAATGCACGCAGTACGCGCGTTAGTTAGTTTTGACCGACTTTAAAAATTAGGTGATTATGTATTATGTAACACTAGATGACGCCCGGAACTCCGTTGTGCCAAAATTCGTTTATCGCGTGGGAACCGTACATTTTTCCGGCATAAAAAGTATCCTATGTAATTTCCTGGGTCTCAAAGTATGTCCAAATTTCAGCAAAATCGGTTCAGTGGTTTGGGCGTGAAGAGGTAACAGACAGACTGACAGACACACTTTCGCATTTATTATATTTGTATGGATTATGGAGTACTAGTTCGTTCCGTGTTTTAGTCTTGACACCGCAGCTGATCAACGCTGCACCAACACTGTCAAAATCTGCACCAAAAGTCATAATGATTGCTTATAGGCATCCATTACACGGTAGGTTTTGCTGTCAGTTTTACCACAGTCATGACTGTGACTGATGCATAACCTGTCGTGTAATGCAGTGACTGATGGTTGCATGAAATTGATTGACCGTTATCTGGATATTTTGGGTTTTTGTCATGCAACCATCAATCATGACTTTTGAGTGAGTTTTGTCACATCTGACAAAATCGGAAAAAAATTAGAAACGTATACCTTTGAAAATTTTGGCTTTGACTGACATAAAACTGAAGAGAATTGAGTGACCGTCTAATACCATTCGTCAGTCCATCAGTCACCATTAGTGAAACATAATTCATGACTGACGGAATTGACTGACGCTTGCATGCGCGTATAATGCCTTAGATTAGCTTTCTATGTTCAATCAGGCACTATTATACAGGTATTGCTCGTTTCAACTCCACCAACACCTGAACCTATCAACCGATTATGGTATAAATGAGCCAAAACATAGAAATGTGCTGAAATTCTGAGTTCCCTTCGTTTCTGTCAAGTTCCTCTTGATTCTCAACAATCTTTATTCGTCCCAAAGTTAAGTACTAGAGACAATATTTCACCTAGGGAGAAATTCCCTTTCTATTTGTCTCGTAACTTAAAATACGTACAATATATAATACACGTGTAACGCATTATACATAATGATGAGTAACGATGACAGCAGATGATTTACACGGCACTCAGCCAGATCGCGCCAAAAAACTCCTGAATTAATGGCGCCTTCATAATCTATGTATTAACGCTTTATGTTGGTAACTCTATCTTAGGGAGGCTTAAGTCTTCAAAAAAATATGATTTCTGCCGTTGAATAATGTAGTAGACAACTTATTTGTCCAATAACTAGAAGGTTAACGTTTGCGCTTTAAATCGAATGATATTTGTACTTCAAAAATATATAGAGGGTTCAATGAATTCGACATTACGTAAACATCAAGCCTTCAGCAATTAAACGCACTAAATATCACCGAACTCGGCCACCGTGACCGAAATCGGTTGGGAACCATTACGCCGACAGGCGCGGTGAGTTGCGCCTGATTTATGCTCGGTTATTTCATCTGCCCGCGATGTCCCCCTGCGAGCGGGGTCATACGGCAACCCGAGCGGGGAGTCACGACAGGGGGTGCTTTTTTCATGGCTTATCGGTGTTATTGACTGATATAGTCGCGTTTGATATGAAATTTTGTTTAGTTTATTCCGGATTAGGGTTATTTTTTCGGGAACTAACAATGCTACCTTGAATGGATTACATGACGTAAATGATCAAATCCAAACATGACGAACTGCAAAACTCAGCATTGCATTTTCTGACTTTTCTTGTTGTGGGCGAATTTTAGGAGCTGAATTGGCAACAATCCTTTTAGTAACTAAAGACAACTCTCTAGGATCTTGAAACGTATGCGCTCCCTGATTGCTACGCAATCGCTTTGAACCTTCTAGACTACTCAAACTAATGAAGATTTTCCTATTCCAGAGTTTAGAAGAGCGGGAAAAGCGGCACTCCAGCCACAAGGAGCAGCTGGCGCGCGAGCAGCGATACCTGAGGCGGCGGCTGGCGCAGCTGCGGGCCTGCCACGACGCGGCCGAGCTCAGGCCGGTGGCGTCACACAGCGCGAGAGCGGACTCCCTCAGCTCGCTGGAGTCCAGCAGCGGGGTCAGCACGGCGGACCGGTCGCCGTCCAGCGTGTCAGAGAGTGGTGAGTACCGAATACGAGTCCCAGCGAGCGGCGGTACCTGAGGCGGCGGCTGGCGCAGCTGCGGGCCTGCCACGACGCGGCCGAGATCAGGCCGGTGGCGTCGCACAGCGCGAGAGCGGACTCCCTCAGCTCGCTGGAGTCCAGCAGCGGGGTCAGCACCTCGGACCGGTCGCCGTCCAGCGTGTCAGAGAGTAGTGAGTACCGGATACGAGTTACAGCGAGCAGCAGAAGCGAGCGGAAGAGCTGAAGAAGTTGTGTACAATGTCTGTGGCTTCGAATCTTTACGTTGAGAAATTCTGTACAATGTAAAATGGCTTCGAATTAGTTGACATTGTTTACCACTAAGGAGTGAAAAAGCTACACAGTGAGTAGTGATAGAAAATTTAACTTAGACACAAGTAACGATTTCATATTTTAGTATAAGCTGCGTTCTTCAAATTTCATAATAGCTGAGGCTTTTTTATCTGTTGAACATGACAATCCATAAAATTCTGAGTCATTACTCATTATAACATTGTTACTTTCAATATAGTTAATAATTGTTTTAAAAGAAAAATTTAATGAAGTAAATGACGTCGCAAAAAGGCAAAGGAAAATAGGTGACGAACGGGCGGTAACTTGTAACAACCACTAGTTATAATATTCCAAACTTGAAGTATTCAATGTTTCTATGTAACTTAAATCGTCCAATCCCACGCTCAATCAACCTCTGAAAGCCTAATTAAAATCTTCGCTCGGCAAAATGGCGGCGACTCTTTGTGCGCTTATCACGTATAGATATTGGTATTTGGTGGTATTGTCAACGGTTGTGATAAGAGAGATCAGACATGTTAATGCCGGCTTTGTGGTATCGACAGGCGACAGGGATGGCGCAAAATGGCTGCCGGATATTGACAATCGGCGGACAGAAGTTCCGAATTCAAAGTTTTTTTTTTCATTTACGCTTGGCTTTTGGCACTGGAGTTGTATGAGTTATGACTGCTCAAATTTAAAAGGTCAAATTAAACGCAAAATTAGAGTCAACTTTTGCATGTTTTTGTATACGATTATCATATTTTAGTGTTGCTATCTAAAAGCTACTGTGAAATACTTTCTTATTTAATAACATTATACAAAATTACAATTTCTAGAAAGAGGCGAAGTATTTTACGTTATAAATTGATAATATCGACCGATATTGAAAATGTTTTATAAATTATTTCGTAATAGAGTTACGTTGGTAAACTTAGGTCGGTGGCATTAATATTTAAAAGCCACGAATTTCTTGGAAACCGCTGCGAAGTACAAATTTACAAAACAAAGGAATTTATTAAGACGGTAATACTTAAAATGAAATAAAGCATCAAATGCAAAATTATTAATAGGCAATATTATAGCGTCCACATTTTAACTGACTTCAAAAAAGGAGGTTTCTTATTTCTACCGTATTTTATTTATGTTTGTTCCCGGATAACTTCGCCGCTTGTGAACCGATTTTGATTATTATTATTTTATTGGTAGAAAAGTAATACTTCAAAGGATGTCCTATGATAAGAAAATACTGTTTGAAGTTGTTTTTTTTTTCGTTAAAATCACAATTTATTTACGCAAAACTGGTAAGTGGCAGCCCTAGGCAACTGTTAGGTCGCAGCCCTATGACGGGCATTTCCCGCGCATTGTGCCATGATACATGGCCTTTTAAACCTAAATATTTATTTAGTGAAAGCATTTTTGGCTAAAATTTACATTATGAAATCGCAGTATAAACCAACAAAATCAGGCACAAAAACCGTTTAAAATTTCCGAAACTAGTATGTGGCAGCCCTAGGCAACTGTCAGGTCGCAGCCCTATGACGAGCATTTCCCAGGCATTGTGCAGCTATGATACATGAGTCGGGATTGTTCCCAGTGCGGACAGTATTGGCTATTGTATGGATACAATTAGGGAAACTGTTAATTTAGAAATTCTGAACAGAAATGGCTGCGCAAATTCCTAGAAGCAGACTTTGCTAGACTATAAACACTGTGTCTATTGTAGTTTACCTTAGATTATTGTGGTAAAACGAGCACTTGCTATTATTAATGCTATGTATAATACAGGGTGCAATTAAACCTTCCTGCCAATTTTTGTCCAGGGCTTAGGTATCATTAGGAGAGTCCATTTAACCAAAAAAAATTTGGCGTTATTTTTTTTTCAATGACATATTTTATCCCATTTAAAATAGTTGCAGAACGGTCGCTCGCGGCGCGGGGGAATGAGAGGGGGTGACGCCGGGATGAGGCGCGCGCGCGGGGGCACGTCACGCGCGGCCGACGCATCGTGTCCATTAATTGTAGTGTTTTTTAGGATAACTTTCGGAAGCTATTTCTCAATAATTTAGTACTGAGTGACTATAAAAGAAAAAATACGTGTATTTTTATTTTTAACAAGGATCAATATATCAAAATTTGGCAGGAAGGTTTAATTGCACCCTGTATAATGTAGGCTTTTGTACCCGGATTTAAAATACAATTTAATCTAGACGTATAGTTGTCGTTTATGTATGAAGAAGTAAATAATGAATAATAAATTAGCTCCACCTTCTATTGTAATCTTAGTAAAATTGTAATTTCGCTTCTGACCTAAGTAATAGGACTTAGACAAGAAAACATTGTCTTGGTTGAAGTTTCTTATTCCCTAAATGCCTAATGTTCTCTATATTGACTTCTCTTTTAATTTTTCTTAAGAGTGTTGATGATGATGAATAAATCAAGTCTACATTGGTGTCGCGGAATCCACAAGTCGGAGTGGATGTCCTGAGTGAGTCGAGAAAGTCGCGACTCGAGAACGTTTAAAACTCTTTCTTTATCTTTTGCGTTGTTTTTAATCATTCTTGACTTTTTAAGGTTCCGTGCCCAAAGAGAAACCTGGTGATAAGCATGATCTCTTGAATCGAAATAAGAATGAACGTTTTTACTGATATTAATACAGCCGATATAACTTTAGCCAATGTCATAGATTATTATTTTATTTTATTTTATTTTTATCATAATAGGGTGGCTTACACCTAGCTATAACACAGTACGCTATAAATGATAGTTTTCAAAAAGCCAATTACAAGCCTCCACAAGTAGGCTAGATAGGTAGACAGAAAAATAAGAAAGCAAGGTTAGTATTTACTTAAATACTAGTTTGTAACTAAACTATTGATGAATGAGGTTAGTAGTAACAACATGCAAAATAATTTACAATAGGCACAAACTGATGTTGCATCTCCATGTCAATGATAACATTAATAATAGGATACAGCAACAACTACAAGTACTGTCAACGATTTATAACTATAAATAATAATATTATAAAAAACAACATCGACGCCCAATTACGACTACACATAGCCGCAACCGTCACTGTTGATTTTTCAGAAAAGCGGTATTAATAGATGCTAGGCTGCTAGTGAAGAGATCAATGTTAGGATCTGATTTTATGAGCTGATTGAACACCTTCGATGATCTGCGTAGAAACGAATTCTGTCGATATGAAGTGTGAGCATATGAAATGTGTAGAATATTTCTGATACGAGAGTGACGCGACGGAACATTTAATTTAAGATTGGATAAAAGTTCAGGACAGTGTATTTTACCGAATGTCGGCTATATTACGTCTGGTTGAGAGTGGTAAGAGGTGGAAACAACTGCATCGTTCATTGTAGCTGCTATAAGGAATCTTGAATTTATAGCTGAGGTACCTTGTGAACTTTTTTTGGACACTCTCAATTATTTTTGAGTGGGTATCAAAAAAAGGATTCCATACTTGACTACAGTACTCCAGGTGACTTCGGACATAGGCACAGTACAAGATTTTGATGCTTTTCATGTTATTGAAGTAGCTGGTATTACGAATGATAAAGCCCAAGGCTTTGACCGACTTGTTGACTATATAGTCAATGTGTGATTCGAAAGTGAGCTTGCTATCAATCTGGATCCCTAGGTCATTAATAATAGAGGTACGTGGTAAAAGTTGATTGGCAATGGAGTAATTAAAGGTGAAAGGTTCATTTTTACGACTAAAGGAGATAATATTACACTTGGATATGTTGAGATCAAGCTTGTTATGTAGGCAATAGTCCGCTAAGCGAATTAAATCATCTTGTAGGAGTAAAGCATCAGACAAGTTTTTAATAAGTCGGAAGATTTTCATGTCATCAGCAAACATCAAAAATTTAGAGAATTTAAAGCAATTGCCAATGTCATGAATAAATAAGATAAAAAGTAGTGGCCCCAAAAGAGAACCTTGATACTTTGCCCAATATGATTTCAGATTAATCTTTATAAGTGTGCACAATAAAGAATATTTCATTCATTCATTGAGTACACTTTTACAAACCAACATTTTGAAATTGCCGAGTGTGAAGTTGGACTCCCGACTCGCCCATGAAGGGTTCTGCAGCAGCAATAAGGTTTATTTTTATTAAATTTGTTTGAAAGCTGACATGATCGAGAGTGTTCTTAGCTATAGTTCATCATCATCAGCCTTGCTGAAATATCACGGTTTATCTGGTTCGTGATAGGCCGATTAGCAATTTGCAGTCATCTGATGGGTTTTATATTTTGCATTCTGGTTCGTGACACTTATAAATATATACATATTAATGGAAAGTTGACCCTGGTGCTGCAGCATTACCTGGTAATCAATAGGTTACCCAACTTCTCACCAACTTAGAGCAGAGGTTTCGTGTTTGGGCTCATTTTAATTGCGACAACCCATAAGACGTAGATAAGCAGTAAATATTTGCATGCTGCTGCTGCAGCATCACCTGGATTGTATAGGAGCCGAGCTCCGTATGAACCCAGGGTTGAGACTGGAGGTTTCATGTTCGGACTCATATTGACGGCCTCATCCAAGAGGACATTCATAGATGGTATTTATTGTAATATGATTTTGTTGATATGCATTATTCTGCACTATAACCAACACAAGCACTATAACCAACACCAAAAAAGCATGAAATAAAATTAAATTAAGAAATTTAAAAAAAACCCCTGCCAAACCACTTTAAAAAGTAATGAAATAATATTTACTGACTTTAAGTTTAAATAATTCCTAAGTGTAAAGTGATATTTTAGTCCATAATTGTTGTCAAGGTGTGTCGGGGGACCGCTAATGTAGATGTTTGATTTTACATAATATTATAGTTTAAGGGTCAGTTCACAGCGAAAGGAATAGAGACAATCAGTGACTTGGCGATACAAAATTCCAAAGTCGCTGTTGGCGGTCCCCCGACACACCGTGACAACAATTATGGACTAAAATATCACTTTACACTTAGGAATTATTTAAACTTAAAGTCAGTAAATATTATTTCATTACTTTTTAAAGTTGTTTGGCGGGGGTTTTTTAAAATTTCTTAATTTAATTTTATTATAGTAATGTACAGTAGAATGTACATCTTATATTTTTTTAGACTTATCATGCCCCTACTTTAGAACACATTTTACCACTTTGGAAGAGTCTCTCTCGCAAACTATTAAGGTTAGAAAAAAATGATATTAGAAACATCGATATGATTTTTGAAGATCTATCCTTAGATACACCACACGCATAGGTTAGATCAAAAAAAATCTTCGTTTCAGTTGTATCTAAGCTATGGGAACCCCTAAAAATTTTGATATTTTTTTCTATTTTTGTATCAAAATCTTAATGCGGTTCACAGACTACATCTACTTACCAAGTTTCAATAGTATAGCTCTTATAGTTCCGGAGAAAATTGGCTATGATATACGGACGGACAGACAGACAGACATACAGACAGACAGACATGACGAATCTATAAGGGTTCCGTTTTTTGCCGTTTGGCTACGGAACCCTAAAAAGTCGGTAGAAATTCAATACTTATTAATAATAATTAATAACTTACGTAAGAATATACAGACAAAATATACTCGAAAACTGTCTAAGGACGCATTAAAAAGTTAGCTTTTATTAGACCAGCAATTAATATAATTCCTCCAATTAATTATAATTTCCACAAAAATTAACAAAAGGTAACCTTGTTATTTAGTATCTCAGCCTCAAAGGAGACTTCTCCGCGGGGTCCCTTTGTACCCCCGTACCCCCGGGGACCCCCTGTTTATTGTAGCCGGTATATTTATGCACCAACTTTGCCAATTACTGTCATCTGACTAGACAAAGTGGGGTCTTAATCGACCCCATGCTGAAAAATTGTGGTAGACTAGGCTTAGACCGTAAAATATTTTGATCTAAGGCCTTACAAAAAATGTTAAGTTTATTAATTATTAAGTTATAGATATTCGAAATTTCTTTGGCTTTGGCCGTATTTATTTCCGATTTAAAATCTGTCCTATATCGTTTGACGTTTCCCGGCACTCGAAGTGTCTCTATTACCATCAAATTCGTTTAGCAGTTTTGACGTAAAATGACAACAGACAGACACACTATCGAATTTATTATATATTAGTGTGGATATAAAAGTATTATGGTCTGACACAGAACAACGTGGTGAGTCGTCACGTAAATCATTTAGTGCAATTTCGTTTGAAATCGGCAAAAATCATGCTTGTTATTCTTCATTGATAATAATAACTACCTACATGTTGATTTATTATTATGTGATATTATACATAGGAGCTCAAGCCGAGCTTAGCGAGGGCTCGCGTCGTCACATCTCACACCATGATTGACCGATGATAACACATCTACGTAATATAAATAAAAATTACTATGTTAAAGCACAAATCAATAGGCGTGATAGTTTTTCCGTAAAGTGTACCACAAAATGTTCAGGTTGTGGGATATACTAGGGCTCGCTTCGCTCGCCCTGATAAGATTTATAAATTGTTATATAATGAAAATCTTAGTTTATGTTAGAAACTCATAAATAATAATATTATTATCCTTAAAGGTCATGTGTAAGAAACACAAGCAGTGCTACTTAATCAAGTTAAAATATTATACTCTAAGTCCAAATATTAACCTTTGTCGCTGACATAGGGGACGGTAGCTTGTACAAGTTCATAACAGCTTCGTTGTCGTTTACACTCTCCGATACGATAGTCGGATATCGTGCTGACGATACACGATATATGATATTATCAAATGTATCACATATTTTAAATCGGTTTAATAGGTTTGACGTACAAGCGATGTAGGCAGTCAGATGGAGTTACTTTCGAATCTTGCTTTAAATATTTTAGATTTTAGATCAGGCTGTAAATAGCTATTCGACAGGCCTTTAGTTAAGTGTAACTTCTTAAACATATACGTTTTTAAATATTTCGCGTGCTACTTATTATAATTGAATGTGTGTACTTTTATGACTTTTTTATTTTTATTAGTAATAATTAAATTCACATTATATCCTAAGTATATGTAAAGTAATCGCTTACAAGACGATTCTACAAGATATCATTAAGATGATATCGTATCGTATCGTGTAAAGTGTAAACAGTTCGGACGAAGACAAGACAATCTTTGAACAATTTATTTGAACAAAATGTGGAAGTTCGGAACTCGTAATTGGATACATAAAAAGCCTTCGAGGCGTGAGACGGCAAAGTTTAATTAAAACCGGCGCAGCATTTAGCCGCTATCAATACGTCACTATCACACAGAGGGGTGTATTGTTATTTCTGATTAGCATCCCCCATTTTCATTTATAATATTAAATAATGTATATTTCAGTTTAGACAGACATATTTTATACCGGGTTTGTGTGGGGCCATGGCCCATGGTGTTTGGCTTGCTTCAGTATTGTTATTTTTTACAAGGAGACAAGTTGCAATATTCAAATCGGTGGAATCACAATATAATTAGCACTAGAAATTAATATTTTACACAGAGTTTCCTTTCCAATTGTCGGTAATTGCCTCGAATTTTGTACATCAAGCCTTAATTCGGTTAAACCGATTGGTCGATATTCAGTAGAATCAGTAGCGTTCGGTAGTATTTGGTAGAACTGCGGTCAGTCTGTGGTGCAACTGAGCTTAACCACATTATCCGTATACACGGTTAAAAACATACTTTAGTTTAATGGATTATGAACTTTATGTACGGGGGAAAAGGTTCAAATTGATAATGTTTGGATGCGCTGATTTGTAGTGTAGTAAAGGTGAGTATGCACTATTATAATTTACGATTTATTACCTTTCAAATTTAGATTTTCTAAAGATATTTTTTTATTTAAAACAAAATTCAACTAAATATATACAATATACATAAATCCAAATTACAAAATATTATGCTCTTTTCTACTGAGTTTAAAATGTTAAAGATAAACGAATGAATTTAAACATTCCTTTTCATTAATCAACCTTAACAATTAGGAAATTTCTATGGGGTTCTCATACCTGCGTATAGCCTAACGAGATTAATTGCGGGTGAGGTGATACGATTACGGTAATCACATAACGCAGCGGCGCGCGGCGGGCGGTGTGCGCTCACCCTTTATTACCATACTAATAGACTTCGGATATTTTAAAATTGATGAATGAAATGAAGGAATGTGTTATGGCACCATTGATTTTTGGCACGCAAGTTTCATAAAATATGTTTAAAATTGAAGAAATATCACAAAGCTTTAGAGGATTAGGTGTGGTTAGGTTTTTGTACAGACATTAAAATATCTTACTGACTCTTAGACTAGTTCGAGAATAATTTCAAAATGGCGACAATCATCATCGCGTATTGTATTATAATCTCGCGATATCTAATAATGGCGTGAGACATAATTTAATTAACGTCTTAATTACTGTCGCTCTAACGTCATTACGGATAAACCGCCACTCGTGCCGCTAATGAGACTGAGAGAGAATAGTCTAAATATACCCCCGACATGGAGTGGATCCGTACGGGGTATATTTTGACCCCCTGTATCGTGGTACTAGTGTCATTGTTTTGAAAATGAAGCTATTAACAGCTGCTGACAAACATCGTTTAGTAAAAAGCTTTTCAACAATATTTTTTTTTATTCTAATTTGTAGCTTATACTATTCTGCACTAGTCTTTCCTTTGTAGATTTGTTATGTTTTGTCTCCCGTTTTGTGTATTGAATAGATAAAGAAAAAAAAAATTGATCAACCGATTTTAATGCGTGTTTTTTTAAATAGTGATTGAACCAAAATATTCTGTTTCTCTTAAACTATCCACTTAATACGTGTATTAAGTAGTTTTTCGCTCTATCTTTATCTCTCAGCTAATGATGATCTAGCTACTCCTGTACACAATAAAACAATCATAAACAGTACTCAATGTAATTGGCGGCAGAAAGCCAAGATTTGCAAACAGCACACAATAAAACCTTTAGTGCACAGTAAATTCTCACGCGTGCCCACTGGTTTATTGTCTACTTTATGATATACATTTAGCGGGCTTAGGGTTGCCAGGGCAAAGCCGGACATAGGCTTGTTGATTGCGTCTCCGGCAAAAAATAATTCGGGCTTTTGTATAGCTTTGCATCAATTTAAATTTCCTATTTGATACATTTTGAATAAAATTACTCGTGAAATTAACTATTATAAGCGTGATCTCGAGACCCTATCGCTATACTGAAAATTAAAGTGTAAAGTTCTCAATAGCAGGGTATCGGGCCTTTTATACAAAACTAGATGACGTCCGCATCTCCGTTGCACCAAAATTCATTAATCGCGCGTAACCTTTCCCGGGACTCAAACTATCTTCATACCAATTAATTTAGTCTAAATCAGTTCAGCGGTTTCGGCGTGAAGAGGTAACAGACAGACACATTTTCGCATTTATAATATTAGTATAGATGTCCGGCTCAACCAACTTGTCCCGGCTTTTAAGTTTCTTGATCTGGCAATTGGCAACCCTGGGCCTCCTTTATGCCGTCTTAACGAACGCCCCGCTTTTATGCGAGCTTGGTAAACGAGGATACATTTTATCCGTCTGTTAATAGTGTAGGTACGCTCTTACAAGCTGAAAACCTTCGCGAGATAACCGTGGAACGATAAAACAATCTTACTGTTATACCATCTTATATTATGTAGTAAGCTTTGAAACCTCTTTAACGCTCAACATTAATTGTAAAAGGGTAGGCAGAAATAACTGATATTATATTTAATTAAAAAGTAAAACAAATACGAAACTTTTACAGAACTGTTTTTCAAATTTCAAATCATCACAGCACACACATTTTACTAAGACGAAAGTTTGTGAGTATGTATGCTACAAAAACTGCTTAACAAATTTATATCTTCGGCATCGTATTTAGTTTAAGTTCTGATTAACGCGTAGGCTACTTTTTATCCCAACGTCTTCTTCTCATGGAAAACTGTAATAACTAAAAGCTATAGTCGGTAATAAACTACCATACTTTCTATATCTTCATCCTCTTCAACATTCTAATAGAATACACGTATATAATGAAATAATTTTTCAGGGTAGACATCGGGTCATATACCCCGGGGCCCGGGAAATATTGTATCATACACTAAAGTTAAATAACCGTGAAATAAGGATTTTGAACCCTTTAGTAAGTGAGGTTCGCACATGCGTAGTAAAATGTTGCTTGAATTTTGTGATGTAGGCCTACTTTTGAAGCAGGAAATTGTGTAAAATCTTTTTGTAATAAGTAAAAATAGCGTTTTTAGTCAGTGTTCGAAAAAAGATCAATCATATTAATTGACACAGGTAAATTCAAAAGCATTTTAAAATCGCGAAAATTCGGACGCTGGGGTTCGGGGTCTGCCAAACCCCCCTAACCTTAAATGGTACAAGGGTAGTAATTTTTTTTTAAATATCGCTCGTTAACTTAAGAATTAAAATCATGTTTCAATCAATCGGCTTTTCCTCGCAAAAAATTTCTCGCAAAGTTAAATAACCGTGAAATAAGGATTTTCAACCCTTTAGTAAGTGAGATTCGCACATGCGTAGTAAAAAGTTGCTTGAATTTTGTGATATAGACCTACTTTTGAAGCAGGAAATTGTGTAAAATCTTTTTGTAATAAGAAAAAATTGTGTTTTAGTCAGTGTTCGAATAAATATCAATTTACATATTTGACACAGGTAAATTCAAAAGCATTTTAAAATCGCGAAAAATTAGACGCTGGGGTTCGAGGTCTGCCAAACCCCTCTAACCTAAATGGTTACAAGGGTAGTAATTTTTTTTTAAATATCGCTCGTTAACTTAAGAATTAAAATCATGTTTCAATCAATCGGCTTTTTCTCGCAAAATTTTGTCATTTAAAATTTTCGTCAACTTTAACGTCAAAATATCTAAGTTGCATCATTTGCATATTGTAATCTACGCGAATATCGATACGTGTAACCGGGTCATTATACCTCAACGACCAGTCGAATCTAATTTTTCCGCTTGATTTGAATCGCAATCGAATTTGATCGCCCGTCAAATATCTCGCGCGGTTCCAATTTGTTACAAATTACCTCCCACCGTGGGGTCCCCCCGGACCCCTATCTTTATTTTCTGTCAATAAGGGGTGTTTTTCGTTTAACACTTTTCGCTTTGACTGTAATATTATAAGCTTCGCAGGTTATAATAAAAAATAAGATGAAAAGTATAGAAGTCTTAATATTACGTATTTTCAATTTCATTTTGATTACCGCTTCAAGAGAAACTGCCACTTTCCATATTATAATGTTTTATAAATAATACAATATGTCTCTTATATTTTGACTCTTGATACACAATATTTTATATGTGTAAATATTGTTTATTTTTAACCGCCTTAAAAAAAGGCTATCAATTCGACCGGTATATGTGTAATATTTCCCCAGAACTGTCCAGTTTTCGTATATGTTAGTCTTTATGAGCGCCTGAACAAAATATGTGCAAATAAAAAAAAATGTGTTCACATATCTCCGGAACCTACAAGTCCGATTTGAATAATTCTTTTTGTGTTGTACTAGGTATTGTTCAACTTAGGGAATACTGCAAGTTTCATCAAAAATAGTTCAGTAGTTTTTGACATAGATAATTTTAAATATAATTGAAGACGTGAGTTGAAGAACACGATAAAGTCTATCATTTTGTAACATACGGACATTTACTTTTTTTTTCCTTAAAATTGGAGCAAACCTTGTAATTTATCCACTTCATTACCTGGCTAATATATCTGGCTACACATAAAATGCAGAGTTTTTTTTTTATTTCAAATCTTTTTTCCGGCTCTAAAGCCTCCATTTATGCAAAAAACGGCATTTATTTTACTGTTAGTTATTGTGTTCTTCCACTCACGTCTCCAATAATTGTGAAGTCGGTTTTATTTTCTATACTAATATTATAAAACGGAAGAGTTTGTTTGTTTGAACGCGCTAATCTCAGGAACTACTGGTCTGATTTGAAAAGTTCTTTCAGTGTTAGATAGCCCATTTATCGAGGAAGGCAAGGCATATGACAGCCTCATACTTAATAGGCTATATTTTATCACGCTAAGACTAATAGTAGCGAAGAAATAGAGGAAAATGTGGAAAAAACGGGGGAAATTATTTGAATTTGCTTATTATCTTAAGAACTACTGGAGCAATTTTTATGTTATTTGGCACACATAAAGAATAGACCACGTGAAGGGACATAGCCTATTTTTTGCGGAAAAATGTACGGTTTCCTAAATTATGCGGGCGAAGCCGCGCGGTACATCTAGTTTAATATACAACTTGTCTATTTATTACCGTTATAATAATCAAGAAGAAAGATAATAATAATAATAATATAATAATAATATCTATGGACGCTTCACACCACGTCAGTCTGGCCCCGTGCTAAGTACCTGAAGGACTTGTGTTACGGGTACCAGACAACGGAAATATATTTAATACTTTTATACTATACATATATTTAAGATTTTTATTATATGATACACATATTTAATACACATCCATGACCCAGGAACTTTTGAAAACTTTTTGTTCCGTCGGCGGGATACGAACCCGCGACCCCCGGCTTGAGCTACCAACAGCCCACCAACTGAGCCACAGAGGTCGCCAACATAGTACAACATATTCACCAAAACAAAAAGTACCAAGGATAATTATTAGGCGAACAACTCGAGCAAAAATCGCGCAGCCATAAATAATATAATTAATTAGAGCTAATATATCGTCAGTGTTGCCAGGATAAAAACAAATAAATTACGAGGGCGCAGAGGTAATGTTTTGTCACAAGTCACAACTGGGGAAAATACCTTTGTAACCTTATGGCATAATAAATTGTATAATGCAAAAGTTTTGTATAGACAGGAGTTGTTTTTATACAACGCGACGACGGGAAGTAGGTCTTGATTTTGGGTTTGCATTATGTATTGTTTTATAGTAGCTTCTAAACTTGATCTGAATTTAACAAAAGATTCGTTTTCGTTTTTCTGATATTATATTTGTGCCAAAAACATTTATTTTTGTCTTGTGAATGTTGGAACTACCGAGTTGTAAGTAGTCAGGTAATTTGATGCCTATTCATTCAAGATGGCTTAAATTATGTATACAATATACTAAGATATACATTACAACTTACAACCCGTAAAGCTATTCTTAAAACTTATACACAGCCTATGCCTAGTCAATACTAGGCATAGGCTGTGTATAAGTTTTAAGACTATACTATACAATATACAATATACATGTAATTGGCCAATGCCAATTACATGTATATTGTATATTGTATAGTATACAACCGGTACCGCTGTTTATCAGCCGCTGCAAGTGGGTCTCATATATAATTCAGTGCACTACCCCTAGCGGCTAGACGCCTGTCCGTGAGGTATTGCGGTCGAATTATATTGATATTGTTGGGAACACCTGGCTTCATCATCAACAAGCACTATGCCACCATATAGGAATACTGGTTACAACTAGTAAGATACACCTGAGTATCATTGGCTCTATCAACATTTTTTCTTTGGTCTTATAAATATAGGCTAAATACCTAGGAATTCTATACTAAACATTATTAATGCGAAAGTATATGTCCGTCTAATACTTCATCACGCTTAAACTGCTGAAATGATTTTGATGAAATTTCATATGAATATATTTTGAATCCCGGAAAAGTTCCTGCACGATAAACGAATTTCAGCGCGTCAACAAAGATATTCACTAACAAGAAGGAAGCATAACAGCCGAATACTACACAGAAAGAAAAACATAGCGATTGGAAAACTGTAAAGCATTCGGATTAAAATCTCCATCATTAATTATTGTTTGAAAACAATTTAAACGGAGCACTAAATAACGAGATAAAACAATGAACAAACAATGAATTCACAATCGGCAATGTAAATGGCGGGATTAGATGTTTGATTTATACCCCGGGACCAGATAGAGTAGATTATAGGGTTGCCAGATGAATAAAGCCGGATACAGTCCAGCTTTTTGGTTGGAAGTACGGCTAAAAAGCTGTCCGGCTTGTCCGGTTCTGGCTCTTTTTTTTATGTTTCGCAAATAAGCGAGAATCGTGTATTTTTTTTTCTACGTTAGAAGGGGTCACAATGATAGGGACACAATGATAGGGACACAATATAAAGATAATACAAAGTACACTGATAGGGAAAACATTGGCAGCCGTACTAGTATGAACTGTGTCACAGCTGCCCTTGTTTACAGCACAAGGTATCTCGGTTTGTAGTAACCACACAAAGAGTACAGTATAACCGCTTGCAAATAACAAAATAAATATTAAAATAAAGTTAAAGACAGTAATAAAATATTTCATGCAGCAAATACATTAAACTATAAATAATATGATTCAATTAAAATTGTTATCATTCATTAAATTATACCATAAGATTTGAAGGTTTCAAGTACAATCCATCAAATTCTAAATAACATAAAGTTGTGTAAGTACCTATAGGTTTGTAAAACTGGAATGAAACAATAACAAAATATAAATACATTAAAAAATCAATTTCATTATAAATATTTCAAAATCAATTTCATTTTAGTCAACATAAAATTATAAAGTTTCGCAAAATTAAGATTAATATTATTAATAAATGTTCAAATATTAAATTAGATAGATCAAATTAAAAAATATATTACTCAGTACTAATAATCAATATAATATTAGAATTAAAATTTAAATAACTAGTAGAGAGCCATACCTACTATGCCATACTTACAATGAGAATTGATTGAGTGGGTGTGTGTGTGAGTGTGTGTGTGTGTGTGTGTGTGTGTGTGTGTATGCGTGTGTGTGTGTGCGTGAGTGTTTGTGTGTGTGCGTGCGTGAGTGTGTGGGTTTGTGTGCGGGGTGTGTTATCTATGTGTATGGGTTTTGGAGATTTTTTTCTGTTTTATTATAGTCTAGGGAGGTTAACCAATTTATAAGATGTAATTTACATTTTCTGAGATTAAGGGGATATAAAATATTGTCTTTATTTGCAAAATTATAAAGATTTGAAGAGATTACGTGGTAATGTCGCCAAGCAGCAGAGGTATGGTGTCTGACTGCTGGACAGAATTTTCTTGTGCCTCTTTTTATTATTTTTACATAAGGGAGTTCTTTATGCTTGCGGAGAATCGTATTTAGGATGTATAATTGCCTAACTGATAAGATTTTGGACTCTCGATATAAATAAAACGAGCTGTAGCGGCGCGGAATTCCATAAATAACCTTCAGGATAGCACGCTGAGCACGCTCCAGTGGAAGCAGGATACGGGTCCCACAACTCCCCACGTAGCAATACAGTATTGTATAAGGGACTGTGCTAGGGCAAAGTATACACACCTTAATGTGTTGAGATCTGCAGAACTCCTTAGCTTCCGAAAAACAGGAATCAATTTTCTTAGACGCGAAGTAAGAGCTTGCACGTGAAGAGTCCAACTGAGCCTGTTATCTAAAATAACACCCAGGTACTTTATACTGGTAGCTGATGCCAAAGCAGAACAATTACAGTTGTCCCTATCACAGGAATGAGCTATGATACTGAAATCCTGGGGTAGCCGGGCATTAGAGAGCAGAGAGAACGGTATATATTTAGTCTTGTCTAAGTTCAAGGTCAACAAGTTATTGTCTAACCACTTCATTACTTCTCCAAAAGCCAGCTCTGCATGAACCTTAGTTTCACTCCAACTATCCCCATACACAATCAAAGCTGTATCGTCAGCATAGGCAAAAATTTTGTAATTTTTCAGCTTAAGTTCGCATAAGGAGTTCAAATATAGAAGAAAGAGTGTGGGACCCAAGACACTTCCTTGTGGTACTCCATAAGAGAGCCGAGTGGGACTACTTATAAATTCTCCAATCTTTACGCACTGGGAGCGATCAGAAAGGTAATCTCGAGAAATGCTCAGAGCTATACCACGTACTCCAATAGATTCAAGCTTATTCAACAAAAGAGGAACGGAAACTGTATCAAAAGCCTTTGATAAGTCCAAAAACATTCCTAGGACTTTGTCACCTTTGTCTAGGTGCTTAATTAACTATTGTTTCGGTGAGGTCTAAAGTTGCATCGTCTGTCGATTTACCTTTGGTAAAACCGTACTGATTTTGGGCAATTACATTATTCTTTTTTAAGAAGCTAATAAGCCTAGTATTAATAAGTTTTTCTAAGATTTTTGAAACAATAGTTAACACAGATAGGTCTATAGTTGCTGACACAGTCCCTGCTTCCACCTTTGTGAATAGGATGGACAAGTGCACGCTTAAGATTCTCCGGGAAGACGCCGGTGGTAAGGCATAAATTAAATAAGAAAGTCCATGGAGGAATTAAGATTTTCTTCGAATTTTTTATTACTCTTGTGGAGATGTTATCGATGCCTGTCGCACAGTCATTTTTTAAATTTTAATATGATGGCTTGAACTTCGGCGGGATCCACGTTATTGATAACCATGGAATCTCTCTGTAAATATTGTCCATGTGTTCTTTGTAAGGATGATAAAGTGTTACTTTGCTTTAACAGTATCGCATCGCATAATGTTTTACCTACTTCCGCAAAGTAATTATTAACAATATTTACGGAGTTCAAAGAGTCTTTGGAAATATTTAAAAGATCAGTTGGTGGATCACATGACTTCTTGAAGTTGGTTATTTTATTAATAGTACTCCATGTGCCCTTAGGATTATTTTTATACTTTTTAAATTAATTTTGTTCATATGTAGTTTTAAGTTTTTTTAATAAGTTATTACAAAAGTTTTTATATCTGGTATACGTGAGTTGCAAAATGGCATTATCGGGATTTAGCTTGACTATTTTATGCATGTTGTCGCGATTTCTGATGCACTGTACAAGGCCTGGTGTGATCCATGGTTTGATAGGACGCTTCTTGTGGGGAACTCGCACTAGTGTAGAGTTTATCGAAACTGTTTTTGAGACCACATCAACAAAAGCCGTAGCTGCTAAATTTGCACAAGAAGACTGATATACTCCACTGAAGTCAGCTAGTTCGAGATCCTTATTTAATTGTTCGTAATCAATTTTTGTTCGTGAAGTGTTCGTTATATTTTTATGCCTGGCTCTACATTCCAGGGCAAACACAAGCGGTACGTGGTCTGTGATAAGGCTATCTAGGATAAAAGTTTGTGACCTATGATCCGTTCTTACCATAACGTGGTCAATACAGTTGTCAAGACGTGTGGGATGTGTATGTGACGGTAGCAGGCAATGAGCAGCCAGGGTATCCAAATATGTATTTGTATCCTGGTTGCTGTGATATGTCACAGCAACCAGGGACAATATTTATATTGATATCACCAATCAATATCACGGACTTTATTTTGCGCAATCTTGACAGACAGGAATCCAGGCTGTCACAAAATTTATCAATATTTCTGTACGATGGGGATCTATATATTCCCAGAAGTGCGACATCGGTGTGATGAAGTTGGATTATAATACTATTTGCATCGTTTATCGAAATGTCAGGGATTAGATTATGCTGAATGTCACACCTTACGTAAATAACAACACCGTCATTTTGATTACAAAAATTGGTGGTATGGGAAATGAAACCTTTTATTTCGGGGGCTGCATTAAGTTTACTGAGCCAACACTCGGTGAGGACTATAATATCACATTGTAAATGAATTCTCTCTAACAAAACAAGTAAAAAATCAAAGTTACAGCTTATGCTTCTAATATTCATGTGCAATATTTTTATTTGGAAGCTTCTCCATATTTGGTTGTAACTCTTCCGGTCTACATACAGTTGCTTGTGGAACCTGTACAAGATCAATGTCTTGCGATATATTATTTATTGTTGGATCGAAATTTAGTTGTAATTGATACACTTATATTTAACCAGTTTGCGGTGTGACATGATATTCAAATCAGAATTAAAACATAATAATATTTTATCACATTGAGATTTGTGTAGTGTGTAAAGCCTGTAAATAAAATTCATTAATTGCTGCATTAGTATTATATGTAGGTGGTAGATAGGTAGTGTGGTGCTTAAAGTTATTTCGTAAAATGTAAACATATTACTTAAAATTAATTCACATTGACAGTTGGTAATTTTATAAACTAGAGTGGTATGGCACATCTTATAACTTATTCTATAATAACATATTATTTCATGAGGCAATAAACATGCACATATAATTAAATTGTTAAAAATTAATGTTAGTATTAAATATAAAATTAGGTGTAATAAAATAATATAACATAGTCATATGTCATGTGACTGTGAGAGTTTATCTAAGTCCATTTCACTTTTAATACGACGGCAGGGAGCTCCCTCCTTCTTGCGCAGGAAAACCTTGCCATGTGCCGTCCAGCAATATGCATAGGAGTGTTTCTTACTAAATTCCCGAGCAAGAAAGTACAGTTTTTTAGCATTCTGGGTAAGACATTCCGTTATGTAGATAGGTCTGGAGTCCCCTCCGAGTCCTAAATGTGTTGTACTTAATTTCGAGTCTTTCTTGGTTTTGTTATATGATCGTGATGATATGACTTTGTCTTTTAAGATAACAGATGTAAAATCAACTATGATATGGCCTTTATCTTCTTTTTTGGATTTTAAACGAAAAACATCTCTTATTTGCTGATTTTCAATGGCAACATTTATCTCAGTCCCGATATTTTTGACTAGCTCTACCAAGGCAACTTGATCTTCCTGTTTTTGCAATGGAATATTTCTAATTTCAATAGAACTCTGTCTTTGTATTTTTTCTGAGCTTTCCTTGAGTTCCTGGACCTGTTGCTCGAGACTCTTGATGTACGTCAGTTGGTGTTTTTTCTCTGATTCCATTTTAGAAAGCCTATCTTTCATGTCTTCATATTGCTTGGATATAAAGTCCATAGATTTTATTATATCCGCATTTTGCTTTCGAATGCTAGTGATACTTTCCTGAAGAACGCATTGTTGTTTGGTCATTGTGTCTATGGACTTTTTAATGTCCGACATGAATGTAGAAAACTCATCATCATGTTGACGCTTTTTGTGGCGCGGCCTAGTGAACTCGGTATCGGCAGCCGGTGCAGGAAGGTAATTAGCGTCAGATGTAGTTTGCGTAAAGCCAGCGACAGCAGGGGGTGATCTGTTGTGTGGCATTTTTGTCGTAAACTGCTTACTTCTAAAAATTATGACCAATTATTGTAGTACCCGGACACTCTCGTGGATATTTACAGAACTAGTTACAGTCACTCGATACAACGTTAACACGGTTGTAAGGTGGTAGTTATTTTAGTTCCAACAGTATCACATAGATGGCGTTAGTATCGGGGTCGATTTTGCCAATTCATCTCAGTAATTTCACTGAATTTTTAAAATCCAACACACATTATCTATATTTTGTCACTATCTCACTTCTTGTTTTTAGAAAGCACTATCACTGTTATTTATTTTCAATATAAGTCACGGTTATTTAAAAATTTGGTCGATCTTTGTTCAAAATTTTATCATGTATTACAGTCGTTTATATTACGATTTAAGCTTGGTCCACATTTGCTGAAGCAGTACACTTGTTTACTGTCACACTGTACTTGTTTTTTATGATTAAGAACTTTTTATTATATTTTTAATTGAAAAATGTACACAGAGCGGTTTTTAACGGGTCGAAAGAACGGATTACAAATTAATGTTAAATGTATCTAAATCATTATATCAGAACTTTAAAAGAGATATAGTAACAGTCAAAAAGCTTGATTTTATAAACCGTTTCTGTCCGGACTTTTTATCCAAAGTTTGCGATCAACTCGTTGGTTTGACCGGCTTTTCGGTTTAGCGACTTGGCAACCCTAATAGCACTGTTTACAGCATAGATAGAGATAGATATATATCTGCTTACAGCACAGATAGAGATAGATACATCATGTCTACATGCTGAACAGTTAACAAACACCCTTTCGCGTAAATTAAATTTTTAACAATTAAAATACGATTTTGTTAATCTACAAACAGTTACTTGCCATATATAGATTAAAATCAAATACTGTAAGGCTGAAGAACAGTCAATGGGTCAAATGTTAAGATCCAAGAATGCTCTTGTCAATTTTAGTTATCCTTTAGGTACTTATACGCATTTTGAGAGATAATATGTTAATGCAAGCTAACAGTTCATTGTAACTGTGTTTACATAAGGAATTTTACATAATCAAACGCTTCAAAAAAAACCTTTCTGGAGCAGTAGGGTAAAAATTTGTCATCAGCGACGGAACTTTCAGCGTTTTTCCTTGTCCTTGACAGGAAAGTTGCTTACTTCTCCAAGGTTATAACATCGTTAGCAGCTTTAAACCATTAGACACGGCCCCATAAATCACTTCAATAATAAATATAACTCATCACGACTACGATTTTGTATCGTTATTATCAGTGGCGTAGCAAAGAGGTAAGGTAAGGCGGTGCCCTGGGGCCCTCAATATGTTATTTGCAATTTATTAATTGTAGATGTCTTGATGTTGTAACTGATATTTCATTTGACTACGACTTACAGGACAAAAACTCTCCTATGTCCTTTCCCGAGACACCAACTACCTACACATCAAAGTTCAATGGTATAAGCGTAAAGAGGCAACAAATTTCGCATTTATAACAAAATTTGGTACGGGAAAAAATTAATACGCCTCTATTGAGCGCAAATTTTTCACCATCGGTTGGCGCCTCCTACTATATTTTTTACCCCAGGGTCCTCTGTACCTAGCTACGCCACTGGCTGTTATTACACCCCCTTTTACCCCGCTGGGGGGTGAAAATTATCCCCATGGCTAAGCATGATCCATTAGGAGCGTTATATGAAATAACATTATAGCCAAAAACGCTTTTACTGTCTACGCGTTAACGCTTGTAGTCTATGTTTAAATGAATTGACTTGACTCGTCGTATGTTACTAATGTAAGGGGAAATTGAAATTAAGGCTGACGGAAAGATAGTGAGAAAATTACGTACTTAGATAAATAACTTTAGGCTCTACGTTGTTTCAAGATGGATTATATCCATCCATTGTAAGACTGTTTATATACTGTATACAGTCGACGTGGATTATTTGCAATTATGGACAAACATGTTCGCAATCAGTCAGAGCCTGTAGCCAAGACTTTTTCTTTGTCGACTCTTTATAGAATAGCCGATCAAATTGACATTAGACGAGTCGAACTTCAACGTCATATTAACGAAGGCATATGTCAATTCCATACATTTTGATCGGCAATTCTATATACGCGATAAAGAAAAGATCTTGGCTAAAGGGCCTGGTCAGTCATGGGAAAACGTTAGCATATGATGATGATGACGTTTATTGTGCAGTCACGTCTCAACTTGGTTATCCATGGCCTATCTTGAAGAGTGGCCATAAGACGAATATTCAACATTAAGTAGTGAATTTAAGCTCTTTAATAATTTTTTGCATACTATTAAATAAAATTTGATTTGATTCCCGTAATAACGTTCAAAGCTTTTTACAATCTCAAAAAGAGCACATACTCGAATTACCATACCATTCAAAACGGATGCATTTGATGTAAAACTACATGTCTTCGTCAAAGAGACTCGAATTCCTATTCTAAAATATTCACTCATTCTCTCACTCTCTCATTTATTCACTCTCTCTCGTGGGGAAGTGATTGGCGGCCATTTAATGTATGGAGGAAATTGGCGCAAGCCGTGGATGCAGTTTGTGTAATAATTAGAGCTCTAAGAGTGGGTATTAAGGATGATAGAGATTAGTATCTATCATAAGGGTACCCTTAATACCTATATTAAGGGTATTCTTTGCTGGGTTTATACCCGTTTGCTCGTTTAACCGTATGACCTAAAGTACTATCAGAGAAATTGATTCATGTGCAGATATGGCGGACTTTCATAATTTAGTCTTGTTATGTCAAGTGCAGCTAACTGATCACCACTTACATTGACTTTCATAATTTGTTCGGATTATGTAAAGTACTGCTCAGTTAACTTGACATAGTTAACTCGGCCAATTAACGTAGGCCCGCCATGGAATAACTGAGGCACACTCCCAACCCGGGGCACCCATAAAGGGGCTGCGCACCAAAAAAAAAAAAAGGCCCGCCATGGAATCAGATTTAATGTCTTCAGATTTTGTTAAAATAGTCTCGGAAACATACAATTTTGATTAAATGATTAAATGAAGAATTAAATTAAAGATTTTAACGTCACACCCAAAAGTTTCCTGTTTTCAAAGGAAACCGGTGAAAGGGATTTCTTCTTTTGTTTCGTTATTTCTCTTCGCTGTGTATCACTATATCGCTGTGCTACAACCAAATATTATAATCAATATTAATCAGTATTATTTAAGGAGATCGCTATGTTCACGAATAGTTCACGTTCGGTCCGAATGTTGTCTTTGACAGCATGATATGAGTATTGAGTATGCACCGGTTAATTCCGTTTTCAATGATATCGTCGAGCTAGTATTAGTCGCAGACATCAGACGATTAGTTTATCTACAAGTTCGAAATTCGAATGTTTGAATTGGTGTTTTTTTAGGGTTCCGTACCCAAAGGGTAAAAACGGGACCCTATTACTAAGACTTCGTTGTCTGTCCGTCTGTCTATCTGTCTGTCTCCAGACTGTAACTCAAGAACGGTAATTGCTAGAGTGTTGAAATTTTCACAGATTATGTATATCTGTTGCCGCTATAACAACAAATAAGTACTAAAAACAAAATAAAATTAATATAGGGGGGCTCCCATACAAATAATTTGATTTTTTTGGCCTTTTTTGCTCAATATCAATAATAGCAACAGGTAGGTACTTAAATTTTTCTCAAAGTACATAGTTATATGTGTAATTTAATATTTAATAATAATATTAAAATTAAATAAAAATTAAGGGGGGCTCCCATACAACAAACACAACTTTTGGCCTAATTTTGCTCTATAATGGTACGGAACCGTTCGTGCGCGAGTCCTACTCGCACTTGGCCGATTATTTCTAAACGACTTCAAGGCAACGACGTGGTAAAGTTTGAACATGTAAAACTTAAGTATAAGTCTTAATGAATTTAAAAGATACAATAAGTTATTGCCGGTTGTTGCCCGGTTTTTTGAGTTTTTGCTAGCTCTCTATTCAGTATTTGCTAGCGCTTTTGATTGGCTATCATAAAAAAGTTAACCAATTAACAACGCTCTTGAATTGATAAACTCCAGTCAAAAAACCTCGAAATATTTTCAAAAGTCGTCCTAGTCAAGGCAGAGCTTCTAAAAGTACGTCTCGTTTTAATATCCAAACAACATCTCCTGATATTATTAATAGTCTGTGTTATGTAAACAAAGTGACAATATGGTTGCACTTATCTATTTTCTGGGGAAACGGTGACAAAAATAGTTTTATATAAATAAAAGCATCCGCCATTTTCCCCCGTTGTCCCGGCAATATTTTCCGCCAGAATTTATTCCTCGCTCCAAATTGAATAGGCGACGTAGCGTATTAACGTATTAAATACAAAAAAGTTATTGCCGGTATGGAGAGGAAAAAGATTTTGTATGCGGTGAATCGACGCCATCTTGGAATGTCAAATATAGAATTTTTTCATGTTGATCGAAAGTATAGTCTACCAGAATCTGATGACAAAAAGTGAGAAAATAAATTGACTAGCAATACCGGGGTAATTGGAATAAAACATTTTGATCCTTATTTTTTCTTATAGCGGCTGATTCTGTGTGTTAAACATGCAAATATAAAAATTTATCCAATGATCAAGGATATTTTTTGAAAATTTGCTGTCAAAAATTGCCATCAGATTCTGGTAGACCTATATATTATAATTGACAAAGAAATATTTCTGAATAACTAGCTGTCTACTCTTGTGCTCAGGTATTTTAATCGTTGTTCTTTATTACTGTGCCGTAAACATGGAAATATTTAATTTCGGATTGGAAAAATATTTTTTTTTATTAGATGAACCGGTGAACTTTGTAGTGCCTTTCTCCTAATACAATCCTTCCATGGACTTCTACGAATATTTTAAGACGAAAAGCCAAATCGGTTCTATCGGCCGACTAGGTATCGTTGTAATATTATGCGCACTTCCATACAGCTTCATACTGATCAAGAGCCAAACCAAACTATCGGCCGATAGCTGAAAGTCTGCAGTCTGCGGGTGCTCTTAGGCCCGTATAAATAGTACTCAAGATGCATCTCGGTCTCAAGACACGGTTCAGGCTCTGTGATTGGTTGGCTGTCAAAATTTGGACCAATCACAGAGCCGAACCGCGTCTTGAGACCGGGTCGCATCTTAAGTAGTGACTATTTATACGGGCCTTAGTCTAACTTTCGGTCTAGAGACTGTTATCTTAACTTGGTAATACGCGCTACATTTGCTGTGTATTGGATTTGGAACCTTTGTGATATTATTCGTCTTTTGCTGCTTATTCTTTGTCTAATTTGTTATACTTTATTTAAGTAAGTGTGTACCTAACTTGTGGCGTTTAGATCTTAGTTAAAATTAAAGTGGTTTCTTAAAGCCACTGATCGTCCTAGGCATCTAATTGACTCGCTAATTAAAATTGACCTCGGTTGTAACGATATTTTGGTTATAGCGACGTCAAACCTATGTCCCTTGAATTTAAAGCATACTTTCGTATGAAATTCTTTCGGTAATAGCGACTTCAGATATAGCGTCAATTTCGGGTATAGCGAATTGTTTTTATAAACCATTTATGACAGATTCCTAAAAATCTCTTACGGGTATTGCGACTAAGTCTCAATCGGCTTAAAACTATTAAGCTTTCTTATCCATAGTTTGCATTCACATATGGTCAAAAAATTGCTTTGCTAGTTTGTAGGACTGCTTAGCACGTGTAATTAAATAAATTAAAGTTAATACATATGATATGACATGACTTTTTATTGTTTCGGATGTAAAGACCTTTGGATATACGACAAAATTAAAATGGCCCTTCCGCCGTCGATATAACCGAAAATTACCGTATATGACTTCAGCAACATAACTGTGGAACGATACTTCACGTAGCATCTTCATAATTAGCGATAGAAACTTGGCTATAGGCTTTAAGTATTGTCGATTTTCATGTCTTCTATATCTATGCTGTCTCGTGTCTTCTACACCTAACCTAGCGGTTTTGGAAAAACTAATCTACAAAAGGTTGTAAGAATTCTACGTTACTTTGTTCTCTCACGTTCACTATAGTTAACTATAAACGGTGCATTTAAATGTCGACATATTCACGGGCCACGGGTTAAATGGGACAGCTGTGGGCCACCGGGTCATTCTAATCCCATAGGTTAACCCGTCGGCGCCGGGTCATACTCATCCCATAAGTCCACGGGTTAAGCTGTGCGACAGGCACAGCTTAACCCGTGATAATGTCCATATTCAATCGATGGGGCTCATTTGACCGGGCTTGGAACACTATGATGGTATCGGCCACACTCAGTGACACTGATAACTTATTTTAATTTAATGAAGATTTTGATTTAAGGGCTAAGGGCTCCCACTGCCCACACATTAAACTGCGAATTCGCAACGCATCGCAAATATCTGCAACAAAATTCATAATAAAATTGACATTACAAATTACGATGCGATGCGATGCGAATTCGCAGTTTTGTATGGGAGCCCTAAGTTCATACATTATTTGTAAAACTTTTTATTTTGTGTGCTTATCTTGTAGGTGTGAGAAGCGCCTAACGCCCATTTTTCGTACTGGAAATAATGTTGTATCGGACCAAACAGCGTACGGCTGAATCGCGCTTATCGAATTATGGTGATGGTGAGATCATGAGTGTAATATTATATTGAACAACTTAAGAAATGACTACTCCTGCCCGGTCGGAACTTGGAAGATCTTCCTTTGTTTGAGGCTCTCAAGCATATTCCCACAACGAATACGGCAAAACAATGTTGGTCGGGTCAGCTAGTATTTATAATAAATAGTTCGTCAAAGTACGATGACCAAAAAGTTTAAACACGAGTACCGAGTACTGACGAGTAGAGGGCGACAGTCAAATAATACTTATATTTCATTTGTACATGTTGTGTTAATTTAAAATAATACGCAATGTAAGTAACTGATAAGTCCAGTAATTATCATTTTCAATTGAAAAACGCTTAACTGATAGACATTGCTAACTGTAGTTGTTAGAAAAATATAAGAAGCGCCAAGATTTTAATTATTATCATCGCTAGAAAGGATCTTCTCGCCTCGTCTGTTGTAATATTTCTTTTAATTTTCTTCGATATTATTTCAACATTTCTCTCTGGTAAATACTTCAAAGTAGACTATAGATATAATATTAATGATTATAAGAATTATACCTTTAAAGTTTGCTAAGTATTTACTGTAGAAGGCAGCTTTTTGTTTTATCGAACAATGTAATTAAGCTAGCTCGTTATGAAATTATTAAGTAAGGAGAAAAAAAATGTTGAATCTACATTTAGTAGATTCAAGCTTTACTTTCAAACTGCAAAAGGCGCAATGAAAAAAATAGTCGTCTATTTTCATCCCTGGGGTGAGTTTTGTCCCGGTTTTCACACTATCCACGGGGTCAAATTTGCCGCATTTACGGCGTTCTCATTGATATGAATTTTTTAACCGGCGTTCGTGGAATTTTCTTTTGCGAGCTAGAAGCATGTCACTCGGGCAATTTTTCACAAAACCAGCTCCGTCGGTCCCGCGGCCCCAACTCGGTTGATTTCCCCCAAGAATCCTGATGGAGGAATTTGAGAGAGCCTTTAAAATTTATACCGGGATCTCTGTTCCACTCATTTCACATAAGGCGTGTGCTCCTTCGGGATCGCGTATTGATCCCGCGAAAACGTAGGCGGAAAGATCAGTGTGTGTGTTCCAACAGCAACGCAACGGACAAAATTTGGAGTTTTGCCGTCAATCGCCTGTATTCTCGCTAGATAATCACCATGCCGAATCGAATGTTCTTGAAACGAAGCAAATCATCTCACAATCTGAATAAAATTGAGCACTTAGAAGTGGACCCTGAGCAATAAATCCATTAATCATGCGATTAAAGGTATAACAAATATAGGCTGGGATCGACAGAGCCTCGCCCTTCCCAAGAATTCACATATTGCAGCGTTAGGAAGGACACGGTCCTGGCGATTCCACTGGCTGGCATCTGGTAGATTCGACACAGAACGATATTTCTTCAACACCCTAGAAACTCCACCCAGCTTGAGTGACCCCTCTCTACCAAGCCAATGTCACAACATCTAAAGGCAAAGGGTGGAGCAGCATAAAATCTAAGGAAATCGAAAAATGTGGAATCTATAACTGGCCGCCACACTGGGACCACACCGTTCAAAACATTAATATTACAATTATGTAATTTATAAAACAATAAATATATATTTATTTATTATATGTATATATTATTAAAAAAGTCCATGGCGTGATGGACTACAATTAATTAAAATTAATAATATTATTTCAATTATCCTTGGTGCGAAAAATCTAAATAATAAAATAACAAAAAAAGGATATGGGCGAACAGCCCATAGACGGCCCCAATTTTATTTAAAAAAAAATAAAAAATAAAAATATATAGGCTACTAAAAGCATCTCCTACTCCAAGAAAACTTGTCTATACTTAGATAATAATAATAATATATAAATAGATGGTATACCTTGTATGGTGGATCTATTGCCCTAAAAAGTCTGGCTCAAACGTTTCTTACCCATATCAACTTATCCATATTTTACGTGAAGATAAATAACGTCCATCCATCTTATTCCAAACTTAGCTTGTTTTCATCTTTTACATGTGAACTTACCTGTCTCACGTGTCTCCATTCCAATTCCAGATGAATTTACCTGTCTAACGTGTCTCCATTCCAATTGCAGATGCATTTACCTGCCTATCGTGTCTCCATTCCAATTCCAGCCTCCCTAGCATACGCCAACGAGATATCTCGTGGATATCTCACTCTCGAGCGTAGTGATATTGTCGATATCGATATATATCTCTTTTTCGCTAACATGCGTACGTCGAGACTCGAGAGATAAATTTCTCGTTCGTATATAGTTCGTTAGTATATAGATTATAGACAAAAATAGCTCATATAAAAAAACAAAATATCTCTAATTTTGACGACAGACGTACGAGAAAAAATGTATGTCATGTTAGGGTCAATAGAGATGAAGAGATAAATCAGTTAACATCGAGAACTACGATGCTAGCACGGCAGATGAATTTACCTGTCTAATGTATCTCTATTCCAATTTCAGATGAATTTACCTGTCTTATGTGTTTCCATTCCAATTCCAATAAATTCTAATTCCAGATGAATTTACCTGTTTTAACGTGTCTTTATTCCAATTCCAGATGAGGTGGACGTGATCGGGTACACGTCGAACCAGAGTGACAGTGAGTCGCTGGTCTCCGGCCACAGCGGCGACAGCGGCGTGGTCGCGCGGAGCGGCCGGGCGCCACGCGTGACACGGTACACCAGAGTCTAGGTGAGGGCTATCATTATCTGTGATGCAGCAGGCTTTGCATGACCATAGGGTGTCATTGACTGGAAGAATGGCCTTGACCACAACACTGCGTACGGCGTCGTATCGCGAAAACAACATCGCACTGAAACGCGATGCGATGTCGCAATGCAAAAATTTCATCGGATACGACATTTTACGATATAAAGCAATATAGCTCTCTATACGATGGGCTGTCGCATCGGAAATTTCCACGATGCGTTCGGCGGCGTCGCATAGCCTAGCCCTTTGCCTCTAAAATCAACGGAAGAAAAATCAAGTGACAGGTTGACAAATAAATCCCTAAAATCTGTCAGTGTTTCTATTCTTCCACATTTCTACTGTGGTCATGGTAAGCTTATGTCTGGCTAAAGCTAGTCGGCTACTTATTTAACTGCCTATTTTTAAGTCTACAACTTAATTTATTGATCTCATAATATACTATATAAATTATAATATAACATTAGTCTAGAATCTAGATTAAGAATGTATCAGTGGCTCTTTGAGAGATTATGTCTCTCTTATCTTTCAGAATCATTATTTTGGGTATCTTGAGCCCTGAATCCTGATTCATAATCCTGCCAAATTATAATCTTCATCTAGTGGGTGGGTGGGTTTCTTGATGTTCTACACTCTACATTTGAATGACTGAATGAATGAATTATTCTTTATTGTGCACACTTATAAAGATACAAAAGGATTAAGGAATACAAGAAAAAGACAAAATATTCAGGTGTCGCAATTATACATATAAATTACTATTTGGCTATTTAAACTTTTTAAAACATCTTTTAAAAATGATATAGTGCGACAAGGCTTTAAATGAACGTGGCGAAAAAAGGAACTAACGCCGCCATCATACAAAAACGCCATTTTTGACATGTTTTTGACAGTTCTCCTTTACCGGCAGCGCACCCGCCCACGTTTATTTAAAGCGTTGTCGCACTGTACGTCATCATTTTGACATTTCAACTTTTTAAATTCGGTTTTATAAAGACATGACAAAATGAAGATTATGATCAGCTGGTTAAAATTTTGAACATGGTGGCAGTAGCTAAAATAAGTACTTAATTAGTATATTGGTAAAGTAAAATCAAAATACATATTCAAAGAATAGATTTCCACATAATGAAGTATATTCTTGCGTTTTCCAGGTGGCGCGTGCGCGGCGCGGGAGTGGCGCGGCTATCGCCGCGGCCGCCATCTTATAAAACGTAGGACATTTTGTTGGTACGTGTACTGAGGCGAATGTTGTGTCTGAGTGGGGCGAAGTCCCGAGTGGCCCGCCGGAGTCTGCGCCCGCGCCGCACACAAACCGAGTACAAAATTGCCAAAAAAGTGTATAATGGAAGTCTATTTTTTTCTTTCACTCGCTTCTTCTCATCACAAGGGGCTCAAATAGACGCATAAATGGGAAAAGATATTTATTATTTATTTATTGTGACGTTGGCTTTTAGATTGTATATGTCACCGTTTTAAAATTGTGCCCGTAGGTGTCGCTAGTGGACCCAAATACCATTAATAATATAGAGGGTAGCTTGAACTTTCTAAAAATATAACCTTTGATGTGCTGTCCCTTTCTTTACAGAACAGGAGGCCACCGTTTATTCCATGTCTATGTGTTAAGAAATACTATAAGAGCAATAATATCGTAATTAGCTATTCAGAAAACTTGCCAATACATTGTTAACAACAGTGCCACATATGATTGGACACCACACTTTGGACAGGTGTTTATGTGTTTACTACCGATTCTGATTGGCAAAATGTCAACTTAAAAAAGATAAGCTGTTGTCAAAATGTGAAGTTAAGATCATGGACACTAGAAACTGACTCAAAATTTCATTAATAACTAAATTTCATTTGTTTTTCTTATATTTATTACATGTTCTAAACTAGTGGTTTTCAAAGTGTGGGTCTCTCTCTCTCGAAGCTTTTGTAGGGGGTTCGCCAAAGGTTGAAAGGACTATTTTAGTAAAAAAAATAAAGATTAAAAATGCAATTTAACAGAAAGAAATCTTCAAAAATACATACATGATAAAAAAAAGCCAATATTTTGTCATGTCAGGGGGGTCGCGTCATAAATAAATTTGAAAAACACTGTTCTCAACTATTACTGTATTCTTTTACTTTTCTACTTGAGTAATGCCCAGTTTCTGGGTTTTTTTTTAAGAGTTCGTATAATATTCACCATTGCTTCTGATTGGCTATCGTCAAAAAATTAACCAATTAAAAATCGTTAGTGAAAAATAAACTCCTATCAAAAACCCTCAGAAAACTGGTATTAATCAATTTTCATGGCTTTTTGATAATTGCTTATTATTATTAACTAGCGACCCGCCCCGGCTTCGCACGGGTATAAAATATTTTTTTTTAATTTATTTATTACACTTCTTGCACCATGTACAATGGCGGACTTAATGCCATATGGCATTTTCTACCAGTCAACCATTGGGTGGTAACAGAGACAAAACTAACATCACAGGTGCTTTTTGTATAGAAAAAAAATAAAAACACATTCAGATATATATAGCCTAGCCTAGAAATATATAGCCTATGTCACTGAAAAAAATATTAAAATCGATTCAGTAGTTTTGATTTATATTCATTACTACCCATGGCCCGCATTAATGGCCAATACCGCCGCAAAAGCTACGTCCCGCAATTTTTAAATCTGTAATATCTTCGAAAATATTCATTTAAATCAGTGGTCCCCAACTTTTTTTTCATGCGGGCCACAAACATGTTTTGGTCTTGGTGTCGCAGGCCGCAACAAATTTTTTTTGTTGGTTTAAAAAATTACGTTCATCAAAATTAACGATTTAAAAGTGAAAAAAAAAATTCACGACCTTCACGATGACTTTACATTATTTTGCCGGTGGGCGTGAATTTTATAATGGGTTAACATCACGCGGGCCACAAATAAAGTCCCGACGGGCCGCATGCGGCCCGCGGGCCGCGGGTTGGGGATAGCTGATTTAAATCATATTATGCTGTAAAGGGCCATATAGATCTATATTAAATAAACAATGTATTTAAAGTATTTAATTTTATAAGAATTAATGCCGTATTGGTTAAAATCGCTTCGAAAACTAGCCACTTTTTGTAGTAAAAAGTAAATGACAAAAAAATGGTATTGTGGGATATCCATAAGAGATAGACATATTATACCATCACGAAGTTTTCTGTAGATCTTTTCATTGTGTACAATACTTAGTACATTATTTTGTTAAATCTCGTAGGGTTCAGCCTGCGTTTGCAATGTAAGCGGAAAAAAATGTAATTATTTACGACATCAGATTAGAAACCTCAAAAATAACAGTATTTCTCCACTATTTAATGATTGTTATTATACTTATAAACCTTCCTCTTTAATCAGTCTATCTATTAAAGAAAACCGCATCAAAATCCGTTGCGTAGTTTTAAAGATTAAAGGGAACAAAGGGACATGAGGACAGAAAAAGCGACTTTGTTTTATACTATGTAGTGATGAAGATTTACGCCTCTAGTACACCGACGCTGCGAAATGCGAAACAGCGGCGAACCGATTTGCTGTCTCACTCGCCACTCGGCAATGCGTTATATTATGGCATCTCGCTCTATTCCTGTTTCGCAGATATTTCGCGTTTCGCAGCGTCGGTGTACTAGAGGCGTTAATAAATAATAGGCGAATATCAAACTACCCACATTGATTTTATTATCAACTTTCTAGTTTCCATTATCTTTGTGTTGTGGTATAGGGCTTCAAATTTTGCTCATATAGTCCAAACTAGCGACATTTACCCGGGCATACAAGTTTTAATGTGAGTAAAATTTATTCTTAGGAAAATTTTACACTTTGACAGCTGCGATGTATGGAAAATTGTCGAAATTATTTTAACTAAAATTATATTTTTCTATCTGAAGCATCGGCCCTAAGTCTCTCATTTCTAATTTTGGCAATTCTCTTGCAAACTGAGTCAACTGTGTTAGACTGTAGTCTTGAGTACTTAGTTAAAAAGCATTAGTTTCGATAGCGAAGTTAGATGTCAAAAATGTATGGGATTTGACATAACGCATCGTTAAGTGTCATGGCGCTTATCAAATCCCATACATTTTTGACATCTAACTTCGCTATCTAAACTAGCGAATATATTTGACTAAGAGCTCTGTAACAATTTTACCTTTCGAACGGAACAACTATAAATTGTCAGCCCCCTATATTATATTGTTTATAAAAAGTTATTTTTCTTAATATATTGATTAATGATATTGTGACATTTTGTTTAAATACCTAAGGTACTTATCGTTCACAAAACATGTCGGTCCAACGACTAGTAACTTGTATAGAGAAATAATATTAATTTTATATTTTGTATATAATTTTATTTTCTGTATAAATTAATCAAATAGATTTAGATCTGTTCTACGTGGCGGCACGATCGCAATTTTTTTAACTCGCACACAAAATTTGGCGCCATTCGAACTGACAGCTGTGCACTGTTTAGCCATTATGCGGGTATGTTACTTTATTTCTCGCATTTCCTTTACTTACACTAATAGCGTTTTCGGCATCTGGAACTGCCCCGGGGCAGGGCAGGTAGGGCAGACTGAATAGATACGGAAATAGCCGAACAAAACCGATGATCCACGAAGCACGTAGTCCTAGTGCAATACGTACCTAGTTTATGTTCTTAATTTAAACTTCGGCTATTTTCGTATCCGTTCGTCCCGCCCTGCCCGCCCTGCCCCGGGGCAGTTGTAGATGCCGAAAACGCTATAACATATTTCTTATTTATATCTCTCATCACCCAGAAGGTTCAACACCTCTTGAACATAACGATGTTCTGTAATATGAAAAAATAAACAATCGGCCATCTTGAGTTCCAATTTTAAATTTTTATGCTTTTTTTTAATTCAAAGTAATGACATGCAGCTAATGCATGCTGCTCCGGTCTATTTCTGTCGCTGCATAACATCGTTTAATTAAGTAGGTATTGATATTGAATGTTTATGATCTCAATTCTCACTTCACTACCGGGGCCATTAGAGTTATTCGTCGAGTTAATTTGTAAACAACAGTGTGATGAGCTTATGACTTGGAGACTCAATAAAAAAAAGGAACGCACTATAACTGAGCCTTTATATTTAAAGTTCTTTTCGCTAGTGATGAAGATGAAGTTCGAAATCAAAACGATATGAATTTAATATAAGAATCGCTGTCACATATTTATGCAAAAGTCATACTCGATAACATTGCAAAAATGACAAAACACACTTTTAATAAAATTGTCTAAAGTGGTGAGTTTATCACACTGTACATCTACCTACCTGTAATTATTATAATTTGTTAGAGTTAACAAAATTTATTGTAAAATTGTTTTGATTATGAATAATTAATGTATCTCTTCAAATACAAAATATATAGGTGTTAAGTCAGAATTTTTAACGTTATTTATCTGTTATGTTATTTCTAAATAACTCGAACGGTCGCCGACTTATGTGGACATTCAGAAACCAAAAAAGAAATGAAAAGCAGGACAATACTTGCTGACTAAATGCTAGTAGGTACCTATGACATCTAGAATAAACAATATATTTTTGTTAAAACTATTATAACTTGTATTAATAAATTGTTAATTCATTTTATGACGAGTGACTGGTTTCGTTTTTTTTATATTTGACGCCGAAATTGTTCGCAGGGCATCAGCGTTTTTGGCCTTATTGAATGTTCATTTACTGCGTAAAACTGTAAATTGTTTTAGGTATGGATGTTAAATTAAGTATAGTTATATTGAAATAACAGTCTGATCTCTTAAGATAATGCGTATCTGTTTGCTAGTAAGCCGATTCCGATCTGGCGCTGAAGACTCAAAAAGCGCCAATCCAGCTATACCTTGAATTGACATTCGCGCCAAAATGTGAAAAATAGCTACACTAATGCTGCGGCCGCACATGCGTAGTGCTTTGTGCTTGAGGCGATACCATTGGACGATCTGCGTGTATCGTCCAATGGTATCGTCTCGTAGCACGAAGCTTCGTGACGATAGACCAGCTATCCCCAACGCGCGGCCTGATATACGAGCCGCCGGGACTTTATCTGTGGTTCGCGTGATGTTAAACCACACCCAAATTCACGCCCACCGGCAAAATAATGTAAAGTCGTCTTGAAAGTCGTGATTTTTTTCCCACTTTTAGGCTGGTTTTAGTGTCACGCGGACCGTCGCGCGTCGGTACGGCTCGCTCCGTATATATGCAATATGCATTACGCTATAAGGAGCGTTTTAGAGTAATGCGGAGGGGTCCGTACGGACCCGTCCGCATTACTCCTTAAAACTTCATACAGATCGGTCTACGGAGCCATCCGTACCGACGGTCTGCGTGACACTAAAACCAGCCTTAAATCGTTAATTTTGAAGAACGCTATTTTTTAACGCTAAAAAACTTTTGTTGTGGCCCGCGTCACCAAGATCAAAACATGTTTGTGGCCCGTATGAAAAAAAGGTTGGGGACCACTGCGATAGACGCATGTGCGGCCGCGGCATAACACAACTGCTCTGATAACAAAGCGGTTGGTAAAGATAAATGTAAATAAAAACTGAGAAATTATTTATCGAATCGCTTTTGGCGCGTCTGTCAATGTCATCCACTGACCTCCATTATACAAGTACGTTGGATCTATGATACCCACTTTTTTTTGTGCCTATTTGAAGCGGAATCAGCGCCCCCAGTGAGAGGGAAGAGAACTAAATTTGACGTAACTTGCAAATGGCCGCTTAATCGTTATTGGTTGTCATCACTAGTATTAGTTCCAAATACTCCCACTACTGCTATCAGCGCCAATATGGCGACTTTCAAACGTCATTTTTACGTCCGTGAGTAATTTGTATTCTGTGTTTTTACGTCAAATTTAGTTCCTATCACTCACATTGGGGGAGCTGATTCCGCTTCAAATAGGCACAAAAAATAGCTGTCATTTCAAAGGGTATCATTAGTCCAGCGTACTTGTATAATGGAGGTCAGTGATGTCATCGTATAGTCTGTGACCGAGGCTCGCGTCAGCTGTTATAGATCGACAGTGACGTTTTGATCGTAGTAATGTGAAAATTCCACGTCTTGTTTCATGTTAATTATTTTTACTTTCGTTCGTCGTCTGTCAGTCTATAAATGCTGCGGCAGTTTGAAAATCTTCGCTCGTACTTCGTTGAGTATTTTAGTGTGGGGCCAGTACCTAAATTATTTTAATGATCTTCGATTTCGCTCCTAGAGTCGAATACTCGTTAGCCCTAACGAATCAGTCTTGTCCTGCCTCAACGAGAGATGATTTATCTCAAAATATGTAGCTGTGCTTTTTTCGTACCAGTGTTCTGCCTCATTTCGCCCGCTACGTACCGATCCGGGGAGCGACCGACCCCATCGCTCGACATACGATATCGTTTCGTTCGCGGCCGATCGCTCCGACTCGCGAGTGGAAGCGGCGACGGGACGCTTTGAGAGTACAAATTCTGTATAAGCCCCTACTTGAGTGTTAATTGTAAACGTTAATTTTAATAACGGAACAGGGAAAAGGTATCGTCAGAGTGCCGACTCGAGTGTTTCAGCACGGGCGTCGCGGCCTACGGCGCAGCTCTGCCTTTGGTGTTGTCTCTTCCTTAACTGAATCGTATCTGTATCCTATTGCTACAGTGAGTTTGTGTTGCCATATCTTCCGACTGTTCTCTTCTTCGTAGGCGCGTATGTAATACAGGTGTACCACTGTAACGATAGGGTATCGGTTGGCGCGCGCACTGTACGCGCGCGCCGCGTTAGATAAGAAATGTGTTATTAGAAACAAATTGCAATAAATTACGCCGTCCGGCCTCTGCCGTCGCTTTGTGATATTTGTCCAGCTAGGTCGCTGTAAAATAATATTAGTCCGGACTTGTAAAAAACTATCACGTTGTAAATATTTGGAGCCAAAATTTTTATACAAAATTCATATACTCGGGTCAAGTTGAGTGAAGCGGCGGTGGCTGTCGAGGTTAGGACTGCGGGCCGCGGCCGGCACTGTTTCCGAACGCATCGAGCTTACTTAATTTAAAAAGTAACGAGTGCGTTCGTATAATCTTGATACTTCGATTGTTTTGATTTTTTTTTCAACACGTTCGAAGTGAGAGACGTGCGAAGGTCGCGCGGACCCGCGGTCTCTTGTTGTCTGATCGTAGCGGCAAACATTAGGTACTATTGTGACTACTGCTGATGTGACTTGGCAGCATTATTCTATGTAATTGACAAAAAGCACATATAATTTACTATATGTAAAAAAGTTATAGAATTAATTTAATAAAATTATAAAATAATTTTTGCTTTTTATTATTACCTTTATAAATTTTTAACTTTATCCTGACAAAACGCTTCTGAACATCTAGTGGGGGAAGAAAGTCTGACCCGCAAACTGTGGAGTGTGGAATCTACTGCGAAAAGATGTGTCTTCGAAGAGATATTCTAAAAGCTGGCAGACCCATGGTAGGCAAGGGGTATTGAGGTCGAAAACAGGAGGCTGGCAAACTTTCGGTTTGCCGACGACATAATCCTTTTCGCACCTTCATCCTTAGAATTGCAAAATATGATTCAAGACCTAAGCAAGGCAAAACTCGAGGTGAGATTAGCGATGAATCAGTCCAAGACTAAAATAATGAACGATAGCAAAAAACGTAGGGTCGAAGACTGAAGAGTAGACGGAAAAGAATTAATACAACATGTCGACAAGTATATATTTTACTTGGGCCAGCTAGTCTCCTGTCTCTTAATAGACAAAGGTAGGAAGTCGATCGACGATTCGAAAACGCCTGGAAGAGCTACTGGTCCATGAAGACGCTGATGAAGGGAGATTTACCAATCTCACTGAAAGGCACACTCGTCGACATGTGTATTTTCCCCGTCCTAACCTACGGTGCACAGACATGGTTACAGTATAGTGTTCGTTCCATGTTTATTGACTGAACTCACCGCAAACACGTGGCCGACCTCAACAGTGGGACAGAATAGGCTCTTTAAAAAAAATTACGGCCTCCCATATTTTTGTTACTTTTGAACACTGACCTCCATTATACAAGTACGCGTACTTGTATAATGGAGGTCAGTCCATTATACAAGTACGCGTACTTGTATAATGGAGGTCAGTGCTTTTGAATCTGTACGAAGATTATAGTTTGCCTTATTTATGCAAAATTATTAAAAAAGTATAAGTCTTCTTCTTCTTTTTTTTTTTTTTTTTTTTTTCTTATTATGGCGCTCGGCTTTTTAACCATGGCCAGTGTCAAGTAAAATATGGCGGGGAAAAAAATAAATTCGTAAAAAGTTTACAAACTTTAAAGTCGTTTTTCCAGATTATCGTCAAGTCGAAAGTCTAGTAAAAGTCTAAAAAAGTAGTCAGTAAAGTCAACGAGTCAAGTCAGTTGTTTTAGTAAAGTGGTAGACCCTTTACTAAAACATTCGATGGAGTTTTGGAGGGAACACAAAATTGCACGTTTCTTGAAGTTGTATCACTTGCCCGCACTTGTGCACGACATCGAATATTTAATGGTTAATATTCTACCAACATTACACATTAAAAACCGAAATAACACAATTTTAGGAAAATAATACAAAAACACAACGTCACTCTTTCGTATTCCCGACAAAACTCCCCTTCTTCTTTTTAATATAGCGGCCTCAGTGAGTTGCCAATGTCAGAGTGATTTTGGTAAAAGTCAAATAGCTGTCAAAATTGGAATTGTTAATTGTCATCTGTCACTTTGACATTTATGTCTGCAGTGGGCACAAAGATTTTGCATTTTAGATTATTGATAAAATCTGATTGGATATAATTTTTCTATAGTATATAATAAATAAAATTTATCTAAAAATCTTTTTCGTTAAAGAAATATTAATTACATCTTATGAAAACCAGCAAAAAAATGTAACAAAAGAGTGTGTGAACGTGTCACAGAAATTGTTAAAATTCGTCAAAATATTTGATTCGATGTACATTTTACATAAAAATTACAACCTATAGGCCAATATATACTACTAATCTGTGCTATAGGCACATTTTGACAAAATGCAGACTAGCAACGACTCCTTGTCTGGTAAGAATCTTGAGACTTCAGTAAAATACAACAAAGGGAGTTTCAGGATAACGATCCTAAACATTTTGTTTATTAGTTTTAGGGCCACCTGTGAGTGGTTCCCCCGCGGTATTATTAACTCCGGGCCGCACGAGAAACATCGCACAAGATATGGAAGCACTCAGATTGTCGAGACAAGATAACCCATATTTACAAGTAGGTGTTTACATTCGAATAGCGTTATTTACGTAATAAATTGAATAATAATGTACGTTACGTTTACAGCAGGTAATGGCGAGCAGAGAAAGTCTAATCGAAAATTCACAGGACTGTGAGTCTGATGATACAATACTTATGTCACAAGTAAGTACTACTTCAATTCATTTTACTTACGCTCTGCGCGTGAGCTCTGAGGGATCTCACGCGCAGGACTAAACCACTCCTGCAATTATGTGCCAGACTATGCCAAAGACCAGTAACCATGCATTTATGTCCACAACATTTTTGCCAATTTCTCAGAGCTTGCATGGTGTGTAAAACATACATATTTGTTCAATAACAAGACTGATACTTTTCTTCTATAAGTGGCATATTCTTTTATTGTCTAGAAGCCACATAGACCATGTAGAACATTAAACCATGATATTATATGGCTGCAATACAAATAATAAGCTACTAATCCAAAACATTACTTCAATTTATATATAAAGGCTATGAGTATTTTTATAAATTGTTATGGTAATATAACAGTACCCTTTTTAAGTGAAATATTAAATTTTGCTTGTTCAAATATAGGAATTTGGCAGTGCAGCTTTAGATTTTGTTGAAGATGACCCGCTCACACTAAAGGAGGTTCACGAACATATGATAAGATCCCCTCCACCGACCAGCGCTTGGCCCCATGGTAAGTTTTAATTTATTTATTGAACTATACATAATATTATTTACTATTGCAGTTATAAAGCTGCTGCCTACTAAAATAATAAAATAACACTAACAATTTTCCAAATTCATAGTGCTTTATTAACTTTAATAATAAATATATTATATTATTATGCAAGATTAATTTCATGGAAATATTAATTATTAAATGACATTAATTTAACTAATTACTCTAATGTAGGATGTTTGAACATTTAGATCAAGGCCAGGAATTATTATAATTGTCCCAAAAATTTTATAAACTATTGGTATAAACTATAAATTGATAATACCAATAGTTTGTTTCTAAAAGCTGATTTTTCAAATGCCCATAATGCTATGATAGTGTTCCTTACACAAGGAACATAATATCCATAAACATGTATATTATATGTACCTTATATAGAAATAAATTTAAAGCCCTGATCTAAATGTGCTGTATTATAATATTTATATGCTATTAACAAACTAATCATTTCCCTCCAAAGAGATGTCATATCGAGCGGCCAGCGCTTTTGACTTCAACGCGGACAGTCCAGTCTCATATAGTGCTTACTCAGTCAATTCTACGGACAAGGTTACTAATGTTCTAATTGTGCCGTCTATTCTCACTCTTACTCTATGCACCTTGTTCAATGTTATTTTTTGTGTTTAAATAAAGGCTTCATCTACATCTTCAGATTATGTCAGCTTTTTAATGTTGTTTTTGTCCTGTTTTTTTATTGCTTGCTTATTGTATAAAGTATGTGCTTAAATATTTTATGTAGTTACAAGTGTTGCGTTTAGTTTTTATAATAATATTTGTGCTGCACATTGATACTTGATTAATTCATAATATCAGAAATGCAGAAGTGTTTTATCTGATTGTTTGTTATCTTTTTATGCCTATTTCCTCTTCATTAACTACTGAACTGATTTTAATGAAATTTAGTATGAGATGCAGGCATACGTCATATTGCCCGCATGTTTTAATATAAAAAAACACATAAAATGTACAGCAAACACTCATTAATAAATAATAATCAACATTTTTAGGGCCACTAAAGCTAAGCTTACTAAGAATGTTAGTGACTAGGCATTTTCATAAGAAAATCGCCCGAGTATAAAATGTTGTATATTTTACTTTTATTAAACTCTGTTCCTAAACATTTTTTATTAAAATGTCTGGCCAAATATTTATTAATTAAATCACAGATCACTAAATGCTACTTACGTTTTACTTTCTATACTTTCTTGTGATCTACTTTAAATCCTATTAGGGAGATCGCAGACGTCACACTTTTGTGTGATCGAGTCTGCGGCGCACAAAGTCTGCATGGCGCGCAAAAAGTCGTTCGCGGATTTTTCAGACTAAACGCACACGACGCACATCTTCGATCATTTTGTCCGCTGAACTGTAGGGATGTAGACGCTATAAAAATCGTGCAGAGATCGCGAAGTATTATTTTTTACTTGAAGTACAGAAAAAGAAGAAAAAATAGAAAATTTTGGGTACATCCTATAATTTCGGAAAGATTACTGAAGGGACAGTTCCATATTAAACATTCAATTCTGAAACAACATTCGGATAAATTTACGTCAACGATGTCCAAACAGGAGCTGAATATACATTACAGCACACTTCTTCCCACAATTTTCTTTTTAAATGTCTATTATGATATTCTGCCTTAGAAGTATCATAAATTGCTGGTCTGTTTTGTATTTCTTGAATTAACATCGTTACATTGATATCTGGCCGTACGTTAGGTACGTCACTACAAATGCAGATTGCAGACTAAAAGTGTGCGCCGTCTGCGTTAGCGCGTGTTGAAGCAAACGTTCAATTTTTTTCGCACACTTTTTGGGCAACGCGGCGCGAAGCGGCGCGATGCGGTCTGTCCGAATTACACGGATTTTTTGTGTGCCGGACTTTTTGCGCGTCGTGTGCGCTACTACTTACTGCATACAATTGCATAGGTTCTATTTCCACAGACTAAAAAGTGCGTCACGGATAGTCTGTCGTCTGCGCAGCACCTTACTGTGCGGTAATCATACATTTGGCTACTCGCCTCCGTGGTCCAGTGGTTAAGAGCGTGGCTCTTGATTCGGAGGTCGTGGGTTCGATTCCCGCGTTGGAAACATGTTATTTCCAAGTTTGGTTAGGTCAATGCAGGCTGATCACCTGATTGTCTGATAAGTAAAATGATCCATGCGTCAGATGGGCATGTAAAAAGTCGGTCTTGCGCCTGATCTCTCGCCAGTCGTGTCGGTTTTCCGTCCCACTGAGTTATGAGAGTAAAAGGAATAGAGAATGCTCTTGTGTACTGCGCACACACTTGAGCACTATAAAATTACTCCTGCGTAACTGGCCTGGTTTCAATGAAACCGGCCACCGTCACTGAAAATGGTGTGGGAGTTATTATACATTTGGCTTATTTAAAACTATTCTATGTCAAATCCTAAAGTATGTTCTCTGTACCCAGAAACAGTAAATTAACAAACATACTTCTCACATAATACGATAGGAACGCCGTAACTTGACCAAATGACGTAGTTCCGCCGTCTGCCTATGAATCAACTTCTCTGATATTATATTTAAACTTGTTATAACACAACAGGATCACTGCGCTAAGTCTCCGCGCCGCAAGGAGGTGGCGCGCCCCCGCTCGTCGCGCTCCGTGTCGCCGAGGTCGCACGACCTCACCGCCGCCCGACCTCTGTCCCTGCCAGGTCAGTCACCTTATAGGTGTGATCTGTGAATCATCAATCATCAAGTCGATGAAGTCTATAGTTGAAAACTTATGAAGTACGATACAAATTATATAAATGACTCTTTGAGGCTATCTGCATATTATATCGTCTCATAAAATTTAGATTTTTTTAACACCGCCTATTTCACGCTTTTATTTTAAATACATACCTGTAAGGCTGTAACATTTATTGTCATATAATTATTTTACTTGTACAATTACATAACAGCTTTACAGCTTAGTTTTATAGCGCATTAGCTTAACGGCTGCGATAGTTCGCCGCTGGCTGTAATTTATTCGCCTGTTGACGTCAATCTGATAGCAATCTGGTTATCTTGACTTAAATACAGTTCAAGAAGTAAATTACGTTTTAATAATAGTTAGTCTAGAACTAGTTTTACTAAGCTCAATACTAAGAGTTAAGACTATAAGATCCTTGACTTTTGTATTAAATGCATATTATTTTATTTTTTAATTAAACGTATTTACCAATAATAATGGACTGTATCAAATATGGTGCTAACATACTTGTTACTCCTCTCGTACTGCGAGTGTCAACCAGGCGCGGTTACACTCTGAAATTTTAGACCGCAGTGTAAGCAGCTGAAAAAACTTAGGCTTCAGTCTCGAAATCAGCGGGCAGTGGGGCAAGCGGCGCTTTCTAATGAATAGATTTATATGGATAAGCCGTCTAGGACGTTGCGCCAAACCCTTCCATATTAATCCGAATCGAACGCTCCGCCGCCGCTCCCGCCCCGCTGCCCGCTGATTTCAAGACTGAATCCTTACCGTGACGATATTTGGTGTGATTCCTTTATTCAAGATGTCTTTTTAATCGGCCCAACTTCTTCACGTACTTCCAAATATGGACATTATAATTTTATTGGAACGAAGTTCCTTATTTGTTTGTTGTATTTGTCGTTTGGATTTTAAAAGAATGTTCTTTTCCACATTACCAGGTGAGAGCCACCTCCGCAACACCCTCGGGAGAAAACAGCAGGACAAGTTCTCGATACTGCAGCCGCGACCGCTGCGGCGGCCGAGACAAGACGACAGCGTACACCTGGTACCAGACTGTGATAAGTGAGGTACATGTGGTACCACTCTGAAATAAGTAAGGTACTGGTGGTAACACTTTGAAATAATCGAGTTACCATTGGTACCACGTTTCGGTTAAGTGAGTTACAGGTGGTACCACTTTCTGATAAGTGAAGTAAAAGTGGTACCAGTTTGAGATGTGTGAGGTATTATTGGTTCCACTTTGAAAAGTTAGGTACCCATGAATACCTCTTTACGATAAGTGAGGTACCACTTTGCAGTCGTGTAATAGGTATAACAAGGAACTGGTATGTACTTAAAATGGATGTGTTTCATGTTTGCTAGGTGCAAGTTTTGGTAATCCCTGTGATTAGATTATCTACGATTTGTATGGTATCGAACTAGTTACCATTGTTTCCTTCTAAGCGTTGTTTCAATGTCATATAAATTGTAGTTAATATAGCAGCAAGTATTAAAAATTTCACATTCAGTTCACATTGCAGCCAGGTACTAAATGTAATAGGTACCGTTAATAATAAGGTGTTATTGTAATTGGTACCAATTCATACTCATCTTATATGCAAAATAATTAATTTTAATAATTTTAATAAGCATCTACAACTAATGTTGAAAAAAATCTATAAACTAATAGCTGTTGCTAGAGCTCTCAAATCCGTACCCGTACTACCTTACCGATAACTTTTTATTAATTATTCCCTGGTACCATATTATAGACTGGTACCATAGTTGCCGGTTTGTTAACGTCGAAGGTACTTAAATATTTAATAGGCAAGTACATGTTAGTTTTGAACTCGCCTAAAATGATTAAAATAACTTACCATGGTATGTGTTTTAACATGATCATGATATTAGAATTGTCTAAAGCAGAACTTTGCTGCTTTTTATTAATATAAAAATACTATAGTTACACTGTAACAGAAAAAAATGTTTCTAACTAAATACTGTCATATGAATATGTTTTAAAGGCTCAAAAAGTATATTTCAAGAATCCTATTATTCATATTTTACTGTCGTGGTGAATCCTTTATTAATATAATAAAAATATAAATGTATTGATATTAATGATTTTATTATTTTAGTGTACTATATTGTTATTTGTGGTTTTCATACTTATTGCGGCAATGATTAAGGTACGCTAAAAGTCTAGACTACCATTAATCTGAAAGTCGCAATCAGTGTGAAATGCCCTTAGACCATTATGTAGGGTATTTTGTGAGCTTACGCGGTATTCGCATTAAATATTATTTTTTCTGTTGATTCTATTGTAAATTTTTATTCCTACTTATGTATTATAGTAGCAAAAATGTAATGCACGTTTTAATAGTACGTCTCCGTATTATCTCGGTGCAAAGTACTGGAATAGGTCGTGCATAACTTGTAGATCCCAAGGCTAAAATGAATGGGGAAATTGCTCTTTTCGACTTTTAGATATTTTAGCGGAGAGGACACGCTTTTGGTAGATAATTGTAGTTGATTTTAGGCAATGATTTTAGTTGTATGATGAGTTTATTGAATCAGTTGATTGCGATCAGACAGTCACATTTGCCGCGCGGCTCGTTTTAGTATAGAAGTCGCGCGGCTGCCGCACTACTCGCGACTTAATGTGAAGGCAGTCTTAGTAGTTATTATATCTCAAGCTCACTGTGAAAGTAGCAGCACTGAAAGGGCAATTTTTTTCTGTGATTTGTAATGATATTGGACGAGCGCCTTAGCGTCATGAATATTCCTACACAAATGTAAAAAAAGTTACTCTTTCGGCGCTGCTACTTTACCCATACATACCCATTATTATCACTTAGTTTTGTTACATTCTGTATACAAACTAATCTTAAAGTTGTGCACGGCCTATAATATTATTTGTCATTTAGTCTTTTAGAAGATTTTAGAATTTCATTGTGAACTATTTGGCTCAATGGAAACGCCAGTGGAAGATAAAATGCCAAAGTTTAAAACTGTAGGCACTATAAAAGATATTCAATTTGTGTTCAGCGCCATCTATCGAATTTGGTGTATGTATTTGATGTGCCATGTGTAAGTGTTTGAAATTGTCACTTGCTTTAGTCTACTCGCGTAAGGCAGTAAATGTCAATAAATGAGTCTGAATAGCTATGTCCACACTGTGCCTTTTTTTGTTCATCAAGGGCATGCGTCATAGCGCAGTCAACAGCGCAAATTCCAAAAAAAAAGAACAAAGCGAAAGTTTTGGATACGGTCAGAGCGCATGCGTCGCGGGCATGCCTCACGCGCGCTGTTGACTGCGCATTAAAGCATGCCCTTGATGAACAAAAAAAGGCACAGTGTGGACATAGCTATTGGTTTCCTTTTTGCCAGAGTAAAGAATATTATACAGTACACACTACAGAAAAACGTCTTCATAGTGAGCTATAAATTTGATTGCACTACTACAAGTATACAATGAAGTGCTCAGTGTTTCACTGTATGCTTGTAGTTGTGAATTTAAATTTTAAAAAATACTATGTCTATTGTTGTTCTTTACTAATCTATGCTGTATAGTTTAATGGTTAGTATTGAATGACATTTCACTGTCTGTAATACGCGGGTAGACTAATTTCCGTTTAATTATTAGGAGTAACTAGTAATTATTAGTTTAAATAAGACAAAGGGATGATACTACTAATAGATAATTAGTAGGTATTTTAGAATACAATTTTGTAACACGCATAAATTAGTAAAGGGAATTTAATGTTTATCAGCTTTACATAGTTCTATCAGGGTGAAACTGCTAAACATGTATTTCCGTGCTGTACCGTCGTATAAAGTACCAAGTCCAAGCCTTTACCTTTCTATCCCAGCGTTTAGAGATAATTTTGTGCTAATTATTATTGTTACCAAAGAATAGGCCAATGTTGTTAATATAAACAATATCTTTTGTGGAAGTGTCTAATAGGCAAAACACACGATCGACTTAAAATCTTAAAACTAGGACCGCACTTAAAACGCCTTTTATTTGTTACTTTTAATTGAACGTTACATGTAAATGTAGCCTAGAAAAAGTTGCAAGCTTAGGAAGCCGGAAGCTGAATTTAATTAGTAGGCTTACTAGCTCACTAACACTAACACACTAACTCGGTAGTAACAGTTCGGTAAACGCAGCGAGTGGATGAACTAATGGGTAACAAACAATTTCAAAATGTTGAGGCTGCAGGACCGGAGACGTTTTGAAAAAAATATTTAAATTCTAGATATATTTATAGATACATATATTTGTTAGATGATGAAGTAGGTAAAGTTACAAAGTTTGTTCAAATTATAATGAAAAAAATTAGTATTTGCCCCTATGTTATAAAATTTTATTATTACCCACTTCATGTCTTCAAATATTTAATGGCGGTTTTTAGTGTGGTCGACGTATGTTTAGCTTTCGCTAGATTCTGTCTACTGTTAATCTTTCTGGTCAATCGCTGGTCGATGCCTTATGATTGTAATGATCAATCTTGTATGTAATAAATAAATTCGAATAATACTGTTTTTTCTATCACCGACAATATGTCTCCCTTACTATAAATAATTATGTATCTAATTAGGGTGTGTATCTTTTATATAGACTTCACTGTAAAGTATTAACGCTGAAAGAGCAAAATATTTGTGATTTGTATGGACAAGCGCCCCGGCGTCATGAGTTTGCCCATACAAAGATTTAAAAAATAGTTACTCTTTCAGCACTGCTACTTTCACATTCAACTCTATATATAAAAAGACACATACACACCCTAATGGTCGATTTACACGGGTGACTAACGGGTCGATTTTAATCACCCGGCAAGTCACCAGTCGAATCGCCTGTCCAAGTCGAATCGCCACCCTATCTATTTACACGGGTGACTAACGGGTCGATTTTAGTCACCCCGCAAGTCACCAGTCGAATCGCCTGTCCAAGTCGAAATCGCCACCCCATTTACAAAAATCTCTGTGCTCGCTATAGTAGTATTTGCAGCAAGCGATCGCTTGCGACTGAGCGTTTAGTCACCAGCCGCATGCGGCCATTGGCCGCACGACCTTGGGGCTTGCGACTTTAGCCGCATGCGGCGTAGTCGAATTGCCATATACACGGTCGATTTTCGCCGTGCGGCGTAAATCGTGCGGCTTTAGTCACCCGTGTAAATCGGCCATAAGGCCAACGCTAAAACTCGCGCGGGCGCACGCTCGCGTGTGTATAATCTATACTAATATTATAAAGCGGAAGAGTTTGTTAGTTTGTTTGTTTGTTTGAACGCGCTAATCTCAGGAACTACTGGTCCGATTTGAAAAATTCTTTCAGTGTTAGATAGTCCATTTATCGAGGAAGGCTATAGGCTATATTTTATCACGCTAAGACTAATAGGAGCGAAGAAATAGAGGAAAATGTGGAAAAAACGGGGGGAAATTATTTGAAAGGGCTTATTTGAACGCGCTAATCTCAGGAACTACTGGTCTGATTTCAAAAATTCTTTCAGTGTTAGATAGCCTATTTATCGAGGAAGGCTATAGGCTATATTTTATCACGCTAAGACTAATGGGAGCTAAGAAATAGAAGAAAATGTGGAAAAAACGGGGGAAATTATTTGAAAGGGCTTATCTCACGAACTACTAGAGCATTTTTTCTGTTATTTGGATCAGATAAGAAGTAGACCACGTGAAGGATCATAGGCTATTTTTGTAGACTGATTTGTCTGTGAAATATCTAATTTACGCGGGCGAAGCCGCGCGGAACGTCTAGTGAAAAATAATACTATTTTCAGCAGGGCAGCGCAGGCGCGTGCGACGGAGCGCGGACGCGGCCGACGGACTGACACACGCGCGGCGGACGGCGGGCACACGGCCCGGGCGCACGCTTTTCGCAGTCGACGTTGTTTCCGTTGACGTCTTGTTGCCAAATAATAAATTAGTAAGTAATCCATGGTAATCTACTCGACACAACTGTACACGCTCGAGGCAAAAATTATACTAGTAGCGCTAAATGAGATGGGCGCACGCGACGGGTGCCCGCTCGCGGATTCGTGGCCCGCGGCGGTCTTCCGACGCGTGCGCCCGCGCCCGTACCGCCCGTGTTTTAGCGTTGGCCCTAAGGGATTATCACTGTTTTGTTACACCCTATGTATATTTAAAACCTCCTTGCACTTTGTGTTCCTAGTACTTTTTTTTAAATTATTTAATTTATTTTAGGTCGCTCAAACAACACGGTCATTAGCGACCACTTTAGGCTTACAAATTTAAATTAAATCATAATAATTAATTAACTTAAGAAATGTTACAATTTTTTCGGTACTTTCAAAACACTTATTAAAACATGTAGGGAGATTAACTTTTAGACGTTCAGTATTATGCATTGGACAATCAATTAACAGATGCTTTACAGAAACATCGCTATCACACCTTGCACATCTTTTCTTCGCTTCCGTGGTGATGAGATGGATGTGAGTTACATTAGTGTGCCCTATTCTTAATCTATTTAAAACTACTTGATCTCTTCTATTATTTGGCTTTAGCTTGCTTTTTTCAAAAACTGTTTTTCTTATCTCAAATAAATCACTATTGTTATTATTTTACCCAATTACTGTTCCACGGGTTCTTAATTTTTAGCTTAAAATATTTTTTGAGATCTTTGATACTAGAGGTTAAGTAATTGCAGTGTCCTAATTTTGTAGCTTCTTTAGCTTCCCTATCGACTTCTTCGTTTCCGGGAATGCCCTGGTGGCTAGGGATCCAGATTAATAAAATGGCAACATTATTATCTACTAATTGAATTAAGTTGTCTTTAACTAGATTAACAGGGGTCTATGTTACTTATATTTAATAGCGCCTTTAAGGAAGACAATGAATCAGAAAATATCAAACATTTTGTTTCGTTTATGTTGCCTCTAATAACTTTTAGGCATTCCAGTAAAGCAACCATTTCACATGTAAATATGGTTGCATAATTAGGTAATCGGTACTTAAAACTACTATTTTTCGAAATCATTGCACATCCAGTCCTTCCCTCATAAACAGATCCGTCGGTATAATAATGTAGAAATTCCGGGTTTTTATTTATTATTTCATTAAAAATATTTAAAAATAAACCATCTGGGTTAGAATCACGCGGGTTTCCTTGGGCGATTTCTGTATTAATGGGGAGAACTATCTCTTTCCAGGGATATGAAAATATGTTTGTTTCTTGTAAATATTTTTTAACTCTTAAGGGCAATGGTAGGGATGACCGTAGGTTAAACTCAATGGCAGATGCAAAGTTACTTAAAAATAGAGAATTCTCATTATTGGCTATGTGTTTTGAGGCGAATGAAAGGTATAACTCCTTTCTTCTTCAGTCAGTCAGTGTCAGGGGCATTTCGTCTGTCTCAACTAAAATACTGTTTACTGGGCTGGTTTTAAATGCTCCGAGAATCAAACGTAGACATGTGTTATGACAGCTTTCTAGTAGATGTTAGGAGAAGCTGAACCGTAGATAATGGAACCGTAGTCAATTTTTTGTCTAATTAGGGCTTTGTAAGTGTTTTTAATACATTCGCTATCCGATCCCCATCTATTAGCTGATAATATTTTAATCACGTTCATTCTGCTATAATACTCTGAATTTAATTGTTTTATATGCGTAACCCAATTTAATTTTTTATCGAATGTTAATCCTAAATTTTAATTATTTTCTTCTTGAATTTTATGATTGTTTATAGTTAAAATTACTTCATCTTCCTTAGTTTTATGTGATTTAATCATGAATTTAGTTTTTGTTTCTGAAAATTTAAAGCCAGTTAATTTACACCATTCACACAATGTATTCGAGGTATTTTGCAAAAGAACTTCTGTAGGTTTAAGATCATTACCACTGCAAAATATTGTTAAATCGTCGGCAAAAAGATAACCTTTCACAGGTTTTTCAATAACTGTTAGAATTTCATTAATTGAAATAAAAAAAAAAAAAAGAGTAACGCTGAGCACAGATCCTGTCGGGAGTCCATTATCTGTACAGAGAGGATCAGATAGGATTCCTTCAACTTTTACCCTGATGTTCTATTAGATAAAATTTTTTTGATGAAAGCAAGAATATTACCTTTTATATAATTTTTTTCTAGATGTCTAGTGTATTTAAGGAAAGATCAGTCTATAGATTAGTTTCATAAATTATTGAGGTGTTTAAAAAATAAAACGATCGCATACAACATAAAATTTGAATTTATTGAAAGGCACTATGTTTGTAAAGAATTTCAATGTATATATGTCATTAATGTCATATATATTTACAATATAATTTTGATCGGAGGCTAATTTGTTACATTCACATATATAATCCATCGTATCATTACAATTCGTTGTGTGTGAGTACAAATTCTGTGGCGCTGCGGTAGTTTAGGAGCTGATCCTTGAGTATGGAGAGCTTGGCGATATGGTGCTTGTGTACTTTAGTATTGGTGCGTGTGTAGCGGAGGGCTGTGATCATCTTATCGATGGTGTAGTGCAGCCACAGCACATTGGTGTACGGCTCGTAGTTCTCCCAGTTGTTGCTGTGAACAAAAAATTAATTTAATAAAGGACGCAAATCGTAACATTTAGAATCAAAACATCAAGATCTACACTAGTGTCTAAATTCCCAACTTTTTAAAAGACTGCGACATTAAAGTACCTATTGAGTTTCAACTGCAGGATGATTTACAATAACTCTTGTTCGATTTGGATTAGGAAACTTACCGAGCGTATATCGGTCAACGCTTTCTTTTTATGCTCAGGTTTTAACATGGTCAGGCAGTATAGTCGCCAAATCATTAATGTATTGTAAAACAAACCCCAGCCTTATTTTCATGCTCTAATGTTCCTGCTTTAACTTGCGTGCGAGACAGCCTGCCCTCAAAGCCACATTTAATCATGAGAACAGACCCCTCCATCGCACGAACTACTCACCCTAGCGCCCTCCTCATCAGGCGGTACAGTTCGAACTGGTAGTCCCCTCGTCCGCTGAACAGCTCCTCGTCAGCCGCCAGGTCGTGGTAGAGGGCGGCGGACCTCGCGCCGCGCAGCGCCACGCGCGACAGCGAGTAGTCGATGATAGTGGCCGCGACGCCGCGACGAGCCACGCTGTACGAGCGACCGCGGAGAATGAACGTCGCGTACTGTGGATGTAACGAATTATAATAAGTATACAAGCTTTTTTTGTGTGTTGTATGGGCAAGCGCTCCCACGTCATGGATTTTTCCATACAAAGGTGAAAAAAAAAGTTACTAGTCTTTCAGTGCTGCTACTTTCACAGCAAACTCTATATAGGGGTCCCATACACACCCTAAACTATTATCACTTAAGTTTTGTTATACCTTGTATGATACATAAATACATAAACACGTGTAATCTCCAAATAGGCAAGTAGGAAGGAAGACAACAAGCAAGATAAGAGTCAAGCTAAAAATCAAGTTTAACAAAGTTTAAAACTGCATTAAAACCTACGAATAATAAAAACTAACGAAACGTAACTCCCATACTTCAACAGTTTTAAATCTGGTTCCTTTTCACACACTAAAATATGACAATAGCTACGAACTAACACTAATACTCAAATTTACGAAATAAAGCCATTGACAATAATTGTCACTTCTATAAAAACACAAAATTGTGTACCGAATACATGCATAAAGTATGCATGTATTCGGTTCTCATTTTGGTGCAATTTTTTTGACGGAGTTACTCTTCCGTAGTTTTTATTATTCGTAGATTAAAACAAACATAATAAACACGTCGAACAGTTACAAAAGGAGCGTCCAGCGTATTTATTTCTAAAATATGTGTTGTAACTATTATATTTCCGGTGACCATTAGTAACAGTAAAATATTAACCTCTTATTAATAAAATATAATACAATGTCTTATGTCCACAAATTGAGGTCATCAGCTAAGACTCATAAGAGGCATTAAAAGCTTGATGGACAATGAAAAATATTGTATAGCTGTTATGCATGTTAGCCTGTTTTCTCTTCAGAAAGGCAACCAAAATAACAGGCAGCATTCTCAATGTACCATCGAGGAAATTGATTCCTAGGCAGTTGACAGACCAACGTCATTTGGTTGGATCATGTAATTTTAATGTGAATAATTGTGATCTGTCGGCTCGGTTTGACGTAACGCGACCAAACTACGAAGGTCTCCCATCTGCCTAGGAATCAACTTCCTCGATAGTACCTTTTATTTACTCTCAATCGTGTTCATTATCATTACCTTCTCGTCAGTTGGCTGTATGAGGACGTTGCCCCAGTGCAGGTCCCTGTGCTCAAACTGGAACGCCTCCTCCGCTACCGCTAGACCATATGCCACCTGGAAATTTATATGCAAGCAATTAATATTTTGTTGAAAATGCCCTCAATGTTGTTATTCTATTACGTTAACTTAATTTACCCAAGTAAAATATAGAACATTCAATATAATTGAACAATGAAAATACAACAGAAAATAATGTATCAAAGAAAAACCTAAAATTACAATGATACTTAATAAAGCTCTAAAACTTAAGCGTAAGTCGCGTCATATCGCAATTATATTTAATACATAATTAAACTTAATTACAAGTTAAAGAAAAAAAACATGCCAAAAACTCCAAAGAGGCGTGTGAAACAAACTCATAGGATAAGTGAGAATCTAGTCAAGACTGTCGACACTCGAACTAGAGACTCACTCATCCCACGAGAGTGTCACTCTTCATGCAAACACTCTGAAAAATAACACAATGAAAAACAAAATCATTAACACAAAAAATAAAATAACAAACAAAAACATTATAAAATATGTAACTGATTAAAAGTTGTTGACACTCGGTTATGTTATTGTAATAACTAATAACAAATCAAAATCATATTACTCAATTACGGTCAATTGATTTTTGTGTATCGAGTAATCAGAAGTTATTACTTAGATAATTTCTAATTGCGAAAGCTTTATAATTGGCTTTATGTTTCTAATTTAACTGTACTCTTACTGTAATTTCTGCAAGCTGTAAGTTTTCCGAATAAAATAAAAATAAAAAAATAGAAAGAGGCCATATTGCTTCGTTGCGGTGCGTTTTATGCACTTATAATGTTACAATTCAAGACGTGAGTGGAAGAATAAGGTAAGTAACATGAAAAAACTTGCCGTTTTTTTGCTTAAATGGAGGCTTTAGGGCCGGAAAAATTATTTGAAATAGAAAAACTATGGATTATATGTGTAGCCAGCTGGTTGCAAGGGTCTTCGCCAAGTTGCACCTCCTCGTTTCAGAGAGGAGGTCGCGGGGCGAAGGCCTGCAATGGGAGGAGCTCCGGCGGGTCCGAAGGCTAGGAGAGCAGTGGCTGCTGAGGAGGTGGGGTGAGGACCTGGCGCAGGCCCAGTACGGTCAACATACTGCTCAGGCTCTGCGCCCAGTTCTTGCGGCGTGGATGCGCCGCAAGAAGAAACCCCTCACCTTCCGCCTTACACAGGTGCTCACTGGACACGGATGCTTCGGTGCGTACCTGTGTAAGGTCGCCAGGAGGGAGCCTACGCCAGCCTGCCATGATTGTGGCGCTGCGGAGGACACGGCCTAGCACACCCTCGAGGTGTGCGATCGTTGGGCCGTGCAGCGTCATGATCTCATGGCGGTGCTTGGGCGGGACCTCTCATTCTCGAGCATGGTTCGCTGCATGCTCGAGAGTGATGAGGCCTGGCAGGCGGCGGTCTCTTTCTGTGAAACCGTCCTTTCACAGAAAGAGGCCGCGGAGCGGAATAGAGAGGATGACCCATCCTCCGTTCCGCTCCGCCGGCGTAGGACGGGAGTGCGGAGGCGTCGCTATGCGAACCTCCAAACTTTTGTCTAATCGGGGCTCCGGGCAAGGATGGGAACCTGCCCGGCTTAGCTAGTCCCGGCGCCGAGGGGAACGCTTAAGTTTGCCTAAGCGTTCCCTAACTTTGGTGGAAGTCCGGTCCCTTTGAGGTAGACCGGCCGGTCGTGGAGGGAGTCCTGTGTTAGACAGATCCGGGACATCCCTCCGTATACGGCTGAAGGCAAACCGCAGGTGGTTTTAGTGGGTGAGAGTCCCACATACCCCCGGGGTGCTTCAGCTTAACTGAGGCACACCCCCAACCCGGGGCACCCATAAAGGGTTTCCCCTGCGCACCAAAAAAAAAAAAAAAATATATGTGTAGCCAGATATATTAGCTAGGCTATGAAGTAGATAAGTTATAAGTTTTATTAAAATAATTAGGGAAAAAATGAGTTATTATCCGTATGTTACGAAATGTTACTTGTTCGATTCTTCCACTCACGTCTTATGCTACATTGAAACATTGTTGTTTTGACGATAAATGATATGATGCGAAACATTTTCATCATCTTGTAGTGTTGACGTGCGTGTCAATAACGCTTCTATGTAGCATAAAAGGCTGGCTGCATACACACGTTTTCCGTATTGGATTTCTTAATGTGGAATTTCAATTTGGAATTCCGGGAGTGAATTTCTTCACTCGCGAACGCAAGTTGCACTCAAAAACGTTTGTGCGGAATTCGTCCCATTCGGAAAAAAGCGAACGTGTGCGTCGGTTAATGCATTTTCTACAGATTCCATACATTCGGATATCCGAATACGGAAAACGGATTAAGAAATCGAATCCGGAAAACGTGTGTATGGGGCCAGCCTAATGCGTTCAGTTTTGACGCAACATACCGCACTGTAATGCAACAGGGGAATGTAGCTTCGCATGATAAAATAACAGTAAAAAATTAACTCAAAACTCAACCTCTACGCAAAAATTTAGTGAATTAAGCAATGTTATAACACTGTAATCAAGTTACTAATAAGAATATTTATTACTTACAATGAATAAACTAAACAAGGTTTTGTCTCCGTCTAATATGCTAGCGTAGCCATTGTGAAGCTATTATTATCATTAGTATAAGGGGTTGAGATTATAAATCAATCTCAAAGGCAAGCAATTTTCTGCTTCATACAGTAATACCCCGCTTATACAGTAATACCCCGCTTTACGCGAGGGATACGTTCCGGAAAAAATAGCGTTAACTGAAATTCGCGTATATCGGGATTTATGAATTTAATTAAAAAAGTACGAATCATTTTAATTCAAAGGCACTTTATGCAATACATACCATTAATGATTTTTTAGAAAAAATATATGTAGGTATTGTCTTTTGGGTAGCGTTTTTTACGTTCTTGTAAAATACGACCAATAACACCCAACACTGTTTTCAATTGTTTGACACACGGCCAAGACACAGTTATCATCATTGTCCATACTGATGACTACATTTATGTTTATAGGCACTTTTTCGAGTAATGTGAGGTATATGAGCGCAAAATTTAAATTTCGTGTTATAGTGAAACCGCGCAAAACGGGGTCGCGTAAAGCGGAGTATTACTGTATAAATAAATATTCAACTACCAACGCACCTGCTTGAAAATAGAGTACGCCTGCTCCGCATTAGCGAACTGGTAGCTCTCCAAATCCTGGCCAGCGTTGGCCAGCTCCAGCACGATGTATTGCTGGTCCTCGGGCAGGGTGGCTGGGTTGTCGTTCTCCGAGCCCTTGGTCTCGTCGTACAACTCCCACAGGTCTAACAGCCGGGACGGGTAGCTGCCGTACACACAGCGGACCGCTATCACCTGGAATTATTATGGATTTTATTAGACAATCTTATGAGAAAAGAGAGAGAGAATTAAATCATAATGATGCAAATGGAGGCAAAACTAGTAAATACAGTAGCCCGTGGGGAAGATTTTCAGTATAAAAGTAGCCAATATGTATATTAATCTAGAGCCTTAACTATTGTACCAAAATTTAGTCAAAAATAACAAAATCCATTCTATACTTTCTGCACTAAGGAGCAACAAACATAGACACAAGATTTTCGTCTTTATAATGATAGTTTAATTAGATTCAGTGAACTTATGTTAAATATGTAAATATTTGTAGACATATCATCACCCCAAACGAAACCGACATAAAATTAAATCACGCTTGACTTATGCCGAAAAAGTTAAAGAAAGAAACGAACATCGTAGACCGGGAATTTGGCAACAGCACAAAGATCAAATACGACAGAAGCTGCAAGTATTTTTATTATTGTCAAGGCTATCTATCGGAAGTGCCTTCAAAACTAGCGAAGTCAGCCTGATAACGTATGCGGTGACGAAGGTCGAAATGACGCATTTTGCTCTACGTATCTACACGGGAAACACAATAAACAAGTAATTATTGACATAGGCGAACAGTAAACCTGTTATTTAAATGACTATCATAACACGTGTATTAAGTGGGAAACAGTAAGGACTATTCGAGTCAATCTGGGGCATTGATCTTTGATCTTTATTCATTTGTCAAAATACCATGGCTCTTTCATAAAATTAAAAATGAGGAATGAACAGATCACGAGTTTTTTTTATCTCTTTACTATGTAATAACTATTTTTGGTACCTTTAATGCCAGTAATATCCATACTAATATTTTAAATGCGAAAGCGTTTGTCTGTCTGTAAGTTACATCTTTACACTTGAACCGCGAACCGATTTTGATAAAATTTGGTATGGAGATAGTTTCGAGTCCTGGGAAAGGACATAGGATACTTTTCATCCCGGAAAAATGTACGGTTCCCGCGCGATAAACGAACTTCTCCGCAACGGAGTTGTGGGCGTCATCTACTCAAAAATAAAAGAAAAACAACCAACACATACGAACAGGCATACAACATATTAAGCGCGTGTTCAGACCAAACTGACTATACACCGCCGAATGTGAGCAGGCTCACTGTGAGCCCCAGTGTGAACGTCAAAATATACGGTATCGAATGTCCGCGCCTACGCCTAGCGTAATGGCGTATTGTCGGTTAGGTGTGAACAAAAAGTGAATATGTATGGAAATACAATAAACTGCGTAACGTTCGCTCACATTCGGCGGCTCACAGTCGGTTTGGTGTGAACACGGCCTAAATGTATGTTATGGTAGCACTTCACATGGCTATTGGTATTGGCTATTTGTTGCATTTGCCAAAATTATTGACGTATACACCAACAAGCAAATAAAGGCAAATACGGCCTTCCACACATGGACGTCAAATACCAAACTTGAGGGACTTGATTTTGTTTACTTGCCTATTTGACTCTTTTGATGTGCGTCAAAAACCGACAAAGGATACGTGTATTTGGTATTGGTCATATTTGTCAAATTGGCAAATAAGGCCAATACTTTGTCAAACATACCGTCTACACATGGTGATTATTTGACGAATACATCAAATATGCAAATACAAATAGCCATGTGAAGTGCCACCATAAAGTATTAAATCTCCCACTCCAAATGGAAAGACCAAAGAGCATCTCATAAAAATATCTTATCAAATAAGCTTACAACAACTGCGATACGAACGTCTGGCCCATATTGCTTATCACGTGATTTAGCTAATTGCCCAGACTTCATTCAAGTACAATGACCTATTTTGTAGATACTATCAATTATAATTTATAACGATAGACGTTATGCTCAAAGATATCGTTCATAATATGATAAAGGCTATGTTTGTAAATGTTTGTTGCTTCTTCATGCAAAAGTTTTTACTACCTTTTTACTTGCTGTTTGCTAATACAATTTAGGCATGCTAGTAGATTAGGCTCTATTCAGACTTTTTATCTGTAAAATGTACTTTGAATCACTGTTGAAAAGTACCTTTTGACAGTAATAAATTTTTACAGTGTTTGGATGAGGTTTAAGATAGCATTTAATAATACAAGGTTGCAGTAACTTTAGCACCAGATTTTTCGGCGAGCATTTACGAAGTTGCAGTAACGTTAGCCTCAGATTTTTCGCGCCCATAGTAATGAAATTACCACTACACGGATAGAATATCAAATTAAAATAGGCTGGCATGCAAAAGCCCGCGCAATACTGACGTCTACAAATCAGGTCCACAGTTAGTCCAACATAGTTGGACTTTGTGTTAGACCATATTTTCCTAGTAAATACATAATATGTATACCATTTGGTATAGGGAAATCCCCTGTTTTGTCATGTAAGCTAATATTAAGAAGCTAATATTTATTTACGTAAAGAAATTATAAAAATACTAGACGTTCCGCGCGGCTTCGCCCGCGTAAAGCGTGTCCCAGACAGACGCGGCCTGCGGTGGCGGTCAGTTGGATGACTTGAGAGTTCTAGGAACGACACAGACACACGCGGCCACGCGGCCAAGCCATTTAACTGACCGCCACCGCCACCGCAGGCCGCGTCTGTCTGGGAGACGCTTAAATTAGATATTTCACAGACAAATTAGTCCACAAAAAATAGCCTATGATCCTTCACGTGGTCTACTTCTTGTCTGTGCCAAATAACATAAAACTTGCTCCAGTAGTTCGTGAGATAAGCCCTTTCAAATAATTTCCCCCGTTTTTTCCAAATTTTCCTCTATTTCTTCGCTCGTATTAGTCTTAGCGTGATAAAATATAGCCTATAGCCTTTCTCGATAAATGGGCTATCTAACACTGTAAGAATTTTTGAAATCGGACAAGTAGTTCCTGAGATTAGCGCGTTCAAACAAACAAACAAACTCTTCCACTTTATAATATTAGTATAGATTTATGCCGTCACTACACCAGACTTTTAGTTTAAGCAGGATTTGTAGCTACAAAGTATGTTATATTCTAAGAATGGTGAGCTCATATCTTGTCTTTACAGGTGTGCAGATGCATAGAAGTAAAGTAGTAAATATTTGAAATATTGAGTCGTTCAAAAGTGCATCAAATCATTTTTAATAAAAAAGTGTCAAAATATTTTTCTTACCTTATTAAAAACATCAGTAGCGTTAGCTACAGAATGTAAATCCAGTGCTTCAATGTTCTTCCCCTCATCTATATGTTGTTCGATTTCAGCTATTGGAGTGCGTAAAGCACTCAGTTCCCTGAAAAACATAAAGCAATTTATTACACAACTAAACAATAGAGGTTTCTTATGAAACATATTATGTATGTATAGAAGTAAGGATTACTGTAATTGGCTTGTCTGTCTTATAAGGTATATTATGCAACTTACAGGCATATAACATTAAAACTGTAGATGTAGAGCAACCTGCAAACCTTCAAGAAGAGAGCGTATTCCCTCTTAAAAGGCCGGCAACGCACCTGCAGCTCTTCTGATGCTGCGAGTGTCCATGGGCGACGGTAGTTGCTTTCCATCAGGTGAACCGTTTGCTCGTTTGCCCCCTTATTTTATAGAAAAAAAAAATAAACAACACAGGAACAAATACGTACATAGCAATCACAATCTCCGATATGATCTCGCCAAAGTCCTTCTGATGCTCCCCATTGACCTTGATATTGCCACCCACGGGGATCACCTTCAGCACTCTTGCCCGCCCATCCCGAGCTCGCCACAGGAATACCTCTCCGTACACACCTTCCCCAATCTTCCGGCAATTCTTGAGGGCTCTAGATGGAAATACTATTGTTTAGACATTTGAAATTTACATACAACAATTCAATGTTAATTGTGATCTGTCAGCCCGGTTTGACATAACACAACCAAATTATAGGTCCCTCATCTGCCTATGAATCAATTTCTTTGGATGGTACATTTCACAAAGCTGGAGAGTTTGTTTATTATTTTGAATTTGCTGATCTCACAAACTACTAGACAGGTTTTTATTTAGTTTGGCACAGATATAGAGTAAGCCCCCCTGCTTTTGAGGAAAAATGTGCAGTTCCCATGGAATTTCTTATAAACAGTGAACACGGGCAGAGCCGTGCGGAACATCTAGATTTAATATTATTTAGGTTAAAGTTTAAGAGTATGACATGTATAATATTAATTCTTCACTTAAAACTGCTGAATGGATATTGTAATTTGGTTGTATACAGGCTTTGGAGTAATTCTAAAGCCTTTTTATGTCTGATAGTACAAATATTTAAATCTTAACTTTAAAATCTTGAGCAAAAACTAAATGTCATTCCAAAATAAGAGAAACCAGCAAGCACAAAATCTCTCTTTCTGCATTGCATAATGCTATCATTAAATAACCATTAGAATATCATGTTTGAGTGCATACAATTTGCAAAACTTTCTTCTGAACCTGCCATTAAATTTTCATTATCATTTGCATGTATAAATTTTTATAACAATGTGATATGTGAGGCCATTATAGTGAAAGTGAAGCCAAAAGGTTGGAATAGTAATGTTAAAAGTATGACCAAGAAAGTAATAATGTATCATTCTGATACTTCTCTGTATGCGGAAAAAGAAACTTTTTTATTTGAGTGAAGAAAATAGCAAACATTTTATATAATATCAAATTATTTACTTTGTTTAGGCAAATGTATTGATTTTTGTTGACTCATAGAATATTAAAGTTTAAAGGTTTGCTTAACACATTTTTGCTCATAATAGTACACTCTTATGTAACAATAATTGTATCTGTAGAGATACAATTATTGTAGGCATTGAAATTACACAATATTTTGTGTGCAAAGTTTAAACCAAGCCCAACAAGGCAAATAGTTTTATCAACCCACTTAAATTTAAGCAAACAAATTATTTGTTTAAATTAATATTTTATATTTAAATGCCTTTTATAATATTGTAATGAGTGAGCATGTAGGTTATAAGTTTTATTCCAAATCCAAGCAATTGCTGAGTGCCACATAATTGCCCCAGTTAAATTACATAACTTTCTCTTTAACAATCGGTTCAATAACAGCACTGTTATGACCATTACGAGGCATTACTTAATTGCTCGCTAGTGAAATGTTCATTAGAACTAAACAGTAATTAGCTGCCAGGGTTGAACAAACTCCGAGTGTTATCAAAACAGAGCAACAAAACAAAATATTTTACTTAACCTAAATTGAAAATACATTGTTTACACATGTAAGTGATGAAATATACTGACAAATCTTTTGTTAAGGGAATAAAGGCTACTTTATTATACTTACGAATCTGGGTAGCATTCATCGAATGGTATAGCGTCGGTTTGATCGCAGCGTCGCAGGACGATGTCGCGCGCGGTCAGAACACGATGGGACGTCTCATGTAGATTCTCTACAAGAGTGGCTTCAGGATCGCAGTCGGCAATCGAAAGTTTAGATAACTCGATAACCGTATCATCACAATCTTCGTTCAGGAATCCTGTGAACAGCGCAACGATTGTTCGTACTCGGAAGTATATGACTAACTTTCCCCATGAGTAATTATGTTACGTATGGCGTGCCCTTGCTGGGTTTTTATACTAGTATGCAAGAAAACATGGGACCCACCTGAGTATTGCAGGGAAAGATGCATGCACTCTGCTTTGGATACTTTATTGAATAAATGCGTAGAACCAAGCAATTATCCCGTTAGGGATAGCGAATGGTAGTCACTATTGTCCGAGTCAATTACAAAGATTCACACAGTAATTTATGTTATTACTACGAAAGTTTATAGTGGGAGCACACTATCACTGTAATATTTTAACGAAAATGTTACATTAACTTCCTAAAAAAGAAAAAATAAAAATCGTTAACAATGGCTGACGACAGCGTCTTGCTTCCGCGACGAATCTGACGAGCAGTGTTGCCAGAATGGAACACGCTGTGCACTTTGTTACCCTTGCTTGCCTACGTAAAAAATGACTCATATTTCATGGAATGGAATATGGGTGACTCATTTTGATAATACATAATATTCGTTTTTAACCGATTGTTTTGCTATTATATAAATTTCGTAGAAAATATTTAGATGAGCTTCAATTTTTTATTTTGAGAGCGCCAGATAAATGGACAGAAATAATAACATCTTGGTATCCCAGAGGGGCTAAAAGAAAAAAGGGCAGACCTCTAAAAAGATGGGAAGATGAAATAGTACAAATGGCTGGCAAAATGTGGACAAGAGTGGCATGTCAGAGAAGTGAGTGGAAGCTGTTGGGGGAGGCCTTTGCCAAGAGGCACACAGAAGAGAGCAGAGACCGCACTACCGAATAAAAATTAACCTGAATATTTTCCAATGTATGTAAAATAAAATATGTATTGTTCTTCTGAATAAAGGCTAATAATAATAATAAAATAAATAATCGAATAAAATATCGATGTTTAACTCGTGAATTTTGTAAAGTTGTGGGGCTTTTAAATACTATCGTAAACTGTAAAGTTTTGTAGATTTCTATAATTTCTCAAATATAAAATAGCGGCATAATAAGATTATCTAGATTCTAGAGTAGGTATAACTAGAAGTTTCCAATATTTTGTAGACAAAGAAAGAGATAATTTTTTCTTCAATTATGCCAGACAATGACAAGCAGGGACTGTAATACCGGTATTTTTTATACCGATATTGTTTATCGGTACAAATATCGATACATTGATATCGATACTTTGAATCCGACTATATCGGCACTGTACCGATACTGAAATATCGGTATATTACTAGTATTTTATCTCTCGTCCCTGGCAATCTCAGTTCTCACTCTCACTCTAGTGCACTGAGCGGCAACGTAGCAACGATGCGCGCGCGGCGAAGTATGCTAGCCCCGCAAGGCGACGTTGCCAGTTCGCATGCACGAGACAACGTGCACGCGAACTGGCAACGTCGCTCGTACGGATATCGGTACGAAATATCGATAAATATACCGATATTTTTTTAACGGTTTCTTAGAAATCGATACAAAATTCAGTATCAGTATTTTCGAGTGATATCGATACGTGAATCGATATTTTAAGGAAAATATCGGTAAGATTAAAATACCGGTATACGGTCCCTGAATTGACAAGTGAACTGTAGACCTAAAATAGTTATTTGATTATTTCTCTTTACTATTCCATTTAACGAGATAATTATACTGTACTCGGCGAAACATGGCGGTAGCGGTCATTGACTCCCTGTCAAAAGCTTGTCATTTTCTATATAAACCGCGATTGACAATGAAGTGTCAGATGTTGTCTATCGCGGATTTGTACAGAAAATGACAAGATTTTGACAGGGAGTCAAGTCGCTACCTCCATGTTTCGCCGAGTACAGTACTTATAAGGTTCTTTAACTTATTGCCTGTCATTCAATATAATAGTAATTTTTCTATTTAAAAATACCTTGTAAATCCTCCTGGGCGTTTGTGGAGCAAAAGCTTAGCCTGGAAACCTCTTCATCCTGAAATATTTTATTAATCACTATTCTTTTCTATTTCATTATAAAAAAATCGGCCAAGTGCGAGTCGAACTCGCGCACGTAGGGTCCCGTACCGTTAGAGCAAAAATAGGCCAAAATTTTAGGTTTTTGTATGGGAGCCCCCCTTAAATTTGATTTTAATTTTAATTTTATTATTAGTTATTAAATTGCACATTATAACCAAAGAGGTATTATGTACTAGGGTACCATAACATATCACTGATTATAACTGAGGATTTCGTGAAATGTTCAGTTGCCATTATCGACATAGAGCGAAAAAGGCCAAAAAAATCACGTTTGTTGTATGGGAGCCCCCCTTGAATACATACATATACATTTTATTTTGTTTTTAGTATTTGTTGTTATAGCGGCAACAGATATGTAACACAAACTGTGAAAATTTCAGAAGTCTAGCTATAGCGGTTCTTGAGATACAGCCTGGAGACAGAGAGGCAGACAGACGGACAGACAACGAAGTTTCAGTAATAGGGTCCCGTTTTTACCCTTTGGGTACGGAACCCTAAAAATGTAATCAACTGATAATGATTAATGTAATATTAATATAATTTAGTTACTTACTTTCAACAATTTGATGCTAGGTATACATGGTCTTGTGGTAAAAGTACTTCTTCGACTGCTGAATGATTCATTGTGAGGTCCTGTAAAAGCACATTCAGTAATAGCAATGATAGCAACATTTCAAATTTTTTTGTTATTTTTTTGTTTGGCTTCTAAAATATTGGACTGATTCTAATGAAATTTTACACAAATATAGATAAGACCATAGGACATTCCCACAGATCCTTTTTTTTTATTTTTATTTATTTATTTACTTTCAAAAAAACACACATTATACAAATATTTACCCTCCATAAACCACTGAGGTTTGGTCACAATCATAAGCTACTAGACCTTAATAGAATATACTTAAGCTTCCTTAAGATAGTTGAGAATAAAAAATTAAACCTACCATTGCGTCCCTGCATTTCCATTGTGCATATTACACTCTGTCTATATTTTCTCCCTTTACATTTAAGATCTTCTCTATCCAGTATTGACTCATCAAAGTGATCAGCCATAGTAGTCATTCTTCGGTAGATGCTTAATGATCTCTCCCACTTTTTACCTGGTTGTAGAACTATACCAGGTTTACCATCATCACTATTAATATCCGAAAATGCATTTCTCACTATTGTTTTGTTATCTTCTTTAGCATTATTGATACTAGCTCGAGTTAGTCTAACACTTTTACGTGTTGATATTGTATTGTGTTTATCTATTTTATTTGTACTGTTTTTAAGGACATTTACTTCAATGGGAATAGAATCTACCTTTTCGTCATTTGCTTCTACGATTATATCTTGTTCATCAAGGCTACTTTCTTTATTGTCTTTATTTATATCACAATTCACATTATCTTCATCAATTTCTTTAATATTATTGAGGGTATTAGGACTATAAGTGCATGAGGTATCTAATGTCAAAATAGTAAAATCATTTGTAGCTTTATTTCTTCTCCGTGTGGTGACAAAACTGACACAAGTTTCTTGTGAATTTTCATTACTACTAGAATCATTATGACTCTCATTATCAATTTCAGTTATTTCATTATTTTCAATACTTTCTTTCGTTTCATTATCTTCTTCCACAGCCTCAGCCAAGCTGACTTCATCTTCTAAACTAATAAAATCACTTTCAGTTGAATTAGAATCTTCAGTAGTTCCAATTTCTTCTAAAGAAGTTGTGTCTTCTTCATTACTATTTTCCATATTATAATTAGGCATCTGTTTGTAATATTTGTTAAATATGGAGTCACTTAATTTATCAAGTAAAATAACTGGTTTCATAGGTTTAGTAGAATGTTCGTCGTCATCAGAATCTTCACTGCTGCATGTATCATATAAAGATTCATTGGATATTGAGTTACTTGTTGCATTTGTGCTTGATATTTCATTGTCTTCTCTGCAACTTAAATTTACAACTGGCTCACTAGGCAAAGTGCTATGGCATAAAATTGATAGTTTCCTTTCAGCCTCTTCAACTTGATTGACTTCAGGATTTTCCATATTTGCTGGAAATCCTAGGAAAGGTTCTTGTTTGGTTGTTTCAAAAACACTAGACAGATGTTTTGGTGCTTCTGCATCTTTGTCATGTTCAGTTTGTATTTCTTCACTTGATACATTTTGTGGTTCTTCAGCATTCACATGGCTTATAATTAACAATTCATCTTTCTTATTGTCAGTCAAAGCAACTTCAGGACTAGTATCTGCTTGTTCTAAATAATCTTTATCATTATCAGTCTCATTAATTTCTTCATTTTCAAACACTATGCTATGAATATATTTATTTTTTTCTGTATTAGTAGAGATTGGAGAAAATTTATAAATGGATTTTCCTCTATATTTTTCTTTAAAAGGTGTGCTACATAGGGGGGAGGTATTAAGTACTGAAATTCTGTTATTTTTTACCTTGGATATTATAATAGGAGATTGCACTAGGTTAATTGGACTACAATTTTCTACTTTAAATACAGATAAATTATTAAATATATTATCAATTGATTCATCTATTTTCTTTGGACTATTTTTATTTTCTACAAGTAGTTTGTGAGATTTTATGTCAGTAGTGTTTTTATCTACAATACTGTTTTCTTTGTCAGAATCTGAAAAAAGAAAAAATGGATCAGAAATGTTATATCTTGATAGTAATTGCATGGGCTAAGGTTTAGAAAGCTACGTCAATTAAATGTTGGTGACATGGGTTAAGGAGAGTTGTTTTGGGTGAGAAAAACTCCTACTTACCGTTCTACCGCCAGTCAACTCACCGTTAAGAAGAAATTCGCATTTGAGATTTTCGTAATCTTCAGATAAGATCATCGTTTTCTGATGTTGTTTACGAAGTGTTTTTAAGGCATCCCAAGGCTGTGATGAGTGGGGGATGATTATTTTATCATTCCAAAACTATATAATTCAAGGTTTCTTGATAAAAATTAAGAAAATTATCAAAATTCACTACTATATTAGTAATTGTATGGGTTTAGACTTTGGCTAATAACCCGCCACCCGCACTGATAATTATTTGGCTTCTTTTTTTTTCTTCTCCTTCTTTTTCCTTTTATTTGCCTGGGATTTGTCACTTGGCATTTCTTTGACGTTCCGTTAAGGATAACAATTTAAAACAAAAACAAACACAATCCAGAAAGTCCAAAAGTAGGTTAGGTTAGGTTGGAACTTAGACCACAACACCCAGAAATAGGAGCCCCGTCAACTGATAATTGAAGTTAGTTGTGCCATATTGAGGGTTATTGGTTTCTAGGTATGACTGATGATGGATCTGAAGATCTGAGGTTGAACCTCTAGAGTGCAATTCCTAAGCCGAAGGCTTAATTGTCAAAAACTTGATTTACATTGTTAAATAAAATTGAAATTTTAGTTCTCCACTCACAACAGCCTAGCGAGAGGCATTTTTCCAAAGAAACACTCTGTAAATTGTCGAGAATAGAATATGACGTAGGATCAATATTCCGAAAATTTCAAAGGTGAGTAGCTCTAAAACTGGGGGGCTCCTTGTTGTGATGTTGGTACAAGGGGGGGGGGGGGTTACCCCTCCCCCCCATCCCCGCCCTCCCTCCTATCTTGATGTAGGTTTCTAAACCTTTACCATTGCATGTATGTATATGTAACTTCATTACATTTTTAAAGTAGATTGTTAAAAATAATAACCTGAGCTTTCATCACTGGACCAGCAGTTGATTTTCTTAGTCTTCTTCAATCCACCATAAGTTTTTATATTTCTAAAATGTCTGAATTCGAAAAGGATAATAAATTGTAGACAGCAAAATTAGAAAAGTAATGATATCAGGGGTTCCTGATATAAGTAAAATTATCCTGATATAGTATAAAAACTAAGGAAAAGTAACTCCATCAAAAAACATGCTCCTCAGTACTTGTGTAAAAAAAAGTGTACCTTAGGTACACATTTCAATACATTTGCAATATTTAGGTGGCCTTGAGCGGTACTAGGCTGACGTTACATGACAGATCGAAAGGAACCAAATTTAAAACGGTAATAGTATGGGAGTTACGATTCCTTAGTTTTTATTATTCGTAGGGCACCGTGATAAAATATTGAACGTATAACTGCTCCGCAGCCTGTAAAAGATTGGGAACCCCTGACTTATATTGGAGCACTTGCTACAGAATTTATTTAATGAACAAAATAAATTATATAATTTATTTTGATAACAAAAATGTACAGTGCTTAAGCTATATATGTTTTGTCTTTATCTGTTTCATTGACATTGTAAAAGTTGTAGCTGTACCTACTCTCATCATTATTAGATACTTTACTTACTGCACATGTGTTTTAACTTCTTTATAAACTCCCTGTTGAGTTTCCAATGGGGACGAGTTTAGGAGTTGGTCAAATAAATCAGGAGCCCTGTTCAAGTGTATGGATTTATCGGGAGTTAGGTAGGCCGATTGAGACATAGATTCCATTGGCGGCGGAGTCTTCTCTTTTACCCGCTTTACATACTTTCGTTTGCGAACTCTATTCGAAGCTGCGAACTGCATAGAACATACCGAAGCTTCCTTCTTAGTTTGTTTTATATTTTGTATGTAGAAAGCGTCGAATAACGATGCTTTCACATCGGTATTGAGCATCACATCGCGATGATCGAGAGCATCTGGTGCGTCTCGTTTGGATCTGTAAGTTTTTCTCATTTTTATAACATTTATTTCGTATTTTTATAAAATTTTGTTTTATTTATCTTCAAAATTGAAAATTAACGAACTGAAATAGTTTTTCAATTTGACGTTCACAAAACTGTCAATTGTTAATTTCAGTTTGACAGTACACCAAAGACAAGACCATCGACAAAAAATATTTTTTATGGTCAAAAATAGTAAAAAAAATTTAATTACTGCTTTTGAGTAAGTACTGTATTTTGACTGTATACTATACCACTATCGATATTGCTGTCGTGCTGTCCACTGCTTAACGGGGAAGGCGTACTCACCAAAGCAATGACAAAAGAAACAAGCAAAGGTAGCGCCAATCATCAAGATCTCGAAAGCAGCCTGCAGAAATGCATTGTCCGGTAGGAGAGGCGGCTTCAATATTAATAACCAAATCAATATGCGTATTGAAATGAATTTTCAGAGCCAACCATATATCAACCAAAATGCGTATTGAGATGAATTTTGAGAGCCAACCAAAAATACCGGCCTTAGTGACATGATGACACAGAATATTAAGTGACTTTTGATTGTGCATATTTCGGCCATTTTTCGTGCATATTTGCATGCATATTTCGGCACTTTGATCGTGCATATAATCAATTATAATCCGATGTCTAGTTATTACATAGTTCGGTAATTTTTCAACCAGAGTAACCATGTTCAATGCTTTGATAGTGTGGAAATTTTTTTACTGTCCAATAACATATATAATAAGTTTTATTTTAAGATATTACTTTAAAATTTAAATACACTTAATACTTTTATCTTATACATTTTTAAGCCCTTGAGCACACTCTAACCAGTGCATTAGCGCCACCGATTTTGTTACTGAGACACTAATTATAACTATCACTTTAATTTAGCAAAACAAATACATACTGAGATATATAACTATTTATTTCAAAAATACAATTCCTGTAGTGACAATACATAGCTGAAAGTAAGTTATGATCTTAATGCTATCTTAATTAACACCAATTACGACAAAGACAGAGACAGTTTACCTTTGGCATGAGTTGTCGATTTCCCCATTAAAAATACTTTTACATGTTATGCTATGTGCCTACAGGAGTGGTACTATATATTAAGCCACCATATTTTATTTGATAAGGACAACAAGCTGGTATTATAGTCTTTATCAAGGCTACAAGAATATTCGGTATCCAGTTGGCACATGGCAAATCTGTATATTATTTTAGAATCAGTACTATTAATATTTAGAACTTCAGCTATAATTTTTTGCACTATGTTTACTATATCCATAGGGTCAATTTATACTAGCGCAGAGTCGAAGCGCATCGAAGCGAATTACCAAAACTGAACTTAACAAATTCAACCTTAACTCCAAAGCGTTAACGCACACATTACTTCTGAGAATTTAAAAAGGGCGCGCTCATTAGCGCGAATCCACCCGACCAACGCTGATAAATCTCACAGAAGTAATGTGTGCGTTACTCTCTGGAGTTAAGGTTGAATTTTCTATGTTCAGTTTCTGGGAATTCGCTTCGATGCGCTTTGACTCTGCGTTAGTATAAATTAACCCTTAGGAATGAGCTTAAATATTTGAAGAACACTATGAGATACACTGCAATAATGCTTGCATTTCTATGTATAGCTTTCTAGTATCATCAAGATCAGTGGGCATAATCAGGACTTTAATTATAAAAATAGTGTTGTTCTTTGTTTAATATAACACATGCCCTACAATATATTATAATATCATATTTTTTATCAGCACTATACTAACATATTCACAAATTTTACCTGCCATATTGAATTTTTGACCATAAAACGATATTTGGCATAAGTTTACCTGTGCGCACTGGCACAAAACTACTTTAAATTAATCTGACAACTGTTTCCACAGTCGTAAGGCGTTTTGCTGTTCTTTAAATCTATTGCGTCTTCGATTCCCACGATCGAGGTATTAATGTTAAAATCGGTACTAGTTTATGCTAACGCATCAAACAATAATAAGAAACATTTTAAAACTAATAATTGTTATTAAAGTCAGCCCCACCATTTGCAATAAAAAATTTTTAGTTTAAAATTATTAATGGTCAGCAGTTATGGCTACATTTAAAAAAACAAATTAAGCTTAAAACACTAAAACATCAATACAAATTATAACCAAATACTTAAAATATTAAATAACAAATCAATGGAAATAAAACATATCTTCGGCCAAGTTAAACTAATAGAAAAAATATATAATTTTAACTTACCGATAACAAAGGAATGAATTAACACTATACAGCTATGGTACATATTAATATAATAATGTTCCTATATAGTAACAGTTGTACAGAAAAAGTGTAAGTAGTAATATTTAAATGTAGCTTCAATAAATTAATACTTATACAAAAAGAAGACATATTGTGACGTTATCTGGGAAAAGGGACCTTGTTGTCGGTTCTAGTTCCGAGATAGTAGCCTTTAAAGTAAAACGTCGAAAAAAATCATTTTTTTCTTTTTTTGCTCCATATTAATAAACAGACTCTAAATTTTGATATAACAAAGACACAGGCTTTAAAAACGATTTTTTATAGGTTAAAATTTAACCTAAAGTTTAGTAAAAAAGGGACCTTATTGTCGGTGCTGCAGACGAGAGTCGATTGCGGCTTTCTGTCGGCACGGTATCGGGTTAAAAGACTTTGACCAGTGGTCCCCAACCTTTTTTTCATACGGGCCACAAATATATTTTCGTCTTGGTGTCGCGGGCCGCAACAAACATTTTTTAGGGTTAAAAAACAACTTTCTTCAAAATTAATGATTTAAAAGTGGAAAAAATGGAAGGTCCACAGTGCACAGATACGCTACGGGTTGGGGATAGCTGACTTGAAGACGGTACTAGCTAGTGACTAGTCGGCGAGACGCGGTGGCGGCATGTATCAAAGGATTTGTCGTCTCTTTCTGATTCGTGGCGTCGGTTCTGCCCACTCGCTCACTCGCTGCGTACCCGCCTGTTAATTCGTTTTTTCGTTACTCGTCAAGTCGTCAGTGCGTCAGTTGGTGCTCGAGCTTGTGTTTGTTTAGACGTGCGGATACTGTTGGCGCTGTTTATTTTGGATCGAAGAGCCTTTAAGAAATGGATTTTTCTAATGAAAAGCGTAAGTTAAGCATGTAAATACTACTATGAAGTTGCTTTTATAATATCATTCAACTTGATTTGTATACAATTTGAATTTCTACTTTTTTACGATTATTATCGAATTGTAATAATCGACTGTCCAAATGGCAAATCGGCGATAATGGCAAATCGGTCATAATCGTCTTAACTGGACACATAATATTATGTGGCCAGTTACGACAATTTACCCTAACTGGTTTATTTAGAGGTTGACCGCCCGTTGATTTATCATTAAATATTGTATAAATAGAGAGACAAATTATAATTCGTTGTTACAACTACGAAATTAGTAGTATTTTTGTATCTTCTTTTAATTTTATTACTAAAAATGTAACGACCGACATTAAGGTCCCTTTTAATATATTTTATGATAACTAATAGAAATTGCATGTTTTGGTACACGTCTTGTTACTAAAGGATAATTAAAGTTATTTTAAAAATAAGAACTTCAATGTTAATCAAAATTTATATTCATTTTTATGTGATATCACTAAATTTTTAATCACCGACAATAAGGTCCCTTTTATAAAATGTTTAGTGTTTGTACCAGCTTTTTACTAAACTTTAACTTGAATTTTAAGACTGAAAAAAGTTACTTTTTTAATAGAACTTTATATATTTGATCTCATTTGACTAATTTTAAGCATAGTAAATATATATTATATATGTTGATTTTGACTGATTAATAAGATTAGTGAAGCACAATGTTTCATTTGTTCAAATATTTTTTTATATAATAAACAATGTCGTTTAATATTAAAGTCGTTTTTATTTAGTAAAAACTTACCCGTTTTATATTATTCTATCATAAAATACTATAGAAAACATACTATAAATGAAATACTTAGTAAAAACCATCTTGGGCATTTTCATTACATCATGCACTTTGGCGTGGTAAAAAACGGGAATGAGACTTATACAATTATATAATTGAAGTTAAAATCTAAAAGACCACATAATGTACTTCTCAAAAAACATAATATCTATGTAACTTCCCACAATAACATACTTTTTTTTGGGTTTCGAAGTTTGAATGCGATTTTTTCAATATCACCTTTTACGACTTTCGAGTTTCAACATTTTTTTTAAAAATATTTGCCAGGCCTACACGCATGTTATTTACATGGTTCGATAGCTTATTAAATGTAGCTTATGGGGATGCTAATAATTCAATACCGACAATAAGGTCCCTTCACGCTGATAACGTCACATATTATTATATTATGTAGTTAAAGTAGCATAATATGATGAAAGTAATGGAAGTATTATGTTATCTAGCCACAGGTTTTTACATAATATACCCTGTGTTAATAAGAAACAATGCACATATTGGGTGTTGAAGTATACAAGCTAAATCTGCAAAGCCTATAGGCCTCAATCTATTTTCTTGGAAATCAGACAATCAGAAGAAACCTTGTGCAATGTAGAAGTAACCTCTACAAAGTAACAATATTCTCCAATTACTTGTTACTTTTTAAAGCACTGTTTCACTGCTTTTAGGCGCGACTCTGTTTAATATGGAAGTCGCGCGGCTGCGGCGGTACCCGCGACATAATGTGAAGGCAGCCTTATTCTGTCTGTCCCATAGACAGCAGGCGTTAAACACATTTTTTAATAAGTTTTGTGAGCATAAAAAATCTTTTCGGATTTTACCATTAAGAAATTAAAAACAAATCAACTATAATCTGCAGAAGATGAAATTAGAAAATTAATGAAACTAACAGTTTAAGATTGTGATATCACAAGACAACTAACTATTGCACACTCTATAAAATCAGTTCAATGAAAGCTAGCTGTGTAATCCATTGCAGCTTCTATAATTCTTACGACTAATGGTCAAAAGTTTGTGCAGGTAAATGAATATATCACAATGTTTAGTTATAACCTTGTACGATCACGATTAAGAGAACACATCAATTGGGCGTGGGGATACGTTTGTGAGATTTTGATGAGTCGGGCTAGCTAGAGGATCCGTATGAGATTCTATCCTCCTAGCCTCCAACATTGCTTGCTTTACTGCCTCTTTGTAGGGACCCCGTTTCTTCTTATTAAAGCGTATCTGAAATTTTTTTACAACAATTATTGAGAGATACATACTTAGTGTTACAAAGTTTGTATGTTATAGCCTTTTGTCCTGACTTGAAGATAATTGGTGCATAACAGTGACTTCAGAAAATAGGCAAACAGTCTTATTAGAGAATTATGTAATTATTTTAAAATCTTTCAACATAATGATAATAGTTATTCAATAGTTATAATAACTATTATTGTAATACAGTGTAAACTCTGGGACTATGCATTTTACGACGTTATAGAGAGTTGTCGTTAAATGGAGAGAACAAAAATAGAAACTTTTTCGTCAATATACAGTGATTTTCTTTTACTAACTACTACTACTAACCTTATTTACAGTTTTAAAGTTTATGATCGACTGAGAATATGGTAACGAATAGATAATAATCCATGACTCTTTCTTATTAGTTATGGTCAAAAACAGCCTACACATGCAAGCAATCCCAATTTGTAAACAAAAGAACGATTTTTTTAGAATAGGTACGCATGACGCGGAAAGTCGAGTTTATTGCAGGCTAGGATAATAATGCGACAAAAAAAAACGTACAAAATTTTGCTTACACGCGAGGAGAAACGAAAACAGCAGGAAAAAAATGCACAGGAGACATAACTGGACAGGAAGGGATAAACTCAAACAAGAAGATGATGCAGCAAGTCTTTCACCCCAGCCTGTTTAAAACAAGGCCAAGAAGCAACTCTCTTGGAAACAAAGATGTAATGACCACATCACAAGAAAAGCATGCCCAAGATACAACTTGGCAACAAACACTTGGCAACAAGATCGAGTACCCCAAAACAAGAGAAAAAGAGTTAACACAAAATCTCTACCAGCAGAAAACGCGAACAAAAAGACAAATATATCAGCCAAAATGATTCCCACATACACAATACCAACTCAAAATCAGTTTGAAATACTAAGCGACGAGGAAAATGACACTTATAATAACAAAGAAACAGAAAAGCCACCAAAACCAGAGCCAATATTTGTCACTGGGGTCGTTGACATCACTTACCTTAAAAGTCTACTACTTAAAATAACCTCGGCAGAAAACTTTATCATGACAACTTTAAAATCAGGACACATTGTCATAATGCCTGCGAGCATAGAAGCGTATAAACTTATAAGAGAATAGTTTTTTTTTTTTTTTTTTTTTATTTCAAAATTTTGACGAGGCTTAAAAATGCACTTGGCATCTATGCCAGAGAATAGTTTATCACAGATAATGTTACCCACTATACCTATATGCCCCTCCGTGTACGAGGTGGGGTATGACATACCCCAGCGGTAAAAAAATTGATACCATTTATAAACGAAAAAAGCGTGCGAGTTGGTTTTTTCAGTAGCTGCAAATAAGACGTTGCTGCTTTAATTCCTGCCAAATATTCAGTCAAATTCTATCCAAGCCAACCGATTCAAATGCAAGAACTTGGTGACATTCTCGAACAAATCTATACTAATATTATAAAGCGGAAGAGTTTATTAGTTTGTTTGTTTGAACGCGCTAATCTCAGGAACTACTGGTCCGATTTGAAAAATTCTTTCAGTGTTAGATAGTCCATTTATCGAGGAAGGCTATAGGCTATTTTTTATCACGTTAAGACTAATAGGAGCGAAGAAATAGAGGAAAATGTGGAAAAAACGGGGGGAAATTAATTGAAAGGGCTTATTTGAACGCGCTAATCTCAGGAACTACTGGTCCGATTTGAAAAATTCTTTCAGTGTTAGATAGCCCATTTATCGAGGAAGGCTATAGGCTATATTTTATTACGCTAAGAGTAATAGGAGCGAAGAAATAGAAGAAAATGTGGAAAAAACGGGGGAAATTATTTGAAAGGGGTTATGTCACCAACTACTAGAGCAATTTTTCTGTTATTTGGGTCAGATAAGAAGTAGACCACGTGAAGGATCATAGGCTATTTTTTGTAGACTGATTTGTCTGTGAAATATCTAATTTACGCGGGCGAAGCCGCGCGGAACGTCTAGTGTTTGATAAAATTCAAACCATGATGATGAACATGGTAGACAACATGATGGACCTCTTTATTCAGCTTTTAAGAAGCCAAATGAAGAAATAAATTCGCACCTCAGCTTAATAACATGGAACGCCAATGGAGTATGGACTAGTCGGACGTCGACTAGAGCTTGAAATGTTTCTCCATATGAAAAAGATATATGTGGCACTGAAATCGGAAACCCGATTTACAAATAAAAGCTACTTCCACATTGAGGCCATCCCCGAGCAAACGACCTTGACCATACATTTGACGCGTTGCCGAGATCGCACAAAAATCCTATTTTTTTTACTTATCTTAGTTCAAAATTGATCTTAAAAAAATTTAAAACGGGGAATATGTAGTTAATGAAATACGGCATACAGCTCTGGGGTACTGCCAGTAACAGTAATGTTGACATCTTAGAAAGATTCCAGAATAAGACAATGAGGACAATGTTCGATATCCCAGCTTATATCAGCAACAAACACATCAACGCTGACTTGAGACTACAAACAGTTAAGGAGGAAATTGAGACATACAGTAAAAAATATCAGGAAAGACTGGGTGGCCATACAAACAGTCTAGCTGCAGACTTAAAGGGATGTCTAATCTTCACATGCCTAAAAAGGAAGTGTACCAAATCTACAACAAGATACTTCTGTAGAGAATAGATGAGATTGTGCTCACTGTATGCACATCTTTGCTAAAGACAATACTCCAGATGACAATCGCACATCGCACTAGACTATTGTTTGAAAAAACAGATATCTAGGTTGCAGGATACATTAAAAAAAAAAAGTAACTGAAAAGGTACTTTTTATTACTCAATCATTGTGATTTTGTTGCTATTGAGAGTGGGTGTGATGCTATGTAGAGTTTATCATTGTATAGTAGACAAGCTAAAGTCTAAACCAACCAAAGTCAATTGATTTCGACACTTTAGAGTGTTTGTTGTTAAATGGAGTGACGTTATATAGTTTACACTGTAAAAAAAAAAAAAAAAAAATAGTAGATGGTCATATTAGCTGCAATTAGCAGTAAGAAAGTTCTAGCTTACCTTATAGTCTTCTAGGAATGGGCTCAAACTATCACATGGCATGAGAGAGGATGTCGTCGAGGCATACCATGCAACATGAGCTCTCGAAGCTGTCGTCACACTAAGGACACGTCCAGGCCACCATGGAAAGCCCACAACCTTGCCCCAAACAATATCTCCTGGAGACACCCTCACCAGCTTTCCACCTGCACTTTCCAGAGTGTTCGGTGGAAAATCAGGAACTGTTTCACTCTCGTTATCTTCTTCATCGCTTTGGTGCTCGTATGAGTTACTACTGAGTCTACGTAAGCTAATTGAAAGTTTTTGTTTCAAGCAATCATCTTTTACACTGCTAAAGTATTCTAAGGGTTCTTCTTTACTAGAGTTCTCATCACTCTTTTTCGTAACTTTGTGTTTCTTTTTATGTTTCACTCGGTGCTTGTGTTTTTTATCTGTTAAATCTACTGGGGGGCTGTTGCTTACATTGTTTCGGGGAGAGAGAGCGCCTATGTGTTTTGGAGATTGTTCTATCCATAAACTTACAGTTTTCTCCAGAGTACTGTTTTTCTTGGCCTGCTTTTTGGCTTTTTTTAAAGCCTTTTTCTCAGCTCTCGATTCTATTTTGACGGGTTTGGTCATATCACAAGAAACACCAGAGTCCTCATTGTAATCACCGGACAGGGGAGGTATTTTTACTACAGTGCCCTCCCCTTCACCGAAACAAATTTTTAAGGTTCTCGCACTAGAAAATAGGCTACTAAATGTATTATTATCTTCACTTTTATCGTCTTTATCACATAGCTCGGCACTGTCCGATACACTCACGAAAGCCAGCTCCCTAGTTTTCGTAGATTCGTCATCCGACGGGGAGGTCTTAACACTTCGCACTTTGTCACTCGACTTTGGGTTTGTCCTTCTCGTGGCACTCGTTATTTCGCTAGATTGCAGTCTTGAAAGTTTTGGTATGAGCGTGCCGCCCGCGAGGTACTTCTTTTCGGGTTTCGACGAGGGGCCATCTTTGGAAAGGTCCTCGTCAGATTCTAGCTTGCGTTTTTTGGACACGTCCACGTTTTCATTGTTCTCGTTGCATATCCCCTGGCAGTTGGAACACAGAACTTTACGGGGGCGAAGCCTCACCGTCATCTTTTGTCGCGGCTGGGGCTTCGCTTTGCTCGGTTTCTTAGATTTGTGCGTGTCGTCATCGTAATCCGGATCCTCATACGAGAACCTTTGACTGACGGAATGTAGCTTATCATCTTGTTTCGTGCTAGAGGGATCGCGCTTCGTGAACGCTGGATGGAGATTGTATACTCCGAAGGGTAAATTACTGTAAAATAATGGAATATTTTAGACTTTAGAGGAACACAAAATGATAATCGATAATCGTGGCCTGAGAATGTGGAGTTTGCTTACCCTTTGTTTGAATCTAGTAGCACACCCTGAAATTTCTGGTTCTCAGATTGATAGGACACGACTATTAAATCTGCTAGAGCTTCTTCTACGTTCACTAAAATTTTAGAATTCTTTTGAATCGTCATATCGGCTGTTAGAACGACAGCCGCCATATTATTTCTAATAAAGCATAGAGTACAGAGCAATGATCATTGTCACAGAATATATATTCATTGTCCACTCTGTAGTTTTTGGTTGTAAAGATATGGATACAATATTTTTCAGATCTCCATCGTAAATTGACTAGAAAATATAATTGATTGTTTTCATAGAAATCGAGAAGTTCATTGGAAAAAAATAACAAAATACCTACTTTACTATTTTATTATCTTAAGGCCCACTTGTTGCGAATTGGCAGGCACATTAGATAAAATTAGGATTTATTGTTTACGTCAACTTCCGAAAAAGTAAAGAACAGAAAAACAAGATTAATAATTGGATTTGTCAGTTTGTCAGACTTTGGACTTTGGAGTTGCAGACGAAAACACACACAAAACAGTGCATTTTCTTTATTTCAGGATCAGTGGAACAAGTATTATTTTAGACACGACATTCTCGTTTCGTTTCCAAAGTCTGACAAATCCAAATCTTGTTTTTCTGTTCTTTACTTTTTTGGAAGTTGACGTAAACAGTAAATCCTAATTTTATCTAATGTGCTTATTTATGTGCCTGCCTCCCGGGGGAGGCACAACAGGAATTCTTAAATTTTGGGTTGTCGTCTTTTCTAAGTTGTCCGTTGCTCCTCTCTTGGTATTAGCTTCGGCGCTTTTTTGTTATTTGCCATTCTTGCTGGTAATTTTGGCTCTCGACGAATGGGGCATTTTCTTATTTTTTTAATTTGATTGTCAAACAGTTTCCATTTTAGTAACTAGATGGCGTATGGGTAGACAACTATCGGTAATACCAGGTATCAACAACAACAACAACAACAACAACAGGACAACTATCAATAATTGCTACAAAACTGGGCAAAAGAATGTAAAACTTGATACATTTCAATTTGAAAAAGACACAATGATATTCCAACGAATAGAATAATAAAGTCATTATAACGATGTTTTAGTTAAAACTCACGGAAGAAATAGCCCTATTTATCGTTATTCACACCAAATGTCACAGGAATTATAAATTTTGGTTTTGACAACATCTTACCTGCACTTGTGCACGATAAAGGATATTTAGTGGCCAATATTTTACCAAAAATGAACATCAAAAACCCAAATAACACAATTTGGGAAAAAATAATAAAAACCACACCAACAATAAAAAGTAGAAGAAGTTTCAAAGTAACATGGCCGCATGGCCGCCAAAAGTTTTTCAGTTGTCAGTTTTCAGTTTGACATGTTTTTACTATGTCTGCGTGTTCCTAAACTATTACCAGTATACTGGCTTAATTGCTTAGGCCAATGATCGCTTAAGTTTAAGATATTTTTATTTATGTCACACTTGACAGTACAGTGAAATTTTTAGAAACATAACCAATATGTAGTCAGTGATGCCAACCTGCAGATAATTTCAGATCAGTGGGGAACCAATAGAAAATCTAGAAGTGTCTACCGTCGCGCCGTCTGGTGGAGGTTTAAAAAAGAAAACAACCCATTTAATGGTCAGACCTTCTTCGTATTCTGAGTCTTGCAAGATGGCGTCTCGTATTTTATCCGTAAACAATAAATCCTAATCGACACCACTTGCGCAGATCTGGGTTAAAGTCAACCCCGGATTCAATGTTATCTCTTTCATAAAATATATAAAGAATGTAAGAGATAACACACTATTTAACCCGGTATTAACTTTAACCTGGATCTGCACAAGTGAACCTAAATGTTTTGTTAATCTTGAACCACTGACCTCCATTATACAAGTACGCGTACATGTATAATGGAGGTCAGTGTCTGGAACTGAAAAGAAACCTTGTGGTTTTCCGTTTTAGTGTACCCTGAGCCTAATGTCAGGATTTGAGGATTTGACAGCTGATGTCTGAAATTTTTTGACGTTTTCCAATGTTTTGACATTTTTCTGGGTTTCCAATTTTATGTTTTTTGCGTTTGCTTCAAAAAAACGGACTTATTAAATCGATTGAAAGTTAACATTAAATAGTTCAAGCATAAACGTTAATCTATAACCCATAAGTATTTATAATATAGTTTAGGCGACAAATATTTGTTTGTGTAGGTTCTCTAGAATATCTTTCAAGTGGTATTTCAACTAAGAGGTTTGTATGGATTTATTACCAGTTTTGTCGGCTTACATAATGTATTACGTTAACGATCAGTATAGTATAATTCTGCATTTATTACAGTGAGATAAAGGTAAACACTTGAATAAGGTGTTACAATGTATGCAACGATGTTTCTAAGTTTTGTATTATTTTAAAATGCCACAATCACTTTCCGCTCCATATTTTCTCTCGTAGACTCTTTTGTGTATGCTTTTGTGCATCTAACACTAAATAAGGCTCAGTGTAGATCATATTAATTAAATAGGTAATAATAAAATAAGCACATGAAAGCTGTATTTCTTAAAATGTTGCAGTACCTAGGTTACCTATGTTAATAAATCAATTTTAAAGCTATTCACAATATTATAACATGTGGTAAACGGTTGCTTAATTTTACATGCTCAGTATTATATATTATTATCTTGCAATATAAGTTAAAATAAAAACAATATTTTTTTCAGAAAATGGCAGTAGAAAAAAGGATTGATATCACTCAGCCCCTGTGGGATCAAGCTACATTTTTTGGAAGATTTAAACATTTTGCCTACATCTCAAATCCTCTACTCTCTCTTGTCCCTGAGAAAGAACTTTATGAAGCTAAGGAGTTGTATTTTAAGTACAAGTATGTATTTTTATATTTTTTGTAAGTTATGGAAATGTTCTTCTTGTTATACCTAAAAGTTGGATAATATAGGGTTTGGTTGTAATAATATTATAATTTTGTTGTAAAAATATCTGACTGTTATATTTTTTGTTATGAATACAAAACGGTTAGTACCTAATCACTCTATTTACTATCTTGTTTCACTTTGAAATGTTTTATACATGCATAGGTATTGTAAAAATATATTTAGTGATGTATTTTGCAACAGATTTTTATCTTTCACTACTCTAAAATAAAAGTCAGAAACTTATCCGTTAAAGCAAGAACATGAATTATTTAGAAATATTGAAAAGTAGTTGTAAAAAAACAACATGGTTATTGCAAAATACCTATAACTAGTTTCACATTGACATATACAACAAAACAGGTTATTAAAATGAATCGGGTTTGAACAAGAAGAACTGTCATAGAATTACCATATTGTTGACACTTGTGGGCTCGCTGTATTTACATAAATACAGCAAATTGAAATTAAGCAGCATGACCTTCACACTTTAACGAGGTTGTTTTGATGAATTGTAATACAATTGAGAAAATAATAGGTATGGAATCATTAGGATTGGTACATATTTCAACTTGTTATAGAAATTTAAAAGAAAAAAATAGACCATGTCTATTAAACTTTTCTTTAACTCTCAATTAAATCATAAATTAAAAAATTAAATCTGGCTTTAACCATGAATTTTCGTAAAATACATAATTAAGCCTGAAGTCTACTTCAGGGAGGGCTCACAAGTGTATTTTTTGGGAGGGACCCCATATTTATTATCTATGCCAAATTTCATCAAAATCAGTCTCAAAGCCAGTTAGGCATGATGCCATGACCTAGGGGAACTCGAAGTAATTTGTAAATAAAGAAAATACTTTTTTATTATAGTGACTAGTGAGTAAGTATAGATGTGAAAAACATTTTTTGTCAAAGAAAAATCGATTTTACACAATTTAAACATCCCTGCTTGTTTACGTGATAAGTATTTATATTATGGAAATAATATTCATTGGAATGCAAATTTTTGCTAACTTTAAGACTGACCAAAGTTCAGTTTTAACCTTCAAGCGGGCGCGCGCTATTTTGTAACGGCAGTGGTCGCGCGTAACCTAAAAGACGTCAGGTGAATTTGGAAAACAAAACACTATTCATTCAAAATTATTTATTATTTCATATTTACTCTTTTTAAAAGTAATCAATTCCACCCAGAAAATGAAATGTATTTTAGTAAAAACTTAGTTGTAAAATCGGGCGACCCAAAGTAGCTTATATCTTGTGTGAACAGGGGCAGAAAAAGTGATCGGAATTTTCTTATCCTAGTTCCGATTTTTTCTTCATCTAGCAATAACACTCGATATTATCGGTCAACGACGACTTAGTTTTATGAATAAACAGAATTTGCCTCAAGAAAACTACATATAAAATTAAAAGAGAGGCGCGCGGAGTCTTTTTGACGCCGGCGCCGAGACCAAAACAATTGAGCACCTTTCTGCAAAGGGGGTGCGGACATTGTAAGTGTAAGCTATTTATTTGGTAGATAGATAAATTATGAAAAGCTATTGAGAGAATGATACGGATTCAACGAGAAATGTATTGAAGGGAGTCAATTCGAAGTTGCGCGACCGCTTGAAGGTTAAATTGTGTGCAAAATTTTACTGAAATCCAGACTAATATTGTAAATGCTGAATGTGTCTGTCTGTTTGTCTGTAACTAACAAATGCTTGTGTGTCTATTTGTCACCACTATTAAACCGCTGCGCGCTAAATCAATTTCATAAAATTTTGTGTCGATATGCTATGGGAAAAGGACCTAAGATTATGCTGGGAAAATTTACGATTCTCGTGCGCCGAAATTATAATGCAACAAAGTAGTGGTCAGAATTCTGTAATAAACGTACACACATGTATAGGTATAACATTAGTTTGCCGGCTAGACGAGTTATGTTTAATTGCATGTAGTTGTATGTCATTGGAGCTAACGACTATACATGATTACAGCTAAATAGGTGCAATAAATATACATATTATTTAAATGAACTGTAACAGCCAATTTACTATAATAAGGATAATAATTATTTTTTATGAACGAAAAATTATGCGCGAATTTGTACCCTGCGTTACTACGGCTAATCCAAATCGTGAAAATACGGCCCGGGCCCCAGAGTAATACAGAGATCCCACCAAAAACATAAATGTAAAAATGGAGAGCCAAGTTCAATGCAAACATTATTCTTGTCTATGGGCTTCGCCGTAAAAAGGATGGAGATCTAAATGAGTGCCAAGTTTTGATTTTTGTCTACGCAATACACAACTACCGAGCTGGATTCCAAATTTCAGCCTTCTAGGTCATCTGGAACTGGGTTAGAATTTTGATCTATAGGTCAGTCAGTCAGTCAGTGATAAAAATGTAGATTTTCGGACGTTAATATCTTAATAACCATTTGAGCTGTGTTTATGAAATTTAAAGCATATATTTATCTTGCAAGTCTCATTATATGAGCCAAATTTGAAACATTTATGTGAAATAGTTTCTGAATTATGAGGGGGTCAAAAGTAGCTGCAAATGGTTCGTGTAATATTACACACGGTGCTGCTCGCCAGTTCTGTTATGCTGGAACTTGGCTTGACACGCTACCGCGTGTCTAGATACAGACAGACAAACAGAAAGACAGACATACACAACAAACTTATGGAACCGTTCTTTTTGGTCGCGGTCTAAGAAGATAAACTACTTTCAAAAACATCAGAAAGTAAGCTTGAGTGTATTTTTCCAGGAATGGTCAGGAACCAGCGGGCACCACATACGATCAGATCGTCCGAGCTAAGCAGCTGTACGAGTCGGCTTTTCATCCTGACAGCGGGGAACTTCAGAATGTCTTCGGGCGGATGTCATTCCAGGTGCCTGGAGGATGTCTGATCACTGGCGCTATGCTGCAGTGGTACAGGTGGGTAAATAGTTCCAAATTAACAAACTGTCACCAGCAGTTCCGGACCTATACGACCTGCAAATTTTCAAGAAGAGAGTGTATTCCCTCGTAAAAGGCCGGCAACGCACCTGCAGCTCTTCTAAGGTTGCGAGTGTCCATGGGCGACGGTAGTTGCTTTCTATCAGGTGACCCGTTTACTCGTTTGCCCCTTATTATTTTATGAAAAAAAAATCGTAAAATCCTGCCAACTGCCAATAATGAAAACAGTGCCAACAAACAAGTAACTTAACGCAATTTTTGATGATTTTAAACAGCTTAACTCATGCATGTTTGATGCACCGTATTTTCTCTCTTCTTTGAAGGATTAAACAGTTGTTTTAACCGCAGTAGTGCTTTATAAAATATATTTAAATAACGTTACACAATATTTGAGTCTTCCTCACCCCCCCGCTTGAAAAACACGGTAACGTTTTATAAGACCTTCCTCCCTTTTAACTGCCTTACTTAATACTTTAATGCTCCCGAAGATCTGCAAATTCCGTCGCTAGCGTATGTACACAATGGCTTAAAAGATATGCAATGCATTTGTTTCCACTTTATTATTTATTCCACGCTCAAAGGAACCCTCGTTGGGATTTAGGAATAATGAATGCCCATTGCATGAACGGCAGATGAAACAGTATACCTGGCATTAATCCATATTAATGCCAAATACCATAGTTTGATACTTACTGCAAGTCTGCTGAACACTCGCTCTCAGTCTATTCTCTGCTGCCAGGTATCGCAATGTACTTTGATGGTAAGAATATTAATCAAGCATTGATGGTATAACTCTTTATTTCAGAACAGCAACAGCAGTGGTATTCTGGCAGTGGGTGAATCAATCTTTCAATGCGCTAGTCAACTACACAAACCGCAACGCCAACTCCCCTCTCAGCGAAAAGCAAATGGCCGCCGCGTATGTCTCTGCTACATCGGCAGCTATGGCGACGGCTTTGACGTTCAAATTCGTTGTCCAGAAGAGAGCTAAAAACCCTATTTTGGCCGTAAGTAATCTATAACAACGCAGTGCTATGCAGCGTCAATTTTAGCCATTCTGTTTGTGTGACACATCACAAGTAAGAGCCGCTTCGTGAAAACAAAATGGCCGTTCAGAGGAAATAAAATGGTCACCGCTTAAGTCTAAGCTAATAGCTACTGTTTTAATACAAAAACTTGCTAAAAATTTATTTGTTTTTGTCGTCGTGTCGGGTCGCTGCAGCGTATTGCGTAGTGCGGTCTAGCCTTAACACCTTCATCGTGGGTATCGCAGACACAATAGATTTTCAATTGTTATGCGGCAGCCGGCTGCCGCTTGGGGATTGATGGGTTAAGCGGTAGATCATATTTCCAGAAAATTCTTAAAAACTTCATTTTACCAAAGGCCTACATAGGGTCAATTTGAAATAAAGGTAATGCAAGAGAACATACTTTAAAAATATTCAGCTTGTAATTGTTGCATCTAAGTTCTAAGTCGGAGTTTTGCCGGGAATGTGAAAGAGTGATGTTGTGTTTTTGTATTATTTTCCTAAAATTGTGTTAACTGGGTTTTTAATGTGTAATATTGGTAGGATATTAACCATTAAACATATTCGTTGTCATGCAAGTGCAGGAAAGTGATACAACATCCAGAAACGTGCTATTTTGTGTTCCCTCCAAAACTCCAACGAAAGTTTCAGTAAAGCGCCTACCACTTTACTGAATCGACCGACATGACTCCTTGACTGTATTGACTTTTACTCCGACTTTGACTAGACTTTTGACCTGACGATGTAGAGAAACGATTGCCGAAAATTGTACACAAGAAAATCGTTTTCCCGCCATATTTTATATGTACTTGACACTGGCCATGGTTAAAAAGCCGAGCGCCATAATAAGAAAAAGAAAAAAAAAAGTTCTAAGTCAAGTAAGTCTTATATTATACTTTTCAGAGATTCGTACCGTTCGTCGCCGTGGCTGCCGCCAATTGGGTCAACATACCGCTCATGAGACAGAACGAAATACTGTTAGGTGAGTTACCACTTACCAGTTACCACTCGCTTAAATCGAATAACACTTAACAAAAAAAAAAACGAGTGTGCTTTAGACCACACAACTGAAGTACATCTGTCAAGAAAGAGTAGACGCAGTACAAAATTTTCTAAACGTAATCACGCTCAAAAGGTGGTTTTTTTCTCTTTGTATTTCCACAGAGAACCCTAATTACACTTTAAATATTATCACCTTGCACATTTTTATCTCGATTTAATAGGGTTTTCATATTTTTTATGTGATTTTAAAATTGTGTACGGTGTCTACTCTTTTTTGACAAGCTACAAAACTTCTGGAGCTCCATCCATATGTATGTATATTGAAAGAAGAAGGAGATGACACCCAACCACACTTTTCGTAACGCTCTCGTCACGCATTTACCAGCTTACTCCCCAAGTCAAGCGTGCGTAAAGTTTTACTTCAATAATCTAAAAACCTGATTGCGTCACTATTTAAAAAGGGAAGTACTATTTTGACAAGGGGACTGATTGCGTCACTACTTAAAGGGGAAGTATTATGTTGACAGGGGGACTGATTGCGTCACTATTTGAAAGGGAAGTACTATTTTGACAGGGGGACTGATTGCATCACTATTTAAAAGGGAAGTACTATTTTGACAGGGGGACTGATTGCGTCACTATTTAAAAGGGAAGTACTATTTTGACAGGGGGACCGATTGCGACTATTTAAAAGGGAAGTACTATTTTGACAGAAGGGACACATTGTTAAAACATTACTAGAGTAGATAACGCAGTGTAGAGCAGGCAAGTGCCCATTCTAGCGTGCTCTAGGTATTCTGTATTCTGCTACATTTATAGTTATTATGTGATCTATATGGAAATCATCATCGTGATCATCAACATAAAGTTTTAAGCTTGTGTGCCGCTTAGATCAGATTGTATTTAGACACAGATGGTGGTCTTTTTAAAGTAAGGCTAATTACTTACGGGTACTGGCGGATAAAAGAGTATATGTGTTTCCGGAAATATGAATAAGTGGTTTGTATTTCCAGGTCTGGAGGTAACTGATGAAAACGGCAAAGTGATTGGCAAGTCGCAGCTCGCGCCAGTCAAGGGTATCTCGCAGGTCGTCACTTCCAGGTAAAGTATAATCCATAAAAATGTAAATTTTCTTAAAAATTACAATATAATAACAGCTGAAACGCTTTCTCTCCGCCCGCCCGTCCATCCGTCCATCCGTCCGTCCGTCCATCCGTCTGTCTGTCGTCAGGCTGTATCTCAAGAACCGAGATAGCTAGACAGTTGAAATTCAAGCGACTCTAACTCAGACTTTGCGGAATTTTATATTAATATACATTTTCAATGTTGTATTCAGGATTGCGATGTGCGCGCCCGGCATGGTGCTGCTGCCGTTCATCATGGAGCGGCTGGAGACGCGCGCGTGGATGAAGCGGGTGAAGTGGGCGCACGTCGGTATACAGACCGCCGTCGTCGGCATGTTGTGAGTACACGGGGAAAACCGGCTGGATCATGATGAAGGCCGAAATAGCTGGGAAACATGAACTTGTGATTGCTAATAACGCAACGCCTTTATGTAATAACGACTTTGTAAAGACTCATCACTCAGGATACATCAAAACACGAATAGGTGTCGCCCTGCGATATTAATGTTATAGCTTAGCCCCGCGCAAATTAAAATATTTTTTTTACAATGAAATAATTTTCTACGTAATAAATTAAATATACTAGAGCTCAATTTTGAATCGATATGAACATTTTTCAAATCACTATGATGAGCGTTTATGCGTTAGTTTATACCAAGACTTGAAATACTTTTTTTTTTCAGCTTAACATTCATGGTGCCCACTGCCTGTGCCATATTCCCGCAAAGATGGTAAGTTCTTTAATACCTTTAATCTAAACCGTTTTAAAATCTTAATGAAAACAAGTTCTTTCCATAATTAAAGCAGTGAACGTGATTAATAAAATAATTTCATATTTGATTTATGTTTTTGAGTTTTATGTTGTGTTAATTTGCATAGCCAACAAATGAAATTTATTTATTGATAATGTTATTTGAAATTCATGATGTTATTCGCTGGATACTCAACGCCAATTCAAATATTTTAATGTGTTTTTCAGTAAACTATCAATCGACACTATTAAACGTTACGAAAGCGAGAACTATGAGGAAATTGTGAAGAACACGAACGGCAAACCGCCCCAATATGTTTACTTCAACAAGGGACTGTAAATATAAACATGGACAGACAGACATGTAGATCTGTAGACCGGTATAGACATGTAGCAGTGTTGTTTTAATATTATAAAATCAATGACTATACTTTGGTTTAATGGCACTTTTATAATTAAAGAAACATAATTCTTATATCATTTTTGCTAAAACTGTATTAAGGGCCTTCCCCTACGGAGATTCCGTAATTTACCGTATTTACAGCCTTATAAACTCATAATTTGGAAGCTACAAAGTTATAATAAAAATACAGCAATAATCTTCAGTATATCAACATTCCTTTCCCCGTTTTAAATTTTCTATTTTTGTTTATTATACTCATGATATTAGCTTCCAAAGTAATACCAATTTATTAAAATTGAAGCATACTTTCAGCATCTCCCTAGTATTTACAAATTACGTTTATTTGAAACACACGACGATAGATAGACAATTTCATTAACTACATATTCCCCGTTTTAAATTTTTTTTAGATAAATTTTGAACTAAGATAAGTAAAAAAAATAGGATTTTTGTGCGATCTCGGCAACGCGTCAAATGTATGGTCAAGGTCGTTTGCTCGGGGGATGGCCTTAACATCTATCTGATAAGTATAAAAAAACCGGTCAAGTACGTGTCGGGCCACGCGCAATATAGGTTTTCGTAGTACCGCTAGTTTTTGAAAATGTTTGTATGGTCAATGAATGTACATTTATAACGTGTTTTACACTACTAACAACAATATCATCTCAGTTACGTTCAAAGGAATTTGCATGAAAAGTTCCTTTATACTTCGCCGAATACATTTTTTTTAGTTGATCGACTATCACTCAAAAACTTATGAAGTCTTCTTAGCCGTGATAGTTTTCCTTTTAAATTCAGCATATTTCCTACTCCCGTGAATTTTTTCACATTTCCAGAAGCAACCGTTTAGTTGGTAGAAGGGGGGGACACTGGACTCTAATGATTTTTTCCACTTTAAAACTTCATATTTCACAAATGGATCCCTAAATCGGAAAATGATCTATGAATACTCATAATATTTTTAAAAAACCTATCCAACGATACCCTCACGGTCGGGTGGACGCAAAAAAAATAATAATCATCCCCGCTTGATGTGTAGGGGAGGTACCATAAAAAAATATTTTTTTAAAGAATTTGTATACCATTTTGTTGGCATCATTAATATCTGCATTCATGCCGTATTACAGCTTTGTAGGTCCTATAGTCTCTTAGCAAAACCGCGGACAGACAGACGGACAGACGGGCAGACGGACGGACAGACCGAAACTATAAAGGTTCCTTGTTGACTACGGAACCCTAAAAATTTGAATCAATTAAATGGTAAAAAATGGTGCAATATTATGGCATTGAAATAATGTAAGTTAAAATGAGATAAGGCAGCGGCAGAGAATATTTATTAATTTTGTAAATGAAAATTTAATCACTTGATGCATACAATTTACATAATAAAGGAAGTATTGCCATTTAAAATAACATGTCCCAAATGATGCAAAGGCCTAAATTGTTAATCATAATTTACTATATTAAAACACTACTGCTATAATAAATAAGCCATTAGTAATGTATGTTAGAGTTAGTACAAATCACTTATAATTTAAACCCCTTTACTAATAAAAAAAAGTTACTTTCAAATATATCAAGTGACTTATCTAACTAATCTGACAAGAATAAAACATTGTATAGCGTATCTATTATGTTAATATTTTTATTAGTAAATGGGTTAGTAAAAGTCAGAATAAATAGTAGAATAAGCATTTTTATTAAATGATATGACGTTATTCACGCTAGAATAAAATTGTTGGTTGTAAACGCAATCGTTAATCACTATATGTAGGAGAATCAATTAGAAAGGTACAAATGTTCCTTTACATTGTCATATTAAAATGTACTAGCAATGCAAAAATCTTGGTTTTAAAATTACCCGACGGTGCTCGACTTATTTAACATACATAAGTATTCAGATATCATAGAAGTATGCAGGGCCGGATTTATATTTTTATGAGTGTAGGCCACTTTAATTTTATCGCCCCTTTGTACGAAATCTGCCGCCATCCTAGGACGCTACCGTCCATAGGCCATGGCCTATACATAAATCCAGAGCTGGAAGTATGTAAATTGAAAATAGATTGAAATGTGAAAAAGCAGTTATATATTGTAATTTCTATCTAGACCTACAGCAAAAATTAAAATATTTTAAAGTATCCTTATAATATTCAAGATCTTTTAATTTAAGTGCATCAGTTAGCAGGTTATAAGATTTATAAGAACAAAGCTTATGATATTATTTAAGTATTATTTTGTTATTTTGCTATTTCTACTATCGAATATTATGTTATTGTTAAAATTTGTTTTCTATTGGATTGTTTTTATTGTAATTAATATACATAGATCTTGTTATAAATTGCCATACTCAGCGGTAAGTTTCATTAATAAATTTTATTATTAAAAGTTAAGTGAGTTAAAATTATTTGAATTGTATTTTTTGTATTATAATCTCTTTTGTAACTAATCAGTATTGATATTACTAGATTGTACAGGTTATTTTTATTTAGAAATTGAGTGATAAACATTGTACTTATGTTTATTTTTAGCTTGTTTATGTTTATTTTTCGACATTTTTGACATTATTTATCGAACATTCCGTTTACGAAGATTTTGCTCAAAACAATAGCCATTTCCATGCAATAGTTTTCAGAACAACTATACTTATAAACAGTTGATTACTTGTTTTCGTTTTGCAGGAAAATTGAAACTCGAAATTTAACTCGAATATAAAATATTAAATCATAATATTATCAAATATTAAATTATAAAAATTACAACTGTGCATGTGTATTACTATGTGAATCTATGTGACGGCTTTAAAACTTTTTCTGCATAACGATTACATGTACTCTGTCTTTAAAATCAAAGGTCCTCTAAGCTTTTTTAGTTGTTATGCAATAGACGCTTGTAGGAATTGATTTGTTTCGTGATTGTTATAACATACGCTTAAAAGACAATAAAGTTTGTAAAACTGAATTATATGTTTTGTTATTTAGATCCGTACGTTATGTTCAAGATCATTTTTGGCTTTTTAAAATAATGGATCGTACTTAAGTCAGAATAAAACAATAGTTTTATAACACAGGGGACTCATGGCCAGGGGACCGCCATTTCTACGTGTACAATAAAACAAAATCAATTAATCCTATTAGAGGAATTGAATTTGTAATTAAAACTCATAAATTTTAATAAAGAAAATTGCTTACCAGGGGACTGTTTCATCTAATAGCGCGTAGCTCATTAGCAGACTGTAGTGTCACTAATAAAATGGTGGTAGGGTAGCTCATCTACACACCAACAAACTTCACACTGATTGCTTTCCGTTTCATAATGATAAAATTTCGCGCCAATACAAAATTCGACTCGAGCGCATTTTCACACTTTTTCAGGGGACTGATTAAATTTGAGGACTGCAATCATGATGATATTTTTTTAATTAAATTATATTGAATATATTAAAATTATTGTGATATGTATAGATGCTAACTGTTTTTTTTAATAATTTTTCACTCAGTTGTCAACTAAAAAATTAACAATATTTGTTCAAAACTTGTAATTTAAAAAAAGGACATGCCATTGGAAAAAAATACTTAATAACTTTATAAGCTGTAGCGTGTCAAGTACACATAATGCTACGTCATTATTTTTTACAAAAAAGTGTAAAATATTAACATTAAGTAATATTAATTGGCAATTACCAACATCCAACATAATATATAATTATTATTTAGAACATTAAGGGCCTGTTTCACCACTTCCTGATATTAGGTGCCGGATGGGCTTTCCACAACTTATTTGACAGATGCTCCATACTCTATCTGTCAAGGTAAGTTGCGGATAGCCTATCCGGCACTTGAGCGGTGAAACAGGCCCTAAATAGATCAAAATAAAACCAAAAGTCATATAAAACTTGATATATTCGTACTTATTTGATAATGAAACATTTTCGTTTAGCTTAACTAAGATTAATATAAATTACAGGTTAATTACCTACAGACTATAGTTAGTGTATGATACAGTAAGGCACCGATATAAATACATTGGCACATACACCCGTTGGCAAGAAATTTAGAAAAAATTATGACAATTGTGGGTAGTTGAGAAAAAATAATTTTATATTTTTTTGGAAAACCGAGAGTAAAAAAAAAAATTAATAATCGTCAGAGCGCTTCCGCACTACGTCCGATCCGAATCCGATCCGTACCCTTTAAAAAAGCTTCGGAGCGGACGTAGAACTGTTTCTATGATAGCTTATGCACTAAGAGCGACCGCAGACTTACAATTTCAAGTTGGCCAACTAAATTGCATAGTATACCAATAGCTATAGCGACTTATGAGAGCTCGCACATTTTTCCAACTAAATTGTACAACTAAATAGTTGGACACCAATCGTATCAGAACCGCGATTCCTTTCCGATTACCCACATTAAAAAGTTGTTCAATTAAATTGTGAAACTACGCAATTTAGTTGTACGATAGACGGCCAACTTGAAATTGTATATCTGCGGTGACCCTAAATCTGACTTCGGATACCTATAAACTTTTATCCGTCATCTGTGAATCTCGGGTTCGGATCGGTTTCGGATCGGACGTAGTGCTTTTCTATTTCATGAAAAAAAATAATAGATGTTGCCTGCAACATTTTTGCGCTGACATTCGGTTGTCACGCGTATATCGTACATTATATCATAAAAGATAAAATTCTTTTGCCAATTTTGCGGGTATTTCGATATTATGGTGTCTTCGTGCCACTTACAACTAAACTTAAACACAAACACAAAATGTGCGCAATATGTCTTTTGTACAATTTTCTGCATTTCTCATTAATGTCAATATAAAATTAATATTATAATATATTAAATATTCATAACATATGTAGTCTTATAGTAAACTTAAAGTTTTGGTCGTACCAAAAATAATTCTATACCGTCTTAAGTCTGAGTTTTTAATACAAATCAATGCCCTATCCAATTTCTTAATTTGCCATACTCGAAATAAGGTAACATAACGGTTGTAGTTATGTATTTGTTAAGAAAATTATTATTAACGTAAATAAATGTATTGCTGTCAAATAAAGTGATCTTATTCTGATTCAGGGGCATCAAATTTTACAAATAGAATCATTAGACATTTTGGACCACACATCATAACTCATTTACACCAGGTTTCTGAGAGTTTTAACAGCAGTTTTATGAACTAGATTGGCTGACGTCAAAATTAACCAATCAACAAGGCCCTTAAATAGATAAACTCCTGTCAAAAAAACTTCGAAAACCTTTCAATAGTCTCTTTAAAAAACATTAGCATTTTTCAACGCAGTTGCGGCATCGGCCATGATTTTCGCTGAAGACCTCACCAAAAACGTCAAATGTAACAACTCAAAAGTACTCAATTGTACCCTTGTTCTCACCAACCCATGTAGAACAGTAGCCCTTTCTAGGTCCAGCCATCTTTGAAGGGATAGTTCTCTTTCAGAGTCACCAACGGCATCCAAAGGACCCCATAGCATGAACTCTAGGGCTGATTTAGCACGATTTAGGGAGATAGCACGTTCTTCCTGCAGGATGTCGCGTAGAAGCGCCGCTAGGGGCGCTGCGGGCAGGAGCGTGTGTGTTGCCTTTAACGCGCAAGCGCAGAGCGATTTGAGCTCCTCTGATTTATTTATTTCATGGGTTATCCTGAAAAAAATATATGTATTTATAAATAATGCTATAAATAATGCGTTATCATCAGTGACGGATTAATCCTTAATCAAATTAAGCAATTGCCTAGGGTATCACGTCTGAGGGGGCACCAGAAGAGTAAAGGTTCGAAGATCGATTCTAGTTGACATACTGAAAGGGGGGCCCACAGGCATGGATTGCTTAGGGCATCTGCATCAAGTAGTCTTAATCCGTCACTGGTTATCATATGGGCTATCGTTCATTAAAATCGGCTAAGCGCTACGTCTCAATAAATTTGAACAAACATCCATTCATAGTTTCATACATATATTTAACATTTGACTATCAAAATCATTCGCCTTTGCCTTTCCTTTGCTTTTTATTAAACTGCCGGGTAAACTAAAATTATCGGCCCAAACCAAGCTTAGGGGCTACTTAAGGGGCTCTTTATATTGGTCGTGGTCAGTGCTCGATAGAAAGACAAGGACAACATATTATTATTGTGATTTGAGTCCCGTTTATTTAAAGTTAACTTTTCATTATAGACTTTAAAACAAAATTAAAATATAAATTTATTTTTCTTTGTCTCAAAACCTTTTTTCAGAACGTTAACCTGTCAGTCTTTGTATTAAAAGTAACAAAGGATAATATATTTTCTTTGTTGTTTAGTAAAGAAACAAAAGAGTTATTTTCTTTGTTACTTTTAATTGGTTTGATGACATTTCAGTAGCTTCCTATATTGATTCTGAACTCTTCTTGTAACAACTGTTTCCGTCTGACCTAATTCACTACAGAGCTCAAACCAATGAACTGATAGTTCATAATTATTTTCAACAGTATGTACAGTATAGTTGTTGTAGGTACTATCAGAGAAGTTGGTTCCTAGGCAGATGGCGGACCTACGTAATTTGGTCGCGTTATGACTTATGACAAACCCAGCCGACATATCGCGACTAACGGCCGTTCCCAATATTCAATCTATCTCTGGTTTGACATACGACCGATCGCAGCTAACATTGAATTGACATAAAATATATGTCTCTAATGTCTAATGAGAGCTATTCCTATCTCTAGTAGGGCAAAACCAGAGATAGATCAAATATTGGGAACGGCCGTAATATTTAATTGACATAATGCGACCAAATGACACAGACCCGTCAACTGCCTATGAATCAATTTCTTCGATGGTATATATACAGCGCCTAAAATATTTGTCTAATTTGTTGAAAGGGTTAAGTTACCTAAAAATTGGTGAAGGCTACAAAAGCTATAATTTAATTGAATAACACTTACCCCTGCAATATACACAGTCGTCCGTAACAATTCGTCTTCGGTGACCCAAGAGACATTCTCTCGTCGGTTTGTACCGGCGGAGTTGTGTCCTTCAGCACTATGAACGACGTCAGTGACTCGGGTATCTCCTCTACCCCGCGGGCTTGAAGACACTTCAACCCGTTGATGAGCTGCAGCATCATGAATATGGCCTCGTGGGTCGTTTCCGCAGTGTGGTCGGACAGGGTTTCGCCGTAGGATTGGATGGTGTCGACTTGCGCTTGCGCTAGCACTACGATGGTTGCTGGAAGAGAAATTTAAAGTTATGAAGTAGAAGCGTGTACAATATTTTAAAGTAGATAGAAAAGAGAGCAGTGTAGACTGTAGGGGCAAGATGGTACCTTTAAGATTCAGAGCATAACAGTGCAGAAGACCATATTTATAGTAGACCGTCCGAAATAGTCGCGAACGTTGGAGTGATTTCAGGTGATTCAAAGTAAAACTTGTCTTTGTGTTGAGCGTAAGACATGGCTGATACCCATTTCTTTTGTAGTCAAAGACTTCTGAGTATATTTATATGCTCTGAATCGTAAACTCTATCCTGATATATTGCAGGCAAAAAGCGGTATTTTTAAACGTTTTAATCAGGTTCACATCTGCTTTGGTTGTGATTCAGTTACGATCCTAATTATTATTTAAGATTTTGTACATTCAATTTATTTGTTTAATTTCAGTGGATACCGGGAAGGAAGTTAGGATTGTTTTCATTTCGAAAAATAAACGCGAGTTAAGGTCACAGCACACATCAACTCGGAAAGGGATCGGCACCGTATCGCCTCGAGCCGTTCAATATTGTTTGTATGAAACTCCCTACTGCAACGCACACTAAGCGGAACCGTAACGTAATCGCCTCGCCTCGGAACAGGCTCCGAACCGGGATGCGACGCGTGGTCAACTAGCAGTCAACCCGCTTACGGCTCGTCGTCCCCGTGCTTACGTCTCTCCGTACTCAAGCTTACGTTTCTTCGTCCACCCTTGCCCCTTTCCCCTTCCCCGAGCCGTAAGCGAGGCGTCGCCTAGCCGTAGCCGAGTTGACGTGCAGGCGCTACTGATACGCTTTGGTTACGTGCATACGTTAGGTTGACGCCTGGTTGACGGCGAGGCGAAAGGCGATACGGTGACGATCCGATTCCGAGTTGATATGTCAATGTGTGATGTGACCTTTAAACGTACATATTTCGGTGGAATTATTCACTTAATCAAAAATGACTAAATATTAAGTTGGTATTCTAACTTCTTGTAACATCACTAGCTAGAAGCACAGAACTAGAAGTGAGAATTCCGATACAAGCAAAAATAGGTCATACATTCTTTGAAGGCCTAGTCTAGAGTCTCTAGTCTAGACTATGTTGTTTTTTTTATGAAATAAGGGGGCAAACGAGCAAACGGGTCACCTGATGGAAAGCAACTTCCGTCGCCCATAGACACTCGCAGCATCAGAAGAGCTGCAGGTGCGTTGCCGGCCTTTTAAGAGGGAATAGGGTAATAGGGGAGGGTAGGGATGGGAAGAGAAGGGAATAGGGTAGGGGATTGGGCCTCCGGTAAACTCACTCACTCGGCGAAACACAGCGCAAGCGCTGTTTCACGCCGGTTTTCTGTGAGGACGTGGTATTTCTCCGGTCGAGCCGGCCCATTCGTGCCGAAGCATGGCTCTCCCACGTGCAACATATAATATATACTATGTATTCAAAGCGCATTGTAGACACGATTAGCGCTTAAGAAACACTACTTAGTGGTAGCTTGTTACTACATACAACGTAATAGTGAAGTAATTATGTAGTAACTGTCACAACTCACAACTCACAGCTACGGCTATTATTATTAGTTAAGTAGCGTGATAAACAACAGTATTCAATCTGATCACTGATCAGTTATTTGACTGGCGTATGAGTGTACCTTATATGGGTTGAATGAAGGTTACATTTTAAAGAATCTCTATTTCGTAGAAAATTACTTTTTACTTAGACAAACTTCAATAGCCTGTGCAATGATTACTCAGTTAAGAAGCAACATATTATAATTTAACAAAGGACTCATCTAAAATATTGATAAGTACTTTAGTAGAATAATGGTAGAATAGAAGAAAAATAAAATATCTGAATAAATAATATGAACTTTGGGTTGCCGGAAAAACATATACATTTTTTATTGAAATCAAACGCATAAATCATAATATTTACTGCACGATAAATGAAAGTCTACTTGACTCCTTATCCGAAAAAAACAACAAAAAACTCACCTTGAACCAAATCCTCTCCTTCTTCCCCAAACTGCGCTAACGGTACCAGATCACAGAACTCCGTTATGGCGTTCAGACTTAGCGTCTGGGGCTGGACCGACTGGCAGACGATCTGCGAAGCCATCTGCTCCTTGTACAGCATCAGGGTGACGTGGACTGGACCCTGGCTGGAGTTCCACGTGGCCGGATAGAAGAACCTCTTGCCGGCTGCAGTGGTCTTGTTCTGGACTGTGAAGTCTGACCAGCGGAGGTTGGTGCATGCTTTGAGCCCGCGGAGCGAAGGTTGCATGGTTGCGCTCTGTTGTACCTGGAAAATTTTGATGATGTTGAAGTGTTAAACAAAGTCTAAAAATATTTATGCAAAAATATATTATATTTATAGCTTAACAAAAAACTTCTGTAGCGAGTAGGCAACACAGTCGGGTGACGGTTGCTAGGCAACCGACTGTGAGGAGAGAAACTCGGATCTTGCGAGAAGTGTATGTTTTCTAACCATTTTCTAACTTATATTTTGTGGATTCTGTGGTAATAAACGATTGTACTGTATTACACTTCTTCCTTTTTTGGAAGTTAAAAAATGGGAGACCTAGCAGAAAAGTTGACATTGGCACGAAAACTGCTCTTTCTTTGACAACGGGTATAGTAACTATTCTGCAGTATGCAGTATCATATAGGTAATAGGGTGCAGATTGCAACGGCGCTTGTACCGTTATTAGGCTCATTGGCCCCTATAAATATATAGGTTTAAGAATATTCGACGAAAGATTAATCGCATTGTCTTTAGAACGGCATAGCATCAAAACAAATCCACGTTTATTATGTGACTTTATCGGATAATTAATTTTGCAATGACTTGTACAGTTTTATTGCAAAATCGACGTAATAACATAAAAACATGTTCAGTGCGCCTAATATAACAAATAGCTTTAACTAGAAGTGCAATAGCCTTTAACAAATAGGTTTAACCGATTATGTGAACACCGAAAAACGAGTTTTTAGACCATTATCTACTAATAATCTACACATAACTCATACAATACCTGTTCCAAAACCTGTGCGAGCGCTTCGTGGTTCGCTATCACGACTGCCCCATAATTATCCTCCAAATTCCTGTGGACGACGCTCCGGCCTTTCCTTATTCTCAATTTGTTGGTCGTATTTTTCATGTCCTGCTGGTAATCTTCGTTTGTACTCATATTGTCACTTGAATTGTAGAAGCTGTATGGAGAATAGATCTCAGATTCCGTCTCGCTTCCACAGTACGGTAGCGACGTCCTGAAGTTGTACTTCGGGAATTCCGCTGTCTCTTTCCTGTCTTTGTCCTCTCTTTCTTTGATCCCGGCATCGCATTCAGGGGAACTGGATCTAGCGTGGTGTACGTATTCATAGTCGCTATCACTGTTTTTGGCAGAATCACAGTTTTCGTCGTACTTTGTATTGTTGTAAACATCGTCGTAATTGTTGATAACTGTGTCATTCGTCGCCTGGACCAACTCTTGGGGTTCATCCTCGTCTTTTTCGTCGTCTAAAGGTGTTCTTCGCTTGAGGAGCTCCATCTGTGTCTCTCTTTCCCTCATACTGGCGGTCCTTTCGGGTTTTCTCGGCGCTAACGCTGACCGAATTTCTCCTGGAAAAACAAATGTATCATAGAGAAATCATAGCTAACTATAACATGACCGATTCCGTTTATGGAACGTGTTCTATTTTCAAGATGATTCATTTAAAAATCGAATTTACTTTGAAAATTATAAATTCAATTCTAATGTACTGCTAGTTTCGTGAGAACACTTGGAATATTCTAACCATACGCGCTTTATCGCTGCCTACGCTACTGTTATCAATTAATTAAAATAATTAAATTACCATAGCCTTCGAAGATAGAAGACAATTAAGCGCCGCATGCAGCCTATATACCTGGGCGTTGTGTAAAGTAATTTTAAAACAGTTTTTAGGAAATTTTACGGCTTTATTTTAATATTAGTCGCAATAACCTCAAATATGACCTCAATGCAAGGTTTCGTTTAATAAGCACGTTCGTAATCGTAATTCGTAAGTAACTAGTATGATGTACCGTAACTATTTCGCAATTTAACCCACTTTATATTTTCTTTTTGTGACCAAATTTCACTTTTCTTCATCTTGTTTACTGTTAATATTTTGTTATTTATGTTATGTAAATACTGATGTTACAATTTCTAAACTGGTTGTTTATTATTTTGATATAATAATTTGCAACAAGTTTTTATTCTAGAGACTACGATTTGAATGTTTTACTTATCACTTTATTGATCATTTTATCTCTACAATATGTTTTTTGTTTCACTTACCCAGATTGGCATAAATGGTGTCTTCTTGCTTTGGATTCGCAGTCCACGCTTGTTGCTTCTGTTTCTTCTGCAGAGTGACTGATTTGGGAGGGGGTGGCCTCGCAGGTTTTGGGACGAGATGTGTTTTGTTCTCCTCACTCGACAGTCTTGGGGGTGGGGGAGGTTTCACTGCTCGGGGGGTTTGGGGTTCTTCAGTGGAACTCGTTCCACTGTATATCGATACGTCATCGTGACTCAGTCTCCGGGTACTCTGTGACACTTCACAGCTATTAGATTTCACAACCTCAACGCTGGATCCGTTTATGTCCAATGGATGAATAATGACAAGCCGCGGTTTGGGTTTGGGCGTTATATCGTAGATTTCCTCTGGCTTGACTGCCATTTTCGTTAAGTTGGCCACACTCAGTTCCTTCTTATCTAAATCTTTTGATGAACCTATGCGAAGTAGCTTTTTGATGGAGAATTTAAGTTTGCCTTTCCTTTTCTCGTCTAAAAGTAGATTGTCGTGGGACAGGGATATGTTTCGTCTGGGTGCCGGCTCAGGAACGTCTTGTCTGGTGTCCTCATCTGTTGATTTTGACTTTGGTATAGTTGACATCCCCGCTCTCTCCCGTTTTTCCATTTCTCGGACTACCGGCGAATCTGATTTAGCAAAGGTGTTTGGGTTTCTTTGGTACAAGCTGTTAGAGAATTCTTCGGTTGGTGATAAAGGTGGCGTGGGGGCTTTTCGTTTGTACAAACTGCTTAACGATGTGTCACTGTCCTGTTTTGTCAGCACTGGTTTTGCATAATAGATTGATTCAGATTGGACTTCATGCATTTCGGTCTTCTTCAGCTCATGCATATAATGTATTTCTTCCTCTTTCATTGTTGTATGCATTACCTGTTGCGTCGTTTTCTTTGCTTTAATCACCGGTTTCGCCGGCAGTTTTGGCTTTTCGGGTGGGATGGGTTTTGAGGGCATTATGTCTGTAATTATTCCATGTAAGAATGACGGCCGTGGATCCATCGGTGGTACTGGACTACTTGGTAATGCCGGAGCCTCAGAAACGTCATCAGGATCAGCTCTGCCGTCTGGTTCACCAGCCAACTCTCTACTGGTATCGGCGGAGAATAAGGCATCAGATTGTTTAGGTATGACTGAAGGTAAGTCCATAATAGGACTTTGGAATGTAGAGTATCCACTTAAAGATTGACCATCTACTTTTCGAGATTGTCCGATAGGTGATAATTTGATATTGTTATCAGTTTCATTGAATACTTTTATTTTAACAGTCTCTTCATTTTTATGAGTTTCAGAAAAGTGCCCACTATCATCATTGTCAGAATCAGTTCGTCCACTGAAGCTTTCATCGTCTGAGGTAAAGGAATTGTTTGTGGTCGAGTTTAGTGTGTCTACTGCAGAATCGATACTCGTATTTTCGATGTTGATTTTACAGAATTTAAATTCAGATCTGCTAAGATTAACTTTTGGTCTCTCCTGGGTTTTTATTAAAGGTGATTTTCTCACAAGACCATTCTTCTTTGTTTCAGTTGTTTCTTTTTTGTCGAAATCATCTTGCATACTTTCTTTTACTTTGCCTTCAACAACCGTCGGTTTCTTGTTACCGTTAACTAGATTCAGATCTGTGTTACCCCCCATTCTGTTTTGTTGCAATGTTTCAGATATTTCTTCAAGTAGTGACTTCTCAGTACATAATATACCATCCGCTTTTCCACCTTCAGAGGTTATAAGGGTTTCCGATTCTTTTATGTAGTTAGTAAGTATAATATTGGTTTTGTAACCGTTCGTTGCTTCTAAGGGCTGATCACCAATATTGATAACGGCGGGTTTTCGTGTGTGGGTCTTGACAGAAGGCCCCTTGTTTTCCGAACCGAAAGGAGTTACCGAAACCATAAGCGTTTTCTTCTTTCCATCAGAATCTGTCTGTACTCTACCTAGCATTAACGAAGTGTAAGGTTTCGGTATCGTCTCACCGAGGAGATTAGCTTTGACTGTGTTAAAGTCTGTGTTAGATTTAGTTATTTTATGAAGCTCTCTCTCTTCCTCTGTGTCGGGGAAGATGTCATCATCGTCGTTGTCTTCGGACACCTCGAATTCTTCTCCATCCGACCAATCGTCGCCTCCATAACCGATCACACTGCAGACCTCCTCAGGGAACCTGACGTTTCGTTTGCCGTTCTTCTTGGCGCATACTTTCAGGATTCCTTGCGGGGATTTCTTGAAGTAGGTGCTTCGGTTTTGGAATGGCGTCGACATATACTTGCCGTCTGGCACTGTTTTCTCCTGCTTGACGTGCTCCTCTCTGGCTTTGAAGCAATTGGAACAGAAGTCCTTTTTCCACGCGTTCTGCACGAAGCTGTGGCAGACCGGCGACATCTTGCTCTTCGTGTATCTTCGGTTGATCACATAACTAGCATTCTGGAAAGAGAAGAAAAACAAAAATTAATTTTTATATATAAAAGTCAAAGATATTTCTGCATAGATCCTAATAGCGGAGATTTAATTTCGTTCTCCAATTTGCAATGGAGATATTTTTGTATAGATCCTGATGTTAATAAATGCAAAAGAAGAATAGTTTTGAATTAATTTTGAAGAGTCATTGCAAACCTTTAAATATGCAGGAGTATTTATAAGGAGAAATGCAACATATCCATGCCAGAGGACAATATTATATTATAATGTAAAATGTAATGCAAATCTCTAATTTTGATTTGCATAACAGATAAATTATCACTAGATATTTAAGCTAAGAATTTAGAAAGTATCCATGCAAACACGTAGTCACGTAAAGAACATATACCTACAATAGTTGAACCCAAGTTCATAACAGTAATTCACAGTTCAATAACTTAGTTTAACTGTGTTTTAACTGTCGTGATGTAAACCGATTGTTAAACCTACGGTTCAGTTTAATTGGCGTTACATAAGTTGAGGAATTTGACTACGCTAAAATTGTTATTGGCTTCGTCGCTTCATTCAGTTGCATCAAGTAAAGCTTTAAAATTGTGTCAGGTCGATTCTTTCTTCAGATGTACCAAGTAGAGCCGTGAATTTATGAGTATAAATAGCCACGATATTAACAAATGTTGGCTTTATTTTTGTGTAGACTTACCGAGCTGTAAGGTCGTCCGTATAATAAGTAACGATATCCATACTAATATTTTAAATATGCGATGATAAGTCTACTGTCAGTTACCTCTCCGTGCTCAAATATGGTATGAAGATACTTTGAGTAATGGAGGTATTTAAATACTATTAAAGACATAACCAACAGAAGAGTTTTAATCGCAGAAAAAGAACGGTACGGTCAGTGGCGTAACTATAACATCCGGGGCCCGTGGCAAATTGATGGGGCCCTATCGGTAAAAATCGTTAGGTTAATAATAAAACAAGGTATAAAAAAATTCTGACCTCACGGCCTCATGAGCCGGGGCCCTTTTGGGTCGGGGGCCCGTGGCATTTTGCCAGCCCTGCTACCTTATAGTTACGCCACTGGGTACGGTCCATGATGAATTTATTCCTGGGCCAATCAAAGTTGGGAGCAACATTACAGATGATATATACTACCTTTTCCGCAATTTTTTGATCTTTCATTTATTTGATGCCTACATTTTAAAATCGAATTGCTTGCCAAAAATCTATAACTACTTAATATAATATTTTGAGTACTAAAGTCTTGCTTTAGCAATTCTACGTATTGTACATAACAATATCCGTAAACTTAAACTTTCTTGAATATATCAATATATTATGTAACATTTGCACAATTTATCACATATATTAGCATACGTAACATACGTGCTAAACGAACACAAAAACTCCGACATACATGATCTAACATATAGTGAAAGTATTGATCATTATGAATAACGATTTTAATATTGATTTCATTTTACCCCTCTCTGTATAATATGTAATCATCTCAATATCATTATCATTGCATTAATTTTTTCGGCTTTTACAGATGGAACATCTATTGCTACAATCATTAATCTAAATTCTAATGCATAGCGACCGAATCAAGAAATTCCGTAACGAAAATAAACCTAACACCCCCCACTCCGACCGGCACAGCTTGCAGCAGGTGCGGTGTCCTTTCAGTTCGGCGGACTTCGGCACGGTGTTTACGGGTATAATTGCATAAGTTGATAAACAATGCTTATATGCAATAGCTTTACCGCGGCAGTCCCCGAGTGCCACACGTATTTTATAACGTAAAAAGTGTCTGCCTGTCTGATGAAGAAGTCTTCACGATTGAACCGCTGAATCGATTTTGATAAAAATTGGTAATGGTCGAGATACCCGGGGTCTCGATTGAGGCCCCAAAAATGGACGGATTTTGTCACGACAAATTGATACAAGAAAAACTTCGTGTACAAAGTTGTGACGACATCGAGTTAAAAATATATAAAGAAGAATAATATAGTAACTGCAAGTTATCTTTAAAGCTCCGTTCCGTTCGTCCGTCCGTTCGTCCGTCCGTCTGTCCTTCTTCTTTGAATATTCTAAACGTTTTAATAATGTAATATTTTATTTTATGTTAAGATGCATTATTTGGAAATGCCGAATAAAAGACTAAATAAAATGATCAAAAATAAATCCGTATCGGCTTTAAAATTTAAATCGTTTATTGACTAATCAGTAAATGCTTCCCAAAGTGTTGTGTCCTAAATATCAACATTCAACTAACTGTTAGCCTAGAGTATGAACTCTTAGTTTAAGAATGCACCTGACCCTAACTTGACTACATACTTAAACCTAGATCTCAAAATCTGTAAGATCTAGAAAACTGATATTTTACACAAGTAACTTCAGTTCATGAAGATTAAATGCTCAAGACGAAAACACGATTACTGAAAAAATGCTCGATAGTTTTTTTTTTTTTACAAAAAACCTTGTTTTAGACACATTTTTGCTTGGATCTTCGAAGTTTGCTGTATATTTTTTAATATCTAAAAAGGCATTGATAAAACCTAAATTTGCTCAAAATACTTTTTTCATAATCATTATAGTTCGTCTTTTATTCATAGTAAAACTAACTTGGCGATGATTCCGCGTCGTCCTTTTTCACGACATATGAAAGAAGGGCGTGAGTGTGAAGAGAGAAGGACGATGTTTGATTTTTTGGGTCAGTAGCCCTTAAGAGCCTTCAGCCTAGCGGTCAACATAAAGTCATTACAGTAAGTATTGCATTTCATTTTTCAATATAAGCTTATAATAGCATTGGCCAGTGGCCTCCTTGCCTATAAGGCTATGCAAAGGCTATATTCCCATAAAACGCGCTACCGTTACCCCAGACTTTCTCCAAGCTACAATATTCATACAACACCATACACCATTTATACATTACATTCTCTACTCATACAACTTATACAATAAGGGGATGTCCATAAATTGCGGGAGTTTTTGACGATTTTTTGGCCCTCGCCTCTCCATGGTAAGATATCGTGTGTCAACTTCCCCCGTCACCTAATTTAACGTGAGATTACAAAAAAATAATAACACATTGCAAATACTCAAATTGTTATGTAAAAACAATAATTCATTAATATATATTATCTATTCTTATATTTAGATAAGTTTGGGTCATCAGTGAAAATGAGTTGACGAATAAAAAATTACGCCTAAGTATCTAAGCAAAAGTTCAAGTTCAAGTTTTAATGAGAATCGGTGAGAATTTCCTAGACCCACTCACCCTAAATACCTCGCATAATAGAGAAAAATAATACATCGGGTACCTCGCATAATTTGTGGAGGCCCCTTACAGCTTGTCAAAAATGAATAGACGTCGAACATAATTTTTAAATCACAGAAAAAGTACAAAAACCTTATTATCTATACTAATATTATAAAGCGGAATAGTTTGTTAGTTTGTTTGTTTGTTTGAACGCGCTAATCTCAGGAACTACTGGTCCGATTTCAAAAATTCTTTCAGTGTTAGATAGTCCATTTATCGAGGACGGCTATAGGCTACATTTTATCACGCTAAGACTAATAGGAGCGAAGAAATAGAGGAAAATGTGGAAAAAACGGGGGGAAATTATTTGAAACGGCTTATTTGAACGCGCTAAACTCAGGAACTACTGGTCTGATTTGAAAAATTCTTTCAGTGTTAGATACCCCATATATCGAGAGAGAAAAAATTTTATCACGCTGAGACTAATAGAAGCGAAGAAATAAAAGAAAATGTTGAAAAAACGGGGGAAATTATTTGAAAGGGCTTATCTCGCGAACTACTAGAGCAATTTTTCTGTTATTCGGGTCAGATAAGAAGTAGACCAGGTGAAGGATCATAGGCTATTTTTTGTAAACTGATTTGTCTGTAAAGTATCTAATTTACGCGGGCAAAGCCGCGCGGAACGTCTAGTTGTAAATAAAAATGTGTCAGAGCGTTAATATTTAAAGTGTAAAAACGTTATCTGTGAAAATACAAGGCGCGAAAACTACCATTTGAATTTTGATTGTGATTATATTTGGAAAATTTATTTCAGCGTCTACTCTTTCTTGACAGACTGTACATACAACTCATTCAATCTAACATAATACTTTCATACAATGCATACAATAACATACAAGGTGAAAATTATTCTGTCATCGGTATCTTGTAGGTTACATAAGAGAAACTTTCGACTGACTCAACACGTTGACTTGTTGACAAGTTAAGCCGCATGACCACAATTAAGCTGCACGATCAAACTGCACAGTTTGGCTGCTGACAAGACATTTTGGACAACCTATATTGTTTCTGTTTTAGTCATCATGAACTTTTAGAAGTAGCGGTTGTAATAAATTCAAGATTTCAAAACACAGGATACTTTATTTAAGAAATCAATCTTGATTAAAGAAATGTCAGAATCGTCCCAAAACATTTTTAAATAGGTACCTTCGTAATAACACTTCAGTTTGCGTCATGTCGTTTCAACATTTTAGACTCTAGACTAGAATGCTTTATTTACCTCTACCTTTATTATTATTGCGGCGAAACTGTGCAGTTTTATCGTTTTCTATACTAGTATTATAAAGCGGAAGAGTTTGTTTGTTTGTTTCTTTGTTTGAACGCGCTAATCTCAGGAACTACTGGTCCGATCTGAAAAATTCTTTCAGTGTTAGATAGCCCATTTATTGAGGAAGGCTATAGGCTATATTTTATCACGCTAAGACTAATAGGAGCGAAGAAATATAGGAAAATATTCAAAAAACGGGGAAAATTATTTGAAAAGGCTTATCTCACGAACTACTGGAGCAATTTTTATGTTATTTGGCACAGACAAGAAGAAATATCTAAGTAATTTACGCGGGCGAAGCCGCGCGGAACGTCTAGTCATCTATAAGGCGCTAAGCTGCTTAACATGACAAGGCGCGGGTTTAAATCCGAAGAAACTCCAAATCTTGTCATCTAGTTTCTTAGAATTATGCAAGATACCTTCTAAGTAGGATTTAAAAAGTGTTAAATTTGTTTAGTAGTCGTTTAATTAAATAAACTAGAGATCGCCCAATGGTCGAAATTCGACCTCAAATAAAAAATTAAATTATAAGTTTAAAATTTCAACGCTTTTCTATTGATATTCTATTGTCAAAATATTGACTTTGTTATTTTTTAGACATAATTCCTGCGACAGTCTCAGATTAATAAAGTCAAATAATGACAGACTCGCCGCGTCTACAGTTCGACAAGGCTGTTTATGAACGTGGCGAGAAAAGGAACTAACGCTTCTATCATACAAAGACGTCATTTTTGACAGTTGTCCTTACCAGCAGCAGCGCCCATTGACAGTTTGACTCATTCATATAAAGCCTTGTCGGACTGTAACAGTATTTAAGATTCAATAAAAAAAACTAAATCTATTTTCAATTTGACAACAGAGTACAGACTTCAACCATAAATAAAAGAGTACAATTCGTGTGTCATAGGCTTGTCAATCAAAATCTCCTAGTGTGTGTGTTGTATGCTTAAATAATTTAAATTTTGCGAATATTAAAAAAGACTTCAATCAAGCAATCTTTTTTTTTTATTTATAAAGTAAAACTTATTTTTTATATTATTTCTAATTTGTACACAAAATAATTGGTGAAAACTAAAAACTTATAATTTAGAACCTTTATTTATTCTCTCTTTTTAAGAAAATAGTGATGTCAACTTTGCATATTGACTGCAAAATTGCAGAAAAAAAGGAAACCATATTATAGTTATTCTAAGCTCAAGCTCAAGCTCAAATTACAAGTCCTTCCGGCCAACGCCCCTTTTAAATGAATTATGCAATTAATCTTATTATTATTATTTAATACGTTACATAAGTCGAAAGCAGTGAAATTATAAACGCTTTAAAAGTATTTGTCAACAATATTTATTATTATAAAAAGATTATGTAAAAGAGTTGTAACTTGTAAGTAAACTTCCAAGGCTTTTGCCGAAAGTAAAGGCTGTGTGAGTTATAAAATTAAACTTAATGAAGATGTTATCTATAGTTACCTATATTCTAGAAACTTACATTAAACAGGATATTATATATTTAAGCTATTGCATAGCTCTTTGAGCGCGGCGACCGAATAAAGAAATTCCGTAACGAAAAAACCTAACACTCTGACCGGCACAGCGGTACGGCAGACTTCGGCACGGTGTTTGTGTGCTTGCGACTAGACATATGCGAATTATAATTGCATATAAGTTAATAAAAAATGCTATGCCATAGCTTTACCGCGGCAGTTCTCGAGTGCCACACGTTTTTTTTTAATTTTATACACTTTCGTACATAGAAACAAAACAGGAGCCGTACCACGAAACTGTTTTAAGACTCAAACAATCGTACGAGAATGCCGCGTCCTACTTCAAGAAACGAGAAATTACGTTGTTAGAGCAGGACGCGCCATTCTCAGCCGATTGTTTGAGTCTCAGGACGGTTTCGTAGCGTAGTAGGCCTACTGGCTCGGTCAAATTCATTATTACAATCATATTTCAGATTTCCTGTCACATACATGCAAATACATGAGGCTCTTATGTGTCCACTGCCTTATAACATTTGTACACACGACGCTTGTAGTGATGAGAAAATATGACCTCAAAAATTGATATAATATTTTTGAGGTAATAACTTCTTTAGCAGCGTTTTACACTTTTTTTGATTAGTAAGAATGTTAAACTCGCGTCAGGAGTTCAGGACACGTAAACTGCTCGAAAATTCGTAAGACGGAGGAAGTGTAGACCGCCGGTTCGGCATAGGAGAGGAAGAAGTAATATCCTGCTCTCTTTCTACCGTTGTGATTTCTGCCGGCACTCCCAGTGCAACGCGTTTTTAACTCTGTACCATCGAAGAAATTGATTCATTGGAATATGGCAGACCCACGTCATTTAGTTGAGTTATATCAATTCAAAGATATTCACGTCCTGTCGGCTGTGTTTGATATAACGCAAACAAATTACGTAGGTCCCCAATCTGCCTATGAATCAATTTCTTAGATGGTACATTGTGTACAAGTGGGCCAATGCTTTCAGCTGTTAATATACGGTCAAGAACATGTGTAGTGTGTACATATATGTAAAGGATGTATTGACTACACTGTCATTATCATCGGTAAAGTCAATAGATGGTACAATGGAATGTATAATTTGTAAGAACATTTAGAATATTTTCTTAGAGAACTATAGAAACAAAATCTTTCAATATAAGGATGAGCAAGACTACGCAAACTGTAAAAAATTTTGGAAACCGTTACAGCGGCAACAGAAAAAGAAAGAATTTAAGAAGTCTATCTATCGCGGTTCTTGAGATACAGCCTAGAGATAGACAGACGGATAGACGGACAGACAGCGAAATCTTATTAATACGGCCCTGTTTTTACTCTTTAGGTGCGGAACCCTAAAAATAAGCTGATTTATATAACTTTTAAAAGTCTCTGAATTTATACATGAGGTCATAGCCCGGGATTATAATATCAAGATTCAATTTTCGGCATTTAGTACATTACATCATCGTTTAGCATATATCTGAATCAATTAATAACACAAATGGGCATGAAGCTATAGAAATTCCATTAAAATAATAAAGTTATTGTAACTACATTTGTTCGAATATAACGCGTCCGTGGACCAGTTTAGAGTTTATGGTTTTAGAGGTCGTGGGTTCGATTTCTGCATAAGGGTTTCCATATTTGGTTAGTATATTTGCCGACTGATTGTCTCACAAGAAAGACGATCTCTCGCTAGTACTACGGCATTATGAGAAGAAAATAAGAGAGATTGCTTGAGTGTACTCTAGGTATACTTGAGCATTATAACAGTGGTCCTGTGCCGGTGGCCTGGCCAATGAAACCTCTGTCGCCGGTATGGGTATCTGGTATTATTGAGTCCGCTAAGTACAAACTAAGAGCAACAACAAAAGTTAGTAATAAATAAAATAGATATTAGGTAATATGAAAAGTAACGTAGTTGCTATTCAGTAGGAATGTAACCCTTCAAAGTAAATTTTACTTGAATAAACATTTATAGAAGTATTTTCAAAAAGTAGTTGAGCTAAGAGTTATTCTCAATATTAAATTAAGTTTAACCATTACTTAAAGTCCAGTTACAAACGACTAGTAACCGATAGTGAGCAATCCATAATCAATAGTCTGAATCAGTAATCGCCATGGCGACAGTGACTAATACTGTTTTTCTCTCTACAAGGATTACTAATCTACTTATCTGTATAAGACAATATTATTTAGTAGCTATTAATGCTAATTTTAAAGAGGAAGAGTTTGTTTGTTTGCATTGAATAGGCTCCAAAACTAGTAGTCTAATTTTAAAATTGGCATAGGCTAATTTTATCATAACGATTAAGAAGAACATATGATACTTTTGTGACTCTTGATCAAATATCGGAAAAATCTTTCTAGTCTTATCATTTAATTAACTAGTGAACAATGATATTTTAACGTTTAATAAAATCACAATTTTCTTCTCTACATAGAGTAGCGTATACATTTCTTACATACCGTCGCCTATACATACGAAGTTATCTAGCACACTCTTCATTATAATTAAGATATTATTGTACATAGGATAGCGATTCAGGTTACTTTCGCCTCGTTAAATATATGGAACCTGTTGGGAATCGAATATAAAAACTTAGCGAGTAGCGAGAAAGCTTCGAGACGAATAAGGCACGTCATATGTGTACGCGGTCTGAGGTAGAAGCGATAAGCTATTTCGTTTGACATAAAAAAGATAATTGCTGAAGCGTGTTAGTGTGAGAACAATGTGCGTTACAATATAATATTTCACATCATTTATATACTGATTACTGTTTTAAAAAAAAGTTGTCTTTAGTAGCCATTAACTGTTACTTATTTTAATGATAATTTTTATAATACATTAAAGTTTTAAGGAAAGCTTATATATAACACTTAGATTTTACAGGCTATTTCGTTTGCGCATAAATCCATAAATAGCGTGGGAATCTTTAATATTGCCGCCATTAAAAGTATCCTGTCATCGTAAATTTATTCACCTCTGTACCTCTTATTCTGATCAGTGGTTGAGTCGCTTTTTATTATAGGTCTACCAGAATCTGATGGCAATTTTTGACAGCAGATTTTTATAAAATATCCTTGATCATTGGATAAATTTTTATATTTGCATGTTTAACACACAAGAATCAGCCGCTATAAGAAAAAAAAAACGGATCAAAATGTTTTATTCCAATTACCCCGGTATTGCTAGAGTCAATTTATTTTATCACTTTTTGCCATCAGATTCTGGTAGACCTATACTTTATTAATTTGTAATGAAACAAACAGACATCAACAGTCACTTCATTTATTATATTAGGAAGAATTTATACGCGGAAACAATATAATATTATTATTTTACAGGCAGCACAAATGGGCAGTAGCAGGAAATCAAAAATGCGTGTTTAAGGTTTGTGTAATTACAATAACACTAATTCAAAGGTCAACATATAAGAACAATAGAAGTACTCATAGCATCACAGTAATTATCGCTTATGTTAGTCGTTATTCTCATTTAGTATATTATGTTGTGACCTCTAAAATAATATATATTTGTAAGATAACTTTATTATTATCTAGGCAATATTCACTTGTTCCTAAGGTATTAAGACTGAGTACCCGATATCGAATTTTCATTACGTGTAGCTTTCATACATCGCCAAGTCGCGCCAAGTTTATGATATATTTTGACCCAACGATGTCAATACTTGGATAAGGCATACGCCATCAAAACTGTAGCAATGTTTTTGCATGCAAAATATGTATCGAGAAAATATTGTCGTCCTTTTTTGTCTTACAGTAATAGCATATACTACTTTCTCTTTCACTCATTCACGCTTTCGATGCATATTTTACGTAATCAATGCATTAAACACGTCCGACTGTCACCGCGTCCTAAGGCACACTGCTCTCAGATGAGTGAGCTCACTCATTTCGAGGGTGACACATTTTCGCGCTGACGATTGTATGGAATGCCTCTTCTAAAGGTTATAATTCTATGTTTTGACCTACATTGATCATAAAAAATCGCTTCCCGCTAATTCTAACGTTTTAAATCGCTCCGCTTACGCACTCACCTCTAACAAAAATCGCTCCGCTCATGCACCCATACCTAACCCGCTCCGCCCATGTATCTCATAAAAATACTGGATAAGGTCGCTTTTCACATACTTTCCCGTTGACTATGTACTTTTCCTTCTCAGTAAACAAGGCGTGGACATGGAATTTTCTCGCTATAAATATCCTACAACTTTCCGCGTTGGTTAAACTTGTTACTCGATTACAAAGAAAGAGATTCAACTAGATAGAAACGTTAATTGATATTTGTATATCGCGTGGGAACCGTACGTTTTACCGGCTTAAAGTATCTAACTGCCTTTGTTCACCAGAACCGGTGGACATGGAAACGCGAAAAATCGGTTTAAGTTTAAAGAGACTGATAGATAAAACACAGTTTCGGATTGTGACAAAAACGCATCAATTATAGTGGCATAATATATTATTATAGCACTTGCGATGCTGTATTTCAATCACATTACAATATGATTTCTGTCAAAACTAGAAAAATCAACGACTAAATACCCAGGTCAAACGGCATCATCATCAAAATTAGGTTCATAAAAGAGAGTAATCTGTTCAGTGTTCACATAAAACTATACAATAAGTATTGCCATAAACATCTATTTCTAAATCACCTCAATGCCTCAAGTTTTAAGGCGCGTCGCGACCTACGCTTGACTTTTATCGGTGTTAGTCATTATAATCATTATGAATCATTATATTATGTAATGCACCTGTAGTTGCACCTTAAAATTATAAGTATGATTTATACTATAGTAATAGGTGAGGTGTCAATAAAGTTAAGGTGCCTCACCGGGAGCATTCACGTGTAATGTAACATTATAGATTCGTTTTTGAGCATTACAATTTACATTACAAAAATACCTCACTGACCAACGAGAATTCACTTGTAATGTAACATTAAAGATTCTACGTTGAGCATTATATTACAATACTACCTCCCTGACTGACGAGCATTCGCGTGTAGTGTAACATTCGATTTTGAGCATTCCATAGCTAGTTGATTCCGAAATGTCAGATCGATGTTACAAGTTGTATCAAGATATTACACACTGTATCATTACAAGGTGCGCATTGTAATGCTCGGCTCTCCTCCCTCACTGATGTAATGCTCGACTCTGTAACGTTACATTACAAGCGAATGCTCCAGGTGAGGGAGCACCTTTATAGACACCGTAGAAATTAAAACAAACTCCTACGAATTCTGTTAGAGCTTACTTTTTTAAGTTTGAAGATTTTAAGTTAATTTTAAAATTAATTTAAATATATAATTAATCATTATTACATTTCACCATAATTGGTAAGAGCCCAGAATAAAGATCATAATATTACGTTAAACAATGTTAGTTTAATTTCAGTGATAGACTAATCTAGGGTAATAAAAATTTAAAGACGATTAAAAAGCAAAGAAATTCACATGAAAATTTACTATATCCAGAATCAATAGAATTTTCTCTAAAGCCTCGTGTGAAATTTTCTATCACAATATATTAAGTAATAACATATCTGCTATTGATGTAATGTGTTGTTATATTAAAGAGAGATACATATAAAAACACGGAAGCACACATAATAATGTTAAACTATTACAATAATTTATAAATCCATAAATAAAGCAATTTCTTTATTTCAATAGATACCTTAAGTTACATACTAGATCATGTTTGAAAATCTAACTATCTGAGGTAGGTATATATTATAATAAAAAACCAAATCTCCAACTATTTATTTGTTTGAAGTGATATAATTCATACTCTGTTCACATCAAGTATGCAAAATACGATATCGCCCTCAGACGAGAAACATCTGTCACTTCATTGTCAATCGCGGTTTGTATAGAAAATTTAGAAAACGACGAAAGTGATAAGTTTTTTGCCAGGGAGTTAATGACTGCTATAGACAGAATTCCGCGATTTGAGAATAACAAACTAAAAAGCATGAAGAAACTAATAAACAATTGAAAATCAATCTTCAGTATTCGATTTTTGAAATTTCATGTTCTCTCTCTTGAGTATTTTTTTAATACACGTTGCCTTAAAATCATTATGACAAGGTGGATAAGAGTTAAGACTACAACCACCCTGGGTTGTAGTTATGATCAAATAATATATTGCATACAATTATAGTTTATACTAAGTTAATGAATCAAAATGTGTGTTGACAATCTTTCACAGAGAAAAACAAATGTTTTAGCATTAAAACATTTAAGTGTTGAGAATATTTTACAAAAAAAAAAAACATATGATGTAGGTACCAAAACAGGCTTTGAAGGAGATGAGGTCAAGAACCTAGCCACAAGTTTTGTGTTTTTATAAATCTACGAACGTCATATTCCTTGATAAATAAGTTACCATTATTTAATGCTAAAATGTTAAAGTTTTATACATACACACATTATTCTACACATTTCATTTAGCAAAATTACATTTTGCAATTTGATAAAAATATAAATATAATTTGTAGCGTCGAAAACTTTCAAAAGTCTATTATAAATCATAATAGTTGCAGATTGGCACAATATATATATTGAGGATTTATTTATTTATGTCAAATGTCGAAAAAGCTTATTTTAGAATGAAGAGAAAATTTGTGAGTACTAAAAACGACGTGTCTGAATTCACATATAATATTTGTTTTCGAACCTAAAATAAATAATATTTACTGTTGCGAGTGTTTTCTTCTGCAACAATAATATTAAACAATATAATTCTTTCATCATCGACTTTTACTTCCGGAACTTATAGATATTGTATAATATGTTTTAAGCAAACTTCATTAAATGTTTTAAAATACAAATAGCATGTTTGAAATAAAAGTTTTTTGTCACGACTTCGCTCGCGTTGAAGTCTTTTTCTTAGTAAGAAATCATGCGTTTGATTCTAAGTTTGGTTATGTATTTGAATATAATATTATGAATAAATTATTATTATAAATACTAAGTTAAGTCTGTTTGTTACCTGTATACGCTTAAAATACCGAAGTGGCCCGACTTTGATTGACGGACATACTTTGAAAGAGATTTTTTTTAATAATAGACAGAAAAACGTTTTTAAATGAAAAACTCAATGACTTCTATTTCAATGGCATCAAATAAAAAGAAAATAGCGCACTTTCCATAACAACCGAAAACAATCGATAGTTATGAACACATGTTCGATTCTACTCACGTCATTGGAAGAGGACAATGTACATTGTTTAACATTTCCGGTTAGGAATTCGGGTTACAATGACATTCCAGAATGAGTTATGGAAATTAGATTTCAATTTGGAAGAGAGAGGAAATAAAATGGTGTAGAAAGGCTAGCGAGAGGTTGGGAGAAAAGTTAGAGAGTAGTCGAGTTACGTGGAAAGAGATGCTAGCAAGAAATATATGGAATAAGAGAGTTGGATTAAAGGTTTGATTCAGAGTATAGTCTGATTCTAGAGAAAGGGTAGAAGCGTGGCTAACGCAAATGAAAGAGATAAGTATACAGAATTAGTGGAAAAGCAGAAGTAGCCTGCAACCCTATTGCCACAGTGAAAATGCGAAAGAATAGAAACACTGGCAGAATTTAGGGACTAACTGACTTTTAGTTGTCTACTAACTAACAGATGTCAACAGCTGACAGATTTTAAGGACTAACTGACTTTTCTTTGACTGACTCTTTGTCGTTTCTATCTTAGAAATAAACCCTCTTAAAAGGCCGGCAACGCACCTGCAGCTCTTCTGATGTTGCGAGTGTCCATGGGCGACGGTAGTTGCTTACCATCGGGTGACCCGTTTGCTCGTTTGCCCTCTTAAAAAAAGGCCATTCTAAGCGTGCAAATATTGCTCGCGAACGTGCGCCATAACACAATCATCAAACTAGAAGACTTTCTTAACATAATGTGATGACTAAGTGACCTACAGTAGACACAATCATTTTAAAATTATATGTCCAAAACAAGCACAGACCATTAAAATGATTTATCGTTAAGCACCGTATCATTATACCAAGGTTGTTCCTTTTTTGTTGTAATGGCTTCAGTTTTAATGTTTATAACCTAGCTTTTGACAAAACCTAGTCATTACAGTAACTGAATGACTAGGTTTTGTCAAAAGAACACTGCCTTTTTGGGATAAAAAATAGCCTCTTTAATAATCCAGAGCCTAACTATTTACTACCAAATTGATGAGAATCCGTTTTGTAAAATCTCATGGCATTAAGAAGTAGAGTTTCTATTTATTAAGCTTTAATAATTTCTCTACAATAAATAACTTTTTAGATTAATCCGAAATATACAAGAAGAGATTAAGCTAATTCTTAATAAAGAATATAAAAATATTAATAGAAAATATAGTAAATAAGATAAAAAAATATTATTATATTTGTCTAGTTGCTAACTGACGAACGCAATGTATCAACATTTATTTTTGTAATTTTCTGTTTCTCATGTAAGTGACCTGTAAGTCTTAGTGAGAATAAAGATCTTTAAACCTATTATGTTGTAAAATGTAAATCTATAATTCTTATACGGTTTAAGGTGCAATGATCTAAGAAAAAAGTTTTTATTTATTGCTATAGCTAGCATACAATAAAAACTTTTATTTCTCTGTCTCCAAATACTTTACCGTGGGAGTCAAATATATCGCTATAACTCCAAAATCCAAATGGAGACCTGACTTGAGGTATAAACTTGTGAACATCAAGGTCGTCTAAATGTCACAAGTTCATACATCATACACCTGCGGTTTGTCAGACTGCTATATCAACATTAAACATGGATTATTTTGTTTAGAAATATCAAATGTAATAGAGAAAGAAAAATACTTTTCCTTGAACCAATCATATAAGCAAAATAAATACATATTTAATGTTATAAATGGGATAGTTTGTTTGTTTATTTTGTCTGTACGGTTGAGCCACTGCAGTGATCTGAAAGGGTACTTTAAGTGCTAGGAAAGAACATAGAATAATTAATTTTGAAGCAAAAATGAAAGGTTACCCCGATATTATAATACGAATAGATACGACGAAGCATCTTGTAATTAAACAAATATCCATACAAATTTAGAAATGCATCTACGCGTGGCGTTGCGGTCTGAATTGACCCTTAATCTCATAGAAAACAGTTTTATTATTTCATCACAGTTTGTTTTGCGAATTTCACAAAAAAAAAAACTATGAAGTTTGCTCATCACATTTGCTCATAGCGTTGCTAAATCGCACTTTGCAAATGTTTAGTAAACGTATAAACAAACCTTCACGACCACATGCAGTTAAATAGATAATTTCATAAAATAAATTACATTTGCGATAGTGTAACCTCATTGCTACATGGTTTTCTGATGAAATACACTATTGTATAGTATGAAAAATAAAGATAACATCACAAAATTTTATTTTTATTTAAAGTAGATTAGATTTAAATGGACTGTGTTTTCGCTGTACCATTTTTTTTATTGTAAATTTTTCGATGCCACTTTTGAATGCATTTTATAGAAACTGTTATAGACTTCTGACACTTGCTGCTGTAAATTCTCACATTTTTTACAAGTGAAAACTCACATGCGTGATCAATTTGTTAGAGAGACTTTTCTATTTCCTATATTGTATAATTATAATGTCATTAGTTGTAATATGAAAGATCGCAAGATTTCTCGTGACACATATATTTTGTAACGGTTGTAACTGAAGTGGAAGCGTGAGGCCACAATGCTCCGGTGCTTTGCGGTTCGTTGCGTCTTCTGAATAACGCATTGTATGTGTATGTCGTCAGTCGTAGTCGTGCAGCACCGCCAGCACGACGACATAATGCAAGGTGAGAGCACAACGCGTCATTCACCCAAACTGCTACTCTCTGTCGTTTCGTTAAAACACCGCGTCCGATGTAAGTCAACGCATATTGATGTAGAATATTAACCATTCTTACTATCCTTCTATTACCTTTTCGCGCTTAAACGACTGAACTGATGAAATTTTGGAAGAAGATACTTTGAGGGACGGGGAAGGACAAGAAATAGTTTTTGTTGCGTAAAAATTTACAGTCCTTGCGCGACTATCAAATTTAGGCACAACGAATTTGTATGAAACACCTTCGTATTTAAAACGTTGGAGCTGCGTTATAACAACTAAACGCAACACAATAAAGCAACGTGGCCTAAGGAGGCTGTAGATATTAATAAGTTCGAGCCGTTACGGAACCATTACACAATTCCCATCAATTGTTAAATGAAATTACCTCTGTAACAGTTACGTGCAACTTTTATAGTTAACTTTATAGCTTTATACCTTCACGATTATATTAACTTTAATTACTGACTTATTTAACAAAGGTTTTGTCGTACCATTAAAAACTACTGACAAAAAATGATAAATGTGTCAATCATCTATTCCGCTTCTCTTCTTGTTCTAATTAATTCAAACTTGCTCTGATTATTAATTCAAAAATATGCATTTCTTTTGTAACATTTAATAGTTATTAACCACAAAATAGAGTATTTTTAAACTTGACCGTTTGATTCAAGTGAAAAACAAAGCTGTTGCTTGTTCAAAAAACTAACTGTTCTTAAATTTTTTGCTACTGTCACTTACCTACCACGTATTCTACATAACACTGTAGTCTGTAATATTTTCTACAGGGTGTAACAAAACAAAGTGATAATGCTTTAGGGTGTGTAATGTGTATGTGTCCTTTATACTAGAGGTATTATAGAGTTCACTATGGAAGTAGCAGCGCAAATGCGTCATAAATTTCCCATGCAAAAGTTTAAAAAAGTTACTCTTTTAGCGCTGCTACTTTCACAGTGAACTCTGTACAAGGGACTCATACACACCCTAAAGCATTATCACTTAATATTGATTAAACCCTGTATATCGCAACATTAATTGCACTAGAGTTTATTTCTACTTATTTATCGTATATCGATATCTTTTCTACTATTGACAAAGACATTAGAAATAATTTCGTTGTATGTTTGATTCATATAACGATTAATTTTCGTCGAAAACAGCACGTATGCGGTGTAGATAATGTGTTACGTGACTCTGTTATTGTTCATTGACTGTACTCAATGTGCATGCGCATTGTTTACCGAAAATAAAGTTGTTAAAGCATTCAATAGTGTTTTTTTTTCATAAACTACAAATGTTGCCCGCAACAAAGAGGTTAGACAACACAGAAAGACAGGCATTCTACAAAAAATACTAGGTACAGTAAGTTTCTCTAGTAACGTGATAATAGTTGAAATACGTGGGAGAGCCATGCTTCGGCACGAATGGCCCGGCTCGACCGGAGAAATACCACGTTCTCACAGAAAACCGGCGTGAAACAGCGCTTGCGCTGTGTTTCGCCGAGTGAGTGAGTTTACCGGAGGCCCAATCCCCTACCCTATTCCCTTCCCTTCCCTCCCCTATTCCCTTCTCATCCCATTCCTATCCTCCCCTATTACCCTATTCCCTCTTAAAAGGCCGGCAACGCACCTGCAGCTCTTCTGATGCTGCGAGTGTCTATGGGCGACGGAAGTTGCTTTCCATCAGGTGACCCGTTTGCTCGTTTGCCCCCTTATTTCATTAAAAATAATAATAAAAATAATAATATAAAGGTTCCGTTAGTTCTTACTTCTTCAGTTAGTTCTCAGTTCTTATAGTCAAAATGAAATAAGGTTTCCCTAGCGGTCATTGACCTTTTTAATCTAGGAGCTATATGAAAACTGCTCGCATTGTATTCAGTTAACATGAGAAAAAAATTGAACACTTATAAAGACGGACTATTACATTACATACGATATAAGGATCATTTTATATGAACTCCGTGGCAATTAAACTCTGAATGGACTATAATTGTTTGTCTATCAAGTGCACATGTTTATTCATGATTACTGTAGATATGTACATACAAACGCGTTGATAGTTGTATATCTTAATGTGTAAATTCAATGGAAATACTCCCTTTTGATTATTTTGCTTTAAATATAAAAAAATATAATAACTCTGCTTCTTTATTGTGAAGTAGGTACCTACTATCAGAGAAGTTGATTCCGAAGCAAAGACAGACAGACCTACGTAGATTGGTCGCGTTACGTTAAACCCAGCCCACATATCACAATTAACATGGAATCGACATGATCCGACCAAATGTCGTTGGTCTGTCAACTGCCTAGGATTCAATTTCCTCGATGGTACATACTTGACATTTAAATTGATAGCATTATAGCCAATAGCCACTCATACTCAACTTTCTTTAGATTTAGATCGAAATAAATAGAAACCATATCGTCGCAATTTTTACCCGACTACGGGAAAAAGAAGGGTATTGATTTTCGCACTCTATGTGCCCTCGTAACTGCTAAACTACTGGTCCGATTTTAAAAAATGCTAGGTGTCAATAGATTAGTAATGTTGCCGTAATTCCGTAACGAAAAGAACCTAACACCCCCACTACGACCGGCGTTGTTAGACTTCGGCACGGTGTTTGTGTGCGTGCGACTAGACGTATGCGAATTATAATTGCATAACTTGATAAAAAATGCTATGCAATAGCTTTACCGCGGCAGCAAAATACGTGTGGCACTCGGGTGCCACACGTATTTTTTAAACTAATTACCGTTTACGACGATCATAATAACTTTATGATTACACTGAACAGTTCTGGAGAACGGAGAACTTAATATTCTTCGAAACATAAACCAATACTCAAACCGAAGGGCGGAAGACAATAAAGTGAACTATATTTACTCTCCGGTCACTCACTCCCCTATAAATAGAATCATTCATAAAACTACTTCTCTGCTTTACGAAATAATCATGGAAGAAGGAGAAAAGTAATACTTTAGTATTACTTCCATATTTTATTTATTTATTTTATAATTTTAAGGCTCAAAAACTTAAAAGTTTTTACTAGAAAAATATCTAGGGGCCTACAGAAGTGAAACGACATTAGAATTGAAACGCTGATTCGATTGTGATAAAATTTAATACAGCGATCTTCTATATCAAAAAGAAATTTTGTTAGTCTCACTAAAACCCGAGAACGGCTGAACCGATTTGACTGATTTTAGTCTTGAAATATTTGTGGAAGTCCAGGGAAGGTGTAAACGTGGTGTAAACCTTCCCTGGACTTATATTAGGTATAAAGTGATACGAAGTTCACCGGGCCATCTAGAACCTAATTTTTAGGGTTCCGTAGTCAACAAGGAACCCTTATAGTTTCGGTCTGTCCGTCCGTCTGTCTGTCTGTCTGTCTGTCCGCGGTTTTGCTCAGAGACTATATGACCTACAAAGCTGTAATTTGCCTGTAAGATGCCGACATCATTAATATTATGTGTATTCATGCCAAATTACAGCTTTGTAGGTCATATAGTCTCAAAATGGTACATAAATCTTAAAAAAATATTTTTTTTATGGTACCTCCCCTACACATCAAGTGAGGATGAATTTTTTTTCGCGCCCACCCCATCGTGTGGGATGTCGTTGGATAGGTTTTTAAAAAATATTATGAGTATTCATAGATCATTTTCCGATTTAGGGATCCATTTGTGAAATATTAAGTTTTAAAGTGGAAAAAATCGTTAGAGTCCAGTGTCCCCCCTTCTACCAGCTAAACGGTTGTTTCTGGAAATTTGAAAAAATTCACGGGAGTAGAAAATATGCTGAATTTAAAAGGAAAACTATCACGGCTAAGAAGACTTCATAAGTTATTGAGTAATAGTCGATCAACTAAAAAAAATGTATTCGGCGAAGTATAAAGGTATTTTCCTTCAAATTTCTTTGAAAGTAACTGAAATGATGTCGTTAGTAGTGTAAAACACTTTATATAAATGTACATTCATTAACCAATGACCATACAAAAATTATCAAAAACTAGCGGTACTACGGAACCCTATATTGCGCGTGGCCCGACACGCACTTGGCCGGTTTTAAATTAGGTGACGATACTTTGAGTCTCTGGAAAAGACATAGGTTGTTTCTTACATTAAAATGTACGGTTTCCTGTAAACGAAGTAGCAACGTGTTCTATGAATAAAGTCAGGAAGTATTGAGTGAGTTGAGAGAGACGATTTATCAACATTGAGTAGCGCGCCACATGTTACAGTTCTCACTATTAAAAAAAAACAAGTGGAAGCTTTGATGTGTTATTGTAGATGCACTAATTGTATTATGTAGTTTACTAGATATTTTTATTTATTTTTCCGGGATAAAAAGTATCCTATGCCCTTTCCTGGGACTCAAAGTATCTCCAAATGTTCAAAACGGATCAGTTTAAAAGCGATATGGAGGAACAAACATACATGTCTATGACTGACCAAAGTGTTACTCTTCTTTTACAATCGCGACTTGCACGTTGCTTTCGTCAAAATAAATAGTTAATTCGGCGATGGAATGTAGCGCAAAATCGTCTGCTCTGTAATTTACGTAAACTCTACATGTCAAATTAGCGATAAAAAGTGGAACACCCGATGATGAATTGATCTAAACTGGTCGTGTGCGTCATAAATACTGATGTTAAATCCGAACCTGATGGCCCGTTTTTGCTGAAACTTGGTATGGAGATAGTTTAAGCCCCGGGAAAGGACATATGATATTTTTCATCCTGAAAAAATGTACGGGTTCCCACGCGATAAACTAATTTTGGCGTACATACATAAATTCAACATTGATATGTTTAAACAATTAATGTAGCATCTAGTATTCAACATCTACGCATAAGAGAGCGTTTATCAGTGGCGTTCTCACAAGTAATTTATTAAGCTCGTTATGCTATCTACATTATACGTATGCCACTTTCTGCTGTATAATATGCCTGGGTCACTTCCCAGCATGGGGTTTAATAATTGGGGCCAATTTGAACTAAGCAATTAGAAAAATACATGTTTGTGTGAGAGGTTGCAGTTTGAGGGACACATCTGTAACGATTTTGATAAAAATTTTGTTGTTTAAAAGTTACGGTAATAGAGTCTCATATTTATCTGCTTGACTATGAAAGATGATCTATAATATTATTGTTTTTATGTCTAAATCAAAATAGATTTTTCTTAGTATCCTTTTAGCTACATGGAGGAATGTGTCAGGTTTTTATGATTCGTATCAAAATATGTTCGTGTTTATATATATATATATTGCATGATTAAGTTATTTATCGTTTAACACTTAAGCAATATAATGCAGCCATTTTAATTAACAATAATTGCTTCATTGACGGAAAGCATAGGAGTGTCTTCCCTTATAAGTGGTTCAATGACCTGTTAAGTGCAGAAGTTAAACTACATTAATTAACTTATTATTTTAACAGGAGTTTATCTATTCAATAGCGATGCATTTCGATGATCTAAAGCACTGATGTGATGAAACAGGACATAAGTTTAAAATTGAAGAATCAACTATAGTAGTAGTAACTTAAATCGAGAGGTTATTTACATGCTGTTCTTGTCATTCTGCTAAGCAAAGACAGATAAAGCATGTTAGAGTATAAACTTAAGTCCAATTTTTTAGGGTTCCGTACCCAAAGTGTAAAAACATCTGTCTGTCTCCAGGCTGTATCTCAAGGTAATAGCCGGAGAGTTGAAATTTTCAACTCCCATAAAATAAACGTAATTTTTATGCCATTTTAAAGAGTTATGTTTGACTTTAATACCAGACGATTACCGTTAAGTTTGTAGGGAATCATCAGTCGAACATTAAAATTTACATTAAAATAAGCTTGACATGTGCACACAGATTTTCCGTTGTTTTGCTCTTTGTACTATACCACAGTAGTTATAACTCTCATGATGCGATGGTCACACGTATAAATACTGCAAAAAACGTGCTAGTAGTGATTATAATGATCTCGTGAGTCAGTGGTGATTTCATACATACATACATAATTCGTACGTTGGAAACTGAAAGTGTATGGTTGTGGGTTAAATATGTACTGTTCTTTTCAGTTACGGTTCTTTCTTATTTATTAAGATGTTTACAGCAAGTTAATTCTGTGAAAACCGTTGTATTTTTCACCTGTAAAATTTAGATTACCTTCCCATTATATACAGTATGGAACATATTCAACAAAATCCGTCTAGTACTTTCGTAGCCTTTTGCGATCTAAACAAATAGCCTATTTCGAAAATCTGTTTCATGCATTTTTAGAAAGATTTTATGTATTTCTAAAAAGTTATTTCTACATATTATTATAGTAAGGTAATTGAAATTGTTTACCGCACAGGATTTTATTACTTTATATTTTCCAGGACTAAAAGTATATCCATACCAAATGTCATCATCTTTAAAGGCTTAGCGTTTTAAGCGTAATAAATAATAACTAATAAGATAGACAGACATACATACTTAAATACAGACAGAGAGAAAGACACGCTCTTGCATTTATATTAGTAATCCGACTATTCATTCTATTTCAGAATAACCTGTCGACGAACGTGTCAGATAATATTGATAGTTGTGAAATGTAACAGATAACGGGGCATCGTGAGAGCAAATAGATAAGACATAAAAGATAAAAGAGACATATTTTTTATCTTAAAACAATATGTTTTCATAGGAAATTCACCTTGTGAAATTGTAATGTGTGAAAGTCTGTTAGGATGTCCTTTCACGCAATATAAGAAGTTTGATTTTGATGAAATTTAGTATGGTAGTTTTTTGATGTCTGGATTTACTCAAAAGATTATTTTTCCGAAAGAAAACAAAAAATAATTTGATAGAATAATGAAATAGATCGGTTTTCTTACATTAGGTACTTTTCGCTACGTTTTTCTCAATTAAAAAATGTACGTCTAGTTATTATTTGCAGGTTGAATATTAGAGCGCTGCTATTTTTTTTTCGATAAATTGTAGAGTTTGAAATACTGTTTGAAACTAATTCTCTTTCTCTATTCTCTAACGGCCGTTCCCAATATTCAATCTATCTCTGGTTTGACATACGACCGATCGCAGCTAACATTGAATTGACATAAAATATATGTCTCTAATGTCTAATGAGAGCTATTCCTATCTCTAGTAGGGCAAAACCAGAGATAGATCAAATATTGGGAACGGCCATAACCCTCTTCACTGAGCTGTGTTTCTGTCTAAATAACCCCCTTACTAATAAACGCTGTATAAGCTTTGAATAGTTATACAGTGTTTTGTCTTCTTCAATCCAATTAAAAATGTCACTTGTGTGACAGGAACAAAACACTGTATAACTATTCAAAGCTTATACAACGTTTATTAGTAAGGGGGTTAATGTATTAAAAAATAATCAAATAAAAACTTTTAGCTAATAAGGTACATTATTATTATCTTCTGTGAAATGAGGTAGAGACATAACTGAAGTGACAACTAGCACATTTATTTATGAACCTAAGTATGAGAGAAATTTAGCTCAGTCGGCTTAAAGATATAAGATCTATCTTTAGCCAGTAAAAAGCGGTGACCTGTTAAATTTCCCTTACCATAATCTCCTATTGAACTTTGACCTATTCTTATTTTAATTTAAAAAATATGATTCTTTACCAAATTACCCGTTAGAAAGTAATTTAGCCTCTTTGTGTGATATTATTAAAATTATGAAATATTATAGCGACGAAATATTAAGAACTATTTAAAAGAGAAAAAATTGGAAAACGAAAATTTCCCAAAATTAGTGCAAAATTAGAAAGTTTGGCAACTTTGTTATTGGTGTGTTTAATTGTTTTTATTTTATGAAATGTTGTTTTGTAATAAACCTTGGATATTTTTGTTGTTACATAAAAATAATTATTTACGTTTAACCTACATACAATATTTATTTTTATACACGAAAGACTTTTCTCATATCAACATTTTTGTATATTTTTTTACTTTTTTTTTAATTCTTATGCAATGGTAATTTTTTAGCAATTCGGTGACAGTTACCTTTTCGCCATTCGCATTTCAAATCCTTTCGAAGCTCCCCGAATATTATAACTTTCAGTCCAGTGAAAGCAAACTCGGTTCGTCACTTCACACCACAAACACAACACTCGCGGTTTCGGTTCGGTCGGTTAAAATTATGATATCACCGATGTTTTTTTTTCGTTTATTTTGTGTCACGAGATATTTACAAAATAGTGGGAAAACGCGTTCCACGTTCGAACGTCAGCGTTCGAGTGATGGCCGGTTTCCGGTGAGAGGTGAACAAGATGCTAGTGTTGCCAGCGCCTTAATACAACTTACCATAAATTATAATTAATTTATGCGTACTATATTGTGAAAATTATTTTTATTTTATTCGCTTTCTTATTTAGGTCAGTGTGTTAAAGATATTTATATTATATAACATAACACAACCTAATGTAAAAAGTGTAACAAAATTCAAATGATTTTGATAAGTTTTTTTTGCATTACTAACAAAATAAGAGTCAATGTTATCAACGTTAAAACGTGTAATGTTTTTTCGCTTTTTCCAATTCTAAAACAAATAAAAAATACGACAAATTTCCCTATTTTACAAATACATAGCAACACTAATACTGCCTGCGCGAGCGCATAGCGACGTTGTAGCAGCGGAATGCAATTTTCCTTCTCCTTCTAGCACTTCTAGGCTTCAAATAACGATGTCCCTTTCCTTCTCATTTATGAATGGCTTCAATTGTGGAATACAGTTGGGCTCAATATGTTTTGTGATTTTAGACCTTTTTTGTTACTTCGACCCCTATGAATAAAGATGAATAATTATTTTTTAACGAAAACATGTGTTGCAAACATGTTTTAATTTTGGTTTGTTTTATGTTTACGTACCGTAAAATGTTAATGATGAAATAGACAGTTTCAGTATAAATTCTAGTAATCAATTAGTTTTTTGACCTTAAAATAGGATTAAAAGTAGACTTTAAATTAGGAGATTGTATTTAAATTGTAGGTGTACTCAACGAAATTATTAACAAATGTACGGTTTTAGGCACTACTGCATTGGTGACCGTTAAATGCAGAACCTAAATAAACAGAGGGTGTAAACTGTTAACAATCCATAATTTTATATGGGTAGTAAAAAAAAGTAAAGTATCAATTTATTTTTTTGTGAGTGCAACATTTAAAAAAAAAATCAAAAGGTTCATAAATATTATTTTTGAATTAAGAATAGTTTTAGCTGACAATAGTTATCATATTTTACTCTCCACTAGATGACGCCCGCAACTTCGTTGCGCCAAAATTCGTTTATCGCGCGGGAACCGTACATTTTTCCGGGATAAAAAGTATCCTATGTCCTTTCCCGGGACTCAAAGTATCCCCATACCAAATTTCAGCAAAATCGGTTTAGCGGTTTAGGAGTGAAGAGGTAACAGACAGACAGACAGACAGACAGACACACTTTCGCATTTATAATATTAGTATGGAAGTATGGATGTATTGTAATTACTAATGGGTATACTAATTACTTAGCATTAGTTATACTGAGATCTTGGCTGTGATCAAATCTCGCGCACAAGCAATGCGCACAAGTCACGTTCTATGGACCGTTATTGTTTCAAAAGCTTATAAATTACGGTTACTTTTACAAATCGTTTATAAATTGATGATTAATCGTTTATAATGGTGCATAAAAAGATAAGTTATAGTGGAACATGGTAGTAATAAGGATAAATGTGGTTCAGAAATAATGATTTCATGCAAAGTGACAGGCCGAATATCATTATATTAAAGTTATAAATGACATTCATTCGCTCTTATAATCTATACCTTAAAACATACTATTTGAAGTAGATTTTTAGCAGCGTTGTGTATTTGTTTCGGTAATGGTAAAAATATTCAACTCATATCGAGAGTAGAACGCTGGCGCAGCCGTAGGAGAGGAAGTGATTCTTTAGCAAGGAGAAATATATACATGCTGCTGCTGTTTCCTTTAATTTTTCTCGCACACTCGTAGTTTTTTTTGACACCAAACGGCAAATAAGAATGACACGCACATTAGAACCAACTTACAAACCACGGAGTTACAAACTGTTGTGTTCTCTATACTCGTACCCGTCATCGCAAAAGGATGTTGCACATGTTTGAACGAACAATAGTCTGTTAGTGACTTAGTGTTAACTGCTACATAAAGATCGTAGATATACTAATTGCATCGACTAGCCCGTTAGAGACCAATTAAACGCTTACTACTAACAAAACAGCGAATTACTTAACACTTTATTTTCAGACACTTTTGTTTTGTTACTATAAATTAATGTAATACAATATTACGTTTGCAACTCTTTACGCGCATAAAGATCCCTTTTTCTTAAAAAAAAATTAATATTATGGTCTATTTTCAAGTATTTCTGTAGTCTACAGTGAGGATATACAGGCTATAGATTCTCTATTTGTGCCTAACCTTATAAAATTCCAGAAGTTTCGGTGTCCATTTGAAGCAAAAATTCAAACAAATATCTTGTCTTTATAATATAAGCATAGATATTAGATATATTCAACAATTATCAATACATTTTTGTGAGCACGGAAAATAAAGTAATTTTTATTTTTAAGCAGGCAACATTGTAGCGCAATAATTATCTTGTAAACATAAATCATTAATGTCGTCTCATTGCTTTCTGTTTGTGTGTACGCTATAACAGGAGTGACGCGGTATTGAAAGTAAAATCTAAATATTATCACAAACGGTGTCAGATTTAACGAAAGCTGTACAAATGCACGATGAAATTTAATATTTGCCTTACGCTGAGTCAGCGCGTTTTTTGTTTGTTTTTTTTTTCACCGACTGAGTATAACTACAATAATTACGTTGCTGCAAATGCAGGCTAAGTTATAGTGGAATTATTAGCAATACACTGCTGTTTTTTTAAGGAAAACATTTTTAGGGTTGTATTTACAAAATAGAATATGAAAAGAAGCAAGCATCCAAATCATAGTTGCTATTATAATAACGTTATGATTTGAAAGCTTGTTATATTATGCAATCAGTAAAGATTATTAAGTCCTTAATTATTATTATCAACCCGTCGATCGTGGGAAAACGAGACACAATAGATATTCTATTGTGTCTCGGACACCGGTGACCGTTTGGGGCTTGATGAATTTATCAGTATTCAAAGATGTCATGAAATAAACAGCTCAGTCCACATTTAGGTGAATGTAATGATGTTAAAGTTTTCAATATGAGGATAATTTTAAAGCATCTCAAAATTAGAGCCAATATATACTAAACACATTACCCTCTTTTTATTGGGCAACATTAGCAGATCATTAGCGCTTTTGAATTGGTTTTGCACGATGCATGTAGGTCAGACCGTTAAGCCGCTGCTCAGGCTGTGAATATATACGTTTATTACTCCGTAAATCACATAAGTGGAATAAAACCGCGAGTGCCTGCGATGTAATTTTGGGGAAACTTTCTCTTAGCGCGGCAACACTGCAATTCTGACGGTTGACCGGAAATGACCGTCGGAAAATTCGAAATTCAAGATTTAGAATTTGTTTTTACATTCTGAGTATTTCTTTTTCATTTGTAATTACTTGTACTAGCAAATTCAAGCTTATGTTTTTTCTTTGTGAGATTTTAACAATGTAAATTGTATGTAATTGTAAAATTAAAATGTTTTGTAGATTAAATTATACTGAAAAACGAATATTTTGTCAAGTTTTCTTTTGCTGTTCCCCACATCATAGGGTAAAAATTCCTTCCAAGGTAAAAACAATAATAAAATCCTTATAATATGAACTAAAAAGTATTAAATAATGTTTCCTATCTAATAGTGCCTTTTTCCGAATTCGGCTAAACCTCAACTATTTCTGTACTCAATCTTCATCATTTTGAAGTCGGTACCAGATATAGCTGAATCTTCAGTTCTCTGACAGAATAGGTATTGAAACTTTTGAAACTGGCACCGACGTCAAAATTATGAAGATTGAGTACAGAAATAGTTGAGGTTTAGCCGAATTCGGAAAAAGGCACTATTAGATAGGAAACATTATTTAATACTTTTTAGTTCATATTATAAGGATTTTATTATTGTTTTTACCTTGGAAGTCGGCTTTAATTTTTTGTTAAAAATAATAATTTCACTCTTTTTAGTTACCTAGTAAACCATCGCGTATATTCTACGTATCTTACAATTTGTTAAGAGTCACACTCAATGCGATTGTGTTTCTTATTCCTATTATGATGTAGATTGTTTTCCTACGTAAGTATTTTCATACTAAGGCCAGGGTTCAATTTATTACCTTGATCGTGGGAATCGCAGACACAATAGATTTTTAATTGTTATGCGGCAGCCGGGTGCCGCTTGGGCTTGATGGGTTAATAGTTAAACTAGTGTAGTAGGTAGGTACCTATCGAAGCAACTATTACTTCTCTTTTTTCTTTCGAATCTCAAAAGTAATGTCAAATGTGTGCCTTACGCTCTGGAGTTAAGGTTGACTTTGTTATGTTCAATTTTGTGGTACATAAGTCGCTTAGAACATGAATCATTTATTTTGAAACAACATTATATTTTTATTAAAATCGCTATGAAAAGTATGTACCAATTATTATAAGGACATAACGTGATGATATAACTATGGTGTTGAGGGGGCATATTGTATCCATATACAACCATGTGACACTGGTGACCCTGACGTGGTAATGATGATGGTGATGATGATGATGATGAATGTAATTTGCATAGTAGCATATGCTTTCAGTTCTTAAAACAGCGCCTAAACCCTCAAACTTGTATCTATAAGGAATCCGGAGTTCTCTTAGTATCTTCGGAACGTATACCTTGGTGCAAAATCTTGCGTTTTGGTAGCATATGCTTAGGATACTTCTCGTAAGACCAAAATCACCATATGTTTCCATATAAATTTTGAGGAGTTCCCTCGATTACTCATGGATCCCATCATCAGATCACCACTTTTGTGAAAATGGGACCAAATTGGACGGAAACCTAATAGAACAAAACAAAAATTTTGAAAATCGGTTCACAAACGGCGGAGTAATCGTTGAACATACAAAAATAAAAAAAAATAAAAAAAAATATTCACAGCCGAACATATAACCTCCTCCTTTTTGGAAGTCGGTTAAAAAGCGTGTTTTTTTTTTAATTAAACTATTATTTTTTCACATGCTTTTAATTCCCTGGCGCCTTTGATGGGCTTGCGTAATGTCGTAACATTAACCAAGTAACAAATCCTATTGAATAGAAAAACTACAGCCAAACTCCTCAGAAACCATGTATAAGACTGTTTCATCACCGCAAAATACTCTTCTAACCCAAAATTAAAGGAGAATTCTCGCCCCTAGCGTCCATTATCTAAGATCAATTGAAGACATGAGTGGATGAAGCGGATAACAATTTAAAAACTGTATTTTTTTTTGCATAAACGGAATCTTTAGGACCGGGAAAATGATTTGAAATCCTAAAAATGATGGATTTTATGTATAGTCAGATGATGAAGTAGGTAAGTTACAAGGTTTGTTCAAATTATAAGGAAAGTCGAGTAATTGCTTTTATGTTGTAAAATGTTAGTTACCTGGTTCATCCACTCATGTCTTCAATTCCGATTAACATAGCAGACGGCCATTGACGTTATTGTGTAATTTATTGTTGCGCAGGGCTGGGAAGGGACAAATTGACCCGTAATTGATCAGTTTATTGGTATCGTGGTTACTTCCTACATGACTAGAGATTGACCAAGTCATGTTGGTTATGCCTCGACTCTTAGGGCCTACCTGGTCTGTCTGGGTACCACAACCACACGACATCGCAACGACAAAATGTCGTCGAGCAGTGGTTACGTGTGAATGGTGTCGCTGAAGGTTTTTGTAGTTGCGTTGTGGTACCGACAAAATACCGACGTGGTTGCGTTGTCGCCAGTGGTTGCGATGTAGTTGCGCTGTGGTTACGTACGAAAGTCAATGAAACGGAGGGGGGGAAGAGCGCGGGCGGTGTGCGCGCACTGTCTTGCATCGACGCAACGTTGTGGTTGCGATGTGGTTGCGATGTGGTCGGTATCTGACAAGTGGTCGACAACGACTGCAAAATGTGGTACGTGTGAATGGTCCAGTTCATTTACAATACGAAATATACGCCCGACCACGTGGTGTGGTTGTGGTTGTCGTGTGGTTGTGGTACGTGTGGGTTGGCCCTTAGTGCTATGGAAATGATAGACGATGTAGAATGTGTTGAAAGCTTTTGACGTCGTTGCATAGTACGAACATAATTATTTTAACACTATCCATATTTAACACTATCCATACTATTATTATTAGTCCTAATACGAACTTTTTTTTTAATGCAAACGAGCAAACGGGTCACCAGATGGAAAGCAACTACCGTCGCCTATGAAAACTCGCAAATCGCAATACAAAAGAGCTGCGGGTGCGTTGCCGGCCTTTTAAGAGGGAATACACTATCTTCTTGAAATACTGCTGGTGGCAGTTTGTCTGTCAAGTGTTATCTGTTACCTCCTCACGCTTATGAACCGATTGAGATGGATGGATACGGGATACCCAGGCCTCAAAGTATGGAAAAGGGCTTAAAGGCCTGGGTAAGGACACGGGGACATTTCATCGCGAAAAATGTTTTATGCGATAGTCTTTTCCCGTGAAAGAAGTTGCGCATAGTTCTATCCATATAATACTAATTATTATAAATCTGTCTGTCTGTTAGATCTTCACGCTTAAGGGCCTTCCCCTACGGAGATTCCGTAATTTACCGTATTTAGAGCCTTATAAACTCATTATTTGAAAGCTACAAAGTTATAATAAAAACACAGCAATAATCTTCAGTATATCAACATTCCTTCCCCCGTTTTAAATTTTCTATTTTTGTTTATTATACTCATGATATTAGCTTCCAAAGTAATACCAATTTATTAAAATTGAAGCATACTTTCAGCTTCTCCCTAGTATTTACGAATTACAACAATAGATAGACAATTTCATTAACTACATATTCCCCGTTTTAGTTTTTTTAGATCAATTTTGAACTAAGATAAGTAAAAAAAAATAGGATTTTTGTGCGATCTCGGCAACGCGTCAAATGTATGGTCAAGGTCGTTTGCTCGGGGGATGGCTTGTGGGGTTGCGGACGTCATCATGATACGTATATAAATAATCTTAATACAGGTTTTTAATAATATAGAGCTAAGATGAGCATAAAAGTACAGTAGCAGTAGACAGTACAGCTATTACGAATAAAAATAGAAAGTAAACATTTTCCACTTGGCGATTTTCCGTTATACACAAACAGGCGGTGTTCGAACCCGTGACCCACTAACATTTTTACACCACGCCTACATAAGGCTATGAAAATAAACGCAAGTGGAACTATTATTATGCCCTATTTATTTCATAACTAGTAGATTGTGCCCGCAAGCTCGTTCGATCCCGGTGGAAACGTACATTATGTGCTCATAAATACGATCCTGCCTTTTTAACCGACTTCCAAAAAGGAGGAGGTTATATGTTCGGCTGTGGATATATATATTTTTTTGTATGTTCAACGATTACTCCGCCGTTTGTGAACCGATTTTCAAAATTTTTGTTTTGTTCTATTAGGTTTCCCTCCAATTTGGTCCCATTTTTACAAAAGTGGTGATCTGATGATGGGATCCATGAGTAATCGAGGGAACTCCTCAAAATTTATATGGAAACATATGGTGATTTTGGTTTTATGAGAAGTATCCTAAGCATATGCTACCAAAACGCAAGATTTTGCACCAAGGTATACCATGGTTCCGAAGATACTAAGAGAACTCCGGATTCCTTATAGATACAAGTTTGGGGGTTTAGGCGCTGTTTTAAGAAATGAAAGCATATGCTACTATGCAAATTTTATTCATCATCATCATCATCATCATCATCATCATTACCACGTCAGGGTCACCAGTGTCAGGGTTGTATATGGATACAATATGCCCCCACAACACCATAATTATATCATCACGTTATGTCCTTATAATAAGCTCATCAAGTTCTAAGCGACTTATGTACCTACCACAAAATTGAACATAACAAAGTCAACCTTAACTCCAGAGCGTAAGGCACACAATTGACATTACTTTTGAGATTCGAAAGAAAAAAGAGAAGTAAGTTGCTTCGATAGGTACTACACTAGTTTAACTATTAACCCATCAAGCCCAAGCGGCACCCGGCTGCCGCATAACAATTAAAAATCTATTGTGTCTGCGATTCCCACGATCGAGGTAATAAATTGAACCCTTAGTATGAAAATACTTACATAGGAAAACAATCTACATCGTAATAGGAATAAGAAACACAATTGCATTGAGTGTGACTCTTAACAAATTGTAATAAGATACGTAGAATATACGCGATGGTTTACTAGGTAACTAAAAAGAGTGAAATTATTATTTTTAACAAAAAATTAAAACCGACTTCCAAGGTAAAAACAATAATAAAATCCTTATAATATGAACTAAAAAGTATTAAATAATGTTTCCTATCTAATAGTGCCTTTTTCCGAATTCGGCTTAACCTCAACTATTTCTGTACTCAATCTTCATAATTTTGAAGTCGGTGCCAGTTCCAAAAGTTTCAAATACCTATTCTGTCAGAGAACTGAAGATTCAGCTATATCTGGTACCGACTTCAAAATGATGAAGATTCAGTACAGCAATAGTTGAGGTTTAGCCGAATTCGGAAAAGGCACTATTAGATAGGAAACATTATTTAATACTTTTTAGTTCATATTATAAGGATTTTATTATTGTTTTTACCTTGGAAGTCGGTTTTAATTTTTTGTTAAAAATAATAATCGTATATCCATACAAGATTTCATGAGATTCGGTTCAGCGGTTGAAGCGTTAGAGAGACAGACAGATAGACGCACAGACAGACTTTCTTATTTAAGAGGAAACGCGGGTGCAGTAAAATTTAAACGAAGAAACTATTGCCATCGCGTTTCACCCTGCACCAGCACGTGTATTGTGATAGAGACAGATACAGTAAATCGAGGTAACGTAGTCCTCTGATTCTTCCTTCTAAATAGAGCCTATCTAATTTTTTAGGGTTCCGTACCCAAAGGGTAAAAACGGGACCCTAATACTAAGACTTCGTTTTCTGTCCGTCTGTCCGTCCGTCTGTCTGTCTGTCTGTCTCCAGGCTGTAACTCAAGAACGGTAATAGCTAGAGAGTTGAAATTTTCACAGATTATGTATATCTATTGCCGCTATAACAGCAAATACTAAAAATAAAATAAAATTAATATTTAAGGGGGGCTCCTATACAAATAACGTAATTTTTTTGGCATTTTTGCTCTATATCAATAATGGCAACAGGTAGGTACTTTAATTTTTCTCAACGTAATTAGTTTTATATTATACTTTAATATTTAATAATAATATTAAAATAAAATAAAAAATTAAGGGGGGCTCCCATACAAAAATCACAATTTTTGGCCTAATTTTGCTCTTTAATGGTACGGAACCCTTCGTGCGCGAGTCCTACTCGTACTTGGCCGAAATTTTTAAATATCTTCAGGAAGAGTGAGTCTATGCCTCTACGTTTTTATTTTATCTTAAAGATCTTTGAAATTTGTTTTATAGTCGGTGGATTGGTGGGGTACGACGTACGAGGCATTCATTTTTTGCGATTTTTGAAGGGTCATATTTTTTTATTTATAAGTAAATTTAGAAAAAATCGAACGTAGAGGCATAGCTTTAAGAGACCCCAATATTGTATAAAAAAATCATTTGTCTAGACGCATTGTCCAGGGAGTAAATTGGGGAATACGTTTGTATGGAAAAACAGTGTTAGCGTTCCCTCTTAAGTATTAGTATAGACTAGTCACTAGACGATACCAGCTTCGTTGAAATTCTTATATCGCACGGTAACCGTACCTTTTGCTCTTATTAAACCATCCTTTGTCTTTTCCCGGGACTCAAATTATCTCCATGCTGCGGTACGGTTCCCGCTCGACAAACGAGTTGACAAGAACGACATTTCTCGTTCGAGCCGAAGCTTTGTAAACTCCAGTCACCGTAAAAAGTTATGCCCGGATCAACAAAATGCCCAATCTAGTTTAGTTTTTGTTGACGGCAACAACTTCCGACCTTGTCTGGTGACAATAAAAACAACACTTTGTTGTATTATCCGAAGCCGATCGAGTGGATTATGCAAGGTGAATTATATTGACGTGTTTTTGTCGTAAACGTGACGTAAAGTAAACATAGATAAAGAACGCGAGAAATCTGAGGGATTCTTTAAAAAAAAAAAAACTTTTTTATAGAATTAATAGCTCTGACGGTATTTAAACAGAAGTTTCTCGGACGGAAAATTTCATGAAAATCGGTCCAGCCGTTTTGGAGGAAATTGGCAACAAAAAATTGTTAACATTAGTTAAGATGACCAAATGGATGTTGAAAAGTTATAGTTCCAATAACATTAACATTTTTCACTATGCCCTAAAAATTTTATACAATATGGCCCTCAAATGTTGGATTTCGCCAACCACTCCTGTCTTAAAAAGTCCTATACTTTTATTTCTGATACTTTGGCTACATTGATGGACTTCAAACAATCGCTACAATATTATATATGTCTGGCTCCTATGTACCTCTAGCCACTTCCTATATGCAGTAAGGAGGTAAACGGAGGGCAAGCTAGAAACAGGTTCGCTATTCAATGGTTTGCACTCGGAAAACGTATAACTTGATATACAGGAATACTCTACATTGCACCTCACATAACTCTTTTGACTTCCTATTTATATAAAACTAAATGAATAAAAAGTATCCTATGTCCTTTCCTGGGACTCAAAGTATCTCCATAATAGAAATAATGAGGGTTTTGTGTAATAAACGTGACATAACTGTGTTTAATGCCAAGTTAAACTAAGTGCTAAGAACTGGCGAGCAGCAAAATTGAGTCTCGACCAAATGAATGTCTTAATTTGTACGACTTATATGCGACATTTAAATTAGTAGCATTATAGCAGGGCTTTGTTAACTTTTAGATCCACGTGTTCAAACCAAGGTCTGACAATTCAAACACAATATCCCCCTAAAATCCGCCAACCGTGCGTCCTACGGTGATCATATTTCCTAGGTGCCAAGTCTGCCAACAAAGGTTAACAATTAAAGTAACACAATATAGTACCTTTATGTATTATGTTGATTTGAGGACGCAACGCGATACTTCGGTGACAGGGATATTTCAAGGTTCTGGTGTCCTATTACGAGGTATTCGCGTTAGATGCTAGATTTAGAACAAATAATATAAGTAAGAAAACATAGTGGAAATTATATTTTCGTTTGATTTGATGGAAAAAGGAAAGGAAACTTCTGTGGGGCTGTGTACGATTTCGATTGCGTTCCTGGACCTTGGTCCTTGGTCTTAAAAAAGCTGTAAGCTTTATAACTCGGTGACACACATTAAACGTTTCTCCACTCAAGTGTTTGTGAAGCTGTGATTTTATGGCCAAACATTTCAATTTGTGATTCGTTCCTTCAAATTAACCCTTTTGTACAATATAATTTATGTATATAAAATACCTTAACATAGAGATTAAGAGGGAACGCGGGTGCAGTAGAATTTAAACGAAGAAACTATTGCCATCACGCTTCGCCGCCCTGCGCCGGCACGTGTATTGTGATAGAGACAGATACAGTAAATCGAGGTAACGTAGTCCTCTGATTCCTCCTTCAAAATAGAGCCTATCTAATTATTGTTTTTATAAATATCTTTAGGAAGAGTGAGTCTATGCCTCCAAGTTTTTATTTTATAATTTATCTTAAAGATCTTTCAAATTTGTTTTATGGTCGGTGGATTGGCGGAGTACGGGGTATTCATTTTTTGCGATTTTTGAAGGGTCATATTTTTTTATTTATTAGTAAATTTAGAAAAAATCGAACGTAGAGGCATAGCTTTAACAGATTATCAATCTTGTATAAAAAATCATTTGTCTAGACGCATTGTCCAGGGAGTTAATTGGGGAATACGTTTGTATGGAAAAACAGTGTTAGCGTTTCCTCTTAATTATGACGATTAAAGTCTAAAGCATACCTAAACCACCTAGTGCTTAGGCAATCTGACTCGTTAAATCTAATCCGAGCTGGTCACTGCCCTGATTACATAAAGATTAAGAATGTTATTTCTCGTTGAGATCACCTGGGGCATCTGGGGGCACGGGAGTATCTCCGCCAAGACGAGTCAATTACAAAGCGAACTACAACAAACTTTTCTCAACGTATTTTATCGATTTTTGATTTGAAAACTTTGGCTTAGTTATGATTTGATAATATTTCAGTGGCATCCAGTAATATCATCTTAGTATATTTTTACTTAAAGATTTTTTTTAAGAGATCATATTCGCCAGTTTCTAATCTATTTCAGTTACTCTTTTTACATACTTGCCACTATTGATCCACCCAAACTTGAAGTGAAAAGCAGAAAATAATCTTTCCGTAAAGCGTCTCCCAGACAGACGCGGCCTGCGGTGGCGGTGGCGGTGGCGGTCAGTTGAATGGCTTGGCCGCGTGGCCGCGTGTGTCTGTGTCGTTCTTAGAACTCTCAAGTCATCCAACTGACCGCCACCGCTACCGCCACCGCAGGCCGCGTCTGTCTGGGACACGCTTAATGATTATAGAAAGATGAGTATTCAGGATTTGAAGTATTCTCAGAAACAACTATCAAACTACCGTGGCGCCTATGCGTAACTTGGCAGAATATCAAAACTGATTCATTCGATCGAAAACGCCATCTGATTCATTTCCAGGAAATGTAGTCATTACCAGACATGTCTGCTGAACTAATTAATGATAATAATGACTGATGGCGTGCTTTCACATGAAGTTTTTTATTCTTTGTTAAACACATATGAGAGTTAAGTCTGTCCTTGATTACAGTCATGTGGAATTTTGTCTTCATCGTTAGTGGCAAAATTAACAATTATTATTCTTATCAATTATTTTACAGCTCCTAATTATATTGCTGTATTTAAAAAAATACTGCAAAAGATCTTAAGTTCCTGAAGTTAAAGCTATGTTTTTGACTCCTGAAAATGCAATCAGGAAGGAGGAGAAAACAATGTAGAGAGACTGAAATCTTGCACATTTGAATTATAAGAAACAGACCACTGGTAATTTCTCTTTATCTTCTGCAAAATTATAATATTACTAGACGTTCCACGCGGCTTCGCCCGAGTAAATTAGATATTTCGCAGACAAATTAGGCCACAAAAAATAGCCTATGATCCTTCACGTGGTCTACTTCTTATGTGCCAAATAACATAAAAATTGCTCCAGTAGTTCGTGAGATAAGCTCCTTCAAATAATTTTCCCCGTTTTTTCCACATTTTCCTCTATTTCTTCGCTCCTATAAGTCTTAGCGTGATAAAATATAGCCTATAGCCTTCCTCGATAAATGGGCTATCTAACACTGAAATAATTTTTCAAGTCGGACCAGTAGTTCCTGAGATTAGCGCGTTCAAACAAACAAACAAACAAACAAACAAACTCTTCCGCTTTCTAATATAGATTTTTCTGACTGGCTAAAGTCACAGATTACTAAATAGTCTATGTAACTTAAGTTCTTGCTATCCTTACTAATATTATAAATATGAAAGTGTGTCTGTCTGTTACCTCTTCACGCCCAAACCGCTGAACAGATTTTGATTAAATTTGGCATAGCGATACTTTGAGTCCCGGGAAAGGACATAGGATACTTTTTATCCCGGAAAAATGTGCGATTTCCGCGCGATAAACTAATTTTGGCGCAACGGAGCTCGCAGTTGCAGGCGTCATTTAAGAATTAATATTCTTGTAATTAAATACATTATAATTACTTATTTAAAGTTAACCATTTGAGACGTGTTTAATCGAGGTTTCAAATGATAAGACTATCATGTGCACAGCCATTCGTCAAAACGGCAATTAATCGTTCATCTTGGTAACAATGTACAGAGAAAGCCGGACAAAAACACACACACAGCGTAATTGGGTGCCGTACAATCAGTAATTAATGGCTGTGGACTCGCTGGATATGGTTTGTAGAGAATATCGGCTAAGTGTAAAGTTGACATTGTCTTATTTGTCAGCAGTGGCGGCCTTAGGGGGTGGCGAACAGGGCAATCGCCCAAGGCTTCGCTCTTGCAGGGGCCTCGCAAGGTATTTTTTCGTAAGACAAAGGGCCTCGCAAAGACCTGCCGCCCTGGGCCTCGCAAAGAAGTTCCGCCCGGGGCCTCGCAATGGGTAAGGCCGCCACTGTAATTATCAGTGTGCAGGTTAAATCGAAGTAATGGAATGTTGGTTTTGAAAACTTGGAAATCGGGAAAAGATGGAAAGTCTGCTGTAAGCATAAGCTGCAAGCGTCGGAACAGACGTTGACAAACGTCGTACAAAACTTTTTTGTTTACTGTCTGCCTGCTGCCTCTAGCGTGAAAATATTTGTAGTAATATTGATGGTCGATAGAATCTGTATAGGATCAAAGCAGTATTTTATATTCTAGTAGATGATGCCCGCAACTCCGTTGCGCCAAACTTAGTTTATCGCGCGGGAACCGTACATTTTTCCGGGATGAAAAGTATCCTATGTCCATTCCCGGGTCTCAAGGTATCTCCATACCAAATTTCAGCAAAATCGGTTCTGCGGTTTGGGCGTGAAGGGGTAACAGACAGACAGACAACCAGACAGACAGACAAACAGACAGACAGACAGATAGACAGACAGACAGACACACTTTCGCATTTATAATATTAGTATGGAAGTATGGATTCGCATTTATAATATTAATAGTATGGATGGAATAGATACAATGAAACAGTTACGGAGACAGAGATAATTATCAAAATTATCAGAACTTTTCATTTTTCATCACAAGTTTACTCAAACGGCCGCACTCAGAAACTTTTATTTATCTTTAAATTTAATTTAATGAAGATTTTAATATAATATCTATGCATTTTCTGATAAACTGTTCATTCAATTATAGTTTAGTAATCGTTGATGTCTTTGAGTGCAGACGCAAGTGCTTAGAAAAGTTCCCTTTCTTCTAAATTGTTTGTCTTTACTCTTTAGTCTTTAAACTTTACATTCTATATCATAGTAATTAGTAAATAGTAATTAAGACTAATTAGTGCATGTCTAGTGTCTAGAGTCTAGACTGCTTTAGTATGTCAATGCAACAGCCAATGAAATGTCAATGTGACCTGAATGGCTAATCATGAACCGTAATCAAGGGACCAATATCATCAACGTTGTATGGATGGAAAACGAGCAGACCGATCGCCTGTTGGAATACAGGTTTAACCTTGGGCAATACCAGAGCAGCAAGTGCGTTTTTGATAAACAGACAGACTGACACATATACTTTCTTATTTAAAACATCAGTATCAATTATTCTTATTAATATAAGGTAATACATGTTTGATCACAACTTATAACGTAACATTATTTCGTGCCGGTCTTCTCCAAGACCGCAGCTCTACCGACTACCATTGGCAAACAATTGCAAAGTCATAATGAGAATAATTTTCTACTTTGCACAAAATGCCGAGAAAAAGAAAGCCAACAATACCCATAGTTAATGTATGATACAGATGAGGTAAGTTCCTTATGGTGGCCACGATGTTATAATACTAGATGCACATGGAACTTGTGACCTTGTTATTTTTAAAAAATACGTCAGCAGTTACAGCTTCGTATATTATTATTTTATTGCGCATAGACAGAATAAGAAGAAGAGTCTTCAAACGAAAATTGTGCAAAATGTCATTACAGCACTGAAAGCTGTTTTATCCAGACTATTAAAATATTAGATTAGTTTTTTTTATTTAATAAATTGTCTTATAAAAATAAATATTACATAGACTTTTGTCTTAGATGGTATTTGGTAAAAGAGAATCTTCTTTTGTTCCTCACTTAGCTTGTGTTGTGATTTTATCGCAACGCTGTTTTTCGATGAACACAATATAAAATTGTGTTCAAAAGCTGAATCTATGTATAATACATCTAAGTGAATATGACAGTAACAATGTGCGCTTCGCAGTTATGACTGATACTGACGCTCAGCAAATATTAACTTTCACCAAAACTCTATTAACTTTGACTGTATCAGTGAGTAGCAATTTGTCAATGTAATAGGTGTTATGGGCACTTATGGGCTTATGGCCCAAACTAAGAAGCTAGTCACACACATAAAATCCATACTAATATTATGAATGCGAATGTCTGTCCGTCCGTCTGCCTGCTACGCCCAAACTGCTGAACCGATTTTGCTGAAATTTGGTATGGAGATACTTTAAGTCCCGGGAAAGTATATAGGGTACATTTCATTCCGGATAAATGTACGGTTCACGCGCGATAAACGAATTTTGGCACGACGTAGTTGCGGGCTTCGTCTAATAGGTCCTACTAGATGACGCCCGCAACTATGTTCCTAGTTAAGGCGAGCGCTTACCTCAATTCCAAAACGATAACCTTGCGAACGCGAATGCCAAGCGTGTACGCATCGCAATAAGATTCATTTTAGCTTAGCATAATATTGTAAGTTACGACGGGCGGATCTTCTCTATTTTATTTTTCGTGTGTTTTTTTAAAATATCTTTCGAAATAAATATTAAGAAAAAAGATTATTCGTTTCAGACCTTTTTAAAATAGATTCATTGACAATTTATTAAAATAAAATGTAAGTTATTCTTGTTAATACTTATATTTCGATGACAAAGAGTTTTGTCGGAGGTGAGTTTGTAAATTAATTACAGCGAAAGTATTATTTTTTATTGAAATGTTTTTGATTTAAACCCTTTTAAATATTGTGCTCTATATCTCACATTTTTTTACATTTCGTTATTATATTGGAACTAGGTAAATCGGGTATCAAGAAATAACAAAATGGGGTTTCAGCCCGCCTTAAGGCGAGGACTTATCTCAATTCCAAACGATAACCTTGCACACAACCAAAGACCAAGCGTGTACGCATCGCAATAAGATTCATTTTAGCTTAGCATAAAATTGTAGTTTCTAGGGGCGGATCTTCTCTGTTTTTCATGTGTTTTTTAAATATCTTTCTCAATAGGTATATATTAAAGAAAAAGATTGTTCGGTTCAGGCCTTTTTACAATAGATTCATTAACAATTTATTAAAATAAAATGTAAGTTATTCTTATTTATACTTATATTTCGATGACAAAGAGTTTTGTCGGAGGTGAGTTTGTAAATTAATTAATAATAATAATAATAATAATAATTTATTTTATTTTTCTCACCACAATAATAATATTACACTTATATCATTACAATAAAACAAATTCAGTATTTGTGGGGAGACTGGAGTCTCAAACTAAGCAGTGTCCTGCTTGTATTTTAAGACACCAGGCCTCCATCCCTAGTATAAGTACATTACAGCGAAGGTATTATTTTTTATTAAAATGTTTTTGATTTAAGCCCTTTTAAATATTGTGCTCTATATCTCATTTTTTTTTACATTTCTTTATTATATTTCGTTATTATATCGGGTATCAAGAAATAACAAAATGCGGTTTCAGCCCGCCTTAAGTTCCTACGCGTTAAAGTAAAAAATCGTTTTGGATATGTTTTAGATCGCTTGTTTTCTATGAGAGGCCGGCCCGGCGTCTCATAGAAAACAAGAAATGGAACAGCAAGAAATGGAAAGGTCGTAAGCGACAAAATGGTTTTTGTCGCGTAATTTAAAAACCATAAATATATTTCATAATATAAGCTATGGGCAAATTATAGTGTATGCTTGAACTAATCTATGTACAAATTTTGGAAGCTTAAATCACTCTCCTCTGTTGGCAAAATTAGAATCCCTGTTTTTATAGAGGTATTTTTATTAATTATTCTGTGTTATAAAAGTCGCGTTATGCTATGGGTAATTCAAAGATAAAGACATGATGAATACTGACAATGAACTTTAATTTCTTAGCTTTAGTCATTGTTGAGAAAAATCGATATCGCCGCAGCCAAATTATCAAGGGTTTAGCAGTAATAAATAATAATAATATATCCTACTGGCCCGATTCGACCAAACTTGAAGTTACACGAGTATAACTAACATGAGAATAATTTTACTCCTTCAATTTACTCTGGGATATCTTCGTTTGCGTTTTACCAAGTTACTCGAAGAGTATGAAATAAAATGTCAATTATAGTTCACAATGACACCGGCCGTGACAGTTGACACCCTGTTGTGCAACTATTCTCAGTTAGGTAAATATTATTTACTCCATCAAAATCGCCCGTGTAAATATTTACTCCCGTGTAATTACCTTATTATTGGATGAGAAGTTGGAAAAACGCAAAACCAGCTTACTCTTAGATTAGGAAACAGTTATACTCGAGTAAAATTTTACTCCAGTTTGGTCGAATCCGCCCTAAGTATGATATATTATTACTGCAATGTTTCACGCTAGATGCAGCACCAACATACACAGCTGTTTTTTTAGACGTTTGACAACGTTTCTGTCAATAATAATCTGATTTAATATGACGTGTGCGGTGTGCAACATGTCGGATTTTGGTCGGACTGCTTACTGTATGTCCTGGTGGCTCCCTCTGGTACCTTTGCACAATATACCCTATGGGCCTATTGTGACATTAAATAAATACAACGTAAGTTAGATTATCGGTGCCTCTAATATTGCAGTTAAGATTGTCGCGATAAAACACTTTTGACTTTTGTAATAACCTATTAGTTATTACTTATGCTTCAGTTATAAATGTAAGTAGAGCTATAATTTGGTCAAAATACCTGTAGGCTGTGACTTAGCTAGTATTTAGACGTTTGCGTTGTCGTCATCAAAAATCAATTCAGTTATTTTGATCGGATACATACGTATTTATACTTTATTGTCAATATAGTTGGAATAAATTAAGCAGTAGCCGAAATACTAACAACAAAAGTTTGCATAATGCTTATGAAAGTTAAAAAAGCTCTCTGATCTTTTTACATACTTATAAAGCTCTTAGAGAGAGATTACATAATATTATGATGAATTACAAGGTATCAATAATAGTGGATCTATGAATAATATTGTCATTATTATATCGGTGGTTGAGCTTTATGTTGTGTAATATGATAATTAATGGATAATAGAAAATTATTATAATACTAGATGTTATCTGCAATGTCGTTGAATAGCAATTAGTTTGTCGTGTGGGAACTGTACATTCTGCTGAATAAAAGTATCCTATAAGGCTATCATAATGCCCTCGACTCGAAAAATCTCCATTTCAGCAAAATTATCACTTATAAGTTATAAGTATTTTGTACTATAGGTCTACCAGAATCTGATGGCAAAAAGTGAGAAAATAAAATGACTCTAGCAATACGGGGGTAATTGGAATAAAACATTTTGATCCGTTTTTTTTCTTATAGCGGATGATTCTGTGTGTTAAACATGCAAATATAAAAATTTATCCAATGATCAAGGATATTTTATGAAAATCTGCTGTCAAAAATTGCCATCAGATTCTGGTAGACCTATAGATGACCGCAATTTGCGCTAAATTTCGTTTATCGCGCTGGAACCGTACATTTTTCCCGGGACTAAAAGTAACTTCATACTAAATTACAGCAAAATCGGTTCAGCGGTTTGGGCGTGAAGACGTAACAGACAGACAGACAGACGGACAGACAGACAGACACACTTTCGCATTTATAATATTAGTATGGATGGATTAGGTTATAGGTAGATATTTTGTAGCTTTGAGCTAACCTAACTGCAGAAATGATATTTGTACCAAAAGCTTAGTTACAATCTATACTAATATTATAAGGCGGAAGTGTTTGTTTGTTTGTTTGAACGCGCTAATCTCAGGAACTACTAGTCCGATTTGAAAAATTATTTCAGTGTTAGATAGCCCATTTATCGAGGAAGGCTATAGGCTATATTTTATCACGCTAAGACTAATAGGAGCGAATAAATAGACGAAAATGTGATAAAAACGGGGGAAATTATTTGAAAGGGCTTATCTCACGACTACTGGAGCAATTTTTCTGTTATTTGGCACATTTAAGAAGTAGACCACGTGAAGGATCAGAGGCTATTTTTTGTGGACTAATTCGTCTGTGAAATATCTAATTTACGCGAGCGAAGCCGCGCGGAACTTCTAGTAAATATAATAATTTTATCAAGTATTTTGATTGCATACACGTCGAGGTAGGTTTTATCTTGTTTGGTGTAAAGCTGTACTGTGGGTATACTTAGAATCGCTGACTTACCTGAAAAAGAAAAAAAAAATAGTTTTAAGAGGCATCTAATTTGTTTCAATCAAGATTTCAACCGGTTTACATTTTTCCAATCCAGTGCTGGATTACTATTGGAATAATGTAAACGGTCACTGGAATGCAATAGGTATGCAATTTTGCAAAAAAAGCACTGGATTGGATAACTGGATTGGAATCATGTGTGCCGGCCATTATCGTTCGACTAAGAGAACATAGACACATAATATTAAAGATATAAGATAGAAATAGGCAGAATTTATTTTAAGCTCAAAACTTCTTAGCTATTTTATATGAACTCTTACAAATACTTATTGAAATTCACACGGTATAATCTAACATTTATTAAAATAAAGCAAACATATACTTATAAAATGGCGGTGGGAGAGTATATTACACTATGTAGCATATAATTATATGGTATGTGCGGGTTTCGTAACTAGTTTGGAAGTTCACATCGTGAGTTGTCCAGACACAACATCTAAAAATAGTGTGGTACAAGTTGTAGAATCTAGCGATTCAAATTTCAATTCATTATTAAACACACATAATAATATTATACAACAGCATAAAGCGGGCAATGCACGTATCACGTCGTTTAACCCCCCATGCAAAATTCTTGATCGTCCTTATTTATTTAATCCAAATGGCACGTTCGTAGTCCAGAGTAATTTTGTGTAAGGTTAAATCGTCGTCGACTTAATACAATATCAAATACGCACCAGAAACTTTATTTCTTGCGCAGAGTGTAGTTATTCTTAAAGGATGCCACGTGTTATATTTTCGACTGTAGTTCTAATTCGATCTTTAGTTACTATCAAATTCAACTCACTGTCTTTTGTATCTTCACGATTTAAATTTTTTCGATATTTCTTTTGGTTTTGGTTTTTGCCTGCCAGGTTATAATTCGATCTTTAGTTACTATCAAATTCAACTCACTGTCTTTTGTATCTTCACGCTTTAAATTTTTTCGATATTTCTTTTGGTTTTGGTTTTTGCCTGCCAGGTTATAATGCCTTTAGCGGCTTTACCTGTACCATTTCGAAAACTCACTTATATTTTGATCTGATTTTTTTTAATTTTCATCTATCGCTACCGCCTATATTTTATACCACACTGCATACGAAATGTGCGGACCATCGGAGTTCGGACAGAGCGAGGTCACTGACCTGTCTAATTCTCACCGGATGTGGTAACTCAATTAAAAAGTGGTTCAGCAGGTGGGCAGGTACATGAAAAGAGGTTTTAAGAATAGATAAAAATGATTCGTGAATCTTGAATTTAGGTTTCAATATCTAAAGCTCTATCAACGCGATGACTAATAAAAATAATTATGATAATACTGGATGAAGCTCGCAACTCCGTTGCGCCAAAATTCGTTTATCGCGCGGAAACCGTAAATTTTTTTTGGATAAAAAGTATCATATGTTTTTTCCCGGGACTAAATCTATTCCCATACTAAATTTCAGCTAAATCGGCTCAGCCGTTTGGGCGTGGTAACAGACAAACAGACAGATAGACAAACAGACTAACTGACACACTTTCCCATTCATGGTATGGAAGTATGGATGGATGACACAGAAGTTCCTATGCGATGTTTCCGAAAGTAACAAGTCTCTAGTATCTACACGACTGTACCAACCATTTCTTATCATATTGACATTATGCACCTCCAAGTTGAGTATTCAATTGAATACTTATTTAGCCTGGAGTTCCTACTCAGTAGAGTTCAGTCGTTGCCTTGCCATCTAAAGCAGTGTATTGTGTGTAGAAATCTTGTATGAAACAAAGTGCATCAAGACTAGTGATGTGCCAACTAGGTAAAAATTTTGTCTCGATTTAACCAGAGTTAAAATTCACGTAACTCGGGTTGAACTCGAGTTACGTAACTCGAGTTAACTGGATGGACAAGTGAATGCTTTTTTTGAAATTTTACCAGTTTATTCCCTCAGCTTCGCATTAGTTAAAAAATTGGAACCGACAAATGATATTATTATCTGTTTTAGTTCTTTAATTTTTTTATATTATTTATTTATAATAATGTAGGTAAGTAAAAAAGAAAATTATTGTTTGAAATAGAATCATTCATTTATGTATTTTTGGCGGTTTACGAACTCGAGTCAGAGAGAATTCAACTCGAGTTGGTTCGAGATACGCCCAACTCGAGTTAACTCGAGTTAGTTACTCGAGTCGACCATCACTAATCAAGACTTAGTTTTGACAAGAGCATATCTTACAGATTTCTCCCGTTTTAGATCTGTTTTACAAAACAGTTTCGCAAAGAGAGGGATAGAGTGAGAGAAAAGAAAAGTGAAAGAGGTAGGTCCCAGCTACTGATAAGAGTCCAGAAAAAGTAAGAGTAGGATCAGAGCATCATCTTGACAAAATCTAACCCTTCTCGCTCTACCATCCTATATCAGTTTCACAAAACAGTTTCGCAAAGAGAGGGACAGAATCACATCTTGCAGAGGCAAAGAGAGAGAGGATCGATACAGGAAGCTCCACACTACTGACGTTAAGGAATGCGCGCCCATTCACGCCTTCCAAAAAGACGGAGTAAATGGCTCAAAGCTTCGTCACAGTATTCCAATATTTCCCGCTTCGTCCTGTCGAAAAGGTGGAATCTTACCCATTATGCTATGCTATTTTGCATTTTGCAAAGACAGAGACAGAGTCAGATCTTGCAGAAAGAGAGGGACAGCATCAGAACTACCAGAGAGGGAAAGAGAGGATCGAAGCAGGAAGCTCCCAGCTACTAACGTCAAGGAATATACTCTCGTTGAGCGTTACAACAACGCAGAGAACAGGGATGGATTCAGATCTTGCAAAAAGATAGAGACATAATCATATTATGTTTCAGAGGGAAAGAGAGAGAAGATCAAGGCAGGAAGTAGTCCCAGCTACTGACGTCAAGGAATGCGCCGCGCCGCGCCGTGGGAGCGTTCCGGTTGGCCGCGCAACCACACTCCTTCGACACGGATGCACGGGTTTCGGGTTGGAGTAGTTTGACCTATTTTTAGTTACTTCATCATTTGTCAATAAAGAGCAAATAACCTAATTGGTATACCTAAAGTTGGAAATTTTGGAAAAAAACTCATTTTGGCGGCAAGAGATGAAACATGTGCAAATCGATAGTGCATCAAAATACATACACACAAACATTTGTTGCCGCCAAAATAACTTTTTTTTATCGCGAATTTGTAGGTAAACCTATAAATTACTACTTGGTATAACCAGGCTTCACACTAAAATGTCCCATGCACTTTTTGAGGTGTATGATTTGGACACTTCAATATTTCTACTTAGTTATGAATGTTTTCTATCTGGCAAGATGCCCACATAGGTGAATCCGAAAAAAGTTGTAATAAAATATCATACCTTTTCTTTCACAGTTACGGAAAAATGTGAGAAATAACATAATTTTTAACCAACAGTTACCATTACCCAGATTGGCGCAAGTGTTATCTACATTTTAGGCCACTTTGGGCCGTAATCGATAATCATGATTGCGAACTGTCTAGCATGCCCATTGCCCAATCTCCGTCGATCTTGGTAAATCGGTAATCTATAGAAGATTAATATGCCTTTGGTCCATCATTGCCAACATAAAGAGACCGCATTCAACATGATACTTTGGCTAGTTTTTTGCTTGGTAGTAAGTAAACCAGTTTGTTTCAATAAACTAAAAGCTTCTAACTGTAAACCAGTCCAAGCTTAAACCTGTCTAGCCAGGTTTAGATTTTCATCATAAGCTTCTGTTCCGTAAGTCGTAACAAAAGTTTTAAAAATTACAAAATAGGCACTATCAGAGAAGTAATATAGTCTGTAGCGGAACTATAATTAATGTCAAACCCAGGCGACAGATCACGATTTTCATTGAATTAACATTATAACTTAACTAAATGTGAAATGACCTAGATCTGCCATCTGCCTATAAATAAATTTCTTTGGTGGTACATTTTTCAATTTTAAAATATTACCCTCTTTAAACACACACACACACAGAACTTTAAAAACATAACCCTCCTCGAGAAGTCGGATAACATTAAGAGTCCTCATGGAGATTATCATTATAATGATCGAAACTTGTATGGTATTTTTAACTGCACTAAGTTCAAGTTCATTTAGTGGTGTGATGAACAGACATACAGCTGTGTAGACAGTAGATATAATTAACGGAGCTAACAGCTTTCCGCTCTGTTTTCTTTCAAAACAACAGCAATCTCTAAAGGATCTATTACAGCGATCCTTTCCACAGAAGGCAAAAAACATGTTGTTTAAAATTAGTTAATTGAAATAATTATTTCACAGTTGTTATATGTTATTACTAATAATAATACATAATAATAATTTACTAATGTTGTGATAATTTTGTGTTAAGTTAAAATACTTTACCTAGTCTAAAAACATTTTGTTTACAGATAATTTAAAAACAAAGAAATGTTGAAGAAAGCAATTTCCATAAAAATTAAAAAATTTAAGAAATGTGATTATTGAAAATCGTGACAATAATATATACATTTTAATAAATGGCCAAAAATGTCACTAAAAAAATTAAAAAGCTAATTTTAAAAAAGGAAATACAATTTCCTGAAGTTGTACACATTTCATCAACCACAGAGAATACCAACCAAGGACTTATTTAAATTTGGAATCCTTAAACGGACAAAATTAGATTGGTTATTTCGAGTACTCATTTATCTTAACTCCCCATTCTAAATTAAGTCTTATCGACCGGATATAAGGTTAATTTCACCGTGTGCATGTAAACATGATTCTTCAGTCTATTTCTGAGGAAGACAGCTTCTTAATTAAGTGTATTTGTTCCTAAGTGCTTTCCAAAAGCGCCTAAAATAGAATTTCCCGCCCTTGACGTGCGCCTTTCACCGATTTGAAAATGGAATCCATCGGCAGAAGATCCCGCGGAGAGGATTCGAATTTTAAATAAGTTTTATAATGACAGTTGCCAGTGTTTTATAATGACAGTTGCCAGTGTTTTATAATGACAGTTGCCAGTGTCAAATAACTTTTTAAAACAATATGCAAGAAATAAGAATATTTTAGCCACTTTAGCGCAGCGAACAACAAGGCATTTATAGGGCTACCAGGATCTGATGGCAAAGGATGGCAGATTTTCAAAAAAAATCCTTGATCATTGGATAAATTTTTATATTCGCATGTTTCACAGTTTTCACACAGAATCAGCCGCTATAAGGAAAAAACCGGCCAAGTGCGTGTCGGGCCACGCGCAATATAGATAGTACCGCTAGTTTTTGATAATTTTTGTATAGCTAATGAAAACACGTTTATAACGTGTTTTACACTACTAACAACATCATCTCAGTTAGTTCAAAGGAATTTAAACGAAAATTTCCTTTATACTTCTCCGAATACAATTTTTTTAGTTGATCGACTATTACTCAATAACTTATGAAGTCTTCTTAGCCGTGATAGTTTTCCTTTTAAATTCAGCATATTTCCTACCCCCGTAAATTTTTTCACATTTCCAGAAGCAACCGTTTAGCTGGTAGAAGGGAACACTGGACTCTAACGATTTTTTCCACTTTAAAACTTCATATTTCACAAATGGATCCCTTAATTGGAAAATGGTCTTTAAATATTCATAATATTTTTAAAAAACTTATCCAACGACACCCCACACGGAGGGGTGGACGAGGAAAAAATAAATCACCCCCGCTTGATGTGTATGGGAGGTACCCTAAAAAATTTTTTTTCTTTAAGATTCTATATACTATTTTGTCGGCGTCATTATAAGATGTACATTCAAGCCGAATTACAGCTTTGTAGGCCTTATAGTCTCTGAGAAAAACCGCGGACAGACAGACGGACAGACAGACAGACGGACAGACAGACAGACGGACAGACAGACAGACGGACGGACAGACCGAAACCATAAGGGTTCCTTGTTGACTACGGAACCCTAAAAAAGGATCAAAATGTTTTATTCCAATTACTCCAGTATTGCTAGAGTAAATTTATTTTCTCACTTTTTGCCATCAGATCCTGGTAGACCTATAAATATTCAATTTAATATTAATTGTAATTCGCAGGTAACTTTTAGATTATTGTATCACAATTTGGACTTTGGGTTATGTCCTACTTGACATTATTTTGTGAAATTGTGCTAATATTAATTATAGTTACATACAAATTACAATGTTTTACCATAAAATTTCTTTCTTTTTTATAAGAAACCTATTCCAAACTTATTTCGCCTTAACTTTTTTATATAATAAAGAATATAACTTTTCCTATACTATACGTTTATTTTCCTATACGTTACTTAAAAATACAGTTAAAAACTTCAACACAGAACCACAACCAACAATACCTGAAGCGTGAAAGGATAACTTACGACACTCGGCCTCCATTTCCATGAATATGTAAACACCATCAAATTACCTATGGTGATGAACTGATATGCAAATGTATTACACAGTTCACATAAAATTACGATAGAAAGCAGTTCGGTGGAATTTAAATTTAGAATTTTACCCTTCAATCTATCAAACTCGTTCTTTATTTAAACGCGATTGTTTTTTTTTTTTAATTTAATATGGACAAACGACAAGTGACATGTCCTATTTAAGTAGGTACTTAATACTGAAGATGAAAGCTCTTCCATTGTGTATTCCTGTGAAAACCACTAACTTAATAATTTGAAATCCATTTCCATTACGAAATACGATATAAAGTTTTTGATGAGTTCTTGTAAGAAGTTAGCTGATAGATTCGGAGAAATTGGTAGCAGTAGCAATATATTGCCTTCTACTTTACTGTAACCACAGATTACTATATTTACTTCGTGTAAAAGTGTCAACCATACAAAACGACCTAAAAATTTATCCGTACATGACAGCAAAGAATTAGGGATCCTCTCCACGTTAGAATAATATGATAGATTACCATGATTGCGAAGTATAGGCATCCATTACACGGTAGGTTTTGCTGTCAGTTTTACCACAGTGATGACTGTGACTGATGCATAACCTGTCGTGTAATGCAGTGACTGATGGTTGCATGAAATTGATTGACCGTTATCTGAATATTTTGGTTTTTTGTCATGCAACCATCAATCATGACTTTTGAGTGAGTTTTGTCACATCTGACAAAATTGGAAAAAAAAATAGAAACGTATACCTTTGAAAATTTTGGCTTTGACTGACATAAAACTGAAGAGAATTGAGTGACCGTCTAATACCATTCGTCAGTCCATCAGTCACCATCAGTCAAACATAATTTATGACTGACGGAATTGACTGACGCTTGCAAGCGCGTATAATGGATGCCTATAGCATGCCTTCTCATTCGTGATCTCTCATATCGGTCCATCCAACGAGTAGAGGTCTCATAACAATTAATTATATGATTATGGCACTCATAATCCTTCAAGGATCATCCCATTGGTTTTAATCACCCTTCATTTAATTAATAAAACCTACGTGATTACCAAACGTGGTTCAAGGTAAACCCATTGTGGTTTAATAATAACAAAAGATTCAGCAAGGTTGCTCTTTTGTAACCTAACCCACGAGACCAAGAATTTATTCTCTACGTCATTTATATTTTTTAATTGAACTTTAAAAGCATCTTTATCTTTACTATTCAAATCAAATTATTTCCAATCAAATTCTTTATTAGCTCAATACTAAACGAAATACGACGCGATGCGACGATTAGGCACACTTTACCTATTTCCTCTTTGGAAGTCGGTAAAAAATTAAGCGTCACGCTTTTTGAAATTTCAATTTTGTATTACTTTGTCCATCACGCCGCTTTTATTTACGTTTCATCGGACCCTTAAATTTTACATTATTTTTTTTGGAATAGGGTACAAATGAGCAAAGAAATCACATGATTGATGGTCGAAAATTAAGCACGATAGATGTAAGTGATAGGTGCGTTCTAAAATACCGTTTTAATCCATGCCTAATATAACTCTGTATTCTTAATCCCATTTATAGATGAATATATTTTGTATTAATTAGTTTATTATGATAAGTGAATGTATGTCTATCATAACAGCATTTTAACCGTTATATTGCATCCGTTTGTATATGAAAAAAGCGTTTTAAAATATAAACCAACATAGACTGACCTGCTATTACATACTAATCGCTTACGTAGGCAGCTCAAATTAGTGGTGCACGTTTGTATGCTTGAAAATATAATCCAAAATACGATGATCTGTCATCGCATACTAATTGCTTATACATACAACTCAAATTATACTGGTAATTAACAAGGACTGAGCTCCCTGCTCATACTAATTGCTTGTATCGAGAGTTCAAGTAACATTGGTACGTAGACTCTGTACTGAGCGGGCCCCTAGACGATCAATTTTAATTGTGCAACATCACGCTTCAATTCTATTGAACAGTTTATTTGACAACTAGATTGAAGGCGCGCGATGTTCAATATCAGCCCTAGACGATCAATAATATTGCGCAATACGTGATATTGCACAATAAAATTGATCGTCAAGGGGCCCGCTGAAAGCAAATATATATTGACCTGTCCCCATGTTGCTAGCATAAGGAGAGGTGTCAAGAAATACTGGTTATCTGTCAGCTGACTTAATACTACAATATTATGGTAAAAAGTAATGAGAAACTAATGTTAGGAAAACCTAGTAAATAACTGTCATGGATTTATGGATTTGCAGATAAACTTCAGTTAAGAGTTAACTGTATATAGTTTTCAATCATACGTAACGGCTATTCCTACATTAATTTCTTTTTATCATTGGAACCGTAAACTTTTCCGCAATAAACGCCATCCTTTGCCATTTGTCCAGCCGTTCTAGCATACGCCAACGAGATATCTCGTGGATATCTCACTTTCGAGCGTAGTGATATTGTCGATTTCGATATGTATCTCTTTTTCCTTAACATGCGCATGCGTACGTCGAGAGATAAATTTCTCGTTCGTAGACTAGCTTCACAGATAATAGGTATTATATCTATCGACAAACTACTCTTCTCATTTGTCAAAATCTTAACAAAACTCGATAAAAATGTGTTGTCATGTTAGGGTTCGTAGACAAAAATAGCACAGATTAAGAAAAAAAAAACACAATTATCTCTAATTTTGACGACAGACACGAGAAAAGTCATGTTAGGGTCAATAGAGATAAACCAGTTAACATCGAGAAAACATGTAGACAAAATTTTTTCGTTTGCGCATCTTAGGCCGGCAGGTATTAAAAGTATCTCTATACTAAATTTCATTAAAATCTGTTCAGCGGTTTATGCGTCAAAACCTAATAGACAGACAAATATATGTACCATCGAGGAAATTGATTCCTAGGCAGTTGACGGACCTACGTCATGTGGTCGGCTTATGTCAATTCAATGTTACAGTCCGACAAGGCTTTATATGAATGTGTCAAACTGTCAATGGGCGCTGCTGCTGGTAAGGATAACTGTCAAAAATGACGTTTTTGTATGATAGAAGCGTTAGTTCTTTTTCTCGCCACGTTCATAAACAGCCTTGTCGAACTGTAGCTGTGATCGGCCGGATGGGTTTGACTTAACGCGACCAAATTACTTAGGTCCGACAACTGCCTATAGATCAACTTCTCTGATAGTACTTGCGCAATTAAAACATTACTAGATGAAGCCCGCAACTTTATTTATGCGCTGAAATTCCATTATCGCGCGGAAAACATACATTTTTCCGGGATAAAATCTAGGCTATGTCCTTTCCCGGACAAACAGACACACATTAGCATTTATTTATAACAGTAAGGATAATAACAAAATGGGCAACTGCAGGTATTATTGTGAGTAGACAAAAATTGTATGATATTTTGTATAATGAGAAAACTATAAACCGGAGTGAAGCTTTTAAATTGTATGTCAAGAAATACTCGAAAACTTTTAAAAAGGCATGTCAAGCAGCGAAGGCACTTCACATTAAAGAGAAAATTAGAGACTCTAAAAATAAAGTGAAAACCACCTGGAAAATAATTGCGGATGAGACTGGAAAAGTCACCTGTCGTAACTCTAAATTTGAACTTTTGATTAATGATAAAAAAATCAATTCTGATCTTGAGGTTGCGACAGTCTTTGAGAAGTTTTTTGCAGACATTCCAATCTCAACTACAAAGAACTTAAATTCATCATCTACAGTTGCAGAAAAAATACTTAGAGAACATGTCAAGGAATGTGATGTCAATTTTATTTTTAAAGATATTGACTCCAGAGATATTATCAAGACCTTCAAATCTCTCAATATTAAAAGTACCACTGATCTCTGGGGTATGTCCACAAAAATTATAAAATCAGTAATTGACATCATTGCCCCTTACCTAGCTTTAGTTTTTAATAATTGTATTAAAAGTGGCGTGTTCCCAGACTTAATGAAGCACAGCAAGGTGATGCCTCTATTTAAAGCTGGGAAGAAATCAGACCCAGCCAACTATAGACCAATATCTATATTGCCGACTCTAAGTAAAATCTTTAAAAAATAATTTTAAATCAATTACTTGCTCACTATAACTCAAATAATTTATTACATAATAATCAATTTAGATTTACTAAAAGTCGGTCTACAACAGATGCAGGCATTAGTCTTCTGTGTAGTATTTTTGAAGCTTGGGAGGGGTCGCAGGATGCACTTGGTATCTTCTGCGATCTCTCTAAAGCATTTGACTGTGTGGAGTATGATACTCTAATAAGAAAACTACACCATTATGGTATAAGGGGCACGGCACTTAAGCTTCTAAAATCTTACCTTACAAATAGAACGCAGAGGGTGGAAGTCAACTCCATAAGGTCTAATGGAACCAAAATAAAACTAGGTGTGCCACAAGGGTCCATTTTAGGCCCTTTTCTTTTTCTCATCTATATAAATGATTTACCTTATCTTGTTAAAGATAAGCATGAGATAGTACTTTTTGCTGATGACACTTCACTAATTTTTAATGTGAAGAGGCGACAATTTAATTATGACGAGGTAAATAGTGCTCTCTCAAAAATAGTACATTGGTTTAATGCTAATAATTTACTTTTGAACTCTAATAAAACAAAATGTTTAAAATTTATTTTGCCAAATGTTAGGCAAGTACAAACCAATGTACTATTAAATGATGAGAAAATGAATTTAGTAGACACCACCACATTCCTAGGCATAACACTGGATTGTAAGTTACAATGGGGTCCACATATTGCAAAACTGGCAGATAAGCTTAGTTCTGCAGCATATGCTGTTAAAAAAATTCGTGAAATCACTGATGTAGAGACCGCGCGATTAGTTTACTTTAGCTACTTTCATAGCATAATGTCTTACGGCATCCTCTTGTGGGGAAATGCGGCGGACATTAATACAATATTTGTGCTGCAGAAGCGAGCTATTCGTTCTATTTATAAGATGTCGTCTTTTGAATCTCTAAGAGAAAAATTTAAAGAAATAAGAATTCTGACCGTCGCATCTCAATACATTTTGGAAAATATCTTATATGTTAGAAAGAACATAAATATTTTCAAAAAGAAAAGCGATAATCATAATGTAAATACTAGAAATAAGAACAAGTTAGCAATACCAATGTTCAGACTAGCCAAAGTAAGCAATTCTTTTAAAGGCCAATGTATACGCCTATACAATAAAATCCCAGAAAATGTTCAAAATCTACCTTTAAACAAATTTAAAAATGCAGTTAAAGAACGTTTGTGTGCTAAAGCGTATTATAAAGTCAATGATTTCATCGAGGACAGCACACCTTGGGAATAGGGTGGCTCCATGCAGGTTACTTTTCGTATATTTTGTTACATAGCTGTAAGCCATAACATTGTTATATTATTTTATTTTAAAATTGTAATTTTCCATTTTTTTAATAAAAGATGGCCCCGTGCGAGTTTCTTACGCCGGTTCTTCTCGGCGGGGTAGTTTCCGAACCGGTGGTAGGCAACGTAGTTTCTTCGTTCTTTCTACGACTTTCAAAAAGTGTATCATGATACCCATTTTGAATAAAAAGATATTTTATTTTATTTATTATTTTATTAATATTACCTGTTACTGGGCAGTTTGGGTACACATTACATCATCCATGATATGATCCAAGTTAACACAATGTTACAACATTTTGTTAGTTTCTTATTTTATCAGATTTACGTTGACATTTAAAATTCAGGCTTAAATTTTTTATACTTACACACTTTGTTTTATAATTTCACTAACAGTAAAATAATAAGTAAGTAGAAAATAAAAACTTCTCCTTCTAGTAAAATTGCATGAGTGACCACAAAATCCTGATTTTGACGGATTTTGGCGGATAAAAATTTTACGTTTATATATTTTTGTACAAAAGCGTGTGAGATTTTTTTTATACTCAGATCTTTGTGTAATATAACTCAGATAAATATAGTTTACGATACATCAGGAGCTTTGAGCAACACGTTAAAACTTAAAAAAACTCGGTTTGCATAAGATACGAAGCTTAAAGCATGAAATTTGAATACCAAATGTATGCTCTCATCTCAATTTAATTTTATCTTCTGGTCATAAGTACTTATGGGAGTTTATTTTGCTTAAAACCAGATTAAAATTTTGTTTTTTGCATTTTTAAATTATTATTTGCATTTTCTTGTATATTTTTAAATAAGCTGTTACACTTTAAAATGTTATAAACCTACATTTCAAACTACTCTACGTACAATTAAAAGAAAACAATTAATTATTATACATAAACTACGCATGTCTTATGTTCAACATAGCAATGAAATTACGATAAGCCAAATTAGTTCAAGAAGTATCACGTAGCCCGTAGGCACCGTATATATAGGTTTTCCTTGTGTTATTTTGTTTAATTTAATTTAAACTTCATAAAATACCCCTGCCCTTGAAACATAATTTATTATTTTGTTATAATATATATTTTTAAAGTAATTAGTTCATGAATATGTATTTAGTTCTAGTCTTTAACAGAACAAAGACGTATGCAAGTGCTGTATGCATGTATGTGTCGATTGTTCGTTTTTTGTGCTCACTCATTCGGATAATTTGTGTGAATTCTGTTGTGACTTGTGAATACTAAACAAAACAATAAATAATACCTAATCTGATTGTTTCTATATTGCTTTTATCATCATCATCATCGTCGTCGTTATTTCGATTTTATAATTATCATCATGGAGTGTCTTTTCCCTCATTGAGTGACTAGGACGTGTCGCATTAATTGCATTGCGCGTTGTTTACTATTCGCATACCGGTTATCGTCGGCGCGCTCGCGCGCCGCCGCGTGTTATCGTGCCGTTAGGTACTGATCCATATGCAAGATGAGTGAGAACGTAGTTCAAGAGGATGAGGAGATCGCGGATAATATTAGTATGGGAGGCGACAATATGAATATAGAAGATATGATAGATAGCGATTTGCACCAATTCAATAATGAGGAAAATATACAGAATTTGGAAGAGAACAGGTCGATTCAAGAGGAGGATTGGACAGAAGTTAGAAGAGGGAAAAAGAGGAAAACGGAGAAGATAAACATTAGTATTTCGAGTAAAGAAAATATGTTGCCTAAACAGTTTGCACTGGCTCGATTATTTCTTGCGGAAAATATAGTAGGTATACACCGAGTTAAATATGTTAATGCTTTCAAAGTTATTGTGAGCTTCGACGACGAATATGATGCAGAAAAACTGATTTCATGCCAAAGTTTCCAGGAAAAGGGCTGGAGAATTCAAAAGACCTATGAAGTTAATATGTCTTACGGCATAATAAGAGATATTGACATAGATTTACCTGATTCAGAATTATTGGAATGCATTAAAAGTTGTAATACGGAGTGCCAAGTTTTATCTGTAAAAAGATTGAGTCGCAGAATTCCAGAGTCGGGGTGGCAACAAAGTGAATCTGTTCGTATTTGTTTTAAGGGTAGCTCCTTACCACCGGTTATTAAGATTTTTAATTTGAGAGTAGTAGTGGAACCTTTCGTTTTTCCCGTAACGCAGTGTTCAAGGTGTTGGCGTTTTGGACACACGATAAAACTTTGCCCCTCACTTAAAATATTTTGTCCCAAATGTGGTAAAAATCACCCCAACTGCGAGACAACTACTTATAATTGTATAAATTGTAAGGGCAACCATATGTCTCTAGTTAAATCGTGCCCGGCTTACATTAAGGAAAAGAAGATTCGGGAGCTGATGGCAGAATTTAATTGCACATATAAACGCGCCTTATCTATGTATGTGCCACCTTTTTCACCGCGACCAACCGTGGGACCGTCAACTGATAGTGGGAATGTGAATAAGTCGGCATTTAGTAACATAAATCTGCAACAAGATTCACCAATTTTGCAAATCTCATATGCATCAGCTGTTAAAAAGCCACAGCGGCCACCGGAAGTAGCACAGAGCTTTGAGCGCGTAATACAGGATGTACCTACAAAGAGGAAGCAGCGCTATTCACCAGAGGGATCACGCAGTGCAGCTGACAACGATCGTCCCGCGCATCCCGAGCCGTATACCACTACTGAGGACATCACGGAGACAGACTATAACATCGACAACAACCGATCGCGACACTGCGATAACTCCACAATTGCTGATAACACGGGAACAGAGAGGTGTGATAATAATCGAGGTGAATCATCGGACGCTAGGAAAGACAATAAGTCGTTAAGTTATTTACTAGACAAAATTAAGGATATATTATTTTGTAAGAGATTGAAGTGTTCGGAAAAGATTAAAAGTGTTATAAGTTTTTTTTTGGAATGGTGTGTATCTGCATTTATCGATACTTTTGCTGAGATGGAAATAATGAGTAAGTTATTGAATTTTAATTCTATTAATTCTTCTAATGGCTAATAATCACAATAAGGTTAATACAACTAAAATAAATATACTGCAGTGGAACGCTCAAAGTTTGCGACCAAAACGGTTAGAGTTAGAAAATTTATTAATTAAAAATAAAATTCTTATAGCCGTAATTAGCGAAACCTGGTTGGATCCAAATAGTCAATTTAAAATTAGTAATTATAATATATTTCGACAAGATCGCCAGGATGCCTATGGGGGTGTTTGTATCCTTGCGCATAGGTCGGTGAGAGCACAGGCTTACAATTTAGTTCATCACAATGAGGATATACAGGTATTACACGTCAAGGTCTTTAATTGCAAACATATTGAAAACGTTCTAGGTATTTACTGTCCTCAGTGGGTACGAACTCGACGGACAGATTGGGATAGTATTTTTTCTAAATTCAACAGTAAAACCGTAATTTTGGGAGACTTCAACGCGCACCATTTCACGTGGTCTCATAAAACAGATACCAGAGGGTCCCAAATTTATGATTCTATGGTCGATAGTAACTTTTTATCATTAAACGACGGTAGTTCCACACGTTTAAAATTAGTTTCAGGCATTTTGCAGCAAAGTTCCCCGGATATAACCCTATGTACCTCTGATATATCGTGTCACTTTAATTGGCAAGTAATAAACGAAACTCTCGGAAGTGATCATCTCGTTATCAACGTATCTTCTAGTGATGTTTTTAACCCTAACTCGTTATTTAAACGCAACTTTAAGGGTGCCGACTGGGAGGGATATAAATTATACCTCGAGGAATGTTTTTCACGATTTGATCTATCCGGAGACCCGCAATTTTTATATAACAATTTTTTAAGTCATATTAATACAGCTGCTGACATATTTATTCCAAAAATCAAAATAAATTTAAATCCATCTAACAAGTTTTCGCCTAAACCGTATTGGACCCCTACCTTGTCGCATTCGGTAGCTAAAAGGAGATTGGCCCTTTCAAAATTTAGGAAAAATCCCTGCCCCTCTAATTTATTAAATCTTAAAAATTGCATTAGGGAATCACAAAAATTAATAAGAAAAGCGTCATTCGATTCTTGGAAACAATTTTGTAATTCTGTGGACGAATCTACATCGGCTACTGAAATGTGGAGGAGAATGAAATGGCTTAAGGGCAATAAGGTTCAGAATTTTTTTGTCGACGAATACAAGTGCAAGGAATTGTTAAATAATCTATGTCCTGCGTACGTTTTACCTCCCAAGCCGTTAATTAATTCGGTCAATTTAAAATTAGAATGTGACATAACCTTACACGAATTAGAATCATGTATTAAATCTAAAGATACCGCCCCGGGCTGCGATAACATTTCCTTTTCGATGATAAAGAAATTACCCATCAGCGGAAAAAACATTTTACTTCATTTGTTTAATATTTTTCTTTCTACGAGCTCCCTTCCTAGTCAATGGCGAGACATTTGTGTTTTTCCGATTCCCAAACCCGGTCGAGACCCATCGTTAGTGTCATCGTTGCGCCCGATAAGTTTAATGTCCTGTGTGTGTAAAATCTTTCATTCCATTATTAATAGAAGATTGGAGTGGTACTTTGAGAGCGAGGGTATGTTTTCAGCTGAGTCTGTAGGTTTTAGAAAATCAAAATCGTGTCTCGACAGTTTGGTCAGATTGGTTTCACGGATACAATCAGGTTTCTCTAAGAATTTAACGACTTTAGCGTGTTTTCTAGATATAGATAACGCTTACAATAATTTAAATATAACTTCACTTATCGAAATCTTAGATAAATCTGGCGTTGGCTGTAAAATTTGTAATTATTTGTGGAATTTTTTAAGCTCTAGGAACTTAAAGATTAGACATGGGGCTGTTTTTATTTGGCTATGTACAGCTCAAGGTCTCGCTCAAGGTGACCCCTTATCTCCGTTACTGTTTAATATTACACTTTTACCTATTTTTAAGGCCGTTAGAAACATATTTATGTCACAATTTGCTGATGATATAACGCTTTATGTAGTTAACAGAAATATCGAAACCGCTCGTCGTTTGTTACAAGGGGACTTAGATGTATTGGTTAAATTATTAGAAAATTTAGGTTTTACTGTATCTTCTACCAAAAGCAAGTTGTGCATTTTTAAAAAGGGCCAAATAAATAATAGTGCTACCATTTTTATCCGGGATATGCCTTTACAGGAGGTATCTAGTATAAGATATTTAGGTATGGAACTCGATAGATCCTTGAGATGGACGAAGCACATAAATACAGTTTACGAAAAGGCACATAAAATGTTGAATATTTTAAAAGTTTTAGCTGGGTCGGGCTGGGGTGTCCACCCAAAATATTTAAGAAAAATTTACGTAACTTTGATTCGGAGCCGATTGGATTTTGGTTGTTTTTTATACAGTAATGCAAGTAAATCGAATTTAGTTAAATTGGATAAGTTGCAGAACCAGGCTTTGCGTATTATAGGTGGTTTTGTTAAATCTACTCCTATTCACATAATGGAATGCGAGCTGTGTGTACAACCTTTACATATTCGTCGGGTCTTTTTGGCTGGTAAATTTATTTTGAGATCTATGTCGACAGCGGATAACGAAACAATTAAGGTCGTAAACGAATTAAGCACACTTATGGCACGCAAATACTGGAGACGCAAACAAATTCCTATTTTAGTGGATATGTACGTAAGATTTCAAAATATAAAACTCCATAAGGCAATTCGCTTGGATATGTACACTCTAGATTATTGGATGAATTGGTATAAATTAAGTGATGTAATTAAAATCCACATTGACGGTGTAGATAGGTCTAAAAAGGAATACGATGCGATTAGTCTTCGACGATCATGTATTGAATACTTAGAACAATATTATTCCTCACATTACAAAATTTTCACGGACGGTTCTATGGATACTACATCATCGCAAGGTTCCATGGGTTTAGCTGTTTTTGACGCCGAATCTGGTATTAACATGAAATTTAAAATCCGTGATAGTATGTCTATTATGTATCTAGAATTAGTAGCTATTTTAGAGGCGCTCAAATATATAAAATCTGTACAGTACAGTAAATTTGTAATTTTATCTGACTCCAGGAGTTCCCTTCAACACGTGGCTCGGTGCACCTCTTGTTTAAGAGGCACACCGATTGCCTACGAAATTATAAGGTTAATATTTGAAATAAAGACCCAATCAAAAGAAGTTATCCTTCAGTGGATCCCGTCTCATATTGGATTGGAGGGAAATGAGCGGGCGGATGGTCTCGCTAAGGAAGCTTGCGATGATGGAGTGGGTAGGGACATCATGCCTTTCTTCACTGACTACATTAAACAAGTTAAACAGCATTGTTACCAGATGTGGAAGGTTTATTTTGATGAGAGATCAGTGGAGAAGGGCATATGGTACCGAACATTACAAAATGAACCTTGGAAATCACCGTGGTTTGAATCTGTAAATAGAAATTTGCTAATTATAGTGTTTAGAATTCGTTCCGGACATATTCCTCTGAATAAATTTGGACATTTGATGAAAAAAGTATCATCCCCACTTTGCTCAGAATGTGGAATCGTGGAAGACGTATACCATTTATTATTGGAATGTGTCCGGAATGAGGACATTAGATATGAAATTGTAAGAAAAATTGAGAATTTTATGTTTACTGGAACTTGCAACTGCATTCTGGCTTATCCCCTGTCAGACAAAGCCAAAGAAATTTATAAGATGGTTAAGATAGGACTTAATAGACGTGCAATAGATTAATATTGATTTAAGATTAAATTTAATTTGTTGTTCTAATGGAGCGACATAGTCAATGTTGACTAAGCTCCCTAAATAAAGAAAAAAAAAAAAAAAAAATTATCATCATCATTCTCCTCGTTGTTTCTGTAAATAAGCTTTTATCACGATTATTATTGTCATTACCATCATTATCACCATCTTAATCGTTGTCATGTTGTAGGGTGAGCAATAGCATGTGTTATTTGATGACGATTATTTTATTTTGATCTTTTGTGTTTAAAAATCTGTCAGTTTTTGTAAGTTCGTTGTGTAAATTATCTTCTTAACCACTGATATCATTTAGTACATAATATCCTTTATACTCGTACCAGACCAGGCTGTTTCCTGAATCTAATATATAAAAATAAGTCGGGTTTTCCTTCCTGACGCTTTAACTCCAGAACGCACGAACCGATTTCCACGGTTTTGCATTCGTTGGAAAGGTCTCGGGCTCCGTGAGGTTTATAGAAAAAAATATATAAAAATAAACTTCAAGAGAAAAGCAGGTTTGTCGGGACAGCTAGTGCTTTAATAATTATCATGAACTTTAAAATTAAGGTTAATTTATTGAAGGGCATGCTTAGGGTCAATAAAGGTCAGGGAACATTTTTTAAAGTTGGCAAGTCAGCTTTTATGTCTCAAGGCTCAGGGCATGACCGAAATAACAAAAAACTCGTTACGATGCGGTCTGGAGTCTCCATTGCAGATTTAGGTCCTTTCTCAACCAGTCTTTGTAGAGTATTTGTTTCTGATTATGTGGATGGTTGCAAAGTATTTGCTAGGATTCAGATGGATTTAGAGATTTAGCTCAGTGATCTTGCATTGCTTATAAAAATGTATACATATAAAAATATTGTTTTTTTTTTTTACCTACACAAAGTGTTTTAAACAAAACAAACGCAATGCTTTGCCTGTAATTTATTAGTAGTTGTAGATAAGCAATATTTTGCTTAAATCATAATCTTGATTGTGAACTTAAATAAATATTATGCCTACTAGGAGATAACCACGTCCTTACCGTTTCATACAAAACGATTTCCATGCGATACAAATCCTTGGAAAACACAATACCAACGACCGTTACGAAACTTTTACTTAACAGATGCACCCGGACGTGGAATTTTGGGGGCGTAAAAATGACGTTTAAACTTTTTTTAAAATGGCCGACGAGCAGGCGAAACGTCGCGCTCCGGTGGCGCGCGAACACAAACTAATAAGGTAAATTCATGGCTGTGTATTGCACATTGGGCTCGGAAATGCACAGATTTCTTATGGGCATTAAGGTCGGTAACCTAAGGGACAATGTGGCTTAGCCATAGCTGTCAAGATGAACCTGTTTCGCCATAATTCCATTTATTTATAGATTTAGCCATTGATGACTACGGTCAATAGGTACTAATGATTGTGATTCAACTTTATTTTGAAGTTTAATGTACATAATATTTACCAGGAAAATATATTGGAAATATGTTAGCTGTTTATTGATAATGGCTTTATAATTAAATCAGTTACCATATTATTATTATAATAATTAATTAATAACATACCATAGTAATATGTGTTGTTATGAGTTATAATAATTAAATATATTAAGGATAAAACAGGAGAACATCATAAGGATTAAGCCACTGATACTATTTGACACTTTTTGATTGAAGTTTATCTTTTGATAATAGCTTGATAAACTCCTGAAAACCTCGGGAACCGGGTATAAGCAGCTTTTAGGTATATTTACAGTCTTCGAAATCAGTAATTACGCCCAAATTTACTTACAATCAAATCTAGATTCTAGGGTTCAGACTTCAGACAGGTCTTTGCTTCAGACACACAATACAACGGTATCGAATCCGGTTACACATAGAACTGTTAATGTGCAAATTATATTCTAGGTCGCCGCCGAAGGCCGCTATTGACTGAATTGTACATTCCTTTCATTTTTCCACAGAGTTGACAATATTACTCACTTTATTCATACAAAGTAAAGGAAATAAACCAAGGCCGTGGATTGTCACCATTAAAATGCCTAAACCTATAAAATTATGAAAAAAAAATTATACCTCTAGTTGCTAGACAAAAACCACAACTTCGTAGCGCCAAAATATGTTCGGGATCTGGGTGCACGATAGTGCACCCGCTGAGACGAGCCAAGCGAAGCGCAAGGGAAGCACTACCTACCTTTTCTCGAAGTGTTTTGTCGTTTTTTTGAACCCTCATAGAGTTGGTTTCCGATGTACCAGATAGTTCATATTCTCAGGATATGATGTCAATAATATACTAATTAAATATACAAGTCTCAATTATTGAATAGCTTTAATACTTTAGATTTTATTGATATCTAAAATATACCGATTTCGTCACTGACTCACTGACACACTGATGATCATCAAAATGTTTGGCTACTTTCTGAAGTGCTAGAAAGCTGAAATTTGGTATGTAATCTAAGTTTAGTATACAACCAACAAAAAAATTCATAAACCTATAACTTTCGCCCCTCATCCCCTAAAAGGTGGAGGGGGGTGGAGGTTTTTATGAGACTTTCACCAATTTTATGAATTAGGACATAAGAGTTTACACGGGACTGTAGACAGTAACTAAAAAAACCTTAAAATAAGTACTTACAAGAACTAACTTACAAAAAGAACTGAAATCCCACAAAAACATTTCTTGTAAAATGTTGCCGAGACGACCACATTTTTTACCCTGTGAAAAAGATATGAGATCTCACGTAGAGCCAAGCTTCTGAATCTGCACGGCCTAACTCTACTGACCCTAACTTAAACAAATTCTACATATCAGTAAATATGTATGGCTCGGCTGTTTCGTTACTAACTTCAGATCAGAAACTAAATATTCGCATCACCTCCGCGACGGTAGCGAAATGGCCAAGCCATACATATTTACTGGTATGTAGAATTTGTTTAAGAGCGGGCTGTCATATTTTGCTCTGTTTTCTATTCTGTAAGTATTACGATCCCGGAAGACGATTGACTCAAATGAAATTGAGATTTATTTAATCATTGTATATTTATCTGATATTTGGCTAACCAAAAACACGATTCACTTATTTTGACTCGATAGTTTTATTTTTTTAAATTATGAATCTTTCTGGGCTTTTTAACAAATACCTGTTACACTTATTGAGTTACTATCGTTAAATAACTTGCACTACTACAATCACACACTTTATAAAATAATAGCTTAAGGAAATATTAGTATTGTATTTAATTTTTAAGTAATAATCAAAAACATTTTTAGGACTTACGACCTTTACTTTCGTGCTATAATGCGGGAACGGGATATTGTTCACTATTAGCTGCAGCGTAAAGCAAATATGCTTTATACCGTGCCTGCTCGAGCCAGCCCAAGCCACCCCTTCACACGGCGCGTGGCTCGAGCCGCCGCGGCGCGGCTCGTGGTAGCACGCGCCGTGAGAACGCAACCGCGCCACCACTTTCTTCGGGCGCGTGGCTCGAGCTGGCGCGGGCGCGTGATATTCAACGCGCCTGCTCGAGCCAGCCCGAGCCAACCCTTCACACGGTGCGTGGCTCGAGCGGGCGCGGCGCGGCTTGTAATATTACGCGCCGTGAGAAGGCACCTTTATAGGTTCAAACCCTTCAAGGAATCATTTGGAAGGTTGCCAAAACTGTTGGTACTGAAAACTGTCCCTAGGAAGTTTCTATAAACCTATTTTTAGCGGTCGTTAACTATACATATAAAAATTTGGCTTATTGATTTGACAAAAACGAAATTTATTTACATTTCAGTAATAAAAAAATATATTATTTCATTACCTATAATTTTTTTTTTATTATATCCAAACTTGCATAATATTTCAATTCTGCTGTCGGCATTTTCTGCCTGTGTATTTTTGTCTGTGTATTACAGTTGCGATGAGTGGTATCGAATATCGATAGACCTGAGGGGTTAGTGCGAGTTTTATTCGATCATACGCATCGAGCGCGTAAACGCGAATTTATATGGGATCAAAGCAGCGCCATCTACTGGCTAACGTGGATACTGCTTTGATCCCATATAAATTCGCGTAAACGCGCTCGATGCGTATGATCGAATAAAACTCGCACTTACCCCTAAGATTGACAACTTAGTTAAAACGAACTGTAAGTAAATATTTTTAAATTTATATTTAGAGATTTATATTAAGCCACTGCTTATTCAGGGATTTAAAAATATTAACTTATAGTTCACTTCAGGTAAAGCGAATTTAAAACAAAATATCCTTGAATGAATCAATACACCGCAGTGACCATACGATTACATAATTCGTTGACTTTTGCGTTAATGTACTATAAATAATTTGTACTTAACAAAATATCGCTAAAAATACCTTTTAGTACATTAATTTAAGGCCTATATATTAAAAAATCAATATGTAAGGCCTCTTTGTAATACACTAGCAACGTTTTTTTTTTTTTTTTCAAAAATCTTAATGTGGTGATCATTTAGATTTTAGATCAACCTAAGGTTAGGTCTTTGTTAATGTTTATTTGTGTTTAAAAAAACCATCATAATCTTTTTTTTCAAAATCTTTTAAGTCTGTAGGTAGGTACTTCTTAACTTCTACAACAATGATTTGTAAATAATAAAAGTGTAGGTAATTATTTAAACGGAAATGGTTATGAAGCATTGGACAATCAAATACTAAAGCTAGGCAGAACTTAATAAATTATTTTTTGAACTATGTCGAGATTCGACAGTAATAGTAAATGTAGAGTCAAGACACAAAATTATGTTCGAAACGTAATGCCAGTACGCTAAGATCTCTATCAACATAAGGTTTTCATATAAACAGGGCTCACACAACTGTGGTCATCGTCCGTAAAAATTAAATCGTATTAACTTAGACATGGTTACGTAAGAGTTTTCTAGTAACCTTTCAACTTTACCTCGCTCTTATTTCTTAGTGATTAAGGTTGAGAGTCGCGTGGCGTGTCAAGCAATTAGCCAAGCAGCTGACAAAGAAGATGCCATTATGAGATTTATCACAAAACTTTCACTTCATCCATTAATGTAATTTAATTTTAGTGATTTTTAAAGTGGACGGTTGTCGACAGTAGTCTAGAACTTACTATCCATTATTCCATACTAATATTATAAATGCGAAAGTGTGTCTGTCTGTTACCCCTTCACGCCCAAACCGCTGAACCGATTTTGCCGAATTTGGTACCTATGGAGATACTTTAAGTCCCGGGAAAGTACAAATGATACTTTTTATCCGAAAAAATGTACGGTGCCCGCGCCAGTAACGAACTTTGGCGCAACGGAGTTGCGGGCGTCATCTAGTAGGTCATAAGGCTTCTCTCCACATTGAGCCATAATGTGTAGTGGGCCCCTAGACGAACAATTTTATTGTGCAATATCATTGAACAATATTATTGAACAATTCATTTGACAATAAGATTGAAAGGCGGGCGCGTTCAATATTATCAACCCTAGACGGTCAATAATATTGCACAATAAAATCGATCGTCTAGGGGCCCGCTATAGCATGCACAGTCTACACCGAATATGGCCCATGGACAATCATAAACGAATATGCCCCTATACATGTTCTTAATCACTTGTATTGTCCTATTGGCAAACGTGGATAGGCCGCAAAATAATACATCACGCAAGTATCAGGGAAGTTGATTCATAGGCAGATGGCGAACCTACGTAATTTGGTCGCATTATGTCAAACCCATCCGATAAGCTATGTCCACACTATGCGTTTTCGTCTTCAATTTTCATCATCTTCTTTGTATTCAACTTTCGTTTTGGCGCTTCCAATAATTGAATGCGTTAACGAACGCAACGCCAACATTGTCATTTTTGTTCAGTTGCAGTGTCTGTCAGGTTTGTAACATGTGCGACGAGAACGTTTTACTGGGTGGAATATGTGCGGCTTATTTGGCCATAGGAAATTCCAGAAAAAATAGAACTAAGCGAAAGTTTTGGATACGGTCAGAGCGCATGCGTCGCTGGCATGCCTCACGTGCGCTGTTGACTGCACTATGATGCATGCCCTTGACGAACAAAAAAAGGCACAGTGTGGACAAAACGAATGATCACAACTAACATTGAATTGACATCCGACCAAATGACGTAGGTCCGTCAACTGCCTATGAATCAATTTCTTCGATGGTACATCACAGATTGAAGATCAGCTTTTGTCCGAAGCTTCGTCATCTATCTATATTATGAGCGTCATAGGCGGCGTAAGGCGTGGGCGGTGTGGGCGCCCACGGCCTCGCGGTAATAGGGGCCTCGTGCCCCTTGGACAGGGGTTTTTTTTTTAGGATTTACGAGTATCAAAAAAATCTTTCAACAAAATCCGTCTTCTTGTATCATCCATCAGGGCCTCGCAAAATATATTTTGCCCACATAAAATTTAGGTCTTGCGCCGCCACTGATGAGCGTAAACTACTGCAATACCGAAATTTCTTTTAACTGTTTCGGTTTTTACGCGAAATAATAACAAACGATTCAGCCATCCATCTTCTCAAATTTTCATTTTCATATTAAAACTAGCTGTCCCGGCAAATATTGATTTGCCTGTTTTCCCTGTTTTCCTGCTTTTCTCTTGAAGTTTTTTTTGATTTTCTATTATAAACCTCGCGGAGCCCGAGACCTTTCCAACGAATGCAAAACCGTGGAAATCAGTTCGTGCGTTCTGGAGTTATAGCGTCAGGAAGGAATTAAACCCGACTTATTTTTATATATTAGATAGAGAATCATATTACTTTACGGTTAACTGAATTTAGCACTATACTTAAACGCAATTTAAATTGTCTCAGATATAAACTGCGATATCTAGGGCAGTTCACTCGATAGCCTTGTTAAAACTTCGCCTTTTACATTCGACTTTATATCCTGTAGGTAAGTTTTATACTAGCAGACGACGGACGGAAATGTAGAAATGGTTTTGCAACATCCGTAGTGCATGCATCTGTTTATTTAAGGCTCATTTCCTTCCACAAATGAAGATGAAGTATCTATCTCTAATATATAAAATTCTCGAGTCACAGTGTTTGTGCGCGAACTCCTTCAAAACGGCTCCACCAATTTTAATAAAATTTTGTATGTACCATCGATGAAATTGATTCCTATGCAGTTGACTGACCAACGTCATTTGGTCGGGTCGTGTCAATTTAATGTTAATTGTGATCTGTCGGCTGGGTTTGACGTAACGCAACCAAACTACGTAGGTCCCCCATCTGCCTAGGAATCAACTTCTCTGATAGTACATTTGTTAGGCCTGAGAATAGGTTTTTATCTACTTTTTATATTGATACTAGAAACAATTTATATGGCAAAACAACATTTGCCGGGTCAGCTAGTGATATTATATATTCTAAAGATAAGGCAAGCACGGCATGGGGTTCTACTTGCTCTATTCTTATCGGCTTCACTTAACAGCTCTTACGTTTTGAAAACCGTTGTCCAAATCGAATTCTACACTATAGGGCTGAAGAATGAGTAGGAATTGTAAGGACTAGTTTTGTGAACGTGGGTACTCAAGATAGAGAATGCTATAGATCAGCGGTCGGCAACACGCGGCCCGCGGGCCGCATGCGGCCCGCGAACGTCTTACTTGCGGCCCGTGAATGTTTTGTAATTTAAAGTTATAAATTTATAGTTAAAGTTATTTCTCCTCATTATGTGTAGTTATATTGAGCTTCTAGGGTTAATACGAGTATGAGGTCTGCGGCCCGCCTTTGGTTTATTTTGCCACCTTGTGGCCCTTCCCTGCTAAAATGTTGCCGACCGCTGCTATAGATGAATAGACATGACATGTCGAGAAAAAATCGCGGTTTTATTTTAAAGTTAACAATTTTGATACGTGTTTCTTTTTTTTCGCGTTAAATTTACGTCGTGACTTGTGCCGTATCCCGTTCTCAGGAATATTGGTAACCATTCTATGTTCGTTATGCAACGGGTTCGATTCGCTCTGATTTTTAGAGGTCTTTGCTCTGATTCCACTGTCATATACGTGACATATATACATTATGCTTACTGTAAGCACGGTAAGAGAACAATAGACATACCTAGTATATAACATTATTATGCAACCTATTAGGCTACAGCTGACTAGCAGTATTTATAAGAAGTACCTACTGTGCGGTTTTCGCCTTTAAAAACCAGCTAGTATGTGAAACTAAACTACGTTATTCTAGAGGTAATATTTTGCGTTTTTAATAACGTTACTCAGAGACGTAAAATGTTGGGTGCCATTTTTTGTAACTTTTTATTGTAGGTATTGTACATATTGTAGATACATTACATGGCAGCTTCATGTTCTATCAGAGAAGTCGATTCCTAGGCAGATGGCGGACCTACGTTAAGTCAAACCCATCCGACCGATCTCAGCTAACATTGAATTGACATAAGCCGACCACATGACGTAGGTCCGTCAACTGCCTAGGAATCAATTTTCTCGATGGTATATCTACAATACCCCGAACCGGTGGTAGGCACCATGTAAACTATTTGAAAAAATTAATTGTTTCAAATTTATTCAGAAATAAATCAATTTCTATTTTATTGTTTTTTATTTTATGAACGTAGCCTCGTAGGAATAATAGGCTAACATGCTAGATGCGTAAACTGCTTGCTAAGCTTTAGAACCTTTGACTCTATCTATGGACTCAGCGGTAGAGACTACTGAGAAAGTAGAATAGGAAAAAAACTTCAAGTTAGGACAAGTGTAAGGGTTATCAATCATCAAATTCTTTTAAAAATATTCAAAACGTTATAATTCACATTGTAAACATTTTAAATACACTTCATAATCTTGCCAGAACTCTATATTCTTTAAGCCGTACCTACGCGTGAGAACTTTTTCATAACCTGAGTAATATTCATTCTTTTTTTTCAACAGTCGGTTTTTGAACAATTAAATCCCATGGCCCTGATAAACACCTTCAGAACTTCCTAAACTTCCTAAATATTAGGAAAAGGATGTAATAAACAGATCAATAAATATTAATTAGATTTTAAGATAATTTGTCGCTAAGTTCAAGATTTGATTCAAGGTTTGTTCTGTGGTGATTAATTTATATAATAAAAAACTATCAGAAACAGCTATGTTTTATGTAGATAGAGCCTTTTATGTACCTAGTCTATATTCTGTAAGTACAAGTATTTTATTTTATAACTATTTAATCATGCAGATAATGCAGGCTGGGTTTCTTAAATATTTATTAATTATCAAACATAATTAATTTAGGTATTCAATAAACTTTAATTATTATTCGTAGAAAGTTTCAGTATTTACACTGATAATTTACTATCTACTCCATGAACATAATATTTTAAATATTTCAACCGCCTATTTTAAAATAGGCGACACTTCGATATTGACAATTGCTATTATATTTTTAAAGGCGAAGTATTTGGGACATCTTTTGGTGAAGCAAGTAGCTGGTTTTCAAAGAACTCAGGCCCTTAGTACTTATACTACTCAACTGCTACTGGCACATATTATATTTTTTCGTGAAAAGTTTTATTTACAGAAATATAGACAATAATATAAAAGTGTTTTATCACTTTTAGTGATTTTGTTTTAGCGAATGAGTGTAAAACAAGTTTTTAAAAGACAATCTTGCTAGTTGCTACTGGATTTTATTATACAAAGTTTATGTATTCTTGTGTATGGTATTTTGCACTATCATGCACCGAATAACACGAATAGCAACAGTTCCTGTATATTGTATAAGATGTTGAACTATTAAGAAGTTGAGATTATATCATTCAAGATAACTATACCACTATAAAACATACTTATGTAATGGAAAAAATATATCAGTTTGTTGCAAAAACTAGTAATTTATGACTAGTAAGTAATAAATTGCGTTAGGTCGGAAGCAACATATCACTAGCTAGTTGCAATGTATATTATACCTACTGTTACCAATAAACAGTAGTAGTGACACGATTGCATACATATAGACAGAAGCGTAGCGTGCCTTGGTAGGGCCCCCTATAAAAATTTGTTTGGGGCCCTCAGGAAGGGTAACTTACGGACGTTAGGAGCCCCAGTGGCCCGGGGCCGCGCGGGGCCCCGTATAATTGATACGGCAGATACGGCGCGCGGCGGTAGCTACGCCACTGCATATAGAGTTAAAGTATCTACTAATAATTGTTCTGTTTTTAGTCATTTAATCTAATTTATTGTAATCCATATCCATACTAATAATATAAATGCGAAAGTGTCTTACCTCTTCACGCCTAAACCGCTGAGCCGATTTTGCTGAAATTTGGTATGAAGATACTTTTTTTCCCGGGACATAATATACGTTTATCCCGGTAAAATGTACAGTTCCTGCGCAGTATACGAATATTGTCGCAACGGAGTTGCGGGCGTTATCTATAGTCAATAATAAAGTTCTATCAAATTAATGTACCATTATAATTATTTATTTCTCATGATTGTGCGGACAAATACGTGTCATTTAAATTTGTAGTATTATAAGCACCCATACTGAACTTTGAATACATTAAGATCAAAATAAATTGATACAGAGTATAACAATATTTTATACCTTAAAGTAACACACGCCGGCTTTATCTGTCGGATCATCTGCAACAATAAAAAACTACGGATCGTATTTTCATGGAGTACCTAAAATAATGTTTTATTTTATAAAAAATATATTTTTCTGATCGACAGAAGGCCTTTTATAAGTATGAATTCTCAGTAAGATGAATGAACTTTTCAATCTATACTAATATTAGAAAACGGAAGAGTTTGTTAGTTTGTTTGTTTGTTTGAACGCGCTAATCTCAGGAACTACTAGTCCGATTTGAAAAATTCTTTCAGTGTTAAATAGTCCATTTATTGAGGAAGGCTATAAGCTATATTTTATCACGCTAAGACTAATAGGAGCGAAGAAATAGAAGAAAATGTGGAAAAAACGGGGGAAAATTATTTGAAAGGGCTTATTTGAACGCGCTAATCTCAGGAACTACTGGTCCGATTTAAAAAATTCTTTCAGTGTTAGATAACTCATTTATCGAGGAAGGCTAAAGGCTATATTTTATCACGCTAAGACTAATAGGAGCGAAGGAATATAAGAAAATGTGGAAAAAACGGGGGAAATTATTTGAAAGGGCTTATATCACGAACTACTAGAGCAATTTTTCTGTTATTTGGGTCAGATAAGAAGTAGACCACGTGAAGGATCATAGGCTATTTTTTGTAGACTGATTTGTCTGTGAAATATCTAATTTATGCGGGCGAAGCCGCGCGGAACGTCTAGTATCTACTTAAAAAGACACAGGCAAACGAAAACAATACCTATTGGCTTCAATACCTGACAACCGTTTATTTAACCTGTTGCAGTGACCTTTAAACCAGTCAACAAAAGACAGATGGTGCATAGAATATAGCCTGCAGGCTGACTGGTCACCAGCCTTGACCTATGATAATGCCTAACCTGACATTTGGCATTTTTGATACCATAAAAGATGCACTGGATGTGGGTAGTTTTATCTAGACACGCGGTAGCGTGTCAAGCCAAGTTACAGCATAACAGAACTGGCGATTTGTTTTATGTATAGCTTAATGTCAGACAAAGGTAGTTATTTTTTATGAGGCAAAAAATATATCCGCAACCAAGCATCCTTCTCTTTTTTGGAAGTCTCTTCAAAATGGATAGAAAATAATAATTGTAGGTATACAGATCATATTGTTGTTCGCAAATTCTTTCTCGCAGATTTTCGCTTATTGCAGACTTTGCCGCGTCATTACTTACTACTTAAATTATCCTAAAATATATTTAAATTTTCAGCTAATCCACAAGATCTTTGAAAAAGTCCATTAATGGCAAATATTAAGATGATCTAAAACTTAATATTTACACTTAGTATTTCTGTCACAAAACCCCAAAATGGACGAGAAGAAACATAAAATATATAAGTTTGAATTGTGATTTGTGGCTCATTGTCATTTTTCATTAACTTTTCTTTATCATTAAGTTCATTGTATTACTATTTTGAGGAACCTGAAAATAGCATCGAAAATAAACTAAAAGTCTAGTCCAGACTTCTGACTATCTGCCAAGAAATACCACAATCTACACATAGGCTACATTTTCTAGATATTTAACAATTAACAAACACTATCCTACAATTATTTTTATAGACACTTTAAGGACCATAAAATAGCAAGGAATTTAGAAATCTAAATAATCAACTAATTATTCTTTTATATTATTTTCAAAGTAGCAAATACTACCAATAAGAAATATTCCGAACTTGATATAAACCATAACAGCTGACATCTTCTATAATATCTAGTTCTAACTTCTAGTATGTGCAATACAAAATGAATCATACCACGAGCCAAATGCCTCCCTTTGATCTATTACTAAACTTCCCTTAGTGAAAGCAACTTACCTCGACATCGCCTCGCACCACCATTACTTTTTTGAAGAAAATCTGGGGCATATTGTCACCTTCGACCTAGCACGGTGCTAATCGCAAAAAAAAACAATCACTTTTTTCACACTGACATTGACACTGGAGGTGACACTTTTTTCGGCGGGAAATCCATTTGTCAAAACCAAATTGAATATCGAACGGTACGGAACTAAACACTGTAACATTTACTAGTAAACTAAGCTACAAAACAAGTATAGTGTTTATAAGTATGAAATGTTGACTTGCCGGAGAACTGGCTGTCGCAATATGCATTCGAATGTCGACATTGAACCTTAATACAACGGATTAGAGTGCATGTTTGCTTTAAATCAATTGCAAAACGAACATTGATTACCATTTGGCTCGTATAGTGCAATACACCTAGGGCCCAGGGGATATAAGATTTTATCAACATACTATATTTATCTATTGGCTTTATAAGCTCCATAAAACTGTCTTTGAAGTTTGCTTGCTGTGGTATCAATTATTAAATTATCTGTTTCTGGTAGATTTAAACATGAACATAAAATTAACTAGTAGATAACAATATGAGCTTATTAACATAATTAACTAGTAGATAACAATATGAGCTTATTAACATAATTTAATTTAACTTAACCTAACCACGTTTGAACGTGGTAGTTGTATTACTATTTACTAATAAAAAACGCGAAAGAAAATTAGTATCGACTATAGTATAGGTACCATTATAATATTCTTAATTAAAACATATAAAAGTAATGGTAAATAGTGAACAGGTGATAAGTAGCTCACCTTGAAAGACTTAAATAATAAGCTGACCTAAAAGCTGTTGGTTGTGTTGCAACTGCCTAATAAGACGTTTAAATAAAAAAAGTACAGAGAAAATCAGAACACAATAATTCAAAAATCGTTCGACGCCGCGTGCCTTTTTTTCAAATTCATCAAAATGAGCGTTGAAGTCTTTTGTATTGAAATAAAAAAAAAGTTAAGCAGGCATTAGTATTTTATAAGTTCCGTAGGTAAATCTGATTTAATATTAAGGTCCTAGGTCCTAATAGGTCTCAAATTATGTAGCAATCATTGGCTAACTTAGCGTATTAAGTCCCTATGGTGGATTTCGCAATTCTGCAATTGCAGCTATGCTCTGTATGTTGTTGCTACATCATCATATTATTACTATTCTATTTGCAATGCATTTTTAAGCCTGAATAATTAATTAATTTCTTTTGGCGCGAATTTTATTTTGGAGTGTGGAACATACCTACTTGATTGAGTGGATGTAGAGTAGAGTTTGCTTTTTCCGATGTGGTACCCAAATATCATACTGACTTAATTTTCATGATGCTTCTATAGATTCATGAGCCCATCCATACTAATATTTTAAATGCGAAAGTGTGTGTGTCTGTCTGTTATCTCTTCACGTCTAAACCACTGAACCGATTATGCTTAAATTTGGTTCCTATGGAGATTACTTTGAGTCTCGGGAACGGAAGACATTTTTATCCCGGAAAAATGTATGGACTATGGCTCCCGTGCGATAAACAAATTCTGGTGCAATGGAGTTGCGGGCGTCACTTAATATTATATAATTTGTATTATCTGGTTTATTTAACCATCAACATTTAACCATAACATTGCAATATCGATGATAATGAATGATGATAATGATGATGATGAAATGAGGATATTTTCGGGTGCAAATGATTATGAAGTAACAAGTGAGCGCCGATAGAGCCTTGACTTGAGAGTGTGGGATCCGTGATAATGACACAGTATAAATAATATTATACAGTAATCCATATACATGATAAAGATTTTCACACCTTTTTTATAAAGATTTTATTTTATTTTCACCTTATGCCGCCCGCATCGCACACGCACACATGAGCGCGATTTTAGGGGAACTTTAACGAGCAAAATGCAGCAGTATTCACGAAATACGAATCTGAAACTTGTCTCTTTTGTACCTTTCAGTTTGGTTAGAAGTTAGATCACGGGCCACGGCTCATTTACCAAGTACTGAAAACACAAAAAGCCTCGATATTCTATGTCCTTTTTATTATTATGATTAAAACGATACAGTCACTTCAGTCTTGTTAAGAGTAATTTGACATTTTCATGTAGGCACAAAGGAGTAACTTTTTAGTTGTATTTGTTCTACTGTATACATTTGTATTGTGATACTGAGCTTAATGATGCTACGATCTATTGTACTAGTAACTGCTTAGCTATGTGTAGTAGGTGGATGAATTGTCTTAGTATACGAAAGATGCAGCTTTAATTTTAACAGAGGCGCCGCGCTACATTGCCTAATAATTTTGTTATTTGAAATCATTATTACAATTTCGATTCAGTATGAATCTTATTAAAAATCAGTGACACATTCAGTGACAATTGTTTAATTTTTGCAGCGCACAATCCTATGCCCGACCGCATATTATAAGATATAATTCTGATCAGAAAAATTCGGACGCCCCGCCGGAACGCACTCTGCTCATAATATGTTTTGTTGTGGACCTCGCATACTATTAGAATTCTGACGTGTCTAAAGTGTCTGACGTCCGCCGTCGATCGGATGGCAGAAAATATGTTTCTGATCAGAAATTCTGACCGCGCACTCTATACATTTTGTACTAGACCCCGCACACCTATCAGAATTTCTGATAGGTGTGCGGTGTGATACTCGGCGGGCGTCCGAATCTTTCTGATCAGAAATTCTGACCGCGCACTCTATACATTTTGTACTAGACCCCGCACACCTATCAGAAATTTCTGATAGGTGTGCGGTGTGGTACCCGGCGGGCGTCCGAATTTTTCTGAAGTTTCAGAGATTATAGCTGAAGGGCCTACAGTGAGTTTTGGATTGAAAAAAGCACAAGTGTATTAACATTTGAAATATTAGCTAACTTGACTTTGACTTCTCACAGGCTTGCTTACTATAGGTAATATTATGCATAGTTTTTGAAATAGCTACATTAAAAATGTCGTATGTTACTAAGATAGCTATGTACAATTTAGACTTTTCATCGCTCTCCTGTAAAGTTTTTGTTTTTCACATCCGACATTCTTAATAGTCATGAGCGATATTACCTTACCTATAGCATTCAAACCTTTAACATAGTTTTCTTCAACTCCACATGAAAATTGAACTGTTCTTCAAGCAGCAAGCTACGATAACAATAATAAATAGTCCAGATAGCATAAATCCACTTCTTTTAAGTCAATCGCAAAACTGATCATTATTATCCAACTGATTAATTATTATGGAAAATTACCGAAAGGATAATATTTTGAAATCAATCACTACATTTCATAACTTTTAATTACTAAAGCAGGTTAATAGAACATCTAAATTATGCTATGTATATTATACAGAATATACAATCAATATATTATAGTACGAAAATATATCGAAGATTTAGTTCCGGTCAAAGAGACGATACTTGCATAACGCTTTCTAGTGACCTCACAAAAGTTTACGAGTATTACGTGTGCAAACACACACGTAATGTGACTGTCATAAAGGTTAAATGCTGTTGACGTGATTAAAACGAATAGTATATCGCCTGATAGTAAGAACACCGTCGCGCATGGACAGTCGTTATATATTAGAAGAGTTAAAGCTTTGGTGACCCATACTAATATTATAAATGCGAAAGTGTGTCTGTCTGTCTGTCTGTTACCTCTTCACGTCCAAACCGCTGAACCGATTTTACTGAAATTTAGTATATGTATAATATAATAATAATAATAACTCTCACACAGGTTCCGGTGACGGTGGCCGGCTTCATTGAAACCAGACCAGTTACGCCGGAGTAATTTTATAGTGCCCAAGTGTGTGCGCAGTACACAAGAGCACTCTCTATTCTTTTTACTCTCATAACCTAGTGGAACGGACGACCGACACGACTGGTAAGAGAAATTTGGTATGGAGATACTTTGAGTCCCAAGAAAGGACATAGGATACTTTTTATCCCGGAAAAATGTACGGTTCCGGGCGATAAACGATTTTTGCCGCAACGGAGTTGCGGGCGTCATCTAGTAATAATAATATTATGTAACGGTTGTGGTCCATGTTGCCTTGTCACCTAGGAACTTGAGGTAAACTCACATGGTGAGACACAACATAACATTTAACTTTTTTCCAGTTAGCTTTTTCACGCCGTTTTTTCATGAGACCGTGGTATTTTTCCGTCGGCTATTTCATGACGAAGCAACCTTTATATAGGCCGAAATTTTAATCTGATCGTAAAAAAACTAAATTATTGTGTCATTGTAGAATATCTTTATTTCTTTATAATTATTATTAATACTCGACATTTAACTTGGTAGCATTATAGCCCATACTCAGGTAGAAAGCTAAGAAAACCGTCGTAAAACAGCGCTTGCGCTGTGTTTCGCCGAGTGAGTGAGTTTACCGGAGGCCCAATCCCCTACCCTATTCCCCTCCTTTCCCTCCCCTATTCCCTTCTCTTCCCATCCCTACCCTCCCCTATTACCCTATTCCCTCTTAAAAGGCCGGCAACGCACCTGCAGCTCTTCTGATGCTGCGAGTGTCCATGAGCGACGGAAGTTGCTTTCCATCAGGTGACCCGTTTGCTCGTTGCCCCCTTATTTCATAAAAAAAAAAGTATGGAAATTCATTGAGACCCGGGAAAATATATTGTCCGGAAGGAAATGAACGATTCCCATACAACAAATGATTTTCGGCGTATAGTAGCGTAATTGACTGGATTTCCCAAACCGCTTTTTTGCGCGGTAAGGCTGAAATCTACACTATTTTTTAAAGATAAGATTTTCATTTTTGATTTTAAAAATAATCTATACTAATATTATAAAGCGGAAGAGTTTGTTAGTTTGTTTGTTTGTTCGTTTGTTTGAACGCGCTAATCTCAGGAACTACTGGTCCGATTTGAAAAATTATTTCAGTGTTAGATAGTCCATTTGTCGAAGAAGGCTATAGGCTATATTTTATCACGCTAAGACTAATAGGAGCGAAGAAATAGAGGAAAATGTGGAAAAAAACGGGGGGAAATTATTTGAAATATAAGAAAATATAAGAAAATGTGGAAAAAACGAGGGAAATTATTATATATATATGAGCTTATCTCACGAACTACTCGAGCATTTTTTCTGTTATTTGGGTCAGATAAAAAGTAGACCACGTGAAGGATCATAGGCAATTTTTTGTAGACTGATTTGTCTGTGAAATATCTTATTTACGCGGGCGCAGCCGCGCGAAACGTCTAGTCTATACTATTTTTTAAAGATAAGGTTTTAATTTTTCATTTTAAAAATAAAACATAATGCTTATAATTTGGCCCCGTCGTTATTTTTTAAAAATAATTATTATTTTCCAAGATAATAAACATAAATAGGTGATTTCCAATTTTGGTGGACCAAAATAACAGTCTAGATATTGAGTAAAAACCTATTTTACTCAGTATCTAGACTGATTTACAAAAGACTTGATACTGGATTGGATTTTTATCTTTATGTAGTCGTTTAATATAGTTGACTCTTGATAATATATGAATTTTATTGTACTAAGTTCGGTAGTTGAGTTTTTTTGACACAGTTTAGGTCTGTCGCGGAGATTTTACCAATTTTTCATTTACTAAACGTTGTTTCTACAAAATACCATTGATCCCTTAAGCATAAAAAATACGCCATTTACTTCATTCAGCCACACGCTAACCCGTTTAGGAGGTGGCTGTGGGCTGGGTCGTACCAGTTTCCAGCCAGAAATGAAAGAAAACCGTTTTATCACAAAACCCCCGATTTTATGCAATTTTGGTGTACTTAAATTATCCTACTTGTGGCAATAATATCATGTTGTTATTTTGAATATCGGTAGAGTTTTGGTTTGTTTATAATTAAGTTAATGTGTTATAACTTTAGTGCACGTAGTTTTTTTTTAAGATTATTTTTCTCACAAATTCCAATTTTGGTGGGTAAATTTTGGAGGGTAAGAGGGTGTGTAAAACATTATTTTTACAAAATACCATTGATTATTAAAGCATAAAAAATACGCCATTCACTTCATTCTGTCACAAGCTAACTCGTCTAGTTGATGGTTGTCGTACCAGTTTCCCGTAAACACCTAATCTCTAATTTTGGTGGAAACAAAAATTTCCACCAAAATTATATAAAAAATGCAAGTTGTTGAAATCCACTCAATTGCAGACTTGCATAATATTTTAGTAACAGCTTTGCGAGCACAATGGAAGACATTGGGGAGGCCTTTGCCCAGCAGTGGGACAGCATAGGCTAGAAAAAAAAAACAGCTTTGCGGATATTTCTTGAAAAATTGACAATTTATTTTTAAATGTTTCCCCAAAAAAACTGTTTAAAATAACTAACAATTTATATTTACGGTTTACCAAACTTTCTACTTTAGAAGTCCATTATCTAACATAGCTCTTATTTAGGTGTATTAAGTAAATAAATGAACAGTGATCCGTGTTTAGAATAACGTCACATATTACGAGCATTCAATATGCAGTGCACGTCACGTTTATTCTTTCAATGTACCATTATACAAAAGTGATCCTTATGACACGGACATTAGGATCCTGTCAGGGGTAACATAGCTCTGAACGTGCTGTCATAACACCTCCTTGTTTGGTCAGCAGCTGGTAGGTCAATGATAGTTAAACAATACATACGCGTTCGAAATTCAAATAAATGTTGTTATAGTCACCCCACACGGTCGGAAAACTGGCCAAAAGCGAGCCGGACTCGGGCACAAAGGATTCTGTAGTGTTGACTGGGAAAACAAAATTTCAACAGCCAGCTTTCGCAGTTTTTTTAAAATATAGTTATTACTTATTAGATATAGAAGTTTAAAAAATATAGGGTCTCGTTGTTACCCTTTGGGTACCAAAAAAGGTGACAAAATTCCTTTGATATTATTTTTGTTGGATAAGATAAAATGAGAAGGCTGATTATAAGCAATTACATCAATATTTACTAATGTTATAAAGCGGAAGAATTTGTTAGTTTGTTTGTTTGTTTGTTTGAACGCGCTAATCTCAGGAACTACTAGTCCGATTTGAAAAATTCTTTCAGTGTTAGATAGTCCATTTATCGAGGAAGGCTATATTTTAGAAGGCTATATTTTATCACGCTAAGACTAATAGGAGCGAAGAAAAAGAGGAAAATGTATAAAAAACGGGGGGAAATTATTTGAAAGGGCTTATTTGAACGCGCTAATCTCAGGAACTACTGGTCCGATTTGAAAAATTCTTTCAGTGTTAGATAGCCCATTTATCGAGGAAGGCTATAGACTATATTTTATTACGCTGAGACTAATAAGAGCGAATAAATAGAAGAAAATGTGGATAAAACGGGAGAAATTATTTGAAAGTGCTTATCTCACGAACTACCAAAGCAATTTTTCTGTTATTTGGGTCAGATAAAAAGTAGACCACGAGAAGGATCATAGGCTATTTTTGTAGACTGATCTGTCTGTGAAATATCTAATTTACGCGGGCGAAGCCGCGCGGAACGTCTAATTTGATAATAATAATACAACTGTACCTCGGGTTAAATCGCCTTTTAAAATTAAAAAGTATAACTTTTTTTTTAATTCTTAAGGCTACAATAGTTAAAAATGTATCTGACAACGCAACAGTTAATTATAAAGTGTTATTGTGTGCCTAACCTTGGGCTACCTGTATTCAATATTAACTCAATAGAAGAAGCACGACTGTCAGCGCAAGCGATATTTTATGCCCGTTTTCTACGAGGCCGCAGTGTCTAAGAACCGAAGATCGAGGTAAGAGAATCCATACCTACTCTATTAACGTATTGTGTATATTAAGCTAGTTTAAAAATTGTACATAAAGAATAAATAAATAAATAAATAAATATAAATTCTAAAGTCTGTCTGTCTGTCTGTATGTCACCTCTTCACGCCCAAACCTCTGAACCGAGTTTGCTGAAATTTGGTATGGAGCTACTTTGAATCCTGGGAAAGTACATAGGATCTTTTCTAGACTGGAAAAGCGTATGGTTCCCATTAGATAAACGAAGCAACGAATTTGCGGGCGTCATCTAGTAGGAAATATTACACAAAGATCGGAGCAGAGGAACATATTACTAAATAGTTACTACGTAAGCATAGGGCGCTACTAACACATTCCGTAAATAATCCAAAATCATGTTGCACACGTCATATCAGAATATTTATATAAACTTTTTGTTCACTACCTATGGCGGTGCTGCCTCCTATTGGCGCTACTTTTGTGTCAAAATATAAAACATACCCGGGGGTATGTTATCTATTTTGACACAAAAGTAGCGCCAATAGTGGATAGCCCAATTATAGGTCTACCAGAATTTGATGGCAAAAAGTGAGAAAATAAATTGACTCTAGCAATACCGGGGTAGTTGGAATAAAACATTTTGATCCGTTTTCTTTCTTATAGCGGCTGATTCTGTGTGTTAAACATGCAAATATAAAAATTTATCCAATGATCGAGGATATTTTTTAAAAATCTGCTGTCAAAAATTGCCATCAGATTCTGGTAGACCTATAGTTTTCGTACCATCAAAGATATTTCGCCGGATGAATAGTCCATTAGTAGTCATATGTCTGACATAATAGTTTATTGACAAATGGCGTGATTAGAAGAACTTAAAGTAGCCAGCCCATGATATGATAGAGTACATATTTTCTAAACAACTTTCTCCGTAATACAGATTCATAATTGCTTATGGCGATATCAACATAAGTGTTCCGCAAACTTTCTTGAGACAGAAATAGTATTGTAAAGAAAAAGAATTCCTAACTGGCAGTGTCGTAATTTTTATTTTTTATGGGTGTAGGCCACTATTTCTGACGCCCCATGTACGAAATCTGTCGGCCCCCTATGGATGCTGCCCCTAGGCCGCGGCCTATATGGCCTATTAATAAAACCGGGGCTGCTAGCTGGATTTACATCACAAAACTAGTGTTGAGAGAAGAGTAGGTATGCCTGGAGAAAAAAAAATACAACCTGATTAGTTTTTACATTGGCCCATAAATCTAGATGATGGAAAGCAACTTCCGTCGCCCATGGACACTCGCAGCATCAGAAGAGCTGCAAGTGCGTTGCCGGCCTTTTAAGAGGGAATAGGGTAATAGGGGAGGGTAGGGATGGGAAGGGAAGGGAATAGGGGAGGGTAGGGAAGGGAATAGGGTAGGGGATTGGGCCTCCGGTAAACTCACTCACTCGGCGAAACACAGCGCAAGCGCTGTTTCACGCCGGTTTTCTGTGAGAACGTGGTATTTCTCCGGTCGAGCCGGCCCATTCGTGCCGAAGCATGGCTCTCCCACGTATAAAATGGACCAATACAAGCTATAAGAACGTGTAGAGAAGCTAAGGGTCAATTCAGACCACAACGCGACGCGTAGATGCATTTCTAAATTTGTACTGAATTGACAGATTTGCAAGACGTCTCACGCAGTTGAAATATTATGTCAAATCCATACTTTTGAAATGCATCTACGCGTTCCGTTGCGGTCTGAATTGACCCTTATTCGTCGAAGATTTCCTATAGACCTTTGCAATCTTGGTGGCAATAATTATCATTATGGACAAACGTGGAAGATCACTATTTAAATGCCCTCATGCTGTCACTATACGGGTGTAACAAAACTAAGGGATAAACTTTAAGGTGTGTAAGGGACCCCATATAGAGTTCGCTGTGAAAGTGCACTGTGCAGCTCTGAAAGAGTATTTTTTTTTTACTTTCGAATGGAAGAATTTATGATGCTCGGGCGCTTGCCCATACAAATCACAGAAAAAAATGCCCTTTCAGCGCTGCTGCTTTCACATTGGACTCTCTAATAAGGGACACATACACACCCTGAAGTATGATCACTTAGTTTTGTTACACTTTGTATAGTAAACACTAGTTGACTACAAATTTTGTATTCCTAGTCTGCTGCTAGTTTACTGATGTATTTCAATACACTATTGATTTAAAATTTCGTCCTCGTTGCAAAGTGAAAGTGCCCCCAAATAATTTCGTATTCTACTCTTTATTAGGGCATAGGGACATGATTTTCTAGGAATTCCAATTCAGAAGATCGAGTCCATTGAAAAGCGAGTTTAGTTTAGTGGTTTTACCAAATCCTGGTAGAAAAATACGGAACCCTAAAAAAAGGATTTGGTCTAGATATTATTCTCAGTTACGTGTCGAATTCGTTTTGGCAGAGAAGTTTTCAGCAAAAAAGTCGGCGACTGTGAATGTGTGAAATTTTCGGGACTCTTCATTGGTGAAATTATATTCAGTGTCGCTAGCTTTTAAAAATCTCCTTAAAATTCGCAATTTAAATTTCAAATGTGACAGAAACTTACAATAATTTCTACATTCATTAACACAACACTTAAGTCTTAACTCTTTATTAGAAGGTGTTAGTTACAACTTACAGATTTAAACTTGAGATAAAAACAACGAGAAATTAATTATGACATAATTACCTTGAAATAATTAAAATTTAGAGTTTCGTACGTTTGACACAGATTTTAATGTTGGTGTGTAATTTAAGACAGTTACTTAATATAGGTACTCGTTTTAACGACTGTTTATCTCAAAAATATTTATAAAATTAAATAAAGACATCTTAAATGTAAAGCAAGGACATCGTTTTCAAAATTCAAAATGAAGCTACTCACGAAAAATTTGCTTGATAGTAGTAAAAAAAAATTGATGTAGGGAACCCGGACTATTAAGACTTACAAGCAAGGAAAATATTATGAGAAGTTCTTGCTAGTCTACAGTAATTTTGTTAAGGTCTGAAGATGATCAAGTCGTGGGTACCAGTTTGTGAAGAACTTAGAAGTTAGTAGAAGTTACTACTAACATAGAAGTCATACCCAGTGACGGATTAAGACTACTTGATGCCCTAAGCAATCCATGCATGTGGCCTCCCTATCCGTATGTCAACTAGAATCGGTCTTTGAACCTTCTGCAGTCGTCACTCTTCTGGTGCCTCCTCAGACGTGATGCCCTAGGTAATTGCTTAATTTTATTAAGGGTTAATCCGTCACTGATCATACCTCCTTTGAGAAAAAATATAAATTGAGATTAGAAGAATAACTTACATTGAGATCGAAGCCTCTTCGTATCCACATGTGTTTCATCAGCAGATGAGAGACGTAGTTTTTCCTCCATCGCGCCAACATTCCATCATTGCTCTTCCGACGCTTCGAATGCCGACTCACTATGTATCGATCCATTTTAACCGACTTCTTATAGAAAGAGGTGGTTATTTTATGTTAGTTAGATAAATATTTTATCACAAAATTATCGATCGCACTGTCTAAAGTCACGTTTACGGTTTATCTCACTGCATACGACCACGGCTAGTTATAAACTAAGTTATAATAGTTATCGCAAACTAAACTACAATTTTCTAATTACCTATAAAAATCGCGAGTCACTTACTGCGTAATTATTAATTTTAGTACATTTAGAAGATAGCAATTAAAGTTTATTTACTGAAGAAAGTCGATAGGTACAAGAGAGTTATAAATAATGATAGTTTAAAATAATTGTTAAATTTAGCACTTAGGTAATTGAATGCAAACTAAGATGAACAAACTAAAAGTACGTTGCATTGTATAAAATCACTTTTAACGTATTTTCCCCACTTTTCTCACTTTTATTTTAACTGGCAACACACGCGTTTTAGCGCGTTTCGACACAATCGAAAACGTCCTGTGACTAAACTTGTCCTAGCAATAATGTCGTTCAATTGTTGCCTTATTTGTGCTACGGTATGTTGGAACCAATACAGGCGCGTGCTCCGAATAAACGTTTTTTATTGGCAGTATAATATCGGACAATACATTGGCTATGCGCCGCATCATTTGCCCTGCATGTGGGCAATTTTCCTAACCTAAATACTTGACCAAGGCCTCCATTTTGTATGGGAACTCGACAATGGAACACAAAAGACTTCAATAGCGCTCAATGTAGCGGCTATATTATCGTTTTATTTGTCGGTAGTTGGTAGGTAGATGCAAATATAACTAGTAGGTACTCCAGGGGCTTCCAAACTTTTCATGAAACTTAACCTATTATGATACTTAATAATAATATAATTAATGCGAAAGTCTGTCTGTCTGTTCCCAATACACGCATATTGTCGCTGAACCGATTTTGATAAAATTTTGGGTCGGGGGCCCGTGGCATTTTGATAGGCCTGCCACCCTATAGTTACGCCACTGAGTGTCGGGAAGGGACATAATATAATTTGAGTTGCGGAAAAATGTACAGTTCTCGCGCGATAAACTACTTTTAGGGCCAACCCACACGTACCACAACCACACGACAACCACAACCACACCACGTGGTCGGGTGTATATTTCGTATTGTAAATGAACTGAACCATTCACACGTACCACATTTTGCGGTCGTTGTCGACCACTTGTGTAATACCGACCTCATCGCAACCACGGCCGACCACATCGCAACCACAACGTTGTGTCGATGCAACGACAGTGCGCGCAAACCGCCCGCGCTCTACCCCCCCTCCGTTTCATTGACTTTCGTACGTAACCACATCGCAACCACATCGCAACCACTGGCGACAACGCAACCACGTCGGCATTTTTTCGGTACCACAACGCAACTACAAAAAGCTGCAGCGACACCATTTTTTCAAATTCAAATTCTTTATTAAGCATACAATAATATACAATAGTATAAAAGCTAGGGATTAGACGACGTGATGTATGCTATACATCACGTCGTCTAATCCCATGCTAAGTAAAAATTGTGTTATGGCAATCAGACAACGGATGCACGCCGAACAATTTTATCCTAATATATATTATTTACACATTCACTTTCACACACACAATCACACTACACTTTATCACGTAAAGTCTCTTTCGGCGACGACGTGATGCGCGCTTCGTTCGGGAGCCACCCCCGGAACCTCCATTCATCCATTCATTCACCACTCACACGTAACCACTGCTCGACGACATATTTTTGTCGTTGTGATGTCGTGTGGTTGTGGTACGTGTGGATTGGCCCTTAGGCGCAACAGATGTACCTAGTGATGAGCAAAGCAAGACCAAGACCAAGACTCGACCAGTCTTGGTCTTGGTCTTGGTCTTGCTTGTGCAGTCTTGGTCTTGGTCTTGCTCAAATCTGTCTGGTCTTGGTCTTGGTCTTGCACGCCTAGTCTTGGTCTTGGTCTTGCAAAAAGCAAGACTCGTGCAAACATTTTTCAAAACTTTTTGTAAACGTTTTAATTTTCTCGAAAAAACATTTTCAAACCTAAATTATTAGACAAGCTACATGATCTTATCTTAACATGTTAAGAGAATGATTCTTGAATTGAAATACTAATGAAAACCAACTCAGCATAGGCTGATCTTTTAGCGGAAATAAGTCCTTAAGAAAAATGAAAATTTTGAAAAATAAGAACGTTACCTCGGATTTCTTCTAGAGTATTTTAGAGTTCCGTAGCCAAATGGCAAAAAACTGAACCCTTATAGATTCGTCATGTCTGTCCGTCCGCGTCCGTATGTCACATCCACTTTTCTCCGAAAATATAAGAGCTATACAATTGAAACTTGGTAAGTAGGTGTAGTCTGTGAACCGCATTAAGATTTTGATACAAAAATAGAAAAATTATTAAAAATTGTAGGGGTCCCCATTGGTACAACTGAAACAAATTTTTTGGAACGAAGTTCCTTATCGCGCGTTGCGAAAGGGGGCTAGACGGAAAAGTTGTAACGACACTTTTTGACCGATACTTTTTGCCACAGACATAGATCAAGATAGATGCGGTATCTATCTTAACTACCAAGGAAAATTGGTTTGAACGAGAACTAGCAACTACTTTTTTTTATACGTCATAAATGGTAAACCTTAATTCAACTTTTATTAAATCAACTGAAATATAAAAATAAATCAAAAACCTTTTAATTTCATAAAAATAAACCTTATTGCTGCTGCGGAACCCTTCATGCGCGAGTCCAGCTCGCACTTGGCCGACTTATTTTATTTAAAAAAATCCGAAGATCTTCCTTTTCGGCCGCCACGTATATTCCCAAATTTTTAGATTAAATGCATGGGGTAAACGGGACCCAATTACTTACACATCGCAGTCTGTTCGTCTGCCTGTTTCTAGGCTGTATCACAAGAACTTGAAATTCATGTTAAGTAGATATATTGTTATAAATATTTTATCTCATATTATAGTCACTGCGACTAAGTAAAAAATTTTAGCAAGAGTCTTGCATGGAGCAAGACTCTTGCATAGTCGGTCTTGGTCTTGGTCTTGTTCTTGCACACCTAGTCTTGGTCTTGGTCTTGCTAGTCTTGGCTAGTTTTCATCAGAATTAAAATATTCAATAACTTTATGAAATGACTGATGCAATGAAAACTGGCCAAGTTAGATCTAATCTACTTTAAGATCTCACATTATTAAATTACATCAAATTGTTATAGATATCCAATAAAGCAAAGAAATAGACTCTATTATTTGTTCATAATGTTATTTGGTTCCTATACATACATACATATTTCGATTTTCCATAGAACTTGGCACTCATTTAGATCTCCATCCTTTTTACGGCGAAGTCCATAGACAAGAATAATGTTTGTATGGAACTTGGCTCTCCATTTTTTTATTTATGTTTTTGGTGGGATATAACTTTTTTAGCCTATTTTATCACCACTCTTGTCGTTTTCCTATAAATGGAGCAAGAAAAAAAAGTTAGCCTGTTTTTACAATTTCATAATACGTTGGTGGCTGTAAACAGAAATATATTAATCTTACCACTATATAATGTAGTATCGTTTTGTAGGTAATTTATCGACAATAATTTGTTCTCTGAAGAGTAAACTCCTCAGTCTTATCGTTTTCGTAGAAAATTCGAAAAACCGGAATGAGGGAGATAAAAAGGGGGGAGGGGGGGGAAAAATTATTTCTGGACGTGCTTCCATATCTACATTGAAGTACATACATGACAGCTACATTCATGCCAAGTTTCATGCTTTCTTCAGGATGGTACCATAAAATTGATTTTTGTTAGGACAAGGAGCCGTACTATCGCCGTCAGTCTCGAGTTGTAATAATTTACTACATTGTGACACGAGAATTTTATATATAAGATTATTATTAAATAAACTCCTCAATAAGTTAATGGTAATGTAATTAGTTATCTGGTCACTGACAACTGTGAACCATAAGTTGTCTCGTAATACAAGAATGTACCAGCGTGCTCAACAAAGGTGCTGCTGAGTGCTGACTGGAGGCCCGTATACCTAAATAGCCAGTAGGTATAGCTTGGCAAAGAAGAGTGTGTATTAAATGAGGGCGCTTTTCTTTAAATACAGGCAACCCTACGCTTCGCTTTTGACACAATATATACTAGAGTTGACAAGTAATGTAGTGTTGTCATAAATAAAAACTCTTAGTTCCAGCTGTCACCGCGTCAGACTCTTCTTTGCCAAGCTGTACTTAAGATGCGACCCGGTCTCAAGACGCGGTTCGGCTCTATGATTGGTCCAAATTTTGACAGCCAACCAATCACAGAGCCTGAACCGTGTCTTGAGACCGAGATGCATCTTGAATGCTGACCATTGAGATAGACTATAGGTGAGAGCCTTAATATATCGGTGTATAAGCGTCTAAAGCGTGTAATGTTATGTCCTACTTACCAGGACATAACAAAGGAGTCGGTCTGCATATTTCATGTAATAAAAGTGTTAATAAAGGTTTTTAGTGAACATTTTATGCTAGATATTGTTGAGTTTTGTGGTTCCGCTAAATAATAAACCATAAGAACGGCCAATGAATGCCTCAAACACGTGGATTTGACATTAAATACGTAAGTTTTGAACAACGTTTTTTGGGCTTTTCAATCGGTATTTTTTGTAAGCTAAAAATATTATTTATAAGTTTAATAGTCCCTTGTTCCTGCTATATAAGGCATTAATGCTAAAAATGTCACATCAATTAATAATTTGGCTACAAAAATTGCATAGCTTTTTAGGTGTGTTTACGGATTCTCATTACTTGAACTATAGTTTATCGATATCATGAAGTATGAACTAAATGACTTTCTTTTGCTGGATTATAATGTGCTTCGAAATGATCGACAAATAGAAATATTCCAGAAAATACACGCATACTACTTGTATGAAAATAAGCACAAAATGGCCACGCGATGACGGGCTAAGATTACATCTATACTATAATACTTTATCTATGGTACTGACTATATTTTATTTCTTATGTCAATGTCTGTGGCCGGCATTGACATAAGAATAGGTTTAGAGGTCTTTGGCCACAGAGCCTGAACCAAAGATAATACAGATATATTATATGCCTGAACCGTGTCTTGAGCGTTGGGACCGAGATGCATCTTGAGTACTGACTATATTTTATACCGGCCACAGAGCCTGAACCATAGATAATACAGATATATAATATTATGCCTGAACCGTGTCTTGACACCGAGATGCATCTTGAGTACTGACTATTTATACGGGCCCTAAACATTTAGCACAGCTCAAATAGCGGGATTGTTAGACGCGCTATCACCTGTAGTTCTTTCATGTTCCCTATAGGCCAGAGCCGCCAGACTGACGGAGTAATGTCGTCAGAATATTATGTGATCACTGATGTCCATAAGTATTATTAATAATCGATGTTATTACCTAGGACCTGGCTTATTGTGTTAAAAAATGTTTAGAGCTTTGCTGATGCTGGCAATAGATTCGTGCCCATAAAGTTAATATACCTAGTGGAATAGAGAAACAAAGGCCTGAGCAAGCGAGATGTCACTATCAGTAACACTGCGTAGTAAAAAGAGACGTGTGATAAATGACAGCAGAACTTTTTTTTTGACGGCCAGTCGGCACTTATCGGCACGTTGACAATTTAATCTCATAGAATTCATGTTCAATCATGCTTGTGTAAGTGTATACGTACACATATTTTTACACACAGATGTAAACCAATTTCGGTTTCGTTTGACAGCTCGAGATTGTTGCTCTATTCAGCTAGGTATATTAACTTTATGTTCGTGCCATACGGCATAGGTAATAAATAAAAAAAATTGTTCGTTTGACATGACTTGACAGATAAGTGACAGAAGTAAGACGTCAAAAAATGTTACTAAAATGTCAAAACCTGCCTTCGACAGTGATGGTTTTCAGATAATTTCACGTTCTAAAAAGGGCAAACCGAAGAAATTACCCCAAAAAGATATTACATTTGTAAAAGTAAATATTGAAATAGATATACCTAAAGCTCGCAGGTATTATAGCAATTGGATTCGAACATTAGCTTTTTAGGTTATGTTATGTTTCAATATATTTTTCTTTTACAGGCGAATTCTGTCGTGCGTTGAAGATTTGCGCAATTGCACATACTCTACAGACGTAAATAAATCTGTGAGTAGTATTTTAAAACATGAAGAAGTTGTAGAAATAGTTTGTTTTGGACTTGGTCATGTAGGAGAGTGCTTAATTTCTCAATACCAACTCGCATTGTTATTGTGTATAAAGGACGCTTTAAAGCTTGAAAAAGTCAGTGTACATGATCCCATATTTTCTACCAGCGAGTGTGCATTGCTAAAATCGTTAGATATCAATGTTATTGAAGAAAATAATGAAGGAAGTTACATAATTTCTAAAGAAGGTGTAACAATTGTGTATCTTCCTCACTGCCCGAAACAACTAACAAATAACTTTTTGTGGAGCAACTGGGGATCTAACTTACAAAACTGTATTCTCATTTGCAATAGTTTTACATCCCTCATTGAAAATCAACCTAGTCGCCTCATAAAAGATATTGTACCATACATATACAAAATATCATCATACACAACAGAAATAAATCTAGAAAACAGTTTTGTTCATAAAGACATATTTAACGACACATCTATTCACTATTTTACTAAAGCAAAACTAGATTCTGTGCCATCAGACTTTTGGGTTAAACAAGACAAGCCTACTTATGAAAACGCTGAAGAGTTTATAACATCTTTAATGGTTGTAAAATTGACAATTTGATTTTTTTCAAGGAAAGTCAATATGGCATCGATTACTACAAAACCAGCTTTGGTTACTTTGAGACAGCTGTTATCTGAAATAAGAAAGCAGAGTAGCACACCTAAATTGACAGAAAACGATACTGTGAAATACATCCTGGATCAGTACAGAAAATACCAAACCACTGACCAACAGCTATGCAAAGCGGCAGATGAAATGCGTTACCGAGCTAAGACTTACAAAGATTATTTGTACAATACAAGAAAATACAAGGAAATAAATGCTGAGTATAAGGGAAAGGGGGAGCGTAGCATTGAAGAAACAGCAAACATGGTTGGATTTAAGTTGCCGCACGATCCAAAATAAAGACATAAGATTGAAAGAGATAAAAGTGAAGACGGAGCTCTACGCCACACACTGAGGCCAGACTAAACTATGCCATACTATAATGATTACTATTCAAAGCAATGTTACCCACACCCATGTAACTTTGTCTTAGCTTGTCAGTCAAGGTGATAATATGGTGTCTCACAAACTACGTATTAAACTAGCCTCTGTTTTTGATTAGGCAAGGCTCATTATTCACTGTTTTGTTAGTATGTGCCCATAATATTATTATGTTGTGTACAAAGATGTTGTAGATTTAAATAGAAATATGTGTTCAAATAAAATGTTGTCAATAATTTTAAAATTCTATTCTTTTTCCTCTAATATATAAATCCCTTTTTACTTGTTAATAATAAAAGGCAATAAACATGTAAAAATATTTAATTTTAACAAATATAATACATTATTATAAACTTATTGTGTATACTCCTTTTCGATGAGTTTGGCAATGGTCTGTAACTGCATGTTACTGGTACCCTCATAGATGGTACCGATCTTAGCGTCCCGGAAGAATTTCTCCTGGGGGAAATCTCTCGTGAATCCAACACCGCCCATGAAGTCTATGCATTTTGATGTTAGCGTTTGTGCGATTTCTGCGAAAAGAAAGGAAAGTATTAGAAAATGTCTTTGATAGTGTACTTAATGAAACTATTCAATTATAATATTGCAAGTTTCGTCTGAAAAGTCTAGCGGCACCGCGCCATATCAAGTAATTATTTAACCTGTGGCCATAATAAGCTGCGCGATATAGGTCGAAATTAGATATATTTATTGCGTCTTGATGTGGCTTTGATCCTTATGAATAAGAGAATGGTCGGTTCTATGTCGTTTTGAATTTTCATCTAAATGTTAACGAAGTGCAGTTTGATCTAAAATGCGACCATTTTTAGTGTCGCTTATTAATCGCGCAATATCGATGGCACAGTCAAGTTACATTTTTTTAAACTTAGGCCCCACTTACAGGTTTTTAATGATTCCTTAACTGTAGCACCTCCATCGTGGGTATCGCAGACACAATAGATTTTCAATTGTTATGCGGCAGCCGGCTGCCGCTTGGGGATCGATGGGTTATCGAAGAGTTGACAAATTGTATGTTTACCTCAAAACGCCATTTCTGAGTGCACTTGATCTAAATAATTAATCTGAACTAGGTAGGTATAGGTAATATTTAAATATAATATTTTTAAATTCATTTCATACCTGACGCGTAATATTTCGCCATGGCCGCCTCCTTCACAAACGGCATGCCGTGCTCCTTGAGTCTGGCCGCGTTGTACATGAGCAGGCGAGCGGCTTCCAGCTCTGTTTGCAGGTGGGCGATCTGGTAGCTGATACCCTGGAGGTAAACAAGTATTTTGTTATTTTTGATGCAATGGACCGGTTGCCATGCTGTGTGTACAAAGATTAAGGGTTCATCCATAAAGTACGTCACACGATTTTCATGATTTTTAGAGCCCCCACAGGGGTGGGGTAAATAATTTAAAATTTGTGACGTCACACTAGGGCCCTCCCTAGTGTGACGTCACAAATTTTAAATTATTTACCTACATCTGAAAATTAAAACCACCTCAATATTTAAAATTTAGCTTTTCAATTTATTAAAACTTAAAATGTGATGTCACAAAACTTAGGACCCCCTCCCCCTCCTTGGCACACCACGTCACACTTCGCCGACCCCCTCCCTCCCTCTTTAGATGTGACATACGTTATGAATGACCCCTGATGAGGAGTACCACTCTCCTGTGTTATTTTGTGTTTTGCATTTCCCTTTTGTCTACATTTCCCAAACCCGCTTAGGCTAACCAGTAACTTCACTCATTTAGATATCACACAACGTTAAACGTTATTTCATGCCGATAGTCGATAGTATTGGAATCTGGCCGAGCTGGCTGGATGGAGAAAGTGCGTGACAAAAAGGGTTGGAAAACAAGTTATCTGTGATCTACGGGGCCGTGGTATTTATCCAGGCAAGCCCCATAGCGTGTACAAATACAGGTTGTTATGGTGAACACCGTTATCCTTAAAACCATCAAATGAGTCAAAATGAACAACTTTTTCTATGAGAACAATGCTGGGTAACTCAAAAAAAAAATGCCGTCTTCATACCCATACAAATTGCCCGGATCGGCAATTTGTATGGGTATGACGACGGATTTTTTTGAGTTCCCAACATTGTTCTCATAGAAAAAGTTGTTCATTTTGACGGGCTCATTTGATGGTTTTAAGGATAACGGTGTTCACCCGAACAACCTATATATTGGACACCAAGTTATCTCGAAAGCGTAGATTTTATGTGTCAGTGCTCTCACTCTGCTCAATCCAGCAGGCCCATAACCGAAGCATGTGACATAACAGCAGTGCCGAATTTATATTTATCAGTGTAGGCCACTTTATTTCTGCCGCCCCATGAAATCTGCCGGCCCCCTATGGACGGTGCCTAGGACGCTGCCGCCTCTAGGCCCATATATAAGTCCGGGGCTGCATTGTTGGAAGTTACCTGGTAAGCATAAATTTTGTTGCCGAACTGCTTCCTCTCGAGTGTGTAGGGGATGGTAGCGTCCATGCAGCCCTGGCAGAGGCCGACCATCTGCGCCGCGATACCAATACGACCTTCGTTGAGGAAACCCGCTGCGTATTTGTAGCTGTGGGGAGAGAAAGAGATTTTATAGGATCTTGGTCTTAATCCAGTCATTTTGTGTAGAGCCTCAGGTAGAGCTTTGGTTACGGGATATCTTTAAGCCCCTATGTGTATCTATGCATTTCTGGTGTTATCTTGGCTTTATTAATATCAATGTTAACTGTCTTCCTAGTTCCTTGGCTTGTTTATAAAAGAGAAGGCATTAAGGTATTGTGGGATTATTTGTGGGGGCCCCAACGAGTTGGTATGCTTGGTCAGGCCAAATAACTCTCTTAGTTTAAGTATAGCAGGAATAGAGAGAACGCTTCGATAACGCGATTGCTTACACAGTTTTTACCACCATAACCTTAATTACGGTCATTGGCGCAAGGGCCAACCATAGGAAAGAACTTAAAACTTACCCATGTCCATATTCTCCCAGTATATTCTCTTCCGGTACCCTCACGTTGTCAAAGTGGACCATGCAAGTTCCCGAGGCTCGGATACCCAGTTTGTTCTCCGGTTTGGCCACGCTTAGACCGGGAGTTTCGCGCTCAACGATAAAGGTGGTAATGCCTTTGTACCCCTGCGAAGTAAAGGTAAAGTCAGCTTTATATTCCTGCGGAAGATTATTGAAGGTATGCGTTACCTCTGACGACAGAAAGGAGAGAAAAGTTGGTAGGTTGGAGTACTTTGAAGCGTTTGGAGATTGACAGCAATTATTAAGATCTAAAAGGTTGACTAGTTAATTAAATGCAAAGATATCGATATAATAATTTTGTATCTACTGCAACAATGTGTGAAATCAAGTATAACCAAGTGATACATATTTTTCACACCTTCTCGTCTCTTTCGAGAATAACAAATCCATACTTAATACACTTAATTAATATTATAAATGCGAAAGTGTGTCTTTCTATCCGTCTGCCTGTCTGTTACCTCTTCACACCCAAACCGTTGAACCGATTTTCTTGAAATTGGGTATCGAGATACTTTGCGTCTCAGGAAAGGACACAGGATACTTTTTATCCCGGAAAAATGTACGGTTTCCGCGCGTTTAATGAATTTAGGTGCAACGGTCAACGGAGTTGCGGGCGTCATCTAGTTGCGTGATAAAAAACGGAAGAATTTTGTTAGGTAGGTACTTTACCACAACCTACCTACTTACGTACTTACCTACCTAGTATCTACTTAAACCTTGGATATTTTTCTGGCTCTACGAAAACTGATAAGCAACTTTTAGGACGTTTCGAGATATTCAGACGTATCTACTTTTGAGATTAATGTTTAATTAACAAAATATTATGATGACTTGTTTGCTCTGATAAGGCAGTATTGAGTATTGACCCATTTGTTATCATCATGACGCAATATTGCTTATTGTTATTCTACAGGCGTAGAGGCTTGACGCTGTGGATAACAGATTAGTCTGAGGCATAAAATTAAATGCAACTTTATTAACATAAAGGCAATGCCTAACTTAAATAGTGCCTCGGATGGACATAATAAATCTATCTCACGCCTGATCTCTCGCCAGTCGTGTCGGTCGTCCGTCCCACTGGGTTATGACTTATGAGAGTAAAGGAATAGAGTGCTCTTGTGTACTGCGCACACACAAGGGCACTGTAGAATTACTGCAGCGTAACTGGCCTAGTTTAAAAAAAACCGGCCACCGTCACTGAAAACGGTGTGGGGGTATTTTTTATATTACCCATAGACCTTTAGTTTACAATCTACATAGACTATACATTAAGGTGTAGCCAACACAATAAAGGATAACTAAAGTACCAGCATTTACCTTGGATGGGTCAGCATTCGCCATGACGAGGAAGACGCCAGCGACGTCCGAGTTGGAGATCCACATCTTGGAGCCGTTGATGACATAGTGGTTTCCGTCCTTCTTGGCCACCGTCTTGAGGGAGAAAGCGTCGGAGCCCGACGTGGGTTCCGTCAGACAGAAGCTGCCTGCCTGGAATGATGGTTATGTAACGTCTCTTGAGAACCCGCTAAAAGTATGTATGTAACTAAGGTATTATAACGTACCTATTATGATTTAATACTGACTTCTTAGCAGGTAACTTCTTTTAATAATAATTACGAGTAATCCATTATTATAGTCGTTAACTTAGACTTTAATCTGAGGTAGTTGTGCATTAGGTTAGCGTTGCGACAGTAAGCTCGAAGCTGTCTAGTAATTTTGGCCCGTTCTTTATTACTTTCTGAGTTTTCTTATCTAAATTCTGTACTAACCTACAAAATAGACTAGAATAAAGCTTTAAGCTAAGCATACTTACGTATTCTGTGCACAACTTCGTCAGGTATTTCTTCTTCTGTTCTTCTGTTCCTACTTTCATAAAGAGGGAGTTGACTAGAGTGTTGTGGATATCCACATATGCGGCTACTGATGGGTCTACCCGTGACAGTTCTTCTACTATCAACATCATGGTGAGGAAACCACAGCCGGAACCGCTGTATTCAGCCGGAGTCTCTATACCCATTAACTGAAATGGAATACGTAGCAATGTCTTTGGTCGATCAGAAAGTTTCGTAAAAAAAACATAACGTCAAACTTGGCGCCGAAAGTTTAAATTTTTCCGCGCGAATAAAAAATTAAAAGTTGAAATCAGCAACTTAATATGCGTATGAATTTAAATTTGAATTTTTGCACTTTGTTGGATAAATCATTAATGATTTATAATTAAAACTTACACCATTGTCGAAGAGCATCTGTCTGATTCCATCGTCTATTTTGTGCTCGTCGTCCATTTTCCTGACCAAAGGCGCAATTTGTTCAGTGGCTAGTTTTCTTACTGCAACAAAACACGATTACTTATGAAATATATTTTTTATTAAATAATATTATAAAGAAAGGTGAGAAATGAAGCGAAATGCTTATTATTTATTAATATTTTGCCTATTTAAAGATTTACCCTGGCCTCTTACTAATAAAAACTTCTTAAACACAGGAGTTTTTAAGTTACACACACGTTACACAGAGTCTATACAGAGCAATTAGTATGGAAATGACAGCATCGTTATACAGGCCTTATGTCAAAAAATGATTATAAGTAGAAAAAATCTTATGCACCCTCTATACACGCTGTGTAACTTTTTATTAGCAAGAGGGTCAGTATTTTAACGTCCAATTATTTTAATTGAAGTCAATAATACAAAATATAATTAAACATTGCTAGTTAATTTATTAAAAACATGTTGAAATCTTTAGAAATTTAAGTAATCCTGATAACCTAAACAAGATACCTATAGGTCATATCAAATTCCGTGTTGGTAATTTCAGAATCTTGTGGTTTCCGTTGGAAGTACGTTCAACTACATTTTGTTTCATAAAAATTATGAAAAAAAAAAAAATATATCGCTCTCATAATTTTTTCGTTTGACGTTAGTCAAATATCCAGAGATTCGCAACCTTTTTGTGTGAAAGGTCAAGGTCGTGAATTGCTTATTATATTTTTCTTGTTACCAAGTACTTATAGTATAATAAACACACATAACATGACACTATCGGGGAGATAACATATCGTACGTAATCATTATCAAATATTACAATATGACTTTTAACAAAACAAAGTTTATCTCTGACTCGAACGTTGAACAAAGAACAAAAATTTTGTTATCATTTCGGAGATGACAAAAAATTTAGGTCCTCATGACATAACTATATTTTAGTAATCTGTGCTCATGAGTTAAGTAACAAGTGGACACAAATAATGTTTTTAAAGATTTTTAAGTCAGTTTGTTACGGAATTTATTTGCTCTAATCAATTTTATATGTGGGAGAGCCATGCTTCGGCACGAATGGGCCGGCTCGACCGGAGAAATACCACGTTCTCACAGAAAATCGGCGTGAAACAACGCTTGCGCTGTGTTTCGCCGAGTGAGTGAGTATATCGGAGGCCCAATCCCCTAGCCTATTCCCTTCCCTACCCTCCCCTATTCCCTTCCCTTCCCATCCCTACCCTCCCCTATTACCCTATTCCCTCTTAAAAGGCCGGCAACGCACTTGCAGCTCTTCTGATGCTGCGAGTGTCCATGGGCGACGGAAGTTGCTTTCCATCAGGTGACCCGTTTGCTCGTTTGCCCCCTTATTACATAAAAAAAAAATGAATAAGGTTTCTATGTCAATGGCTCTATGTGTTATAACTTATAAGGGATAACTCAGATGGATTTAATTTTTTTAATTTCATTCTTTATTTAGATTTTAGACTTATGGTGCTGTTTTATTTTTGTCAACTTCTAAAGTTTTATAACTTTTTATATTATCACAAAGACAGTTTTATTATCTCTCCTGTCATAAGTACTTGTAATATTAAAGTACCGGCAAACACGAAATTTTGAACATAATATCTTGTGTTAAGGCGCTCCCCCTACGGAGATGACGTAATTTACCGTTTTTAGAGCCTTATAAGTTAATATAACTCATAATTTGAAAGCTACAAAATTATAATAAAAATACAGCAATAATCTTCAGTAAGTATATGAACATTCCTTTCCCCGTTATTAATTTCCTATTTTTGTTTATTATACTCATGATATCAGCTTCCAAGGTAATACCAATTTATTAAAATTCAAAAACACTTTCAGTATCTCCCTAGTATTTACAAATTACTTTTATTTGAAACACACGCCAAATGCCAAAAGATCGACAATTTCATTAACTACATATTCCCCGTTTGAATATTTTTTTAGGTCAATTTTGAACTAAGATAAATAAAAAAATAGGATTTTGGTGCGATCTCGGCAACGCGGCAAATATTTGAATATGTACTATGTTTGCTTTCGATAAGAGCTACATACTACTGATATGACCGGGGGGGGGGGGGGGGGCACAAATACATCATACTTATTTATGTTTATCCTCACGCCCATATTATGTATGGTAATGTAAATATTATCAACGACTACGTTAAATACCAAGTGTAATTTAATTTTGGGGAGTTACTTCATCATTGAGTGGTTAAAATATTTAAACATACAAAAAAGAAGAAGCTAGTAGAACCAATGAAACAAAATCGATATATCTGAGCAAACGATAAAATCCTAATGAAAAATTCAAATGGAAACAACTCTTTGGACAGACAAGCATAAGTCATAACAACCTTTTACAAATGAGCCGGCAAGTTGGCCTTGAGCCGTAACTCATAAAGTCGTAACACGCGAGTTGTTTTTTAAAAGGCTTGTTATAACCGTTGACAACTTCATATAGGTTGCAAAATTCTTGTTGATTCGATTAAAATCCTGAAGCACTTGTTGAGTGTCTTTTGGCACTTGTTGTCATCATTTCTCATAAACCAACCTGGTTATACACATTTATATCGTTACATTTATAATATAATGTTACGGAAAATATTTAGTGCTTGGAAGGATTTTAAGTGCGATTTTATTCAAATTTCCATTCCGGACTCGTTTATCTGTATCGTTATTAGGAATACTTTTTGGTTTACATAAACTTTTAACTTACTAGTTTCCTTCATCGCCAGTTCATCATCGGTTAGCATAGTCAGTGGTCGTGGAGTTTCTGTGCTGTACTTTGCCTTGGTGGCGACAGCAACAGGCGCCCTCCATTGCTCCAACACCTGTAAATATTTATGAGCGATGAGAAGGTTAAGGGCACCTTCTCCCTAAATTAGCAAGTCGATGTCTGTTCAGTGCGAATATCGACGTAAACGACATTAAAATAACATTCATATCAGCGCGCCTTGTACGGTGGCGGTTACGACGCTCGCCGCGTCCATGATAGGGCGAAATATGAGAAAAAACCTTTTTACTTAGATAAAAAATATTATAATTAAACATGTATCCAATCATTTCCCTGCAAAATTTTAATAGTAATCGAACTGTCCAAATTATTTTTTGATTGAGTCCCTGTAAGTCCTATAAAACTCAAAATGTTTTTAAAATCGAGGTTGTTTCGGAATTTTTTTTATCGAGTAAAATTATCTGTATTGTGTTTCTAACCAAAAAAGTCACTAGTTAAAAGATGTATCTATACATGTATATATTTTTCAGTTTTTTTGAATGGCGCTTTCTTTAAAAATTACTCATTCTAGAAACGTGAATTTGGATGACGGTGCCCTTAAGGGGATAATAATAAAGAGTAAGTTTTATAATATTGCTTCTTAAGGTCCAGTTGATTTGGTACATCAAATAGGTAGATCAAGACTTCATATTATTATACAATACTCAATCTCAGATAATATTACATAAACAAGATGTTGAGTGTCCTCTGATCAAAAGCTCCTTGAGGCACTCAGGCAATTTAGTGTTTGTGAGAAGAAATTGATTATAATTGACACCATACAAAAGGGTCCTTTGCTACTAGTGCAATAATAATAAGCCAGAAATCAGTGTCTTTTATGAACATAATAATGTTGAGCATCATTTTCATTTTTCTAATAACTATAGTAATTAGTACCTGGTTTTATTGAACGCTAAAAGCCTCCAGATATAACAAAATGTCACTTAATAGCCAGTAATATTATAAATAACATAAGTTACACATTTTTGTATACCTACTTAGCTGATAATAAACCGTAAACCGGACCGTAAAAGGCGTAATTGCAAAAAATATGCACCGGAAAACCGCTGAATCAAATAATTAATTTATAATTTATTACAAAAGCAAATAAACAATTATAGGTATAACATGTGTTTGAATTTAACGTAGAAAATAATTTAACAATGTTAATTTTTTTCGTGGTTCTTAATATTTTTATTTGTAAAATAACACAGACGCGGCTCTTGCATTTCTATTTTCACGTTCTATTTTCAAATGCACTTGGTCAATTTAGAACCAATAAAAAAAAACTACAAACCTTGGTGCCAACTCGGCGCAGAGGATTCATTGTACTTATTTTAGATGGAACACAAAGTATCACTAGTTCTCGAGCCTCGAGCGCAGCTCAGACTGGTTACCCAGTGTTGCCACTTTAGCCAATTTTTAGCTAGATCTAGCCACATTTACGGAATAGTTAGCTACATTTTTTAAAATATAATAGCTAAATTTTTTAGCCACACTTTATAGCTACTTTTAACACTGTTACCACTAGGTATTGGTTCAATCAATTTTGTTACGTAAAACGTACTTGGGCGCGAATGAATGCAACAACTGTTTTGGTAAGTAAAGAGTATCCTTCTAGAAATGGGAAAAACGAAGAAACCCATACTAAATGACGAAGCCGGACCTTCAACATCACAAGACGTCGACATCGATTTTGAAGACATATTCAGTAAATAATAATAAAAAAATAAAATTTATAAAATTAAAATACCTAACCCACCCAACTATTGTTTTTTTTTGTTTAGCTACTTTTGGCAACTTTTAACATAGTAATTTATTTCGAAACTAGCCACTTTTTACCGTATGCTTAGCAACTTTTTCTTTGGGCAAGGTGGCAACACTGTGGTTACCGGTTACAAAATACTCGATATCTCTTTCACTCAGATAACAAGTTTTAAAACCATTGATATCTTTTAATCTAGATTTGTTAGTGGACGCCACTTTCGGGTTATAAATATGCAAATTTTATCGTAGTATTCCAAGCATAGACTCATGCACGAAATGTGAATTATTCAAAATATAAAATATATTTGGCAACACAATTTGGTTACGTTTTGTAATTTAAATCATAATAAAGCAATATGTAGCGATAGCGAATAACAAAAACGAACAGTGAAAAAAAAAGGTTTCGAAAGTCTGTTTTTTTTTTCAGAATAATGATATCGACATAATAATTATTAGGGGTTAGAATTAATGGTTAGTACAGTAGTAAGAAAAATGTTACTGTTTTGAAATGATTGTATGTTGAAAATGATTGTATCAAGACGTACAGATTAATTGTTTAAATTGGTAAAAAAAAAGGTTTAACAAGTAGTATCTAGTTGTGTTAATGTAAGCGTATTATGAATAGCGATTTATTTTAACTTGACGTCAGTTCTTACATCATTATTTTAATTTTATATCGATGGCAGTCGCCTACTCTATTATTATTTTACTAGCTGTCCCGGCTAAGTTGTTTTGCCATATAAAGTATTTGTAGTTCTTTATTTGTAAAGAATATTATTTTATTGAAGTGACTAAATAAGTACCTATGGTACCATGGCAACGTCTATCGCTATCCCGTCGCACAAACAATGGTCGCCGTCAGTCTCGAGTTGTAATAATATTAATATTATGCTATAATGTAAATCACATTCATCATCATCATCATCACTACCATCGCACCATGCATTATCACAATATGATCCTATTATTGGTACATTTCATAGTCTACTATTATTTATTATATTTCACTTAAAAATCGCGGGTAACACCGCGGGGCACAGCTAGTTAAACATAATTAAAAATGTTAGTATGTACTTCGCGTTTTTTATTTCAAAATGGGCCCCCAAGTCTTGTGTGCCCAGGACCCCAGCTTAGTTAAAGACGGCCCTGTCCTATTTTGATAACTTAGCCGTACGCTAAGTTATCAAAATAGAGTAGAACTGTAAAAGTTCTGTAGTCAAGAGTCATTCAAGAGTATAATATGAGTATAATACTTATATTTTATAAGAGTATGACTGCAACATTGAAACAAAACCTAGGATTGGAGCATTTTGGACTTTTTCTTGTTAATTAAATTTTAAAATTTTTGTTATTAAAGGCTTCAGAACTCCGACTTATGTGGACCTGTCTAGGATTTTTTTTGCATTTTGAATATTCTACTATTGTATTGTACCCCATCTAGCGGCAATTGTAAAATCTTAAGGTAAAGCGACATCTATGATTGAGTTCCAAAACTAATATTAAGTTTTGTAAAGATAAGACAAGTAAGTTTCTAAGTTTTTATAAATAAAATCTTGTTTAAATTATTAAGTTTAATTTTTATGCATGGCTAGTTACTACCATATTATTATAATATATTGATCAAAACATTACGGTTTTCAGCAAGTTTTAATGAGTTTTTACCTCGTCGCAATGGCAATAACCTTTTGACGTTTGCACATTTTTACGCTGGCTACAACGGGTTTCTAGAACATACGGGAAACATTTGAAGTGTTGCCAATTTAAAACGTTTTCCCTGAAATTAGAGTAATATGATACAAAGACGAATAAGAATGCCAAAACAATTTACTTTTGTATTTATACAAATAGCAATGAGTTAACAAGTTTAAATAAAACAAAAGCCTTTGATAGGCCATATATTATATTTTTATTGATATTTAAGCCAAAGAAGTCCTCATTGGTATTAAATTACATAAAATAAACTATCATTATTCCATTTACATAATGTATTGCGTTATATAATTTTTCATATTATTTTAATAAAAATATTCTTTAACTATGAATTAATGTGCCTAATTAACTTCATTTATAAAACAGTTAACATTGTAAGGTATTTAGAATGTTTGAAACATAATAATATTATCTTATAAGACACAAAAAAGATGGGAAATAACAATATATTTGTGATAATTCATAATATTGCATTTACAACATGCATTTTGGAAATATTTTGTTTTGTAGCGGTCAACATTTTTACTGTCAAAAATCCTCTGTCAAACGAGATCTGTCAATGTCATTTGTTGCTGCTCAGCTCAGTGCTCATGTCCTGCGATTTTTCTCGAAAATCTCGAAAACGGTGAATAATTTGCTGCGGTCGATTTATTGAACAAGTTAAAGTGATTTCTGTATGAAACTCCCGCTGTGTATGCGATCGTTATAGTGTAATTCATAGGAGAATCGTGTTAGCTACGGCTAAGACGCGAGTCGTATCGTGAGACAGCTGTCTAGAATAACCTCGTGCAAAGTTTGTCATGGCTAAATGGGGCGAAGGTGATCCACGATGGATCGTGGAGGAGAGGCCGGACGCGACGAATGTTAACAACTGGCACTGGACAGAGAAAAACGCCGGGCCATGGTCGAAAGACCGACTCAAGGAGCTTCTGAATAACTTAAAAATAGCCCAAAACGGCATAGACTGTAAGATCACGGAGGTAGAGAAGATAGAGGGAGAGGCGACGGCGAATAACAGGAAAGGGAAGCTGATCTTCTTCTACGAGTGGGATATTAAGCTGAAGTGGGAGGGTTTGCTGGCCGGCTCAGCAGACAAAGTTAAGGGTGAGGTGCACATTCCCAATCTCTCGGAGGAGAATGACGTCAGTGAAGTTGATGTGAGTATAATTTTTTTTTTTAAATAATACGTAAAATGTTTGGATAAAAGTCAGTGTTTTAGTGGGAGAGCTCCATCAAAACTTCTAATCGCCATTTAAACTGATTCTTAGGGTCATTGTAGTGCAGGTCTTTTTATGTTTTGAACACTTGGTCTATCTGATATTGGTTGTTATCACATAATGCTTCTCTTGTTACTCAATTTGATTTTTTTGCCTAGCCAGTTGTCTGTCAATTAACACCTCCATCATGGGTATCGCAGACACAATAATATATTTTCAATTGTTATGCGGGAGCCGGCTGCCGCTTGTGGAATTGATGGGTTAAGAAATTTTGAAGATAAAGTAAACATTGTGGCTCTAAAATAGTACACTTTTATTACATAAAGCTGTGTTCTAAACTTATGAATTAAACAATATGAATTATATTACATATGCACATAAGAACACTTTTATAGACAACAGACAATTAAGTTATTTTCCTAACAATTACTTTGCTTTAAATCTTTTTATTAAAATTTCAGATAACAGTAACTATTAAAGGTAGCGGTGAGGAAGCACACAGAGCCAAGGCGTTCATGCACAATGTCGGCAAGACTGAAATACGGAAGCAGCTTCAGGAGTACATCCGAAGTCTCAAAGAAGAGTTCTCCAAAGGCCTTATTCTGCCAAAGAAGGGTGAAGCACCCATCAAAGCAGACAATGTATCCACGATAACCAGTGGTTTCAACAAAAAAATCAATATGGAACCCATAGTGTCCTCAGAAAAGAAACAAATAGGTTGTAAACTCGATACCAAGAGCCTCGAGCTGTCCGAAAAATTCCAGTGTAGGGCTCAAGAGTTTTACGATGCAATGACTCGAATAGAAATGGTGACGGCCTTCACTCAGGGACATGTTAAAATGGAGGCAGAAAAGGGAGGAAAATTCTCCTTATTTGGTGGCAACATTAGCGGAGAATTCAGAGAGCTGGTTCCAGGCAAGAAAATAGTACAGTACTGGAGATACAAACAGTGGCCCGATCAGCACTTCTCAGAAGTTACCTTCAATATTGAGGAGAAGGTAATTTTTTTTTATTTTCTTTTAAAAAGGACAGTAATTGAATTATTACAAGAATTAACATATTATAACTGTGCCTTTTTATGCCTATATTACAGTGCAGCAGTGTGTACACTGTATTTAGTATCTACAAAATATGTGTTAGACATATTTTAAGACAAAAATGAATTTTTAGTTGATATAATTATCAATTAAATAAAGATCATTTTCATATCTGTCAAAACAAAATAGTTATTTTGCTGAGTAGGACCTTTGTAACCGTACACTTGTTACTTCACCAGATTTTGCTCTATGTAGTGAAGGTTCACTACATAGAGCAAAGTCTTTCGAGCCACTCTGATATTGGCAACTCAATGAGTCGTACTGTAGAGCATTTTAGGCCTGCTTTTCTGCAGCCACACATGCTTCCACAGTTTCTTTTGTATCTGCAGAAAATTAATTAATAATTTCATGAGATCGGGGGGGATCGGGGGATCTTTTCCTCAAAAGATATCTATGAGGTTGGTCTAAGGCAATTTGTTTGTAAAATGTATTAATCCGTCGATCGTGGGAAAACGAGACACAATAGATATTCTATTGTGTCTCGGACGCCGGTGACCGTATGGGGCTTGATGAATTAATAAACAAAGTTAAAAAGTAATAAGAAATATTTAAAAAAAATCTCACTTTGTTGCTCATAACTTTTTTAATTTTTAATTTAGGGTGAAAAGTTATATAAACATACTAGACGTTCCGCGCGTCTTCGCCCGCGGTAATTAGGAATTTCACGGAAACCTTACATTTTCCAGAAAAAAATTGCCTATGTCATGTAAAAAATTACGTAGTCCTCTCTGTATCTTTTTTTTTTTTATGAAATAAAGGGGGCAAACGAGCAAACGGGTCACTTGATGGAAAGCAACTTCCGTCGCCCATGGACACTCGCAGCATCAGAAGAGCTGCAAGTGCGTTGCCGGCCTTTTAAGAGGGAATAGGGTAATAGGGGAGGGTAGGGATGGGAAGAGAAGGGAATATGGGAGGGTAGGGAAGGGAATAGGGAAAAGGAAAGGGGGAAGGAGGAGGAAGGGAAAAGGAAAGGATAGGGGAAAAGGATTGGGCATTTGGCATTGGCATTTGTGCCGAAGCATGGCTTTCCCACGTTATCTGTGCCAAATAACATAAAAATGGCTCCAGTAGTTCGTGAGATAAGCCCTTTCAAATAATTTTCCCCGTTTTTTTACATTTTCCTCGTTTTCTTCGCTTCTATTAGTCTTAGCATGATAATATATAGCCTTCCTCGATAAATGAGCTATCTAACACTGAAAGATTTTTTCAAATCGGACCAGTAGTTCCTGAGATTAGCGCGTTCAAACAAACAAACAAACTCTTCCGCTTTATAATATTAGTATAGATTTGTAGGCAAAATAATTTGCAATAAATTATGATTTTACAAATTTTTTGTAAGACGTACAGTTTCCGAGATATCGCGAAAATAGTGTTGTCACCCTTTTTTCAAGATGGCGGCCGGGGGACAAGGGTGGCGACCCCACAAACTTGAGGTTAAGCTTGTATTGACCCCCCCCCCCCCCCCCCAACATATCCCAAAAATAAAATTGCGTCCTCTAATAAATGCAAAGCTCATGTAACATTTCAATGGACTATTATCAAACCCTAGGTTCTCTACCTTAACATGACAGATGTTTAAGCGGGCCCCTAGACGATCAATTTTATTGTGCAATATCACGTATTGCGTAATATTATTGACCGTCTAGGGTTGATATTGAACATCGCGCGCCTTCAATCTAATTGTCAATTAAACTTTTCAATAAAATTGAAGCGTGATATTGCACAATAAATTTGATCTAGGGGCCAGTTTATAGAGTGCGTTTCATCGAATTAGTGTTGCATGGCACTAATGCAAATTAGTGTGGCCTCATTACCCTTACTGTGCTACCTTAAATTAGGGGAGATAATATTATGTTATCACGAAATACTTTAAATAATTCCCTAAAGAAAATTTTATATAATTCTAACTTTCGCCCGCGGCTCTGCCTGCGTTAACGTCTAACTTCGGGAACCGTTCTTTTTCCCGGGATGAAAGGTACCCAATGTCCTTCATACCCCAGACAATGTGTACCTAAGTTGAAAGTTTCATGATGATCCGCTTAGTACTTTATGCGTGAAGGCGTAACTAACAAACAAAGTCACTTTCGCATTTACTAGCTAAAATCCGAGCTTTGTGAATTGTGAGGGCTCGCGTCGTCACACCTTGACTGACTGATGATAACACATCTACATAGTTTTTCCGTAAAGTGTACCACAAAATGTACAGACTGACGGCTGTGGGATATACTACTATACTCGCTTCGCTCGCCCTGATAATATTATTATACTAGCTTTTAGCCCGCGACTTCGTTCGCGTGTATGTAGTTTTCGTCACTAGAAGTGCGTTGCATGAAATAGTTCTTTTGCCTACATGTTGGCATTCCTGTATGTTAATAACGTAAACATGGTAGACACGCTCTGCGAATATTCATAAGTTTTACTGTGTTTAAGGGTGATTAAACTGATGCTGGTAACCCTATTTCACTAAGCTGTAATGGCGGCAACCCGAGCTTGTACATATCTTAATGGAATTATTGGGGCCTCGTTACGTTTTTCACGTTCACAAAACTCTTTCACTCTTAGCACCATCATTCTTTCACCACTCTTTAATGTTTTCGGCATTATTTTCTCACGAAATCACAGTAAAACTTATGAATACTTGCAGAGCGTGTCTACCGTGTTTACGTTATTGACAGACAGGAATGCCAACATGACGGCAAAGGAACTATTCGATGAAACGCACTATACACACAATATTAATCAATTAATTAATCAATCAATCAACATTCCAGGAGGACCACACGCTAGTGCTTTTGCTGAATAGGGCCTTGATAAATGCATCCAAAACTACACAAGACAGATCTTTAATACACACAATATCAATCAATTAATCATTCAATCAATCAACATTCCAGGAGGACCACACGCTAGTGACGATCAAACAGGACCTGGTCCCAGCATCGGATGTAGACCAGACTCGGGAGAACTGGCGGCGCTACTACTTCGAGAGCATTAAGCGCGCGTTCGGCTTTGGAGCCTTCCTGTGATGAAGCTTAGCTTGTTTAGGTAAGGACTCCAGCTTGTAATGGACAATTCTGCATCGCGCTATCGAAGTTTCTGAGATTGGCAAGATATAGAGGGTGTAACAAAACTAAGTGATAATGCTTTAGGGTGTGTATGCGTTCCTTATATAAGTTCAGTGTGAAAGTAGCAGCGCTGAAAGAGCAACATTTTTTTGTGATTTGTATGGGCAAGCGTCCGCGCGTCTTAAATTTTTCCATACAAAGGTGAAATAAAAGTTACTCTTTCAAAGCTGCTACTTTTACAGTGACTCTATACACAGGACTCATACACACCCTAAACTCACACGCATTCTGTATAAAACGTCTGAATTACGTCAGTGGGCTTTAGCCTGACTGAGCGTGTGTGTCTTGCTAGGTCCGAAGATCTTCCTTTGAGACGCCCAACCATATATCCCGTATTTGCCAGTTGCCAGATACCTGGCTTGCGTAAATATTTTTATTGCTGGAAAACCTTTTTCTTGCGATAAAAAGTATTCCTTACATATATTCTAGTCAATTTGAATTCGAAAGTTTTGACTAAGTTAGAAGTAAATATCCCGTACATTTCTCTTTTATAGCTTCGTTGTCGAAATGCGATGCAAGTTGCCTAATTGATTAAACTTTAAATTAATTGGTTAAGTGACTTATGAGATCAAAGAAGACGGACAAACTTATGCTTTAGTAATAAACTTATAAATCTTAACGATGGATGGTAAATTGCCTGTGATAACACACATGCGTTCGTCTGGATTATTGAGTTAAGGGCCAGCTTAAAATCAAAATATGTAAAAAAAAAAACAGTCACAAAAACTTATAGCTATCTTTATTTGATTTCAGGTAAAATTATAATAATAATCGTGATCGCAACTCGGCGTGACACTGAATATGCAAGAGTCTTGCGCCTTCCGACGTTTAGCAGTTACAGCTTGACTGACAGACATACGTTTAACGTACAAAATGCTGTACAGATGAGTATTTCCAAAATCTTATGAGTTTCATTTCTTAAACATACCAAGTATGTTTTGCCTAGTACACAATACTTATTATAGTAACAAATGTTTTAATAAAATCGGTTCATAATAGGGCCGAATTAGTTATACTGAGTAATTCACTAAGGAGCCATTTTTGGAAAATAAGTATAGCAGAAGATCTATACTCAAGAAAAGATATTCCAAATATATTTATTTTACTTTTTATTGATGCAAAACACACAGTATCCGCAGAATTCGCTTTAGAGCATATGAATATGCAAAAAACTTCTTGTAGGACACAATTTGCACAAAATTGTGCAAATTGTGAAAAACTAAGAATAAAATATAACATTAAACCTGTAAAATCGTGATAAACTCTGTAGCGTAGTTGGTATTAAGTTCATTTATATCTGATTTAGATGTTACCTAAATTATAAAAGCAGCAGTTTCCACATTGAAAAAGATGAAATAGCACATTTATTGCACACTGTTTAACTTTGTTAATACAACATACTTAGATTTTATAAAAAATTACTTTTGATAATTACAGTATATTAGTATGTATATTATGTACTTAATATTACTTCTGTAGCACCTCCATCGTGGGTATCGCAGACACAATAGATTTTCAATTGTTATGCAGCAGCCGACTGCCGCTTGGGGATTGATGGGTTAAATCTTTGTTTATGTAAAGAAGAATATTGTGTATTTCTGTGTGCCCCAATTGTAAATTCATCTTTTTATATTGCCAATTATACAAAAACTTGCCGCATAAATGTTCTAAATTATTCTAGGTAAAGTAATTGTATACCTCAGGCGCCTTATACGCAATAAAATGAATATTGTTGCCTTACACAAACATAGCTTACATCTATTTATAAATTCTGTGTCACTCTATGTTTGTCTGTCTGTGCTAAGTACCTGTAAGACTTGCATGTTCAGGCAACGGAAAGATTTAAAACTATAAATTTTTATGTTTTAATAAATTAGACATAATTTCACCGATGCTTGTCACAGTAAATAGAGAAAATATCATGCTGTAACTTTCATTCATTGAAAAATGACAGATAGAACATGATATTTTAATCAAATCTAACAGCTGTTAGTGATTTTTTTTTTATTTATTTATCAATAAACTTTAAAGAATACAATCATAAACTTAATCTAATACAGTGTACTAAATAAATCTAACTATTGCATGATACAGCATAGGCCGTGCTAAAAAGTATGATCAAACTTTTTATTTTTACTAACCCCAAACTATTGTGTAAACCAAGAGACGAGGCACAAATTGAAAATGGGCAAAAATGAAAAATTTGGAATGACACGAAGTCGCTAGATAGGTTAATTATCAATTGGAACAACTGTTATGACTGCGCGTAAATAGACAGACCCAATATCTAATATGAATTTGTCTTGTTTCCTGGTTTAGAACATAGTTAAAAAGTATGGTCCATTACGGTGTTTGGTGTTTTAGGGCCATTATTATGTATACAATATTTTGTCATAAGTCCGTTGTCGAGTTGTAACTGTGGGGGGTTTGACAGATCACCGCTTGTAGTGTATTATCTTACGAATAATTTATCGATTTTCAATAAATTATGTTAGAAATTATTGTGTTTTATTAGTACCAACTACCTGGGATAGACCTATACGCAAACTAAAATAAGAAAAGGCGACATAACTAAATGATAATACTTTAGGGTGTGTATGTGTTCTTTATAGTGAGTTCACTGTGAAAGTAGCAACGCTGAAAGACCAACATTTTTTTTTCACACACCCTAAAGTATTATCACTTAGACCTTAGTTTTGTTACACCTTGTATAATGTATACAGGGCTCGGAAACCTGGTTAATCTTCGCGATCCTGTTCGATAGAAACGCCATACATTTCCAAAAGAGCGTTTTCATTTCGATTCCGCTCTGAAGCTAAACGGACCGAAATTATTCCTGGTTTTGTTCTAAGAGCAAAATGAAATTGCGCACTGCTCAAAATACCGGTTAGAACCGTTCACGGTTATGTTCGCCCCGCCCACTCACACACACCACGACCATCACCCATTGTCCACACATAAACAAGTTATGGCCTATTGGCTACTAGATGGTGCACTAGAAAGGGATAGAAGATATCACTGCACTAGTTACTTTTCACGAGAAATTAACCAGGTTAATTTCAGAAGCAATACCGCTCGCATCTCGATTTCGCTCCGAACGAACACTTACCCAAAAACCTGGTTAAAGAGCGTTTTACCTGTTTAAAAAAAATACCGGTTTCGAGCCCTCAATGTATATAATCAGAGAAAAAACAAGCAAACCTTGTATTGTATAGTTATTCGCTAAATATTTTTATTAGTAAGAGGTTTAATGTGAAATTTTGTAACTGATGTGGTTTGTACTATATATTTATTTGAAGTGATCGTACAAGGTGTTAAATCACTTGTTTAAATTGAATAATGGTTAGTGTCGTTAACGTGTAACTACAAGGAGAGGTGTAAAATTGAATATAATATGCGCTTTACACAATCTAAATCTATATAACATTTTAAAACGAATTTGAAATTTTGTTACGCCCATGAATGTGGCTAATTTTAGTCTTGAAATATTCGTGGACGTCCCGGGAAGGTTTGTACGGGGTTAAAATATGTTAGGAGGGAAGTTACGAAGTTCAAAGCGTCTCTAGTAAATTATATAAGAAGGTACAACAATATTAAATTAATAATTAAAATACAAAACGCCTGATAAAATTAAATATCTATGCGATACGCGAAAACTTGATCGACTAGAATTTTATAACGGTGTAATTAAATTTATTATTACATATTATGTTAAGGTTATTTTATACTCATTCTTAATACATAGATGAAACAGTATGGTCAATATACTAAACAGTTAATTAAAATCATTTCATTAAGCTTATGACAATTTTGTGCGTAAGTAGGTACAGGCCGTGTACAATTTTAAGCTCACTTAGAGCAGTGTTTCCCAAGCTGTGGTCCGCGAGTAAATGTATGGGGGTCCGCGGTGTCATTTCTGGACCATACATAATCCGATTTTTTGCTGTTTATTTTATTGAGGGGGTCCGTGAAAACTGCTTGACTTCCTAAGGGCCCGTGGCTGAAAAAGGTTGGGAAACACTGACTTAGAGGAAGGGAAAGGCGCAGTTCCATTTTCGTCGCCTTGGAGTGGGTTGTTATTAGTTAATAGCGATCAGATGATGTCAATTTATTGGTAGATGTGGTACATGCCCTGACTACCGCCTCCAGTTTTGTGTAACGATCAAAAAGTTTTGCGCGGCCTGTACTTAAGTATATTTAAACATCACAAAGAATTGCAAGTTCCAATATCTAAGGTCATAAAGTGACCCAGCTTATCTTGTCCAGTAAAGAATAGACTGTGTTGACCCCTCGCTATCAGTGGTTGTCTTAATGCCGTCAAGACAATGCGTGTTTTGTGGTTATATTTGCTTGTGAATACTGTAAGTATTCTTGTTTATTCTAGAATGTTTTTTGGATATGTAGTTATGGAGTGCAAAATTTGTATAAACATGCATGATATTAGACATTTAAGTAGGTAATATTTAGTATGTCTATAATGTTATACTTTTGGCTATTACGCATTAGTTTTAACAATTTACTTAACGTTAAAATGTAATATTCTGGTAATTTGATAGCTACTTAAAGTCTTGTCCGGTACTTAAAAAGTAAATACTTAAAAGTAACCAAGATTTTTTGTCAAGGCGACTGCTTATTTCTGTGAATTGCAGGTAAGTAAGCCTACTTTCGACATCATAATTAAAGTTAGCCCTTAAATATCATGTTATTTCTTTTATAAATACAAAGAACGAAAGAGATGACTAAGATCATGGTATTCAACCCAGGCTTAACTTTAATTGAGATCTCACAAGTAGGCCTCAGTTTATAATGATTATAAAATTGATGGTCATCCAAAATGATGCCATAATGACGACGAGATGGATGTTTGGATGTTTATAACAAAAAGTGAGAAAGTTCAAACTAATAAACAAGAAACAAGAAACGCTAATTACTAATTAGTAAAACATGAGTAAAACTGTTGTCTTTTTGTGGCGAGTTCAGTTAAGCGATAGATAAACTTTTTATGCTAACAACTAGTTGATACTTTTATGTATTTCCTGGTTAACTTCCTTGGACTGAATATGTGTTTCCGTGTGTAGGTGACCGCCCAGGCTGGCTTCGGAAGATCTTACCTGGGTAACTCGAGATTGGTAAGTTTTTCTATGAATTTTTATTGAAAAAAAAAAGTATATAATATTATGTGACTAATAAAGCTTACTTAATTTGTCACATAATATTCAATTCAATAGAAAATATTACGGGGATAGAGGTAGGCCATTTTTATCGTAGCAACAAATACCGCTCTCGCGGGATTTCCATTCATTATTATTATAATACTAGACGTTCCGCGCGGCTTCGCCCGCGTAAATTAGATATTTCACAGACAAATCAGTCTACAAAAAATATCCTATGATCCTTCACGTGGTCTACTTCTTATCTGACCCAAATAACAGAAAAATAATTGCTCTAGTAGTTCGTAAGATAAGCCCTTTCAAATAATTTCCCCCGTTTTTTTCCACATTTTCTTCTATTTCTTCGCTCCTATTAGTCTTAGCGTCATAAAATATAGCCTATAGCCTTCCTCGATAAATGGGCTATCTAACACTGAAATAATTTTTTAAATCGAACCAGTAGTTCCTGAGATTAGCGCGTTCAAATAAGCCCTTTCAAATAATTTCCCCCCGTTTTTTCCACATTTTCCTCTATTTCTTCGCTCCTATTAGTCTTAGCGTAATAAAATATAGCCTATAGCCTTCCTCGATAAATGGACTATCTAACACTGAAAGAATTTTTCAAATCGGACCAGTAGTTCCTGAGATTAGCGCGTTCAAACAAACAAACAAACAAACAAACAAACAAACTAACAAACTCTTCCGCTTTATAATATTAGTATAGATTATATTACTACTTAATTTGTTTCATAGATGTTAAATGCTTATGAAATAGTGGAAAACCTCTAGTTTAGTGTTTGGTAAGTATCTGGTTACGATTTTTTATTTAGGTACAACACGCAGAAATTAACTTGGCGCCTGCTTCCAAAGAGCTTACTTAGAATGAGGTGTCTAGTTAAACTGCTGAGTCTAACATGTACCTATGATCACTATCTGACGCCGCAAAATCATTTCTTCACTTCACATCTATTGTTTATTACCGCACTTCTTTATTGCACAAGAGACAAGTACAAGTAAAGGTATATTTAATTAGCTTCCTTATACGTGATATTTTTATTAAATCGACCAGGTTTTTGTTGCCGATATTAGAAGCCGGTTAATATAAAACTAATTAATAAAATTCTACAGGTATGCGATAACACGGCTATGCCGTTATGCGGTCATTAAATGGTCTACCTGATATAATATTGTTATTATTATATTGTAAAATTTGTATTTGAACAAAATATCTGTTTAAGCAATGGACTTAGGTGGATACTATTTTCCATTCTCCATGCTATATTGTTTGACGACTGTTATTTTAATATTTTTAGGTATGCCCGCAAATCATTTAGGTTTTGTGAGTCATTAAACACAGAAATAAGTAGGTATTATTTACAACCTAAGAATGTGCTATCAAAGAAGTTGATTCCTAGGCAGATGGCGGACCCACGTCATTGGGTCGCCTTATGTCCAGTGACGGATTAACCCATAATCAAATTAAGCAATTGCCTAGAGCATCACGTCTGAGGGGGCACCAGAAGAGTAAAGGTTCAAAGACCGATTCTAGTTGACATACGGATAGGGGGGCCCAGTGTCAAGGCAAGACCTAAATTTGATGTGGGCAAGATATATCTTGCGAGGCCCCCTAAAATATATTTTGCGAGGCTTCCTGATGGATTTGTTGAGAGAAAGAAATTTTTGATACTCAAACTTTTATTTATAAAACTTTTTATTTCTGAATATTTGAGTATCAAAACTCGTAAATCCTTTAAAAAAACCTTGTGGTCCAATGGGCGCGACGAGGCCCCTTAGACCGCGAGGCCGTGGGCGGTCGCCGGTCGCCCACGTCGCCTACGATAGGATTGCTTAGGGCATCAAGTAGTCTTGATCCGTCATTGCTTATGTCAATTAAATATTAGTTGTGAGCTGTCGGATGGGTTTGATGTAACGCGCCCAAAATACGTAGGTCCCCGTCTGCCTATGAATCAATTTCTTCGATGGTACTTTGTTGTAGCCAACGAATATTTTGTCAGGGGTAAACGCATAAACTCTTATTCCTCCAGTGCCACACATGGAACTGTCTCAACCTGCACCTCAATCTGACCGACTCCCTGCCCGCTCGAGACCAGTATGCTGCCACCATCAGGGCCCTGCTGCCGGAACCCTGGAGCGACACCCTGGATGCCGCCCTGGACGTCTGCTACGGGAACCGTACGAGGAAGTATACTAATACCTGCCCAGGGCAGGCGCTGCTGCATTGTACAGTTGATCAGTTGATACAGGTGAGAATTGAAATATTATATATGACACATGAACAAGTAAGAGGTTAGGGCACATATTATATTCAATATTTATAGTTATTATAGGTCTACCAGAATCTGATGGCAAAAAGTGAGAAAATAAATTGACTCTAGCAATACCGGGGTAATTGGAATAAAACATTTTGATCCTTTTTTTTCTTGTAGCGGCTGATTCTGTGTGTTAAACATGCAAATATAAAAATTTATCCAATGATCAAGGATATTTTATGAAAATCTGCTGTCAAAAATTGCCATCAGATTCTGGTTGACCTATACTTACTATACCTACGTAATTAAGTTAGGTGACTTACGGCACTTTCTATCAGTTTTGGACCGTATAGGAGCAAAGTAAAATTGTATGCTTATCTTCTCAGTCTTCCGGCACTTGTTAATGCTTTGGTTTTACGTTAAAAACAAGCTGGACCTTGTTGAATGTTAAATGCATAATAATATAGAGTTGAGTCTTAAGACCGGGCTCCCAAAATTATCTAAACACGCTAGCTCCGCCTACACACCCCGCTATCTTCCAATCGTGATACAATGATTCCATGAATCGTGCCCGCATGAATTGTATTTTGCGCTGCAGCTAATAGTGAACAATATCGCGTAACAACGGCAACGGTCCGGCGCATTTTAGCACGAAAGTAAAGTTCGCTAGTCCCAAAAATTTTTTTGATGATTACTTAAAAATTAAATACAATACTAATATTTCCTTTAGCTATTATTTTATAAAGTGTGTTATTGTAGTAGTGCAAATTATTTAATGATAGTAACTCAATAAGTGTAACAGATATTTGTTGAAAAGCCCAGAAATATTCATAATTTGGAAAAATAAAACTATCGAGTCAAAATAAGTGAATCGTCTTTTTGGTTAGCCAAATGTCAGATAAATATACAATGATTAAATAAGTCTCAATTTCATTTAAGTCAGTCGTCTTACGGGATCGTAATATCTATTAGAAAACACAGTAAAATTTGACAGCCCGGTCTTAAAAGCCTTCGCAAACATAGGTACCTACGCTTCCTATAAAAAAGGGATTTTTGTAGCTCTACAGAATAAAGTTTACAATTGATACAAAATTATAATATACAAGCTGTATAAACTGGCGGTCTTAGCAGTTTCTACCAAACAAAGCTTGTTGATTATTTATGCAGATAGTAGATATATAAGCGCCCGTTCAGAAAAAATTGCGTACGTCTGAACGCGCCCTAATGATGACTATGATATTGTTATTTTCAGAACTGTCCATCAGAGAGCTGGGTGAAGGCGGACGGGTGTACGCCACTGTCCTCAGTCGCCGCCTTCTCCTACATGTTCTCGCAGAGGTACAGAGGCGTAGCTAATAAGGGGGCTTCTAAAATGTGCCCAAAATTGACTATCAATAATATGTATGAGCATAAAGCAATGGCGTCGATAGCACGAGCGAACTAGTAGCAGAAAGTACCTAGCCATACCTGCCATAGTCTGGTAGCAAAGCACATTTAAGTTATCCTTTTAAATATGCTAACTCGATATCTTCTTGCCTTTTGTGTCAACTATAATATTATGTTATGTATTATTTTGTTTCCAGTCGCTACATCAATCTTGAAGAAAATCTTCCTATTGAACGCCGACCAACATGGTTTTTGACAAATGTAAGTGCAGCCACCTGTAATTACCCACCTATTTTACCATTTCTTAAACTTAACTTCATGTTTGTAAATACTAAAACCTAGAAAACTTTATTTTCTATATATAAATCAAAGAAATGGATTAAAAAATTATAAGTAATTAGTAAATACACTCTACCTAATCTAGATAATTCTAGACATAGGACCCTTATGTCTTTAACATCGCTCATCCCACAAAACTAGAGGTGGCTTATATTATGTCTATGTGTATATCTCGTCTTGTTGCGTAGACTTCTGCTCGCGCACTCCTCACCCTTAACTCCACCAAAGAGACTGAAAAATGTAACTATAATCGCCGAGCGATGTAACTTAAGCTGGCGACTAAAGCAAAATTTCCAATTTTATACTTAACTCATTTTTATACTTGAAAATAAGCCCCGAATTGTTTCATTTTTTAACATAGACACTTCATTATATTTCCGAGGGTCCGACCTAGCGAAAACACGATATCTTAAAAATGATTTGATAGATTTTTTCATATATACCTATTACCAAAACCGTACCTTAAACTGAGATAATATTTTAACACATTGTATAAAATTCTATCACCGAGAGACTGACCTAGCGGAGTTTTAAAATGTATATTGATCGAAAAACTAACTTGGCGAGGATTCCGCGTCTTCCTTTTTCACCTGGCATATGAAAGACGGGCGTGAGTGCGAAGAGAGAAGGTCGATGTTTGACTTAAACAAAGCAATCACTCAAGCTGTTGTTATAATTTCCAGTACTTCAATACAAAATGCTGCGAGCTGCCCCAGCTGTTCCCGGACAGTGTGCTGCAGCGGTGTAACTTCAGCCAGTTCATGTTCTACCACGTGCATCAGCCGCAGAGGGCCAGCGTCGGGTTTGAGAATAGACAGGTACTTATTACCAGTGACTTATTGAACACTAGAGGAAGCCCACAACTCCGTTTATCGCGCGGGAACCGTACTTTATTCTGGGTAAAAGTATCCTACGTCATTTCCCGGGACTCAAAGAATCTCCATATCAGATTTCAGCATAATCGGTTCAGTGGTTTAGGCGTGAAGAGGTAACAGGCAGACAGACAGACAGACACACTTTCGCATTTATAATATTAGTATCACTGACCTCCATTATACAAGTACGCTGGACTTATGATACCCGCTTTTTGTGCCTATTTGAAGCGGAATAAGCGCCCTCAATTTGGGGGAAGAGAATTAAATTTGACGTAACCACAACCAATAACAGTTGTCATCACTAGTATTAGTTCCAAGTACTGTCACTACTACTATCAGCGCCAATATGGCGACTTTCAAACGTCATTTTTACGTCAGATTCAGTTCTCTTCCCCCGCATTGGGGGCGCTGATTCCGCTTCAAATAGGCACAAAAAATAGCTGTCATTTCAAAGGGTATCATAAGTCCAGCGTACGTGTTTAATGGAGGTCAGTGATTAGTATGGATTAACATTAGATCTATAGCTTTCAACTTTAACAAATTCCAACATTAATTTAGATCTTTCTTAGTAGTCATAATTAACATTTATTTCCGTGGTGCTTTGCCTTCAGTTCTTTGACTTTCGGTCAAATTAACTTGTTAATGGCTTCTAGTTAATTTTATTAGTTTTAATTGTCTTTATTGCATAGCTGTAAGTTTTTCTTGAGAAATAAAATAAAATACCTGCAGGCTGCGACGCACCTTTTGCTCGTTTGTCCCCTTATTTTATAAAAAAACATATTATATTACATATTTTTTAATGTTAATTGATTTAGTATTCTACTAACACTAGAGTAAGGACCTATTGAAACAACATTAAAATTTGGATAACATTCTGAAATTTTGTTTTGAGGAATGAAAAAATAGCTACAGTTTTGATTTGTAGCAACGGGACTAGTGGCATACAGGCCATATTGCAGTTTTTCAGCGAGTAGTGAGAAAAACTCGCACTTAAAAGTTAAAACTTAGTAACAATTTAGGTTTAGCCTCTAATAATAGATAATAGTTAATTAAAAGTCCACTATTACATATAATTGAAATTTTTAGGTTCAATTAGATCCACCGTTCGGAAAAGCTGGGATCCGAAAACCAGACCCAGTGAGTAAATACATATTCTATAAGTATAAATAAAGTGTGTCTGTCTGTCTGTCTGTCTGTCTGTCCTGTCTGTCTGTTACCTCTTCACGCCTAAACCACTGAACCGATTTTGCTGAAATTTGGTACGGGGATACTTTGAGTCCCGGGAAAGGACATAGGATACTTTTTATCCCGGAAAAATGTACGGTTCCCGCGCGATAAACGAATTTTGGCGCAACGAAGTTGCGGGCGTCATCTAGTATTAATATATTATGCGAAAGATTGTCTGGTACACGCTTTTGATAGGAATGGAGATACATATTTTGAGTCCAGAGAAAAGTTTTATTCCGAAAAAAAAATACTTAGCTTAAATATCGACTTTTAGATATTTACTTAATATAATTTTTCTATTTCAGACTCCGGTGTTCCCGACTTCAACGCCATCTGAAGCTGAACATGCTACTAAAGATGAAAATGAAGTAAGTACTTACTAAAAAAATATATTTTAAGGCCGTCCCCCGAGCAAACGACCAAACCATACATATGCCGCGTTGCCGAGATCGCACCAAAACCCTATTTTTTTTTACTTATCTTAGTTCAAAATTGACATAAAAAAAAATTCTAACGGCAAATATGTAGCAAATGAAATTGTCTATCAATTGCCGTGTGTTTCAAATAAAAGTAATTTGTAAATGGAGATGCTGAAAGTACGCTTGAATTTTAATAAATTGGTATTACTTTGGAAGCTAATATCATGAGTATAATGAACAAAAATATTAAGTTAATAACGGTGAAAGGAATGTTAATATACTGAAGATTATTGCTGTATTTTTATTATATTTTTGTAGTTTTCAAATTATGAGTTATAAAGCTCTAAAAAGCGGTAAATTACGGCATGTCCGTAGGGGACGGCCTTAAAGTGATCGCACATTTATCAGCACGCACGCGCCAAACGAGCAGCATTTTAGAATTCGTTGTATGAAATGACTAGACGTACCGCGCGGCTTCGCCCGCGTAAATTAGATATTTCACAGACAAATTAATTAGTCCACAAAAAATAGCCTACGATCCTTCACGTGGTCTAGGTACTCATTTTTCAAATCGGACCAGTAGTTCCTGAGATTAGCGCGTTCAAACAAACAAACAAACAAACTCTTCCGCTTTATAATATTAGTATAGATGTGAAACCTCGCACATTCGTCCGCACCGTACGCGCCGCATTCCGTGTACTATGCGTTGCGTTCGGCGCGTACGGCGCGTACGGCGGGTACGGTGCTGACAAATGTGCGATCAGCTTAAAAGTCCTAGGCTTTGAGCAAGCATTACAAGTAAGCCGTTTTTAGGGTTCCGTACCCAAAAGGTAAAAACGGGACCCTATTACTGAGACTTCGATGTCTGTCCGTCTGTCTGTCTGTCAGTCTCCAGGCTATAACTCAATAACCGCTATAGCTAGACTTCTGAAATTTTCACAGATTGTGTATTTCTATTGCCGCTATAACAAAAAATACTAAAAACAAAATAAAATTAATATTTAAGGGGGGCTCCCATACAACAAACGTTATTTTTTTGGCCTTTTTCGCTCGTTATCAATAATGGTAACAGCTAGGCACTTGAAATTTTCATAAAGGCCTTAATTAAATGTCTACTTTAATAATTAATAATAATATTTAAATAAAATAAAAATTTAAGGGGGGCCCCCATACAAAAACACAATTTTGGCCTATTTTTCGCCTATAACGGTACGGAACCCTTCGTGCGCGAGTCCGACTCGTATTTGGCCGATTTTTTTTTATTTTCATAATCTTAGTATAAATCACGGCGTTCTTTTTGCGAATAGACTTGTATATAGGTATATATAGCATGTGTCAAGTAAATAAAAGCTTCTGCTTTCATGCTTAAGTTGCTTCTTGTTTTGTTTCGTTTTAGTAACGTGTCATAGACTCAAACCTCTAAGGCCCGATTTACATTATCTTTGTGTTTAGGAGAGTATTTTAGTACAACTTGAAAGCACTAGTGAAAACTCAAGCACTACAACAAGAAGTACTAAAGCTAGTAGCGTTTACATTTAGAACATGAGTAAATAAACTTTAACTTTTTTGTCTCAACTTTTCAGAAACTTGATCCTCTCTCATGCTGCGATATATCGGACTTCATCAGACCGGAGTGGCGGGCGCGGTGCGGGTTCGATCTCCGGTGGGGGACCAACAGGCTGGATGTAGCCAGTTCGCCCGTTGTGACCACACCAGCACCGATGATGAGAAATGATGTGAAGATTCTGCCGTTGTCGGTGAGTTAAGGAATTTAGTGACGTACTTAACCCAAATATCTTCCGGAACCCTATTTAAAAAAAAAAAAAAATAGCCTATGTTACTCGTGGATAATGTAGCTTTCGAATGGTGAAAGAATTTTTAAAATCGGTCCAGTAGTTTTTTTATCCTATTCATTACAATTAAACAAAGTTTTTTTTAATATAAGACATCAGCTGGTTAGGGTTCCGTTTTAGGGTTCTGTAGTCAACAAGTCCTTGTTGTCTGTTGACTACGGAACCCTAAAAAAAGATTACTAACCTTTCTATCCTTTATATCTCTGTTAGCTACCAATTTCGAGCATTTTGCAGAGGAAATTGTTGTTCGTCTTATCAAAATGAAGCTACTCACGAAAAATTAGCTCGATACTTAATCAAATGAAAAAAAACGGCCAAGTGCTTGTCGGGCCACGCACAATATAGGGTTCCGTAATACCGCTAGTTTTTGATATTTTTTTTAATGGTCAACGAATGTAGTTTATAACGTGTTTTACACTACTAACAACATCATCTCAGTTACATTTAAAGGAATTTGTACGAAAAGTTCCTTTATACTTCTCCGAATACACTGGACTCTAACGATTTTATCCACTTTAAAACTTCATATTTCACAAATGGATCCCTAAATTGGAAAATGATCTTTGAATATTCATAATATTTTTAAAAAACCTATCCATCGACACCCCACACGGTGGGGTTGACGCGAAAAAAAATTCATCTCCGCTTGATGTGCAGGGGAGGTACATTAAAATTTTTTTTTAAAGATCTTATATAACATTTTGTCGGCATCATGAATATGTGCATTCATGCCGAATTACAGCTTTGTAGGTCCTATAGTCTCTGAGCAAAATTGCGGACAGAAAGACAGACGGACGGACGGATAGACCGAAACTATAAGGGTTCCTTGTTGACTACGGAACCCTAAAAATGTTCTAGGGAACCCGGACTTGAATCATTGTATTAAAACTTTTACCCTCGGTCACGAATAAATCTTCAATTCAAAAGTTTCTTACACATGTAATAGTAGCTTTTCAAAATTGAAACAACTGTAAGACTGCCTTCACATTAAGTCGCGAGTAGTGCGGCAGCCGCGCGACTTCTATACTAAATCGAGCCGCGCGGCTGTTTAGTATAAGAAGTCGCGCGGCTGCCGCACTACTCGCGACTTGATGTGAAGGCAGCCTAAAACTATCCCCACAGATTCTTTTTTTCGTTTACACCGAAGCTAGACAAGACGACGCGAATTAACTTTATACTGATTGGCATTTTATTCATAAAGCATAATTCGCCAAGTCTAAAGCCTCTGTGGCGGTACCCACAATTACCGCCACAATCCTGCATCGCGCTATCGAAGTTTCTGAGCATGGCAAAGATATAATATGGTTGAGCGCGTTGTCAGCGCTCAAGCCGGGGGTCGCGGGATCGAATCCCGCCGACGGAACAAAAAGTTTCGTATGTTCCTGGGTCATGGATGTATATTAAATATATGTACCTATAATATAATATAAATCTTAAAATGTAATATACATAGTATAAAAGTATTATCTAAATATATTTCCGTTGTCTGGTACCTGTAACACAAGTCCTTCAGGTACTTAACACGGGGCCAGACTGACGTGGTGTGAAGCGTCCATAGATATTATATTATATTATTATTATTATGAATAAAAAATAAGTATGTTTATAGTTAACTGTATGTTTTTGGATATTCCAGTGCCACAAACAAGACTGCCTCTACAGAAGCCTAGGCATCATATCTGATAATGGCGTCAATATTGAAGCCTTCACCAAGCTGCTGGATAATCTGACTGACCACCATCCTGAATGGTCCAAGGCCAAAGCCAGGGTCGTCACCAAGTGTCTGAGCAAGCCCATCCTGGGTTATGATTCAGAGTGTCCCATTAACAGCATACTGGGATGCACGGCTGATATTCTCTCGGAGGTGAGTGAGGTTTTATTTTTTTGTTTGAGATGTTGTTTCTAAAAACCAACATGTTTTTTACTTTGGTAGAATATTTTGGCAGGTTCGTAAGATTTATTAAGATTGTGTTTTAAGTGTAATAGTGTAATTTTATATTTTTCAGAATTGCCCCAATGCACCAAAAAATGACCCATGCAAGTAAGTTTATCGACCTCAATATAACATTAACATTTTTATCATTAAAAAAATAACCGCAACACAATATTTTTATGACAATAAAAACCAAAATAATTTATTTAACCTTCTTCAATCCAAGAGTTTTTATGATTTATTTCATATTCTTCTAATCCTTAAAAAAATAAATTAAAAAATTATTATTTCAGACACGGCGGAGAAGTGCAAGACGGTATAACTTGCCAGATCAGTTCCTCACTGTACAGACCTGTAAGTGTACTATAATTATATCTTAATCTTATTATACATTATGTATTAAAGTTAAAACAGCGAAGTTCGTGGTGTTAGACGCCAAAATATCGGTAGTTCGAGGTGAAACTTCTAAAATATCACGATTATTTAAACAATCACTCGTCTAGGATGCACTTTGAAATATGGAATGGTAGGGAAGAGTGAGTTAGATAGGTACTAAGTATTGTACATTTTAATGTCCTATAATAACTCTACAATAGCTGATACTTATGTGGCGGTACCCACAATTCGCCTAACATTCCTGCATCGCGCTATCGAAGTTTTCTGAGCGCGTCGGTATATATACGACAGCTGAAATGTATCACGCGAACTCCGGCCTGACCGAGCATAACACCTCGCTCGGTCGGAAGATCTTCCTTTGGCCTCCACTCATGTCCCCCACATAGGTGACCCTCGACAGAACACGCCTCCTTCATCATTATCACTTAGTTTAAAACAAATAATAATAAAATGTTCAAATGATTATAATGTTAAAAAAATCTCTCCTGTCTTCTTATATACTAGAGCTGCAATAAATTTTCCAGAAGAACCGTCGTCAGTTCTGTGCTCTTCCCAACTTGGTGTCGCCTGCCGACCTGAACCGCTGTAATCTTGCCTGGTCCTGGCGCCTGGAGTACCTGCCCGCCCAGCTCAAACCGACCACCAAGAAGTGGGCTGCTACCAGCAATGTGAGTGTCAGATAGAGCTGCCATCACCCAATTGCCGTCGCCGGTTAGGCACGACAAAATTCCCGGACATTTGGCCGAAATGTGGTTATTTCCCCGGACACCTCTTAGGCGGGTTTTAGTCTCACGCTGACCGCTCGCTGACTGTCGGCGCCGATACCGAAATGTATGAAATATCAGCGCAGACCGCTACGCGTTATTCAAAAACGCTTCCTACAATTTCATACATCTCGGACCATCAGCGCCGACGGTGCGCGCGCAGTCAGCGTGACTCTAAAATCCGCCTAAAACGGTATTTACGATAACGTCTTGCCAATTTTTGCTTTTCCAACAAGAATTTGTAAAAATCTGACTAACTCAAGTCCGTGCAAGAAACCGTGTGTATGCTTAGCGAGTTTTTATCTTTCGTTTATTGCTTCATGACTTAAAAGTTTAATTTCTCTCAACAAAAGTGTCCGGATTTCACCCGGACACTTTTCAAAAACCCGGCCGGACTTACCCCGGACGCCCTTCAAACTAGGACAAATCCGGGGAAATCCGGACGGATGGCAACCCTAGTGTCAGAAGTAGCCGCCATATTTTAAAGTGTCTCTCCAGTTCTGTATTTATGTACAGGTAGTACAGGCCATTGCTTATGGGCGGAAGCGTTCTATAGCGTCCTAGGGGGGGCGGAAGCGTCCTAGGATGGCGGCAGAGTTCGTACATATAGGGGCGGCAAAATTAAAGTGGCCTATACTCATAAAAAATATAAACCCGGCCCTGCGGCCAAGAATATAACACCACAAAAACATGGTTCCGTATCTTGATTTTATTCTTAATAGATTACAAATAAAATTAACTTACATTTACTTAGAAGTAAATGAATTGTGATAGTGACTTACTTTTAAAAACTGCTTCTTACTTCAATTTAAAATTCTTATATTAAGTACTAGTGGTCCGCCCCGGCTCCGCCCGTGGTACATACATAGCCTATACCACTCAGGGACATCTTAGCTTAGATAGTACATTGATTTGGTGAAAGAATTTTTGAAATCGGTCCAGTAGTTCCTGAGATTATCGCCTTCAAACAAACAAACAAACTATTCAGCTTTATCTAATAAATATAAAATTCTCGTGTCACAGTGTTTGTGCGCGAAATCCTCCAAAACGGCTCAACCGATTTTAATGAAATTTTGTACGTACATTCGTTAGGCCTGAGAATGTTTTTATCTACTTACTTTTTATATTGATACTAGAAATAATTTATATGGCAAAACAACGTTAGCCGGGCCAGCTAGTATTATTAATTATTATGTTCTCTAATTTCAGTGCAAAGAGCTGACGGAGTCCACCACCTGTCTGCTGTCCCAGATGGGTGTTCTCAACAAATACGGCTTCCTCGACTACTTTAAGATGAAGGACAGGATAAGGGAGTTTAGGTATTTTTTTTATTTGGATAAAAATTATTGAGAAGTATTAAAATGAAATGATTATTTTGCACAAAGCAGCCCATGGACCTAAACAAGATATTTTTATTTAATTGGAAAGTATGGACTTAAAGTATAGAGAGAGCGCTAAAAAACTTCATGTCCTCAGTTATTCGTTGAGTCCATTTACGATCCATTTGCGATGGTGAAGTTATATTTATTTCCAGGACAATCTAAGGAAAGCGAGGAGCAAAATAAATTTGTTTCTATTTCACTGGTATTTTTTTTTGCCTGTGATGTTTGTGAAACAAATTAATTCATCAAGCCCCATACGGTCACCGGTGACCGAGACACAATAGAATATCTATTGTGTCTCGTTTTCCCACGATCGACGGGTTAATAGCTGTTCCAGGTTTTCCTTTTATTGTTGCTTCCATGTTTTTACCCGTCTTCTGTTTATCATATTGTAATACAGCCGGTCTAAAATACCCTATTTATAATATATTTAATTTAATTTACTGGTTTATGTTTTTAACTGTGGTTTTATCGGGGTCCTGGTGATCTGTAACACAGGCTACTGCCTAATTCAGACACCAGCTCCTCACTTTCTAATGTACGACAGCATAACAATTTGTAAATTTAGCCGTTAAGTTAGATTGTTGTGAGAAATAAAGATTTATTATTATTATTATATATTTCAGTCACGAGGACTGGTCTCAGTTCGACGTGTATAACGCGGCGTTCCAAAGCACGCCTCTCTACCGCGAGCACTGCAGCTCGCCCAAGAAGCTGCTCAATGTGCTGGACGCTATGCTGATGGTGAGTATTGCATGAGTATCCTGTTAAAGGTTCGCGCACATTATGTCGGCGCGTGCCGGGGCGGGTCCCGACCCGCCCCGGCACGCCTGCTGCGCTGCGCCCCGGCGCAGCGCAGCGCAAAATGCGCTTAAGCACACTATTGCCGGGTCGGGTTGCATCGCATTGACGGATTTTAACGCTCACTGTGCCGGGGCGTGCCGGGGCGGGTCGGCGCGCAATGCATCACATCACACCCATCGCATCACATCCGCGCGTCGCTTGCTATAGCACACTGTTGCCGGGGCGCAGCGGGTCTTGCCGGGGCGCAGCGGGTCTTGTCGGGCCGTGTCGCATTGACGGAAATCCGCCGAGCAAAAATCCGCGCCGATGCGCCCCGGCACAGTGTGCGATACGCGCATCCGCTTCCATACAAATTGTATGGAGGCGGATTTTTGCGATGCGCCCCGGCACGCTGAGCCCCGGCACGGCCCGTCTCAGTGTGCTCACTCCTTTATAGGGAACGTGCAAGCTGCTGCGAGCTGACGTCAATCCAAAACTTGTAGTTTATTTACTTGACATGCATAGGCACATAATCAGGGACCATCCATAAAGTACGTCACACGATTTTCATGATTTTTAAACCCCCTTCCCCCTCGTCACAGGCGGTTACATTTGTGAGAAACTTTTGTGAGAGAAGAGCAAGTTTACATCCAAAAAATTAAAACCACCTCAATATTTAAAATTTCGCTATTTAATTTATTAAAATTAAAACAAAACTTAGGGCGGTAGGGGCCTTGTCACAATTCGTCGACACGTCCCCCCATACCTATAGTTCTTGTGGTTCTCACCAATCTGAAATTTGTACTCGATTTTTTACTTCACATATTGTGCTGGCACAAATTATAGTTAAATCTCTTGCAACGAAAGTCATGCCTGCCGTAGTTTATATCCTCTTTGATGCCTGCTAGCGTCAAAAAATTCGTTTACGAGTTACGACATGTGCTGGCTTTCGCGTGTTTGACAGACAGATGAAATTGCCCTGTTAACGACTTGCCTGGCTGTTTATTATGTCTCTTTTTATTATTGTATTCCTCTAAAGTCTAAATGTATGACGAGTTGTTGCCGTCACATTGCGTTTAAATATTTTAAGAAAATAATATCCTAGCGCAAGGGAAAAAAGAAATTTCTTCATTCTGCGATTTTATAAAAGATAGAAAGAATATTATGTAAAATTATGGTTTAATTTCAGACGTGTCCAGCATCGAAACGCAGCAACACGCAACAATGCACAGCAATGTTCGACGAAATGTCCAATCTACACAACGTGACAGAACAAAAACCAGACAATATAATGATGCACTTCCAAAATGTCTTCCTTTCCCCACCACCGCCGCAGAAATTAAAAAGAGTAAACGTCAAAACCAACGCCATCTATGATTTCGGTATTTTCAACAATGACGATGTGCCTCCGGTTAAAATAATAGATGTGAAACCGAAGAATAAGCCGCTAGTACTTATACCAGTGTACCAAAGAATCAAGTATCCTTTGCACCAAGTTAACAATGATGGCGTTTTTCGGGGCGCTGTGAATATTAGAGCTTAATTAGTTGTCTAGTCACGTTAATCCAGCGGTTACGAAGTTTGAAGATACATATTATCTCTTTTCCACAGGCATGCGAATAGAGCAAGATAGCAATATTTTTGAGCAAACAAAAGAGACAAGTAGTGATAGGTAAATTCCTAAATTTCCACATGCTTCGCGATCAGACTTTAGATTTAAGAAAAAAGGTTTTTAAAGGTGTAAAAATTGTCATGTTACACTCACTAGATGGCGTTGTAACCAACAAAATATTTGCGACTGCAGCGCCCCTGTCGTGAATAAACCATAAACTTTTTGTTATGGTAAAAATGTTAAATGTAAAATCTATTCTTTGCAATGGATTCGTGCAATAATATTAATGTGTCTAATATAAGTTAGTTAGTAAGAAGTTTGTTATATTTTTACGAAATAAACAACATAAAACACATTTTTTGTTTATTTGGGAGAATTAAATTAAAATAAAAATAAAAAATAAGGTGGTTATGAAGCATGTATTTATTGCTTGTACTTAATTACAACAATCTACATTGAATAATAGTTACAATATCGTTCTCTGCAATTTCAGTCTTCAATTTTTATTAATTTTTGTTAATTTTATTATGTAATAGTTATGAAGAAACTTTTAGTTACAACTTTTTTTACTCCCTCAAAGTAGGTGTAGTAGGGGTAGATTTTTTTTTATCTTTAGGTGATTAATTGTCATCGCAATAAAAAACATCAATTATAAATAACTTTATCTATTTCCAATACACTTGATCATAAAGAATATTCGTCACACATTATTATTTCACTCTTTTTAGGCACTAACTTTCTATTCTAAGGTGTTTACAATAAATAAATTGCATTATTTATAGGCACGCGAGTTTAACTCAAAAGAGAAAAAAAAAAACAATAAAAATTGTACAGTAATAATAAAAAAAAATATATTTTTGCTACTTTTTTCTTTTTTTTATAAAAATAATAATTGGCAAGCTATAAGAATACGTATTCGAGTAAACACTATACATCTCATTTTACTTATAATAGCTTTTATGTATTTACAAATTATAATTTCATCACAAAGTCAAAGCAATATTACAGGATTTAGCTATTTAAGTTCTCTAACATAATACATAAAACAAGGAGCAAAAATCATAATATTATCATAATAATATCTATTGAATCAAACAATGTTTACGTTTGCATAACGATATTAGCTCTGGATGTTTTTATTGGTCAAGAATTGCCCAATGAAAACGCCAAAAAACAATTTACCAATCACAGCATTCTAAATGACATTGCAGTGACAGTTTGCATATTATGGCGTCGTCTAATTTCCCGCTCTATTTATTCAAAACCTATTCTTAAAAAATAAAACATAATCAACCAACTTACGCCTTCTAAAATAAAATTATGCGCCAGCAGGCCCCGCACTAAATAAACGTAAATATACAAAAAATAAAGGTACAAGTATATTAATTTACCTAATCGCAAAGTACAAGACTTGTAAAGGAGAGTAGCATGTAATGGAATAAATAATTTTAACAATCACACGAATATCATAATATACTAAATATAATATTATATCTACTTTAAAATGCATTTCAATAATGCTACTCAATATTTTTTGTCATAATTTTTTCTAAAATAATTTGAATAAAGCTTCTAACCGAATATTTTATCAATTCATAATTTTACTAAAGGAACATAATATTTTGATATTCAGACACGTAAGACTTTTGTGAACTCAATAACTAATATTTATTTTTAGGCAGATTAATTACATTACACACTTAGGGACAATCCACAAAATGTGTTTTTATGACACCCTCCCCCAAATTTCAGGCTACAAGGCGGTAGCCACCTTCGAATTTTTGAACAAATTTAAGCTAATATTGTAAATTTTCAGACGCATGATTTTAATTACATTTCCTTTCATGGCAAATTCAAGCTGATAGAGTCAAAATTTCTGACACCACCATTTGTGTTTATACGCGCTAGCACCTCCTGTTGTAACGCGCGTAACGTGCGTTGCGCGCTCGTATCGTGGGGAGCGAGGAGTAACGCGCGTCGTGCGTGCGGTAACGCGTCGGACGCGCGATTGAGCGCGAGTAACGCGCGCGCGCACGCGTACGAACACTCGAACGCGTTGGGACGCAACACGGACGCGCGAGACGCCAGTTCTAATGCTTCCGCTGGTTCCTGTAAATAAAATGTATTTTTATAAAAACCTTATTTGTTAGGAAATATATTCCAATAATCAACAATAACGTGTCTTCGTCTGATCGTGATCTGCTAATAACTACCCATCTGATTACAGTGATGTATCTTTAACTATCTAAAGAGAGTCCCAAAAATACCTAAAATCGAACACTGCACCTTCCACTTCTATTTTTTTTTCAATCGGTGGTAAAGTTGTCCGCGGGCGCAGATAGATAGCGATCAGTTAAAATTACAATGTTTTATTTGCGCTTTCAGATTGTCAATAGGTACTGTATATTTTACGATATCAATTAGCTAGCGCAAAACACTTAGCACGTTATCTCCTCTCAAAAATCTTCAAAAACCAGCCATTAGTATAATTAACAATGATACCTAATGCCACTTACATTAAGTTTCCTCTTGCACCGCGACAGATTCAGCAGCAGATTAGTCTTGAGCTGCAAGAAGGCGGAGTCCGCGCCGTCCTCTCCCACCAATGGCTGGACCTTCTTCAGCGCGTACGAGTAGCGGTGAGCTGCTTCCGACGGCCGGTTCTTCCGGTAGAGCAGATTGCCGTCTTCCAGTAGCTTGTTTAACAGGATCAGCCTGGAAGTTAAGGGTTTTGGATTAGAAATATGTTGAGAATAAATAAATAAATAACTCTTTATTCGAACTAACAAAATCAATCAATTTACAATAAATTTTGGAACATAAAAAAGAAACAGTTCGAATTGGCGGCCTTACTGCTGGAAGCAGTCTCTTCCAGGCAACCAAAAAGTGGGAAAGTCCAGTGGATATACTTTTAACAATAAAAATGCTACATTAAACAATATTTCCTTATTATAGAACCCTGGACCACCTTTGAAATGTCTTTCCAACAAAAAAAGAATTATCAAAATCGGTTCATAAACGGCGAAGTAATTCACAAATAAATATAAAAAAGCGTATATCATATTTTTACGATCTAATAGGGAAAAAGAAAACTCTACCATTTTTGAAGTCGATTTAAAAAGGTATTGCAGAAATTATGTTGTGACAATATTTTTTAATAGTCTACTCACATAAATTCTGGTTTGCCTGACGCCATAACCCACGTAGTAGGTCCGAGTTTCGCTCCTTTCTTCAGAAAGCAGTTCACCAACTGAAATACATACATAATTATAAAATATAGTTATTGTTATGATTTCATATAGTATCTTTTTTAAATTTGAATCCTATTTTGGTACGAAATAGCGTGTGATTTTGTTATTATGACAAAAGAATTAATTAAGACGCAATGGACTAAAAGTTATCACGGCTCTTGTGAGACAGTTAAAGCGATACAGCTAGATTATTTATGTGTGTGTGTTTGCGCGCGTGCGTACGTGTATTCATGCGTATGCGCACTGTTACATTCCGCTGTCCAATGGAACGCTCGACCAGCGAAGCGCCTTTGCTGTGTGTGTGAGCATACGTGCATCATACCTAACGTGACCATTTATTGTTTTTGTTAAAACGGGACATCTACGAATCGGAATGTTAATTACTTTAGGTTATGTACGCACTGTGAAAATCAAAGCGCTGAAAGACCAAAAACTGGGGTAGTGCTCCAGCGAAATGAATTTTATCATACAAATGTGAAAAATAATTGCTCTTTCAGCGCCTCTACTTTTACAGTGAACTCTATACACATTACGCGGTACTCATAGACATTACACACCCATAATTAGTATTATCACTTACGTTTGTTACATCCTGTATATCTACCATTATTGATATCGAGAAAAATATGGCACAATAATCAATCGGATCGAAATCGAAATTTTCGCGCGGTTTCAGAAAACGGGACAATTTGGCGTCCCAGAGATCATTTCGGGGACACCGGGACACGTAACTATAAAACGGGACAGTCCCGTTCAAAACGGGACGTCTGGTCATGATAATTATACCGGCACGTTTCACTGTCCAATGAAACGCTCAAGCGACGCTCCTTTCTTGTGTACGTGTGTTTATACGTACCGGTACATTCCGCTGTCCAATGGCTCGGTCTAGCGGTCGCAGGCCGGTGTGATCTGTCCTCTCGAGCGAGGCGCCGCGCTCCAACAGGAGTGAAGCGAGTTCGGCCGGCCCGCCGCACGCCAGGCCAAGCGGTGTCCGTCCGGAGCCGTCCGCGAGATCTATAATAAGAGAAAAGGATTGTGATAAACTTAAAAATCACATTATGATCTGCAATAATTGGTAAACAGGGACTAGGGAGTGTTTCAAATCTTAATTCTAACTTTGTCATCCGATAACGAAATGATATGGTTAAGTGCCATTTTTTAAAACACCCAATTCTCATGCTTTGAATATCAGTTCACCATGCTTACTTATTTTACCCACAATTTTTTAGGGATTCACACACGTAAAATACATGTTAACTCCCACATTTCACTTTCCACTGACTCACCGATAGTAGCCCCTCTATCCAGCAGCACAACTGCCGTCGGTATCTTAGAGCGCAGCGCCGCCCAGCCCAGTGCGGGGATACCATCAGCATCTACAGCATCAGGATCTGCGCCTTTAATAGAAAAAAATAATTGGTTAGAAACTAATACTTCGGAATTCATTTCTACCACTAGTTCGAGAACTAGCCAAGCAAGAAGAAGCGTAAGAAACACGCAAACTTATGGGAAAACTTACTTACGTAGAACTTGGGGAAATTTGTTTCATTGCGCTTAAACCATACATTTTTCGGCAACAAAAACTATCCTTTTTCTTGTTTCCAAGTATGTCTATACTCCATACTAAATTTAATCTAAATGACATCAGCCGTTTAAACTTGAAGAGGTAACAAACACGTAGATAGACGGATAAGCCCACAGGCATATATTTTGCATTTATAATATTATGCACTGTACACAACATACCTACATTATTCAGGGCATAAACATTTTTATCAGAAGGTAAGTGGGTAAGGTTACTCACCATGATCCAACAAAATCTCCACCACATCATCGTGCCCCTCCGCCGCCGCTAATATCAACGGAACTTTGCCTCCGGACCCTCCCACATCAGCACCCGCATCTAATAATCTCAGGACCAGGGCAGCTCGCCCGGCCTTCGCCCCTAACGCTAAAGGCGACATCTGACGCGCGTTGAGCGAGTAGGGTGTCGCCCCTCTAGCTAGTAGGGCGCCGGCGATGGCCGCGTGGCCGGCGCTACAGGCTGCAGTAAGGGCAGTTTCACCGGTGACTGGGCAGATACCGTCCGGCTGTGTAATAACAGAATCTTTAAATTAATAAACAATAAATCACAATGCAATAAAAGTATTAAATATGCTGGTTAAAAGTTACGGAAAAATATAAATTATTATATTTTTACTAATGTGTAACTTACGAATAGTTCAGCAGTATCCAACAAATATTCCACAATATCTAAGTGCCCATTCTGGGCTGCGCCAATCAGCGCATGTCTCGCTCCTGGGACGAGCTGCTCGATATTATCCTCCATGATCAAGGATCTATCGTCCTTGCCGGTCTGACAGCCCAGGAGATAGATGACTGTGTCTCGGTGACCGTTTTTGGCTGCGTGGACTAAAGGCGTCTGTTCGGCTGTGTCAGTATGGCTTAAAGATGCACCTAGAATGAGAAGATTAAATTTATAAATACATGGAAAACTTGCAACTGAAACATGAACCGGTTACTAAAACGCCAATAACAAGTTCTCGCTTATGAGACGGTTTCCAGCGAACTTAGTGCAGTGTACCTTAGCTCTAACAATACAATCCTTCGTTTGGGTATCTTTACTTGTCAAATAACTTAAATTCATTTCATTAAAATAAGTTACAAAGTCCGTTTATTACAAGATAAACTTATTGCATTTAGGTTGACTTAGAGAAGAGGGTACTCTTAGCTTGAACTTTAAGAACTTGTATAAGGCCTAATATCCTACATATCTTTATGTAAGTATATAAGGACTAAAATGAATACATACCTGATGCAATCAACATCCTCGCAACATCAGTATGTCCACGCTGACATGCTAAAGACAGTGCCGTGCAGCCTTGAGAGTTCGTCATCTCCAGATCTGCTCCAAACTCAATAAGCAGCCCCACCATAGAAATGATGCCTTGGTAGGCGTACATACACAATAATGGAGCATTGCCTAGGCACTCCGTAATCTGATTTGGCGAGGCACCAGCTAGGAGCATCAGTCTAGATACTTTGACGTTAGGAGTGTAGATATTCCTCAAATTGGCTATAGCTTCCCCAACGTTTGCTGCGCTGGTGGCCACCATCATAGCCTGGAGGTCCCTAGGACACAAACCGAGTTGCGCCGGACCTAGGTTCCTGTACATATGCGCTTTAAGTATATGGTGACCTAGCTCCATCGATTTCTCTGGATCTAAAGGCGCCTGGACTCGAGATAGTCTAAAGGCGATGCCGCAGTGCCCAGCTCTTAAGTCGCAAAGGAATTTCGGGCTCTCGTTGTCATCACGCCTTATCAACCACTCTCTGAAGGACGGATGGAAGAACATGTATGTGTTGTCGATGCGCTTCACCAGAAAATCTGAGAGACTCTCAAATCTCAGGCAGAACTCCTCCCAGGGCATAAAAGTGTCGACCAGCAACGAATTGACTGAGTAGTATATCTCTACTAAGGTTAGTGGATATAAGGCGGATAAGCAGACGCTTAGTATGTGGGTGACTTTCTCAAAAGACTGCACCGTTGGGAATCGCAAGTTGAATTGGAGTAGAAATATCTGGGCAAGAGAAATGGGCACGACTTTGTAATTCGTCGATTTGACTACAATATGACTTCGTTCCAAAAGATCTAGAATAAGTTTCAGGAAGAGGAACGATCCTTGACTAAGGTGGAGTACATATTGAGCGAATTTCGTCACAGAATTGTGGACTCCCTCCGATTTTCCTGTGGAACTCTTGACGTTCGTTTCTATGATCGGCGCGGAATGGACTCTAGAGTTGAAATACTCCAACAAATCTTTATTAACATTATCCGACTCGTCTAAACTTAGCCTCGTATAGGGCAGCTGTTTGGTCAGCTCTAGAAATTGGGTCCTGATGGTAGTCACAACTTTGAGCCACGACGGCATTTCAGGTACATGCCTGGTCAGGAATGATGCAATAGTATATCCATGGTCTGGTCTATGGTACTCCGCTTCGCATAACCCATCGACCAAAATTATGCTGTTCCCGGAGTCTATCGCTCCGTTCTTCCGTAGGATGATCAGTGGTTCAATGATTCCTCTCATGAAGGCTAGGTCAGGGTCTGCGATGCATTCTTTAAGAGATAAGCAGGCAAGTAAGTGCGGTTCGCTCAGTAGGTATTCTCTGTAGGCTTGCAGTCTTGGCGCTTGGCAGAGCTGCGCGGCCAGGGAATGTACGAATTCTCCTACAAGGCAGGTACTGTTGTTATCAGCCTGAAATTGATGAACAACTTATTAGTTATAACATAGATACAGCACTGAAGTTAAAGATATAAAGTTTCATAGATACTCTCTAGTAAAACAATTTTAAATCCATACTAATATTATAAATGCGAAAGTGCGTCTGTCTGTCTGTCTATTAACTCTTCACGCGCAAACCGCTGAACCGATTTTCTGAAAGGTATGGAGATACTTCGAGTCCCGGCAATACTTTTTATCCCGAAAAAATGTACGGTTCCCGCGCGATATACAAATTTTGGCGCAACGAAGTTGCGAATGTCATCTAGACTAGTGGACTATATTTGAGTCTGAGTTCTATATGGCGTATATGGCGCTCTAGACTCTTACCTGACAGAAGTGATAAGCCACGACCTTCGACGCCAATTGCGTGACCAGCCCCGCCGTCACCTCCTCAGGTAGTATCTCCCGTATGTCACTCTGTTCTCTCAACTCCTCGTCGAAATACCGCTTCCGACCGAAGCAGGAGTATTCTACGAGCTGGAGTATGAGAGCCGTCTTGCCTGTACCCGCTCGACCGGAGATCAGGATTCCTGGAAAAAGGTGGTGAAAAAATTTTTTCACAAATTTTAGAAGTATTTCAAATCTCTTTTGTTTACTAAATGTGACTTTCTCAACAAATCTTTTTGAGTAAGCAGTGTTCCTTCATCTTCATCAGGTTAATAAACAGGGTGAGTTGAACGGATGGAATTATCGCCACGCAATCACCAGTAAAATATAAGGTCAGGATTTCTTCAAAAGCTTGGAGTCTTATAGTAGTCCATTTTGTCTTAGTACTGTAGTATTTCGAATTCAACCCTTGATAGGAAGTGACCTAATGTTTGGACAAAACAACACCAAATTGACCCAGGCAGAAATTCTAATTGTCTCGTTTCCACAAGTACTCGACAGGAGCACAATATATTATTATTGTCGTACGAATTACGATGGATACAAATAAGTAATTGGTCTACACTAAACAAAAACGCGGTACAAGTGGAGTAACAAGTACATACCTGACGTGGAAGATTCTAGAGCCTTCTCCATGTCCCTCATAAGCCACTGTCTGCCAGAGAAGGTGTTGCCATCACAGGACGGCACCTCAAAGAACAGCGGCCGTAGCGTTAGTTGTGGGGTGGGATGAACTGAAATGGAAGAATTGGTTACATTTGGAAGCACTATGTGCCCTAATAGTTGTAATCAGAGATATTTTTTGATCATTTAAAGATTTCCATAAAAGTTTTGACATCGATTATTATTATAGGTTGAGTCTAAATAGATTGAGTTAAGTGAACTATGTATTAAATATTTTTATTTTCTTAGCGGGCCCCTAGACGAGCAATTTTATTGCGCAATAATCAATATCAGGTATTGCGTAGTATTATTGACCGTCTAGGGTTGATATTGAACATCGCGGGCCTTCAATCTAATTGTCAAATAAATTGTTCAATAAAATTGAAGCGTGATATTGCACTATACAATTGATCGTCTAGGGGCCGGCTTATAGATTAGTTTGTTACAATCTGTGTGTAAACCGTAAACAGTGATACAATGAAGCATCAATTTTTGAACAAAGCTAGGGCAGGTTGTTAGTTCATTTACCTTTCTTCAGTTCAGCGGAGGCTGTAGACTGTTTGCTGCTGGCTCGTGCTGAGCGGCGTGCGGCCGTCTTCCTGTTCTTGAAGAACCCGCTAGACATACGTGTTAACTCCTCTCTGCCGTTTTGGAGACCTAGAAAAAAGTTTCCTTTGAAATAGGGAGTGTAATATATTTACACTTCGATTATTTTTTAGGTATATCTACCTACCTCCTAAATGTACTGTATTGCGGTACTTTAAATAACCATTAGTATACCTCCTTACATATTTCGAGTAACAGGGAGTCCAACTGCATAATATTTGTTTGTATGAACACGCATAACTTTTTACAGAATATGCCAATTTCAATAATTCTGTTGTTATTTTAATACCTCGATCGTGGGAATCGCAGACGCAATAGATTTTCAATTGTTATGCGACAGCCGGGTGCCGCTTGGGGATTGATGGGTTAAAGGGCTAACTTAGAACTTGGTACCATTATCACCAATTGGCTGAACTATAGCTTTTCCTTCGAATCTGAGGCTTTTTTAAATTTCAAGGTACGAAGTATTAGAATTATTATTTTCGTTAGATTCTTGAGCTTTTCAAAATTTCAAATTTCGAATTACAAGATATGGGCCTTCTAGGTTTGAGGTATAAGGCCTTAAGGATTATCGTTGGATTCTCAAGCTCTTCCAAAATTTCGAAGTTCGAATAGCAAGAATTGGGTCCCATGGATGAAGGTACTCACCGGTAGCGGAGTGGCGACGGCTGCCGGGGCTGGAACAGTTGCTGAGCGACATGGAAGCCAGCGAGCCTAGGGATTCCCGACCGAGGGGTGTCGCCGCGTCCACCTCGGAGGACCCCGTTAGGGTTGACACCTGGGAAAAAATGGATTATTTTATGCTATTTGAAGGAATCATATGATTAGTAGAGCGTTGAATCAAATGATTTTCATTCCAAAGCTCTCACTTCTTTAAGACTTAAGTACATAATATTTCAGTCTTCTTATGGTAATATTCTATAATATTATTGCCTATTGACGTTAATAAAACAAGTAGTAGATTGTATTTAAATGGTAAATCTTTTATTGATTAAAGTGGACACGAATTATGCAACGCTTTCCTGCATGCCCAAACCGCTGAACTGATTTTGCTGAAATTTGGTATAAATATACTTTAAACTCCGGGAAATGACATAGGATACTTTTTATCCCGGAAAAATGTACTGTTCACGCGCGACAACCAAATTTTGCCATATTATAGTGTAGTATAACTTACCGGACTGGTATTATGCGAAGCCAGGGTATGAGCGTCCAGAGAAGCGAGAGAGTTGCAACTCTCCCTCGATTTACTTCTCCTTCTCTCCCCCAGGAGGAGACCCAGTCGCATGTACAGGTCGTTCTGTCTTCTGGACTCATATTTGTGACCGCCTTCGTCGTCTGTAAAGAAGAGAAGATTAGTTTCTGTTTCATCTTCTAGAAGACATGCAGCACACACATGCTTTTGTTGTGAACTTCGGTGCTTATTTTACATAATATGTAATTGGTGATTATATTATACAGACTACAGTGGGGTAAAACATGCCTAAAACAAAAAAAAAAAACAGTCGAAACACAAAACGCATGCTAATGTACACACGGAAAAACTTTTTACATAATACATAATTGTTTTTATTTGCTTATCACTGGTTTTGTTAAACGCTCTACTATTACTAAGTGTGTCTCTATATTCGTAATAAGAGTATTTCTCACTATTAATTTATATTAAAAAGTAATTATTTATTATGATTGACATCCGGAGTACATATTTTAATGATCACTTAAGCAGTAACCGACATTTTTAAAAGAAAGTCCATACATTTTCTATTAAAGTCTTAATTAAATAACTGCAAAAGTAAGCAATATATAATTAAGTGCGCCCGTTAGTCTTAATCATTACTTATATAATTCCCTTCCATTAAACTTCTCGTTATCAAGTAAGAATAGACTCATAACACTCTACCATCAATACGCCACTTCCATACAATAACATACATTATTCATACACACTTTCTCACACATTACGACAAATGAAAACAATAGGTTTAACCTTTATCCATTGGGATTTGCAAGTAAAAAGCCGTAGGAAGTGTATAGGGTAAAATATTCCCATGGTTTGTGCACGTAAAAACTATAATAGGTCTAATTTAAGAGGTACAGAAATGAATAACAACTTTACTAACTTTTATTCTTGATGCCTAAACCACAGTACAAACATGACATTTTAAATAGAGTAACTCAGCTGTGTCCTTAAAATCAATATCGTTCAAAACAGAGGCAAATTTTACGTGCGAGGTGATCCCTTATTGCTTTTTTTATGAAATTAGGGGGTGAACGAGCAAACGGGTCACCTAATATTTACCGGAGGCCCAATCCCCTACCCTATTACCTTCCCTTCCCTCCCCTATTCCCTTCTCTTCCCATCCCTACCCTCCCATTACCCTATTCCCTCTTAAAAGGCCGGCAACGCACCTGCAGCTCTTCTGATGTTGCGAGTGTCCATGGGCGACGGAAGTTGCTTTCCATCAGGTGACCCGTTTGCTCGTGTGCCCCCTTATTTCATTAAAAAAAAAAAGGAAAGCAACTCCCATGAACACTCGCAACATCGGAGGAGTTGCAGCCTGCAGGTGTGTTGCCGACCTTTATTTTTTTATTGCTACTAAGAGAGTACCCGATTCGAGTGGTCTAGAAAATGCTACCTAATATCACCATATTTATTAATTCATCTTAATAAACAATAATACCCTGTTTCTTCCATTCTGCTAGGCTATTTAACAAAACAACAGGTGTAAGAGGAGATGGCCCGTGGGAACCGCATGGAGTTCAATTTCGCAAGTACAATCTGATAGCTGTGTGGCCACGAAAATAGCATTTGGCATAAGCGTCACGAGACGCGACGCGACAAAACTAGGGTAGACATAAAACTGAATTACTTTTTACGATGATACTCAGATAATAATATTATAATTGGACCAACTCCGGCGTTCGAACGAGGAATAGGCTATTGCATTGATTAAACTGAAATAATTATTTAATAAGTTTTTATAGCCAAGAATTATATTATTATTATATTATATCCGGCAATTTATTTATTATATCCATCAGTAATTGCGTTACTGGCAAGTTATGGCTTCTTTGAACCTTTAAGTCATAAACTGTATAGAGGGAGAACCAGAGAGTTGATTTATTGCAAATAAGAACCTATTTACAGACCACAAAATATTTCCGACTGCTTCAGTTTATATTCTTGTCAAATCTGAATACTGTAAATATAATTATTTTTATTTTTAATGTGTTTAAATAAAATACAGTTCAATTTATAACGAGTAAAAACAGATAAATATATATAGATAAGTAAAGATACAGTAAAACATTCAGATTTTTTAAGTTTTTGGACACTGCATATTTCTGTCTTGGTCGTTTCGGTCGTGCTAAATATTTCATGCCGATTTCTCCCATAGTTATCCAGTTAGAACAATCTGATACCGTGGCCACGAGAACAGCGTACATGTTAGATAGAAGATAGGCTGACTGATGACTGCGATGAGTATCGCCGATATTGTTACACTGAGTCCAATTAACTATTGTACCGCTTCTAATTGGTAGTATTTCAAAACTGCAAGATAATTTTCTGGTTTGTGCAGAAAACTTCAGAGAGTAATGAGAAATTACGTTAAATTTAAAATAGATTCCAATTTTTGCTTCCTTAATGATAGTTGTATTCGCGTTAATTAAAATTTAACAAATTAAAACCATGATTGGTATTTTTTTCCAATTTGACAAATTTCACTGTCTACTTAGTGCGAAAAGTATTATTGTTTTATCGCTTCAGCTTAGCGGTTGTCACCATTTCGTGGCCTAACTATAGACGCTATTATTACATTACCATTTACCACATACAATGGGATTTCTGTAAACGCTTACTTTGACACCTAGCTTCTTATGACACGTCTTCAATGCTATTGTATATTGGTATATAAAAAGTGTTCTCTTATATCAAATAAATTCAACATTGTTACAAGAAAAGTCATAAATAATATCGCTTTTATGATTCTATTACATAGGTACGCACAAACGAAATATCTAAAATATATTCTTGACCGACTCAAAGAGACAACAAGCGGTAGGTCAATGTTAGTGTTTTGTACTATCGAAGAAATTGATTCCTAGGCAGTTGACGGACCTACGTCATTTGGTCGGATTATGTCAACTTAATAAGACGTCATCTGACGGCTGGGTTTGACGTAACGCGACCAAATTCCGTTCGCCATCTGCCTAGAAATCAACTTTTCTGAATACATATTATACATACTTGGGAGTTGTGGCGACAAAAAAGTTATCTGGATATCACTGTACAACTAACTACTTACTTTAATAGATTTTGATGAAATTCGGTATCACTTTTCAAAACTTTTGATGCGGACTAAAAATATTAGCTTTATTATGCAAAAAGTGTAGCTTACTGCTAAAAACTAAAGGGCAAAGGTTGTAAATAATAATTATTCTAAACGCTTTGACATTTGTTAATACATACTTAATATATATAAAATATAATGATATATATCATTATATTTTTTGCTCTGTAGACCTTTCACACGGCTATGGTTGGATGGGCACCATAGGCCCTAAGCTGGTCTCGGTACGTGTTGGTATATGGTAATGTGTAGGCCAACACTGGAACGTATCCATAGTATTGTTTCGGGTATCATCATCCACGATTATGTTATTATGTTATTATCTGATAGAATCTAACGTCATTATAAAGCAATATGTTTTGACCAGTGAATAGGGGCCACATTTTTGAATGATAGATCAACGCACAGGCCGATCGATTTGAGCTAAGCTAGACTTCTTGACATTTAACACACGTACTTCTCTTAAGACGCTACTACATCTTAAGTGAAATACGTGTGAAATATATCTACTATATGCGAACTATAATTACTTTACATACAATGTAAATACTTCAGAAAGAAAAAAGATTCGTATCCCTACTAGAAAATTTCATTCACTGTACATTTAACTACATAAACTCAAAGTAAGATGCAAAATATAACACGCTAACTATAATATTTAAATGTTACATAATAATAACAATGTAGTTTAACTATTATGTTACAGCCGGGACAAATAGATATTAGCTGTGGGTGGCACGTGGGACTGAACATTTGGACCAAGGTGAAAACACCCTCTACTTCTGACCAATGAGACCCACATAGTCAAAGTAAAGGAGACTGAAGGAATTAGAAGTTCTAATAAGAAAAACAGGAAATTGAAAAGAAAAATGTATGTAAATCTTAAATGTTATCATTTGAAATTTTCAATTCCTTCGGTCCAACATTTTGCAAACTAAATATATAAAATTCAAGAACATTAAATTATTACATAAACCATTCTACAGTTAAGGATCATTTATTTGGTATCACACTTTTTTAACTTTAATTGAAATTAAATGAATTACTTAGATTACGTAGAAAAGAAATATTATTATTAACAAGCTACATCTATAGTAGGTGATATTAAAGGGAAAGCTATGTATGTTTGTTTAAATCACATAGCCTCCAAAAATTGTAAACTACTGGGTCAATTTTGATCAAATTTGACACAGTAAATGCGTATAGACCATCAGATGAAAAGGTTTTGCTTTGTTGGGAAAGGACTTTATCGCATTTAATACACGACTAGTCAGGTTGGACGCTATTAATAAAATATATAACATAATATTTAAGTTATAAGTTCTATATTTAAAGCGAACACTTTATGTTCAGTAGTCACAGTAATTAACATTCAAGTTGCATGTTATCTGGTTGATTATCGCGTTGACAATCGGGGGGTTACGCAAACTATCGCGAAACGCGTACAACCTTACAGATATGCATGTAACAGCTTACTTTAATTCATCATCAACAACTCTTCGGTCAGTTTATAAGACTAGTTGATCTTATGTTTCAGTCCTGATGTAGATGTACAATGATAAACTGCAACATTTAGGGCCTGTTTCACCACTTCCTGATAAGTGCCGAATAGGCTATCCACCACTTAACTTGACAGATGAAGTATGAAGAATCTGTCAAAAAAGCTGTGAATAGCCTATCTTATCTATCGGAACTTTATCAGAAAGTGGTGAAACAGGCCCTAAGTGTTGCAAAGCTGCGGGGCTAAAATGGTCGCATAGCAATTCCTCTCAATCAATTCACAAAATGAATTGACAAAACTGTCAAAGTCACGAATGTCAAATTAGTACGAATTTAGACGAATTGAATTGTTCAAACTCACGAATGTCAAATTCGTACGAATTTAGACCAATTGAATTGGTCTAAATTTGACATTCGTGACTTTGACAGTTTTGACAATTCATTTTGTGAATTGATTGAGAGGAATTGCTATGCGACCATTTTAGCCCCGTTGATCACGTGTGTGTGATCAATAATACAGTGAATGCTATAGTATCATTAAAATAATAGTGTCACCAAACAGGGCCTAGAGTTTGTTGTTGCGTAGCCAAATGTAAGCATATGTAGCTTGCTAGCTAATGATACAAATAAACTTGTAATCAACGCAAAAAAGCTGATAAAAATAGTTTCTCGACAAACATTCAGGGACAGTTTACACTCAAACGAAATAAAGCGTAATTTGACAATAGCGATATAAAATAGAAATGTCTGGCATAATATACTTATTAATCTGAGGGCATAATGCTTAGTTATCAACAAACATAGTTCCATTTTCCACTTTAGTATTTCAGAATTCCCAATTTTGTGTCACCGTGCAACAAAATTCGCGCTATCTATTCCGAAAACGTCAGGAAATTTAACTCGACTTGTCTACAATTTAAAGCATAATTTACATCTGACGTACGGTACAAGAGTAAAATCCCATCAATGGAACTGTTTATTGATAACGGTGTGGTGTGGGTAGAGAGATACTGTCAATGAGGTGATGAGGACCTTTGACGACATTTTACCTTTCACAGGCCCTTATGATGATGACTTAGGGTTCAATATCATGTAACTTACAGGTATAATAATTGTGAATGGACACAGTGAACTATACGATGGGACAGAGGTGACATTTTGGTTGAGATTTACCATGGGTTTCTTAACTTTTGTATAAGATTTTGTGGGTATCGCTTTCAAGAAGTTCAGACAGAATTTTATGGCACATATACGATTTTTTTATTCGAAGATTATCGAAACTTTGATGTAAGTACAAATTAGTATTATGGTTCAAACCGCGAGAAAAAAATCAAATTACTTTGTTACTTGTTTTGTGAATTGGACTATACTCTACCTGAAATCTGAATTCACATAACATTCAGTTATTTACTTGGAATTTGATAAAAATATACATTGTTGTATTTTCTACGTAAGATCATATACATTCTCACCTATAATCTACTTCAATTATGTCTTACTGCAGTCATATTTATATTTTTGGAAATAGTAACCATCTGTAGAAATAGCACAAGAATGCTATATTATACTAACTAAAAGCCGAGCTTTGTGAGGGCTCGCGTCGTCACACCTCGACTGATTGATGAAGTGATGATGACAAAAGTTTTTCCATAAAGTGTAACACAAAATGTACAGGTTGTGGGATATGCTAGGGCTCGCTTCGCTCGCTCTGATTACTGTTAAAACGCTCCCCCTACGGCGATGCCGTAATTTACCGTTTTTAGAGCCTTATTAACTCATAATTTGAAAGCTACAAAATTATAATAAAAATACAGCAATAATCTTCAGTATATGAACGTTCCTTTCATAGTTATTAATTTTCTATTTTTGTTTTTTATACTCATGATATCAGCTTCCAAAGTAATACCAATTTATTCAAATTCAAGCATACATTCCGTATCTCCCTAGTATTTACAAATTGCGGTTATTTGAAACACACGCCAATAGATCGACAATTTCATTAACTACATACTGGACGTTTGAATTTTTTTTAGGTCAATTTTGAACTAAGATAAGTAAAAAAAAAAAATAGGATTTTGGCGCGATCTCGGCAACGCGGTCAATGTCAAATGGTCAAGGTCGTTTGCTCAGGGGATGGCTTTAAGCATATTTTCAAATGAACCTATACTATCAATATAATATCATGTCTATTTGGAGTTTTAAATTTGGTTATTCAGAACCTTACACCTACTTCGCTGTGTAGGCGTAATAAGTTCACAATAACGTACACAAATCAAACTAGCGATGTCCTGCGTAGGAGTACTGAGAAGTATTAACCAGTAAGGATGCTTAAGTATTTGCATAACGCTTAATCTCTTGTAGGTAGGTATTTGCAAAATAAATATCCAAGACTATTTGGAAATTTACAGAAAATCTGATGGAATAAATGTCATAAAATCATTGATGACCAGTTTCTGAGGGTTTTAACAGAAGTTAATATATTCAACGGCGTGTTTGATTGGTTGAGATGCTTTAACGTTAGTAGGGTTGCCAGGCGTCCGGATAAAGCCGGACTCAGTCAGGCTTTTTGGTTGCGTGTCCGGCCAAATTTTGAGGAAGTTCGACTTTTGTAGAGCTCTGAATCTATAATTTTATATGAAAATCCAACTAATTTTAGACGGTTTGACGTTTAATAAGATGTAAAATCTATTAGATGTTAAATCATTTAAATAAAACTGAAAATTTGTACACGCGCTGCCAAAGGCATTGTATAAGCCTTTACATAGAATTTAGGTATACTGAAAGTTTCCGACTTTTTTACCAATATGTCCGGCTAAGCTGACTGCTTTGTCCAGCTTTTCGGTTTAGCGACATGGCAACCAAGTCAATAAAATGAGCTGTTAAATAGATAAACTCCTGTCAAAAACCGGACATTAAAAAAAGAAATAGCTTATATAAAAACAAATTATTCACACTCAAACACTGCTGAAAAACAACGACACACAAAAACAATAGTGACACAGGCGATGCAAAATCGTTTCAAAAGCAGTGCTTTAAACGAGCCGGGATTAGCAAAGAGTGCAAAAATCGAAGCCCGATTAGGAGACGGAATGTGGACCGAATGCCGACCAACTCGGGCCGAGGTATGTCCTAAAATAGAACCTTGAAATGTTTGACGGATCGCATTATCCGAATGGCATTGTTGGAATGGTTGCTAACGAAAGTAAAGTTCTTTCTTATGGAATTCTTTTTAGACTACCGGTCGAGTTCTTAAACGCTACGTCTTAAAGTATAGTTAAATCACAGGCTGTCTCTCACCACTTGGAAAGACTTAAAAGCTGTTGATTTTAAATTTTCTTACTTTTGTGGATTCTGACCTTCAGATTCAAGGTAGTTTGGCTCTATTTCTAAGTTCCCAATTACAGATTTTAATTTATCAGATGTTAACGACGATTAAAAAAACTTGCGCCAATCTATTGCTAATCCCACATTAAGTGATCATGGCATCTCTTCTAATATTAGAAGAATGAGAGAAACAACACTAAGCAAATACTTTATTGGTGCAAGTGGGTCTTGGCAACAAAATGAGCTAGTCCCATTCGATCCACATTCCAGACGCTAATAATCCCTGCCTGTCAACTGATTGAGTCCCTGTGGCACCGACGAGTGCGCAGACCACAACGACCTTATTTTGTTAAACACCAGGCTCGGCCAGGCCGCACTCCTAGGTCCTTCCTCCGGTAGTCCTGTTAAAACACACCAATCAGACCCTGGTCTAGGATGATTTGATAAACCTGGAACTATTGAGTTCAACCACAGCAAAAATTGACAGTAATTAAGCTGGGTCATTCGATTTCAGCTGCAGCATAGTTTGATTAATGGCAGTAATAAAGTTTACATGTTTCAAACGCGAAATTCTTCGCCCGTTTCCTCATTTCCATGCCCGGAGGTTTTAAACTTTAGCTCAAAACGGACTTAACAGATTGCAATCTCGATTAGTTCTAGTAATTGCGTATGATAGTAATTATTCGAAATAACTGGTTACAAAGGATACGCTATTAATTTCCCAGATAGAAACGTTAGGTATTGATTAAGTACGGTAGCAAGTGCCGTGGAGAATTGAAGCGTATAATTTATCTAGGACCAGCCGTTTCGAGGACCGATGACGTAAGTAATGGAGTGGAAAATGTGGCAGATACCGAGATAACGTTGTAGGCCCGCTGTCTGCGCGGGCCGGTTGCGAAATGCTAATGTAAGGCTGGGGAGCGACAGGCTCTCATTCAAATCAACCTCCAAGTTCAATTAAACTTCGATTGCCGTACTAATAAGTTTCGATTTCGCAACATTCGATCCGGTGTGAATTTAGCGCCCGGGTCGCGTTCGGTCTGAATGAGCATCGCTAATGCGATTTGACAAAGTAAGGTTACGATGTGAAATTAGCCTAAGGTAGGACCAGTCCTCCGGCCCCTACGTACATCCGGCGCGGCGGCGTGGGCAGCCAACTGTCACTCATTATTATATACGACGGAAGGATTCTTCGATGTCCTTAGCGCGTTCGAGAGCTATTGAAAACCCTCGCAATTTCACCCAAGCAAAGATTACCAAAACAAACCATGCAAATTACCTGATAAAGGTACGTGGTTCTCTGAATGCCTGCTTCTTTGCCCGAAAGGACTCCTCAAGGACTTCGGGCTGAGGAAGAATCTTCTTCTGGTGTGCGGTGGTGTGGGGCAGCTTTGGGCCAAGCTGGTGGTTTGTTTCGGAGGTTTTGGTAGCCTCATGGGCGACTGCCAATCCTGGTCCGCTGGTCTCTGCGGGGACGGAGTGTACCTCTCCATCACTGGTCTTCTGGTGCTCTTCCTGGCGCACAGAGGGCACGCTTCGTTCCTGAACATGCAGGAGTAGCAGCGCTCATGCCCGCACGTGTCGATGAGTTTTCTCTTTTTACCCTTATCAAAGGGCATGTTACAACTGGGACAAGTGGTACCGCCGGTTTCTGTTTCTAGAAGCTGCCGGAGTGCTGCTAGATCTGAAAAGAACGAATTATTTACATTATTACATATTATATGGGTATGATATTTTGAATTTGGAGATCGTAAATCAGTTAAGAGTTTCATCATTTTAATTTTACATAGATCGTGAGCTGTTAGCGCCTTTATAGAAAAATAATTATTCTCATTTAATATTCTCATTTAGTAAGTTCTTGGTAATTAATTCTTAGTTCATTACAAAACCCTTGATACTCGAAACCAAGAAGTAAAATGTATTATGTAAGAGGTTGATTGGACATAGTCGAAATTAAGTATTGATTTATTTGACATTATAATTGAAACGATTACAGAAAAGTAGTTAACGAAATTTTTTTCTGTAATCACTTAAGTTACTCTTTAGCTTAGTGACAAGAAAAGTATAATAAATTACAATGAGCGAGCATATCAGATGTTGTAACGAAGTAATTAAATTTTGTTGTCACTAGATTATATCTCTTTCTTCCAAAGAATAAGAAAGAGACAAAAATATAGGACCAAAATTAAGGTCAAAGATCATTCACATTTCGAGTACGCAAAATTGGTCATTAAACTCTAATTATTAGGTCCAAAATGCTATCAATTAATCCAGGTATCCGAACACATGTAAACAAAGTTTTACATCATCGCTCGCAGGCTTTCTTCTCTGACCTTTCGAGAACACCCTTTACATGTGATACAAGGAGATATATCAATTTTATAAAATGACTTTCGTATTATTAAATAATCAATCAATTTCGGGAGTATGCAATCACTGACGATAAGTGTAAGTGACATCGTACGTGATCTTGGAATCAATAAAAAGCGCGATTAAGGCTCTCGCAATATTGTTTTATATGCGTCGCATCGATATGTAAATGAATAGGTACTATATCTTTATCATTGGGTCCATCTGTTTGTCCTTGTACTTGTTATTACAAGGAATAGAGACTACGTTATAGTCCTTATGCTCCTTACAATATTATGGTCAAGGTTTAAGATTGCGTTTGACACAATAATATTATTACTATCTTAATGCACAAGTCACGAAAAATTAACAAAAAATTTAAAATATGCAACCAAGTTGTAAAAGATCTTGCCAATTTCAAAGCCTCTTGAATAATTTTAAATGCATTTCAAAAATGTCGTTGAATTTAGAAACCGAAAGATGAATTAATAATTTCTTACCTGCTGATGCAGGTCAAAAGCACAATTTGTGTGTCATATCATCTCGCATATCTTTAATGACTCCAATCACATCATCAATCTCAATGAAGTTCCGAATCTCAGTTTTTACGACTGATGTCTGTTATTTCTTCTCTGCTAGGTCTTTTATTAAGTTATCAGGTTCTGATATTAGTGGTAAATTACCCCTTATTTGACCACGTAACGTTTATGGTTGCGAGAACTACTTGAATTATTTGGTTGGGTAATTTGGGTTTTTGAGAGTAATCAAATGAAATCGCAGTTAATTCTGCTTGACTCTGGATGCAATGTATAATTAACATTAAATGGAAATACATGTACAGTCATCTTAAGTACACGTCTCTTCCTTAATATTCAGAAAGTTGACATTATTTTAGAATTATTTAATAAGTTTACGCTGACTATTTATTACGAGTATTTAAACTTTGCGGATTCCAAAAGAGCGCTTTTCTATAGAGACTACGGTACTCCCTTCAGCACCCATGAGTTCTTAGAGTGAGTTGTGGAAATGTGTGGTGAACAAATACTCAATTTATTTGTTATTATACTTTACTTCGAAGTAAGGACAAAACAGGTAATTTTGCACTGCAATTATTAGTACAAAAAACTGGAAATACTTCTGAAAACAGTCATTAAGACCGGAAGATTAAAGGATCCTAACATTTTTGAGGTGCTATTTCCGTCTGAATGACCGTCTGCGTTCCAGACAAGATGAGTCACGGTTCATTTCACCAGGCTTTTTGGCATCAATAATTTTGTCTGCAGATCCTTAGGAAGTTCTAACACATTTGCTATTAATATACGTCGTCTTGGTAGACTTCTCGATGATTTATTATTTTCTCTGTGTTTTTATAACGCTTTACTTTAACATAGACCTTTTGTTTTATTATTTGTGGAGTAAGCAATCTTCTTCGAGAGTATTATTAGGGTTTGGCAGCTATAAATAGAATCTATTTTTATGATGGTCTGTTTTTTGCGAGTTTGTAATTTTATCTGTAGATATTTATTAAGGTTTTGTTCCAAAGCATTAATATTAGATTTTTGTTTTGCTGGCCAGTGTTGACAAATTTACTATAAGCCCCTTAATGCAACTTCGATATTAGAACGATGCAATATGTTTCCCTTCTATTAAAGTATTGTTATAGGTTTCAACCACATGGAGTTTACGCAATTTTATTTAAAGTTAATTTCAACCACGGAACTTATTTTAGGTTGTGTTAGGTCTGTGGTTATGGGGAAGGCATTATGAATAAAGCCGTTACGAGTCAGGGACCTACGTAATTAGAAACCGTATACCGTTGGTTATTGTTAGTCTATTACATATAAACACTCACAGACATAGTCCTGAGCTGCCTACTGTCTGGAACCTAGGGAAAACAAAAATCTATCAGTATCTTATTTCTTTTAGATTTTTTTTCGAGTTTTAAATAAATTTATATTTGGCTAGATAGTTAATATCATATTGTTAAAAGCTATATTATAATTGTAGCTTTACAACCAAATTCCAATCATATTTAGTTCAGGAGAAAAAATATTACTGTACCACTACAAACAATCTAAAACACAGGTCTCAAAACAGTGCCCTGGGGTACACCACCCACGACGGTACTTAAGTATGCTGTACGTTGATGCAAACGGCTACGTAGGGTCAGATCGTAATCTGGTGCGTGATACTAGATGTCCATCTGTGACCTTCGACGCTCTACTGAACAGTTATCCGACCTACATAGGGGATTACCATGTTTGAGAGTGATTCTTTAAAAATGTTACTCATCGTCTTACATGGTCCTATTGTTGGAACTTGGGTCCTATTGATGGAACTTGGAGCTTATATACAAAAACTTTTATAGGCGCATTTAGTTTGTCATTACTGCCAAGTTTCCAACTCCAGACAAAATAGCGTACTTCAAACTGGTTGAGCGTAATTGTCACATTTTTGTTGATGATTCTCTAGAAATTTAGCGCAAATAGAGAGTAGATGAGACCAAATACCTAACTTGCCTCTCAGTATTTTCTTCTACTTAGCGAACAGAATGTTGGTTTAATTTCGATGTAACTTTACGAGTTGCATGGCATTCGAGTGCCAATTACCAGTTCCAATCAGACACTAACTTAGTTTATGACCTGCAAGGTGCATAAAATATACGTACACACTTGTTCAATGCGCATACGCACTCAATTTTCTTGATAATTATTATTAATTACTTGAGAGACATAAAGTAGAAAAAACTGGTAACTCGAAAAGAATTTAGTATTCAGCACTGATCCCTAATTAAGGAGGTGAAAAAGTCATCTTTCGGAATGAAAAGGCTGGCGTAATTCGATTATATTCACGAGCCATAGTAGAATGAAGCAATAAGAAGCTATACTCGTACAGGCTGGGATTGTATGAACCAGGAATGAACTCGCAACAATAACGGAGTCTGCATCAGATGATCCGTTTGCTGGTTTCTTGATTCATTAGCACAAATATTTTCAGTTGCTGTTGGTTAACCTCAGTGCGCAAACAGCGTTAAAGTTTTACAAACCTTTGGTCACTTAGTGCGTACACGATTTTGTGAATGGCGAATTCGAAAGTGTAAAATTGTCCTAAATGTATATTATTTATATTATTTACTACAGATAGCTTTTAAGAAACAGTAAGTGAATATGAATGCGATTTCGATTTTTCATGTTCATTATTTTTAAGTCATTTAGCCGCCATAAAAGAGATTGGTATTTGGTAGTCGATAAGCAACAAGAAAAGTGATATTTAAGTTACCGCTGGGCTTGAGGATTGAGTAATAAGTGTTACCATTTCGCTTAGAAGAACATGCATTAGTTTTAAATACAGTTTAGTCTGTCTTTGTTTTCTATTCGAAATTCTGACTATTTCTGACACGTAGCATAATTTCACATTTCTTTATCCCTGCCTTAATTAATTCTTTATAACAAAAATAATAACTCTTACTTCCCATCCAAAACTTGGCAAAGTTACTGCAGTTTTTGAGCAATATGGTAATTGGGCTGCTATAAATTGTCGTGACACAAGGATTAATGGGGCAATCTCGATACAAACAGACCCATTAACTTTTAATAACTAACGTTGCGAAAATGTCAAAAATTTAAAGCAGAGCCCTAAATTTTTGTGATTAAGATAAACTGGTTGGCATGAGCTTAATGCTAAACAGAGCAATAAAAATGCGAGAATTGACAAAGTTATATTTAAAAGTAATGAATTGTGTGTAAGGAAGGTAAAAGATCTGAGAGATGGAATTAAAAAAGAAGTAATAAAAAGTGAGTAAAGTTTTGCCAAATACAAAAATTGAAGTTACTGCACAATATACTTTTATAATTTGCGCCTAAACTATTAAATTTGGCATGGAGATACTTTGAGTCTCGGGAAAGGACAAGGGATGCTTTTGTCCCGAAAAATGTACGGTTCCCGCACAATAAACTTTTATGATTTTCGCCTAAACTATGCAATCTATTTTGATGAAATTTGGTATGGAGATACTTTGATTCTCGGGAAAGGACAAGGGATACTTTTAGTCCCGGAAAATGTACGGTTCCCGCACAATAAACTTTTATGATTTTCGCCTAAACTATTGAATCTATTTTGATGAAATTTGGCATGGATATACTAATTTTAATCTATTTTTTTTTAATTATAACAATTCGAATTAAATAATCATCGTTAACACAGGACAACGTCTGCCGGGTCAGCTAGTCATAAACTATATCTTGTAACCAGTATATGCGTAGGGTAAGCATTTATTAGTAAGGCAATGTATTGGAGTAAAGTGGCATGTCTCCATTTCTCCAGTCTATGGCCCCAATATAATTTCTACGAGTTCAATCGTAAATCGCAGCGAATTGCCCACAATTCGGATCGTGACCACGATTCCGTATTGACACTCTCTTCAACGCTTATATTATTGCTGTTGTTTCACGCTTTATAACCACATAAATCAATAATGAAAAGATTTTTTTGTATGAGGTATTTTTGAAAGGATTTAATGACGAGTCAAATTAAATTCTCATGAATAAACGATAAATATAAAAAGCTTATACTTTTAAGCTCATGTAAATGTTGGTCCACTGCCACCACGTTTTGCGCAGCTATCCACAATATGCACAATTAACGATTATGCGAAGTGATAGATAAATAACTACATATCCAATATGGCCTTAAAATGCTTTACAAAGTTGGGAATGAAAAGCGTAATTTTTGGCTCGTCACTCTCCTGACTTTTGCGTGGTAGTGCATTAAACTGTCACGTTTCACTACTTTAAATAATGACTCCACATGATAAAGGAGTAAATTAATTTGGGAGTGCTAAAATTACTTGCGTCCGGGAAATCATTTCAATGATACGGCGCAAAACGCTTGGTAAAATTCGAAGTTACGAATCACGTGGTGATGCGTTTTTTTTTAAATTTTTCATACATATAACTTTATAGTTTTTATGAGAAATATAAAAAATAGTATGTCCAATACGGAAAAAACTTAATCTTGAAAGATTTTCTAAAATGGCTTTAAGAATTAAGAATGGTTGTTTTAAACAAGGAAAAGGACTCTTAGCGAATCCATTAAAGTACACGTTCTACCCAAAATGCTTTCTTAGAATACTGCTTAAAACGATAAGAAATGACGCTGTTCCTACCGATAAACAACCTGTCAGAATTGGCCAAGTAACATCCAGGAGATGGTATCACCGGCGCGCGCGCACGAAACGTTACGAAATGCTCGTGCTGCCGATGGTATCACTCCAATTAAAACGGAACGTCTTCTTGTGACACAGTTGTTGATGCAGGTGTAGAGCAGGGAGGCGCCATAGTCCATACGCTTTATATATGATATAGAAGGAACTCCGGCAGGGTAGTTACTGGTTACGTATCTTGCGACAAGTAAACAACAGGCGTTTGAAAGCATTTGTTGACAGATAGCAGGCATTGTGTAAAATTGCTTTTCATGTCATGTGAAAATTAAGAAGGCCTATTTAAAGTAAGAAAGCGTGTACGTATGACCATACTTGGCCATATTGTCTCTACTTGGTCGGTTCCCATGATTTCCTATCGGTTCTGACAAAATACAAGATTTAGAAGTACCTACTAGCAGCGATAAATATCAATAAAGCCAATATCGTACGCCAGTATCGCGACAAACTGGCAACCACTGGAGCGAGTCAGCTTGATTGATTGATAGCTTATATTGACCCAATATGTTACTTTCATAACGAACGTACGTAACATTTTAAAGGAGATAATTTAAAGCGCTGATGACGACTTTTGTAAAATTAGTCAGGAAACGAGCAGACCAGGATCGCCTGATGTTAAACCAGTTATATTATGCGAAAGCAAGGAATAAATATGTTTACTATCAAGACGATTAAAGTTTTAGTGTCATATAAATGGGCTACAGGCTACAGCTTTACTTTCTCCGAAAAGTAACTGGGAAAGAGTGAAGTCGGTCAAATTTCATATAGACCCTATTAAATGAGAAAACTTCAACGGAAAGGCAAAGTAATAAATCTGTTATATAAACGTTACAACTTACAGATGTAACTGTTTACTAAAACATAGAATCCTAGTATAAAGTATACAGAAAAAAGCACTTAGGATAAACTACATAAATTGGCATCATATTATTGGTACTTTAGATTTTTGTTTGAAAATAACAGGAATATCATTAACATTATTGTCTGTAGTATAAACGAAGAGCCAATAAAAGGCCATTTTGGCAATGAGCAAAAGCAGGGAACGAATAGGAAAAACTGAGTCAACTCAATTCTCTTTTCCAACAGTTTGATGATGTGTGGATGTGTGTGTGGCAATAGCGAAGATTGTGACGTTAAAGAAGATGATTAAGATGATAATTAGTCTGGTTATTACATCAAACTTCCATAAGATATTGCACAAGACAGACAATCTAGAAATTATATTACCTAACCTAAAAACTGATCTTATCAAGCAGTCCTTAAGGGACAGGTTTTAAATGATTTCATAAAAACAGATAATCAGGCTGTATAAAGATCCAGATCCTAGATCTTGATACTGTTGAGAGACACTTTCCTGTCACACCTGACAATTAAATTCAATTATTTTTTTAATACCACTCCTGGTATTAAAAAAATAATTGACAGAGAAAAAATAATTGATTAAGACTTATAAGCAATTGATTCGAAAGGACATACCTTATAGAGGGTAGTTGAAAAACTAGTTTAATAGGCTTTATCTTATTATATGGACCTAATTAAAAAAAAAAAACTACAGAGTTGCTACAATTATACAATAATTTGCACTTGCTATTAAACTATAATATTATTTTGCTCATAACTTTGTACGCAGTAGAATTTACCGAAAAATGTAAATTTTGCCAAAAAGTAGCTTATTTCCTTCCTTGTATTAACCTACCTCTGTGTACACTTTTTCTGATATTGAAACTATGCTCCTTTTGAATAAAGTTTAATCTTAACATAAAAAGAAAATTCGTCTAAATCAATGTTCTATTACATTTCCTCTTCATTTTCAATACTTGAAATTCAAATTGGTAGTCCATACTGAGATTTGTTTACAAGATCAAAATGAACTTATGCTGAATGTAAAGGCTATTCTGTTAAAAAGCTTACCCAGATTCCTTGATAGTATGAAATTAATAACTCATAAGCTTAAGAAAGTTGGCGTAACCGAGTCAAAAGCTGAGCTTTCCATGGAGCTTACAATGAGCTTATTCAATGCGATGATTTATTACGTGATGGTAATTCAATAACCCTATTGATAGGGCTAATGATTGAAATTCAAAGTCATTAGTCGAAATCATTTTCATATTGTGAGTAAAGTTTCTAATCGACTTTTCAGGGCTGTATACCTTTTCGTCTCGTCTCGTTTTGTTTGTATATCTTTTACTCGACTGTGTAAGAAATTGGGTTATGTTTTTAATAAATTGTGTCTAGTGCTATAATAACTACTACCACCTAAAATTTTGCTCAGCTAACTAGATAGAAAATTATGTTTATAACACAACATAATTTTTACGGGCACATCCTGTTACATTTTAAAGGTTATCAATTTTGATAGTCTCGCTAAAACTCGAGGACGGCTGAACCGATTTGGCTGATTTTAGTTTTGAAATATTCGTGAAAGTCCAGGAAGGTTTAACTAGGCCTTGGCGTCCGTTGTGGATGATTTATACAGTATTTTCAGAGCGAAGTAACCACTCCTCAGATACTGTAGTGCCTGGGACAAGATTTAAATGTCCGTATGGTTGCCCAAGCGCATACGACATTCTCGCAACATAGTCGGCCTAGTCCAGAGGAAAGAACTAGTCAATACGTCTGGGACCAACTATGTGCGGGTTTCCTCACGATGTTTTCCTTCACCGTACGAGCGTCCGTATTATGTACTTACTTGAGATCAGAAAATGTCTCATTGGTACACGCCTCCACCCGGGATCGAACCTGCACCCTCTACGAGTGCGAACCAAAGGTCTACTACCCTATCTGATATATTTTATGAAGTATTGACAAGTTAGTATTATAGAAAGCGAAGCAATAAGTAAGGAGCATCGCTGGCATTTAGTCTGGGAATAAATTGGTACATAAATATAGCTTTCTCCGTTACATAATTACTCGTAGTGTAAGGCCTGACTATTACTTAGTTTACTATTCATTTTATTAAGTTACCTATATGAAAATATAAAATTCTTTGACCAATATTACAATTTTTGATTTAACAATTTTAGACATTAATTTTTTCATTAAAAGGGTCCAAAACTGGGAATCTGATATATTTTATGAAACTTGCCAAAGAAGAAGAGACGCACAGAAGAATACCTTGAAGAAAGACAAAATAATATGCAATTTTTGATGGGGAAAATTTAAGTGGTATTCTTTTAATCGCGAAATTGTTGATCTAGTATTAAAATTAACATACAATTTTATTTGTACACAAACAAAATTACACTACAAAATTAACTTAACACTACTTTACATAAACATTAAACATACTTTTCCCTTGACCAGCACTTAGGTATTTCTTAGATATTCATACAATTACAATTTCAAATGTCCATTGCCCTGTCTATCAGAGAACTGAGGCATGATGTCATATTGCAGGATTCGAATAAATATCACTCACCCATGGAGGTGTTTTGTTACATAATTTGTGGGGGTCTATTCTGCAAGAGATTCGATAGCCAAGTTTGATGTCAAAAATGACGTAAAGCATCGCAGGCGCCATGATTATTATTAGCTCTTCTACGTTACGTCAAATCCCATACATTTTTGACATGTAACTTCGCACTCGACTAAGCACTTATGCCTGCCATACATGCTAAGGTCTATCGGAGAGGTCCACCTATATACCTGCGCAGGTAGACCGGAATGTGTGTGGGAATAGATCTGTACAGTTTTTTTGACCTGCGCAGGCGACCGGCGCAAAATCTATTCCCACACACATTCCGGTCTACCTGCGCAGGTATACCTGCACAGGTGGACCTCTCCGATAGACCTTAGCATGTATGGCAGGCATAAGTGCTTAGTCGAGTGCGAAGTTACATGTCAAACACGTAACATATAAGTAGCTAACAATAATCATGGCGCCTGCGATGCGATTTTTATTGCGTTTTCTACTAGGAATTTTTTACAGTTGCCTGTTGCTCTTGCAGCTTGTATAAGGATAAACTTTGTTTTAGAGGACTTTGACAACAGAAAACGCGACACGAGTATTTTTTTTAATCCAGTTAAAAATATTCGGTCAAGTGCGAGTCGGACTCGCGCACGAAGGGTTCCGTACCATTATTGAGCAAAGTTAGGCCACAAATTGTGTTTTTTGTATGGGACCCCCCCTTTTTAATTAAATATTAAAGTACACATATAACTAAGGACTTTGAGAAAAATTCAAGTACTTACCTGTTGCCATTATTGATATTGACCAAAAAATGCCAAAAAAAAACAAGTTTGTTGTATGGGAGCCCCCCCTTAAATATTTGTTTAATTTTGTTTTTAGTATTTGTTGTTATAGCGGCAACAGGAATACATAATCTGTGAAAATTTCAACTCTCTAGCTATCACCGTTCTTGAGATACAGCCTGCTGACAGACAGACGGACAGACAGACATCGAAGTCTTAGTAATAGGGTCCCGTTTTTACCCTTTGGGTACGGAACCCTAAAAAGGATAATATGAAAGCGTACTTGTTACCTATATTTTTTATTATCTTGAATGTTTCTTTATTATTGTAGGTCAACCTAACTGCTAACCATAAAGTTAATATATTCCGCTAGGTATATAAACTTTATGCTGCTAACAGAATATGACGTTATCCTATCAACAAACACTCAACCATTAGCATTATAGAGATTAAAATGTGAATAAATCACATATAAGTAAATAGTTATATAAAAACAACGCCCATTTATATTCCTATTTCAATAGTATAATATATTACTGCAATGTTTTCACGCTAGAGGCAGCACCAGCATAGACATTGAACAAAATGTTTTGTTCGACGTTTGACAACGTTTCTGTCAATATTCTGATATGACGTGTGTAACATGTCGGATTTTGGTCGGATTATTTACTGTACGTACTAGTAGCGACCTTTGCTTAATATTCCCTATTTGAGCCAGTGTTGTGTATATCAAAATTTCTATCGATTAAGCATTTAAATCGATATCGTATTATGAATTTATAGTGTTGCGCATATCGATATTTTCATTATCGATAAATTTGAGTGCATTATTAACATCGAATTGCTTATTATGATTATGAAGCCGCGGGTTGTGATTTATAGTGGGTTTCTCTACAGAACACGCCACAAATCATTGTCATACGTTGCATCTGAAATCAGCCTTAATAAGCTCATTAATTCTAAACATATTTTATAATAAAGAATACATTTTCAATCGGTGTATTTAAAACCGAATATCTTTTTTTTCGAAGACGCAGTTACTTTAAGGGCCTTCCCCTACGGAGATTCCGTAATTTACCGTATTTAGAGTCTTATAAACTCATAATTTGAAAGCTACAAAGTTATAATAAAAATACAGTAATAATCTTCAGTATATCAACATTCCTTTCCCCGTTTGAAATTTTCTATTTTTGTTTATTATACTCATGATATTAGCTTCCAAAGTAATACCAATTTATTAAAATTAAAGCATACTCTCAGCATCTCCCTAGTATTTACAAATTACGTTTATTTGAAACACACGACAATAGATAGACAATTTCATTAACTACATATTCCTCGTTTTACATTTTTTTAAGATCAATTTTGAACTAAGATAAGTAAAAAAAAATAAGAGTTTTGTGCGATCTCGGCAACGCGTCAAATGTATGGTCAAGGTCGTTTGCTCGGGGGATGGCCTTAATAACAAGATAGAAAATATATCGATAAAGAATACCTATCTCTTAAAAATCCCACTGCATTGTATTCATTGTCAACCGACCTAAACGATTCCAATGATACCTCTCAAGCTCAAAAACGACAAGCCATTTAGGCTGCAGATCTGCAAACAGTGCAATGTGCATACTTACTTAAAATCATAACTCTTCTTTCGCAGTCAGATTAAAACAAACTTTGACATTTACAACTCCATTATGTCATAGGCCATGTTGTCGGGCACAAGTTTAGTATTTTATTCCAGAGTAAGTATATGGAGACATAGACACTACCCACGCTAATAGTAGAGGTGAGAACTGTACTCATACTGACAATAAACTAAGTTGTTACAAGTTCCAAATGAAAATGCTTTCAATGATGTTGTTTTTATTGAGTTAAGGTGTAAATAAATAATGGAATAAGGATGTAGATAAATGAATATTCAGGCTGTTTTTAGGTCATATCATAAAATTATTTCTTAATATAAATAATTTTTGTTTGTATTTTTAGCAATAAATGTTAAATATGTTAAGTATGTTAAAATATTGCATAGCTAAAAGCGCTAGAGCCCAACAAAACTCAAACGTTCATTTTGTAGTAAATAATTAAGATCTATCATCTAGTTTAAAATTTTAAGAATGGGTTTTTCGTAATAGATTATATTTTAACCTTATTTAAATTGTTTTGACATGAGAACCAGCAGGAATCCGGACATTCATTTATTTTCAATCAATATTGTACAAATTATTGAATGTAGAATTAATGGTTAATAGATACAAATTATTAATTACTATAGCTACTGATATTCAATTATAAAATTCATATTAAATGGATTTTATGCTTAGTAATACAATTTAAATGATATTATTTTACAAATCAAAGCTTTTATACCTGTTTTTAAGTATATTATAATTAATAATTGTGTAGTTAAGTAGACTAAGTAGTAATAATGTAGTCTCGTACCCGTAAATAAACTACAAAGTTTGGCGAAAAAAATAATTGTGATTCATTTAGTAAATAAACGTTTAAATTAAATTAAGAAATTTAAAAAAAACCCCCGCCAAACAACTTTAAAAAGTAATGAAATAATATTTACTGACTTTAAGTTTAAATAATTCCTAAGTGTAAAGTAATATTTTAGTCCATAATTGTTGTCACGGTGTGTCGGGGGACCGCCAAGTTAACTACGACAACAGCGACTTTTGCATTTTGTATCGCTGATTGTCTCGATTCAGTTCACTGTGAACTGACCTTTAAACTATAATGTTATGTGAAATCAAACATCTACATTAGCGGTCCCCCGACACACCTTGACAACAATTATGGACTTAAATATTACTTTACACTTAGGAATTATTTAAACTTAAAGTCAGTAAATATTATTTCATTACTTTTTAAAGTTGTTTGGCGGAGGTTTTTTTAAATTTCTTAATTTAATTTAATTTTATGTTTTTTAAACTTGTGTTGGTTATAGTGCAGAATTGTTCCTATCAACAGGATCATATCCCAATGAATACGATCTATAAATATCCACTTGGATGAGGTCGTCAATATGAAACCTCAAACATGAAACCTCCACCCTGGGTTCATACGGAGCTCGGCTCGTATACAATCCAGGTGATGCTGCAGCAGCAGCATGCAAATATTTACTGCTTATCTACGTCTTATTGGTTGTCGCAATTAAAATGAGCCCAATCACGAAACCTCTGCTCTAAGTTGGTGAGGAGTTGGGTATCCTATTGAATACCAGGTGATGATGCAGCATATGGATGTATATATTCATAAGTGTCACGCACCAGAATGCAAAATATAAAACCCATCAAACGACTGCAAGTTGCTAATTGGCCTATCACGATTCACGAACCAGATAAACCGTGATATTTCAGGAATGAGCAGGCTGATGATGATGAACTATAGCTAAGAACACTCTTGATCATATCAGCTTTTAAACAAAAAAAACTAGATCAAAATCGGTCCACCCATTTGGATGCTACGATGCCACAGACAGACAGACAGACAGACAAACAGACAGACAGACCGACAGACAGACACGTCAAACTTATAACACCCCTCTTTTTGGTCGGGGGTTAAAAATGAAACATTTTAGCAGTATGTTTTCTCTTGGATAGAAAGCTTGATATAATAACCTCTAAAGTTAAACTTTACAGTATAGTAGATGTTGATGATTATGTACAAAATATATCAACACACGATATTCCGGTTCTCTAATTGATTTATTTAATGTGTTATAGAATCGATTTCAGATCCAGTAACCTTGAGAATAAAGTTATGAAGCGTGCAATAATTTTTAATACCAGTTTTAAGTATATTTTGTACAAAAATGGCGTAAATGAATGTGCATGCCATATACAAAGCAAATAAAATTGAATGTAGGTAAATATATCGATATGATTGTTTAATCGACTGCAAGATTACCTTGTGTTGTGATTATTTTACTTCAGTACCTCAATTCTATAATTTTAATGAAACTTTAATGCAGCACGGTTCCTTGTTCGATAGATTCTGTAAAAAAGGTGTATAATAATTTATAATAATAATTATTATATGTGTATGTGCAATCAAAGCATTCTCAGTAAATATTTAAGGGGCATTCTCAATTACAAAAACGTAGTTTTTGCCTATTTTTGCTCGATATCAATAAATGGTTTATGGCACGGAACCACTCTTGTGTCCGACTTACACTTTGCCGTTTTTATTAACTCGATTTATGAATCTTATAAAGCTCTACTTTTGTGTTGTAAGAATTTAGTTCTACAACTATTTACAAAACCTCTATGTATCCATCAGAAAAATGTACTTATGAATAATATTCATTCTTATCTAGACGCACAGTATATCAATCGTATGAATATTTAAATGAAAGTGAGGGTTTGAATTACAATCCTCGCGTGCCGCATCCTATCCCATTCTATGCAATTCTATCTCTATCCCATTCTATCTTAGCTATCCCATCTGGTACATCCATTTCTGTCCCATTCTATCCCATCCCACTGTTCCATTCAATCCCAATTCCCATCCCACTGTCAACTCTCACTGATCCTCTATTTGTATCTCGTGCCACGATTTCAATTTAAATATTATCAACTTTTTATTAATATGATTTTTGTAGCTACTATTTAAAATGCAATAAATTGTTTATAATCTGATTATCTCAATATTGTTATTGTTACTTTGAGAAGGTAAATTATGTTATATTATGCAAGTCAATAAAATGATTTTATATTATATTGACTATGACTATTCATTCATAACTTTATAATACAATAAGACATAAACTTATAAACAGATTAACACTGCGAAGTAGTTACAGTTACACAATCTCCGTCCTTGTCTAATCTATACTAATATTATAGAGCTGAAGAGTTTGTTTGTTACTACTAATTACTGGACCGATTTAAAAAAATCTTTCACCAATGTATAGCTAGGATGTCTCTGAGTGCTATAGAGTATTAGGCTATGTATGTACCACGAGCGGAGCCGGGGCGGACCACTAGTACTTTATAAAACTGACAGGCAACGACAAAACATAATTACTATTAACTAGCTAACTTAAACCTTTCATTCATAATGTACTTTTTTATTGGTTCACCCTTTCTATGGAGAAATTGATTTTGTTATGGCTAGACCGTTCCAAAATGTAGCTTCTAGAGCAGGGGTCACCAAATGGCGGACCGCGGTCCGCATCTGGACCGCCGCGCCGACCCATTGTGTGCGGACCAAGCATGTTCGGACATGAACTTCGTTAAAAATTAATTTCGGTGTCGACATGCTGATGAACATGTAGCAACAAAAATTGACACTTTTCTCATTGATACAAATAAACACCTTTGTAATTTCCGTAATTACATTTGTTTAATAAATATTTTTTTTTAATATGTGGACCGCAAAGGTCATTTTATTTCTTAAAACGGACCCCGAGCGAAACTAATTGGTGACCCCTGTTCTAAAGTATGTAACAATATAGGTACAAGTTTAGGAATTTCTTCATACTCTTCAATAAAATAATAAATAAAAATTATATCAGCAAAAACATACAGAACTTCCAGAAAATATGACAGTGACAGTTATTGCTGTTTAATTTACTAAAATGATTAGCTGTAGCTCTCACATTAGGATAGCCAATAAATAATTAGTTTACTTTCATTTAGTACAATTTCTCTATATACGTCAATAAATTTAGAACTAGAATGTGGGTTGTTGTATACAACAACCCACATTCTAGTTCTAAATATTATACTGCATTAGAATTGTAAAAGGTCTTTTACAACTCTAATGCAGTATTCTGTGACTCTAGGTCTCAGCTATTACCTGCAATAAAACCTAACCGTACCAGGACTTATGGCAAGACAGCGGTTACTCCTAACTATATCGGTAGTAAAAAGTTTAAGATGACAAAAACACATGTAGTAGTTTGTACTTGCTCAGTATCGATTCATGATTTAAGTGTTAATAAAGCTACGGGTAGTTTTAATGCTTTACGCTGAACATTACTTTAAGAGCTCTTGGCGAATATTATTAAGAGGGAACGCGGGTACAGTAAAATTTAAACGAAGAAACTATTGCCATCACGCTTCACCCTGCGCCGGCACGGGTATTGTGATAGAGACAGATACAGTAAATCGTGGTTACGTATTCCTCTGATTCCTCCTTCAAAATAGAGCCTATCTAATTTTTTTTAATATCTTCAGGAAGAGTGAGTCTATGCCTCTGCGTTTTTATTTTATCTTAGAAATCTTTTAAAATTGTTTTATGGTCGATGGATTGGCGGGGTACGGGGCATTCATTTTTTGCGATTTTTGAAGGGTCATATTTTTTATATATTAGTAAATTTAGAAAAAATTTAACGTAGAGGCATAGTTTTAACAAATCCTAATATTGCATAAAAAATCATTTGTCTAGACGCATTGTCCTGGGAGTAAATTGGGGAATACGTTTGTATGGAAAAACAGTGTTAGCGTATCCTCTTAATATATGATTTTGAGGACTCTTTGGTGAGTTGCAGAGTCAGCGGGGCGGATGTGAAAGGGTTCAATAATTTGGCGTTAATATTGATTGCTATTTAGTATTTATGTCGCAGCCAACTGGTTTAAATAGCCGTTCAATCAAACAGCTAGCCCTTTGATTGAACAACGCCATTCAATCACACGTCTAGCTTTTTAATTGAATATTTAAGTCGCTCAAAATGTTCAACACTACAGCTGATTCAAAAGCCGCCGTTTGATTGAATTAGTTCAGCGCTCACTACCGCGGCGCTAGGTGCGTTTTGTTTACAATATGGCGTCAACTGACCGGTGTTTTGTGGTGGTTGTATTAAGATATTTTTCGTAAATATACGTTACAAGTTTTATTAAAGAGACACAAAATTATGGGGGCACATACAAGTGAATCAAAATTTAAACTATTAAAGATAGAGGAGAAATTACGGGATAAAATGCATCACCAAGGTATTTATTGCAATTGTGTTCAAAATGAGCTAGAATACAATTACCTAATCTGCTTGTTATCATTACGCTTGTGTAATAATAGCACTAAACTAATGGTCACCTTAGTTAATTTACCATTAAACCAGTTGGCTAAGCGTTATCTAGCTATAGTGTTGAACGTTGCAGTCAACAAGTCGGCTAATCGACGTATAGCCGTGTGATTGAATGGCGTTGTTCAGTCAAAGGGCTAGCTGTTTGATTGAATGGCTTTTTTAACCAGTCGACTGCGACATTTACATTTTTAAACATTGAATAGAATATTCTCCCTTTCTAGAAGTCGGTTAATAATGAATCGAGACGGGGTAAGTATGTTTGTAAATTGTATATAACTCAAATGTTAGAACTCTATGCATGTTACTAGGCGTCACATACCTTACAGTAATTGGATTGGACTATATTGCTTCAATCCACTTGCTGCGAAACTGACAAATGTGATACAGATTATTTTCATTTCAGGGTTTTTACTTTAGTTGTGTGTTGGATGTATAGGCAATTTAAGTTGCAAACAATAAAATTGTGATGAAATTAGATAATCGCGCAAAAACCAACAAAGAGCGCAGAGACAGGGGTATACTTTGGCATCTATTCTAATATTATAAAGCGGAAGTGTTTGTTAGTTTGTTTGTTTGTTTCAACGCGCTAATCTCAGGAACTACTGGTCCGAATTGGAAAATCTTTCAGTGTTAGATAGTCCATTTATCGAGGAAGGCTATATATAGGCTATATTTTATCACACTAAGACTAATAGGAGCGAAGAAATAGAGGAAAATGTGGAAAAAACGGGGGGAAATTATTTGAAAGGGCTTATTTGAACGAGCTAATCTCAGGAAATACTAGTCCGATTTGAAAAATTCCTTCAGTGTTAGATAGCTCATTTATTGAGAAAGGCTATAGGCTATATTTTATCACGCTAAGACTAACAGGAGCGAAGAAATAGAAGAAAATGTGGAAAAAACGGGGGAAATTATTTGAAAGGGCTTATCTCACGAACTACTAGAGCAATTTTTCTGTTATTTGGATTAGATAAGAAGTAGACCACGTGAAGGATCATAGGCTATTTTTCGTAGACTAATTTATCTGTAAAATATCTAATTTACGCGGGCGAAGCCGCGCGGAACGTCTAGTTTATAATAAATATTAGTAAGCAAAGTATAGATAACTTGCAACTTCTACAAAATATCCGAATAGTATCAATTGATCGTCTCAATGTTGACAAAGGGCTCCCAAACAAAACTGCGAATTCGCATCGCATCGCAAAAATCTGCAACAAAACTCTACATGACAACGCGATGCGATGCGAATTCGCAGTTTTGTGTGGGAGCCCTAACTTATTGCCTAAATTCTAATAGCTAAAGCCGTAAAAATAGAAAAAAGACATTTAACCGCTCAAATATGGCTCCAAAGTCTAGACACTGTCCTAAAAACTTTGCTAGGGTAATAATAATTATTGTATGACAGATCTGAGTAATGATTATGGCAAACAATATATTATGGTATATTTTGTACGCTTTCGATGACATTACGCGGAACCAATTTTTTGACTTGAAACCATTTTTGACTGGAAACCAATTTCTTGACTAACAACCAATTTGTTGCCCAGCCCTAGTTAATGTGTAGGTGTGGTCGGTGTGATGAATCTCCCTAATGAGTGCTGCTCTAATTCCCCACTAATTGACCCGTCAGCCTTCACACGGTAAGGTGATGATGTGAAAGATTGCCGAGTTTGTAGCTAAGTCCACAGAATACATACAAGTATTACTACTGACTGACTGACTACATAAGGCGAAAGTTTAAGTAGTTATATGCTTAATCCATACTAATACTTAATCACCGGAGGCCCAATCCCCTACCCTTTTCCCTTCTCTATCCTCACCTATTTCCTCCCCTACCCTATTACCCTATTCCCTCTTAAAAGGCCGGCAACGCACCTGCAGCTCTTCTGATGCTGCGAGTGTCCATGGGCGACGGAAGTTGCTTTCCATCAGGTGACCCGTTTGGTCGTTTGCCCCCTTATTGCATTAAAAAAAATAATTACAAATGCGGAATTGTGTCTGTCTGTAACCTCTTCACGCTCAAACCGCTCAACCGATTTAGCTAAAATTTGGTATGGAGATACTGAGTCCCGGGAAAGGACATAGGATACTTTTTATCCTGAAAAATGTACACTTCCAACACGATAAAGGAATTTTGGCGCAACGGAGTTTTTAAAAGTTGGTATTGGTTATTCTAAAAAGTACAATGCTTAGGATCTCAAATTTGCCAATTCGCATTTTAATAATCTCTTAAATTCATGAAATGTACTCACTAACTACATTTCATATAACTTTAGTCACTAAATACATTTCATTAACTTTTTCGTTCAGACGGTGTAGAGCTATATATGCTAAGTTAAATTATAATATTCTTAGCACTTATGTATAAAAGATATTGATTTCGTACTGTAAAAAGATATAATTATTCTTGCTTTCCTTCGCATAGCGACTAATTACAGCTTTCCAATCAGCATTAATAATAATGGATTACTATGCCTTATATGAGTTATACTAATCAGTTCATTATAATACGTCCTATATGGTCCAAGGAAAACTAAGTAGCGCGACGAGGAAGTCTTGACACTTTATAATCAGTATCAATCTCGGATGCAAATGCGCTGGGTGCAGTATGGTGACAGCTTGCTTTAACATACTGGAAAATGGAAATAACAGTATCTGGTTATTAATTTACTTTGTAGGGTTGCCAACTTAATAGTTTTTTTGTGTGCACAAGATTTATGAACTTACAACGTCTAACTTTATAGGTAAGAACTTTAATACAGTAGAAACAATGCTCATACCAATAATATAACTACGAAAACGTATGTATCTGTCTGTTGTATCTTAAATCTCAAGGATATAATAAAACGATTTTTATAAAATAGCAGGTTTCTTCGCGAATGTAATTAAAAAACTTTGAGTTTCGAAGAAGGAAATTTTAGGTTAGTTTTTGTGACAAAAACTGCGTAGTGTGGTGCAGTTTAAATATTAGCAATCAAGCGCGATAAACGAATTTCGGAGCACCATGGCAGTGGACTATATGGATCTAGTTTATTAACATATTTTAAATTAAAATTTTAACATTCGACAAAATATTATAATCCTAAACTGGGAAAACTGTGACATTTCAACGATTTGATCGAGGCTGCCTTTGACAAATGCGACAGTTCGTCACGAGAACTCCAAGTTTCGAATGGTGAAATATTTGCTCGATTCCCGTCACTCTGATTTATCGATACTTAAGGGTCAATCACACTGAGGGGTCACGAGGCGTCGCAAAACATTTAAAAAAAATTGCCATTTTTTAGACAGCCTAACAAATCAATGTGTATCTTCTTATGTGGTAAATGTCCCACATTAAAAAATGCACCCCATTGTATAGACAGTTGCCATAACTTATAGCCCATAAAAACATACCCTAATTGACGAAAAAGCTTTATATTGTTGATTGTACTTTCTAATTTGATTTTTGACAAGTGACAACTCTGGCGACCTTGATAAAAGCGACATTATTAATTGTTAACAAATAACACTCCAAAACCTTATGATGAATTATTACTAGTTTATCCCACAACCTGTACATTTTGTGGTACACTTTACGGAAAAACTATCACGCCTATTGATTTGTGGTTTAACATAGTCATTTTTATTTATATGTAGATATATTGTGTTATCATCAGTCAGTCAAGACTCAAGGTGTGACGACGCGAGCCCTCACAAAGCTCGGCTTTTAGCTAGTTATAGTGTCAGGAGGATTATAGATAGCACTGTCTGAAATTACCACTAACCCTCTTACTAATAAAAAGTTACACGGCGTGTATAGAGGGTGCATAAGATTTTTTCTACTAATAATAATTTTTTGACATAAGGCCTGTATAACGATGCTGTCATTTCCATACTAATTTCTCTGTATAGACTCTGTGTAACGTGTGTGTAACTTAAAAACCCCTGTTTAACTATTTACACGCTGAACGCATGTTTAAGAAGTTTTTATTAGTAAGAGGGTAAGTGTTTTAGTTTACTGACAGACTTTATAGACAAAATGAAAGATTCTCTAGATCAATCTGTCCATTTCTTTATTAACCATGCATGCTGGTGTGAAAACATTATCCAATTCGACTAATCACTTACTCCTAATTAATAGGATAGGCGGTATGCTTATTGATAGGATTACCTGGACTTGTGGCTATTGTTAGGATTAACACCTCCCTGGTCAAACATGCTTATACGCCTGACTGCATAGCCTTGAAGGTAATTCGATTTAGAAAAAAGTATATTAAATAAGAGTGTATAATCACTGTCAAACATGAATTTCCACCATGAGTTACAGCACATTCAATTATAACTTAAATTTACTCATGTGATGAAAAAAATTACAAAGATAGAGACAAATGTATGGAGATAAATTTCTCATTGAATTAAGATCGTTTTTAAATTTCTCTGAGCCCTGCCGGTAGTGTATTTAATTGAATACAAATAACTATACTTACATACGACAACTGACCAATTTTGATAGTTTGCAACAAAAAAATCTTCTTCTTTTCTTACAAACTATCTTTTTTCAAAAATCTGATTCATAAAATCGATCGTTGTTAAGATATTTCTGATTCTTCGGACTTGAAATAATTGTATTCCCTGTTATAACAGTCAGCAGTATTATTATCTTTTGTTACGACACAATGCGTAACTAATTTTCCAGTAACACTGAACGACGTGCCTTATCGCAAAATAGGCCAGAAACGTATGAATCAAATATTATATTAAAGCAGGCTTTATAGATAAGATTATAACGAATCTGGCTCGAACAAGAAATGAAGCTATATTAAGGCGCTCCCCCTACGGAGATGCCGTAATTTACCGTTTTTATCGCCTTATTAACTCATAATTTGAAAGCTACAAAATTATAATAAAAATACAGCAATAATCTTCAGTATATGAACATTCCTTTCATATTTATTAATTTCCTATTTTTGTTTTTTATACTCATGATATCAGCTTCCAAAGTAATACCAATTTATTTAAATTCAAGCATACATTCAGTATCTCCCTAGTATTATATCAAATTACGGTTATTTGAACACACGCCAATAGATCGACAATTTCATTAACTACATACTGGACGTTTGAATTTTTTTTTGGTCAATTTTGAACTAAGATAAGTAAAAAAAAAATGGGATTTTGGCGCGATCTCGGCAACGCGGCAAATGTATGGTCAGGGTCGTTTGCTCAGGGGACGGCCTTAATGTACTATTAAAATTACAAAATCGCGGACGTGATAAAGTTTTTTTAAAGACATAAACGAGGTCCGTGATTTTACACAAAAAGAAATCTCAAAGGAATCGTTTTGCTCCGAAAGTAAGCCTATATCTTTCTTCAAACGTAGATTTGTGAAACTTTCTCAAAATCGGCCTATTTTTGGAGTTTATTTAATGCAATGCAAATGCAACTTGATAGCCTGCTATATTCAGGAGATACAATGATAATAGCTGATTATGATGAAACAGAATAAGCTGCATAAGTCTGACAGGTATCTTACATATCTACTGATTAAAATACCAACAGCTATGGTTATGGAAATAGGAACGGAAGTGATGATAGCCTTATCAGAGATCTAAGATTAAGATCTAGCAATTAAAATCGATTTAACTATGTGTGAAATGTTAGTTAAATATGTTAATATGCGAGCAATAAGGTATACTTACTTGCACGTATTCTGGAAATGTGGAGTACGAAATTCCTTACTATTTACACTTTATTTATGACAAGTCTATGTTTGTAAATTTAAATATTAAAAAATTAAGCAATATTATTTTTTTGAAGTATCAAAATTGCGTTTGCAACTATACGACCAAGTCAAAGTCAGAAATTTTTAACGGAAGAATTTGTAGAGACGATTATAATAATTATTACTGCTGATGAAAATTACCTGAAACAACAAAAATGAATCATTAGTTTTGTCCACTAAAGTAAACATTGACAAGTAAAAAAAAAAAAACCATAGCAAGCTCGATAAAGCTTACAATGATTAAACACTTAGTTAGAAAGGTTTTGTAAGTTTAACCTGAATTTTTTATTTAGTAAACTGACCTAAAATTAATAAAATTCAAATAAAAAATAAATTAAGAAAGTAATAGTGTTGTGCATGCCTGCACCGATTAATATCGAGGAATCAAAAACGAAATAGCGTTTTAAACGGACCGGCAATTATCCTTAAGATATCGATAAATCATGAGATAATATCGACACAAAAATCTTAATATCTTTATTGGAAAGTGGTAGGTAGCCCCAAGCGGTAATTTTAATCTATTTACTTGATTGAAGTAAATATTTATTTAGGATTTTAAAAGGTTATCTGCTTGCTTGGTATGACTTTAAAAATTAATTTTTAAATCCAAATCTTTTAAAAACATAAAATGCACATTATTTAAATATACCTCTTATGTTTATAGAGGTAAAATAAACTTATGAGTTTAAAAAGGATATATTACTGCAATGTTGCCGGCGGCTCCTGCATAGACAGTAAATAAAAAAGTTTTATAAGAATTTTGACAACGTTTCTGTAAATATTCTGATATGAAGAATGCAACATATCGGATCGTGGTTGGATTATTTACAGTATGTGCAAGTTGCGCCCTCTCGTCCTACCTTTGCGAATATTCCCTATTTCAAGAGTCTTTTGATTTATTTTACCAAGCAGAATCTAATGACGCCCTCTTAAGCTTAATTCGCGTGCTTGAGAACTGATTGTTACTTGAATATTATAGCTTTGTTACTGTAACATAAATTGTCTGCTTTGTGAGTTTTTGAGATTAAGTGAAGTAATGAAATCTGGCGTCCCGAAAAGCTCATTTTGTACACGTATTTTAATGTGTTTTATATCAGATTACCCTATACAGCGAACAGGCCTCCATCTTGACTCAGCCGGAGCCGGCCCATATACCCGAGAAGCCTTTAGAAGGCTCTGATTCAACGGCCGTAACTACACACCGCTAGTGATGTGCTAAAATATCGACAAGTTTATACTATTTTCGTGGGTTTTTATAAAAAAAATAGATAATATCATATTGTGTGCATAAACTATATACTAATTATTTAATAATCACAACTATATATAAAGTAAATGAATTTTAAATTTTGTTAGTCTCGCTAAAACTCTAGAGAGCGTCTGAACAAGGTCTGAACTGATTTGGCCAATTTTAGTCTTGAAATATTGTGGATGTACAAGGAAGGTTTATAATAGAAGGAAAGTGAAACAAAGTTCACCGGGTCATCTAATTAATAATAATAATAAATTTAATATTAATAATAAAATATAGTACAAAATACTTACAACATACAACTAAAACAAATTAATCAAATTATCGCCATTATCCATACATTTGTATACAGATTAAATAAACGTATAACATTATTGTTAAAGCATTATAATTTATTACTTACACATCAATTAGGTAACGAAACAGACACAAAATAATGAATGGCTTACTGACATTTACTAGAGTAGACTAAATGACTTCCTCGCTAAAATATTACGATTGAGATTGCGTTGATAGATTCCAATCATATTATAATTTAACATAGTGACATAGTAATCTAAGGTATTTTATGACACGATATTAAAATACATATTAATCAAACAAAGTCAAAACACTAATATAATATGTAGGTATGTATATTTTAATACATATTTAACTTATTCTTGATTTTCTGTTTTATAGGCATACTTATGTAAATTAACACATCTAATTATTGAAAGTGATAGTTGTTAAATATTTTACACAACATATATAAAAGTCAAATTAAACGTTGCTTAGTTACTAATTAGTGAAGATATTTCTTAATTATCTTATTATAAAAACATAAACAAGCAACAGTAGAAAGTAACACCAATAAAATGTTATAAAAAGCGGTGTTTCAAAAATTAAGAAACTATATTACAATTAAATTAATTAAATCTATAAACTTTCGTATATTTCTTCACGTAACTATCGATACGTTTGTAACTTATTAATGTTAATTTTATAGGTATCGACATTTTTAACGTCATTCAAATCTGAAATTTCGACTATTTATGTTTCAAACTATCGAGACGTTAGTAATTTATCGATGTTAATTTCATCGATATCGATATTTTTAATGACGTTCATCACATCCCTGCCCGCCAGACGGGTATTATTAGGTCTTCCTGCTCTCGATTCGCGACGCGGGACAGGTATGTTTTCACTGCCTAGTGTGAGTAGTGCTCGGCCTTATAGCGTCTTCTTATTGTTGCTGGATTTTTTTAATGTATCATATATATTTACACCTGTATCGTTAGTCGTTTGCTTAAGATTTCCTCCACTCGACTCAACCTCAACCCTAAAAATGTTGACGTTTTGTTGAAGAAATGACATAACTTTTTAGGATTGAGGTTGAGTTGAGTGGAGGAAATTTTGGGAACGGGACACTACGGGCGTTATAGTGTCTGTTTCAGAAAACAAATTACTCTTTACTTACTTCAAGGGACATATACAAGGGTAATGTATTATACAAGAAAATGTATCAATCTTTTATGTACCGTATTTATGTTTTATTAGTACACACCTTATTAGGTATCTGGTAGATATAGCAATAAAATATAATATCAAACTTGCTTTATTTAGATCATGCAAATTGCTAACATTATGACAATTAAGATTTGATATTTTGAGCAATATAACTTTATGGCATAGAAAGCAAATTTATAAATGCAATAACAAATAATCACTATTAAAACTTATAGTTTTCCTATAGAAAGCTACACTTAATAAACTTTATTTATTATTTGATACTGTTGACGAGAATATTGCTATAAACGAAATTAACAATAATAATAAATTGCAGGTAAGATATATAGAGAGATAATACAGGCAAAAATCAATAAATGCGCGTAATTTCTCAAAACGCCCGGGAAATTTTACGTCCCATTGCCCAAATGCTTGGGCATTTAGATAAATGGCCAGGCAATTTTGGTATTTTACAAATATTTACAAAATCCGTGAAAGTCAGAAAAACTTTTTCTGTTTCCCATCACTATTTTATGACGTCATTAACCCTGAGTGATGTGCAACGTATCGATAGTTTCGTAAAATTTAATGTTCACATTTTACTACCTAATTAGTATCACGTGACATATATTATGTCCAGTCAATATGTCTGTTCGTTTCACTTTCACAGCGAATGATGACGATTGATAGATATTGAATTTAAACGAGCCTATGATGAATTTCATCATATAAATGTTATAGCCGTTTAGATTTATCGACTTTTCATCGGATTAAATATGAATTTTGTTATTATAATATAATAAAAGTTATATTAGATTATAAAATACTACACAGTGTGACGTGTCTCGTTTTATAAATGACATATTAAAAAAAACATAGTCATTAAAATTACAGCAAAAAAAAAAATCTAATACTATAAGAATCTCTTACATTCTAACCTAGCCTCTCTAAAGTAAACCATCAAAGGTATTTATGTAAATTTCTTGTTTATATATTTAAAATGCATTGTATTTACGTTAAAGCTTTCTTTTAAACTCTAGATTGAATACCATGGATCCTTAAAGCAAATTATGGTAGTTTTTCGGTTTTTTAAATAAAAATACAGTTTTTTTTTCTGTTTAACATTACCTTTCTATGGATAAGGAGCCATGGGCCCGTAAAGTAAATCTACCATGACAGGATGTTGAGTAGAGGGCGTCAAATGAGTAATCTAGAACTCGTACTCATGAATAATGCCATAGATCTAAGATCTATGGATTAGTGGTTACTAGAAAGCAGTTACGTGAACAAATCAAGGAGTTTTTTTTTTGTTTATAACTTGCTGATCTGCCAGATAGACATACACAATTTCATCAAAATCCGTCCAGCCGTTTTGAAGGAGTTTATCAACAAACAGAAGAAGTTTATAGAATAAACAATGATTAAAATAACGAGGCAAAGAATTTCATACAAATTTTGAGCTATAATATGACGTTTTGTGTCTCGATACGTCGTTTGGGCTTTAGTCTCTTTAAACACGACACAGTAGGCTTAGGTTAAAAGATTTTATTCTGATTAAGACATAAACAAGTCACTCATATTTATTTGCGTTTTTATAGTTCCAAATGAAAAACAAGACTCAGATGTCTGGCATCAACTTACTGTCAGTCGAGACGCGTGCGCTCCCGTTCCATAAAAATAAAATGGCCACCAGGTAAAAAGATGATCCGTCATATCAGTTATGATTTACTAGATGTTACTGGTTTTTTCACACTTAAACTAGTTTAGCCGGAGCTTATTTCTGTACAAAAAAAAGTCCCGTAAAGCTACTGTTTTTTCCAGGTACTGAGGATATGGATCAAAACACGTTTTTGTTTTTAAACGGCTCATGTCAACGGTTGTGCAATTTGAAACCGGCTGGAAATAATTTTTTAAAAACATTGTGAATTCTTTATTTAAAATACTCCAATCTTAAGCAGTTTTTTATGTTAGAATGGAAAATTATTCTGTCATAGTTTTTATTTTTTTATTTTTATTTAAGGAGTTTTAGTTACTACAAACTGCGCCACTCCGTTAGAGCTTTCTCCTTTAATAATATTTATAATATGGCTTGTTCTCATATGGTAAAGGGTCCATAATATATGAGATTTAAGCATACCATTAGAGTGTTTGCTACTTTTCAATAATGGTAAATACCTAATAAGTTCATAGCTTGAAGCATCTTTGAGGTGTGTATTGTTTAATAAGGCTTTTACCTTATTATTTCCATAATAAATAATATTCTAAATGTGAAACTGTGTCTGTGTGTCAGTCTATCGGTTACCTATTCTGGATAAGCTTGAAAAGCTCGACGCTAAAACGATTTTGATGAAGTTAGATCTGTAGCGATTTTAGGTCCCGGGAAATAAGTGGAGTAATGATCATACTTTTAATCAAGGAAAAATGTACGGTTCTCGCAAAAAAAGCGCAAACGAAGTGATAGACAACATTTAATTATATTATTAATTCATACATCCATACATACAAACTTTCCCCTTTATAATATTACTAGGATAAACTGCTTCTTGCCTCTGGAGTTGGAATTTATTATTTTTAGTTGTTTAAATTATTTTGATAAGAACGTATTATATTACTTTTTATCACTATATAAATGATGAAAAAAACTGTTTTCGTCTAATTAGATCAGCGGAAATGACTTCATCAGGTTATCACAAGTCAAGATCATTTCAATTCGCTAATTCATCAGTCATCAGTCTAAACATCTTTATCGCATCAAAAAAGTCGCACTTCGATAAACTAGGGCAAGTATTTTTATTTTATGATTAAGATTTTATTAAGTTTTACAGATAAAATCAAACACAACTTTCTGTACCAGAAACTTATATTCAGAGCAATAGCGCACTAGCGGCTAGGCCGCAGCGGCCAGGTCGCGGCGGCCTTCGAGAGCTTGATGTGGCCGCTGGCCGGGTGGCGGCCAGGTGCACGTGGTCTATGGCGGTTTCATACTAAGTTTCTATCTCGATGGCCGCCGCGACCTGCCGTCCTAGCATACGCCAACGAGATATCTCGTGGATATCTCACTCTCGAGCGCAGTGATATTGTCGATATCGATATATATCTCTTTTTCCCTAACATGCGTAAGTCGAGAGAAAAATTTGATGTTTGTTTGACGTGTATAAGAAACGAGAATTTTATTATTGTCTGATAGAAAACGGATTTCGTTGCATTAAAATCGTCGTTGTGATCAAAACTGGATCCAACCACTAGATAATAAGCTATGAATAACCATTAAAGTATTAAGACTACATCTAGTGATATAGACTAGTCAGGCAGGATTGAAAGAATATGATCGCGGCGCCAATCATTTCCTGCTTAATTTAGAAAGCATTATCGACTATCGACCTACTTATCGATATTAAATGGAGCACAACACTAGGCGGAGCTGACAAGTCGATAAGTTTAGGGGCGGGACGTGTATTGTTTATGATATCGATGAAACCTAACCGGGATATTATAGAGTTTTAATGTATTTAAGTACTACTTTAATTTATGAATATAAAATTCATACTATATCGTTAATAAATAATAATAGTATTTTAAAAAGATAAAACACACTTCAAAATTGTACGTAATTGAGAATTAAAATTGCCTTATCTCAAAAACTACTGAACCAATTTTGATGAAACTTGTAGTTGAACAGTACCTAGTACAACAAAAAAAGAATTACTTAAATTACTTAAATACTTACTTAAATCGGACTTGTAGTTCCGAAGATATGCGAACACAAACATAAAAACATACATACATACATACATACATACACTTTTTAAATTTGGCACATTTGTTCTGTTATACTGGAATAGACTAACATATACAAAAACTGGACAGTTCTGGAAATATTACATACATACATACGCGTCGAATTGATAACCTCCTTTTTTGAAGTCGGTTAAAAAATACTCGTGTAAGTACATAACAAAAGTTCCATACTAACAATTCTGATGATGATGATATTGATGAAGATTATAGTTATAACACCATCATATTCAAAGCGAAGTTACTCTATAGTCTCTACCATTCGTTATTCCCCTTACAGACAAGGAATGAAAGTTTAATTAAAATACGTGGAATAGTTTGTCTGTCTGTGTATTCACGGAGGGAGGACGTTAACAAATTGGGTATTTCGGTGTAAATTATATCAATTTATTTTTAGTGGTCATTTTGTAAGTTAACACTACGTGCGCCCCGTGGATTTTAGTGTAAAAACAATGTTATCTAGTTACTTAAAATTGTTTTTCATAACTTTTATGGTTTAACATTAATACTTGTTAGAAATAGAATATTAATGTAGAAATAGAAGAAGTTCGTATATCTCCTGAGCTTTTTTACAAAGTAGATATAATTTCGTTATAGTATCAGATATCAGAGTTTTGATAAATTATGATTCTTAATAATTTGACCACCACGCCAAAACAGTATTTTTTTTTTCAAAATTCACTTGAGTGAAGGTTCATATTATATTGTTATAGTTGATGCCCGCAACTCCGTTGCGCCAAAATTCGTTTATCGCGCGGGAACCGTACATTTTTCCCAGATAAAAAGTATCCTATGTCCTTCCCCGGGACTCATAGTATCTCCATACCAAATTTCAGCAAAATCGGTTCAGCGGTTTGGGCGTGAAGAGGTAACAGACAGACTGACAGACACAGACAGACAGACAGACACAGACAGACAGACAGACAGACACACTTTCGCATTTATAATATTAGTATGGATAATATGGATGACTTATCTACCGTGTACTGTGTAAGACTAATAGTGCCGAATGTGTATAATATTTAGCACTTATTTATATTTTTAAGGTTAGAGTGTAGATCACTTATTTGAAGTGAAAGATGTCGAATAAAAGAGGAAAATGATAAAAAAATTAACCGTGATGGACATAATATAATTTTGTCGTTATAGGAAACGTACTGAATCGAACCAGAAATGAAGCTGCGTTGTTGCATTAGAAGAATCAGGGTACAACATTAGCAACATTGTATTGTAACCTAAGTCCTAACTCCTAGGCATTGTCTACGAGGCGTAGATATTCAAATGGAATCGAAGTGCAGTGTAAATTACATAGCACCTGCAGTAATGGTGTTGTTACACGACAATTACTGTTGTTACATTATAGCCCAAGAGCCAGCTACAGTCAGACTTTCGTCATTGTATACAAGCTGAAAGTTTGCCTGCATATGACCTGTATTGATGTAAGAACGACCAGCAACTATGAAGTTTCGGTCGCGGTTACTTTAGGAGGTATCCACTATCCACTTCTGAAGGTCTACCTACCTGACCTTCGAAGTATAAAGTTTATTTTTTTGGCTTATTTTCTTCGGCGTAACTGTAGGAATCTCTTCTCTCACTGCTGGAGACTTATGAGTTATGAAAGTTGCTTCGAACTGCAAGACCACCTCAAACTGCCTCAGTCTAATATTTTGGGGGTGTCTGTCTCTGTCAAAAATGTCCAGCAGTGGAAGACGAGACTCCTACAGTTATCGCGAAGAAAACAGGATAAAAAATTGAGCTTTATACTTCATCGAAGGTTAGGTAGACCTTCATAACTGGATACCTCCTAAAGTAGCCGCGACCGAAACTCCATAGTTGCTGATTGTTCTTACATCTATAGGGGTCATAAACAGGTAAACTTTCAGTTTTTATAAAATGACGGAAGTCTGGCTGTCGCTGGCTCTTGCTCTATTATTGTTGTTACAATCTGTTGACTACAATCGGAGGAAAACTATTACGTGGTTAGTAATTAGTTAGATTATAGGCTGGTTCAGGAAATGACCATTTTTAGTAAGAAAGGTTTAAGGGAAAGATAATAATATAGAACTACTATACTACTACAGGTTGCCGTGAAGGCTCTAAATACCGTTTAAACTGTACATTTTGCTGCAGCGAAAACTGGTTTATCATTTTATTTGGTGTCTAAACTGCGACCAAGCTAATATTGGTTATGATCTGTTCAGTACTTTACGTGACAGAGTAAAGAGTAGCAAACATCCATTCATCCACAGCCCTCACAATTGTTCAAATTTTAATCACGTAGCAAAATGTACACCCCCACATTATTTTGCCGGTATAAAACATTTCTATGTCCCGGAACTCAAAGTAGGTATCTCTATCCGTATTGACCATATTCCATAAGAACGGTTTGAGTATGAAGGGACAAAAAGACATACAGAGAGGTATACTTTCTCTAGTGATATTCTCGTGAATTTAGTTACACCTTCAGATCGTACGAGTATAATTGTCGCTTATAGCTCAAATGATTACAACCGAATCACATTAAAGTTAAGTATCGAAAGCTACTTGTTTCAATCAATAAAACGTATTTTATAGTTCAACAGAACTCGCGAATTTTGCAACATTTCACAGTTCTTGCGTAATATTTGTTTGCTCACTTTGTAATCGCTTCATGGTGGTAAAACACTTAAATTAAATATCCGATTACAGGAATTTGGACAGAGAAGAGAAAAAAGTATATATTGCGGAAGTTCTAGTTGAAACATCATAATATTAATTAAGTCAGGATTTGGAAGTAGTAATTGCAAAAATTATCATAAAAGAATAGATCTTGCCCATCCCACACATTCTTTATAAGGTCTCAAAAATGTCGATACAAAATTTTAACAAAATCGGTACATTGGTTTAAGCTAAGTACATAATTATGTAACAAAGAGATTCATGGAGAATAGACCAATGATAGATGAAACTCGTTTGCTACGAGTTTCATCTACATTTCGTAGCAAAATTGTTTTACAATATGCTTATAACATAGCAGCTATTTAGTAATCTATGCTTATACCTTAAAAGTACGAAGTGTGAACTAAATTATAATATTTAGCAATGCAAAAGTGTCGACCATATTTGGATAATTATTCTTAAGGTGACTTTCCGATCTTTGACGCAAGCGATCGCGACTGACATAAATTCAAATAAAATGCCACTTTATGACCTAGGTTTTATTTTCTACCGACATAGGTCTAGCGCAGGGGTTCCCAAACTTATTTTGTCTACTGCCCACTCTGAGAACAAATTATTTTTTAGCGCCCCCATTGTTTCACCTACTTTCTTATCTTTTTTTTTTGGGGCTTTTGCCGCAAATTGTATAAATATAAATATAAAATGCTAAATTAGTCGTTTTCAAACCATATTTTTATTATTACTAACGTTTTAATTTGCATTTCCGAATTTTCTCCAATCTCGGAATCTAGGGTTTTTGTTTAAATATTATATTCTAAGAAGTCGCCTCCAAAACTTGCTAACCAAAAATTAAAACTAATGTGAGATAAAAGATGCGTTTAATTTAAAATGCATCCAGGTAAATATAAATTTACAAATCACCTCTCCCCCCCCCAGCCTCTACACAACGCCCCCCTTTAGGCCTTCAGCGCCCACAAGGGGGCGTTATCGCTCACTTTGGGAAAGGCTGGTCTAGCGAGTAGCGACCTATGCAGCCGCTACTTTGTACTGGCGTTGAGCAAAATGAAACCTTACAGCCTAGGTCATAAAGTGGCATTTTTATTGAATTTTTGTCGGTCGCGGTCGTTTGCGGCAAGGATTGGAAAGCCACCTTTAGCCCACGTCAGTCGACCATGTAACGGATTAGTTATAAAAACATGCTCAGAATTCGCACAGAATTTGCTCAAAGACACCGCCAAAGTTATTAAAATATTTTAATCCAGTGCTTAAGTTTTTAGGTTAATACGACTCAAGAAGTTAAAAGAAATAACACGTATGAAGAACGTAAGGACATCTAAAGGAACGTACATAAACTCCGGAACTTCAAAAAATATAAATATTATCAGACATAGAGACTTACAGAGTTATTATCAATTGATCATCATTTTTAACCATACCAATCAGTCGTTCGCTATATCTTGCATCTTTCCTTAGCAGTTATAAATGAAATAGTTACTTACCTGAAACAAGAAAAAATATCATAAGCTTATATCACAAAGAAAAAGAGGATATAATAGTACATCAAAAACTTTACTTTTAAATGCAAACATCTCAAAAACTCCACTTTAAAATTCAAACAACTCAATTAAGAAGGAAATTAGGAATTTATCATAGTATTGTCTGCTTCCAGTCACATTTAATTTAAAACAAGAAAGATATTACCCAGAAACTTTATGCTACAAACTGTCTGTACTAAAATTGTTTTAAGCGTACCTTCAAATAAGGCGACTAAAGTTATTTCTGTCACAAAGACGAATTTGTCTTTTGTCGGCCATTTTGTTTTTGATTAACGACTGACGATCCCTTACGATTAGGGATTGTCACCTTAAAATAAAATAAAGGAGAATGTACACTATATTAAAATAATTTCTACTATTAAATTAATAAAAGGTAGCACCCGAACGGGGCAGTTTCTTGCGAAATTGAAAAAAAAAAAAAAAACATTTTTCAAATAGTGTAACAGTTTAGGACAAGTACCAAGTACCCAAGTGTGGACTTGAAACCATAATAATTATGCTTCTTATAAAAATAAAAATGTCAGTCGTTGTGGCAGAGTAACAAATTATATGAAGGCAAATAGTAAGTAAATCTGGGATAGTGGGTGTTTTTATTAAAATTAAATTGTAAGACCTTTATGTGGAATCTCACATTTCTCCGTACGCTCAATTCTTGTAAACCTCGTACCTCTATATGTTTGTGATGATGTAAAATCACCTTTAAATCTCTGTTTGTCCTGTTGATGGAGTCAACATGGAGTCCGCAATGTTTTGGATTATTTTTAGCGCATTTTGAATAAGCAATTTGCGAGGGACAGTAAAATATGATTTACAAGCGAGACACAATCTGAGTTAAAATATGGCTTATTTTGGATTAGAAGTTACCTTTGAATCCTAAAGTGATGTAGAATTGGACCTAAAATTAACTTTTTTGTGAGTATTGATTTAAAATGGATTTTTATAAGATATTGCTGACAGTTCCGCCTGTGTAAGCGCAGTGTCCCATAGAAGTGTTTTTTTAAGATTGATTTTCTAAAAAAAAAATAATCATCAAAATACTTTTAGACTCTTTTGTTAGCAGAACTTTCATTTGTAAAATAGTACAAAGGTACTTAATATAAAAAATGATGTCTTTCCTCCTTGTTGAGACCATAGTAAGATTACCATTCTTGTATCTTAACCAAAAATAATATTAAAGTTAATACTGACTATACACTGAAAATTGCAACAAGTATCCAAGCTACCCAAGAGAAACCTTAGTGGCTGACGTAACGTCTGTGAGGCCCCGGGGCTGGTCTTTACGACCACTATTACTTCCCAATGATAGTTATTCAGTAAATTGAGCTTATTGTCTTCGAGGGTGGTCAGTTGTCAAACTGTTTACAGACCTGTCACGCGAGGCCACAGTGCGGTGGCCGGTGCGTTGCGTCGGAGGAAAAACGCATTGTAGAAATAGCGTTGCAGCGACGCGCAGAAATCTATAGTCTCACTAATATTATAAATACCCAAGTGTGTTTGTCTGTCTGTCTGGCTGACTACTCTCTTTATGCTTAAAAGGCTGAACCAATTTCGATGAAAATATATGGTATGCAGATATGTACTGCAAAGCCCGGGACATAATTATATGTTAGTTTTTGTTGCTGAAAAATATACGGTTCTCGCGAGATAAACTAACACGACTAACATTTAAATTAAACTATCAAAACCCGAACAAATTATGTTAGTCCGCTATCTGCCTATCAATTTCTTCGATGGTACAATACAACGTCGGTGCGATTCTGCTGCGTCGCAGCGACGTCGCACCGCAACGCAGCGAAGCTTGTGGCTTTGCTCTGGGTGGGTCTAGAAGTCTGATGGGCGGTGGGCCCATGTCAATAATTGATGAATGGTTTTTAAATGAACGCGATCAGCTGATGGTAAGGGCTTGCCAGTTATAGTTGCCTTGCTCCTTTGGGCCAGATATGACAAAACTATTATTTTGAGCAAATTTTACCCGACTTCCAAAAAAGGAGGCGGTTGTTTTCGGTTGTCTATTTTACTTACAAATATTTATATTTGCTAATGCATTCTTGCTAAAGTTCTCTCTTACGGAAAAATGACAAATAAACTAAAAAAATTTAAAACAAAATATTGTGAGTGAAACCCACAAAAAAAAAACAGAATCAATGTTGTCGTTTGAATACATCTTCATTTCTACTAAACTCAAAGTCAATATTCACTTGCATTCAATATTAGCTCTTACAGCTTCCAAATAAATGTGATTTTGGTTTGCCTACGCCCTCGCACCTGGGCAAATAAAGCGCTTACTTTATGTTTAAAATATGTTTTGACTTCGTTATTTCAATACTAATCCTTGTTGCCTAAATACCTTTCAAATTGTAGGTACATACACCTACTTACTATAATACTATCAACAAAGCAGGCGACGACGAACCGTTTAGAAATAATAAAAATATTGATTTAAAAAACCACACGGCACACGGACATAGACAATTAGTCATGATTATTTTTTTAGAACGACGGAAAGACAAACAAACTATTTCATTACAAGATAGGCTCAAAGACGAATCTATAATGTTTTATGTTACATTACACGTGAATGCTCCCGGTGAGGGAGCACATTAAAGTTTAACTTCTATAGTAAAACTTTAAATAATTTAACTCCCTTACTAATAAAAAGATCCACACTGTTTTCATATCCAACTGTATTCAGAGAGTCATTTGTTCTTGCCTAATACATTAAAAAATGGCTGGACAGACAACGACCAAACACTATTATAACTTTTAAATTTTAAGGGCCTTTCATGTTTTTCATCATTACGTATTTCATTATTGCTCGCTTTACGTGCATTACAACGATAGCATTATAATATATAGCTGTCCATTTTGAGCTTAATTATTTACATTAAGAGAAATAAGGGGGCAAACGAGCAAACGGGTCACATGATGGAAAGCAACTTCCGTCGCCCATGGACACTCGCAGCATCAGAAGAGCTGCAGATGTGTTGCCGGCCTTTTAAGAGGGAATAGGGTAATAGGGGAGGGTAGGGATGGAAAGAGAAGGGAATAGGGGAGAGAAAGGAAGGGAATAGGGTAGGGGATTGGGCCTCCGGTAAACTCACTCACTCGGCGAAACATAGCGGAAGCGCTGTTTCACGCCGGTTTTCTGTGAGAACGTGGTATTCCTATTTGTCTTTTACGTTATTGATGTTATATTATGTAGAGGAAATCGTGTTAGTACTTAGTGGTAAGTGGTAACCACAATTTGAAACCGCAGGAAAATTTCTTCCTAAGGCATAATATTAGATAACATAATAACATTAACAAATAATACAGTTACTAAGATTCGCTATGATATTAGAATAGACTTTAACTCTATCTTGTAACCAAGGAATAACTGTAAAATAAAAAAACTTTGGATAATCTATTTAATTCTGACCAGCATAAAATCCAAGTAAATGTATAATATAAGCTGCATTATTTCAAAATCTTTGGATAAGGAACGATAACTCCACCTTCTACGAATAGGTATAAAACATCGGAAAAAATTAAAATGTCTGCCGAATTTAGATAACTTTCTTCGGTAAACTACTGGGCCCGTACCACCAAACTTTTTTGAGACTCAAACAATCGAACGAGAATGCCGCGTCCTGCTCTAACAAACGTGAAACAACGTTGTTAGAGGGACGCGGCATTCTCGTTCGATCGTTTGAGTCTCAATACGGTTTCGTGGTAGGCCTCCAGAACTTGAAGTTTATTTTCTATTCTGCAAAAATATTTTATTTTTCTGCCACTGACCACTGGACTTGCATGTAAATTCCATTCCACACAACGTTATTCAAACATTATAAACTACATAGGCTACTTTCGTAACAATACATAGGCTATTCCGAAGTGGGTAATTTCTGTCAATCGTCCATCGCCTGCAGCGCAGACCACCTAGACTCTAGACTTCCCTATGTCCTACTTCCTAGGAATCTGTCTGTTTCCTAGTGGAACCTAATTTTAATTAAGTTAAGACGTTTCCTAATTTAAATTTAACCTATAAACAATTATTCCTCAAAAACCTAATTAAATAAAAAAAAATGTTTCAGGAGGATATTAATTAAAGTTTATACTAAAGTTGTCTGTACGTGGCGAATATACCACCATTCTACTCTACATCTACGTCTGCTTTTTTTGACAGACAATAGAACATAATTCTACTGGACTTCGATTTGTAACTTTAGAAATGCTTATAATAATATGCAAGTTTTTTAAATTAATTAACTAGATGACGCCCGCATTAAAATTCCGTTGCGCCAAAATTCGTTTATCGCGCGGGAATCGTAAGTTTTTACGGGATAAAAGTATCCTATGTCCCTTCCCGGGACATAAAGTATCACTATACCAAACAGCAAAATCGGTTCAGCGGTTTGTGCGTGAAGAGGCAACAGACAAACAGAAAGACAGATACACTTTCGCATTTATAATAACATGAGTATGGATTAAGAAAGTGATCAAAAACTTAAATTAATATGAGGTACTATAAATTCAAGAAAATTAAGTAAACTTAAAAGCAGCTTCACGGGAGAACGATTAAGAAAACAGAAACAACCTGATCTTAGGTAAAACCAAATAGAAAATGTCAAACGAAAGCAAAAGTTAGCAGAAAAGGGCATAAGTACTCCGTGTATTGTATTTAGTAGGGCTAAGACTGTGGACATGGTAGCTTTTTTACGTCTAAAAAAAGAAGCAGACAAAATAATCACATTACAAAAATATTATAAACGCAAAAGATCATATAATTAAGTATTTTTGTTACTTCTTCACACAAACACTACTGAACTTATTTTGATAAAATACCCTGCCACATTTTTAATTTTAGGGTTGGGATGTCCACAAATGATACTTTTCATCCGTGAAATGCAGTCTTTAGATGGGATACTGTAATAACAAAGTAATCTTGTAAATAATAATAGTAATTAATAATAATCTCATTAAGGACTCTACCATTAGACAACATCAAAGCCAACGAAAAATTAGAGTCAGTTAAAACCACACCTACATCATTAAGATTATAAAATATTTACTAAAATATCCTGTAGATTAATCATAAACGAAGACGTGAGTGGATGAAGTCGGTAGCTAAAATTTTATAACATAAGGACAATGACCAATTTTTTCCCCTTATAATTTGAATAAACCTTGTAAGTTACCTACTTCATCGTCTGGCTGATATATCTGGCTATACAATAAATTCGATTTTTTAAAATTTCTAATCATTTTTCTGATACTAACACCCGGTTTCTGAAAGGTCTGTTAAATCATTGATTAACTAACACTGCTGTTAATTTATCATGGATTTCAAATCAATTTGAGTTTCTGAAACATTGATCAAAGGAAATTAACTAATCTATGACAATTTTTAATCTGACTTGCGATTTGTTTATTTTCGTTCATTAGTTCATTATTATCTATCAAAAATGCCAATGAAATGTCAAAAGAAGGAATTGCGGACTGTTATTGCTGTCAAAAATGTTCTGGGAATTTCAAATCTGACTTTCTGAAACATTGATCAGACGAAAATTAACTAATCTGTGATCATTTTTATTTGACATGCGATTCGTTTATTTTCGTTCATTTGTCATAATTTTGAATTTAAATTTTTCAGACGGTATCGGTATATAATTTTAGCGTTGATCAGCCTTTCAGAAACCGGGTGTAAATCTTCCATTTATGCAAAAAAAAAACAACATTTTAAAATTGTAAGTTACCTACTTCATCCACGTCTTTAAACATAACAAGATGTTATCTTGTCAAGGATTAATCATCTCAATTTACTCTGGCTTTGGAATAATAATATTGTGGTCGAAGTATTCGAAGGTCAGAAGCTTTCTTATAAGCCAATAAGCTAATATTTGCAGAAGCGCTTACTGAAGTGAGCTAAGCGTTTGTTTATTGGCAAAGGCATTGGTGATTCAATGATGTTCCTATACTGATATCTCTACAGGGTGTAACGACGAACGTTATACATATTATAGAGTTTACTGTGATTAAAGTAGCAGCGCTGAAAGACCAAATTTTTTTGTGACACAAATGATGATGTGATACAAAACACAAAAAAAACTACAGAGGTGTCAAGGGACACCCATATGGAATGAAGTTATAAAATAAGGAACTTCGTTCCAAAAAAAAAATCGCCATCTAGTTGACGTCCAGGAATACTTACAACGACACTTTTGTGGAATTATAATAAAAATTATTTAAACGTCCGGTCGATGTCGCTATTTCTTCTCAAAAACGTCATCTAGTTGACGCACAGGAATACTATCAACGCCTTCTGCCCCTACTATGCAGGTACCTACTAATAAAAAAGTGTCGTTTTTTCCGTCTAGCCTCCTTTCGTAACGCGCGATAAGGTACTTCTTTCCAAAATTTGCACTGGTTTGCTTATTATCATTAATTAAAAAAAAACTCTTTACGTCAAAATTCGACCTGCCACAAGTCACATGACCTTAAAAATACGATTATCGCTTTCCGCTGCTCTCCTGCGCATGGTAACCCCTTACAGCTAATTGAGCGTGAGTGTGGACGGAGAAATTAGCATTTCCGGTGCGGCGTGGGCGGCCCAGAATGGTAGCGACAACACAGGTTTGTACTTACAGAATCGGAATGGCTGTCGGTAGCATTTATGTGGATGGTCGGAAGTGAAAACCAAAATGGTCGATATATTCAAAAATGGAACTCAAATTGCACAGTGGTATTTGTTCCCTGTTTTGCTTCTTATTCATCTTTAGGGTTAAATCAGACCGCAACGCGACGCGCAAATGCATTTCTAAATTTGTATGGATTTGACAGATTTTCAAGACGTCTCACGCAATAAGATCTGTCAATTCAGTACAAATTTAGAAATGCATCTACGCATCACGTTGCGGTCTGAATTGACCCTTAAGCTCAACAATTGAACGTTAAATGTCATGTACTTAAAAAAAAAAGGAATGTTATCGTTTTTAGTGAAAACAGTTTAACTCCAAAATGTAACTGCAGGTTTAATTTTAATTCCAAGTAGCCAGGGTATTAAAACGGTAAATTCATATTAATTAAACTATATTACAGGTTAACCCCAATGCGCTAGAAAAAGAAATTGCGATTGCGGCAAAATGTACGGTACCTATTAGTTATGCTGATTTCCAAGTTTGTACTCATGATTGTGCCCTTGGAAGGTATGTACTTACGTTACATTTTCCAGAACCTCCCTCGACAAAGGGCTTACGAATCTCTTCCTTAGGGCACACCATAAGTAGTGATTGATTTTCAGCACTGACCTCGTATGCCCTTAAGCATCATAGCGGTGCCACATTGCGTCACGACAGGCGCCAGTAACATGATACCCCAGGTGCGGGTCAGTGGCGGATTCAGCAGTGGGCACCGCCAACATTGACGCTAAAGTGCTTCTTATAATTTGAAATTAAAAATTATTTAAGGAGAAAAAATGTAAGAACGATTTAACGAATTTAGAAAAATTTGCACATTTATCAACGATACCGGACAAAATAATGTAAAAATAAACGATAATCAATGCTTTTATTGTGCATATTCTGAACATATTCGGCCTTTTGTGCATATTTTGGCCATTTTAAGTGCATATTTGCATGTATATTTTGACACTTTAATAGTGCATATGTTACCGTTAGAATGCAGAATACGTTAACGTGCACATTACCTAGGTAATCTGCAGATTCCCTGATACCATCCGTTAAAGCGTGAAATTAAAATGAAAAAAAGCTTATATTTGCACTTTACCTAGTTAGTTTGCATTCTCTTCCTTCGTAAAAGTCCTAAAAACTTTGACTTAAGCGTGTCAACCTAAGACTGTAATTGTTGTTTTGATTGTTTTTTTTTTCTAGTTGATACGATCTGTTTAAATATTTTATTAGTGAAGTAACATTTTACTTAATACCTCGATCGTGGGAATCGCAGACACAATAGATTTTCAATTGTTATGCGGCAGCCGGGTGCCGCTTGGGGATTGATGGGTTTTTAATTATTTATTCCTTTGTTTATGTCCAAAATATTAAATTAAATAATTATCGACAACTAAATAACATGTTTTATTCAAACAAGAACCTGTTTTATGTATTTAATTCGCACTTTAACTGACTCAACCAGATAATCTGCAGAATACCTTGTTAATCTGCATACTGGTTTACACACATTAACGGTGACACATATAATCCAACGTCCATACCTAATTTCAGCAAAATCGGTTCAGCGGTTTGGGCGTGAAGATGTAACAGACAGACAAATAGACACACTTTCGCATTTATAATATTAGTATGAATTGGTAATAAGCCATTTGTTAGTAGCATATACAAGTATTACTCGTATTAGTTATTCTCTCGGTGCCCACACAGCTAAATACGCCTCTGCTTAATATAATCAGGTACACTGTATTCGTTTGTGAGGCAGAGCAATCGGGCTGCATACTTATGAGCATGTTAAGTATGCAGTCGCAAAGACTTTTATAAAATACATCTGCAGCTTATAAAAAGCCTTTTTCTACATACTGCTCTTCACACTTAAACAACTGAACGAATTTTGATGTAATTTGATATGGAACATTTTGAGACGGGGAAACATCAAAGAATAAATATTATCCCCAAAAATTTACGGTTCCTATGCTAAAAACGTAAAACTAGTTGGTAGGTAGTGATGAGCAAAACAAGACTCAGACAGTCTTGGTTTTGGTATTTCTAGTACAATATTGGTTTTGGACTTGGTCAAATCTGCCTGATCTCGGTCTTGGATTTGGATTTTTTAGTTTTAGGATAGTCTTGGTCTCGGCATTGCTTTTTTGCAAGACCAAGGATGAGGCTGCAAGACCGATTTTGCTCATCACTATATGGTAGGTACATACATCATAATTATGATGCTTAAAACAACTCTAAGCTTGAATTTTAGAGCTTTGATTTTCTTGTGTAGAATGCCTTCTTTTCAAAAGTTTACTTTCTACATTCTACTAAGAGTAGACCATTGCCAATCAATAACCTAAGATTGAAATAAGTTAATGTGAGACTGCAGATTTTCCATCGGCAGTCATTGTTTTATTGCTTAAATACATAAACTCTGATTGCCACAATCGTTAAATCAAATATTCAAACCAATTATATTAATATAACCAATTAGATGACGCCCGCAACTCCGTTGTGCCAAAACTCGTTTATCGCGGGGGAACCGTACATTTTTCCGGGACAAATAGTATCCTATGTCCTTTCCCGGGACTCAAAGTATCTCCATGCCAAATTTCAGCAAAATCCGTTCAGCGGTTTGAGCATGAAGAGGTAACAGACAGACACACTTTCGCATTAATAATATTAGTCTAATATTAGTATGGATTAAATCAATACGAAGTCTAACTTTTCCTAGATCTATAAGATGCCGTGTGTAGATAATGTTAATCAAATATTTTGAATCAGATACAATCCGTTTCGAGTAATAAATCAATATTAATCCTTAGAGAGAATTTTATAATAATTGCAACTAAATTGGGTACAGTTCTCTCGGAAATTCGTTGAGAGATGAACCAGATAGGAATTTAAATAAATTAATCTTGAAGATTTTAAATTGGATATTTTTAAAATAAGTTCAATATAGGTACTATAATATAATAACAACGTTGACATCTTACAAAAATAATAATCCTTAAAACATTGGTCAATTTATTAAAAAATTCAACTGGCCTAAAAGAAATGCAAAACCAAAGTTGTACAGTAACATGATCTGAAAGTAAAAATAAAGGACACAAAAGTCTTTGTTAAGGCTGCATTATAAATAAACCAGTACACTGATTCTACCATATTAAACCAACATCAATGAAGCTTTATTCCTTGTTTAGTTTTATTCTATCAAACTACGATATAGTATTCTTACATCAAACCAAAAACGTCGATATTTGATATTTGATCAGAAACGGAATGGATCGAACATAGAACGAAATTGCAATAATGTATTTCTAAAATAAAACAGTTGTAGCATACAGACATAATAAATACTAAAAAAAAAATACTGGTGGGTTTACATTATTCCAATCCAGTTATCCAATCCAGAGCTGGATTACTATTGGAATAATGTAAACGGGTACTAGAATGCACTGGAATGCTCGTTTATATTATTCCAGTAGCAAACGTTCTATTTATAAAATGTCTGCTTTAGAATCTCTGAGAGATAAATTTAAAGAAATTGGTATTCTAACTGTTGCTTCTCAATACATTTTGGATAATGTAATATATGTTAGAAAAAATATAAGTAAATTTTAAGTTAAAAGTGACATTCACTGTAGAAATACTAGAAATAAGCACAAGCTAGATATGCCGGTGATCAGACTTAGTAATGTCAGTAAATCCTTTAAAGGTCAATGTATACGCCTTTACAATAAAATCCCAGAAAACGTTCAAAATCTTTCCATTAATAAATTTAAAAAAGTAGTCAAAGAGCGTTTGAGTGCCAAAGCTTATTATAAGGTCAATGATTTCATAAACGATGGCACATCTTGGGAGTAGGATGGCTTCTTGCAAGGCTACTTCTACATTAGTGTTACATGACTTACAATTATGTTGACATTGTATAATTTTAATTTACAACATTGTAAATTTTATTTAAAAAGATTAATTTTTTTCTCACTTTTTTTGGTAAAAAAGTGGGCCCCGTGCGAGTTTCTTACGCCGGTTCTTCTCGCCGGGTTAGTTCCCGAACCGGTGGTAGGCACCATGTAGTATCAACATACTGAAAGCATTTTTTTTTAAATCTATTCAGAAATAAAACTATTTTTATTTATTTATTTATTTATTATTTATTTGATCACTGGATCCGGCCATAAGAATAAACTGTAACTTACAAAAGCACGACGAAAAGACGTATAACTCAACTTAATTACAAAAAAAAACGTCTTATATAAAATCAGTAGACAAATTATCACATTTGAAATATACGGTGATTATTTTTAATTTGTGAGTCGGCTTGAAACTAATGTTGATAGGCAGTAGTATCAATTATGTAAATATCTCTTAATTTAAAAATTAGTTTTCATTACAAAATAACCATTCATTATAATAGAAGTAACAAATTCTATATTTTTATGTCGATGACAGTACTTTAATTAATTTTTTAAAGTTTTGGTTTTAATTATTATTTTTTCAATAGTAATATCTTACCTCTATCGAAAATAGAAAAAGACTGGATATAATTGGAATAAAGTTATGTTGCCTAATTAAGTTCAGATGGAATGTTAATCCAATACTTAATACAGTAAAATCGTACGTAATGTTTGTTTGTTTGCATCGCATAGGCTTTGAAACTACTGGACAGATTTTGATGAAATTTGGCATAGATATAAAGCAGACCACGTAGAGGGACATATGCTATTTTTTATTATAGGAAAAATGAGGAGGAGGATCTTGTGAAATTTTATTTATATTTATACATTACGAAGTTGCTGGAAATGTAATCTTGAGTTATTTAAATGTAAAGTAACTTTCGAAGTTTGGATAAAAAGATTTGACCGACATCTTTATTAAGGTCTACGCACATGTAACATTAAAATCAAATTAAGGGCACGCGTGATGAACTTGTCAGTAGTTAAGGACCAATTACATCACGATTTGGAGAAAGTCCAACGCTGTAGTCCACTTTGTTACTAATGTTGTTTTTTGGTTTTAAAAAAAGTTTGGATGTTTTTACTATTGTACGTCTATATTATTTCTATATAAATTTTTAAGCCTTAAGTAGCTACTACCAGAAAAATTTATTCGTAACTCGTTAGCAATTGACCTCCTTAATTTGGTCGGCTTGTGTCAAGCCCAGCCGACAAATAAATACCAAAATAACGTACCTAAGTCCATCTGCCTATGAATCCATTCCTCAATACATTATTTTGACTTCTATTCACAATAACTAAGACATAACTCAAATGAGCACATTATTATTTAATTAATAATAGTCAATTATCAATAATAGTTAATAATTCTTCGTCCCATAGTGGATAGTGATATGAGCGCAACCAAATGACCTGTCTCCGGGCTCTGAGTTCGGACCCAATATGGCTAATGATAATAATAATAGGGTTGCCACAAAAAAAACACTATTTTGTATGTTATGGCTACTATATAATTATATTTAGGTACAATAAAAATGTGTGAAGTTTCATTTTTGGGGGTTTTTGGGTAAAGATGATTATAATCTTTATTTGTCTTGGATTGGAAATTTTGGTCCGCATTTATGCCAAATTATACAGGAAAATTTATCGTTCCATAACAATAAAAGCCAAAATGTCCTAAACCGTTAAAAATCATAAATTGCGCATCTTTGAATATGAAAACAAATAAAATAACTATAAAAACACCATAAAGTGGTGAAAACATTCCAAATAATATTTGGACAGCGACTGCGCAAAAGATCGTAACGTCAAAAACACGATTTTACAAGAGAGCGAGTTTTTGCTGCACTTAGTAGAAACGACTGATGATTGTTATAAATATCTTGTTAATGATTATCTTTATGAATAAAAATGAATTTAAAGTTTCGTTTGTCTCGCCAAAACTCGAGAACAGCTGAACCGGTTCTGCTAATTTTAGTCCTGAAATATTCCGTGGAAGTCCAGGGAAGGTTGACATTACGAACGAAATGATACAAAGTTCATCGGGTCATAAATAAAAATGAATTTAAAATTTTATTAGTCTCGCTAAAAATCGAGAACGGCTGAACCGATTTCGCAAGTTTTAGTCTTGGAATATTCGTGGAAGTCCAGCGAAGGCTTTTATTAGTTGGTAAGTGATATGAAGATCGCCGGGTCATTTACATAGTGTAATATAATACAATTTGGATTTAATGTTTACGTGGCCCTTAAAAATTAAGATTTCAATTAAATTAAAAATCCAATGTTGTCCAAAAAAGGAGTTAGGTCTTTATGCGTAGTCGCAGTCTTTCACCATCAAATTTAATGGTCACCCCTGGTATGAATTCGCGTTATAATGACGATGTTTGATTACCGTTACGTGACCAGAGTTGACCCATCTGATAGTCATTTGGACACAAAAACTAGTCAAGCCATTGACGAATTCTGCTGATCGTACCACCTAATTACCTATTGATAAATACGAAATAATAAGATATTCCGTTTTGTGACTTTGCAGAGAGAATCTTTACTAATATTAAAAATGCGAAAGTCTGTTTGTCTATATGTGTCTGTCTGTTACCTCTTCACGCTTAAACCACTGAACCGATTTTGATGAAATTCGTCATGGAGATACATCGAGTCCCGGGAAAGGACATAGGATACTTTTTATCCCGGAAAAAAATTACGGTTTCCGCGCGATAAACGAATTAGTGAGCAACGGAGTTGCGGACATCAACTAGTCTCCTATAAGCAACTTTTTATATGATAACTTTCGTACTTAAAATAATAATCAGCTGCTTCATACTAAAATGCTAATGTGCTGTCGCTTTTTTCAATAGAAACATTGTTATACTAGGAAAATATTGTTTATATTTAGGTTATTTATTCTTTAAAGTTTTGAAACAATCCATTTTGAATATCAATCTGTATGAAACTACATACGCATGTTAACGCAACTAAGCTACATTTTTTCTATTGGTAGAGTAGGGGCATTAAATGCCGACAAAGTATGAAAGGGTATCCTCTATCCAATAATATAAATAATAATATCCTTTACCCAGTAAAAAGATAAGCTATGCTCCCAAATTCTTAATGCCTTGATATAAGCGTGTATCGAAGAGTAAAGTAATAACAGTAAATTTCTTCTTTATCGACACAAATAAACATAACTATCTCAGCAATTTATTAGGAATTTTTATCGACAAAAATTAGTACATTACTAATTACAAAAATCTGATGCATTACCGAAAGTAAGGAATAGTAGAGGAAGATGCAAATAATAGTATTTTTTGTAGACGACTAGAATATTAACTATTAATCCTTGTATCTCTACCTTCCTGTAATATATTCTGTGCGTTGTTATCTTAAAAACTCTGAAAAATCTTCATATTAACAAGGATCCTCAAGGATCACGCTCAAAGACAAATAGGTAAAAGTGTAAATGGATCTGTGGCATTACTATTAATGTTGAGTATTTCATAATTGAATAGGACTGCCCTTTATCGATAGGAATTCGATACAATATCAGACCTTCGGGCTTGAGCAAATAGGTGTGCTATGAGGTGATAAGGGTCAGCTCACATCGAGACGAGAGGCAGCTTGGGGTATTTGTGAAACAGCTGTCTCCAGGGCGCAACTAGCATGGTCACTATAGAAGCGGTTTCTTTCTTCGGAAGAAGAGACAAAGTGACAGATTGACACAGGAAATCCACCATTTTATCACTAAAATCTATCAGTATGTCGATTCTTTCCCGTTTCTAATGTTGTTATGCTACGCCTGCTGGTAATGTAATCTCTAAAGTTAATTGAGTATCTTAAGTTATACTTAACAAGATTAGAGTAAGTTTTGGCTACGTGCCAATAAAAACTTGTAGAATTGTATCAGAGTTAAAGTGTGTTTTGAGTTGAAGTTTCACTTTGGCCATCTTTTTGATGTTACTTGCTTAGCGCTAGCTATAGCTTGGCACTTTGGCTTGGTACACAAGGCTTATTCTAAAGGCCAGCCGAGAGTCAGAGAGAATTCGGCCATTGATCTATACTATAATTCGTAACACGTCTTTTTCAGACACTTTCAGACGTTAAAATTTTTTTTTTGTTTAAAAGAGACAAGCAGCTGTAGGTACAAAGGCTGAATCTCTCTTTCACACAGTACCTCAAATATACCTTTTCCTACATATCGATGATTTGTCCTACTTCATACTTTATAGCAATTGATCTGCAGTATCTATTGCTCGGTTCCCAGCAGATTGCTGAGATATCGCGAGTTATGGCCATGTTGCCTTTCGCGCCAATTGTGCACTTTATGTCAGTCGGTGACTTATTGAAATGGGTCTATTTGTTGGTTAGAAAGGATTTCGTAGGATGGTATACGGTATCTAGTGAGTACTATATCAAAAGATTTAGTTTTCCTTAGCTTTTGCCTGAAAATCCGTTGCCTCATGCAATTTTTCCGGGTTCTTAAATGTCCTTTCCCGTAACAAAAATTGTTATTTATATTATCTCGTAAAACAAATTACTGAAGTTCAGTGATTTAAATGTGAAGACATAACAGACAGACAAAGTTTGCATTTACAATATTAGTGTCTAAACACACTAGGCCGAAAATACGCGGCCGAAGTTCGGCATGATTACGCTTGCAATGCGCAACGCATACAATATAATGCGACGTAATTTCGGCATGGTGTGTCATCAGCAATTTAAAATACATCGCAGGCAGATGCAGATGCAGATTCTGCAGATGTCGCGACACATCTGCAGAACGTTTGGCGCCGAACGTTCGGCTCAATACGCTCGCAATGTATATCAAGTTCTCTATGACACATCAGCGTAAATTACGCCGCGTTCAGTTAGCGCGTCTTAACCTTCCGTCGGCGGAACTTTCGGCGCCGTACGTTCGGCAGATGTGTCCTTACGCTTAGGCCGTGTTCACACCAAACCGACTGTGAGCCGCCGAATGTGAGCGAACGTTACGCAGTTTATTGTATTTCTATACATAATATTCACTTTTTTGTTCACACCTAACCGACAATACGCCATTACGCTAGGCGTAGGCGCGGACGTTCAATACCGTATATTTTCACGTTCACACTGGGGCTCACAGTGAGCCTGCTTAAATTTGGCGGCGTATAGTCAGTTTGGTCTGAACACGCGCTTAGAAAGGATGTAACGGCTAGCTTTTTATTCTAGATATTAATTCGCTTTGATTTGTGAAGCAATAATTGCTTAGATTATTCACTGCGTACTTTTCTGCTTTTTAACGAGTTTCCATGTTACTAGATGATGAAGTTGAATGATGAAGTTCTAGGAAGCTCATAGACGCGGCTCATGAGAACACAGCAGATAACTCACAGGTTAATGGTTTAACCCCATGCACGCATCTAATATCATTCTCATCTGGGCTACAGATCTGAGAAGTCATAGATAGGACTCAAAAGCTTCACAAAATTATGATACAAAAATAAGCCTTTGTAAATCAATGTGTGCATTTATTAATAACAATCATAGAGACATAGCAGTCGCATATAATTTCGTATCGCAGTATTTATTACCAAACTCCGAAGCGGCTGTACCGATTCGATTTGAGAATTGGCCAACATTGGTTTTTCATCCCGAAATAATTGCCAAAAAACATTTGCTGGGTCAGCAAGTGATGTTATAATTTTTAAAATTTCGTAAATTCTATAATTACGACCGATCTTCAGCCAAGTTACTTTTCATAAAGAAAGCAACCTATATCAGCTTTCCATCCTAGTTAGTGTTAAGCACATAAAAGACCATGTTACAAGGTTAACATTGTCCATTTCTCTCAAGGGTCAAAGGGTACCGGAAGCTCGGGCTTGTTGGAGCCGTGTTCAAACACACCCTACGCCTTTATCATAGAGCTAGGAAAAAGGTATACTTTCACTAGATATTCTATTGGTTTAAAGATTATGGAATGGTTGGACAAAATTAAATTAAAAATACAGTATCAGTCCCAATTTTTTTAACAATTGACTAAAAGAGGGGTTTTTCAGTTTGACGTATTAATGTGTAAACTCGGAGTATTCAAAGCAATAGACCGATTTTGATAGGCGGTCCTCCAACGGAGATGCCGTAATTTACCGCTTTTTAGAGCTTTATAACTCATAATTTGACAGCTACAAAATTATAATAAAAATACACCAATAATTTTCAGTATACGAACATTCCTTTCCACGTTATTAATTTCCTATTTTTGTTTATTATACTCATGATATCAGCTTCCAAATTAAAACTAATTTATTAAAATTCAATCATACATTCAGCATCTCCGTAGTATTTACAAACTACTTTTATTTTCACCAGATTTTATTTGATTTGTATTATCTCTGTCAAGAGTTATATCGAAAAAAATCTGGCAAACGCCTGCCTATGACTTAACCTTATGGTTACTACTCAAAGTCATAGGCAGGCGTTTGCCAGATTTTTTAGCCAGTTCTACTACTTCTAAGGTCTATGACATAATTTAGAAGAGAATGTCTCTGGTAAGTGTGGAGAAAAATGAAAGCGAGACAACATTGTCCGTCTGTGTGTTTGTTTGTTTAAACCGTGTTAAGGTTTCTATTATTTGATAACGCATTAGAAACTAATGATATTATTGTTATGCATACACTTACGTGTGTACCATTAGATTGTTTGGTCTTATTTTATAATATCATAAACTTTATAATATTGACCTATGGTACCAACCATGAGGATAGTCACTAAAGTCATACTTGCAAATTTTGACACTTTAGTATGAATTTTCAGTACAAGGATCCATTAACTATTGATAGTATTGAGAGGACTACTACAATAAGCTATCTATGGTCCAATACACGAAGCTATTTTTCACATGATATTTCGACTTGCTTCATGGTTTGGGCTTCTTATGGCCCGAACTTTGGGCCTTGTGGCCCAAGCCGCTGTATTGTCCCGAGACCTTATGGATCCTTGATGGATCTCAAAAGAATAGCGATTCTCAAATGTATCAGCATATCAACAGTAACTGTGCCAATACAATCAATTGCCGCAAGTGACATCACTTGTACCAATTACGGACAGAGCAATCTTACAGTATGTCAGAATACAGAATACATTGATATAATAAGCCTCTCTACGTTGCTTGGACCAAGACAAGCGATTACTAATGTAGAGGGACGTATTCATCTCTTGCTCATAATCGATGTAGATCGTTTATGCTTAGCTTCGCGTAGTTGGCAATCATTGTAATAATCATTGTTATCCATCATGGCCCAAGACGGTCAAGACTGTGGGATATGAGCGGCGCCGCAAAAGATGAGCTTCCGACCGCAAGGTTGCATACTAGTTTTGGCTAAAGCCTACAGTTGTCATTTTGAACGCTCTTTAAGTCTGCACAAATCTGAGACACTATGAGAGGACGATTCAGGATTCTTCGGTATTGTTTTGATACAGGAGTTACCAAAAGTAACGAAAACTACCAAAAAGCTTCTCAAAACTTTAAAAGACTAAACAACTGTTACTCTCAATCAGTAAGAGCATTTGATAATGATGATTATCCTAGTCCTGACATCCGGCGCTTAAACAGGAAGGAACACTTGGATTTCTGCTCATTGGGGGTAATAACCACTTGAGAGGCACATGGGCGTCGAATATCTTGAATAGTGAAGGTATTCTCCGTGGTCCAGTGGATTTAAGTTGGTTCTCGACTCATACGTAGTTCAATTTCCGGGTTGGAAAAAGCTTTAAATTCATGATCTCCTAAATCAACAAGAAATAATCATGCGTCGAATGGACAAGTAAAAACCGGAACAGGGAATCGTTCCCCTGTATTATGGGAGAAATTAATTAGAAAATGCCCTTGTGTATTGCGCACACTTGGCACTATTAACCTCTTCGTACCTGCCTTGGTTTCAGTGAAGCCTGTTTCTCTTTTTTTAGTTTTCGGCAGAATTTGACAAAAAGTCAATTTACGAACTAAGCTATCTTAAGATTTGTGTAGCTAATTTTTTGCTCTATGTCCACAGCAAGATCCAAGGATGTTTGAATATGTATTTTAGTGTATGCGCACACGCACGCAAATCGCAATTGTTTCGACCTTGTAGATGCACTGCTAAATGTGATTTGTCACTCACTTACATGTGCAAATAAGGTCATTCATATGCCATGTTACATCTTGGCATCATCACAAAAACCTACTTGTAAAACCTGGAAATCATAATGGCGACGTCTACCAAGCATTAATATGATTTTCATCAAGAACTTGTTTTACGAAAATAAATTTTATTTATTAATCGTACGTGTATCCGGCATAAAAACAATGCTACGTCCTTTGCCGGGACTGGGTAGAGATACTCAGACCCGGCAACGGACGTAGCATAGATGTTACGTATTGGCAAAAAAGGTTTAAGGTTTATAATATTATTATAATTATGTCAAATGTCGAAAAAGCTAATTTTAGAACGACGAGGAAAATTTGTGAAAAACGACGTGTCTGAATGTAATATTGGTTTTGAACCTGAAATAAATAAGAATAATTATTATATCTTGTGTTTATTCTCAACAATAGATATTGAATTTTACCAAAATCGGTTCAGCTGTTAAAACGTGAAGAGTAGACAGAAAAAGATGGGCCGACAAAACCGATGTATTTGACATCGGTTTTATATTAATATTTAAATGTATAATCCTTTACGAAACATTTTTGTTATTAAATCATCATCATGCAATGCAACGCAATCAGACATGCATATGCAATGATCAAGCGATAGCAGATGAACAGATAGCGGCAAAGTCTTAAAGATTTCAAAAATAAAGTGATCCTTACGACCTCAGTATTAAGATCCTGTTAGAGGTAAAACAAATCTGAATATTACTGTACAAATACCGCGAAAATAAAGTAGGTTGCAGAGTAAATAACATACAGAGTTCTCATGTATAGGATGTAAGAACATGCCTTCTCTGTCTTCATAATTCTGACTACATGACGTCTTTGTTAATGGTTATCTTAAAAATGATCGATTTTGGAGAGATAGGGGTAAAAAACTTATTATTTATTAATTTCCATAAAAGTGTCTGCTTGCATCACCTCTTCAAGCTTAAACCGCTGAACCGATTTAAATGAAACTCGGTATGAATATTAAATGTTACTCTGGGTACTTAGAATTCCGGAAAAGGACATAATATGACGGTGTTTGTCACGGAAAAATGTAAGATTTCACGCAGTAACTGAAATCGAGTTCGAAGTTACATCTAGTCTTATATTATTTATTTTAAACTAGCTGTCCCGGCAAACGTTGTTTTGCCATTTAAAGTATTTAAATCTTACCCCCTCTTTTGTCCCCTAAGAGGGGTGGGGGGAAAAATTTTATACACCAGGTGTTAATTTGGAAAAAACAGTTAATAATATGAAGTAAGTCCATTAAAGAAAAAAGTTTGATACAAAATCTGACCCCCTCTTTGCTCCCCTTAGAGGGGGGGGGGGTGTTGATTTTTATACACCAGATTTTGAGTTGGAAGAAGACAAATATATCTGCGAAAACCGTATGCAAATCGGATCAGTAGTTTTCGTGTTAAAGCAAAAGTCTTATACAAAATCTGACCCCCTCTTTCGTCCCTTTAGAGGGGTGGGGGGAATTTTTTTTATACACCAGATGTTAAGTTGGAAGAAGACAAATATATCTGCGAAAACCACATTCAAATCGGATCAGTAGTTTTCGTGTGATAGTGGAACAAACATACAGACACAGACAGACAGACAAAAAAACTAACCATATTTTTGGCTTCTATAGCGATGTAGTAACACCCCCCGCTTATTATTTTTTGAATATCTTTAATGTACAGAATTTTCATTTCTACACTTTTCTATACTAATATTATAAAGCGGAAGAGTTTGTTAGTTTGTTTGTTTGTTTGAACGCGCTAATCTCAGGAACTGAAAAATTATTTCAGTGTTAGATAGTCCATTTATCGAGGAAGGCTATAGGCTATATTTTATCACGCTAAGACTAATAGGACCGAAGAAATATAAGAAAATGTGAAAAAAACGGGAGAAATTATTTGAAAGGGCTTATTTGAACGCGTTAATCTTAGGAACTACTGGTCCGATTTGAAAAATTATTTCAGTGTTAGATAGCCCATTTATCGAGGAAGGCTATAGGCTATATTTTATCACGCTAAGACTAACAGGAGCGAGGAAATAGAAGAAAATGTGGAAAAAACGGGGGAAATTATTTGAAAGGGCTTACCTCACGAACTACTAGAGCAATTTTTCCGTTATTTGGGTCAGATAAGAAGTAGACCACGTGAAGGATCATAGGCTATTTTTTGTAGACTGATTTGTCTGTGTAATATCTAATTTACGCGGGCGAAGCCGCGCGGAACGTCTAGTATTATATTTATAGATACTTAGATACTATAAAGCGGAAGTTTGTTTGTTTGTTTGAACGCGCTAATCTCAGGAACTACTGGTCCGATTTGAAAAATTCTTTCAGTGTTAGATAGCCCATTTATCGACGAAGGGTATAGGCTATATTTTATCACGCTAATACTAAAAGGAGCGAAGAAATAGAGGAAAATGTGGAAAAAACGGGACTTATGAACTACCGGAGCAATTTTTATGTTATTTGGCACACATGAAGTATAGACCACGTGAAGGGACATAGGCTTTTTTTGAGGAAAAATGTACGGTTTCCGTGAAATTCCTAAATTACGCGGGCGAAGCCGCGCGGAACATCTAGTTAAATACAAAAATAAATGTGCTCTATTGAAGCTACTATCCAAAGCTCAAATCAGGAGGGAAAGATGTGTTCTGTTTGAACTGTTAGTGTTATCAGTCAAGATCCAGAACTGATAACACATCAAAGCGTTGCGTTACATAAAGCTTCCGTTTAGACGATTAATAAAATGACTGACAAGTACGTATTATGATCACGCGCGCCGGTTACTTTTAAACCGATTTGTCGTAATGACTTTAAAAGAAGATAAGTCAGAGTATTCTTCTCTATTCTGCAGAAGTCAGGAAGAAGATGAACAATAATTATGACACGTTTTTTCTTTAAACATAAAACTGTTATTTACTTTTAAACGAAGAGGTATTACTTTTTTATTAGCTGTAACTTTTTTACTTCTTATACTGGATACTGGAGATAACTGCTTGTAGAGTAGCACCTTTAGGTGATGCTGATGATGAAAACAATCAATAACAGTTCGATAAATCGATCTAGTATATAGTAGTAATATTTAGATGCAGTTCGGCCTGCATAATAATTATAAGTGGTGGGTGGCAGACTGGTGGGATGCAGACTAAATAACTGGATTTAGTTATGTAATTTATACAGTCTATAGTCTCGAAACTAGATACTCTATACCCTTACTAAAAGTTCCATACTGTGTATAGAACGTAGTTTAGTATATAATTTATAGTCGTTGACTGATACGTTGGAGAATACGGGTTTGACACACAAAGACAAAACATTGTATAAATGATTTTGTAACCAAAAACCGATATTTTTTATTAGTAAGGGGTTGAAGAAACAAATCGGCTCTCTGCCAAGTGCCATTACAGCCTTGCCAAAGTCTTATCAAAACTGCTATCAATACAATATAAATATTAATAAGGGGCGAAACTATACCATTATTTTGATAAACTACTATTCCTCTCGGTTAACAAATTAAGAGATTAATAAAATAGGTCACGTTATTAAGTTTGTCTCTATCAACGAACCCTGACCTTAGATTACGAAATGTCTCCATTCGTGAATGAGGAAGTGTGTTGACAATACACACGTCGTATACGTCATTCGTTCATTCATGTTTCACAGACCTACAAGTATCCTTTTGTGCAAGTATCCTTCAAGTATGCAATTGGATGGGATTTTCGTGCATATCAAGTGAGTAAATGCAAAAGAGCGCCTAAAACTCCTAAATTTCCAAACCCAGCAAAATCGGTACAGCGGTTTAGGCGTGAAAAGGTAAGAGACAGACAGATAGACACACTTTCGCATTTATAATATTAAAGTTTAGATTTGGTTTTTTTTTATGAAATAAGGGGGCAAACGAGCAAACGGGTCACCTGATGGAAAGCAACTTCCGTCGCCCATGGATACTCGCAGCATCAGAAGAGCTGCAGGTGCGTTGCCGGCCTTTTAAGAGGGAATAGGGTAATAGGGGAGGGTAGGGATGGGAAGAGAAGGGAATAGGGGAGAGAAGGGAAGGGAATAGGGTAGGGGATTGGGCCTCCGGTAAACTCACTCACTCGGCGAAACACAGCGCAAGCGCTGTTTCACGCCGGTTTTCTGTGAGAACGTGGTATTTCTCCGGTCGAGCCGGCCCATTCATGCCGAAGCATGGCTCTCCCACGTATAAATACGTTATATAGCAATTTGTTTTTATTTTTCGAAACGAACACACTTCCTGTCTAATAGCTATCTAATTTACTACAAATTATTAATATAATTAAATATCTATAGCAGTTGGAAATTAAATGAAACAGTTTTTATCTCCCTACTAATTGGTCTAAATGGCTTAATGTCTACAAACCTACATTTTATGTAAATTAAATGATCATAAAAACAACCGACAAAAGTTGATTTTTATTGGAATTATGTCTGTAAGATAAATAACGATAGGTATAGGAGAAAGTGATATTTCGCATTTGAAAGTAAAGTTTAAATACCTAATTTCATTTTAGAATTATCCAGAGGGAATCGTATATATTGATGCGATAAAACAGAGAACTTTAATAAGGGCATAAGATTCTTTGCTATTGTAACGCAAATAATAAAATAAAAAAAAATACGTGTGGTACTCGGGGACTGCCGCGGTAAAGCAATTGCATATAATTTTTATGAACTTATGCAATGTTATTCGTATACGTCTAGTCGCACGCACACAAACACCGTGCCAAAGCGTTAGGTTATTTTCGTTACGGAAGTTCTTGATTCGGTCGCCACCCGCGATAAAAGCTATGCAATAGCTTAAAAAAATCAAATAAAGAATTAAATCTATCTAAACTGACATTTATAAGAACTTTTGCTACTTTCATAATAGTGCTTAAATCATGTCAGAAAAGTGTGTTACAGGCTAGTGGAAAATTACTTCACTAGCTTTATGCTAAAAGTAATTAAGAAAATATTTCAAGTTATCTCTAAGATAAAGGTAATGAGCAAAAGTAATTTTACTTTAACTTAAGATAAGCAAAAGATGAAAACTTGAAATGCATATTTTTATACTCCCTTTTAAATTTTAAATTTGTTAACAAAATATTGAAACTAGACTAAATTAGGGCTCAATTACATTTTTAAATTGTTCAGTAGCATTATAGCCGTGTATAGCTTTGTTAACAATAGGATAAAAATGAAATAAAAGTTAATAAAACGAAATACAGAGGTTAATTTTAACAACCAACGCCATTTTCTATAGCGTGGATAGTCGTTATGGGAGTGTATGGAAAGTAAACCTAATCCATGCCATAAATTGTATCCCATCCTCAGACTAAAATTACTAAGCTCAAATTGATAAAGACGCTGTAAATCCACCTTTATCAGTACGGTGAAAGTACCATCGACGGCACGCGAATATAGTCTTTACAGTGTTGCAATAGAAGTCAATATCCTATACGTCATTTGAAACCCTTTTAATCCCATTAAGGTATAATTACCTTTCGCAGATTACTATCAATGTATTAGTTATCGCATGGAGGTAAGCTTTTAGGATTTTTTAAATTGTTATTAAAATATAGGGTGTGGTTAAAAACTATTGACTTTTGAAGCATCAGGCATATTATTATGATCTAGATTCTAGAGTCCAGACTTTAGTCCTTATGCAATAACTGGGCTGAAAAATAAGCACCTTAATTAAAAAAAAAAAATTCCTTTTTATTACTACTTTAAAGGACGTTACAAGTAGGAAGCGTTATTATAGAACTAAAAATTTAATGACACCCGCAACTCCGTTGCGCTAAATTTCGTTTATAAAGCAGGAACCGTACATTTTTCCGGGATGAAGTGTTCTATGTCCTTTCCCGGGACTCAAAGTATCTCCATACTAAATTTTAACAAAATCGGTTCAGCAGTTTGGGCGTGAAGAAGTAACAGACAGACATACGGACACACTTTCGCAATTATAATACTCTAGTATGGATTGTTTTGTTAAGTAACATTTAATTGGTTGCATTATATCACCTGAATTCCTTATTTATTAAAACTTGCATCAAAACTTTTATTCCAGTTACTTCTAACTTATGCCCATATTTATGTAGTATCCATCCGGTTTTTGAAATGTTTATAACAAAGTAAAATCAATACAATATTCCAAGGAACGGTCGAGTAAACATTGTTCAGGACGATGGTTTTTTGGTTTATTTTGAGACCTATAAACTGTTTAACGATTTAAACAGAAATCATGGCGTTTCAGATAATGGCGGATATTTATAAAAACGTGTTTACCTACAAGTTGTTTTAACTTACTTTCCGTTTTATTTGAAATGCACTGATCTTATATTGAGCTTATTTTGAGGTAGATGTTGCAACGAAAATTCTGACAAAATGCTTTCATCGCGTGGGTATTTCTGTGATTTTCTCCTATGTCTTTCCCGGGAATGAAAGTAAGCTCTACACCGAATTTCATAAGAATCGGTTCAGCGGTTTAAGAGTGAAGAGTTAACACACAAAAAGACAAGTCAAACTATGCAAGCGTGGGTTATAAAACGCCATTGCTTTTACCCAAATGTAAAGAAAACTCTGTAAAGCCTTTGGGCTATAAGTTCTACTAATTTGAAAGTCACTTATTTACCAGGCAACAAAAATGCGATGCCACTTTATGAGTTTAGATTTTAAATTTTTGTTTAAACTGAATTAATTATATTTTAATGTAATTAAAATGTATTGTATAATTACATTTTAATGTAATCAGTTTACTGAATTAAAACGAAAAATACGGACAGAAAATAATGTTTTAAAGTAGGGTGCCAACCTAAAATTTAAAAAACCAGGTTTGAAGTTACATAAACTAGGACAATTTCGCCCAAAAACAGGACACAAAACTCGCAATAGTAGAATAGACATTAAGGTTTAGGAAATTAAAATAATAATGTCTTTTAATCAATAAAACAATATACTTAGTTAAAACTATATTTTATCATAGTATAAAACAAACAATTTTGTTTACAACAAAATTTTAAACTTGGATAATTTGTAGAGAACCCAGGTAGCTATCTAAAAACTATCCAGGATGTCCCAGGACACTAAGAAAACAAGGACATGTCCTGGGAAAACAGGACGGTTGGCAACCCTATTTTAAAGTCACAACATGAATTAATAAGAGCTACATTTTAACCTCAAAACATGCTACCTGTAAAAGTTAACCCGGGTTTGTGCAATTACCCTCATATCACCATATCCAATAGTGGTACCTGGTACCAGAACACACCATATCGGTACCTAACGGACGGACCTATTAAAATGACATCTTGAACATGGTAATGAACTTACTAGATTACAAGATAGTAGATTATGCTCGTAAAGTTATCCTAGCAATTCGTCAATGGCGCACGAACCGTACATTATTCCACAACAAACATAATCCTAGGTCCTTAATTTCAGGGATTTGAAGTATCTACGTAGTACCAATTTTCATTAGAATCGGTTCAGTGGTTAAAGCGTGAGGAGGTAACAGAGAGAGATATATACACACTTTCGCATTTATTGTATACTAGCTTTTGCCCGCGGCTTCGCTCGCGTTAAGAAGTATTATTATTATTTAGGTATCAAAGTCTCAGCCCGATCGGTATATCCTCTATTTTATCCCTTGGGGGTAGAATTGATCAAAATCCTTTCTTAGCGGATGCCTACATCATAACATCTACCTGCATGCCAAATTTCAGCCCGATCCGTCCAGTGGTTTGGGCTGTGCTTTGACCTTTGACTTTCATATTATATTATTGAGATTTAGTGAATAATTAAGTATTATTTAAATCATCATTTACTAATAGATCTAAACTCCCCCCCGCACGCGCACCCCCGCTCTCTCTTGGTGACGCTCACTTCGCAACGGGCCGTGCAGCAGAAATCGTAATATTATTTTAATTTCGCCATAACTTCAAAATCAAACGTCCAATTTTAATCATTCATAGACCAAATATTATCTACATAAACTGTGCTTAGTGATGAAATAATTTATTTTGATAAGGATTAATAGCATGAGTAAAATAAACGCGTTTAAATGAAGTCCAAAAAAAATTCAAGATTTTTAAATGAAAAAATGGTTGTTGTGCCTCACTCGACATAGATAGGTATAGTGTGTCGCGGACTTTTTTGTTGATATTTATAATATCTACAATTAATTAGAGCATTTTATGGTTCTATCTTTTATAGTTTAGGCAGCGTACGCAAAATAAGTAACTTTTCTGGTTGATTTTTACACCTTGTGTCCGAAAAATCCAAATATATTACGGAACCCTATCTTTTTCCAAAATAAAATTTATCCTATGTTACTCGTAGATAATGTAGCTTTCGAATGGTGAAAGAATTTTAAAAATCGGTCCAGTAGTTTTTGAGCCTATTCATTACAATTAAACAAACAAACAAACAAAGTTTTCCTCTTTATATTATTAGTGTAGAAAAGTAAGGATATAGTTGCTTTCCATCATGTGATCCGTTTGCTCGTTTGCCTCCTTAAAAGTATATTTATTGAAGTGTATTTTTTGACAAATCAGAAATAAAAGTTACTGCCGTCGAAATAACTTTACCTCTACAATAGTAAGTTACGACTCCATGTCAGAAAGGATAATTGTTTTAATAGACCAACTTTAACCCGTCAGTGCAGTTTTTGGTGAAAGCGACTAATTGTTCAAATTCACCAATAATATTCAAGATTTATGTATCCGGATATTACAATTGCTCAGTTGTTTCATTTGTCATTATCTATTCGACAATCGATTAGTAAACGAAATAAATTGCTTTAACTTGTTGAAATGTGTAACTCAAGCGACATGATATTTTGATTGGCACGTAACAACATTTTAAATACCGTAATGTTATTTATGGTCATAGTAACAAACAAATTAGTAACAGGTTACAGCAAAGCCAACCTCAAGTTATATTGTTTTGTCAAAGGTATTTTAAAAATCATTCTGTAAATTACAATTATAAAATTACTAGACGTTCCGCGCGGCTTCGCCCGCGTAAATTTGATGTTTCACAGACAAATCAGTCTACAAAAAATAGCCTATGATCCTTCACGTGGTCTACTTCTTATCTGACCCAAATAACAGAAAAATTGCTCTAGTAGTTCCTGAGATAAGCCCTTTCAAATAATTTCCCATGTTTTTTCCACATTTTCTTCTATTTCTTCGCTTTTATTAGTCTTAGCGTGATAAAATATAGCATATAGCCTTCCTCGATAAATGGGCTATCTAACACTGAAAGAATTTTTCAAATAGGACTAGTAGTTCCTGAGATTAGCGCGTTCAAATAAGCCCTTTCAAATAATGTCCCCCCGTTTTTTCCACATTTTCCTCTATTTCTTCGCTCCTTTTAGTCTTAGCGTGATAAAATATAGCCTATAGCCTTCCTCGATAAATGGACTATCTAACACTGAAAGAATTTTTCAAATCGGACCAGTAGTTCCTGAGATTAGCGCGTTCAAACAAACAAACAAACAAACAAACAAACAAACAAACAAACAAACAAACAATCAAACAAACTAACAAACTCTTCCGCTTTATAATATTAGTATAGATTCTTATCTCATTAAACAATTCCAATTCTTTCGGTTTCTTCTATTGTCCCAAATAACATCAAAATTACGTTTTCATTCAATGCGAAATCAGTGGATAAATAAATAAACCTCTACAGTCTACGTAACAAGACAAATTGGGTTCCATAATGGTGAACTAGTTTATACCTTATGGGGAGCAAACACGGCGCTTGTCGGCGTTTTAGTGTTAACAGGAATTTCTGCATCCATATTCCATACTAATATAAATGCGAAAGTGTTTGTCTGTTTGTTTTGTCTAGATCATGTCTGGTCCTTTATCCAAGACCTTTTCTTTATCGCTTCTTTATAGAATCGCCGATCAAAATGTGCGGTATTGACATAAGCGTTCGTTAGTATGACGTTGACGTTCGACTCGTCTAATGTCAATTTCATACATTTTGATCGGTGATTTTATAAAGAAGCGATAAAGAAAAGGTCACGTTTTCTACTGTCTGTTACCTCTGCACAGTAAAACCCACAGAAATAAACGGTTTCTGCAAAGAATTCTGGCGCAACTTTGGGGCAGCATCTAGTCAATTTCAAAGTAAATATTATTAACATTTTTGTCCAATACCAATTCTGACCTTTTCATCATCTGTCTCTGGCCTGTCGCTTGCCTGTCACTGGCCTGTCACATGTCAGGGCACGCGCATAATCTCCATACATTTTCACCAGCCGTGCGAAAGCCAACATGCAATCGATGGTTGTGTAACAGTACTTTCATTTGAATATACAAATGCACTAGTACTAGGTTACCTAGGTAGGAATATAAGTGCTCATTCTTACAGAATTGGAGATTTGAAACCTAGATTTTTTGGGTAGTCCGCGTTTTATAATATTCCTGGCGCAGACACTTTGATTCCAATTGACGTTTTTTGGGATTTTTAAAATCCTTTCTTAGTGGATGATCTTTTATTATAGTTCGTTTAACACAGTGTTGATCTTTCAGTCAATTAGATTTACCTTGTAGATCGTATTTTATAGGTCATGTAAAGAACGCCTTTTGAAATAAAAATGATGTCAGAATATAAGCGGAAGTGTTTCAGTTTCGATCGATTACAGTAATTTTTATAGTAACTAAAAACCTTCAAAAGAGAAAATCTACAATAAATCATATCAATTCCTAATTTATAAGTACCTCTATTTTGAATCAAAAATATTGTGTTACAGTAACTAATTCAAAAATATGATGATGTATGATGGGATCAACAAACATCCTCCTTACTTATATCCTCCTTTCATTTAAAATAAAGATATTACATAACTCAGTAAGTTTATTATCGCGATGAGTATCGTTTGTGTCTGTTGATGCATTACTCGTGAACTCGGTATTATGTTTCATTGTACACCACTATTTAACAGAACAACCCGTAAACCTGTCCCACTGATTTAAGATTAGCCTTAAAGGTTGCGTTAAAAATATGAGAGCCATCTTTGTTTACGAACAACCTGTGAGAAAATACAATAAACATGAGTTCTGCTGGCCGATTCTGTATCGTACATTTGTGAGTTAATCACTGAGTTAGTAACGAAACGGAGAAGTGAGTAACGGAAAATCTCATTTTTGTATGCAAGTGAATACAAAAGTGATACTTTCCGTTACTCACTTCTCCGTTTCGTTACTAACTCAGTGATTAACTCACAAATGTACGATACAGAATCGGCCAGCTGGCACAGGAAAGAAAGAACTGATAGACAGGTTTAAAAAATTATTTCATCAAATTCCTAACTTAAAGAATTTTCGTACAACAAGAGGCAACTTTTGATCCTCAATAATGCTACAGAAAGAAATGGATTCCTATTTACTGTTGATGTTATACTGTAACCAAGATATTATACTGTAACTGAAACAACGAGGCACAGAATTTTATTCAAATTTTGACATTTTATGTGCAGTTTTCCATTCGCCGTTTGGACTTTAGTTATTATGACACTATTTTATTTTAGCACACTCATAACATGTGCACCAAAACGATCTCCTTTCTTTAATGAAACTTCATCTAAAGGTAAACTCTACCATGTAACTTCTAAATGGGTAGCATTATATACGTACATATGTACATAGATCAGAACGATGACACTATAGGTGTTGAAGAGCCCTGCTTATTATGCTCTCGTCGCTAGCGCCTACGAATGTATTTTAATTAATGTACACTTAGTATTCTCGATCAATGTTGGAGCATACGTTAGGTAGTTATCAAGTCCGGAAGACAACGCCTACAGCCTATCTGTTCACAGTGGATCAGTAAATGAACCGTTTTGTTCTATAACGAGAGGTCATTTGGTATGAAACAATAAATTAACTAAGCCAGGAATGCATCAGTATTTAGAGGTTTAAAGAGCATCAGTTAAAATAGGTTTTTTTGCAGTTTTGGTTTTACAAGGTAGAAAGTTAAAAGTTATACAAAATATGCGTGAAAGAAAAAGTTTTCCTCTCTTACTTTGTTTTACTTATTTAACTCAATTATTTAACGCGAATGTCCTTTGGAGTGATTAAAAAAAAACAATCTGTCAACTGTCAAATATACCCTTCACCACTTCGAGTAAGTTCATCAGAACTCTACCTACTGTAGAGTAGGAAGGTAGACTATCTTCAAACTGTGTACATTTATCTACAAATCAGTAGGCAATACATTAAATTAAACGTCGGCAAACACATCAAAGCCTTCAATTTCACCGTGTCATAGATAATTTCCATAAACAATCCTCTTGTCTATGTATCTGGCTTGTCGAGATGGCGGCTTTAGCAAATGGCGGATGTCATCTAACAAATCGGAGGCGTGATTTAATAGAACCGTTCTGAGGAACAAAACTATTACTTCTGACATCAATAGTCACGAGTTTTATATTAAAATAGACTGTTCGGAGTTGTTTTACCTGTGATAGAGTTGAAGACCTTTATGCTAAAGACATAAGGATCATTCGTACTACGAGGGAAAATAAATTTGAACTACATCTGGGTTGTAAATCATGCGTTGACTTTTGATTTCTCTTTCATTTCACAAGAATAGTTGCTTTTAGTAAGCTCTTCATTCTCTCTTTATAAGTGTAGAACCTAAAAAATGTGTAAAATGAAGCCAAAATATGTACCCTCAAAAAGTTATTAAATTAGATAAGCCTTTCCGACTCTAATTCAGACCGCAGCGCGACGCGTAAATGCATTTCTAAATTTGTATGGATTTTTTTTATGGAAAAATTAAGAAATGCACCTACGCGTCGCGTTGCGGTTTGAATTGACCCTTACTCTACAAGGAAAATTACGCAAACATTCCATTTTTCTGATAATACTCTGGGAACATAATATTATCGTTTTGTCCATAATAAACAAAACCATAACATACCAAACATACATTACACAAGCTTACATTCTTCAAAGCTCTCGCTACAAAACTACTATCACTGTTTCCCAAATCTACTATTTGTTGTAGATAACTGAGTTTGAACGCCTCACCCAAAGGTGGTCGGTTCAAGGTGTTAGTCTACACGACAATTATACTTGTTTTGGAAGCGACATTTTGTTATACACGACAATAATTGCATGCACAATATGCTGTAGAGCTACAAGGATGGTTTCGCGATGACATTGTCATTTGTCATGGATGCAAAACAGCTGTCAGTCAGAATGAAGCTAGCGACAATCGGGAGAAAAGGTCGGAGCAAAGGGCGCCACTGGCACATACAGTAGATAAACCGAACAAAATCTGACATATTGCACACGTCAATTCACGTCATATCAGAATATTGTCAAACAATTTTTTTTGTTTTCTGTCTATACTCTATGCTGGTGCTTGCAATAATTTAAAATCCTATTGAATGCACAGATTTTTATCTACTGCAGAGCTACAAGATTCGTGATGACATAGTAATTTGTCATTGATGCGAAACGTTTTTAAAGTCTGTGAGAAAAAGCTGACACTAGTTTTAGAAGCGACATTTTATTATACACAATTCAAAGATAGTAGAGCTACATAAGGATACTCTCGCCATGACATGCTCATGGGTGAATGCAAAACAACTGTCAGTCAAAATAAAGCTAGCGGTAATTTGGCTAAGCGAAATGATACTTGGAAGATATCCACAGAAGCTGTGGATTTGAAACCGCTGTCTCTTCTGGGATGACAGGAATCAAGATGGCGGTGCTCTAAATTCAAATTTAATCCTTGTAGGATTGTAAATAGAAGATCTTAAAGATATTAAAGAGAAGATTATTTAACTGTACATAATGAGGAGTTAAAATATAGTACATGGAAGTATTAGATTGATAACATACTAATTATACCAATTAAAATAATCTATTCTAATGAACCTACAAATCCTATGGGGAGAGATATTTCGTTACACACTTTAATCGAAGTATAATGTTTCATAGTAAGAAGATTACTTCGCGTAGTTGACTTGCTGATCTCTTATGAACCGTATTGCCATAGCAATAAGGCCGATAAGTGGTACACTTGTCTGCCATCGACCGTACAGTCACGAAGTCAGAATAAATAGCGTCAAGATTGTTCTTTATTTAATTAACCTGACATCTTATTTATGATGCTAGAGTTAGGGTTACCACGATTAAAAAATATAGTAATAACTTATTTGAGTTATTATAGTTAGTCATGGAAGAATAGTCAGGTATTTCTCAGCATTGTCAGACAATAATATGTACTATGAATACTAAATACAGTCGTAAAAATTATTCTTAATAATATAATCTCATTGATCATTGTCTTAGCAATCTCTTTCTTATAAAATTAGTAAAAAGCATCAAAATTAAATAACAACAAATAATTGACATCCCTGAAATAGTGGCAACCCTATCAAAATCGCGAGTACGCAAATTGAAAGGCGTTTTTTAGACTTTTTGCCCCGCTTTGTGCCTCTGGGAGGTAATTTGTACTTTTTACTGTAATAGTTACTCTCCATCAATCATGTCACCTTGACCTCTCGTAACCTCGGCCTAAGTACCGCATTCTACTTTATTTTTCTTCAAGAGGATTCTTTAAGGGAATTCTTTACGCCGATAAGCGATTTTAAAAAGTTAACTTGGATTTTATTGGCTCCAAAAGTGCAATCAAATATTTTGTTACAAATTACAATATGTTAAAGTAATAAAATGCTACGTTTATTAAGATTACTTGTTAGGTTGCTAAATAAAAAATACATTAAGGTCTTAGATGCTCAGAATTTGAAGCAAAGTTTGATAGCGAAAATGTATGGATTTGAGATGGCGCTTGCAAATTGCAATGGTTGCTAAAGGTGGCTTTCCGATCATCGCGGCATTGCGACCGACAAAAAACCAAGAAAATCCCACTTTATGAACTAACTTTTAGGCTCAAAGCCTATGGTAGCCTTGGTATATGTCAGTAAAGGCATTTTACTAAGCCAGTTAAGATTAATCGGCAGTAATCCGACGTTAACCTTATCCAATAACAGACTTAACTTAATCTTGTTTTTGATTTATGAATATATTGTTATATTGAAAACATTTTCATACAAAATTCAGAATTAAGTAAATGTATATTAATTACAATATCGTAAAGTTTTAACTATTTCGTCTACTTACATACTATTTTTGGCTTGTAAAGTAGTGGGAAGCGTTCCTTACCTGAAAACAAAAAAAATACAATCATTAATAATGGCTACCTGAACATCTTTAATGACACGCAGGGCAAAATTTTCTTTTTCTGGTTTCTTGCTTGCCATAACTTTAATACTTAGCTTATTAAAATACTACATGACGCCCGCAACTCCGTTGCGCCAAAACTAATTTAATGCGCGGGAACCGTACATTTTTCCGGGATAAAAAGTATCCTATCTTCTTTCCCGTGACTCAAAGTATCTTCATGCCAAATTTCAGCAAAATAGGTTCAGCGGTTTGGGCGTAAAGAGGTAACAGACAGACAGACTGCAGACAGACGGACAGACAGACAGACACATTTTCGCATTTATAATATTACTAGACTAGATGACGCCCGCAACTCCGTTGCGCCAAAACTTGTTTATCGCGCGGGAACCGTACATTTTTCTGGGACAAAAAGTATCCTATGTCCTTTCCCGGGACTCAAAATATCTCCATGCCAAATTTCAGCAGAATCGGTTCAGCGGTTTGGGCGTGAAGAGGTAACAGACAGACAGACTGCAGATTTACTACAGACAGACAGACACACTTTCGCATTTATAATATTAGTATGGATATGAAAGTATGGATGGAAGTATGGATTCACACAACGACAACGATACGAATACTTAGCCGTTAAACGTTCCTGATCTAGCTTACATACCATACTTAGTTTCGTTGTAAAATTCTATTAGTTAGGTGTAAAACTGAGGTGAAAACTCGCACCTACAAGTTTCGCATATTTTTAACCATCATTAGTTAAAGTTAACTGTTAGTTCCAGTAACACCCTCAGTCACGAAGACTAATTGCCAGCGGGATTTTAACTACATAATAGTTTAACTTATGCAAGTTATCGGTTTGTTTAATAAGGGCTCTCCAGACAATCGTTGCGTTAGTTTACTGTATTGCCTTTATGTTTTGCAAAGATCATCTATATATTAATACGCGAGCGAAAAACTTTGGAATCCTTTTTACGAAAAATGCGGAAACGTAGGAGCACGAAATTTCGCACAGTTGTAGTTTATATGGAAAAGGAGTGCATCAAGCCAATATTGTTTTAAAATTATGCTTTTATCATACAATATTTTAATAAATAAAACATTACACACACTACAACGCGCACACTACCATGTTTTGACTGACATGCCTATACACACGAATTATACTCCTTTGTTTATGGTTGAAGTCTGTTGTCAAATTAAAATGGATCGTTGTTTTTTTGCCTTGCCATATGCCTTATGGAGTTAGGTCGGTCAAATATTGTTGTTCTATTTTTATATTTAGAACCCCCATGTCAATTTAATATTTGGTCGCTGTTTAGCGTTAGTGTCCTAACCTACAGTTATTTTGTTGTTAAATTTGAATGCAGTCTTGTTCTAAATCACCTAAAGAACATAACTGCATTCATAACTCAATACGTAATTTTTTTGTGGGTTAGTACACGAATGCTTAACAGCGTCCATTTAATCCACAAGTCACCACAAATGCTAATTTGTGAAAAGTGTTTTGGCTTGATACATTAGAAAACCGGCCAAGTGCGAGTCGGACTCGCGCACCGAGGGTTCCGTACAAACCTGCAAGGTTTACAAAGTTTGATTTTGTTACAGCTTAAAGGTATTATAGACCTGAGTATTTGGTATGAATTTCAATTTAATACCTCTACGCGTTTATGAGGAAATGGGTAGTAAGTTTAAAATTATTAAAAAAAAAATATATTATGTGATGTAACTAAAAATTTATGGTTTTCGTAATTTTTCCTTTATCTATGCTATAAGACGTTGCTTCGTACCAAATTTCAAGATTCTGAGTTCACGGGAAGCACCCTGTAGGTTTTGATTCCCTTGCAAGTGTCGAAAATTTGCGGCATAAACGGCTGTATCTTTTGATTGCGTTGGCTTAGAAGTTTGATTTTTTCACAGCTTCAAGGGACAGTAGACCTGAGTAATTGATATAAATTTCAGCTTCATACCTCCACGCGTTCCTGAGAAAAAGGGTCTTGACAGACGGACGGACGGACAGACGGACAACAAAGTGATCCTATAAGGGTTCCGTTTTTTCCTTTTGAGGTACGGAACCCTAAAAACCATTTGGTAGAGAACCTCAGCCTCATGGATAAGAATTAAGGAAGCTGCGTGGATTTTATACTGTATCTGAAGGACCACAAATAAAAAATTACTAGCCTATTAGTAACTAAGTCTTAAGAAAATTTGTATTTTTTGCATCTCAATAACAACTAAACTCTACGACATCGCAATCCGCAGTCTGTCTGAAGCTCCTTTACGGAGAGCCCACATGTACATTATGTACCGCTAGAGTGCAACATTAGCTATTATTTACTTCGACTCATGTTTCTAATAAGGACATTATTTCCAACTCGATGTCCGCTTTCTCCTCAATATTTCCGATGGCTTTGTGGTTTACTATAACTTCATGGTAATAAGTGTTATGTGTTAACTCTACACTTGGTATTTGATTATAATATTTGTATGGAATGATGAAACTCTTAATCAAATTTCAATCTTTAGAATATGTTGCCTGATACGTCAAAAGATTCAATGATGCCAAAACTAGATAAAGTCTAGAAGAACTGATAATTTTGCTGTTACAAAATACTCTATATTGTCCTTTCCCGAGATTAGCGTATGTTGATATCAAACATTTAAATCGATTTAGCGGTGAAAAGGTAACAGATAGACACTCTGGTATAAATATATAATATATAAAAATATTATAAATGCGAAAGTGTGTCTGTCTGTCTGTCTGTCTGTCCGTCTGTCCGTCTGTCCGTCTGTCTGTCTGTCTGTCTGTCTGTCTGTCTGTTACCTCTTCACGCCCAAGCCGCTGAAGCGATTTTTCTGAAATTTGGCATGGAGATACTTTGAGTCCCGGGAAAGGACATAGGACTTGTGTTACGGGTACCAGACAACGGAAATATTATATTTAATACTTTTATACTATACATATATTTAAGATTTTTTTATTATATGATACATATATTTAATACACATCCATGACCCAGGAACTGTTGAAAACTTTTTGTTCCGTCGGCGGGATTCGAACCCGCGACCCCCGGCTTGAGCTACCAACAGCCCACCAACTGAGCCACAGAGATCGTCAGAGGTCGTATTTGCTTTATTAGTATAGATATACCTGTATGAATTACCGACAACGGCAACAGAATACTAATAGTAAGTATTTTTGTAATCGTAACTCGTAAGTCATAATACAAAAATTTTGAGCAGAAAGTACGAAGTAGAAGTAAAAGGTGCGCCTGCGCATCTCACCTTCATACAATATAAGATTGCATAAATGGCATGACATAGACACATCACACAAATTATATTATGTTTATGATTGAAAATTGAAATGAAATCCTTATATCAATCTATGTCTGGCGAAATACCAATCTTTTAAATTTTATAGACAGCCATTGAGGCAGGTTGCATAAAAAGTAAAATCTCGAGGCGCCGGCGCAGACTATTTATGGCAAGGAATGTCTTAAGACAACAACCATATTATGCAACCGAATTTAAACACTATCATCCACACAATAAAGCGCACAATTCCTTAATATGTTACAATGTATCTGATAATTATTATTGTGATACATATTATGTTATGACGATCGATTTAAAACTTTATTGGATGTGAATAAAGTAGGTTTTGTTATGTTAAGTTTAAGGCAATAAAGAGTAATGCTGTGATTGTTTAATTGACAGAATATTATAATGTGGACATTTTACTAATATCAATACAAAAGTCTACGTATGCTGCCTCTACAGTCTTCACGCTTAAACCGCTGAAAATATTTGGCTGAAATCTGGTAGAGAAATACTCTGGGTCCCTAAAAAGAATATCTAGGATAGTTTTTACACCCGTTTTTACTATAATTCCTGGGCGAAAAAAACTTAAATAGTGCGTAACATGGCTGCTTATTTGTAATATTTTTAGTAAGACTAAAAATAGCAGCCATATTACTATTCGTATAAACCGCACGAAAAATGTAAAGATGTCAAGGTAGAGAATAGCATTCCAAAAAACATGTGTCCTTTACCTTATATACTTCGGTAGAGTAAAATATTAATATTGACGAACTTTACTGTGAAATTCCAGTGATATAATTCTAATTATTAAGGTATTTAGCCAACTTGAATTCGATAATTTCAGAGAAGTTATAAACCAATAAGATATTTGACAAGGTATTGTGACAGCCATGCCACCTAGCGACGTGTTTTTGATTTCCGACTTCGATATATCTAAGTACCCCTCTAGGCATCTAAATCTAAATTTGAATTTATTATACAAAGAGGCGAGTGAAATAAAAATGTTAGTAAATAGCTATCATAGTAAGTAATAAGTAAAATTAGTTAGAAAAATTCCGTTAACATGATACTCTAATTGTGACATCATATTTCCACATTTTTATCGCATTTATAGATAAATATGGTGATTACGATTTCGATAATTTTGACTGGCGCCACTCAGACAGCTGACCATGATGATAAGAGCTGATATCCGATAAGGGAATCCTTGAATACCTGCATCGAAAGTTTTAAATGTATCGACAGATGAGAAGTATCAAAAATGAAATCAAAAGTCAACAGATATTGGAAAGACCACTTTTCTGTGAGCACAGAAGTATTATGCTACATTTATATTTCTTGACCGACTTTAAAAAACGGAGGTGGTTGTAGATTATGGATATTGGTATGTATTTAGTAAAGCAACTTTCTGTGACTCCAGAAGGTTTCGTAAAATACTGCATTTAACAATTACTCTTAAGGGCCTTGCCCTACGGAGATTCCGTAATTTACCGTATTTAGATCCTTATAAACTCATAATTTGAAAGCTACAAAATTATAATAAAAATACAGCAATAATCTTCAGTATATCAACATTCCGTTCCCCGTTTTAATTTTTCTATTTTTGTTTATTATACTCATGATATTAGCTTCCAAAGTAATACCAATTTATTAAAATTGAAGCATACTTTTAGCATCTCCCTAGTATTTACAAATTAGGTTTATTTGAAACACACGACAATAGATAGACAATTCCATTAACTACATTTTCCGTTTTAAAATTTTTTTTAGATCAATTTTGAACTAAGATAAGTAAAAAAAAATATGATTTTTGTGCGATCTCGGCAACGCGTCAAATGTATGGTCAAGGTCGTTTGCTCGGGGGATGGCCTTAATATAGGGAAGGATACGTCAAAAGAAGAATATGGAGAGTACACAAACTACTTTATTATGGCGCACGTTTATAGTTTTAATCGATTTTTAAAAGAAGAAGATTTTATGTTTTCAAGAAGCCATTTCTTAGTGTTCAATTGGTTATGTCTTATCTTCAAATATGTCAACTTTAAAGTTTAAGTAGAATAGAGTAATAAAACTTATCGGTTTTGTACATACGCCATTTTAAATTTTCAGTCACTGACCGCCAAATAAACAAGCAATTAGTTGTGCAATCATCGAGGCAAATAGACGATAAGATATCGCAATTAGAATCACGCAAGTTTTGAGCATTCTCTTGATTTAAAATTAGATAGAGCTGAACTTTAAGAATTGACGAGTTTGGTCGAAAATAAGACAGTATTTATAAACTAGGATTATGTCTGGAAAGCACAAGGGGCATTTTTGTATGGAACCCGGATCCAAACTGCAGCGCATCCACACATATTATATCAAATAAAAGGGCTTGAAAATAATGATCTTGTGACACTTGGATGATATCATGTGGGGCGAAGAAGCTGTCAATGTGACAACAGCGCTTTTATTTCAGCCACATGCAAAATGATAGTAAGATGATATTGACAACACGACAGACAGCTGCCTCACAAGAGACACCTCACTATCCAATTGTAGGTAAGGTAACAAACTATTTAAAAAGTTATTCTTTTTAGGGCCTATAGGTTTTGTACATTTTTGTAAGGAACCATAGCGATTGGTTATCACTGATATCTCGACCCCGATAGATAAGAGCTCTTCTGTTGAAATACACGTAGAACTAATGAGCCATAATATGTTTCAGAGAATTTACTTACTATTGGTTTTCCTACAAGTCTGGTCATAGGTAGAGTACCTAGAACTATTCTTAAAGAAGACCTAATTAAGAAAGAGCATATCCATGACCACTGTGTTGGACCATATTGCATACAGATATAAAATTATGATATACCATCTTGCTACAGTAGTGGGGACGGGCTTCATATAAAAAAGACCGTTAAGTTCTTTAGAGATTGCAATAATGTTTAATTCATACATACAAGAATATAATTGTACTCAAGGGTCAGTTCCCATTATGTTACCACGAGACGAGGCACTGCGTCAAGCATTTCCGGAAAAAATACCCGTCAACAACGTTTTAGTAATCATCGATTTACGAAACATCCTGTATCTTTACTTTATGTACTTTATGGAGCACCCTGTATCTCGGCGCTCGGCCGTCAATCACACAGATAAGAACACTTAGCCAACGTAAAAGTTTAAATTAATCACAGTAATTGGGCACTCTCGTGTACCCGTTGAAACAGAAATAAATTCGAGGAAGTGAACTGAATGAGGAGAAATTGGTCTAGAAACATTAAGAAGACTGGTAAAAGCCCAGGAGTTCTAGAATATTCTAAGCATTTTTACACAGGATGAATACCAGCATTTTAATCTAAGATTATTGGCTTGAAATCTTTGGTTGAAGATGAAAGTTTCACGGACATCATTGATTGTGTTTTTATCCAGTCAGCCTTTGGGATATTTTTACAACACGAAAATCTTCAAAGAATCAGTTTATTATAATTGCAAAAAAGAGTCGGTTTATTATAATTGCACATAGCTGCAATAACGACCAAGGATTTAGTCCTAAGTAGAGTCTCAAAGTAACAGCAAAACCCCAATTAATATTGTAGCTTCAACAAAAAACACATGACGTCAGGTTCCCTTAACCAGGGTTGATGTAATTCGTCAACATCCTATAATTAACAGTAACTGGTACTGATGCAGTTAAAATTAATAGCTTAATACAACCAGACAGAAAATACACGCATGCAATTAAAAATAATTAAGCAATTTTCGATAACTGCCTCGTTCTCATTAAGATCCGAAAACTGCTGGATTTCCAATGATGCGGTAATGGTAACATGGCGATGGACCAGAGAAAAACCACAAGAGTCATAATGAAGTCCAGAATTTTTAGCAGTCTTTTTCGGCCGTGAAAATGCTTTTTTACATCCCACGATGCCGGATTCCTGCTGCGGATATGTGGGACTCACTGTGTCTTTAGATTGTGAGTGACGCACCAACATTAGGATATTCTGTAAATTTTATGGTCTATTAGATAGTGCATAACACTATTTACAAATATTATCTAAGGAATCAAGGTTCTAAGGCCCTGTCTTCGAACGTTGCTTTGATCGCAGTTTGGAGGCAGGAGACAACTTACGCTTGAAGCGACATTCGAGTAAAATAACTCTGCATGCCCTGTACTCATGCTATTACGACCTGCACGCCTATAAAAACTTTCCCTTCGTTTATCCAAAAAATCACACTATAAATCCTTATATCAGATGATTAATCGGTGCAATAAATGTCTGGTTATCAGCCCGACCATTAATTGCCAAGTGTGAATTGGGGCAATTACGAATTGGCGACTTCAATTCGGTTAATTTGCCATACTGTGGGTCCTATTACTCAAGTCTTGAAGGATTTTCCACGGGTTCGAGTAATTTGTTTAAAAATTGGGTAAAGAAATGAGACACCAAAAGAACCAACTTGCCATTAACATTTTTGCCTAATAGTTTTGCAAAGTACTGTGAGGATAAATAAATGAAAAATAAATGATGGATGATTATGGAATATAGATGAAAGGATGACTGTCCTGTTTTAGGCAAAAATTGTACAGATTTTGATGGTTAATATGGTAGTAATTTTCTTTGTTTGCTGTTCTTATTATTGATCTTTGTACTGTTTTAACTCGGGCAAAAGTTATTATTATAATATCTAGTATATTTTTATGAAAAAGGTTGTTTTGTCATATAAATTATTTCTAGTATCAATATAAAAAGTAGATAAAAATTTCTCAGGCCTAATGAATCTACATATAAAATTTCACGTTTTGAAGGAGTTCGCGCACAAACACTGTGACACGAAAATTTTATATATTAGAGAAGACAGATTATAATACATAGCCTAGTATCTTTGTATGCAGTAAATTAAAGTTTCTAGTCTAGTATCTGATGTATCACGCATCTGGCTGTTGCCTGTCGGCACTCTGTCGATACAATCGCACACGCAGCCGCCATCTTAAAATTACCACTCAGATTACAACTAGTTATACCTGCAGTTTCACGTGTTCTAGACTTACAGTTACATTTATTACAGTTACATCTAGTATAGCTTTTGATGAGACCGCTTACTACTTCAAAAGTGAGCGCGGCGAGCGAGCCAAATTAGCTGACTTATCTAAATTACGCTGAGCCTTATTAAAAGTAATGAATATCATGTAAATTAAGGAAAATATTGCAGATACTAGTCTACCTTTAATTTGATCAAAAATACAGCTTAGAACAAACTACTTCATAGCGAGCATCGCGAGCTAGCCGAATTAGCTTACTTGATTGACTTATGCTAAATGCTAATGCTAAAAGAGATGGAAAATCATCCAAACAAAATAAAAAAAATGCAAAACAAATGACAAGTTTTTGATCTGAAGGGATCGCTTACGCATAACTACTTCGTGGCGAGCTATGCGAGCTAGCCAAATCAGCTGACTTATTAAGCTCATGGTAAACTTTTTAAAAGTGATAAAGAATAATGAAAATTAAAAGAAACAATTCGTCATATAAACAATTGGATTCATATTAATGATAGTAAAAAGAACTAAAGGAAATAAAATATTTTAAATAATCAACACATCAAGACTTGGAAAGTCATTTAAAATTGCTATGATATACCAAGATTACTTAACTAAGATCTCATAAGGACTAGCCCGTAGCGACGATCAGGATAAGATCGAGGGCATAAGGAAGAACGTTATTACGGCGTGAACATACACTGCGATAACATCTTAATATGTCTCGAAAACATTCTGACATTCTTAACCGTACTATAATCTTACTTACGTCATTTACTCTTAGTATTATGAGAATATTAGCAGTTATTCTTATGGGTTTTAGTTAAAATAGTTTGAGATATTATTCTCCATAAATACATTGATATATTTTGATAGTAAGCAAAAGCTAAGATCAAATTAACCAAATAATCTAACTTCTTCTTAATCTTTCATCAATGGACTACGTAACAAAATACAAGCTAAATTCAATAATGTCACAGATGATCGTTTTTAGTTAGGTAAAAAAAAGTTTTACAATTTTGCTTTTTATAAAAAGAGGACTATAAAATGAAAATAATTGTCTCACACACCATTCTTCGATCGCGGAATCTTGGAAATCTATTGTTCTCGCGGCCGTATGTGGCCGCTTGTGAGTTGAAGAGTTAACACGAAAATAATTATTGATTAAGAAGAACTACTTTTATGCAAAATTTCTCTTGTTTGTTTGTTTTGTTTGCAAATAGTTTTCGATCTATCAATCCTCAACATATACTTTATTACATAAACGTTCAGAACTTTCTCGTGGATAAACGATAACTTTCCTCGAGGCGTAGATTTAGTTCTGGCCCTATTCTACATCTGTCACTCAGTTCCAATATTTATGATATTACCCGGTGAAAGTTCTCACAATTATTAACTGTATAATAGGCTTATTGGCCCGTGATTTGTGGAGTCTAGATAGATATGAACTCTGTCTAGCATCTAGATTTTATTATTTGACAGGAGCTTAATTGCAAAATCAACTTGGCATACTTCTGAGCCTTTTGAAAAAGCTAATAGGTAAATGAGCTTGTTATCTAACCCTACAGTTTTGGTTAAGATTTAATATTTTTAACTAAAGTAAAAACTAAAAGTACAAATTGGAATAAGCCAATCAAATCCGCATTAAAATCGTTGGGATTCAGCAAATGATCTGGTTCTGTCACCACCAATGTGGTATACCTGTAACTACCCTATCGGCTTCACTCAATTAACATTTAGAAAACCTTCACTCGAATCCCTTATTGTTTATTTCAGACATAGAATAGTATATGGACTAATTTATTTACAATAACTTTACTGCGTTGCATTTTTACTTTCATATAATTATTTTCTCACCATCATCTGTACGTTGCACTTCGCAGAGAAACTAAGCTACTTTCCTGTGAGGAATGTCCATAGCTGATGGTAGATAGCGCCGGTATTTGAATGTTAATAGCTCAAATTACTTCAACTTTAATCAACTTTTTGTTCTCATTGGCATGTTACATCACATGATTTGTAACTTTGAGATCTGTATCTTCTGGAGATACGATTAGGTTCAGTACATCTACTGTATCTTTTAGGATAAAATGTAGGTATTGAGTTACATTCGTATCAATGTCAGCTAAATTGACATCAATTTAGTCAGCATTTAATTTTTGTTGTATGTGCAAAAATGCAATGCCATTTTATTCCATAATTGTTGTCTACATTGAAATTGGTAGCATTATAGCCCGTAGTGAGCGTTGATTACTTTCAGATCAATTATACACTTTCATACAAACTCCGAGGAAAAATAACTCCGAATGCTACAACGATTGGAGGTCACGAGACGAGCCAAAAGTTGAATTTTAATTACTTCCTCCTGAGTCACATTCACACATTAAAACGCCATAATTCTATATTAAAGCAATTGTCTATGACGTCAGTGTTGCATAGAGGAGAACCGGAGCGAGAATATCGCAACAAAAGATAATGATGATGACAATCACGTCCTGTCTGGGATGGAACAGGAACTGTGCAGTTTTCATCCGGTCAGGTTTGTTGGCTGTGGTAATTAATTTATTCGGAAATCAATTAAATAATTTATTTTTCGAAGTCCCCTTAGGGGTAGAGTTTCGTAAAATCCACTTTTAGAGGACATAATATCAAGCTTGTAGGTTTTTGGGGTTTCTGGGATTTAGTGATTAATCAGAGAGTTTTGTTTTTAGCAGAAGAACAAGATAGGGTTGCTAAGATGCTATTTGTCGTACGCAAACAAACTAACAATTATACCAACGGCTTAAGGGCTGATGATGATCAACCAAAAATAACTTTTAACTTTTAAACCGAACAGAGCTTTAGCATCATTACTCATTGAAGCACAAGTAAAGCCAAAAGCATTTCACAATCTTAAGCTAATTAGCCTAAAGCCGACAGCGAGATAAGATTGCCATCAGTTACAGTGCAGTTACATACTGCAACCCAATTGAATTACTTTAATTCAATACTTTTTGTACTAATTTTTAGTGGAAAGAAACTTTGGCTTCGGGCTTTGGACATTATTTAGAATCGCTGAAAGTTTATTTCGTAAGAAGAAGACTGTTTTGAAAGATCAAATTGATCAAATTCTTACTCGGAAAGTACCTATAGTAACAACAATGGAGCTTTGTTCGATCAGTTTCGTTTACTATCAAACTAAAAAAATATGGTATTCTCAAAAAATATTTAACCAAGGATATAATAATAATTATTATTATACGATATAGAATGAGGACCACGAATATAGTAAAATGGGTAGGTAAAGTTGTTTTCTTTTTTTTTAAGATTTCCGTGAACCTTGTAATGTCATTTCGTTGTTACTTGTTATAAAATATAGAGCAGGTAGGCAAAACTACATTTCTCAATAATAGCGACTGATTACGATGATTATTGCGTCTTTCGAATCGTTCCGTTTTGCCCCATATAAGGGTCCGTACAGGGCAGTTTCGAGCTGTTTTTTGCGAACCTAGCTAGGTCTTTAAACGGGTTCTGTATTCCGTTACAGTCTTCATTAGCGTCTTTGTATTAAGGGCAAAATAAAACATACTTTTTTTTCAGCACATTGTAGAGGATTTATAGTAAAACGTTTTTTTTCATTGTATGGGAATTGGGATAAGCGAGAACAGAGAAGCCCCTGCGTATAAGTGTTTTAAATTTTCCAAGGCAGTTTTTCGATTTTCTGAATAAACGTTAATTGTGCTATTATTATCTCTTGTTCTTGTTCTTTTATGAAAGTTATGAACTAGAATGCATGATGTTCAACCTAGCAAGGTTCCGGCAAATAATTATAATTTACATCTAAGAAATAATAACAAAAACTTATACAAATTTTATACTGTTGTTTAGCTGCAATGAAATATTTAAGGTGCATTAAAAGTTCTTTGACTCAAACAAATAAGGGATTTCTTTGGGGTTTTATTGTTTAGATCCAATGATAAAGATTAAGATCACTTAAACATTACTTAATGTCGGCGACCACGTTGGTGGCCATTATAATGAAAGTATAATGATCGTAAAACCCAAACGGGGCCCGTATAAGGACATTTAGAGAAACTTGATCAATAACTGTTCTTAAAACAAACAGAAATCGCAAGTAAACAATTTTAATTCAGGTAATGCGCATTTAACTGCAGATAATAGGTATAAAATAATATTATACCTGTTATGGATATGGACGAAAAGCCCATACACAATTAAAATTACTTTCATAATAACTGTATTTTAAAAAGATAAAACCGACTTCAAATTTGTACGTAATTGAGAATTAAAACTCCCTATCTCCAAAACTACTGTACCGATTTTGATGAAACTTGCACTATTCCCTAAGTTAAGCAATACCTAATACAACAAAAAAAGAATTACTGAAATCGGAATGGTAGTTCAAGAGATATGCGAACACAAACATAAAAACATACATACATATATACATACATACACTTTTGAAATTTGGCACATTTGTTCAGACGCTGATATAGACAAAATTACGAAAATTGGACAGTTTTGGAAATATTACATACATACGCGTCGAATTGATAACCTCCTTTTTTTGAAGTCGGTTAAAAATAAACCCCGTTTCGCATCTGCGCTACGGAGTTGGAGAAGTTTGTAAATTGCGCTATGTCCCTTCTCAGGACTCGTGTCTCGTCTGTCACTCAAACTATCTTCATACCAAATTTCGTCAAAATCAGTTCAGCGGTTTAAGCATGGTGTGTTAACAGACAGACGGACCACACTTTGCCATTATGGATGCGTAAGTGTATGAGTCGAGTATGAGTTTTATACGTGGGAGAGCCATGCTTCGGCACGAATGGGCCGGCTCGACCGGATAAATACCACGTTCTCACAGAAAACCGGCGTGAAACAGCGCTTGCGCTGTGTTTCGCCGAGTGAGTGAGTTTACCGGAGGCCCAATCCCCTACCCTATTCCCTTCCTTTCCCTCCCCTATTCCCTTCTCTTCCCATCCCTACCCTCCCCTATTCCCTTCCTTTCCCTCCCCTATTCCCTTCTCTTCCCATCCCTACCCTCCCCTATTACCCTATTCCCTCTTAAAAGGCCGGCAACGCACCTGCAGCTCTTCTGATGCTGCGAGTTTCCATGGGCGACGGAAGTTGCTTTTCATCAGGTGACCCGTTTGCTCGCTTGCCCTTATTTTATTTAAAAAAAAAAAAACTATGTCCTACTCTACATTTCGCATACACTGTACACGAAGGTATCTGTTATCTTTCCATTCTTAAGCTGCTGCACCGATTAGGATATATTATGTAATATGATTTTATGGGGATGGTATCTCCATTAGACTTTAGTTTTACAATAAACACGAAACGTCGCCGCCGGTAAAAAGATAATAGACGGCGATAGAGTAAAAGTATATTTATGTTCATTATGTCAGACGCTCCCCAAAGAAGCCTTTCGCTGCGATAACCCCGCATAGGTCATGGGTATTCGGTACCGTGATTTATACGAATTTGAAAGCCGCGATTTATTAAGTTATCTTTAAGCTATTAGATAAGTTAAATATTTGACTAGCTGACCTGGCAAACGTTTTGTTATATTCGTTAAAATATAATATTATGCATGTATTTTACATTTGAGTCGTCCTCTTGAATCATTCTACTAAAAATCGATTCAAAATCTGTTGCGTAGTTTCAAAGATCTAAACATAAATACATAATGACAACGGGAAGTAAAGTCTTTGTTTTGAACTTTGTACTGATGATACATGTATGTACCTACTATGTTACTCGTATGTAGGTAGATTTTGCTATAAACTCTGAAAAAATATTATTTGCACAATTTGGCGCTTTCATACTTTTAAGTCCCGTACTTAACCCTCGTTTGGTCACGTGTGGTCTACAAAGCCCGAGTCTTACGAGATTCGAAAATTTATAGAAAAATGAAATCGCAACATCATTAGGGTTACATTTACATAAATAATGGTCACTTTCAAAGTATCGATGCTAGCAGACTTTATTTTTCAATAACTTACTTTATGATTAATTAATAAAAGTAAGTTATGTTTTAAAGTTAACACAAAAAGTACGCTTTTAAGTGTCAACCGAGATTAAAAAGAATAATCCAGATGGCCAGATGCTTTTATGTAGGTGTTTAAATTAAACTCGAGTTACGTCCTCATATGGTTTCACAGACTGACAAAAAAAGATGGCGCACGCGTCACTAATTGGGCGCTTCCTTCCGGCACATGTCAATAGTTGAGGCCCGCATTTTGTTAAACAATACCTAGGGTATCCGACAGAATTGCAATTCTCGGAGTTAAATAAAACTTAGATTGTCATAAATATTATATGGTTTTGTGGTCAAAAAGTGTCTAGTTGTAAGAAATTACAACGCATCAGACGTTGGTTTCACTATAAAGTATAACGAGAGATTAACAATTTGCTATTAGATGCAATGCCAACAGGATTAAAACTGTATATTCCTATTCATTTCAATAAAGGTTATATCAGATGTAAAATACTGAATTAACTTGTACCTTATATTTTTTTTAAACTGGCAAAACTTAACTGTGAAATTGATACAAGGACATTAAAGAACCTGGGGGGTGTGCCAAAATCTTTTCGTTTTCGCTTCGTTATAGAATCGCCGATGAAAATGTATGGAATTGACATAAGCGTTCGTTAGTATGACGTTGACGTTCGACTCGTCTTATGTCAATTCCATACATTTTGATCGGCGATTCTATAACGAAGCGAAAAAGAAAAAGTTTCGGCTAAATGGCCTTGTATCACTGCCGAGTCTATTCGTGCCGACAAAGTCTCAAAATCTACCCTCAAATACAAGTAAACTAGAACTAATCTATCAGCTTTTAAACTAGATTTTATCGTACTACAATCGAAACGTTTCTTAACGCTTACTTGAGTAACAGTTTACTACAGTTTCATGACTTAAACGCACGATAATTGTGTTTTGTACACTTCCTACTACACTATAGTTAGGACAAGTTCACACTAAAAGGTCTAAATACTAAACGCTACATATACTGGACTAGATACAGTCAGTAGACGAGTCTAAGACGGCTTACACAATAACAGAGTTAAGGTGACGCCGCGATAAAGTAAAAAACCGTGTTGGATATGTTTTAGATTGTTTTCTATGAGAGGCCGCAAGAAATAGAACAGCAAGAAATGGAAAGGGCGTAAGCGACAAAATGGTTTTTGTCGCGTAATTTAAAAACCATAAATATATTTCATATTAGCTACGTGCAAATTAAAGTGTATGCTTGAACCAATTCATGTACAAATTTTGGAAGCTTAAATCTCTCTCCTCTGTTGGCAAAATTAGAATCTCTTTTTTACAGAGGTCTTTTTGATTGATTATTCTGTGTTATAAAAGTTGACCAATCGTGTTATGCTATGGGTAATTCAAAGATAAAGACATGATGAATACTGACAATGAACTTAAATTTCTTAGCTTTAGTCATTGCTGAGAAAAATCGATATCGCTACAGCCAAATTATCAAGGCGTCGCCTTAACAGACAAATACAACATAATATTTCAATTATAAATTGTGTTATAGTGTAACAACTACTAATTTCGACAACTACTTAATATTATTAAACTTAATAATATCTGTAAACTTAATATAAATGATTGTATAAAAAGTACTGTCCCAACAAACAATTTATCTACCGTCATCGTGTAGCCAAAATTGCAATCAGTTACTCAACCTGCCGCCGGCTACATGTGGGTCGCGAATGACGTCACTGGGGTAATTGAGACCCAAACTTTTTGTCACCAAAGATTAGTCAATGACCTTTTTCATCAATGACAAAAAGACACAAAACAGATGACATCGCTGGAATGACAAAAAAGAAAATAAATTTAAGTTATTCGATTAGAGTTCAGTGCCAAAGTTGCTTTCCTCGCATTTAATATCGTCCAATGTCTAGTTAATGTCCAAACAAACAAATATTGCCTTGTCTAGACCCGGCTTAACGTTACACAACCTGTCACTACATGTGGGTCGTTTTTGTACCATTTGCGAATGACGTCACCATTACTCACCACGGCGGTTACAAAAAAGTTTACCGTTTCTGCGGATGGGAAACAATTTGTCGGTTACTTCGCATCTGTTTCAAACTTTCACGGTTGAAATGTGGTTCAAAGTCAAAGTCATGTATGTATATTTTGTACGTTAATTAAGACTTCAGAAAGAGAAAATAAGTCGCTATATGATGCAGTATTTATTATTTTAAAAGTAATATCTTTGCAAAATAATAACAGAGAGGTATTATGTACTAGGGTAAAACGTAACATATCACTGAGTTTCCACGACTTCTTTTCTTCTTTACCTTTTAGGGTCAATTCAGACAGCAAAGCAACGCGTAGATGCATTTTTAAATTTGTTTGCATTTGACAGCTTTAATTATATACTACATGACAGATTTGCAAGACGTAATTGAAATCTGTTAATTCAATACAAATTTAGAAATACATCTACGCGTCGCGTTGCGGTCTGAATTGACCCTTAGCTTTACTAAACTTAGCTGGAACTTTTTCAACTACAACTTATTACTCGCCAACTTTTCTTTTCTTTCAAATGAACTTTATTTTGACCGCAAAAACTGCAGTCGTTGCTAATAAATATGATGATCTTTAGGAGCAATTACTCGATCTACGGTACTATTGGGAGTTGACATTTGGTTAATGCAAGGGTGAGTAACGCTGAGTTATGGGGTCTTCGTAAATGTCAGACGTTACCCGTGGACGTTACCAACGGTTTCGACGTTCTTCAGTTAGATTAATGCTTCAAGCCCCAAGCGACACCCGGGTGCCGTGATAGCAATAGAAATCTATTGTGTCTCGTTTTTTCCACGATCGAGGGATTAAATTAATTGATTGATTAAATTGATTGGAAGAGGAGAGGTTACGTTTTTCTAGTGATATGAGGCTGGGTGACACGAAACCATTCCTTGTAAAATTTGACAAAATATGAGTCAGAATAACATAATATTTTAGGGATCATAACAATTTGCAGTTTATGTTCTCTTACACGAATAAATAAATAAATATGGTTTACTATACATATGTATAGCAACAATATATTTTTTTCTCATATCACTTAAATAAATAAAACGTCTCACACAAACAAACTAAATATAGATGTAACCCCAAAACAATAATAAATATTTTGTTAATAAAAAATTATTGCGTTTTCATAATGTAATAATTGTGTTTTGACTGCTGGGATATAATGCATCCCTGTGGGTAATGGAGGGTTAATGTCAAGGGAGATCCCTTGATTATTATTGCTACACGTGCGGGTACTTCATAAAAATTATTTTTATCTCAACTCTGTATTATGTGTGATACATCCATATTCCATTCTACTATAGAGGTGGTTACGTGAAGGGAAAATGTCCCCACTTCAGGGATGCTTTGAAGCTTTACACAATATTATATATTTTGATAGTGAAGACCTTTTTATAAGTGTAAGTGCTTTGTTCTGACCTAACTTAACCTTATATATTTTGAATAAAAAATCACAAAACAATATTTTATATCTCCAAGACACGTTACAGACTAAAAGCCTTAGAATTAGCAACTCTTTGTGCTGTATAAGTTCATTTTCAATTAGTTCCATAACGCCATGGGACATTTATGCCCCAGCCTGGAGTTAATTTATTTTTAATGGGGCCGTTACGAAATCGCTAATTGAGAAAGTGTTATGACATACCTTTAAATGTCACTAGTTTAATTGAGAGAACGGGAAGTTTTTAAGTTTGATCGCGTTTGTTAAGTAACAGTAACTTATTTTTTAAGTGCTGAAAAACAAGTAGGTTGACCAAGTTTTTGACGATTTTCGCCCCTTTGGCCCAAATACCATTATATAAAAGTTGTGTGTAATTGTTGTATTAATCTTTGTTGATTATACTAATATTTTTGTAAACTTATTTGAATCGAATAGGCTACAAAAAACTAATGGACTACTTTTGATGAAATTGGCACATAATGACGCCAATAATGGTTCCGGTGGCATTTCTTTAGGTTGTCTTGTTACTTTTATGAGAAATAATAAGAATTTAAACTTCTTTTTATTTAAAATAACTTTTATTAAATATTATGTTAACTCTGTCAACACTAAAAGCTTAAATGATCGCGAAAAACTTTATTTAAGTAAAATTTATTAGCATGCCACTATTTCAAGTGGCAACATAAATATTAATCAATCTTATTACTGAGAATTGTTAATCACTTGACGAAAGTAAAACTCATTAAGTGCACAAAATAAGGACACGGATTTGGTCCACGTGCAAGAAAGTATAAGTAAGCTTAAAAAAAGTCTTAATGGAAATATGGACATTTGTTTTATTATACTTTTATGAAAGACCAGTTCTATCCTAATTTGAGAAACGTGTAGAATGAACTTACCTACCCTACGTTTACCTACGTAAAGCTTGGACACAATAATTCTAGCTTGATAAATATATACAGTGTGTAACAAAAATAAGTGATAATACTTTAGGGTGTGTACGTGTTCCTTGTAGAGAGTTCACTGTGAAAGTAGCAGCGCTGAAAGACGATTTTTTTTTTCACGTTTGTATGGGCAAGGGCCCGAGCGTCACGAGTTTCCCCATACAAAAGTGAAAAAAAAAATTTCGTCTTTCAGCGCTGCTACCTTCACAGTGAACTCTCTACAAGGAACACGTACACACCCTAAAGTATTATCACTTATTTTTGTTACACCCTGTATATTAATACGCGAGCGAAAAACTTGGATCCCTTTTGACGGATTTTCATCATTTCACTTTATTAATCTGAGACTTTCGCAGGAATTATGTCTAAAAAATAATAAAGTCAATATTTTGACAATAGAATATCAATAGAAATTATATATTTAAATTACATAATTTTTAATTTGAGGTCGAATTTCGAACATTGAGCGATCTCTAGTTAAAAATATATAAGACTAAATACTAGATTACGCCCGCAACTCCGTTGCGCCAAAATTTGTTATCGCGCGGAAACCCTTCATTTTACCTGGATAAAAGTATCCCATAGACATACCAAATTTCAGCAAAATCGGTTCAACGATTGACTACAGACTCGCATTTATAGTACATATTTGATAATTTTACAAACAATTATTCTCCTTATTCATATTCTGTTGTTTCTTACTAAATACCTTACTTTTTCCCTAGTAAAAATGTTGATTTTAATTTTTGTTCATTTGTATGTTGCGACATATTTTTTTTTATAATATAAGGGGGAAAACGAGCAAACGGGTCACCTGATGGAAAGCAACTTCCGTCGCCCATGGACACTCGCAGCATCAGAAGAGCTGCAGGTGCGTTGCCGGCCTTTTAAGAGGGAATAGGGTAATAAGGTAGGGAAGGGAAAAGGGTCGGGGATTGGGCCTCCGGTAAACTCGCTCACTCGGCGAAACACAGCGCAAGCGTTGTTTCACGCCGGTTTAAATTTGTTAGTCATGTAGTTTAATTCAACAACAATAATATCATTACCATCTACATAATAAGATCCACAGTAGTTTCTATGTTAACCAGTCATAATTTAGTCGTATAAAGTCTTCACACGTCACAATCAAGTAGATTACATTTTAATAATAGTAGCTGATGGGATCCTAATGACTATTCTATTCTAATGAGCTATATAATAATCTGAGTACAAGATAATTCTACTTCCTACATTCATTAAAGCGAAAGTTGTGTTTATTGTGTAGTGCAAAGTCTTTTATGTGTAAGGATTAAGCTTAGTAGTAGAATATACAGCGTGATCATCAAAACTTTAATCGAAGGAACCTCTTTATTATTGGCTAGAAATCTATTTGTATTTGTTGTATACCAGGGGTTCCCAAACTTATTTCATCTACTGCCCACTTTGAGAACAAATAAAAATTATGTTATAGCGCCCCCATTGTTTCAATTTAAAATACATCCAGATGAAATAAATCACCCCCAAGCCTCTACACAACGCTTCCACTTTTTTTCTGGGTCCCACACCGCCCCCCTTTAGACCTTCAGCGCCCACAAGGGGGCGTTATCGCCCACTTTGGGAAAGACTGTTCTATACAGAAGCACCGTGCACAAGTTTTATGGGCGATACTGCACTATTTCGCTACTTTAATTAACTTGAAATCATGCTAAGATAGGCTTGCTCCGCGGCGATCTATACTTTATCAGCGCTGCTACCTTCACTATGAACTCTACATAAGGCTTAAGGGACACTTATATACTCTAAACTGCCCTAAATAGTTACACGCTGTATATGGCTATATATATATATATATATATATATATATATATATATATATGAATATATATATATGTCGCGGTCATCTAGTTCAATCTGCGATTCGATTGAATGACTAGCGCATTCATTGAATGACACCATTCATTGAATGACACCATTCAATTGAACGACTCGGCCGAACGTCGATTGAACGATCGTCACTCAACGTCCGACTAGTTAGCGATTTGTAACATAACCCTTTGAAGACAGCGGACATGAAGTCAGTCAGGTAATTGAAGGTATTTCACTTTTTTCCCACTGCGGCGCTAGTAGTCACTTAAACAAACATGGCGTCAAACAGCTCGCGCAGCTGATAGCACTGTGTTGATATTTTGTCTATTAAATTTACTTTAAAGTGCTTTAAATGTAATAAAATAATATGACAGCGTGGATTTACCTATTACTACCACGTCAACGGCTAGTTTAAAAAATGATAGCATCCCATTTAACGACTAATTCACTATATGACTTCTAGTCAAAACGTTAAACGTTACAGTCAATGTCTTGACGAGTTGTCCTTTAGTCATTCAATTGAATGGTGTCATTTAATAAATGCGCTAGTCATTCAATCGAATCGCAGATTAAACCAGATGACTGCGACATAATAAATATATATACCGTATATCCATACTATATTACTATTATATTATAAATGCGAAAGTGTGCCTGTCTGTCTGTCTGTTACCTCTTCAGTCTTCACACCCAAACCGCTGAACTGATTTTTCTGAAATTTGGCATGAAGATACTTTGAATCTCGGGAAAGGACATAGGATACTTTTTATCCCTGAAAAATGTACGGTTCCCGCGTGATAAACGATTTTGGGCGCAACGGAGTTGCGGGCGTTATCTAGTTATTTATATTGTAGCCTTCTGTCCACTCAACATTGGCATATTCCCACAATAGTGCTAAACAAAATCGGACAGTCGTATTACGAATATAATTACCATATCCGATATCGGTCAGACAATGGGCTATTTCCCGACAATGCTGGTGCTAATAGATATGTTCGAGTAACGGTCAGAGATACTATTGGATAGATATGCCGAGAATATTGGGAAGGAGTAGATATGGCTGTATATATGGCTGTAGATATGTATACGGGGTGTAACAAAACAAAGTAATAATTACTTTAGGTCGTGTATCCCCTGTATAGAGTTCATTGTGAAAGTAGCAGAGCTAAAAGAGTTACTTTTTGTCTTTACTTTATTCCACATTTACTTCAACCATAAGTTCGTCGATATAATATTATCGCCATCGATCTACATTTTAATCATCCTTATATTTTATTAATTAACTTCAACAAACATAAATAGATCACGTATCCGGTATCGGACACACTTATCGCAAACTAAGTAACTTTTTTCAAATATATTTTTGAATTTTATCATACTCGTAATATATTACTATCACCAAGATGCAGATGTGAGTATATTTTCTAATGCCACATCTATGTTCTCCTAAATCTACCACAGTGAGCAAAAAGCCCTTTGTTGGGTATTCTGTACTAAGTGGTACGTTTTTTCACCATTGAAATGTAATGGCAAAGATTTTTAAACGTATCTAAATAAAACAACTCAATGTACAGTTGGTAGGGTTTTTATTTCCAGCTGTGACACAGCAAGAGCTTTCTAGAATGAGTTTTGTAACTTCATTTTGTACGGTTTGTTTTTTTTCAATAGGAATCTACTATAACGTCTTTACAGTATTTGAATAGTATTTTTGATTGCAGATATTGTATCTCTCAAAAACCTGAAACTTTTCTCTATGTGAAATTTCACCCAAATTGGTTTAGCGGTTTCAATCTGAAGAGGTGACAAACAGACAGATAGAGAGCCGTTTGCGTTAGCAACCTTCTAGCAACATATTTATTGCTAAGTAACATGGATCGCGCTTTATTACTTACTTTGGCGCCTGATTAAGCAGTGATTTTTGTACTTTTCCAATCATTTGAATCTTTGTTTCATAATAATATCCAAAACCAATTTCAAGCTTGTTGGTTCGTAACTACTGTATAATTAAGGCCCCTAATGAGATACTTTTCAATGATAATTATCTGTTATCCGACACCTCTTGAGTGACCACGGTGCCATTTCGTAACCAGTAATCAGATATGTTTGTAAAAGTTACATCGGTTTTGGCGTAGGCGTAGTACTGTTACTGTGATTAATATGTCAGTATTTAAGTCGATATTTTTAATATAATACGTGGGCGTACCGAATAAGGTACAATAAGTCACTTTGTAAGAATTTTGTTGGAGTTGGAGTCAGTTCTCACCGCGAAGTAACTTTTCTCAACTTTTGTAATGATACGTCTATCTTCCTAGATACACATCTGAAAGTATACGCTTCTAAGGGCCTGTTTCACCACTTCCTGATAAGTGTTGGATAGGCTATTCACCACTTAACTTGACAGACGAAGTATGGAGAATCTGTCAAAAAAGTTGTGGATAGCCTATCCGGTACTTTATCATGAAGTGGCGAAACAGGCCCTAAATCTATTTACTGTAATCATAAATTAATATTTTGATTAAAGTAAATCAATCTACACCACCCAGTTAAATGAACTTGGCACCTTCCCGAGTTTACTGTTGCCTAAGTTAACTTTTTAAAGTTACAAGCATAATTATATTTATAATCATCACTTGAAATAGTAATGTCAAAATTTGACCACAAAAATCGACTTTAGTTATTTGACCTACATTTTCAGATAACCAGGTTTAAAAAAACAGCCATATTTTGAGTTGTACCTACAAAATACACCAACTTGGGTACCAAGTTACTTATAATATTTTCTTGAAAATAAGAAAACCATCGTTTCTGTCTTTTGTATAGTATATGTATATTAATTAATATAATTGGAACCGCGTGGGTCGGATTGACCAACTCATGAATGGAGGGCCGGCCCGCCCACGTCCTAGCTACGCCACTGTGTCTGCTACTTACGACACACTACTGGTTCTTGACCATGTTTGCCAACTGGACATCATCATCATGACCGCGAAACCAACAAGCCAAAACACACAAGCCGAAACTGTGTACGGGACCCACAACTAAAGGTCAAATCTATACTTACCGAACATTTTTGGAGAACATTGTTTCTTTTGAATTAATTTTTCTGCTTACCTGAAAAGAGAGAAAACATTTTTTTTTAAAATATTATGATAAAGTTTAGTAAATATGGATTTTTAACATATTTTTAATTACCTATGTTTAGTATTCCACTCGTTAGGTTAGACTAAGCAAGATGTTTCCCAGATTCCATCCATAAAAGAGTTAGTTAGCTTGGGAATCAAATACTACTATGTAGATATAAAATAGTAGGATCTAAAACAGTATACTCCAAATACAGAACCCGCATTTCTTATTGGGTAAAAAATCTTTTAATAATAATAATAATAATATCTATGGACGCTTCACGCCACGTCAGTCTGGCCCCGTGGTAAATACCTGATGGACTTGTGTTACAGGTACCAGACAACGGAAATATATTTAATACTTTTATACTATACATATATTTAAGATTTTTATTATATTATACACATATTTAATACACATCCATGACCCGGGAACTTTGAAAACTTTTTGTTCCGTCGGCGGGATTCGAACCCGCGACCCCCGGCTTGAGCTACCAACGGCCCACCAACTGAGCCACAGAGGTCTTCAACTTCTTCGTCTTTTGGCTACTAATCGACAAAGTAGCCGCGGTTTTCACACCATGTCAAGGGTTATTTGTACCAGTTAAGGTGCTAACCAGTTAACAACTGAGTTAACTGTGTAACTTCATGCGTTATTGTACTACCGAACACAGGATGTTGGTTCAGTATGAGAAACCTTATAAAGGTAGGTTTTAGTTCATACTTAATATTATAAATGCAATGTGTGTCTATATGTCTGTATGTTACTAAACCGCTAAACCGATCGCTGAAATTTGGTATGGAGATAATATATTGTGGCCCGGGAAAGGATATAGGACATTTTTATCCCAAAAAAATGTACGGTTTCCACGCGATACGCGAATTTTAGCGAAACGCAGTTGCGGGTGTCATCTAGTCTACTACTAAATAAATAACGTAGCCTTAACACCGTTAAATAATATTGACCTAATATAGTAACTATGCCACTTTAGCTATTTTTGTTACTCTCACTTTTTTTTTTATAAAAAATGCTAACAACCTGCGAATAATAAAAACTAAGGAAAAGTAACTCCGTCAAAAAACATGCTCTACAATACTTGTCAAATGTGTACCTAGGTACACGTTTTCAATACATTTGCAATATTCAGGTGGCCTTCAGCGGTATCAGGTTGACGTTACATGACAGTTCGAAAGGAACCAAATTTAAAATGGTAATAGTATGGGAGTTACGTTTCATTGGTTTTTATTATTTGTAGCTAACAACTTAATAATACGACTAGGTAGGGACCTAGTCGTCTTAAGTTTTTTTACTTGTATACCGTTGTTGTCAACTAAGGTGGGTTAGAAAATCTTAATTTGAAGATAAACAAAAAGCAAGCGTTTAAACACCCTAAAGCCTAGTCTTTATCTTTAATCTGTATTGATACACGGTGTAAAACGCTTTTGACAGTGACAACCGGCTGACAGGTGACAGGTTTGACAGCCAGAAACCGATCTCTTCATTGTCCGATAAAGAAAGTGGATGCTTTTAAGTTAATTAACAAGATAAAGGTGTTGAATTTTTTTGACTCCTGATGTAGATTTGACACGTTGTGGTTAGTTTTTCTGCGAATAAAAAATGTGATGTTGTTCAGGACAATCCACACTAATATTACAAATGCGAAAGTGTGTCTGTTTGTTACTTTGAGTCCCGGGAAAGGATATATTAGGTTCATGTAAATGTGTTTTTAGCTGCTTTTACGGAGTCTTTCATGGCAGCTTCTGACATATACTTAGCGGTGTTTAAGATATCTGGAGCCTCTTATTTTCATTTAGAATTTTTCTATAATTATTTACATTTTTTCGGTCATCAGGTCGTATGAAAAACACTCATTAACTAGTATTTAAATATAAGTATCGTTAAATATTAACCCACTCGTGACTTAGTTATTTAACCAGAGGTTAGCTGATCTCAGATAACTCAGTTTGGGTATCAGACATCAGTTAATTCACTTAACTCATTGTTATGGACAAGTTAGTGTTAAGCAATCTGATAAACATCTTGACATACTTGTATGGACAGTTTTATAAACTATTTATATGTAATTTAGATAATGAAAACCTCTTAAGCGGCGCTGTGCACTTTTTGGGATGAGTAAAAAATTATACTCGTCTCAACTCTCAAGATATGTGACCATCGAAAGTTCGTACAACCAAGGAAGAGTAGGTAGACAAGATTTATCGCGCGATAATCATACACGTCTAATGTCTATGGTTAAAACTATCCTTTTGTAGACCTGTGAATAAAATTATTTCCGTAACAAATTTGGTAACAAACGGACATACTCACGTTCATATACTCATATACTAACTCATAAACAGTTACTATTGAAAAATAATTTCAAAAAAGTCCGAAACGCTACTTCACTATAATTCTATTTTTAAGCAATACTTATTTCTGATCTGTTAAACCGTAAGAAAGCTCGAGTACATTTTAAATGAGTATTATTAGAGCTTAGGTGTTGAGCTTTCACTATTGTGCAGTGGATGTGCTATAATGAATCACGAATTTTATGTGCTGACTCATTACTTTCTCATGGCGTAAAAGCACAAAAGCTTCGGTTTGCTAAGCTTTTATTTCACTCAACTTAAATAGTGAATGAGGTAAAGAAATATACTTAAACATTACATAAACAAGCAAAGACTTTAAATGTAAAGAATGGCACCAAGTCACATGAAGGAAACGTATAAAAAAGAAAAAAAATTAAAAGATTTCTAGAATAGTTTTCAAATTTCAAAATGGTTCCAAAAAATACCAAAACAGTCCCAATTTTAAGTAAGTTTTTTGTCCTGACTTCATCTTTACTCTAAAATCGCCTAGATGAAGTTAAACATTTCACTGGATAGAATATTCAAACAATTAAAAAAGTATTTGCTAAGAATTTTCCCCACCATACTCCCCACTTTTTGGCTAGAAATCGTTAAAATAAACACTATTCCAATTTCCTCGTGGAGTTTATGGGGGAAATCTACATACAATGGGGAACGGGGATCGGTCTGAATGAACCACAATTTAGGTTTATCGTCAGTTGGCGACATCAATAACGTTTCTAATATGCAAAATAATGACATAGAGACGAAGTTTAGAAAGGGATAGAATGTCTTCATGTATCTACGTAGATTTTTAGTCTCTACCATCATAGTTGCAGGGAAGGTAAAAAATTATTGCAGACAGGATTATGCAGTGAACCACATAGTATAAAACAAATTCATTTACCGCTGTCTATCCCATCATCATGGATGGTAGGTAGATCTTTAAATCTACGCAAAGAGATTTTGATGCGGTTTTTCAAAAAGCAGATTCATTTATAAGGAATGTTTATGAGCCTAATTTTAGAGCGTATGCTTAGTAGCAAGGAGTTTTAAGTTGCACGTGATAATAATAGACCCAATAAAATAAATGTAATAGTAACTTCATTCTAGTTATGAATAAGGATAGTGAGCACCAATTACTTCAATACTAAGGAAATAGTTCCTTCATTAAATGACAGCTACTTAAAATACAATGCAGAACAAAAAAAATCATGCCTCATATAAATAAAATACAAAACATTAAGTTCATTATGCCAGTACCAATCACCGCAAGGCGAGCTTGTAAGATGTTGAAAAAATGACATCACTCATATGCTCATATACTACTTATATGCTGACCTACATAGTAATAACATATAATTATTATATTAATTATATCTTAACATGTCGCACGGTAATTACCTTGATATGGTTAAGTGGCTAAAGAACTTTAACCACTTCGAAACTATTTAAAATGTTAATGATTTTAGACAATTAAAAAAATATGGATCGGTATCAACTTTTCAATTAATTGCAATGTATCCATACTAAAATTATAAATGCGAAAGTTCCGTCTGCCTGTTACCTCACCACGTTCAAAAAACCAACACAAAGATGTAATTTCGAATTCTTCGTGCAATTTTTTTGCATGTATGCACGTGCGTAATGAGACGAGACATATTAGGATAATTTTTGTATTAAAATGTAAGTACGTCGGTTACCGCTGAACGAATATCGGCAATAAATATACGCCCAAAATCTTAAAAAGTTAGTAGAATATAATATTAAGTATGATTGATTAATGTTTAAAACCTAAGCAACTTTAAGTTTTTACCACATAGCTTAACATTATAATAACCATGTTTAAATCGAACAGTTATCATAGTAGCAGAAACTAGTTTATATAACTTGTAGTAATTTATAGTAATTAATGTAGTACTTGTTTATAATATCTAATCCGATTAATCAATCCGGTCTTATCTATCAGTCTAAACATATTAAATACTTTTTACTGCCGTTACTGACTGATCTATGAAAACATTGATTTGCAAATTATTTTACCAAACAATTATTTTTTTCGTCATTTTGTCGCTTAGTGATAAAAATTCATCCCCTAATGACTGTACGACTTTTTTAAGATAAAAAAAATCAGTAATCATTTTTTGCAGATGAAATTTGGTACCAATTCAGTTTAAATTTCACATGTATTTCAATGTCAAAACACTTTCAATGTGCAAAAAAAACATGTATTTCAATATCGAAATCCTTAAATTTCTTACGTGCCACGTCACACGTCCCGTGATCAAAACACATATCATAACAAGTATATCGAAACATAGCAAAAAAGGTAATTTTTCATCGTTACTGGAGCGGGGTCAGTTTTTCTGCTCGCACGTGTAGACAATGGCGGGAGCGTTCAATGCCAAATACTAGAGCTAATGGGTAATAAATTGTATATTATATAATTATATGACTTTATACTTTATACGTTGGTGATTTATCGTGTAGCAAGGAGTATTTAACTGCTTTTTTACTCCTTCCAATTTTCTTTACACTAAAGTTTAGACTTACTACTTACTTACTTAAGGGTCCACACCACTTTACACTAGCGCCACCCATAATGTAATTCTGCTTCTAGAAAACCAGACCAAATTAAAAAAAATAATAATTTCTGTTTACATAAAATTCCCGTAAAGTATTAGTTCTAGTAAGAATTTGCTACTTAATATGCCTGCCAATTTTAAAATTTGATTAGAAATCTTTCTAAAATTTTAAATGGTCATATCAATTTCTTCTGATTTAAGAAAAAATATGTTCTCATGCTCGCCCACACTGCTTTCAATTAATAGTTACTAGTTTTGATAATGTTAATTGCATGAAATATTATGTTATTTGATAAGGTAAATTAATACACTGATTGGGATTTTTTATTTATTTTGAACGCATCGAAAAAATTGTTTAATGTCAGCTTTCTTGTCAGGAGTTTATCTATCCAATAATTATAGCTTTGTTGGTAGATTAGGCGTTTGTTAGCCAATTAAACTTGCTATTGAATTTATAAACTTCTGTCAAAAAAACAAAACAAATATTTTGCTTGATCCACATTCGAGTCGCACATAGGCATCTTGCTACATTAAAATCTCGTCCAAGTCGAGATGTTCATTCTACAAATTATTTTAGATGTCATCTCGCCCAAATCGCCGTACCGTCGATCAAAAGGATTTACGCGAAATCCTTGACAAATAAGGGTTAATTCAGACCGCAACGCGACGCGCAGATACATTTCTAAATTTCTATGGATTGAGAGATTTGCAAGACGTCTCGCGCAATTGAAATCTGTCAATTCAGCACAAATTTAGAAATGCAACTACGCGTCGCGTTGCGGTCTGAATTAACCCTTATTGGTGGTAGGTTTGACAGTAATTAAAATTGAGAGTATTTTTCACATTTTGAAACTAGAAACAAAAAAAAAAATGACTATCTGATAGAAGTTCTTAAATTATTTTTGTATATATTTTATTCAATTTGTAATTTTGTACAAAGGTGTGATGAAAATAATAACTATATTTTATAATAATTAGATGTATGTATTTAAAACGCTAGAAAACAAAATAATAATAATTATATTTGTTTAAATCTTATAATTATGTTTTACCTCAATGCTCAGTGACCTACTTTTCTTATAGGTACTAAGAATAGTTTTAAATTAATGTTTATCTACATTCTACGGTCAAAACGTTGATATTTTATTTTTATTTTATTTTATTTGGAAAACTTACAGCATATGTAACAAGAAAGTTTTGAGTAGGCATAGCTCCGGATTTATTCTAGTTGTATAGCCTCCTACTTAATGTACGGGACATTAGGTAGGAGGCTACACAAGTAGAATGTCAAATAAATGTGTATTTATTTATTTACTTACCACACCTATAAAGAAATTTCACTCTACATACACACACAAAAAATAAAACCATCGCCCATTTTCGGGGAGACCATCGGATTCAGGAGATCACTTTCGGCGAAGCCTTATTTGGTATAGAATGGATCATGAATTATCCCACTGGATTTCTTTTTGTTGGCCGGTTAAGATATGGTTTAATCAGTTTTGTTATCATGGTAATAAGTGCAAGGAGCAAGAAGTGTATTTTGGTAGTGATGTCCATACTAATATATATATTATATATTTTTTTTATGAAATAAGGGGGCAAACGAGCAAACGGGTCACCTGATGGAAAGCAACTTCCGTCGCCCATGGACACTCGCAGCATCAGAAGAGCTGCAGGTGCGTTGCCGGCCTTTTAAGATAGGTAGGGATGGGAAGAGAAGGGAATAGGGGAGGGAAAGGAAGGGAATAGGGTAGGGGATTAGGCCTCCGGTAAACTCACTCACTCGGCGAAACACAGCGCAAGCGCTGTTTCACGCCGGTTTTCTGTGAGAACGTGGTATTTCTCCGGTCGAGCCGGCCCATTCGTGCCGAAGCATGGCTCTCCCACGTATAATAATATGTATTTAAAATGCAAATGTGCATCTCTACGTCTGTCACATGTACTTTAAAAAGTACATGTCAATAGTTGAACCGATTTGGATGAAATTTGAGATGGAGATCATAATTATTATCACATAAGTATTTAACAAAGTCGCGAGCAACATCTAGTTTTAGATTAGGTAATTATTTTGAGCCGATCTTTAAGATGAGGCTAGAAAAAAATGCTATAATTTGGACTTGAACTTCTCTTGGATCGATTTTATTATTTTTAATCAGTTACAACTTACAAATCATATAGGTTTATTTAAACCTACTTAGGCCCTGTTTCACCACTTCCTGATAAAGTGCCGTACAGGCTATCCACAACTTATTTGACAGATTCTCCATACTGTATGTTATGGTATGGTACCTGGTGAAACAGGCCCTTACTGGATAAGGTATTACGTAAGTTAAGACACCTGTTATACTCTAACTGCACTGACCGAGTAATTACCTCGCAGTTAAATCCACGTGTAAATGTAACCCGTCACTTAACTGCGTTAACACGAGTACCTTTCGGCTTTAATTGTTGCTATTATCTAAACAATCCTTTGTTTCGAACAATTCATTATGAAACGAGCATGAAGATCGATTGATGGTGAGTCCTATAACTAGATTAATCACAAGTGCATTTTGTCTTAGACAAGTTTCTCGAGCTCTTAGCATAAAACTGCATTTTTCGGCTACTTAAATGTATTTAAAATTACTTCAGTTCATTTAGTATTAAATGATTTACCTGCCACTTAATTTAATAACTTAATACTTAGCGTAACTTCGTTGTACTGAAATTTTATTATCACTTGGGTAGCGAAAACTAATTTTATCACATTGGTTCATCGATTTTTAGAAGAGGCTACATGCAGGCACATAAATCACATTCCTATCCTTAATAATATCATAAATGCGAAAGTGTGTCTGTCTGTCGTTACCTCTTCACGCTTTAACGGTTGAACCGATTGAGATGAAATTTGGTATGGAGATACTTTGAAGGACACGAAAGGCATAGGATAGTTTTGATTGCGGAAAAATGTACGGTTTCCGCACGATGAATGAATTTGAGCGAGAGTTGTCGGTGTCATCTAGTATATGATAATAATATGTGTTCGGATAGTATAGAAGGAGTCACAAGAGCGTTTAATCGCACCGGCAAAAGCTGATCTATAAATAAATAGAAAACGTGTAAAAACAAGTCGACTACTTACTGAGAGAAATGCTATCAATTAGCCCCGAGCTTTCTAAATGCCTCTATAATGCGTACAAGAATGCTAGCTTAAACGGTCCAGATAAGTTTATAATTAACTGCCTAACTGCAACAAAATGTAGCCTATACATGATATATGAATTTACTATGCATGACTAAAGTTTAGACGATTTTTTCAGTCATCTATATTATAATGAAGATTAAAATTCTATTTTAAAAACCTAAGCCAAAATAAGGCTTATTCTGGCTTAGATGTGGTATTTTGCAAAAAGTAAATTTGACTAAAATATTCAAGTAACAAAAATTTCTGGATGAAAAATATTGAAATCTGTACTATGTCTCTGTAATCACGTCCTAATAGAGCGAGATTTTATGCGACGAATTGACTACTCGTAGAAACATCTTGGATATCTGCTATGTATTTAATAAAAAATCTCCTTAAAAGCCTTAATGCGTATTTCTCATTAGGGTAATGCAATACAACGCCAATAAAACAGAGTATTTACGACAAACCCGCAATCAGGACTTAGTTAGTTTTATCAGTAATAGACTTTATACATGTTTATACTCTTATGTTTGTTTTTTAGAGCAAGAACAAAAGTTGACGTATGCGAGTTTACGTATTTTCAGTAAATAAGAAAACAACTTTTGACGACCTCTGTGGCTCAGTTGGTGGGCTGTTGGTAGCTCAAGCCGGGGGTCGCGGGTTCGAATCCCGCCGACGGAACAAAAAATTTTCAAAGTTCCTGGGTCATGGATGTGTATTTAATATGTATATGATATAATAAAAATCTTAAATATGTATATGTATAGTATAAAAGTATTAAATATATCTCCGTTGTCTGGAACCCGTAACACAAGTCCTTCAGGTACTTAGCACGGGGCCAGACTGACGTGGTGTGAAGCGTCCATAGATATTAAAAAATATTATTATTATTAAACAGAAGAGTCGTAACTTCAAGAGTATTAAAACCATTAAAGACGCTTTTTTCGATGCATTACAAATTGCACTGAGCTTCTTTACTTTGCATTATAGAGATATTTAATGATGTGCATCTGTTTATTAAGGCTGTCACAGACAGAGCAGGTAATGTAAAGATGTATATTATAGCACGATACATCTCGATACATCTTTCTATAGAAATCGTCAGGAGACCACACACAACAGCTATAATGTATATTTTTACATCTTCGTATCTTAAGATACAGAGCTATATGAAAATATACATTTACATTTTGATACATCTAAATACATCTCAATACATTTCCGTGTAAAATATACATCTCTTCTCTTCATAGGATGTTCAAAAATTTCTGTGATTATATTATTATGTATTAGCGACCCGCCCCGGCGTCGCACGGGTATAAAATATATAGCCACTGAAAAAATGATTAAAATCGATAGCCTATGATCCTTCACGTGGTCTACTTCTTATCTGTGCCAAATGACATAAAAATTGCTCCAGTAGTTCGCGAGATAAGCCCTTTCAAATAATTTCCCCCGTTTTTTCCACATTCTCCTATTAGTCTTAGCCTGATAAAATATAGCCTATAGCCTTCCTTAGTAAATGGGCTATCTAACACTGAAAGAATCATCAAAATCCGTTGGGTAGTTTTAAATATTAAAGGGAACACAGGGATATGAGGGGAAAAAAGCGACTTTGTTTTATAATATGTATAGATGATAGACAGAGACACACGGTGTTACCACCTCAGCACAGCACTTCACAGCAGGAACTGCAGGCAGTCTGTTCCCCAGAGCCTTAATTTTCAATCAAATATCTTCAATTCACATCGTTCTGTTATGAGCACATATTGTAACACTTTGCGCGCATCAAAACGACAATCCGAATCATCTTCTGATGAACTATCTAGTAAATCTAATAGCAAGTAACTCGAAGGCTCCATAGTATTACTATTTACGACATTAAAAATAAGAACAGCCTGTATAACACCTCAGCAGCTGAAATGTGCGTCAAGCGGGGCGGCTACCACTGAAATGTAGAGAAAGATACATTACATTACCTGTTGTGTGTGTGATACATTAATATAATGTAAAGCTATACATCCCGGGATGTAATATAATATATTAATATACATTACCTGCTCTGTGTGTGAACGCCTTTATTCAATATCCAATCTTAGAAACCTCTGTGGCTCAGTTGGTGGGCTGTTGGTAGCTCAAGCCGGGGGTCGCGGGTTCGAATCCCGCCGACGGAACAAAAAGTTTTCAAAGTTCCCGGGTCATGGATGTGTATTAAATATGTGTATAATATAATAAAAATCTTAAATATATGTATAGTATAAAAGTATTAAATATATTTCCGTTGTCTGGTACCTGTAACACAACCACGGGGCCAGACTGACGTGGTGTGAAGCGTCCATAGATATTATATTATTATTATTATTATAGAATAGAAGAATCTAAAGTAATAACCTTTAAACAGTGTGTATGTTGAACTTCCATCAATTGATGATCTTATTTTAATGTAACATTATAATAATATTATGCAGCTTCAATAACTTTTATTTAACGTATGAATACGTGAGTGGAAGGACACAATAAGTAACAGAAAAAAAATTGTTACTACCGTTTTTTTGCATAGATGGAGGCTTTAGGACCGGAAAAATTATTTGAAATAAAAAAAAACTGTACATTTTATGCGTAGCCAGATATATTAGGCAGGTGATGAAGTAGATAAGTTACAAGGTTTGTTCAAATTATAAGGGAAAAAATGAGTAAATGTCCGTATGTTACAAAATGTTAGTTATCGTGTTCTCCAACTCACGTCCTCGTATATGAGACTTACCGACTGACCGAAATAACCATAAACATTATGGTCATCGGTTACGAAACCTAGACGTATTTTACCTGTGATAGGACCCTATAACAACTAAATAAGGTTTACTTTCAATAAACTCCAAAGTAAAATAATATCGAATGCATTGATAGTGCAGGAAATAAATAGGGGCGATAAGAATGTTTGATAGTTGATCAATATTTCGTAATAGATATTGGAATAGGACTGTATGGGTATACGTTTGTATTATTGATGGACTCTACAATCTACATAAAGTTAAGTTATTACACAAAAAATCTCTGTAGAGACTACAGATATTTTTTTGTCTATTTCAAGTATACAAAACAAAGTGATAAAATTTTTAGGTGTGTATCCCCTGTATTGAGTTCACTGTGAAAGTAGCAGCGTGGAAAGAGTAATTTTTTTTAACTTTTGTATTGGGAAACTCCATGACGCTAGGGCGCTTGCCCATAAAAATCACAACTAAAATTTGCTTCAGCGCTGCTATTTTCAGTCAACTCGAGTCGAATATTGTATGTAGAGCTTCTTTATAGTATTCTTTTCGTGAATTAGTTAGTTAAATTGATGGAATAATTAGCGAACAAAAGTCTCAAGTAACAAAATCTGGTCTTGTAGTGGTTCCGGGGCCAGGACTATAACAGGCTAGTAAACGTTTATAACCACGGAAAAGGGCCCATTTTATACGCGTACTTTTGCTAATAAAACACTCATAGTAGACTTGCCTAGCACTACTTAGAAAAATAATACGCTTATTGTTGGACTACGCAGAACTATCTGCTCCCATGAAGCCAACTATGAGCATCTAATAGAACCCCAGGCAGGCCTGTTACGTACTCCGCGCTTCTATTACTAGCTACTTCAAACATTTGTGAATTGTGTTGTGAGGTGGATAAAAAATTAAAGAAAAGGTAAGTTAATCTATATTGATTGAAATGTAATAACAAGTAAGTATTAAGCACGTAATATTAAACGTGCATACATACTTGGAGGGTTAATTAATAAAACGAAATCAATTACCTCTCAGTATATTTCTGAATATGACAATAACAAAAATCTGTTAAAACTATAAAAATGGCATTCGTGCAAGCGATAGCGCGATTTAGAAGCAACCTCAGCGCCAGCTATTGAAAACAACATGAAACCATACTAAATGAATAACATTCGTGCAAGCGTTAGCGTTAGCAACATGAAACTATTTTTCTTATACAATTTTAATTGGCACTAACAACGGCAAACGCGTAAGTATTTCCGGTGAAGTATATTGTGTTTTACATCTCAAATTTTGTTCGCCCATTGAACGGCGTATTTACGAAGTTGTGTTTAGAAATAAGTGCATTCGTTCTATAAATTACTATTACTGGCGTGTGACCTTATAGCGGATTTATAATTACTTCTTGTAGTCTATTACAAATGTAACTTTCTGGAGCAAGTTTTCTCAAGTATATTTACACCTTTGAAATACTCGTATAGGCCATCTTAGCCTTTACTGCGCCTATAATCTCGTTCTATACACGACTATAAGTCAACTTATAAGAACAGTCTACTACAAACCCAAACAAACTCCGTTTAACCTGTTATAAGCTTGGTAGTAAAACCGGAACCACTAAGCGAGAGTTACTAGTGCTGCAAGCCTATAAACTGTGCACTATAGGAGAATTTTGTTACTTGGGGTGATTTAGTTAACATGAATATAATAAGGTTATATTATTATCTGACATGTTATTGCCGAATTATATATTTCTTTATGACTTAAAATGATTCCTTTGTCACCAAATAAGGAATTATAACGTTATATTAACGATTCATAAAAAGCAAGTTTAGGACGATTCCACATATTTCAACTCTAACGGCATTTTGAGAGCTTTACTTGATAAATGAAGCAAAATATATTATGATACATATCAAACACATAAATAAAGCTTAGAGAATTTATAACTTTATTAAGTTTTGCCTATTCAAATCTAATGTTATAAATAATGTGCTTTTACTTAAATATTTATGATAATTGATAACTAAAGCCCGGTCACCGAACATATAGAAATTATGTCATTGACCTTACGCTGCTTGTCTCTTTCATAAACATGCGTAAAGTACAATGAAAGGTATTTTACGAATCTCTAAATCTTCGGTAAGTGTGTTATAAGACAGGACTCGAAGACATAGTTTAATTTTATAAAGATATAAGACAGATACATACTTAAATTTAATTTCATAAAGAGTTTGATAGAGAATATTTAGAGTTTGTGTCAAATCTTCATCAAGTTTATCATAGAATCTATGTGAGCACTGCCTTGATAGCGGGTTTACATTATTGCAAACCAGACATCGAATCCAGCACTAGATTTGCAATTCAGTGCATTCCAGTGCATTTTAGTAGCAATCCAGTTTTGGATTGGAATAATGTACTCCGCGCCATTAGTGTATAGCTTCAAAACACTTACTTTACTCCAAATTTAAGTCAACGGCGTGCTTACCTGAAACAACAAAATATAAAACTATTACTAAAATTTAAGAGTTTATTAATATAACTTAATTCAAGTTTTATCGATATAAATTATGAATGACGAAGAGAGCAAGAAAAACAGATTAGACCTATTTTATGTACGTTTATTCAAATATAAAGTAGTATAATATATTTAAATAGCTCCATTAGATTCATGATACACATAATAAAATAAACTATTTAAATTCAAAACGTTTTTAAAACTATTGTAATAGGTTGATCAGTGATTTCTGATAAAAACTTAGATACAGTTATCCGATCCATACTACTATTATTATAAATGCGTATGTGTGTCTGTCTCTCTGTCTGCTACATCTTCACACATAACCACAGAACCGATTTTGCTGAAATTTGATATGGCAATACTTTGAGTAACAGTAAAGGACACATAATACTTTTCATCCTGAAAAAAGAATTTTGCCGCAACTGAGTTGCGACTTGCGGGCGTTATCTAGTTATCAGATAAATCTCTACTTTAATCAAAGAATTTTAATATTGAAACTGAAGTCATGTGTGAAAGGGCCTTGAATTTTCCCAGACCTTCAGAGAAATCTAATATAAAGTATAGGGCATCAGAACCCCTCATTTTGCCGGACTTTCACCGAGTTGCGTAAACTTTATCTTAATAGTCATCTCAGACTATAAAATTAACCTGCCTATACAATTATGCCCCGTTTATTTTTAGCACAAACTAGAAATGTCAACTTTCTTTTAATCGAAACCATCTTGCACGATCGCACTTGGCCTCGGGCTATAGCTTGGTCACCGAACATGTAGAAATTCGATCATTAAACTACCTTATTCAATTTCATTCGCGTATGAATAGAGCTATCTTGTTTGTTCAGGCGTATGATAAGGAGCGCAATAGCAATATTTTCGCGTGATAGGAGAAGTAGCGATAGGTCAATAGCCGAATTTTATGTGGTATTTGACCGGGATACACAAGGATCTTTTGGCGCGTGGCTAAAATTTTAGCTTAAGTCAAATCCTATATTTTGACTGCTAACTTAACTGTCAAAGACGATTCGAATCATCGAATACAAGTTGTCTAAATAACCTTGTCTTGGCTTAACTAAACCAGAAAAGATCGTATTTTATAGCGTATAAAAAACAACTACTGTGCTTTTATTACGGACGTTAAGTTAATGCTTGGCCATTTCATCGGTACAACCTGTATTGAATAACGATGGACGATTAAAAATTATTCCCAAGACGACTTAGTTTCTTGCTTGAACTTGTGTTAAGGTATTACTAGGTGATGCCCGCGACGCCGTTGCACCAAAATTCATTTATCGCGCGGGAACCGTATATTTTTCCAGGATAAAAAGTATCCTATGTCCTTTCCGGGGACTCAAAATATCTCCATACCAAATTTCAATAAAGCTCAGCGGTTTGGGCGTGAAGAAGTTACAGACAGACAGACAGACACTTTCGCGTTTATAATTTTAGTACGGATAATAATGCCTCTCACAATGGTTTCGGTGACGGTGGCCAACAGGACTCTCCCTTCCTTTACTCTTATAAACCAGTGGGACGGATGACCACGACTGGCGAGAGATCAGGAACAGGACTTCTTCTTATTTGTCTGACGATCAGGTAATTAGCCTGCAATGTCATAACCAAACTTGGAAATAGCATGTTCCCAACGAGGGAATAGAACCCATGACCTCCTCAAGAACCACGCAACCACTGGACCACGAAAGTTTTTTAAATGTTTTTCCGAATAAAGAGCCTATGTCTCAGTAATTACATTAATAATAATAAGTGTGAAATGATATTCTTTTCGATCACGCTTCGAGGTCAGATCGTGTTCAACGATCAAAGTGCGACCCCGTACTATGATGCGATTAAGTCGCTAAATAGTTTCATGGTAGAGGGAAAGTAGGCTTATGATAATTTTAAGTCACAATATTTCATACAAATTTTGATATTTTAAAAAACTAAATTTAATTCATTGAACGTTGCTTCTACGTTGCTTGTACGTTTATAAAATCTATACAAGTTAAAGACTATTGAACCAACTGCAGAAAATGTTTAGTTCATTAATATTAATTAAAATATTATTATCTAAAATTGTCATAACAAAAGATAGCAAATAATAAACTGGTTTTGATAAAACTACAACGGAGAGATTAACGAGAATACTAAATAGTGACGTCATGTTATTAGCAATTCAAATGCGATATAAGATATTGTGTATGCAAATTATGTCATATTACATATTATATTCCACCTGATTCAAATCTAGGTAGAGGTCATCTGTGGTATTTGTTATTCTTTACTTTTCTGCGATTATATTGTGGATTTCGACCGCAAAGTCTTGCAACTAAAATAACGCCATTTTTTATACACCTGTAATTAACATTTTCTTTCTGAATGGTTCACAAATCCATCCATTAAAATATTATCATAAGAGCTTTAGAGTCAAACGCAATTAAAATATAAAGAAAGTTCTATAAAGAGCAAAGTGAGGCCAGTTTCTTAATTTTTAATTAGTTTTTTCTATTGTGTGGGTCAAACTACGATAGACAGTAGACACGGCCAATCGTACTAAAAGATTACGATAAGTGGCGTAGTTTGATGTTTGCATGTTTGCGTAAGTGCGTGTTAAAGTGTCACTGTTACCCGTAGTAGTTAGTGTGTGTTGACTTGGTAAAAAAATAATACAACTTTATATTTTAATACAGTACAAGTAATTCATACGTGAAAGGACTTATGAAATCCATATCTTAATGTCACCTTACGTAATATCTGCTCCAAAAACGTATGACCTTTAGCATATAGTATACATATTATGTATATATGCGAGATCGAGTTATAATTAGGTAATTAATGCAATTTTAAGATGTTTTGAATTTAAATAATTATTAGAAAGAGTTTGAAGCCGATAATAATTAACCTTAGGCTAAAATTCGGTTTCCTAATGAGAAAGGTTAGGCTCTTAATTTCTCTAGAGTCTCTAGTTCATTCTATAAGATAGTTATAAAATATAGGGCTTTAAAATATATAAATTTAAGCTAAGACTTTAGAGGTGTCTAAGCTGGAAAAGTTCAGTTAGCTTAGCTTTGAATTTGTTGTAGAGTATCTTAACTCCTTATTTTGTATCAAAATTTGTATGAAAGTACCGAAAATTGCAATAAACCCACAAACTATGCTTCAAACCAGGTCAGAAAATGGCATTTTATATAAAAAATCACGAGCCAAGTCACATAACTCCATTAAATGACAAAAATATGAAATTTTGTGAGTCTCGCGGCTTATGCCATATTTCATCATCAGTTCTTACATGTCTGTCATTACACTTTTTACATATTATTCTCATTACACTTTTTGCCCAATCTGACACCTTATCAACACTTACTTTTCAATTTTACACTTATAGGCTTATAATGATGTAAGTATACATTGGGAGGACGGTGGGCGGGGCTATGCCCATATATGGTAAAGGAATCGCGTTACGCTTGTTTAAGGGCTAATAAGGTAAGGATTTCATGAGAAAATAATGAAACTGCCACCTTAACGTATAATTTGCCACTAAATATACCCTCGAAGTGTAAACAAGTCTTAAGCTGCGAGTATGGCCGTCAAAAAAAGAAAAGTTCAGAAGGACCGAAAAACATGCATAAATGCATAATAATATACTCAGTGCGAAATATGTAATTGCATACCATGATGACAAAATTTATTTGTTATAGGCTGCACATAATTTTAAGATCGCTTGATGAATCTAGAGGGGCAATGGGCGCAAGTGATTATTATTAACCAATGACCAATAACATACGAGTACAACAGCTACCAATAACGTGTTACTAAAAAAATGATAGGACTTTGTGTCGTGTTCAAAATATACTCTACAGGAATGTAGAGTCTACTTTGACGTACGTAACAGCGCTGAAAGAGTTTTAACTTTTATATTTCTATGAGAAATACCTCAAAACGCCATGAATTTAACTAAACAAAAATGAAAAAGAGTAACTCATTCAGCGCTGCTATTTTTACAGTGAACGCTATACTAGGGACGACACAAAAATATTATATCGAAGAACACTCTAGTACCTATTATCACTTTTTTTTTTTATACACCGAAGAATATTTTTTTTTTTACATGGTGGTCTTCATACAAAAATTAAAACAATTATTAACAGAATATCTTACTAAACATTAAAATACCTTAAATCTATTAGATGGACTATATTATTAGTTTTAATTCGACTATCATCAGCTACATCTGCTGGAGTATTTTCAACTCTATCATTGTGGGTTAGGGTTTATTTTTGTGTTTAAGTAGCAGCAGACGGTTTTGGTCCCGTTTTTGTAGAGTTAACAGGTAGTAAGTCTAACGTAACCAATGTATTTGGAACTTATTATTAGGCCAGTGGTTTTCAACTTTTACGATATTTAAACTCTATCTTAAGAATTGATATTCGATCTTTGACTATCAATTTTAACTACTAACATAATATTATTAATTATTATGTAGAGATATAGAATTAGTAAGGAAGTCTGGAGCTTTTAGAATTTTTTCCCGCAAATATAATTTATTGAAATTAATGGCAATATGAGTGATGATTCAGAAATTCTGAGTCAGAATGTACATACGAGCATTATACTTAATAGACCATGAAAAAACTGTTTAGCTATGCGTAATACTAGTGAGTCTGATGCTTTGTAAATGTTGATTAGTAATATTTATTTAGGTGAGTTTAGTTCATAAATATATTAATAAAATATAATAAGACATTGAAAAAACAATGCTTGAATGAATGAGAAAACTATAAAGACAAACATCAGATTTGTCATAACTCGTAGTAGACTTCTGAAAACTTATTATTTGGTATATTATATTTCTACTACCCAATTCTACTTCTGTATTGTAATGTGTAAACACCGAACTAAAATCTCATGAAATACATAAAACTGCTAAAGTTTGAGAACCACTGACTCCATAAAAACTTTCGATCTATTCGATAGTTCTGTGTCATCTCTTTTTTGCGCCATACTCGAGAAAGAGAGAGCAGTAGGTTTCTGTTACGATCAGATTACAATTTGGTATCGAAAGTATGAGTGTAAAACAATTACGTACAGCCTTTTGGAGATCTTGTGAGCCCCAGGGTACTGCAGATAACTAGTAATAGCCCATACTTATTATGTATTTGGTTGTAGAACACGGCTTTCTTAATTGATATTCTTTTATCTATATCTTTTGGATTTTAAGACTGACGTAGACATGAATGTCTACAGATATAAACACTGTTCTTAACGGGATTGAAAGCTTAAAGTTTTTTAAGAAATTTCATGGGAGAATGGATCAAAATTAGTTTAATACTTTTTGTGTGAAAGAGTAACATACATCGTAGCGTACACATACATTCATGCTCATAAAATATAATACTTAATATCACAATATTGCGACATGATTTCGTAATTTATGTTATGGACAACCTAATATTATGTATTTTTAATTAATAAAAATCAAAATAATAATAAACTAAGTTTTAAACTATGGATTTCCGCAACGTAACGCCTGATTTTTTTATTATTCTTTTGACAATATTTTTTACTCTTTTTTAAAAAGAGTAAAAAATAGTGTAATTTTTTTTTTGCTAAAAGATTGTCGATCGAGCAAAAACATTAGGTACCTTGAAAATTGAGCATGTCTCTCTGTCTCTGTTTATAATAAACTAATTAACTATGTCTACTGTGTAGTCATTAATCAGCTATAGAGTCAATGACCTACATTTTTGTTCTTTTTGGGTCAGTGACTAAATATTTTTGTCTCGCAATCTTCTACAGGTTCAGACATGTCTGGAAGTGATTTACTGAATTAGATGTGCAGATATTAGAGTTAGTTCCCACCGAAACAATACCGAAGACGTAACGAAAGCGAGCTAACAATGCAAAATAGAGATTTTTTCATAACAAAATGTAGTGTTGATCCTTGGCTAAAGTTAAAAGTTTTTTATTATATTTAAAAAAAGGATTCTATTGATATTAACATGTGGTACAATGCTAATAACGTGTTTTAGCATTTTGTAGATTTCACACGTTAGGGCGTTTGTGCACTACACAGATTTTACCTCCCGGCGCGGAGCGGCAATTTCTTACGTTTGATATGGCAAACGTGAAAGTTATGAACGCCGGACGGTAAAATTCCGTGTAGTGCACAAACGCCCTTATGCTCCTTGATCTATACTGTGGTAATCAAGACAAAACTAAACGCCACAAGAGTACATCGAACAATTCAACAAGAAACATCAATTTTTCACTACAGTTTATCCATAACACAAAGTTAAGGTTGCTTTAGAAGCCGTATGATAAACAACAGTTGGGAGAAGCCTGGTGGGCAAAAAACCCATGCACCTGTTTGATGGAACCCTTGTGGCCCCATCGCGACCGTGACATGAGCAGGTAATGTGGGGGACATAAGAATAATTGGGTATACTTAGAAGCAGGAGAAATAATATTTACAAATAGCAGGAATAGGAATAACTATATATTTTATTCAAAAACTTTGAAGGAATGATATGAATGAATCAAAACTCTTTATTGCACTCATACCATAGAATACATAATAATAATAATAATATAATATCTATGGACGCTTCACACCACGTCAGTCTGGCCCCGTGCTAAGTACCTGAAGGACTTGTGTTACAGGTACCAGACAACGGAAATATATTTAATACCTTTATAGTATACATACATTTAAGATTTTTATTATATTATACATATATTTAATACACATCCAAGACCCAGGAACATTGAAAACTTTTTGTTTCGTCGGCGGGATTCGAACCCACGACCCCCGGCTTAAGCTACCAACTTACCAATTATATTAGTACAAGTAATACATACGGGACAATTCACAAAAGACGGTGTTTTAGCGTAAACATGCGATTTCTACAAGATAAATCTTTATACATATTATTATCATTAAATATTATAACGCAACCAAAGGCCAAATGTGTCTGTTCCACAGACCTTTGGATTTTCGGTCTGTACTACGTAGGAAGTGAAACTATTATATAACTTACAGTCGTTTAGATTCCTATGGTTTAGCATGAAATTATTTGAATAATATTGAAAATTTATACAGATCTTTAAATCTTTACTGGAGAATCAACCGTTGCTTCCACAAGTCTGTATCTGCGACACAGCTGCAACTTTTTTCATAAGTTATTGCAACCGACAACGGAAACTGTACTTCACAAGCACATTGTACCCCGGACAACCATTAAGCAATAATTTAAATCAGAAGATCCGATTTTTTACCTTTCTTCTACTTTAAACTGGCAACGCAAGCTTAATAAGTAGGGGAGTGCCAAAATATTTAAGAGGACAAGTGACTCGGTATTAAAAAGTTTTTCCAGTTTATTGTGATACTTAGATATTCGAGAGAAGTAGAGAGAGAAAATTAACTAATTTTCTCTCTCTACCTTTAACATGGATCACAAAATAATATGAACGAATAGTATGACAATAATAGAATACGATATGAACGTTTTCCCCTACGAATAATAAAAACTAAGGAAGAGTAACTGTGTCAAAAATTTGTTCCGCGAGTCTACAAAATGAGCCGAATACAATGCATGTATTCGGTATACAATTTTGAGATAGAAGTGGCAATTATTGTCAACGGGCTCAACGGCTTTCTTTCGTAAATTTGAGTACACGGCACAACTCACAATCCTGCACGTTTTTTGCACGTGTCTACGCCGATTGTACTGCAACAAATTGTGCAGTAGGTACAATCGACGTGTGAATGGTTGTATATACATTGTATGCGCCACTATTAATTCGTTAAGAGGTAAACTGCAAAGAAACGTGCAGGAAACGTACAGAATTGTGCCGTGTGAACCTGACCTTAGTGTTTCGTAGCTATTTTCATATTTTAGTGTGCGAAAAGGAACCAAATTCAAAACGGTCGAAGTATGGGAGTTACGTTTCCTTAGTTTTTATTATTCGTAGGACGTTTTCCCACAATCAATGCAACCATTAGAAATAGATTTTAAGAATTACCAGGATCTGATCCGAATTTGCAACTATGAAACGTTATGTAACAAGGACGAAAGAAGTAAATCAATTTCTTATCTTTACTTTACTTCTAACTAAAACCACGGAATACCTCCTATATCAGTAACTTTAACCTGTTAAATAGCCAATCCGCCTCTGCTTACCCATAAAGTTTATAGCACATTTCCGGCTGTGGGAACTTATTAATTTTCAAGTTCTGTTTAGTATTGTTAAACGTGTTAGGTTCATTGAACTCGTTAAGAGGTAATGATGGTTAGTGTTAATTGCAGATTCAAGCGTGACCCATTTAGCTATTGGGCTTAGCTTAGCTGTTTCTTAAGCATTTACATTTTTCATTTACATCTGAAAGTAAGACTATCTCTTAGTTGTATTTTGTTCCTTTAAAATCAACGGACTCATTTTCATAGTGAAGACAGAAGAAGTATAGCTGGTTGGTTGTCTGGAAGAAGTTGGTTGTCTGGAAGAAACCGCTTGTAGCGGTAAGACCGCCAATTTGCGCAAATCCTTTATTTTTATAATATTTGTAATGCTATGTTTTTAATGTGCAAATAAAGAATTTTTATTATTATTATTATTATAGCTTGTCAAAAAAGAGTAGACGCGCAAAGAGTAAGTACACAATTTTGAAAACACATAAAAATATGAAAGCCTTATTGAATCGAGTTAAAAACGTACAAGGTGATAATATTTAAAGTGTATAAGCGTTCTCTGTGGAAATACAAAGAGAAAAAAAAACCTTTTGAGCGTGATTACGTTTAGAAAATTTTGTACTGCGTCTACTCTTTCTTGACAGACTGGAAGCTAAGCAGCGAGACGTTTTTTTTCAGATAAGGTTTTTAACTCATCGTAGAAATGGTAAAAATTGTAGAGGCTCTTTAATCGATGGTATAAACTACAATGAAATAATTTAGAAGTGACACAATTGGAATGGTAGTAAACCGGAAAACGGTAGTATGTGGGTGATGATGATAAATGAATACTATCTTTCTTTTTCTATCTAATCCAATTAAACAGATAAATCCATCCACATTGGCAGACGTATCTGCGAATTGTGGATGTGATTGATGTCTAAGCCAACAAGGCCAAATATTTGCCAAGATAACAACAAAACCTTCATTTGCGTCTCAGTCGGGCAACATACAATGAAAATTAAACGCTTTGTATCCTAATCTTAGATACTCCGTTATTTACAGTTTAGGAGATGTGTGTCAATATTTTATAAAAAATTACTTTCTAAATGACTTAATGATACTAAAGATGTACCGTTATGTTTGCGTTTATCTGACGGAGTTTTTTACTATATCTCTATGTTCCTGCTTTGTCAGTGTTTAGTCGTAAAAAGATTCGAGGAAATCAGCCAAGTTTAGAAGATAACTTGTAATATCAAAACCAGATTGATCGTTAGCATACTTTTGAGAAAAATTTGGTCCAAGCGACATCCTTGTGGTACTCTATATCTCCTCCTACCTCTCCTACTATCTCCTAATGCATTTTTTCTCGTTTTATTATTTTCACACTTCAAAGACTGGAAATTTTAAGTATTTGACACCGGCACGATTTGTTGAAACGGGAGTTTTTTCACAAAATTAGTATGTTTTTTACTCTGAACGTTTGCCTCTGTTTAAATTTACTTAGGTTCGAGGTCTTAATGCATTGTCTTTCGGACACCTGTTGACTCGCCTATTAGTTTCTATTCTTTTCCATTATCGTCCTCAAAACGCTGAGAATTGGGAGGGACAACAACATGCATAATATTATTGTGTAAGGCATTTGGAAGAGCGTTGTAACTGTAGTGTTACAAAATAACTTACGATTTTCTTCATTTTTCTTCTCACAATTGTATTAAATTTGAATTAAAATAAGAAACTGAATACTATCATCTCTTTTGTATTATGTTCAAGAAACATAAACTAAATCATGCGTTTCACACTTGTGTTTATTTTTAAGTACATCACGTGCAACTGTTAACACTTTTTCTAATAATTTTTTATCTTTATTATCTAATAGCATGTTTGTATCGTTATCAATACCTATCTTAGTGGGACATGAAGGTTTGCTTTGATTCTGCCGCCTAAGATTGTCATTTATTGCTATTTGTTTACGTTAATCATCATCAGTGTATGTCTATTGGTGGTGTCATTTCTTACCTTTTCTATTAATCAATCAGGTTGATTTTATTCCAGACCTTTTCTATTTTTTTTTACTAAGGATTTAATAATTGTTTTAAGCTTGATGATTTGTAAACATCAACTTTTATCATATTTAACAACTTATTCAAAAGTTTATATAGTACACACCAGTAATAAATCTAGAAATAGCTGGGCCTGGCGTTTACTGCACGGAACTTTTACAACTAAAAAATGAGTATGGCATTAACATTGTTGCATATGCGACAATATGCACATTACACATTGCACGGGGTCCTGAGCCTGCACCGTGTTCATTGACGTGTTCACTGAACCGCACTATACGGGCTCATACTTTGTTGTACTAATAGCATGTTTTATCAAGGTTTGTAGTGTCAGTTACAGTTGGAGTTAGGTCAGAGGGTGTGAAGGACTTAAGAAAATATTTACTTGAACTGAAATATAGTTCAGTTGAGAGTTTTCTTCGTTTTTCAGCGGTTAAAATATTTATACGTCAATATAATGTCCAGATATAGAGAGAGTGCTTACATTTTATCTTTAATGCAATTTCTTACACGAGTTTATAACGGCTACAAGCCCATGAAGTTTCTAAATTCTACCCTTGTCATGTCTAAAGGTAGAACCCGAACTTTTATTTATATGAGACGATCATGTCCTATTGATTCATTTTGATCTCCAAAACGTTTCCGTGATACCGACACCGGTGTGACAACATGACAAGTCTCGCTATACGTGGTATGAATTATTCATGGCATCTGACGTCACACCTTTTATTAATGAATCTATAACAGGCATACACCATTCACTGATCCCTGGATCGAAAGGTTAGGCTTACGTTGGGTAATGTAGATTTGTTAATAAGTGCAGTATTTCATTGAGATTGGAATCGGCCAACTTGTACAAGCAAAATTCGTCCTATCGCTATGTCTTATTCACAAGCTCATGAAATTATAGGAAAGTATGTATTTTCGATTCCACGCAAATGGTATGGTTTAAAAGGAGTCAGGATATATTTTTCTAAGAAATGCAGAGCTGTTGCGTTAAAAACGAGTTACGACACAACAAAGTTGCTGGCAACATCAGGCTACTTGACTATATTTTATTTCATGTCCTCAAGACATTTATGCATATGGTAATATGTCAGTACTGAGAAGTCATAACTTGTGTTCAAGATTTGCTACGAAATCGTAGGATTAAGGCATTACTCACATGACTAACACTTTCTTCTCGTGTGGGTGACTGAAACTTGAGTCACGATGACTAAAGGGGTTGCCTCATGTTACGTCATAATATTTCATATCCAAATTCTCGAACCATATGGACGAAAGGTGAGTTATAATGAGACGAAAGTTTTATTATAAGGTTTTATTTTTAAACTCTATTTATCTTTTCAGTGCTTACTCATTTTGATGTAAGGGTTTGAATATTTGTTTAAACTAAATACTTTTGAGCTACTGGACCGAATTAGAAAGCTCAAGAAAAAGGGTTGAAGATCTACGTCTTTTTATGACAGATTATCTGCACTAATTTTGTTGAGATAGGCTTTAAGTAGACTTTCTAAATGCGTTAGTTTCTTACCTATTTAGAAATAAAACATTTTTCATTCCATTTCTTTCTTAACTTAGTCTTATAACTCACTAGCTTTTGCCCGCGGCTTTGCTCGCGTTAAGAAGACGTATTATTATAAATATATATATTTCATCCCCTATTTTATCCCCTTAGGGGTGAAATTTACCAAAATCCTTTCTTAGCGGATGTCTACGTCATAATATCTATCTGCATGCCAAATTTCAGCCCGATCCGTCCAGTGGTTTGGGCTGTGCGTTGATAGATGTGAGACACTATGTCAGTAAGTCAGTCAGTCAGTCACCTTTGAGTTTTATATATATTATATATATATATATATATATATATATATATATATATATATATATATATATATATATATATATATATATATATATATATATATATATATATATATATATATATATATATATATATATATATATATATATATATATATATATATATATATATATATATATATAGATTACCGTATTTTTTTAGAATTGACTTACTCTACATAATTTAAGACTAAGTTTACTTAGATTTTAGAATAAGGATAACTAATACAATATTATAGCCAAGTTCATAGACCAGTATTTTTTGTTTCAAACCACCCATGTTCTGGAGTAATTAAATCGTTATCGACAGACATACATCACTTGTTTACATTATTGTATCTGCGTTACTAGAGTATAATTATAATACAAGATTTATTGCTACATTAAATCTTAAGATAAACGAGTTGTGGCTAGATTTTATTGAACAGTGCATGTTATCAATAAAATATTATATAGATTAGGCAAGAAATAGATTCCTTGTTTATCAAAAACACATCAATGAATACTTATAATATATTATGTAATGTTATGAAGAAGTTGAGTTGTTGAGCTGTCACATTGTAGATGTAGGGCATAATCTCTGGATCTAATGAACCAATTTTAAAAATTCTTTCACCAATAGAATTATATGTTTTCTGTGAGTGGTAAAGGCTGAAGAAGTTTGAAAATTTTGCAAAGGAATTTTAAAATTTTCATCAAAGAGTTAAATAGGGGATCAAAGTGTTCCTGGAATACTCTTTTACGCGAGCAAAGCAATAGGCAAAAGCTAGTTTTAGAAAAAAAAGGAGGATGATTCCCCTATACAGGAAAGAGCCGACAAATCTTTGTTATGCATTTCGACTTATTCATTTATTCACCATGAAATTTCCATTAATATAGCTCTACATTTTACCCCTTTTAATTCCAAGCTTGATTAGCTTTAGACATTTGAATAGAACAACCCTTTAAAAAGAACCACCAAAACTCAACTAAAAGGTTCCATACATTTTTAATTGGAATCCATAATATTTTTATTGCAAAAGTGTGAATGTCCGTTTATTATCTACTTTATTTGGTGTGAACTATGTAGCTACTTTTGATCCCGGAAAAGTTTTTCCCCCCAAAAAATGTATAGTATCCGTGAGACAAACAACTTTCGGTTGCGGGCAAAATCTGGTATTGTACAAATCAAATATTAAGGTAGTTGTTTACTTTGATTTTGGATTTTACATAATAGAAGGCGAACAAGGTAATAAAGTGTTAAATAACGTTTCTACTTAATACTCGTGAAATTGCAAAATACCTGTACATATGCAGATAGGGTTGCCAGGTCGCTAAACCGAAAAGCCGGACAAAGCAGTCAGCTTAGCCGGACATATGTATAAAAAGCCGGAAACTTTCAGTATATCTAAATTATCAGTGTAGCAATACGTTCGACAGCGCGTGTACAAATTTTCTGTTTTAATCAAGCAATTTAACATCTAATAGATAAAATGTATCATCTTATTTGGTATAAAACCGTCTAAAATTAGAGGATTTTCATAGAAAATTATAGATTCAAAGCTCTACAAAAGCCGGACTCCCTTTAATTTTGGCCGGACACGCAATCAGTAAGCCGGATTGTGTCCGGCTTTATCCGGACGCCTGGCAACCCTATGTGCACAAAAGCTAGTTGTGTACTGAGTTTAAAGTGAACCTTGTTTCGTTAGCCATAAAGGTCACGGCTAAGGTAACGCAAATGAACTCCTGGACAATAAAACAACTTTCTTTGTTTTTCTGCATTGTGCTACGAAATATTAAGTTACAAAGTATGGAAGTTGGAAGCCTACGAAGTTTTTATTTGAATGTTTATAGACATATGTACGTAATATTAAATAGCCATGAAGGTGTTATTTGGTTACATTTATTACTTTGGCCTCTAACTCTCTGCATAGTTTATTACCGATATAACTATCATTATAAGACAAGTTAAAATCTAAACTAGATGACACCCGCAACTCCGTTGGTCCAAAATTAGTTTATCGCGCGGGAATAGTATAATTTTCGGGGATAAAAAGTATCCTTTGTTCTTTACCGGGACTCTAGGTATCTCCATACCCATCTAAATTGGTTCAGCGCTTTAAGCGTGAAGAGGTATCTGATAGACAGACACATTTTCGCATTTAAAATTAAAGTAAGGATGTTTTCCAAAATCGTTCAATAGAGCCGTACTTTTTTTGGTATTAAAACTATTCTATGTCCTTTCCGGGGATTTTAAGAATCTCTATACCAAATCTCATCAAAATCTGATCATTAGTTCAAACACACTGAAACATTGGAATTTATAATGCTATGGACTCTACTTACTACATTACTGCCTATTGTTACTTTACAGAAAAGATAGAAAGGGAGCCGTAGCCAGATTATCTATAATGACTGTTTATGGTGCTATTTTATCAAAATTTATTTGTTTCTTACTTTCTAATCCAACTAGGCTAGAAGTTTAGAAACTTTTAAACTAAGTTAACATAAAGAACTAGAAAACAACCTATACGTGGGAGAGCCATGCTTCAGCACGAATGGGCCGGCTCGACCGGAGAAATACCACGTTCTCACAGAAAACCGGCGTGAAACAGCGCTTGCGCTGTGTTTCGCCGAGTGAGTGAGTTTACCGGAGGCCCAATCCCCTACCCTATTCTTTTCCCTACCCTCCCCTATTCCCTTCCCTTCCCATCCCTACCCTCCCCTATTACCCTATTCCCTCTTAAAAGGCCGGCAACGCACTTGCAGCTCTTCTGATGCTGCGAGTGTCCATGGGCGACGGAAGTTGCTTTCCATCAGGTGCCCCGTTTGCTCGTTTGCCCCCTAATTACACAAAAAAAAAAAAAAACTACTTAAAGTTACTATGTTTTGTAGTTATTTACTTTAGTTATGTGCAAATTGTAATAAAATAACCGCCTTCTTTAGCAAGTTGGTTAAAGTAAATAAATCTTAAGTTCTAGGTTGTTTTTTCTTGCGTGCCAGCCGTTGGGATCAGCTTCCGCATAGGCCTCAAAAGATAAGCGTTATTGCATCCATATTCCATATGCATATAAATATATTATTGTTTGTTCAACGTTTCTTATCATTTATGATATTTCTACCAATATTCAATTAAACCCTTACCTAGACAACTGAGATTGATCTTCTCATCCACGGAATCATCGCTGTTAAAGTATTCCAACTTTTTCGAATTCATATTCGCACAGCACTATGTCACAAGTCACAGAACACACCACACAAATTAAAAAACAACGGATTTTGTAAACAAAATGGCGGCGCGCGCGCTGACAGCCACCACGCTTCGAGGCCCCGACGCGAATGGCGAGTGAATGAGTGAGTGACGCCTCGCACACACACACACACCTACAGAAAGTGACCTGCACATAATCTGATTAGATTAGTATACCCTTTGTGATATGGATTGTTCTATTTCCTATTACCGATATGAATGAAACATTTGTTGTCAACTTGTTACCAATTCACCATAGTCCATAGCTTCTGTCCCAATACATTTTTTACGTGTCTTTACTGCGTCAGAGCATCAGTTTAGGATTAATATCATCAGAATCAACTATTTTGTGGAACACTCATCACAATCAAAATTTTTCCGATAAATTTACAACACTTAGGTTCCTAGAGATCGTCGATTCGAATAAATTAATGATTTAGAATTTAGATTAATGATTTCCTTACGTCATTTAATGAAGAATTTGATAGAAAATGTACGAAGATTATGTCCAAATTATGTATTTGATTACATTTAAAGTTAATATGTAATCAATAAATCTCTCTGAGCCCGTCAAAACTTAATTTGTTAGTTCCAATTTCTAATGACTTTCTGTGAATTGGCAAAGTAGGGGCAACTACCCCATGCGCCCTTTGTATTGTTTGTCCCTTTACGACCCCACATTTAACAATACTTGTTAATTTTAAACCTTGTTATTTGAACTAAAATAATTTATACTAACTCTCAGTGTTATTTGTTAAATCAAAGTTTTCTTATGAAAGATGTTAAAACAATTTAACAGCTAATGTAAAATATTTATGTATTATCAACTTTTTAAGTTTTACTAAAATAAGTGTTTTTTTTTTAATATGACAGTTAATGATTTTTTATAATCGCCCAACATTTACTATTTTGTAGGTCTTTAACGGCAGTTTTTAATTCACTAGATAGCGCTTTAGGGTGGATTGCACCAACTTACTTTAACTATAACTTTAACTATAACAAAATGTCAAATGAACTGTCTAATCTCTGGTTAAAGTCAGTAATAGACGCCATATTTGACGATAACATCAACCTTAACTATAACAACGCCTCTGGTGCAACCCACCCTTAGATTGGCTAAAGTAAAAAAATTAACCAATGAATAACGCTATTGAAGAGATACAGTTTAAAGTTTAAACTCTTATCAAAAAATCTCAGCATCCAGCCACACTACTCAGTTACTCTCTAGTAGCTAGAGCCCGTACTACGTAGTAGAGACTAGTCTCTACTCTAGAGCAGGGGTCACCAAATGGCGGACCGCGGTCCGCATCCGGACCGCCGACCAATTGTGTGCGGAGTGCGGACCAAGCATTTTCGAACATGAACTTCGTTAAAAATAAATTTCGGTCTTAACCCTCTGATGAACATCTCCAGGATTTTGTCAATAGCTTGCACTAATTTCACTCCAAACAAGCAACAAAAATTGTGACTTTTGTCATTGATATGTAAAAAAACCTTTGTAATTTCCGTAATTACCCTTGTTTAATATTTTTTATTTAAAACGTGTGGACCGCGAAGTTCATTTAATTTCTTAAAGTGGACCCCGAGTGAAACTAATTGGTGACCCCTGGACTAGAGTATAGAGTCTACTACTACGGGCTACCGAACTCTTTCAAAATGGAGAAACATTTTGACTTTTGATTTTCGGTCAAATCAGAAACCAATCAACATAAAATCCCAACCATATGCCGCAATTTGGAGGCCCTGCCTGTTCCCACGTATTCAGAGTTATTTTAAATCAGTTTAAACGAAAATCATCCTTAGGGCATAAATATAAAGGTGATGTTAGAGGTAAATAATAAATTATATCTGAATGGTGTGTTATCTTTTTTTCCCGTGTAGGCTGTATTTAGCCGAACCGGTCATTTCCATCTTTAAAATATGACATAGTTTTTGTGGCTTGTTATGATACTTTTACTTTGAATGGGTTCGGGAGATCGTTTGACGATTTTGCCAAAGCTCTGTCAAACTACTACTTTGCCAACAAAAAGTGATTTTTATTCCCGCAGGTAATCACAAAATACAAATCAATTTTTTATTTCATGCGAACACATACACATAGCCTGTAGAGTGTATTGCGCACATACATTTTTGTACGTGGGAGAGCCATGCTTCGGCACGAATGGGCCGGCTCGACCGGAGAAATACCACGTTCTCACAGAAAACCGGCGTGAAACAGCGCTTGCGCTGTGTTTCGCTGAGTGAGTGAGTTTACCGGAGGTCCAATCCTCTACCCTATTCCCTTCCTTTCCCTCCCCTAATCCCTTCTCTTCCCATCCCTACCCTCCCCTATTACCCTATTCCCTCTTAAAAGGCCGCCAACGTACCTGCAGCTCTTCTGATGCTGCGAGTGTCCATGGGCGACGGAAGTTGCTTTTCATCAGGTGACCCGTTTGCTCGTTTGCCCCCTTATTTCATAAAAAAAATACTCGGGCAGTTTAGAAAAGAAATCACGTCAAACATTAACGTTATTTCAGATAACTTGATGCAGCTAAATAAAACAGTATCCCACCCGCACGTGATTTTAGTCGGCTACCTTACTCTACTATCTTTAACATTCATATTGTGGCTCTAGAAAAAAGATATCATTAAAGGCTATAATCTACTATAAAGTAACCCAAACGTTAAAAAACTGTAAAATGTACCGCGACCGCTGTTTTAACTTTTAATAGCGTATGCAATGACTACCTATTTATAGTATTCTGCGAAGCATTTGGTTAGTGCTTGGAATAAAACACTTGATGGCTATCAAGGTCAATGACCGTGATAGTAAACATGCGCGGTGTACTTGGACTTCAAAGATTTTTGCCGACTATAATTGTTTTTATCCATACTAATAATATAAATGCGAAAGTCTGTTTGTCTAACTTATGTTCAGTATTTCATTCATTTTTGATTAGAATTGCATCGATGTCAATCTGTCTGTTACCCCTTGGCTCTTACGCTAAAACCTTACTGTGTGTCTGTCTAAATATTCTTTATATTCCCCGGGACGGGACACAGGTGGTTTTTATCACTGAAAATGGCTAAAGTCAAGTCACGCTACATGCTTTTATCATTCGGGGACCGTACATGCGCTTTTCCTAAAGTAAGTTGTCCAAAGTCCTTTCGGATCCTCAAAGCATAATTTCATCGCAATCGGTTCAGCTATTGCTGAGAGGCATTAAGTAACAGACAGGCTCACTTTCAAGTTTATAGTTTGAATTACTAATAGCAATTAGTATGGAAGATTGACGAAATATAGACTATTATTTTCAACTATTAAAATCGATAACTACTAAACGATTGTTTTGATTAAGTGCAGATAAACTAAGCTTTCGAGCAATCTGACAGATATGGTTCTAGATGAACTTTAAGTACAATATTATGTAATCGAATAATAAATATAAATAATATCGAAATATTTCATATCGATTTGTCTTTTTAGAATAGACTATAGACTCTATACTCTATAGTACATAGAGTATAGAGTATATATAGACTGTTAACTTTAACTAAGTACGAGCTCTTGATATGAATTTTTTTGCAAAGTTAAACTATTGAAAAAACCAGCAATTAATTTGCTCAAAAATGGAGTTAAAAATTCAGAAACTCAAGTCAAGCTAATAAGAGCTAGTAGCTTATAAATTATAATATAGCTGTCAAAAAGTAATGTCTAGGCTGGCTTATATTTAGTTAATTGTGTGAAATATTATGTTGTTATTTATCTTCAAAATATGTATAAATAATATTTTAACTATTTTTAACACAATTTAAACTTTAACCGGGATTGATGCAAGTGTCACAGTCCATGGACAATATAAAATTCTGTGTCCACTGTGATTTTAGTCAGGACTGCGTGGGAAAGCATAGAGTAGTCCAAGCGTGAAGCTATCGTGTATAAGAAATGGGCAAATGTGGCTTGAGTTGCATTATCAAAGCTTTGAAATTATACCTAATTGTAAATTGTACGGTTTATTACATGGAAGGAGTATTATACTCCAATAATCTCTGAGTTAGGCATCTTTTGTTTCTACATAGGTCTATGGCACTAAGAACTTTATTTTCTGTCTCAGGGAAAACCATAGGTGTAGAAAACATCTATCAAAACTGTACAGAGGTTGTACCAAAAGACCCTTTCGTTAAAAACGATGACGAAATTATTTATCAAAATATCCATGGGATTTGACATTAGTCTTCGCAAGCGAAATGCCATTTAGCGATGAGTTATGTCAAACCGCATATTTTGATAACGAATTTCGTCATCGTTTTTAACGAAAGATACCTTGTCTAGGGCCTCAGTTCTAATTAGGTAAAGGGGTAAAAAAGTGACAAAAACTTCGAGGCAGTGTAGGTGGATTTTTGCATTCACATAAGGCCATAGCAGTTAGGTACTATTCTCTTTTATTATGATTTTTTATACTTAAAAAAATGATGAAAATGATAAGCCTTAACATTTTCGGGTCTTTGAGGTTTTTAACGTTGTCATATTCTCAACAGCGTTGTCGATTGATTAACGCTTTGAAGTTAGCGCTAGTGGAAAGACAAACCCCTTAAAAAAAACCTAAGAATCAGGACATATTTTATGATCTCCTTACACGAAAAAGACGATGAATTAGACAACAAGACGCGTCATGATAGACATACGACCATCGAAAGGTCGAATTTCGTGTTTCTTTCCCGCTCATTCCATTAAAGGATTCCTGTTTGAGATTCCTGTCTCGTCCGCTCCCGAGTCCCGACATCGGACATATTTAGGCGTCCCCAGTTGGAACTTTCCCATATTTTTTGTTTTTAATTTATGCGAGCAAACACTTTTACGTGATGGAAGGCAAAGAATGGAAATTTGTTTTGGTAATAGATTTAAAGGACTATAAACACTAGGAGTTCCGACTTGTAAGGTTGTGTGTAAAAGTTGCTTATACCTAAAAATATCTTTTACATAAATACCAAAAACTTCAGAGATATAACTTAATATAAACCAGGGTTATCTTTAATCCCGATCTACGCAAGTGAGGATCAGTGGGTAAGTAATTTCTATCAAAGCTAAAATGAACTAACTCTACGTACCGGACCTACTTATTACCTTTAAACTAAAGTTAAATTAACTTTCTCCAATTTTCTTTCTCTTTCTAATTTAACAAAACATTTTGGCCTTAATGAAAATTTAAGTTATATAATATGATAATATGGTTATTGTTTCTCAAAATATGTATATACAGTGCTTATTGTAAACTACATAGTAGAAAACTAGAATTCTCTCAAAATAGGAATAATTTATTACGCAAAATTAAATATTTTATTTTACTTCTTTACTCTATCAAATTGTACTAAAACAGTCTACAAAAATATCTTTTATCCATCAACTGTAACGTTTTTACTGCTGAGATGATAACATTTATGACTCAGACGAACGTGTAGTCAGATGAAAAAGTTTGATAATGGCGGCAAAAAAGTGTCGATCTGTCACACTGTTTAAATTTGGAATCCTGATTCCTGGGAACTGAGTGAACAATAAAAAGGATATCCAAATACCTTGAACTCTAGTATCTAGTCTCTACCTTACCTTCTAACTAGCAATTGACCTTACTTTCCATGAAAAAATACAAGCAGGCAAGCCCATTTTTTTATAAAATACGGGGACAAACGGTCACCTGATGGAAAGCAACTACCGTCGCCCATGGACACTCGCAACATCAGAAGAGCTGCAGGTGCGTTGCCGGCCTTTTAAGAGGGAATACGCTCTTCTTGAAGGTTTGCAAATCTTATTGGTCCGGAAACACTACTGGTGATAGTTCATTCCAGAGTTTTACAGTGCGCGGCAGAAAGTTACGCGAAAAACGCACGGTGGAAGACGGCCAGCTCATCAAGGTGATGAGGATGGTATATTTTTCGCGTGGAACGATGACGAAAAGTTTCAGGAGGTATAATTCCGAACAATTCCTCAGAGCACTCCCCGTGATACAACCGATGAGTGAAGCTACATCTCGGCGTAATTCCAAGGGGTCCAGCCTGTTTGAAACACTATGGCAGTCAACAATTCGAGCGGCCCTTCGTTGGATACGATCCAGTGGGAGTAGTTGGTATTTTGGCGCTCCTGCCCAAAGATGAGAACAGTATTCCATATGAGGCCGAACCTGCGCCTTGTAGAGTTCTAGGCGTCGGTCCGGACTAAAATACTGTCTCGCTCTGTAAAGAACACCAAGATTCTTCGAGGCTAACTTGGCCTTACCCTCTAGATGACATCGAAACTAGACATCGCTTCATTATAAATGCCAAAGTGTTTCAAACTGTTTGTTACATCTTCACGCTAAAACCGCTGAACCGATTGAGATGAAATTTGGTATGGAGATACTTTAAGTGCCGGGAAAGGAAATAAGATACTTTTTATCGTGCAAATATATATGGTTCCTAAAATAAACGAAACACAGCGCGAAGAAGTTACCGTTAACATCTAAACCTATAAATTATAACCAACTAAAGTAAATAGGAAATTTATAAGGACGACCAATATTACTAGTGTTGTACCACTAATACTAAGCACATCACTACCATTTTAATGAGACCGACGATAAAATAGGGCTGTGACGCGGGTAGAATCTTAATTTTATACCCACAATAAAATTATGTGAGAACAGCTAAGCTATAAATCTATCCACTAATAAGGGGTAAACTGAATTTTATGGAAAAAGTTTATTTTGATGATAAAAGGATCATTTATATTTTATACTGTCTGGACTTCAAACTTGTATCTTGTGTTAAAAGATGATTGATGATGATAAAAGATGAACTAATATTTTAAATGTGAAAGTGTGTCTGTCTGTCTGTCTGTCTGTCTGTCTGTCTGTTACCTATTCACGACTGAACCGCTGGACCGATTTTGCTGAAATTTGGCATGGAGATACTTTGAGTCCCGGGAAAGGACATAGGATACTTTTAAACGAGTTTTGGCGCAACGGAGTTGCGGGCGTCATCTAGTATGTCATAACTGTAGTAAGAAGTATGTCTATCGTTAAGAAGTCATAAGGCACACTAAATACATATCGAAATTGATCAAGACATGAATCTTACAAAAATCATTTTAAACAAATGCTGGATATTATTTAACAACTTTTATTTTAACTTCATGATGATAACATCAGATATGGTGTATGTATATAATATAGGGACAATAAGGGGTTTAAAATGGTTTTTTAATTTTTTTGATAAGTTAGTAAGTCTAGTAAGTCGCCTTAAAAATTGCCTTGCTTGTAGAAACCCTGATCATTCAAATGTAAAATATTATATTAAAGTATATTTTGCAGAATATGGCGCCTAGTGTTTGAGTGATGATGGTGATAATGATGATGATGAACCAGCCATCTGTAGCTCGGAGGCTGTAGTTTTTACGGCGAGCGTTGACTCGGTGAGTCATTCGACATGACAAAAAAAGTCCTGCATTCGCAGTCACATTGTTATGGTGGATTGTGGGCTATTTTTATTTACCGGATATAAGCTGTATGCCGGCGAAATAAAGGTTATATTATAGGGACTCCGAGGTAAGAAAATCCTGAACGGACAATGCGATATGATTTATTCTGTACTTACTAGATGACGCCTCCTCCGTTGAGCAACTCCGCCAACTCCGTTGCGCCAAAATTCGTTTAAGAGGGCGACTAACCCAAAAAATCAACATCGTCCTTCTTTCTCTCTTCACACTCACGCCCGTCTTTGACGACGCGGAATCATCGCTAAGTTACTTTTTTCTTAATAACTCGATAAATATAAAACATTTTAAAAATCCGCCAGGTCAGTGTCTCAATAATAGAATTTTATACAATGTGTTAAAATATCAACTTAGTCGAATGTACGGTTATGGCAATATATGAAAAATTCGTGAAAATTAGATGCATCTTTGTGATTATTTTCTATCGAGAAAATTTTAAGATATTGTGTTTTCGCTCAGATTAAATTCTTGGAAGTATAATGTAGTATCTATGTTGAGAAAATGAAACAATTCGAGGCTTTTTTTTAAGTATAAAAATGAATTATAAAATCGACAATTTTGGGTTAGTCGCCCCCTTAAATCGCGGGAACCGTATATTTTTCCACAATGAATCTAGCCTGTGTCCCTTATGGGGATACCAAGATCTGAATACCAAATTTCATCAACTTCGGTTCAGCGGTTTGAGCGTGAAGAGATAACAGAGAAAAATACAGACACACTTTTGCTTTGTAATATTAAGTATGGATTAAACTTTTATCTCCTTAGTACATAATTATAAAGACATTTAATAATTTAAGCAGTGTATAACTTTTCAAGTTAAGTTGTCTTCCATGTGACTATTCCAATATGCCAGACAATTAAGACTAACATTGCATAGCTGTGTCAGTATTTTTATTAGTAAAGGTTGGTATTACTAATATATACGCTGTGGTAAAGGTGGTTTGAATCAGTATTTTACAGGGTGTAACAAAACTAAGTGATAACACTGTATGAGTCCCTAAGGGCCTTTCCACACGACGTATTCTTTGCGCACTGACGGCGCGCGTTTCTGATGCGCTCGTCTTTTGCGTGTTTTCATCGAGTTTTGGCAGATTTTAAAGTTAAAAACGTGTCGGCTTCCGTCCGTTTGCTGATCGTTCAACTTGCGTTTATATCGATACAAACGAGCGTAAAAAAATGGTATGTGGAAGGGCCCTTACATTGAATTCACTGTGAAAGTAGCAGCGCTGAACGAGAAAAAAATTTTTGTGATACGCATGGGCAAGCGCCCATTCATTTTTGCGTCATGATTTTTTTCTATTCAAAGGTGAAAAAAGATACGCTTTCAGTGCTGCCACTTTCACAGTGAACTCTACACAAGGGTGAAGGGACACATACACACCCTAAAGTATTATCATTTATCACTTAGTTTTGTTACACCCTGTATAAGCACGGATGGGGAGTAAAATCTTTATTAGTAAGTTGATATAATTCCGTAGTTAAAAATCTAGGAGTACTTATTGGTATTGAATATCAAGGGATGGGTCATGGAACGTGTGTTTTTTTTATAAAATTAGGGGGCAAACGATCAAACGGGTCACCTGATGGAAATATACTACCGTCGCCTATGGTCACTCGCAAACATCAGAAGAGTTGCAGGTGCATTGCCGGCCCTTAAAGAGGGAATACGCTCTCTTCTTGAAGGTTCGTATGTCAGCGACAAGTATGTCTCTCTTTAACACCTTTCGACTCTTTAGGAACAAGCAGCATTACAATAATCTTAGCTTAAGTTAAAAGTTAACTCAAGTCATAGTCTTACGGCCGTTCCCAATATTTGATCTATCTCTGGTTTTGCCCTACTAGAGATAGGAATAGCTCTCATTAAACATTAGGGACATATATTTTATGTCAATTCAATGTTAGCTGCGATCGGTCGTATGTCAAACCAGAGATAGATTGAATATTGGAACGGCCGTTAATCAAATTCTTTTTGCCGTAATTAATTCAAAGCCAGACTTAATTGAATGCAAAAAAACTTTGCATTGTGCGAAATTAATTGGCAGCAAAACTTGTTCTATTTAAACTAGTTCTCTCTATTAAGAGAATGTTATCTCTTTTTGTTGTTCTCTAGAGTCTAGAGAGTTCGTTGAGAGTTGCTCTCTTCATCGAGAAAAGATTTTGATTGAAATTCTAATTCAAAAATAGCGGACGGTGTTTGTGAAAGTTATGTAGCTGAAAACAATTTCAATTTAGTTATCGTCTCAATTATACTCTTGTGATAAATAAGATAATTTAATGAAGCAACTGTCAAAGAAAGCCTTTACGGTAGAAAAAACCCCTAACGAAAAAAAAGTGTTATAGGTAAGTTTATCGTGTCTGTCTGGATGTGTGTTTGTGTGTAGCATTTCAGCATCAAATGGTTGAACCGATTTTGATGTAGTTTTTAAGGTTATATTTTATAGTCAATTTGAATTAGGAAATTAACACTATAAGATAATATTTCAAAACTTAACAACAATAATTTAACGACAAATATTTTCCCTGTGGTTATAAGTTACAACTTACAAGTAATTTAGGAGTTATGTAAGGTGTAAAACATAGTAATAACACAAGAGTTGATCGCTACAAGTCAATTAGTAGAATACCCATAACGAAACAATAGGCTATGGCCTACCAATCACCATACAATTTTATGATAATTATCACGTCGGAATCGACCATAATCGTTTCGAAATCGATGTTGTGTAATCGATTTTATAGGAAGCTTCTTGATAGTGTTAGAAATAAAACGTTATTTATACTACGTGTAAAAACAATTTAATGTTTATGTCAACAAATTAAAAGCACACTATCAAATATTATACTACCGATTTAAATTTATACTTTCGACGAGTCAATTTTGTATGCAGGGTGAATTTTTAAGGGTAGGAAAAATACCGAAACTAGACAGGTCAGTTTAAAACATACCTAAACAATAAATTATTAATGTAACAAGCAAGAATGAATACTTAATTTAGATATTATTTAAAAACCTTATTTTTATAAAGGGCATTTCAATTTTAATAAAACAATAACATCTATTTTCTTTCAAACTAGTGTTGTGCATTAAAACAATATCGACAATTTCTTGAAAGTGCAAGCCTGTTAAAGTGTGTTTATCGACAATAATAATTTAGCCAGTAATGTGGCTTACACTAATTTAAATTGGAATTTATCGCTGGGTTTTACTTTCCAGTCCAGTTTAAATGCAATTTCAAGGTATTTAATGCTTAAAATAAAACGTCATTAAATGTAATGAGCAACATAAAAGTATAATAATAAAACTTGGTAACACCAAAATAATTATAAAAAATTGTCTGGCTGTACATTTAAATATAATATGTTAGAATAAAATACCTATAGTAATCTACGATGTTAAAATAATGCTTCAAGAAAAGGATGAGCTTATGCGTAAGAAAGTCCACGCAAACATAATAATATTTTAAAACTAGATAACGCCTACAACACCGTTGCGCCAAAAAATTTTATCGTTTAATTTTTAATTCGTTAATTCGTTTTTCTGGGTTCAAAAGTATCCTATATCCTTTCTAGGGACTCAAAGTCCCTCCATACCAAACTGCAGCAAAATTGGTTCAGCGGTTTGGGCGTGAAGAGGTAACAGACAGACACACTTTCGCATTTATAATATTAAGAAGTATAGATTATGAATGATAATTTTCAAATTAATTAGAAATAGTGATGTACACGTCCGAGTAACATATCGATAGAGAAGGACACTCCTAAATAATTACCGTAGAAAGCACGTAACGTTATTATTTATCGTGGAAAGCGGTGGAAAGTCCATCCATCGTGTATACTAATAGAAACACCGTGATTTGCCTGCTATCACGAACGTAATCTTGCCTGTCACTCGATTAATTTATAACATCGATTTAATCGATTTAATTAATTGCTAAAATCGATTTAGCATTATTAAAATTAGAACTTGCAAAAGGCGTTTAATAAAAATGGCAATGTATAACGCGCAGTTTTAAGTTTTACATGTAATATTTTGTGACCAAAATATCTGTGAAAGCTATTTTATATAGGCCACGTACAGCTTAAAGATCGCTTTTTAAGCGGGAGGAGTGAATAGGCGCATGTGTTATAACTTATAGTTATAACGAGTCACCGTCTGATCGCAATCTACCAATGCACTGGAACCCACGAGTCTTCCTCCTATAGCGCCCAAGGAGACCGTAAAATCAAACACTATGGCATATTTTTGGCGAGAGATCATAAAGTTTTGTGCAGCCAATACCTAATATAACATAGGTTATCTAGTATTACACCTAAAACTATTAAAAACGGCGGAATCACGTATTTCTAAAAGATATTTTTAGAGAAAGAAACAAGACTAAATGTTAGAATATTCTCGATTCGACTAAATGGTGATTTGATAGACTATATTTCATGCAGACAGCTCTATCGTGATGCACGACTTCAAACTCTGAGCTACTGTACAAATTAATAGAGTCCAGAGTTCCTTAACTCAAGAAATTGATCCTTAGGTCATTGGCATAAGGAACTATTAGTGGTAGAATTGCTGTAAACAACGGTAAAGTATAGAAAGTGTTACTTCAAGGATTTATTACTATAATCTACTTTCATTGTCTGCCGAAATTATGGCCATTTTAGTCAGACTTTTTTAACAGGTCGATTTTTGGCGAGTTACTTCAATTTTAGTTGCTTTTTATGTGACTTTCGTTTTTTTTTGAGATCAAATGCATCGACTTTTGTGCGGTCCCTGGCACATCACTAGGAAAGTGAAGTGAAATACTTTGTCACTTATCTGAATTTTATCAATTAACGCGTAAAAATTTCCGTACGTATTTTTATAGTACACAATATTTTAAATTTTCTGAACTTTCCGGATACTCAATACTTACTTCTCTATTCATAATAATTGATGATATTATATAAGAATTCATACTTCTCAAATAAGAATACGTAGATTGCTCACAATATGTTAATAATTATCTTGTTTTATTACATTTTGGAAATGTTGTCTTTGTTCCTAAACACTAATTTTCGATTACCAACAATTATCACTACGGCCTACCTGTTAGTAGAGTTTAATTATAATTTCTCTTTTCCAACGTTAATTGACCAATTAACAACAGTATAAAATTAATTTTTAAGTGTCAGTGAAGTATAAAATTAATTAAACTGAATTAATATTGGTTCTGATTGTTTTAGTTCCAATTAAAGTTTTGGTTTTATATTTTCTTTATGAAGACAAAAACGCTTGCGCTAAGCGTTCACGTCCAAGGCTTGAGCGAAAGCGATTCTAGGACACTGCCATGAAAATTGGGATATTCGATCATATTGTTTTCAGATCGAATAATGATAAATAACACAATTTAATAACATAAAATTGTATCTAAATAAATAAATAACAGACGATTGAGAAAGTGTGAATATTTTCTATTTATTATTTAAAGTATAGTTTTAAACGTACATATAGAAAGTGGTATAGGTACAGCTCGTTACAGCTTTTAGTTTATTAACCTAAGGAAGCAGGCAGGTACTTAATAAAGAAGAAATAAAATCATCTATTTATTTCTCTCTAAAAGTATCACGTCTCAGCTAAGATGTTTTAATAGCGTTTTCTATTCGAGTCACACCTGTATCAAGGCATGGCCGATAGCGATCTATGTGGGCCGCGTCCTGCACATCCCGCAAGTGGGTTGACGTCATTATAGCGTCTAGACGATAGGAGTAGTGTAAGTTATAAGCGTCAAATTTAGTTAATCATAAACTAAATTTTAAGCTAGTATGGAATACTAATGGAATCAGGTGTTACTTTCCACAAAGTAACGCCTGATTCCATTAACTAAGTTATAAGCTTTTGTGATGACTTGGGCCATGATGGACTAGTATTTTTGACCGTGGAGTCTTAAGAGGGCATATAGTCGTCTTTAGACGAAGATATGATTATAGAGATAGGATTGATAAAATTATATTCTCTACTGACTCATCATGAAAATTATCTCATGATCAGTGTCAAATGCATGTCAAACTACGAATAATAAAAACTAAGGAAACGTAACTCCCATACTTCAACCGTTTTGAATTTGGTTCCTTTTCGCACACTAAAATATGACAATAACTACGAAAAACTAACACTCTAATTTATGAAATAAAGCCGTTGACAATAATTGTCACTTCTCTATATATATATATATATATATATATATATATATATATATATATATATATATATATATATATATATATATATATTGTCAACGGCTTTATTTCGTGTATATATATACAATTGTGTACCGAATACATGCATAAACTATGCATGTATTCGGGTCTCATTTTTAGACTCGCGGAACAAATTTTTGACACAGTTACTCTTCCTTAGTTATTATTATTCGTAGATTTCAAATGACTAATCGCTTTGTTTGCTTGACTCATTATTATCAACCAGTTTTGTGTCTAACGTTGGCACAATGTGTACAGGCTGCGCAAAACAGAATGTTTTATTATGGTATACGTACGAAAGAGGTTATTTGGTAAATAATAGCAAATCAAACTCAGGCAATTTTGAATAGTAAGTAACACAACAATAATAATCTGCTTCAATTTAAGATAAAATATGGTAGATGTTACTTTTTAAGTGTTCAGAAGTCTGGTTTAATCGCAATATATTATACAGTTCACAAACTTTTGACGAATCCTCTCATTCGTCTTACCGCTCTCACTTATTCATTGAACCATACACTCAACTAGTACCGAGTACCTATACTCTATATGCAAAATACTGTGGATCGGATACAGGTAAGTTTATTCACAGATTACTGTCCTGTTCTCGGTGAAATTATGTTCTATTAAATAATGGTCTGACAGGCCAGGCTTATTAGTCAAGTAATGGAAAATATGGATTTTCTAACCATATTTTCTGTGGTATCCTGTATTTTCTATAATATTTTACAAGGCTTTGAGCGCCGCTTGTGTTACAAATGAAATGTCTTTAGATCTCTTCAGATTCCTAATTAACTTATCAATAACACTGTTGAATAGATAAACCCTCGATAAAAATGCTCAGAACGCGGGCATAAGTCTCTCTTACAATTTTTCCTAACCTTACTTTAAGGAAGTATAAAATTAACTCTATGGTAGTATATAATAACTATAGATGACGCCTGCATCTCCGTTGCGCCAGAATACGTTAATCAGGTGGGAACCTTACATTTTTTCGGGATCAAAAGTATCTTATGTCCTTTCCCGGGATTCAAAGTATCTTCATACCAAATTTCAGCAGATAAACAGACACAGACAGATAGACAGACTCACTTTCACATTTATAATATTAGTAGGTAGGTATGGTTTGTATGTTTTGTTAGCAAGTGTTTTATGCTATGTACATTATTGCATCAATTTCTCGCCTATCTATGTAGGTAAGCACAATGTATCACACAGTATGCGACAAAAAGTATATCAATAAAATGCAACACAAGAAAGCTTAGAGAAATCGGCCCGCTTAGTTTTTTCCATTATTAGCGTTTCTATGGCGTTTCTACTAAGCCTGTAATTGCTCAGTATGCAAATAAGCCATCCGCTATACCTTATGAGTGGAGGGTGCGTTAATTTGAAGTGATAGGTACGGCTAAAAAATTACAAAAAGAAACGCGGACACTGCGGCTTTTTTGTCATAGTTATGAGGTGTAATTTGTAAGGCATTTATACGCCGATTTTTCTGAGACCGTTGTAGTCCCTGCAGGATGTAGATAGTCTAACCTGGGTACTTAGACAACGTGCGTTCGATGATTTTGACACCAAAGATACAAAATATATGAAAGGGATTAGAAAGGAAACATCGAAAGTGCTATAGCCTTAGTGTTGCCAGGTGTCCCGATTTGCGCGGGACGTACCGATTTTCAAGGGTCTGGGGACGCGTCCCGATTTATACCTAATCGGGACGCCAAATGTCCCGATAAGTCAAAAAGTGAAAAAGAAAATCATATTTTTTTTTTAAGTAGAGGTGCGTAGTTTTTAATTTTTTACTCATCACATCACTATTTCAAATTCAAAATGGCATCAGCTTCACGTCACTTCGCATTGCATGAACGAGAGAGCGTAATGCGATGGATAAGAGTGAGAGAGTTGAGATTGCACTATTAATATAGAATGCAATAAATTAAACCCTAATTTAAAAACACCTTGTTTTTTTGTTTGTCCCGATCTGCAACCCTAAATCCCGATTTTCTTGACCTCATGTACCGACTGAAAACAAATCGGACCTGGCAACACTTAATAGCCTGTACCTACCACATATTTTTTCTGAATTCGCCTTTGATATTTTCGAATGCAAGACGTGGTCTAAGTACCCTTACCCCTCACATTAACCAGGGTCCTTAGACAACATACTGTGTAGCAAAACCTCGTAATGTATCATCTCCAAAGTCCAAAATAACACTGATAGTATTAATGGTTAAGGCGTAGCTCACTATAAGTTTAATAGAAAACCATTTAAGTTGTCATTAGAGGTACAGGGCCCTTCGCCCATCACTCAAGATGGTATCTTTTATCTAAGATGGCCGACAAGACGCCACTAACAATGTAAAGAAAGTTACCGACTTTGCCAGGTGAAAATATAGGTCCCTATATAGGAAGCTGTGGTTGTTCATTTCCATACTAATATTATTGATGCGAAAGAGTATCTGTCTGTTTCTTCTTCACGCTTAAACCGCTGAACCGATTTGGATGAAATTTGGTATGGAGATACTTTGAGTCCCGGGAAAGGACATAGGATACTTTTTATCCCGGAAAATGTACGGTTTCCGCGCGATAAACGAATAGTCATCTAGTACAAAATAAATGCGAAAGACTGTCTAATAAACGGACTGTCTGAGACTTTTTTCCGGGATAAAAAAGCTATTTATAAAATTCAGTTTTTGCCTCTTAGGGCCAATTCACACCGGAATGGCAGCGGCCGGCAGCGGCGCGAAGAGCACTTTTAGTGTGAAATAATTTTAAACTTTATTTACATACTTATAACTACTAGTATCGCTTGAAAACGTCTAAAAGTGCTCGCGGCTGCCGGCGGCCGCGCGCGTCGCCGCGAGGTGCCGCGCGCCAATAATATATCAACTAATCCAAAATATTAAATAAGTTTATAAATTGATCGTACTGCATTCTATAATAATCGTAATATATGTCTGGGTATGAGTGCAAGTTTGTACAAAATGTTTGAAATTCTCCAAGGTGTTGTCGTTTCTTCCATAAGTCATGGACCCACATATCTCTTTTAATTTTTTTCTTTTTTTTTTCTTTCTTTTTTTTTCTTCTTCTTCTTCTTCTTCGGCAATAAGTGCAATAATAGCCAATTCCATCATGTTGCTGCAAACACACGACACGAGTTTCCTTGCCGAATGTAAAATCTAAACTGAAAAGGCACGCATGCTCTGGAGGTGGCGCGCGGCCGCCAGCGGCCACGAGCGTTCACAAGCGGCCGCGAGCGTCCGCCCGCGGCGACGCGAGCCGCATCTGCCGGCCTCGCCGCGCCTCTGCCGGCCGCTGCCGGCCGCTGCCATTCCGGTGTGAATCGGCCCTTACATTCCCTTTCATAAGCATGTTTTCCCATTTCTACACCATCAGAAACGAATTAAAAATACACCTACATATTATTAATTAATACTTACTCGATTTTTGTAAGTGGTAATCAATTTCGTATTGGTGTTGAAATATTTAATTAAATTACAAGATTAATTAATTCCATTACAGAACTTATCAGCACTTACTGTTATTTCATCATCACAATATCAAAGGAGAATTACCTTAATTTTAATGTACCTACTTTAAACTTAACTTTGTAATTCTGTGGTTCAAGCTTCACAAATAAAAATTCTTATTTTTTTGTCATATCCGTAAAAACGTCAGGAAAAATATTTGTTATAACAACACTGTTAGCCATAGAAAATTTTCACGAAAAAATTTCGATATTTAAGTTTCAGTTAAATATGGCGTCCATTATTGACTTTAACCAAAGATTTAACATTTTGCGTTGTAGTTGTAACAAAAATAAGTGATAATACTTTAGGGTGTGTACGTGCTCCTTGTAGAGAGTTCACTGTGAAAGTAGCAGCGCTGAAAGACGATTTTTTTTCACGCTCGGGCCCTTCCCCATACAAAAGTGAAATTTGTTTTCGTCTTTCAGCGCTGCTACTTTCACAGTGAACCTCTACAAGGAACACGTACACACCCTAAAGTATTATCACTTATTTTTGTTACACACTGTAGTTATAGTAATAGAAAGTTGGTGCAACCCACCCTTAAAGAATAAACATATTTTTGTAACACACGCAAAATTTAGAGAGTCATTACAACATACAAAACCGTTGCTTTTATTTTTAACAATAGGTAGCTGAGACAAAAATACATAATTTACTATCTATTTTTTGGCCTAATACAAGAAATAATGTCAAAAAATATCAACAGTGTAACATGGAACCTTCTCTTTTTTAGAAATCGGTTAAAAAGTAGTAAGCTAGGTAGCTTTTTCGACTTATGTAGAACGATTCTGAAATGTTGGTGATTTGCTCATAATAATAACTGACAGGCCTGAGTCTTGACCTCACACAGCCAATAATTATAAAATTAAACTTATTGAAAAATATGATTTTAGCGGCTACTTCGTTTAATAATTAGCCAGTAACAAGTAGGTATTAATTTTGTGAATTACCTACTTTAATGTATTTTCTTATTGGCTAATTGTACTCTTATTATAGTATTTAAGTTAGTTTTATAAACTGAGTTTTTGATTTGATAAGTGCGTCTTTAATTTACCTAACATTTTTGCGAACACAAATTTAATGTTAAATGAAATCCTTACATATCTACTCATGACCGTATTATGGATAGAATTTAAATAGCTGAATAATAATAATTGTTGTGACCTGCATGCAGATCTCAGGAAAATAATTTTAGTAGCTACATTTTATAGAAGACAGTTTATAGAAGAGTTAATAGATTTTCTTAGGTTCCTTTATGCCTTATCAAAGAAAATTTTTACATAGTTCATTTAAAAACCATAAAAGAACCAAGAGAGGAAAATATATATTATATACGAAATTAATACTAGCACTAACCTTGATTCCAAGCCGCCGTGATGTTCTCATGGTAGAAGTACTCGGTTTCCTCCTCATCAGACCACAGCACTCCCTCGATGCTGGACGTCATGCCCTGACCTTCCGGACCCTCGATGATCGACCTTCGGGACAGCTGATCATAGCTCGGAGGACGAGAGAGGGAATACGTGGATACGTTGGAAAGATCCACCAAGGAAGACCTGAAGTTTTTGACACTACGGCTGTCTATAGGTCGGTAGCGCAAGGAACGCGTATCCTCAGATCGGAGAGATCTGGAGTCGAAGCTTATACCGTCGTTGATATCGTTTAAAGATATCTTAAAGTTGTTCGACGATATATCTCCTAGAGGCACTTCGCACGAGCGTCTCTTCATGCTCGTTTTTTGCGAAGGCGCCTCGCCGGTGGCTTGCATGTGGCGGCTGACGCCGGCGCTGTGCAGGAACTCGTTGGAACTGTACATTTTTAAGCCTAACTTATGCTATTTAGGAACTTTCGTTTTGACTATGCACTTGGAATTACTCGTTCATCATCGGAATCTGAAACAAACAAGAGCGTGTTAGCACCATCTAGCGACGTCGATTTGAACTAAAACGGTAGGTGGTTAACTTAAAAGCTACATACAATGTAGTCGCTGCATGCTGGGTGGGCTAAGTTAGTAGTTTCCAATTTGTGACATAGATGTCACTTTTCAACTTTCAACATTTTTTATGGGTCAGAAAAGAATTACATAATTTTGGTCTCACATTATATTTTGTATGAATATTCTTATATGGAATGATCTTTTTTCTTACAATAATTATTATTAATTATTTCAGAAAAGAAAGAAATAAAATTGTTCAAGCATTTATATAATTTTTAGTAATTATTTTATATTTTTGAAGAACATTATTTTTATGAACTAATTTGATATTATGGGCCATTCTCAATAATATTACCTATGATAGTCAGAGATAGTCATACTTCAATCATAGATAAATCATTTCAATGTAATTAAAATACTTATTTCACTGATGACTGAATTCTTATAATATAAAATATTATAAAACTTTATGATAATATTATTATGTATTTGAGGTAGGTAATTGGTAAAAGTTTTTTACAAAATGCATTTTCATTCCTTTCAGTTAATGCCAATATTTACAACGGTTTTTAAATAAAGAACCTCTTTGACACATTTAAATTGAGTTTGGTGTTCGAATTTCAAATTTCAATTCTGAAATGGAGCGCAAAGAACTTTGCAGTTTGTTTTAAAATGTAAAATTGCATTTAACATGGCGCCTAAAAGTTAAAAATGTGCTCTAGTTGGGTTAAAACAACTGGAGACGTTGGTTTTTCTTCCTTCAGGGAATATAAAGGCAAATCGATGCACAAAACTTCATATTATTTTATTATAATGTCACTTTTCAGAATTTCTATGTAAGGTATTTATTTTAATAGGTATCATCTATCTGCACATTTCTGTCTGTCAGTGTATTTGTTAGTGCTACCTCACATTAGGTACCCTTAGTTGATTTTAATACTAGAAGCCGTTGAAGGACTAGAAATGTTGCGCGGCAATATCGTCTAAATACTGGTGCGCAACATTATCGTCGCAAGCGCAACATGATTGTCGCCGCTACTTTGTCCTTCGCCGGGATTCGAACTGCAAACCCGTGTCCGCCTCAACGAGCTGTGCTAACCAACTAACGGCCGTTCCCAATATTCAATCTATCTCTGGTTTGACATACGACCATAAAATATATGTCTCTAATGTCTAATGAGAGCTATTCCTATCTCTAGTAGGGCAAAACCAGAGATAGATCAAATATTGGGAACGGCCGTAAGCCACGAGTTCGTCTGTATGTAATTGCACAAACAGTCAAAAACTCACGTCAGATCATTCGTTGATTTAACAAAAGAAGTGAGACACAATTTACAAATGAAGCGGCACTTTTAATATTTGCGTGGGAACCGCTGTATTGATTACTATTCACGTTGTTAATCACCAATTAACATTCACTCGTTCTTCGCGCGAACGAACGTTAAAAAGATTGAGTGAATGGCAAAAATTGTCGGCTACAGTCGCGAAGACAATAATTACTGACTTGAAACTTTTTTGTTACTAGAAATATTTAACGCATTATTGAATAGCGTATAAGTTATAACATAATATTTAAGCTTTTAACTTTAATAGTAATAAAACATTGTCTTCCATAGATAAAATTCCGTAAAACGCTTAAAAAAACTACTACTTAATTAGTTATTACTAAATAAAATATTTTTTTTGGATACATACCACTTTAGGAAATAAAATTTTACCTATCCTAATCCTCCATATCTTCACATTTAAAGTGAAATTAAATGTGTCTGTCTGTTGACAATTTACATTCAAACCGCTGAAATGATTAAAACGTAATTTTGTATAGTTAAATACTTTGAGACTCAAGCAACTAATACAAACAGCTTTTAACGAAAAAATGTACGGTTCATTGTCAATTTCAGTGCAAATGAAGTTGCCTACAACGTACTTTATCATTATGTACTTTACGAGCTTTTACGTCGTCAAAGCTTTTTGCTCAAAGTTACGTCATGTAATGATTGAAAGACATTTTCACGTTGGCATTAAGTGCTTTTATATTATTCATACTGCGACAGTGGTGTACACACACACACACAATATGTTGTGCTCATTTTTCTCAATTTTGTGTAGCAAGTTTTTGTGAGCAGAATTAGTAATGTTTATTTAAATACTAGATGACGCCCGCAATTTTGTTGCGCCAAAATTCGTTTATCGCACGGGAACCGTACAGTTTCCGGGATACAAAGTGTCCTTTCCCGGGACTCAAAGTATCCCCATACCAAATTTCAGCAAAATCGGTTCAGCGGTTTAGGCGTGAAGATGTAACAGACAGACAGACAGACACACTTTCGCATTTATAATATTAGTCCATTATAATATTAGTATGGATAATATTAGTATGGATTTAACATACCTTTTGATAATTCGTTAAAACGTGTGTTTAAACTTAAAGTGTTCTTAGCTCCTATTAGTTTTTCTATCATATTTTTTTCTGTTCTTCGTGAATATAAGCAATGAATTCAATACTTATGTTTCAAACCCTTTATTACTTTATATTACGTACAAAACGCTGTTTATATTTCATAATCATGCATTTAAGACTTTTGTGTTTCTTAAAGATTGATTATAGCCTGCCATCTTTCCAGTACGTCAACGGCATCTGCCTTCACTCTTCCCGACCGGATGTATCTCATCAATTGAACTAAATCAATCTCCCGGGAATCAAAACAATTACCATTATAATATTTTACACTACGTAATCACGAAATATTTGTTGACATAGAGATAATATTATAATGTCACATTTAACATAAATTATTATTAAAATAAACAAAGCTTACATGTAGAAGAATAAAGATGTGAAGAATGTGAATATATGTTTTTATTTTTTAATAATATCTGCAAGTTCAGCGTATCGTTAGATTGGTTTTATTAAAATTTACATTAGGTAATGTGGGTTCCACCTCGAACAATTTCAGTATTATCATATGAAAAATCAGGAAAATTGGAGCCCCATTTAAATAAAGACAAAGTACAGACATTAACTAAAGTGTTAAACGTAAAGATTTGTCGCAGCACTCAGCAAGACACATTTCCCGAAAACTAAGTTTAATTGCCATAAGTGTAATTTACTGCTATATTCTATTCATTCGGGTATAATTCTGGAAAGCGTTGAAGTGGCAGGGAGCCAATCAGCGCTGCCAGGAAGGGTTTCTTAAATGGATTACATAGTTGGCCAGACTTCGGGCGAAGGAGGCCCATATTAAGGAGCCTAATGGATTTTTACAAGTTCAATTACCTATAGCGACCAAAATTCAAAGACTACGCAATTTGTTTTGGCAAACTCATTATTGTTTTGCGTATTATAATTTAATTAGTAAAGTTTACGTAGTTTTATTCTCCACAAAGCTAATTTCACAAACTTTTAAAACTAAATCAAAGCTTTGAAATAAACAACGCCGAGCTTAACAAGTCGGTATAAATCAAGATTTTCCACCGAACTTTCGGCAATATTTTTGCCGTAATATTTATTTTGCGGGATTTATGTTTCGTCGCTAATCGCGCTTATTACGAGCACTTTACTTACACTCTGTCTCTTTCACACTCACTTACTCAATCATTCCACGAAAATCTACGCAAAATCCACTAATGCATTTTCGTGTTAGACGTTTTGCTCGCGTCTGTACTCACTTAATCTAAAAGGGTGTTCAATTTTTAGCGACGCTTCTTTTATTAATATTTTAAGGAAAAAGACAAAAATGTTTACAAATGGTTTACAAAATAGAGGTTAGGTGTTTTTGTATTTTTGATAACATCCTATTTCCTACTAATATTATAAAGGCGAAAGATTGGATGTGTGTATGTATGTATGGATGCATGTATGGATGTTTGTTACTCTTTCACGCAAAAACTACTAAACGGATTTTAATGAAACTTTACAATAATACAGCTTATACATCAGAATAACACATAGGCTACAATTTTAACCGACTTTCAAAATGGAGTAGGTGTTATGTTCGTTTTTTTATGTTCAACGATTACTCCGCCGTTTGTGAACCGATTTTCAAAATTTTTCTTTTGGTGTATAGGTTATCATCCCAATTTGGTACCATATTCATAAAAGTGGTGACCTGATGAAGGGATCCATAAGAAATTGAGGGATCTCCTCAAAATTTATATGGAAACATGTGGTGACTTCGGTTTCGTGAGCAGTATTCTAAGCATATGCTACCAACAAGTAAGTTTTTGCACCAAGGTATACCATGGTTCGGAAGGTGCTGAGAGAACTCCTGACTCTTTATAGATACAAGTTTGGGAGTTTTGACGTTGTTTTAAGAACGGAAAGCATATGCTACTATGCAAATTACATTCATCATCATCATCATCACTACCATAAACCATTATAGAAACATGTATCGTCCCGTTTTGACCCTATTATTGGTACTTTTCATAGTCTTTTACTATATATAACTTAAACCGCGGGTAACACCGCGGGGCACAGCTAGTAAGAAAATAATACCACAGTTTTGTCTGTCCGTCGCATCGTAGCATCTAAGCATGTATTATCATGTAAATCTGCACCATGTATTTATGTAGTTGCAAATAAACTTATTATTATTATTATTATTAAGCAGGTGGACCGATTTTGATATAGTTTTTTTGTTTGAAAGCTGACACGATCGAGTATTCTCATTATCATTAGCGCAAAGGTTGTAAGCAATTTCCAGTCAAATATTTTGCATTCCTGACACTTGCTGGAATTTTGTATCGGGGGTTATAAACTTCTTAATTTAACAGTATTCCAGTAAGTATAAAGATTTTTTGTCAAATATACATGATTCTAAGATTTGAAATCTTTAGACGTTCTTGAATTATTTGAGGCGTTGGTTCCCTCCACACCCCAAAATAGTTCACCAGAAATAGAAACATTCTTTGTCCTTTAATATCATGTTTATGATAATGAAAATGCTTCAAAATCACTTTGTAGCTAATGTAAAATGCACTAATGGACGGCCATGTTGAATTCTATTACAAAATGGCGCATAACAATTAAATGTCGTTTTGTGTTCTCTATTCGAATTTATTTTGTTTTGTGTCGATTTTAAAAGCATGTTCGATTTACCTTAGATTTGAGGTATAAAGGTATAAAGTTCATGGTATTTTAAATTTGGATAAATTTAATTTATTTAATACAAAACTTTAAACTTATTCATAGGTTAAACTTCATTAGTCAAAAAGAACTTTGAAAAAAGAACTTTTTCAAGAAGAACTAACGTTTGGATTCAGAACAATATTCTACCTATACAGATCTGTTACGTCCATATCTACTATTTTTCGGCTTAAATCTCTTCCGAACAATTTTCAAATTAAAAATTGCAAACATTGACAAATTTGACAGATAAGTGAAACAAAAGATACGAAAAACCATTTACATAAAAGAGACAGTTCTATTTTTAAACGTCGAATCGTATCGCTGTCTCTTTCTTCGCCTGAGCTATGACGAAAATTCGATTTTTCCAGATTGTTCGAAAAAATAATTGAAAATGTAAATAATCGAGGTATTTATTGCAATCAAGACATGTGGTAAGAGATTCCATGTGTTTTGTTTTTTTTGGAGTCATAATTGGTACATTTTCGAAACACGCACGACGTCATTTTCAATTTATTTAGGTAAGACAAGACGCGACACGTTCGTGACTGCGCTCGATGCAGACTAAATAACAGACGATCCAATTGGGCCGTATTTGAATCTTCCCAACGCGCGCGGTAGTAACATATTATTATCTGCTTTGAGTTTTTCATCATTGATTCAGAATGAAGTATTGGTTTTTTAATCTCTAACAGTGTCATGTAATGTACTTTAGATACTTGTCTTAAAAAAAATATACCGCCTTAAAAAGCCCAAAGTGTACACAATAAATTAAGACAATGCCTCTATAACCTCAAACAAAACTACAAAATAAATAACTAAATACGCAACCTTTTCAAATTTTTGCGAGTGTATGAAAAACCTCTACAAAAGTGGCCACTTGGTCGCGTACTTTTCTAACATAATATTTTCAAATTATTGTACCTATTCGAAGTTTGAAACTATTGAATTTTTGAGTTTCGAATTCGATAACTGCAATTTAAACACCTGTTACATTTTTACAACTTGACTATGGCCTTTCTTTCAATGAAAGTAGGTGGAATTGATGATTTTACTATTTTTTATATTTAACACTTACATTAATATCAATGCGAAAGAGTGTATGTATGTCTGAAATCAGCAGGCTTAAATCGCTAAGCCAATTTTGATAAAATTATTGAGTGAGTAGATTCTTAGGATCCGAGAAAGATCAAAGAATATTTTTTTAAATGTACGACACATCGTAGCAACTTTATTACTAAATAAGGTACCCTAACCCCTACAAACACTAATTTTGTTCCAAAACCTAAATAATGTTATATAGTTTGAGCTCAAGTCGGATAAAAACCTAACGCGTAAAAGCTTCTCCAACTCGAAAATGAACCTTAAACACACGACATATAGTTGAAAATGAATAAATCATACCGTTTCCTTGTAATTAGCAATAGAACACTCCATATTACGACTTATTAACTTAAGCTGCATTTGTGAGGCCAAAATGTATGTAAGTAATATGTGTGTATGTTTGTATGTAACATAAGTGTAATTAAGCACCTATTACTCTGGGGGCTGTAAATTGTGTCGCAGAGGCAATATATTATAATTAAACGTGATATTCATTAGCTCAATATATTTTGTGGGCCTTTTAGGCTTAACGCGCACATTGTAAGGGGCGGAGCGGGCCCCATTTTAAAACTAGAGCTATAAGAAGTGGAAAATGCGGCCCGCTCGACCGCTCCGTCATATTAAAATGATTATAGTATGTTAGTATTGTTTTTTCAAAATGCGTTATAATAGTACTCTTTTTCGACTAAAATCCATAATATGCTATATCCCTACTAATGTTATAAATGACGAAAGTGTAATGAATATTGCTGGACCGATTTCAATGAATTTCGTCACGGTGGTATTTTGACCGGACTGGATAGTTTTTAAGTCGGAAAAATCTTCGGTTACAACGCGATGAACGAAATTTGTAGGTTATTATAATTTATATTAGTTTTCTCTACATTTTACTCGAACACAGTAAAATAATTAATAAAAATGGCGTCTATTTCCTCCGAAGTTTTAGTAACGAAATTACCGGCACTTAGATTTCATTTGTAGAAAGTTTCACATCGGGAAGTTGCGAAGTATTGCAATAATTCATGTTTAAAGATAATTTCCAACTTCTAAAAGGTAAAGTTTAAAGGGCTGTTCTGTGACCTTTTAGGTTTAATGTAAAAGTTCAAAATGGTGTCCTAAATGGTTAAAGCTAAAAAATATCCCGAAAGATTAAATTATAACATGAACGCCGCACTCAGAGACTACAATTTAATGAAGAGTTTGACATATATAATTTATGGGGCATTAATTTTCGTTTAATTAATCTTCGTTTAATTACCACACAAATTCTACCATCAATTGTGGCATCTCTCTCGTCTTACATAACAAATGAAAGAGACAAGTATTTTAACCATCCATTACCAAAAGTTGGTGAAATTTGGCCTAAGTATGACAGGAATCAGGATGTAATGTATTTACTTTGGCTCACATTATGCGGCGCGTGACGACGTCGGTGCTACCCACAGACATAGATCAAGATAGATACCGCATGTGTATGTACTTCGCGTGCCATATCGCGTTCCCAAACGACGAGCAATGCTCGTCTTTCGAAAGTCTGTTCTTTAGTCTGCTATCGGAATCGGACGTCAATCGGAATTTTAAAAATGCCTAAATGCCTAATTGTACCGTAATGAGCTGTAGAAATTCGAATAGAAACGTTGGCCTAGATAATGGACACGTTTCTTATCATCGGTACGTCACAATAGGTAGGAAAAAAGTGGCATGCTCGTTTTCATATAAATGGAGGGACATGCGGTATCTATCTTGATCTATGTCTGTGGTGCTACCCGGCTTAGAAACCCCTACTACGAGTATGTATCAATTTAATAATTGTGTATGTCTGTGTATGTCAAATAAGTGATCCCTGCATTGTACCAATCTTGAACCGTCGAGTACACGACCTCCAGAATTAGGCAAGAAAAAGCCTGAGAGGAAAACGATTTTCGAGGATAGAGAATCGAACCTGCATCATTACGCGTTGCAGGATTATTATTCATCCCTTTAATAAGATGCAGTTTTGTTTATGCAGATGTTTTACTAACACAAAAGTTCTGTACTTGTTCGATTCGTTAGAAAATTAGCTAAACAGAAATTGCATCTGTCTATCTACAAAGTATGGATCTTATTAGTAAGAGAATCATACTGCTATTCTTATTATTATAACATCACATTCGGGAACCATTAGTAGCGTCGTAAAAACTCAAATAATTTCCTATAAAGCCTAGTAAGCCGCTTCCAATTTTGTAAAACAAACACCGATGTGATTGGAGACATTGTGACCAACGTGAGATGTCGCTACCTGATCGTATTAAATTGGAAAGATTTCAATCTCCACAGCCTAGTGGTAGACTGGACTGTAATAAGGTGTGAATTTGAGTGTAAATATCGTGCCTCCGGTAAGACAAAGGCGTAAGTGCTAAGCATTTTCAAAACAATTTGTGCCCTTGTCTTATTACGATTTTTTGCATGACAGAATGGGGATATATAATCAATACTAATATTATAAAGCGGAAGAGTTTGTTAGTTTGTTTGTTGGAACGCGCTAATCTCAGGAACTACTGGTCCGATTTGAAAAATTCTTTCAGTGTTAGATAGTCCATTTATCGAGGAAGGCTATAGGCTATATTTTATCAAGCCAAGACTAATAGGAGCGAAGAAATAGAGGAAAATGTGGAAAAAACGAGGGGAAATCATTTGAAAGGGCTTATCTCACGAACTACTTTTACGTGGGAGAGCCATGCTTCGGCACGAATGGGCCGGCTCGACCGGAGAAATACCACGTTCTCACAGAAAACCGGCGTGAAACAGCGCTTGCGCTGTTTCGCCGAGTGAGTGAGTTTACCGGAGGCCCAATCCCCTACCCTATTCCCTTCCCTTCCCTCCCCTATTCCCTTCTCTTCCCCCCCTACTACCCTCTTCCCTTTTAAAAGGCCGGCAACGCACCTGCAGCTCTTCTGATGCTACGAGTGTCCATGGGCGACGGAAGTTGCTTTCCATCAGGTGACCCGTTTGCTCATTTGCCCCCTTATTTCGTAAAAAAAAAAAAAAAAAACTACTAGAGCAATTTTTCTGTCATTTGGGTCAGATAAGAAGTAGACCACGTGAAGGATCATAGGCTATTTTTTGTAGACTGATTTGTCTGTGAAATATCTAATTTACGCGGGCGAAGCCGCGCGGAACGTCTAGTAAGAAAATAATAAGAAAGCCTCCATGCAGCACTTAAAAACATTGAATGGTAACTTAACTACAATTTAATAAAGGGTTTGACAGAAACTGAATGGAGTATAATCAAGTGCTTCTGAGTGCGATCAGACTACGTATGGCTTATGAGCAGCATGCATGAAAACCGTTAGAGCTTCTGAAGACATCTGAAGCACCAAAGTAATTCTAGCTATTTGAAGCCTAAGAGTTAAGCCTGCGAGTACATCTAGTCAATCAGCCTTGCTTTTCTAGTTTCTACTATAATTCTAGAATTTATTAGGCAAAGCTATATCACAAATTCTTTTTATAAAACTGAAACGACGACCTCTGTGGCTCAGTTGGTGGGCTGATGGAAGCTCAAGCCGGGGGTCGCGAGTTCGAATCCCGCCGACGCACAGACTGGTATTTGACCCTAAAACATGGTCAAAATCGATTTTTTAAAAGTTTATTTTGCACCCTCCAAGCCATTTTTTCTAAGAACTAGGAGAACCGGTCCAGCTAATTACATAAAGATAAACCTAGTACCCCCACCCAAACGTGCCGACTGCTCAGTCGGAAGTTACCGTTCGCCTACAGTGTACGTGTGATTGTTCGATGCGCTCTGATTTCATTACTTTGAAATAATTTTTTTTCGAAATTATACAATTTCGTGCTGTTTTTTTACCATGGATTCTGAACAACCAGGTATGTACTTTATTTGGAACTTTATTTTTGCAACTTATCATCTGTCCTTTATTATTTATAACCTTGAAAATAAAACTCTATAAAATTGCTTTAAAATCTACATTTTTTAAGTTCTAAATGAGTTTTAATATGTTTCTTAGCATTTCTAAGCCAAAATTTTATGTGTATATAATAGAAAGGACATTGTAGATTATTATTCAGTTTAAAACAGTCACCCCAAACCACCCTTATTTTTTTTATTATTTTTATCGTAAAGCCATCCCGCAGCTCATTAAATAAAATTTTGTTTATATTTTGTTTAAATTTTGTTTATATTAAAAATTATATTAGATACATTATGTTCCGGTTTGCAAATTAACGTAGAAGCATTTAAAATATACTGCGACGAGACTGCAAAGCTTTACGTTTCATTATATAAGTTTTACCCCATGTCCCCAACTTTACATAAAGTTTTACGTCATGGAGCTGAAGTCGTAGCTGAAGCTATTCTCCCAATTGGACAGTTATCGGAAGAAGCGGCAGAAGCCAGGTATAAGCATATAAGGATGTTCCGCCTCGACCACTCTCGGAAATTTTCACGCGTCGAATGCAATGCTGATGTGTTAAACAGGCTTCTTTTAACCTCGGACCCTTTTTTGGCGGGCCTAAGAAAGAGGAAGAACAAAAAAAAAACTGCGTTTTCACCTGATGTGTTAGGCTTATTGTTAGAAAGTAATAATTTTAATATAAGTTTTGATGATGATAATGATGACGAAGTAATTGATGAATAAATTAACTTTTCCTATTACAAATGATTTTTATTTAATTTATTTTGGCTAGTATTGCATAAATACACTATTTACAGGTCATTTAAAGAATAAAATATTTTTGACCAACTTTTAAGACCAAATACCAGTCTGTGCGACGGAACAAAAACAAAAAGTTCCTGGGTAATGGATGTGTATTAAATATGTGTATCATACACTGACCTCCATTATACAAGTAAGCTGGACTAAGGATATCCTTTGAAATGACAGCTATTTTTTGTGCCTATTTGAAGCGATTGAACTAAATTTGACGTAAAAATGACGTTTGAAAGTCGCCATATTGGCGCTGATAGCAGTAGTGGGAATATTTGGAACTAATACTAGTGATGACTACCAATAACGATTAAGCGGCCACTTGCAAGTTACGTCAAATTCAGTTCCCTTCCCTCTTACTGGGGGCGCTGATTCCACTTCAAATAGGCACAAAAAAAGTGGGTATCATAGGTCCAGCGTACTTGTATAATGGAGGTCAGTGGTATCATATAATAAAAATCTTAAATATATGTATAGTATAAAAGTATTAAATATATTTCCGTTGTCTGGTACCCGTAACACAAGTCCTTCAGGTACTTACCACGGGGCCAGACTGACGTGGTATGAAGCGTCAATAGATATTATTATTATTATATAAAATAATATGTTTGACATAAATACTTTGATAAATACTTTTATAGTCAGATAGATCCATCTATAATAATAATTATTAGTTTAGCTTCAATGTAAACTCTTCAGTCTTCTATCTATTCCACCGGGATAAAACTACATCGAAAACTCTATACTCTCGTTCACAGTTATTTTACTCCTGAGTTTCTAATTGTGATACTTATATCATTGGAATAAAGTTCTTTTAAACGTAAAATAGCTCTAAATGGATCGGGCCTGACTTTCACGCATCGAATGTCGTTTTGATGGATTATGTACGCCACACGCTACGGTTTACCGGAGGGGCCACCTGTGTAGGTATGCCTGCGCAGGTATCATTCGAAAGAATTGATTTTCGATTTTGCTCCGGTCGACTGCGCAGGCCTAAAAAACTTCACAGGTCTATTCCCACACACGTTCCGGTCTACCTGCGCAGGTAGACCTCACCGGTAAACCATAGCGTGTATGGCGTACATATTAGGATCAATTCATATAATTATTGTAACGTGACAAGGGGATTTACGGGATGCGATGCATTTTTAAAGGAGCCATTCAAAATTAGAATAGTCCGTTAAACAACGCGTGTAGTAATTCTGTTAATTCAATATGACGTACCTTCTAGTGAAGTATATAAGGTTCAATTTTGAGTCGTTTACTGAAAAATGCTTCGCGTAATCGCGTCTATGCGTCACGTTGCAATGTAACCCTTACTTGCATGTAATCGAAGTGACATTCGAATCATGTGAATCAGTCGCTCGCGTGTCACTCTAAATAACTGCGTCTGTAGCCCTAGCACGGCGACCAGTGGAAATGCGAAAGTATAGACAAACTGTGGAGAATGGAGATAAACTTAAGGTGCCGTTCCGATCTTTTTTCGTTCCAAAAAATTCAATTAAAATGCCACTTTATAACAGACTATAGTCACAAACTGTGGAGATAAACTTAAGGTGCCGTTCCGATCTTTTTTCGTTCCGAAAAATTCAATTAAAATGCCACTTTATGACAGACTACAGTCCTAAAAATTCAAATAATATCCTACTTTATGACATATTATACTATAGTCTGTCATAAAGTGGCATTTTAAATGCATTTTTGTCGGTCGCGATTAGCCGCGGTAAAGATCGGAACGGCACCTTAAGTTTATGTCCACAGTTTGCCTATACTTTCGCATTTCTACTGGTCGCCGTGCTAGGGCTACTGGTAATGAAACTGGCCAGTTAGTAATTAAACAGTCTGAAAAAGCTATAAAATTATACACTAACACGTGCCTTCCAATTTCAAATGTTTTAAACTTTTAATTTTGAAGGCTTTTACAGTTTTGATTAACGCAGAGAGTTTATTTTACGCGGAGTAGGTATAATATATTATTATTATCTTTCGACTTTTTAATGAAGAGTTTGATAGATAATGTAAGGAGCATATGTCAAAAAGAGTTAAAATCGGGATGACTCAAAGTCGTAATGATTATAACAGCTATTAAAAATGTAAAAGTTTGGGTAGATAGTTGGATTGCAATTTTATTGTATGTAATTTCATAAACGTACTTTCATAAACGGATTTTGAAAAAAATTCGCATAGATTTAGTATCGACATAGGACAAAATTAGGCAAATATTATGCACAAAAAAAACCATAATATTATGCGTTAATAGGTACAGCAAGTCAGTCCAATAAATAAAACTGGATGACACCCGCAACTCCGTTGCGCCGAAATTCATTTATCGCGCGGGAACCGTACATTTTCCGGGATAAGAAAGTATCCTATGTCCTTTTCCGGGAGTCTAGTATCTCCATACCAAAATTTCAGCAAAATCAGTTGAGCGGTTTGGCGTGAAGAGGCAACAGACAAACAGACACATTTTCGCATTTATCTATATTATATTAATACGCGAGTGAAAAACTTTGGATCCCTTTTGACGAAAAATTCGGAAACGTAGGTGATTGAAATTTTGCACAGTTATAGTTTATATTATGGTGAAGGAGTGCATCGAGCTAATATTATTTTGAAATTATGCTTTTATCATACATTTTTTATCACTACAACACACACACTAGGAGATTTTGATTGACAAGCCTATACACACGAATTATACTCTTTTATTTATGGTTGAAGTCTGTTGCCAAATTAAAAATAGATTTAGTTTTTTTTACTGAATCTTAAATACTGTTAGACAATTACTACACGGCTAGTCTGTCATCATTTGACTTTATTAATCTGAGACTGTCGCAGGTATTATGTCTAAAAAATAATAAAGTCAATATTTTGAAAATAGAATATCAATAGATTTCGACCATTGGGCGATCTCTAGTATGTATAATTCGTCAATGATATTAGTAAGTATGGATACGCTGACACAGCTGCAGGCAAAACTCAGTCCAATATAAAATGTTCTCCTCCTTTTTACAAGTCGGTTGAACATTAAAGCGCTGGACAATAGGGACAATAAGGAAACAATAGCAGCCGGCAATCAGCTTTGTTACAGGCGGATTATGTCTGTGGATTATGGATCATTCGTGTCGTAGAGATCGATCGCTATTGCCTTTATGATTTATACTAGCAATTAGTTTCATTAACGTGCTAATTTTCATGACATAGCATTCTTGGTGTTTTTGCTTTGCTATTTGCTAAAATCGCGGCATCATGAACTCTCGGTTCGTATCCAGTAGATCACAGAAATAAATCAAGATAGAACGGCTAAGCGGGTGGAGTACGCGTGTTTCAATCTTGCACAAGTGTGCAAGTTTCGTTGAACGTTCATTCAGTCAGCGCGCACGTCTCGACTTGATTACACCGGAGTGGTTGTGCAAAAATTCCTCATTGTGCAGTGTCTAAACTATTATTTTTTAGACATAATTCCTGCGACAGTCTCAGATTAATAAAGTCAAACGATGACAGACTGGCCGTGTAATAATTGTCTAACAGTATTTAAGATTCAATAAAAAAACTAAATCTATTTTTAATTTGACAACAGACTTCAACCATAAATAAAAGAGTACAATTCGTGTGTATAGGCTTGTCAATCAAAATCTCCTAGTGTGTGTGTGTGTGTGTGTTGTAGTGTGTGTAATGTTTTATTTGTTAAAAAAATGTATGATAAAAGCATAATTTCAAAATAATATTAGCTCGATGCACTCCTTCACCATATAAACTATAACTGTGCAAAATTTCATTCATCTACGTTTCCGAAAACCGAAGTACGAAAGTGAATCGATTAAAAGGAGGTATTTCTTTCCACGGGTAAGTTATTTGTTCAAACTAAAAGCAAAGCAAAAATTGACACGAGCGATTCCTTAGCAACGCACGCGCGTCACCGTTCTATCTTGATTTATTTCTGTGGAGTAGATATTATTTCACATCCAGTAAAATATTATAGCAAGTACAATAGTTAGCGCCCCGGTGCGCAGCGCAGACATTTTTTTCATGACCGCAGACGCACACGATAATATTACCAATCGTATTTTTTAGCAAGTACGATTAATTTAATTATTGCTAATGGGCATTTATCTATTATTTATTATTTTTAATGCTATTTTTAACAAAACTAATATATACTAATATTATTAACGCGAAAGTGTATCTGTCTAGTGTATCTGTAACCTCTTCACGCCCAAACCGCTGAACTGATTATGCTAAAATTTGGTATAGAGGTAGTTTCAGCCCCAGGAAAGGACATAAAGTACATTTTATCCTGAAAAAATGTACAGTTCGAAACGAATTTTGGCACAACGGGTGTCATCTAGTATTATATTATAATATAGGCTAGGTCTTTCTCCAGGTTGTGCCATAGTGGATTACCATAATTGCCGTTATGGGAATATGGTCAAGCAAGTAGGTAGGCAGGGTCAAATAGAAACTCTACTTCTTGCCATCCGTCCTGTCTCGCCCGTCTTGGTTGCTAGATATAATATAAAGGATGTTAAAATTATGTGAGGCTGCGTATATGTGTCCTTTTGAAGAAGGCAGTGTGAAAGCAGCAGCACTGAAAGAGTTACTTTTGGCTTCTGTGTTTCTTTAAGAAATGTCCCAATGTCGTAAATAAGCCAATACAATAATTAAATAAGTCACTCTTTCAGCGATGCTGCTTTCATAGTGAACTCTATATGATAACGGGCACATGCTCATTAGATTCCTATTGCCTTTAAAATACGTAATAGGTGCATTGGCGCGTGGCATATGTTTTCAGTTTTCACTTTTTATCGTCAAGCGACTTATAGATTTTTCAGATATCTGCTAGCATTTTAAACCCTCATAATTTCTCCCTATTTTTAAAACATTGTATTTCACTCCAATAAGTGAATATTTAGTATTGACAAAAACTTACTACAGCTATATTTTTTTCTTCTCATTAGTAGAATGATACTAGGTAGGCGTTTTTCTTGCCTAATTTATAGATAATAACGAATTCTGTTTAAATATAATAATTAATAAATAATCCAAAAATATTTTGCCAAATCGACGCTGACTCCCACTTTACAAATTATGAATAGTCAGAAAAAGTCTCATAAATCAATATCGAGACTTTTTCTGACTCTTAAAACTAGATGTCCTAACTCAACAAGATTCCAACTTCACAATTTCTCCAAGTTCGTCAAAATATTTGGCTTATCCACTTCGTTACATTCATTACTGTGTAATTTCTAGCTGACCCATGACACAATATTGCTTTTTTATGACATAGAAGTGATGGTTGATGATGATTATGGTGATGATGATGGTAAAATCACGACATCCCAAAGGACAGGAACTTCTCTTCAATCATTACATCGCGTCTACACCGTCATCCATCCATCGTCGAGATAATTACGAAATATTTTAGAACGGGGACAAAAAATACGGACACATTTTTTTCTTTACGCGAAAAAATGACAAAAAAACTGCCAGATGCGAACATTTTATAACAGCTATAGTAAACTAGATAACGTCCATAACTCCATTGCGCAGAAATATCATTTATCGCGCGGGAACCATACATTTTTCCGGGATAAAAAGTATCCTATGTCCTTTCCCGGAACTCAAAGTACATAATATCTCCGTACCAAATTTCAGCAAAATCGGTTCAGTGGTTTTCGCAGGAAGAGGTAACAGACGGGGAGATACATTTTCTTATTTAGAAAAAAAATTCGTCTTAGCGAGAATTGTATATTTTTCCAGGATAAAAAGCATCCTGTGTCCTTTCCCGGGACTTAAATTATCTCCATACCAAATTTCAGCAAAATCGACTTAGCGGTTTGGGCGTGAAGTCGTAACAGAGAGATAGAAAGACACACATACATACTTTCGTATTTATAATATTCACTGCCTTCTTAACTATAAATAGTGGAATACAATAATGCAGCTAAAGTCAATGGCCGCGGACCCCCAATGGACGGATGGTACGTTTCCGCCACGGCACGGGAAACAGAAATAGCCAGAAATATCCAGAAATAGCCGGCTGTAGGGCGCGCCCTTTATGATTCATTATACGACTCGCCGATAGATCAACGTACCCAGGTGGCATAATTCATAAACCTAACAGCTGATAGCTATACTTATATGATATATCATAAAGTATATATTATGTATTGGTAATTTTGCCGACAAACGATGGTCGTTGAAAAAAAACTTTTGTCTGTCTGTTTTTATCCCGAAGAAATGTACGGTTCCCGCGCGATAAACGGATTTTGACGCAACGGAGTTGCGGGCGTCATCTAGTTCTAAATAAATTAATTTAAATAAATAAATAATTACAAAAAACACTTTGCCCAACTGTTCGAATTTCGCTTATCTATATTTTGTCCTTCCTCAAGTCTCCGTCTCCTCTATTTCCGTGACAGTGTTTCGATGTAGATTTCGTTTAAATCTAACTAAAACTTGCTGTCAATGTCATCCAAATATATTATGAATTACAATTTGACGCCCGCAACTCCGTTGCTTTGAAATTGTTTATGACCCCGTATCCCCTTACTAAACAGCAACTTAGTCGTTTGCTTAAATTTCACGCTTGTGGAAGTGACAGACAAGTACACTTTCGTATTAGCGCCGCGTGCCAGAGTAACTTTTAATAACAGTTGACCCTTGACAATGTCATCGACATGCGAAACAATCTATGTATAATGCAAGTATGTTTGACTATATTTTTCTTTTAAACGGGCTTCGGCCCACCACTGTATCTCCTGTGTCGCCAGGATCGACAGCGAAATCTTACCACGAAAACCCTTTGATATGATCTCAGGGAGCCCGAAGTTCAAGTCTCAACGCTAGCTTCAAAAGATTTATGTAAACTTTAGTTTACTCTCTCCTCCCGGGAGTACACTAATTTACCTAATCCAAATATACTTCCATCAGCCATCGGCAGTCGGTTTCCGGTTTGTCGGCGGCGGCGCCACTTCCGCCGAAGCACTTCTGGTGACGTCACTCTACCGCCATATTATATTTCAGTTTTAATCTTTTCTAGGGGTAAGTTGACATTACTACGTGACGCGAAGGTGATAGAAGTGGGTTTTGTTTATTGCTATAGAGAGATAATTCTCCCTTAGTATTATCATAGACTAAGGAAACTTTTCCTTAGTCTATGGTATTATGCATTTACGCGTTTACGCAGCGTAGGGTTTACTGTGTTCGTCTGGTTACATTTCTATAAATAAGCTAGATAAAAGCATATCCTTTGTAGTTATTCGCCGCGTAAATATATTTTTAGTAACGGGTTAGTGAATTGTTATTTAATAATTGAATAACTATTTAATGATTAATAAAAAAATTGAATTATCATTGACATAAAAATACCTTTTGTACATCGGATCTTGTTCTAGGCCTAAGGAAACACCTGAAACAAGAAAAGTTGATATTAAGAATATGGTGAAAAATAAACACAGTGAATATTTATTTTATACTTTATAAAGCGTTTGTAAAAAAAAACACGATTTTTTAAAGTATTTTTAAGAAATTATCATAGAAATGGTGCTTAAATTTGTAAGTGAATTCATAGACTTGCACTGGGCAAGTCTATAAAAATAATAAATACTTAGATGTTATTATATTTTATTAAAGTTAATACTAATTTATTTGGAGAGTTTAACGAAACATGAAATATTAAAGCTTAATCATAGTATTTCCCTCGTTAAAACGTGCTTAACTTTTGAACCCCTGTTTTCGACATTTTCAGCTTAGGTTTTTGTCTAGGTTTTCCGATATGACCTAGGTCGTTAGCTCGAGGCTTAATGGCATAAATATGACCTAGCCAGTGTTCTTTATTGAAAGCACTAAATCTGTTTCGTATTATGCTTTTTGTCTCGAGAGCTTTAAAAGCTTTATTAGTCTTTTATAATAGGTGTTGAAGTTTTTCTCAACTGGAATTTCATTATTCAGACTTGCATAATATTTCTATGGCACACTGAAGAACCTAAACTCTTGAGATGTGTATCACAAATGATTTCGATAAAATTTAGTAAGTAGGTACTTTAAGCCCATGTACCATTGAAAATAGAAGTCTGGACTAAAACAGTAATTTTGCAAACGCCCACGGATGTTCTCTCACGCGCTCTCTCTCTCACGCTCTTCGAATAAAGCAATTTTCAAGGCATGAGAATAGGGCAGATTCAAAAGACAAGGATTAGATATTGGACAACTTGCCTAGCGTTGATCACACTGTAAGTTTTGAATCCGAAGCGAATGGAAATTAAAGACGTGAGTGGAAGAATCAGATAACTAACATTTTATAACATATAGACTTATTTTTTCCCTTACAATTTGAACAAACCTTGTAACTTACCTACTTCATCATCTGGCTAATATATCTGGCTATAAGTGAAATCAACATTTCTTAGATTTCAAATCATTTTCCCGGACCTAAAGCCTCCATTTATGCAAAAAAAAAACGGCATTTTTTAAACTGTTACTTACCTGCTTCTTCCACTCATGACTTCCATTGTGAATTTCTGATCTTATGCTACCAGCCTAAACGCATGAATCTAAAGGGCTGTAGGGCTACAGACAAAGTTCAACGTCACGTAGTGGATTTACTCGATCCAGCAGATAACCTGGCAGACGTGACGAGCGCCGGTTACATTTAAATGACATTTTAGTCAACTTTCGGTATCTGATTGCGTTTTCTAGATGGATTGATTTGAAGGACGCTTGGAAAAGTATAGAAACTGGGCTTTATGACTATAATATATGGAATAAGGGTTCCGTATGTATAAGATCCCCAGCTGGAAATTGAAACTTACTCTGCAATATTATGTTTTGTTACTACGATTAAAATTCCTTATTTTTTAATTTTGTTAGTCTTGCTTCTCTGTTCTCACTAGCTCCGTGGTTCTCACCATCGCTTTTTAACCGACTTCCAAAAAGGAGGAGGTTATATGTTCGGCTGTGGATATTATATATATATATATAAATAATATCCATATATATATATATATATATATATATATATATATATATATATATATATATATATATATATATATATATATATATATATATATATATATATATATATATATATATATATATTTTTTTTTTTTTTTTTTTTTTTTGTATGTTCAACGATTACTCCGCCGTTTGTGAACCGATTTTCAATATTTTTCTTTTGGTGTATAGGTTATCATCCCAATTTGGTACCATATTCATGAAAGTGGTAATCTAATCCATAAGAAATTGAGGGTACTCCTCAAAATTTATATGGGAACATGTGATGACTTCGGTTTCGTGAGCAGTATTCTAAGCATATGCTACCAACAAGCAAGATTTTGCACCAAGGTATACCATGGTTCGGAAGGTGCTGAGAGAACCCCTTATAAGAGAGAAGTCTTTATAGATACAAGTTTGGGAGTTTCAACGTTGTTTTAAGAACGGAAAGCATAATATGCTACTATGCAAATTATCATCATCATCATCACTACCATAAACCATTATAGAACCATGTATCGTCCCGTTTTAACTCATTATTGGTACTTTTCATAGTCTTTTATTATATATCACTTAAACCGCGGGTAAAACCGCGGGGCACAGGTAGTTTTAAATATAATTTTAACACCGCGTTACTCGTGGCAGCCAGTTCTGCGCTCACCTTTGCCATCGAAATACAATTTCTAGACATTTCTATTTATTCCACGAGTGCTACTTAGGGGATGTTATTTTTAACTACAGTTTTATTCGAATTGTGTACGGCAACTGAATTTTTACGAGTCTCGAGTGGCAGTTTTTATTGAAATAGAGAAATTACGTAACAAGTTTAAAGTATCTAGTACTTTCATTAAAATTTGCTGATTCAGCAAATATAGTTTTGCTCTATACGTAATAGCATGTAATAGATATTAATATGCATTTTTTATAAACATATACCCCTCTTTTGAATCACTCTTTTTATTGAAGAAACCGCATCAAAATTAAGCATATATAATATATATTAGAGGGGCGGACAACGGAAAAGTGACTTTGTTATATACTTTGCAGTGATAACAGGATATTCAGTATTCATGAATACTGAAAACAAACATTCCCCTAATCTGCTTTTATAATCCAACATCAACATAGCTTCAGTCCAGTCTTATTGACATAGACCAAAAATTATTCTCCTATACAAACCAACTTGAGATAAACTTCAATCAATAATTTATTTTGGAGTTTTGAGCAATGAGAATCGTTTGACTTTTTTTTATTTCCAGATATTGTGAACTTGGCCTTCGGACTTAGAATTGCATAGATGCCAACCGAAATTTTTAGATTATTACCTAGCAGGCTAATTACTAATTAATCTACTAAACCACGCATTTCATAACGTGTGTCGTGTCCATACTTCATAGTCCATTAATCTGAATAATTAATAAAATCATTTCAAAATATTTAATCACCTCGTTACAGTTAATTCGGCGACTCAACAAATGGCCGACTGATGGCTAATTCTAGTTATTAATTAATATTGCACAATGTAGTATTTGTTGAATTATGTGATTATAATATTTTGGTAGTTTTGAATATTATTGTAATTAAATTGCTGTACTTTACATAATTTATTACTAAAGTACTGTTGTATTCGAAAATCTAAACGCTACATTTTGCTCTAAATGTCCTTTTTATTCTGGCTTAGCAGATTTGAAGCGTTTGATATAACGTCTTGTATCTCTTGTGCCTCCGTGGTCCAGTAGTTTAGATTCGTGGGTTCGATTCTCGCGTTGGAAACACGTTATTTCCATGTTTAGTTAGGACAATGCAGGCTGTTCACCTGATTGTCTGACAAGTAAGATGATCCATGCGTCGGGTGGGCATGTAAAAAGTCGGTCCTGCGCCTGATCTCTCGCCAGTCGTGTCGATCTCCCGTCCCACTGGGTTATGAGACTAAAGGAATAGAGAGTGCTCTTGTATACTGCGCACACACTTGGGCACTATAAAATTACTCCTGCGTAACTGGATTGTTTTCAATGAAACCGGTGTGGGAGTTATTATTTATTATTATTATTATATCTCTTAATAAGCTACCTCCACGTTGGCCAATGATGGTGAAATACAGCGAGTTACAGTCGTTGTAAGGCATATTATTCGTCTTTAATTGTCCATGCTGATGTTGATTGTCTGATTGCGGAACTGTGGATGTACTATCAGAGAGGTTGATTCTTAGGTAGATGGCGGACTTACGTAATTTGGTCGCGTTACGACAAACCCAGCCGACAGATCTCGAATTACATTGAATTGACATTATCTAACCAAAAGACATAGTCTGTCAACTGCCTGTAAATCAATTTTTTCGATGGTACAAATTATTTGTCCTATTTGTTGACCATCTTGAACCACTAAGGTATCAGTGGTCGCGGTTTCGACTTGTAATGTCACCCAAAACACCACCCATTTATATTATCGTCTTCGAAATTGACCTTTCAAGGAACATCCCATTATGAAAGACTTAAAAATCTAAGATTAATTGTACAAGCTTATTTCTAATCTCTACATTTGATCCCTGAACCGGGGATAAGACGGGTCAAAAGCCGTCCAAAATGGCCGACAATCAATTTGCCAACGCGGAGAATTGGCTTAGTTTGATATGCAAAACAATATACCTTCATAAAGTGGGGGTTTTTATGGATACGGTCACTATGATGGTTGTATTTTTTAGGACTAACTGCCGTACTCACAGACGGCATATTAATTACTTAACTGTAATGAAGATTTTTGACATAAGACTCATACGTTATCAGTCAAACTCTTTATTAGGGTTCCGTACCCAAAGGGTAAAAACGGGACCATATTACTGAGACTTCGATGTCTGTCCGTATGTCCGTCTGTCCGTCTGTCCGTCTGTCCGTCCGTCCGTCCGTCTGTCCGTCCGTCCGTCCGTCCGTCCGTCCGTCCGTCCGTCCGTCCGTCCGTCCGTCCGTCCGTCTGTCTGTCTTCAGTGAGTTTTTTTAAATTTCTTAATTTAATTTTATTTCATGCATTTTAAACTTGTGACGGTTATAGTACAGAATAATTCCCATCAGCAGGATCAAATCGCCATGATTACCTTTGAATATCGATAAGAGGCCGTTAATAATTATAAGCCCAAACATGAAACCTCTACTCTGGGTTCATACGGAGCTCTGCTTCTATACAATCCAGGTGATGTTGCAGCAGCAGCATGCAAATATTTAGTGTTTATTTTATAATATGTAGTGATAAATAATAATAAAATAAATATTTAATAATTTATTTTATCCCATACAAAAATTACAATTTTTTGCTTACTTTCGCTCTATAGCTATACGGAACCCTTCTTGCGCGAGTCCGACTCGCACTTGGCCGAATTTTTTAATTACAGTATAAACTTCTTCAGTAAAAATCAAGTAATTAATATTCGTTTCTGAGTGCGCCATTTAAACAGGTAGCTGTTGGAATGAAGGTTTTAGGAAATTAAAAAATTTCGTGACATATTTGAAACGAACCATGTTTGACAAGAAAGTCCCTATTGCTTATATAGTTAATCAGGGTAAGTTCGGATACAGGATAAGTCCGGATAATTCAAGTTAACGCTAAATTAAACTACAGTTACGGTACGGTACTACAGTTTGCGGTTGCAGTGCAGTATGGCGTATATGCCCGTAGCGCCAGGAAAAAAAAAACACTGACTAATTTAGTGATAACTTGATTTTAGACTAGATTTTATACGTGGGAGAGCCATGCTTCGGTACGAATGGGCCGGCTCGACCGGAGAAATACCACGTTCTCACAGAAAACCGGCGTGAAACAGCGCTTGCGCTGTGTTTCACCGAGTGAGTGAGTTTACCGGAGGCCCAATCCGCTACCCTTCCCTTCCCTCCCCTATTCCCTTCTCTTCCCATCTCTACCCTTCCCATTACCCTATTCCCTCTTAAAAGGCCGGCAACGCACCTGCAGCTCTTCTGATGCTGCGAGTGTCCATGGGCGACCGAAGTTGCTTTCCATCAGGTGACCCGTTTGCTCGTTTGCCCCCTTATTTCATAAAAAAAAAAAATATCCGGACTTACCCTGTGTCCGAACTTACCCTGATTAACCTTATATAGCTCCGTCTGGTGGCAGGTGGTAGGTAGGAAAGTGTCGGAAAATTCTTATTGACAGTATTTTAAAACACGAGTCCACCAGGTGGCGCTTCTTGTGAGTATGATATACTCTCTAGCGACAAATATAATATCCAAAAACCTCAATAGTACAATAGAAATATTATATTTTGTTATTTATATTGATATATTAGCTTACAGCAACACTATCAAATAAAAATAATTACTGTGTTATTTCTGTCAAAATTACTCTGTTTATTTTGTAAAATCTCTTTACAAAGTGTCGTTAATAATCGAATGAAATTAAAGTCAAAAATTTGAATATGGTTTCACAGTTTTGTAACTCCAAAATTACTTTTGCACGAAATTATAATGATGTAGGGGGAAAAACTCTACCAGGGTTTAGCTAATATACGATTCTTGATAACAGGAGAAAGATATTAACCAATAAATAGCAATGAGTTTGTACTTTGTTCCTTTTACCTTTTTACCCGCTTGCGTGTTAGGGAATGTACCCATACTACGAAACTTTTTACTATTAAGCCTCACGATGACAGAGAGTAACTACCTGATTCGCCACATATCCCGTGACACGTCATAGTGTCACGTATATTTGCAAGTTGCAACGCCTTCGCCACTGGACCAGTGGCTAAGAGCTTTTCACTTAGAGCAGTGTTCCACAAAAGGTGTGCCGCAGCACACTGTTGTACCGTGGCTAGCAGTTGCTGTGCCACAAAAAAATTACATTTTACCTATATATTTCTAGTTTATAAAAACCAAAAAAGGCAACATCTCAGGACAATCGACGAAAGGAATGAAAATTGGGAACAGAGCACCCCCGTACACGCTGAATAATTTGTGGTGTACCAAAATTTTTCATATTTCTAGCTGTACCTTAAACACAATAAGTTTGCGGAATAATGACTTAGACATTGGTGGTTCAATTCCTACGTTGGAAAAATACAAAAATATTGTTTCCAAGTTACATACAAAAAAAAAAGCATAAGCTGATCACTTGATTGTCTAACAAGAAAGGTGATCCATGCGTCAGATGGGCTAAAAGTCAGTCGTGGGTATGTTAAATTTCCCAGAAAAAATATTACCCATATAAAGTACATGGATAATATTCTTGTAAACAGTATACACTTTTCTTAGGTAACCTTAAAACGCCTCATTGTAACCAAACAACCCTCCTTCCCCCCTCAACGTCACGTAAAACAGGTACGTTCCCTCACCTATCCTCTGTTTTTGCATAACATGGCCACCGCAAAATATGTGGGGCACACTTACTGTCTGATTGTGTTCATACTTTATGAGGGGCAGTCGCGGGAACTTTCTTATTCAATTAGATAATCTTATTTACGTGTTTTGAGCCGTATTCTGCAGGGTAAAAATATTACCCTAATTTTACACTTATGAATGTTTATTGGAAAAGAAAGGTTAGAATTTAGGTTTTGAGAGTAAAGTCAAGATGAGATATTAGGTAAGGAAATATACAAGATAAAGATGGTTTGATAATAGATTAATATTTCTAAGTCGAAGGTGACGAAACTAACGTTTTTAGTTGACTACCGAGACTATAGCTGTAGCTACCGCTAATAAATTTTCATATTAAGTACAATATTTTTATTGAATAACTTTTTATGTAAGCAAACTAAGCAGCTTCCATTTACAAATTACATATGAAACTTGAAATATAGTTATACACTTGTAGACATATTTAGTTTACGAAGTAGCATGTCTCTGCGTAAACGCGAGTAAAATATAATATGGTATATGTATTAAAAACAAGGCTATTTACTATATTGGTGTTATATAAGTAATCTACATTAGCCATCCCCACAACCTTCCGATATACTACTAATATAATGCAAAAAAGTTTTGAATATAATGCAAAAAACCATAAGATGTAAAAAAGTTTTGTCAGTGCAGTACAATATTAAAAAAGAATAGAATAGAAAATTCTTTATTTGTACAACTTAAAACTAAACTTAAACTTAAAAACACAATAAAGGAAACCTATGTACATAATATAGGCGGTTTTAGGCTGCGTTTCCACCAGAGATGTGTTGCGACTTGCGAGGAATGTGTTTTTAAGATCCAATGGAATCGCTGCGCTGAGCAAGGTCACGTCAATGAAGCGATTCTATTGGTTCTCAAAAACACATTCCTCGCAACACAGTTCTGGTGGAAACGCAGCCTAACTGCGAAGAGCAATTTCTGCCAGACAACAGACAACAGTGTGGGCGACACCTTTTTAGGGTTCCGTAGTCAACAAAGAACCCTTATAGTTCCGGTCTGTCCTTCTGTCAGTCTGTCTGTCCACGGTTTTGCTCAGAGACTATAGGACCTACAGAGCTGTAATTTGGCATGAATGCACATATTAATAATGCCAACAAAATGGTATAAATATATATATATATATATATATATATATATATATATATATATATATATATACATATAATCATAATAATATAAGTAATAATCTTGAAAAAATAATTATTTTTATGGTACCTCCCCTACACATCAAGCGGGGATGATTTTTTTTCCCGTCCACCCCAACGTGTGGCATGCCGTTGGATAGGTTTTAAAAAAATATTACGAGCATTCAAAGATAATTTTCCGATTTAGCGAGCCATATTTTGTGAAATATGAAGTTTTAAATTGGAAAAAATCGTCAGAGTCCAGTGTCTCCCCCTTCTACCAGCTAAACGGTTGTTTCTGGAAATGTGAAAAAAATCACAGCAGTAGGAAATATGCTGAATTTAAAAGGAAAACTATCAGGGCTAAGAAGACTTCATAAGTTATTGAGTAATAGTAGATCAACTAAAAAAATGTATTCTGAGGAGTATAAAGAAACTTTTCGTTCAAATTCCTTTGAACGTAACTGAGATGATGTTGTTAATAGTGTAAAACACGTTATAAATGTACATTCATTGACCATACAAAAATTATCAAAAACCAGCGGTACTATAACGGATCCCTATATTGCGCGTGGCCCGACACGCACTTGGCCGGTTTTTCAATCTCATAAGGAAAAGGCAGTGTACACCGACCCTAAAATACGGGAAGTGGCGCTGGAAAGCCGATGATTTAATAAACCGTATGTTTTCGTTCCCTGTCGGAGGGTAAAATAATTTTTAAAGAGCTCCATATTTACGCCATTAGGGTTGCCAGTTGGGCCACTTCACGTGTTCGCTCAATCTTTATTAAATTTCGTTTCAGCCCACCCCTGGAAGGTGAACGACGTTTACGGTGCGGCCATTATATACGCGTGCTGCGGTGATAATGTGCAAGGTGCTGAAGATGATTCAAAATGAATTTGACCACAGCAACTTGCGTTAGAAAAAATGCTTGTCATGAAACAATATTTACAAAAGTTAATTTCTGGAAAAAAATTACATAATATTAAATAATATGTTAACGCTTGTAATTCATAGTAAATCAGAGAACAAGTAGGCTTCCAGGTCGTCTTTGATGGTCAAAATGGTAAGGGAGGTGTTTTTAAGTTCAACTTTTACTATGTAAAACTGTAAACTAAGCCACAAGCATAAGACGAACAATACTTTTTAAAGAGTTGCTGCTCTTACAGCAACTTTTATTAGTTCTATAATATGATAAAAATTATTTTAATAATCAATTAAAAAGACTAACGAAAATTTTAATATTATTTTGTACGTACAAATTCTTCATATTATGCACAAAGGTGTTTCAGATTCTTCACTTACTAGCTACCCTTAAGATTCCTAAAGATCTTTAGGAGATAATGGAGGCGTGATATTGTTTACTTAGTAGCCATTGTCCATTATTATAGATCTGTAGGACAAAACGCGTGCGTTTTTCGTGCGTTTCCCCACAATCGCGTATCTCGTAGCCCCACAGTAATACAGTAAACACTAAACAGACTGGTGTTTCCGCTTTCCGCCGTGAGAAGGGTTGAAAACTTTAGGATAATATTAAATAGTTTATTAGAGGATACGAACCTGCGACCTCACAACCGAACGACATATTTGATTAAATGTCGAATGAATTAAAATTAATCATGATGGGAAAATGTAGAGATGGGTTACAATATAATATAAGTAACATACAGTAGATTTTCGTAGTAGATCGAATCGCACGCACAGCAAGATTTCAGGTAACTTGAAGTGGTAATAATTGTAGGGTCACACACGCGTTTTGTCTCTGTGTTGTTTTCAAGTGTGATTTCAAAGACATGTTTGAGTTATTGTACTGTTCGATATTTGTATTATAGTTTGAGGGGTATATTATTTATATAACTGTTAAATTATAGTGTCTTAATGTTGCTGTACCTATATAATATTTTATTAACATAAATCTTGATTTTGGTAATTCATCCTTATTTCTTATGTTACATCAAATTCAAGCTTTTTCTAATACATCTAATATTCAAAGGCCGGCAACGCACCTGCAGCTCTTCTAATGTTGCGAGTGTCCATGGGCGAAGGTAGTTGCTTTCCATCAGGCGGCCCGTTTGCTCGTTTGCCCTCTTATTTTATAAAAAAAAATGTTTGTTTTTAGCATTTTAGTACATTCCTACTTCGTAAGAGGAACATATTATTATTGTGTGCGAAGGTCAAACTTTAGGTACGGCTTGTGCATTGATCTGTCTATCTTTGCCTTAAATATCTTTGTAACTGTATCTACCAGCTACCCACACTTTAAAATAAGTACCTACAATACAATGAATGGATTACGCTCCCAAAAAATAATTTTAAATGTAATTTTTTTCGTCCATTTTACTAAAATAAGGCTTAAAGCTTCACATTAGGGTCACAAAGGCCGATGATGATGACTTTTAATCAAATCGCCCTTTCAGACCTTTTCATAAAACAAATTTAAACGTCCCTTACACAGAAATGTTTTAAATGAAATAAGTATACCTAATACCGGAGACAATCAGATTCTATTTAAGTATTTGTATAACAAGACGGTCCCTCCTACGGCGAAATAAAATATCTGGTTTGTGGCCAAAGAGCATCGAATATAAACGAATTTAAGGTTATCCATACAATTATTATAAATGTGAAAGTGTGTCTGTCATTCTGTCTGTCTGTCTGTCTGTTACCTTTTCACACCCTAACCGCTGAACCGATTTTGATGGGTATTGAAATTCTTTAAGTCCCAGGAAATTACATACTAGGATAGTTTTTGAAATTTGGTATAGTATAGGGATACTTTGAGTCCCGGGATAGGAGATAGGATATTTTTTATCTCGGAATAATGTACGGTTCCCGCGCGATAAACGAATTTTGGTGCAACGGAGTTGCGGGCGTCATCTATACTCGACGCGGCGAACCTTTATCCCTATGACACTGACAGTTAAGGCGAGCACTTACCTCAATTCCAAAACGATAACCTTGCGAACGCGAATGCCAAGCGTGTACGCATCGCAATAAGATTCATTTTAGCTTAGCATAAAATTGTAAGTTACGACGGGCGGATCTTCTCTATTTTATTTTTCGTGTGTTTTTTTTAAATATCTTTCGAAATAAATATTAAGAAAAGGTTATTCATTTCAGACCTTTTTAAAATAGATTCATTGACAATTTATTAAAATAAAATGTAAGTTATTCTTGTTAATACATACATTTCGATGACAAAGAGTTTTTTCGGAGGTGAGTTTGTAAATTAATTACAGCGAAAGTATTATTTTTTATTAAAATGTTTTTGATTTAAACCCTTTTAAATATCGTGCTCTATATCTCATATTTTTTTATATTTCGTTATTATATTGGAACTACGTAAATCGGGTATCAAGAAATAACAAAATGGGGTTTCAGCCCGCCTTATAATCTCACGACATAACATTGTAGTGGCGTCACCATTAAATTAGGATCATATTGGAGGCGTCTAAAAATGCCATTTATAAATTTTACGTAGCCTTATGTTATTACAATGATATTCCGTTGGAATTTTTAACAATTCTTAACATTTACAAGAAATTATCTCAATCTGAATTAATTACGTTTACGTCCTGCAAAACTTACGTCGTGTGACATTTATCGACTAGTGCGGCAAGTATCGATAAAAAAATGTCGATAATGGAAACGAGTGCACAATTTTTTTCCATACTTAAATTTTAGTTAATTTATTATTGAATGGAACAGAAGAGTACGATCATACCATACATACATACACACATGATTATATTGCGCGTCTCGTTCTCGATGATAGATAACATGTAGTACTGTTAAGTATGTGTAAACTTCACAACGTTTAGAGATTCAAATTTGAATATTCCCGCGCCCTGTGCTGCCTCGCACGCGCCTCTCTCGGCCGACATATTGTTTTGTTGTGCAAAAAACTTCCGACGTAGAAAATTCTTTAAATCAAATAAAATTGTTTATTGTTATTAAATCTCAATTAAATTAGTTTTTTCAACAATGCCAAGGTCACGTTCGCGATCAAGAGATCGTGAAGATCGAAAAACGAGTAAAAAACTCAAACTAATGCAGGAGCAAATCGACAACCTGACAAAATGCGTCATGGATTTTGTACAAACCCATAAAAAGGATAACATTACTGCAGGTAAGAGATATATAAAGGTGATTTTATATAATATAAAGTCACTAAACATGAACGTTCCATACGAACGGTATAATATCATGTTGAGTAGCTCCACACGAGCGTGCTCAGTTCTATACGAACATAGCGTTTATTAAATCTCCATTCGAAATTCCAGTATATATTCACCTAATTCTATAGACCAACTATATAGGTGAGCAAAGTTCAACAAGAACCAGCTTATCTAGGTACAAATAGTACCAAGTATGATATTATCAACTATAAATTGATCTTTCAGTTTCTTACTATCGTTTCATACACTCCTCATCTTTTACAGATGTTATTGAGTCAAATAATGAACCAGGGCCGTCCCATAGTGCCCCTGACGAATTGCAAAATATGTCAACCGAAATGGAGATTTTTCCTGAGGAAATTGTTTCTGAGGAACAGGATTGGAATCATGAATTTTTACAAATAATGGGAGAAGAAGTCCCTACTGCAGCTACAGTTAATATTAATGAGACATTACAAAAACAGTGGACCCATTTTATGACCAAGGGTGTGACAGATGAGACTAGGAAGGATCTCCTTAAAAAATATAATAGGGAAGGTACTTTTCGCTCTGAGGCACCCAAAGTCAACCTGGAAATAGTCACTCATTTAACAGAGATTGCGAAAAAGAGAGACCAGCATTTCACCGATACCCAAAACTGTGTGGGTTCAGGTCTCATATCACTGGGAGCAGCAATCACAATGCTGATGGAAAATCCTGAGGATGGAATAGACCAAGTGCAACTCATGAAATATCTTTGGGACACTGGAAAAATTATGACAGACATATTTCACCAACATTCAGTTGCTAGAAAGTCTTTTATTACACCGAATCTGGATAAGGACATTAAATCTACTTTGGAAGCAACAGATTCAGACGAATGGCTGTACGGTGCAAAACTTAATGATCAAGTAAAAGATGCCAAAAACATTAAAAAGGCATCGGCTTCACTTAAAGCACCGGGAAAACCTGTAATTAAGAAGATTAATCAGGGAAACTGGCGAGGCCCACCTGTAAATGTCAAACAGGTGGGCTATCTTCCTCGGAGACAATTCACCAATGTGAGGTTCAAGCCCAACCGGCCTTATCAAACTCGACCCTCACAAAACCTAGGACGGCCAATGACACAAAAACAAAACCGTCCTGCACCGAGGAAGTAAATGAGGTAAATTTTACAGCTGGTAGACTGGCACTTTTTATAGAAATGTGGAAACATATTACCACAGATGACTTTATCCTAAATTGCATACAGGGATATGAAATAGTCTTCAAATACAAGCCATTTCAAATTAAAGAGCCTGTTCTCCCGAACTGGCCTCCAGATGAATACAAGAAAATAGAGATAGAAGTTTCCACACTTCTATCTAAAGGAGCTATTGAGACATGTACTGAATCCAAGGGACAGTTTATATCATCATATTTTTTAGTTAGGAAGCCAGATAAGTCTAATAGATTTATTATCAATTTACGAAAACTGAATGAGTTTATACAAACTTCTCATTTCAAAATGGAAGATCTCAGGGCAGCTAAAGACTTAATTTCACCCAATACTTACATGGCAACCCTAGATTTAAAAGATGCTTATTTTTTAGTCCCTGTGTGTATAAACAGTAGGAAATATCTAAGATTTAGATTTAATGGCAAATTATATCAATTTACATGTCTTCCATTCGGTTTGTCAACTAGTCCATATATTTTTACCAAGATTATGAAACCTGTAATGAATAATATTCGTTTGAATGGCTGGTTATCTCTAATTTATTTAGATGACTTACTGTGCATTGGTAATACATATGAATCCTGCAATAATAATGTAAAAAACATTATTGTATTGTTGGAAAAGTTAGGATTTATTATAAATTATAAGAAAAGTCATACAAATCCAAGTAAGAGATGTAAATTCCTGGGATTCCTTTTAGACTCAGAAAAATACTCAGTAGATTTACCAAGTGATAAGAAAAATCAAATTATAAAGTTTATAAACCATTTTCAAGTAGGTAAAAAGTACAAAATACGTCTCTTTGCTCAATTACTAGGAGTTTTAGTTGCAGCATCACATGCAGTAGAGTATAGTAAAATATATTGCAAAAGACTTGAGAGAGCTAAATGGTTAGCCTTAACTGTAAATAATGATAATTTTGAATGTTACATGACAATCACTGATTATGTAATGGAAGATCTGGCATGGTGGAAGATTCAGGTGCTAACTGGCTCTAACCCCATACGAATTAGAAATTACAAAATAATTATTACTTCAGATGCTTCTAGATCAGGCTGGGGCGCAGAATCTAACTCAATTATTACTCGAGGTTTCTGGAGTCATAGTGATATAAAATGTCATATAAATTTTCTTGAGCTTCAAGCTGCATTTTTAGGTTTAAAATGCTTTGCGTCTAACCTTACCAACTGCGAAATTCTTATGCGTATAGACAATACTACAGCTATTGCTTACATTAACAAGGCCGGTGGTGTAAAATTTCCCCACTTAAGTGAGTTAGCTCGTAAAATATGGCAGTGGTGCGAGAGCAGAAAGATATGGATAGTAGCTTCATACATTGCATCAAAAGAAAATGTTGAAGCAGATGCTGCGTCACGCGATACCAACTTAGATACGGAATGGGAGCTAGCTGACAAATATTTTAAGAAAGTGGTAAAAAAGTATGGAACCTGTAGTATTGATCTATTTGCATCTAGAATTAATACTAAGTGCAAAATATTTTGCTCGCGTTATCCTGATCCTGAAGCGTCAGTAGTAGATGCTTTTACAATTTCATGGGAAAAATAATATTTCTATGCTTTTCCTCCTTTTGCCATAATATTGCGAGCATTGAGAAAAATAATTAACGATAAGGCAACAGGGATAGTAATTGTGCCCAACTGGCCCACGCATACATGGTACCCCATGTTTACATCTCTTTTGTGTGAAGCTCCATTAATATTAGAACCTTCTGATGACCTATTACTTTCTCCTTGCAGGAGCAGAATACACCCCCTGTCACACAAACTTTCTCTGGTGGTAGGGAAATTATCCGGGAGGCATACCTGAAAAAAGGAATACCCGAGATGTCTGTTGATTTTCTTGTAGATTCAATATCACAAGCCACGCTTAACCAGTATGATGGATGTCTCAAAAAATGGGTACATTTTGCCACAAGAAATAAATATGATATATTTGATCCTACCAGCGCCAATGTCATAGAATTTTTAACATTAAGATATAATGAAAATGCAAGTTATAGTAGTAGGGAAGTATTGGGCATTCTGTCCCACTTGTCCAACCAAAAGTTGGATAGAATTGTCTGTCCTGCAAAGAATCACTTAAATTAGAATGTGTTCTGTCCTGCAGTTGAAATGATTGGGCATTCTGTCCCACTTTTGTTCGCTCGCGGTGCATAAACGAACAGGAGGGCATCCTGTTCCGACACACCGAACCTCCGTTCGCTCGCGCTCACTTCGGTGTACTCGGTGTGTCAGGATGCCCAATAGCTCCTGTTCGTTTATGCACCGCGAGCGAACAAAAGTGGGACAGAATGCCCAATCATTTCAACTGCAGGACAGAACACATTCTAATTTAAGTGATTCTTTGCAGGACAGACAATTCTATCCAACTTTTGGTTGGACAAGTGGGACAGAATGTCCAATACTTCCTGTTCGTTTATGCATCAACTGATGGTAAATGAAAGGACGTGCTCATGACATGCACCTCTGTTCGCTCACTTCGGTGTGTCAGTGTGCCACTTACCGTAGGTAAGATCATGCACCGATCATACTACTGACTCGTAATCGGTTACGGTCAATGGTAAGATCACCTACTTTTTTACCAAAAAACATACCTCGGCTTAAATATACCAACACACTATGATGTTTAGTATGTTTAAGCTTACATTTCAGGGGATAGGAATTTAGGATCTTATCAATAAATAAACACCAGTTTTTATGCATTTATAAAAATAAACAAAATAATGTCTTCGTTTGTGTAATGTAGAATTCTTCATCATTGATCATCCGATCTGAAAAAAAAGAATGTTATGTACATCCACACTTACATAATAATCACCATTTAGAGTCACGAGTACTTTAAAACTACGACGACGATTAAGGATGTTTGAGTAATGTTTGATCTAAAAAAATTATGGATTAATTATGTTTCTAGTGATAACTTCGACTTTTTGGCATTCAAATAATCTCGAAAATATTAACGTTATATTATGCAATAACAGTTTTTCTAGTTTTTATTATTCGTAGGTTTTATAGGAAATATAATATTATGAATTTTTATATTTAAATTTGTTATTATTAAAATATTGGATATTAATTATTATTCTGATTAAATAATTACCTCTAATATGTATCTACTACATAAACCTCATTCAATAAACTAGATACATTTAGATTCAAATTTACTTACAATTAAAATAGAATGCCAGGTATCCTTTTTCTGCGTTCCGCTGTAATTTTTGATGAACTTCTCTAATTTTCAAGCATCTGAAAAAAAAATGTATTTTTTTTTTTCATCAAACAACACACGTAAAAGTATAATAGTGTTTTATGAATAAGGTAGATATTTATACCATGGTACGCCTGGTCTAATTATTGCATTAACTTTTCTTTGTAAATCATGAAGCTAATATAGGAAAATACTAAATAAAATATATTTCTTTCCATCAAACAACACACGTAAAAGTATAATAGTGTTTTATGAATAAGGTAGATTTTAATATTATATTACATTATTCAATTAAATTTATTATAACATGGTACGACTGGTCTAATTGCATTAACTTTTCTTTGTAAATCATGAAGCTAATATAGAAAAATACTAATCAATAAGAGTAACACAATAGATTAAAATATTTGATGGGTAACGAATGAATATATTGGTAATTATTTAATTTTAAAATGTATCAATGTAATAAATAATGAATCGTTTTCAAAAACTAAAATATTATCAATTTAAATCAAAACTTAAATAATTGTGTAATGAATTAAATCTATAATGAATACAATAACTACTACACTTACTTTTAACTGTTCCTTTATCTTTCCATACACTTTTGTTGTACTGGGCTGAAACTACGATGATACTCACCGCGCAGGCGCGCACAGCGTTGTAAATGAACGAGCTAAGACGGGAAATCATAGGAACAGACCGACCGAGTCGATAGGGTTATCAAACCTACTATATATTATAGTATCCAACTATTAATTTTATCCAACTATTAATTAAGGGATCAAATACTTTACTTCTAAAAAAATTTGTAGGCGAAACTACTATATTTTGCGTAAAGCACATAGTGTTGCGATAACTCAAATTAATAGTTATACAAATAATCAGTAAGACATAAATAAATTCGATAAGATTTATCCATTACAAATTAAACCATGCGTCAAATTCATAACTTAGTAAAATAAGGAATTATAAACATCGATAGCATTTAAAGAATGATAATTTTCATAATTTGACTAGAGGTAATATAATCGTGTTTAATATACACAATATTCATTTATAATTTATTGGATTTATAGGGTAAAAACTTATCGCCTCTTAAATTATCTCTTTAATCGAGTTTTCGCTTCTAGTTCACATCCCTGATATGGAAAAAGCTGCAAGCTGTTAAACAAGAATATAATATTGCACATACGTATTGTTAAACCGACACTCGCTTTTATAGTAGGGAGCCAAAGCGGTGATTTCTGCAGTGATTTGAGCGCGTCAGATTAAGCTTGTGTATGCTTCCCACATGTCTATAGTTAACGTGGTATAGAAATCAGATTATCTGAGTGGTGCGTTAAAAAATATACTATTAAGTAGATTTCAAATTGTCAGATTAAAATAGAGAACGTTGTGTAGACCCCAAAGAAGCTTTTATTTAAAGCACTGATGGCTTAAAGTAAAGGGAAAGATACAATAATAATATAATACCATGATTTATATTATATTTTGCCTCCCCTACTATGAACAGCAGCAGAGATACAATTACAAAGCATTTCAATGAAACGCCGCAGCGAGCGCGCGACGTAGATTCTTGTTTATTCAATTTTATTTCATATTCAGCTACATTGATCAATAATAAGGTCGAAAATTGTAGTAAGGCATCATTAGTTTAAAAAACGTTTATATTTCATATTATTTACCACAATATCATCACAATTATTCACATACACATTAAATATTCGGATTTACTTGCTTATTTAAACAATTATAATTTATTTAATTTTAATCTCTTCTTGGAAATTAGGTATTGGTTCAAGATTAAATTCGCTATAAAAGTATGCAACATTTAACATGCTTAAAAAATACACAGATGTATAAAGATACCTAGATTTTGAGGATGCATGATCAGTCAAATCAAATCAAACCATTTATTTCAGAAAATTTACATTCCATATTATTAATTATTATTTAAAATCAAGCAAAATTATATAACATTAAATTTATGTCAAAATCGACGGAAATTACATATATATCTATTAAAGAAACGTATAATATAATTATCTTATTTAATTCTTTTACAATTATATATTTCATATGTTTTACATAGTAATGATCAATGATGATGTAATTGATAACATTAAAACGGACAAACATACGCACATATCAACTCGCGCTTGACAACTATTACACATTTTTGATGACAAAGACCGTTTTCCAACAATAAAAGTCGACGCATGTTGGAACAAGTCACAACTTTTCAAGTGGCTTCGCACCAGTCTTCAACTTCAACTAAAATGTTAGTGAGTATTGAATTAATATTATTACTCTTTTTTTGTGACTAATTCATCAAGATGGTAAAATAATTTATATTAATTTCTTCTTTAATTATTAAAAAAATAATTTAAATTCTTTTTATTTTTATTATTTTATAAAAACAATAATTTTAACTTTACAATTTTTATTAAATTTTTATTGTTTAATAAAATATAAATGTATTGTAGTTTTAATGTAATGACTAATTTTAATGATAATATTATAACGAAATTTTTAAATGTAAATATTGTAATGTTATGGGTCTTAGAAACCCGAAATAAATGATTTTATTTTTTTAATAGGTCCGATTCAGAGTTTGAGGCCCCATCTGTGGTGTCGGCAGCACCGAAAAAGAAGTCAAAGGCGTCAACCAGCAAACGCAAGGCTGGCTTGGAAAAGCAACTCGACTCATCTCCTCCGCTGGAGTTGACCCGCACCTCATCAGACAAAAGTGCTCGACGAAAGCGAAAATACTCGCCCCCGCACGAATTTAACACTACACGGTATGTTCGATTATTATTACCTACTTTACGTTTGCTGAAATTCTATTTCTGTTTCTGCTGGTTTTTAACTGTCTTTGTAATAGCCAACTGTCAACACAGTCCCAACCACGATAATTCAGTTTGCATAGTTACAATGATTTCCTACTTTTTATTTATCAAAACTTAGTTCAGTATCCTGTTGAAGTCTGATAAAACTAGGCACCTAATTGTTTACAGTCAAAAGTGAATGTGCAATACACTTATTCCTATTTTGTTTGTTTTCTTACTAATATTTATTCTCGATTATTGTATTTTAATGATAATAATATGTTAATTTTGTGTTTTTACAGAACAAGGAGACCGGACTTATTCAATATCTTGCGGGCTGAGGAAGCTAGTTGCAGTGAACCCAAATCTCGTTGCGAGGAAATAATATCAAGCTTCGCCAGCCGAGTTTCTACGGGAACGTCTCGTCGGACTGCGAAGACCGGTGGCGAATATTTTGTGGACCTCAAGATCTACAAAAAATCGGACTACGTGTCTCACGCTGCCAATGTGCGATACAAGACGGCGCTGGTAAGTGTAAAGCTCCAGTGTGACGAGTCATCATCGTCTTGGGGGGCACTGCAAGACTTCTTAGGACAAGCTTTTACTGAGTTTGAGGAGTCGGAGCCCATCCATTACAGTGACAAAAAATAAATATTATTAAGTAGGTTTACAGTTAATCAATTTATAGTAGATATTAATTTTCTTTTTTAATATACTAGAATAGATTTATAACCTTTTTAATTTTTTTACATTAGTATCGGTTACTGTATTATTGTTTTGATAGCATTGTCTTTTTTAATAGAATAAAATGCCTTTCTGTTCGACGTGTAACATATCTGTACATAGTAAATCATGGGTAGGTCATTTGCGAAGTAATTCACATAGAAAAAGTAGACAGACAATAGAATACAGTGATGGTGTAGAAATCGTCAGCTCTGCATTTCGTAATCGTATTATAACTTATAAGATATTACCTCTTGATCAACTTCAGTTAGCTTCAGTAGATATATTTTTTTCCGAAATTCGTAACAAGTTAAAATCTCTTTTAGATGAAAACCTTATTAAACATTCATGTGTTAAGGTTAATTTCGAACTATTTGGGACGTTTTTGAAGTTCAATGATAATTCACAAGAAATAAAATCTTTTGGAACCAAAAATAAAATATTACATGGTAATTATGATTTTGAAAAAATATATTTGGAAACAGTTAGTTATTTAAAAACTAGTATAGAGGAATTTGAGGATCGTGACAGTGGGTGGACATTTTTAAATAATTTATACATTGAGATTAATATCAATAAATATCAACCACTTAGCGGTTCGAGTTTTATCAGTTTACCCAAATCAATTCAGGCTAAAAAGGCGTGTTTAAATATTATGAATAAAGATCAGCATTGCTTTCTATGGTGTGTGACAGCAGCCTTATATCCAGCTAAAAATCATCCTGAAAGAATTTCGTCATATCCTAATTTTCGTGAATTATTTAATATAAATGGAATGTTTTTTCCTGTATCTTTCCATGACATTAAAATTTTTGAAAAAAATAATCCTAATATTAAGTTCATAATTTATGGTTTAAAAAAAAGTAAAACTATTGTTGGGCCGTTGTATAAATCAGACATTAATAAAACATGCAACGAGAAAATTATACATTTGTTGTATTTAGAAAATAATAACACTTCTCATTATTGTTTGATCAAAGAACCTTCTAGACTGTTTAGAAGCCAAGTTACATCTCATCACAGCAAATTGTACTTTTGTGATTTGTGCTTGATATTTTTCAGTACTTCTAAAGAAGTTGAAAACCATTTATGTGGAGGCGTTGTAACTGTCCTCCCAAATAAGGGCTCAGTAATTAAATTTAAAAACTATGCTCGAAAACAAAACATGCCATTTTGTATTTACGCAGATTTTGAATCGATGCTACAAACCCATACTGAAGCTAACTGTTCTTCTAGCAAAAATACGACTACGTTACACCAACATTTACCTATAGCTTTTGGTTATTATATTGTTTGTCGTGATGACCCTAGTTACAATCGGTACGTATCATATCGAGGACCTGGTTGTGATAAGCAGTTTGTAGATTCGATTCTTAAAGACGTACAAAAAATATTTGATATACTTAGTACACCTGTCCCTATGATATTTTCTATGGCGGATAAGTCTGACTTTGATAATGCCACACGTTGTCATATTTGTGAAAATTTTATTTTTTCGGACAAAGTCCGTGACCATTGTCACGTTACTGGTCGTTACCGCGGAGCTGCGCATCCGTTTTGTAATTTACAGTATAAACGCCCTTCATTCGTCCCCATTTTTTTTCATAACTTAGCTGGTTATGATTGTCATCTTTTTATAAAAGCATTAGGTGAGGTTCCTGGTAATATTAAAATAATACCTAAAACCAAAGAAAACTACATCTCATTTACCAAATTTGTACCAGTTACGAATAATCAGTTTTTTCAACTTCGATTCGTTGATTCATTTAAGTTTTTGGGAACAAGCTTAAGCAAATTGTCAGAGACATTAAAACCGGAAATGTTTAAAAACTTACAAAATCATTTCCCCGATGAAGATGAATTTCAGTTACTCACTCGTAAAGGCATTTATCCATACGAATATATGAACTCGTGGAAGCGGTATGACGAAAAAAGTCTACCCCCAAAAGAATGCTTTTATAGTTCCCTAACTGATCATGATATTTCTGATGAGGATTACCAGCACGCGTGCTTAATTTGGTCAACATTTCAAATCAAAGATTTAGGTAGTTATACGGATTTATATCTAAAAACTGATGTGCTTTTACTGGCAGATATCTTTGAAAATTTTAGACAGACTTGCAAGCAACACTATCAATTAGACCCAGCTTTTTACTTAACAGCACCCAGTTTATCTTTTGATGCGATGTTATTAAAAACAGGAATACAATTGGAACTTATCGATGACTTGTCGATGTTGCGCATGTTACAGAGTGGTATCAGGGGAGGAGTATGTCTGTGCTCTCATAGACATGCAAAAGCAAATAATCCTTACTTAGAAAATTACAAACCATCAGAATCTCCATCCTACGTCACTTATATTGATTGTAATAATTTATATGGATATAGTATGTGTCAATATTTACCATTATCAGATTTCAGATTTCTTAATGAACAAGAAATCAACAAATTAAATATAACCGAAATACCGATCGATGCAGAGTGTGGTTATATTCTAGAAGTGGATTTACAATATCCTAAACATTTACATAACTTACATAATGATTTACCATTTTGTTCTGAAAAATGCATTCCACCCGGGGGGAAAACTTTCAAACTAGTTCCAAATTTATATGATAAATTTAAGTATGTTATACATTACATTCACTTGCAAACATGTTTAAAACATGGTTTAATATTAAAGAAAATTCATCGAGTGATTAGTTTTCGACAAAGCGCATATTTAAAACAATATATTGATTTGAATACTGCTCTGAGGCAAAAAAGTTCCTCAACATTTGAACAAGACTTTTTCAAACTCTTGAATAACAGTGTGTTTGGAAAAACTTTAGAAAATAATGAGAAGAGGGTCAATGTGCATTTAGTTAATCAGTGGGTTGATAATAATAATGTGACTAAGAAAAGGCATTGTGCACAAAAGCTTATCGCTCGTCCAAATTTCCATAGCGCGACGATTTTTACTGAAAATCTAGTTGCGGTACAATTAAACCCTGATCAAATAATTTTGGATAAACCAATATACATTGGTTTTACCGTACTAGAATTGTCAAAAAGTCATATGTATAACTTTCATTACTCTGTTATTAAACCTTTTTATAAAAATAATGTACAAATGTGTTACACGGACACTGATAGTTTTGTATATCATATACGGACCCATGATTTTTATGATGACATAAAAAGACATTTTTTGCCTTACTTTGATACTAGTAATTTTTGTAATAGTAATCAATATGATTTACCCATTCAAAATAAAAAAGTTCCTGGTTTGTTCAAGGATGAAATGGCGGGTAAAATCATAAGTGAATTTGTAGGCCTTCGTTCAAAGTTATATTGTATTAAAACCATAAATAGCACAATCAAAAAAGCGAAAGGAATTAAGAAAAATATTGTCAGCAATTTCAATGTTACTGATTACCAAAAAACTCTGTACGAAGGCAACATTGTTCACAAAACAAATGTTTTATTTAAGTCAATAAAACATGAGTTGTATACATGTGCTGTGAAGAAAGTTGCTCTGTCTGGTGATGATGACAAGAGAGTCATATCTAAAGATAAAATTTCAACTAGAGCATGGGGTCACAGTAGTATATTTAACTTTTAACTAGATTTAATAAGCTGTACCTAATTAAGAAATTCTTTGTATTGTTTACTTTCGTAGCATAACCTGTGTATTTAGTATGTATATAATAATTATTATGTAGATTTAGAAATAAAATATCAATTATTAAATACATTAATTGTTTTATTTATTACTTCACGACTACATAGATTTTGCAAGCAAACCTGCAGGCTGATGCTAAATTCAAGTAACGTAAGGTTTTATCAAGTTGAAACATGCTTTACTTGAGTAATGTCGGCACTACATATTATAGGCGAACGCCTTGGCCAGCGCGCTGGCCCAATGTGTAGAACGGGCGTTCGCGCGTTGGCGGTAGGTATCTATATACCATCTTGTGGGGAGGCGGCACTGGGCCAGCGCGTCGGCCAACGCATTCGCCTATATGTAGTGCCGACATAATCCTAATCCACACGTGCCGCGCGCGCATGCCTGGTAGTACAACCTACGACGTATATGAACGCGCGGTACAGTTTGTAACATGAGTCCTCATTTATGATAATACCACATACATGTTGCAATCACTATTATAATAATGTGAAGACTTTGTTTTAGTATTCATTCTTGCGTCGACAAGCACTGTAATTAGTTAATCACGTCTACATAATTTACAAAACAAACCTTAACTTATATTATAGTTACTCACGTGTACATAATTTACGTATTTTTGGTAATACAGTCTTGGACCTGACTACACAACGGTAAGTTGATTTATTATTGATTTAAGTCATTAAAATACATAAAATAATCGTTAATTGTAAAGATTTCTGATTTGGTGTTAAATATTTTCTTTTTTTTACAGATAATGGAACGCGTAAAAGATATGACTGCTACATCCGAAGACAATGTCTACCTACATGAATATGGGGATACTTTCCAGTATGCTCAAGATCCTTTGGAAGGATTTACGGAAGAGTTTTTAAAAATGAAAGCTCAGCAAAAGCCGAACGCTAAGATTCGGGAACGTCGTCCAGCAAAATTAAGAAAAAAATGTGTTTCTAAAAGTGCATTAAGTAAACTGCATATTCCAGTTCATTCGTTTGTGGTAAACAGCGTTCCCAAAAAAGGTTTCCGTCTGATAAAGATCTCAGTGTTTGATTTAGATGGATCCCAGCAACATTGTGACAGTATAGACGATGATAATTTTTTGTTATCCGCACAATATGTTGTAAATGAAAACGGTGATGAAATAATGGACCAAACCGAGAAGTTAGTCAGTAATATATCAAAAAAAATATGTAATTACAGTTATACGAATTGGTTTTAGTTTACTTTGGTATAAAGTATTTGTTTTAGCTGTAGGGTCGCAATAGACTTTAGAATGAATAAGTCGATAAAATTGTAAGATATACTTGTATGAAAATAATATAAGTTAGGGTTTGTTTTGTAAATTAATGTGTACGTAATTATTGCTTAAATAAATGTATGATGTGAATATATTTGTTTTATTTCTATTTCATTCAACTTTAATTATTTAAATAAAAAGCAATAAATATAAGGTATTTTTTATTGAAAGTGTACATTATTTTCTAAACACCATTTTTTTAAACATAATACATTTTTTAATGCACAATACTTCTTATGAATAAAACAGTTATACGATTTGTCCTTACAATACAGATCGAACAGAATGTCAAATCTTGGAATGTCTTTGTAACTTATATCTACAACATTATTATGATCACACAGTTCTTTCACCCATTTCACTTTCTCTTCACCTTTTACGATAATGTTTCGGTCTTTTAAGTAAGGCTTAATAATTCTTCTGAATTCTCTATAATCGATATAGCCTTCGCTCCATCGAAACCCTCTATTTCTTTCTAACCACCGAACATTCTTTTTTTCATCATCGGTTAGCGCTGAGAATGGGTATGGTGGTTTAACATAAAATGTATGTGTATGCTGTCGAGTGGCTATACATAATTCTTTTACTAAAAAGTCGTTATTATTATTTTTAAATCCTTGTAAGTCAACGATTATTGTATTACTATTCATGATATTTTCTTAACGATATTACTCAAAGGCTTATACTCAAATATGCAGTCGTTTAATATCAGACAATATGCAGCTGTCTGATCGGGTATTTCTTGGTCTGTTTCGATTTCTACTCTCACGTCGATTGACCCTTTTAATGTTTCGTGCTGTCGCGAACAGTCGATAACGAATAAGGGAGCAACGTCTCTGAATTCTTTCAAACTCATCAACGGCTCTGACCGACGTCCGTGATACGACTGTTGAAATCTAGCATACTGTTCGTATAATAAAGTAAATTTGTCTTCTGTAAAACTGACGTTTAATCCCTCATATGGATAGTATGACGAATTTAAAAACACTCTTACATCACGTACGTGACAGTGATCAAACTCCGCCATCGACAATTCACTGTTCTGTTTGCGGTTGGTTTGTAAAGCTAATACAACAAATCGTGGTTTTTCTATTTGAGATGAAGTTTTAATGGACCAAGTATGTTTACGAGTTTTGGGTAGTAATGGATACTCGTATAAATCCCAGTTACGATATGCTAATGGAATAGCTCGATCTTTTTCTAATTGTTTTAGTAAATTTATTCTTTCGCGATCAGATACTTTAATATGAGGTACTCTCCAGATAATTTTACTTATAACAATATCTTCCAAAACTTCTCCTGTTTTCAACTTGATTGCATTAAGGTTAGTGTTACATCTAAGCAACACTAACTCATGTTTGCAGTTAATGATAATTTTTTCATAATCTTCCGCAAATCCTAAAATCTTGTTTAGAGGAATGGATACAGAAAATTCACCACTTGTATTATTTATACCTTCTGGCGACCACCCCCAAACTCGAGCATATTTTGATTCGTTTTGATTTAAGGACAGATAAGACTTTATGGTCGTAGTAACACCAGCGTTTTTTATTTTATCTATTTCTACTCCATTTAATTCATATCTTATGTCTTGAAATAGAAATAATGCTGGATTATTAACGAAATGTATATTTGAAACCTTTTCTTTAGTTGTCCTGTTATAGACAATTACTTTGCCTTCGATATACAAACTGCTGAGCGAAGGCAGCACATATAGGTCTTGTTGATTGATGGGGATTCGTATTTCATCATTCTTGTTGAAACTTGTTACGTACGGTTTGTATGAATGATACTCAAAACTTTCGATGCTGTTGTCGTATGAGGTTTGCTGAGATATGTTTAAAATATTCATTTTATTAAACCAATTAGTTTGAGGTATTCTTTATTGCTTTTAGTAAGCTTCTTTTTTAACTGCTGTCGTGTGTCTTTGCGAGAAGATCTTTTAGGACTGACTTGGACATTTGATATGTCAGGGGTTTTATGGAAATTTATCATTTTTTTCTAAAATGTAAATACAATTGTACCTCTTCACCTCGTAAATTTACTTCTTTGTTATCAGCGTCTAACAGTCTTATATTGATGGAACTAATAGAAGTTTGATTGACTGGAAAATAAATTAAATTTTTTGGTATTTCTATTATTCGATATCCAGGAGGTACATTAGGAACAAATTCGTAAATAATATGGCTTGCTTTTCCGTTCACAAATGAACCACTAACTACATCACATTCAATCCTCACGATAGTTGTTGATAGAATGCTGACAGGATACTGTGAATCAGTGCTTATATTAGCTTTTATTGTTTCCATTCCAAAGCCTAGTATGTTCCCAATTGAATCATCTTTATTAAAATGAACGTCTTTAGAACAAAATATATTTGTTTTCAATGTGTTATTATTGCATCTCAGTTTTAGCAATGTATTTTTTATGTTAGTTTTCAAATAATCACAAATATCTTGAAGCTCGTAGGACCCTTCAGGAATTTCGATCATTTCATTGTCACCGTAATAAAACTTGTTGTTTCGTCCATCAATATTAGGTATAGAGTTAAAAGTTGAAAAGTACAAAAGACCACATTCATAGTCTCCAAGAAGTTCCAACGTCGGAGAATAGTTTGTCGTCAAAGAGGCTCCGCTCCCGGTTATAGATACAGTGAAAGACATTTTGATACTGACACGTTTATTTATTTTTAATATTATTTAAATGTTTCTTCCAATATTTTTTTAAAAATTTAATACATAGATGACCACAGTTTGTTGTTCCAAATGCTTGATGTCTGTTATAATTATAGTTTATGGGCAAATTATTCATATATTTCATCAGTTCTAATGGTGGTTTTAAATTACCAAAGCTATCATAGTATTCTACGTAGCTGTTTTGTTTTACATAGGCTACCCAATGTGTGCCAGGATTCACATTACTATCTAAATTTACAATTCCACATTCTATTTTTCTAGGTTTTAAAGGCAACGTATCTCTCATGTAAACGCCGCGAAAGTATGGAATTTCACCAGCATACTCCAATATGTCTAAATTCGTAAGCGCACGCCTGGGCAGCCGCCTAATTAGTTTTTTGATGGGTTCAAATATAACCCTGCTCCTTTTTTATGAGGTTTAATATATAATCCTTTTCCAAGAGCGACCGCTTCCATCATTCTGTTGTGTCTTTCAGATTCTTGGAGACTCTTTTGTGCTGCTTTAGAATCGTTAACGGCTTTGGCTATACCTGCTGCACCTCCTGCTAATGAACCTAACGCCGACAATCCCGCAAAAATAGGAATAAGCGGTAAAAGTCCACCACATTTTGGAAGTGGAATTATACGTGGTAAACATATTCCTTTCTTTTTACTGAACAGTTTTTTCGCAGCTGCATACGCATATTTTATAGCAGAGTGATGATCCTTGGATTTAAGTTTTTTTAAATGAGCATGCATTTTTTTAATACCCTTCTTAAATGATTTAATACCACTTCCAGCTCTGATTTTTGTTTTCATAGCATTTTTTACTATCCACGAGGCAATCTTTTCTCCCTTACCAGCATCTTTTGATTTCAACCTCTTCTTTGCCATACTCAAAAGTTCTAAATCAGCTTTACGTCGAGCACTAGGATCTTTATTTATATAAGCAATATCGTGATGCATGCAAGCTTCATCCAATTTGTTAACTCCTCGATCGCCTTGTAGTATTCGTTTTTGAAGTTTCGTCCCAGGACCGCAAAATTGATATCCAGGTAAATGCAACTCAAACGGTAAATGGTCTATCAAGTTATTGATTACACCACTGCCTTCCTTCATTGATAAGTATGTATTGTGATATAGCACTGATTATGTGCTTTATATATCTAAATAACTAATTCACTTTTATCTATCCAACTATTTTCTTCGGCACCCAATCCTAACCACTTCACAAAAAGTTTGTTGCCTCTTTTCTTTAGAACTTTTTCGATAAGATAAATATCAGGAAATTTAGTTTTTTGTAATTCTTTTCCATAAAAACAACCAACAATGTTTTGTTTATGTTTGTCTTGTAATTGATACGTTTGAGGACTAGTTTCGTTGACTTTTATGATGCGAAATATTTCCGTTGACCAATTAGGGGTGTAGCCTTTATAAAAATCGCCTTTGTATTTACTTATACGAACAAAATCGCCAACTCGAAAAGACGATTCTTTGCGTACTTTTTTTGGCTGTTGGCTTTTGATAATATTCAATCGAACTGTATTTTGATTTGAACTGTTAACGTCTATTGGTTTATGTTTTGTAATGCGGTGCACAGTATTGTTATAATTCTGCACAACGGACCTTAAATTATTTTTATACCATTCATATTTTCCACATAAACTAAATAATTTGTAAAGACGTGATTTTATAGTTCTTATTACTCGTTCGACGATAGAAGCTTTTTTTACAGAAAATGTGGAATAATGATTTATGTTATAAGTTTTCATTAAATGCTTAAAAGAATCGTTATAAAACTCTGTACCTAGATCTGTTTGTAAGTTTTTAGGTTTTCGTGTGGATTCTGTTAATATACTGCACATAGCACTTGATACAATTTTTTTAGATTTTGATTTTAACGGTCTAGCCCACACGTATTTTGATAAAACATCAATCACTATGAGAACATATTTAAATCCTTTATTAATCGACGAATATTTTTGTAAGTCCACTAGGTCAGCTTGCCATAAATCATCCAGACCTTTAATGACCGTATGTCGACGAACGAAGTTTCGTCTCGCTCCTCTGTGTAGTTCATTTACTATATCTTGTTTACTCATTCTGAACAGATTTTGCTGCAATCATGTTATCGATTTCTTGTTTTGTGTAGTACATTTTACTTAAATTTGTAGTAGTAATTTTTTCTAAACTATGGAGAAAGTTTCTGACATTACTTTGGATTTTCATCATTTCATTTTTAAGGGCTTGGACACTTTTATCTACGTATTCTTTATTCACAGCCTCGTCGTCTTTTTCTGGAATTTGCACCCCTTTTAATTTCGATGACTTTAAATCGAATTCCCCTGTATCGGACCTTACCAATGTATCGCTAAGAATTTCAGAAAATTCAGATAATCGTAAACGCTTATGAACGTGATGACCAAATTTGTCTATATTCATTGCCGTCTTGCTAGGTTCTATAGTGTAATAGAACTGCTAAATTTTCCTGATGGCAGCCTTATATATTTCATTTTTTTAATGATACCAGCTTCTTTCATTTCTTCAAGTATGGCATTAATTTCATTATCTAATCCCGTATTACCAGCCGCCTGAGATGCACATAATATTTTCAGTCTCTCAACTAACTCATTAGGATCATTCCAGTATACTAAATCAGTGTCTTTCTTAACTTCTTTCAAAATGTCGATTCCTTCACCTCGCTGAAGACTTTCTACGCTACTGGTATTATTTCTAGCGAATTTAAATAGTGGCTTTATCACGTGAGTATATTTGAACCCTTTATTACCATTTATTTGGTTCGATGGTTTCCAGTTACGTTTATGTGCATTAGTGTCGATGAGTAGCAATTTATAATTTTGTAAGTCTTCCTCTGTAATAATATCTAAATTAGGTTTTTTTTTGTACAACAATTCTGCCAGACCAGAAGTTTTTTTTAAAGAGCGGCTTCCAATTTTCAGAACTTTTCCATCATCGTGTAAACGGGTTTTGCCTAGCCAAAGTTTTCCTCGTTCACTTCTTACTCCATATGGTATATCTTCTTTCAGCGCTTCAGGCGATGCAGACCAAGACAAGGAATCGTTTGCGATACTTGGTGAGGATTGAATAGATTTAAATGAGTTCTCATGGATATCATAATCCTCAGAAGATGATGTAGTAAGCGTTTTGTCAGGTGTTTTAGAATTAAAGTCGTCATTATCTGAATTTTCTTCATCATCAAGATCCGTCTCAGATTCTTCTTTTTTATGTGAACCATATTTTGAAGATTCTTTTTCGTCTTCGTCATGACGTTTTTTTTCAGTTTTGCTTGCTAATAATTTTAGCGGACTGACGATCGGTTGAAATATCGTCTCCAGTACCATGTCATTTGTGTTTTTAGTATTTTTTATCATTTCTACCTTTCTTTTCACTGCAGACGCTGATTTCACAATTTGTTCCTTAAGATTCCGCTCCATGTTAAGAATTCTACTCTGATTGATGTCTCAAGTTGTACTACTACATAGTGGGGTACGTATAAGCTTTATAGAATAAATTAATCCACTATTATAAATGTATCAAATTTCATTCTGTAACAACCATTATTTCGTTCACAATCCTTATTGATTACCACATAACTGTACGGTTTACTCCACACAGTTGAACACATTTCACGAAATTGCGACCACGTCATATCAGACCCTACATGTTCATCGTAGATGTGTCTTAGATTAATCTCGTCTTGTTTAAACAATATGATGAGATTGGCATTATCTCTTACTAGTTGTTTGGGTATTTTAGTATAAGTTTGGTTAAGATAAAAGCAATCAATATTTTTGTGACGACCCATAGCAAAATAATCACGTATATTATTTTGATTTTCGCATGCAACATCGTCAAATATGATGATAGAATTAGGTAAGGCTTCTTCTGGACTTAAAATTTCACTGTTATGATTATACTTGTGATACGATGTATCCACAACTTTTTCCAATACTTTTTCTAAAAAGACGTACTTAGGTTGATACAAAGACTTTGAATACACATAAAGGTTTCTGAATCGTGGACCATTCGGGTGTAGTAACAAACTGATTACTAAGTTTGTTTTCCCACAGTTTGAGGGACCACAAACAATACTGCGAATGGTATTTGGTAGTAAATTTCCGTGTCGCTTAACTTCATTTTTAATTGCAGGACAGACACATTCTAATTTAAGTGATTCTTTTTGTTTCAGAAATTTCATAACTGTTTAATCCAATCGACCACTGTGATTAGTGGATTATGACAAAATGATAATCATGCAGTGTGTTGACTCATATAAACAGATAACTTCAAACATACGAAATTAAATGTTCCTATAATAGCTAGCTAGATCTTTCAACCATCCAATCATCGATGAGAAGCTATTTTTTATCACTGCATAAACGAACAGGAATGATTGGGCATTCTGTCCCACTTGTCCAACCAAAAGTTGGATAGAATTGTCTGTCCTGCAAAGAATCACTTAAATTAGAATGTGTCTGTCCTGCAGTTGAAATGATTGGGCATTCTGTCCCACTTTTGTTCGCTCGCGGTGCATAAACGAACAGGAGCTATTGGGCATCCTGACACACCGAGTACACCGAAGTGAGCGCGAGCGAACGGAGGTTCGGTGTGTCGGAACAGGATGCCCTCCTGTTCGTTTATGCACCGCGAGCGAACAAAAGTGGGACAGAATGCCCAATCATTTCAACTGCAGGACAGACACATTCTAATTTAAGTGATTCTTTGCAGGACAGACAATTCTATCCAACTTTTGGTTGGACAAGTGGGACAGAATGCCCAATAATTCCCTACTTATAGTACTTTAAATACTTCAAGATCTGCAATCTCACTCATATCAAAAGGTAACATCTCTAGTGACACCATTATATCTAGATTTTTTAAGGGCATTTTTAGGAAACGCCCTCCTGCACCTAGATACTCAGAAACATGGAATATAGAACAAGTTTTAGAATATGTTGAAAACCAAGATAAATTAGAAAATCTAAATCTGAAAACTATATCAGAGATTGCTACAACATTATTAGTTATGATTACAGCCCATAGATTACAAACAATTTCCCTAATTAGCATAGATGAGATAACCATCAGCTCCTCGGGGCTCCAGATTAAAATACCTGATCGGGTAAAGACATCAAAGCTTGGAAGAAACCAACCATTACTCATAATTCCTTATTTCAGGGAACGCCCAAAAGTTTGTGTGGCCACTATACTTCTGCACTATTTACAAGTAACAGAGCCAATTAGGGCAGGACATAAAAAATTATTCATTTCTTCAGTGAAACCTCACAAACCGGTAAATGCTCAAACTATTGGCCATTGGATTAAGTCCTTACTCAGTAAAGCCGGTATTGACACCGACAAATTTAGTGCATATAGCACTAAACATGCATCTGTGTCTACTGCCTATAGGAAAGGAATAAATATTGACACAATTAGGAGAACGGCGGGCTGGACAGAGGGGTCAACAATTTTCGCTCGATTTTATAACAGACCCCTTACAGAACCTAATGATAAGTTTGCTATCAGTATTTTAAGTAAAGACGATTAATCGTTACGTTATTAATTATAATGTATCCCAATTTGATTGATATTGTTGGATTTGATTGTAAGTTGTTACTATCTGATTATAAGTTTTAGTACCTAATCATTTAATAAAAAACTATGTGAGTTTAAAAACTTTGTATCATTTACATGTAAAAGATTACAAATACATTTTAACCTGGCTCCGTCACAGACTCTGAAAATCTACATGTTATCTATCATCGAGAACGAGACGCGCAATATAATTGATCGATCAAACGAGCCCGCCGAAGGCGGGCGAAGTTCGATCGAAATTATATGAAGCGTCTCGTTCGAAGATGATCACTTCCCACCCATAAAAGTCAAGTAACATTAATTTAATGTTAATTAGCGAACCCTAACCCTGTAATCATCTTGTTTTAACTGTGACATCGCTTAGATACTCTGAAATATATGTCGGCCGAGAGAGGCGCGTGCGAGGTGGCAGCACAGGGCGCGGGAATATTCAAATTTGAATCTCTAAACGTTGTGAAGTTTACACATACTTAACAGTACTACATGTTATCTATCATCTTCGAACGAGACGCTTCATATAATTTCGATCGAACTTCGCCCGCCTTCGGCGGGCTCGTTTGATCGATCAATTATATATACCCAAGAAAATTAAAAAAAAATAACTGTAGGACAAAACGAAATGAAACAAAAGCTGTTTAACGATTATTTATTTACATATACAGGGTATAACTAAAGTAAGTGATAATACTTAAGGGTTTGTATGTGTTCCTTATATATGACAAGGTTGGAAACTTTCGTTTTACTTACCTACTTTAATCTATTTTAATTTATGCCAAATTAATTCTTGCCAAAAATCTTTAATTAATACAACAACAATATAATAGGTCACATTAAAAATGCACATTATAATATTTTTCAAAACATGTTTACCAACGTGGCTGAATGCAAGCCAAGCCTTTGTCTATAAAAAAAATTAAAATCGACACGACCCATCACTAACACGAACTGTCATAGAGATCAAGGTTCGCTTTGCATGTTTCACACACAGAATCAGCCGCTATAAGAAAAAAAGGATCAAAATGTTTTATTCCAATTACCCCGGTTACCGGTATTGCTAGAGTCAATTTATTTTCTCACTTTTTGCCATCAGATTCTGGTAGACCTATAATAATATTTTACTGAAAAATTTAATTCTTATACGATTTTCTTATTAATTAACGTATATCACATGGTCGTTAATAATTGTACTTTGCATAATACATAATCAAAACAATTGTATATTTAACGACAACGTATAATAATATACAATTTTTGACTTTGAACTTAGTAAAATATAGTGAATTCCGAGTGAAAACTCGAACAAGCTGTAAACGGCTGAAAACGGCCCAGTAATTGAAAATGGCCTAATTTCAAGCCATTCTTAGTAATTTAGAGTGGCCGTGGCACATTATGCGATTAGCCGCTAAATAGTAAGTGCACTCATGGATATAGCGCCCAAAATAGTTATGTAGAACGCAATGAAAATGGGTGAAGGCCAGTCCGTCGTGTTTTGATGAAAAAAATTAGAGAGCCTGTAATAATTTGGAGATGTACGAAACTGATAACAAGGACTGTTAACAAGACTGTAGCTCTGGAGGGTTGTATTTTTGAGAATATGTTTATAACTAAGAGATGTTACTAGATTCGGCTTGCTCGTACAAGTCACACTGGGAACAAGCAGCTGGTTTTTTAATAGTTTTTATTTGACCAAATTACTAAAAAAATTTACAACTGGCGACTCCTTTGGTTTTGTATCCAATTTGTTATAATCTCAGATAGATCGCAGATGGATGATTCGCTTGCTCGATTTTCTCTCTATTTTCTTTAAAAAAAATGTATTTTGTTTACGATTATAGTGCTATTGTTAACCATACTATTTTCTTTCCTACTAACAATTATTACGCTATTCTTCGTAAAATACCTATCTGAATTTTCTTTTGCTTTAATACTTCGATATAAATACCTTTACATAAACGGTTCTCGTAAAAAATAACTTCAAAACAATATAATACTTATTTTTAAGTGCAACAAACTCTTACATCGTACATATTAAAGAATATATACAGATGATTTTATATCCCTTTTCCTCCCTTTGTTTCCCGTCATTATCCCTTATCTATTTTCTTTAACTCGACCGGACGTAAGACGAAAATAACTAAAGTAATATTCGAATGCGTAAACAAAATGTCCCCTCTGCGTGTTGCTCTTTGTTCGTTTCTTATTATCATTATGCGTTTTATTTTATTTTCGCGCCTGTTTGAGTTCTTATCCTAATATTTTAGCTATCCATATTAATATTGTAAATGTAAAAGTGTGTCTGTCTGGCTGTTACCTCTTCACGCCCAAACCACTAAACCGATTTTGATAAAATTTGGTATGGAGATACTTTGAATAAATTAAATAATAACTAAATAAAAATTGTTTACAATTATATTTTTATTTCAGTTAAAAAAAATAGTATGTTATTATTTTTAGTAATATTCCAAATCACCGTCAATCACCGGCCAAATCACCGCCTTTTTAAAAGGTGGTGATTTGGCCGGTGGCGGCACTTGGCGGACGTTGTTCGTAGAGTCCACATCCTGAGGATGCTCCGGTGTTGGGGCGAAACGCGCATCGAGGTTTTCAACTTGCATGGTAGTGAGAGGCCTTGCACGAATTTGCTAACATTTTTGCTTGTGTGGTGGTGGTGTTTGCAGGTTCTTGCATGCGAGTGTACGCATAGGCAGTGTGGGAGAGGAGGCAGGTGCTGTACGCATGCCTATGCGTACACTCACTCATTTACTTACAGGTTGAGGTTTATTTCGGGGAACATTGCTAAAAATGATAACATAGTAAATTTTAAGCTATGAATTTCCGCAAAGTAACGCCTGATTCTATTAACCAAAAAAATGTTTTATTTCTGAATAAATTTGAAGCAAATGTTTTCGGAATGTTGAACTACATGTTCCCTACCACCGGTTCGGGAACTAACCCGGCGAGAAGAACCTTTTGAGTCCCCGGAAAGGGTATAGGATAGTTTGTATCCTCTGTAAATGTACGGTTTCTGTGCGACAAATGAATTTCTGCACTGTAATACTAGATGCTATGGAAAATCTCTATCAATGATATTCTATGTTACTAACGTAACTAGATTGGCAGTTTACGGCAGCAACGCGTTGCCACTTCGAAGATGCCTGCAGGCATATCTGACTTACATAATGACATAATGCCATAATGACTTGACATCGTCTTTTGAACTATCAAGTGGTTACGCATTTCTGAGAATCTTTTGTAAGACGTTGCTACTCTAGTATTTTAGAAACTCATTGGTTTCTATATTATGTAAAGTACACACGAGGACTGAGCCTTCCTAATTGCGACATTAAATTTTTATTAGCAATTAGAGTCAATGTGTGTTTTAATTAAATGTCATTAAAATATCGTGTGATACGGAGGAAAATTAATTGAACTAGAGATCGCCCAATGGTCGAAATTCGACGTCAAATAAAAAAATAAATTATAAATTTCAAATTTCAACGCTTTTCTATTGATATTCTATTGTCAAAATATTGACTTTATTATTTTTTAAGACATATTTCCTGCGACAGTCTCAGATAAATAAAGTCAAATGATGACAGACTGGCCGTGTAATAATTGTCTAACAGTATTTAAGATTCAATAAAAAAAAACTAAATCTATTTTCAATTTGACAACAGACTTCAACCATAAATAAAAGAGTACAATTCATGTGTATAGGCTTGTCAATCAAAATCTCCTAGTGTGTTGTAGTGTGTGTAATGTTTTATTTGTTAAAAAAATAAATGTGTGATAAAACCATAATTTCAAAATAATATTACCTCGATGCACTCCTTCACCATATTATAAACTATAACTGTGTAAAATTTCAATCACCTACCTTTTCGCATTTTTCGTCAAAAGGTATCCAAAGTTTTTCGCTCGCGTATTAATATTATATAGATTTGAAGAGGGAAACATTAGGAATATAATATTATAGCTTTAGGGTGCTTTAAATATGTCTTAACATCAAAATGGAGTTAAGAGAAAAAAAAAATTTGAAATTGAAGAGCTTGCCTATAATAGAGAATAAAGCTACATTAAAAAAAAAAACTTTTTATTTTCCTTTTTTACAAGACTATGCAATGCTTTATGCTACTCGTAAAAACATGTAGCTCTCTATTTTTAGCTCTTTGAAATTATATTTTTATAATTAATATATTATTATGTACTTCTTATTTAACTTTAATCCTATGAAATCTGTCGCCCGCATTTTATACGTTTGAAACATAAAAGTGAAAAAATCCTCTTTTGATGTAAAACTAATTAAATCTGACTTAACTAATTCTGATTTAAAAAAGATAACTCAAACTGTCATATTTTCAAAGATAAAAGGAAAAAGAACATGAAAGAAAAAAACGAGCCATCTTTGTAGCGGCCATGTTTTTTAATTAGCGAACAGGTTCAAAGAGTTAGCGGGCCCTTTTTTTTTGGGCCCTGAGACCTACAATAATATTGAACAATATTTTATTGAACAACTTATTTGACAATAAGATTGAAAGACGGGTGCGTTCAATATTAACCCTAGACGGTCAATAATATTGCACAAAATGTGATTTTGCACAATAAAATTTATCGTCTAGGGGCCCGCTTATACTGCTTCTCCACGTTTACCTATGTTCGACTATTACAAGTGATAACGAACGTATAGACTGTAGATGGTCATTTACATACTAATATTATAAATGCGATAGTGTGTCTATCCGTCTGTCAGTTACCTCGCTTGACGTCCAAACCACTGAACCGATTTTGCTGTTTGGAATGGAGATACTTTGAGTCCCGGGAAAGGACATAGGAAACTTTTTATCCCGGAAAAATGTACGGTTCCGGGCGAAAAACTCGGGCGTCACCTAGTTCGTGTATAATTGCCTAAGATTGCCGATTGTATTAATCATGCAATCATCTTGACCAATCATAGAGAAATCTCCATAACAAAATTACATAATATCCAACTAAAGATCTATGGATCCGCTTAAACTTAATTAAGTATTAACTGGCGATAAATTTGCCAAGAGGGTAGAGATGAACTGATAGGTATGGGGAAGGAATTAGGGAAGATCTACGCGATCCGACAGATTGTTATCTTACATGGGGGTAAATAGTCGTTAATGACCTAAGAATGAGAATTAAGATAAGTTTTTAACCAACTTTGAAAAAAGAAGAAATTGTTATATGTTCGGCTGTGGATCATTTTATTTTAGTTATTGTATGTTTAACGATTGCTTCGCCGTTTGTTAACCGATTTTCAAATTTTTTTCTTGTAATGCGTAACGTAAATATTTGTAATTAACAGCAAGTACAGTTCCAGTGGAAGTATGATTTGACAGTGATCCTAGTTTTTACTTTTTTAACTTAAAAATTACACGTTTTATTGTAAGATTTTCAAAATGGCGCTCATCCGGTGTGAGCTGCATTCTCTTAAAGGTTTATTTTTCATTTAAAAAATATTTACTTATATACCTACCACAGTTGCCACATTCCTACTTAACGTAACATTCTTACAAAAGTGCAAAATAGTTATCACAATCAACACACACACAACTGCAAAGCTTATTAACTGAATAGACATTACTTATAAAACCGCTGTGAAATAACGCTTATTACTTTAACTCATTTACCGGACCTTTTCTGTAAAATCTATATTCGAACGTGAAAAAATGAAAGTAATCCAGACGTAGACTTGGCACGGGATTTTTTAGTTTTCAGCCGGCAATTGACACGGTTCGTAAGTCGGCCACGCGTGGGCGCACCACAACAAACGTCATAGTTATACAATATTATGGGCTTGACTATAATATCACAGTGTTGTCTAGTCTGGACTCATAGACTACTAGATGACGCCCGCAACTCCGTTGCGCCAAAACTCGTTAATCGCGCGGGAACCGTACATTTTTCCGGGATAAAAAGTATCCTATGTCCTTTCCCGGGACTCAAAGTATCTCCATGCCAAATTTCAGCAAAATCGGTCCAGCGGTCCAGTCGTGAAGAGGTAACAGACAGACAGACAGACACACTTTCACATTTATAATATTAGTAAGGAAGTATGGATTCTCTAGTATTGACCTAGAGACTAGTCTAGACTAGTCTTTAGTCTATTGACTTTTCACGCTTAAGCCGCTGAATCGATCATGGCCCATGGGGATTGGGGATCATGACTACGAAGATACTTTTAGTCCCGGGAAAGGACATACTAGGATAACTTTCATCATGTCATCAAGGGAAATGATCTGACTGATTTCCTTGAAATTTAGCACAGATATTAAGTAATCTATAATATTGTAAAAACATTACTGTTTATCGCAAAACATCCTCAGTTCTCAACTTCTCACCACTGGTTGTGTTGGTAACTGTTTTACGCGGACGGAGACGCTGGCATTAGCTAGTTAAGACAGAGAGTTACAAACTACACAGACCGGCTAAACTATGGTAACGAAACTACGCTTTAAATTCGAAAAAACACGTTTTTTCGAATTGAAAGCGTAGTAAGCGTACTTTTAATCGACTTCTCCCGGGCATTTGACACCCTTAATGACGCTAAACTAACCAAAAAATTAGAAAACAAGGGTTTACGAGGCCCACTGCTTAATTGGTGTAAGGACTACTTGCGGAATAGAGCCTATCACGTTAACATCAATGATGATATTACTGACGAAGTGACAGCTGAAGAAGGCACGGCCCAAGGCTCAGTTATGGGACCACTTCATTTCATAGCTTCTGTCAATGATATGCTTAATGCACTAAAACATTGTCTAGACTCTTATAGCCTATCAATTCGCGGATGACACATGCCTTCTGATATCCGACGCTGATCCTGTCTCAGCAATGTCTAAGCTACAAGAGGACCTTAACAACATAAGTAAATGGTGCTACGATAATGGACTCGTCCTGAATCCAGATAAAACTAAGTTGATCAAAATCTGCTCACCACAAAATAATAAAAAAATCACCGCTGAAAAAAGACTAGTGGATTATGACCATCAATGCCTGCACAATAACAATTATAGCTCCTGTAAATGTACCGAAATTGATATTGTAGATAAACATACCTACCTCGGTCTCATAATAGACAATTAAATAATTATATACTTTCCTTGCACTTATTCCACTTTATTTTAATAGATTTATTACAAAATTATTATATACACTACCGGTTTCGAAAAAATCATCATCAGGTGTACATTTCTCTTTATTGTTACACAATAAATTTTCAAGGGAACCTGTGGTGTAAAACGCTACCTTTGTTTCCTTCTTTTGCAGAATTCTCTGTATCCACAGGTTCCACAGGTTCCCTTAAAAATTTATTGTGTAACAATAAAGAGAAATATAATATCACGGACAACAATGGTATATACAAACTTACTTGCGATACATGTAGAGGAGTATATATAGGCCAAACAGGTAGAAAATTTAAAACAAGAATCAAAGAACATCTAACAGCATGGAATAAGAAAACGGATAGATCCACATTTGCCGAACACTTAAATAACAATGGACATCACTTTGATCCCGATAAAAACATCGAATATCTACCATGTATTACCGAAAAGCAGGAAGATGGATGCATTAGAAGCACTGGAAATAAACAGACACAAGAAATATGGGAACCTTCTAAACGACCAGACATGCCTCTCAAATTCTGTATTATTACAGAACATTTAAAATTTATTTTAGGACATTATTTTACGTTTGACATTTAATTTAGTTAATAGAGATTTTATAAAATGACATTGGCATTACTTTCACATGATTTATATCAATTTATTATTTTGTGAGATTATTTACTTATATAAAGATTGACATTTTATGAATTCTTATTATAATATTATTAAATGACTCAAATATGCCAATCCGTACAAAAGGGAAAGTATATAAAATGGCGGTAAGACCTGCAATGCTATATGCTTCAGAATGTTGGACGGTCAAGGAAACACATATACAAAAGCCCCACACCACAGAAATGAAAATGTTACGATGGTCTGGAGGGGTAACTAAACTTGACAAAATTAGAAATGAATATATCCGGGGAAGCTTCAAGATAACTCCAGTGTCCGAAAAACTGACCGAGAGACGCTTAAGATGGTATGACCACATCATGCGCAGAGACGACAACTACATTGTCAAAAAGGCGTTAAGTCTCCCAGAAGCTAAGAGATCTAGAGGCAGACCCCCAGCCACATGGTGGACTAGTATGACCAAAGCACTAGCTGTAAATAATTTGCCTAATTCGACAACCCAAGATAGAATTTCTTGGCGCAAATGTACTAGGAGAACCGACCCTACGTAAAGTGGGAATGAGCTAAGAAGAAGAAGAAGAAGAAGATTATAATATTATTAATTATTAATTATTGTTATATGGCATTTAATTGATTTGCAGATATTTAATGTAATTATTGTTTAAATTTATCAATTTTATAGGTTCCAACACATTTCAAATTTAATTTGTGATTTTTGGTAGAAAATATAGTTTTTTGGTAGAAAGTTGTACTGAATGGTAGAAAAATTTTATGATGCTGACAACCCGATTGTTGTTTACAAATTTTTTTAAAATTTAAAATTAGCTGCAGTACACCTGATGATGATTTTTTCGAAACCTGTCGTGTATATAATAATTTTGTAATAAATCTATTAAAATAAAGTGGAATAAGTGCAAGGAAAGTGTATAATTATTTAATTGAACATGAATTTCCACCAAGAAGTGACAGTACACTCAATATCATATCATAATAGACAGTAAGACTGCGTTTCCACCAGAGATGTGTTGCGAGAAATGTGTTTTTAAGATCCAATAGCATCGCCGCGCTGAGCGACGTCATGGTAAGCTCACGTCAATGAAGCGATACTATTGGTTCTCAAAAACACATTCCTCGCAACGCCTCGCAATCTCTGGTAGAAAGGCAGCCAAAATTTTACTGGCAGCCGCAAATTATGCGGATATAATATGACAAACTTCAAGCATTTCTATGAAACAAATATACATAATTGAAAATAAAATAACTTTCAAAATAAGATTGATGTTGTACAACGCCCTCGCCGACTCTATTATAAATTACGGATTAACTAGCTACGGCAGATCCTACAAAACTTACCTGCATAAAATCCAAAACCTACAAACTAGAATCTTAAAAAAACTATTGTGCCAACTAATATTAAAGAAAAGCATAAGAAAAATGATAAAGAATTATATAGATATTGTAAAGTACTTCCAATCACACTTAAAATTAAATATTGCATCCTAAAAGATCATTTCTTTGATGTCGATCTCCAGAAATATAATATTATTCACAATATTCAGACGCAACAAAAAATAAAAAAATAAACTAAACATATCAAGAGCAGTTGATTAATATCAACAATTTGGACCAAACAGTTACAGGCTACTTGACCTACTTTTTTTCTTCATGCTAATCGCTTCTTAATCATTCATTTTCACCAAAAAAAAACTAATATTTTAATATTTTAAACAGTAGAAACCCATAAAAATGTTGATTGAAAAATATGCCTTTTAAATGGCGCCGAAAACACTGTCCGTTATAGTGTGACGTCATAGTTTTTGTATTTTATACTTTCTTTATTGAACATTTTTATGTGCTAAACGTACGCGTCTAAAAGTGCCAAAATTAGAAAATAATTAAATAAGAAATGAGAAATCATTTGTAATGTTGAAAACTTTTGGAGAAAAGTTTTGGCTATTTCATTTCCCAACTACAGGAAATGGAGATAATATATAAAACTGATGTTTTATTTGAATTATTCAAGAACATATATTTTACAAATCTTTCTAGGCTTATTCTTATTATTTATGTACAGATAAACTTACCTATAACAAGCGCGTTAAATAAAAGATATTAAATTACTAGTGTGATGACGTCACATCCAAATCGGAAGTACCGCAAAAGCGTTTTCGTCAGTACAAATTAAAAAATATAATTGCATTTGTTAAATGAAATTGAATATAGGTCAAGTAGCCTATTTTAAAGCAGCTAGATTACTGAAATGAGCATGTTTAAGAGGATATTATATTTTTGTTATTTGCTTATTGTAACTATTGTTTTATGTAATAATTTTATGTTCTGTATTCTTATGTAGTGAATAAGTGTTACATATTTAATTTTGCTATGTGTAAAAGAATATTTAATTAAGTTTACTATGTATAATATTATAAAATAACAGTACACTCCGGACAAACCTTAGTGGTTTATTGAGAGTAATTATAGAAAATTATGTGTTTCTTATGATAATAAATAAATAATATAATAAATAAATGGATTATCATCCTTTCTTTGTTGCTGTATGTGTGTGTGTGTGTGTGTGTGTGTGTGTGTGTGTTTGTGTGTGTGTGTGTGTGTGTGTGTGGGATGTCCTTAAATTATTCCTAAAAACATAAATAGAAATCATTTTATGTGCATATTATGGATTCAATCTCATTATATATCCCTTATTATTTGTAATTCCATTGTTTGTCATATTCGTGATTTGACAGAAGATTCTCGAAAAATCTCCAGCCAGAAATAGGACAACAATGCTAAGTCCGAATCGTTGAACAACAGAGCTAGACTCGAGCACCTCATTATTATTGCAGGTACGATCCTACAGACTTTGGATTTCACTCATTTTACTACCAGCCGTGAGTTACACTGTCGTGTAAAGAAGAAATAAGACCGAGACGTAGCGGAGGTTGCATCATTTTCTGTCTTTTTATGATAGAGAAAATAAGTTACTAAAGTGTATGAAAAACGTGGGCCGATGTAGGCCGATATATTATCTTTTATTCCACATTTTACAGACGACAAAACTTATCAACAATTTTTAGTAAAATGTGACAAGTTTCCATTGCTATAAGGTAGGTACAAAATGTACAAAATAAACACAAAATTCGGTCCCCATAAAGTTCTTGAAGATTAGTTGTAAGTAGTAGAACAGTTTTTTAGTAGCATAGAAGTGGGCTAGAATAATATATATATTTAAAAAAAAATTGACTGACTGGTACATAATTAAATCAAAATTGTATTTATTGCCTTTTTCACAATATTTTACATACTAAAATACATGTGCTCCAAGCTTCTAATTGTATAGTCCCATTCACGATATTTATTTTCGATCAATTTTAACCAGTAAAATTACAGAACAGGATATAACGATACGCTACGAATTTGGGTTTCAAGTCAATTACGGAAAAACGTAAGCGTTACGCTACGGTGTGACAGAGGGTTGGAGGCTCAAGAGAGCATAATGAGATTGTCAGAGTTTCGCGGGGCAAATCCAGACTTCACGAGGATCTAAATCTAGATTTCTAGATTATGTAATACTATGATATTATATGTCATGAATATATGTAGGTATCAAAAGGTGACTCTCCGATGTTTGTCGGACGCGACCGCGACCGACAAAAATTCTAATAAAATGCCACTAGGCTATAGATTTCATTTTCTACCGACATTGGTCTAGCAACCTATGCCGCCGCTGCTGTGTATTAGTGTAGAGTAAAATGAAACCTATAGCCTACAGTATAAAGTGGCATTTTATTTGAATTGTTGTTGGTCGTCGTCGTCGTCGCTTGCCGCGTTAAGCTTCGGTGTGCGTACAGCAGTTTCGCGTTGCAGACGCTCCCGTCCCGCGTCCCGCGTCACTGACGCGTAGGTTTGGCCGAAGCCTTAATCGGAACGGTGCTTTAAGAGCAAAAGTCGGTGAGTGTGAATGTTTGTTACTTGCTCACGTTCTAATAAACAGATTTTAATTAAATTAGGGATAGCATTAGTAAATAGGCCTTGGATTAAGACGGCAATAATTATTACCCAAAAATGTCAGGATTACCGTGTGCTTAAATCAATAGGTTTTATTAAGGCTAGGGGTTTTATTAGGCTAATATTTTTATCTCGATTATGTTTATTTATGCTTATATTTTTTGTTTGTGGAAAAAAGATCAAATAAATCACCTGATTGTAACCCATTAACGTAGCTCCATATCGCAATACGAGAGCAATTACAAGTGCGTTTAAATTGTTATTCCACTTTATTACAAAAATGTAATTGGTACTAAGTTGAGCGTACAGTCAAATGTACAGTAAATTATGAACCATAAAAGGTAATGGTACGATAAAACCATGAGCTTTACATGTAAAATAATATGACAGAAAATGTTCTATACTTGCAGCAATTTCACATCGAATAAGAGTTTATAATGTAATATTCTTTCGACTATACATAACCTATACTGAGGTCTTGAGGTCTAATGAATAATCAAAACTTATAAACTAATGTTACACGTCTTTGTTTTTGACTTATCGATCCTTGTTTTTAAAAAAAAAATCAGTAGTTTAGGCGCTACGATGCAACATTTACAGAAAAAACATACATAGCAATAAAATACTGTCTGTATGTAATACTTTACTGTAAAATAGAAAGCTGGCTAAACTAGATTAATAGCAATATATATCCAAAATAAACCAAATATACATACAAAGCAATAGTTATAAAAAAAACATAATAAAATTTCTATCATTAATATTTCATCCAAATATAAATGTCGACATTATTATGCCTCTGACCTACTATATTATTACGGTTGACAATTTCCCTTCTATTATGTTATGTGATAGTATTACTAGGGTCCGGAACTCGCCCGAAAAAATATCACCAATAAGAAAATTTCGTATTTGCATAATTGTCCGTGCAGGGTCAAGGGGGATTTCGCCCTCTTTTGCCCGCTTTTATAGGCAGGGACGCGGAAAATCCATGTAGCAGCTAAGCCTAAGTACATGATAGGCTTTCTATTTAGGGTTTTGTGGTTTAGGGTAGAACTTACGTGCGATTGTAAGATTAGGTAAAGTAGTTTTAGTGGAATATATTTTGATTTTTTCGAGTTTTTTGATACCTACTGCTGGATGTTGCCCTCAACGTCGTTGCATCGGAATCCGTTTTTAAAGAGAGCCGTAGACTTTTCTTGATTTAAAAAAAATTACCGCAGATAGAATATGCATATTTGTCATTTATAGAAGTTTTTCTGAAAATTGGAGGTTCTGAAAGTTGGAGGTTTTGAAAGGAAAGTTGGAGGTTCTTGAAAAGATTTTGAGTTTCTAAAGAGTTCTCAAGCATAATATTCCATTCCTACAATGTATATATGGCAAAAACCATTTACCGGATCAACTAGTACATTAATACTAGTTACCCCTACAGCACAAGACTCGTGTAGGGGTTGTGCACCTAATTTTGTAATATCCTGTACCTATCTTTTGTTTTGTATCATTTGCTTATTATGTATTTACTGAGAGACAGTAAACTATTATTATTATTATTAGAATATTAATAAAACTCACTCGCATGTGTTTTTTTTTTTTTATGAAATAAGGGGGCAAACGAGCAAACGGGAAAGCAACTTCCGTCGCCCATGGACACTCGCAGCATCAGAAGAGCTGCAGGTGCGTTGCCGGCATTTTAAGAGGGAATAGGGTAATAGGGGAGGGTAGGGATGGGAAGAGAAGGGAATAGGGGAGGGAAAGGAAGGGAATAGGGTAGGGGATTGGGCCTCCGGTAAACTCACTCACTCGGCGAAACACAGCGCAAGCGCTGTTTCACGCCGGTTTTCTGTGAGAACGTGGTATTTCTCCGGTCGAGCCGGCCCATTCGTGCCAAAGCATGGCTCTCCCACGTAAATATGGATACACATGCTAATTGCTAGCCCTGAGATTTCGAGGCGGGGATCTCTCTCAGGGCTAGCAATTAGCATTCGGTTTCCTATCTCCACTCTGCGGATTATTGTAGAGAAACTACGAGTAAACATTACAAAGAGAGAATTTAACAAATAAGTATGACTTTTTATAAGTAACTTCCCGTCGTATAAACATTGAAGAGATTTCTATTATTATATTAACTATCATATTCACAAATAATTATTATGCACTTAATTATTTTCGTGTGAAAAGAGTGGTGTGCCACTGCTTAAAATAAATCTGGTGTAAAATAAGTAATAACAGCTTCATAGTAATTATTGATGTACTCAGAAAAAAGCAACGTAAAATACATATAAATTATTACTATGCACAATAAATTTAAGAAAAAACAAAATATAATCCAAACCGAATGAAAAGAAAATTAACACTCTGCAGTGTTATTTTAGGAACGAAAGTATCAAGAAATTCCAGTCACGAAGAGTGCCGAAGATTCAAAAGAATATTATGGAAAATGTATTGTAAATTTTATGAAAATTGCCAAAGCGGGATTGTGCTCGCCCATTAATCCAGAAGCCGATCAATAAGTATCAATAATGCTCGGGCTTACTATAAAATTTGATACTTTGGTTGCTATAATTTGTATGCTGACAAGTATCAATTATGTTTCAGTGTATAAAATAAAGTGTCAAGAATAATTGGTTAATGGGGTCGTATAAAGTTAAGTTTTACTAAATATAATTATATAATTTTAAGCTATTGTAAAGCTTTTATTGTGGGCTTTGAGCGTGGCGACCGAATAACAATAAAAACCTTATACACCACACTCCGACCGGCACACATGTTTTCCATATTCGATTTCCTAATTCGTTTTTCGTATTCGGAATTCCATGAGTTCGCTTTATATATGCGCGAATGCGCCGGCTTGCACTTGAAACGTACGTGCGGAATTCGTTCCGCACAAAGAAAAACGAACGTGTGCGGCAGTAAATATATTTTCTACTGATTCCATGCATTCGGATTTCCGAATACGGAAAACGAATTCGAAAATCTTAACGGAAAAAGTACATACTTTTTCCGTTAAGATTTTCGAATTCGTATCGGTCGGCCGCATACATATGCGGCCGACCTTAAACAGCGATTAAAGATGACTGCGTCACGTCTCGCTTGAATTCAAAAACAGCCTGCCAAACAAAATATATGAATGTTTTATGCGGTACTATGTCAGGGTTCCCTAAAACAATTTTTTTTTTGATAACTATCAAGCTAATTTTTTGTCAGTAGCTTCATTTTGATAAGACGAACGACATTTTTATTTGCGAAAAATCTTGAAAGTGGTAGCTAACAGAGATGGAAAGGATTTCATATTTTGATTTGATAATATGGATTGTTCTATTTGTAGGACAATGTTACTCTTAAATTATATAACTATTAACGCTATCAATATACTGAAAATCAGCTGGTAAGGAATCCGTTTTAGGGTTCCGTAGTCAACCAAGTTTTGTTGATTACAGAACCCTAAAACGGAACTCTAACCAGCTGATTTTTTGTATGTTGATAGGTTATTAGTTATATAATTTAAGAGTAACATTGTCCTACAAATAGAACAATCCATATTTTAGGACCATCAAATCAAAGTATGAAATCCTTTATATCTCAGTTAGCTACCACTATCGATATTTTTCGCAAATAAGAATGTTATTCGTCTTATCAAAATGAAGCTACTCACAAAAAATTAGCTTGATAGTAATAAAAAAAAAATTGTTCTAGGGAACCCTGACTTCAATATTAATAATTATTAAGCATCGACCTTTTCGGGACTGAGTTTAAAAATGTATATTATATTAAAATTCAACTCATGTAGCAGTCGCGCCATGATAAATTCATGTTTTGTCGCGTAGCAAAAACGCCTGAAATATAATACGGAAGTTGTCCCGCGCCATTCATTACCAGTTTGTAAACAAATCGGGCTCGGAAATTTATAGTTGATACCCTCTTATTTATAAATATACGCACTGTGTATACAAACGTTACATTTATATTATTATTATTATTATTTGTTTTGTTCTTGTCGGTCATGCGACTTTTCTGACGTATGAAAGAAGTACAATAAATATTTATAATTATAATCATAGATTTTTTGGAAAAAGGCTTATTTGGAAACATGAAATAAAACGTAGAATTGAGAATTTTAGTGAAACTTTAGCTTGGAAATTAAAAATTAACTAACTGCTTATTTAATTTAGTTTTTAGTCATGACATTATCTATATTATTATTATTTAAATAAAAAAGCAAACGGCTGGACCGATTTTGCTAAATTTTGGTATAGAGATATTTTGAGTCCCGGGAAAGGACATAGGATACATTTTGTCCCGGAAAAATGTACGGTTACTGCACAATATACTTTTATGATTCGCGCGTAAATTATTCAATCGATGTACGGGAACAACTATAAACTAAAGTCCACGCGGACGAAGTCGCATTCAACAGCTAGTATTTTTATAAAGAGAAAAGAATGGCTTAAAAATAAATAAATTACATGTATGTAACTACATACAATGTGAATTTTAACTTTTATTAGCCTATTAACAAAATCAGTCAGGCGCTATTCATTTTGATTTTAATTCAAAGTCAAAATATAGTTTTAGTGTAGAATAATAAAGTTAAAATCATACCGTTTCCAATTCGGGTAACCTGTGAAAATATACCCTATATTTGTAGATTTCATGAAAATGTCAATGATTTTCACTTGTCGTTGAAACATTTTGAATGTTCGTGTTATTTAATTCATATTCGCGAATATTTCAAATCAAGAACCGTGAACATTGAATACTTTTAAAATTTTAAATGTTTTTAATTCATGAAATAATTTCTCAATGCAGTTAGGCTCTATATATTTTAAATACTTTCTTTGCATACTAATTCGACGAATAGTTATTTTTATTTTCGAAAACGTTTCCCAATACTAGCAGACACTATTAGGGTTCCGTACCCAAAGGGTAAAAACGGGACCCTATTACTAAGACAGACGGACAGACAGACATCCGCATTTTTAAGATTCAAATGTACAGTAGATGCCATTGTATATATTTTAGTCATGCAGTTATTTATATGAGGGCGCCAACCGTGCTTACTCTAGCCACAAGAGATACATTTGATCAAGCTAACGATCTCTGCTATTATTAGAACCGAAAGTATTTCAAACTATCCCTAAAAGTTGGCCTATGCTAAAAGGCCAATGAATGAAACCTAAAACTCTTCCATTAGGTATATTTCTGTATATATGTGCGGTTTTTGGGAAATATTAGGATGCGACAGAAGCAAACTATCATTTTTAGGGGAAAAAAGTTGTTCTCTTTACTTAATACTTATTCAGAGTTCCTCAGGTTTTTGACTGAAGTTTATATATTATATTAGCGCTTATAATTCCCTTATATGTATTGACCAGTCAATAACGCTGTTGATTAGATAAACTTCTGTCAAAAACTTATGAGTTATGACATTCGACTTAAAAATTTCTATCAGAGATCAATACACCACCAGGTAAAGATACATCTTTGATACTTATTGCAGCTGCTGAAAACAATAACCTTTTTCATCGATGAAAATATGATAATGCAATAACGGAAGAAGTATAAAACATAAAATATTTATTATTATCCGCCTGTTTTATTTATACTCAAAATTGTGTGAGGCCACTTCATCAACGTTTATTCCTCTGGGAGCAGAATTTCACGATACATACGCGCATTTTTGTCGAAAATAAGTGCTTATTAGCTTTTACTCGCAGCTTGTCCCGAGCTACAGGAGATAATGTTTTGTATTTTATTTATTTTGGAAGTAGTCTATGTATTTAATCAGAACATAAACAACTATCAATCTAAATTTTATCAAAATCTGTTAGTTAGTTTTTGAGTAGTAGCTAGCTTTTATCTTCGTCAACTATGCCACTTGAACACTACATTTTCGGGATAAAAGGTAACCTAGGTGTTAATTAGGAGCCATAATTTTTTTTTGCGTAAATAAATAACAAACACTCTTGAAACCAAATCACCTTTATACACGTCATAATATTATGAGTGTGAAGCATAATGAGATTAAAGTAAGATAAAGATTAAAGTAGTAGTAATAGAAACATAAATACGTCATAATCTTTCCTATACATAATGCCCATTCGGCGTCATGATGATGACAATGAACCAACAACATACAAAGGAAAGACACAGTATTGTCTAACACAAGTTAAACTTTTAGTTACTTTGGAGTTTCTGATCAAACGATACCGCGTGTAGGTACAACCGAAGTAAACAATATTACGTAATTTGCATCAAAGATGTTGAACGAGCAATAACAAAGATCCTTGTCATTTCCAGGAAAATGTATACCAATTAATATTGTGTGATAAGTAGAACTTGCAGAAAATATTGGAATAGTGGAACCGACAGACGTTTTCCTGTTCAAGACTTAAATAGATTTCTTTTGAAATAATTTGTAGCAATCTGAAATATGATGAATTGAGAACCTAAACATTCATGCAGCTGTGACTCAGAAAAATGCATAAAATATTGGTGTGCAAAATTATTTCGTTTAAAATATCGTAATTTTTTGGTCCACGGAATCTATGAAATTTAAAGGCATTTTAGAATATCACAATTCAACACTACGGTAACTTTACCTAAGAAATACTAATTTTTTAAGCCATATTTCGATTCTGATATTTTGAAACCTAGGGTTAGATTTTCAAGTATTTAATAATGCAGCTGTGCTGGTCATTGGGGGCAGCTTTTTGAATTATTCAAAGCGATGTTCGGACTTCACGGATTATAAAAACCAGATGTGCCCAGACTCGGGGGTTGAAATTTTATACTTTAAATTGCTTTTAGCACGTGTATTTCCCAATAAATACTTAAATAAATAATCTTTATTCCATTAAAAACACATACATAGTTAAGAAACAGAAATCGAAGTATAGTAGGATGATTTAGCCTATATCAGGCAACAACCTACCATTTTTATACAAGGTCTAGTAAGTATTAGATTATTGGGAAAATTTTCACTAATAATAAACAATAATATTGTAAAAAGAAGCATAATATTAAATTGAGCTTTGGCAAAGTTACTCAACGAAAAAATTTACATCGTTTGATCTTAAAATAGTACCTACTCAAAATTTTTATTCACACTCAATTAGTTATAGAAAATAAAATTCAGAAATAGAAAATAAATAAAAAACTATATTGCAGTTATACTATATCACCAAATAAATCATGGAAACTATAAACTTATTTCTAATTTCAATAATAATAAAAGGATTTTCATATGGGAGAGATAAGGAAAGTTTTGAACCAAAATTTTGATGTTTATTGGGACCCATAAGGTTTGTTATGGAAATTATGTTTACCCTTATGTTTGTTATAATCAATTCGTGATAAGATAATTCGGTTGAAAACTAAATATTTTTTGTTGAGTTGTTTTAATCCTACAAGGATGGTTTGTTTAAATTTAGAACGCCGCCATCTTGAAATATAGGTGTTTTACTCTCTTGCTCTTTTGCGCGTGTTCAGACCAAACTGACTATACGCCGCCGAATGTGAGCAGGCTCACTGTGAGCCTCAGTGTGAACGTGAAAATATACGGTATCGAATGTCCGCGCCAACGCCTAGCGTAATGGTGTATTGTCGGTTAGGTGTGAACGAAAAAGTGAATATGTATGGAAATACAATAAACTGCGTAACCGATTTGGCTAATTCTAGTCTTGAAATATTCGTGGAAGTCCGGGGAAGGTTTATATTAGGAGAAAAATTATACGAAGTTCACCGGGTCATCTAGTATTTGCAAAAAAATATATGACAATAATAATAATTTTGTATTTAAAATTTATGTTACCGACGCAAATAAGGATTTGTCGTTGCAACATGCCGTTGAAATGCAGAGCAAATTATAAAATGATCGTGCAAAATCCGTGTTTCGTTCCCGGGATCACGGGATACGGGGGCTGTCCAATTTGCCCGGGATCTGCAAATCCCGCGGTTAGATAGTGCATCGCACGTACAATACTTATGTTATCGAACACCTAAGTTATTATGATCGTTAGGGAAAACTATAGTATTTGGTTGAATTCAGGCATAGGGTTATTTTTGTTTTAGTAATCGACGGAGAGCTGGCGACCAAATCGGTCAACGGAGTTTTCATACAGCTGAACTGTATGAAAACTCCGTTAGCTACTTCCCTGAACAACCTTTTCTAATAATCTGCGTGCTGGCAGGCCGTGGGCGGTGTGTGTGGGTGTAGTGGGGTGGGGAAAAAAATCGAAAAAAATGTAGGCTCAGCGACTTAATTTTTTTTCCAAACAGCTTCTCTGTACTTCCTGTGCACCCAAAAAAAAAAAATTAAATCGATCGGGCGGTGGGAAGGGGTTGCCAGCGTTAAAAGTAGGAAAATAATAATGATTTTCATGTGGGCTCAGCTGTGTTGGCTTTTTTTAATATTAGTATGGATTATGTATACGCTGTCTGTATAGTTTTCTCCTAATTAACCTTGTATTTAATCCCAAGATATTCTCATTTAACCGATTTTATGCAACACCTTGTATAACATATTTTATCACTACATGCTGTATAGTGTTTCCAATTAATCGTCCTATCGGCGATCCAATCAGTGTCGGATATGACACAGTTCGATTATTACACTAACTCTGACCCTTAAGTTTGAGTCGGTTTGGGAAGACGAAGTAAGGGATAGATAGGACATGATAAGGTGTGTATGAATAATAATTGTGGCGAATAATCAAGATTCTAGCACCACAATCATGCATCGCACTATCGAAGCTTTCTTAGTTCGGCGGTATAATAATAATATAGGGAGTAACAAAACCAAGTGATAATATTTAAGGGTTTGTATGTGTCCCTTATAATATGAGTTCACTGTGAAATTAGCTGCGCTGAAATAAAAAAAATATTTTTTGTGATTTGTATGGGCAAGCGCCCGCGCCCGTGCGTCAGGAATTTTCCCATACAAAAGTTTAAAAAAGTTTCTCTTTAAGCGCTGCTACTTTCACAGTGAACTCAATACAGGGTACTCAAACACTCCCTAAACTATTATCACTTTGTTTTGTTCTAAAGGCCGGAGCCCACTATACCCGGTAGAGTAGGCTCCGGCCTGGCCGAGCCTTTAACGTTAGAACAGAGCTACAAAGATGTTTTTGACGCGTCGATAACATTGTCATGGCGTGGATGCGAAGCAACTATCACTCAGAATACAAAACGACTGTAAAGGTGCCGGTTGGCAGCGGGCGACATGAAGCAACCGCAGACGACGTGTCGTCGCGACACTACTGGTTTCTATGTATTTCGATGAAATACCCTCCGCAGCTAGCGACACGAAGCTAGCGACACTTATTCATTGAAATACATAGAAACTAGCAGTGTCGCGATGACACGTCGTCTGCTGCAACTTCATGTAGCCGGCTTCCAACTTGTACCTTCTTCTTCTTCTTTTTGAAAATGGCTCCTTGGTGAGTTGCCAATGTCAGAGTGAGTGGCGAGACTCTGTTTTAAGGAAAGGTCTAATGACTAAACAAGTGTACGGTTTACTAATTTAAAACGAAGTCTGTTGAGAGTACCTAAAACAACACAAACATTTAGAGTTAGTAACTAATTACAATTTTATATTATTAATATTTATAATATTATTATAATATTACAATATGATACTTAGATGACATTGACATTAACATTGACAAGATTAATGTCATGGAAAACAGCGGTAACTCATCCTATATTTTACAGATGGCGGCACTATAGCGTAATGATGGCTTAAATCAGTAAAGTATTTCGTATGGTGCTGTTGCACCTATAACCACAAATAACGTTGCGTTTTAAGATTACATGATGAGATAAGAAAGAGCATTCACCAAGTCTAAGACGACCATTTTCAGTAAATCATAATTACGATGTTTTGAAAGAAGTAGTTTCACTGTAACTTTTAAAATATTCAATTCAAAATTTTGTCAAAATGGATATTTCTAAAAGAAATAAGACTCCACCTCAGCAGCGTTTAAATCATGTCTATCCATTGCTTGGGTCTATGGTTCTAAGAGAAACTGCCGTTTGGGAATATCGGGTCAAGATTGAAATGATTGTGGAGTGTGGAATCATCACCACAGTAACAGCTGTACTGATGATATTGGGATTTGGGACTGAGGTGACTATGAAATTAATAGCGTATCGGCATTGAAATGACGACCTTTATGTTTGAGTAAAGTTTTGACTCGTCTTATGTTTTGGACTTTGGACTAATTACACATAATTAGTCATTCACAAATGACTTAAACACAATATAGAGTAGCAGTACATCATTATCCAAACACGTCTCAAAAAATTTTATCAAATTTGAAAGCCTAACATTTTTTTATTTTTTTATTTAAGATTTCTTGCACATTCTGGTACAAAGGCGAGCTTAATGCCTCATGGCATTTTCTGAGAGCCATATTTTATGACTTGTATCGTGGTAGGGCCCATAGAGTATCTTAAAAGTAGATATTATGCTCAGCACTTATCAGTAACTATACTGTACTCGGCGAAACATGGCGGTAGCGGTCATTGACTCCCTGTCAAAACCTTGTCATTTTCTATATAAACCGCGATTGACAATGAAGTGTCAGATGTTGTCAATCGCGGCTTTTTATAGAAAATGACAAGTTTTTGACAGGGAGTCAATGGCCGTTTCTGCGTGGTAATAATCTTTAAGGCAGTTTTTTTATATTTTAATAGTAACCAAACCTTGATTGACTGGTGATAACAAATATAAATATAAATAAAAATTACTATGTTAAAGCACAAATAAATAGGCGTGATAGTTTTTCCGTAAAGTGTACCACAAAAGTGTTCGTTGTGGGATATGGGACCTGATAATATGTTATATATCAAATCAAATCGTTCGTATCGTTATTTTTTTTACTTGCATACAGTAAAAAAATAACCAAATTGAAAAATATATCTGAAGTTATAACCACAAGCCCTTTTAAACAAAATCGCTCCAAATAGTACTATTTTGAAAATAGGTTTCCCAAATTTTTACAGAGGGCGAGGCCGATAAAATTTATAAGTTAACTAAAATGAAATATTGTGTAATTTTGTTTGTGTTTATAAAAAATGGCGTCATTCTCGGAGGTCCTCTTGACAGGATTTAAAACTCCTCCGGGGGCGATATATCAGGACCTCTCCTTATTATTTAGGGAAATCATTTACTTCAGTATCTTGTTACTTTCTTTAACATTTAATAAGATTGCAGAATATAATCTCCGAGTCAAGAACCACGGTCTTAACTATAATTAGACCATGGAGGCGTTCAGTTTATATACTGTTCGTATAATGTACACCTAGTAATTTAAAGATCGCTGTTTATACAGATGTTATACCTAGTTATACTATAGAGTTTTGGGTTCGATCAAGCCAATTTTTCTGTCGTTACAAACAAGGACAAATTATACAAAATCTGTTATTAATTAGCTAAAAAAATGATTTCATATTACAAGGTGGTAAATATTTAAATATACATATATTATAATGTTAATCAGCAGACTGACATTAAGGCAGACAGTTAAAAATATATAATGAAATGTTGAATATAAAAAAACGTAAATTGTTTACATCTAATAAAATCAATATGTACACATAATAACTACAAAGAAACATGCCTACTAACAATGTTATTAAGGTGACGCCGCGTTAAAGTAAAAAACCGTGTTGGACATCGGCCTCTCATAGAAAATAAGAAACGGAACAGCAAGAAATGGAAAGGGCGTCAGCGACAAAATGGTTTTTGTCATGTAATTTAAAAACCATAAATATATTTCATATAAGCTATGTGCAAATTAAAGTGTATGCTTGAACCAATCTATGTACAAATTTTGGAAGCTTAAATCACTTTCCTCTGTTGGCAAAATTAGAATCCCTTTTTTTACAGAGGTCTTTTTGATTGATTATTCTGTGTTATAAAAGTTGATCAATCGTGTTATGCTATGGGTAATTCAAAGACAAAGACATGATGAATACTGACAATGAACTATAATTTCTTAGCTTTAGTCATTGCTGATAAAAATCGATATCGCTACAGCCAAATTATCAAGGCGTCGCCTTAAGCTGCAGTCGGGTACAAAGGGGTAACATTAACTTAGTACCACAAACAATCTTTACACAAAAGTTAAAATCGTCAAGTTAAAAGCGAAAACGAACTGTTTAATTAAACTAATGTATTCACAACGAAAATAGCAGGAAGTGATGCATAACTCTGGCCCCCGGAGAACTAACATCGCTTAAACTACACAAAACACTGACGAGGGTCATAATAACTTAGTTTTTGTGATTTACATAACGCGAACGTTAAATCTGTATCCTAAACGATTTTAACTAAAATAGTGTTAAAAAGTAACCCTTGAAATGCTGAGTTTTTATGATAATTTATGGCTAATTAGATAACGCCCGCAACTCCGTTGCAACGTTATTCGTTTATCGCGGAACCGTGCATTTTCACCGAAAAGTATCCTATGTATACCCTGGACTTAAAGTATCTCCATAACGAATTTCAGCAAAATCGGTACAGCGGTTTGGGCGGGAAGAGGTAACAGACAGACACACTTTCGCATTTGTAAGTATGGATTAGATAACGCCCGCAAATCCGTTGCGCCGAAATTAGTTTATCGCGCGAAAACCGTACATTTTTCTGCAACAAAAATTTTATAAAAAACTTGAGAGGTGTCAAGGGACACCCGGATGAAAAGAAGTTCCGGTTTATTATTTGCTATACTTGTAAGCCGAGCGGTTGTAACGACACTTTTGTCGTGTCGTTACAACTTTTCGTCTAGCCCCCTTTCGCAACGCGCGATAAGGAACTTCGTTCCAATAATATGTCCTTTCCTCCATACCAAACTTCATCTTAATCGTTTTAGTTGTTTAGGCATAAAGAAGTAACAGAGTGACAGATCGATGCTTTTTCGTTTTTATGACCTATTTACTTGGTCATAGAAAATGTATGAATAATGCGGCCCGCTCCGCTGCGTTCATAAAATGCGCGTACCACGTTCGAACATTATAAATAATTTCCATGTTTCACATGTACCAGTTCACTGGTTTCCACCGAAGATTTTCCGTTCGGCACATTACTTCAGTACTTTGGGGTCTATATTTCAGTTCCTATCATATAACGAGCTTTCATGTGTGAACAGATTTTCATTTCAATACGTTCATAATGTTCAAGTTTGTTTGTATATATTAAAGAATACATACTAATATTATAAATGCGAAAGTGATTTTGTCTGTTACCTCTTGACCCTTAAACCGCTGCACTGATTTGAATGAAATTAGGTCTGAAGATACTTTCAGTCCCGGGAAAGGATATTTATAAGGTACTTTTATCTCAAAAAAATGTACGGCGCGATGACCGAATTTTGGCGCAACGGAGTTGCGAGCGTGATCTAGTATGAAATAAGCTACGCGTTTGTTATAAAATAATTAAATATTAAAGATATGACACCCATAGAAGTGCAAATAATAATTATTATTATTTTATTCGTTTTATGCCGCGGCCGCACATGCGTCTATCGCGATCGTCACGAAGCTTCGTGCTATGAGACGATACCATTGGACGATACACGCAGATCGTCCAATGGTATCGTTTTAAGCACGAAGCACTACGCATGTGCGGCCGCAGCATTATAATATTATACGAAACGTACGTGATAGTAAAAAATATGTTTTAAAAGAGCATCAAAATCCTGTTTCTTAATTTACGAGCTACAATGATCGTTCAAAGTCAATTTACCTATAATTTTCTACAATTAACAAGAGTAGTAGTATCGTTGGCATAAAGATCATGACAGAGGCAAATAAACTCTGAACGGACTGCATATAATTTTACTAAATGCAGACGCTACTGAACTTAAATAGTCTATTTTAGGGTGCGTTTACACGACAGGACACGCCAAAACGATGACGCGACGACTAAACCTATTGTTAGCTAGCGACTGGCGACTGTCGTGAATTCCGGCGACATTTTTTTATAAATTTTTAAGATGTTTCTACATTGGAGTAAAATATAATCATAAATGATATTATGTTTCTTAAAGGTATAATAAATTTTAATAATAATATTCATGATAAAATCTTTCCCGGAGATTAATACTTTAATCTTGAATTCACACCAAATTTCGTCCTAATCAGTTCAATAGCTAAATCGTGAAGAGGTAACAGATAGATAGACATAATTTTCCGTTTAAAAGTGGATATACTTAAGGTGAGAGATTTATATTCAGAACACATTTTTCTGGAATTAAAAGTATCCCATCTCCCATACTTTCAATCCCAATCTTCACAGACTGACATTTATGTAGACATAGAGATATATACAGACATATTCTATAGTATTAGTATGTATATGGATAGTCTTTTTTATATAATTAGTAGGGATGCCACGAATAGTGAATTGGCCGAATACCGAATACCACCTGTTTTCCTCGTTGCGTTTTCAAACGAGTCATTTGCGTCAAACGAGTTGGATTTTTATTTGAAAACAGTTCGCCTAGATCGGAAGGCCGATCCTTACAAGTGGTGGTTAGCAAACGAAATCAAATAAGATCGTGACAGTCAAAAACAATACCCAAACCTTTCGAAATTTGCCAAAGTTTATCTCCTGAAAGTAGCGTGTATAGTGAGAGGTTATTTTCTGAGGCTGGTAACATTTACGTTGAAAAGCGTAATCGTTTGCTACCAAAAACAGCAAAGCTTGTTAGGGTTCCGTACCCAAAGGGTAAAAACGAGACCCTATTACTAAGACTTCGATGTCTGTCTGTCCGTCTGTCTGTCTCCAGGTTGTATCTTAAGAACGGCTATAGCTAGACTTCTGAAATTTTCACAGAATGTGTATATCAGTCTGTTGCCGCTATAACAACAAATACTAAAAATAAAATAAATATTTAAGGGGGGCTCCCATACAAAAATCACTTTTTTGGGCTATTTTTGCTCTATAACGGTACGGAACCCTTCGTGCGCGAGTCCGACTCGTACTTGGCCGATTTTTTTTATCCATCACAACTTACCACTGATCAATTTTAATTACTAAAGTGTTGCAATTTGGAAATCTATACTAATATTATAAAGCGGAAGAGTTTGTTAGTTAGTTTGTTTGTTTGTTTGTTTGAACGCGCTAATCTCAGGAACTACTAATCCGATTTTAAAAATTCTTTCAGTGTTCGATAGCCCATTTATCGAGGAAGGCTATAGGCTATATTTTATCACGCTAAGACTAAAAGGAGCGAAGAAATAGAGGAAAATGTTGAAAAAACGGGGGGAAATTATTTGAAAGGGTTTATTTGAACGCGCTAATCTAAGGAACTACTAGTCCGATTTGAAAAATTCTTTCAGTATTAGATAGCCTATTTATCGAAGAAGGCTATAGGTTATATTTTATCACGCTAAGGCTAATAGGAGCGAAGAAGTAGAAGAAAATGTGGGAAAAACGGGGGAAATTATTTGAAAGGGCTTATCTCACAAACCACTAGAGCAATTTTTCTGTTATTTGGGTCAGATAAGAAGTAGACCACGTGAAGGATATAAGTATAGTTTGGTGCATACAATTCAATTCTTTGTCTTAGGTGTAGAACAATAATAATTATTATTAGTATTAATATGTGTATAATTACCATATAGGTATAGGTGGTATATGATGTCCGAGCTTGGTCGTTTTTCTTTCACTCGAGCCACAGAGTTGACAAACAACCTTTCTTTGGGTCATTTTAAACAATTACATAATTCATATAAGCCGAATAAGGATCTGCTCTGCGTGAGGGCCGCGCTGAAGTGAAGCGCACGCGCCCGTTCCCTTATCTCGCCCGGAATCCCGTCAAGCTGCTGCCTGCTTTGTCTAGCCGACACGGTGGCCTCTTACGTAATACGTATACGTTATACTAAGCTGTTGCTTTCTGTAGCCCCGAGACTGGACATTTCAATTACTAATGTTTTTTATGATATTATAATTATGCTATTATTATCCATATTATTTATATATGTAATTACACTTCCACTACCACACATATTTAATAGGTTATTTTTTTTTACATTCTAAGAATATGAATTATTTATTTATGTAATTTTTTTTATCTAGTTCATGTAATATATAATGCTGTGTGTTGTATGTCTGTCAAACGCCTGGCAGTCACAAGGATCCACATAATACCAGGGATCGTGGTACAGTTATCCTGTACCATGATCATTACCTGAGTGGAGTCCTATTCAACAACTTTTCGCACTGCACTGCCTTATATTGAAGCACTCAATTCGCGCCGCACCACAAAAATATATATGTAAATTATTTGTACATACTTATATGAAACGCATCGTTAAAATTCGAATTAAGTGTTCTCAATAAAAAAAATATCTGTTATATGTGGTTAGGCTTAGTATGCATGTCTTTTTTTTCTCTGTCTTTATTGTTGTGCTTTGTTTTATTGTAGTGTACTGTGAACTTTGTTGAATAAATATCTATTATTATTATTATTATTATTATTATTATTATTATTATTATTATTATTAAGGATCATAGGCTATTTTTTGTAGACTGATTTGTCTGTGAAATATCTAATTTACGCGGGCGAAGCCGCGCGGAACGTCTAGTAAATACATAATTTTTAGTAATATAACGTGTTTTTTTTACTTGATTTGGTATTCGGTATTCGGCCGAATAGTACGTATTATTCGGCCGAATACCGAATAGTTGCCAAATATTCGTGACATCTTTAATAATTAGGGGGCAAACGAGCAAACGGGTCACCTGATGGAAAGCAACTACCGTCGCCCATGGACACTCGCAACATCAGAAGAGCTGCAGGTGCGTTGCCGGCCTTTTAAAAGGGAATACGCTCTCTTCTTGAAGGTTTTCAGGTCGTATTGGTCCGGAAATACTACTGGTGACAATTCATTCCAAAGTCTATAAAATACCAGAGGATAGTCTAGTAAAAATCAAATTTAACCGATAACAACATCATCTGAGCAATTCGTCCATAGTTTAAACCGTTTACTCAGTTCGCCCCCGGACCGCGGTCGAAACGAGGTCAATATTAATTTCGGACAAACTTTCGACACTACGTTTTAGTCGAAAGCGTTTTCGATACGTTTCGGAGAAGTAAACAATGAGTATCTATTCTGCGTAAGTGTTCTTGAAATTCAAAAAGTAAGCTATAAGAGCTGTGGCGCCACGAATACAGAAACTAAGGAGGTAGAAGCACCATCCAGGTGCGTTTCAGCCAAAGTTGCGTTGCTTGGAATGTGTTCTTGAATGAAACCAAAAGAATCGCTTCATTTGCCTGAACCTCGCTTGCAATAGTTACGGCACAGCTACTGTACATGCTACGTTAAAGCTACGGCACAGGCCTTGTACCATGAAACTGTTTTGAGACTCAAACAATCGGACGAGAATGCTGCGTCCTACTTTAACAAACGTAAAATGACGTTGTTAGAGCAGGACGCGGCATTCTCGTCCGATTGTTTGAGTCTCAAAACAGTAGGTCTACTACGAAACTGTTTTGAGACTCAAACAATCGGACGAGAATGCCGCGTCCTGCTCTAACAACGTCATTTCACGTTTGTTAGAGTAGGACGCGGCATTCTCGTCCGATTGTTTGAGTCTCAAAACAGTTTCATGGTACAAGGCCAGTTTCGTAGTAGGCCTACAGTTAAGGGTACAGCTATGTCACAGATACGGTACAACTACGATAAGGCTTCAGTACTTCAGTAGTAAGCACAAAGATTTGACGAACACATCAACTGTCTCAAAGATTTCGTTTGATGTTATGCCATAGCTCCTGACTTTATTGGCATAGTTCCTATATGCCAAATGCCTATATCCTAAAAACTAAAATAATGAAATGAATGAATTAATTAATTATAGCGGTAACAGATTTCTGTTTGTATGCACACACAATCTGTGAAAATTTCAGAAGTCTAGCTTTAGGGTCAATCTATACTAGCGCAGAGTCGAAGCGCATCGAAGCGAATTCCCAAAAACTGAAACAAAATTCAACCTTAAATCCAGAGCGTAACGCACACATTACTTCTGCGAGACCAATCAGCGTTAGTCGGGCGAATTCGCGCGAATGCGCGCGCCTTTTTAAATTCTCAGAAGTAATGTATGCGTTAACGCTTTGGAATTAAGGTTGAATTTGTTATGTTCAGTTTTGGTAATTCGCTTCGATGCGCTTCGTCTCTGCGCTAGTATAGATTGACCCTTAGCGGTTTTTGAGATAGAGCCTGGAGACAGACAATTGTTATGATGTTATAATAGGGTCCCGTTTTCACCCTTTGGGTACGGAACCCTAAAAACTATATTCTGTGTGACTGTAAATTATGATGCGACGCGATCCGTCGCGGCTTGTTATAATGTAACTTTTATCCGCAGACCGCAATGAACGTCGAAAACCCTTTAAAGATCTAGGCTATTTTGTTTTCTACATAAAGCCCAAACGATTAGAATACATTTATTTAGAAAACTCTTTCAGTCTTTAAACTCTAAATACTTCTTTTAAATTCCATATTTTAAATTCCACTTTATTAATTACTTATTAAAATCTAATATAATTTTTGGCTTCATCATTCTACATAATTAATCGACGAAACTAGATCAAAGAAGCCGTAAAATTTACTGTTCAATAAAAATACATAATTAAAACCCAACCTAGTTAGTAAAAATATCGTCAGCTAACTCCAAAAAAAAAGACTAAATTGTAACTCCGTTTCTAGCGAATCAACCATTACTTCTACAACCACTAATATTACTTCTATAACCACTAAAATTACTTCTACAACCACTAATATTGCTGGCATAACCACTAACCTTATACAAGTATCCGTGGTCCATACACTGTACACTACACAACACACGTGCGCCCGCGTCGGCGCGCCGGCACTGACTCACGCCGCAAAAGGAACAAAAACCTGCCCTACGAACTGAAATAGACGGCGCGAGCGCACTGAAAAATGTGTTATACAAAGATCTGTATTGGGATGGATGTGTCTTAAAATTCTTTGAAGTGGCTAGCTCGCTCTGAACTATTTGCCACTTTTTTGATGACATATTCCATACTATACGCAAGGTAGACGGAACTAAGAAGTGAAACGACTTTAAACAAATGGGCGAATATACGCGAGTTGAGCGTGAGTGTCACTTTCGACATGTTTCACAATGCTGAGTAATGCATTAGTACGGCGTGCGCCGGCCGATATGACATACTTCGTCAAAACTCAAACGTATTTTCGAGATTTCTTCTGAGTTGGCCTACTCGTTAGTTCTGTTTACTATGCTATACGTTTAGAGTTTATTTATACTACCTACTAAACAACTCTAAACGTATAGTATCAGTATTTAAGATATCTTTGATAGAATTGAATTCAATGTAAAATGTAATTATAAGAAGTAATAGGCAGTTTTTTGGGACGTTTCAATTAATATATTTGTTTGTTTCATCAGTTTAGGTGGAAGGTACTGAAATTGATCACCTACAATCAAAACATTTTTATTGACTAAAATTCAGAAAATTCGAAATTGTTATGTTTCAAAAATAATTGGAAATATGATTTTTAACAATTATAGTATCATATGATACAAGATTAAAACATATTTAACAAAAAAAAAAAAAAAAAAAATACATATCGTTTTGTTACAATGTTTAGTTTTTGTATTCAAAACTGTGTACAAGTAGCACATCTGTACATTAACTATCTCTGTCCCTAAACTGTCTATTTATAAACGTCCGGCACGAGATCCGACTGTCATTAACTGTTGATGTTTTTCGGAAACAAATGATTTCTTTTAAGATGTCGATCGATGGTTAATTAAAGTATTGCGACGCATCTGCTCGCCGCAATCTATGGTGAAATATAGACGAAGACACATCTAGATATACCTGGTGTTAAGTGGTTGAAATTGTTTTATATTGCTATTAATACCGTTATAATATTACTCTAAAAACTAGAAGTAACTCGCGAACCACGTAAAAACAGTATCCCGCAGTTATCGTATTTTACTAGAATGAAAAGTATCTTAATATATTCTTTTCTGTGTTCTAATCTCTGTTTATGCCAAATTTAATTAAAATCGACCCAGTAGTTTCAGGGCCTATTCGACGCTAACAAAATATGAACGTTTACTTTTTATGATTAGTATAAACAAGACAATCTTGATAGCTGAATCATTTTTAACAGTCCCTCTTACCAATTTTATGCTTTCGCAGTAATATTTTACATGATAAAGACGAAGTTTATGAAACATTATGAAACAGTCCCCTGTGTGTAATTGTACACGTAGTCACGAGTTTCAGCGTCCCCGTGTTTCATATCCGGAACTCAGAAGGCTTTATTAATGTGATGATTCACATATTTTAAAAAGACGGTTCATTTGTAACATGCAGCAATTTTTAAATCTTCAATGGGTTGTTTTCTTTTTTTTGATCTCCACCAGACGGCGCGACGATAGACACTTCTAGATTTTCTATTGGTTCCCCACCGATCTGAAATTATCTGCAGGTTGGCATCACTGACTACATATGGGTTGTGTTTCTAAAAAATCTCCGTGTCCTGTCAAGTGTGACATAAATCAAAATATCTTAAACCTAGTTTCCGTTAGCATAATATTAACATAAAACTGTATTTATTTATATAGTTCTATATATTACTATGTTTATTTGCTTCGTCCCTCTAGTTTAAATTTCACGAAGAACATACGCCTAAGCGATCATTGGCCTAAGCGATTAGGCCAGTATACTGGTAATAGTTTAGGAACACGCTGACATAATATAATACTTGTCAAACTGAAAACTGACAACTAAAAGAGTTTTGGCGGGCATGTTACTTTGACACTTCTTCTACTTTTTATTGTTGGTGTGATTTTTATTATTTTTTCCCAAATTGTGTTATTTGGGTTTTTGATGTTCATTATTGGTAAAATATTAGCCATTAAATAACCATCATCTTGCACAAGTGCAGGTAAGATGTTGTCAAAACCAACATGTATAATTCCTGTGACATTTGGTGTGAATAACGGTAAATAGGGCTATTTCTTTCGTGAGTTTTAACTAAAACATCATTATAATAACTTTACTATCCTATTCGTTGGAATATTATTGCGTCTTTTTCAAATTGAAATGTATCAAGTTTTACATTCTTTTGCCCAGTTTTGTAGCAATTAATGATGGTATTACCGATAGTTGTCTACCTATACGCCATCTAGTTACTAAAATGAAGACTGTTTGACAATCAAATTAAAAAAATAAGAAAATGCCTCATTAAATGTGAATGAAGTAAACGTAAATAGATAAATAGAATTTTAAGTAAGATTTGAATTAAAGTAACACTTAAATACAAACGAATTAAACCAACGTCTTGATTAAAATATCAAAATAGGTAAGTTCGAGAAAAATAATTTGTACCATTGGTGTTTGTTACATTAATTCATCTGCTTATTCGTAATCAAAGACTCTCTTTACTAAAGTCAAATATAACGTTAAGAAATCCTTTCTTTACACAACTTTGCTTAGCAAAGACATCTATTTACTTTTTTTCGTTTCATAGCTTAGGCAATTCTACATTTAACAACTTTTTTTATAACATCAGGACTTAAAGTTATGTCCTAACCGTTCTAAGTCCGATCAGATTGTCCGAGTTAATTCGGTCTAGACTGTATCTGGCGGGATTAATGCGACAATCTCCCGCGCGCAGACAGTGATTCACGCCGCCATCTTGTGACGTCACAAAATGGCCGACATTCTGCGATGTCAAATATTAGGTTAGGAATATTCTTAGCTGAATATAATACTTGTTAAAAGTATGAAAATATTATTTTAAAATACCCAGCACTTTAAAACTTCACAGTTATATAAAATGTCATTTTGTTGGTATTCCTTGTGTTTTAAAATAAAAGTCAAAGGTGGTAATTCTGCCAGATAGTCCAAAGACATCTTTCAAATTTTAAAAAGTATGGTGGAGGTGGAACAATAAAAATTAAAAAAATAAAATAGCTGTTTTATTTTTGCCTCTAACTTTTAAGTGTAAGATAAAATTATTTTAAGATGTTTACTTTCTTCCAATCTTACTTAATAATCCACCTTAAAAAGCAACGAGCGATAGTCTTATTAATTAAGTACTAAAAAGACATCCTCGAATTATATTAAATCACGGAAACTTTCTAAGGCTCAATAAAATCACCTTAATTGCCTAAAGCTGTAGTAAAATTTTAACACTCTCCATGGTTTGTTGGTTAAGGCTAAAGAATTTACTCCAGAACCACTAACTCAGCATAAATCGGTTCTGATTGACTAAAAAGCGTAAACGATATAAAGATAACGATACGTTATAGTCGAGGAGCTGGACGGATTTAGAGCCCGGATATATTCAGGGAGTGAGGGAGTGACATTTTTTACACGCGCCGTCACGACTCGTGACTCGACTGACGCCTAACATTACAAGGATGTGGTGTGACTAGAAGAGACTTGTAAAAGGCAAATCAGGTGATGGATATTAAAGGTGCAGTAAAGTTGTAATAAATATTATGTTGTGGTAATCAACTAATTACAGTACCACGTTCTTAAACTATGCGTAACGTAAAGTATTTTTAATTTGTTTTATCAGTAATAAATGTTTTTGACATATTTCATCAATTTCGTCGCGGATTGATTTAAATTTTTAAACGTAAGTATTTCAAATGATTCAGGATATTCGTGTTAACCCTACTGTCAACCTAATAATATTATTAAGTAACGAGGGACAGCATTGCATATAAATTTTGACATTTTGCATAAAATTTCGACGTTTGGACTTTAGTACCCAATACCCTGCATTTAATGAAATTGACTGATGTCTCTTCTAGTCACAATCTACATCAACAAAAATCGTATTATCATTCTCAGTTTTTCAGTCCCCCCGTATCTTTTTTAGTCACGCCCAATGTATTAAAGTACTTAATTTGTTTCCTGATGCTAAGACGCTCAGTGATACAGGGGACGGCAGGGGACTAAAGGGGGACGTAACTGATTGACAGATGGACAGAAATAGACGCTAATGCAACCGGCATGCGACATGGCACCGAGTGAGCATGACACTTTATTTTATCTTGAAATTAATTTAAACCCTTACATTAAGTTGATACGTCTTAATATTTGCAAAGATTCAGTAAAGAAATGACCTAGGAAGCGAGCAGACTGATTAGCTGATTATAAGCTATAGTCGCCACCGTGGATCCTGTAACGCCAATGAAGTAAGATGATATGTAGCTCCTCAGTGGGCTTGGCGTGACCACAACAGAAACGCGAAAGAATAGAAACAGTGACAGATCTTACGAACAAACTGTCATTTTGCCTTTGCTTTGCTTTGTCTATTTTAACGTATAGAGACCCTTTCTATGTCTATCTAAGTTGCTTTCATGGTCCTTAACATTTGACCCTACTTATGAGACTGGGAATGTGCGTGATGGCCGCAAAGGATGATCTTCCGACCGAGCGTAAGAGCGAGTTGTTGTGCTCGGTCAGGCCGAAGCCCACGTGCTTCATTTCAGCTGTCGTATATACAGGGTGCAATTAAACCTTCCTGCCAAATTTTGATATATTGATCCTTGTTAAAAATAAAAATACACGTATTTTTTCTTTTATAATCACTCAGTACTAAAATGTTGAGAAATAGCTTCCGAAAGTTATCCTAAAAACACTACAATTAATGGACACGACGCGTCGCCCGCGCGTGATGTGACCCCGCGCGCGTGCCACCCCCCGCGTTAACCCCTCTCATTCCCCGCGCCGCGAGTGACCGTTCTGCAACGATTTTAAATAGGATAAAATATGCCATTGAAAAAAAAATAACACCCAATTTTTTTTTTGGTTAAATGGACTCTCCTAGTGATACCTGAGCCCTGGAAAAAAATTGGCAGGAAGGTTTAATTTCATTCTGTATACTAACGCACTTAAGAAACTTCGATAGCGCGATGCAAGACTGTGACGGTAATTGTGGGTACCGCCACAAGAATTGTTATCGGTCAATTCAAAAATTTGCACTGGTATAACACCGTTAAATTTAACGCGAATATAATACTAATCTCTCCTTTAGCACGTTTTAGATCGAAGCCCTAAAGCCAACATGAGGAACAAACTAATATAATACTAATAATTGTTATGTGACGTACCAGAATGTTTCATACACAATTTACTCTCAATACGTAAGGGTACGTGTAGCAAGCGAGCACTATAATCCATACTTAATATTATAAATGCAAAAGTGTGTCTGTCTGTTACCTCATCATGCCTAAACCGCTGAACCGATTTTGCTGAAATTTGGTATGGAGGTGCTTTGAGTCCCAGGGAAGGATATAGTTTTGTTAGAATAAAATTGTACGGTTCTCGTGTGATAAGCGACTTGGCGCAGCGGAGTTGTGAGCGTCATCTAGTAAATAATAATTGAAGACGTGAGTGGAAGAATCGAACAAGTAACATTTCATAACATACGGACAATAACTCATTTTTTTCCTTATTATTTTCATAAAACTTGTAACTTGTCTACTTCATAACCTAGCTAATATATAATCCACAGTTTTTCTATTTCAAATAATTGTTCCGGCCCTAAAGCCTCCATTTAAGCAAAAAAAAAAAACGGGAAGTTCTTTCATGTTACTTACCTTATTCTTCCACTCAAGTCTTGAATTATTGCAGTAGTGACATTCTTGAAATTGCAGTCAGCAGTCGTCGTGAAAGCTGATGTAACAAACCTTGGGACTTTAATGATGTGTTATTTGACTTGATTATGTGATGCTGATCAAATGTCGTGCTGGTGCATTGATTGATTCATTAGAAGGCCCGTAGAAGTCCAATACAAACAATTAGGTGTTCAACTTCACTAATATACGGATTGACCCAGAAGGAAAGTTACGTTTTCACTTTTATTTTAGGGTATTTGTATAATATTTATTTACCACGCGTTAGAATCAAAACGGCTTGTGACAGAGAGGAATCATTACTTTCATCTTAATGCTAAGAGTGACATTGAAAAATACATCTTATAGCTATTATTGTTTTGTTTCTATATAATATAAATAAATAATAATATTGTAACAAGGATTATCGCTGGGACGCTATCACATTTTTCACAAATATCAGCGATTTTCAGGTACCATTTTAAAGAATTAGAAGTCACACTGCGAGGATAATTTGGTTTCAAATGAAAGATTCGCCCTGTCAAGAACGCGGCGAGCGTCGTAACCGCTTCTGTACAAGGCGCGCTGATATGAATGTTATTTTAATGTCCTTAATGTCGATATTCGTACTGACAGACATCGACCTGCTTATTTTTATGTGATAGCGTCCTTAAGGTTTTTTTATAAAGTTCAGAGTATTACATCGCAGCCTAAACTATAGTGTCAACTTCGTTTATGTTTTTTTGTGTCTGAACTCTGACCACTGAATTCTCTATTCATTATTTTTTTATTATTTAATCCAGCTGCTCAAGTCGCTCGTATGCACAACTAATAGTTGTGTAATAACATTAATAACCCCTAAGTTCGTCGGTATAATATACAAGAAATGAATTTAACAATTCAAACTCTAATCCTTGAGATTATCCTCGAAGTTCGTTGGGTCGATTTGTGATTGTTCCGAAGGTTTAGGGCACAAACAGTTGATGTTAACTTCACTTTCGAACTATTAGTTTGTAGACCTTTTTCTATAGGTATCCATACTTACTAATATTATAAATGCGAAAGTGTGTTGTATGTCTGTCTGTCTGTCTGTTACCTCTTCACGCCCAAACCGCTGAACGGATTGTGCTCAAATTTGGTGTGGAAATACTTAAGGTCCCGAGAAAGGACATAGGATACTTTTTATCCCGGAGTAATGTACCGTACATATCCCGCGCGATAAACGAATTTTGGCGCAACAGAGTTGCGGGCATCATCAAGTCTTTATATATTATACTAGTTGAAACTCGCGAACTAAAGTATTTCCATACCAAATTTCAGCACAATCCGTTCAGCGGTTTAGGCGTGAAGAGGTAACAGACAGAAAGACAGATAGAAAGACAGACACACTTTCGCATTTATAATAGTACTAAGGATATGGATATTTCATATAATAAACTTTTAATCAATAATAAAAGCCTATATTTTTTTACAATGTTTAAACTTTAAACCAATAAGTTCCAGTTTTTTTTTAAACTTCCTAACTTGTAGGATTATTTTTTAAACCAAAACTTAATTAAGGTGACGTTTAAATAATAAAATTAACAAGATTAAGTGAAGGCAAAAAATTAAATTGAATACAAATGGAAATTTCATTTACATCGTTGAAAAAAAGCATTTAATTAATTCAAAGAATAAATAGGAGGCGCGAAAATGAATTTCAAAGATCTCCGTCTTGGTCGAAATAATGAATATCACTATGAATCGGGATGGTTTTATTATAAACAATGTGTCCTGACACCAGTGTCTGATCCTTAAGTCTTATGATATATATGGCATTCTTTATCGACGAATTGGCTGTTACATTTTTCTCTCTCTCACGGTTGCAAAATGGCAGCCATTTTATCTCGGGCCTTGAACTAATTAGTCAAAATATACTTCTCATGTAAATATCCTATGAACATACAACTTATACATTGTCTATAAGTTGCGATCTCTGCACAAATAGGCAAGCTGCAATACAAGGAACGTGCAAAATATTATTTATTTATTTATTTTACCATTTATTTCAGGCATCTAGGCCCATAATACAAATACCTTAAGGACTAACATACATATTATTATTATATACTTAAAAACTACACTTTGTCACGTGTTGACGGCTACGTGACGCGCATCGTTCCGGAGTCTCCCCCGGAACCTCCGGTAGACCACATCCATCGACCAGAACTCCGGCGCCTCAAAGGTCGAAATAAGATTCGTCGGTACTCTAACCACAAAGGAACTAAAGTTAATTTTGTGGCGAGACTGCAGACGCTCGACCCTCAGGTGTAGTGTCGTCTTCTTCTGGATGTAGTCCACGACGTCTTCGACCTCCATGGACCAGTGCAGGCGGGATATGTACAGGGGCGTCGCGGGGACCTCGCTCCGCAGATGCAGCTCCGGTACATAGGGCGCGGTGCCGCGATGGTTGCGGGCGGCGGGCTTCTTCTTCCTTCTCTCCACCAGTGTGAAGCCCTCTACATCGCACCCATCGACCCCATCGATAAGACTCCACCTTGCGGCTCTTCGTAGCCTTGCAGCGGCTCTCCTTAGTCTTGCGCAGGGCCGTCTCTAGCCCATGTGGCGCCCGTGTGCAAACATTACCCTAGCGCCCCCTAAAATGAAATGGGTACAAAGTACAAGTACAGTTTGTCCGGCCGCTTAAGGGTGAGGAGTCCATTAGTATGGACCATTTATCCTGAAGCCACCGGATGAACTATAACAGCACATCAAGTTATCACATAGGTAGTGTGAAATTTCTTCAATAGATAACAAACTCTATTGTTTGTAGATTAAATTTAAAGGTTTTTTTTAGTTTTGAATACCTACCATGATGTGCTCTTGACTGGCCCTAACAAGCCTAAACACCGAAACGTACCCATGTTGACATATCTATACAAATGTACTTCATAGAAATGTCCAAATATTGAGTTTTTCATTCTTATTACGACATCATAACAAACATACTATGTTCAACAACATTTGAGAACATTTGACACGGAAGCTCACTGAAAGCGAGGGCCCTATACATGGGTATAAAGTATTTTAAGGAAGGAGTGACAATTAAGAAAAACATAACACAAGTTTGTGTTTTTTTTAATAATCATTTAATAACTATTTTCTTGCGAACGGCGCTCGGCGCCCCTAGGACCGCGGCGCCCGTGTGCAACGCACACACTGCACCTAAGGGTCTTGCGACTCTCCGGAGCCTTGCGGCTCACATTTTCCCCATTTGTTTTCGCCCGCGGGGGAGGTGCGGGGCGACCAGCAACAGTCGCGTAGTTTTGCTGAGTCGCCTGTGGACGGGCGCAGCGAGATGGGTCTTATGGATTAATACATTTTTAACCGACTTCCAAAAGGAGGAGGTTATATTTTTATGGCCTATCCCTCACTCGGTTATATGCACCTACTAAACTTACAAACTGGATATTGAAGATGAATATTATCCATCCTTGCATACTAATATTATAAATGCGAAAGTGTGTCTGTGGTGTGTGATTTTGCTGAAATTTGGTATGTACATACTTTGAGCCCGGAAAAGAACATAGGATACGTTTTATCCCGGAAAATTTACGGTTACCGCCTGATAAACGAATTTTGGCGCAAAGGAGTTGCGGGCGTCATCTAGTTCTTTATAAAATGTTTAGTTTTATTCCAACTTTTCACTTTTTGATATGAAAGGTTACAAAAATTTATGCAAAATAAATACAATTTTGCTCAAAAGTAAAAAATATAAAAGTATACAAGTTGATTAAATGTATAACTGAATCAAATCTTTTGATCCAACGCATGAGCGCTTCGGGGTTAATAATTTGATTGCACCCGTTAAGAGGACGTACGATGCTAGAAAAAATACGTGCTATTTTTTTAACCGACTTCCAAAAAAGGAGGAGGTTATATGTTCAGCTGTGGATATATATATATATATTTTTTTTTTTTTGTATGTTCAACGATTACTCCGCCGTTTGTGAACCGATTTTCAAAATTTTTGTTTTGTTCTATTAGGTTTCCCTCCAATTTGGTCCCATTTTCACAAAAGTGGTGATCTGATGATGGGATCCATGAGTAATCGAGGGAACTCCTCAAAATTTATATGGAAACATATGGTGATTTTGGTTTTATGAGAAGTATCCTAAGCATATGCTACAAAAACGCAAGATTTTGCACCAAGGTATACTATGGTTCCGAAGATACTAAGAGAACTCCGGATTCCTTATAGATACAAGTTTGGGGGTTTAGGCGCTGTTTTAAGAACTGAAAGCATATGCTACTATGCAAATTACATTCATCATCATCATCATCATCATCATTACCACGTCAGGGTCACCAGTGTCACATGGTTGTATATGGATACAATATGCCCCCACAACACCATAATTATATCATCACGTTATGTCCTTATTTTTTGTTGAGTTGTTTCAAAACAAATGATTCAAGTTCTAAGCGACTTATGTACCACAAAATTGAACATAACAAAGTCAACCTTAACTCCAGAGCGTAAGGCACACATTTGACATAACTTTTGAGATTCGAAAGAAAAAAGAGAAGTAAGTTGCTTCGATAGGTAGGCGGCACTCGGCTTAAAAATCATTTAAGCCGAGTGCCGCCTACCTATCGAAGCATTAAAAAGCATTAAAAATTAAAAAGCATTAAGAAGCATTAAAAATCTATTGTGTCTGCGATTCCCACGATCGAGGTAATAAATTGAACCCTTAGTATGAAAATACTTACATAGGAAAACAATCTACATCGTAATAGGAATAAGAAAAACAATCGAGGTAACTAAAAAGAGTGAAATTATTATTTTTAACAAAAAATTAAAACCGACTTCCAAGGTAAAAACAATAATAACATCCTTATAATATGAACTAAAAAGTATTAAATAATTTTTCCTATCTAATAGTGCCTTTTTCCGAATTCGGCTAAACCTCAACTAATTCTGTACTCAATCTTCATAATTTTGAAGTCGGTGCCAGTTCCAAAAGTTTCAAATACCTATTCTGTCAGAGAACTGAAGATTCAGCTATATCTGGTACCGACTTCAAAATAATGAAGATTGAGTACAGAAATAGTTGAGGTTTAGCCGAATTCAGAAAAAGGCACTATTAGATAGGAAAAATTATTTAATACTTTTTAGTTTATATTATAAGGATGTTATTATTGTTTTTACCTTGGAAGTCGGTTTTAATTTTTCGATCTCTTCTTTGGGACATATGTGAAATAAAACATGAAGTTTTTTTTACATATGCATGTCCTGAAGAAGATTAATTGATTAAATTTATCTATTAACAGCAATATTAAAACGCCCAATATCGTGATTTCCGTGTCCATCATCCATAATATGCAAGTCGCCAACTGTCCAGCCAGATAATATAATATGCCATCAGTTATCCATATCAAGCCAGGACGAACATTTTCATAAATTCTTGGCAGTATAATATAATTAATATCATTACTCTATTCTATTTATTTTTTTGAAGTTTCATGGAAATATCCGTGTTAAAAAAACATTTGCAATAAATCGATTTATTATATTATCGACTATGATTAATTAATCGACGATCGACAGGCTTTATACAGGCTCTTAACGGGTTCCTATTTAGATGGAGTAGAAAAATCTGATTGATTGATTAAAAGAGATTTTAATGAAACCACAAGGATGAATCGTTTGATGGTAATTTTGACATTAGCGGAGTTTCAAGTGGTTTTAGGTTTTTCGCCCCCATCTACTTATTTTTCATAAGAAACATAATAGTATTATAATGTCGGTTGTCTGTGTGACCGTAGTATCAATCGAGCTTAGAAGCTTGTGTATAATTCCGCCAAAGAATGGAGAGAAATTAGACATTCGGCAGCACTCAATCAGAAAGTAAAGTATCGCAAATATTCGTATCATGCTTACATTATGTGGAAACTCAAATTTTGTGTGAAAAACATAAGCAGCACGCAAAATATTAATTAAATGGCTGAATTTCTGTCTATCAGTCGACCGGACTTTAGATGGAAATCACTTTGTAGGTCATCGTTTCGATCTCTGCCCTAAAAGGGTGGGTTTTCATAGGATTTAATTTAGATAATCGCTCGGAAGTAAAAGTAGAGCTTCGGTTTGTTAACCGGCGGATCGTATTAATTACATACAATGGAGACTAGGGCTGTCGCAAGCTAAAAAATAGTAAAGTGATCGTAAAAACATTTTGATATACATTATTTCCTTTTAGGTTTGAAAAAATATTTTGCTGTCATATTATGATAAAATTATGAGTAAGCTAATTAATATTTTTAAATGTTCCGTACAAGGCACTTTGTAGTCTTAGACATGAAAATACGCTAAGATTAATATTAATACATCAACGACGACGACCTCTATGGCTCAGTTGGTGGGCTGTTGGAAGCTCAGAACGGAGGTCGCGGGTTCGAATCCCGCCGACGGAACAAAAAGTTTTCAAAAAAAAGTTCCTGAGTCATGGATGTGTATTAAATATGTGTATCATATAAGAAAAATCTTAAATATAAAAGTATTAAATATATTTCCGTTGTCTGGTACCGTAACACAAGTCCTTCAGGTACTTAGCACGGGGCTAGACTGACGTGGTGTGAAGCGTCCATAGATACTAAAAAAAAAAACAGCAAGCCCCATACGGTCACCGGCGTCCGAGACACAATAGAATATCAATTGTGTCTCGTTTTCCCACGATCGACGGGTTAAAATTCAGTCGGCCGTCCTCATCTACGACAAGAACATTCTGAGCAATTTATTGTTTTTGTTTAAGTTTAATATTATTATTTTTAATAACGGTGATAGAATAATATATTCCGTTTCAAGAATATGAATTTATTTACTCCTGATTAAAAACAACAATTATTCCAGACTGTATTTAAGGTAAACAGGGTTAATATTATTTATTCCAATTACGTATCAATCTAGTTAAAAATACATTTTAAAGAACAAACTTTAATTTTAAAATCTTCCAGTTGGCAGCCCTAGCGAGATATTCCAAGCGGGGGATTTTCATTACGGCCACTAACAAATATCGCTATAAGAGATTCCGGTTTTTACAATTTTTCGCTTGTGCTGTAAACATTTACAATTCCCGTTTAAAGTTATGACTGGTTTTATTTTATTACTTGTATCACTAGTTGCTTACAGTTGCGTCGTTTATTTTAAGTTTTACTTGAGTTGTTTTTTGTCACATTGTCGCCGCGCGTTAGCAATATAATACGTTTAATAATAATATTTTAAGCTGTTGCATTTACATTTACACATTATCGCAGGCTTTGAGCGCGACGACCGAATCAAGAAATTTCGTAACGAAAAGTAACTAACATTCGTCTAACGTCGTTTCAGTTCGGCAGACTTCGGCTCGGTGCGACGTTGCCAGACTTCGGCATGGTGTTTGTGTGCGAGCGACTAGACTTGCCATGCAATAAGAGTAGCTTTACCGCGGCAGTCCCCGAGTGCCACACGTATTTTTTTTTTACAAAGTGTACAACATGGCTAAAGAAGTTTTCTTTGTATTTTGCTATAGAAGTTAAATAATTGGTATTCTTACATATTTTGATTATTAATAACTTCTTATTGCGGCAAAATGAATGGTTTACCTAGGACTAAAATATCTTTCGTCCTCTAAAGCATTTTTGTCTGATGCACTGCTTAGAAAATATAATAATTATGAGACGATAGACTGATATCAAGGGTGATATAGAATATAATTATTATAATTCAGAAAGTAGGCTACATTATACATATTGTACTATTCAATTAACACGTTGAATGCCGCAGGGACACCGGTGACCCACTCCATTATGAGACTGTAACAATAGAACATTTTAATCGCGTCCTTGAAATTTGTTCCCTTGATGCTATCTGAAATCAGGTTTATGTGTGCGTGCGCCAGTTGTGTCTAGTTTGAAGATGGTCTGCTATATTGTAATAATATTATACACAGTCATTACATTGTGTTAATTGCGGTGGCCCACTTAATGAACTAATTGTACAAATTTGAACGGGCAAATATTTTTAATAAAACGGGTCGGGTCATGTTGACCTATTTATTATAACGTTAAACACTTACCATCAAGTGCGCTGTTTGCTCGTTGGAAATTTTAATTTTAAAAACATAAAAGACTTTTTCAAGTGATTACTAAATGGAAATGCAGTTTGAACTGTGAAAATTTTCAGTTTCCATATTTTATGTTAAAGTATTATTTCTAGTACAATAAAATGCAAATTGGAACGAACATTATATAATATTATTTGCATATAATGCAGTTAAAATTACTTTTGAAGTCAAAACATCTTTAGTTTATGTTGCACTTTTTTGATATGGGTTAGATTGAAAATGCTTATGACGAGTAGTAGGCCGTGGTCTCGGCGTAGGAGAGGAAGAGAGAATATAGAGGGAGAAAGCTTCCTTTCTACCACTCGACGCGTGCTCCGCTGTTTTTTCACTGCTGTCGGCACACCCGGAGTGTTATAGCCGGAGCCAGGTGAGGAGACAGTCCGTTAATATTTATCCTGTACGTAATGAAACAACGTAGCGAGTTGGAGTCGACGTAATAATGCCGTTGGCACCCCGATCACGTATTCTATTTCGCCCTGCGAGTACAATTTTTAAGTACGCTCAGATATAACTTCCATTTGGATGTTGTATCATCATCAACAGGTATTCAAAATTCTCGTGGTATTTTTTATCTACACACCCTTAGCAATATTATTAATGTGTAAGTGTGTCTGTCCTATGTATGTTACCTGTTCACGCTTTAAGGCGAGGACAAACCCCATTTCGGTATTTATTGACTCCCGGTTTACCTAGTTCCAATATAATAACGAAATGTAAATAATATGAGATATAGTGCATAATATTTAAAAGGGTTTAAATCAAAAACATTTTAATAAAAAATAATACTTTCGGTGTAATTAATTTACAAACTCACCTCCGACAAAACTATTTGTCATCGAAATATAAGTATTAACAAGAATATGATATTGAATGTACTGTCACTTCTTGGTGGAAATTCATGTTCAATTAAATAATTATACACTTTCCTTGCACTTATTCCACTTTATTTTAATAGATTTATTACAAAATTATTATATACACGACCGGTTTCGAAAAAAAAACACATGATGATTTTTTCGAAACCGGTCGTGTATATAATAATTTTGTAATAAATCTATTAAAATAAAGTGGAATAAGTGCAAGGAAAGTGTATAATTATTAAATTTAACAAGAATAACTCACATTTTATTTTAATAAATTGTTAATGAATCTATTTTAAAAAGGTCTGAAACGAATAATCTTTTTTCGTAATATTTATTTCGAAAGATATTTAAAAAAAAACACACGAAAAATAAAATAGAGAAGATCCGCCCGTCGTAACTACAATTTTATCCTAAGCTAAAATGAATCTTATTGCGATGCGTACACGCTTGGCACTCGCGTTCGGAAGGTGATCGTTTTGGAATTGAAGTAAGTGCTCGCCTTAACCGCTGAACCGATATTGATTAAATTTGTTATGAAGATACTTTCTGGCCCGGGGTTTTATAATTTATTACGGTTCCTTTGCAATTAACCTTTTCTAAATAAATATTTTTATGCAATGAAGTTGCGGTCAACATCAACTTATTTTTCTCGGCTCTAATAGCCGGTTTTCATTAATTAAATCCAGTGACCCAATCCAGCGCTGGAATGCAATTCAGTGCATTCCAGTACCTGTTTACAATATTCCAGTAGTAATTCAGTGCTGCATTGGATTACTGGATTGGAATAATATAAGCCGTCTGTAATTATAAAACTTTTAATGAGACACGCCGTGACTCTTACAATGTCAAGGAAATGACATCAGGAATAATTAAACTAGTATCCGCTTCAGTTTGCGCTGATTTGACCCATGATGGGTGTAGACGGAATACTAACTAGACAGTAATCGAGTTACAGTTAGTTCTAACATGGCATTTACATTGTAAAGGGCCTTACACACTAACCCTCTTACTAATTAGAGCAGCGTTTTTCAACCTGTGGGTCGCGACCCCATGGGGGTTCGCGAAGCTTCTGGTCGAGAGAACTGTTTCAGAAAAAAAGCATAAAGATTATATTATTGTTATATTAAGTAGAAGAAATTTAGCTAAAGGATATATTCATAAACTAAATACATGATAGAATAGTCGCATAATCAAAAAAGTTGAAAAACAACGTGTAAGGGTTGATTCGCACCGTAACGCAACGCGTAGATGCATTTCTAAATTTATATGGATTTGACAGATTCGCAATACGTCTCACGCTATTGAAATCTGTCAAATCCATACAAATTTATGCCGCGCCGCGCCTTGCCTCGCCTCGTCGCGTTGCGGTCTGAATTGACCCTTAGGGTCAATTTAGACGCGTAGATTTCTAAAGTACTGATTTGACATATCTCAATTGCGTGAGATGTCTTGCAAATCTGTCAAATCCATACAAATTTAGAAATGCATCTGACGCGTCGCGTTGCGGTCTGAATTGACCCGGGTATTTACGCAGCAAGGTACGCTGTCTTTGGCATGTGACTTTTCCAAATGTTTCACAAACTGACTTTTTGAAGTTATTCATTGTGGAAATATTTATTACAGACACAGGACAGGACAGACAGACATACTTTCGCATTTATAATAAATATGGATTAAGAGGTAACAACAAATTTTGTACCGACTTTGTTGAAATTTAGTAGGTATGGATCTACTTAACTTCCCAGGAAATAACAGTTTTATCGTTAAAAAATGTACAGATACCGCACGCTTAACGAATTTCGGTGCAACGACATAACAACAAACACCTACACTTCACAGTTCAAACTTTTTTACATTTTGTAAGGTTTCTTTAACCTTTAAGTACACGCGTTGTTTTGGGTAACGTTCCGTCACGCGAGGGGTCTAGAAGTATCCCCAATATAAATATACTTACATATAAATTCAGAATTGTTTAATAAAAATTACCCGTTTTGTATTATAAGAAAGGATATTATTTTATTTATGAAAAGCATTTATAAATAATAAACTAACCATTATTTAGACAGTAAAGAACATTTTTATGAACTAACCAATCTCGTGCATAGAATTTTTAGGGCACATGTTTACTGTACCAAAATTCAACAAAAGTGTCTACTTCTGACTAACTTATTATTTTTTTCTAATAAAATAAGACTTAGAAATAAGTAATCAAAAGAAAAATTAACACTAAACATTACAGAAAAAAAATTAACAATCCTTGAAAAGTACTACCATAAACTAAAATTATTCCTTGAGTAGGCAAGGTAAATAATAAATAATTTATTGAATGAGGCTTGCAAATAGTTTTATAGCAAGGCTTACGGACAAAAGTAATTAGTTCTGGGATAATAATAGCATCTTCGCTTCATTTTTGATGCACTAGGTCTAGCTACCTCTAACTCTTCCCAAATGTTTCCAAAAACTTTCAGAGTCATTAAAATTGTATATGATTTGTGCAATTTGATTTTCTGTTATTCGGCAACAATTTTTTCCATTTATACATAGCCAATTCAAAAAAACAAACAAATAAACACATAACCAATGTGAAAAAAGTATAAACGTTAAATCACGGGTGGGGTCTGCAGGTATCCCCACATAAGCAAAAATGTAACTTCACTTAGCAGAGGAGCGACGGACTTTTACTCACTGAAAGACCTCGCGTTGCATTGAGATTAGCGGAAAACGTGCCATCGTAACTTGCCAATTTAAAAAAATACCGTCAAAAAACAGCGCGTGGGGTCTGCGTAGACCCCGCCCGTGACGTTAAAGGTTAAGTTTATCCACGTTATGAGTGGTTATAAAAGACGCTTGCAAACAATGTGTGCTCTAAATCCCTCAAAGGGTGCGAGGTAAACACAAAAGCTATTGTCTGTGAAAAGGAGCAGGCCTGTAGACTGTAGAAGGATATGTGTGAAGTTGTAAAATATTATTAACCGACTAGCTGTGCCCCGCGGTGCTACCCGCGGTTTAAGTGATATATAATAAAATACTATGAAAAGTACCAATAATGAGTCAAAACGGGACGATACATGGTTCTATAATGGTTTATGGTAGTGATGATGATGATGATGAATGTAATTTGCATAGTAGCATATGCTTTCCGTTCTTAAAATAACGTCGAAACTCCCAAAATTTTATCTATAGAGAGTCAGGAGTTCTCTCAGCACCTTCCGAACCTTGGTGCAAAATCTTGCTTGTTGGTAGCATATGCTTAGAATACTGCTCACGAAATCGAAGTCACCACATGTTCCCATATAAATTTTGAGGAGTTCCCTCGATTTCTTATGGATCCCTTCATCAGGTCACCACTTTCATGAATATGGTACTAAATTGGGATGATAACCTATACACCAAAAGAAAAATTTTGAAAATCGGTTCACAAACGGCGGAGTCATCGTTGAACATAAAAAAGTAAAAACGAACATAATACCTCCTCCATTTTTAAAGTCGGTTAAAATTGTAGCCTATATGTTATTCTGATGTATAAGCTATATCATTGTAAAGTTTCATTAAAATTCAGTAGTTTTTGCGTGAAAGAGTAACAAACATCCATACATCCATACATACATACATACATCCAAACTTTCGCCTTTATAATATTAGTAGGATGAAGCCAAAAAGAAGGGTGATTTTTCCAGGGTAGGTACTCTCAAGGAAATTAGTTGCGGCAGATGGCAGACCTACGTAATTAGGTCGGGTTATATACAGATCACGGCAATACTTTTTTTTTTTTATGAAATAAGGGGGCAAACGAGCAAACGGGTCACCTGATGGAAAGCAACTTCCGTCGCCCATGGACACTCGCAGCATCAGACGAGCTGCAGGTGCGTTGCCGGCCTTTTAAGAGGGAATAGGGTAATAGGGGAGGGTAGGGATGGGTAGAGAAGGGAATAGGGGAGGGAAAGGAAGGGAATAGGGTAGGGGATTGGGCCTCCGGTAAACTCACTCACTCGGCGAAACACAGCGCAAGCGCTGTTTCACGCCGGTTTTCTGTGAGAACGTGGTATTTCTCCGGTCGAGCCGGCCCATTCGTGCCGAAGCATGGCTCTCCCAAGTATAAACTACTTGACATAATCCGACTTAGTAACATAGGTCCGTATTGTCCTGGCGATAGATATTTCACCACGTTATCAACAAAAAGCCGCCTTGGGTTTTGTGGTGTGGGTGGTCGCCGCAAAGGAAGATCTTGCAACCGAGCGAGGTAATATGCTCGGTCAGGCCGAAGCCCACGTGGTTGATTTCAGCTGTCGTATTAATAATAATAATAATAATAATAATAAGCGTTTATTCAGCACATACACATTACACCACATTACAATAAACATTTCACAAAAAAAGACAGTAAGTATATAGAAAACATAGATAACACAGAACCAAAAATAACATAAAAAAGAACATTAATAAGCAGACGGACATAATATAGGTTAGTGTCTATTTGGGTACAAATTACAAAATACAATGCAGTATAATGCGAATTCCACCGAAAAGGACCCCACTCAGGTGATGATCACGGTATAATACCTATACCGCGATCCCTGGTGTTATGTGAGGCCTTATTGTCAATCGCTCGACAGATGCACACTGGCGTCAGCACAAACTGAATAATAAGATATATAAAAACTTTAAAAATACATAATAATTAAAAAAAATAATAGTAGATAAGCCTAAAAATGATGTGATATATATATATATATATATATATATATATCACATCATTTTTAGGCTTATCTACTATTATTTTTTTTAATTATTACTATTATTACTGCCATTTTGCCTGTATATTATATATATATATATATATATATATATATATATATATATATATATATATATATATATATATATATATATATATATATATATATATATATATATATATATATATAATATACAGGCAAAATGGCATATAATATAGGCAAATTATGTTGTGAGAATGATTTTATAGTGTAAAAATAAAATATTATATAATAGCATTAGAGTTCCCTCTCATCCCAACTGCAATAAGACGTCACGTCATAGATCAAAACAGGTGGCGCCCAGCTGACGACTGACCTACATAGCGACGAGATAAGGGCGTTAAGGGCGACGCGCGCGCAGCATACCGTGAACGAAGCCTGACCAAGGCAGTCCGTACACCTGTTATTTGTTATTAAAATATTAATTACTTATTAGTGTACCGTATACGTAGGTAACAAGTTAAGTAATGTTGCGGCTACGACGACGTGGTAAGTGTGGGAACAATACAATAATAAAATTATGATAAATATAATGGATTACACATATTTGTGTAGTATAAGTTTACTTTGTAGTATATGCATATTATATAAATAGATAAAAAAATTTTTAGAGACTAAGGTGACGAGTAAACGCTGTACTTTGAGGATGCACGGCGCGATTACTGGACCATAAGATAATAAATAATTATGGGGTTATGATATCCAGCGAACCAATAAAAATACCACCCCGCTTTGGCTTGCAAAACGAAAGGTAAGAAAACGGTTCGCTTATAAGGTCATGTTAATAAATGCTATATTAATTATATTATACTAATCTTAGATGTCAATTTTCATAACAATTTAAAGGACATGACGTCATATAGAATAAAAATAGATACATTAAATGAAATTGAGTTATAAAATAATGTTAATAAATTTGAATGCAATTAATATAGTAGTCAATGAATTAATAATATTAATAATTAGATATTTCCATAGGCAGTGTATTGTTTATGTCGTCAACGAGTATTTATGAATTGTCAATTTGTTTACTTAGTAGGTGTGACTTAAGTTGTGATTTAAAGGAATTTACTGTTCGCAGAGCACGAAGAGGTGGTAAAAGATTGTTCCAGATTTTGCTGGCAAGATATCTGAAACTACCCCTGAAGCCGGATGTACGGTGAAGCGGCGTGACCAGCAGGAAGGACGAGCCTCTAGTGGTGACAGTCAGCTCATTTTCACTAGCCCACTGTAGCTTGTTGTAGAGGTAGGAAGGAATTTTAAATTTAACCACCCCGAATAAGAGAGTAGCAAAATGTACCTGCCTGCGCCCGTCCATCTTAAGCCAGCGTAGACTATTTATATACGGCGTGACGTGTGTCCGTGGCGGAATGTTGCAGCAAAATCTCGCACATGCGTTTTGCACTTTTTGTATAAGTTTTTTAGACCGCGAAAGTAGACAAGGTCCCACGACCGCGTCCGCATAGTTTAAATTTGAGAGAACTAGGGACTCACAGAGTGTGCTACGCAGCTTTTCAGAGACTAAGTTTCTAATTTTGTATAAAACCTTTAAACGGTAGAAGCAGCGGCTCACTACATTAATTATATGTTTTTCGAACTTGAGCTGCTCGTCCATTAGGACTCCCAAATTACGCACCTCGCTTACTCGCTCAATAACCTTATCCTGTATGCGTATTGGAAGCGGAATTTCGGATATTTTTTTTAGTTGTTGTTTGGTACCTAGCACTATGAACTTCGTTTTATCAGGGTTGAGTATCAAGGCATTTGCTTCAGACCAACTCTTAATTCGTTGCAAGTCTTTGTTTAACTTCCGAATGGCTACATCGGTGTCACAGATCTTAAAAGTTATATAAACCTGTATATCGTCAGCAAACATATGAAATCTACAGTGTTTGATGTAATAAGTAATGTCTGCGCAGTAGGTGGAGAACGTTGATGGGTCAGCTACGGTGCCCTGAGGGACCCCTCTGTCTACGTCGCGTGCCTCAGAATATATCACATCACCGTTACCGTCAACTAGCTCAACTACTTGCGAACGATTAAGTAGAAAACTAGAGAACCACTTAATAACACTTTCGTCAAATCCGTATTGTTCTAACTTTAATAGGAGCAAAGGTATATGTATAGTGTCAAATGCGCGTGAAAGATCTAATAAAACCAGAATAGTAACCTCGCCCGAGTCCTGTCCGCTAAGAACATTGTCCACGACGTCTAGTAAGGCAGTAGTAGTACTGTGGTGCCTACGAAAGCCAGACTGCATGTTAGGTAATATGTTGTTCTGTTCAAGATATAAACTCATTTGGCTGCACACTGACTTGCGCAGATTAATGTTTTCCTTTAGATGTTTCCACATAATACGTGGTGAATGTATATTTGAGTTGATATACTCGTTAAAGTAGGCTACCTTTTCGCGAGTCAAGGCACGTAACACTTCATGTTTCAACTCCTTATAATAATTGACGTGAGTATCTAATTTAGTTTTGCGCGCACGTCTTTGCGCAGCGTCCCGTTTCTTCATCATCATTTTGATGTTGTGAGTTATCCAAGGATAACGACGTTCCTTAATGTAACGTATTTTGGGTGGTGCTAGGCAGTCGAAGACACATAAAAGACTGGAGTTAAACGCTTCTACCATTACATTTACACTAGGTAACTGTTTAATGTAATCCCAGTCGATTCTATTCATAAGGAGATTAAATTCAGTATCGTCGATATCTTTCAGAGCTCTGTACGTAATTTTCTTTCTTACTTTCTTTGATTTAGGAGAATTAATTTCGAACGAAATAAAAGCGTGACTGCTAAGTGAAGGAATATTCCTTAGACTATATAGTCAACCCAGACACGATCTATGACTGTGTTAGTGCATACAAGGTCGAGTAAAGTTTCGGTGTTAGCTGTAAAGTGAGTGGCTTCAGTTGTACGTTGACGCAGTCTATGTATAGACAAGAAATCTGATAGAATTTTGTATTGGGCACTGTCAGTATTCAAGCAATTTATATTAAGGTCTCCAAGTAGGTACAGGTCATCGTATCCCGACAAATTGCTTATTGTATCACTGAGCTCATCTAAAAAGATTGTAACTGATAGCCAAGGTGGTCGATACGCTGTGCCTATGTAAATAAGATTGCCACCGGATCTGAAAGATATCCACATCTGCTCGACGGAAACAGTGGAACTATGGTGTTTTATGGTTTGCGTCTTTAGCCCTTTAGATATATAAAAACCCACGCCGCCACCGCGCGAGCGTACACTCTCATGTCTCGGCGTATGCACCAAACGATAGCCCGGAATGCACGGCGCGCGCGCCTCCTCACCCTGACGCAGCCAGGTTTCATTGAGCGCGACAAGGTCACAGTTGTGCCGGCTTAAAGCCACTAAGATCTCGTCATGCTTAGAGCCCAATGATCCAGGGTTGAGAAATCCAATTTTTAATTTACGCGGGTTAATCATTGTAGTGCTATTATATTAGTGTTGTAAATATAGACAAGTAAATAATAATTATTATTATAAATTTTATAGCATATAAATATATTATTAAATAACTGGTTAAATAATATATAGGTACACAGATCATAATGTGTAAGATATATAGGATGCCATATTTTTTTTTTTTTTTATTTATTTATTAACCAAAATACATAAGATACATTTTAATATACAGCAACAAAAAACCCTGACAGGTTTATCTTGTTGCTGGTTCACGCTCCTTATAAAACTAAATAAAAGCTACAAATTACTACTACAATTTTAAAGTAATAATATACAAACCTACATTTTACAGTTTGTCAAGAAAGAGTAGACACAGTACAAAATATTTTTCTAAACGTAGGCAATCACGCTCAAAAGTTCTACCTTGCACATTTTTATCTCGATTTAGTAAAGTAAGGTTTTCACATTTTATAAAAAATATGAAAACCCCACCAAACCGAGATAATATTTCGTACCACACGACATAAGTGATTTCGAAATTGTGTACAGCTTACATATTTATAATATTTTAATTGATCATTCACATAACACCTACCAGCCGAGCGCTTGGTGCGTACGACAGCGGACGCGCATGCTATTAATTATACGTCTCGACCGTCTCATTACTGCGAACATTATGCGGCGCGCGGCGCAGGCGCAGCCGGCTGTCGTATGCACCGCTCGCTCGTACTTGTACTATACAGGATGCTACGTTGTTACTAATTTATTCGTAAAGTAGTTCATTAGGACTGTTTTTATATTGACAGGTGTTATTTTACTTCGCACTTCAGGGGGCAAGGTGTTAATTAGAGTAGGTATTATATAGTCTGAAGTACGAGTACCGTAGAAGTTAGTGTGTTTAGGTATTAAAATTTTTTTATTTGATATACTTCTTGTGACTATAGATGGTACCTTCTCGTAGTTTGTATTATAGTTATGAAATTGATCAGAGAGCATGATATAGTCACGTTTTTCGTAAACCGGTAATACCTTACAATAATTGAACAATCCCAAATAGTTATTTTTAAATTTTTCTTTTATTTTTAACGGCACTATAGTTTTAAGTAGTCTACACTGTAATTTAAAGATTGGATCTAAGTACGTCTGAAAAGTGCGACCGTAGCTACTCAAACCATAACAGACTATACTTTCTGCTAAGGTCTTATACAACGTAAGTAACACACTAAAAGGAACTCGATTTTTGATTATGACGAGATTTGCTAAAATGGCACGTAGTTTTCCACAGACCCTATCAATATGTTTGGACCAGTTTAACCTATTGTCTATGACGAGCCCTAGGTACATTTGTTCTTTGACCAATTGTAATTTTTTACAGTCTTTTGTACAGAAGTTAGTATGAAGACAAAGGTGACCGTGAGCCGTTACGACTATATCTTCTGTACAATAAGTATGACTTGAGTGAATGTGCAATAACTTTGTTTTGTCCGCATTCAAGACCAAACCTGCGTCGTGGGACCATTTACATATAGCAGTAAAATCGGCCTGTAATTTTTTTTGGGCTTTTGATATGTCTCTGTCGGCGGAAATGAGACAGGTGTCATCGGCGAACTGATACATTATACAGTACTTAATTACGTTTATGAGGTCGTTTACGTAGTCCAGATAGTGCACGGGTCCTATTACCGAGCCTTGAGCAGTGCCTTCGGTGACTTCAACCGGATCACTAAATTCAGATCCTACTTTAACGCGGTAGCTACGCTCATTAAGGTAGTCGCGACACCAGTCCAGTAATTTGCCCCTAATACCACTGTCTTTTAGTTTGTCTATTAGTGTATCGTGTCTGAGAGTATCGAACGCCTTACTATAGTCTATAAAGACTATTAGAACGTGTTTTTTCTCATTTAGGTTCTTGTTTATCTCGTCCGTGAAGCGCGACAATAGTAAACTTGTACTCTTCTTTGGCTGAAAGCCATACTGTGTCGTAGATAATATATCGTGCGACTTGTAGAAGTTCTGTAATAACTCGCATATATATTTTTCAATAATTTTGTCCACTACCGGCAATATAGTTATTGGTCTGTAATTATTGTAAACATCCGTGGGACCATTTTTGTGTATTGGCCTTACTATCCCCGATTTTAACGTTTTAGGATAGGTTCCTGTATTAGCACATGTATTTATTAATCTCGCAATAACAGAAGCTAATCTATCACTCAATCTTTTAACGTCTATTGCTCTTATACCGTCAGTACCTGGTGCTTTATTGGCGTTTAGATTTTGAATAATTTTTTTGATCCTACTACTCGTAGCTTGTTTAAAACGTAAAGACTTGGTAACCGGTTTTATGTAGTCAGATTTGTTAAGTATCTCTGTGGTGCATGTGGGAATTATGCATTTTATATTGTTTTGAAACCCTGTAGCCATATTGTTCGCTATGTCCTTATCATTTTCGTGTTTAAAGGCCTGCTGAATTACTGTATCTATAGACTTATTTATCCTACCTGCTATTGTGTTAATTATTCTCCATAGTTTTTTAGTGTCCCCTGTGTTATTTATTATCTCTTGTTTGAAGTATGTATTTCTAATTTTGTTAATTTGTTTATTTGTTATATTTCTCACCTTATTGTATTTCAGTCTTAATATTTTATTACTAGTATCTTTAATCCATTCGTTGTATAGTTTGTCTCTTTCCCTACATAATTTTACAACCGTATTGTTAACCCATACATTGTCTATACGTTGAGAGTGCTTTAGTTGCTTATATTGGGACTCGGTATAGCATTTAGTAAAGTTGCGCTTTATAAAGTCGTATATGTCATTCGGATTATCCATATGTTCGGTGATTTGCCAGTCTATATCGTCCAGAAGACGTTTTAGTTTTTTATTATCATATCGCGTAATAAACACCGGAGCATCCTGTATATTAAGCGAGTTGTTTACCAGTGTAACCGCAGTCAGTCGGTGATCGGCCAGTACAGTGCCGACTGCGGCGGCGTACGTGTCTCTTATGCGGGATCTGACGAAGACGTGGTCTATACAACTTTTGGATATAAAGTGTTCGGTACTTTCTATTCTAGTAAAGTCTGTGATTCCGCATATTAGACCGTGCGCGTGTATGATATCTAAGTATGATTTTACGATGGGTGACTCGTTTTTAATATTAATATTTATATCACCTAACATTACACAATCTAACTGAGTGAGCATCTTCAAAGTGTTATCCAGTTCTCTAATAAACGACTTACAATTAGTATCGGGTGGCCGGTATATTGCACAGATATGAAGTGAATAATTAGATTTTACAATTAATTTACCTAAAATACATTCAAAGTGTTCGGTAGTTTTTTTTAGGGTGACAAAAGTATAACAATTTTTAATATATACGATAAGGCCACCACCTTTACGGTTATTTCTAAGTTTGGTGTACATAGTGTATCCTTGTATATTATAAAGTGACTGGACAGCACTCGATATGTTAACCTCAGATAAGACCATTACATCGACATGAGCTTGCGAGTTATATAGGATTTGTTCTACCTTCCAGAAATTTTTTATTAACGAACGAACATTTACATGCAGTATTGTAAAATTAGAAGTGTTTTTAGGCAATTTAGATTCATAGCAAGGGAAATCTACACAATCAAAAAGTTCTTTTACTTTATGTGCCATAGATAGGTTATTAAAATATTAAGGCATACATAATTAATTTTTGCGCTTAGTAGTTTAAAACGTTTACAATATCATTTTCAGATCTAATTTTATATACCTTGGTATTTTCGTTTTTACGAACTAGTACACAGCCCTCCTTAAACCATACAAACTTGAACTTGTCCTTGAGGTCCTGCTTTGCTTGCCAGAGTAGATGCTTGTAGTATGGAGTTAAGGCTTCGCGAATTGTGATTTTGTCATTCCCCGTAGATCCGGTAAAATTCGGCACCAAATTCTTAATTTGCATCGACTCCTTGCGAGCTGCTGAGATCAACAGATTTCGTGATGTTTCGGTCCTCATTTTCACAAGTACGGGTCCAGCTCCATTTTTTCGTGCTTGCATTCTTTTAACCGACACCACTTCTTCCCCCGGTACTTTTAATTTTGTGGCGATATCAGATACCAATTTAGGAAGTTCAATATCTTTTGTGTCTGGTATGCCAGCGACTTCAACGAGACATGATAGCAGCCGCTGTTCCGATTCATTTACACGCTGTTCGAGTGCTTGGGTTCTTAGCTCGAGGTTTTTATAATTATTTTCAAGCTGTAGCTGTTTTTTTTCTACATTTTTCAGTTTGGATGTAAGTGCCTCAATTGTTTCTGTCAAGTCTTCTAGCTTGCCGCTACAGAATTGTATAGCCTTAGTTATAGATTGTATTTCTTCAGACACGATTTTATTTACCTCTTTCTGTATATTACTAAATAGTTTTTTTACATCTAGTTGTGTTGTGTCAAGAACATCTTCCTCGTCATCGCTTGGAGAGTTGAAAGAAGCAATAAAAGACTTCCTACGAGACGAATTCTGATTACAATCATTGCATGTCCATTCGAGGTTTTCCGCTGCCTTGAGGGCTGCTAATTGCTTATTGTTAAGACCAGTGCATGTGTTCGAGGCATGAACTGTTTTCTGGCAGCGACTGCACTCCAATATAGAACTTTTCTTGGTTAACAGTTTATCACAGCAGTAACATTTTGCCATTATGAGGGTAGTTGACAAAAACACTGAATAAAATACGACACTTTTGGAGAGATGTTAGCTCTATGACAGTTGAGCGAGAACTGAATTGCAATACTTAAACTTAAATAATAATATAATGCAATCGATATGACAAAATAATATCCATAATAAGAAAATAGAATGATACATAATATATTTATCAATATTTGCGCTGCTGAGTGTACATAGCCAATAAGATAAATGTGAAAAACTAGATCGGTATTTAACGGTCCTCGCATTACACTACCATTGTTAGGTTTATAATATAATAATAAGCACAGCCCATGGTGACACATTACTAATTTACAGAAATTAAAAATAAAATGATAACAAAATATAACTAATAACAGATAATAGCAGATAAAATGCTTCAACAAACAACGATAATATTTACAATAGTTAGTTTTACCTAATGAGTTTACTGTGTCGGGCCAACATGAGCAGCACCAAAAACCTTATCAAGGTCATTAACCGTACTTATGCGGTGAGCCCTAGACCCTGTGTCCTTACGAGCAAAAATGGATCCTCCGCGAGTCCAGATATACCGCCAGCTGAGCCGGCGGCACTCCTCCCGGGCCCGGTAGAACAGCGCGCGATTTACTCCGGTCAGGTGCTCGTTTACAAAGAAGCGTTGTGGGGGGGCATCCAGGATGCCTGTGGTGTCTAGCCCTCGCCGTACGCGAGCAGCATGCAGGATGCTGTCGCGCACCGTTCTCCGAGCAAGACGGACGACAACGGGTCTGGGTTTCTGCTGTTCTCCGACTGCCGCTGCGGCTCGCCTGGGTCCCCTTCTCATAACATGGACGATTTCACGGTCGTCTAGGTCCACACCGATTTTTTTGGCCACCAGGCTCGCTAAATGAGCAACATTTTCGCCTTTTTCCTCCGGTAGGCCTGTAATCACGATGTCATTCAGTAGGCATTCTTGCTCGCGATCGTTTAGTGCGGCCTGCAATTGTGCGATGCGCTCAGTGACCGCCGCGTCCTGCGCACCGTTAGACGCGCGCTCGTTGAGCCGATCCTCCACCGCGGACACGCGAAGCTCCATGTCGTCCACGCGTTTCTTGACCTCGCCTATTGTGTTGTTTATGTTAGCCATCTCCTGCCTCATAGCCTTCATCTCCGTGCGAACGTCAGTTATAACCTCCCTAAGGAGCCTGATTTCCTCGGCTAGGAGGTTTGGTGGTGAGCCAGGAGTCGCGTCAGTAAACGTATCAGTTGGTGATGAGTACGTGGGACAGCTAGGTGAAATGGTGCATGTGCGACAAGTCCAAGTTTTAACATACTTCGGGTCGAAACCTTTGGCACAAGCGCGATGTGTCACACCTGTGCATTTGCTGCATTTTACACCATCGGAGATGCTGACAAATTTGGGGCAGGAGGTACATCTGTAGTTTGGCATTACTTGCGTTGTTTTTTTTATTGATTTAAAGTGTTATTTAATAGTTTATTATAAAACAAACGTTATGCTTTGAATAACAGTGGGTACGCTGATCAGCTGACTGTCACTCGCGATGTAGATGTTGATTTTATTCTTGAAGAATCACTATTTACGCAATAAACTTTTTACTGTACTTGTTCACTGACACTAATTGTTCAATATTATATGTATTTAGTCACTGTTATGTTTGTCTAAATTTATAAAATAGATTATTTCTCGGAGCTCAATGTGACCTGTCAAAAGCGATTTATTACGTATATAAGTACCGGTTAACTGGTGAAACACGAACAATACTCGAGGATGTGATATTGGGCTATTATATTAGATGAAATAAAAAATCAATTTTACGTGGGAGAAATACCACGGGCTCACAGAAAACCGGCGTGAAACAGCGCTTGCGCTGTGTTTCGCCGAGTGAGTGAGTTTACCGGAGGCCCTATCCCCTACCCTTTTCCCTTCCCTACCCTCCCCTATTTCCTTCCCTACCCTCCCCTATTCCCTTGCCTACCCTTCCCTACCCTATTACCTCTTAAAAGGCCGGCAACGCACCTGCAGCTCCTCTGATGCTGCGAGTGTCCATGGGCGACGGAAGTTGCTTTCCATCAGGTGACCCGTTTGCTCGTTTGCCCCCTTATTTCATTTAAAAAAAATCAATTGATCACTAAGTATTTATTTACCCAACGCATGGACACCGCGCGTACGCGTCCGTACTACCACTTACCTACATTGTTTACGCGCCGCCGCCGCGCCGGCCGCATAGGTATGCCTACTTGCTTAGCCGCGTAATTTACTTAGTGTCCATGATTCATTTATTAGGGAAATTTGGTCAAAAATTAAGTACCTAATTTTATTACATAATTATAATGAGAATTGAGTACCGAGTACTCTCCTTAAGTATTGATTAAAGAGTGGTAATTCAATATGTAGGTCACCTGATGCCGCCAACGTCCACGTCGTCGAGGTGCGCAGGCGATGACGTTCAGCCCGTCAGCACTTTCAGACAGGTCAACGCACGAGCACGTCATCGCCGCTGCCCCCGCCGCCCGCGCCCAGCCTACAACGGAGCCACGGCCGAACTACGCAAGTGTCGCCGCTTGCCCCCCCGCCTTCTCCCCGCGTTCAAAAAACAAAGGGAAAAAGGAGGCTCCCGCAAAAGAGTGTCCTCTCTCCAAAAAGGACCGAAAGTGCGATGATGACGGGCTTATAAAAGTGGTGAGGAAGAAGAAGAAACCCGTCATCCGCAACCATCGCGGCACCGCACCCGAAGGACCCAAGCAGCTGTTGCGGCGTGAGACTCCCGCGACGCCGCTGTACGTATCCAGGCAGCACTGGTCCACGACGGTCGAGCAGGTCGTGGACTACATCAGGAGCAAGACCCACTTCGTCTTGAGGGTCGAGCGTTTGGAGTCCCGCCACAAAGTCAATTTTAGTTCCTTTGTGGTGAGGGTCCCGACGCATCATCTACCGACCTTCGAGAAGGAGTTCTGGCCGATTGGAGTCGTCTACAGGAGGTTCCGAGGACGACTTCCCCCAAAATTCGCCAAAATTCGCGCCCACGTCGCAGACAATACGTGTTTAGTGATTAGTGTTTGGTTTAGTATAAATGTATGTATGTTAGTCTATAAGGTTTATATAATACGGGCCAAGATGCCTGATTTAAATAAATAAATTAAAAAAAAAATTGAACATGTCTCACCAGTCAGTATACTGACATACTTGGAAAACTTAGATAGCGCGATGCAGGAATGTGGCGCTAATTGTGGGTACCGACACAGGGTTCCGCTACATATTACGTAACAACTTAAGGGGGAGGGGTACTACCGAATATGGCCTACCATGTATAAAGATAGTAAAAAAAGCGTGACGTAAGGGTAGGGGTTTAAAAACACAAAATTTTGTGCGACGTAATATGTGGATGGCCCCTTTAGAGATAAATCAAGCATTATTTAATGATGAGTTTATGCACAATATGCGGTTAAGATGCAAGATATTCAATATCCATTAATTAGTCAAAGCAATTAGCTTAGATCACACTAGCAAGCTGTCAATTGTGCTGTTAGAATATTAGTTGATTATTATCTGAAAGTGATTATTAAGCATTTAAGTAGATTTAAGCTAATAGTCGTTTATTTAAATAAGACTCTTGTTTTATAATTTTTAGCGATTACAACAAAGCCAAGAGATAGTAAAAATGATTTTGAGTGTATGTATGTATGCGTTTATGATAGGTTAATGGTGTCCGTGTCCTTTTCGCGGTTCAGTTGAAAACGGGTATCATGGTGTTCGACACACATAGCCTAAACCAAACTGGACCCCTTTTTAGTCACATTTGAAAATATTTTTTTCTTTCCTTCTTTCTTTCGTCTTACCTACCGGTATTTCCATTACTGATAATATGAATTATCACTAACGAAATTATAATAGATTTGTTATATAAGCCTGATTAAGAAATTTACAATTTAGCGATGCTTAGCTTATATTTTAGTCTTATTTATTAAATTCGAATCTACATAATTGAATTTGTATCTTTCTGTTCAGTATAATTCCGTTTACATCTTAAAATTATGTTAAATTAATATTCCCTCTATGTTAAATTAATATTTATGCGCCCTTAAAAAATATGCAACGCTGCATCTCCATTACGTAATGCACGTCAGTGCTGCTCAACTGCAGGCCGCACAGCAGTCGGTGAAATTGTGACAGGAATTTTTCAATATCACATCCATAACGTCAACACGATGCTCGGAATTTATGACTGAATGCACTCAGACCTCAATAAACAAAATTCTGCGTACTATATTCTTTAGTACTGCCCACAGAGGTATGGTCAGGAGAATATTACGCCGAATTTATTAGTGTTGGTAAAAATAGCATTAGCAATAATAATTAATTGTTAAATATCCATTAGCAATAATTAAATTAATCGTACTTGCTAAAAAATACGATTGCTAATATTATCGTGAGCGCCAATAGTCTGCGATCATGAAAAAAATTTACGTCCGCGCTGTTACGCAGAGCGGCGCTAACTGTTAATGAACTGCTATTTTAAACTCCAAGCGAAATGATACTCGACGCGAGCGGTGTGATGCGGACCGATAATTCACCATGCCACGTTTTTAGCAAATAGCAAAGCAATAATACGTAGCATGCTGTTATACAAAAATTAGCATGTTAATGAAATTAATAGAAAATAGCATTAATTTAAATTACTAGAATTTATTGTGAAAAGAAAGAAAAAAAAAACATGGTAGCAATTGGTACTTAATATAACACATTATTATTAAATTACAATTTAGGAGTAGGCAAGTGTAAAATTGAGTTACGATTTTATGATTTTTTATGATAATATTATTCTTCATTCAGTTTTCACAATCTAAAACTGGGCGAGTTCAAGTCGGATAAAGGAAGGAAGATCAATAATGAACTAACTATCCGTACGATTGCATAGGGAAAAAAATATAAAGAACTTACCTATAAGTTATGGCCAACGACATAATATCATGTTTGTTGTGTGACGAAATTGGGCAAAAAATAATGATTTTATTTTGGAATATAGCTAGATTCAATATTATATAATATTATGAAATCCAGCTTTCACTGTATTTGAAATATAACCTCGTGATAGAAATACGTCAAATACGTTAAGTCAATAGTTAATTTTAGTTAAAAAAAAACCTTTTGGTACGTAACCATAAAAATCACAGTTGTTTCAAATGAGCTCAATTATTCGCACAAAGTGCGTAGGGCCGCAATAAAAACGTACAACAACAGGTGCAAAATGCCTTGAATTAGGGAGCGTTCATGTATTACGTAAAGCGACAAGAGGGGGAGGGGAAGGGGGGGGGGGGGGGTAATGAATTATTACAATATATAATAAGTATTACTAGAGGGGGAGAAAAATTTTAACATAGTGTTAACAGCAGCCGCATTTATTTCTGTTTAAATATACCGTTTTAAAGCAAGTTTTTAAGTTGCTAAAATTATCATGGTGCTCTTGAGAGGTGTTAAATCTTTAAAACACAGGAGGTCTAAAATCTACAAAAATCGCCTTACGTAACACCTGAACGCCCCTATATACCTGGGTACATAACAGGTGCGGAGTCAAAGGGGTCGACCCCCATAAAGGCGCCATTGAAAGATCACGTGACGGAGTGCCGACTCAGCGGCGTAGGCGTCAAGTGGAAGAGAAAATAGAGAAACACACGGGAGAGAATTGTCGAAGAAACCGCGCGGATACTATTTTGATTTTTCATTTAAATTGATGTCAAACCTAAATTCTCTATTGTTCATGTATACCCTATAATTGGAACCTTAGATTCATTTTGAAAATACTAACAATGCCTACATAGGATTTTACTTTAGTCTGAACTCTTAAAGAGAAAATAAGTTGGTTTTTACCATACTATTTTTATGGCTGTTAAAATAGTTTTAAAGCCGTTTTTTATACAAGCAATTGCGAACTTCTGGAGTATATAATTCGTTTAAGATTGCCCATGATTGATGATGCTACAGAATGCTATAAACAGCTTTGCAAACATGGTGGCAATCGTGATTAATCTGACCTATTTGGAAAAAGGCCTTTAGAAAGATCGGATGTGTCTGATGTTTTAAAATTTAAATATATATATAACTCAAAGGTGACTGACTGACTGACCGACATAGTGATCTATCAACGCACAGCCCAAACCACTAGACGGATTGGGCTGAAATTTGGCATGCAGGTAGATGTTGTGACGTAAGCATCCGTAAGCTAAGAAAGGATTTTGATAAATTCCACCCCTAAGGAGCTAAAATAGGCGATGAAAGATTGTATATAATAATACTTCTTAACACGAGCGAAGCCGCGGGCGAAAGCTAGTATTACATAAAACTGTAATATAGTAGTGAATGTGTAAAAAATCTACCAAAACAAAAACTAGTTGTCCTGCGTTTTTTCGCACAATTCTGGTCTGTGTGTTCACAAGAAGTTGCTGAGTCAGAGATTGTTGGCGAGGTAAGTGACTCTCTTCTTTTCGTGAGTTATAATTTATTTTAAATGGAAAAAAGCGATCGTCTAGGACAGACGCGGGAATAAATGTATGAACTTCCTTATTCAATGTGATATTGACAAATGGTCGCGAGTAATTTTGGGTTTGTATGTTGCTTTTACGTATTTTATTGTGTTCGAGTGACACAGAATATGTATTTGGTAATAGGTTTAATAATAATAATATTAATAATAATATCTTTATTTCAGGCAAAAATAGCCCATATTGTAGCCTAACAGTTACAAATTATATTAATATGTGTTATTAACTAGCTTTGTTAGTAATTACTTACAATAAAGAGTTAGTGTTAGTTACTAAAACATACTTTAATTAACCTACTTCTTATAACTACTAAGATGTACACTTGTCCAGTATTTCTGAAACGGGCTATCAATTTTTCCAGCTAACGTTCTGAGGATACTGTTGGTACTATTTCGAAGCCTTTCCATTGTCGATGCAGTTCTCTTACGAATTATAGCAAAGAAATCATCAATTCCTGCCAGTGCAAACATCGTGGATGCACTACAGTACCTCGGCTTTCCCAGCAGTATCCTCAGCGCGTCATTGTACTGGATTCGGAGAGTGTTGTAAGCCCGCCGCGTAAAACTGATCCATAGACTGCACGTGTAAAATGATTGACAGAAGCTCTTAAACAGGAGCAATTTTACGTCCTTTGTACAGCGTACAAATCTACGGGCCAGCATATTGCAGCGGACTGCCAACGCCCTCCTTTCCCTCTCCAAGTCATCATCATCCCGCAATTCGTCTGTCAGTATGTGACCGAGGTATTTAAACTTATACACTCTAGTAAGTGTTACCCCACACAGACTGATGGACGGAATGCTTGCAGGTGTTTTAGTACCGGCTTTGCACAGCATGACAACACTTTTAGTGGCATTGTATTTCAGCCCATAGGTCAGCGTGTACCTTTCACAAATTCCGATCAGTTTTCTTAGCGCATCTACCGACGGGCTCAACAGAACCATGTCGTCAGCATAACTAATATTATTAATTATTCTTCCGTCAATTGAGCATCCGACCATGGCTCCGTTCAGCTCCCCGATCAGCTGGTTAACAAATAAATTGAAGAGACTTGGAGAGGTGACCCCGCCCTGTCTCACCCCACACTTTAAATAATAGCTATGACTGTGAGCATTGACCCATCTGACTGTGTTGACCTGAGTATCGTACCAGTACTTCATAAGAGAGATAAGCTCAGTTGGTAAATCAGTCTCCGTTATGAGCTTATGCCACTGAACATCGTAGGAAACTAGGTCGAATGCCCTGGATAGGTCTAGAAAACACGCGTATACAGGAGTCTTCCGGACCGATACAAAAATTAAAAAACCTGCTCAAAACTCTGGACAAGTGCACACCAGCATAACGCAGATGCTCAATTGTCAGCCCATCGTAGCCAGGTGACTTTCCACTTCTCATCTTTTTTATAACATCTCTGACATCAGTCGCAGTGAATCGATAGTAAGTTTTACCTGGCTGCGATACAGGCTTAGACAAAGAATCTGGTTTACATGCTAGAGGTGTAATCGTAAACATATCCTTAAACATATTTGCAATGTTAATTTCACCCACACTCACAGGAATGCTCGGCCTAGAATTTAAGTAACTCGTTTGCTTCCAGAAACCCTTAAAATCTTTGGCCTGGTGCTTTTCCGCCAATATGTCCATTTTAATTTGATCAGAGTGATCTTGACACCACTTAATTTCTTCTTAAAAGCTTTACGTGCTTCACACATACTCAGATACAAATGTCCTGTTCTAGGCTTACCTTGTGATACCCAAGTGAGGTAACTAAGCCGTGCATTCCCGTGAGCGTCCCGTATATGTCTATTCCAACCCACTATGTACCCCTTTTTTTAACCTTCTTAGCACTTTTGGTAGCCGCTGATGCTCTGATTAATATAGACTTAATATCATTGTACATAGAGTTTATAATATGTTTATGATCTTCATTGTCACAAATCGAATCACAACATTTATGTAACTCAGATGGAAAATCTATTTTACACAATAAATATAAAAAATTCAGAGTACTCTCTGATTTGATCTTGGTCTCTAACCCCCCCCAAAGGTCTTTCAACTTCCCTTTGCTTACACTTAATTGGAGCAATACTTAAATTGCATGTTAAGGCTAGCGGAAAATGGTCAGACCATGTAACATCAAACATCACTTTTATACTATCGATTGTCTGAAAAGACAAGTCCGTGACCAGGCAATGGTCTAACCATCTTACGGTCCCGTGCGCCTCACTTATATAAGTATTAGGACAGCTAGGTAACAGTTTGAGATCACACACCCAGTTTTGTTCGTCACAGAATTGTAGTAATTCCCAACAAAATAATTCACCTGGGTGTGCGTTGAAATCACCCAAAATATATACTAAGTCTACATTACATTCATCTGTTATCGCATTAATTACCGACAGGCATTCTGTGAATTCTGTGAATGTGTGTTAATGCGTAGGCTGATACATATTATGTGTTTCAGAGCTTGAAACTAAGTACATGTATGTGAAGTTGTAGACTAATATTTAAGGCGTATCTTAAAATTAAACACTTATAGAAAACGTACGCAATGACGGAATTTGATATTATTTTATTATTTACTAGGCAAGCTCTACCACTTATATTTCCTGCATATTGATCCCTATTGTGTTACATTGTGACGAGTATAATAACCCCTCCCCCCCTGCTATTACTAGAGACGATATTAGAGACGAATATTAATTACTTAACTGTAGTTAAATGCAGAACTTAACATAAGCCCATACTTAGGCACAATTTCACCAACGACTGTTAAAGTTAATGCTCAAATTAGTATCAGTTACCTCTTTCATTTTTCATATGAATGAAAGAGAAGACATGATATTTTAACAAGCTGTTAATACTAAGCGGGCTCCTAGACGAGCAATTTTATGGCGCAATATCACGTATTGCGTAATATTATTGACCGTCTATTGTTGATATTGAACATCGCGTGCCTACAATCTAATTGTCAAATAAACTGTTCAATAAAATTGAAGCGTGATATTGCACTGTACAATTATTAATCGTCTAGTGGCCGGCTTACAGGCGTTGGTGAAATTGGGCCTTAATCTGTCAAACTCTTCATAAAATTGAAGTTTAATCATCGTTGAATTTCTCTGAAATGCGGCCGTAAGAAAGTGAGCTTCGGTTTAATCATACATACTACTTCACTTGGTAGTACTCCTTTACGGAACCCAAAGCATCCCACGACCTAAGTAACCAAAGAAGGTGTTTTTTGTTCGACTAAGTAATAAGATTTTCCATAGCCCATATTTAATAACTAAAACTAACTCAATGGCCGCGCACTTAAAATTTTCGCAATAAATGTCATTTCAACTGCAGCCGGCAAGTTTATGGCAAAAAACTATTATTAAACCGACTTGAAAGCGACCGACGGCAAACTTTGCTTCAATTTTAGTTGAAATTGAAATAAACGACTTTGATACATCGACAAAAATATATTTACACTTCCAAGTATTTCACGGAGTAACTTTTATTGAATGAAAGTATCAAGAACTTTCATGTTAGAAATATCGATTCGATGTTCCGTTCGAAATGCTTTATGAAATTGAAAATAGAAAGAGATGACGGTTCTATTCATATAATATTGTTTAGTTTTAATGTCTTAAAATAGAGATGGAGATAGAAAAGTACACGTAAACCATTTTAGTTTTGAAATTCCAAGTATTATTCGTATTAGCAGCAAATGCAGAAACTGATGCCCAAAGGACTATTGAAAAACAAATTCTGCAGTCGGGCCCGCTAGTCCATATGTCTGTCTGTTTGTTACCTCTTTATTTCCAAACCGCTGAACCGATTTTGCTAATATTTGTTATAGAGATGCTTCGAGCCCTGGGAAATGACATCGGTTATTTTTATTCCGGAAAAATGTACGATTCCCGCGCGATAAATGAATTTTGGCGCAACGGAGTTGCGGCCGTCATCTATAGCTACATAATATAAAAATTACACACATAATTTCGTTATTACGTCATAATTTGATTCTTCCTCTAATTCGGATTTCGATGAAGCTGGAAGTAATCAGTCATTTGAAAGATGGACTCTAATTGAAACTGCGTTGGCGGCCATCAGCGGTCATTTCTGATAATTACGTTGCGCTGTAATAAGGCTGCTGCCTCGAAATTTGCGGGCAGCAGGGCGACAGCGGGGCGGCAGTGGGGTTGCAAAAGGACAGCAGAGGGACGACAGTGTGTTTTAATCGAAACAGGTTAGTGCAGGAATGATTTTATAGTGCCTAAATGTTACACTCTTTCGTTATCGACTAAGAGTTGACGACCAAATCGGTCATGTGGCTTCAGCTGTATTAAAACTCCGTTATCTACTTCCCTGAACAACCTTTTCTGATAATCTGCGTGTCGGCAGGCCGTGGGCGATGGGTGTGGGTGTAGTGGGGTGGGGAAAAAAATGTAGGCTCAGCGACTTTAATTTTTCTTCCAAACGGCTGCTCTGTACTTCCTGTGCATCCAAAAATAAACAAATAAAAAAAAACGATCGGGTGGTGGGAAGGGGTTGCCAGCGTTAGTTAAAAGTAGGAAAATAATTATTATTTTCATGTGGGCTCAGCTGTGTTGGCTTTTTTTCTGATGCAAGATTAGTTAGTATGTAATCCCGAAAAAAAAATAGCCAGACAAAAATATCGGTGGGAAGGTACCGAAAACAATTGCGAATTCAGCGAATTTTCGTACGAAATTCAACGATATCAACAATTTGTTTTCGGTACAGTACAGAGCAGCCGTTTGGAAAAAAAAATAAAGTCGCTGAGCCTACATTTTTTCCATTTTTTTCCCTATCCCACTACACCCACACCCACCTCCCACGGCCTGCCAGCACGCAGATTATCAGAAAAGGTTGTTCAGGGAAGTAGCTAACGGAGTTTTAATACAGCTGAAGCCACATGACCGATTTGGTCGCCAGCTCTCCGTCGATTACTTTTATTACCAAGTGGGACAAATGACTGACACGACTGGTAAGACTTCATAATAAATATTATTGTGATAACTTATAAGGTAACTTATCGTTGAATTGAGCTACAATTTCTTATATTAATTTAGCAGAAGTGATATAATATAATACAAATTAAAAGTAAATCTACGAATACTAAAAACCTCGACCGTCTCAAAATCCTAAGCATATAAATAAACTCATATTCCACGAGGACAACTTATAATCCTTCCAAGGATATCTATGAATATCATCGTAAAATATGAATATGAGTGGAATAAATCTGTTGTAAAAATAGCCGGCCATTCCGAGGGGTTCGCTGGCGTGGAACGGTAAGGACTTAATAGAATTTTAGAATAATCCCCCGAGCATCACAGATCTTAGATGCAGTTCCTTTTGAACGTATTTTGATCGTAATATGACTTGGAACTTCGATAATGTTACTTTAATGGTTGGTTAATAGAATATTATTTATATAGTTTTTGTGTTTTCCGTGCTTATTTTTATTGTGTCCGTTTCATAATATTGTGAATGTAACAAAGCAATATAATATTATTAAAGAAGTATTAGTAAGCGAAGTGAACATAAGTATTACATCGTAACAACGTTATGTCAGTTCTGGTGCAAACAACAAACAACAAATTTACACGTGGGAGAGCCATGCTTCGGCACGAATGGGCCGGCTCGACCGGAGAAATACCACGTTCTCACAGAAAACCGGCGTGAAACAGCGCTTGCGCTGTGTTTCGCCGAGTGAGTGAGTTTACCGGAGGCCCAATCCCCTACCCTATTCCCTTCCCTTCCCTCCCTATTACTCTATTCCCTTTTAAAAGGCCGGCAACGCACCTGCAGCTCTTCTGATGCTGCGAGTGTCCATGGGCGACAAACGTTGCTTTCCATCAGGTGACCCGTTTGCTCGTTTGCCCCCTTATTTCATAAAAAAAAAAAAAAAAAAAAACAAGACGTATAAGCCAGTACGAAGGTTTTGCAGTAGCAAAACGACGTTCGTTTAGCTGCAACGAACGTCGTAGCATCGTAGCAACGAATGACTACGGCGTAGAAGTACTACGTAGATTTTGCTACAAAATAAATATCTTTAAATTTTTTGCTAAGGCAGAGCAATAGCTAAGAAGGACTTGATTAGCCCGTTTTTCAAGATAAGATAATAATCATTTAATTTAGATTATAATACCAATATATATAATGATATTTCATTCCTACTTAAAACAAATTAAAACATATGCGATACATTAATCAAATGTTTGAAATTGTCTAGCGTTAGTACAGAAATAACATACGAAACGCAAATATTAAATAATGTATTCTGTCCGTCTATCCACAGAGATGCTTCAGTAAGTTGCCCTTAAAGGACATTATGTTATATATCTGAGAGCTCTCGTCCTGCGCCAAATATTTTGCTATATTTCTGAGGTAATTGTGATGTTTGGCATTCTTTTGTCTGGGATTTAGTGTTATAGAATAATAGCAATGGTTTTTTTGGATAATTAATTATAATCCTAATTGTACTTCTTATTATTATTATAAATGTGAACATTATGATGTCAAATACGCAAAAACTAAGTACTTAATCGATTTTGATGAGATGAGTAGTAATGTTTTGTAGATTTTTATCATTAAAATAGCTTTAATAATATAATGTTCTGTTTGAAAATAAAAACTACCAAAAAACTTTTTTCTGAAGACAGCGTTTTCTCCGATTTATAATACTTAGACATTGTTACTTATCAGTTTTCAATTTTAGTAGTTTTCAATAAACATTACTGCGATTTAAATACTGTCAAATTACAGTCAATATTCAGAATCCTAACATTATAAACGCGGAAGTGTGTTTGTCTGGCTGTCTATTACCTCTTCAAGCTGAAACCGCTGAACCGATTCTGCTGTTTGGTATGGAGTTACTTTGAGTCCCAGGAAAAATGTACACACCCCGGATAAATGTACAGTTCCCGCGCGCCAAAATTCGTCAAAATGAGTCATCTTGTTGATAATAATTGAACCTGTATAGTGCAGTCAATGAAGGCAAAAATCAGGTACAACCTCCGATTTCGTTGAACCTCCATAGATTTGGATGAAAATTTGGAATTGAGTATGTTTTACCCTCTACTTCAAAAGTGACATAAATGCTCGTATTGCGCTTTTTGCATTTATGGGGTGAAATTCACCCCTCTTTTAAAAAGGAAAAAAAATGCAAATCTAACCATTCTGGCTTTAGTAATTGTGTTCAATTAGATAAAATAAATGTTTTTTTCAATATTACTCCGAAATCCGATCTAAATATTGTCAAATTACAGTCGTAATTTAGAATATTGTATATTCTTCCTTTCAACATGTTTTTGTTTGTCGAGGGCACACGTGTACGTAAAGTGATTACGGAATGTAAATGTGTGGCGTGCTGTCGTATTTGGTTAGACGCTTATAATTAAATCACAACGTATTTTACGTTTTAGGGAAGTTAGCAAAATCATTCGATGTAAAATGTTGTTTTTTTACGAGCTGTGAATTCTGGAATGTATTGGAAAAAATAAATACATTTAAATTTAACCCCAATGAATTTGTGTACCTTTAGGACTACAACGGGTGTAAAAACTTTAAAAGTTTAAAGTCTTTAGAACTGGAAAAACGTGACTTAAATAAGATCTTACTGTGCCAAATATGGGCTCAAAATGTTCCTTAGACTTTTAACCCTAAAACAAATGCAACAAAAACACATATTTACTACTAAAATAACTTGTAGCATGACAATGAAGCAGAATCCTGAAAATTTAAGAAATATTGATTGTATGTTGTCTTGTATGAAAAACCATTATCAGTAAAGTAAAACACTCGTGTATTGTATACACAAGCGTTTTAAGACCGGGCTCCCAAAATTATCGTAACACGCTAGCCCCGCCTACACACCCCGCTATCTTCCAATCGTGATACAATGATTTCATGAATCGTGCCCGCATGAACTGTATTTTGCGCTGCAGCTAATAGTGAACAATATCGCGTAACAATGGTCCGGCGCATTATAGCACGAAAGTAAAGTTCGCTAGTCCCAAAAATGTTTTTGATGATTACTTAAAAATTAAATTTATACGTGGGAGAGCCATGCTTCGGCACGAATGGGCCGGCTCAACCGGAGAAATACCACGTTCTCACAGAAAACCGGCGTGAAACAGCGCTTGCGCTGTGTTTCGCCGAGTGAGTCAGTTTACCGGAGGCCCAATTCCCCTACCCTATTCCCTTCCTTTCCCTCCCCCATTCCCTTCTCTTCCCATCCCTACCCTCCCCTATTACCCTATTCCCTCTTAAAAGGCCGGCAACGCACCTGCAGCTCTTCTGATGCTGCGAGTGTCCATGGGCGACGGAAGTTGCTTTCCATCAGGTGACCCGTTTGCTCGTTTGCCCCCTTATTTCATAAAAAAAAGCAATACTAATATTTCCTTTAGCTATTATTTTATAAAGTGTGTTATTGTAGTAGTGCAAATTATTTAATGATAGTAACTCAATAAGTGTAACAGATATTTGTTGAAAAGCCCAGAAATATTAATAATTTCGAAAAATAAAACTATCGGGTCAAAATAAGTGAATCGTGTTTTTGGTTAGCCAAATATGAGATAAATATACAATGATTAAATAAATCTCAATTTCATTTAAGTCAATCGTCTTCCGGGATCGTCATAGGTATTACCTATTAGAAAACACAGCAAAATTTGACAGCCCGGATTTAATTTACTGATAAGTTTTATTATTTTTTATAAGCATGGTACAGACAATAATAAGGCGCACAACAATACTTAGGAACTTATAAAAACATAAATTATCTTATTTTTGTTATTGAAATTTCCATAGAATTTGAATTGTACTAATTTTGTATGTCACGAAATAAACTATCTCTAAGGCAAAAAAAAATACAATTTGCTATCATAACAACCTAGCTACCATCCATATTATGCTTTATTTATTTCGCAAAGTTTTATAAAAAATTAACTTCTCTGATTGATGTGGCCAATTCGTCTTCCTCCGCGATAAATCAAAAGTGTGTGTGATAATTTGTCACGGCAACTGATTCCCAAACTTTGTCCGCTCCCGGGCTAAGAACCGTGTAGGTACACAATCGGCGACGGTTAAAATGCGTCGCGAGAAGACTATTTCTGAGCGACAATATTAATAATAGATCAAAACATATAAACTACTAGACTAGACAATAAAAAAAAGTATCAACAACTTGTCAATTTGTTAACTAACAAATTATTCATTTATCGCGTCATCCATTTTTTTCGGGATAAAATGTATCCTATGTCCTTTCCGGGATCTCAAAGTATCCCCATACCAAATTTCAGCAAAATCGGTTGAGCGGTTTGGGCGTGAAGAGGTAACAGACAGACAGAAAGACTCACTTTCGCATTTATAATATTAGTAAAGTATGCATTTTAACGTTAAGACTAATTTTATTAACTGGGTATTTGAGGTATTTACGCGTGAAGATGTTAAAATTACGTGTCAAATTATGGTAGTCGGCGTGCTGAACAATAAAGTAAAACATTAATTTTAACAATAACATCTTGGTCTAAAAAAATATTAAGTTAATGTTAAGTACGATACGATAAAATAAATAAATATTTTATTTATTTTATCGTATCGTACTTAACTGCATATTTCTATATGTCATGACTCACGTCGTTTGTGCTTTGTCGCTTATATCGTGTCGCTTGTATCGTGTCGCTTGGATCGCGTCACTTAACCGCGTCATATTTTGTGTCATGTACCATTTCTCGCCCTGGTTATATAGTGTCGCTTATGCAACGTCACTTACGTCACGTTACTTCAGTCACGTCGCTTATGTCGCTTACTCTGTACACTCCTCCACACGGAGCTGCCTCAAAGTTAAAATGATATGCAGGAATTAATTGGGAATAAGGTTGAAATTAATTTTGCTTTTCATTTCGTTCTTAGTAATTTGTTTAACCAACTTTAATTCAATTATAGATTTAATTAATGCGATTATCGTCGTCGTTTATACACGTGTTTCAATGAACAATATATTAGTTGAAAGACATTAGATACAACTAGTTTAATATAAGATCAGCAAAATGTAGATGTTGCCTGCAACTTTATTTGCATTGATTCGTTTTCCTCACCTACAGTCAAGGAATAGCTTAAAAACTGTGTATAATAGTTAGGATCAAATAAATCGGTTTAGTCGTTTCCACGTAACAAACTTAAGCACATTCACATTTATACCTATAATTTTAGTATTAGCGTATTATTATATTTTATAATGTAATATTATTATTTTATTGATAGTTTCCTGCAAAAAAGGATTTATCTATCAGCTCACAATACCTTGAGTTTATGCACTTACACCATTATTCATATCAAAAGGGTTTAAAAAATCAAAGTTAAGATTTTGAGTACACTGAGAGAAATTTTATATCTACCAAGATTTTTCGACTTCCAAAAAAAATTTCAATATTTTATTCGACCCACATATTAAAAGTTAAAACTTTTTTCTGTTAGATATGACTAAATCTTGAAACAAAATGTTTTGAACAGACAATAAAGTAATAAGAACTGGCAATAAATTTCGTGAACAAAAAATCAGTCTTACCCGCAAACCGAGTCTTGGGTTTTTGTTCGGAAACTTTGAAAACCGAGTCTTAGTGGGTTTTTTGTTGGAAACTTTGGGAACCGCTGAAACTTGTGGAACTCGGGCCTTTTCGTATTCCGTACGTGGTACTTTCGAATTTCGGTTATAACTTGATACAGTTCGTTTGGCGCGGAATTTCCTAATTTACTTAAAAGGTATAAAACGTAAAAGGTTTAATTCAAGATTAAAATGCTTACCTTAATGTTTATTAGAAAGGTTTATTTAGGCTCCACTGTGAATGGCATCTTTATTTTGCTCAATTTGCGAATAATTAGAATAAAATATTTAAAAATTTTAACATTGTTTTGACTATTTTGTTGATAAATAATTTAATAATTAAAATTAATTTTAAGTAACTATATGACGCCCGCAACTCATTTGCTCCAAAACTCGTTTATCGCGCCGGAACCGTACCGTTTTCCGGGATAAAAAGTATCTTTTGTCCTTTTCCGGTAATCAAAGCATCTCCATGCCAAATTTCAGCAAAATCGATTTAGAGGTTTGGGCGGTGAGTGGTAACAGACAGACATAGAGACAGGCAGACTTTCGCATTTATAATATTATGTATATGTTATTTTTAGTATAAAATAAATATAATATGTATGTAAGTATTTAAGGTATTTATATTATTGGGCCAAGATGCCTGATTTAAATAAATAAATAAAATAAAAACATAAAAAAAATAACACTATAAAAAGAAAAACTTCCCCAGGTCGTCCCCACCTGGCAGAGTGCCCAGCAAGCTGACAGCATTGCCACGTTGAATGGCAATTGCTATCCGCTGTGCCAGCTGGTACCTCCCGGCTCTGGTGTCTCGGGTGGCTTCAATAAGCTTCTTAGATATTTCTCTAAAAAGCCTATGTGCCCCCGGATCCCATGCGCCTAAGGTTTCTACCCCAAACGGTTCAAATATGAGATCTCCGCTGAGGTTCTCATATTTGCGCCGCTTGAGGTTCTCTGCTTGGTTGGCGGCAGTGCCCGCACAGCTCGAGGTGCCCTGAACATGGGACGAGGCGAGTGTGTCGACACAAGTAGCGTCCCACACAAGAGCCCGTCCCACATTCCAGGGGAACAGGGTCATTCCATCGGGTCTCTTGCCATCGTTGCGCACCAAACCAGAGGGCTCCAGTATCACTGGCACGCCGGCAGTGACAAGAGCCCGACGAATGAGGTCGTTCAGGCTGTGATGTCTAGAGAAGCGTCCAGCGCTTCGCGAGCAGCACAACCCGTGGTGACCGTAGCTGTCTACGTGCGCGCCGCAAACACATTGATGGGGGATGTAAAATCTATAAATATAATAAAATTGTAGAGGTAAAATTTTTGTACATTGAATAAAAACTAAAAAAAAAAACAAGTCAGGGGCATTTTAGAAGAGTAATAGAACACATTTTAAATGTTTTTAAAAATTTTGTTTCTCTGTCTGTTTGTCTGTTTGTACAGGCTAATATCCGAATCCACTGGACCGATTTCAATGAAATTTGGCATGGTGATACTTTACATCAACGGTCAACATCTTAAAAAAAATTGACCGACTTCCAAAAAAGGAGGACTTCATGTTGACCTTGCTGTATGTGGTCCGATTGTCAAAATTCTTTTTTTGTTGTATTGCTTTATATGTTATAAACCCGAATTTGGAACCATGTTTACAAAGTGGTGTCTTGATGATGATCCTCTCGAGATCCTCAGGAACTCCTCAAAATTTATATGGAAGCAGGTGTTAACTGTTACACGAGAACTTACAGTGATTTTGACTTTTTAGAGTAAAATGAACATATGCTACCAAAAAGTAAGATTTTTCACCGAGGTATACCTGGGGTATATGGCTTCTGAAGGTGCTGAACGGAACTCCTAACTCCTTATAGATATATTACGTAAGGTTTCAGCGTTGTTCAAAATACTGCAAGCATATTATGCTACTATCTCAATGATATTAATCATCATCACCATAATTACCACAATGAGTCGCTTTTATTGGTTCTTTTTTTTTGTATTCTTTTACATAGAAAGGATTAGGATCTAAATCAAGGGTTGCCAAACTTATCTTGTCTACTGCCCAGTTTGAGAACAAATTATGTTTTAGAGCCCCCCTTGTTTCAATTTAAAGTGCATCCAGATTAAATAAATCATCCCCCCAAGCCTCTACAAAACGCCCCCATTTTTTTTGGTCCCACACCGACCCCCTTTAGACCTTCAGCGCCCACAAGGGGGTGTTATCGCCCACTTTGGGAAAGGCTGATCTAAATTGATAATAATTATCGAGCCGCTTCTGTACTGATTTCAAAAAATGATTTATTAATTTAAGGGCAATATACTAATATTCGAATACATTCGATGTTATGGTCACAAAAAAGGCCAAAATTATTTTTTTTTGAACAAAAAATTGAAACCGACTTCAAGAATAAAGAACTAAAATGTATTAAAAATAACTTTTACTCTTCAATAGTGCCTTTTCCAGAATTCCCCTTAACCCTGAACTATTTCTGTACTCAATCTTTATGATTTTAAAGTAGGTCGGAGTTATTTTTAGCACCTCTGAAATTTTGAACCATGGTATATTTTGGTGCAAAATCTTACTTCTTGGTAACATATTATGCTTAAAACACTTCATATAAAACCAAACAACCATATTATGTTTCCATTTAAATTTCGAAGAGTTCCCTCGATTGCTCATGGATCCCATCATCAGAACACCGCTTTTATTAATATGGTACCAAACAAGGATCATACCCTAAACAACAAAACAAAAATGTTGTCTATTAATCGTTGAACATACATAAAAAAAAACCACAGCCGAACCTACAACCTCCACCATTTTGGAAGTCGGTTAAAAAGGGTACATTAAATATCCCGTCTTCTAATTAATGAACAAAGGTATCTGTCTCGATCTAAAAGACTAGGAAAAGTACTAATAATGGGGCCATAATGTGATGATGCATATTGTAAAGATAGTGATAATGATGATTAATCTAATTTGCGTAGTAGCATAATATGCTTTTAGTTCCTATACAACGTAGAAACGTTAATCGTTAAACATACATAAAAAAACACAGCCGAACATATTATAACCTCCACCATTTTGAAAGTCGGTTAAAAAGGATAAATGAAATGTCCCGTCTTCTGTCGCCTATCCTCTATGTTCCCATGTTCCTGTCTCCAGTTCCCTGCCTCTGCCCCATGTCCCCTGTACACGCCAAGACCCACTAAGAAAGATTTTTTTTAAAACGATCTCTGTGGTTGGAATCTCACCGACGACGAGACGTTATACTTTCGGAATTTCGATGTTCTTGGGTCTTGGATGTGTATTAAATATGTGTATAATATACCCATAATATTTATTTTTTTATCCTTATCCAAAAACATGCGTTGTTAGTTAAGAGTATTTAATTTTCTCAATCTCGATTATAATAACACACATTAACGCGGACGAAGTTGCGGGCAACAGCTAGTAAAATATATAAAATAATATTAGTATGGATTACACAGTAAATAAATGAATAATAATATATTTTTTTTAATTTTTTATTTTTATAATACAGTAAGTAAATAAATAAATAATAATAAACGAAAAAAAAATCACTATAGATTTTTCTTTGAAACAAATTTTATATTCGCTACTTTAAATCTATAAATGTAAGCATAGTATGTTATTTTATCAAAATCGATCCAGTGGTCCAGTATTATACAAAATAACCATTATAATACTGCTTATACTTTTCCTTAAATAGCTGATTTGTAGCACATTCAATATTTTGCACAACTATTTTTTTATTAAACGTTACATCTAAAATAAAAATTGGACAGAATATCATTTTAATATTTCTGCCACATTTCTACTATTTCACAATAATCCCTTTAAACCATATTTTCGATTCAACTAATGCAGTGAAGTCGGTTCTAAACTTTTCAAAAGCACAACTCAAATTGCGCGCGATTCCTTTAGAATTTGCTTGGACGCCTTCATGCTTCAAAACTAGAACAACTTGCTTCTGAGAAGTTATGGGGCATGTAAAAGTGTTTTTTACTCCTCCCGGTGAGCGAGCAACGTGAAAGATGTTGTCTTTGGGACTAGAGTTTTCTTTCTTTCCTAGAGAGTTAGTCTTTTGAGTGACGAAAAATGATGCTTTGAAGGTAATTTGAGTTACGAAGTGAGTTTACAAGACGATGTGTTTCGTTAACATGTTTTATTGTATACGGTTTTTCTAGTATGGTAATGAAAGAGTCAACAGGTGAGGAAATTATGCTCTGGATCGCTTTGATACTTACTCGACTAATTACTGATTTGTGGCGGTTTGGACCTGTCCTGCATCGCGCTATCGAAGTATCTGAGAGCGGCAAGATATTTACAAAGTCTGAAATGACGGCAGGGGCTTCGACCTAGTTTATTCCAACAGATTCTGAGATTTTTAATAGTAGTTTATCTTCTCAACAGCAATGCTGATTGGTTAATATCTTGATGTTAGCTTATCAAAAGCGGTGGTAAATATTTATATAAGTACTGTATGTCTGTATATTATAATGTCGGTCTGTATGTGATCTATGTAATAACTGTAAGTACTTACAGTAGTAAATATTTAACAGTCTTACTAGATGTAAATAAGCTTACAATGAAATGAAATGAATTAATATGTGTTATTTGCAAATTGGTTAACAAAGAAAAGTCTTACTTAAGCTTACCATATAATTTAACTACAAATTTAACGTAAGCTGTAAATAACAATGCTCAATATTTGTTTAATTCTCATATTTTCCGGATAAAGATTTTAAATTTCCGTAATTCCGGACCAAATATGAAGTGAAAAGTGACGGGAGTGCGGCGGACAGCATTTCATACTAATGCTGGCTGCACACGTGGAAATATTTTGTGAAATCGTCAATCATCATCATTTAATAGTAGCGCCTAAATATGTGCGTAGTAGGCAAGATGTCATATTATACTGAGTATGTTATACTGACGGTATTTTGCGTTTACCGGTTTTTACCGGTAAAGTGCAACCTTTAACCTAAATCGATTTAGGGTTTGGGGCAATGACCAAAACCGGTTAAGGATTTCAACCGGTTTCCGAGCCCTGACGACTGGCAAAAATAAGAACGTGGGCTGATTTTTTAAATGGCCAAATGATTCTTCATTACTTCATACTAAAAGATCCAAGTTTTTTTTTTTTATGAAATAAGGGGGCAAACGAGCAAACGGGTCACCTGATGGAAAGCAACTTCCGTTGCCCATGGACACTCGCAGCATCAGAAGAGCTGCAGGTGCGTTGCCGGCCTTTTAAGAGGGAATAAGGTAATAGGGGAGGGTAGGGATGGGAAGAGAAGGGAATAGGGGAGGGTAGGGGATTGGGCCTCCGGTAAACTCACTCACTCGGCGAAACACAGCGCAAGCGCTGTTTCACGCCGGTTTTCTGTGAGAACGTGGTATTTCTCCGGTCGAGCCGGCCCATTCGTGCCGAAGCATGGCTCTCCCACGTATAGAAGTTTGTTATCAGACAATCAAGAGATCTACATTGACCTGACCAAATATTGCAAGCAACATTTTTTTTTGATTCAACGCGGAAATCGAACCTACTATCTCTAGAGAGCTAAACTCTAATCCACCATGCTAGGGAGATGTTTCCCTATATTCCAAAAGGGGATACCATTCCATACAGATTCGAACCCTGTACTTTTAACTTCACAGATTTTCCAAGTTTCTAATTCTCTCTAACTTCAACTAATAGCCATCTAGTTTTAATATGCGTTACAAACACTGTACTCTACGGAGAATCAAAATAACTTCGTCTCTATAATATACTTTAATGAGTTTGTCAGGGTAGTCCAGGAGGTGGCAGCTAATTATTAAATGCCATTAAGTTAAGAAAATGCAATGAAACACGTTCCCATTTAATATAACCGATATGAAATTGAAGCAATACCAAATAATATAATTCGAATACTTTTGAATACTTTTTACGCTTTATTATGAAGCGTAAAAAGATTTTTTCTCTACGGTGTTGACACTCTAAATATTTTAATACTGCTTGAAATATGTGCAACATTGAGATATTTTTAAATGCTTTGAACCCTATGAAATGTAAGCCTTTACGTATGTCGAGTGTTCAGTTGACGACTTTGGTAAAATATAAACATCAATTTAATTAATGTATGCGAATAAAAATATTATACCAAGCGAAATTTATTTTCAGATATAGTACTCGTTTATATCGTTTCATTCAATTTGAAATATTTACCGTATTCATGTTTTTTCAGCAGGTTAAAATTTTTCACGCTTTAAATTTATTTATTTTTAATTAATGACGCTTCAGTCACTCTAAATTATTTTATATTAATAATAAATAATATACTGGTGGTAGGTAACACATAGGATGTCCTGAAAACACTTGATTCAAAATTGTTCAGAAATAAATTAAAATGATTTATACCTTTTATGGCTTATCTAAATATTATTGTATAAAATAACTAACCTAAACTTAGTTAAGGCCATGTAGTCTAGACTTCAAAATTTGTAAGACTTAAGCAATAAGTAGCCCAAATGACTCCAAATTGGACAAACCATAAAATACCTGAAATAAAAAAAAAAAAAAAACATATTTTTTAATGTATTTAAAGATCTACTTAGTTTGATTTTTTCAATTCAACCCCTGGACTATTATAGTAGGGTGTTCAAGTTTGCAAACACCTCGGAAAGTATAGTTGGGACTTACAATACGTGTGTAATTAGCTATCACGTAATTAATATATTGTTCGCTGGAGCTCGTCCTAGGAGTTTGTATAAAATATAATATTATGTGTAAAATTTCACATATTACTGCAATGTTTTAACGCTAGAGGCAGCACCAGCATAGACAGTAAAAAGTTTTGTTCGACGCTTAAAAACGTCTCTGTCAATATTCTGATATGACGTGTGCAACATGTCGGATTTTTGTTGAATAATTTATTGTAAGTAATGTTCCGTATTATAAATAATGAATTATTCATTATGAATTATTGTCTTATGAAAATTATTATGATGATGTATTAAAAATTATGAAAAAGAATAAAAAGGCTGATTACACTACCATCTATAGAATCTAAAGTGAAGCTGAACTATTAGTGCCAAAGCATTGTAATTTAGCGAGAATCCATTCTAATAGTCTATAACGCTTAAAGTTCTGAACCGAAAAAGATGAAATTAGGTGTGATTCCCGCGTGATAGATGAATTTCGGCGCACCTCTTGCCAACAAATATAGTAACATCTGAGAAAAATATTATGTAGACCACTTAAAGTCTATCAACTAGATCTTATCTGCAACTTTGAGCACAACTACTAAAAGCATTTCCATTTAATTGTATTTGTTTCCATGAACCTGAATTCAACGAATTAAACATAAAACATTTCTTTTTTAAGCATCCCCGGGCAAAAACATACCCGGATATTGTTTTGGTTGCACATTAAACATGAAAGCACAATTACGTAGCGTTTGTTCAAACAATGTTTATGTTATTTTTGAGGGTCCGTTTTTGCCAAATATTATAACTTGTTACCCTTTTTTAACCTGTCAGTCACTGCGTTTTGTTACGTTTATCTTAAAATTCATACTTGTGATAATTACACGTTAAATTTTGTCAATGCTTATGTTCCGAGATATGAAATAAGTACTTTTATACTGCAAACTGCTGTATTGTTCCTGTACCCGATGGGGTTCCCAGGCATTGCGTATTATTTAACAAAATATTATATATTTAAAAACCAATCTCAACACAATTTGTAATGTAAAACACGTGACAATTATTATAAAAATATGTTGTTTGCTAAAATAATCTTAGCTTAACGATCGCCTTTAGTTTACGTGCTCAGTCTCAATAACATGACACAATTTAAAACCTTAAACATGTCCAAAAAAAAAAGACAAACGTAGATAAAGTGACGTATATGGATAGATTTACAAATAGTATTGAAGACGTTACCGCAAAAGGATTAGTACTAAGTCGGCCTGGCTTACGTCCAACACATAATAATACCACGTTCAGATAGAAAGGTTAGTATTTAGAGAGGAAATTTAAGATATAACGTATTTAAGTAATATGAGCAATTTTTTTTAATGCCAAACTTCTTTGAAAAGGCTCGACCGGTTTTGATAAAATTTTGTGTGCTGTAAGTCAAAGAATCTATAAACCAAAGATAACGTAAATAGCAAAATAAGATTTCCCGTTACAGCTAGTACGTAAATGAACGTTTACAATATTACGATTTTGGAATAAATTTGAAAAAGATATTATTTATTTTAAACATTCATATTTTCACAGAAAATCAAAAATAAAAATCAATCGAAATTGTTTTATTTCGAAATAAAGTTAAAATAAATATTTTCAGAATGCCCCACATGGTGCTTAGCCTAGTTAAGGAATTATAACAATTTTGATATGCTATGTATTCCGTGACCTGGTTATAGCAAGCTCAGGCAAGGATTCAGGCCAATACAATTACAATTCTCTGAACACCTTTTCCGCAAATATAAACAGCTTTTTTATTTGATCGAGTTCGCGCTAACGACAATAACAAAAGGATAATTTGAAATGCGAGAAGGTATCGACGTAAAAATGGAAATTTATTCGAATTCCAAGCACTGGCAAGAAATTTAAATATCTACAATTATTGTCTCACCTACAAAATATTGGTGAGAAGTTGAATAATAAATATTGTAATGCGATAAGTATTTTTTTGTATTTTAAATTGTAATAATGGTATCCGTAGTTAAATTCTATAAAATTAATAAAAAAGATGATTCTTATCTTCTAAGTATAATATTGTATAATAATATATTCTAAGTATGGGTTTTTATCTGAAAAACCATATTTTTATACAGTATATTATGAGAAATCCAAAGTTAACACTTTGGATTTGAAGCCTATATGTAACACACAGAATAATATAGACTTTAAAAGCTAAACCAGGGATAAAAGATGGACGGTTTTTGGTCTCATCTACATAATATACACTGCGCTACTAACAAACATACTCGCAGGCAACATTCAGTATTTTTATTATGACTGTATTCAAATTTTATATTATTATGTTTGAAAATTCTACCCCAACTTAATTATACAATTTCTTAATGTCCTTTGAAATAGCAAAACGTCTTCTTTAACTAGTTTCAGAAATTATAATTTCTGATACATTTAAAACTGCATACTGCGAGCACAAAAGCAGCTTGGAGAACATTTCAAAATAATTGCATTCCCGATTTTGTTAGTTTTGAGTCCTTGACTTGATAATTTTGTTGAACATATTTTATGTAGTTAATGATAGTGTATAATAAAAGTTTATATAAATATTTGGAAATTGCTTACTATACATGAATGTGCGAGTCTTAAGGTCGTTAGTATTTTTGACATTTGTGCTCATGGCCCACTGCCTTCTTCATGCTAACTAGCTTTATCATGGCATGTACGTGCGTCGCCGTAGGCAGTGCTACGCCGTAGGTAGTGCTACACCGTAGGTAGTGCTACGCCGTAGGCAGTGCTACGCTGTAGGTAGTGCTACGCCGTAGGCAGTGCTACGCCATAGGTAGTGCTACGCCCTAGGTATTGTTACGCCGTAGATTGTGCTTTAACACCGTAGCAGCGCTACGGCGTAGGTAGTGCTACGCCGTAGATTGGGCTACAACACAGTAGCACAGAGCTACGCAGCAAAGTTAAATCATAAACTGCAGCTGATTTCTCGTAAAGAATTAAATTATTATGTGCTGCTACTAGTAGAAGCTTATGTTATTTGACTGGCGAAGAAAAGTGAAATAATTTTAGGTATCTATGTTTGATATAATATTTACTGTAACGGTGGTACACACTAAACACATATGTATGTCATAGTCACTTTGTTAGGTACTGATTATAGTCGCAAGTATTTCAACTCATTACAGTGTAATAAGTACTCTATTGTGACTAAGATACTAAAGTTCTAATAGTTCTACTGTACTGTAATCCAAAAAACAATGGCGTTTAACTCTAAAAAAACTCTTCTCAAAATTGGAAAACAAAAAAGTTAATTAAGTTAAAATCAACGTAAGGAGATTCGAATGATGAAAATAAATCGCTTAGGAATCGAATCATCCGAAATGATTACTTTGGATTTTTTTAATCTAACATCAAAAGTGAATTAAGGAGATTAAACTGAAGGGCTGTCCCTTCGCCAATGAATAAATTAGCATTTTATCTTAATGCTGGATCATTTTAAAATGCTCCAATATTTGAGATAATTCGAGCGATCTGACGCTCTGTATTTAACTTTAATGAATACTTCATTTTGAATCAGAAAATTATTGAAGCCTAATCACACAATTTAAAACGTCAATTTTATTTTCTGAAGTGCCTATCACTTCAGAAAATAAAATTGACGGTTTTTTTATATTTCTTCACCTTACAAACCTGTTCACTTGGTGAAGTTCACCGGGTCATCTCGTTTTATATTAAAAGTCTTCACCGTGTTTTTGTGCGGATACAATGGTGGATACAAATATGTCCTATGAAATAATAATATCTAGAAATAACAAATTGCACTACAAAACTTCTTCTAGGCTTTTTTTATAGTCCAAATTTCTCCGTTAATTATTTTAATTAATTTGAAAAACTTGTAGATGAACCTTCTCCCATATATGAACATATTATTATTATCTTTATGGGTGACTTCAATACCTGTCTCATAAAAAATGATAACAGGTCTAAGAAACTATATTCTATTGTCGACTCCTACAACCTAAGCATTCTTCCTCTTAACGCTACGCATTTCTTTCCTAATTCTTCACCTTTCTTCTTGACCTTATGATTGTATCATCTCCTAACTATGTACAATTATTTGGCCAGCATCCTGCAGATGGTTTCTCGTACCATGACTGCGTATCCCTTTCGTACAAAATGCGTATTACCAAAAGTAAACCAAAAATAATATTACAACGTTGTTGGCGACTGGCTGGATAGATAAGTGTTTTATACTTTTTTTCTATTTTGAAATCTTTACTTTTCTATGTCATATTTTTGCATATTGACATCTTGTATTTTTGTTACACAATTTATCGAGACTCGAGAGAATACAGTTGTCGTGGCAGTTCATGGTGTTATCATTTATTAGTAATTTTCTTCTTCATTATACAGTCCACATCTCTCCCGTCGTTATCAAACGTAGTTTAAAAAAAATGGATATTGATCTTCTTCGTGATGATGCAAATAATATAGACTGGACAGCAATTAGGGAAGTCACAACAGTGGACGAAAAGATTAATATCTTTAACAAAACAATATTGGATATGTATAATAAATATGCCCCTCTGCATCCCGTTAAAATTAAACATCTTCCTACTCCCTGGTTAAATGAATGAAATTAAATCACTTATAAACAAAAATAATCGTGCCAAAACAAAATTAAAGAAAAATTAATCTGATTCTAACAAAGATTTATATAATAAACTTCGGAACAGCTGCAACACGCTCTGTAGGGATGCACAAATGCAATAGATCAAATCATCAGTGGAAGTGAAAGACTCGGCTAAAGTGTGGAAATTTCTATAGTCGTTGGGTATTGGGAAGGAACCAAAAAATATTTCCAAGTTTACATCAACTTGGAAACTTAAATCATCACATCACCCCCATAAATTTGATACCCAGAGGAAAGCTCACTTTCCACCGTTCACTTTTAGTCAACTGTCAGTCAGTGATGTTAGGAAAACTATTATGTCGATATCGTCAAAGGTTGTGGGCAGCGACTTCATAGGGCGTGACATGCTTGTTCCTATCCTCGACACAGTTTCACCAGTCATTACCCATATTATATTAAGCTTTTTACTTACCTCCAAAGTATTCTTAACCTCCTGGAAAGATGCAAATATCATCCCTCTGCCCAAAAAAACAAATCCTCTATCCTTTTCTGATTACCGACCGATTTCTATTCTCCCTTTCTTATCCAAAATCTCATAACGTTCGATACATCAGCAGCTTAGCTCCTTTCTGAATAAACACAAACTGTTTAACCCAATACAGTCGGGCTTTCGGCCAGGGCATAGCACGACAACCGCGCTCTTAAAAATTACTGATGATATTCGACTAGCTTTGGACAATTAAAATTTAACCATCCTTACTCTTCTAGACTTCAGCAATGCTTTCAACACCGTAGATCACGACATCCTTCTTTTATTACTCAGCTCTTTAAATCTATCAGCAGAGTCACTAGAGTGGTTTAAAAGTTTCCTTTCTGGACGCCGTCAATGCATAAAAATAAATAATACCACAACATCTTGGTGTGATATACTCGCTGGTGTTCCGCAAGGCAGTGTACTGTCACCACTCCTTTTTTCAATTTTCATAGCTCCTATTGCCCTCATAATTTGCTCCTTCTACCACATGTTCGCAGATGATTTACAAATTTACAGACATACTTCACTTACCTCACTACCTCTTGATATTGCCCAAACTATCATCGATTTGGACAAAATACACCAATGGTGCAAAGACTATGGCCTCAACTTAAATACTTCGAAAACACAAAGTATTATCATTGGAAGCAGGCAATTGATAAGCAAAGTGGACCTCACTCGGTTGCCGTGCATAAACATTGACGTATCAATAGTTCCTTTTAGATCATCGGTAAAAAATCTGGGGGTTTTTATGGATCAAACTCTATCGTGTAACATACAAGTTCAAGAGCTTCGCAAAAAAGGTTTTGCCGCCGCTTTTCTCAGGCGTCTGAGTAATTTCCTTCCCATCCCAACTAAAATCACTCTAGCACAAACCTTACTATTTCCAATCCTGGACTACGCTAACGCTTGCTATTGCGACCTCAGTAAACAACTTCTATCCTCTATCGAACGCCTACAAAACCTATGCATCCGCTTTATATTTGGTCTCCGGAAATATGAGCATATTATATCAGAATACCGGACTTAACTAAAGTGGCTCCCTGTCAGAACGTCGGAATGCTCACGTATACTTCATCTTTTATATAACATTATCTTCAATCCCAGATCTCCTCACTATTTGAAAGATAAATTCACTTTGCTTGGTCATAACAACATAACCCTATTCTTCGGTAGTCCATAAAACTTACTCTTGCTTTTCCCTCTCACAATACATATATTTATAAAAATACTCCGCTATCGGGATTCGAACCCGATATGTAAGCAATATAAGGGAGGATAGGTATATAATGCGTGAAGCGCTTATCATTAAATGAATATGAAAGATGAAAGGAAACAAGATGAAATACTTACAGAATGAAATTTATTATGAGGATGAATACACAGAAATGAATAAGCACAGTGAAATTACAAGAGCAAGAAATAGCACAGAAAACAGTATGAAAAAGCACAAATGATAATATGAGATGAAATTTTGAGAAATGATAATACGATCGAACTACGTAAGCAAAATGGTATAAGTAGCAGGGACACAGCGGTGCGTATGAGAGCCTACAGCGGAGTGGCTTGTGCGCCCGTAGATTCTTGAAGCCGGCGCGCGGCTCGGCGACCGGTTGTAAGGGAGACGGACACGCGGCGCGCGGAAGCGATAAGCGTAGCGATTTTGTACACAACAAATATCGCTACAGTACTCCCCGGCTGAGTCCGTTGACTACGGAAGATAGTAGTCTGGGAATCTAACCCTTCGACCGCTTCTGGTACGTTTTGGCTCCGGAGTCGACGTGGTCATCGGTGTGGTGTCTTCAGCTGGAGATGACGTTTTCTCTGAAGATGTTGACCCATCCGATGTCACATAAGCCGGTTTGAGGCGATCAATGGTCACGGTCTGCTCTTGTCCCTGGACTTCGATGACGTACGCCTTACTACCTCTTCTTATGACCTTGAAGGGACCTAGGTAAGCCGGTTGCAGTGGCTTACGTTCAGAACCTTGGCGAAGATAGACGTAGGTGGCATCCTTCAAGTTCTTCGGTACGTAAAATGTACGGTTCCCGTGCCGTTGCTTGAGGGCTCAATCTACTGAGGTGGTTGCGTAGACGGTTCCCAAATTCCGATAGGTCTTCTACGGTGCTGGGGTTGCTCGTTGAGAAGAATTCTCCCGGCAAGCGAAGAGGTTCTCCGTAAACCAGCTCTGCGCATAATGCACGCAGGTCTTCCTTCCAGGCGGTCCGAATGCCCAGAAGCACTATCGGCAAAGTTTCGACCCAGTTGGGTGTAGAGTGGCAAGATATCGCCGATTTCAACTGCCGATGAAAACGCTCGACGAGTCCGTTGGCAGCAGGGTGATAAGCCGTCGTGGTGTGATGAGTAGCTCCTAGGAGGTTTGCCAAATTCTTGAACAGGCTACTCTCAAACTGTCGCCCCCTGTCGGTCGTGATTCGCTCGGGACATCCGAAACGGGAAACCCAGCCAGCTATGAATGCAGCTGCGCAGGATTCCGCGGTGATGTCACGTAGTGGGTAAGCCTCCGGCCAACGCGTGAACCTGTCGACAATTGTCTGACAGTATCTGAAGTCATTCTTCAGCGGCATGGAAATGATGTCCATGTGAATATGGCAAAAACGTGCTGTCGGTAATCTAAACTGCTTGAGAGGGGCAGAGGTGTGCCGTCCAACCTTATTAGATTGGCACTCATGTCATTCTCGACACCACTGCCAGGCACGTTCATCTTCTCCAGACGAAGCGATGCTCCAGACTGCAGCAAGGTTTGGAGTTCCAGGTCGCTCTCTTGATCTCTCGCCAACGACTTGTAGTCGACAAGAGTCAGTCCAACCTCTTCTATCCGCGAGAGGGTGTCAGCCACGCAGTTCTCCGTTCCACCGATGAATCTGATATCAGTGGAAAATTGGCTGATATAGTCGAGGTACCGGAACTGGCGGGGAGAACAGTTGTCACGGCGCGTAGTGAAAGCGAAGGTAAGTGGCTTATGGTCCGTGTAAATTGTGAACGTCCTTGCTTCCACCATGTGCCTGAAATGCCGTATGGCCTGATATATCGCCAGCAGTTCGCGGTCATACGGGCTATACTTGGTCTGCACTGGGCTCAACTTCTTGGAGAAGAAAGCTATTGGTTGCCAGCCTTTCTCCGACTTCTGCTGCAGTACAGCTCCGATGGCTTTGTCTGAAGCGTCGGTTTGAATAGCCAGCTCAAGTCTTGGGTCTGGGTATGACAGGATGGCAGCCTCTGACAAACTCTTCTTGCAGAGTTCAAAAGCTTGCAATTGATCAGCAGTGAAGTTGATGGGTTGCGAACCTTTTACCTTGGGGCCCGCTAGAAGAGCGTTTAGCGGTGCTTGAAAAGCTCCTGCCTTGGGGATAAAGCGACGGTAAAAATTTACCATCCCCAGAAATCGTCGAAGCTCCTTCACAGTTTTCGGCTGAGGAAAATCTTAAATAGCCTGCACCTTTGTTGCGTGTGGGCTAGTGCCTTCTGCAGAAACTGTGTAGCCGAGAAAAGTTACTTTTGACTGCCCAAATACACATTTCGATGTGTTGATAAAGACAGCATAATCCTCGAGCCTCTGGAACAACTGCTTCAGATGCTGTTTGTGCTACTCCTCAGTCTCGGAGAAAACCAGAATATCGTCGATGAAGCCGTAAGTGAAGTCGAGATTCTGGAGAACTTCATCGATGAACCGTTGGAATGTTTGAGCCGCATTTCTGAGACCGAAGGTCATATACGGGAACTCAAACATTCCAAACGGCGTGGTAATGGCTGTCTTTGGGATATCCTCTTCACAGACAGGCAGCTGGTTGAAAGCCTTTACCAGATCGATGGTGCTGAAGATGCGCTTCCCAGCCAGGTGGTAGGCAAAGTCTTGAATGTGCCTAACTGGGTAGCAATCTGGTATAGTGCGGGCATTCAGAGCCCGGTAGTCGCCGCATGGTCTCCATCCATCATCCTTCTTCTTGGCCAAGTGTAGCGGAGAAGACCATGAACTCTGTGAAGGTCGTGCTGTACCATTCTGCACCATCTCCTCAAACTGCTTCTTGGCGATAGCAAGTCGTTCAGGATCTAAACGACGAGGGTGGCTGGATACAGGTGGTCCCGGAGTAGTCCTGATGTGGTGGACGGTATTGTGCTTGATAAATCTGTCTTTACCAGCTGGACGAGTTATATTGGGGAACTCACGAAGCAACTAGTGGTAAGCAGAGTCGTCGTAAACGGTACGTACCGACGCAATGTTGTCGATACTAGGTTGATGAGGGGAGGACACAGAAAGAGATGTGAGTCCATCTACCAGTCTCTGGTTACGGCAGTCGACAAGCAAGTTATAAAAACTTAAAAAGTCGACTCCGATAATAGCCCTAGTGACGTCAGCAATAGTGAACCGCCATTCGAATGCACGACGAAGTCCGAGATCTAGCTTGAGATTGACGAATCCATACGTAGAAATGACTGTACCATTCGCAGCAAACAGCTCGTAGGTTGACTTGGTGTTAGCAGGCGCTCGAACAGCTGATCTTGGGAAGACACACAAGTCAGACCCGGTATCAATGAGGTACTGTACCTTGGACTTCCGATCAGTTATGAAGAGTCGGCCTTGTTGTTGGTAGCAGCCGCTGACGGCCTCTAGTGACTGCTTTTGGCGTTTCCCGAATGGAAAGTGCACGGGGATTTGCATTTTCTAGCTTTAGGGCCAAAAGAAAAATGGTACCAACAATGGGGATGACCGTCGGGGCGTTCACGGGATCGTGAGCGATGGCGTGAATGGCTGCGCTGGCGGTGCTGTGAACGAGAACGTGGCGAGAATCTGCTACTGTGCGTTAACCTCTCCAAGCGTTTAGTAAGGGCCTCAACCTTTAACTCCAGGGAGCTCGGTGAAGCGGCAGAAGCACTAGCGACTTGCGGTTGTACTATGTCGTTGACTCGGTCTGCCAGATCCGCTACCTCCTCTAAATCCTGTTTCCGCTGTGACGCAACAATAGCCTGAACGTGTGGTGGCAGCCTACTCGACCAAAGCGTGAGCAAAACATCGCTCGGAATATCAGGTCCCGCCAAACTTTTGAAATGCCGAAGAAATTGACTGGGCGTCCTATCGCCTAACTCCTCGTGCTGGAGCAAACGCAGGATTTTTTTCTCGCGCGATTGTGAAATTCTTTTTATTAATTCACACTTCAGTTTCTCATATTTATTACTGGACGGTGGATCTACAATAATATCTTTAACGATTCTGGCATGTTCTTGATCGAGCTGGCTAGTTATAAAATTAAATTTAGTAGCATCACTACTTACGCCAGATATCGTGAACTGCGATTCCACCTGCGCAAACCACACTTCAGGTTCTTCAGGCCAAAATGGTGGAATGCGCACGCCCACACGATATACTTCGCCCGAGTTAATGTGTCCGCTGGCCATTCTGTCGGCCGCGGTAACTTGTTCGCCCGCCATCTTGTCGCTTGCGCCCGCTTCGTCCTGCATGTCCTTGAGTATCGTCGGAAGGTCACCACTGTAAGTACTGTGCAAATATCCTGTAGAATATTTACCCTACCTAACTGTCGATCTGTCTGTCTGTACTAATGTTCGGAAATAAATTTGTCGGTCAGTAAGTCTCTTAATATTTATCCCCTACGGCTTACATAAAACTATAAAAATACTCCGCTATCGGGATTCGAACCCGATATGTAAGCAATATAAGGGAGGATAGGTATATAATGCGTGAAGCGCTTATCATTAAATGAATATGAAAGATGAAAGGAAACCAGATGAAATACTTACAGAATGAAATTTATTATGAGGATGAATACACAGAAATGAATAAGCACAGTAAAATTACAAGAGCAAGAAATAGCACAGAAAACAGTATGAAAAAGCACAAATGATAATATGAGATGAAATTTTGAGAAATGATAATACGATCGAACTACGTAAGCAAAATGCTATAAGTAGCAGGGACACAGCGGTGCGTATGAGAGCCTACAGCGGAGTGGCGTGTGCGCCCGTAGATTCTCGAAGCCGGCGCGCGGCTCGGCGACCGGTTGTAAGGGAGACGGACACGCGGCGCGCGGAAGCGATAAGCGTAGCGATTTTGTACACAACAAATATCGCTACACCGCTCACTATGACTCTTCCTTCACTATTTCTACTATACGCCTATGGAACGCTCTATCTGAAACTATCCAAAAGTCACAAATAATAAATATTTTTAAGAAACGAGTTAAGGAATATTATCTAAATCTGTCATAATAGTTCACTATAAAATATGTACTTACCTTCTTTAAAATATTATATTTGTGTAAATTTTATGTAGTTTTTTTTTTTTTTTATGAAATAAGGGGGCAAACGAGCAAACGGGTCACCTGATGGAAAGCAACTTCCGTCGCCCATGGACACTCGCAGCATCAGAAGAGCTGCAGGTGCGTTGCCGGCCTTTTAAGAGGGAATAGGGTAATAGGGGAGGGTAGGGATGGGAAGAGAAGGGAATAGGGGAGGGAAAGGAAGGGAATAGGGTAGGGGATTGGGCCTCCGGTAAACTCACTCACTCGGCGAAACACAGCGCAAGCGCTGTTTCACCCCGGTTTTCTGTGAGAACGTGGTATTTCTCCGGTCGAGCCGGCCCATTCGTGCCGAAGCATGGCTCTCCCACGTATAAAAAGTTACATGTTACATGTTATATATATGTAGTACGTTATATGTAGTATATATTTATTATTTAGTTATAATATTAACTATACTCTTATTTTTATTGTTTTTTAAATTAAAGCAGAAACTGCTGTTAGCAATAAGACCGCCTATTTGTACATAGTTTTCCTATATTGTGTTTTTTAAGTTGAAGTTTAGTTCAAGTTCTACAAATAAAGAATTTTCTATTCTATTCTATTTCTATCAGCGTTTTAAGGGTTCCGTAGTCAACAAGGAACCCTTATAGTTTCAGTCTGTCCGTCCGTCTGTCTGTCCGTCTGTCTGTCCATGGTATATAAAATCTTTGAAAAAAAAAAAATACGGTACCTCCCCTACACATCAATGCGGGGGTGATTTTTTTTTAGCGTCCACCCCACCGTGTGGGGTGTCGTTGGATAGGTTTTTAAAAATATTACGAGTATTAAAAGATCACTTTCGGGATTAGGGATCCATTTGTGAAATATGAAGTCAAAAAGAAAAAATCGTTAGAGTCCAGTGTCCCCCCCCCCCCTTCTATCAGCTAAACGGTTGCTTCTGGAAATGTGGAAAAATTCACGGGAGTAGAAAATATGCTGAATTTAAAAGGAAAACTATCACGGCTAAGAAGACTTCATAAATTATTGAGTAATAGTCAATCAACTAAAAAAATGTATTCGTAGAAGTACAAAGGAACTTTTCGTTCAAAATCCTTTGAACGTAACTGATTTGATGTTGTTAGTAGTGTAAAACACGTTATAAATGTGCATTCATTGACCATACAAAAATTATCAAAAACTAGCGGTACCTACTACGGAACCCTATATTGTGCGTGGCACGACACGCACTTGTTCCACTTAATAAAAAAAATTTCAAGATACGGTCTGTCATGTGAATTTTTCAATATGTTAGATAAAAGCAAGCAGATTTGTAAATTATGCTAACTAAACACTTTCATTAGAGACTTAAACAATAATTTAGTACATGCACATTAATTGATAGATTTATAGAAATAAAAAATCCCATGCCATCCGCAAACATCATTCGTCAATTAACGAACGAATGAACGAAAAAAATGGCAGACATAAATAAAATTCGCGCTTTCGGTTAACATTCATCAACCCGCAAAAAGCTGTGCAGATGGCTACAGAGCGAGAAGATAAAATGAGTGAATGATTCTGACGATACGCAGAAGTACGCTTAAATAAATTACTGTATTTTTTGCCGTTGGTTCCCGTATTTTTCTTTTCGAACGACGCTTTGGTGGAAATATTTGATATGAACTATATTTTTATAAAATTCAGTAGATAGTGTCTTATTCTGCTCATGAACAGTTAACTACCTCCTTTTCCCGCTTTCCTAATAACCTCAACCTTGTCCATATTAATGCTCAGAGCATACCTCGCCACTATCCAGATATCCTTGAAATGTTTAGCAGCTCCCCGGTAGATGCTATTTTAGTGTCGGAATCCTGGCTTAAACCCTCTCTGCCATCTACTGCTTATGCTCTTCCGGGGTATAAGCTTATTAGAAATGATCGTGTGGGTAAGAGTGGGGGTGGAGTGGCCATTTACTTGCGTAGTGACATTGCATGTAAAATTATCACTGCCTCGCCCAACCGGTACACGTGCTCAATTGAGTACTTGTGTGTTGAGATCACCTTAAATCATAAAAGGGTACTACTCTGTGTGGTCTACAGTCCATCCTTGCGTATTGATTACTTCAGTACTCTGGAGACACTGTTGGCCACACATAGTCCAAATTACGACTGTACTTTAGTCGCAGGTGATTTCAACACTTGTCTCATGAAAGCCGATTCACGTGCCCTGAAACTCCGCTCCTTACTCTCATCCCTTAACCTAAGCATCCTTCCGCTCTCAGCTACCCACCATGCTCCCAATTCCAACCCTTCTCTCCTAGATCTTCTTATCACCTCCTCACCCGATCTCATAGCAACCCATGGCCAATTTCCATGTAACCTCTCTCACCATGACCTAGTTTTCCTTTCCCTTAGGCTCAAACCACCTCGTAAAAAACCTAAGTTCCTTAGCCTACGTAGTTTTAAGGGTTTGGATCTTAAGGCTCTTAAGCATGACATATCTAATGCTGACTGGTCTTGTGTCCACTCGGCTCGGGATATCGATCTTAAAGTATCGATATTTACCGATATATTGACCCGGATATTTGACACCCATGCTCCATTTAAAAAGGTTAAAGTCAAATATGCACCGGCACCTTGGCTTACTCAGGAAATAATAAACATGATGGCTAAGCGTAACCGAGCTCTGTGTCAATATCGAAAAAGACCAACTGAGACAAATTTGGCTAAATATAAGTTCCTCCGAAACCATTGCAGTCGCCTGTGTAGAGATTCAAAAAGACACCACATACATTCTACAATTAACCAAAGTAACCCCGCCCAACTCTGGAAATTCCTTTCGTCCCTTGGTATAGGAAAGTCTTCGGTTAGTTTAGATAGCACGATAGATATCAACGCTCTTAACAACCATTTCTCTAAACCACCTGTAAGCGTTGACCAAGATACCAAAGCACGCACGATTTCCCATATCTCCTCTTTTCCTATCCCCTCCTGTACTCCATTTTCGTTCCGGCCTGTCACTGAGGATGATGTTAAAAACATATCACAGCTATAACATCCACTGCTGTAGGGAATGATGACCTTAGTCCCCGTATAATTTCCCTTTCAATTCCTGAACTCTTGCCAATTCTCACTCATATTTTTAATCACTCCTTAGCAACGAGTTCTTTCCCTTCGGCATGGAAACGTGCCAATGTAATTCCTTTACCTAAAAACCCTAATCCCTCTTCTTTATCCCAATTTAGACCAATCTCTATTTTGCCCTTCCTCTCCAAAGTCCTTGAAAACATTGTCCATAAACAGCTTTCCCAATTCCTTACCTCTAATAATTTGCTCTCTTCCTTTCAATCCGGTTTCCGTCCTGGTCACAGTACTGTTACAGCACTGCTAAAAGTTACTGACGATTTACGTCTAGCTATGGAGCAAAAATGTATAACTATCCTGGTACTTCTAGACTTTAGCAGTGCTTTTAATTCAGTTGACTTTGACATCTTCCTTTCTACCCTTCGTTCCCTCAATATATCATCCGCAGTGATAGACTGGTTCGACTCCTATCTTCGGGGGCGCTCGCAGCGGGTCCGCTATGGTGAGACTACCTCTGACTGGTGTGATCTCGATGCGGGGGTTCCACAGGGTGGTGTTCTTTCTCCTCTCCTTTTTTCAATTTTTATAAATACAGTCACCTTAATAATTTTGTCATGTAACTTTCATCTCTACGCAGACGACTTGCAAATATATCGTCGTTCTCATGTTGATGATATTAGTACAGCTGTTAGGAATATCAATGCTGACCTACAACGAATAGCAGACTGGGCAAAATCGTTTGGTCTTTTAGTCAATCCCCACAAATCACAGGCAATAATCATCGGTAGCAGGTACATGACACAAAGACTAAACGATGTGCCTAGTGTTATATACAATGGTACTCCGATTGCTTATACACACTCAGCGAAAAACCTTGGAATAATCATTGATAGCAATCTGTCCTGGCAACCTCAAGTCAATGAGGTAAGTAGAAAAATATTTCACTCGATACACATGCTTAAGCGTCTTCAGAACTTTTTGCCCTTCAAAACTAAAATTTCCCTGGTCCAGTCACTCATTTTCCCTATCCTTGATTATGCTGACTCCTGCTACCTAGATGTTACCGAAGAATTGCTGACAAAGTTAGAACGTTTGCAAAATCTTTGCATTCGTTTTGTCTTCGGTCTTAAAAAGTATGACCATGTCTCTGCTTTTCGGTCACAGCTAAGGTGGCTTCCGATTCGCCATCGGCGAAATATCCATATCCTTTCCCTCCTTTATAATATCCTTTATAATCCTTTGTCTCCCTCTTACCTCGTAGAGCGTTTTAACTTTTCACGATCCTTAGACGTCCCTTGCAGATCTAATGTTAGGACTAACCTTTCCCTCCCGTCCCATCGTTCCAACTTCTTTTCCTACTCCTTTACTGTTCATGCAGTCAGATTGTGGAATTCCCTACCCCACACCATCCGTGATAGTCCCACTATTACTGTCTTTAAAAGACGCTTGAAGGAGCACTACCTCAGCACTGAATCCAACTATGATTAGTATTAAATATACATATTGTATGTATTTATTTTTAGTATTTATAGTTTATAGCATAGTATGTACTTATTATAAAATTATAGTATATTATTATTATTAGTATAAAGTACCTAGTATTTTGTTGAACATAATATTATAATAATTGTATTACACAATAAGTAGTTATAATTTATATTTTTTCATTTCTGTTTATATGCACGCCCTATCTGATGTTTGTAATCAAATTTCTCTTCTTAGGACTGCTGGAAGAAATTTCTTTAGAGATAAGCAGTACCTTTTGTGTCGTTTTTCTTCATAACAATAACTTGTTAAATGTTTTTGTGTACAATAAACGGTAAATAAAATAAATAAATAAAATAGTGGTTAATACTTTTCAATATTAATCTAGTTATAATAATATTATTTTTCTTAAAAATAATATAATATTATGTTTTTCAAAGTATTTCAAACTAATATAATAAATCTGAGAGTCTATCTGTAAATTGTAATTCCGCGACCTTTTCAGACTTAAAATGATTTTAATGGATATAGAGATAGTTTAAGACCCGGGAAATTACAAATAAGAATAAATTTTGTTTCAGGAAATGTACGATTGCTGCATAATTATCGATCGGTGCAGGCAAAAATTAGTTTATAATACAGTAATTATCAAAATAATTTTCCTTTATGGTGGACCAACTTGTGTCAAAATCCTGCATCGCGCTATCGAAGTTTTCTAAAAACGACGGTATAAAAATACGACAGCTGAAATCAGTAAGGTGGACTTCAAACTGACTGCTCGATAATATAGAATTATAACCTTTAGAAGAGGCATTCCATACAATCGTCAGCGCGAAAATGTGTCACACTCGAAATGAGTGAGCTCACTCATCTAAAAGCAGTGTGCCTAAGGACGCGGTGACAGTCGGACGTGTTTAATGCATTGATTACGTGAAATATGCATTGAAAGCGTAAAATGAGTGAAAGAGAAAGTAGTATATGCTATTACTGTAAGACAAAAAAGGACGACAATATTTTCTCGATACACATTTTGCATGCAAAATCATTGCTACAGTTTTGATGGCGTATGCCATATCCAAGTATTGATATCGTTACTCGAGAATACCTCTTTATGTCGAAAGATCTTTTTGTCGTAAATTATCTCGCACTAAACTCATCTTAATCGATTTATCCATGGACCTATCAGGCAATAAATTAGCCCATTCCCGTAAAAGCTCCAGACAATTCCATAGCAATATCTCAACGAATACCTCACGAATCGTTTCTCCTCCCAGTGAATTATTGTATCGCTCGATCGAAGGTATTTTAACACGAAAATATACGAATTACACAAAATTAGTTCGCGAAGCGCTCCCCAGGCGCACATTCTTCGTAACTACTCGGGTAGGTATGTAAAATGTTAAAGTACCCCCAACTTTGGTCGATATAGACAATTTAACTTTGTAATTTCGCGCCATATTTATTTTATTCATGTGTTTTAGAATTCGACTCGTTTGGAAGTTTTTAAGGTATAGGCGTAATACAAAAGTTGACTTAGCTCAGAGAGTAATATCATACAGCAAAAGAGGCACTACAATGAGTCATTATCCTAAACTAGAAATTACATGCAGCTCCACCCGCTTAAATGTGATATTCTACGGGAACCGTACATTTTACCGCAAAAAAGTGAGCTATATCCTATTCCGTGGTCTTATCTATATCTGTGCCAAATACATAAAAATTAGTCCAGTAAGATAAGCGCGTATACACAAACAAACTCTTCAACTTTATATATAAATAGCAATGTAACAAATTTAAATTAAGCTCTAGCTCCTAAATAAATATTTTTGCATATCCATCCACAAACGACGGAGTTATCAACGAACATACAAACAAATATCTTTCATATTACACGGAAATGGTGCTATAAACCCTTTGACACTGATGATGATGCGGTAAACGTGATAAGCACTCCATGGAAGCCTCTCGCGTTCAATTCATAAATCTCCCATCTGCACTACGTGGGGATTACCAGAGCTGATTTAAAATTACCGGCGAATTCCGCCTTCGCCTTTCCGCCTCCGTGCGGTATTTACACAACCTCTATGTTTACATACTTTAGGTCCCCGTTTGGTGTTTTCGTGTTAAATTATATCTATGTCATACTCGTGCTTTGCCACTAAAGCGGAAGTATGATAAAGCTATATACTTTTTGGTATCTATGATAAATAGTGTATTCGCGATAAGATTATAAAAAATGGCTAAAAACGTGTAGTTTTCATTTTAAACAATAGTTATTTTGTCTTTACACCAGTGACGATGCAGCTACATTTATAATATTACTAGATGACATATTTAACTTTGTTGCGCCAAAATTCGTTTATCGCGCGGGAAACGTACATTTTTCGGGATAAAAAGTATCATAAATCCTTTTCCGGGACTACACAACTATTTATCCAATGATCAATGTGTCAGGATGTTTAATACTTGCTTCAGTTAAAACAACGAAAGTACCTGGCTAAAAAAACATACTTGTCAAATTAAGTAAGCGATATTTTTCACGTTTTTTTAAGGTTCATTTCGGAACAAAGGAAAATCAATACAAGAGCTCATTAAAATCTTACCTTAACGAAAAGTAACAAAAAATCTCGGTTGTCACAGAGAATGTCACGTCCGCAATTTGTCGCCATCGCTTAATGTCACGACACACGTTCGAACGGTCTTATTTGAAGACGTGAGTGGAAAAAGCAGGTAATTAGTAACAGTTAAAAAATTGCCGTTTTTTTGCATACCATTTATGCAGGTTTTAGGCTCGGAAAAATGATTTGAAATAAAAAAACTGGATTTTTTGTGTAGCCAGATACATTAGCCAGATGATGAAGTAGATAATTTATAAGGTTTATTCAAATTATAAAGGTAAAAAAGAGTAATTATTGTCCTTATGTTATAAAATGTTAGTTATGTGGTTCTTCCACTGACGTCTTCATTTACAAGCACTGGATAAACAGGTGAGTGAAATTACACTCGGTATGAGTGAAATTGAATTTCGATGAGAATTTTACAGCGCTTCCCGACCCTGAGTACAATAAAGATTTTTTAAAGTAATATGAACCATCTATAGGGTTTTCACCCATCGCGACATATTTGTACGTCGCTTTTTATAATATAATTAGTTCTTGTACCAAGTTTAAAGTTTCTCTTAATCTACTTTAAGCCCATCACACTTCAGGACTTTTTATATATATTTTATATACAGAGTTCAGTTCACATTATAATAATAATATAATAATATCTATGGACGCTTCACACCACGTCAGTCCGGCCCCGTGCTAAGTACCTGAAGGAGTTGTGTTACAGGTACCAGACAATGGAAATATATTTAATACCTTTATACTAAACATAATATATTTAAGATTTTTATTATACATGTTTAAGATTTTTATTACAAATATTTAATTACACATCCATGACCCAGGAACATTGAAAACTTTTTTCTTCCGTCAGCAGGATTCGAACCCGCGACCCTCGGCTTGAGCGTTGACCACACGCTCAACCACTAAGCCCAGAGGTCGTCAACATTGCAACATGACGAGGCCATTTAACGCATTTTTAAATGAACCATTGAAAATTGGAATTATTATAGGCAGTCCAACAATTCAATTTGTATTTTTTTGCGTAATAAATAAAGTACTATTTCAAAGGCCTCATATAAATTCCACCGCATCACCTTGTCACAATATAAATAGAACTAATCCAGAAAACGAAAAATTTGTATTAAATTCTTCAGAGTTTTTGCATCAATATAGGAAAACATTCACAATCATTTGCATTTTTGAAATAAATTATGCTAAATTGTTGTCAAATTGTCAATGACCTTTTTTTAAAATTATCACTTGTGAAGTTAGCATTGGCTCTAACCTCTAGCCTCTAACCTTCAACTATTTTACGCATTTACGCCATTTTTACAGAAAACGATCAAAAATTCAGCACTGAAAAATGTGGCGAAATTATTAAAGACTAGATGACGCCCGCAACTCCGTTGCGCCAAAATTCGTTTATCGCGCGGATACCGCACATATTCTGGGATAAAAAGTATCCTATGTCCTTTCCGGGGACTCAAGGTATTTCCTTACCAATTTTCAGCAAAATCGATTCAGCGGTTTGAGCTTGAAGAGGTAATAACAGACAGACAAGACAGAAAGACATACACACTTGCGCATTTATAATATTAATATGGATTTGTTACAGAAAACGATCAAAAATTCAGCGCTGAAAAATGTGTTGTAATTAATATAGATACCATGACAGAACCACGAAATTGTCACTTACGTCAGCTGACAAATTGCTCGTTGCCGACGCCTTTTGTTTACCACATTCATTATGCCACCCTTTATAGCGAGACTATAAAGCTATATGGCTATATGGCTGCTAAAAGCTTAGAATAACATTTTATATTATGCGACACGAAATTCATATTTAATGATAAAGTATGGAATTTTATAGCTCGTGGTCTGGAGCATAGTTGTTGCCCGCAACTTCTTTTAATATGTTGAAAAAGTTGCGGGCATGTACCGTTTGAGCCATTATAATATAACGGTACATACGCGCAAATGTTTTTGGTAAGGGTAAGGGTCCCTATAAACCGACAAACATAATATTATGATCGCTGTTGAGCATTTGTGTATTAACCCACATTTTTTTTGTTAAGTTATGAACGCAGTCTTGTTCTAAATGATCTAAATAACATGACTACATTCATAACTCGATACGTAATTTTTTGTGGGATGATTCACAAATGCTGAACAGCATCCATATTATAATAATATGTAGTTCTTTTTATAGAATAAAGAACGCGGGGAACGCGCGGGACTTTCTAATTTATAAAACATCGTCGGATACTCGCAGTCAACTCCGATGCATATAAAATGTATTTATTGACTCGCAGTCAATTATTTGTATGGTAAACTACGAAACAAGCATTATACATTTTTAAAATTAAATACTAAGTTTTGTGAGACGTTCGTGTTGGTCATTTAAGATTTATCCATAAAATAAGACTTTTTTTATTTAAATACTAATAGAGGCAGACACAAATAGAGGCCTAGACAATTACGTCTGTAACTTTGTTAAGGTGCCTTTGAACATAAAAGAGACGTGACATTCCAAGAAATAAAATCTTATTCCAGATAACACAATCAAAAAGTAATTAAACACCAAGTTTGATTGCAAATGATAACTTAAATTATGATTTAGGCCAGCAATTTTGCCCGGGGCCTTTATTAGGTTAGGAGTTTTAATTAGAAACTAAAAAGTTTACATTGATTTAAGTTAGGCTGATTACTGGGTGAGTCTAGACTTTATAATTGATTCGTCTGTTCTAAACTTCGATGTGAAATTGTTATCCATCAATTATTTTTTGAAATTATAACTTAGACACTTGGAACAGACTTGTCTAGATTGTGTAATGAACAGTTAAATACTTTTATTACTAGCTTATTTACGTGATCATTTATAAATTAAAATAAAATCTCGTTGGAAATGCACATTCTTTCAAGATAATATTTCTTTCCATTTACTTTCGGCCCACGTGATGTGTGAGTTCGAAGTTATTTAGTTCGAATAAAGGCTAATTTCCCATATTGGGTTATAAAGAACAATCATAATTGTCATTATGATTGCAAAGTTATCTTTAGCATGCCACATTATGCGTGTAGTGCGTGGATGCTATGGTTTTGTATAGGAGCTAAAAATCATACCCCTATATAACGATTACTATAAAGTCTAATAAGGGACATAGGGCATTAGGACCTCGACTCACACGAAGACATGACGCGAGTTAAACGCACACAAAATTCTCACAACTCCATAAAAACAATTTAACGCCAGATAAATCACAGCCAATCATCAAAATCCAAATAAATCAGTAATCCGTTTAAAAATAAATACCGCTCGAGCATAATTCGTCCAATTTATATCCGTCAGACGATATTAGCACAAGCTACTGAGCAGAGCATCAAATCACGGGATAAAATTAATATAAATGCGAACCGATTTGCGCGGATCGGTACTCGAAAAGGGCTGATCGAATAAACAGATTCTTTATGCTTCGTGGATAGAGCTAAGCAGGAGATAGAGATGACAAAACACTTAAATATAAAGAAGGAACATAGCTTGGTAAAGAGAAAAATACACACAGAGACAGACAGGGCAAATATTCTATAAGAGTCTGTGGCTGGTTCATTAAAACTTAGCTACGCAGAAGACGTCAATTTTATCATGACCAAGTGTTTGTGCAATACATATTGTTTCACCCAGATAGTGTTCTTGTGTATTACATAATAACATATCTGACCTCCGTCGAGAGTAAGTCTCTAAACCACTGGACCACGCAGATTTTGCGCTTCTCGCGTAACTTTTTGCCACACAAAGTAAAACACTGGAACAAAATGTCACCAGCAGTATTTCCGGACCAATACGACCTGTAATCCTTCAAGAAGAGAGCGTATTCCCTCTAAAAAGGCCAGCAACGCACCTGCAACTCTTCTGATGTTGCGAGTCCATGGGTGACAGTAGTTGCTTTCCATCAGGCACGTTAATTTGTCCCCTAATTTTATAAAAAGAGCTACGAAGTGTGACCAAGTGTGTGCGCAATACACAAGGAAACTGTTGAACCCACGACCTTCGTCAAGAGCTATTCTCTAAAGTCTAAACCTCTGGACCACGAAGAATACTAAGTATAGGTAGGAAATCCATGTATAAGTGGACCTTCACCCATCTGATAACCATATATGAGTAAGTTTTTTTATCAATTATTATTTGTATTAAAAGGTAATTTGCCTAAAAAATCGATTATGGAAATTTTTAATTAAATTTTCAGTTATTAACTAATTCTTAAAATTTACACTTACATCTTGTTAACTTTTTTAACTCATAAAATATGATGTCGTATGGTAGCTCTACTTACGTTGAGTGCGTACGTACTTACTTACGTTTGCATATTTTTCAATCTGTGTACTTTCCATATACCTTTCCAAATACCTTTAAATACAAATAATAATTGATAAAAATCGGCCAAGTGCGAGTCGGACTCGCGCACGAAGGGTTCCGTACCGTTATAGCGCGAAGTAGGGCAAAAATAGTGTTTTTTGTATGGGGGCCCCCTTCATTATTTATTTTATTTTAATTTTATTATTAACTATTAAAAAACACATATAATTGAAGATTTTGTGAAAATTTTAAGTGTCTATATGTTGCCATTATGGATTACGAGCCAAAAAAACGTTTTACGTGTACGTTTGTTGTATGGAAGCCCCCCTTAAATATTAACTTTATTTTGTTTTTAGTATTTGTTGTTATAGCGGCACTAGAACTACACAATTTATGAAAATTTCAGAAGTCTAGCCCTATGGCTATGGCGGTTCTTGAGATACAGCCTGAAAACGGACAGACAGACAAACGGACATATATCGAAGTCTCAGTAATAGGGTCCCGTTTTTACCCTTTGGGTACGGATCCCTAAAAAAACATACTCATCTGGTTATCAGATGGGTGAAGTTACACTTATACACGGATCTTAGACTAACTGTTCCTGCAGTGAAGTCACTTGTATATATATACATGTAGTATATACATGTAGTATATATATGTATATATACATGTAGTTTTTTTTTTTTTTTTTAACGGGCATAAGGCCCTCCACACATTCCCACCACTGCAACTCCTGTGTCGCCAGGATCAACAGTGGTAACCAACCACGAAAACCCTTTGATATGATCTCAGGGATGCCCGAGGGACAAGCTAAATCTGTCTTGGGACCCGCAACGAAATTAATCAGAAGATACATGTAGTATATAGTAGCTACACAATATGGAGGATTTAATTAAACTGCGTATACTGTGTTAAGTAACATACTGGACTAAGCAAGGCATTAGAGAACCTATTTGCATACTGTATTAGTTAATAGCTCTAGGCGTTGATATTAATTGGACTTTATGAAACACTAGATGACGCCCGCAACTCCGTCGAGCCTAAACTCGTTTCACGCTTAGGAACCGTACATTTTTCCGGGATAAAAAGTATCCTATGACCTTTCCCGGGACTCAAAGTATCTCCATACCAAACAGCAAAATGAAGAGGTAACAGACATACAGACAGCCTTTGACCTATTGAAACTTATTGAAGCCTTAATTCTCGTGGCTACGATTTTCATTCGATTGTGAGTTTGTCACTTATATCTAACTAGTTGACGCCCGCAACTCCGTTGTGCCAATATTCGTTTATCGCGCGGGAACCACATATTTTTTCTAGATAAAAAGTATTCTATGTCCTTTCTCGGGACTGAAAGTATCTTCATACCAAATTTCAGCAAAATCGCTCCAGCGGTTTAGGCATAAAGAGGTAACAGACAGACAGATAGACACACTTTCGCATGTATAATATTAGTATGGAAGTATAAAAAAAAATTACATTTACAGTTAAACTTAACAAATTAAACAGAGATTGGGACCATCTGGTAACTATAGATGTTAGGTTCGATTTATATGTCCGCTGTTTGGCCGCTATACCGCGAGAACACATTAAGCAGTTATAATGATTTATTTAATTCATCCAGCCCCATACGGTCACCGGCGTCCGAGACACAATAGAATATTATAAATGATCAAACGAACTTACCAAGTGAAGTTCGATCATTATTATATGAGTCGCTTCATTCAAAGATATATAATTAACCAGGTAGTCCTTTGCTTATCTGCTAGGTAATCGCGTTTTTTTTTAAAGACGTATGTGGGTACTTGAAAAAAATAATACTGTTGTCTGTTGGACACTCGCTCATCAGCGCGCCTCATTATGTTTAGAGAGAGGTAATGCAAAAAATCTTCCTTTCTTTCTTTGGGTACTGCAGCAAACATAGTTTCGTGCAGACTGGGTGGGAGGGAGATTATATCTTTGAATGAAGCGACTCATATAGAAATGATCGAACTTCACTTGGTAAGTTCGTTTGATCATTTATTATATTTCTTCGCTTCATTCTTCGATATATAATTAACCAGGTAGATTTTCAGAGTAACGAAAGAAAGTTTTTTTTTTTACAAAATATAATATAGGTGTACATTATGAATAGTAATCATTAAATTCGAGAAATAATTTAATATAATGCCCATAAATAATAATAATAGTCAGTAGAAACAAAACTTAAGAGACCTCTATGGTTTGTGATTCAAATGACAACATATTTATTAGGCAGAAAGTTTTAAGTCAATGATCAGTATTCAGTAGGTACAGAGTGCAAGAAAAAACAAATAATTTATAAGTGGATCCCGGGTACTATACTACTCAGGTATGGGCTAGGATTTTTTTACCGGAGAGCTTCTTTCGAAAGACGCTTCACACATTCATCTGAGCCATGAGCAATGTCACCAACCAATAATGTCAACATTGTTCATAAACAATGACAGTGCACAGTGATGGCTGTAGAAGATATCGTATTATAGCCATTGTCAAATTGTTTGGCTAAGGTTCCGATGGAGCGGACGAAGATCTCTGTAATAAGTCTATTAACTAATAAGATTGAAGAGAGTATTTATCTAAAATCTAAGTCGAAGTAAAGTATTTTAGAATAAATTTTAAGGAGTCTACTGCTTTAACTGAGTCCGGCTATGTGGTCGTCGATAATGTGATTATTGCATATTAATATGATTGAAAGTCGAGAATATCGTGTTCTCGATCCACCAGGCTGAATATTTTAACAATTATTATTCAAGAATAAGTGTGATTCTGTTATCGTATTTATCATTGCATATTTTATTTAGTATTAAATATTTTAATCGCTGAAAACCAGTCGTATTCCGCGGCGGGAGTCAGGAATCAGGATAAGAAGGTGTCAAAACACCTATCAGTTGAGCTAGCTCACGAATTGCGTGAGCTTGTTTGTCACGGTGTGCGTGGTTGAACTCCTCTGAAACGGCTCGACCGATTTTTGTGAATCTTAGCGAGCATATCGGCTAGGGTTGAGAATCGGACAACATCTACTCTTTTATCTTTATATTGATAAGTGTATTAATTTGTTGAATAAATAATAGTAAATTGTTACAACTCGAGACTGACGGCGACCCTTGATTGTGTGACGGGATAGCAATCATGGACTTTGCCATGGTGACATACTTCTTTAGTCACTTCAATAAAATAATAATATGGGCGAAATATTTTATATGGCAAAAACAACGTCTGCCGGGACAGCTAGTTATGTTAAAATAATATATATTATTAACGTTAAGACTTAAATATTTACATATTTGTTGTGGATTTAATACACCCATGGCGCTTATTAACAATAAAACGTAACTAAAAAAGGGGCGCCTGAGGCTGAAGAATTGTCGCTTATAACACTGATATTGTTAAAGCGTGATAAGTCTAGTAGTGATAAAGCCTACGCCTGGTCTGGTTTCCTTCTTTATATTTTTGTGAAAAAAAATGTTAGCGCATCTGATAGTCTGTACGTCAAGACTTAAGGCTCTTAATCCGTAAATTGAAATCTATCGATCGACTAGTGAGTTAATAGGAACCAAGAAGTAGGCTCTTAACTCTATTTTTGCTAGATATCCACTTTTGGGTATTGGCTTGAAAGCCATACGGTAATTTTCCAATGTAATTTCGAAATAAACTTACTTAGTGGTTTCAAATTTAAAATAATTCAAAAATTGTTTTTAAAATATAATACAATATTTTCCGCCGCTTTGTTTGGGGAAAAGAAAATCTTTGTAATAAGGTAACCTTCAGTGGGGGTACACGAAGATATTGTTTTAAATTCTAATAATTTATTGATGTCATGATGAATAATATATTAAGCCAGTGGTCCCCAACCTATTTTTGTTTTAGAAACGAAGTTCCCTAATATATATTTTTTTTTTCATGCGGGCCGCAAACATTTTTGGTCTTGGTGTTGCGGGCCGCAACAAACATTTATAGGTTTAAAAAATAACGTTATTCAAAATTAACGATTTGCAAGTGAAAAAGACTTTCACGTTGGCTGTTTAATCTTTTGCCCGTGTGTGTGAATTTCAAAATGGTTTAACATCACGCGGGCTACAAATAAAGTCCCGGTGGCCCGCATGCGGCCCGCAGGGCGCGGGTTGAGGATAGCTGTATTAAGCTCGCAATTATTATAATAGTAACATTTATAACATATGTATAAAAATAACTGTCAGCACTACTGCTGCGGTTTTGAGCGTTTAGTCGCCTCAGCCCTCAACGCTCGAACTCGAAGAGGAGTGATTGTAGCGGTACAGTATTAGCGGCGCCAGCCGACGGTTACCTACGCCCCCCCCCCCCCCCCCGGATCCCGAAAGGTACCCGATTAATGGTATGTACTAATTTTGTATCTCCGAACAAACACTGGAATTATTCAGCGAAACAATAATAATCTCGGTCTGATATTGAGACAAGACTTATCGACTCTGAGTCTTATAGGTTTCCGTTACGAAGTTGTCTTGTCTGATAATATATTATCTAATAAGTATGATAATAATTAATATCGAGTTAAGTCAGATACTGTTGATAAGTCTGATAATATCGAGACTTTGTCAGGTGAAATTTATAATGATAATAATAATTGATCGAAATGGAATCGATCTGCAACACTTATTATCAGTAATGTTTTATAAGCAGTAGCTTATCTTAATCGTTTTTGGGATCATTTAAAACCATAATCTGGCGAATCCAACGAGGGCTCACCTAACGTCAGTAGGAGCCCTGGATCTATCCGGATCTGGTCCGGTTCTATCGGTGCCGGTACTCCGAATCGACCGTTGGCACCTGGTTTAGGAGTGGGAAAGCTTCGGGTTCATTCGTAACCTGATCGACCCGTATATCGGTCACTTCTAATGATATTTCCCCGATTGTCTGGTCTTTGTGACCTAAAAAAAAAAAAATTGGGGTAGCTTAATTGCTCGTTATAATCGACTTATTTGTCGATAAAATATGTTACAAAAATTATTGAGGGTAGTAGTTATCACGTTACGTAGATAAAAAGTAAGTTTTGTTATACACTCGCGGTGTATCCCGAATCCCAACATTGGTGCAAAATTTATTTAATAATAATAATTATATACCGGCAGACATAATAAATTATAATCGTAGTTCTATATTTAGAACAAAAGGATCGCGCGGGACGCGCATTGGTTGTTAACTGATGAGACTCGCAGTCAATCTAGTTATTAGCTCGAAATAGCTGTTCTCTATAAAACGGAAAAGATATTAATATTATACTAATAATTATGTACTTCTATTTATATTACAAAGAGCGCGGGAAAACGCGCGGTAGTTGCTAATTTTTATTTTTAAACATTGTCGGAGACTCGTAGTCAATCCATGCATTATGTTGATTTAAAAAATATCAATATATTTTAAATTTATATAGTAATTAACTTGCAGTTAATCCCCTCAAACCAGTCAACATATTATACTTCTATTTTTAGATAAAACATTGTCAGAGACCCGCAGTCAATTCCGATGCATAAGGATTGTGTTTAGAGACTCGCGGTCAATCCACACATTATGGCGGTTTATAAAATAACTCGCTGTTAACCCCCAAACCGGCCAACGTATAGTTCTATTTATAGTAGAACAGATAAAACATCGTCAGAGACTCGCAGTCAATTCCGATGCATATAAATAGTGTTTAGAGACCCGCAGTCAATCCACACATTATGGCGGTTTATAAAATAACTTAATATAACTAAACACTTGCAGTAATTAACTTGCAGCTTTTTCCCCCAATCGGTTAAACATATAGTTCTATTTATAGAATAGGTAAAACATCGTCAGAGATCCGCAATCAATTCCGATGCATATAGAATATAGATTGTGTAAAAGGACTCGCGGTCCAAACACACTGTACTTATTGACTCACAGTCGCAGTACATGCCGGTTAGTATTGAAAATAATTGGCTCGTCTTGGCCTCGGCCTCGGTAGTGCCTGCCGTTTATTTAAGTATTTAATAGTACTTACATGTATTTTCTTGTTACACGATAAAATAACACTGACTTTAGTTACTTACAACACTGACTCAATCATCTTAATAATAACCAGCTGCGCTTTGGCTTGGTTACTAAGTATACGTGCTCGCGTTGCCTCGCGTTAACAAAGAATGAGGCGCGCTGATGAGCGAGTGTCCAACAGACAACAGTATTATTTTTTTCAAGTACCCACATACGTCTTTAAAAAAAACGCGATTGCCTAGCAGATAAGCAAAGGACTACCTGGTTAATTATATATCGAAGAATGAAGCGAAGAAATATAATCTATTGTGTCTCGTTTTCCCACGATCGACGGATTAAATAGCGGCGCGGTCGCGCTATCATTAAAGGCCTGTATTACTTTGATTAGTGATAAGTGCAGGTGATTAGTAATCAGGAAAACGTACGTGTGGACAGCGACTGATTAGTGCAAGTCCTTTAATTTCTCCCAATCACCTGCACTCGCACTAATCAAAGTGAATACAGGCCCTTACATACAATTACTTGTGATCTCGCGTTGTAGCCGCCAAGACGCGCGTTCGGTCGAACGCATATAAATCAAGCCTAAACAATTTTGGCCTTCAAGCATCATCTTACCCCATCTCCATACTCATATTCATCATAATTACGCCACAAGTGATCTACATTCCCGAATCAACCGCTGGGTATCATCCATCATCAACTGATACTCTGTCGCCGGAGATCGAACCAATGATTGATTGCTAATTATTAATAGACGTTTACCTTGTTTGGAATACGCATGAAAAGTAAACGCGCGTACAGGTTTAAGGGTCAATTCAGACCGCAATGCGACGCGTAGATGCATTTCTTAGTTTGTATGGATTTGAATTCAATTGCGTGAGACGTCTTGCAAATATTCTGTTAATTCAGTACAAATTTAGAAATGCATCTACGTGTTACATTGCGGTCTGAATTGACCATTAGTTGTATGTAATATTACAGTGTAAGGGCTTAAGTACGGGAGCCCTAGAACAATTTTTTTTGATTACTATCAAGCTAATTTTTTGCGAGTAGCTTCATTTTTTTAAGACGAACAACATTTTTATCTGCGTAAAATCTTGAAAGTGGTAGCTAACTTAAGCTTAAGGCTGTAACTCAATAACCGCTATAGCTAGACTTCTGAAAATTACACAGATTGTGTATTTCTGTTGCCGCTATAACAACAAATACTAAAAACAAAATTATTATTTAAGGGGGGCTCCCATACAACAAACGTTATTTTTTTGACCTTTTTTGCTTGTAATCCTTATTGGCAACAAAATTTTTTTAAACGCCTTAATTACATGTGTACTTTATTAATTAATAATAATATTTAAATAAAACAAAAATTTACGGGGGTTCCCATACAAAAACACATTTTTTGCCTATTTTTCCTCTATAATGGTACGGAACCCTTCGTGCGCGAGTCCAACTCGCACTTGGCCGATTATTCTATAAAACTTATTGAAATCAAACAAGAAAATGATTTTCATAGAACATAAACTTTCATTACAGATCTTACTTACAAATGTGAGTTTTTAATTAAAAAATCGGCCAAGTGCGAGTCGGACTCGCGCACGAAGGGTTCCGTACCGCTATTAAGCGAAAGTTGGCAAAAAATTGTGTTGTTTGTAAGGGGGGCTCCCTTACAAACAACACAATTTTTTGCCCTTAAATATTTATTTTGTTTTAATAATAATTAATAATTTTATTATTAATTATTAAAGTACAAATATAATTAGGAATTTTGTGAATATTTAAACTACCTGCTACTATTATTGATTACGAGCAAAAAAGGGCAAAAAAATCACGTTTGTTGTATGTGATCCCCCTTAAATATTAATTTTATTTTGTTTTTAGTATTTGTTGTTATAGCGGCAACAGAAATACACAATCTGTGAAAATTTCAGAAGTCTGGCTATAGCGGTTCTTGAGTTACAGCCTGGAGACAGACAGACAGACGGACAGACATCGAATTCTCAGTAATAGGGTCCCGTTTTTACCCTTTGGGTACGGAACCCTAAAAAAAACGAACTTGTTGCTCTAACAAAAATATAGAAAGGATATAATATGAGGGTTTTTTTAATTAACTTCCTCGCAAAGCTAACTAAGTACTAATTGCACGTCTTTATAAAAAACTGTAATAAGAAAATATGCCTCGTACAGACGTTGAAATGATTTTTTTTTTTATGAAATAATGAGGCATACGAGCAAACGGGTCACCTGATGGAAAGCAACTTCCGTCGCCCATGGACACTCGCAGCATCAGAAGAGCTGCAGGTGCGTTGCCGGCCTTTTAAGAGGGAATAGGGTAATAGGGGAGGGTAGGGATGGGAAGAGAAGGGAATAGGGGAGGGAAAGGAAGGGAATAGGGTAGGGGAATTGGGCCTCCGGTAAACTCACTCACTCGGCGAAACACAGCGCAAGCGCTGTTTCACGCCGGTTTTCTGTGAGAACGTGGTATTTCTCCGGTCGAGCCGGCCCATTCGGTATAGATATTAAGGCATTTATATGCGGCGGCGCGAACGCCCGGTTTGGCGGCTAGTGGCTACACAGCCAGATCACAAGAATTTAATGTATGTCATTTATAAAGCGGTGCAGCCGCGCAATTCAAGACGTGAGTGGAAGAATAGGGTAAGTAACATGAAAAAACTTCCCGTTTTTTTGATTAAATGGAGGCTTTAGGGCCGGAAAAATTATTTGAAATAGAAAAACTATGGATTATATGTGTAGCCAGATATATTAGCTAGGTTATAAAGTAGATAAGTTACAAGTTTTATTAAAATAATTAGGGAAAAAATGAGTTATTGTCCGTATGTTACGAAATGTTATTTGTTCGATTCTTCCACTCACGTCTTCAATTACGATAATTGCTTGTGATCTAGCGATGCAGCCGCTAAACCGCGCGTTCGAGCCGCCAAATCGAGCCTAATACACATTCTGAAAGTGGAAAATTGCATGGTTTCTACGTATGAATGTGCTGTTTTTACTGTATTTTTAAAATAACCATTAAAACGACATAACACTGAAACAGTGTAGAAATTATTTTTTTGGATATTTAAGTAAACACTTTTCAACCTACCCTAAACTTAGTGTAGTTTCATGCTGAAGATCATAATTTGTCGTAAATTTCTTGAATTCGCTCGAATATAAATTATTTCAAATGATTTAGCTGTCTGTTTAGTAAAACAAAATGTATAAAGCGCGGTCACGCTACCGCCCGTTTGGACGGGCACATAATTTTATAAATTCATCCAAGGGCCAACCCACACGTACCACAACCACACCACGTCGCAATGACAAAATGCCGTCAAGCAGTGGTTACGTGTGAAGGGTGTCGCTGCAGCTATTTGTAGTTGTAAGTAAGTAAGTAAGTAAGTAAGTAAGTAAGTAAGTCTTTATTTCCAAGAAATTGGTTACAATGATCTTATTATAGTTATTTTTACAGTTCACAATTTCTGCCTGTAAGGCGTGGAAATATTTTTTAAATATTAAAAAAAACTCGTGCTTAATTACTATAATAACAATAACAAACTAGTGATATTATTAGAATCCGAAACAAATCATAATACAATCCTCAAAAAAGAAAAAAAACAACTATCATAAAGCTCTAATAAATACGAATCCTCTATGAATCCTCAGTCACAAGCACAACATCCTCAAACCATAAAAATATATATATATATATATCAAAACAATTAATTAGGTATTAATGGTCAAAGTAAATAAAATAAAAAAAGTAATCTAAATATTAAAATAAGATATAAACATGACAATAATTAAAATAAAGTACAAAAAATCATAGAATGTGGTAAAAATACAATTAATTAAATTAAATGTCAATCAAATTCATATTATAATTGGTAAAATTAATTTCAATTCCTTCAAAAATACAGTCAATTAAATATTAATAATTATATAAGATATAACCATGTCAATAAAAATAAGGTACAAAAAGTCATAGAAAGTGGTTAATAGACAATAAAAGTGGTTAGAATACAATAAAAATTTTAAATGTCAATTCAATTCATCATAAATAGTATATATAGTTCATTTCAATTCTTTAAAAATACTTCTCAATAATAATTTAATTCTATTAAAATTAAATTTCTTTGCAACTATAATATCATTGAAGAAATCTTGGGTCGTATAATAGCATTTATCTAAGAGCCAGTTAAACAATTCTTTTTTAAATTTATTTGATGTAAGATCGTCATTTTTAAATTTATTTGGTATATTATTGTATATTTTAATGCTCATGCAGTACGCATTCTTACTATAGATTGCTAAACGTTGCGTTGGAATTTTAATTTTCTTAACACTTCTTTTCTGTCTGTTATTTTCTGTGTCTTTCTTGTTCAAAATGTGTATTATATTTTTGTTGCGTTGTGGTACTGACAAAATGTCGACGTGGTTGCGTTGTCGCCAGTAGTTGCGATGTGGTTACGTACGAAATTCAATGAAACGGAGGGGGGAAGAGCGCGGGCGGTGTGCGCTCACTGTCGTTGCATCGACGCATCGTTGTGGTTGCGAAGTGGTCGGCCACTAGTTCGGTTGTGGTTGCGATGTGGTCGGTATCACACACGCGGTCGACAACGACTGCAAAATGTGGTACGTGTGAACAGTCCAGTTTATTTACAATACGAAATATACGCCCAACCACGTGGTGTGGTTGTGGTGTGGTTGTGGTGTGGTTGTGGTTATGGTGTGGTTGTGGTACGTGTGGGTTGGCCCTTAGTCATATTATTTTAATTTTGTGTTGATTTTATGTTGCGCCTCGTTTGGTCTCGTTTTGGTGTAATCTGACCCTTAGTGATTTCGCTGGAACATTGAACGTGTGTTCTGCGTATAACGATATTACATGTTGCTAGAATAATTTCAGCTCAAAGACTGGATACTAGGAAATAAAATGTGATAATCCGAAATATTTTGCGGAATGTTATAATATTATAACTTCATCTGAATAATTATTAGTTTTATCAAGAATCTTTAAGGTGTCAAACTTATGAATGAAGTGATAAATAATTTAGAATACAGGAAAATATTTTGTGGATGACTTTATTGTGTTATGTGTGCCAAAAATATTTAGTTATGGTACAAGAAATTGAAAATATTAACTATAAACCAACTCAATGGTCTACGAATTTTAGATTTGTTCGTACAATTTTTAAATGTCTTCATACAATTTTACATTCACAGTAAATTATATATATATGAAAGTAAGCTCAGAAAATATTGTTATAATTCGATAAAAATATTCCAATAATAATTTAATTTGCCCGTATATGAGTACTTCTTGAAGGGAAACCAAATTACGTACATCAAACTAAAGGGGCACTCAACGTAAGAGGTTATTACCCGATCTAAAAGCAGTTGAACTTTACAACTCACGTGACCCATAAACCCTTTTAAGAACTGGCAGTTGGCAACCCTGGAATATACAAGGTGTGACATAAAGATGTAGTAAAACTTTAGGGTATAGGAGACAAAAAGATAAATGGACAAAAGGGGAACATGCAAAAAAAATGCCCTGATCATGTAAGGGGCATCCCCCTAAAGTATTACCTAAAGTACCCTAAAGTATTATTATTTTTTATTTTATCCCATCGAATATAATAAAAAAAAAATACTTCAGGGTGCGTGTGTATCCCTTGTATAGAGTTACTGTGAAGGTAACAGTGCTGAAAGAGTTACCTTTGACTTCTATGTTTCTACGAGAAATGCCTGACCATCATGAATTGTCCCAAACAAAAAAGTAACTCCTTCACTTCTGCTACTTTCACATTTACCTCTATCCAAGGGACACATACACATCCTAAAATATTATCAATTTTATGCTTATTTATTATATACTATGAAATATCGAGTGGCGGCCCTGATTCGCCATAAGTCTCCCTGAATAACGATACTCCAAACAATTTATATTGTACCTACAATAGTCTACCTCATCTAGGTACGGTGAGCGAATTTACCTTCAGAAAATAAATACGCCACGCGATTTTGACTCCTACCCCTAAACTATTAGGTTGATATTACCGTGTTCAAAAAGGTTAATTTCCATAATATCTTTTGTTGAAAGCCACTATCGTTTGAGCTTAGTGAGGTGTTCCATTGTCCGTGAGATTGACGAAACCGCAATTAGGGAGCTGTTACATTACCGCTTTAGAAATTTCGACTATAATAATATTATAATGCTTTAATCTGTTTGTCTGTTTCATTCCAAATACAATAAAATTAGGGACAATTTCGGAGTTTGGATATTAAAGCGGGTAACATTTTATGGCGATTTCAGATGCTTGATAATATTAAAGTTATAATTATATTTTAGCATATTTTAGTGACTGTTATCTGTTTGTTCGTCCTTTTCAGAGTGCAATAAAAGTTATCTTTAGTCTCTTTTATCTTAATAAAAAATTTGCAAAATGGGTTTAGCGGTTTGGGTGTGAAGACGTAACGGACAGATCGACAGACAGACAATACTTTTGCATTTATAATTATTAGTATGGATTTGCTTATGCTATCGGCTGTCCCTCTTACCAATAAATTATTATCTCAGCGTATTATTATTTAAGTTCCACTGTCTCTTTTTAGGGTTCCGTAGTCAACGAGGAACCCTTATAGTTTCGGTCTGTCCGTCTGTCCGTCTGCCCGTCTGTCTGTCTGTCTGTCTGTCTGTCCGCGGTTTTTATCAGAGACTTTAAGGCCTACAAAGCTGTAATTCGGCATGAATGTACATCTTAATGACGCCGACAAAATGGTATATTAAATCTTTAAAAAAATGATGTTGTTAGTAGTGTAAAACACGTTATAAATGTACATTCATTAACATTAATTATACAAAAATTATCAAAAACTAGCGGTACTACGGAACCCTATATTGCGCGTGTCCCATCCCATCCCGACACACACTTGGCCGGTTTTTATTTGTCATATGAATTTTCAAATATGCAAGACAACAAGTAGACTTTTAAGTTATTCGCTGTAAAAATATTAACTTTTTGCATAATATAAAATATACGTTAATTTTTGAACATTCCCCAACATCATGAAAATATGTTAAATCACTAAAACATTTACAAATTGTTGTTTTATTGATACCTTTAAATGCAATAAATAAAACAACGCGTTCATATTTTATTATCATTAATAGTCTAGGAGCTGGTCGGGATAATGTTTATTGTTTGTGAAGTATTCCTGATTACCCTCGCAATAAATGGAAATCAAGGAAGGATTTACATTTAAACGCTACTTGGATTGCAAACGATGTCTTTTACCTATTTGAATAGCCTTTTGTTATTGCAATCATTAATTTACTTTATGACATTATAAAACATTTTTACGAGTTTATAGTAGATATTTAAAGTAACAATTAAAGAGATATAATATTATGTTAGAAATCATTATACTTTTGTTCGATTTTGTAGGTTTTAGATAGGTATTTTATATATTATTCAACCGCGTTGCTAGTTGGTTTAACTAAAAAGCTAGCAAATAGTAACTTCTGTTAAAAATCTCAGATCAAGACCCTTTGGGTTACAGTTTTTACGTAATTCCTCCCACCCGCTCAAAGCTTTACATCGTAGTGTAGTTTCACAGCCCGCGCTTGGCCTACACGTCTCTTCCATAAAGTATTTATGTAAATAGATGCTTTAGCCTACCATTACGTAGCATGTGTCACGGAATCCCCCCTCAAAGCTTCACACCATAATGAAGTTTCACGGCCAGCGCTCGGCCTACAACGTGTCCAGTATCCATGACGTATTTATGCAGATGGGACTTCATATTATGTTAATTACCGCAGGCCGAAATATAAGCCTCGCGAGTCACAGTTTACATGAACGAATGGCATTTCACACCGAAACGAGGTGTAACGAGACTTGGTGATACAAAATTGACGTGTCAAAATAAACTAAGCCACCGAGATTTCTATTTTAAATGGCTATTTTGCTACGTTATGTTGCCTCTTGATACGATGGGACTGACTCTAGTAAGTTTCACATCGCGTTTTCAGCGCTAACTATTCTTTATTCGAGTGTTAAATTAAAAAATCGGCCAAGTGCGAGTTGGACTTGCGCACTAAGGGTTCCGTACCGTTATAGAGCCAAAAACATGACAAAATTGTGTTTTTTGTATGGGAGCCCCCCTTAAATATTTATTTTATTAAAAATTGATTATTATTTATTAAAGTACACATATAATTCAGGATTATGTGAAAATTTCAAGTGCCCACCTCTTGCCATTATTGATATCGAGCAAAAAAGCCAAAAAAATATCATGTTTGTTGTATGGGAGCCCCCCTTAAATATTTATTTTATTTTTAGTATTTGTTGTTATAGCGGCAACACAAATGCACAATCTGTGAAAATTTCAGAAGTCTAGCTATAGCGTTTCTTGAGTTACAGCCTGGAGACAGACAGACAGACGGACAGACAGACGGATAGACGGACAGACAACGAAGTCTCAGTAATAGCGTCCCGTTTTTACCCTTTGGGTACGGAACCCTAAAAATATAACATGGCTTATACACGAAATAAAGTCGTTTTCAAATGTAATGTTTAGTCCAGGGTCTCTAGCGCAGCATCTATTTATCATCATTCAATTCGTGTAAGTATCCAGCTGTATAATAAATACAGGTGATCTGAATCCATGCTTCCATACTAATATTATTAATGCGTAAGTGTGTCTGTCTGCCTGTCTGTCTGTTGGTTCTTCAAGCCCAAAACACTAAACCGATTTTCCTAAAATTTGGTATGTAGATACTTTAAGTGCCGGAAAGGTACATATGATACTTTATCCCGGAAAATGTACGGTCCTCGCGCGATTAACAAATATAGGTACAACGGAGTTGTGGGCGTCCTCTAGTACATAATGTGATCTAGTGACGAAATCGCATCGGCTGAAAATCGCCAGTGTAATAACTAATAAGGCTCCAAGTTTCTTGTAAAATTTGTCGCGTTGTACACGCTGTATCGCCTTATCCGTGAGATAACACTTTAACGAGTTCACCTCCAGTAATTACGAGTCCTCAACTTTTAATTATCTCCACGATCCGGAAACTTCGAGAACAATATAAGTGGTATACGGTAGACCAGTTTCATACATAAGAGCACGCACGATTCAGCGTGATGTCAGATAACTTGAAGTAGCAAGCAAGTTTAGGCGCGTAAAACTTGTCTCTGTTTCTTTTGAGTCTAATTTTGAGAATTTTTGTGTAAATAGTTCACCTCGTTGGACGCGCAATACTTTCTTCGGATATAAGAAAACTGACTTGAGAGGAATGTTGTGTTTTTAAGATCCAATAGAATCGCTGCCAGAGCGAGTTCACCAAATAAAGCGATTCTATTGGTTCTTAAAAAAATAATAATCTCACAACGCAGCTTAGCAAAGCTTCGGTAAAAACGCATTCTTCAATCAGACACAGAGACAACTTGTCTCTGTATTGAGCGAGTCTGACTTCAGGGACACCGGATAAGAACAAGAACAACAATCAGTTATTTGCAGAAAGTACCCTTACAATATATGTTACAATAATTATGCAGGGTTCCAGTCTTTCTACCTAATATGTACACGGCAGAGTTACTCTACTGTTTGACATTTATACTGTGCCTCCAGTGTCAGTAACTTATTATATTACGGGAAATGTAACGTTTAACTCGACGTTATCAAACTGATGTAGTTTTGTAGTTTTACCTGAACTTGCCGTGTTCAGGTTCAGGCCAACGAGAGTTATGATTTTAGCAGTCTCCAGTTTGTTACTTTGTTTAAGTTTGTTCCAACGAAACACCTAAAAATTGTAAGTGGCCCAGGTAATATAATAATTTGTATCATACATAGACTGCCAAAACCCTTTTAGATTTGCCGTAATCAGGTAAATTTTGGTTCAATGTATGCATATTTGTATTACAAATATTGCAATTATGAAAGTAGTATGTTAGCTCTTCACATTTAATTCGCTAAACTGGTTTAATCAAAACACAAAATATCTACAGCTCTTGTGCGTAAACCGAATTTCTTGGCATCAAAATTGCAAGCAACATTGAATAACAAAATTATGCGAGTAAATCCAAAGGCTCATCATAGCAAAGCCATTAACAATGTAAAATCGAGTCTGTCAGCCCGCCCCTCGTCAGAAACTAGGAGATTAGCGTTCTTGTTTGTTTAACATTCGTTTGTTACCTATTACAGCGGCTCCAAATCCGCTTAGACGTTCAGAATTCAGATATAGGTTACCGTAGAGTTAGGAAGGGGGCAGATATGGCGAAAAATAGTGATGTTTTATATTTATATTATATATAGTTTTATACTGGCTGATTCAATATTTGTAATATTATATTTTTTCTTACATTTAACCCAGGACAAAAAAGGTAGGTGTTGTAAGTTTGACGTGCCTGCCATGGCATCGTAGCATCCAAACGGTGGACCGATTTTGATCTAGTTTTTGTTTGTTATCATTATTACGCTCAGCGCCGGAAATATATTTTGGTTTATCTATTTCATAGAAGACTGTGTGTGACTTTCAATGATTTTATCAGTTCAATATTCTGATTCCTGATACTTATAAGAGTTTCTAATCAGGGGTTCTTTTTAGGTTTCTTTTTATTTTATTATTAGCAGCCTACAGTGTCCCACTGCTGGGCAAAGGCCTTCCCTCTTTCTTTCTTTCCAAAGTTTCTTAATTTAACATTATATTTAAAACGAACAGTTGTCCCTTGTCTATGCCTATTATATCGGTAAATAACCTTATAAGGCACATTAAGCCAATTTATCATCAAAACTAAACGTAATGATGCCCACTATCCATTGTCCACTAGGCATTTCCTCTACCAACTTCCTGTCAAGGAGTGACAGGACCGTCATTTCTCGGTCTTGAGGAGCTAAATTAATCGCGAGTCTAGCAGCAGGAAGCCATTTCCTATTTGTGCCGTTTAATTTCCGCGGTCTGGTTGCCGCCGGGATGCTGCAATATTTATCGCGAGACTTATTGCGGTAAATAAAATTTACTTTGATTTCTAATTTCGCTCAGCATATTGAGGGATAAACGTCATTTCTGTAGAAAGAATAAAGGTAAAGAGAGTGTTATTGTGTATTATGCACACTTGGACGGTGAATTTACTCCTCTGTAGCTGGCTTGGCTTATTATAAGCCTAGCGAACGTCACCGAAACCGGTGTCCGAGAACATAAGAAAAATTTAGTTAACATCATGAAACAGACATAAACATGAAAGTATTATAAATGTAGTAACATGGTAAATTAAGTAAGTTAATTATTACTTATTTCTGTGCCAACCTTACAAAATATATTTTTTTAATCCGATTCAAAGTGTATTAATAGGGTCAATTCACACCGCAACGCGACGCGATGCATTTCTAAATTTGTATGGATTTGACAGAAAAAAAAATTAAGGATCCACATAATACCAGGGGGATCTGGTACAGTTATCCTGTACCATGGTCATTACCTGAGTGGAGTCCTATTCAACAACTTTTCGCACTGCACTGCCTTATACCGAAGCACTCAATTCGCGCCGCACCTCAAAAATTTATATGTAAACTATTTGTACATACTTATAAGAAACACATCGTTAAAATTCGCATTAAGTGTTCTCAATATTTTTTTTTCTGTTATATGTGGCTACCTTCTCCTAATTTTGAGCCTTTCCTTATTGCCCCTGTCACCGAGACCGAGATTAAAAGACATATAATGTCTATAACATCCAATGCTGTCGGGGACGACGGCATTAGTCGTAGTATGGTCATTCCAATTTTAGATATCATTTTACCTATTCTCTCACACATATTTAATTCCTGTTTAGAGTCCCTTACCTTTCCTAATGCCTGGAAAACAGCTTACATTATTCCCTTACCTAAGTCTTCCTGTCCCAAAACTCCGTCTGATTTCGATCCTACCCTATTTATCCAAAGTCCTGGAGAAAATAATACATCAACAGCTCACAAAATATGTTGTGCACAATAGTCTGCTTACTCCGTTGCAATCTGGCTTTCGCACTGGTCACAGTACGACCACGGCTTTAATTAAGGTAGCTGACGATGTGAGATTAGGCATGGACCAAAAGAAACTTACCATTCTCATGTTACTGGATTTTAGTAACGCTTTTAATTGTATTGACCACGACATCCTTTTAAGCAGACTAGCGTCCTGTAACATCTCGCCAACAGTAATTGGGTTGCTTCGTAGCTACCTCGTAGGAAGGCAACAGAGAGTCAAATTATCTGATAGCTCTTCTGACTGGAGTAATATACTTTGCGGTGTACCACAGGGAGGAGTAGTGTCACCACTTTTATTTTCTTTATTTCTCAACTCCATTATAACTTCAATTACATCTTTTTACCATCTGTATGCTGACGATCTGCAAGTATATATCCAGTCAGAATTAGGCGGACTTCATTCAGCTATCGGTAAATTAAATAACGATTTGTTGACGATCTGTGAATGGAGTAAGAATCACGGTCTTGTTATTAATCCCACAAAAACACAATTAATATTAATTGGCAGCCCAGGGTTGGTCTCCAGGATTGACTGCAATTCCTTACCTCCCGTCCTTATCAATGGTATTACAATCCCATTTAGTAAAGTTGTAAAAAATCTCGGTGTGTCTTTCGATGACAACTTATCTTGGAAGCCACAACTTCAAGAAATCAGTAGGAAAGTATTTTCAACTTGGTATTCCTTAAAACGCCTTCGATATGTTCTTCCTACACGAACAAAAGTAGTCTTAGCACAGTCTTTGTTTCTTTCTCTACTAGATTATGCCGATGCTTGTTTTATTAATTTAACTGAAGATCAACTAAATAAGCTCGAGCGTCTGCAAAATCTCGCATTAAGGTTTATTTTTGGTTTACGAAAATATGACCATATCACCGAATACCGCATCAAGCTTAAGTGGCTCCCAATCCGATATCGCCGTGATTTCCGTGTACTCTCCTTACTCTATAACATTTTATTTGACTCACATTATCCTACTAATTTAAAAAACAATTTTGTATTTCACAATTACGATAAAAAAGAGCTTCGTTCCTATTCAAAACTTCTCCTTAACGTTCCCGCCCATAACACTAAATATTTCAATTCCTCCTTTACCGTTAAGTCTATTTTACTATGGAATTCCTTACCAGATCATATAAGGCAAGCTGAAACCTTGAATCGCTTTAAGTCGTTGCTATTTAATTATTATTATGATATATCTGTCAATCAATAATAGTTACAGTATAATATACACAATATATAGTACGTATTATTATTTATTATTAGTATTAGTCATATATATTATATACACTAATTATTATGATTATTATTATAGTATATTATAGTAGTATAGTAGGTATATGTAGTATTATGGTATATATGTAGTATTATGCATATATATTATTATAAATATATTTTATATAATGTGTACTTTTGCACATCACCTTTTTCTTGTAAATACATCATCTCTATAAAATTTGTTAAAGGGTTGCCTGGAAGAAATTGCTTTTAAGTAATAAGGCCGCCCTTGTGTACATGTCTCATTTATTAAATAATGTAAATTTCACTGTTATGTTTGTGCACAATAAAGTATATTTGTTTGTTTGTTTGTTTGTGGTTAGGCTTAGTATGCATGTCTTTTTTTTTTCTCTGTCTTTATTGTTGTGTGCTTTGGTTTATTGTAGTGTACTGTGAACTTTGTTGAATAAATGTCTATTATTATTATTTTTTTTTCTTTTAGATTCTCCTTTATGGGATTTCCTACTAAGGTTGCGGGCTTGTGGCCAAGTAACCTCAGGTAAGTTTTGATGTTATTCTATTGATAAAAATTTCCGAACAATTCGGCAAGTATTTAGTATAACTGCCTTTTGCAGGGTTATGAATGAGAGTGGGTGAATGTCGAGTGTTTCAAGGCTTGTGTGTAGAGTTCTAGGTATTATGCCAGTACTAGAGATGACGATAGGAATGGTCTTAACAACGTTTGCTTTCCATTGCGATTTCAATTCGATTGTTAGGTCAGTATATTTAGTCAATTTGTTTGTATGTGTGCAGGTGAGGTTATGTGAATTTGGTATGGCTATGTCAATGAGATAAACAGTCCTTTTTCTTTATTATTATTATTATTATTAGATTTGTATAACGTCTCACGTAATTGAAATCTGTCAATTTAGTACAAATTTAGAAATGCATCTACGCGTCGCGTTGCGGTCTGAATTGACCCTTAAATGAAAACAATAAACCTAGACAGAATGTCTATACGTTTTGACGTCTACGTGGTAACACATACCGTGAAATTTCGGTGGAAAACTTTGGTAATTAACGTTAAAACAATGAAAGATTTATTCTCTTCGGTGTTTTGTAATTAATTTTATAAGTTTCGCCCCCGCAAGATAGACCTTTTAGGGTATTTTTCACTCTAGTTTCAAATATTCCAGATTAAAACTTATTATAAAAGAATTCTTAAGTATCTATTATAAATTTATCGATAAGAGCTATAATTGTGTTTGTTTTATTTCACCGGAACAGAACGAGAAGATGCAAAATGAGCAATACGCAAAATGAGCAAAAGCATTTAATGAGCATCACACAAAAAATGTTTAGCTACGAAGGGATTTTAAACTATGCAGTGCTTTATATTTTATCAACACACTTATTTTATTACCTACCCTGTTAAATAATCCTATATCTATACTAATATTATAAAGCGGAAGAGTTTGTTAGTTAGTTTGTTTGTTTGTTTGTTTGAACGCGCTAATCTCAGGAACTACTGGTTCGATTTGAAAAATTCTTTCAGTGTTAGATAGTCCATTTATTGAGGAAGGCTATAGGCTATATTTTATCACGCTAAGACTAATAGGAGCGAAGAAATAGAGGAAAATGTGGAAAAAACGGGGGGAAATTATTTGAAAAGGCTTATCTCACGAACTACTAGAGCAATTTTTCTGTTATTTGGGTCAGATAAGAAGTAGACCACGTGAAGGATCATAGGCTATTTTTTGTAGACCGATTTGTCTGTGAAATATCTAATTTACGTGGGCGAAGCCACGCGGAACGTCTAGTACTTCATAATATTATGAAAAAATGTTTGTATGTTTTAAAACTCTTGGACTAATTTTGATGAAAATTAGCTGAGAGCACAAATCAACATCACGCGATAGGACAAAATGTGTTTTTTGTCCTATCACGTGATGTTGAATTATGGGTAGGAAAAAAAACTTTTTTTTGGACACAAAGTCGCTGATATCTTTATTTCCCACATTTTTGTAAGCATCCCGTATCCGTAATCTGTATAATTATTAAGGAGTGAGCACACTGAGACGGGCCGTGCCGGGGCTCAGCGTGCCGGGGCGCATCGCAAAAATCCGCCTCCATACAATTTGTATGGAAGCGGATGCGCGTATCGCACACTGTGCCGGGGCGCATCGGCGCGGATTTTTTCTCGGTGGATTTCCGTCAATGCGACACGGCCCGACAAAGCCCGCTGCGCCCCGGCAACAGTGTGCTATAGCAAGCGGCGCGCGGATGTGATGACTCAAAATCCGTCAATGCATTGCGCGCCGACCCGCCCCGGCACGCCCCGGCACAGTGAGCGTTAAAATCCGTCAATGCGATGCAACCCGACCCGGCAATAGTGTGCTATAGCGCATTTTGCGCTGCGCTGCGCCCCGACCCGCCCCGGCACGCACCGACAAAGTGTGCGCGAACCTTTACCCACCAGTATTGGCTATATACGAGTCCCGTTAATACGTTTATCCCGTTCATTACGTCACGGGTGCGTATTTGAATGTACACGTAAGCCATCAGGAGGGCGTACACGATGTGACTACTGATAAGCGTTCACAATATGTGATAAATGGTGTTATAAGGCTGGTTACGGATGGGGATTTGTGCAAAAATATTTTTAATCTTAGTTTTCTTTACCAGTATTTAAGTATTTAATGTTGAAAAGGTATACAATACGCAGTGAAATAAAATATGTAAAAGAATTAGCGATAAAGGTGACATGGCATTCGGATTTCTATAAAAAGTTGAAAAATAATATAATTACTTGTATTGGGAAGCTCTTGAAGGCAAATAAGGCCGTTAGCTATATATTCATTGTCAATAGAATTTCAAATTTAAGTGAATTTGGCAAAATATAGTTTTTACGACCCATTGCTACTCTAGTAGGATTTTTTTTCATGGGCTACGGCCTGCGTAATAGATAAAATTTGTATTATGTAATAAAGCATATTATACAAAAATAAAAGCGATTACTGTGGATTGTATAACTGCCGATAAAATTTGTAGTATCCGTTGTTTATCCCGGGATAAATTCTGTTTCTACAAAATTTACTCGTAATCAGCTGCGAGCTTCTAGTAGAATATAATATGTGACATTAGCAAAGTGGGCATTCCAAAATAAATATTAAAGTCATCCATCTGTAATCATCCTTATTTCAATCCTGATATATATTTCTATCGTAAATCTGGTATATCGCTGTAATTTTGCCCGCTAAGGCTGGAACGAGGTATTTAATAAACGCTTATTAGTTCCGTTCGTTAAATATTTGGGTAATTTCGATAGATCGTTTATGAATTCTATATTCGAAATATTTAATAATCTAAGTATGTAGCCCTCAACTTCGTGTGACAAAATATTATGTCTATCACAGAAATTTTTTATTTATACGGGACTTTCAGTACCTAAAAGTATTTCCATATTATCAAATTTCATCAAACCCGGATAAGGTATACGCGTAAAGAGGTAACAGAAAGAAAATTTACTTTTGCCTTTCAATATTATAGAATCAGTTATTAGTGTTTCAGTTATTAGTGTTACTATCCATACTAATATACTAATAATATAATAAATGCGAAAGTGTGTATGTCTGTCTATATATATATTTTTTAATGAAATAACGGGGCAAACGAGCAAACGGGTCACCTGATGGAAAGCAACTTCCGTCGCCCATGGACACTCGCAGCATCAGAAGAGCTGCAGGTGCGTTGCCGGCCTTTTAACCCTTGGACCGTGGAAAAAAATCTGTCAAAAATAGGAATCCAACATCGCAAAAAAAAATGGCGCCCGGCCTTACCCCCTTTTTACAAATAATATAATATTTTTACATCCAAACCATATTTTATGTTTGTGTGAAAAACATTAATAGCTATGTTAAATTTTCTATCTATCAACGCACCATAATATAGTATTTAGTCTGGGTTAATATTCTTTTCACAAGTATATATTTTGAAAAATATTTTTCTGACTGTTTCACATGAAATAAGTTAATATTTTGTTATAATCTACACGACGGAACCCTAGTGCAGACCCACAGAAATACAATTCATTGTAACAACTTGAGATGTTTATAAAAACAGGTCATAAATATTACCCGAAAAAAATGGGTTTCGTATTACCCACAAGCTAACTTCGTCATTAGGGCTTTACAAATAAAGTTCAAAATGGCCGCGGCCGGCAGAATATGGCCGTTACCTGCGCACTTTTATCTCAATTGTTTTAGTAACGTAATGCATACTATCGATATAAATCGTCTTGTAGACGTTGTGTAATAACTTCTATAAGCGTTATACGTAATTAATTTACAAATATATGAAGCAAATTGCGTTCAAACGACATAAATTATACACAACTTTTCGAGTGTAACCTAGAAATCATTACGATGTATTTCTTGCAAATGATTATCTAAATGTTCTTAATATTAGTAAATTAAACTATTTTACTACTTACATTCGTTAAATCCATCAATTATTTCAAACAAATCACACAAAATGGCAGAACACACGAAAAAATTCACGAATTTCTAATGACTGAAAAATATTCGTCGACCACAGATTGTATAATATTTTGCATTCAGAATGTGGCAAATGTATCATAGATTGTAACTAACCAAACTTCTTCATACAAAAGTAGTCTCTAAGTCGGCGAAATACGTTACTTAATCGAATGAAAGAGCCCGAGCACCGGTGCTCGGGCGGGGTTTGACGGAAGTGTGCTGTCACGTGACCCCGAGCACCGGCGCTCGGCCCGGGATTGAGGGGTTAAGAGGGAATAGGGGAGGGTAGGGATGGTAAGAGAAGGGAATAGGGGAGGGAAAGGAAGGGAATAGGGTAGGGGATTGGGCCTCCGGTAGACTCACTCACTCGGCGAAACACAGCGCAAGCGCTGTTTCACGCCGGTTTTCTGTGAGAACGTGGTATTTCTCCGGTCGAGCCGGCCCATTCGTGCCGAAGCATGGCTCTCCCACGTATGAACCTCTTTACGGCCAAATCGATAAACCGATTTTGGTGAAATATGGCATGGAGATTCTTTGAGTCCCGGGAAAGGTCGTGGGATACTTTTTATCCCGAAAAAATGTACGGTTCCCACGCGATAAACGAATTTTGGCAATTGAAGTTGCGGGCGTCATCTAGTTTAGTATAATAATAATAATTATTATTAAGGCTGTTTATTTGTAATGACTTGCTATTAATTATGTAATTTCTTCAAGTAACTTAAATACCCTACTATTGGGTGGATTTTGGACAACATTAAGATTTAAAATTGATGCACATTTTTTTTTATTTGATTTTTTCTTTCTTTCATGAACATTCCTCTGTACAAAACACAGTATTCTACTAAATCCGGCGTTTCAAATCCTTCGTAGACAAAAATAGTCCAACATTAATCCTTAATTATTCAAATGTATGCCATATTGGAGGTGTAATTTGTATTTTATCAGTGATCCCTAACCAGTACCCTTGTCCGCCGTAATCCGCCCGACCTAATGACAGACTGAACTCAAATGGGATTAGATTCATTAAATCTGGATATGTATCTATTTTTAACAGCATAATTACATACACCTTTATAATATTCATTGTATAATATGTATGCTTTTTTGATAAAATAATTTAATACATAGAATAATAAAGTTGGTGAACAAACAGCGCGCAATCTTAAATCGGGCTATCGAAGTTTTTCTGAAAGTTGAAGGCTTTAAAGGAGTTGTGAAGGCAACCTCTGAAGTGACAACTCCTAGCTTGTACGGAAAATCTTCCTTTGAGGCGCCGTACAACATATTTGGCAAAACAACATAATATGCCGGATAATTGTTTTTTAAAGTTTTGTGACTCATAAGCCATCACCCGCGCCATAGCAAAGCTCATATTTTTACCATAATTAGGTACCCTTTTTTTCTTTGTAATGAAGTAAACCTAAAGTAAAATATAGCTGCTAAACTTTTAAATTCATTAACATCAAACCTAATTAAAATATGTTGAGGCTAATTTATTTGCTCGCAAATATCGACGGGAAGTGCTCGAGAAGACAGGATATTGTTCAGACTTATCTCAGGAAATTTGATGCTAATAGCACTAGCATTTGTACTGGGTTGTAATATTTTATGTAGTTGCTTTCAAATTATCTATACTCTGACCGCTTAAAGCGCGACTCTCGTAGCATACTAAAATTATGCTACGAGTATACTACGAGTATGCTACGAGTTTTCTACGAGTATGCTACGAGTATGCTACGAGTTTTCTACGAGTATGCTACGAGTATGCTACGAGTATGCTACGAGTGTGCTACGAGTTTGCTACGAGTATGCTACGAGTATGCTACGAGTATGCTACGAGTATGCTGCAAGTATGCTACGAATTTACTACGAGTTTGCTACGAGTTTGCTACGAGAGACGCGCTTTAAGCGGTCAGAGTATAGTAGATGTTGCCCGCCAGAGTATAGTAGATGTTGCCCGCAACTTCGTTGCGCTGAAACTCGTTAATCGTAAGGGAACTTGCATAAAATTATTATTTTGGCGTTTATAAACCAAGTTTCATCCAAATCTTTTCAGTATTTAGTAAAAAAGTACCGAATAGAAAGACAGTCAGACAAACAAAGACACTTTTTGCACACGCTGTTAAGCATTCGTGTCCTAACCAACAAAAAAATTACGTATTGAGTTATGAATGCAGTTGTGTTCTTTAGATGATTTAGAACAAGACTGCATTCCAAATTCAACAACAAAAATTTTTGTGGGTTAGTACACAAATGCTTAGCAGCGACCATTATTAAATGATGGACTGTAATCCAGCTCACAATAACAAAAACTACGTTTTGTAAAACAGAAGGGTTCTGTCAAAGGAACTTAAAAAGCTCTTATAGTACTGCGCACACACTTGGGCATTATAAAAAAATCCCGAGTTGTTGAGGTTCCATTGAAACCGTCTGTTAAAAAACCCAGTGTCAGAATGTTTAAAGCGGACTGAGGAGTGTATTAATATGAAACTTGATACTTAGGCTGACATTAAAAAGTTACAAGTTCTGTACAAAAGCTTAAACTTTTTACATAATGTGAGTTTGTAAAACATTGTGCTTATCATTTATGCAGGTTTTAAAAATAAATTTTATGTGCCCGCAGTGTATAAGGAGCCTAGCAGAATAAAGTGCATTTAGAAGGTTATTTAAACAAATAGCTCAATAAAAAATATCGGTAAAAGTTATTATTATTTGTCTCCTACAGTTATCTTTGATTGAAATTGGAAACTATAATAATAATCAATTGTATTGATATAATTTTAATTTCACTTATAGACAACAAGCCTATGGAAAAAAAATATTCTGTGAAATGAAACAAACGCAAATAACTATGTGACTATATCAAGAAATAACTCTACACACTTCAAATTCTATACTGCCTGCTCATTTTTAAGCTATTGCATAGCTTTTATCATGGCGGCCGAATCAAGAAATTCAGTAACGAAAAAAACCTAACACACTCCACTTTTATCCACCCTTTTTATCAACATGCAATTATAATTCGCATGCGACTAGACGTATGCAAATGATAATTGCATAAGTTGATAAAAAATGCTAAAATGCTATGCAACAGCTTTACCGCGGCAGTCCCCGAGTGCCACACGTATTTTTTTTTTATGGAAGACATAAAAGAGCATTTAAAAAGACCTAATTCGTATGTTAAACCAAACCATAGTTACTGCGAATGTAATGTTAGTCTTATCTTTATATACTCCAGTGACCGAAAAACATATTCTCAGATTCTATTGAGATAGCGCCGCCGAAGACAGTTAGAAAAAGGTTCACTTCGGTAAAGTGGAACATTGTTCTATATCTCGAAACCGAATCTATATTTTATACAGAACTTGGGGTAGCCTGCTACTTTGCTTGTGTTTCTCGTTATTCTTCAACGAATGTGTATACAGGGTGTTTCAAATAAGGTATAGTACAACTTTTGTTCTACTTGATTCTTGTAAATTCTCATGGTGATTCATGAGAATTTACCAACCATAAAATATTCGATACAAACAGTTACAATAGGGCGTCAGATCTTGGATCGTCACAAAACGTCATGAGCACTGGTTAATATACTAGTATACTGGTTATATTTTGAAACGTATGCTTAATATTTTAGTAGATTAGAGTCCAGTTATATCTGATAATTGGGCAAAAAACAATTAAATACAAGTACTAAGATAACCGAAAAATCATAACGGATCATTTGACGAAGTCGGGTCAGAAAATATCCATGGTCCTGCCAGTAAAATAATGTAGTTGGACCATGAGCAACAAACGAGACACGCGCGACGTCTGAAAACGAAAAATTCAAGTCCTGAGACAAACTTTAAAATGTCCAATATAAAAACAAACAAACTAGAGTCAGACGGTTTAATATCTAAAGTTGGGCGCTGGACAGAAGCGTCACCGAAAGCTCCGAAAGCTCCCGAAAGCTCGTTTGTCCGGGATACGAAACAAATCTTTTTGTTCTAAAGGAAACTTTTAAGAAAGTAGGAAGGAAGGCATTTATTGCACTAAAAGCCCGGCCGAACTTACTTTAAAATAGATTCAACTTTGTCCGTTGCATTTAAGTACCTAGTGTCACACCGTTGTGACACCGATATGAAATGTCACATGTTATTATTACTTTAAAGTTGGCTTAAATGTTTTAAAAATCTTTATTGCTTTCATTATGTTCTGTAAATGAGAAAACTACGGTGGGGTACAGTTGTATATATAAATTACTCTCATAGGGGTAATGTAAAGGACCACTTTGGGATAATATTATAATGAACAAACACAATTACACATTGCACAATCGACGTTGATTATGAAAAATCATAGACGATTGACGAATATAATATCTTACACGTTGTATTGGTTAATAATAAGACGACCTTTTTGAGAATTTTAAATCTTTTAAAAATTTTTCCCTATTGAGAATATAATTGTCCGTGTTTAGCTGCCTTTTTAAGCCTTGTTGCGTAAATATTTTAATCCAAACTAATAATATAAATGCGAAAGTGTGTCTGTCTATCTATCTGTTACATCTTCACGAATCATGGCCCAACCACTGAACCGATATTGCTGAAATTTGGTATGGAGATACTTTGTGTCCCTGAAAAGGTTATGCCCTTTTCCGAACATTTTCCAGGATATAAAGTATCCTATGGGCTACTTTCTATCCTGGAAAAATGTACGGTTCTCGCGATAATCGAATTTTGACGCAACGAGGTTGCGAGCGTCATCTAGTGACTAATAAAATAATTAAACAGCGAATAACAAGCTCTCCTTGTCATTGTTATATTGGAAACTTCACATTTAAATATCTGTCATGACAGCGGCCTTTGAATACTATACCTATTTTCAGTATAGTGATTTTTCATGAAATATCAAATGACACCCAAACATTTTATTCAAGAAACTACTCCGGATTTCCACAAAGGCACTAAATTGAGGAGGCTTAGCGTAATATACGGCAGTAAAGGGCAAGATGACCCCATGATTTGCACGCTCGTTACTGTCCCCACTTCACTTTACTACCTAGTAGTAAATTATTTCCTCAAAGGAGGAATTTGAAGGTTAAGGAGTGCTTGGAAGAATTTATAAAGAAAAATATACAAGAGAATGTAGGAAAGTAAGGATTAATTTAAAAAAAAAATGCACATTCTACACCGTTATCAGTGATCACACAAACTGCTGTACCACACAAACCTTGCAGGCTTATGGTACACTCTAAGTAAGATATAAGTTGTGATTGTATTACTTAAATAAATAAAATCAAATCAAATAAACAAAACCTGAAGCCAGGCTTTTGTATTGCCTACTGCCAAGTCGTACCTGACCAGATGACGCCCGCAACTCCGTTGCGCTAAAATTCGTTTATCGCGCGGGAACCGTACATTTTTCCGGTATAAAAAGTATCCTATGCCCTTTCCCGGGACTCTAAGTATCTCCATACTAAATTTGAATTTGAATGCGTGAAGAGGTAACAGATAGACAGACACACTTTCGCATTTATAAAATTAAGTATGGATATAATGTTAGTATAGATTAATTATTTGGTGAGGCGTTTTCATTCGTACAATTTTTTTATTAACGTTACAGTACGGTGTGAATGTAGTTTATGATATACAGGAGCGAAATCTCTTCCAGCGAGGCTCTTAATCTTATTGTTCTTCACTGTTTTCTTTGGAGCAGCCATCGATATGTCTCCAGCGACTTTGAATACCAAATGCACTTTGTCCGTATCTCAGTCAAAACCTCCCAAGTATTGTAGATCAAAGGTGATATTGGATTCCTCGATATAAATATACGTTTTATTTAATGTTGGATATTTTTATAGTTTTCTTTTGTTTCTAGAAAATTGTGTAATATGGCTATACTGTATTATTATATACTAGTTATAGGGAACGTAATTAAGGAGCTGCGAATGTTACAAATATGAAACTTGAATTAAATTATTAACTTTACATGTGCTGCCACCTATAGTTCTCGCAAGTATTCTTATACAAATAGTGCTGCCAACTGGCGTCAGGAATCCGAAACTTGTTATGTACTTGTCCTGTGCTACCACCTAGTACCTGCACGTTCCCTTTAGCTCGCATTACGCACAGTATCCTACTGGAACACGAATTCGGGATATTGCTAAAACTATTACTGAAATGCTAAAGCTTGAAGCTACAGAAGCTGAAAATTACTAAAAAACTAGGCCTTTGCATCCGTTGTGGATGATTTATACAGTATTTTCAGAGCGAAGTAACCACTCCTCAAATACCGTACTGCCTGGGACAAGATTTAAATGTCCGTATGGTTGCCCAAGCACATACGACATTCTCTTAACATAGTCGGCCTGTTCCAGAGGAAAGAACTAGTCAATACGTCTGGGACCAACTATGTGCGGGTTTCCTCACGATGTTTTCCTTTACTGTACGAGCGTCCGTATTATGTACTTGAGATCAGAAAATATCTCATTGGTACACGCCTCCACCCGGGATCGAACCTGCACCCTCTACGAGTTCGAACTAAAGGTCTACCCATTAGGCCACGAACGCTCTAAAATTACTAAACAATTCCAGATAAACGTAGCTTTACGTTTAAATAAACGTAGTGAGCAATAAATTATCCGTATTGCGTTGCTCAATTTTACTCTTCAGTCAGAGCATCATAGAAGATAGGCTTTATTATCTTTTGAACAAGTATTTCTGAACCAGTATTCAGATTTGTTCTAAACATAATATTATAATGAAACCTTTCCATGCTAACCCGTACCCAATATTATTATAAATTAGAAAGTGGGTTTCTGCTGGAACATTTTGAATGGATTTGTAAATATTTGTTGTTATAGAAAAGATACAATTATTGCTAAGAAACGGGAAAAATGACCATAAATGCCCATAATTGCCTAATATAGCCGGGCGTTAACCCACGAGTACATTATAGATCTAAAGTTCTAAAACAACCACGTTTTAGCATAATTATAATATTAGATATCAGCTGATAAACCACCCGCAAAATCTTCCCATAAACTTCTCAATCAAACATCTAGTTGGTTTATTCGTCTTTATTTCAATCTCTAAGTTTACGGCGTCTCGGTCGTAAGCAGGTGTTTGCCAACTAATATAAAATTCCCCTTCCCCAGCTGAATTGAGGACGTAACTGGATGAAGTGGGTAACTAACATCTTATAACATTAAAACATTGTTACTCGTTTTTCCCTTATAATTTGAACAAACCTCGTAACTTACCTACTTCATCATCTAGCTAATATATCTGCATAGAAAATTTCAACAAAATTTGTAATGTAATGTGTGACCTGCTTCATCATCTAGCTTATGTATTTAGCTATATAGAAAATTCACTTTTTTATATCAAATCATTTTCCTGGCCCTAAAGCCTCCGTTTATGCAAAAAGACAATTTCAAATTGTTAGTTACCGACTTTATCTACTCACATCTTCAATTCTCACTTACTTTGTCGCAAAATTAACTAATAAATCCCAACTGCAATGGCCTGAGTTCGTCGACTCAGAGTTTTTCATTTGTTATGATTATTACGGTTTTAGCAGTTTTTATGGTCAGTCGGTTAGCAGTGCCTGGATTCTCGTGGCTCGATTTTCGTTTGAATTTAAGTTTATCTCGTACTTGTGTCACACGGAAAAGCACAAAATCTTCCTCCTCGTATTTGGGACCCTTCAATAGATCTGTGGCAGCCATACAGGTGATCCCATATTCGAATAAAGAATAAGAATAAAAACGTTTATTTGCAAAAACATGGTATTGATATAAGTTACTACAATGTGAAATAGTACTCATGTTTTGACGAATACATCTCGACATTCATATTTTTTACGATATTTTGAAAATAAGCATCTGAAGATAAGCGTCCATGTAAATTCCGACGTTGTGCTGTATTATTGAAATCCTATCATAATAATATGTAATTGATTTTTGACACCACAAGAAGTTTAATTACGAAAATTCGAAACAAGGACCACGACGAAGCTAAAATACCATACCATCCGTTGTCGGTTTATTTTCCAAATTTCTCTATTTTTATACCATCACATTGGGAATTTATCCAGTAGCAGAAACGCGGGACGATTGGCGTCGATACGTGAGCTATTCCTATTTCAATCGTATTCCAACTCAATCATATTTAGAGCTGAGCGAGTGTAAACATTCTGACGTTCTCAGAATAAGTGCCAGTCCACACGGCGCGTTGCGTCAGCGTTGCGTCGACCCAGCGCTGCCGTTGCGTTGTTTTACATACGAATAACCAAGGTGTCCACACGGCGCGCTGCGTCGTCACAACGCACACACGACGGACAGCAGCCTTCGAGACAAAGCGGGAGGGGGTGTTGACGTTAATACTGCTTCGTAATAGCGCTGCGATGACGCAGCGCCCGTATGGCCGGCTATGCGTCAAAATATTTGCATTGCGACGACGCAACGCAACGCAACGCCCGTGTGGACAGGCTCTAAGGTTAGGCGTTTCTCTGACGCTTCCGAAATTATGGTTCAGGGAATATTATGTTTTGTTTGCAAGAGTTGCTATGTTTTGAACTTTAGGTATTAACAATCTTGTCGTGTCTGCGTTTATTTATAATAAATAAAAGGACGCCTGCAACTCCTTTGCACCAAAATTAGTTAATCGCGCGGGAACCGTACATTCTTCCGAGATAAAAAGTATCGTATGCCCTTTACCGGGACACAAAGTATCCCCATACCAAATTTCAGCTAAATCAGTTCAGCGGTTGAGGCATGAAGAGATAAAAGACAGACAGACAGACAATCAGACAGACAGTCAGACACACTTTCGCATTTATAATATGGATTTATATACTGCATTTTTTTCTAGACTCCAAACGAGGCAAGTCACAAAAATCATACTAAATTTAAAAATAAAGACCACAATTATGTAAGGGTTAATTCAGACCGTAACGCGACGCGTGACGGATGCATTTCTAAATTTGTATGGATTTGACAGATTTGCAAGACGTCTCACGCAATTGAAATCTGTTAATTCAGTGCAAATTTAGAAATGCATCTACGGGTCACGTTGCGGTCTGAGTTGACCCTAAGGCTAGTTTGGCTAAGCCAAATCATCACTGATGAATTAGTTGTATTCCCAATAACAAAAACGTTAGAACGATTTGGCTAATTTCAGTCTTGAAACATTTGTTGAAGTCTAGGGAAGGTTTATATGCGGACGGACTATTAACTTAATTTATTTATTATATATTTATGTATTATTTATCAATAGTATATCCCACAACCTGTACATTTTGTGATACACTTTACGGAAAAACTATCACGCCTATTGATTTGTGCTTTAACATAGTTATTTTTATTTATATATAGATGTTGTTATCATCGGTCAGTGAAGGAGGAAGAAGGTTTGGTTACTATTAAAATATTAAAAAAAAAACTGTCTTAAAGATTATCACCACTCAGAAAAATGACTCGAGCCCTTATAAATCTCGGCTTTTAGCTAGTTTTAAATATATATAAATATTATTTATTTACTATAATATATTATATAATATTAGTTGTCTGTTTATACGTAGTTCACCGACACAACTAGTAGATTATAATATTCTATTTTACTTCGCCGCATGCAATCCGGAGGTGTAGAAATTTTTTTATACGTGGGAGAGCCATGCTTCGGCACGAATGGGCCGGCTCGAGCGGAGAAATACCACGTTCTCACAGAAAACCGGCGTGAAACAGCGCTTGCGCTGTGTTTCGCCGAGTGAGTGAGTTTACCGGAGGCCCAATCCCCTACCCTATTCCCTTCCTTTCCCTCCCCTTCTATTCCCTCTTAAAAGGCCGGCAACGCACCTGCAGCTCTTCTTATGCTGCGAGTGTCCATGGGCGATGGAAGTTGCTTTCCATCAGGTGACCCGTTTGCTCGTTTGCCCCCTTATTTCATAAAAAAAAGAAAGCAATGTCCGATTCACACTACCGACCAATTCCATAAAATATTTCCGTAGATAGTCGGAAAAGTTAATTACGCGATAGTTTATACAAATAGCGCGTTATTGGGAAAGTTTGACCGAAAACATCGGCCTTTTGAGTCGGCTCCAGCCAGAACTAATAACAAACTGCTATTTACGTTGTACTTTTGCCCATTGATGTATAGACTACTGAAAATATTGAGCAATAAAGCTTTAAATTGGGGAAAGTTTTGTGGATGTATCTCGCTATTAGAGCTTGATTCTCATATATCGAATGTCGAATCGAAATTCAAGATATTATAAGAATTACCAAAAATATTTAATTCTAGTATAAGATAGTCAATTTTGTATTCTAGTTAAGTTGTTAATTAGGTGCCGATTAGTAATTAAATAAAGGTCTGTTCATGATTAGAATATTCATGTAATTGTCAGCGTAATTGAAAACGCCGAAATAAAAGCCTTAACTTTCCGGACACAAACGTATTAACTCCATTAAAGTACTTAAAAATTCGTGATGTTTTGTAAGCTGATTCTGCAATTTCAATCTCAATTTAGGCTGGATTTACATGCGTCCGCACGAACGCGTGGTTTGGCGGCTACCAAATTATATTATTTTCCTCTGTGGTGGCCAAGCCACGAGATGTCGAGCAAATGTATGGAAATGACAGCGCGACGACGCGACGGCGCCGCTATTTATACAGCATGACTGGTGAGATGTTCAATACTCGAGGACGTGATAATTGGGTATTATATTAGATGAAAAAAAAATAATATCAATTGATGCCTGAGTAAATGTAGCTTAAACTACGAATAATAAAAACTAAGGAAAAGTAACTCAGTCAAAAAACATGCTCCACAATAGTTGTCAAAAAAGTGTACCTTAAGTGTACCTTACATTTCAATACATTTGCAATATTTAGGTGGCCTTGAGCGGTACTAGGCTGACATAACATGACAGATCGAACCAAATTTAAAACGGTAATAGTATGGGAGTTACGATTCCTTAGTTTTTATTATTCGTAGAGCTTAAAGTTAAATAATTATTTACCCAACGCATAGACACCGCGTGCGGGAAGGGTAGCGGCGCGGTGTTTCTTTGATGGCGCACGCCGCCGCACCGCGCCGGCCGCATAGGTATGCCTACTTGCCTAGCCGCGTAATTTACTTAGTGTTCATGATTCATTTATTTAAAGGGAAATAATTATAATGAAAATCGAGTACCGAGTACTCTCCTTAAGTATTGAACATATCTCACCAGTCATGCTGTAAAATCGTTACATACATTTGCTTGTGATCTCGCGGTGTAGCAGCCAAACCGCGCGTTCGTGCCGCTGCGTATGAATCCCGCCTTATTCTTGTTGAGATCCAGTCTTATCTGGTCATATCAAAACGCAAAATAGCTTATGTATTGTTAAATCGATTATATTAATTGTGAGCGGGCAACACTAGACGCGTCGGCTCACGCGCATCTCTAGTAGTTGACGATGATTCGAGTTGTACGAAAATGGCGGTATATCGCCTTAGTTTTTCAAAAGCGGAGTATATTGTGATTGTGTTTATAAAACTTGCTAGTTTTTATCGTTGGTTTGAGATTTCAAGAGAATATTATTTGTAGTTTTAGTATACCGAAACTAGACCGAAACCAAGTCGAAGCATACATTGAAAATACCAGAACAGGGGTGCATATAGGTCAAATAACCACACCCCATTTTATCCAATTTTCACCTCTATCCCCCACTATATAAGGATCATTTATCTCCAAGGTAAAAATGCTCTGAATGGATATCGTGTTATATGGACAATAGGCTGTCTGCCAGCTATCGGCATACACTGGGACATCAGCGGGCTATTACGCGCGTGATCTGCTTGCTAACGAGTATAGGAGGTAAGAGAGGTAACTTGGTAGAGAGTTTGGTTATAGCTAGCTTTTAGTGCCACAATTCTAGCATGCTAAATAGTAAGAGGGTAGAGAATATATAACTTGGTAGAGGCTTTGGAATCTTGGGCTTTCAGGAGGCAAGGACAAAGAAAGGATAGAATAAACATTTTGTTACAAATGGGAAGAGGAATCAGACATACATAAGAGTATGATAATTTCATTGGACTATCCGCTTTTGCCCATGATGAAGCGACACAAAATAATATAATTTAGACTAGGCCATATATATACTTCTATACTATAATATTATAAATGCGAATGTGTGTCTGTCTGTTACCTCCTCACGCTAAAACTGCTGAACCAATTTTGCTAAAATTTCGTAGAGAGATACTTTGAGTCACGGGAAAGGACATAGGATACTTTTTATCCCGAAAAAACGTACGCTTCCCGCCTGATAAAAGAATTTTGGCGCAACGGAGTTGCGGGAGTCATCTAGTTCGTTTGTAATTGCTCATGATCGAATTGAATTTTTTCACAATCATATTGTGATTCATCATTACCGAACGTAAAGAAGTTATTTTACGGATTAGTTTCATTTTTTGTATGAAAATATTATGGTTTTTTAGTGTTCTAGGGCAAATTTCTTTTTATTTCTTAATAAGGGTGGATTTAGTCATTAACTAGATATCTACTCTGTTTGGATATTCATTCAACAATACCTGGCACGTGTGACGTGACACACTAGGTGCAAGCAAAAATAGGCTCTATTACAATCACTGAAGGTTGAAGACATCACTAATCGACTATTATACGGGTCTAGATAATCGATTTATGCCATCAAATTTTAATATGGTCCTTTGAATCGAATTTGATCTGGAATTGACTTGGAGATATCACATTTAAATATCTAAGAAAGTAATGGAATAATTTCACCTATCTACCGGTCTTTATGACGATAGGAATGATGATGATGATGAGATTATAATATTATTATGAGTAGATGATTTTCGAGTTGAAAGGTGGTTGCAGCAAATGCTAATATTACAAATTATAATTAATGCTAAATGCGGCTGTTGGTATGTTAGTCTGTCTGTTCGTTTATCTGTCTATTTATCTATTGACATTTTGTCGGAAAAACTTTGTGTCCATGTGCAGTGGCGTAACTATAACATCCGGGGCCCGTGGCAAATTGATGGGGCCCAATCAGTAAAAATCGTCACGTTAGTAATAAAACAATGTATAAAAACATTTTGACCTCACGGCCTCTTGGGCCGGGGCCCTTTTAGGTCAGGGGCCCTGCCACCCTATAGTTACGCCACTGTCCATGTGGACATAGGCTAGTTTCAATCACAGTGAATCAAAATGAACCTTTATTATTATTATATATATATATATATATATATATATATATATATATATATATATATATATATATATATATATATATATATATATATATATATATATATATATATATATATATATATATATATATATATATATATATATATATATATATATATATATATATAATGAACCTATATTTATTAATTAATTTGCCGGTAACATCTAGTAAGCATAGTTGACTAGAGTAGCAACGTCTTACAAACGATTCTCAGAAATGCGTAACCACTTGATAGTTCAAAAGACGATGTCAAGTCATTATGCCATTATATCATTATGTAAGTCAGATATGCCTGCAGGCATCTTTGAAGTGGCAACGTTGCTGCCGTAAACTGCCAATCTAGTTACGTTAGTAACATAATATAATATCATTGAAATAATATATAAATAATAATATCATATAATATCATCGGTTTAGCGACCCATGACGCGGCTGCAATGAAACCTATGTCATGAAGTGGCATTTTATTTGAATTTTGGAACGAAGTTCCTTATCGCGCGTTGCGAAAGGGGGCTACACGGAAAAAGTTGTAACGACACTTTTTTATTAGTACCTGCATAGAGGGCGTTGAGGTGGCGATGACAGAGGAATGAGGAAATGACAGAGAAATGAGGAAATTTAAAATTCTACTATTCCTCTATGGCGGGAAATTTGAATTTTTGTAGCCACCCGGTGGCGGTTTTTTTTTTTTGATTTTTTTTTATAATTTCGTTCCATCCGGCTGTCCCTTGACACCTCTCAATTTTTATTTGTCGGTCGCGGTCGTTTGCTTGCTACCTTTGTTTTTTTAATTTCTATTAAAATATCCAAACTTCTAAGTATATCGACGTATAAAAGTGTTTGTATGAACATCGGGAAACACTTTGCAAAAGTTAAAGACTAGTGATATCACGCTGCATAATGTCGTCCCATAAAAAGTAACGGCGGATGTATCTTTGACGACACACTTATATTTTACACTTACTTATAACGGCAAGTTAGTTACGGATAGAGGATAGCAACTTACATAATGTGATGTAAAATACATTGGTTACATTATAATGAAACCGATGCCTTATATAGAAAGCAAATACGTTTAAAAACTTAACCAATGAATGGATTTCCATACTAACGGTTTGTCTGTCTGTTACTTCTTCACACTTGTATTTTAATGAAATTTCGTATGCAGTAATAATAATAATATATATGGACGCTTCACACCACGTCAGTCTGGCCCCGTGCTAAGTACCTGAAGGACTTGTGTTACAGGTACCAGACAACGGAAATATATTTAATACTTTTATACTATATACATATATTTAAGATTTTTATTATAATATCATACACATATTTAATACACATCCAGACCCGGGAACATTGAAAACTTTTTGTTCCGTCGGCGGGATTCGAACCCGCGACCCCCGGCTTGAGCTGCCACACACTCAACCAATTGAGCCACAGAGGTCGTCCGTAGATACGTCGTAGATACTTTACGCCTTTAGTATAGTTTTTCATCCCGGTTTGATGTACAGTTTTCGGGTGAAAAACGAATTTTGTAACAAAGTAGCTGATCCGATTTCACCAACCTCAGTGAGTGTCCCTGCTGCGCGTCCACCGAGTCGGAATCGGAGCGTACGATGCGGATGGAGGGTCGTCATTTCTACGCCTGATAAATTATAATTTGTCAGGCGCAGAAATGACGTTCCAGTACACGCAGTACCATAGAAATCAATCAAAGCAACAAATCCGTCCGCTGCGTACGCTCCGATTCCGATCCGGTGGACGCGCACCTTTAGAAGTCTTTTAGAATCAAACATTTCCTCTTAAGATATAACCGTACAACGCTTGTGTATCATCTTATCCCTCAGTCTTAAGGACTTAGGTACACTTAAAGATTTGTGAAATTTTGATACATACGTACTACTAGAGAATACTTAACATTATACACATAAAACCAAAACGATGGAAATATCAAACAAAAAACACAGAAGCCATTAAAAGTTCTGCACTGGGTTTTAGAACACACAGCTGGTATATTATTATTCCGATTTGAAATTTAATTCACCCACGGATACACCTGCATCGGATTGGATAAAATAGATTACTCGCGATTTGTGAGAATTCCGACCGAAATGTTTCTGAATAAATTGATGGTTACATGTGCATTAGTTAAAAGTTATCGGATAGGAAAATGATCCTTATGCGGTCGGCATAAAGGTCCCGAATGAGGTGAAATAGTTTTGAACGCGTTTTGAGGATTAAGAGGTTCGCATTCGGTGAAATTTCAGTTTTGATGTTTAGTATAATTTGTTACTATATTGGATTTTGCATAATGTACTATCAGAGAAGTTGATTCCTTGGCAGATGGGGGACCTACGTTATAGTTTGGTCGCGTTAAGTCAAACCCAGTCGACCGATCACAGCTATCATTGAATTGACATAAGCCGACCAAATGACGTTGGTCCGTCAACTGCCTAGGAATCAATTTCCTCGATGGTACATTTATTCAATTAAAGTAGTTTTGTCTAAGTTTATGAAATACCTTTATGTCTTTACAGATCGTAGCATCGTAAGTAAGTAGTACATTCCATTATTTGATCATCATGAAAGCTACCACGCAGACAATTTTTAAACCAATTCAGGGACCAAAAAAATCTTTCAAACATTGTATAACCAGACTAATATATAATTTAGGAAGTGAGTGGATGGAATGACAATGAAAATTTGAAATTTTTCGTTTTTTGCCATAATTTAATATCGGAAAAATCTTTTTTTTTTAATCAGGTATATGTGGATTTTATGCATAGCTAGATATATAAACTAGATGATGAAGTACAAGTTACGAGGTTTGTTAAAATAATTATAAGGGAAAAAATGAGTAATTGCCCTTGTGTTATAAAATGTTAGTTATCCAATTCATCCACTATTTATATTAGTGTAATTTGGATAGCCCAAAAAAGGGTTTTACCGGACTTTCAAGGACACTTTGTTATTATGAAGCACCACAACCCAAACTCCTGTCGACCCGTTTGTTACCAGATCCAATAAAATATTTTTGTATACAAACAAGCCATGTTAGCTTTGCTTGCAGTTTGGAGCAATTTTAATGAATTGAATACTTTTTTTCAATAGAATTTGAAATCTGAATTGATTGTTACTTTCAAATATTATTCATTTCGGACAAGTATTAGCTATAATATTATTTTGATGGTCGTTTTTAGTAGTCATGTATTAATCAAAATATTTTTATTAATTATTGTTCCTTGGCTTACGGGCTTCGTGATACTATTAAAAAAAAAAAATAAACCGACTTTAAATTTCCCTATCTCAAAAACTAACTGAGCCGATTTTGTTGAAACTTGCAGTGTTCCTTTAGTTGAAAAATATGTTGTACAACAAAAAAATTATTACTGAAATCGGACTTGTAGTTTTGGAGATATGCAAACATAAAAATTAAAACTTGAGAGGTGTCAAGGGACACCCGGATGGAACGAAGTTATTTCTTATGTACAAAACACCTGTATGCTCTCAACAAAAAAAAAGAGAGGCAGAGGGAGAAACACGCGCTTCCGCACGGCTTACAACTATAACAAAAAGCACAGACATAGATCAAGATAGATACCGCATGTCCCGCGAAGTACTATCAGACAAGTTGATTCCTCGGTAGATGGGGGACCTACGTAGTTTGGTCGCGTTACGTCAAACCCAGCGGACAGATCACAGCTAACATTGAATTGACATGATCTGACCAAATGACGTTGGTCTGTCAACTGCCTAGGAATCAATTTCCTCGATGGTAGATACACATGCGGTATCTATCTTAATCTATGTCTGTGGCAAAAAGTGTCGTTACAACTTTTTGGTCTTAATTTTTTCCATCTAGCCCCCTTTCGAAACGCGTGATAAGGAACTTCGTTCCAAAACATACATAAATCTAATTGAATTAGTCGTTGCTCTAAGACAACAACCTTGTACGTCTGTAGACAGTCTTGTATAGTATTTCCAGAGTAGAGTAGTACCTCGATTTCAAACAAACGGGCAAATATACGCGAGTTGGGTGCAACTGTCACTTTCAACATGTTTCACAATGCTATATGACCTACTACGTCAAACGTATAAATTTCGAGATCTCTTCTGAGTCGGCCTACTCGTTAGTTCTGTTTACTCTGGTATTTCGTAGTAATTTGTGCCTTTGACATCCCGTAATGTAATTGTTTATCTTTTGTATGAAGCCGTGTGGCTGTCACTGCCAGACAGACCCACGTTAGCTGTCAATACGTCCCATTGTTTTTCGACCTAGAGAACCCTATTAGTTACGAATGACTGTTCAAAGTCATTGATTTGGCAGTTTAATATGATCTAGGTCATAATTAGGGACTCTGAGAATATATTTCGCGAAATATCTAGACACGCGGGGGCCAGTCGAGTTCTTTTTTGTTTTTTGCCTGAAACAAATAAGTATTAAGTAGGTACCACCAGAGATGTTGAATTATAGGAGTAGATGACGCCCGCAACTACGTTGCGCCTTCGTTTATGGCGCGGGAACAGAGTCCCTAAACAAAGTATCTTTCGTCAAAAACGATGACGAAATTCGTTATCAAAATGTATGCGGTTTGACATAAGTCATCGCTAAACGTTATTTCGCTTGCGAACACTAATGTCAAATCCCATACATTTTGATAACGAATATAGTCATCGTTTTTAACGAAAGGGACTTTGGCTACGGCCTCAGTAGATTTTTTCAGGATAAAATTAAGTACCCTATGCCCTTTCCCGGGAATCAAAGTATCTTCATACTAAATTTCAGCAAAATTGGTTCAACAGATTGGGCGTGAAGAGGTTACAGACAGACATACAGACAGACACTCTAGAGTCTAGGGCATTCATAATTATAGTAGTATGGATGGTGACTCTACGTAGTTTAGTTGGGTTATAATATATTAAACAAAACCAAAAAATCGTAACTAACATTGACATTTTAACTCGACCAAATCTATCTATCTATCCAGATCAGCCTTTCCCAAAGTGGGCGATAACGCCCCCTTGTGGGCGCTGAAGGTCTAAAGGGGTGTGGGACCCAGAAAAAATGGGGGCGTTGTGTAGAGGCTTGGGGGGTGATTTGTAATTTCATTTTATTTGGATGCCTTTTAAATTAAAACAATGGGGGGCGCTAAAACATATTTTTTCCTCAAAGTGGACAGTAAACAAAATAAGTCTGGGAACCCCTAATCTAGATGAACAAAATGTAACGCCACGTAGTACAAAACAAATCTATTCCCTTCCAACTTATATATAGCCCAAGTACACAGTATCGATAGTTCCTCGGTCCAAACTTCTAACCCGGTTAATCCCGGGGTAAAACTAACTTAGACTTGGAAACTTAGTAGGCCAGACGCATATTTGGAGACGTGAATAAAGTGGATAACTAACATTTTTTAACCTAAGGACAATGACTCATCGTTTATGACTCATAATTCAATTATTGCCACAATGAAGTACAGATTGGTCTTAATTCTTTATATTATACTATTATATTATATTATTCTATATCGTTAAGGTTCCATAGAGTAAAAACGGGACCCTATTACTAAGACTGCATTGTATGTCCGTCTGTCTCTCTCCAGGCTGTATCTCAAGAACGGTGATAGCAAGTTAAAACAGATTGTGTAATGTGTACTTATTCATGTTGCCGCTATAACTACAAATACTAAAAACAAAAATTAATAATATTAAAGGGGGGCTCCCATACAACAAACGTTACTTTTTGTCATTTTTTGCTCGATATCAATAATAGCAATACATGAATTAATGTTCACAAAATACTCAGTTGTATAAATTATTCTTTAATAAATTATAAGATATTATAATTTATTAAAAATTATCCCATAAAAAAACACCAATTTTGCTTATCTTTGCCCTATTATGGTACAGAACCTTTCGTACGCGGGTCCAACTCGCATTTGGCCAATTTTGGCCCTTATTCTTTGAACAAACCTTGTAACTTACCTATCTCATCATCTAGCTAATATTATTCATAAAACCATTTTTTATATCAAATAAATTTTTCATTTCAAAAGCCTCCATTTATGCAAAAAACGTCAATTTTCAAATTGTTAGTTACCCATTTCATCCACTCATATCTTAATTTCTCAGATAATTTATTTACCCAGGGACGGGATTTATGCTCAGATTTGCGGTGAAAAATTAAGATGAGAACCCCAAATGTAATAAAGCGTTTTATTCTCAGGATGTACGGAGGGCATTTTATCTGAACTAAATATATTTATGGTTACATAATATTAATATTAAATTATAGTTTATTAGGTTTTAGGTATGCCATTTTACAAATTGAAAAAAAATCATATTTATTTATAAATAAGGTAAAATATGCAATACCTCTATCGTGGGAATCGCAGAAACAATAGATTTTAATTTTTATGAGGCAGCCGAGTGCCGCTTGGGGATTGATGGGTTAACCGTTATGTGAATAACGATATAATGTTTGAGTGACGATCATAATATTGGTTTTGTATTTGAAGAAAAATTAAAAGAAAATTAATTGAAAATACCATATAATGTGCCTCAATGACGCCCGCAACATCTTTTGGTTATTTTTCAGGGATTAAAACTATCGTGTGTGCTTTCCGGTTGCCCCAAGTATATCTTCACAAAAAGCGTGTGATGGAGTGAAACATTTTTACATGGATTAGACTTTTTTCGAATTTCGACGCGTTAAACATAAATTACATCAAACGCCTTTTACGATTCAAGTGTTAGGTACAGACAGACAGGCAAATCATTTATAATAGTATGGATTGACGTAAGAAAAACAAAATACATAGTTTCTTAACAAGTGAGCTTTATTAAGCGAAAACGAAGGGTAGGCCGAACTTTAACAATTAACGGCCGGGAACTTTCCTCTTTTATTATTTACTCGGAGAGCTTAATTGTTACGCTTTTTCTATGCTTTTGTAGTTACAGGAAAGTTTTCATACTGATCTATTGAGGACAGCACGTCTTGGCATGAAGGTCGTGTATATAATAACCAACACGCCTAACGTAGTTTTGTCATATACGTTGTAGGAATATGGTTGAGTCCACTGTTACAATTTGAGACGTCGCGTTGTTTCGGCGTCAATGTTGCGCGACAAAGTTGCGGCCACAGACATAGATCAAGATAGATACCGCATGTCCCTCCATTAGTATGAAAACGAGCGTGCCACTTTTTTTCTACCTACTGTGACGTACCATCGGTTATCATCGAATAAGAAACGTGTCCATTATCTAGGCCAACGTTTCTATTCGAATTCCTACAGCTCAATACGGCACAATTATTGCGGCATTTCTAAAATTCCGATTGACGTCCGATTCCGATAGCAGACTAAAGAACAGACTTTCGAAAGACGAGCATTGCTCGTCGTTTGAGAACGCGATATGGCACGCGAAGTACATACACATACGGTATCTATCTTGATCTATGTCTGTGGTCGCGGCCAATATTGCTCAACACAGTTGCTGCGCCAATGTTTTATATGGCTATGTTGCAGTAGTCTAGACTCATGTCCAAGGCTCTTGCCCACCGATTTTACGCAGCCACATATGTGTGTAGTGATCTTACAAGTAAAGGTACAAGTTGGAAGCCGGCTACATGAAGCGGTAGCAGACGACGTGTAGTCGCGACACTACTGGTTTCTATGTATTTCTATGAATAAGTGTCGCTAGCTTCGTGTCGCTAGCTGCGGGGGGTGTTTTTTTTTATTTTTTTTTTTATTTATTAAGCATAGGATAAATAAACTTTATATTTAAACAGAATGGCAGCACCATTAAACCCGACAAGGGTTTGTCCTGGTGCCATATTTATATTAAACTATCTATAATCATTGAACATAATTAAAAAGTTTAAGTTCATACATTAATAGTAATAATAATTACTATTAATGTATGAACTTAAACTTAAACTTTTTTTTTATGAAATAAGGGGGCAAATGAGCAAACGGGTCACCTGATGGAAAGCAACTTCCGTCGCCCATGGACACTCGCAGCATCAGAAGAGCTGCAGGTGCGTTGCCGGCCTTTTAAGAGGGAATAGGGTAATAGGGGAGGGTAGCGATGGGAAGAGAAGGGAATATGGGAGGGAAAGGAAGGGAATAGGGTAGGGGATTGGGCCTCCGGTAAACTCACTCACTCGGCGAAACACAGCGCAAGCGCTGTTTCACGCCGGTTTTCTGTGAGAACGTGGTATTTCTCCGGTCGAGCCGGCCCATTCGTGATACGTGTATAAACATAAACATGGGTATTTCATAGAAATACATACAAACCAGTAGTGTCACTGCAACACGTCGTCTGCGGTTGCTTCATGTCGCCCGCTGCCAACCGGCACCTTAAGTGTTGGCTTTTTAAACGTTTTGAAATGAAACTTTATTTCCTATTTCAATAATAATCTTAATAATTATATTTGTTTCAAGAGATGCCTCGTTGACTTTTTGCTAAGATTGTCTTATAAAACATATATTATTTATAGCACTTCGTATGATGCCCTAGAAGCAATAAGCATCCAATATCCGTAGCGGTAATCGAACCCGCGTTTACTTGACAAATAAAATACATGACGAGCAGTTCTCCTAACGTAATAAATATAAAATATTTATTTTGGTTCTAAGTGATAAACGTGATGGGGCGTTTTTAGAGTAAAGGCCGGTTTACATTATTCTAATCCAGTGATTCAATCCAGCACTGAAATAATTTAAATGGGCACTGGAATGCACTGCAATTTAATTCAGTGAATTCCAGTGGCCGCCGTTTTCACACATGGCAGTTCGCTTTTTAACGTGAAGTCCTAAACTTAGGCCATGATGAATAACCATGATTACAACCATGATTGCGTAGTCAATTTTTGCAGAGCCCAAAGCAGAAAGATCAAAGTCTCTAAGGCTCGATTTAAATATGTATCCACGCGACCGAGCGGCCTGGCCGCTACTATGCGGCGCGGTCGCGTGCTACATGCCATTGAAAGGACCATTGAAAAATAGAAACAATTACTCTGGTAGCTTAAAGCTTTCCAAGATATAATTCCTTTTCTACCGACATTGGTCTAGCGACCCATGCTGCCGCTGCTTTTTAGTGGCGTAGAGCAAAATGAAACCTTTAAGGGTCAATTCAGACCGCAACATCATTTCTAAATTTGTATGGATTTGACAGATTTGCAAGATGTCTCACCGGCTCACGCTCACGAAATCTGTCAATTCAGTAAGAAATGCATCTACGCGTCGCGTTGTGGTCTGAATTGACCCTAACGGATGTCATAAAGTGACAAAAAATCGTAGTGCGTGCTATAGATTCTTTTCTAGATCGACAATATCGTATTCGCCATGTTATACTTCCCATCCTGCGCGAGTTTACTTTTGTCTGGTTCATTAAAAAGAAAAAATAAGCTACTCGTACATTATTATATCAGTATTCTTTTGATAACTTGTTATAAGCTTTTCAAAGGCTCCTAAAACATGTGACAAATTTTGCTTTGAGGATAATAATTATATCAATGAAGTATAATTTACATAATTTCTGAAAGTATAGAGGCCTAGAGTCTAGATTTTAGACTAATAGGGATGAAAATAAATTTGCTTTTTCTGAATTTTCTGAATACCTAAAATACTAGTTATGTGAGCCAGATTGTAAGTTGCAACAGTATAATAAAATTGATTATTATACATAGCATGTTATTGTGAATATAATATTGTAAAAGTGAGCCTGTCTGTTGGTCTGTTACCTCTTCACACTTTTTATGCCATTTAATAAGGCTTCGATGACATTTGGTAGGTATGCAGCCTCGGAAAAGAACATTTTTTTTAAATTTACAGTGGGCAACATCTAATTAAACATAGTTTATACTTATTATTGTAAAGAGAAAAATGTGTTTTGTTTGCATCGAAGGGGCTTCAAACTTCTTGGCCGATTTTGATCAAACACATAGACGAGGAATAGCCCATGTGGAAGGATATTGTATACTTTTTAACGCCAGAAAATGTACGATTACCGTGATACAGTTTTTACTGGCGAAGCCGCATCTAGTCTTAATATCGCTCGAGCTCTAGAAATTTCGAATTGAATTTATCATGAAGTTGGCAGCACAAGTCGTTTGGCACGTCCTATTTCCGACTGGAAATGGATCCGATTCCGTAAAAAGTCTAAGATGTTTAAGAGGGAACGCGGGTGCAGTAGAATTTAAACGAAGAAACCCTGCACCGGCACGTGTATTGTGATATAGACAGATACAGTAAATCGAGGTAACGTAGTCCTCTGATTCCTCCTTCAAAATAGAGCCTATCTAATTATTATATTTTTAAATATCTTCAGGAAGAGTGAGTCTATGCCTCTGCGTTTTTATTTTATCTTAAAAATCTTTCTTTGTTTTATGGTCGGTGGATTGGCGGGGTACGGAGCATTCATTTTTTGAGATTTTTGAAGGGTCATATTTTTTATTTATTAGTTAATTTAGAAAAAATCGAACATAGAGGCATAGCTTTAACAGATCCCAATATTGTATAAAAAATCATTTGTCTAGACGCATTGTCCAGGGAATAAATTGGGGAATACGTTTGTATGGAAAAACAGTGTTAGCGTTCCCTCTTAACGATGATTGAGACAGCGCCGTTAAATCGCACGATAAAATTAAGGGACTACTCATACTTTGAAGAAAATATAGCTAATTCACCTTTATGTACTATCGAGGAAATTGATTCCTAGGCAGTTGACGGACCAACGTCATTTGGTCGGATCATGTCACTTCATTGACATAAGAAACTAATAAGGACACGAAATGACCACGAAAGAAACGAGCCTGCCTTCAAAATTTGTAAAACAAAAATGGCGGATTTTACTAGAGATGTCACTGAATAATAAAAAAATAGCGATATCGATACTTTTCCAAATAATAGTAAAGACATAACATACATAAATTATAAAAAATCTGGTGACCTCTACTCATTTTTATAAAAGTAAAGACTCGCATAAAATAGTAGATGGTTTATTAGGGTTCGGTCAAACCCAAAGGGTAAAAACGGGAATGGCCATGGACACACACCAAAAACGAGCTGTTGCGGTATACTTACTTTACAGAAGAATACAGAAAAAAACCCAAAAGGTCGGGCGGTTTCTACTACGGTCGCCTACTATGGGTACTGCGATCGCCCTCTAAACTATTGCAGAGCGCGCGGGCGCAAACCGCCGAGACTGCGGGCGACCGCCGCCCGCCGGTGCAGCGGGAGCCGCAAACAACCGCGCGGGTCGCGGGCGAAAAACGCGCCGTGAGTTTTGCTTTCGCTTTTTACATACAAACTGGATTCCACGAAGGCTGCGGGCCCGCAACCGCGGCGGGCGCGGGAAAAAGCCGCGCCGTGAGTTCGCTCCCTATTACTGAGACTTCGATGTCTGTCCGTCTGTCCGTCTATGTCTCCAGACCAGACTGTAACGTAACTCAAGAACCCTATAGCTAGACTTCTGAAATTTTTACACAGTGTGTATTTCTGTTGCCGCTATAACAGCAAATACTAAAAACAAAATAAAATAAATATTTAAGGGGTGTCCCATACAACAAACATGATTTTTTTGGCCTTTTTTACTCGTAATCAATAATGGTAGCAGGTAGGCACAAGGCACTTGAAATACTCACAATATTCTTAATTGTATTTGTAAGTAAATAAAATAATAAAATATTTATTCCAATTTTTTTAACATTACACAACCACAAAATAAAAAAAAATATAAAGAGAAAAGACTTTAAACTTCAATAATTAATAATAAAATTAAATTAAAATAAATATTTAAGAAGGGCTCCCATACAAAAAACTCAATTTTTTGCCAACTTTCGCTTAATAACGGTACGGAGTGAGTTTTTACTGTTTTTTAGTAAAATTATATTTAAAAAGTGAGTACGGTAATGTTATTGTAATCTTACAACAAAGTGTTCTGGAAACATGATAATTTTAGGAAAGGTCGTGGTAGGCCCCCTGCAAGCGTCATAAACTGTCAACGGCTGCCGTCGGCTGCCGTCGACTGCCGCCGACACGTGCCGTTCGTCTGTAAGAAGCGTTAAGGTCCAACAAATAAATAGAGAGAAACTCAGCACTTGACTGTGCTGTTACAAAATTGTATGATAAACTATACGAGTTAAGAGATAGATATATACCACGGAAGTCACGTAAACAAATGTCACATCCCCCCTGGTAAAGCTCTGCTTTAATCAAGGTTCTAAATGAAAAATACAAATTTCATCGCAAATTTAAAACCTATGGTAACATTGCTGACTACCACTCCTTCTTATTGTTGCGTAGTAGGGCCACTGAATTAGAAAAATCTTGCTTCGCGACCTACATGGATAAAATCGAAGCATCGATAGTGAAAAACCCAAAGCACTTCTGGTCGTACATCAAAAGTAAAAGAAGTAAGGGCAATTTTCCAAAAATTATGCATTACGGCGAAACATCGTCTGACAAGGGTGAAATAATATGCGATCTATTCTCTGAATATTTTCACTCAACATTTTTAGAACCTACTCAAAACTCTAATGAACCACAACCTAGTGACGTTGATACTATCGCATGTATCAGTTCGATTGAAGTAGATAAGACTTATGTTTTAAAGTTACTTAAATCTCTGGACCTTTCAAAATCTGGCGGGCCAGACCTTATACCACCTGTTTTTATAGTTAACTGTGCGAGTAGCCTAGTTGAGCCAATTTGTATACTTTTTAAAAGATCTCTATCTCAAGGCTTGGTTCCAAAAATATGGAAAGCTGCATTCGTAATACCTGTGTTAAAAAAGGGGAATAGATCTGACGTAACTAACTACCGCCCGATTTCTAAAATCTGTCTGTTCTCAAAGATTCTTGAACGTGTAGTTTACAGTCAAATGTATGAGGCCATGAAAAGCGATTTTGGTGATGAACAACATGGTTTTCTTCGGAAGCGTTCAACCTCGTCTAACTTGGTACTATCCCACGACTTTATATCTAACGGCGTGGATCAGCGTGCGCAAGTCGACGTGATCTATACTGATTATAGCAAATGCTTTGATCGTATAGATCACCGACTGCTTCTTATGAAGCTATACTCAAAGGGTATTCACGGCGATTTGTACAGATGGTTATGCTCTTATATTGACAATCGTACTCAGGCTGTAGTGCTTCAAGGATACACATCTGGTTGGAAATCTGTGCCTTCTGGTGTGCCACAAGATTCGATCCTGGGTCCCCTTTTATTTCTGTTATTTATTGCGGATGTTAAACGATGTTTTGTGTATTCTTATATTTTACTCTTTGCGGATGATATGAAAATACACAAAATCATCAAAAGCATTTTTGACAGTTACTTGCTCCAAAGTGACCTCAATAGATTTGAAGATTATTGCTATCGTAATAAACTTCAATTAAATGTATCAAAATGCTTTTACGTTAGTTATACACGTCAGAAACATACTATCGATTCTAAATATACTCTAGATCTAATCAATTCTTGACTAAAGTTAATAGCATTAGGGACCTTGGGGTTATCTTTGATAGTAAGCTTCTGTTTGACCAACACATCGACCATATTGTAAAAAGTGCTAATAAAGCTCTTGGCTTCATCATGAGACAGTCCGCTGGTTTCCGATTGATTAAGACTATTAAAATCTTATATTGTTCTTTCGTTCGTAGCCACCTGGAATATGCGTCTCAAGTCTGGAATCCCCAATATGAAATTTATCGATCGCGTATTGAGGGTGTTCAAAGAAAATTTTTGAGATATCTTGATTATAAGGCACAGCAATGTTCAGATAACTATTTTCAACGCTGTAGAAGGTATCATTTTTTGCCACTTAAACTTAGGCGCCAAATCAGTGACATATGTTTCTTACTGCCGTCCACTAACTAAAAGGCGGTTAAGCCACAGTTGGCCATTTTTCACTTTTTAATGTGGTCTTGTACAACTTTCGATGCTCTATCTTTTGGTTTAAGAATCATTTTTCTACGATTAATAGTTTTAGAGATACAGAAGATTGCTGAGCAGTTATAACACATAAATTTCGTTACTTCCTTTATTAAAAAGCAGCTAAGCCACAATACTTCTCTAGAAAGACGTTAAGATACTGTAAGACAAATTGATATATATTATTTTTTCTTAATTTCCTTAACTAAAACTACGTTATCTAGTCAATCTTGGCTAAAAAGCAGCCAAGCGTCTTTAACTACCTTCATGTGATGTGTCATCCAAATAACCATCTGAACATCGTACCTTAACTATAAAGCAGTCATAAAGAAAAACTACACTAGAAAGCAGTTATATGCCAATTACTGCTTTTAAGTTAGGGATTGAAATTATTATTAGCTAAGTATCAATCACTAGATAGCAGCTAAGCGACAATGCTAGACTAAATAGCAGTAAAACGCTTGTGATTTTCGTTCGCGTTTGAACAGTTTATATACGATTTTGACCTTCCTAAGCTGGTCAATGACAAAATGCTACCGAAGCAAGCTCCCAAAAGGTGTACTGTCGATGTAAAGGATCATCCATCAAGGATGTACAAGAAAAACTCATAATAAAACTCCTGTGACGACCTCAATTTCAACCGCTACATGCAAAGTTAATATGTCACAGTCTTTAAATTTTTATACTCTAATTATTTCATTTTATAAATTATAATGCTCCATCAATCCATTTTTTTTTACTCACCTCAGCATCTTTGAACAGCTGTAGCTAGCTACAGTAGCAGTTCCCTAGGAAACTATCAGATTTTAATAGACCAAATTGGTCTCGTTTTGTTGAAAAATTTGTTTTCTTTAATAAAGTATATGAATTTATGCCATCAAATAGATCAATAATCGACGAAAATATTTTTTGGAAATTTTGCAAACATTTGAACAGCTGTATCTTTGAAACTATTCAGTTTATCGAGACCCAACTATTCTCATTTTGTTGCAAATTTAGTCTACTTTAAAATAATTTCTGGTGACTTCTACCATTAAACATGTGCATGTGGTAAAAAATGGCATAAACTGAAAACTGATCAAAAATTTAATGGTTTCTCATGAATTTTACAATGTTCCGGAAGGCTTTCGATGTCAAAAAATTACATTTTTCATTACCACCTCATTACATACAAAATATAAAAAAATCAGAACTACCCCATTTGATGCAAACCAAAATGTACCAATTCCATGAACTAGGGCGTGCGGCGCGTATCTTGCTTTTTGGCACCATATTATATTTTACGAGAATGGCACAAAATAGACAAAGGTGAGTTGACATTATAATTATAATATTACTTATTTCATTTATTGTGATAAATAGTTATTTGTAATATTCTTGTTAATATAAAATAATGTTTGACTGTTTGTAAAACTTTTAGGCAAAAACGAATTAATGTTTTAATATTTATCTAACTTAACTTATAAATATGTACTTGTTTTTGGTATATATATACTAACTATACATTTTTCCTAGATATGTACCTTTACAGATAAAATGCGTGCTTTTTGTTTCGATTGTTGATTGCTTTATACTTACCAAATAGTGCGAAAGAGAAGTGTGATTATATTTCATTGTATTTTAGACGTTCCTGTGTATCACCAAGGATTCAAACTATAATGAATAGCGTGCAGGTGGACCAGGAATTTGCTACTGCACAACATCTTGAAACAGCATGCCATCTACTGCACGAAGTTCCACTTGCTCTAACATTAGCCAAAGAGAATCAAAATACGCCCGCATGAACAATAACGACTTTCTTCTCTACCAAGAGCCTTACTCGATGACATCACAATTTCACAAGTATAAAGCGGAAGAGTTTGTTAGTTTGTTTGTTTGTTTGAACGCGCTAATCTCAGGAACTACTGGTCCGATTTAAAAAATTATTTCAGTGTTAGATAGCCCATTTATCGAGGAAGGCTATAGGCTATATTTTATCACGCTAAGACTAATAGAAGCAAAGAAATAGAGGAAAATGTGGAAAAAACGGGGGGAAATTATTTGAAAGGGCTTATTTGAACGCGCTAATCTCAAGAACTACTGGTCCGATTTGAAAAATTCTTTTAGTGTTAGATAGCCCAGTTATCGAGGAAGGCTATAGGCTATATTTTATCACGCTAAGACTAATCGGAGCGAAGAAATAGAGGAAAATGTGGAAAAACGGGGGAAATTATTTGAAAGGGCTTATTTGAACGCGCTAATCTCAGGAACTACTGGTCCGATTTAAAAAATTCTTTCAGTGTTAGATATCCCAGTTATCGAAGAAGGCTATAGGCTATATTTTATCACGCTAAGACTAATAGGAGCGAAGAAATAGGGGAAAATGTGGAAAAAACGGGGGAAATTATTTGAAAGGGCTTATCTCACGAACTACTAGAGATTTTTTTCTATTATTTGGATCAGATAAGAAGTTTTTATTTATGACAACACTATATTACTTGTCAACTCTAGTATATATTGTGTCAAAAGCGAAGCGTAGGGTTGCCTATATTTAAAGAAAAGCGCCCTCATTTAATCCACACTCTTTGCCAAGCTGTATATTGTTTTGTTAATAATGAGCTATTTGATAAGTTTTAACCGACTTCAAAAAGAGGAGGTTATGAATTCGACGCGTATGTATGTAATATATCCAGAACTGCCCAGTTTTTGTATATTATGTTAGTCTATTTCAGTGTCTGGGCAAACGTGCCAAATTTCAAAAGTGTATGTATGTATGTTTTTATATTTGTGTTCGCATGTCTCCGGAACTACAAGTCCGATTTAAGTAATTCATTTTTTGTTATACTAGGTATTATTCAACTTAGGGAACACTACAAGTTTCATCAAAATCGGTTCAGTAGTTTTTGAGATAAGGCAATTTTAATTCTTAATTACATACAATTTTGAAGTCGGTTTTATCTTTTTAATTAAAATACTTTATTAGATGTTATTTTTTAATAAATAAAGTTCTGATTTTCCTAAGATAGTTTTTAACTTCTCAACTTTTTACCCGGAAGTGCTTACTTAAAAGGCAGTTAATTGCGAGCGAGATGTCTTTAACTGCCTTCTAGTTAAGCACTAGGAGAACCAGTATAAAAATATGTTTTACATTACTGAGCTTAAAAGCATTTAAAATCCCGTAACTGCTTTTTATGTAAGCAAAGTTACTTTTCCAAGGCCTAGCTACCTAGGCTAAAAGACTGTTAAAATCCTTTAACTGCTTTATAGCTAATTATATTTTGTCAACTTTATCTATAAGTACAAGACGTGGCAGCTACAAGAAATTGCTTTGCTATAAAGCAGTTAAGGTAAGGTTAACGGCCTTATAGTGCAGGATATTATGTAAAAATGAAAAAAAAATGCTTTGCTTACAGTTAGAAAATGAAATAAAATAAAATTTAATAAAAATATATGAATAAAACATATCACATATTGTGCACAAATACTATGCCTACATATATAACTTGCAACCTTGCTCCTAAGTAGCATACTTTTCAAGAGACATTAATTCCCACTTATTTTGGCGTTTTCTCGAAAAGTACTTTTTGGACTTAGCTGCCTTTTAGTTAGTGGACGGCAGCTTAGTGAACATCGCAAATGGTTCCATTGACTGCCCTGAATTAATCTCAAAAATAAATTTACGAACCAACAGACAAGGATTTCGTCACCGGCCTCTACTTGATGTACCTTCTGCAGCAACTAATAATAGAAATAATGCATTTTTCTTACGAAGCACTAATGCTTTTAATAAAGTATCGCAGCAGACCTATTTTGTACTAAATCTAACATTGTAAAATGACTATTGGCAAATGCATTCTTTGATTAGGATTGTATTATTGTATTTGTTTGTTTCTACATAATACTATCTTTGGTTTTGCTCATAACCTTCATTTATAGTGATATATATCTCAATTTTTGTTCTACTCTTAAGTTATTTCTCTTTGTATCTCCAAAATTAGTAAGTAAATTAATATAGTTCGACACATTTTCGCTGACTTGTATTATCTTTTTTGCATACATGTGGAGGCTTGTAATTAGCTATCTGTTTATCTAAATTACTGTATTAGCAATTTGAGTTATTAGTCTGTAAGCCTTCTGAATATAAAATAAATTAAAAAAAAAAAAAATAGAACTAAGCGAAAGTTTTGGATACGGTCAGAGCGCATGCGTCGCGGGCATGCCTCACGTACGCTGTTGACTGCGCTATGACGCATGCCTTTGATGAACAAAAAAGGCACAGTGTGGACATAGCTAATCAAACATGTTGGCCCAAAGTTAAGAAACATTATCTTTATGTGCATGGCCGCTGAGAAATACGGTGTTTCTTCTTGGGCCTTTTCGAGAAAATATTAAGACCAAAAAGTGGTAGAGCATTGCTGACAGCGAACGTACATTTCGTTTTTTTTTTTTTTTAATTAGGATTGGCCCATGATTACCTTAGTACATTTCGATATTTTTTTTTAGTTAGGATTGGCCCTTGATTACCCTAGTACATTTCGTTTTTTTTTTAATTAGGATTGACCTATGATTACCCTAGTACATTTTGATTATTTTTTTTAAAATTAGGACTGTCACCCTGATTTAATGCCGATAGCATTAAATCAGGGTGATAATATTGAGATTGTAAACTAAGATTCCCTTTACGACTGTCGTCTAGTCAACATATCTCTAATACTTAAACGGGGTTTAAGTCCTTGTTAATGTCAATGACATTGTTTGCAATCACACGATTTGAAAATATCTTTCTTGAGTAGTATATGTATAGTATATAAACGTTCCTTTTATAGTTATTAATTTCCTATTTTAGTTTTTTAAACTCATGATATCAGCTTCCAAAGTAATACCAATTTATTTAAATTCAAGCATACATTCAGTATCTCCCTAGTATTTACAAATTACGGTTATTTGAAACACACGCCAATAGATCGACAATTTCATTAACTACATACTGAACGTTTGAATTTTTTTAGGTCAATTTTGAACTAATGCTCCGGGTTCCCTAGAACCTTTATTTTTTTATTATTATCAAGCTAATTTTTTGTCAGTAGCTTCATTTTGATAAGACGAATAACAATTTTATTTGCGAAAAATCTCGAAAGTGGTAGCTAACAGAGATAGAAAGGATTTCATAATTTGATTTGATGGTCCTAAAATATGGATTGTTCTATTTGTAGGACAATGTTACTCTTACATTATATAACCATTAACCTATCAATATACAAAAAATCAGCTGGTAAGAAATCCGTTTTAGAGTTCCGTAGTCAACCAAGTTTTGTTGATTACAGAACCCTAAAACGGGACCCTAACCAGCTGATTTTTTGTATATTGATAGATTAATAGTTATATTATTTAAAAGTAACATTGTCCTACAAATAGAACAATCCATATTATTTTAGGACCATCAAATCAAAGTATGAAATCCTTTCTATCTCTGTTAGCTACCACTTTCGAGATTTTTCGCAAATAAAATTGTTGTTCGTCTTATCAAAATGAAGCTACTCACAAAAAAATAACTTGATAGTAATAAAAAAAAATGTTCTAGGGAACCCAGACTATAAGATAAGTAAAAAATATATTGGCGCGATCTTGGCAACGCGGCAAATGTATGGTCAAGGTCGTTTGCTCAGGGGATGGCCTTAAGGTTTATCAACATATTTCGCCGAGACGTTTCCAACTTCCTGATTCCACTCACTATCAAATCGATAGGAATTGCGAGCTACATTTGCCGTGAAAATTTGTATCTGCAATGTCAGTGACTAGAAATGGTTACGATTTCAAATTAAGTTTTAAATAAAATTTATAGAATAATATAATTATTACTAAAAGAAAATTACTATACAATAATTATTAAGCAACATAATTAATACTACATAAATACAAACTCGTCCTGAAAGCCGATGTAAAATAAGGGTCAACTCACATTGCAAAAGTATACAGTGTAATGCCATTTACACACGGCAGCTGCGATAATGTATATTACATTATGGCAGTTGTCATGTGTAAATGGCGTACATGAATATTTTTATGGTAAAATGTAATAAAAATACTCGTATGTATCGTGCTATACTATTATACATCTTTATATTATAGCTGCTTTTTCAAGCGCTTTAGCTGTTCCATACAAATATATTTACGGTAACCCACTACGGCTAATATAAAAAAAACATTAATCACTACCGGGGAACATATTGCACGCGAGCACAGAAATGACACGATCATTTTTCCAGATGAAATGTGAGACGGGTGTAACTATACACTACACATAGTGTATACTAATAATATCAACAATGCATATTAGAATCAAAAGCTAGATGATGTCCGGAACTCTTCAAAATTTTCCGGCATAAAAAGTATCCAATGTCCTTTCCCGGGACTCAAAGTATCTCCTTATCCAGCAAAATCGGTTAAGCGGTTTGGGCGTGAAAAGGTAACAGACAGACAGACAAACGCTGCACATTTACGCTTATACCATTTTGACAAAAATAGGCACAAGATATAAAACACAAGTATTGGCAAAGAATACTTTGTTTCTCGAAAAATGTACGTATTTCAGGGCCCCTTATTATTTCTATTTTCTACCATCGTTTCATATAATAAATTTTTAATGATATTATTGTTTGTTCTGTGCATATCCCAGTTACATTCTCATCATTGTAATGCATTTCATTTTAATACAATGAAGGTTCCCTCACAAACATGTCGGCTTATTAATCCCTGAAGCTTCATGATACAAATCTTTTGTTTTCTTCGTTATTGCTATTATTATGTTAGTAAAATTGTTCAAGTACTTTTAGCAATAAAATAAGGATTGTGGAATCTTAAACTTATATCTGGTAATTGATTAAAATGAAATATAATAATAATAAACTTTAATCATGCGTGAAAAGCTGTTTTCCTCGATGTTACATTGTCTAACTTCTGTCAAAACCTCACAATTTAATGAACCGGGTATACTCCTCATTAAGTAGCTTTCCAAAAAATCAATTATGCACAATTCACATTCAACGTAATCACAATAATAGAATAGGAATCTAATTTAAGCCATCGCTTCATAATTATATTTGGGGGTCTCTGAGCCCGAACGAATGGGGAGGTTCTGGCTAATGGCTAAACACATTAACCGTGCCGGTATTCCTTTGTAATTGAAGCTAAGCCGCGGATTCCGAATTTGAAAAACGCTAACGGACATTATGCAGGATACGACATTGCAAATGGCGTCTTTGTGATGTTTAGCTTTTGGTAAATAAAACATACATTAAATGATTTATGTATAATGTATTTAAGTTTTTTTCAATGTGTATTTTGTTGTAGTCGCTAGTGACTCTGATGTTAAAACGACCTTTGATAATTAAAAAAATATATACATTTTTGCGACCCGAGAATTACCTAATCTTGCCTGTAACTATTGTCACAGAAAAATGTATCCACGTGTTCTATGTGTTACGTACAACTTATAACTAAGTACATTGTACTCTTATTTAGAAATCTCTACAATCAAGGCTGTAAATATAAAAAACTAAATGGAATTAAACCTTGTATAGTCACAGGTAAAAACCAGTAGTAGTTTATACAAAACGGGAACACTCTAACGACCATGCCATTCTTTTTTACTGCCACTTAGAGAAAACAATTGCACATGGGACGCTGCGCTCGTATTAGAATTGCCAAAAGTCATATGCATATTATTACAATATGCATATGCATGTTGAGACTTTAATAAAACTGAGGTATTATTAATACAAATAACCAAATAAATAATAATAATAAAAAACGTGTACTTTGTAACATTTCTTTAGTAATGCAATGCTACAAGGATGAATAACTAAAAGAAAAATATTTTAACTAATGTACCATCTTGTAAAAAGTCACTTCTGAGTTCTGACTTTTAAGACAACTGTATCTGTATCACACCTCCGCCGTCCACGTCAATGCGGTAGCTGTCACTTGAAATCATGCAGTAATCAGGGCTCGGAACCGGTAGGTTTTTGGGTAAGTGTTCGTTCGGAGCGAAATCGAGATGCGAGCGGTATTGCTTCTGGTTAATTTCTCGCGGAAAGTAACTAGTGCAGTGATATCTTCTATCCCTTTCTAGTGCACCATCTAATAGCCAATAGGCCATAACTTGTTTATGTGTGGACAATGGGTGATGGTCGTGGTGTGTGTGAGTGGGTGGGGCGAACATAACCGCGAACGGTCCCAACCGGTATTTTGAGCAGTAAACAATTTCATTTTGCTCTTAGAACAAAACCAGGAATAATTTCGGTCCGTTCAAAGCGGAATCGAAATGAAAACGCTCTTTTGGAAATGTACGGCGTTTCTAACGAACAGGATCGCGAAGATTAACCAGGTTTTCGAGCCCTTACAGTAATTTTGAGTGACTACTATCTAGCATTAACGTTTCTATGATTATTTTATATACATTTTTCGTCCTTGTACATCTGTTTATAAATTGAACAATAGATGAATATTATGATTAACTAGATGACGCCTGCAATTTGTCGCGCGGGAACCGTACATTTTTCCGGGATAAAAACTATCCTATATCCTTTCCTGGGACTCAAAGTAACTCCATGCCAAATTTCAGCAAAATCGGTTCAGCGGCTCGGGCGTGACAGACAGACAGACTGCAGACAGATAGACTGACAGACAGACTGATACACTTTCGCATATTTTATAATATTAACTAACTAACTCCGCTGGCTCAGCGACCCGAAGTGGATCTTGGCCGCCGAAATGAGCTTCCGCCATTGAGCCCTGTCCTGCGCTACCTCCTGCCAGTTACTGACTTGAAGGTCACGCAGGTCAGCCTCAACAGCATCTCTCCAGCGATACCTGGGACGTCCAACAGGACGACGTCATCGTGACTATTTTGTCCGGGATATTGAAATATCTCAAAATGGAATACAGGGCATCTCTGTCAATACTGTCATAGGCTTTGGTGAAGTCCACAAATAAAAAGAAGAAAGGCTGCAAAAAGAAGTGCACGAACTACCGGGGGATTACTTTGCTTCCAACTGCTTACAAGATCTTGTCTTATGTGCTTCTTAAAAGGCTGGAACCTTAGGCGGAAAAAATCCTTAGCGATTACCAGTGTGGATTTCGCCGAAACCGAAGTACAATTGACCAAATCTTTTTACTGAAGCAGGTGATGGAAAAGAGATGGGAGTACGCCCAAGCGGTCCACTCATTTTATAATATTAAGTATGGATATTATCTATGGAACATTCACAGAGGACACACATATCTCATGGCTGCCATACACGCTACGGTCTACCGGAGAGGCCGCCTGTGCAGGTATGCCTGCGCAGGTGTCAGTCAAAAGAATTGACCGCCTGCGCAGGTCCAAGAAACTGCACAGGTCTATTCCCACACACATTCCGGTCTACCTGCACAGGCGGACCTCTCCGGTAGACCGTAGCGTGTATGGCTAATGTACGCCATACATGCTACGGTCTATCGGAGAGGCCGCCTGTGCAGGTATGCCTGCGCAGATGTCAATCGAAAGAATTTACTTTCGATTTTGCGCCGGTCACCTGCGCAGGCCTAAAAAACTGCACAGACATATTTCCACACACGTTCCGGTCTACCTGCGCAGGCATACCTGCCTGCCTCCGGTAAACCGTAGCGTGTATGGCGTACATTATATAATAATTATTATGATTACTTTTCCGTAATACGTCTATGTAATCAGGGGGGTGTGCCAAAATCTTTTCGTTTTCGTTTCGTTATAGAATCGCCGATGAAAATGTATGGAATTGACATCAGTGTTCGTTAGTATGACGTTGACGTTCGACTCGTCTTATGTCAATTCCATACATTTTAATCGGTGATTCTATAACGAAGCGAAAACGAAAAAGTTTCGGCTAAATGGCCTGTAATTATCATTGTAAGCCATGTTGGTTCTATGAAATAAGGCTCTAGCGGTCTTCAATGAAAAGGTTATTGGAATATGAAACTACGTTTTAATTATAAACGTAATTAATTATTTTCTATATCAAGTACTCTTACAAAAGTGTTCAGGACTTTTGACCTCTATTATAAAACAAGATAAAATAGCTATACAAAATTAACTTGTCAAGATATATTATATTCTTAATAAAATGAATACAGAGCAATATATTAGTGGACAGCATAATGCTGTCCACTTATATACACCATGTATATTTGTCAGAAAAAAAATATCAAACATGAAGTTACAAAATAAACATTTCATTATATTTTCATAATATTATCTAATGATGATATTTTCACACATCAGTGACAATCTTTTTTTACCTAAGTATGTAAGTATAATAATAACTAGATGACGGCCGCAACTCTTTCGAAATTCGTTTATCGCGGGAGAACTGTACATTTTTAAAGGATAAAAAGTATCCTACATCCTTTTCGGGGACTCAAATTATCTCCATACGGAATTTCAGCACAATCGGTTCAGCAGTTTGGGCGCGAAGAAGTTACAGACAGACAAACTTTCGTATTTATAATATTCAATATGGATATTATGTAACATCATGTTTATTATGCGCTATAAAATCTACTAGATTTTCCATCAATTTAACCTTAACAATCACACCCGGTTTCTGAAAGGCTGATCAACGCTAAAATTAACTAATCGCCTGTTAAATCTGCTCCATCCGCATTTACTTTATCGTCGGTTAATGATGATGAAGTACTTAAGATCCTAAAAGCATTAAAATCGAATGCTACGGGGGCCGATGGCATCAATTTAGATATGCTTTTACTTGCCTGTCGTTTCCCTTTATGCCTCAATATAATTACGCATATAATTAGCACGTCAATTACAACAAGTACGTTCCCTGAATTATGGAAGCTAGCTCTTGTTAAACCGCTACCCAAAAAAGACATAGTACAGGAGCTAAAAGATCTTCGGCCGATCAGCGTTCTACCGTGTATGTCCAAGGTGCTTGAGAAGGTAGTGTGCAATCAAATGAGTCTGTATCTTGTACAGAACAACATATTGCCTCACGTGCAGTCTGGCTTTCGAAAACACCACAGTACTGCAACTGCCTTATTTGACGTCGTAGATAATATCCTTACCGGGCAGGATTCCGGTGAGGTTACGATTCTGGTTTTACTGGATCTTTCACGTGCTTTTGATACCATACATATTCCTTTGCTCCTATCAAAATTAGAACAGTATGGATTCGACGAAAGTGTTATTAAGTGGTTCTCTAGTTTTCTACTTAACCGCTCGCAAGTTGTTGAGCTAATAAACGATAACGGTGAAGTACTTTATTCTGACGTACGCGACGTAGATAGAGGTGTCCCTCAGGGAACCGTAGCTGGTCCATCAACGTTTTCCACCTACTGCGCAGATATTACATATCACATTAAGCACTGTAGATTCCATATGTACGCCGACGACCTACAGGTTTACATAACTTTTAAGATCTGTGATAGCGACGTTGCTATTCGGAAGCTAAATGATGACTTACAGCGAATTAAGGCGTGGTCCGAATCTAATGCTTTGTTACTTAACCCCGATAAGACAAAGTATATAGTTTTGGGTACCAAACAACAGCTTAAAAAAATTTCTGAAATACCGATTTCCATACTCATACAGAACAAGGCTATCGAGCGAGTGAGTGAGGTGCGTAATTTGGGAGTTCTAATGGACGAACAGCTCAAGTTTGAGAAACACACAATAAATACAGTGAGCCGCTGTTTCTACCGTTTAAAAGTTTTGTACAAAATCAGAAACTATGTCTCTGAAAAGCTGCGTAGCATACTCTGCGAGTCACTAGTTCTCTCGATTTTAAACTATGCAGATGTGGTGGTGGGTCCCTGTCTACTCTCCCGGTCTAAAAAACTAATACAAAAAGTGCAAAATGCATGCGCCCGATTCTGCTGCGATATACCACCACGCACGCACGTCACGCCGTACATCAACAGTCTTCGCTGGCTTAAGATGGACGGGCGCAGGCAGGTGCACTTCGCTACTCTATTGTTCGGGGTAGTTAAATTTCAAATCCCATCCTACCTCTTCAATAAACTACAGTGGGCTAGTGAAAATGAGCTGACTGTCACCACTAGGGGCTCGTCCTTCTTGTTGGTCACGCCGCTTCACCGCACATCCGCTTTCAGGGGTAGTTTCAGGTATCTTGCCAGCAAAATCTGGAATAATCTCTTACCACCTCTTCGTGCTCTGCGAACAATAAATACGTTTAAGTCACGGTATAAAACACATTTATTGTGTAAACAAATAGACAATTCGTAAATAGGTAAGTACCTATAAACACAGAATAAATTCACTTAAGTTTACTTAACTATAAAAATATAATATAATATGAATACTAGCTTGACTATAATAATAATTATAATTCCATGTAACATGTAAATTCTATCTACATTTAATTTATCTATTTTTATTCAATATTACATATCTTTCGATTTACATTATGGTCCACTTTATATTATTATTTATTAAACATTAACTATTAGAATTGATACTATCTATTAATACATAATAATTGAACACTTTACTTTATAATTATTATTATTATTAGAAATAAACATTATTATTATAAGCGAATCATTTACTTACCCTTCGTTTTGCAAGCCGAAGCGGAGTGGTTTTTCTTATTGGTTCGCTAGTTATTGTAATTATTGGTAGGTAACCATAACGTCCAGGATTCGCGCCGTACTTCCTCAAAGTACAGCCCTCGTTAGTCATCTCAGTCCCTAAAAACTATTTTTACACATAATTTATGCAGTGCACTGCTTATATTATTATTTATTCTCAGATTACTTAGATATGCATAACATAATAATAATGTCTATATAAGTACTTATTATAATAATAATCTAACACTGACCTGGTCACTGAAGCTGCAATATACACAATAATATAACAATCAATTTAATAATAAATAACCAGGTGTTAGGTCTGTCTTGATCAGGCCTCGCTCACGGTGTGCGCGCGCGCGTCACCCTTATCTCGTTGCAATCTAGGTCAGTCGTCAGCCGGGTGCCAGGTGTTTTGAGCTATGACGTGACGTCATGTAATACAGTTAGGGTGTGAGAGGGTAATAGTTTTGGAATAGTCAATTGCTCAAATATCTTTATTTATTATATAATACAATATATACGTCATATACATAATATTTTGATTTATTATTTAGTTTATGTATAGGTACTGCGACCATTATAATACGCATTTGAACATTATATTTATTATTATTATTATTGTCTATTAGTTTGTACTCAGTACGCCAGTGTCCAGTGTGCATCTGTCGAGCGATCGACATCAAGGCCTCACAGAATACCAGGGATCGCGGTGTAGTACTATACGATGCCGCGATTATCACCTGAGTGGGGTCTTTTTCAGCAGCGCTCGCATTACACTGCATTAATTTATAATTTTAAGTAGGTATCTACTTGCGACAAATTGTTTTTGTTTATTATTATTTTTATTTTTTTTATTATGTATTTTACTTTTTTATTTTGTACCCATGTGCTTTATTGTTTTCTTCTTTATATTTTTATATGTATATATTTTTTTTTATATGTATATTTTTTTGTCTTTTATTTTTTGTTTTCGCTGTCATCTGATGTAATGTGGTGTAATGTGTATGTGCTTATTGAATAAATGTCTATTATTATTATTATTATTATTAAATCTCTTGTCAAGTACCAATTAGGTTGCTAGAAGCATAGTTAGTTACTTTGATTTGATCAGCGTGTCAGTTGACATAGCTGTTGTATGTAACTCGAGAAACATATTATGTCAACCGCCATTTTCGGTTTCCAAAACGCTTGCCAAGCCGTGATCATAGATTAAGGGTTTGTCAAAAGCCGTGTCAACTAATCGGTGATTGTCGGCGAATTAACTTATGAATTCAATTGATTTTTTACGTTAATCCACATTTTTTCTTTAAATCTACGTTACTGAGGTTTGTCAAAACATATTTACTATGAAGTTTTAATAAAACTTCAGAATAAATATATGCGGATGATGCAAATAAAATTGTTTTATTTGCAATACTTGTTTTATTTGCAAAAAATGTATATTATAATCAATAAATGAAGAAGAATTTAAGAATCGATACCGTCTGAAAAATTGAAATTCGAAAATCTGACAAGTGAACGAAAATAAACAAATCCCATGTCAAATCAAAATGATCACAGATTAGTTAATTTTGGTTTGATCAATGTTCAAAAAGTCAGATTTGAAATTCCCAGAACGTTTCTGACAACAATGACAGTCCCCAATAGCTTTATTTTACATTTCATTGGCATTTTTGACAGATATAAATGAATTATTGAACGAAATTAAACAAATCGCAAGTCAAATTAAAAATGATAATAGATTAGTTAATTTTCGTCTGATCAATGTTTCAGAAACTCAAATTGATTTGACATCTGTGTTAAGTAACAATAGTGTTAGTTGAGCAATGATTTGACAGACCTTTCAGAAACCGGCTGTCAGTCTATTTAGCCGACTCCATTACCTAGGTAACCTAGGACTTACGAGTACAATGGTGCCTAATTTGTGGCCAATAGCATTGTCAGTCCACTTTGACTGTGGAAGCGGTGGCGATAATAATGGCTTAACTTGAATGGTTCCTGTGAAACCAATCAGCTGCCTTGTGGTTCCTAATTGTGAATTGAGTGCATCTGTCATCTTTTATCAGTCAGGCTGAAATTACTAATTGTAAAAGAGAAATCACTAATTGTGAAAGGTTGTATCAGTTCAATGCTTTTTGATAAGAGGGTGTATAGCAAAATCAAAACGCGTATAATCTAGAAGAAATTCTGCGCAAAAAAACGCTTCACACGCCTTGCACTGTATCAAATGTAACATGCATAAGATTGTACGCATAATAACTCCTCCATGTAATTTTAATTAATTTATTCACTCATAAGATTTTTAGTAATGTAGCCTATGTCTCATATAAAGTTGTGCCGAAACACATGATCCTAGCTGGAAAGGCAACATCATTTTCCTAAAGATTGCGCTTCAATATCTTGTAACTCTATAGTTGAAGAAAAGTACAAACACTCACCTGCAGGCTTAGCATGGTCACCATAGAAGTGGTTTCTTTCTACGGAAGAATAGACAAAGTGACAGTTGGACAAAGAAAATCCGCCATTTTTTCACTAAAATCTGTCAGTATTTTCTATTCTTTCCCGTTTTTAATATCCTTATGCTAAGCCTGCTGGAAAGGCAGGAACTGAAGCAATACCGCCAACGTCGGCATTTCGTTTGCTGGCTTACAAAACACTTCGGAGAAACCCTTCTGGCACAATATTACTTTAACTGGGCACAGTTCAGTCAGTAAACCTGGAGCAAGGTTAATAGATTTTATTTTGTTTTTAATATTATTCTTTCTGAGACCAACACAGTAAAACACGCGAGAAGCGTCAGGCGGTCATATTTTTTTCTTGTGCGCCCGCGCGTTATGATTTGTTAGCGGGCAGATACACGCGATGGCGCAAATATTTGAAATTGGAAGGTTTGGGAGGGAGAAGATGGCGGCTCATGTCTATACCAAAGTGTTAGTTTATTTACTTATAGTATATGAAAACTATCCCAGTTTGAGAAGTTCATAAAGTGTGTGAGAAAATTAAATATATTACGAGAAGAAATAAGAGTTTTTAATATAAATAGCTGAGCATTTTTGTTCATACTTTGAGCCTCTGAAAAAGATATAGAATAGTTTTTAACGATGTTGCGGTCACCATCAGTTACAAATATTTCTGCAGGGCGCAGACACTTAACATCAGGTTAAATAGGCATTACAAAAGCATCTCGTATCAGTTCGGAAGTCCATAGTTTATTAGTCACATAAAAAGGGAAAGTTTATAGTAAAGTGCCCTTTTCAACCTCATAACATCAAAAAGTAATAATGTTCGAACTTCACTACGAGCCGCGCAAAGTTCGAGCCGAATATTATAAATGGTTCCGCAGTTTAAAACTCAATGAATCATAGTTTTAGTTTCAAGTTTGAGGTGTGTAATGTACAGGAGTATTTGAACGATAATGTAAACGTTTCGAATTAAGAGAGAACAACTGTTATTTCTGAATAACGTAATAAATGTTATTAATGTGTACAAAAGATTTGTAGTTTCCTATATATAATACTACTTGACATTTCGCGCGGCTTCGCCCCCGTAAATTAGGAATTTTACTCACAAATTAGCCTACAAAAAAAAGCCTATAATCCTTCGCGTGGTCTACATTTTATCTGTGCCAAATAACATAAAAATTCCATCAGTAGTTTGTGAGATAAGTTCTTTCAAATAATTTTCTCCGTTTCTTACACATTTTCCTCTGTTTCTTCGCTCATATTAGTCTTAGCGTGTTTCTTATAGTCTTTAGCCTTCCTCGATAAGTGAGCTATTTAACACTGAAACAATTTTTCAAATCGGACCAGTGGTTCCTTAGATTAGCGCGTTCAAACAAACAAACAAATAAACAAACTCTTCCACTTTATAATATTAAGTATAGATAAGGTGTTACTACCAACTAGCACCTATATCAGGGATTACCAATCTTTTTCAGCCTGCGGCACAGTTACACGTCACAATATTTTGTCACAGCGCACAGTGGTCCGAAATCGCTAAATAGTGGACATTCGCAAAAAAGTTGGATTTTGGTGTGGAAAAAAATACCATTTGATAGATCTTAAGAAGACTAACAATAAATCCTTAATAAGTTTTTTACAAAAATGTATTTTTAAGGTGAAAAAAAATAATTACGAAAATGTTGTATGGGAAAGAATCTATAAGGATTCTTTCCCACGAAATTTCAAAATTTTCGTAATTATTTTTTTTCACCTTAAAAAATACATTTTTGCAAAAAACTTATTGAGGATTTATTGTTACTTTTTTATAAATCTATCGAATGGTATTTTTACACACCTAAAAAGTTAGTAAAAATATTTCAAAATTTTGAACCCCTCTACTGCAAAAGGCTGCACGTAAATTTGCGTAATTTTTTTTCTAAACCTTAAATACCACTAGAACTTTTACTACAGTAATTTGGTAGTTTTACCTGGAAAGTTTTCCGGGAGTTTTGAAAATTAGTGATTTTATAGATTTCGACGTGCTCTTTTCGAATTTTCACTTTCCCACCTCGTATCTTTTCCGCTCGCACCGCCATATTGGAAAAATGGCGCTCAAATACAGTCTTTTAAGAATAACTCCGTTTCAACTCATTTTACGATGAAAATAGTTATGTAATACATTAAACTAGAAAAAAATTCCTACACTTTATGTAGTTACCGTTTTTTTGTAAAATCATTTTCAATTTCATCGTCAAATGAGTTGGAACGGAGTTATTCTCAAAAAACTGTATTTGAGCGCCATTTTTCCAATATGGCGGTGCGAACGGCAAAGATACGAGGTGGCAAAGTGAAAATTCGAAAAGAGCACGTCGAAATCTATAAAATCACCAATTTTCAAAACTCCCGTAAAACTTTCCAGGTAACCCTCTTTTTGAGCACCAAATGATTGTACTATTTACTGGTTTCAAAAATGAACCAGAATGCCCTAGTGGTTTTTGCAAAAAATATATTTATCATTTGCGTGCGACCTGCCAAAATTTTTGAAATACCTGGTGTCGACCCGGATCCCGGTCGCGCGACAGTCAGGGTTTGACAGCTCAGTTTTTTTTTTTTTTTTTTTTTTAATGAAATAAGGGGGCAAACGAGCAAACGGGTCACCTGATGGAAAGCAACTTCCGTCGCCCATGGACACTCGCAGCATCAGAAGAGCTGCAGGTGCGTTGCCGGCCTTTTAAGAGGGAATAGGGTAATAGGAGAGGGTAGGGATGGGAAAAAAAGGGAATAGGGGAGGGAAAGGAAGGGAATAGGGTAGGGGATTGGGCCTCCGGTAAACTCACTCACTCGGCGAAACACAGCCCAAGCGCTGTTTCACGCCGGTTTTCTGTGAGAACGTGGTATTTCTCCGGTCGAGCCGGCCCATTCGTGCCGAAGCATGGCTCTCCCACGTATTTTTAGCTACATTATGATTTTTATAAGATTTTACCAGATTATAAGTGGAATAATGTTAATTCACAATTTAAATCATACAGTTTATTAAATACTATTTATTTTATTCTGAATTTATGTCTGCAAATATAAAATAAATCTAGTACAGTACTTGAAAAAAAGTAGCTTGAGATTTAAACAATTTTCTGATTTATTTCTAAATAAAACAATATTTGATTCTCAAATTGTATTTTATTTGCACTTCAGCATATTAGCTTTATGATACAAATTATAACTTCACATGCCACAATACACTTTATTTACACAACACTTGTTTTAAAATAAACACAAGGGTCAGCCACTTGAATGAGTCGTCAAAAGTGACCTTTATTTTCTTAATTTTTTACTAAGCCGAACGAGGTAAAGACATACCAAAGTAGTTCCTTCCTTCTTCTTTTTGATTGCAATGTGTTTTATAGGATTAAATATATTTAAATACGCCGTTTTGAGCGGGAACGAGGACGCGGCATATGGCGTCCAGATCCCGGATCCTCGACTGTTTAGTGTATAATTGATCGCGTCCGGAATCCGGTTTGTCGAAACGATAAGGGTTATGTAAATATCTTTAATTCTTGGTTTCTTGTAGGATAAGACCTTGGTGTTCCATATCCCACGCCAAAACTGTTGTTATTTGTAAAATTCGATCAAAATAGTTTTTCCGTTATGAAGTAACCAACCAACTTTCACCATTGTATTCCTAGGCATAACACTAGATTGTAAGCTACAATGGGGCCCAGATATTGCAAAACTGGCAGATAAGCTCAGTTCTGCAGCATATGCTGTTAAAAAAAATCGTGAAATTACTGATGTAGAGACTGCGCGATTAGTTTATTTTAGCTACTTTCATAGCATAATGTCTTATGGCATTCTCTTGTGGGGAAATGCTGCGGACATTAATACAATATTTGTGCTGCGGAAGCGAGCTATTCGTTCTATTTATAAGATGTAGTCTTTTGAATCTTTGAGAGAAAAGTTTAAAGAAATAAGAATTTTGATCATCGCATCTCAATACATTTTGGAAAATGTTTTATATGTTAGAAAGAATCTTAACAATTTCAAAAAGAAAAGCGATATGTGAATACTAGAAATAAGAACAAGTTAGCTATATCAATGTTCAGACTAACTAAAATAAGCAAATCCTTTAACTCTAATCTACAATATAATCCCAGAAAATGTTCTAAATTTACCTTTAAATAAATTTAGAAAAATAGGTAAAGAACGTTTGTGTGTTAAAGCATATTATAAAGTCAATGATTTTATCCATGCAGGTTACTTTACTTTTATTTTTGTTACATAGCTATAAGCCATAACATTGTTATATTATTTTATTTTAAAATTGTAATTTTCCATCTTTTTAGTATAAGATGGCCCCGTGCGAGTTTCTTACGCCGGTTCTTCTCGCCGGGTTAGTTCCCGGACCGGTGGTAGGCATCTTAGTTTCTACGTTCTTTCTTCGACGTTCAAAAAGTGTATTCATGAAACCTATTTTGAATAAAAAGATATTTTATTTATTTATTTTTATAATAATAGTGTATTAATATTATTTCGTAAAAAATATCATAATTTTTGAGACGTTCTTTTCTATAATTTTTAAAAGAATTGTTTCTTTTATTTATTTTTTATTGTTTTAACGGGACCCTAAAAATCCAAGTCCCAAAACTATAAATATTTTATAGTAATCTTCTCGCCGTATCGCTACGTATAAAATTGAACCTTCGGCTATTCATTTTCGGGGTGACTCGCACAATTCGACACTTCAAAACTTGGACGATTAGCCCTATAGACCTTAGGGTTGTCAGCTATAATGTAGACAGCGAGATGACGCCCGCAACTCCGTTGCACTAAAATTCGTTTATATAGCGGGTACCGTACATTTTTCCAAGATAAAATGTGTCCTGTGTCCTTTGTGCGACTCTAAAGTATCTCCAAACCAAATTTCAGCAAAATCAGCTTAGCGGTTTGGGCATGAAGAGGTAACAGACATACGCACTTTCACGTTTTAAAATATCAGTAAGGATATGGAAAGCCATACATTTTTTGCTTTCAATCCAAACATGATGCTGCTTGGATTTTTTAATTTTTCCATATTTTATTTGTATTATTTCTACCCTAACTTTGTTTAAAAAAGTTAAAGTAGTTTTTCGGACCGGCTTTTCAGTTTTTGCCAACCCTATCTCCTACGATGTGACGGATTCCAGCCCTTTTTAATTTTACCTTTTATAACTTGGGTAGAGTTTTATAAAGTTACAATAACGAACTCGATCAAGGTTCTACCGATTCATTTGAATTTATCAACCTGTAATACAAGGAATATTATATTATTATAAGTTCTCAACAGCTGATAATAATAAATATTATTTAGTTAATATGTACCTACTTAGGTACCGAAATCTTATTTATTTAATATGAATGAAGAAATGTTTTACTAATTTTGTTTTATAAACTGAACTAGCTGTCCCGGCAACGTTGCTTTGCCATAATAATAATATAAAGTATTTCGCCCATATTATTTTATTGAAGTGACTAAATAAGTATGTCACCATGGCAACGTCCATCGCTATCCCGTCGCACAAAAAATGGTCGCCGTCAGTCTCGAGTTGTAATTGTATTGATATTGTATTATTTATTCAACAAAATATGCACTTATCAATATAAAAACGGCCAAGTGCGTGTCGGGCCACGCGCAATGTAGGGTTCCGTAGTACTGCTAGTTTTTGAAATTTTTTATATGGTCAATGAATGTACATTTATAACGTGTTTTACACTACTAACAACATCATCTCAGTTACTTTCAAAGGAATTTGAACGAAAAGTTCCTTTATACTTCGCCGAATACATTTTTTTAGTTGATCGACTATTACTCAATAACTTATGAAGTCTTGTTAGTCGTGATAGTTTTCCTTTTAAATTCGGCATATTTCCTACACCCGTGATTTTTTTCACATTTCCAGAAGCAACCGTTTAGCTGGTAGAAGGGGGGGGGGGGACACTGGACACTAACGATTTTTTTCCACTTTAAAACTTCATATTTCACAAATGGATACCTAAATCGAAAAATGATTTAAGAAAACTCGTAATATTTTTTAAAAACCTATCCAACACACGGTGGACGCGAAAAAAAAAATCATCCCCGCTTCATGTTAGGGAAGGTACCATCTATACATATAATAAAACTGTAGAAATGAAAATTCTGTACATTAAAGATATTCAAAAAATAATAAGCGGGGGGTGTTACTACATCGCTATAGAAGCCAAAAATGTGGTTAGTTTTTTTGTCTGTCTGTCTGTCTATCTGTATGTTTGTTCCACTATCACACGAAAACTATTGATCCGATTTGAATGCGGTTTTCGCAGATATATTTGTCTTCTTCCAACTTAACATCTGGTGTATAAAAAAAATTCCCCCCACCCCTCTAAAGGGACGAAAGAGGGGGTCAGATTTTGTATAAGACTTTTGCTTTAACACGAAATCTACTGATCCGATTTGCATACGGTTTTCGCAGATATATTTGTCTTCTTCCAACTCAAAATCTGGTGTATTAAAATCTAAAAGACCATAATATTATAACGTACCTACCTACTTCTCAAAAAACATGATATCTATGTAAGGGAGCATACCCATACTACGTGACCTACTTTTTATGATTTTTTGACCCCCCCCTCCCCCTGATGACCACGCTTAGTATGTGCCAAGACCCCCCCCCCCTTCAATTGTTCACGTGGTATTGACAAGAATAATTTTTAATCATTTTGTAAGTAGAAAGAGTAGATAGCAAATGAATATAATTTGACTCATATTTATGTTTATTAAGTTATTTATTACGAAAGACTCCTTGCATGTTTATAATAATTATAACTACTTAATTAATATGGGAATAAAAATAACGATCACCAAAAATACTTTGAAACCCAATAGTTTGCCAGAAAGAAATACTTGACACCAATCCTACTAATATTATAAAGGCGAAAGTTTGGATGTATGGATGTTTGTTACTCTTTCACGCGAAAACTACTAAACGGATTTTAATGAAACTTTACAATAATATAGCTTATACATCAGAATAACACATAGGCTACAATTTTAACCGACTTTCAAAATGGAGGAGTTTTTTTATGTTCAACGATTACTCCGCTGTTTGTAAACCGATTTTCAAATTCTTTCTTTCGGCGTATAGGCTATCATCCCAATTTGGTACAGTCATAAAAGTGGTGACCTGATGAAGGGATCCATAAGTAAGTAAGGGGGAGATCGGGCATTTACCCAGAGCGGCAAAATTGACTTATTCCTATCTTCCAACATAGCCATTAGCCATCCACCACCTGAGTTAGATAATTCTACCTTCCAACAACACGGTTGGTTAGGGGAAATATTTTAAATGTATTTTACTTAAATATTACCCTTATTATCTCGCAACAAAACTAGCCCATGACTAATATTATGGATTTCTGTATGTAAAGAGCGGCGAAAATAATACTATCCCGGAGCGACTAAATAACTAGATCGGGCCCTGAAAACTGCTTATGAAAGACAATTAAGTTATTATGTTTTACAAGACGTTCCGCGCGGCTTCGCCCGCGTAAATTAGATATTTCACAGAAAAATTACTCCACAAAAAAAGCCTATGATCCATTCACGTGGTTTATTTCTTATCTGATCCAAATAACAGAAAAAATGATCTAGTAGTTCGTGAGATAAGCCCTTTCAAATAATTTCCCCCGTTTTTTCCACATTTTCCTCTATTTCCTCGCTCCTATTAGTCTTAGCGTGATAAACTATATCCTATAGCCTTTCTCGATAACTGGGCTATCTAACACTGAAATAATTTTTCAAATCGGACCAGTAGTTCCTGAGATTAGCGCGTTCAAATAAGCCCTTTCAAATAATTTCCCCCCGTTTTTTCCACATTTTCCTCTATTTCTTCGCTTCTATTATTCTTAGCGTGATAAAATATAGCCTATAGCCTTCCTCGATAAATGGACTATCTAACACTGAAATAATTTTTCAAATCGGACCAGCAGTTCCCGAGATTAGCGCGTTCAAACAAACAAACAAACAAACTCTTCCGCTTTAATATATTAGTATAGATAACCATATTTTTTTATTTATCTACTGAAAGGTAAAAAGTAGGTACGGGTGATGCGTCTGACTTTTTAAACTATCGTATTGTATTAGAAAATACGTCAGATACAAATTCTGCATACAATATAGATTGAAACATTGTGAAAAAAGATACGTGCATACGGGTATAAATGGTTTAACCACAGGGAAAAATGTGTTAACTCAATAAAACCGAAAAATAAAACTCACTAACTGATACGTGTAGCCAGAACTATCTAGAAACTTCGACAGTTTTTGTATCTAGAGATGAAAACTTTGTTTAGAGGTGAAAAAGACAGAAAAGGCCGTTTAAAAGACATCTATCGTAAGGGATTATAGGCATAAGTAAAATAAGAAAGATTGGTCTAGATAATTATAAAAGCAAATTATGCTCGGATTCTCAGAGGTTTTTGAAGTGGAGTTTATCTTTAGAACAACGTTGTTGGTTGGTTAAAGATTTGACGTGGGCCAAAACAAGATGGCGGCGTTACTTAAAAATTCGGTCACGTGCCAAAAGACAAAGTTATAAACGATGCTCTATAAGATTTTTATAATTGTCCCGTATATTATAATAATATTATTATCTCGTAGGACTTCTGTAATAACGAAACCAATATCTTAGTCTACATTTTATAACTGGCAGATACCATTTTTATTACATGCGATAAATATTGAAAATTGCCTCTACACCTTCAAGTCTAAAATCTAATAAAAACCTATTTCGCAAAGCCTAACACTTAAGGGCCTTCCCCTACGGAGATTCCGTAATTTACCGTATTTAGAGCCTTATAAACTCATAATTTGAAAGCTACAAAGTTATAATAAAAATACAGCAATAATCTTCAGTATACAAACATTCCTTTCCCCGTTTGAAATTTTCTATTTTTGTTTATTATACTCATGATATTAGCTTCCAAAGTAATACAAATTTATTAAAATTGAAGCATAATTTCAGCATCTCCCTAGTATTTACAAATTACGTTTATTTGAAACACACGACAATAGATAGACAATTTCATTAACTACATATTCCCCGTTTTAAATTTTTTAGAGCAATTTTGAATTAAGATAAGTAAAAAAATAGGATTTTTGTGCGATCTCGGCAACGCGTCAAATGTAATATGGTCAAGGTCGTTTGCTCGGGGGATGGCCTTAATGTAGTCTCACGCTAAGTTACAATGTGTTATTTTATTAGACTGCGCCAAAAGGCTAACTAAAAATTCTTGTAGTTATTTTTAGAAAATAATCGTAACTAATATTATATTATTATTATTATCATACTTGCGAAAGTGAGGCTTTCTATCCGTAGAGATTATGACTGGTTCACGCTAAAATCGTTGAATTGATAATAAAATTAAGACTGGATATATTTTGAATCCCGGGAAAAGATTGTTTTATTCGTGTAAAATGAAAGGATTCATGCAATTAAGTAATTTCCATACAAATCCTTAGGTAACATCTAGTTTAATACATCCTATAATCTTTAAAAGGTGCGAAAAAACCAGGTACTCAAGTATGATACTCCTAAGCATAAAATTTCATCTCGGCTGGCAAAAAATTCTGATTGCGAACACCATCCTGTACATTCAGCGTTTCACGAAATACCTTCAATCGGGGTCAAATGTGCTTAGTCCGTTATATTATAACCGAAGCTCGTTATTTCCATTTTGTTTGAGACTTTGAATATTTTTGAAATAAAAGAATTTCTTGCATTAGGCAATACGAATATTTGGAGTGTTTTTTGCTTACATACAAAACTCACAACTCGTTGGTACGTTATTTTTTTGCACTGTCAACAATGATATAATTATGTTTATTTCGATGTTTATTGTGTTTTAGAAGGCGTAATATTTTTTTATTGTGAAAAAACTCGAAAAATTACTATGAAATATTGTGAAAAGTGAGTAGTACAAAGGTTAACATAATAAATGAGAGATAATGATACGATATCCACCAAAACATCATGAAAACCACATCAATACTTTTTATTAAGTGGTCTCATTTTTCCTTCAAGTGGCCACGCCATCAGAAGGGAAAATCTGAAAAGATCGGTCATACGGATATCCATCATCTGAGTAATCTTCATCTTGGAGCGAGGCCATACTGCCCCCCAGCGTTGCGTTGGAGAAATAACGCTTACGCCACATAGCTGCATTGCTGCAGCGAACAACAAAATACAAGATGGTGACAGCGCAATGCGTTATTCAACCTTCTACTTAATATGTCTGTTGTTTTTTCAAAAGAAATTTTATTTCTCCAAAATGTTGTACGTATTAATAATAATTGCAAATTTTAATCGTATGGAACTAGGTTTTAATTTTATATTGTACGTCATTAAATTAATATGATATAATAGAAGATCCAATAATATATAATTATAATAAAGCCATGTTGTAACTACATTCTTGCAAAATATCAATAAAAAATCCTAAAAAAGCTAGGCACGATAACACAATGCATTAATATAATTTTTATTATCGTGCGAATATGAATTCGAAATGCTGTTGCAGCGACACACCGTAGCTTACCGCTACGCAACGTAACATCTTGGCCTCACTCTTAAGGACCATTCGGGCGTGATATGAATCTTTTTGTTCTCAGACAAGGATTTACTCAACGAGTATCTTGGTGTAGAACGACTTGTTACATTTTGCTGTCAGAGAGCTATACTTGACACGAATATACTTGTGGCCTCACAGAAAATCGATGGGAAACAACGTTAACGTTAAAGCAAAGTATCTGCAGCACCACGCAGCTACAGGTTTAAATTGTTCATTTGAAACTAAATACCTTTTGTATCCATACTAATATTATAAAATATGAGAACGTCTGTCTTCACGCCCAAGCCGCTGAACCGATTTTGCTGAAATTTGGTATGGATATACGTAGAGACCCGGGAAAGGACATAGAATACTTTTTATCCCGGAACAATTTGCAATTCCTACGATGAATGAATTTTGGGGCAACGGACGTCATCTAGTACTAAAGAAAATTCAATTTCGACCCACTTTCTTTAAAACGCATCGCTGCTAATATTTAAAAAATTAACGCATGTTGCAATAAACGACACAAAAGACCCTCATCGGACTAATAATACATAATCCAATATTGAAATAAAAAACAAGTATTCAACGCAGTATTCAACAGATGAAATGAAATTGAAAATAAATTAATTCTGATCATAAATATCATCAATCAGAGATGGTAATATTATTGCCTCTGAAATCCTTTATTGAATTTGATATTGACATAACAACTAGGGAGGGGGGTGTTTATCAAGTTGTCGATACATAGGTGTCGATAATTATATCAGAGGAAGCTCGAAAAAATTAGTTGTTTTTAAGCTTGGACTTCCTAGCTTTGTAAGTAATATTGATACCCCGTGAAAGTACCCAGATTCTTCTTATTATTATAACGTTAAAGCAACTTCGTTGCTTATCCGCTGTAGTTTTATAAGGGTCAATTCAGACCGCAACGCGACGCGTAGATGTATTTCTAAATTTGTATGGATTTGGCAGACTTCAATTTCGTGAGACATATGTCACGGTCTGAATTGACCCTTATACGTAATAAACAATAATTAGTAGATAGCACATACGACAAAATATATTTTACAATGGGATATTATTATAAACAGTATAATGTGGGTAGGTAATTTGTAAGATAGAAGTAATGTATGCCTACGTCTGCTGTTTTTGCTGCCGGCACCCCTAGAGTGCAACCTTTATTTTGCCCAACTCGATATTTACCCTGCTTTCCCACCACTACGCGAACCGTGTACATTTGAATATTAACGCATGTCCTAATAATGTCGCCTATCTGTGAACACAATATATTACCTACTGTTTGATTTATTAATACTCGATAATATCAATTGGCAATTTCAATAGTTACAGTAATTACTAATGTTTTATGGGCCGTCCATGAATTACGTGAGACGGTTTTGAGGATCTCTTCACTCCTTGTGTATCGAAGTTAATCCTAGATTAATTATGATGTATTTTCTCTCGCTTTTCGTGAAAAAAAAATACGTGTGACACCCGGGGAGTGCCACGGTAAATCTATTGTATAGCATTTTTTATCAACTTATACAATTAAAATTCGCATACATCTAGTCGCACGCACACAAACACCGTGCTGAAGTCTGGCAACGCCGCATCGACCGGCACAGCGGTGCGGCAACGCCGGTCGGAGTGGAGGTGTTACACTAAAACTCGTAAAGATCAAACTACTTTAGTTTTTTAACATTGTTAGCACTTGCTAACAATGACACAGTATCAATTTAATAAAAGGTTCTGAAATCTTCAGAGGGCCCTGATATGAAAATCTTGGATTCCTCGGGTAATGGAAAAAATACAGCCCTTCGTATTTCAATCTAATTAGTTTCAGTGGAATTTTAGAAAAAATGCTTCTAAGCATTTTACGACGATTTATTATGATGGATATAATATATACATTTTTGGAGATTTATAAAGTGTAATTTTTTACTAATGGCCCTCGTTTTTTTGCCCAAAGATTCGTTTATGGGGCTGAAATCGTATTTTTCGCATTTATCGTACATAATATTATTATTCTACTAGATGACGCCCGCAACTCCGTTGCGCCAAAATGCGTTTATCGCGCGGGAACCGTACATTTTTCCGGGATAATAACTATCCTATGTCCTTTCTCAGTGCTAAAAGTATCTCCATGCCAAATTTTAGCAAAATTGGTTCAGCGGTTTGAGCGTGAAGAGGTTACATACAGACAGACAGACAGACAGACGGACAGATAGACAGACACACTTTCGCATTTATAATATTATTATGGATATTATGGATTATGGATCTATTGAATCATTTTTGAATGTTTATAAAATGTAATTTATTAAAATTTGCGCCCGTTTTCTTTTGCTCAATGATTCGTTTATAGCAGCGGTCGGCAACACGCGGCCCGCGGGCCGCGTGCGGCCCGCGAACTTCTTACTTGCGGCCCGTGAATGTTTTGTGAATTAAAGTTATATGTATCAAAAACAATGTTTTCTAATATTGCCAGTAGTTATCACCAGTCGCCACTTAAGAACCTAGCTGTTTGTGTAATTTTATAACAAACACTAAGACTTATTTCCCCTCATTATGTGTATGTATATTGAGCTTCTAGGGTTAATACGAGTATGAGGTCTGCGGCCCGCCTTTGGTTTATTTTGCCACCTTGTGGCCTTTCCCTGCAAAAAAGTTGCCGACCGCTGGTTTATAGGACTGTAATTGTATTTTTTCGCATTTATCGTACATAATATTCTATGTTTATATTTTAACTTCTTCATGACTTATGCCCGATTTCTAAGACTTTTTGACTGAAGTTTATCTATTCATTAGCGCTAACGTCAACAATGCTGTTGAATACATAATAAACACAAAAATACCTTAGAAACTGGGCATTAACAATATAATTATAAGTAACTTGAAATCTTTCTTAAAAAGTGTTCACTAAAACCAATTCAGTAATTGTTATGGCTGTGGTTATGGTTAAGTCTCTAACCGCCACACCTACAGGCAGCTAATACAGAGTTTAATTATTTATTTGCAATATGATTTGGTTGTAAGTGTAATTAATAATTCATTTAATTAATTATTACAGACCGCTAATTATTCACAATAAATAATTTATTTCACTGCAAATTGCGAATGTAAGCGTTAATCTGCAATTCTAGATTGTATGACTATTTCGGTTGGTGTATGAATAAAAATTTTAGTGCTAAAAATACTACAAGTATATGTTTCCATTTTATGAAGAAAACAAGTATATATAGAGCAATGGTCATTTGACAGGAAATCTGCATAGACGAAAAAGTAACATCAAATATCAAAATGGCCCTAAAATCCTGTTAAGGCTTATGAGGGCGACTAACCTAAAAAATCAAACATCGTCCTTCTCTCTTCACACTCACGCCCGTCTTTCATATGCCAGGTGAAAAAGGACGACGCGGAATCATCGCCAAGTTAGTTTTTTCTTAATAACTCGATAAATATACAACATTTTAAAAATCCGCCGGGTCAGTGTCTCAATGATAGAATTTTATACAATGTGTTAAAATATTAACTTAGTTTAATGTACGGTTATGGCAATATATGAAAAATTTGTGAAAATTAGATGCATTTTTGTGATTTTTTTCTATAGAGAAAATTTTAAGATTTCGCAAATTTCGAAAGAATGTTTTCGCTCAGATCAAATTCTTGGAAATATAATGTAGTATCTGTGTTTAGAAAATGAATTAACAATTCGGGGCTTATTTTCAAGTATAAAAATGAATTATAAAATCGACAATTTAGGGTTAGTCGCCCCATTAAACAAGTGGCCATTTAAAAAGTCATGTGCCTTTACTTGAAAAAATCCACCCAGTATAATGGCAAACACCATTTACGTCTATTTTACTAGGCGAATGTTTAAAAGGGCACGATAGGCAAATTCATAAGAGGAAGGTATTTACTAAAGCAAATCCAACTTGTAGTTGCTTTCAAAAGTTGTAGATCATAACAATAAAAAATGTAACAAAATATTAATCTCAGTTAATGAAAAAAGCCCGAATAACAAAGGTTATTCATTCAAATGATAAAGAATCGACGTTATGAATCGCCGAAAATTAGACGACAGCAATTATACTTAATTGGCCGAAGAAACGGAGAGAAAATAAATCATTGTTATACAAAATATTGCGGAATTCAGATTAATATTGCGGGGAAATAATTGGGAGCTCGTTGCGGGAAAAACATAAATTAAAAACCCCTCAGAACCTGAGAGGGAAATTGACACAATGTGCTTTTGTATACAGTAAATAGTATATTGATTGATTTTTTAAATTACATTGAGGCGTGGCTTGATTGCCAATTGATCGTGGAAAATGTAGGAAACAATGCGTAAAGTATAATGTATAAAACTTAAAATAAAATGAAGGGTACCTGTTATTCTTACTGAAATTATACATTCGAAAGTGCGTCTTGTACTTCTACTTTTCACGCTTATACCATTGAATTGATTAATAATTATGATTGGTGTAAAGATAGAAGAGTCTTGGAGGAGGAAAAGACAAAGAAAAGTTTTGTCCCAGTTAGATTTAAAAATAATTATATTACTTAGTTTAAAAAACTAAAAAACACGCTTTTTTTTCAAAAAAATTAACAAATTATTGTATTGTCATTGGCTCTTAATACGTATGCAAAGTTGCGAATTAATTAGACTCCTGGAGATAATTAATAGAAATCGTGCTCAGAGATTATGTTATATACATATAGCCCAAGCTAATAATACGGTGTTAAAAATCCCGTACAATAAAGGAATTTCTGCGCGATAGAAGCTGCAGACAACATAATATATGTGAAGCAAAACTTCTACTTTACATAAAACATAATTTGTAAAATGAAATCCTCAACTGAGTTCAGCCAATATCAGAAAGTACGCTAACACGAAACATTAATTAGAGGAACAGAGACATAAACTCTCGAATGTATAAAATTAATTTTACCTCGCTATAGAATTAATTTCAACACTGTCTTATCAAAATAAGCCATTCAAGAGACTGCAGACTTGAAAACAAGCTTAGTGAGTTAGCCCATAACTAACCAACATCAAGCTGCGTTGCAATTTGCACCCTGTCACCGGGTGGTAAAGGTGAAATTCGAGATCAGGTGAAAATGGTAGTAAAGTAACCAGACTAATTTAGGAAACTCCTCGCTCTGCGAGACCCTTCTGTTGATGCTAACGTCTTAATTAGACCATGAAATGTGAATTAATATTATCACCAAAGCTGTGATTTTTGGAAGTGTTTAATGATATTCTTGTAAGTGGCTTTGTAAATAATGTGTGTATATAAAATGTGTAAAGGATTGTAACACTAGATTTTCTCCGTGGATATTCGTACATCGCGCGGGAATTATATTGTGGTTATGGGGACATGCCGTCGGCTATCTTAAAGTGGCTAAATAAACCCAAGGCAAGCTGAGCTTGGGATGCTAACTCTAGAAATTTCATTAATTTTTATATAATTACAAATTATATGCAAGAAATTCGTGGGCCGCAAGTAAGGCCATGATTTGCCGACTGCTGCCTCAGATCAACAATAACAATAATCATCGCAAACATTTCTGCAACATTGTCCAAGTCCATAACAACTCCCTACATCCCAACGTAAGTGACTTAAATTCTAACATAGGTGACTTAAGGTTCGTCCCAGGCCGATCATAATTTCATAACCCAAATCCTGGAGGTGTTAATATCATTAGATTTATCACAAGAAGCGTGGACGGTGATAAATCATGGAGAAGCCAGGCTTTTCTTGAGGACAGGACGCGTTAATGTGATATATAGCCATCGAAGCCTCTGGCTTATATGGATTTGGAGACATCTTTATATTCATGAACGGTTTACTCATTTTCATAGTTATTAAAGGATGATGTGTGAATTTTGGTGTTGCAGGAGCTTAATGCTGATGTCATATATGGGTGTAACAGTTGGGAGACCGATGTATACGGTCGCAAAAAGAATACTAGGTTAGGGTATAAGTGACCGATTTTTGTAGAAGACAAATGGAACATGCCCATGAAGAAAATCAACGGGTGAAATCATGAAATGACCCAATGTGAATATCGCTTAGAAGGCATCTAATACTGATCGCAATAGTGCAACGCATGCGTCACGCAAAAAAACAGTCGGAAACAATATTATGATGTTGTTGTGTATGTCCGGTCCTACAAAAAGTGTGACGTGTGCGAGCACTACATTAAAAGGTACATACATCTACAGCTTTCCTCAACCTCAAATTCTACCCATTCGTCCCAAAACTCAAACCTTAGACTAGGGTTACACGTGAGCATGTAACCGTAGGCTTAAAGTGTATAAGACATTTGAACAAAATTTACGGTTAACATATTTTGTCTGACTTTCATTCGCTATTCCAATTTTCCGCAATTTTCAAGGGTAAAATTTGACAATAGGGTCAGACAAAACAAGCAATAGCTATGTTGAATAGCATAATAGTAGTCGGTCACTCCTAAGCTGTGTTTAACAATCCGACTTGGTACAATGAAATACGGATTATGCAAATTGTAGGTACTTCACGATTTAGTCTACGCGGGGTTTCTGCTGAAATATTATATATTTTGATAAAGAATTGCTGACATCTATTATGACTGGGATATTTTATGCGCTTTGGAGCAATGTTTTTTCGACATTGCAGCTTGTTATTCTGTTTTACATTTGAATCGAAAAGGTTAAAGTTTCTTGAGATGTCAATTATTTTGGAAAATTATTTTATTATTGATATACCGGCATTTTTTGGGAAAATTTATTACAGTTCGATTTTTCCGCCATACGTAATTTATTAGATGTTGGAGAAAACGTGCACATTTTAGTGCGCTTTGCATCCCCATACTCATAGGGTTCTGTAATCAACAAAACTTGGTTGACTACTGAACCCTAAAACGGAACCCTAACAAGCTGATTTTTTGTATATTGATAAATTAATAGTTGTATAATTTACGAGTAACATTGTCCTACAAATAGACCAATCCATATTTTAGGACCATCAAATCAAAGTATGAAATCCTTTCTATCTCTGTTAGCTACAACTTTCGAGAATTTTCGCAAATAAAAATCTTGTTCGTCTTATCAAAATGAAGCTGTACCATTAGGCACTACTTGTGAAAATATCACATTCAGTGCTGATAGGGACGTAAGTTATTCTGTACTTTCGCAGTTCGGAGTAAACAACTGCGTATATAAATCTTGTTAATACGCCTCCAGACACCATTAGTCTGATGGATAATTTCGTTTCGAGCATTACGACTGTTTTTTAGACAACGTTTTTGTTTGGAAAATACATTGAATTTATAATACGATGTCAGATATTTTTAATATTGTTATTTTAATACCAGTTGATCCTGCAAAAGTTAATGGCAAAAGAAGAAAATTTGATAGCGCGATTCGGGATTGTGCGCTGTTTGGTTGTATTCAATTTTATTTCAGGTAAAAAGAATGACCGCGTTAATGTTGGCCGATTTTCAGACCAACCCGATAAGCACACAACATTTCAGCGAAATAGGTCCAGTCGTTTCATATTACATTGTGCTTTTTACTACTCACTAAGGGTGAAACCAAACGAGCGTAATTTGTGAGTTGTGAGTCGCAGAATTTCGGTCGCGTAAATATCTTTTCATACAAAATTGACTCACAAAATTACGCTCGTGTGAATCAAACAGGACTTTTGTATAAAACTGAATGCAGCAGAATTTCTGCCAGCCGAAATTCTGCGACTCACAACTCACAAATTACGCTTGTTTGGCTTCACCCTTACTCTTCAATATTATTTCCATTCCATACTAATAATTCCATACTAATAATTCCATACTAATAATTCCGTACTAATAAATGCGAATGTGTGTCTGTCTGTCTGTTACATCTTCATGCCCAAACCGCTAAGCCGATTTTGAGGAAATTTAGTATGGAGATACTTTGAGTGGAAAAGGACATAGGATAGATACTTTTATCCCAAAATTAAGAATCTTTGTCTGTCTGTCTGTCTGTCTGTCCGTCTGTCCGTCCGTCCGTCCGTCCGTCCGTCCGTCCGTCCGTCCGTCCGTCCGTCCGTCCGTCCGTCCGTCCGTCCGTCCGTCCGTCCGTCCGTCCGTCCGTCCGTCCGTCCGTCCGTCCGTCCGTCCGTCCGTCTGTCTGTCTGTCTGTCTGTCTGTCTGTCTGTCTTCCCGTCCGTCCGTCCGTCCGTCCGTCCGTCCGTCCGTCCGTCCGTCCGTCTGTCTGTCTGTCTGTCTGTCTGTCTGTCTGTCTGTCTGTTTGTCCGTCTGTCCGTCTGTCCGTCTGTCCGTCTGTCCGACTGTCCGTCTGTCCGTCTGTCCGTCTGTCCGTCTGTCCGTCTGTCCGTCTGTCCGTCTGTCCGTCTGTCCGTCTGTCCGTCTGTCCGTCTGTCCGTCTGTCCGTCTGTCCGTCCGTCCGTCCGTCCGTCCGTCCGTCCGTCCGTCCGTCCGTCCGTCCGTCTGTCTGTCTGTCTGTCTGTCTGTCTGTCTGTCTGTCTGTCTGTCTGTCTGTCTGTCTGTCTGTCTGTCTGTGTGTCTGTCTGTCTGTCTGTCTGTCTGTGGGACATAGGATACTTTTTGTCCCGGGAAAATGTACGGTTCCCGCGCGATAAACGAGTTTTGGCGCAACAGAGTTGCGGGCATCATCTAGTTTCCCATATTTCTGGGTTTTAATGCATGTATATTTCCCATAATTCCCAGTATTTGCTGCATACACTGCGGTGGCGATATTGCGTGGCACAAATCAAGCTGTCAGCGGCGTTTTCCATTTTCTTCGGCCAATTTTAATGTCCGCGCTATCATGAAATATTAGTTTAGTTTACTGTATTTACTGAAGTTGAGAATATCAATTTTTATTGTTGGAGTTTTCCCTAAAAGTAAATTTTTCCCGTTTTGTTGAACTAAAGTTCGCTGTTTGCGAGAGGAATGTGCATTTTTCCGTCATGGAAACTATGTTCTTTACCAGGATTCAAAGTATACCCACACTAAATATCATAAGTATTGGTTAGTTAGTTAGCGTTGTCCTCTTGACTATGTATTCTCTATGTATACATGATCATTAGTAAACCATAATATTTTATTAATTAAATTAAAGCATATATAAGAAATTTCAACCTTCCATTTCGTGTTCTCCTAAATTCAAATAAAAGAGAAACAGGTTTTACAATTTGCTGCTACAAAATGCATATTTTTGGAGCTTATTCACACGTTCAGGATGAAATATGAATTTGCATGGGGTTACATCACAAGCCAGAAGATTTAGAATGTCCTTAAATTTAACAAGTACACGTCTTATAACGGGCTAATAAGTATCGTTAGACATCAGTTGCTATTAATGTCAAAAATTCCATACTAAGCATAAGCTTAGCTGATAGTAATAAATAATTAAGACATAAGTAGTTTTTTTTAATAACTGCCTAGTAATTATTATTATTTATAGAAAATGTTACAATATTATGAATAAGAACTAAAATAAGTTAGCATTTTGATAATAGTTTCAATCAATCGTCAGATCAATTTCGGTACTGATGAGATCGGTAATTTATTTGTAACTCCTGTGTTGCGATGGGTGGTAGTAACCGTGGCAGCGCCACCAGTAGCCGCTACCAAAGAACAGTCCTATAAAGCAGGGGTTCCCAATCTTTTTCAGCCTGCGGTGCAGTTACACGTCATAATATTTTGTCATGACGCCCTACTCTACCTAGCTATTACAAAAAGATCCATAAATAAACACCTTCAATGATTAAAGTTAGGCTAAGCAGGTAAATAATAATAAACAAATATTTAATCATCTGCCTGATTTGCATAATTAATATTATAATTGGAACGAAGTTCCTTATGGCGCGTTCGGCGTTGCGAAAGGAGGCTAGACAGAACGATATTTGACCTCGACATTTTTTTATGAGTACCTGCATAGTAGGGGCAGAGGGCGTTGATAGTATTCCTGTGCATCAACTAGATGGCGTTTTTTGAGAATAAACAGCAACGCGTTGTTAGTATTCCTGGGCGTCAAAAGATGGCGTTTTTTAATATTTTTTTGAGTGTATATATATACAGGTTTTTTGAACATAAGAAATAACTTCGTTCTATTCGGGTGTCCCTTAAGTTTTTTTTTTTTTATTAATACTTTTGGTCTCGTATAATGATGGAGGACTGACTCGCGGCGCCCCTCTTGCCTTTCCACGGCGCACACTTTGGAAACCACTTCTATAAAGAGTTACATAGTTCTTGTTTGTTTGGAATCTATCTCTATTCATTTCGTTGGTAGCTACTAGTTACGTCTGGCAGCCACGGGACCCGGTGAAATACATCATTCTGGTCTTGGATATATTATTATTATATTAATATAGATATCACTCGCTATTAACATAGTCGCGTTTACGTAATAGCCCCACTATGTAAGCTTAACGTGGAATTTTGACGTTTTCAGAAGTCGAAAGATTTAGTTACCGCAGAATGTTTAGTTGGAGGTGAAAAAGCTTGAATCCCGGGGTTAATCTCAGCGTAACAAGTGAAATTTAGCTGAGAAACCTCCGACTAAAATTATATAAGGAGAAAATAAAGTGTCTATTTTAGAAATTTTTGGTGAAATATTTCTACCCAGTTTTTTCAACTAAGATAAGGTTGGGAAAGGATTTTTTTCGAGTCACGATTTTGGCATTGGTCATTTATATCAATTATTATCAATCAATTTTGCACCTTAACCCATCAATCCCCAAGCGCCAGCCGGCTGCCGCATAACAATTGAAAATCTATTGTGTCTGCGATACCCACGATGGAGGTGCTACAAAAGCACCTAGTTGTTGACTAGTAAAAAATTATAAGAATCATTCTAATATATCAATTTTCGTGTCGCGGTGTTTGTTGCAAAATCCGTCTGTCCGTCTGAAAGGGCTTGCCATTACAACGTCAAAAAAAAAAAAACAAAAAAAAAAACCACAGCCGAACATATAACCTCCTCCTTTTTGGAAGTCGGTTAAAAATGACAACACCAAACTTGTTCAGAAGATCTTCTTTAGAATATCACAACGTAAATAACAAAACAACGTTTGCCGGATTAGTTGGTTTAAGAAAATATATAATATTAGAAAAGTTTTATTTTAGTTCTAAATTTTTATTCCAGTGGATTTTCCTACCCTTTATTAGCTTGAATTCTTATAATTACTTGTGAATTATTAAAAATTCTCATCTGAAAAGAAGCCGAGGCAATTTCCTGTAATATCGGAATACTTAAGGTTCGTCCTAAATATTCCATACATTTTGCTTTGAAAAGTTATTTAATATCCAAGAAGTTTCCACGCTTGTTTTGTTAGATATATTCGGCACGATTGGAGCGGTTTGATTAGAGAGATCATAGACAAAATACTGCTTTAAACAATAATTTGTATTAAAAATAATTAAGTGAAGGTACAGCTAGAGCTAAGTGCGATTATTTGATATTTATCGCTAGACATCGGATTATATGCACGATCAAAGTGCCGAAATATGCACAAAATATGTACAGTCAAAAGTGACTTATTATTAAAATATATTATGTTTTTGTAGAGTTTTCTGGTGTCGTTCATAAAAGCGCCAATATTCATAATTCCATCAAATCCGAGATTTTTCATTTCTTATACAGTAGCAATAATTTTCTGCCAACATTTCCCAATTGCAATCTTAGTTCCCATCAAAGTTCATTACTTGCTGTATTCAATTTTTTTCTTATGTTGCCAATAACAAGGACAAATTTTGTTTCTAGAAATATATTGAACGTATCGAGTGTATTGCGGAAGTCTTTAAATGGGGATGAAGCTACATATTTGAAGTATATTGATCTATCGTACCTCTATTTCGTGACATCGGTGTGTATTATGATAGCTAGTTTGGAGACTGCGAGGGCATAATACGACTGAAATATGCACAATCAACGAAAATTTATCATATGCAAATGCAAATGCATATATACAATCCGATGTCTATTTTATCACCATAAAGGCGTTAACTAAGTATGAGATTGGAACAGCACCGCTAGTACTAAAAAAGTTGCTTATTATTTTATGCCATTTCTTTCATTTGCTCTCGGCAACAAGTGACCCAAGCTTAAAAGAATTTTCTATCTATACTAATATTATAAATGCGAAAGTGTGTCTGTCTGTCTGTTGCCTCTTCACGCCTAAACCACTGAACCGATTTTGGTGAAATTTGGTATACATACAAATATGGTATATATTTGGTATACTTTGAGTCCCGGGAAGGGACATAGGATTTTATCCCCCGCGATAAACGAATTTTGGCGCAACAAATTGCGGGCGTCATCTAGTTTATGATAATGCATTTGTCACTTCTGTAATATCGCGACTAGATTACTCCAACCTTCCACTTTGAAGTATATCCAAGGGGCTGATAAATCACAGGGTTTCCATGACCTCCCATTACATTTTCTCAGTCATTAAACAATTTCGCCATTAGGCACAGTCTAATTTACATTTCGAGTATTTGGGCATACATTATTTTTCGTGTTGTTTTTGTTTTTGACTGTTCGACATTCGTAATAATTTTTTCAAGGCTTATTGCCAAATAGTCTTTCGTAGGTCGTTGTAATTGTTGTTAAAAATTACCGAAATTAGTAAAGTCCATGATTTCGTACGAATGCTTAAATGTGTGAAATATTAGCTTCCTTTGGCAGTAATTGACTTCCCTGTCTTACGAATTTTCAATCAGGCCACGTCCTCTCACGCGTTAGCGTAGCTTCATTAAAAATATTTTCCATTCTAAAAGTCAAATTATAAGCTGCTGTCCGCCTGACTGCGCTCCATTTCTTCCGTTCCTCGACACAGCAAAATATAAAGTTTTAAAATAAATCTGAATGCACTAGCGTAGTGAAGTAAGGAATTGTCCATGTGGACATAAAATATTATGCCATTTTTAACGCCCACTTTCTGTTATCGTTTCACACAGTTGCTTTGAGGTTATATTACTACTAGTGATGTTCTTATAATTATCAGACTGTTTCATGTCGATAAAATGTGTGACAAACTTTAAAATGTATTTGTTTAACAATAAAATACACTATAATTAATTATTAATTTATACCTAAAAATTTATGCTACTTTTGCATTTAATAATAGTGAAACGTTTATTATTTATTTTAAAAGAAATCTGACAATATACTGAGATATAATCGCATATTAAATTAGAACAGCCATTATACTTAATATTATTTTAAAAATATGTCTTGTCTACTTATGAAAAATATTATATAGCAGACAAACAAGCAGAGTAATTAGCAATTACAAAGTACAAACTCTCACACAAAAATGTTTGTTGTTTGTGAGGGTTTTTTATAAAGAAGATTAAAATAAACGTTATCGATAACAGCACATCCCTAACTGGCTACTTGCCAGACTAGTGAGGGGACACGATATCTGCAGTGAGCTATGCCACGTCAGGCGAACAGTAACGATACCGGTCAGAATGCTAATGACACTATTACCAGTTTTAAAACGATAAGTCGTGACTATTTTTACATTTTTAGGTCATTATGAAGGTGTTTTGAGGTTTATTGTTGAAGGAACGAAATGTAAATAAGGGTAAAAAGATTCTGAAACATTTTCTTGCCTGGTTTGCAAGGTTTTTTTGACAGGAGTTCAATTATTCAGTAGTGTTATTGATAAGCTAGCGTCAAAGTATTAACCAACATGCTCTAAACTACAGTTAAGAAACCTCAGAAAATAGCACCCAGTCACATGACCAAAATATAATTGAGTAAAATTACAAACGGAGGAAGATGATAATTATCTTTTACAAACAAAATTATTTTTTTAAATTTGTTATTTTTACGTTTGGGTAGTAAAATCATTGATCAAAATATGAGTACTATATGAATAATTTGGGAATAAGCTAAGACTACCAACTCACAATAATTTGGCAACACTGCGATAAAGTTGAATATTATAATTAATTTTATGAATCACTTAGTCTGGGACTACGAATAGTAATAATAAAGTCGAGAACAACCATATTGTCGAGTTACCAATTTACTGAAAGCACTACATTCCTCTTCATAAATGTTGTATCTGCCATATAAAATTCTGGCTGATAGCCAACCTCGCTCTCTCATTCCTGAATTGGCAAGTTATTGAGTACATTACCACTCTGTCCCTTAACTTCTTAGCTATTTAAAGATAACGAAGACGGTGATACCGTGCGAGTAAAAATATCGTGAAACTCACAATTAATTTTTTATCGATACTTTCATGCGTGTGATTAACAACACTATTATTTTGCCTGTATAGCTTTGTAGTGACTACTTCCATATGTACAAAAAATCGTATGTTTGATCAATGATTATCCTTACTAATATTATAAATGCGAAAGTGTTTGTCTGTTTGTAGCCTCTTGACGCCCAAACCGCTGCACCGGTTTTGCGGAAATTTGATATGAAAACACTTTGAGTCCCGGGAAAGGATATAGGGTGTAACAAAAATAAGTGATAATACTTTAGGGTGTGTACGTGTTCCTTGTAGAGAGTTCACTGTGAAAGTAGCAGCGCTGAAAGATCAAAAAATTTTTTCACTTTTGTATGGGGAAACTCGACGTGACGCTCGGCCCCTTGCCCATACAAAAGTGAAAAAAAAATTCGTCTTTCAGCGCTGCTACTTTCACAGTGAACTCTCTACAAGGAACACGTACACACCCTAAAGTATTATCACTTATTTTTGTTACACACTGTAGTAACCTAATAAAGAATACGAGAACTTGAATAAGGTATGTAATACGAGTTGCTTTTAAATCTATACCACATAAGGGTGACGCCAAACGAGCGTAATTTGTGAGTTGTGAGTCGCAGAATTTCGGCTGGCAGAAATTCTGCTGCATTCAGTTTCATACAAAAGTCCTGTTTGATTCACACGAGCGTAATTTTGTGTATCATGATTTGTATGAAAAGATATTTACGTGGCAGAAATTCTGCGACTCACAACTCACAAATTACGCTCGTTTGGCTTCACCCTTAGTGTAAAAACTAAAAACATAATTATTGTCATTTTACCAAAAATATATTTTATAAATGTAGTTTAGCTTCGTACGAAGAAGTAATGTAATAATACATGAAGAAATACTTTAATTCCATGAATTCCACAGCACTCAGTAACACTTCCAGCTGTTTCAATATCTAGTTATTATAAACTATTCAGAAGCGGAAAATAATTTCCCGTAATGACTGTAACGAAGGAGGAAAATTTAAAGCTTTGTTTGTGTCGACATTTAATTAAATAGCTGGCATCGTTCGCTTTTTCATAAACGTTCCTTTTGATATTCACTTAGCTGGAATTACTCGACTGTGTTGGATAAAAGGTTATGTATTAGCTGTATTTTGTTCAAACGAAATCACAATCGAATTGTGAAGTTTTTCCTCTCATATTTCCAAAGACAACGTTAGTACACTTTCATTATTATCATCACCCTGACACATTTCTTTACTTGATTTAATAAGATTTTTATACTTTTTATGTGTGATATGTATCATACTGAATTATTGTAGAGTAGACAGTAGTATGTTAGACTATTCAAGTGCTCGCTCATTAGAGTATACCTATATTTGTATCGTAAAAAACCTATCTACTTAGTACTTACCTAGGTACTTTAAATCACGACATTTTTGCTAGCCAAGACTGTCCTTGGTTTCATTATTATAACTAAAAGGTCCCAAACAAAAGAACTTCTTCGCCCTTCACTTTAAGTTGCCACTTCAAACTTATGATTTGAAGTAAAAATGCCAATCTCATTAATATTTCGAGCCAATTAGGTCAACTTAATTAGTTCACTTTTGTTCATTTTTAGTACCAAAGTTAGGAACACTTTGTAAGTTTCACTGTGGCTTAAACATATTTCAAGTGGCTAACAATGTTTTACTATTATTTTTAAATGTATTTATGATTCTTTGGCTAAAACTGGCACCATAGTAATTAAATTCACATTACAAATGGTTACGTGATTTCCTTTCAAATGCTGATGTATTTTATTTATTGTAAAGATTAGATGTTGTACGCAAATGAATGCTCGAATAGTTTGTCGTAACGTATATTTTATAAGATAAAAATTTACTAAGGCTACGTTCAGACGTGCGCGTATTCTGCGCGTGTTCTACTATAGGGTATGGGAAAACTCCGAAAGCACGCGCGCGGCCTATGCGCGGGGTCGGCGCGGATTCAGCGCGTGCCGCGCGCGTATTTTCCCATACGCTATAGTAGAACACGCGCAGAGCACGCGCAGAACACGCGCACGTCTGAACGTAGCCTAAGACTCAAAGGCTTCTTACAGACGAACGGCACTTGTCGACGGGTGCCGTCGACCGCAGCATTTTGTCACTTTCAACTCTTTCAGCAATTCAGTCACTGGATTTTTTTCATTGATTTTTTTGACACTTGTCGACAGCTGTCGACGGCTGCCACCGACGCGTGGCGTCGACAAGTAACGTAATTCGTCTGTAAACGCTCTAAGATCCACACCCAGATCTAGACCTAGACTTAGGACTTAAAGTATTTCAACACCTGTCCAATTAATAGGTTCAGCGGTTTTAGTACGAAGAGTTAACAGACGGACGTATCGACAAACACACTTTCTTTCCCATTTATAGTATTAGTGTGGTTATTGTGTTTATAAAATATCTATAAATATTTCATCGAAATCTGTATACCACTTTTCTCCTGCTCATTTTTCTATTTTTTCCTAACAAGTACGGTCTGAATACAAAATCAGTTCGCTAGCTTCAATGTTTCACTTGTCACATCCTGCATCTTACCTGACAAGGGTGAAACGTATTTTTGCGGAAATATTTTATAATTTTCGGAATACTTTCGGCCGCTTGAATTTTTCATAACTCGCTCCATGGAAGTGGTAGTTTTAATCTCACTAATATCGTGAATAGGTAGTTTTTCGAGGTAACATGAATAGTTAGAGTTTTAGTTTTTCTCGTAAGTGAGACCGCACTACACTGCGAGGGCAGGGTAGAGGTTAGAATTATTATCAAAAAAGGGGCCACAGACATTACTGGCAGATGTTTTTAAATTGGTAGAACACAGCTTTTACTGCCCAGTCAGTTTTATCGGCTTATATATAAAATTACTTTCATAATACTAAAGGGTAGGATTACTTATCTAAACTCTTCAAACAACACCTGAAGTTTCTACTCGGTTGCGGAAAGGAACTCGGGAGGAAGAGGAAACCGGAAGTCACCTACTTAACCGGATATAGGATCGCGTTCTCAGGAGAGATGAAAGTGTGTTTTATTATTTCCGTGTGATGCCGACACATGTCAGGTACAGTCGGCGGAATTAATATTTAGCAGCATCGTTGTTTCTTAACCCCTGACAAAAAAGTAGGGTGTTATAAGTTTGACGTTGTCCGTGGCATCGTAATTCGTAGCATCCAAACGGCTGCACCGATTTCGATCTAGTTATTTTTGGTCGAAAGCTGACATTATCGAAAGTGTTCTTAGCTGTAGTTTATCATTATCAGTCCATTTAGTGCAGAACAATTTGATTTTATCTACTTCTTTATGAATCGGGGGTTGTTTTACTTAATTTAACATTATGTTAGTATTCCTTTCTCAACAGTACATTTTAGTTGGTTAATATTACGCAAAACACTGAGCAGAGGACTAGCACATACAGTAAACAATCTTACCAAAATCCGCTGTATTTTTCTGGAAATATATCATGTCGCACACGTCATATCAGAATATTGACAGAAACGTTGTCAAACGTCGAACAAAACCTTTTGTTTGCTGTATATGCTGGTGGTGCTTCTAGCGTGAAAATATTGCAGTAATGTTGTGTATATAATGTGATTTGCTATCTATCAGAATAATTGAAGACGTGAGTGGAAGAATCGAACAAGTAACATTTCGTAACATACGGACAATAACTCATTTTTTCCCTAATTATTTTAACAAAACTTGTAACTTATCTACTTCATACCTAGCTAATATATCTGGCTACACATATAATTCATAGTTTTTCTATTTCAAATATTTTTTCCGGCCCTAAAGCCTCCATTTAACCAAAAAAATGGTAAGTTTTTACATGTTACTTACCTTATTCTTCCACTCACGTCTTGAATTATAGTGTTAAATAATGACGAGTATCTCAAACAAAGACATACATTACACATCTATTAAGTTTTTTTTATTATTACTTAACTAGCGACCCGCCCCGGCGCGGATTCGCGCGCGGGTATAAAATGACATATTATTATTCACTGAAAAAATGATTAAAATCGATTCAGTAGTTTTGATTTGTATTCATTATACTACCCGTGGCCCGCATTGGCCGGTACCGCCGCAAAAGCTACGTCCCGCAATATTTAAATCTGTAATATGTTCGAAAATATTCATTTAAATCATATGCTGTAAAGGGCCATATGGATCTATATTAAATCAACAATAACAAAACAACAACAAGGATTAATGCTGTATTGGTTAAAATCGCTTCGAAAATTTACCATTATTTGTAGTAAAAAGTAAATTACTAAAAATGTTATTGCGGGATATCCATAAGAGATAGGCATATTATATTACCATCGCGAAGTTTTCTGTAGACTTTTTCATTGTGTACAATACTTAGTACATTATTTTCATAAATCTCGTAGGGTTCAGCCTGCGTTTGCAATGTAAGCGGGAAAAATGTAATTATTTACGACATCACATTAGAAACCACAAAAATAATAGTATTTCTCCACTATTTAATGAATGTTATTATACTTATAAATCCTCTTCAATCACTCTATCTATTAAAGAAAACCGCAACAAAATCCGTTGCGTAGTTTTAAAGATTAACAAAGGGAACAAAGACACATAGGGACAGAGAAAGCGACTTTGTTTTATACTATGTAGTGGTTATAAGTCGTCTATGGGCTTTTCGCCCATATCCTTTTTTGTCTTTTTTATTACAATTTTGTTCGTACCAATTAGGTTCTCAGTTCACTTTCTCTCTCACTCCCTTAATAAGTTCATCACGCCTGAGGACTACACTTTCCTCTATCATGGTTAACATACTCGACAGCTAACTACTATGTTACTAAGTATTCTATCTCAAAGATTAATTATTATGTTTAACATCTGAACTAGCAAATACTGTTTGATGTATACTCAGAAGATGGGAATGGAAATAAAATAAATATCATTTACAATTTATTTACTTATCATTTGAATATAAACATCGCTTTTAGACTAGAAACATCTTGGCGCAGTCTACTTACTATGTAAGTAAATCTATTAATATACATTATATTTTGACTTTGAAAAGTAAAGGTTTAATGAGAAATCATGCTGAGCTCAGGGGCTCTATTCTCATGTCTTGAATGTCTATTCGATTGTAGACTATAATACTCAAGCGGGAGTAGGACAGCTGCGACCAACAACCTGCGCTCGACACTTCATTCGAGTCACGAGAATAGGCCCCCTCAGCATGAGATTTGTCACTTTTCACCGTTAGCATGTAAGCGAAAATTTGCATGGCGTCGAGTTATTATTATTTTTTTTTTTTTTTATTAATTTATTTAAGGTCGCTTGGAACAGTTTGTCGCTAAGTTCGCTGTTTAGACACCATACAAATTACAGTTTTTTGGGATCACAGTGAGAAGTAGAAAAACTGTCTCAGCCCTCAATTATGACAGAAATTGCGAACAAAACCAACCTTTTTGTATACTATCCCGCATAATATAACCAACTGCATTCTTGGCCGCTTTTAATACTTATTTTCGAAAATACTATAATATTTTCATTATTTAAGAAAACAACACTTAAACAATGAGTCTATTACAATCTAGAAATGGCTTTTAAATTTTAATACACAATACTGAAATTATTATCACCATTAATATTAAATGTTTAATTACAATGAGGATGAACGTATGTACATTGTACACTTTAGGCCAAAAAAACTGCGCGAGTTTACATGATCTAATTTTTATATTTTACGATAAATGATGTTAGCTTAAATACAAGATCTAATAAATAATAACTAATCTTACTATATTAGTACACAAAATTCCGAGACCATTATTATTTTAGTGTTATTAATAAGAGTATTTTACATTTTTTTAAATGTTATTGCTGTAACTTTAATGTTCATCCTTTTCAAGATAACAAATGGGGGTTTTCATATTTATAATATTCAACCTTTTTTATATCCGATATTAATAGTATCGCTAGTAGTTGTATTCATTTGAAAAAAAAACCAAAAAATTAAATTACTCAATTCGAAAAGATAGTTATGGGCACAGATATAAAACACCAAAAATATATTCTACAAATCATTTCGTACATCACACAACATATCAACCGACATACAAGTTCCATTTCAACTCACAGCGAAAATATTTGTTACCACCTTAACCGTTTTGTCGGTCCTGCATTGTAACAGTAGGTGATAGTCCGAATATCTGATTCGAGCACTGCTTGTGCGCCTGTCCCGCCTTTGGCACTAGAACCATCTGCTCCAAGTCTCCCTGTTGACAAGAAAATAAAGCTTTACTATGGGTATTATAGTAATATTACGAAAGTTAATAATTTTTAGTAGTAATATTATTAAAAAAAATGTTTTATTTCTGAATAGATTTAAAAAAATACTTTCAGAACGTTGATACTACTGGTGCCTACCACCGGTTCGGGAACTAGCCCGGCGAGAAAAACCGGCGTAAGAAACTCGCAAACTCGCTATTTTATACAGCGTGGCCATCAGGTATATTGATAATTCTCGGTAATCGTTCTCGGTAAAACTATGTATATAAAATAAATTTAAAAATTGCTATATTTCTGAATAGATTTGAATCGAATAATTCCAGAACGTTCTGCATGTTCGGTTCGGGAACTAATTTTGTGCCATACTACAAGTGGAATGATCATGCATTCAATCCATACTAATATTATATAAATGCGAAAGTGTGTCTATCACCTCTTCACACCCCAACCACTGAACCGATTTTGCTGAACTTTGGTATGAAGATACTTTGAGTCCCGGGAAAGGACTTAGTATATTTTTTATCCCGGAAAATTAACGAAATATAAGAACTAATTTTTAAATAATGAGTCAATAATAAAACTAGGCAACAAAAAATATTTTACTTGCGACAAATTTTAGTACCCCACTATGAGTACAACGGGTGTAAAAACATCCGGTCCACCTTCGTATAGCAAAATCTGCGTGTGCTAATCACTGTTTTTCCTGCGCAAAATGGGGCTACTTACTTATTGTAAGAATACGCGGAATCACGAAGCGATCAGTTTACGCATCAAAAAACTATAGCCAAAGATTTCGTGACCCGGGTGTAAAAACACCGTTGTAGCCTTTAAGGGTTAAATTCATATTTTAAAGATTAAAACATAATATTTAAATAAAATGTAAAACGGCTTTTTACAGTGCTGTATTTTAACTGACGTTTTACTGCAGTTACTCGTTAAAAGCACCCGCTTTAAGCCTCTGTTTCAAATAAATGTACAATATTATAATTATTTAATATGATGTAGTGGTTTAAAATAAAGATTGAATAAGAAATAAAAAGGCACTTGTTGAACCATTACTTTTTAACTACAACATACTGGCTTGCAATACGAAGAATCTTTTAAATAATATTTTATCAGGTCTCATTAAAATTATGTAGATTTAAATTTCTTTATCTTGCTTCTGAATTCTTTAAACGCTTCCTTTTAATGTTACTATATTTTTTTTTCTAAGGTTTTACTTCTGTTGTTTTGGAAAGGAAAATAATGTAGAACTTTTTTTGCACGCCAGTGTACGTACCAACAAAATGTTTGTTGCTATTAAATACGCCATGCCGTACGTTAGGCGTAATTTTATAGGCATTTTATTCATGACTGTAGATTCACCGCAATTTTATTTCCCCTGGTAAAACATTTTTTGTCATGCTTGCGTAAATAATCTAAATCTGACGCTTGAAAGGCGTAAATTACTAAGCGCCATATATGCATTGTCGCTTGGTAACTTTATTTTTTTTTAATATTATCAAATTGCAAACACAATTTATATATTTTAGTTACAATAAAATACAACTATAAATTTAATTAATATATAAACACTATCTATAAGTAAAAAATTAAATCTGAACGGTACGGTAATACGGTATCAAATTATAAACTTAATATCCTTTACATTTGTCATAATTCATATAATATCAAGCGCTGACAGCTGGACAGTGGACAATTTTGATGAAATTTGGGTCAGTTACAGTACAGCCACTGAGAAGGACATAGGCTTAAGTGTGAGGCTGCAGATTTTTTCCGCGTACATAAACGCAAAGAAAGACTATTTACAAGCAAAATAAATACCAAGTATTTGACGATATGGCAAGATACGTTGCATGTAAAGGTAACGTATGTAAAGCTAACGTGTATTCAAAATCAAGGAGCATTTATAAAGAAAGTTCTATATTATGATTTACATTTGTGAATAAATTCTAGTTATATGCCAGTCAGAGCAATGCCATCAAATCTCAAAACTCTACATCAGTTTATTCGCACCGTATTCATATGCAAAAGGTATCTTTGTAATGACAATAACGACGTGAATATGCTAATACTAACAAGGTGGTGTCAAAGGAAGCTCAGGTGCATATATTGCGGTCACAGTTATTTTATAACAACAAAGGATATTCTGACATGAACTATTTTGAAAATTATGATGCTAAAATAGGGTGAGGTTTATGTAAGTTATGTCCTTAAAATTATAAAGGTCAAAGGTCAGAACGGATCATTGAACACCGCACAAGAACACATTTCAAAAAGATGGTTATACTGAAACCACATTTCTTTTAATTTAAAATCAATTGTCATTACTTAGAGCTTTAGAATAAGATGCAGTTATGGTCCTTTATAGGAAAATTTTTAGTGTTATAATTATTAGTGAAACTGAAATTGTATTCCGTGTTACAATATTGTCAACTTTTAAAAACCACGGTAATTATGTAACCTAACGGTATTTATAACTTTACGGTAACATACACATCCCTTCTGCTACTACCTAATAGTGCTCGGCCATCTTAAAGAAATAAGTAGTAATACTAGAAGGTCCTGCGCTCGTTTAAGGACAGTACATCCCGCGGTAATTCTATATTTTCCTGCAACAAAAATCTCACCATGTCGTTTCTCGTGGCCTACCCTAATATATTTGTGCAAAAAAATAAAAATCGGCCTTGTAGTTTCGGAGCCTATTCAACGCAAAACAAACTTTTCCTCTTTACAATAATTAACACAGATAATTACCTATAAGTATAACAAAATGGTCTTAAGGTGCTCCTTCACCGGGAGCATTCGCTTGTAATGTAACGTTATAGAATCGAGCATTACATCAGTGAGGGAGGAGAACCGAGCATTAAAATGCGTACCTTGTAATGATACAATGCGTAATATCTTGATAGGTACAACTTGTAACATTAATGCTACGCGACAGTGAAATCAACTTGCTATGGAATGCTCAAAGTCGAATCTATAATGTTTAATTACACACGAACGCTTGTCAGTCAGGGGGGTAGTATTGTAATGTAATGCTCAAAGTTGAATATATAATGTTACATTATACGCGAATGCTCCCGGTGAGGGAGCACCTTTACAGTTGCGTAATTTGATATCAAAGATGTAATATACTCCTAATAGACTGCTATAAATAAAATAAATAAAAATAGTTTTATTTCTGAATAGATTTTAAAAAAATGCTTTCAGAATGTTGATACTACATGGTGCCTACCACCGGTTCGGGAACTAACCCGGCGAGAAGAACCGGCGTAAGAAACTCGCACGGGGCCCACTTTTTTACCAAAAAAAGTGAGAAAAAAATTAATCTTTTAAATAAAATTTACAATGTTGTAACTTAAAATTATACAATGTCAACATAATTGTAAGTCATACACTAATGTAGAAGTAGCCTTGCAAGAAGCCATCCTACTCCCAAGATGTGCCATCGTTTATGAAATCATTGACCTTATAATAGGCTTTGGCACACAAACGTTCTTTGACTACTTTTTTAAATTTATTAATGGAAAGATTTTGAACGTTTTCTGGGATTTTATTGTAAAGGCGTATACATTGACCTTTAAAGGATTTACTGACTTTACTAAGTCTGATCACCGGCATATCTAGCTTGTGCTTATTTCTAGTATTTCTACAGTGAATGTCACTTTTAACTTTAAATTTACTTATATTTTTTCTAACATATATTACATTATCCAAAATGTATTGAGAAGCAACAGTTAGAATACCAATTTCTTTAAATTTATCTCTCAGAGATTCTAAAGCAGACATTTTATAAATAGAACGTATGGCTCGCTTCTGCAGCACAAATATTGTATTAATGTCGGCAGCGTTTCCCCATAAAAGGATTCCATATGACATCCTACTATGAAAATAACTAAAATATACTAATCGTGCCGTGTCTTCGTCAGAAATTTCTCTAATTTTTCTGACTGCATATGCTGCAGAACTGAGCCTACCTGCAAGATTAGCAATGTGAGGACCCCACTGTAATTTACTGTCAAGTGTAATACCTAGGAATACAGTGTTATCTACCAAATTCATCTTCTCATCATTTAATAGTACATTGGTTTGGACTTGCCTAACATTGGGCAAAGTAAACTTTATACATTTAGTTTTACTAGAATTTAAAAGTAAGTTATTAACATTAAACCAATATACTATTTTTGAGAGAGCACTGTTTACCTCGTCGTAGTTCGACTGTTGTCGCTTCACTTTAAAAATAAGTGAAGTGTCATCAGCAAAAAGCACTATCTCATTATTATTATCCTTTACTAGATAAGGTAAGTCATTTATATAGATGAGAAAAAGAAATGGGCCTAATATAGATCCCTGTGGGACGCCTAATTCTATTTTGGTTCCATTGGACCTTTTACCATTTACCTCAACCCTTTGAGTCCTATTTTTAAGGTAAGAAGTCAAAAGGCTGAGAGCAGAGTCCTTTATGCCGTAGTGGCGCAGTTTCCTGATCAATGTAGCATGCTCAACACAATCGAAGGCTTTGGAGAGATCGCAAAACACACCTAAGGCATCCTGCGACTCCTCCCAAGCTTCAAAAATACTACAAAGAAGTCCTATACCAGCATCCGTTGTGGATCGACCCTTAGTAAATCCGTATTGATTATCGTGTAGCAAATTATTTGAATTAAAATGTACTAGTAATTGTTTTAAAATAATTTTTTCAAATATTTTACTAAAGGTCGGTAGAATCGATATAGGCCTGAAATTCGTGGGATCCGATTTACTTCCGGCTTTGAATAAAGGAACAACCTTGCTATGCTTCATTAAGTCAGGAAAAACACCATTTTTTATGCAGTCATTAAAAATCATTGCTAGATGAGGAGCTACGATGTCAATTATTGATTTAATAATTTTTGTAGACATGCCCCAGAGATCAGCAGTATTTTTTATATTCAACAATTTAAAGGTATCAATAATATCACTGGGGTTAATTTCTCTAAACTTAAAATTGACATCACACTCCTTTACATTGTCTCTGAGTAGCTTTTCGGCAGCTTCAGGTGAAGAATTTAAATTTTTAGTCGTTGAGACCGGAATGTCAGCAAAAAACTTTTCAAAGACCGTCGCAACTTCTTGATCATTAGTAATCTTTTTATTTTCAAAGTATAGTTCAAAATCAGAGCTGCGACAGGATACCTTTCCAGTCTCATCAGCTATTACCTGCCATGTTGTTTTTATTTTATTTTTAGAGTTTTTAATTTTATTTTTTATGTACAGGGCTTTTGCAGCTTTGCAAACTTTTCTAAACGTTTTTGAGTAGTTTTTAACATATGCTTTAAATTCTTCACTATTGTTAATACACCTTTCATCATATAGTTCATATAATCTTTTCCTACTAATTTTAATCCCTTTTGTTGCCCATTCAATAAATTTAGTTTTTTTATTACTGTTTCTAACCGTTTTAGAAGTAAATATTGAATTAAATTGAGTTCTTATCACCTTAAATAATTTATTAAAAGCTTCATCAGAGCTATGTGACCTATCCGATAAATGGATATTTGAATTTAATTTACTTCTAAATTGCTCAATACGTTTTGTGGTCACAGGAATAAACACAAGACTTTTCTTCGCATCACTGTCACATTTCATAATAAAAGAAGCTATTTGTCCACAGTGATCAGAACTCAGCTTATTAATTATTTCTTTTGTAACAGGAATAAGATTAGTAAATATATTGTCAATACAAGTGGCTGTAGTCTCACAGACTCTTGTAGGTTCCTGAAACAAACTGTTAAGGTTATACGATTGAAATAAAGATGTGAATCTAACAGTAGTGGATGTTAAATCTAATAAATTAATGTTAAAATCACCACATATAATAACTTTTTTGTTAGATGCACATATTTTTGACAAAATTTGTTCCATTGTTACTTCAAAAGAATCGTATAACCCTGATGGAGGCCTGTATACGCTCACAATTATTAGATGGCTCAGCTCTATGCAGGCCACTTCTATTATTCGTTCAGTAGAGAGACTCACAATATCCTTACGTTCCTTAAATTTCAAATTGTTTCTGATTAAAATTAGAGAGCCGCCTCTAATGGCATTTTCTCTACTGAACGAACTTGCTATCTGGTGATCATTGAAATTGAAAATGAGTTCATGCGATCTGAACCAATGTTCAGATATACACATAATATCAATGTTAAATTCCTTCAAAAATAACTCAATTTCAAGTTCTTTACCTACCATACCTTGTAAATTCTGATGCACCAGATTAATTAAATTACAATTATTTTTACTTACTATACTTGAATCTTTTAAGTTATTGGTAGGATTTTGACTATTTAAAGTTGATTTGTTTCTGCAAGAGATTTCCTCTATTGTCTTAATATCTAATTTAAAGAAATATTTGGAACATATTCCAATTCGTTTAAACTATGACTAGTATTCTGCTCAATAAAAGCAGTAGTCGAGGAAGCCAAATACTTGGCTGATTTTATAAACAAAAAGTTAAATAGCAACTTGGCTATACGTCTTTTATAAAAATGAGATAAGAAGTACTTATCTCTTTTCATAGTAGATAATTTCAAATCTAAATTATTAATATCTACAACCTGACATTGCTTATGCGAGTCATTTAAAATAATACAATTATTATTTACAGCTGTATACATTAGGCTATTCAGCTGATACCTAGAAATGTTTTCTTTATTATATCTCTTTGGCAACATTTGTACGTAGGGAAAAGTAAACAAGATGACTTTTGTAACATGTTTTATATTAAATAATTTGTCCAAATATTCAGTCATCTGTTTTTTGTTTAATTTTCCTTTCCTCCCGACTAAAAGTATTAATGTAGTATTCGGACAATATGTCATAGTTAAAGCCCGTTTTAAAATTTCAGTGTAAGTAGCACCAGGCATACAAAAATTAGAGATAGGTTGTCCGATACACATTCTATTCAAATATACACCTAAATCCTTACCTAACTCGTCACTGACTAAAGTAATGTTTGTTGGGCATTCTGTATGTACCTTCTGACTGGAACATATATCTGCAATATTATTTAAAATGGAATGATCTACCTTATCTGAGGAACCTTTGATTCTCAATAAAGAATAAACCCTAATACACAAAGCCATTCATGAAATCTATTCACCATTTATTTCCTCCAGTGAATGGGATTTAATCAGCTAATTAAATACGTAATTGGGCCTAATAAGCAATTAGCTCGAAACAGAGTTTGTTGACGATATTGTGCGTTTGATTCCAGCGATTTGGTGTATCTGCTTCGATGAGCAAACATAATACTCAATAGACTATAATTAATTTAGGGACTTATTTGAAGGACTTAAATTAAGTTTATTTATAAACTTAATAACTAAGTTTATTTATATACGTACATAAATCTGATCAGGGCGAGCGAAGCGAGCCCTAGTATATCCCACAATGTCATGAGCACTTTTGTGGTACACTTTACGGAAAAAACTATCACGCCTATTGATTTGTGCTTTAACATATAGTAATTTTTAATTATATTTATATGTGTAATTATCATCGGTCAGTCAAGGTTTGGTTACTATTAAAATATAAATAAAAAACTGCCTTAAAGATTATACCTTTAGGGCAGTTTTTACGACGTTTTTCGACAGAAAAACGACAGACAGACACGCAGAAAAGGTGTAACAAAACAAAGTGATAATACTTTAGGGTGTGTATGTGTCTCTTATAATTATAGAGTTCACTGTGAAAGAGCAACGCTGAATGAGCAAATTTTTGTGATTTCTATGGGCGCTATAGCGCGAGCGTCATAGCGTCATTTTACCATACAAATGTAAAAAGGGTACTTAAGGTACTTAAAAAAGGTAACTTCAGCGCTGCTACTACAGCGACCCCTATACACACCCTAAAGTTTTATCTCCTGCATTTTTTTACATCCTGCATATTTAAATTTGATATTATATTTATCCTATCTGGCTCCGTAGGGCTGCTGTAAGCGATTTTAAAAAATTGGTGAAACAGCTTATTGTGTGGTCTTTATTTTAAATTAATTATATTTTATTATTATAAATATTGGTAATCTCTTTATGAAATATTAAATTAATACACCTAACCGTTTTTGGTCGTTAAATGTAGGCCCGTGGCTGCCTCGCGACAATTAGCGATATAATGTTATAAATCGTGTAATGAAATAATATGATCGTCTTTATAAAAAATCTTCATTCATAATCTACACCTCTAAGAATCCATAGTATCCATCTACGAATTTTGCTGAAATTTGGCATGGAGATACCTTGAGTCCCTGGAAAGGATATAGTATAGTTTTTATCCCGGAAAAATGTAAGGTTCAGGCGCGATAAACATATTTTGTCGCAACGGAGTTGCGGGCGTCATTTAGTTATCTAATGAAGATAAAGGCAAGTTAAAATGATCGTGTTTATAAAATTTCCCATTCATAATCTACATCACTAAGAATAATATAAAACATCTTCGCGCAAACATTACACAGTCGTCGACATAAAATGTTCATTTAACACGAAACGTCGCAAACCCCCGAACACATAATCCTACATCTAAACTCAATTACGCGGAATGGGGAATATGAATAAACGACATATTAGGTAATTTACACAGCCTAAATCAATATTAACCGTATCCCAAGCGTTGAATTGGCTCTACGCGTGACTTCGCTCGTTTATAGTGAAAATATTTGATCAGGATAAGGAAAATAATGATTAATCATGATAATATAAATAATTATGAAAAATATCATATGACATAGACGATGACCAACTAAAGGATATTTTATTTCGCTAAAAGTCGTCTTTCGCGCGGAAACTGACGATTTGCTATAATAAAACTATCCTGTACCTTTTCCGTTGATTCAAACTACTGTACCAAAATCTAAATCAATTCTAGTTTAAAGAGGTAACAGATAGACTGACTTTCTTTTACGTTTAAAAAAATATATATATTTAAAGCTCATATTATGATCACGTAAAATTACAGAGTATGTAACCACTGTTATTTTTTTAAAGATTTTTGTTAAATTTTAATCTAGGAGCATAATATTATTCCACATAATTTAAGTTTCGAAGAACCACTAGGAACAATATTTACAAGGAATCTCAGGTGCGTTTACACAATAAACTAGCTCTGAATGTATGTATATTCATTCAGGAACCTTTGACGGAGATATTAACACTTGTAGCCAACATTGATATTATACCTACCGAGAAAAACCAGAGCCTCTAGCCAAGACGTTTTTTTTATCGCTTCTTTATAGAATCGTCGATCAAAATGTATGGAATTAACATTAGACGAGTCGAGCGTCAACGTCATTTTAACGAGCGCTTATGTCAATTCCATATATTTTGATCGGCGATTCTATAACGATTGTTGTTGAACTTGTTGCCTGTGTGGTAGATGTTCCCGGGTACTTCTTGGTATGTATGTTCAACAGTTTACCGCGAATAATTAGTACACTTACTGAGAATAATTTCAACGTCCTTGTGTATAAAATTATCCTTCACACGACGTCAGTCTGGCCCCGTGGAAAGTACCTGAAGGACTTGTGTTACGGGTAACAAACAACGGAAATATATTTAATATAAGTATACTATACATATATTTAAGATTTTTATTATATCATACACAAATTTAATACACATCCATGACCCAGGAACATTGAAAACTTTTTGTTCCGTCGGCGGGATTCGAACCCGCGACCTCCGGCTAGAACCGCTACTCGCTCGACCATTGGACCATAGAGGTCGTCAAAGATTAGATGACACTTGCCGAACTCAGCTTTACTTGCCAATTTTAAACGATATTAGAAGAATTAGAATCGTCGGGAACGAGTATATCTCGTCGAGAGCATGTACACCTATCGAAAACAAATACCGTCGTTGTTAACGAGTACAGGTGCTACACTTTTTGGGAACCAGATACACTTGCCGAGAACAGGTATCCTAATATGACTCATCATGAAATACCTATTCTCGAGTGTACCTGACCTCAGTCAGCGTCGCGTGGCGTATCGAGCACGTCATGCCGGCCACGTCTACGTGCACTCAAGTGTCATTGAGCTTACATTTGCCTCGAACAGGTACACATCCCAAGAACCGGTGAACTTGTTGGGATCCAGGTACACTTACCAAGAACAGGTACACTTACCAAGAACCGGTACACTGTCCAGAAACCGTTGCACTTGTCGGGAACCAGGTACACTCACCGAGAAAAGGTATCCTATTATGAGGTCGGCGTCGCGCGGCGTGTCGAGCGCGTGCCGGCCGAGCACGTCAGTCCGCAGCCACCGGCAGTCCACGTGGACGCGTACCGTGCTGTCATCGTGTACACTGAGGGGGGAGGATAGATTAGTTGGTTAGTCCGGCACGAGTGGGTCTGCTTGAGTGGGAATTATTTGAGGTTGAAAGCTATTGTGTTAATGCTTCTTCTATACCTAATACTTATGTTTCTTATGGCCCGTCCGCACGTTTGCCAAACCTCAACAAATCGTCACAAATGGTCACAAATACAAACGTGTGGATAGGGTGTTTGGCTTGGTTTGTTTAAGTTTGCAAAGACTTGTAGCCGATCCGACCCAGTATCGGTTTTTGAACACAAATCAAAGAGAATTTGCCGCAAGCGTTTGCCACTCGTCCACACGTTTGTGCGCGTTCATTCTCATCGATGTTCTGTAAGCGAACAGACGTGCTATACGTAGTATTCCGTCTGTGTGTGCTTTCGATAAAAATGAATGACTGGTGGTCTAATGAACACGTTTTAAATTTCCTGGAATGTTACCAGGGGGAGTTTTGTATTTGGGATCCTAGCAATAGTGACCACAAGGATAAAAAAAAAGTAGCCGATGCATGGAGTCGCCTTAGTAAGTTATTAAATAAATCAGTAAAGGAACTGACGTGGTCGTTTTTTTTTACAATCGTTTTCTTATATTTATAATAAAAATAACTTAAGCCTAATGTTAAAGCCGATACAGCAACTTCAACGTCCGTCATGCTTGCCACGTCAGAACAAACTAACTCACTCGCAAGCGTGTGGATGGATTTCGAAATCAAGCCAAACGTTTGTGTCCTTTTGTGGCGATTTGGAGTTTGTAGCAAACGCCAAACGTGCGGACGTAGCAAAATACTATTAATTAAAATCGGATCCGTAGCTAAGGCACTACAGTCTATTGTATTGGTTCGAAATGTTTTTCATAAATAGATTGAAGGAAAAATACAATTTATTCAGGCATCAGATTTAAAATTTTTATTAAAAGTCATATTATATTGGCATAAAATTGTTTATTGTTTAATCTCATTAATAGCCTCGCAAAATTGCATAAAATAAAGTATCGGGTATTCGTTAACAATACTAATGAATATGTAAAAATAGAATAAAACTCTAATAAATTATTTACCCATTATTTCAATATTACCCACTGCATTCAGAACTAGAATTAAAATACAATTCTTTTGAGATTATTTAAACTATTTATGTACTAAGTTATGTTAATTAAAACTAACATTAAGCGATGAAAGAACTTTCTGGCTCGCTGATTAACGACTTCAAAGCGATTCAATCGTGGATGCCGATAGAAATCCCTATTCATAGCTAACTTAGTAGAAAATAGAATGTTGCGCTTTTCAAAACTTGTTGATTATACGATTAGCATTAGTTTTTTAATGGAAAAAGTAGAGTAATTATGACGAGGCAATAATATTAAAGAATTCTCCTGGGACAATTTCCAATTTCGAATCAACAAATCTAAAGACAATCTACGTCAAGCTACGCCGTAGCAACGCTCTACGAATTCGTAGCAAGCTACGACGTAGCTCCAAGCAAGATGCTACGCGAGCGACGTAACATGCTGACATGAATTCTGACATGTACAGACTAGAACATTTTTTTGAACAGAGAAGTTGATTCATACGTAGATGGCGGACCTACGTAAATTGATCACTTGTTGTCAAACCCAGCTAACAGATCACGAATTACATTGTATTAACATAATTCGACCAAATGACGTTGGTCTGTCAACTGCCTATGAATCAATTTCTTCGATGGTACATTAAATTTATACACGTCCTTGTATTAGTCCCTCTTGGATCGACTACGGTGTAGTCAAAGAAACTAAAAGAAACGATTTTGGCAGTCTACAGTTTAAATGAAAATGAAAAATCTTTATCCCACCAAAAACATTTCATGTAAAATGTTACCTCGACGATCACAAAAGGTTTGCCTTGTGAAAAAGACATCAGATCTAATGTGGAGCCAAGCTTCTGAATATACACGGCCTAACTCTATCGACCCTAACTCGAACAAATTCTACATATCAGAAAGTATGTATGGATTTTCTGTTTCGCTACCGTCGTGGAGGTGAAACGAATATTTAGTTTCTCATCTAAAATAAGTAACGAAACAGCCAAGCCATACTTACTGATATGTAGAATTTGTTGGAGTTAGGGTCGATAGAGTTAGGCCGTGTATATACAGAAGCTTGGTTCCACATTAGATCTGATGTCTTTTTCACAGGGCAAACCTTTTGTGGTCGTCGAGGTAACATTTTACATGAAATGTTTTTGGTGGGATTTCAGTCCTTTTTGTAAGTTGCTACTTGTTAGGCAGTCTTTTTAGTTTTTTTTTAATATTTTTAATTAAGAGGTTTTTAGTTAATGTCTATCCCGTGTAAACTTTTATGTCCTAATTCATAAGATTGGCGAAGGTCTCATATTTAAACTTCCATTAACCCTACTAAACTTATTTTACGGCGTAACCAAATTTCGGCGTAAGTATTTTAGATATCAATAAAATTTAAAGTATTAGACCTATTAAATTGAGACTTTGTATGTTTAATAAGTCTATTATTAACATCATATGAACTATCTGCTATATTGGAAACCAACTCTATGAGGGTCAACTTCCACCCCCCCATTTTAGGGGATGGGGGGGCGAAAATTACAAGTTTATAATTTTTTTTTGTTGTTTGTATACTAAACTTAGATAACATATCAAATTTCGGCTTTCTAGCACTTCAGGAAGTAGCCAAACATTTTGATGATCATCAGTGTGTCAGTAACGAAATCGGCGTATTTTAGATATCTATAAAATTTAAAGTATTAAAGTTGTTCAATTGAGACTTTGTATGCTTAATAAGTCTATCGATGACATCATATCCTGAAAATATGAACTATCTGCTACTACGGAAACCAATTCTATGAAGGTTCAAAAAAACAGCGAAACACTTCGAGAAAAGGTAGGTAGTGCCCTTGTGCTTCGCTTGGCTCGTCTCGGCGGGGACACTACCATGTCCCCAGATTCAATAACCAACATATTTTGTATACAGGTGGGTTTTTAATAATAATGTTTTGTAATATGTTCCACCGTTGCCTTATTAAATTTCAATAGATGAGTATTAATAGCCCTAGTAATAGTAGGCTCGTTCCGAAAGTTCGTTTCTCGAAAAGTGAAGGCGCGTCGGGCGGTGCGTGTTTTCTGCGCACGCGGATTCAGCGTCGCATGTTTTCCTAAACAACAAAAAACGCGCATGACCCACAGCTGTCTACCTGTAAAACTATCTAGTTTTAAACCCCCGACAAAAAAGAGGGGTGTTATAAATTTGACGTGTCTGTCTGTCTGTCTGTTTGTCTGTCCGTGGCATCGTAGCATCCAAACGAGTGGACGGATTTTGATCTAGTATTTTTCGTTTCAAAGCTGACATCATCGAGCGTGCTCTTAGCTATAGTTCATCATCATCAGCCCACTCAGTGCTGAAAAAATTGAGTTTGATCTACTTACATTTTTTTAAATCGGGGGCTGTTTTTAAATTTCTTAATTTAACGTTATTATCTAGAGTTCATAATATTAGATCAGCGGATCCACTTTGGAAAATCATATTATGATCATAATATTATGATTCATCTATATATGAATACGCGAGCTTTAGGATTGGATTGACAAGCCTATACACACGAATTGTATCTTTTATTTATGGTTGAAGTCTGTTGTCAAATTGAAAAGAATTTTATTGAATCTTAAATATTGTTAGACAATTATTACACGGCCAGTCTATCATCATTTGACTTTATTAATCTGAGACTGTCGCAGGAATTATGTCGAAAAAATAATAAATTCAATAATTTGACAATAGAATATCAATAGAAAAGCGTTTATACTTATAATTTAATTTTTTATTTGAGGTCGAATTTCGATCATTGGATGATCTCTAGTTTTTTTAAAATCGCAAAATGGAAACTTTGCGTGCAATTCATATGTCTAGTAAATCGCATTCAATTCATACTAATTTGACATACATTAGTCTGACAGTTTTGATAATTCATTTTCTGAATTGATTTGAGAGGAATTGCACTTTGTGACCTTTTTAGGTCTGACGGTATCTAATAAATACCGGATAAGTTTTAAATCCGTCACCGGTAAATGAGTTCTCCAGCCGATGGAGTAGCCGGCAAAAACGGGATGATCCAATGATCCGCGCGATCAGATTAGCCGCTCGGAGTTAGTCAGGTATAAAAAGTTTCGGTAATTTATAGCGACGGTAAATTGCGTCAGCGTTCCCTCTAGGGTTTTAGTGGGATTTAGTTTTAAATACGCGCTACTTTTTCTAGGTTAGCGACTGAAATTCATGAAATTATTTGGATAAGGATGGCTATTAGTATAAAATGATTTAGGCGCCCAGCGACGACAACGACAATACAGTTTGGACATAGACATTATTTTACAATAAATGCTGTACAATTTTAATATAGGCCATCAAATCAGCGCATGCACTTAAAGGGTATTTTACACGGCTGTCACAATATTATGTTACTTAAAGTTTTTATAAGTTGTCATTTAAAAACACTTATGTTTACACGTCTCATAGTTAAATAAGTGATATTCGTAATAATAATATCCGTATAATTTTATCAAATTCTCAACCCATAAAATATTAGATTATCCAGAAACCTTACCTGATAGCAATATGATGCCATCTAAAGTCGTACAAAGGGACAGCTAAGTATATAGACCGGGATGTCCCCGCTCCAGCGTGGACGAGTCGCGCTGCGCCCCGCCCTGCCAGTTCCAGGGACAAAAATGTCCCCGTCCGATGTCTGGAGCGGAGAGAGAAGAGTGTCCCCTGGCCGTAGCCGCCACTCTAAAACAAAGATGAGTTTTATAACATAATATCATCCCGAAGCGTAACTATGAATCGTTCCTAGAATAATTTGTTTCATCGCATAATACCGTCCCTAAGGACGACCATAGACTGACCGCATTTTGCAATCGAAACCTTCTGCCAAATGCGGTCACCGCACGGTGATCTACAGTTTTCATACTAAATTCATATCCGCAATTCACGTACCGCTCGAGCAGTTCTTAAGCGGTCGGTACAAATTTCAACGCGACCGCTCTAGAGCAGTCGGTCCCAACTGCAACTTGCGGTCCGTCTATGGCCAGTCTAAGTAACGTTATTATAAATCATTCACATTATATTATCTATGGACGTTTCTGTTCATAAGGTTGGCCCTGTCGTAAGTTGCCGAAGAGCTTGCATTGCATTTTGTATACCTTATATATAAAATTCACGTGTCACAATGTTAGTTACCGTACTCCTCCGGGCTTTGAAACGGCGTTACTGATTTTTACCAAATTTTATATGCATATTCAGTAGGTCTGAGAATCTGCTACTGGCTACTTTTTAAATTAATGAGTGCATTTCTTGAATAAATAATAGTAAATTATTAAAACTCGAGACTGACGGTGACCACTGTTAAGTGCGACGGGATAGCGATGGACGTTGCCATGGTGCCATACTTATTTAGTCACTTCAATAAAATAATATGGACGAAATACTTTATGTGGCAAAACAACATTTGCCGGGACAGCTAGTTAAAATATATTTATACTTTGTCCCCTTTGGCTTAATTTAACCCATCATCTCCGTTTTGAGCGTTGAAGTTGGTTTTACTTAAACAGATGTCGTCAAATTACACCATGCAAATAAACATATCCCAATAAGGTTTGGTTGGATTCATTTTTTTTTTTATGAAATAAAGGGGGCAAACGAGCAAACGGGTCACCTGATGGAAAGCAACTTCCGTTCCCACGTATGCTCCACGTATGCTATAAGCTCTCCCACGTATCATATATCATTGCATAACGTCTATTATTATTTGCATTAGAGCATCGATATTGACGATAAATATAGTAAATTATTATTGACTTGGTAAGACCAATTGCATAATACCATTCACGATAGTAGTATAAAAATTAAAATGTATTTTGTTATTTCGGAATAAACCCATCCAAAAATAAATAACATCAGATACTTTATGTCTACGCTGAAAGCTCCAGCCAATTACAAGTAAAATATCTAAGATAGAATCTAAGAACTTATTAAAACAAAATGGCTTCCCTCATCAAAAATGGCAAGCTCCTATAATTTAAAGTAAATATTGTATTGGAAATTTAAAGAGGCAAGGTTTCTTTGAGGCAACCGCTTTCTAGAACATGCGGTTTTCTTTTAAAATTTACACTTTGCGCTAAAGGAAAGTAATTTTTCGATAAAAGCTCGATAAAACGTTAGATTCCAAGCTAATGAACTTTATTGGATATGCAAAAACCAAGAAGCTTTTTAGTACGCTCCACAAAGAATGCATAGAAAAAATTAAAGTTGTTTCATTTTTTTTTTTTAAGAATAAGCTGATGTGACGTGCTTATTTTAATATTTATTTACATAATTTATAAATTACTATTATTTAGTTGCAATTTATGGACAGCACCGCTCTGCAAAGCTCGGTGGATGTCTTTTATGTTGCGTTATATTTGCACGCCCATATCAGTGGTCGTTATCCATATACTGTACTAATCCATACTCATATCCATACTTAAATACATATATTATAAATGCGAAAGTGTGTCTGTCTGTCTGTCTGTTACCTCTTCACGCCTAAACCGCTGAACCGATTTTGCTGAAATTTGGTATGGGGATACTTTGAGTCCCGGGAAAGGACATAGGATACTTTTTATCCCGGAAAAATGTACGGTTCCCGCGCGATAAACGAATTTTGGCGCAACGGAGTTGCGGGCGTCATCTAGTAATATTATTAATTGCGAAAGTGTGTCTGTCTGTCTGTTACCTCTTCACGTCTAAACCGCTGAACCGATTTTATGGGGATACTTTGAGTCCCGGGAAAAATTGTACGGTTCCCGCGCGATTAATGAATTTTGGCGCAACGGAGTTGAGGGTATCGTCTAGTCAGCTATGAGTTGACATGATTGCTTCACGACTTGACCTCGTCGCTTACAGACCCTTCTTTCTTACCTCAGGTCGCAGCCTCAGCGAGATGAACAACGTGAACTCCCTGGGGAACGTGCCCGTGGGGAACAGCTCTGACGACGCGATCCATATGTACGAGTTGGGGGTGAGGCTGAACGCGTGGGGTCTGTCCGCCACCGCGCCCCAGCGGGCCTGCGCCGGGTGGAAGTTGCGTCGGGCTCCCGGCGTTAGGGGGTTGATTGTGCCTGGTGGGAAAAAAACTAAAGTTAATGGTATAATATTTAGTACGGTTGCAATGGATAACATAATATAAGTTAAGGCTAGTATATTTACTAAGGGCACCACAAACATTAATTTTAGCATAAATAATTCATAGCATTGTCAAAATCTTTACTTTTCTATTTGACTTCATCGTAGTCTACAAAAACAGCATGGCGTCTGTTAAGAACTTAGACACAAAACTGTAAACCAATAATAACGAAATTAACTTTAAAGTCCGGTAGTCCCATTCCTCTGTTTTGAGGCTAGCATCATCGCGTATCGTTTGATCCAATCCGTTTCTCCTATCAAATTACTTACAAAATGGGATTCTTATAAAACTTCTTAATAAAGCAATAATAACTAACCTGTTATGAAACAAACCAGAATTTTATGGAACGAAAAATATGTATTATTTTTGCATCAAAATTGGCATGCTGATGTTCATCACGAGCTCAAAATAAAATTAAATATTTACGAATTAAAATAATTCGTGGCTACAGCTAAGAAAATGTTTAAATATAATTTGTTTGAATTAATCTTTAGTCAAACGAAGATACTTGGAAAATAGATTATTTATATAAACCTAAAGATTTAGGTTATATAGATTAACGCTAAATCTTACGCCGGTTCTTCTCGCCGGGTTAGTTCCCGAACCGGTGGTAGGCACCATGTAGTATCAACATTCTGAAAGCATTTTTTTAAAATCTATTCAGAAATAAAACTATTTTTATTTTATTTATTTTATTTTATTTATTTTAAGTTCAGACCTTAGTCACTAAATTATTTAGATTCCATTCCAACTGTTACAAAGCTTAATATTTAGATTGGAATATTAATTAAATACACAGTTTAGTCTGTTTGTGATGAAAATTATATGCAATTTACATTTAAATTGAAGAGCTATTTAATGCAATAATACGTTTAACGTACAGTAGGTACATATCTTATTTCTTAATGGTCTTTGGCCATCTTTAATTGTATGATAATGACAGATGAAAAACGATGTTAAATAAAATTTAAAACTGTATTTTCTTACAAAATAAGAAATTACATGTAAAAGTTACGTTAAGTTTTACAATAATAATTGAGACTGAAAAATATATTAACACTCTACTACTCGATTTGATTTTACATTATAATATTTTTTGCAAATGTGAGCAATAATATTTTTGTATGGATCACACCATAATAATGGAAGTAACAGGTAAGTAACAGTTAAAAAATAACCGCATTTTTGCATAAAAGAGGCTTTAGTGAAGGAAAAATTATTTGAAATCAAAAAACTGTGGATTTTATGTGTTTATATTAGCTAGATAATGGAGTAGGTAGGTTACAAGGTTTGTTAAAAATATTAGGGAAAAAATGAGTAATTGTCCTTATGTTATAAAGTGTTAGTTATCTAGTTCTTCCACTCACGTCTTTAATTCATTTTTGTATGGTTCACACCATAAGCACGTGTTCAGACCAAACTGACTATACGCTGCCGAATGTGAGCAGGCTCACTGTGAGCCTCAGTGTGAACGTGAAAATATACGGTATCGAATGTCCGCGCCTATGCCTAGCATAATGGCGTATTGTCGGTTAAGTGTGAACGAAAAAGTGAATATGTATGGAAATACAATAAACTGCGTAACGTTCGCTCACATTCGGTGGCTCACAGTCGGTTTGGTGTGAACACGGCCTAATAATTGTGGTACAAGCAAGGTACTTTACCTTCACAATCAAAGGCGTTGCAGGCTCGCTCCTGCTCACCAAAACCTTCGCAGGTACTTCTAGAACAGTATCTCCTTCTGACCTGTCGCCCCCCACCGCAGGTGCTAGAACACACCCCCCATTCGCCCCAGCCGGCCCAACCTGTGGGAAGAGGATAGTTAAAGCTTTCTGGTTTAAGTAAACGGCTTGGCTTTGCCTTGCAAGCAAAATTGTAGTAGGTATAAGAAAAATTATAAAATGACACTTTTTTATAGAAGACGCAAAAAAAAAATGTAAAACAAAAAAAAATTAAAAATTAAGCAGAAAACAAGTCCTGATACAGTTAGGGTGGTGGTTTTGTAAAAAAAAAACCTGCATAGATAGCTGCCGGTTGGCAGCGGACGACATGAAACAACCGCAGATGACGTGTCATCGCGACACAACTGGTTTGTATGTATTTTTATGAAATACCCTGCGCAGCTAGCGACACGAAGCTAGCGACACATTCATAGAAATACATAGAAATGACGTGTCGCGACGACACGTCGTCTGCTGCAACTTCATGTAGGCGGCTTCCAACTTGTACCTTTAAGGCGAGGACAGTTTGAAAAGACTGATTTTTAAGCTTCCAGTCTGAAGAAATTATGTGGAATTCTCTTACACCAAAATTGATGTAGACTCAAAAAGCAACAAAGTAACAAAATAACCGAACAGAATATTGAAAAATGGCATGGTAATTCTGTAAAAAAATCTTGAATATCACCATAAAAATATACTTCAAATTCGAATATCTCGTAATTTTCAATGATAATGATATGATTTTTTAAGAAAAAGGATAGCTTTTTTATAGTTCTAACAAAATAACCGAATGGTTTTTTAACAAATTATTCGGTCATTAAAAAAAATTAAATAAAATGTATAATTTTCTCCTATTTCGCCCTATCAAGAACGCGGCGAGCGTCGTAACCGCCACTGTACAAGGCGCGCTGATATGAACGTTATTTTAATGTCCTTTACGTCGATATTCGCACTGACAGACATCGAACTGCTAATTTTAGGAACATCCTTGCCTTAACCTGATAAACAAAGGAAGATCTTTCGAAAGAGTAGTACACTCGTTGTGGCCGAGGCCCGCAACCAAAAATAAACAGCAACTTAAATTACTTTGACATTTTTGGTTTCTTCTCTTCTTCTGACAATAGGAATTGACACTGTTGAATCGAAATCAAATCGATGAAAAGGAGTAGCTATGTGATGATAATTTCGATGTCATTTCCTTTACCAACTTATTCGATATTTTTGAAACATTTGATAAATTTTTGTTACGACACTTTATTACTATTGTCAATAATTGTAATCTGTCAAGCACATTATCTTCTTAAAATGTGTAAATTAACATTAATCAATAGAAATTATTAGGTGTATTTAGGTCTTAACGCACACTAACCTACAGCATTCCATATAGCTATATCGACTCCCAGGCTCCAGGGTACAGCCGCGCTGGTCGCCTCCAGCCAGGGTCCGTCAGGAGGAGTAGTCTCCAGGTCTACCACGGGGTCACTGACCCGAGCGAATACCACCAGCTCAATCTGAGTCCAGTTGAAGCAGACTTCTAACTGAGATGGTACTTTGAGGTTCACCTGTCTAGAGGGAGAAATGTAAAAGTTAATAGTTGAGCAAAATATAAAGTATAAAATATAGTAAAAACATATTATCCATTATCCATACTTAAAATTATTAATGCGAAAGTGTGTCTGTATTCTATCTGTCTGCTTGTTTGTTACCTCTTCACTACCAAATCACTGAACCGATTTTGCTGAAATTTGGTATGGAGATACTTTGAGTCCCGGGAAAGGACATAGGATACTTTATATCCCGGAAAAATGCACGGTTCACACATTTTGGCGCAACGGAGTTGCGGGCATCATCTAGATCATAAAATAAGTAGAGCTATCGTCATCAACCTGAAAATAACCAATTTTGTTTACATTATTTCTGGCTAAAACCTATTTGAAAATATAATATTTCGCTGCAAAACATCGTAACATGAGCCTAGTATGAACGAACACATTAGTAATTTCGAGAATTTGATATAATTAAGTTCTGCCGTCCTTGTTAATTAAAAATATATTGAAGATTATATTTTGTACGACAACGGTTCTTCGAAACAATTACACAGGTGTCTCGTAGACTGAAACATTAATAAAACTTCCTTTTGTTATGTGAACCTAGTATATTTTTGAACCTTCTTATATTTAATTATCACAACAAAAAAGCTAAGTTGTTGTAGAAATATTTTCCGGCAGATTTGTGGCACAGAATCATCCATTTTCTGTGATAAAAACTATAAGTAGTAGACTTAAATCCACACAAAATTTCATCAAAATCGGTATAAGCGTGAAGTTTAACAGACGGCCAGACAGGCACACCCTTGAATCCATTAGATTAGTTGAATACTGCTTAAATTAAAAACCACATTTCATTCCGCTGTGATAGAAGCATAGTATTATCTTCGTAAAACATTCCAAAGTTTCTTTGCAATTCTCTTTTATGAAATCTTTGGACATTATGACGTACAAAAGTATCCAATGATGAAAAAGGAATAAGTGCGGCCGCGGTACAAAGCAAACAAAGACGTGTCCATTGTCCGAACATTTCCGAAACTGGAGTGTTTTGGACAAACCCGTGCCAATTAAAAGTCAATCCGCAGACTTGATCGCTAAACCCTGGTACGCCAACTTGGATGGCCGCCAAATTGTAAATGACTAACACAGTGGTATCGTAAAGATTTTGTGATAGTGTACACTGCGATCGAGTGTGTACTTTGCATTATGTGGGTATTATAATTCGAAATGCAATGCAACTTCTTTGTGGCAAAATATATTGACAAATTGATTGTGTAGTCATGTTTTTAAGGGTCAATTCTGACCGCAACGCGACTCGTAGATGCATTTCTAAATTTGTATGGATTTGACAGACTTGCTAGACATCTCACGCAATTGAAATCTGTCAATTCAGTACAAATTTAGAAGTGCATCTACGCGTCGTGTTGCGGTCTGAATTGACCCTAACAATAAAGGCGAGACCCCACTAAAGTTTGTAAAACGTCAGTGTCGCGTTGCGTCGCTTCTGTTTAGTGTAGCGAAGTGCGGTCTTTGGTTCTTCAGACCTTAACTTTAGTCTGTATGGCGAAATAACGTGGTGGCAAGCAGCGGTAAAGTATTCGAATTTTAAACTTTTATTATTTATTTACTGTGAAGATTAATGTCTTTATTACAATGCAAATAAATTTTGGTTTATTTGTTGATCTAGCTATATTTAATTCACGCGTATCCAAATCCTTTGATTCGACAGTCGACGGGCTACAAAGAGATATAGCGTATACTCCTCAAACCTTATGTCTTGATTATGCAGATACTTTGAGTCCCGGGAAAGGACATTTATTACGATAGTTTTTGTTGCGAAAAAATGTACGGTCCCCGCGCAACAAACGACTTTTAGCACAACGTAGTTGCGGATATTAAAATATATTCGAAAGTGTTTATATTTGCCTGCCTTACGCATGAACCACTAAACCGGATGTTTGATATGGCAAAGCTTTGAGTCCCGGGAACGGACAAAATGTAGTTTTTATTGTGTAAAGATTTACCTCGCGATTAACGAATTCGTTCATAAACAAAGTTTTGGCCGACATCTAGTTATATATTTACAAATATAAAGGTATTCTCTTTATCTGTGAAAGTTTCACAACTTTTTACTTACAAACTATCGTATTGAACTTAATGTCAATTATTGTTACAACTTTGCTGAGTGAAAATCGAGTTTATCTCGAGTTTACTCTGAGTGAAGGCTCATAGAAAAGTAACATTCACACGCCAATGCGAAATATTTAATTAAATATCTTCCAACTTTGCTCATATCCTCCGAGTTACGAAGTCTTTTTGTACGGTTTATGAAAGTTTGATTTAATATATTATGGCACGTGTTAAAATACCTTATAAAGATTCTTAAATACGTAGAAATAACGTTAAAATGTAAAGGTAAGTTCGTATCTCTGCTAACTCTTCGCGCTTAAACTACTGAACCGATTTTGAAAATAATTTAACAATGTGAAAAAATATCGCAGGACAGTTTTTGTTGCGACAAAATGTGAACGGTCACCGCACTAGATGAACGAAGTTGCGGGCAACATCGATTGTAAAAAAAAGGTTTCAGTAGACTTTTTCAAGACTTCTAAATTTTTTCTTCCAAAATCTTCTTTAGATAAAATCCACATTAATTTTACAGTATTCATAAAATATTTTACGACAGGTCAGGCCCAAACCTCATTTTAATACAGTATTAACAGCTAATATTCCGCTTTATGACAGGGCAACTCATAATTCAATGCTCCGAAAACCCCGGTATCTCGGAATATTATTCTTCCCCTTGAAATATCCACATTATTTTTACGACTGGCGGAACACCGAGATTTATTATTATAAAAATAATGTCTACATTTATTCTACAGGATCATTTCGTCTGATAATATAATTTTACCGATGGAAATACGATTCAAGTTCACGTGTTATTATTTTATGTTTTAATTATATAAATACATTGAGTACAATGGATTTGAATGTTTTATTAGTTTCAAGATAACTACATTTTGAACTCAACTTTGTTTACGCAGAAATTCGTTTATCGTAAACAGCGAATAGTATAATAATTTTTCTCACCTCAAGGCGGAAAACGTCAACTTTCTTCCCGCTGCGCTTACCGATGTTGCCGTTTTCCGCCTCCATCGATGAGAAAAGCCTCAGATCACATGTTTGTTGACCTCGGCTTCGCCTCGGCCAACAATTACAAAGAGACATTTCTTATTTTCCTGCCCTAGGTGCGTAATATACTATTTCCGTGATAAAAATAGTACAAAATAGTTATTATTACAAGCTTTTTTACATCTCATAATATCTTATACGTATCTTACAAGTAGCTTTTGCCCCGGACTTGTCAGTGAAATAGTATTCAAATAAACAACATTTTGAAATTATAGACTATAAAATTCTGAAAAAAATTCACATGATGTGTTTTGACTTCTAGATGCCAAAAACACATAACACGAAAAACTATGCTATAGCACATTGTCCGATTATTCGGTGGGGGCGTCGATATGTAGAAGGCCGCATTATCTGTGACTTGATAGTCATCACAGTCAAAATACATCATGTGAATTTTTTTCAGAATTTTTGTATGAATATTTACAAATATATAAAAAATTATGTGTTTATCCCATTACAATACTTAAAATCGTATTTTACACGAAAAACTGGACAATAGACTATTACGAAAAAATATGTCTAAACGATTTGACGATAAACGACTATTGCATGATTATTCGGGTAAATACATTGCTGCCTAGTGCCTACTGCACACTTCCACTCCTGCAAATCTCACTTTCACACTCCTTTCACTCAGATAGCCACTGATCACCCATCTCAGGTCCCCCGGACACCTAACTTCAGCTAAACAAACCTTTACAGCTGGCCACCAAGCATTGTCGAAGGCCCCATCTATGTCCAGCGATACCATAACAGAAATTTAAAGTTACCTAACCTATAGAGGGCGTCTTCGGTACCTAACCTATAGAGGAGGTCTTTGGGGCATAAAGGCATATTGGTTGGGGTTTATTTTGGCAACATGTAGAACCTGAGTCGGGCGACCAACATCATCTCAGTCTTAGACCAGCATCAGATCAGACGTCGCAGAGGTGTTTACACAGGACCCAAGAGTCAGGAACAGTCAAACCCTCTTCATTTTTAAAAATGAAGAATGTCTGACTGTTCCTGGCTAGCTTTTTTGGATATGTCTTAAGTCGTCATAGACGTAAGAATGACAAGCGACTGGAGGTTTGGTTGCGGACACTTTAGGAGATATTAAGTGGTAATGGTCTGCCTAACATTCGTTAAATTATGTACATATCCCATTTTATTTTATGAAATTTTCTTCACGGTAATTGTAAAGAACGTCGTCTTGTGCAGTTTTCAGGATATTTCATAATCTGTTTCGATTTTTGTAATCCACATGCGGGTTTTCCTTCAAAAAGGATGCACAGGCGATACAGGATACCTACGAAATATACTAAACGTGACAGATAAGTAGCGAGATCTGTTACAAATTAATGAGAACGTATTTAGATATTTTCTTATTTAGCAAATTCTCCTAAGAAGTGCTTAAAAACTGTCACGACAGCACTTGTTACAGTTTGACGCTTTCAAGCAGTTGTCAGACAAACTGTAAAACATTATTCGTGGAGGTTATCTTGCAAGTCAAAACGGGACCCAATTCAGTACTTAATTTTAAAAAATTAAGAAAGCTATTGCCAGCTACTTTCGTTCAGTATCGACTGAAAAGTACGTAGTACGATAAGATGCAATTATAGTGTGTTGTATTGTATTGTAACTTGAGAGGTTTTTTAACATAGTTTTGATCAGGATTACATTGAACTGTATTACGATGCAGATAGAAGTTGACAGCGTCGGCACTAGCAGGTGACCAAAACAATTAAAAATGAACTAAATACATACGAGGAGCCCCGTCACATTAGAAAGGTCTACGATGCTCTCGAAAGACTGTCTAAAGCAATTTCCTGCCATTTTCATCAATTTTATTAGAATATAATATTATGATATTTTGATATTTTGACACCAACTCAGGTGGCGATGAGGGTTATGATTAAGATTTTAATTAACTGTAATGATTATAAGTACTGCTCAAATGATAGGGCCAGTCTCCAGAGTGTATTTTTTCGACATTCTTGCAATCGAAACAGCTCTAGAGCTGTTTCGATTGCAAGAATGTCATTTATGTCATCAAATAATGAATGTATTAAAATAAAAATACATATTATTTTACTAATACCTACATTATAAAATCATTGAAATAAACGGTAATGACTATAACCATAAAGTGTGCTATATTTTTTAATCGCCGAATAGTATAGTAATAGCTGTTTACCAATATTCTTATATCAAACAATTTCCTCGAATAATATTGCAATGAGATATTACTACGTGCATTTTATACATAAATTACACGAATAATCATGCAAGTGACATTACTGATCAGATCTTGACCTACTCTAGTACGATAAGTTGCGTTTTGCTTAATTATTAAAAAAAACCTTTGGTACTAATTACACTTTGTTGAAATAGCAAGAGGCAAAAAATTAGCTTTCATTTGAGATATAAAAAGTTATTAACAAAAATCAGTTTTTTGGCTCTCCTGAACATTTTCACTTTTGCGATTATACGATTATTCGGTGTGGGGGCGTCGATATAGTGATAAAATAATTATTAAAATCGGTTCTGTAGATCTAGAGATTTCCACCTACAAAGTCACAACCTAAGCCTCCCTATACTACTGATATCTAAGTTAACACTTATCAAGTACCTGTCTGTAGTGTTGTAGGGTGAACCAGCATACTGACTGACGGACGCCAGGTCCAACCCCCCATGGTAGATGGACACCAGCGCCAGGTCTAGTGTCCTCCTCTGTAAAAAAGGAAGTCTTTGAGAATGCAGCGGCAAATTAGGGGTTTTATCCCAGTAAGAGCTTTGTTGCTATGCTGAAGGCATTTTACCACTTACTGATAGGTGCCGGTGATAGGCTATCCACAACTTATCTGACAGATAGAGTTAAGTCTTATGTATTTCTCTAATATAAAAATATAAGTTTCAACTAACTTGCAGAAAATAGCAAGCCAGGCTAGTAAGCCTAAAATTAAGTAAAATAATTATTCATAATGCATAGAAAGTAATTTTATAAGTGACACTCATTGAACTAGATATAAAACACGTAGTAAAATAGTTAACAAGCCTGAAAAGTAATAAGCTTAACCTAATATGGCCGTCTAATTTTGGTTAGCTTTCATCACCATGTCTGGATTACGGTATATAAAAATATACTTGAGATTGTCTTCGATTCAAATGTTTTGCTGGAGATTCATGTGAAGAAGTTATTACGAAATATAGCAATCGTTTCCTTACCCTATAATAACTATCTCCAAAAGTACTGGGTAAAATTTGATAAATCTTAGAACGGCTACAAAATAGAGTGCAAGAAAGAACAAAGGCGATTTTGAAAAAAATAACATAAATTTAAACGGAGAAAGTTAATTGACAACATTTCAAATATTTTTTGTACTTGTTTTATGACGAAATATAAAAGTAGGGGTTAAATTAGGGGACCCATATTTTTTTATTTTTGAAAATGTGGTCATTTTCATTTAAAAAACTTGGTTTTTAATTCTGATCATTCTAAAATGACTTAAGCGCCAAATGACGTCATTGGTACGGTTGAACAACAAAATACCTTTGCACGTCATATCTGATTTCTTAAAAAAAATTAGCCGTTAGTACTGTCACTGACTTTGTGGTACTTTACTTTGAGGTTATTGAATACGTTACGTTACGTTTTTTAGGTTTTATCCTACAAGCAAAGGTGTGTATCGTATTCTGCCGTACCAATGACGTCACAAGTGGATTTTTCGTTTTAATTTTTTTTTTCTCGGAAATTAATGATTAAAAAAATCTGTAATTTTTTTTAAGGACTTAAGAAATAAAAACAAAGAAATGGTATTTTTTATTTTTGATGATTAATTAAATCAAATGTTGTCAATTATAAGCCTTTTTTTTACCAACTATGTTATACAATGAAATTTTTATAAGTTTTAGCCGATTATGCCTTGTTTTAGTTTTAATTTTATTATTATTATTTTAGATTAGTTGTTGGGTTATTGATTTAGATGTCGTTTTTCCCCTTTTTCACTGTTTTAACTATACTTTTTATTTACACTGGTTTGAAATCTTAATTATAAAATGCTACAATCATTATTGAAGGTATATTTTTACGTACATTTCTGATTTTTGTGTTTTCTTGTTTGGTGTTTTCTTTACTGTTTTCAACTTAAAAATACACTTTTGTGATTTGCTGTTTTCCATATTGTTGTATCATAAGTTATATAAACTTGTATCTGTGAACCCTGATTGATGTCCGTGACGTCACATGTCGGCCCAGCGGAATATCAGCGCTGATTGCTTGCAGTCAGCATATGCTGCGCTCCGTCGGCTTGTGCTCGTAAACACTTTATGCTGTATTATTTATTGTAACTAAGCTATGTATGTTTTCTTGCGCAAATAAACGTTTTCTATTATATTCTATTCTAATACGATTTTAAAAAAGTAACTAATAAAAAATCGGCCAAGTGCGAGTCGGACTCGCGCACGAAGGGTTCCGTAACCGTTATAAAGCGAAAGTTGGCAAAAAATTGTGTATTTTGTATGGGAGCCCCCTTAAATATTTATTTTATTTTATTTTTGTAATTAATTATTAAAGTACAAACATAATTAAGGATTTTGTAAAAAATTCAAGTGCCTAGCTGTTGTCATTATTGATTACGAGCAAAAAAGGCAAAAAAAAAACCGTTTCTTGTATGGGAGCCCCCATCAAATATTAACTTTATTTTATTTTTAGTATTTTTGTTATAGCGCCAACAGATATACACAATCTGTGAAAATTTCAGAAGTCTAGCTATAGCGGTTCTTGAGTTACAGCCTGGAGACAGACAGACAAACAGACAGACAGACAGACGGACAGACGACGAAGTCTTAGTAATAGGGTCCCGTTTTTACCCTTTGGGTACGGAACCCTAAAAAAGTAACGCAAGCGCCATATCGTCACTGAGCGAAGCATTCTGTCAAATTGCATACACTTTTGAACTTTGCTTTCCAAAATATATTGAAAGTAATTTGACTATGTATGATAGCAACCGATTCTATCGCTACGTAATACTCGCAATATTACAGGAACTTATCAAGATAACATGTCATGGACAAGATGGCTTTGATTTATTTCGGGATTTATCCCACAATGAGTCCTCGTTCGCGAATACAAGTTATATTTATTATTTTCCTTTATTTGGCTTTTATTGTGTGTGTTTTGGCTTCGTTTTTGTGCAAAGTCGCCGTTAGATACGTTCTTAATTTGAGAATAACTAGATGACGCCCGCAACTCCATTGCACCAAAATTCGTTTATAAATAAATAAAATAAAATAAATAAATAAATAAATAAATAAAAGTTTATTTGACTCAATAGGACATTACACTACAATAATTCACATCAACAATTAGAATTTATATAAACATTAACACAATAACAATACAACACGAAAAAAAAAAAAACCGGACACAATAAACAAACAATGAGAAACAACAATAAAAGAACTTGAAATAAAGCAGTAGGTACTGTATGAATTACATTGAATGGTAGGTAGTGCAATGCCTTATGTGCCAAAAAGGACACCACTCAGGCGTAACTCTGTAGCGAGCACTACAGCGCCTGGTATTCTGTGGTTCCTGCTGTTATTGTCGTTGGACGGACAGCTAAACACTCAGCAATAATAAGTGTAAATGTAATTGTAACGCAAATACGTAACATGCATTTACGCCACAATTAATAATATAAATACATTAATAATAATAGAATAATAGATTGTACTTGGCATGCTAAATAATAAATATAATACATAGATAATAAAAAGTGAAAGTGTGTATGCTGAGAACAATGATCGCGCCACCCGGACCCTCATACCCCTCGCACTCCCCTAACGCCCGTTCCATCCCGTGTGCAGACGCGCGCGCAGAGAGCGGGCGGCGGCCGTGTGCCACCTGTTCACAGCAACTATCACAGCTGAGATTATATTATAAATATGTATAGTTATAACGGTAGTAATAAAATATAAAGCAAGATACATAAAGTGGTAAGTAAATAAACATAATATTATTGGTTCTGCGAATATTTCGATTACAAGATATGAATAACATGACTTGATGTATATGTTTTTTTTTCCTTTTTAGGTATGTGCTATATAGTTCAAAGGCTGAACATCTGTTGGTACCTGGCCCAAAGGGCATCTGCGAGCTTCCTGCAAACCGCGATGCGTCGGCTTATAACCCGAACGCGGTAAGAGTTTATACATATTTAAATAATGATGTAATGATATAATATGTATGTTATAATATTTTTCATGGTTAATAATAATAAACCGGTTATCATAGTACATAGAATTATTATTGAATAATAATTCTATATTATAATATAGAATATTATAATATAGAATATTCTATAATATAATAAATTATTATTTATCGTGAGGAACCATACATTTTCCCGGACTCAAAGTGGTTTGGCCGTGAAAAGACAGACAGACGGACACACTTTCGCATTTATAAAATTAGTATGGACTTTTCTGGCGCTAATTGCGGATTTGGTAGTTTGGCTTTAAAAGCCATTTATGATGTAACATATCTTTAACAATATTTTTATGTATATTGTACAAGGTTCCGTAGTCAAATGGCAAAAAAAACCCTATAGATTCGACATGTCTGTCTATCAGTCCGTCTAGTCTGTATGTCACAGCCACTTTTTATACTGTTTACTACTGCACGAATCGACGTCCACATACATAAATACAGGGTGTAACAAAACTAGCTTTTCAGCGCTGCCACTTTCACAGTGAACTCTTCTAGGAACTCATACACACCCTAAAGTATCATCACTTAGTTTAGTTACACCCTGTTTTTTTATGAAATAAGGGGGCAAACGAGCAAACGGGTCACCTAATGGAAAGCAACTTCCGTCGCCCATGAACACTCGCAGCATCAGAAGAGCTGCAAGTGCGTTGCCGGCCTTTTAAGAGGGAATAGGGTAATAGGGGAGTGTAGGGATGGGAAGGGAAGGGAATAGGGGAGGGTAGGGAAGGGAATAGGGTAGGGGATTGGGCCTCCGGTAAACTCACTCACTCGGCGAAACACAGCGCAAACGCTGTTTCACGCCGGTTTTCTGTGAGAACGTGGTATTTCTCCGATCGAGCCGGCCCATTCGTGCCGAAGCATGGCTCTCCCACGTATAATTTCTTATAACTTAAAAAACCAAAACAATGTCATGTCAATCAAGTTCAAGGACACTTCCAACAGTACTCTGTGTATATCGTGTGAATAGTACAAGCAACTTGGCTTCTACGCGATCAATAGCCTCATTTTCTTCCGCAGTTCGGCTTAACAAAACAGCCCCTTATACTGAGCCAATCTCGCAAATGAACATTTGGCGTGGAACAAGCCAAAGTGCAAACAAACAGCAATAAGGAAACTAAAATGTCGAAAATTGACGATATAATTTCTGTAATATGATAGTTCTTTATTTTAACACGATGGTGGACCGGGAACCGTACATTTTTCGGCACTTAAAGTATCTTTTCAGCCCTCGAAATCAGTTCAGGGATTTTCAATGTTTAAAATCGGTTAAGCGGCTTAACCGTGAATAGGTAGCAGACATAGTTTTAGACGGAAAAACTGATACACTTCTGATCAGTTCTGCATCAGTTCTGTATTTACAATCAGGTGATCTCCCAGCTCATTTTCACCAAAAATAACCTCATTACCAACGTTTAGCTGTCGATTATAATTATCGATTCATCACCAAATCAGAAACACGCAATAGCACAATTATTACATTATTTATTGTGTTTTCCTATCTAAATTACTTGAGTTTTCCGTATCGATATAATGAGCTTTTGCTAACATAAAATATTTTTATATTTAAAAAAAAAAAACAACGGACGTTGTTGTGCCGACACTCTGGAAGTGCCGGCAGTAGTGAAAATAAAACAGCAGAGAGTGATCAAAAAGCGAAGGATATAAGGTAGGATTTATATGCGTCCGATCAAACGTGCGTTTTGACCTCTACATAGATCATAAGAGATCATAAGCAATATAGAATGTAACGATTTATTTAAATAGTGGCGCGGTCGCACTGTCATTTCCATACAATTGCTTGTGATTTCGCGGTGTCACTGCTTAAGAGCGGCCAACCCGACCATCTTTCCATACAAACGCTCGTACGTGATTATGGCGTTGTAAAGGATCTTTCTTTGAAACTTGGGAACTAATAGGTATCTTCTGCACTATATCTAGGTTTATAAAAAACGCGAACTCAAAATTTGGAGAAACAAAGTCAGTACAAGCCTCCAAAAACTGCTTTTTTGCATAAATTTTATCTGAAATTTAGACGTTTATAATGTACTTACTAATTGTACCAGTAAAGGAAATATTTTTTTATAAATCTTGCAAATGTAATGGAGATTCTAAATGTCAAACATTTTTTTTATAAACTTGTAAGGCCTACTAGCAAACACGTATTTCTTGAATTTCGGTACAAGGTAATTTCAAGCAAATTTAGTTCAGTAGTTATAACATTTTTGCAATAATTAAAGCAGTAACTGTTAATAGAATATAGCAATAAATACCGACTAATTGAAGGTAGCTAGTGACGGTAATGGGTTTATGTAAATGGCATTGCCCTAGAAGGGTCAGCATTGCAGAGATTGGGCTCTCTATTATAGGCAATTAGAGTAAGTCAATATATTCATATCGGACTAAGGTTAGGTAAGGCTATTAAAATAGAGTGGAACACCATGAGGTAGGTACCTGGCTTTGGTTTGGGTCACCCTAAGTCCCACTTAGGGTGACCCACAGACATAGATCAAGATAGATACCGCATGTGTATGTACTTCGCGTGCCATATCGCGTTTCCAAAAGACGAGCAATGCTCGTCTTTCGAAAGTCTTTTCTTTAGTCTGCTATCGGAATCGGACGTCAATCGGAATTTTAAAAATGCCTAAATGCCTAAAAGTGCCGTATTGAGCTGTATTGAGCTGTAGAAATTCAAAAAGAAACGTTGGCCTTGATAATGGACACGTTTCTTATCATCGGTACGTCACAGTAGGTAGTAAAAAAGTGGCACGCTCGTTTTCATACAAATGGAGGGACATGCGGTGACCCACAGACATAGATCAAGATAAAACCATAAATATATTTCATATAAGACCCACAGACATATTAGATCAAGATAGATACCGCATGTGTATGGGGTGACCCCTATTCGTAAGTAATGCATAAAAATTTCCTAGTAAACAAAAGGCGTTTAAGATTAAGTAAGTAACTTAACCATTTCTTATTAAAAACAGCGAGGATCTTGACAACAATGTACGGAGGACAAATTGTACTTGAAGTTTATGAGGTTGCGAGCAACATCCATAATACATATTATATGCAAAGGTGTCTGTGTATTACTCCTTACGCTGAAATCACTAAACCGATTCAAATAAATTTTGGTATGGAAACACTTTAAAGCTTGAATAATCGGCCAATTGCGAGTCGAACTCGCGCACGAAGGGTTCCGTACCGTTATAGCGCAAAAATAGGCAAAATTCTTGTTTTTTGTATGGGAGCCCCTCTGAAATTTATTTAAATTTTATTGTGAATTATTTAAGCATACATATAATTGAGTATTTTGTAAAAGTTTCAAGTACTTATCTGTTGCCATTTTTTATATCGAGCAAACAAGGGCAAAAAATCACGTTTGTTGTATGGGAGCCCCCCTTAAATATTTATTTTATTTTATTTTTAGTATTTGATGTTATAGCGGCAACAGATATACATAATCTGTGAAAATTTCAGACGTCTAGCTGTTGCGGTTCTTGAGATACAGCCTGGAGACACACAGCAGACGGACAGACAACGAAGTCTCAGTAATAGGGTCCCGTTTTTACCCTTTGGGTACGGAACCCTAGAAAGGATAGTAGGTGATAGTTTTTATAGCGGCAAACTTTTTTCTGGGCAACGACATTTCGGGCATCATGTATTATGCAAGGTGTAACAAAACTAATAAGTGATTTAAATACTTTAGGGTATGTATATTGTGTTCTTTACATAGAGATCACAGCGAAAGTAGCAGCGCTGAAGGAGTAAAGAGTAAGAGTATATATGGGCAAGCGCTAGCGCACCAAGAATATTTCTATACAAAGATAATAAAAAAATATATATGTTACCGCTAATGTGCGTAAACCAGTTAGACTGTAGATTAACAAGGTATTCTGCAGATTATCTGGGTGAGTCAGTTAAAGTGCAAAAAGTTTATTCTATTCTTATATTAACGAGATAATCTACAGAATACCTAGGTAATCTGCGGACTAACGACCATGCATGCGGTAGATTGCATAAAACAGGTTCTTGTTTGAAAAAATATTTAGTTGTAGGGAATTATTTTTGGCGCCGGTTGCCGAAATTGCTGCCAGCGCCTATTCGGCAAACATCGTTTGTCAAATGACAGAAAAATGATCAGAAACATCAGTCTTACTTAACTACTTAGCCACGGATACTGAAGCGGGGGAGACGAGGGGGGGGGGGGGCACAGCCCGCCCGAAAGCGGGGCTCGGGGGGCGCAGCCCCCCGCCAAAACAAAAACAAACACAATCCAGAAAGTCCAATAGTAGGTTGGGTTAGGTTAGAACTTAGACCACAACACAGAGGGAGCCGAGCGAGCGCAGCGAGCGTGCTGCGGCAGCATCCGGCGACCGGCATAAATTGTCTTCATACGTGGGAGAGCCATGAGCCATGCTTCGGCACGAATGGGCCGGCTCGACCGGAGAAATACCACGTTCTCACAGAAAACCGGCGTGAAACAGCGCTTGCGCTGTGTTTCGCCGAGTGAGTGAGTTTACCGGAGGCCCAATCCCCTACCCTATTCCCTTCCCTACCCTCCCCTATTCCCTTCCCTTCCCATCCCTACCCTCCCCTTTTACCCTATTCCCTCTTAAAAGGCCGGCAACGCACTTGCAGCTCTTCTGATGCTGCGAGTGTCCATGGGCGACGGAAGTTGCTTTCCATCAGGTGACCCGTTTGCTCGTTTGCCCCCTTATTTCATAAAAAAAATAGCGATGTACTATTCGTTACTGTGCAAACTAACTAGGTGAAGTGCGAATGTAAGCTTTTTTGATTTAAATTTCACACTTTAACGTATGGTATAAGGACATCTGCAGTTTACCTCGTTAATGTGTATATTATCGTATTTCGCATTCTAGCGGTAACATTTACATCTTTTTTAGCGGACTCTACGTTCTAGTAATCTTTGAATAAAAAAAATCAACATAATTTATGCTCTTGTTTTATATTCTGATTAACTCGACGTATTCAGAATTATTCAAAGCAGGCAATTTCGCGTCGCCTCTAATTCATATTCAAATTGTACAGCGGGCTCGAATATTACCTTAAATCGACATTACTCTAACAAGCCTTATTACTGAAAGCTTCACAAGGTCAGATTCAGACTTTTTTTAATTACTGTGAGTATAAAATTTAAGGTGACAAAATAGAGGGATGTATTTATTCAGTGTCTATGTTATATCTGTTACCTATGTGATTTTGTGGTATAGTAATACGTTAAGGCGAGGCCAGTTCGAAAAGACTGATTTTTAAGCTTCCAGTCTGAAGAAATTATGTGGAATTGTCTTACACCAAAATTGATGCAGACTCAAACAAAGTAACAAAATAACCGAACAGAATATTGAAAAATGGCATGGTAATTCTGTAAAAAAATACGCTTCAAATTCGAACATCTCGTAATTTTCAATGACAATGATATGATTTTTTTTACAAAAAGGATAGCTTTTTTATAGTTCTAACAAAATAACCGAATATTTTTTTAATAAATGATTCGGTCATTAAAAATAAAATAAAATGTATAATTTTCTCCTATTTCGCCCTATCAAGAACGCGGCGAGCGTCGTAACCGCCACTGTACAAGGCGCGCTGATATTAATATTATTTTAATGTCTTTTACGTCGATATTCGTACTGACAAACATCGACCTGCTAATTTTAGGAACATCCTTGCCTTAAGACATGAATAATTTTAGTGTTCCGTAATAACGACGTGGAATGTTACTGTGTATATACGGAACGCTCCATACGACATACTGAAAATAATAATAGTTTAAAAAATAAAAAAAAACACGCCTTTTTTATTTTATTTATTTTTTTCAAAAAATTTTGACAAATTATTACATGGTCATTGCCTCCTAATACGTAAGTAAAGTTTTGAATTAACTAGACTACTGGAGATAGGTAAAAATCGTGCTCAGATTCCGTTACATACATACAGCCCAAGGTAATAAAAGCGAGTAAAAAAATATAACCTCCTCCTTTTTGGAAGTCGGTTAATAAAAGAGCGTGGACATTTTCTTGACTGATTTTTTTATGTCAAATTATTCAAAAATATTATATCAACTAGCTAATATGACAAGATTAGGAATCACAAAATATTTTTTATAGAGATTTTGGCCTAAGATAGTCAAAATTATTTTATAACGTCTTCAAAAATTATTTCGTCATGAAAGACGTTCAATTAATATTTTGTTTAGCATAATGTTATTTAAATTTTAAATTATTAATTTGAAGAATACTTAACGAAAATCGAAGTCTTATTCACGTGAAATCGAATCGTCATTACGAATCACAGAATCGCCATTAGCCTGTATTTTACCTGATCAATACTTGTGTCTTTGAAGATTGTACGATATTTTCCATATGAACAATGTAAAATTGGCGTTCAAAGTAATTAATTTAAAGCCTTCTCTGACTAAAACATTTTGCCGTCATAATGTCAATGTGCTGGAAATATAATAAATAAATTAAAAATTTATTTCAGACTAATTTTGTCCATAGATTTGTTAGTGACAGTTAGTAACAATTATCTTATGTAAGTATGTTAGTAGTGTTAGCAGTAATAAGTATATTTTACGACATCAATCCTATCCCTATCTCTATCCAGTGTTTTTGAATGGGACAGTCTTATTTAGAGGCAATGACCTTCAGAATGCTGTTTTCACCGCTACGAAGTCTCCGCAATAACTATGCTACTTTTTTGCGCATCACTGCGTGAAAGCCATCAACGCGAGACTCGGCAAACATTTTTGACGCACTACAGCGCCATGGCAGTCCAAGCAGGCCAGCATTCCGAAGATATTGTTGTATTGGACGCGCAGGACGCTGTAGGTTCGGCGCAAAATATAGGTTAGCCACAGGCCACCCGAATACAACGAACGCAAATAATGTGTGCAAACAATATTAATAATTATTAAGTAAAAACCTAATAATTATATCATAGTTTGACAAGATTCATTGAATACTTTAATGCCAAGGAAAGGGCAAAGGATAGGATAATAGTTATTATCGCGAAGTGTTAGTGCGCGATAGCCCAATTTCTACACGACAAGTTTGCTGGTAATATCCAGTACGGCCCATTCGTGCCGAAGCATGGCTCTCCCACGTGTAAATACCTTACCTTACTATACCTTAATAGTACAAGCATAATAAAATACAACCTTCTGGCGTCATCGCCCTCCTACCTAACATTAACTAAAAGACCTATGTAATAACTTGAAGCCGCTATACCCTAGTTTTTGGCCGCGTGTAGCTTGTAAGGTTTCGCGTTTCGGATTTATTGCGGTCGTGGATCCGGACGAAATCACTTTCTGTATTTACGACGTGCCATTACAAGTTTTTGTCGAACCGTATTTTGTATGCTGCAGACGGGCCACTGGTCGCTGCAGCCGTCGACCACGATTTTTAAATGAGTAGCCATGGCGTCAGTTGCCAGTGATAAGATGCAGCCAAATATATTTACCGTCTGGGAATTTCATTTAATAGAAAAACAAACTTTCATGATAAAATAAAAAATAAATCCTTGAAACAGTCTGCGCACCATTTGTTACTATATTATTAAACTCAGGCTTGACGTGTTGTTACTTAAATGACTGGATTTCCCAAACCGCTTTTTTGCGCGGCAAGGCTGAAAACTATCCTATTTTTTTAAGATAAGGTTTTCATTTTTGATTTTAAAAGTAAAACATAATGCTTATAATTGGGCCCGTCTTTATTTTTTTAAAATAATTATTATTTTCCAAGATAATAAACATAAATAGGTGATTTCCAATTTTGGTGGCTTGTCGTCGACCTATTTTACTCAATATCTAGACCGATTTACAAAAAACTTAATACTGGATTGGATTTTTATCTTTATGTAGTCGTTTAATATAGTTGACTCTTGATAATATATGGATTTTATTGTACTAAGTTCTGTAGTTGAGTTTTTGTGACACAGTTTAGGTCTGTCGCGGAGATTTTACCAATTTTGGTGTCATTTACGAAACGTTGTTTCTACAAAATACCATTGATCTCTTAAGCATAAAAATACGCCATTTACTTCATTTAGCCACATGCTAACCCGTTTAGGAGGTGGCTGTGGGCTGGGTCGTACCAGTTTCCAGCCAGAAATGAAAGAAAACCGTTTTATCACAAAACCCCCGATTTTATGCAATTTTGGTGTATTTAAATTATCCTACTTGTGGCAATAATATCATGTTGTTATTTTGAATATCGGTAGAGTTTTGGTTTGTTTATAATTAAATTAATGTGATATAACAAGGAAACACTTACGGATTTACTTCGCGGAGCACTTTTATTAATCCCGACGTTTCGGCTGCTTTACAGCTGCCGTGGTCACGGGTGGACTGAGGTGACAGGCGTCCAATTCATTGAAGTTCTTCAACTACCCGAAGACTCATCAATTTTTTGTTTGCGTTCCGATCTACGCAGAACGAAAATTGATGAGTCTTCGGGTAGTTGAAGAACTTCAATGAATTGGACGCCTGTCACCTCAGTCCACCCGTGACCACGGCAGCTGTAAAGCAGCCGAAACGTCGGGATTAATAAAAGTGCTCCGCGAAGTAAATCCGTAAGTGTTTCCTTGTTATATCATGAGTGATACTCGCGTAAACTTAAGAAATCATTAAATTAATGTGTTATAACTTTAGTGCACGTAGTTTTTTTTTTTTTTTAAGATTATTTTTTTCGTAAATTCCAATTATGGTGGATAAGAAGGTGTGTAAAACATTATTTTTACAAAATACCATTGATTCTTAAATCATAAAAAATACGCCATTCACTTCAATCTGTCACAAGCTAACTCGTCTAGGTGGTGGTTGTCGTACCAGTTTCCCGCAAACACCTAATCACTAATTTTGGTGGAAACAAAATTTTCCACCAAAATTATATAAAAAATGCAAGTTGTTGAAATCCACTCAAATACTCCTAATTTGATATCAGCAAAGAACATTGCATAAATTTAAGTCTTGACACACCAGATGTTTTGAAATAATATATTGCTTTGCTAGTGCGAGTTTTATTTTAAAAGTGATTGCGCACTTTTGTTTTGTTGTTACTTGCGCGTATTACGCGTATTAGTATAGCGCGTTTGAAATTACCTAATACACGCCAGCAAAATAAAATATCATTTTCTGCTTGGCGCTTGCTGAATGTATTAAGTCGCAGATATCGCGGACGCAAGTAGCGCGTCTGCGCGAACCATATTATTTCGCTACGTAATTAAATAATTCTTTTCCGATGGGGATAATTAAAGTTATTGCTGCTGAAATGTATAAATTAACGTGAACGAATACGTTTTGCCGTTTAAATAATTTTTAACAATTTATTAATCTACAGAGAATACGACATCAATTATACATAACTAGACGTTCCGCGCGGCTTCGCCCGCGTAAATTAGATATTTACAGACAAATCAGTCTACAAAAAATAGCCTATGATCCTCCACGTGGGCTACTTCTTATCTGACCCAAATAACAGAAAAATTGCTCTAGTAGTTCGTGAGATAAGCCCCTTCAAAAAATTTACGCCGTTTTTTCCACATTTTATTCTATTTCTTCGCTCCGATTAGTCTTATAGTGATAAAATATATAGCCTATAGCCTTCCTCGATAAATGGGCTATCTAACACTGAAAGAATTTTTCAAATCGGACTAGTAGTTCCTGAGATTAGCGCGTTCAAATAAGCCCTTTCAAATAATTTCCCCCCGTTTTTTCCACCTTTTCCTCTATTTCTTCGCTTCTGTTAGTCTTACCGTGATAAAATATAGCCTATAGCCTTCCTCGATAAATGGACTATCTAACACTGAAATAATTTTTCAAATCGGACCAGTAGTTCCTGATATTAGCGCGTTGAAACAAACAAACAAACAAACAAACTAACTAACTAACAAACTCTTCCGCTTTATAATATTAGTAATTAGTATAGATATACTAGCTAAAAGCCGAGCTTTGTGCGGGCTCGTGTCGTTTTTCTGCGTGGTAATAATCTTTAAGGCAGTTTTTTTTTTTAAATATTTTACTAGTAACAAAACTTGACTGACCGATGATAGCACATCTACATAATATGAATAATAATTGCTATGTTAAAGCACAAATCAATAGGTAGGTGCTCAGGTTTTGGGATATACTAGGGCTCGCTTCGCTCGCCCTGATTATTTGTTAAATTATTATATAAAGCCTTGTTGAAGTTTTTAATGAACGATTTTGAAAATCTATATAAATTTTAAATTTTGTTAGTATCGCTAGAACTCGAGTATGGCTGAACTGATTTACCTAATTTTAGTCTTCAAACATTCGTGAAAGTCCAGAGAAGGTTTTTAGGCTATTGAGCGCGGCAACAGAATCAAGAAATTCCGTAACGAAAATAAACCTAACACCCCCACTGCCGCGTTGCCGTGCATCGTCTAACGTCGTTTCAGTTCGGCAGACTTCGGCACGGTGTTTGTGTGCGTGCGATTAGACGTATGCGAATTATAATTGCATAAGTTGAAAAATGCTATGCAATAGCTTTACCGCGGCAGTCCCCGAATGCCACACGTATTTTTTATTAGGAGGAAAGTGAAACGAAGTTCACCGGGTCATCTTGTATAGTATTATATTAATAATATAATCTGTCGACTCGGTCGAAGATTCCATATCGGCGGTGAAACAAAAATGTAATTTCCAAGTTTATGATGAACATGCGCGATTCATCTCTCGCCAGTCGTGTTATTATCAGCTCCCACTAGATTGTGACAGAGAATCAGAAGATCCTTGCGCGTTCACACTTAGGCATTATAAAAGTTATCAGCGTAAGTTTTTATAGGACTTCAAAAAAGGAGGAGGTTTTAATTAAACCACTGAAATCAGTGTGAGCATTGCTTTGTGCAAAATCACCTTTGACATGAAATTACATTTATTTCATGTGGAATTACGTGTGAAATTGGTTTTGATTCATTGGTGACTAATTTGGTTACGGTTTTCATTTAACAATGAACTAATGTGGGTTAGCGTTAATAGCGAGTTCATTTATAACCGTTAAAGCTTTTCATAATCTAAATTGCTATATATTTTTCACATAGGGTACTGAGTCATACTGCATTCGATAGTTTTTAGAGGGATGTTAGGAATAAAAAATACGAGTGGCACTCTGGTACTGCCGCGGTAAAGCTATTACGTACGCAAGCTCCATGTCGCTTTAGGTAAAATTCCATTGTATGGAATTTTACATAAAGCGACAAGCGATTTGATAGCTCAAAATCAGAAAAACAACTGGATGAAACTTCTTTCTTAAATGTGTTTATTTGTAAACAAGGATAGTGTAATACCAATAAACATTAAAATAATATTCATATCATTATATTATTATATCTAAGATGCTGCTCCCCGCGACTGTACTTACTTAAACCTCCCGAAAACCTTTTATTTTGAGGGAATATAAAGTTTATGTCTTTTCCTTCCTTTTTTTTTTTTTTGGTTACCTTCGGCAAGTAAATTAAGAAAGATAGCAAACAACTAGCGAGCAAATAAAGTATCAGAATTAATCTTTCCTCAGTAAAATACTAATGCAGATTGCTACGTCGTTACGTCCATACAATCTGACATCTGTGAAAGTTAAACCAATATTATATTTCATGCTCGGGATAGCCGGCTACAACGTATCCACCAGATGGCACTGTATGCTCGGTCCAGCAATAGTTAGAAAATATGGCTATTGCTGGAATTTGAAGTGAGAATATTCGTACTTTTTGTCGTATTAACATTTCTTAAATATACAGACAGCTCTAGATTTTGCCAATTGCGACATGTGCGTGCGTAACGTTTTTTTTTTTTAAACCGATGTGTGAAAGAGATCCACAGATACAGACAAAGCAAAATTAACTGAAAGAATAATAATGTCGTATTCGATTTTCTGGTATATTTCATAAGCCTCATGTTTACAACCTCAAATGACAGATATAATCTGTTAATACGATTAAATTTAATAAAACCAATTAAATCAGTGTGTAAACAAATTAATGATAACACAACACAACGTGAAGGGTCGATGTTTACGATAAAACCGGTCCAGTCGCAGTCCGCAGTTCACAGCTGACACCATATTGTGATAAGTGATGTATTTTATCAAATTAAATTATAATAATGTTTTAAAAAAATACCTTATATTTAGTTTGTACTACACTATTTTTGTTATCAGCTGTTCTTCCCCGTGAAGGATGAATTAACTTTAGTTAATAGATTATTGTATAAGTCTCTCTGTTTATTACTTATTACATTATAGTGATAATGTTGTTTGCGCGTGGTGAACTTTCTAAGCTGTACCAGACAAACCTTGCAGAATTATGGTGCACTCTCAAGTAGACATAAGTTATAATTGTATTACTTAAATCAATAAAATAAAAAAAAAACCTTCAACTTAACTAAGTGTATATCCGCTTTCCTGACTAGGTATCCATACTAATTATTATTATTATCCATACTAATATTATAAATATATAAATATAATATTATAAATTGCGAAACTGTGTCTGTCTGTCTGTTACCTCTTCACGCCCAAACTGCTGAACCGATTTATCTGAAATTTGGTTCTTGAGATACTTGGAGTCCCAGGAAAGGACATAGGATACTTCTTATCCCGGAAAAATGTACGGTTCCTGCGCGATAAACTAATTTTAACGTTGATTGCGCTTAGTAGCCGCTGTGACCTCGCGACGAACGTACGCCTAGTTCTGACTCAAAAATGAGTAGCTGGTCAAACGAAGAGAGTTTATCGTTTTTGGAATATTACCAAACCGAAAAATGTATCTGGAACCCCAAAGATGTTAATAGCCGATACAAATTCGGTGTCTGCCATGCTTGGATGTACTTAATACACTGACGCATTCACAAGCGTGTAAACGACTTCCAAATGCCAAGTGAGATTTGTGGACGCTTACCAAGCCTCGGCAAGCGTAGAAACGTAGCATGACGTGAACGTTGTCCTCATGTCCAAGTAAAAACCTCTAAAACTAAATCCAGCTTGATCCAAGACAGCAAATCCAATCTAAATCTGTTGTGATGGATGTTCCATAGTGTCTGCACCGGACTTAGGTGGTGTTGGCAAACAGCCAGACAACTGCACTTTAAATATATTAAAAACAGGTGACACAGGAAATGTATGCTGTGTCCTGAAAGTGGAAATGCAATTACATTGTCTTAAACTCCCTTACGAATATAAAGTGCCTACTAGATGACGCCCGCACAACTTCATTGCGCCAATCTCGCGAGAATCGTACATTTTTCCGGGATAAAAAGTGTCCTATGTCCTTTGCCAGGACTCAAAATATATCCATACCGAATTTTAGCAAAATCGGTTCAGAGGTTTGTGCGTGAAGAGATTAAAGACAGACAGACACACTTTCGCATTTATAATATTGGTATGATACTTGCACAGCAAAATACAAGATCTGGTTGTCTTTGTTTAACACATTGGCAAAGCCACTTGAGAGAAGAAGACAGCGGACCTTGAAGCCAAACTCCTCCAAACGGCTGGACCGATCGTGTTAAAATTTTGTGTGCTTATCGGTGGGTCAAAGGATTGGTCAATTTTTCAGTCTCAAAATTTTATGTCAAATGACTTTGGCCGGAAAAACTTTTTTTGAGGCTCTCAAGCGCAAGGCAGCCCCTAAACCTACAATAATATTGAACAATTTATTTGACAATAATATTAGAAGGCGGGCGCGTTCTATATCAACCCTAGACCGTCAATAATATTGCACAATACGTGATATTGCACAATAAAATTGATCGTCTAGGGGCCCGCTAATTCTACAAAGTATATGTCAAAACAACGCTTGCCGGATCAACTAACTTATTAAATACCCCCGTACTTCCTTTGTTGCACTTAATATATATAATCTACAAGTATATCCAAGTAATCAACGCAAACTATTGATTTTGCGGTTTCGGATGAACGTAGTTGACCTCTGAATATATTTAAATACAAAGGATTAAGATGAGAACAGTATGAGGTATTTTTGGAATATAGGTTTTGACAAACTGTCACCAGCTTTCCAATGAGTCTTAGGTTGCGTTTCCACTGAAGCGGAGCAGAGCTTAGCGATGCCCGAATTGACCAATCGTGCTATTCCAGCGGAATGACAGCGAAGCGGAGCGAAGATTTCGAGCATGGTGATTGGTCAATTCGGCACCGCTAAGCTCCGCTCCGCTTCAGTGGAAACGCAGCCATATGCTGGCCGCATACATACGTTTTCCGTATTTGATTTCCGAATCGTTTTCCAGAATAAATGCTATGTCCTTTCTTGGGACTCAAAGTATCTCCATACCACGTTTCAGCAAAATCTATTCCAGCAATTTGGGCGTAAAGATATAACAGACAGACATACACACTTTCGCATTTATAACATTAATTAGTACATTAGTATGGATAGTAGTGATTTTTTTTACAATAATTCACATTACTATCTTGCAGTATTTTACTTAACCCTTCTTTGAAGTCAATTAAAAATAAAATTAAAAAACTGGTAATTAAGTTTGCTCTTTGATATAATTAATAAGTTTCTTATTCCGCGTAATTTGCATCCCGCAAAAAAGTCAATTAACACGTATTAGGACGTTAAGAAGTATTAACTTTGTGGGTTCCGTACCCAAAGGTAAAAACGGGTATTACTAAGACTTCATATGAGTTCGACTCGCACTTGGCCGAATTTTAAAATGTTTTTCTTGTACTATACTTACTCAAAAATAATATTCGTAGACCTTAATCTCAAAAGTTTCAAAAAACAACGACCGCGTCATAATATTGTGTTAATAGTTGTTTTCTTTAACTTACTTAGAAAATTCGCAACTACATCATTCTATTATAATTATTATCACCCGACTCAATCTCAGTCAATTTGACGAGTAATATTAAAGATTGCTCAAATTATTTCCTAATTGTTCTAACAAGAGCAATAATCCTGAATTAACATAATTATTTTAACGACTCTATTAAAATTATCAAGGGACGAGGAGGCATTAAATTTTGAAAGTATTTTTTAAAAGTAATCAAGAACTTTAAAATGACGGCGGGGCTTATTTTATTTTCTATATTTCATTTCAACTGATGTTTAGTTGAAAACTGTTTAATAGTTCTTATTAAAGTTTATAAGAGAACTAGCTGTCCCGGCAAATGTTGTTTTGCCTGTTTTCCTGCTTTTTCTCTTGAAGTTTTTTTTGATTTTTTTCTATAAACCTCACGGAGCTCGAGACCTTTCCAACGAAAAACCGTGGAAATCGGTTCTGGCGTTCTGGAGTTATAGCGTCAGGAAGGAAAACCCGACTTATTTTTATATATTAGACGGAAACTAGACGTGCGAAATTGTAGGGCCTTTATTATTTGTTTATTATGCTAGTTTTTGGTACACTAAGATATTAAGCTGCTAGATGACGCCCGCAACTCCGCTACACCAAAATTCGCTTATCGCGAGGGAACCGCACATTTTTCCGGGATAAAAAGTATCTTTAAATGTCCTTTCCCGGGACTCAAAGTATCTCCATACCAAATTTCAGCAAAACCGGTTCGGCGATCTGTCTGTTAAGACAGACAGACAGACAGACACACTTTCGCATTTATATAATATTAGTAAGTAGCATTTATATGGATTTTCAAAGCATTTATCAGCGTGCATAGCCCTAACCAAACATAGAAGCAACAATGTTTCGATACGGAAATAAAATCCGCAGCCATCCCCTAATCCAGAGGTCACCAAATGGCGCCGATCCATTGTGTGCGGACCAAGCATGTTCGAAGATGATCTTCGTTCATCTTAGGACTTCAACATCTCCAGGATTTAATATCAATATCTATAGCTTGCACCAATATTTCACTCCAAACTTCAGAGGGATAATTAGCTACAAAAATGGTTACTTTTCTCATTGTTATCTAAATAAATACCTTTGTAATTTCCGTAATTAACTAATTACCTTTTTTAATAATTTTTTTATAAAATGTGTGGACCGCAAAGGCCATTTCATGTCTTAAAACAGACCCCGAGCGATTGGTGACCCCTACCCTAAACCATTTCAGGTGTTAAAATCTGTAGGCTTTTAAAAGTAAGTAGAGATACGAAAGAATGAAAGATGATAGCATATATTTTAGAGACAACTATCTTTTGTGAATGTCAGTAACTGACGTAAGTAAATTGCAATGTCAGTGCTGACCTCGCACTGCCATAGTGTAAATTGATTTCAAGTCAGTACAATACATTGACGACAGTCATTGACTCAATGTAAATCTGTCTTTACAGAGAAACAGTGCCAGATCAGTACCGACACGTAAGTGGACTGATGTCAGTTATTGACTTCATGTAAATCTGCCTTTAGCTTAGGAACAGTAGGCCTACTACGAAACTATTTTGAGACTCAAACCTGTAGGTTTCAAGAGTTACTTACTTGTCTATGAGCCTCCACCACCACCGCTCTGAACACTATCTCCGCATCCTGAACCCTCGTCTCCAGTGGTTTCTCAGCAAACTTCGGGCACTGCCCATCGCAGACTATAGTCTGCCACAAAAACAACACGGCCACCAGAAAATCTCTCGACTTCAACTGTCTCGCCATTTTGGACTTTATCGCTTTTCTTTAGGTCACATATTCGTTTTCACCGCACTCGCTTTCTTCTTTTCTTTTGCCGTTTCTTGCTGTTCATCTTTCCTGAAACAATAAAATAATGTTATAAAAAAATTAAAAAATATATATTTAAAATTTTACACGTGGGAGAGCCATGCTTCGGCACGAATGGGCCGGCTCTACCGGAGAAATACCACGTTCTCACAGAAAACCGGCGTGAAACAGCGCTTGCGCTGTGTTTCACCGAGTAAGTGAGTTTACCGGAGACCCAATCCCCTACCCTATTCCCTTCCCTACCCTCCCCTATTCCCTTCTCTTCCCATCCCTACCCTCCCCTATTACCCTATTCCGTCTTAAAAAGGCCGGCAACGCACTTGCAGCTCTTCTGATGCTGCGAGTGTCCATGGGCGACGGAAGTTGCTTTCCATCAGGTGACCCGTTTGCTCGTTAGCCCCCTTTATTTCATTTAAAAAAATAATTGTATATTATCTTTAATTTTGTTTCTTATAACTGTTCCAATTCCCAGTAGCAGCTTGCATTCAAAAGTTAATAATTACGGTCATAAAAATGTAAATAATATTTATTTTCTCCTCCAAATATTTACAGCGGAGCATTTTTGCTTAATTCGATAACGATTAGCAATTAAAATCAGTAAACATTCATTCGGCCATAAAAATTCATGAGAAGAATTCAAATTCGTAAAGCGAACTGTAACTTTTAAATTGAAAGATTGTTGCTAATCCTACGAATTATGGAAGAGTAACTGAGTGAAAAAATGTTTTCAGGAAATGCACACCTCGGTGTAGATACTTTTGTTTGTTTTTTAACGGACTTAAAAAATTAATTCGACGTGTATGTATGTAATATTTCATAAAACTGCCCAGTTTTCGTATATGTTACTCTATATCAGCGTCTGAACAAATGTGCAAAATTTCATAAGTGTAATTAATTATGTATTTATGCATGTATGTATGTATATATGTATGTATGTATGTATGTATGTATGTATGTATGTATGTATGTATGTATGTATGTATGTATGTATGTATGTATGTATGTATGTATGTATGTATGTATGTATGTATGTATGTATGTATGTATGTATGTATGTATGTATGTATGTATGTATGTATGTATGTATGTATGTATGTATGTATGTATGTATGTTTTTATGTTTGTGTTCGCATATCTCCGGAACTACAAGTCCGATTTAAGTAATTCTTTTTTTTGTTGTACCAGGTATTATTCAACTTAGGGAATGCTGCAAGTTTCATCAAAATCGGTTCAGTAGTTTTTGAGATAGGGAGTTTTAATTCTTAATAACGTACAATTTTTAAGTCGGTCTTATCTTTTTAAAATACTATTATTTTGTCATACTAATAAATAGATTTATCATAGGAGTTATTGAATTCGTAGCAACGATGCTATAAGTATTGTGATTAGTTACATCTAAGAATTTGGTACGACCAATCGGTATACAATTTATGTTGTCATAGCTACTTGTTTGTTTTATTTTATTCGGAAAACAAACATTGATATTATATTATAACTAAGTTACAGATTGAGTAGATATTAAGTAGAACACCATTTACATTTATTGTTTTCATATAAGGCTAACTATTTAAGTAAAAAAAAAACACGAGTGAGATTTATGACAGTAATTTTAAATATTATTTTGCACGGTCAAGTGCACGAGAGTCATAATTCCATACCGTATTGTTTTTCGATGTGACAACCCTAAAATATAAAAAATTCGTAAGTGATCAGACGCGATGCGTGCGGAACTCACTTAAAGGCTTAAAAGCTTGTGATTCGAAGTTCAGTTTGATGGATTAGCCTGATGAATTACCCTCAGTCACGCGCGGGTGTAACAATGGAGCGAAGTGTTTACGTCTGAGTAGCTAAACAATATGCGTAGGGTTGTCGCAGACGGTAATCAGTTGATGGATTTTAATGAGGATTTATTTTTTCGCTTCTTTGTGATGTGATATTGTGTGCTGTGGAAATGTGGAAGAAGGGAGAGCATCTATCACTTCTTCTTATCTGTATTCTCTTAAAATTGTGTTTTTTATGTTGTACAGCATGAACGAAGAAAAAAAGGCGGACGGAGTCTTATTATACACAGCACTGTGTCTTCAGAGTCGGCCAGGCTGACTGCATGTACACGGCCCGCACGCACACATTCTTACGCTAGTCCGGCCATTTGACAGGCGTAAGAATGTGTGCGTGGCCGACTCTGAAGACACCATAAAGTTAATATACCTAGCGGAATAGAGAAACAAAGGCCTGAGCAAGCGAGATGTCACTATCAGTAACACTGAGACGTGTGATACATGACAGCAGAACTCTTTTTTTGACGTCCAGTCGGCACTTATCGGCACGTTGACAATTTAATCTCATAGAATTCATGTTCAATCATGCTTGTGTAAGTGTATACGTACACACATTTTTACACACAGATGTAAACCAATTTCGGTTTCGTTTGACAGCTCGAGATTGTTGCTCTATTCCGCTAGGTATATTAACTTTATGGAAGACACAAGACTCCGTCCGCCTTTTTTTCTACGTTCATGTTGTACAATATGTTTACTTCTTCTTATTTCAGTATGTCAACTTCATCCAAATGGAAAATTCCTGGCACACAAATTTTAATAAAAATTCCTTAGGGGTGCAATTTTAAAAAATCTTTTTTTTAGTAGGTACCTACAACAAACGCGAAAGATGTGCATGTAACCTAAAGATGGTAAGCTCTTAAATTTTGGCCTATACGTTGATAATAATTATTATATCATCCAATCAGCTGTACCTTTTATAAATATCATAGATCAGACGAGCTTTTTAAGATTAGACTAAATCGAATCTTTGGATGAAATTCTCTGGTACTTCTAATTTATCGTGACCATCTTGGGTGAAATTTAAAAAAGATTGTAAAAGCGACACCAAACGTTCCTCGTCGTTATGGGTTAACATTTTTCAGTGTCAGAGTGACTGATGGGAGCAAATACTTCTGAAATGATCTTCAAATTGTTGCTTTAATGGCCAAAAACAATCTAAAAACCCTAAAAGGTTTTAGCATTCGTGAACATTGGACTTGGCAATACTTGCAATGCTGATTTTTTTACCTACCCCAATAACATTTTCAATTTATAACCGACTTAAAAAAAGCAGGTAATGAATTCGACCTGTACGTATGTAATATTTTCAGAACTGCTCAGTTTTCGTATATGTTAGTCTGTAGCAGCGTCTGAACAAATGTGAAAAGTGTATGTATATATATACCTATGTATGTTTTTATGTTTGTCTTCATATATATCCTGAACTACAATTTCGACTAAAGTGATTGTTTTTTGTTGTATCTATGTATTCATCAAGTTAAGGAATACTGTAAGTTTCATCAAAATCGGTTCTGTAGTTTTTGAGATACGGAATTTTAGTTTTCAATTTTATTTCCGTGTACCAACGAACGGCGTGAAGTCAGTTTTATTTTTCAAGTATTACTTGTTTAAAAGCTTAGTTATATTCAATTAAACTGTGAATTTTATGTTCTGCTCTTTCAAAAGTCCGTGTACGAACTGCCATAGCCAATATATTTGATTCTCCACAATTGTTTCAGTAAAGTCGAAAACAACTTTGTATCTCAGTACATTGTCAACTGAAATTGCAGCTATTTCAATATCGCAAAGGTAGAAAGCCAATAGCAAAAGGCTAAACAAGAATTGGTACTTTGTAGATGCAGTTACAAAGAACTTTTATTCGATTTTTCCTGATTTTGTTGTTATTTTTTAATTACACTTGCTTTTTGACACAGATGGGATTTAAAATTGCTATTTTGAATCGATTTCATTTTTAGGGAAAGCATAATTATTATGGTTTCTAGCCTAGTACAAGTTTAAGAAGTGCACCTACGTTACAGCAAAATATATAATAATTATTTAGTCAATAACTGTATAGTGTATAGCTAGCAGATTTTTTAGACAAACGGATATAGAAAGTGAATAAGGTAGAATACATTTTCAATAATTTTAATAATTTATAAGTTTTATAACACTACCTACAACTTGTAGGTATACATTAATGCCTGTAATATAATATATTATCACAATAATTAATGCTACCTACTGTAATAATATTTTCACCACAGTTTTTCCAAAATATTTCACCGCTCAACTGATACGATTATTATAAGACTTCAATTCGTTAAAAATATAGTCCAGCCTTTCTCGAGTTTTTACAAAACAAAGCACTTTTAAGCCAATTCCACATTGCTGTCCAATTAAATGATACAATTTCTAACACTTAGCTTATATTGGCCAGCGATTGTCGTGACACGAGCTAACAACGAGCTTATGCTGTTAGTAATTACGGCCAGATGCGCCAGCCATTATGTACTGAGTTTGCATAGACGTGGTGTGAATAATGGCTAATAATTATCGCAACAGAGTGAAGCCATATTGCATTGCGTTGTGTTTGTTATTCTGACAACTAAGATGCAACCAGTCTAAAAAAATATATACAGACAAATAAAACATTTGGTAAGCTTATAGGTATGCGGTTAGTTATGTTACGTGCTAAGGTTCGAAGGATTTGGAGAGAAAAGACTGCTGACTATTTTCAAGACTTTAATCACTAACACTAGGTCTAACACAAAGCACTAGGTCCAAAACACTAAGCACTATCACTGTCCTACGTCGTAGCCAAGTCGTAGGTATTAATTACTCTTGATCACTTGTTTTCACTTCGAAGTCGCCTCGAAGATCGCTCAAATTGAACTGATTGACTGGCTCGTCTACCTGCGGCTATTTATATGGGCCGAGACGAGTTCCAGTAAGTTCCTTTCTAGAAAGTTCCCGTAAAGTTCGCGTAAACAAGTGTGGAGTGTTTCTACAAAATTCGCGCATGTACTCGCGCACCTAACGCCATCTAGTATCGAGTAGGGGGATTCACATTGTCTATGTTTCCCGAGTGATTCCACTGGTTGACGCTAGATGGCACTGTGTGTAACACTACTCCCCTCTTAGAGATGCTCGTCCCGAGCTTTGTTGTTACTGCCATGGTAACGCGCCAGACGGTCTATGTGTACCACTTTGAATGTCCCTCTTAATTGCTTTTGAATCCTATAAGTCACATCATTCAATCAGGTAATTACTTTATATGGACTGGACCGTCCCACTTGGTCTGCAACTTTGGAGATTTCCCTTTCCGGCGAGTTGGGTTATGCAGCCACACCAGTAACCCTTCCTCGAAGCCGCTCGTGTTCGACTTCCGGTCGTATCTGGTTTTCATGTTCTCACTTGATTGTAACCCGTTTTTTCGAACCATGGCGTGTATCAGAAGTAATATAGGATACTTTTTATTTAAAAATATATATTTTTACGAAAATTGTTAACGTGGACGCGGACGAAGTCGCGGGCAAACAGCTAGTAATTTATATTTTATTCACGTAACCATTTCCTCAGACAAAAGCTAGCTTTAGATCTAGGATTAGCTTCACGATATAATCCTCTAATCCAGGTTAGGCATAGGCATCCTTTGAATGCCTAGACAAAACACATGTAGGTCACATTTTAGCGGCTAAGCTTGAAGTTTCGTGAACTTTGTAGGCCATTTCTGGAGTAATTACAGGGTGTGTCTTGGAAAGCTGTAATTCGCCGCTTTACGGACATTTCGTCGAATCGGTAATGCAGTGCCTTGGATTTCTCTTTGTTTTATCTTTGGAGAATCATGGGAAGTTAGAGCTAGAATATCTAAGAGCACAGAAATTTAAAATAATTTGGAGGTATTTGCCAATTCAAGGGACAATGTATTATGATCATGACTGCGAAGTCTGATAGAATTTTCTAATATATAAAATTCTTGTGTCACAGTGTTTGTGCGCGTTCTCCTCCAAAACGGCTCAACCGATTTTAATGCAATTTTGTATGTACATTTATTAGGCTTGAGAATAGGCTTTTTATATTGATAAGTACTAGAAATAATTCATATGGTAAAACAAATGTTTGCCGGGTCAGCTAATATTGTAAAATGTCTTTGAAACTTTAATAAATGCGAAAGTGTGTCTGTCTGTTACCTCTTCATGCTAAAACGGCTGAACCGATTTAGTTGATATTTCGTATGGAAATATTGCGTCATCTAGTAAACTAAATTGCTGGAAAAAGTTTGCCTGCACTAGAAAGTTCCAGATTTTCACACCGAACGAATTACAGAAAATGACGAGAACAAAGCGTCCCCGGAATGAAATAAAAACAATAGCTTCGAGTTATTTATGGAAAAAAATTGATATCATCTAGGCCACATTATTGTTCGCGAGACAAAGGTTTCATAAACCTAGAAAACAAAAGAGTTTGTTCCACTTGGCCCCGTCTCATTAAAGCGTTGATTAATGGGATTTCATTCGAACGTGGGCTGAGTCGATTGATTTGTTCAATTTGTTGCTGCATGCGGAAAAGCGGTTGAATGGGTAAGCGTGATTAGATGAAAAACCACTTGAGTGAAAACACTACCCTGCATACGCCCGACTGTGAAACGATACGGTATTTTCAGATGCTGCAATCTGAAATTTTTTGTATATATTATAAGGTTTAAGTATAATGTGCAGTATAAAGTTCAAGTCATAAGACAAATCGAATGATCAATCGCTAAACTTTACGAGTATATTCATAACTACATAGATGCCTCGGTAAATTTCGTATCGCTTCTCTCCTAATACAAATCTTTCCTGTAATTTCACGAATATTTTAAGACTAAAATAAGCCTAATCGGTTCACTCGTTCTCGTGTTTTAGCAAAACTAACAAAATATTAAAAATTCGACACTTTTATTTTTACCAGAGATCGCCCAATGGTCGAAATTCAACCTTAAATTTAATGATCTTCTTCTTTTGGCTCCCCGTTTAAAATGTATAGGCTTGTCATTCAAAAAGATGGTAGTGTGCAGAATATTGTAGTGTGTGTAATGTTTTATTTGTTAAAAAAATGTATGATAAAAGCATAATTTCAAAATAATAGTAGCTCGTTGCACTCCTTCACCATATAAACTATAACTGTTCAAAATTTCATTCACCTACGTTTCCGCATTTTTCGTCAAAAGGAATCCAAAATTTTTGCTCGCGTATTAATATATATGATGATGATGATGAAAGATAGATGGATTTATAATATTATCACAATTGGTAGGAAATTTTGTGACTCTATGTAGATTACACTAAATTAAAATTTAAAAAAATCTATTTCTGGAAACACTGAAAAATAGGCTGCCCAAATAACATAATTTTCCATGAAAACTAGGCCAGGTTGAACATTCATGATTGGTTAGTGATCGTTAAAATGTTAGTTTACAAATAATTCTTTCGAAGAAAGATAATCCCTTCCATAGAATTAATAAGTTCTAGGAGTTCTTAGATCGAGGCAATATGCAAATGAAAAATCGAACGCTGAAATGCGGCAGTCCCTAGCGACCTTTAAGAATGTACGCACTAGGGAACCTGACAAGGCACTGTGAAATCTAGTACGGAATGTGGAAATTGGTCGGAGAATCCTTTCATAAGTACCTCTTAATGAGACCCATGCTTCGGCATAATATAGACCATGGGCAAGTCAATTTTGTACGGGCTTTATAGAAAACTGGCATTAAACTATCTGAAGACCACACAAACGATTTTAAGGAATGCAACTCTTTACTCCTCACGTGCTGTGAGGTGTTATATTGCAGCTAATGCATACCATTAAGTGACACGATTGCTCGTTTGCTCCCTCTCTACCTATCTGGAACACTCCGAACTAAGAAAAAACTCTCTGAAGTAAGCCGAAACTCCCTAAATGGAGCCGAATCTCAAAACTAGACAAAACTTTTCTAACCTAAGCGAAACTCACCGTACCTAGACGAAACTACCCGAACCTAAGCGAAACTAGCCGAAACCACCCGAGCTTTTAAGAGTAAAGTGTCAGTGGAGAACCTCCTACTACGTACACACATTTTCTTTCATCGGTTAATGCAGCGTCATTCCGGGAACAATTAATCGGCCTCCCCTATTAGCGCGCTTCCCTAGCAACCGCTTTAATGATCTTTTCGAATCATAGAGCGCGAAATTAAATTATAACACCATTCAGCAGGGTCCAGGGATCATCATTATCATCAACATAATAAATAAAATAGGTGTGGCATTCGGGGACAGCCGCGGTAAAGCCATTACAAATGTATTAATATGATAAAATCATTTTTTATCATATTAATATGCAATCATTATAATTCGCATACGTCTAGTCACACGCACACAAACAGACCGGTCGGCGGTGGTGGGAGTGGGGGGTGTTAGGTTTTTTTGTTACGGAATTTCTTGATTCGGTCGCCGGCCGCCGCACTCAAAGCCTGCGATAAAAGCTATGCAATAGCTTAAAATTCTGTGGAGAAAATAGTCAATTATGTTTCTTTTATGTGATCAGTTGGCATTTAAAAAAAATACAACGTTGCACTCCGAGAGTACCAACAGAAGTAGCCAACTGTAGGCTTCTACAATGTGTAACAAAAATAAGTGATAATACTTTAGGGTGTGTACGTGTTCCTTGTAGAGAGTTCACTGTGAAAGTAGCAGCGCTGAAAGACGATTTTTTTTTCACTTTTGTATGGGCAACGGCCCGAGCGTCGCGAATTTCCCCATACAAAAGTGAAAAAAAATTCGTCTTTCAGCGCTGCTACTTTCACAGTGAACTTTCTACAAGGAACACGTACACACCCTATAGTATTATCACTTATTTTTGTTACACTCTGTATGAGCTCGTCAGACCTACAATACTGCCATCTGAACGTAAACACGCATTTAATCACTTAGAAAAATTAATTAAATTGGCATTATAAGAGTGTGCAGAAATCTCGAACAACTAAAACATAATGAAAATCGATACTACTAAAAATAAAAAAGCTGACAGTACAATAAATTATTATCATCAATACCTATTACGTTGCCTACTTCAAACGAAAATATATTATGTGTGTTTCATCTCAAAATTCAGCGTGAAATAATATTATTTCGGTACAATTTATATTGAAAATAATTATTTGATCCTCTTACTACGGCTTCGATCACCTTTTAATTCGTTGACGTCACAGAAATTGATAGGAAGCCTTTGGAGTGCCCAACTCAAAGATATTAAATTAAATTAACGAGCAGACCTCAGAATAATAATAAAAGTATAGAAAGAGTTCTAATAACTATGAGGCTAGTTTATTGATGTGTGAGTAAAACTACGCGTACGCGGCCAGCCGACCAATGGCGTTCGAAAGAAGGCGCGTAGTTTGATGCATGTGTGTGCGTTAACACGTGTGAATACAGTTGTTGAAGTAAAAACAAAGGACACGTACAGCTCTCTTGATTGTTGAAGTAAAAACTTCTTGAGAAATAAAATCCACTTTTTGGGACAGCTGGTAAAGGCTAAACCAGCGTAAGGACCAAACTTGCTATATAAATTTACCCTAAGACAATATAGCATATTAATGCAAACTAATGCAATAATGCATTACAAGGCTTTTGACATGGAAAACGCATAATATGCATACACAACTCTAGTTACTTTGAAAATATTGTAACTCAAAGAGTATTTATGCAAATTGCGGGAATGCTATTTGAATACAAGTTTGTCACGTAGTTTGTCACGCTAATAATAGCTGTACTTTGCGTAATTGAAAGATGTAGCTTGCAAGCCGACGTGAACATTAGTTCTACATTGTGGTTCTACACTGATATTATAAACTTATAAAGGAATAAAATCGGCCAAGTGCGAGTTGAACTCGCCCATGAAGGGTTCCTCAGCAGCAAAAAGTTTTATTTTTATAAAATTAAAAAGTTTTTGATTTATTATTATATTTCAGTTGATTTAATGAAAGTTAAATTAAGGTTTACCACACACACATTTTACCACTTTGGAAAAGTCTTTCTCGCAAACTATTCAGGTTATGAAAAAAATGATATTAGAAACCTCAATATGATTTTTAAAGACCTCTTCATAGATACCCCACACGCATAGGTTAGATGATTTTTTTTTGTTTCAGTTTTACCTATGGGGACCCCTAAAATTTTTAATAATTTTTCCATTTTTGTTTCAAAATCTTAATGCGGTTCTCAGACTACATATACTTACCAAGTTTCAATAGTATAGCTCTTATAGTTTCGGAGAAAAGTGGCTGTGACATACGGACGGACAGACAGACAGACATGACGAATCTATAAGGGTTCTGTTTTTTGCTATTTGGCTACGGAACCCTAAAAATGAAATTTTGTTTATACGATGCTGTACCAATTTTTGATATTTTTGATATTTTTTGCTACGGTAATTGGTAATAATAAAACCACAAGTAATCAGACTTTCCTTTTAAAAGCATCCAGTAGTATAATGCAAACTAATGCAATCATATAATATACAGTCATTATTATTAAAAACAAGTACTTTACAATATTGGGAAAAATATAAAAACTTGAATCACATAAAATAAAGAATACACTGTTGAATTAATGTCAATTATTTTTTTAAATTGATAAACCATTTTTGTTCAGGCATTGCCGGTTACAACGACCCCTGTTTCTTTTTCAAAAAGGTAAAACTAAACTTAATGAGCCGCTCAACCTAATCTTTTTGCTTTTCCGCAAGTTTTTACAACTTTTTAACTACGGGAGTTATTCGACATCGTAAAAGACTGACGCGGTAACAAACGAGAAACAAAATTTTGTTCTGTATAACTTACAAAATTTTATGAGTGCCACTCGCCAAGAAAAATATTATTCAAAAACGTATTACTGTATTTACTATTTCCAACAGAAGTATTTACAAATTGTACGCCACGAATAAGTTTAAGAATATTACGGAATAAAAACAAAATAGTAATTTAGCAATCAATAATATAAATGAAAAATAATTTCTTTCTGTTTATGACGTCGTCACGCTCAAACCGCTGAATTGATTTGAATGAAATCTGTCCTGGAGATACTTTAGCCTCCGGAAAGGACGTAGAATAGTTTTTGTCCGGGAAAAATGTACGGTACCCGCGCTAAAAGCTTTCGGCTCAACATCTTATTATTTAAAAGTGTCTGTCCGTTGTCTCTTCAATGGTCTCAAGATCACAAAATGCATAATTCTTAGAATTTTCCTAACAGTTTCTTCGTAACTATTGCGTTCTAGAAATTGTCGGTTAACTAGAGTTTCAGGTTCAATTAATACCAGGAGACACCTTAAAAGCCGCCATTTTCATTGAGTTAGACCTGAGCGACGGAACATTTCTCCTGTCAATTTATATTAATTTGAAAATAAATTGAATATCCACCAAAATAGCTCACGGGAGTTTATACAGCTATCAATTGTTTAAAAATATATTTCCGTTGTGAAAAAATACCGCGGTATTTTTTCACAACGGAAATATATACGTACGTACGTACGTACCATCGCACAGGTTCATATTTTGGTCGGGTTATGTCAACTCAATATTAGTCATGATCGGTAGGCTTAGTTTGACATAAGACGACCAAATAACGTAGTTCCGCCATCTGCCTATGAATCATCTTGTCTATAGTACAAACACATGTTGGCGGACATCAAGTGAACATTATTCGTGATCTGTTTAGCACTTGACATAACCCGACTAAATTACATAGGTTCACCATATTCTGCCTATTAATCAATTTCTCTCCTGGTACATATTAATACATAGTAACCTATATCTTATCTTGTAGTTATATTATATTCTATGTCTGATAAATATTGTTAGATGCAATCTGCAATCAAATCAAAATATTTGTTTTATATCCCAGGGGTGGATCTAATGTACATAATATTTATTGCGTTAATTTTAATTCTAAGCTCATCATTAAATTAATGATTTCAAAAGTCTGACAGATAATATTATTATAATCTGCTCATTAAAATACATAACAAATGACATAAACACAATAAAGGGTTCATTGTTTTATGAACAAAGCGGGGCTTATACAGAATAATTCTATTGTGATGCCCATTATAAGTCTTTTCAACGACTTCAGGCGGTTTCGGGAGCTTTTTACACAATATAGATTATAAGCTTTGTTGATAACGAATTATATAAAGAAACTAGATGATGGGATAAATGTATCCTCTGTCCTTTTTCGGGACTTAAAGCGAGGACAAACCCCATTTTGTTATTTATTGACTCCTGGTTTACCTAGTTCCAATATAATAACGAAATGTAAAAAATATGAGATATAAATCACAATATTTAAAAGGGTTAAAACCATAAACATTTTAATAAAACGTAATACTTTGGCTGTAATTGATTTACAAACTCACCTCGGACAAGAATCTTTATCATCGAAATATAAGTATTAACAAGGATAACATACATTTTATTTGAACAAATTGTTAGTAAATCTATATTAAAAAGATCTGAACCGAACAATTTTGTTTCTTAATATTTATTTCGAAAGATATTTAAAAAATACATGAAAAATAGAGAAGATCCGCCCCTAGAAACTACAATTTTATGCTAAGCTAAAATTGCGAATTATTGCGATGCGTACACGCTTGGTTTTTGGTTGTGTGCAAGGTTATCGTTTTGGATTGAGATAAGTGCTCGCCAAAGTATCTCCATATTTCAGCAAAAACGGTTCAGCGGTTGGACGTTAGAGGTAACAGACAGACGGACACACTTTCCCATTGATAATTAGTAGGTGATGCTCGCAAGTCCGTTGCGCCAATTCGTTTATCGAGAGAGAATTGTATACTTATATCCGGGACTATAAGACGTATCCTATTTCTTTTTCTCGATACTCAAAGTATGTCCATACCATATTTAAGAAAAATTGGTCCAGCGGTTCCGACGATGATGAAGAGTAACAGACAGACATAATATACACTTTCGCATTTATAATATTACTAGAAACGAATTTTGATATAGCTCCGTTGTGCCAAAATTCATTTATCGCGCGGGAACCGTAAATTTTTCGGCATAAATGTATCCTAATTTATGTCCTTTCCCGGGGCTCAAAGTATCTCCATACCAAATTTCAACAAAATCGATTCAGTGGTTTGGACGTGAAAAGGTAACAGACAGACAGACACACTTTTCGAAACGAAATATACTGTAGGATATCATCAAAATTTTGACATAAATAGGTTTCCGTCTCGTCTCGTATTTTGGACAAGGTATAGCAAAAGTAGACGCTTTGAAAGATTATGAGCTTTAATATTTTACTCAAGCCACAACGCTTACTGTATAAACAGAGTTAGCGCGACCTTGCTAAAGTCAACGGAACGAAAATACCTAAATTAACATAACTTATAAATAAATTAGTGAGGATAAGTAACAAAGGCGTATAGTTTGTAATGAAATGTAATAAAGGCAATTTGAATATTTATTATGTTATGATGCCAGCTGTTGAGTCCAACCTTTTGTATATTATAATAAATATTTTTTGTTTGTTCGTTTTGTTCAAACCATTAAGCTGATTTTATTTAAAACTATCACTTTTCTCCTAATACTAATCTTACCTGAATTACCACAAATATTTCAAGACTAAAATTAGCCAAATCTTAGCCAAAATATTAAAAAGTCTTTACTAATTCTTGCAAAAAAATTTAGGAAGTAAAATAGAAACTGCGCAAAATCATTTTGTAAGTTCTTAGAACATCTCTTCGACAACCCCTATGGCTCAATTGGTTGAGAGTGTGGCAGCTCAAGCCGGGGGTCGCGGGTTCGAATCCCGCCGACGGAACAAAAAAGTTTTCAATGTTCCCGGGTCTGGAAGTGTATTAAATATGTGTATGGTATAATAAAAATCTTAAATATATGTATAGTATAAAAGTATTATATATATTTCCGTTGTCTGGTACCTGTAACACAAGTCCTTCAGGTACTTAGCACGGGGTCGGACTGACGTGGTGTGAAGCGTCCATAGATATTATTATATTACTAGATGTTCTGCGCGGCTTCGCCCGCGTAAATTAGATATTTCACAGACAAATCAGTCTACAAAAAAAAGCCTATGATCCTTCACGTGGTCTACTTCTTATCTAACCCAAATAACAGAAAAATTGCTCTATTAGTTCGTAAGATAAGCCCTTTCAAATAATTTCCCCCGTTTTTTCCACGTTTTCTTCTATTTCTTCACTCCTATTAGTCTTAGCGTGATAAATATAGCCTGTAGTTGGTACTACTAATATATATTCTGTGCCTGTAGCCTTCCTCGATAAATGGGCTATCTAACACTGAAATAATTTTTCAAATCGGACCAGTAGTTCTTGAGATTAGCACGTTCAAACAAACAAACAATCAAACAAACTAACAAACTCTTCCGCTTTATAATATTAGTATAGATTATTATCTCTTCAACTTCTGTCGGAACTGGCATGGAATTATGAAAATCCCTTTGATCCAAGTAAGCCTTAGGGAGAGCTGTAAGCAACTGAAACTGTCATGGGACAAAAATAAGAATACAAAGAATTCAATTTTTAACCGACTTCAAAAAAAGGAGGTTATCAGTTCGACGCGTATGTATGTAATATTTCCAGAACTGCCCAATTTTCGTATATGTTAGTCTATATTCAGCGTCTGAACAAATGTGCCAAATTTCCAAAAGTGTATGTATGTATGTTTTTATGTTTATGTTCGCATATCTCTGGAACTACCATTTCGATTTCAGTTATTCTTTTTAGGGTTCCGTACCTCAAAAGGAAAAAACGGAACCCTTATAGGATCACTTTGTTGTCCGTCTGTCCGTCCGTCCGTCTGTCAAGACCCTTTTTCTCAGGAACGCGTGGAGGTATGAAGCTGAAATTTATATCAATTACTCAGGTCTACTGTCCCTTGAAGCTGTGAAAAAATCAAACTTCTAAGCCAACGCAATCAAAAGATACAGCCGTTTATGCCGCAAATTTTCGACACTTGCAAGGTAATCAAAACCTACAGGGTGCTTCCCGTGAACTCAGAATCTTGAAATTTGGTACGAAGCAACGTCTTATAGCATAGATAAAGGAAAAATTACGAAAACCATAAATTTTTAGTTACATCACATAATATATATTTTTTTAATAATTTTAAACTTACTACCCATTTCCTCATAAACGCGTAGAGGTATTAAATTGAAATTCATACCAAATACTCAGGTCTATAATACCTTTAAGCTGTAACAAAATCAAACTTTGTAAACCTTGCAGGTTTGTACGGAACCCTCGGTGCGCGAGTCCGACTCGCACTTGGCCGGTTTTTTTTGTTGTACTAGGTATTGTTCAACTTAGAGAATAGTGCAAGTTTCATCAAAGTCGGTTTAGTAGTTTTGGAGATCTTCTTAGTCGTATCCTCATGGCTGAGGGACGACCACCAATATATTTTGCTTTCCGGGATTGGGCTCTCCACTTGTCTCTGTTTTTGGCCTGATGCAGTGCCTCTTGGAACGTGCAGTCAGCAGCTTCGACAATCGCGTCTGTCCATCGTGTAGCCACTCTGCCTCTGCCTCTTTTCCCCTCTAATTGCCCAGGTAGTATGAGACTCTCAAGATTATTAGGCTCCCGGCGGGCTATGTGGCCAAAAACGGCGAGTGATCTTTGTAGACAAAGAGTGGACAGGCGGGTGGTAATTTTGAGTTGCTGAAGTATAGACGTGTTTGTCCGGTGTGCGGTCCAAGGGATGCCGAGCATTTTGCGCCAGCACCATATTTCAAAAGCGTCGATCTTGGCTCGAGTACGTGCTTTTAGTGTCCATGTCTCGGAGGCATATAGGTAAATATGGGTCAAAAAAGAGACAGGGATTTTGGAGATAGGAAGTTTTAAATCTCAATTACGTACAATTTTGAAGTCGGTTTTATCTTTTTAAAATACAGTTATTATTTACACGCAAAGATATCACTATCTCTGCCTGTTTTTTTTATACACATGAGTGAATAAAAGAGACAGGCAGTTATATCTAGATATAGATTCTAGATCAACTAGATGGGGCCCACAACTCCGTTGCACAGAAATTCATTTATCGCCAAGGAACTGTACATTTTTCCGGGATAAAAATAATCTATGTCCTTTCGCGAAACAGCAGCAGTTCAGCGGTTTGGGCGTGAAGAGGTAACAGACAAACAGACAGACAGAAACACTTTCGCATTCATAATATTAGTATGGGTAGCCGTAATTCCACGTGTTAGTTGACCGGGCCATAAGAAATATTGTTCGAATAGGAAATATAGAAACCTCAAACTAAAATACCCTCGAAAATCTATCGGATTCTAAATCAATAATTAAATCGACCTTACTTAATAATAGTGAATGTACAACATTGAGTTTTAATTGATTTGATCTAAAATTAACTCGTGTTTGGTTTTTGTTAAACCAAAGGGCAAGTTTCGATATTAATTTGGGATAGGCCAAAGGTCTTGTCAACCAAGTTTCGTTGATTACAGGACCCCAAAACGGAACCCTAACAAGCTGATTTTTTTTATATAGATAAGTTAATAGTTATATAATTTAAGAGTAACATTTTCCTACAAATAGAACAATCCATATTTTAGGACCATCAAATCAAAATATTAAATCCTTTCTGTTAGCTACCACTTACGAGAATTTTCGCAGAGGAAAATGTTCTTTGTCTTATTAAAAAAAAATTGTTCTAGGGAACCCTGACTATAAGTTTTTATGTTCTTTTTCTATTTATAAATTAGGTGACCCGCTGATCTTTGTATCACTTTCCTCCAGACTTAAACCTTTTTGGGCTTCAACGAATATTTCAAGACTAAAATTAGCCCAATCCGTTCAGCCGTTTTCGAGTTATAGCAGGACTAACATAATTGAAAATCCATTCTTATATATATTATATCACTAGCTGTCCCAACAAACGTTGTTTTGCCTGTTTTCCCTGTTTTCCTGCTTTTCTCTTGAAGTTTTTTTCTGATTTTTTTTTCTATAAACCTCACGGAGCCCGAGACCTTTCCAACGAATGCAAAACCGTGGAAATCGGTTCGTGCGTTCTGGAGTTATAGCGTCAGGAAGGAAAACCCGACTTATTTTTATATATATTAGATAGAAGAAGAAGATTACTGTGGCTGTGTGTTACTTGTATGTTAAATATAATTAATTAATTTATATCTATTTTGTGCACTTTATAACAGGAACATAGGCTACTTCCTATTGCGATAGAATGCGCTTCGCTCATTATGGTCGTTTGGAGCCATTTTCACATTGATAATAATAGCCTAACTTTTTCTTGAATAAAGATTTTCTCCGGCAAAGATGTTATTGCATATTCTGAGTTTTGGAATCTTTGGCATAAAACAAACAATCATTCCTACGTTTCCGCAAAAACTCAAATATTCTAAGCATACACCCGCTACCAAAATACACAGAGAATTCCATTAATTCAGTATTCGCATACTCCAGTATTCACGTGGCTTTCAGTGGCATACTTAGACTGCCTATTTTTCTATTAAAGTAAAGCGAGTCAACCGGGGCCTCCCCAGAGGCGGGCTTACGTGCAATTTGTGGGCGACACGAGAAATCTAGCCTGAATAGAAATGTGCCCGAGTGAACCAATTAGATTTATTGGATTTTTAATATTTAAAAGATGAAAAACGGTTAAGATGATTGGGTATTTAAAACGGGTGGGTACTCATAGTTTTACTTCAGGTAGTAAATTTGTATGATATTGAATGTACTGTCACTTCTTGGTGGAAATTCATGTACACGACCGGTTTCAAAAAATACCTGATATGATGATTTTTTCGAAACCGGTCGTGTATATAATAATTTTGTAATAAACCCATTAAAATAAAGTGGAATAAGTGCAAGGAAAGTGTATAATTATTTAATAAGTAAATTTGTAGTATATTATTATTTAAATAAATTGCGTATTTTAGAAAATGTCCATAACTATATTTAGTACTAGCTGTGCGCCGCGGCGTTACCCGCGGTTTAAGTGATATATAATAAAAGACTATGAAAATTTGGTACTTTATTATTGGTATAATGAGTAAAAACGGGACGATACATGGTTCTATAATAGTTTATGGTAGTGATGATGATGAATGTAATTTGCATAGTAGCATATGCTTTCCGTTCTTAAAACAACGTCGAAACTCTATAAAGAGTAAGGAGTTCTCTCAGCACCTACCGAACCATGGTATATCTTGGTGCAAAATCTTGCTTGTATCTTGGTGGCATATGCTTAGAATACTGCTCACGAAACCGAAGTCACCACATGTTCCCATATAATTTTTTAGGAGTTTCCTCGATTTCTTATGGATCCCTTCATCAGGTCACCACTTTCATGAATATGGTACTAAATTGGGTTAATAACTTATACGCCAAAAGAAAAATTTTGAATTTTGAAAATCGGTTCACAAACGGCGGAGTAATCGTTGAACATAAAAAAACGAAAATAACACCTCCTCCATTTTTAAAGTCGGTTAAAATTATAGCTGATGTGTTATTCTGATGTATAAGCTATATTATTGTAAAGTTTCATTAAAATCCGTTCAGTAGTTTTGGCGTGAAAGAGTAACAAACATCCATACATCCATACATACATACATCCAAACTTTCGCCTTCATAATATTAGTAGGATTTAGAATGTATTATGCATTTTGGTTATGTAGAAGGTGTAACAAAACTTAGTGATAATACTTTAGGGTGTGTATGTGTTCCTGACATAGAATTTACTGTGAAAGTAGCAGCGCTGAAAAAATAACGTTTTTTTTCACTTTTGTATGGGAGTGTATAAAACAAATTCCTTAGAAATTGCGTATTTTAGAAAATGTCCATAACATATTTTAGTATTTAGAATGTATTATGCAATTTGGTTAAGGTGTAACAAAACATAGTCCTAATACTTTAGGATGTGTAATGAAATGAAATGAAATATATTTATTGCAAGAATCTAGTGCATAACATATATTATGTATGTGTTCCTGACATAGAATTCACTGTGAAAGTAGCAGCGCCGAAAGAATAACTTTTTTCGCTGGGGCTCTTGCCCCACAAACAGAAATCAGGAAAAAAAATTGCTCTTTTTGCGCTGCTACTTTCACAGTGAACTCTATGTCAGGAACACATACGATGTGTAAAAAGGTTAATTATCGCTTAGTTTTGTTACACTTTGTAGATACAATATTAGTATGGATAGACAAAGTGAAATAGGTACTGAGCGTAGTTAAATCGAAGCACGATTTAAAAATGTGAGTTATATCTGCATCAATATTCAACATATTCAGAATGAAAAAAGTTTATCACAAAAATAATCATAGCATTTCTAATAGGGTATCGACTAGTAAAACCCTTGAGTCTTGACCCTAAGCCCTTGAGATGAAAAAAATTGCCAATTAGGTGGCATTTCTCAGAAGTCTAGGGGTCCTAAAATTTTGGGCGCTTCACAAATACAGGCTTCGAAATGAAACCTAGTAAATTGTTCGGCCATATTTCAAGTGCTCAAAGCCAGCGAAAGGTCGAAATTGATGAAATATCTAACAATATGTTGGGACTTTTAAAAGGATTTACCTTTAGGCTTCGTTGAAATGTTGATTTGTTTGCAAATTATACAATACACAGAATTTGGTGTCGGTGGTCGTTTTTAACCAAACCTACGTGGTCGTGTCACGTGACGAGGCATTTTACTGTGCCCAAGTGCCTGCGCAATACATTACTATAATCTTTCGTCATTTAATCTCACAATTACGGACGGGGGGACGAATCTATAATTATATTATATCGACCGTGTGCTGCCAACACCTCGTATCTAATACCCAAATTGAGATTTTCTTCATACGGTCTATAATCTATATAATATAAAAAGACAAAATTTACTGACAGATGACAAATAATTACATTATTAAAAGTTTTTCAAAATTCATCCACTAGAAGGGGTGAAAGTTGATTATAAATTTTATACGTTCGTGATGGCTTCTACTTTTTCCATTGTTCAAGTCCCACTTCAATTTTCAAACAAAAGGTGGACATATAACCTCTCTTTTTGGAAAGTAAATCAAAATCAAAATATTAGTTAACTCATAGCAGTTATGTCTCAGTCATTAAACAGCGCTTTACGTTTGAAGTTCAAAGTTCAAAACCATAAGTGTCTACAAACCTCCCTCTAGGAGAAGTTAGAATTTAGTTTCGAATTAGAAATTATTGCATAAAGTTGTGAGTATAGAGTAAATGAGGCTATTCTTTATAGGCTTGACCAACTTCGATGGGATTGGAGCAAAATATTATAAGTGAAAATGATTAGACAATTTATATAAAAAATCGATATAAATATATTATTAGGAGGATAGTGTACCGGGTCATCTAGTTATTACATAAAGTGATTGCATTAGCTGTAGTCTCATGTGTAAATGAGTAACTGTTATACATAATAGGCTTGACCAGTTTTGATGAAATTAAGTACAGATACCATAAGGAAAACTATATTTTCCTGTGAGATTTACTTTTGCACTCAAAACTGCAACATTAATTAGTTTGAAAACTATCTTTAACATTCACCACGGATGCTGTTAACATTGGGATTTTCATATCAGATTTTTTACCGTTATTAGGCACCATCGCCAGACTTTTCTAAAGATAATATATAATGATAAGAAACGGGAACACACTGATGGCAAGTTACGTATTATGCGTAAAAAAACCAGGCCTTTACATTTTTTGTGACTTGTGGATGATTCATACAGTATTTTCAGAGCGAAGTAACCACTCCTCAAATACTGTAGTTCCTGGGACAAGATTTTTAAATGTCCGTATGGACGGATATGTTTTCCTTCACCGTATGAGTGTCCGTATTATGTACTTGAGATCAGAAAATGTCTCATTGGTACACGCCTCCACCCGGGATCGAACCTGCACCCTCTACGAGAACGAACCAAAGGTCTACCCATTAGGACACGGACGCTCTTCATTCCATTATGCGTAACCTATGCTATTATTATAGCATAAGTTTTCGGTAACGTCATAAACCAATTTAAGCGATAATAATTTACGCGTGTTTTCTGCTAGGCCCTCCTATTAATAATAGTAGAATTACATGTTATAATTGTCTTATTTTTTATTAAATGAGATTAATAAATCTTATAAAAATGATATTAATTTTATGGCCGAATAAACATAATTGATCACTATTGTAGGAAACTCATAAAAGTACACAATACTTTGTGTAGGTACCTAGTTGTATAAAACAGTTTTAATAGTATATTGCTATCATTTTTCGTTAAATGTTATCGTATCTAGAAAATATTTTACGAGAAAATAAGAAAAATAAAGTTTTACCGAGAAAAAAGAGCAAGCAAAAATATGTTTTTAAGCTATATTGATATTATTTAATTTTGTGTGTATATTTCGAGTATTAGTAATCTTTCTAAATCTCTTTGTCGGTTTTTTTAATCCCTAAAACTTTTACTTCATATTTTTTTTAATAATCAAGAAGCCAAAACATTTTATAATCTTGTAAATACTTCTGATAATTTACAAAAACACTACCAAAAAAGCCGGTAAAGAGAATTTGACAAACAATTCTACATACAACAAAACAAAAAATTTAAAAAATATCCTTCCAAATGAAAGTCTTGTGTACTATTTTCATGGTAAAATAAAAAATAAAAATACTCACAACAATATCACAAATCCAAAAACACAACACTAGAGCACACGTTCGATCTCGGCGGAGACCGACTGACGACTGAGGGCAGATTATAAGGGAGCGAGATTAGGGCTGTGAAAAAATATCACCTGTTGGCATTTTAAGTGCTACATTACAGGTTAAGTTTTACAAAATAAAATTTTTGTTTTAGGTGACTGGCGCGAAACTTTTTTTTTAAGTTAGTGCCGAGGGGCGATGTTCCTACGTATAGTAAATGTGCCAGAGGATTCACTAGTACAATTTTGGTTTATATAAAATATGTGAGTCAGTGATTTTTATAGACGCTTATTCTTAAAAAGTAATAAAAATAATAATGAAAAGAATAAAAGAAAGTAATGCATTAAAGCAATATTTTTTTTATTCTCAAAATAAAGCGAAACACTAAACTTTGATTTGCTATATACTGGATCCTATTAATAGCGAAATTAACAATGATTGAAAATTTTCCTCCTTTTTGGAAATCGGTTAAAAAACTGGACATTAACATACATTTGGCCCTTGGATATTTTACTCGTGTAATTATACATTTTACTGATATACCTAACTGATAATGTAATGTTAAAAATATCTTTGCAAATAAAATTACGTATTTCACAGTAAAACTTGGCTTTAATTATACGAAGACTTTCAGATAATTTGCTTTATTACAGAAATTTCAATCAATTGATCAATATTATTGGTAAACGCTATTTAATTTTAAAATTAATAATACATACTTGTATTCCTTTATATTTATTTTATGTTAATTGGCAATAATAAGGATTAAATACTTTCCTTTTTTAAATTGGCTCTCCTGGAAATACGAGAGGCCTTCTTAATATTATGTATTAACAATATAGTCGTTATATAGACGTGTTGTTTCTTATATAATAAATTACAGCTTAAATAGTTTTTAAATTTTATTTCTAATACATACATTTTTAGGCTATAAAAGATTTGAAATTGTGAGGATGTAGGAATGGATGTAATTCTTTCAAGGAAAAACTTCTAAGTTCTAAATGTATTTTTGGGTTCTACCTACCTACCTGATAACGCAGAACTAGTAGGTCTGCGTTATTAGGCCACATTTTTAGCGGGCATTAATCTCGATTACGTTTTTTCGGAATGTACTATCAGAGAAGTTGATCCCTAGGCAGATGGGGGACCTACGTAGTTTGGTAGGGTTACGTCAAACCCAGCCGACAGATCACAATTGACATGATCCGACCAAATGACGTAGGTCTGTCAACTGCCTAGGAATCAATTTCCTCGGGTATATATGCTGTATTAAAGCTGGCGAAGGTGAAAAAACTGGATTGATTTCATAAATTTCACTCAGACATATTACATTAAAACTCGATGTAGAATAAGAGCTAATCTTCATTGCTGCAAAGTGTTCGGTTCCCTCTCAATTCCCTGTTGTATTCACAAAGTCTTCGTCCTAATCTATGTACAGCATAAACATAAAAAAGAGACATAAAATATTTACAAGTGCTAATACGTATAATATATAATATCATCTGTCAGCCCAGGGCGCGCCATAAAGGTGAAATATGGTAATAGGAATGCTAAAGATATTTAACTTAGCCATATCGTCGAAAATCTCGGAAATTATGATTATCGCAATAAGGCCTGTTTTGCTTTAATAATAGTTTCGGGGCTTCCAGTTCTTTGGGGCATTAATTAATATAAAAGTTTGGGAGAGGTAAAAGAATAAGGTTTAAGATTCATGAGAACATAATATTATTATTATAAACTTAACTGACAGACAGAAAGATGGACAGAGCCAAATTGTTGCTGACTAGCTCTTATATTTTATTTTAAAATTCTATTAAATTGACCCTAATAACTTTGAAGTCCTGCATTTCATGGTTTCCAAACATCTAAAGTCTAAACGATTGTATTCCATTTTTGTGAATTGACATTTATCATGCCCACTATACTGGCTTTAAAGTTTGTCCATACTAATATTATAAATGTGAAAGTGTGTTTGTCTGTTACTTCTTCACGCCCAAACTGCTGATCCGATTTGGCTGAAATTTGGTATGGAGATACTTTGCGTCCCGGGAAAGGACATAGGATACTTTTTATCCCGGAAAAATGTACGGTTTCCGACCGATAAACGAATTTCTACGCAACGGACTTGCGGGTATCAACTAGTATTTAATAACGTTTAAAGTTTTGAACAAAACTCTATTGTTGCGAATTTCCTTCAAATTAACAACATTTTCACTGGAATTTCCGGGGCGACTGTACTTTATCGTATCGGTCTTGGGCGTATGAGCTGTCACCCTATAAATTCCTCTAAGATAGGCCACCTAAACGCCAATCAGGGAATTAAGATAGATTGCCCATGTACGGTCCTTTGTCAAAATAAGCTTTCCCAATAAATAGGGTTTTTGTCGAGGACAGAGGACTTGGCTAAGTGCGAATTTGCGAGATTGCAAAAACTTGCCGTTAGACTAAGTGATAAGATGAAATTGGGTGGGTCACTCGTTAACTTGAATTAATAATAATTAATAATATCTATGGACCCTTTAAACCACGTCAGTCTAGTAGGGTACCGTGGTCCGTGGTTCTGACGTGTCTATGAAATCTATGGCATGGGCCAACAAAAGATTTGGTATCGACACAAATAGTTTTTCTGAAACCTATTTGCTTATTTAAATAAAATTCACACTTCATAAGAACTTTAATCGCTGATTAGTTAATTGTCCGTCTCTCAAACGCGTGCCAAACTACGGCTCGGCTAGACCGCGAGATCACAAGCTATTGTACCTACGTAAAGCGTCTCCCAGACAGACGCGGCCTGCGGTGGCGGTGGCGGTGGCGGTCAGTTGAATAGCTTGGCCGGATGGCCGCGTGTGTCTGTGTCGTTCCTAGAACTCTCAAGTCATCCAACTGACCGCCCGCGCCACCGCTACCGCCACCGCAGGCCGCGTCTGTCTGTGACACGCTTTATTTGTCGTATGTAAATGACACCGACAGACACACACGTCAAACTAATAACACCTATTTTCGTTGGAGGTTTAGTGACAAGTATACTTACTTTAATATTCAATTAACTCCTAATTACTTTCAACATCAAAAATGCAAACACACGAACAAACTTCTATTTCTATAAACTTCATGAAATATTTCTTAGAGTACATATACACATTTCTGAAATTATTCATAATTAAAACTTTCTCTCTAATTAATATAGAGCTGTTAAGCCGTTAATGGAATTTTAAAATAGCCATCTTAAATTTATTACTGCAATTAATTTATGTTTTCATTTTGTGAATGTACACATCTTTTTAAGATTAAACAAATTTGTAACATTGGATTAATTTAGAGACTCGCAAACCCATACTTATATTATAAATGCGATAGTGTGGCTATCGGTTAACTCTGTATACTTTGAGTCCCCCGAAAGGACCATCGAAGAAATTTATTCATAGGCAGTTGACGGACCTACGTTATTTGGTTGGTTTATGTCAATTCAATGTTGGTCGTAATCTGTCGGCTGAGTTTGACATGACACGACCGAATTAAGTTGGTCCGCCATCTGCCTATGAATCAACTTCTCTGATAGTAAATTACGTCTTAAAAGTTAAAACATAAGCTGACAGTGCAGCTATAATAGTGTAACTAGCGGTAGGTAGTAAGTTCTCGTAGCTAATAGCTTGAAATCTAGGTTGGTTGAAATCGCTTACACCCTTGGGGTAAGCTATTTATATATTATATGATCCACCTTTGCTCTAAGATGCTATGGCTATATTTACTATGCGAAATGTTACCGTGACGTTCCTGCATCGAAAATTGTTAATTTATCAGGTGAGAAACGTTTGACATAAAAACTATCATTTCTTCTTTTCTGGGTTTCAAAGTAGCAGTAATATTAAAACTTTTTCTAAATTGCTCATACAGTGGTTTCAGCGTGAAGATGTAACATACAGACAGCCAGTTTTGTGTGGTGCTATTTTATAAGTTTTACCAATTTCAAAAATTTTAGTTCAAATTCAAGTCCCCCAGAAAAATACAGCCTAATATTACTGCAATGATTTAACGCTAGACGGCACCACCAGTACATATTATAGTAAACAAAATTTGTTTGACGTTTGACAACTATTTTTCTCGGATTATTTATTTACTCTATGTGCTAGTGGCGCACTCTGCTCCGATCTTCGCGTAATATTCCCTGTTAATTCATCAAGCCCCATGCGCTCACCTGTGATCGAGACACAATAGAATATCTATTGTGTCTCGCTTTCCCACGATCGACGGGTTAAAATATCAATTAACACACAACTAAAAAAACATACCCAACTTTTGCATGGACTAATAACTTAAAGTATATATTTATATCTTCTTCTCAAAGAAAAACTAAACGTGTGTATAATTTTACAAACAGTTGTGTGGGTACGGAGCAAATGGGATTTCTCGGGAATTCTCGTTATTGGCGGATCCCGTTTTTGCCAACTGATTGCAATTATTGCTCGACATTACTGGCTTTGTCGTTTTATCCGATATACAAGATTATATTCAAATGTTCCGTACTTTCCTTTTATTGAAACAAGGTAAACTTGTTTTCTTTTGTTTAGCTTAAGCGCATTGTACTTGTTTATTAAGTTTTTTCGAAAGATATTTCTAGCTCTGGCTGTTTCGGAAAATATTTTTGTGTAAAACAGAAATAAACTGCACTAATTATTATTGTATGAAAATTAGTTGCTTGATTGTTTTAGGTAAGTACATTTTACTTTGCTCTCTAAGTTTCCCTCTATCAACCAAAACTACCTTAGTATTTGAACCCACGGAGTAAAGTTTAAAACCCGAAAGTTTTTAACATTTTTTACCCCACATTCTACCCTAAAAAGATAGTAAAATATAAGCTTTACGTTCATACATGAATGTATTTTGAAAAAAGTATATAATATGTGAAAATTTTTAATCCTTACTTCATTCGTTCGTTCATAATATCTACTTTGCAGAATTCTCACTTTTTGGACACAAGTTTGCCGCTAACGACTCATGTATGTTTCTCGGAAATTCAATTTGGAGAGCTCTAAGCAGTTTTGAATTTCAGTATGTCTTTGAATACGAAACAAAATAATATTTTAATTTAAACATACTTTTGTCTGCTTTATTTGTGTTTAATGCCTGGAAATAGTGGCGAAAATTGTAACCCAAAGTATAATAGGATTCTACAATAATTTTTTGTGCAATTTTAATACAGCTTTATTTCTTGATCGATGGTATCAACCATGTATCAAAGTAAAAATTGGTATTATCATAAAATGTCTTTTTTTAGGGTTCCGTACCCAAAGGGTAAAAACGGGACCCTATTACTAAGACTTCGATGTCTGTCCGTCTGTCCGTCTGTCCGTCTGTCCGTCTGTCCGTCTGTCCGTCTGTCCGTCTGTCCGTCTGTCCGTCTGTCTCCAGGCTGTAACTCAAGAACCGCTATAGCTAGACTTCTGAAATTTTTACAGTTTGTGTATTTCTGTTGCCGCTATAACAACAATTACTAAAAACGCAATAAAATTAATATTTAAGGGGGCCTCCCATACAACAAACGTGATTTTTTTACGTTTTTTCGCTCGTAATCAATAATGGTAACAGCTAGGCACTTAAAATTTTCACAAAATCCTTTATTATATTTGTACTTTAATAAATAATAATAAAATTTTAATTAAGTAAATATTTATGGGGGGCTCCCTTACAAGAAACACATTTTTTTGCCTACTTTCGCTTTATACCGGTACGGAACCCTTCGTGCGCGAGTCCGACTCGCACTTGGCCGATTTTATTTATAAAAACCTTGGGTGGTGAATTTTGAACAATCTCTCCTTCCCGGCACTAATCTTGTTTATTAAATTATCAACAATAATATCTCATTTAGTTATAACTCACAACTATAACAATTTAGCAATGTAACTGTACAAATAGGCAACGCTCCATTTCTCCTAATTATATCCAAACTGATCAATCACAAGGAAAAGCAATGGTGTTTGTCCGACATATTAGATACACATAATTATGTTTGCCCTTAGTTCCTCGTAGATTAGGAACAATCATTGTTTGGATGACTAAATTGATTAATGAAAGCAAATATTGAAATGCGATGTTTGGTAGAAAGAATATAAATCAACATTATCATGCGGCAGGACTAAAGTATTATATTAATTTCTAAAGTACTTTAAATAAAGAAGTTCAGACAGAAAAATATTTGTCTTATGTATGGGTGACTCTCCTCTCAACGTAAGAACTCATTTGAGAAAATATTTTTTTTTCGAGTCTGTCATTCTTTTTCTACTTAAACGTCTGAAATTTTAAAAACAAGCAGTAGCATATTATGCCTAAAATATATCTGTGTCTCACCTTATACAATACAGTTTTCTAAAATATCTAAAAGTACACACATAATATCTTGTTACGAAAAGAATTTTTATTCCTCAAAAAGTATCGTGTTATTACTATATGTTACGCTTACTTTATTTTCAATGGTAACTCTGGGTTTTGTTCTTGCTATGTAACCCGACGATATATTTGAACACGGTCTGTGTAATTTCAACTGGGTACTTACAACTTAATGCTGAATAATTTTCTGCCCTATTTAAAAATATGGAAGTTGATTTTATTTTATTCCTGTAGTTATTATGACTATGAAACTAGCTGATTTTTTACGAAATTAAACTTATTAGTTATTATACTTAAACTTATTCAACGTATATAATAATTTTATAAAATACCCGTTACACTTTTTAATACTTAGGATCAAAATCAACTGAAAGTACTGATTGATTCGACAATCAATGCGCATCGCCACTTACTCTCTTTCGTTTGTCTACTCTTGTCTTCAAGAGAGGTACACTATTGAGTGAAATAGGCCGTATAATATCACAATTTGTACCAAACTATAACCTAGCTGGCTATTTTTAGTTCACTATAAAAATTTATATTAAGACCTAAACTTGTAACGCGTTAGGTCTTAATATTAAATTTTAACATTTATTATGAAGATTTGTGACTCATCCCATGGTTTGGATTAAATGTGTATAATATTGCAAACAAACCCCGAAGTGTAATCCTAGTGCCAACATAAATTTCATAAAGCAATACCATCTAGCAACAGTGAAGTAAAAAATAGCCAACCGGGTTATAGTTTCGTACAAATTGTGATATATGGCCAATTTCATTCAACTGTACAATGTACAGTGTATAGTCGTTGAAAAAAATATGTATGTTTTATTTCAAAACTCATCACGGGCTTAATAATATTTCGGAAGCATGAGGTTGCGCTCTCACCGTAGCTGAGCTAAGCTTCTTTGCGAGAATTATGTTTTTTTGAGAACCATAGAGTCTATGGTGGAAATGCTTTAGGCAACGCTTACATTGCCGTAAGTTGCAAACTTAGTTCATACTATAAGAGGCACCTCACGCCGAAACAAAATGTGACGCGACTTTATTGAGGAAACCATAATATCTTGTTAACATCATACATTTAGGTAGGTCGACCTTTATCTTGGTGGAACGACGATCCATGTGTAATAGCAGTAGATGAGTACAGGCTTATTAGATACATATTACAAGTGCAAAGTTTAAAATGGTTGAGCAGTAATTTTTAGCAATTGCAGCAAGCAAAAATTGTAGTAGTAACATCGAAGAAATTGATTCATAGGCAGTTGACGGACCCGCCTCATTTGGTCGGATTATGTCAATTCAATGAAGTCGTGATCTGTCGGCTGGATTTCACATAACGTGACCTAATTACGTAGGTCCGTGGACTGCCTATGAATCAACAATTTCCGCCGTACGTTATACAGGTTAATTCTTACAATACTTTTGTTGTTTACATGGGCGTGATTTTTATGGATACATTTTGTTCTTTACATTCCTTATCTTCTATTCTCTCTGTCATTTTTGTACTATTGTACTATTTTTCTTCTCTTACAATGTTTACTGTTTTACTATTTTACTGTTGTTTTACTTTCCGTTCAGTTTATTCCTTTTAACTTGCTATTAATACACCCCTATATCTTTATGAATCAACTTCTCTAATAGTACTATAAAGGCAGATGGTTACATTTAAATTTAGGGGTAGATCTTAAGTCATAGTGAAACGAGACAAAACGAGGCTAAAATTGAATCGTATCGCGCCTCGTCTCGTTTTATTTCGCTGAAAATCTCAAGCCGACTATACATAGTAAACCCGTCATACAGTATTTCAATTTCACCCAAAGACCGATAAACAACAGCTTGCGTCGACGGCGGCCGGCGTGTCAAAAACCTACAATTTATGCGCTTGCTAAAAGCCTACTTTCTATGCATTGTTCGGGAAAAGGAACGCTACAGATATGGCAGCAGCCTGACCAATGAAATTAAAAAAAAATACATGTGGCACTCGGGGACTGCCGCGGTAAAGCTATTGCAGTTAGCATTTAGTCTACACGCATACGTCTAGTCGCACGCACACAAACCCCAGATCAGGTTGATGCTTTCAATTAAAATATAATAATTCACACTTTAGCTTATTTAAATAGTGGATAATTAAAAATGGTTCTTTAAGCATCTCATCATCAGTAATCTACGTATTACCTATACTTTCGACATATCTAAAGAATACATTTTCTATGGTCTATGGCTCTGTTATGCCACAGTTCATTGTCAGCTCAAGTTATGGCCACTTGAGGCTCTCCTATCCCGGGCTAGTGGACATATTTACTCATATACTTCGCCATTTATACAACCACTACAAAAATAACGGTCTATATATTTTTATTTTTAGTGAATTTTATTTAAATTAAATCAATGCCCAGAACACTCCAAGATAAATATATTAATGTTTGATGCAAAGCATTCGCATACAAGATGGTTTATCCATCGACATTAAAAGGTATAGGTATTAATAAATAATTTAGGCTTTATCTTCTTCCCACACCGGAAAACGCAAAAGAATTTTACTGATAGTTTAGGTGTTTTTTTCAAAAACTACAGTATTTTTAAATTATTATAATAACATATATTGATGATATTGTACGTTGGCGCATTTCTCGTAGAAAATCGGAATCAAAAGTAAGCGCTGCTACATTGTCAGTGAACTTTATACAGGGTAAAAAAACTAATTAGTGATAATACTTTAGGGTGTGTATTGTGTTCCTTATATAGAGTTCACTGTGAAAGTAGTAGCGCTGAAAGAGCAAAATTTTTTCCATACAAATGTGAAAAAAGTTACTCTTTCAGAGCTGCTACTTCGTGAGTGAGAGTGAGCTCTATATAAGGGACTTATACCACAGAATATATATTAGTAGTACCAACAGAATTCTCACTCGCGAAACCCGTTTAAAGAAATAATGACTCATGCTACGATACTATAAAGTTCAAATTCCGACCGCGCAGTGCTAGGTGCCTACAATTATATTCACCTACATGTGCGCTCTCTTTCTATCGCATAACTCGTACCTTTTCTGACGAAATCAGGGTTGTCTCTTTTTAAAAATAATATTATAATCTTTATATTTAATTAACTACATTTTACTCAACTCAAAATAATCTAAGATATTATGTTTCAGTTCTATGTAGATTTGATTATCATAAATTCGCGTGTAACTAGTTACGCGTACTTAGATAGGTATATCGTATTATACGTATAACTGGCCTTATTAGTTATTATTAACTTATAAATAATAACGTAATAATCGACCAAGTGCGGGTCTGACTCGCGCACGAAGAGTTCCGTACCGTTATAGACGAAAAATAGGCCAATAATTGTTTTTTTTTTTGTATGGGAGCCCACCTTAAATTTTTATTTTATTTAAATAGTATTATTAATTATTAAAGTAGTCTTATAATTAAGGCCTTTGTGAAAATGTGAAAATATCAAGTGCCTACCTGTTGCCGTTATTGATATCGAGCAAAAAAGGCCAAAAAAGTCACATTTGCTGTATGGGAGCCCCCCTTAAATATTAATTTTATTTTGTTTTTAATATTTGTTGTTATAGCGGCAACAGATGTACATAATCTGTGAAAATTTCTGAAGTCTAGCTATAGCGGTTCTTGAGATACAGCCTGGAGACAGACCGGCGGACGGACGGATGGACAGACGGACAGACATCGAAGTCTCAGTAATAAGGTCCCGTTTTTACTGTCCTGTGCCCGTTGGGTAAAAACTTTGGTAACGTTATTACGATATTTACGTATATCGCAATATTTCTTAGCCCTTTTACGCTGGTATGCGACGAACAACTAGTGCGCGTGCGTCACCGCTCGCTTGTGAGTTCCTACTGATTTGCCACCCGCGGGTGGTGCCTACAGTTCGATGCCTACTCGCGCGAGTGGGACAGGCCTGCTCATACACATCGTAAAGTATTATCACTTATTTTTGTTACAACCTGTTACCCTTTGCTTTCATTTTTATTCATTTCATTTATATTTCATTCATTTCCAATTCATTTCATTTCATTCATTTCAAAGTTATCACTTAGCTTATTTACAAATACAACCTGTATAAATACACATAAACAAAATAAATATAACATAAAATCATACGGCTCCATATCTATTAATACAAATGATAACAATATTCGGTCACACCCGGGAAATCAAATCATAACAATTTGTTGATCGCACCAGATTTCCCCGGCGGCTGCTAGAAGGTCATTGTAACGATTTTGCCCACATTGTACGGAATTGTACAACTTATTAAAGTGTCATTTTAAATTATAATATTTTCAGTAGATTGAAGTGGTCATTTGGAAATGTACTGTTTAATTATGTAACTAATAAGAGTAGTAGTATATTATATAAACTAAAGTATTTTTGTCAATATTTGGTAAAGCTCGTGTGTTTTGGATCTATGTTCTAGAGTCTAGCGTCTAAACTACAACTACTTTTGATTAAAGTTCGTTTAATAGTTTTTTTTTCGTAAAAAGATAACAAATACCTACACATAACTACAAACTTTATAATATTAGTCTTAAGAGTTAAGACGCTCCCCCTACGAAGATGCCGTAATTTACCGTTTTTAGAGTCTTATTAACTCATATTAATTTTAAAGCTAAAAAATATAATAAAAATACAGCAATAATCTTTAGCATATGAACATTACTTTCTCCGTTATTAATTTCCTATTTTTGTTTATTATGCTCATGATATCAGCTTCCAAAGTACCAATTTATTTAAATTCAAACATACTTTCAGTATCTCCCTAGTATTTACAAATTACGTTTATTTATAATATAATAATATCTATGGCGCTTCACACCACGTCAGTCTGGCCCCATGGTAAGTACCTGAAGGACTTGTGTTACGGGTACCAGACAACGGAAATATATTTAATACTTTTATACTATACATATATTTAAGATTTTTATTATATCATAAATATATTTAATACACATCCATGACCCAGGAACATTGAAAACTTTTTGTTCCGTCAGTGGGATTCGAACCCGCGACCCCCGGCTTGAGCGCTGACCAAGCACTTAATAGATATGTTTAGATAAAAGGATAAAATTTATGAATTAAGGTGAACTATTATAAAATTACAATGTTCAGATATATTTAGTTTCGATAAGTCAATTGAAGACTTAGCAATACCAATATTAAGCCGTAATTTTTATGTTAAATTAATAATCAAAACACCTATAATAATTGAATTGTAAGGAACGACTTAAATAATTAAGGTAGTTATAAGTATTGTCTTTTAATAATTTTATGAATATTATTATGTTAAGGTTTTGTTTAATTGTAAATATATAATATTATCATATAAGCCTGGTAACACAACTTTGGAAAATGTGGGTAGAATAAATATTATTTACAGTGTAGGTAGTCCGAAATAAAACTATTGTATAAAACAGCTAGCGAACCTAGTACGGGCCTTATTGCTGGCCGAGAATATTCTGGTGATGTACCTATTTGTTTGTCATAAAGATTTTAGTAATTAGTAACTTAGTAATTATTGTAATTATAAACATTTTGTACAAGCCTATGCTTTGTTTTTGTTAGATGATCTATAATATTATATTTGCTTGACATTAAATTGTGTTCTGTGTTATTCCAAAGTCGTATTTTATTTTGATATACTTGATGAAAATACCTTTGCTAAATATATTTTGTTGACGAATTACGTAATAATTAGTTTTACAATTTGATAATGATTATATCTGCCAACCCTTACTCGTTAAGAATGTTTCAATAAATACCTTTATAATTGTTTCCGTATTTTTTCATTTAACCAAATTTAATTGCCAAATCTTGCCACTGCTTGTTTATGACTTTGGTAATAGTTTGGTAATGTTAGATCTTTATATACTCTAATCTAACACACTCAACCACTGAGCCACGGAGGTCGTCATTATTTGAAACACACGCCAATAGATCGACAATTTCATTAACTACATATTCGCCGTTTAGATTTTTTTAGGTCAATTTTGAACTAAGATAAGTAAAAAAATAGGATTTTGGTGCGATCCCGGCAACGCGTCAAATGTATGGTCAAGGTCGTTTGCTCAGGGGATGGGCTTAACTCATGGGTAATATTTTTACACTGTACTCAATTTTGTCCATTTGCATTTCTCTATTGAACATATAACTTATTTCCAAAAAAAAACTGCACAAATTATAAACTACACTATTCATCGATGCCACAACGATTATACCGAAATCCCCCTGTTTCGAATCCACATCAGCTAATCTGCAATACAAAGGACGCGGATGAAAAACCTCCACATCTCGAGACAAAGCCCCATTTTAATCACAGAAGGCTTTGAGTCCTCGAAATGAAATTCCTCGGAAGATGAAGTAAGGCTTCAGATGTGTGCGATTAGCATGCGAATAGTTTATGCGATTCTGGTAATGGGATCGTATAAAATATATTCTGCGGTATTTCAGGATGAGGATGATCTTTTGTTTCATAGGTGAGTTGTTAGGTAAAATCCATACTACCAGACATTTTTTTTTATGAAATAAGGGGGCAAACGAGCAAACGGGTCACCTGATGGAAAGCAACTTCCGTCGCCCATAGACACTCGCAGCATCAGAAGAGCTGCAGGTGCGTTGCCCTTCAATCGCGGATTCTTGGAAATGTTATTGTATTCTATTGTTTTCGCAATCACCGGTGATCGTATGGGGCTTGATGAGTTAAGAGGGAATAGGGTAATAGGGGAGGGTAGGGATGGGAAGGGATGGGAATAGGGTAGGGGATTGGGCCTCCGGTAAACTCACTCACTCAAGCGCTGTTTCACGCCGGTTTTCTGTGAGAACGTGGTATTTCTCCGGTCGAGCCGGCCCATTCGTGCCGAAGCATGGCTCACCCACGTATATACTTTAACTTTAACTAGAATCTACTAAAGAACTGCTCATATTATCAGGCCAATAGTGGGTAGCTGTATTGTAAAATGAATAACCATTTAGAAAAAGCCCTCGGAAACATTCCAGAAATATCGGAAGTTTTTCCTGTTGCACAGTTTTTGGTAGTACCGAATACATGCCGAGAATATTCACCACATACGCGTTTTTATTCAGTTTTTCCGCGTTTTCCATGGAGGAATTACTATCACCGACTCCAACGCCAAAGGAACGGTAATATTGACATCTTCTTGCTTGCTTGCGCTGTGTTTCGCCGAGTGAGTGAGTTTACCGGAGGCCCAATCCCCTACCCTATTCCCTTCCCTTCCCTCCCCTATTACCTTCTCTTCCCATCCCTACCCTCCCCTATTACCCTATTCCCTCTTAAAAGGCCGGAAACGCACCTGCAGCTCTTCTGATGCTGCGAGTGTCCATGGGCGACGGAAGTTGCTTTCCATCAGGTGACCCGTTTGCTCGTTTGCCCCCTTATTCATTAAAAAAAAAAGTAAATGACGTTGTTAAACTAAATATTTCAACCTTTATCGAAGAGCGACTACTAGTCTTTCGTCATTTCATAAAAGCTGAAAATTTTCCTGTATATGATTTTTTTATCTTATTTCCAACTCTGTCATAAGTGTCCGGCAGTGGAAGAAGAGATTTCTACAGCTATGCCGAAGAAAACAAGATAAAAAATTGAGCTTTATATTTTATCGAAGGCCAGGTTAAACCTTCAGAACTGGATACCCAGGAGAGGTTAAGGCTAGGAGGTTAGGAAGTAAATGCGACCGAAACTCCATAGTTGCTGGTCGTTCTTACCCCTATAGGGGTCATATACTGGTAAACTTATAGCTTTTTTAAAATGACGAAAATCTGGCTGTCGCTGGCTCTTGGTTTATAGTAAATTGAAAAATAGTTTCATGATTTTAGTATAATGATTCTACACATCAAAATATTTAATTACATCATTAAATGATGTAATAGGTCTTAATAAGGCAAGCACGCATGCCTTCTAGAGGAAATCCAATAAATTGCCCGTAAATGTATTAATTTATTTGCTATAATGGCTTGATAAATAGGAAATTTATTAGCTATTATAAAATTATTCACAAAAACATAAAATAATATAGTTAGGTTGTAAAGTTATAATATTAATTGTACAAAGAGGGTAGGCCGGGCGCCATCTTGTTTTGGCGCAGGTCTGCCAAGATTTTTGCCTAGACTTTCTGTCACATATGGAGGGGTTAAAATATAATACAATATTTTCCGCCGCTTTGTTTGGGGAAAAGAAAATATTTGTAATAAGGTTCAAGGTTATTGAAGGCAACCTTCGGTGGGGGTACACGAAGATATAGTTTTAAATTCTAATAATTTATTGATGTCATGATGTATAATATACTAAGCCAGTGGTCCCCAACCTGTTTTTGCTTTAGAAACGAAGTTTCAAAATGGTTTAACATCACGCGGGCTACAAATAAAGTCCCGGTGGCCCGCATGCGGCCCGCGGGGCGCGGGTTGAGCATAGCTGTATTAAGCTCACAATAATTATAATAGTAACATCTATAAAATATATATAAAAATAACTGTCAGTACTACTGCTGCGGTTCTGAGCGTTTAGTCGCCTCAGCCTTCAACGCTCTTCGAACTCGAAGAGGAGTGATTGTAGCGGTACAGTATTAGCGGCGCCAGCCGACGGTTACCTACGCCCCCCCTCCTTTTGACGGGTAGCTGGGAGGATTTGTCAGAGCCCGAAAGGTACCTACTAATAACTACTAATTTGTTTCTCCGAACAAGCACTGGAATTATTCAGCGAAACATAATAATCTCGGTCTGATATTGTGACAAGACTTATCGAGTCTGAGTGTTATAGGTTTCCGTTACAAAGTTGTCTTGTCTGATAATATATTATCTGATAAGTCTGATAATAATTAATATCGAGATAAGTCAGATACTGTTGATAAGTCTGATAGTATCGAGACTTTGTCAGGTGAAATTTATAATGATAATAATAATTGATCGAAATGGAATCGATCTGCAACACTTATTATAAGTAATGTTTTATAAGCAGTAGCTTATCTTAATCGTTTTTGGGATCATTTAAAACCATAATCTGGCGAATCCAACGAGGGCTAACCTAACGTCAGTAGGAGCCCTGGATCTATCCGGATCTGGTCCGGTTCTATCAGTGCCGGTACTCAGAATCGACCATTGGCACCTGGTTTAGGAGTGGGAAAGCTTCAGGTTCATTCGTAACCTGATCGACCCGTATATCGGTCACTTCTAGTGATATTTCCTCGAATGTCTGGTCTTAGTGACCTAAAAAAATAAATATTATGGTAGCTTATTTGCTCGTTATAATCGACTTATTTGTCGATAAAATATGTTACAAAATTATTGAGGGTAGTAGTTATCACGTTACGTAGATAATAAGTAAGTTTCGTTATACACTCGCGGTGTATCCCGAATCCCAACATTGGTGCAAAATTTATTTAATAATAATAATTATATACCGGCAGACATAATAAATTATAGTCGTAGTTCTATATTTAGAACAAAAGGATCGCGCGGGACGCGCATTGGTTGTTAACTGATGAGACTCGCAGTCAATCTAGTTATTAGCTCGAAATAGCTGTTCTCTATAAAATGGAAAAGATATTAATATAATAATAATAATTATGTAGTTTTATTTATAGAACAAAGAGCGCGGGAAAACGCGCGGTAGTTGCTAATTTTTATTTTTAAACATTGTCGGAGACTCATAGTCAATCCATACATTATGTTGATTTAAAAAATATCAATATATTTTAAATTTAAATAGCAATTAACTCGCAGTTAATCCCCACAAACCAGCCAACATATTATACTTCTATTTTTAGATAAAGTATCGTCAGAGACCCGCAGTCAATTCCGATGCATAAGGATTGTGTTTAGAGACTCGCGGTCAATCCACACATTGTGGCCGTTTATAAAATAACTCGCTGTTAATCCCCAAACCGGCCAACGTATAGTTCTATTTATAGAACAGATAAAACATCGTCAGAGACTCGCAGTCAATTCCGATGCATATAAATTGTGTTTAGAGACCCGCAGTCAATCCACACATTATGGCGGTTTATAAAATAACTTAATATAATCAAACACTTGCAGTAATTAACTTGCAGTTATTTTCCCCAATCGGGCAAACATATAGTTCTATTTATAGAACAGGTAAAACATCGTCAGAGATCCGCGATCTATTCCGATGCATATAGAATATAGATTGTGTAAAAGGACTCGCGGTCCAAACACACTGTAGGTACTTATTGACTCACAGTCGCAGTACATGCCGGTTAATTAAATAATTGCAGTAATTACCTGCAGTTGTTTCCCTCAATCCGGCAAACATATAGTTCTATAATTCTATTTATAGAACAGATAAAGCAAACATAATATTATAGATTGTGTATAAAGACTCGCAGTCCAAACACATTGTACGTTTATTGACTCGCGGTCGCAGTAAGTACATGCCGGTTAGTATTGAATATAATTGGCTCGTCTTGGCCTCGGTAGTGCCTGCCGTTTATATAAGTATTTAATAGTACTTACATGTATTTTCTTATTACACGATAAGATAACACTGACTTTAGTTACTTACAACACTGACTCAATCATCTTAATAATAATACCCAGCTGCGCTTTGGCATGGTTACTAAGTATACGTGCTCGCGTTGCCTCGCGTTAGCAAAGAATGAGGCGCGCTGGTGAGCGAGTGCCCGACAGTATTATATTTTTTTCAAGTACCCATACGTCTTTAAAAAAAACGCGATTGCCTAGCAGATAATCAAAGGACTACCTGGTTAATTATATATCGAAGAATAAAGCGAAGAAATATAATTACCTCTAGAAGGCATGCGTGCTTACGATTGGCGCAGCCCGGCATAAACTTTTACAAAGCCAACGTCTCGCGTTAATATTCCTATGTAAGGCATATACAACGGTCAGTACTGAAGCACTTCCTGTCCTGTCGGGTGTTTTGCCTGTAGACTTGGAAATACAGCGCCGAGCTGCTTTATATTACAAAAATAAAAAAAAATACGATTTCTTAAGCATGAGAGACAGAAATAAGGTGAATAGATTGTTTGAACTACTAGACTACACACGAGTGGCAGGATCGGTGGGATAACTCGATTAAAGGTCGGCACCTGTACAATTTCTTTCCTTCAGTTCGCGAACGACTCGCCATGCATTGAATAGAAATAGATCATTGCGTTGCACAATTCCTAACTGGTCACAGCAATTTTAAAGCTAAACTTCGTAGATTCAAGTTAGTTCCATCTCCTCTTTGCGAGTGCTCGACCGAAGACAGCCCGCAAGAACAAACTACTCATCACATACTCTGGGAGTGCGGTCTCTGGCATGAGGAAAGAACCGATTTGTTAAACAGCCTCCAATGTGTCTCTGGAGTCGTATATTACGATGACCTCGTAGGCAGCGCAAAGAATTTATAAATTAAATCTTTAAATACAGGTAATTTTTATTACAGTATATACTAAGCTTGTCTTAGTGAACAATGTAACATCGAGCTGTAAAATTGTTTATAGACAAAGTTAAGGCCGGGGTAGTTTTCAAGAAAATCTATTTGTTACGCGGACTTTATAAAATGGTATCTTGTACATTTATAATCTCTTTGTCAGAATTCATAACTAGAAAACTTTGATCGTAACTTATAAAATGAAATCTTATAGCGAAGGCGTAAACTTCAGGCTAAGTAGAGATCAGATGAACTTCAGTTGTAGATACCTACAAGGAAATAAGATGTATGTTTGAGATAAAGTTGAAGTCAATTTTAATTTTAATCAAATCATATAGTACTCTTTTTGAACGATGAGTCTACAATAATATTATGAGGGATGAAGATGAATGATGATTAAGTAAACATTTTTTAAATAAAATTTTTATATTTTAAAATTTAAAATACAAATTATTATTATTAAAGTATTTTCAACTTCAATTTCATTCTACATTATGATAAGAAGTCCATTGGAACCGAGCGACACGCGACAACTGCAGACGACGTGTCGTCGCGACACTACTGATTTCTATGTATTTCTATGAATAAGTGTCGCTAGCTTCGTGTCGCTAGCTGCTGAGGGTATTTCATAGAAATACATAGAAATCAGTAGTGTCGCGACGACACGTCGCGTCGTCTGCAGTTGTCGCGTGTTGCTCGGTTCCAACTTGTACTTTAAATATGATCTATAGAAGAACTTACAAATTTAACCCCGACGATGACAGAGGGGTGTTAACGTGTCTGTCTGACTGTGTCTCTGTGTGTTGACCGTGTGTATTACTGTTTAATACAAAAGTGATTTAAATAAATATTAGAAATACATATTTTTTATGGGTTTTCGCAAAAACTTAACGACGGGCAAACAGCGGTATAATCATATTTATCTAACTTCAAGGAAAAGTTATTCAAGCTATAACTAATCTTATATGCGAAATCTCATCTGAAGAAATCGTAAAATGTTAAAATAACTAGGTGGTGGGTTTGTGATGAAATCCCGTGAAAGTACAGTTGATTTTACTATCTCGTAAAGCGGCGAAATGAAAAATTTCCGATTCGGTGTGGAATCGCATAGTTGGAAAGTCAGGCGAGTTTGAAGATATAAAAGTTTATATTTCTATTGACTGAGACGTCGAAAAGTGTTAATTTAAAAGTTTTGACATGGAATGCAATATATTACTGCAATATTTTCATGCAGCACCAGCATAGACAGTAAGGGTGAGGCCAAAGGAGAGAAATTTTGTGAGTCGTGAGTCGCAGAATTTTGGTTGCGTAAATATTTTTTCATACAAATCATGACTCACAAAATTACGCTCGTGTGAATCACACAGGACTTTTGTATAAAACTAAATGCAGCAGAATTTCTGCCAGCCGAAATTCTGCGACACACAACTCACAAATTACGCTCGTTTGGCTTCACCACTGGGCACTGACCTCCATAATACAAGTACGCTGGACTAATGATACCCTTTGAAATGACAGCTATTTTTTGTGCATAATTGAAGCGGAATCAGCTCCCCCAATGTGAGTGATAGGAACTAAATTTGACGTAAAAATAACGTTTAAAAGTCGCCATATTGGCGCTGATAGCAGTAGTGGGAGTATTTGGAACTAATGCTAGTGATGACAACCAATAAGTCAAATTTAGTTCTCTTCCCTCTCACTGGGGGCGCTGGTTCCGCTTCAAATAGGCACAAAAAAGTGGGTATCATAGGTCCAGTGTACTTGTATAATGGAGGTCAGTGGGCTTCACCCTAAACAAAAAGTTTTGTTCGACGTTTGACAACGTTTCTGTCAATATTATGATATGATGTGTGCACTGTGCAACATGTCGGATTTTGGTCGGGTTATTTACTGTATATGCTAGTAACGCTCTCTGCTCCAACCTTTCCGTAATATTCTCTATTCTTTGTAGCTAAAAATCTAATTGCACGAATATATATTTGATGATATTTCGAGTTTAGGAAAAATCTTCTCTAAGATAAGTGTATCTTCTTCGTTATTTTAAGAAATGGATATGCAAAAGAGCAGGCAGGTTGCCCGGTAACAATTAGTGATTACACGCGTCTTAAAAACACCATAATAGTAACAAGAGTATTTCTACCTAAAATTTATAATAATATTAATATAAACGCGAAAGTGTGTCTGTCTATCAGTCAATCGGTATGTTTGTTTGTTACCTCTTTAGTCTTTACGCCCAGACCACTTTTACCGATTTTGCTGATACTTGGTATGGTGATACTTTGTGGTCCGGGAAAGAACATAATAATAATTATTATGATAGCTACTTTTATCCCAGAAAAATGTACAGTTCTCGAGCCATAAACGTGTACATCAAAGATTCCCAATATAATGACATTTTGATAGTTGTGGATCTTTTAATAATTATTAAAAAGTTAAATCAACAAGTTATAAACTAAACTGAAAACTTAAAAATAGTCTATAATTAGCATCGGTATGCATCTGTAACACCGATTCTTTAAAAATTACCTTACAATAAAAATTGATGGTCATCTAGTAAACCTCATGGTTTTTCCTTTATCTCCAATTCGTTTAGCTTGCGATTTCCCAGCAACAAATCAATAGGATCCTTTATAATACGTGGAATCGTCTCAAGTTATTCAAATCAGTTCGGAATAAATGCATAGCGATTTTGTTTACGTTCGCGGAGATAGGCTATGTAGATAGGCAGAACCTATGATCTCCATATTACAAGCCTTCGAACCTTCTGTACTTTGACTTGCCGTTTCTCTGACGTAAGGTAAATCAATTTAGGTTCCATTCTTGGTGCTCCTCGGTTTATGTCTTACCTTGAGCGATTGCTGGTAATGAGCTCAAATTTGCATTATTGACAGAATCTTTTTCTAAGTATCAAGGTGAATATTCCGTTTCGAGTCTTTGCAGAATAAGCTCTTTAATAGAAGCCACTTTTTCTATAGCAGCTACTTCTCTACCTGACAAAAAATCTTCTGTTTCAAGCTAGAGCCACGCCACTTCAAGCTTAATGAAACATTTGTTTAAGCAAGAAAATAGACGGACAGACAGACGGATGGACAGCAAAGTCTTAGTAATAGAAATCAGCCCCTACAATACTACAAAATTTTAAACAATGTAAGTCTTTTTATTACCTGCTTCGTAAATACTACTTACGCCGAGAAGGCAAAAGCAGGAATTTTAATAACCCTCCTTAACTCCGTTAAACAACCAAAAACATAAATTGGCCAACTAAGTTATTTGGAAGCCATTCATAGCGGATAACGAAGGAAGTAAATGTTAGCACAATTAGTACCTAGGAAATTTATCTTTCACACAACGGCCGTGTGGTCTATGTTACAGCGTTTTTATAGAAAATAATACAAAAATTTTTGTCTACAAAAGCGCTGTTTACCTATAAAAATGCTCTTTTACCAATAATAATATTTACTCGGCGATAAAATAATCAAGGTCCGTTGTTTTTATCTGTCAAATTACTTTTCCTATGTGCCAGATGAAGACAAGCAGAACTTATATACATTTTCATTGCATTACAGCAAAGCAGAAAGCTCTATAGTTCCTATTTCTATTTAGCAATTGACTTCTGAATTTAATAACGTCACAAAATTCATTTACTAACAAAAAAAAAACAATTAATATGTTTAAGAAACTTTTAATCAGTGCTTCGCAAAAACAAAACGTTGAAAGAAATGCCTCGGACACCACCTGTGGCATAGTTACGAATATCATCTGTCAAAATTGGACCAGCACTTTAGCCGCTACGAAGGCATATGTCACACTACCAAAATCACCACGCTTCTGGCTTCGCCGTAGTCGGGTAAAAGAATTCATAAAAAGACAAACTTTATTCTCTTTTACGAGTACTTTATTTGTCTTATTAGATAACGCCCGCAACTCTGTTGCGCCAAGATTCGTTTATCGCGCTAGATTCGTACATTTTCCCGGGAGTCAAAGTCCCTTCATAACAAATCTCAGAAAAATCGGCTCAGGAACGAAAGCGCTGAACAGACTGACAGATAGATACACTTACGCATTCATAATATTAGTATGTATTTAACTTAATCCGCTGCGACACACACCGCACCCCAGATCCGTAATGTCTGTTTACATAGCGCGCTACAATTCGATAAAACGGATTATGTTTCGCCATCTTTATCTCTTCTCCCGCCGGCGATATCTAAGTTCGTTGCGAACAATAAAAGGTGTAAATACGACTTACCTTTACTAAATAAACTTTCTTTGTAACGATCGCTTGTTTGGCTGTTAGGAGTTTTGGAATTTCGCCTGTCGGTATTATACTGTCAGAGAAGTTGATTCATAGGCAGATGACGGACCTACGTAAATTGGTCGCATTTTGTCAAACCCAGCTAACAGATCACGAATTACATTAAATTGACATAATTCGACCAAATCACGTTGGTCTGTAAACTGCCTATGAATAAATTTCTTTTATAGTACATATTTCAATGAAGTATACTGTATAACTTAAAAAAGTCTTATATTTTGAAATCACATATAAGGTGAAAAACCTTTTTAAATAAAAAAAAACATACTGTATATTATTTCTCTCTTTTCTATTCATCTCTTAAATCTTTTCGAAGCCAGAAATTTTATCAAACAACTTCTAATGCTCATTATAATCACGTCTTCAAAAAATCACGGCATGCAATGACCTTCCACTTAAGTGTCTCGTTTTATTCGTTGTTATTCCAGCATTCCAGTAATCTGACTGACAACGTCAATTATTATAATGACTGCCATTCCAGTTCGTTAGGTCAAAGATAAAAACACCATTGTCCAGACTTAGCACGAATTGCGAGCGCCTTTTACGAGAAAAATAAGATCTTAAGTCTGGTTTTTTTGAAGATATTTCAGTACTATCATAACAAAAGTACTATTTGTTATGATTTAAGTGCCTCCTTTGTGGTATTTTTTTATTATGAATAAAGCCGTGTTTATTTTTTTTTTTCTAATTTTGCTATTTGTGAGATAAATTAGCACCTACGTAATTTTGGTCGGTTATATCATGTACAGTCAGGTTGCGACTATGGATTAACATTGACTTGACATAATTATCTGACTAAAGTAGTTGCGCCATCTGACTGTGAATAAATTTACCTGATGGTACATGATAATTATTTTTTTTTACTAATAATAAAGGTACTATAAAAAATATATACCACCAGACATGTTATCAATTTATACCAAAGCACACAAACGCACCTAAAAGCATCCAACGTTACAACAATTGGAGGGAATTACAAAAACGAAAAATATGCCGTTTTAAAATCGCCTCTTTTTTAACATGTCTGTATTGACACATGCAAATTGAGGATGGATTCGACATTTATAACACCGTGTTGTGCACACTTGCTAGTAACTGGCAGGCTAGCTAGCACGATTCTTGCCAGCACGAGACTGTTGGATGACTTACATCTAGGCCTTTACATCCGTTGTGGATGATTTATACAGTATTTTCAGAGTGAAGTAACCACTCCTCAAATACTGTAAGTGCCTGGGACAAGATTTTTAAATGTCCGTATGGTTGCCCAAGCACATACGGCATTCTCGCAACATAGTCGGCCTGTTCCAGAGGAAAGAACTAGTCAATACGTCTGGGACCAACTATGTGCTGGTTTCCTCACGTTGTTTTCCTTCACCGTATGAGTGCCCGTATTATGTACTTGAGATCAGAAAATGTCTCATCGGTACACGCCTCCACCCGGGATCGAACCTGCACCCTTTACGAGTGCAAACCAAAGGTCTACCCATTAGGCCACGGACGCTCTACACTTACATCACTTGCATACAAATCGATATTAAGTTATGATGAAGTTGCATTGACTTACATCACTTGCATACAAATCGAGATCAAGTTATGATGAAGTAAGAAGTTTTTTTATCTTCGAAAATTATATTTCATGTAAAAATATTATTCACTACACGATTCAAGCCAGCGATTTACAAACTTCTGTACTGTAAATTGCTAACTTTAACGCATTTCTTCATTCAAAATTGGTCGCTAACTTTATGTAATTTTAAACAAACGAAATTATCATAGACATTGCTAAAATGAAACAAAAATTACAATATAATCAAGTCAACTGAAAATTTTATTGCCAGCAGCTCTATACCAGTAGCTGGCCTGTCTGAACCTTCGTAGTTGATGATTGAACAAACAGGTAAAGTTTGAATAGATTTCCATGCACAATGCAGCTGGCATTAACAAAAGCAAAACTCCAGAAAGTTGCATCAATTTACATGGTATGTAAATGCATCATAGTTTTTGCTACAACGCCGTGGACTGGCCAAGTGTAATGTATGCATTATTCAAGCATAGGGACGATACTTTTGTTTACAGATAGTTGGTCTGTCGTATAAAATCTGAATAAATTTTACAGGAGTCGTTGGTTTAGGCACAGGGTCTTTAGTCAAGTCATATTGGTTAGTTTGAACAGTGGAGGTAGAGATCTGCAATATGTGGGATTTAATAGCGCATCGTTAAGTGGCATGACCTTTGCAATGCGTGAAATCAAATCCCATTACTCTTTTCATGAATTATTAAGCTGTGGAAATTATTACCAAATACAACTCAACTTAAGGCTCATATTAATTATATAAGAGCATTTTACTACCAATATTATCGGATTTATTTCTTTGTATGCGATTTTTTTGTATACAAAAGAACCTTACCCTTGGACTTTATTGGTAATGGGTACATAATATTATTCCAATTTCATTTCAAATATTTGGCTTTCCTTTAGCGGTATCCATACTTCCATATACATACTAATATTATAAATGCGAAAGGGTCTGTATAATGTCAGTATGTCTGTCTGTAACCTCTTCATGCCCAAACCGCTAAACGGATGTTTCTGAAATTTGGAATTTGGTTTGGTTACTTTGAGTTCCGGGAAGGACATAGGATACTTTTATCTTTGTACGGTTCCCGCGCGATAAACGAATTATGGCGCGGAGTTGCGGGCGTTATCTAGTATTGAATGAATACAAACTATACATTATCTTGGATAATTATTCATTAATTTATGAGCAGGTACTGACTATGTAATTTAGTCGGGTTACGTCAAGTATTGCCGACAGATCACGAGTCACGACTAATGTTAACAAAACCTGACTAAATAACGTGGGATTCAATAAATCAATTTATCTAATGGTACAAACGATACATAAGCCTTTAACGCAATATCCAACAAAATCCACTACCTCCAGTATAAATCCTTCAGAATCCTTATCTCGTACAGTTCAGGTAACAAACCATAGCCCTGTTCAAGCCATGATTCTTTTTAATCTGGCGATATTTCTGTTCGATGTTGGCGGCAATTAGCGGTGTGCTGTTAGCATGTAATTTACTGTCACAATCAGCCGACGAGCTAAAGTTTAGCTGTATCACGGTGGGTATTACGTGTCTTTATAGAGATAGAAGAATATAGCTGAAGGTGCAAGACGTTTTGATGTTTAATGTCCAGTATCTGATATTTTTTGACTAAAGTTTATTTATCACTAGCACATTAATTGATTTGTTAACTTTCTAACCATCGGCAATCAATATCGCCGTCAAGTTAATAAACTCCTCGCAAAAATTATCCGAAACCGGGGCATGCATAAAAGACAAGTTTTCTTTTCGTTCGCAAAGCTTAAATATAAATCGTATGAAATATTTTATAACTGCGGCGTTATGATAACATTCCCAAATGAAAACATAATTTTTTCCGTCTGAATTTTTATGGTACATAAAAAAACCATTACAAATTACATCTCAAAGAAAACAAAAGTCAAAGTTGTTACTGAACAATAAAACTGCACTATTCTTCGACGTGCACTTTAAAAAAATCTGATCACAATGGAACTTTGACATGTGGTACTGCTGAAAAAATATTGCAAATGCCGTGGACCGATTTTCGTACTAAAGTCTATTCTTGAACTTGATGGTAACCAATTTCTATCTCCACACGTTATAGGTGTCGGAATGACTGTAGCAGCAGTGAACTTGTGATTAAGGGTCGTACAGTTGTTTCTTGTTGGACCGCCGCTTCTTGTATCACCCAAGATTGGTACAAACTACATTTGGGAATGTTATTTTGGGTTCAAGTATTTGCAAATATTGGCTGCAGTAAAATGTTTGTTGCTTCGTTTCAGAGATTACTGAAGTTATAAATTTCATCAATAAAAAGATTCGAATTAATCCATATGAATGTTATAAATGCGAAAGTGTGTCTGTCTGTTACCTGTTCATGCCTAAACCACTGAATCAATTTTGCTGAAATTTGGTATGGAGATACTTTGAGTATCTGGAAAGGACAAAGGGTACTTTTTATCCCGGAAAAATTTAAGGTTCCCGCGTGATCTTATAATTTCGTTTTATAGTAAGGATCATAAGAAGCCTATGGAATCCAAATGTTTGGGACGGCACATCTATATTTACCCGAGTGCTCCCGAAGGTGGGTTATGTTTTTCGAGAGTAGGTACGTAGGTACATGAATATTTGTTTCACAGGCTCTGCAGCCTGAACGGCTTGTTGGGTCTTAGCTTGAGAGGTGTCGTGTATACTATGAAAGTGACAGGATATTATAATATCAAAATGCGGTCGAGCTTTTTTTAAATTATTGTTTTAAAATATTGTAAGTTATCTATTTAATAAAAAATCGAGTATTGCAGTTTTGTAAGCCGAATTACTCTTACAAGGCGTTGCAGAATAATATTTACCTGTATCGCTCGCCAGTATTGGCTTATACGATACCATTTGAAAAATGCTACTTGGAATTCAACTCGATATTTATAGATTCACTTGGCTTTAAACAATGAACGTGTCCGATACAGATGTTTATACAATAACTCCGGGAACCGGGTACTGGGAACCGGGTAGAGCAGGGATTATGTTAATACAGATACAGTGATGTATAAGTGGCTAGATCATTTTATTTTATGTTTGTCCACGGAAGACGGAAGTTGCTATCCATCAGGTGACCCGTTTTCTTCTTTGCCCTCTAATTTTATAAAAAAATACGTGTAGCACTCGGGGACTACTACGCGTAAAGCTGATGCATAGCATTTTTATCAACTTATGCAATTGTATTATTTATTAATTTTATTTTTTGCAGTATTTTTTTTCTTATATATTAAATCAAGCACTTTTTGAGCGTGGTGACCGATAAAAATAAAAAATCTTTCAATTAATAATTAATGAAAAGTCAATTTTAAACAATATTGTTTAAAATATGTATTTGTATTATCTTTGTAAGAGAAGCTAGTTGTAGCAGCCGCTCAAGGCCCGCGATAAAAGCTATGCAATAGCTTAAAATGATACAGTCCCAAGTCACAAGATGTGACTTTGTGTCCACAACTACATTATCGACACTTAACGCGCCTGTAGTCTAGCAGGTCTTAAGATACGAAGTGAAAACATCGGCCAAGTGCGAGTCGGACTCGCGCACGAGGGGTTCCGTACCGATATAGAGCGAAAGAAGGCAAAAAATTGTGTTTCTTGTATGGAAGCCCCCCTTAAATATTTACTTAATTAAAATTTTATTATTAATTATTAAAGTAAAAATATAACTAAAGACTATTTGAAAATTTCAACTGCCTAGCTGTTACCATTATTGATTACGAGCGAAAAAACCTAAAAAAATCACGTTTATTGCATGGGAGCCCCCCTTAAATATTAATTTTATTGTGTTTTTAGTATTTGTTGTTGTAGCGGCAACAGAAACACACAATCTGTGAAAATTTCAGAAGTCTAGCTATAGCGGTTCTTGAGTTACAGCCTGGAGACAGACGGACAGACGGACAGACATCGAAGTCTCAGTAATAGGGTCCCGTTTTTACCCTTTGGGTACGAAACCCTAAAAAACGGGATGAAAAGTTCCGGGGCCAAACGTTTCAGGGTTAAAAGGTATGACGTCAAAAGATAATTTGGGATCAAAAGATAAACCGGGGTCAAAAGGTCCAAAGTAAAAAAAAAAGGAACTGCAAGGTCCAATAATCAGGGGTCAAAAGATAAATATAAATATTAAATAATATGTCTGAGAAACTAAGTCAAAATGAACATTACAACTTCACATCTACAATTTTACACAATTTTTTGCTCGTTTTTCGTTAATAATTCATAAAACTCTCCATATTTTGTTTTGTGCAATCAATTTTGGAGGTAATTAATTAATTAAATGGTTTTTGAGGTTGATAAATTGATACCGCGTGCTTCGTGATGCGGCGTTTATATTCTTATAGCTTTTAATTTGTAAATACGACTGGATTCAACGCCGACTTTGCATAAAAAACTAAAAAGAAATATTATACAAGGGAATTTCATCAGCATCAGCTTGAACAGGTTATAGACTAACAAACAGACGTACTTTCGTATATATATTACATATTATGTAGCATAGCTATGAAGTCGTAAAGACTCTACAATGGCGTAGTACTGCTACGCAGATAGTTATTTTCCCCAATGATGACAACAAGTTAAGGTGCGTCCACATTTGTATCATTTGCGCGATCAGATCTCCGTCGCGTATCATCGAAGCGTATCAAAATGATACGCGTATCATGATACGCCCCGATCGCTATTAACCGCGTATCTGATATGCCTATCATGATCGGCAGAATGATCTGTGGACGCATTTTGATACGGTGTCATGATACGGCTATGTCACATGATCGAGGCGGTTTTCCCCCGATCATCAAAATAATTATAGTGTTGCCGTTTTGGCATTTTTAATGCTAAATTTGGAATATTTCACCTTATTTAGCATGTGAATTTGGAACTTAGCATATTGCATTATTTTAGCATATTTGTCGAAAAAATTTTTTTCAACAATGTCTAGGGCAACACTTTATAAATAGGGAAATCCCGACCCGACCGACCATCTTTCAGAAATACTTATGGAATATGGAGAAATCCCATTTATTTATTTATTTATCACAATAAAACAAGCACTTTCCATAGCTACACTCTGAGCTATAACGGAGATGAGTTCTGGGTCCATGTCTGCACTCTGGGAGTTCTTGACTGAATCAATCACTAAATCGATACGAGGATCGGCGAGATGATACGCGATCAAGATACGACGCGATGACAAAAATAGGCGTCCACACTATGATACGCATACTTGATACGGCGCGATGATCGCGACGGAGATCTGATCGCGCAAATGATACAAATGTGGACGAAGCTTTATATGTTTTCAAAACTATAAACCCGATAACGTAAAAATACAAACTTCTGAGAAAATTATAGCCTACATCCACGTTATCGTTTCAAGCTATTTCTTCTGCATGTTTCCGACGAAAAAAATATTGCATTAATATATTTTATATTATATCCCTAATAAATCTAATAATATACATATAAAAGGAAAGACTTGCATCGTCTTCAAAACTGGTGGGTCGATTTTGATGAAATTTATCACAGACGTCGATTTGTGACCACTGTGAAGGACATAAGCTACTTATCCTGGTAACATGTACGGTTCCTGCAGAATTTACGCGCATAAAGTCGCGAGCAATGTTTATTTACTAGTATTTTTATTTTATATCTTTTATAGAATTTCTTAGAAACACTTTTAAATCTTTAAAGACCACTTTCAAGATATTGCTATACCTGCGATTTGTCTCTTCTAGAGTCGGTATTTATTCTCGAATACATTAAGGTATAAGCTCTTATAAAGTTTTATATTAGCTTGTCACGTAAGTTTCATTGTTTGTTTTGATAAGGCATTAAATATATTGAGTTTTCGTGTATTAGATTTGGCGTTGATTCTCGAAATAATGTAATGTTTAATCGCGGAGTGGTTGACAGATCAACTAGCTACTCGTGAAGTGGGAATAAGTTACCTACAAAGCTGTTACAAAAGACAGTTGCTTGAAATGTAGTTTACAATGTCATTCAAGAACCAAAACATCCTCATCGGTCTAAAATACATCCTCATCGGTCTATGATATAGACAGATGAGGAGTTGAAACATATAGACTCTATACACTGACCTCCATTATATAAGTACGCTAGACCTATTATGATACATATTTTTTTGTGCCTATTTGAAGCGGAATCAGCGCCCCTAGTAAGGGGGAAGAGAACTAAATTTGACGTAACTTGCAAATTGACGCTTAATCGTTATTGGTTGTCATCAGTGCGTACTTGTATAATGGAGGTCAGTGACTCTATATGTTTCAACTCGCTCTATCGCTTTTTTTAAATATGAGCCGGTGCATGTTCTATCAGATAATAGGCAGATGACGGACCTATGTCATGCGGTTAGGTTATGTCAAACCAAAGTTATTTGTTGTTTGTCAGCTGGACTTGACATAACCTCGAATAAAGTAAGTCCGCCAACTGCTTATGAATCAAGATCCTTTATGTACAATCACATCAATCAAGGGTGATTTCCCTTTCGCAATAGCCTGTAAACTGCGGTTGCTTAGTGTGGCCACAATGTAAGGGCTGCGGTAGGTTGTCTTGTTTCGTGTTGTGAGTTGTGACGTAACGCTTACGTGGTCCAGTGGCTTAGACCTAGGTTTTCCATGTTAATTTAAATACTTTCTAAGTAAAATGACTTTCCAAATAAGGACAATGCAGACTGACCACAGAGTAAGCGAGAATATCACGTTTTTTAAAGGCAATAAAAATTACGTTGCAAGCCTGGTTTCAATGAAAACGACTATTATCGCAGAAATCAGATATTTTTATGTAGTTTAAAAAACTATAACCCGACTTAGTAAAAAATACAAAATGTAAATAAATTACTTATGTAATCCTTAAATATGCTAATCTATTAACAACTGATTTGTTAAAATTGGACCAGTACTTAGGCCGCTACTGCCCTCTGCACAAACATGTATCTATACATAGACTGCCAAAATCACTAATATTTTTTTGACTTCGCCATAATTAGCCAAAAAGAAATAAGATGTTGTATAATAATATCTATGGACGCTTCACACCACGTCAGTCTGGCCCCGTGCTAAGTACCTGAAGGACTTGTGTTACAGGTACCAGACAACGGAAATATATTATTTAATACTTTTATACTATACATTTATTTAAGATTTTTATTATATGATACACATATTTAATACACATCCAGACCCGGGAACATTGAAAACTTTTTGTTTTTTTTATAATACAGTATAATAATTGTATAATACAGTACATTGTAGTAGATGTTTTCACAACATCCTTATTCCTTTGTGAACTATAACAATAATGATTAACTTAGTTTGTGTTTCCCTCATAATATCGTGTATTCTATTGGAAATGAGTGCGAAAGTTCCCGTGGGAGAAAACAAAACTTTCGTCTTGTTATAGACACATTTTCGGGGGTTAGACATCTGATTTTTTTTTTTTTGCTTTTTCCAAATATTACGTTAGCAGCCGGTTTCTGAAAGGTCTGTCAAATCATTGATCAACTAACACTACTGTTAAATTAACATGGATGTCAAATCAATTTGAGTTTCTGAAACATTGATCAGACGAAAATTAACTAATCTATGATCATTTTAAAAGCCTTTATTTAACTTGCTCATTATGTATGTAAGTATGTATGTTACGGTGGAATTTTGGAACTCAATTTTGAAGTAGATATATTAATTAACCGATTAAGCTGAAATTTTGCATACGCGTTTAGTTTGGAAGACAATGCACGATATGGTATGTGACATCACTCTAAATCCAATATGGCCGACCATCTAAGATGGCAAAATAATAAGTTTCTATGCAGTCCTACAATATGGATATTAAATGAAAGGGCTTTTTGAGAGTAACTCGAAAACGAATATAATTTCATTCTACATCCAACATGGCGGCTCATCCAAGATAGGGGATATTTTCCTAACTAAGCTTTGCAGATATTTTATTTTGCACTAAACTAAATGACTTAGTCCTTGTTGTCTAAAATATATTTATAATTTACCTAAATAAGCAATTTTCTCAATATATTTTCTTTTCCAAAACTTTAAAATGGCTGCAGTTTCTGAACCCACCGCTAAAATAAAAAAACGTTCTTAATGTTTTATATCAGTTTTACCTAATGTAAAAAACCTACTAGGTCTCCATGACGCTCGAGTGACTACACAAATAGCACCTTCCCCTTCCCTACTATAACAAGTTAAGCTTAGTTATACTCTCCAATATTTTTTAATGCCCACTTGAAAAATGTATAGCGTAATAATCAGTGATTTAATAAGTAGATTATGTTAATCTTCTCGTTGCCAACTTGAAATATGAAATAGGAAACTGTTTATAGTGCTTTCATAAATAAATCCATGCTGATATTATAATAAACTAGATGACGCTCGTAACTCCCTTTCGCCAAAAGTCGTTTATCGTACGGGTAATGTACAGTTCGGGATAAAAATAATCCTATGTCCTCTCCCGGGACCCAAAGTAATATCTTCATACCAAATTTTTGCTAAATCGATTTAGCGGTTTAAGCGTGAATAGGTGACTGACAGACAGACTTTCACATTTATAATATTAGTATGGATGTGTGGTTTTCAAAGCTGGTATTACAACGGCAATCATTTCACATTTCTGTTTGGAAGGTACAATATAGACATACAGACACGTCAAAGTTACCGCCCTATTTTCAAGGATTAAAAACGATTCAATTGGGGCTAAATACTTGAAGTTGAACTTCGGACAGAGACAAATGGCGCGGAAGCACAACTTCTTAATCGCGAAGTTCGCTCAGGTGAGAGCTAATTTAAATACAATACTCAAGTTAAGTGTAGTCTTAAGTTTTTAAGGGTGTTCATTTAGCAATTTAAATTCTTGGAAAAGTAGATGTCTTTTTTTTTTAATTTAATTTCATTTTTTAATTTCACTGACTCATCAGTCAGCATCCCACGAGTATCGTACATTTTTCAACCTAAAGATACGCACACTGCTAGGGTCAGCCAATTTATTTAAAGAGTAGGTATACCAACAAAATACACAATTTTTTCTAGGAACCAAAGCATTTCCATACCAAATTTTATCTTAGTCGGTTTAGTAGTTTAAGCTTTAACAGGTTAAAGACAGACGTACACACAAAATTCCGTACTCCACAGATGTGTGGAGTACACACAAAGAGGTAATGTAGTCGATGGACTACATTACCTCTTTGTGTCATGTTTGTAGCTTAGCCGGCCCCTAGACGATCAGTTGTATTGTGCAATATCACGCTTCAATTTTATTGAACAGTTTATTTGACAATTAGATTAAAGATTAAAGGCGCGCGATGTTCAATGACAACCCTAGATGGTCTAATAATATGCAATACATGATATTACAGCGCCATAAAATTGCTCGTCTAGAGGGCCGCTTAGCTACGAAATCGTAGCACTGCTACAATCACGTAGCAGCGCTACGCAGATATTTGAAGCACAGCTGATTACTAAAATATATACTGTAGTATATATGTGATCGAAGACTGTACTCGGCGAAACATGGCGGTAGCGGTCATTGACTCCCTGTCAAAAACTTGTCATTTTCTATATAAACCGCGATTGACAATGAAGTGTCAGATGTGGTCAATCGCGACTTTGTATAGAATATGACAAGTTTTTGACAAGGAGTCAATGACCGCTACCGCCATGTTTTGCCGAGTACAGTATGATACATCTGGATGGCTAAGCGCTCTATCCTTCTTACACCCATGTAAATATCGCAGCAACATATTTAGTATTCACTTTACGTAATTAAAAACCCTCTCAAACTGACATACTAATACTCGATTCGACATTTTTATACTGAGAATTGGGTCCCACTTTCGTTTTGGGTATTAAAATGTTACGATTTTAAGCATTACGTGGGCGATCTAAGACAACAGGGATCACTTGCCACGCGGTGACCCGTGTGCTCGTTTGGCCTTTTTCCGCCGGTAATTATATGCCAGTGGGTGCAAAATTGTATGGTCAAGTTATTAGGAATATTCCTTCACAAACAAAGACTTCATACTAAAATATATTTACTCAGTCTATGAATACTAAGCTAAACTTTTTTAAGGTATAAAAAATATTATTTAAAAAACTTTCAACTATATTGTTGATTAATTTTCGGATGCTTGTAAAATATTCTATAAAATATTTGTATGCTACTAATATTATAGTCTTAAAACACGTTAATTTCGAAGGCATTACATTTTCTGAGTTGCATCTACCAGTAAAATATTACGACAAAAATATCTAATGAATACTGTTATCAGTTATCACATACGGAACCAAGGGTAAAAGTTATTCCATATTTACTTGTTAACTAACTGTACCAGTTAATTGTATCACGTGTCGCAGTCAACTTAACGGTTAACTTTGAACTCACGCAATTATAAATTTCACAAGTTCCAGTTAAGTTTAACTTTTTAATCTCACGGTAATAGAACTACTTGATCTGCAATTAAAGTTTAAACTCAAATAGCTGTTATACTTACAATAACTTGTACATAATGACGAAGCTTAATAGTTTTGAATTGCTAAAATGCTTTCAAGAATGTTAATTTGCACGTTCGTAGCTGAGTTTTATTGAATTGTTAAATATGATGAAGTAATTATGATGTCTTAATAATCTTGTTCTGTAAAATTAGAAAGAAATTAAATAGCCAACAGTTACATAACTAAATACAGTAATATTATGTTCTTAGTTAATACTATAATTTTATAGAATTCTAATGAGATGATGTTTCTTAATACCCTCATACACATCAAAATCGATTCAACGGTGACAAACAGGCACTCTCTCACAAATTTAAAATGTATAGCAGGTCAAAAGACAAAAAAGAAATAAGCACGATTAGCCAACCTCATTTTTGCCAAGCTTACCGGTCCAAAAGAAACGCGCGAGAATTGTGCGTGAAATTTTTTCGAAACCTCAGCCCCAATTCGTCAGGTACAAATAAGATTTAATATTGCTTTATTACTTTCGAAAGTTGCCGACGCGTGAGAAGCGATATTGTCAGCCATTCCCGAGATGAAAGACACAGACGCTTGAGCAAGTATCTTATTATATCTCAAAAGATAATCACCGGCGGCTTCCTGCGACGAAATGGGTTTTTTTTCTATGAAGGGTTGCGTGGTATTTGATATTAAATATTTATTGTTTTGTCATTCAAACGCCGCCTTATTGGATTTCAAAGAACGAATTCTTTCGAGCAATAAAGACATTCTTTCGCGACGATTTAAACTAGGGTCGGGCCGTTGGTAACATTCATTTCCGATGTTTTTTATTTCGATATTAAATATTCAAAACGATTTGAAACGTGGAATTATTTCTGTATTTGTTTTTGTGGAACGCTGAAATTGGCACAAAAACTGTTGGAAAAACATTGTAGTGAATTAAAATAAGCATTCGCTTGTCCGACTTCATCATTTTGAAGTCGGTACCAGATATAGCTGAATCTTCAGTTCTCTGACAGAATAGGTATTTGAAACTTTTGGAACTGGCACCGACTTCAAAATTATGAAGATTGAGTACAGAAATAGTTGAGGTTTAGCCGAATTCGGAAAAAGGCAGTATTAGATAGGAAACATTATTTAATACTTTTTAATTCATATTATAAGGATTTTATTATTGTTTTTACCTTGGAAGTCGGTTTTAATTTTTTGTTAAAAATAATAATTTCACTCTTTTTAGTTACCTAGTAAACCATCGCGTATATTCTACGTATCTTATTACAATTTGTTAAGAGTCACACTCAATGCGATTGTGTTTCTTATTCCTATTACAATGTAGATTGTTTTCCTATGTAAGAATTTTCATACTAAGGGTTCAATTTATTACCTCGATCGTGGGAATCGCAGACACAATAGATTTTTAATTGCTATGCGGCAGCCAGGTGCCGTTTGGGGATTGATGGGTTAATAGTTAAACCAGTGTAGTACCTATCGAAGCAACTTACTTCTCTTTTTTCTTTCGAATCTCAAAAGTAATGTCAAATGTGTGCTTTACGCTCTGGAGTTAAGGTTGATTTTGTTATGTTCAATTTTGTGGTACATAAGTCGCTTAGAACTTGAATCATTTATTTTGAAACAACATTGTATTTTTATTAAAATCGCTACATATGAAAAGTACCAATTATTATAAGGACATAACGTGATGATATAACGATGGTGTTGTGGGGGCATATTGTATCCATATACAACCATGTGACACTGGTGACCCTGACGTGGTAATGATGATGATGATGATGATGATGAATGTAATTTGCATAGTAGCATATGCTTTCAGTTCTTAAAACAGAGCCTAAGCCCCCAAACTTGTATCTATAAGGAATCCGGAATTCTCTTAGTATCTTCGGAACCATAGTATACCCTGGTACAAAATCTTGCATTTTGGTAGCATATGCTTAGGATACTTCTCATAAAACCAAAATCACCATATATTTCCATATAAATTTTGAGGAGTTCCCTCGATTACTCATGGATCCCATCATCAGATCACCATTTTTGTGAAAATGGGACCAAATTGAAAGTAAACCTAATAGAACAAAATAAAAATTTTGAAAATCGGTTCACAAACGGCGGAGTAATCGTTGAACTTAAAAAAAAAAATATCCACAGCCGAACATATAACCTCCTCCTTTTTGAAAGTCGGTTAAAAAAACCTAAACCTCCCCCACTCCTATCCGGTCGGTGCGACGTATGTTCAGTACATACATACTAGACGTATGTAGGGAATGCAAATCTCGCGAGATTGGGGCTCAAGCGAGATCCCGCGAGTTTATGAATAACAATACTGCGAGATCTCGCTAATTTCGAGATCTCGCGAGATTAGCAGTTTAGCGTTTTTTTTTTTTGCAAATAATCACAATATTTGAATAAATTATGAAAAAATAATAAATATTATAAGTATTATAAGATAAACATATTTTACTTTCACGATTTTTTTCAATAGACTTTTATGCATCAAACATTGTTTAACGTAAGTATCTGACTATAATTTTTTAATAAACTTGTAAGTTCTAAGTAGTAAACTTTGACATACAAACGCTGAAAGTGTACTGACTTGCCCCGCCCACGACGTCAGGACCTAGTTGAAAATCACAGTGCACAGTTGCATAGGCCAGCTCCTCTTTGTTTTTACTCCGTGATAGCAACTCCGTCCGTGTCAGTCCGCGCTTCGAATAAGACGTTCTTAGGCTCAAGTGCAATCTCGTCAAACTCGCGAGATCTCGCCTTTTTTTCGTCCGAGATTAATCTCGCTAAAAAAGGCCGAGATCTCGCGTGAACGAGATTGCATTCCCTAGACGTATGCAAATTATAATTGCATAAGTTGATAAAAAATGCTATGCAACAGCTTTACCGCGACAGTCCCCGAATACCACACGTATTAATTGCTATTTAATTTGGTCAGGTATTTTACCTATAAAAATCGGCCAAGTGCGAGTCGGACTCGTGGGAAAAGTCAAAAGTTGTGTGGGAGCCCTTAAATTTAATTTTATTTTAATTTTATTATTAATATAATTAAAGTACACATATAATTGAGGATTCTGTGAAAATTTCAAATGCCTACCTGTTGTCATTATTGACATCGAGCAAAAAAGGCCAAAAAAATCATGTTTGTTGTATGGGAGCCCCCCTTAAATATTAATTTTATTTTGTTTTCACTATTTGTTGTTATAGCGGCAACAGATATACACAATCAAAGAAAATTTCAGAAGTCTAGCTAATTTCAGAAAAAAATTCAGACGGACAGACAGACGGACAGACAACGAAGTCTTAGTTATAGGGTCCCGTTTTTACCCTTTGGGTACGGAACCCTAAAAAGGTGGGCAATGCTACAACGTTTTCATTTAAAATATATATATACATAGACTAAGGAAAATATACTTATATGTATATTTTTCTCTATGATATATATATGGTCGGTACTTTTACGAAACTCGGATTTTGCTTCTTTCTGCTTCCTTCTGCTGCTTGCTTCAAAACACGTCATTAAGACATACAAAACCTCATAATCCCTCCTTATATTTGATAATTTCATGCAGCGTGTGTCGTAGATTTAGCACCCATTCAGGATTTTCTCCAGCTCTGAGGCGAGGAACGTCTATCTGCATAATTTAATTGAAATCTTTAAGGCATTCACGAGTTCCTATTGAAGGAACTAATAAAGTGATTTTATTTAGCTTGAATTTGATAAGCATGTAAGCGATTTGAATACACATGACATATCTTTACTTGTGGAAGACATCATGATCTGCAGGCTTAGCATAGTCACTAAAGAAGCGGTTTCTTTCTACGGAAGAATAGACAAAGTGACAGTTAGACAATGGAAATCCGCCATTTTGTCGATAAAATCTGTCAGTATGTTGATTCTTTTCCATTTCTACTGTTGTTATGCTAAGCCTGCTGGGCATGATATTCTAACCCCAAATTACAATGCTCCATCATCTGCCTATTATACTTTGATTCATAAGCAAGTGGAAGACTTACACTTATTGGTCGGACTAGCTTTTGCCCGCGGCTTCGCTCGCGTTAAGAAGTATAGTTATATACAATCTTTCATCTCTTATTTTATCCCCTTAGGTGTGAAATTAATCAAAATCCTTTTTAGGGGATGCCTACGTCATAGTAGCTTTATGCATGCAAAACCTCAGCCCGATCGGTTTAAAATTGACAAAGTTTCATACAAACTTTCACCCCCTATTTTATCCCCTTGGGGGTAGAATTGCTCAAAATCCTTTCTTAGCGGATGCCTACGTCATAACATCTATCTGCATGTCAAACATCCCGATCAGTCCAGTGGTTTGGGCTGTGCGTGGATAGATCACTATGTCAGTCAGTCAGTCAGTCAGTCACCTTTGAGTTATATATATTTAAAGATTATGTCAGGTCAATGATATTTAATTAACATTGATATTCTGTGGACAGTCATACTAGAGCTAGTCCTACTGACTACCATCTGTATACATTTTTCTAATATTATTTTCTACCACAAAGTATTTCCGAGTACTATAAAATAAAATTAGATAGATATGCAAATTACAAATAGACCGTGTAAGCAAATAAAAAGAAGAATAAAACTAAGTAAATAAATAGCAATCTGACAAAAGAAAAATAACTAAATAAACTCGAGAAAAGCAAAACAGAATTTGCAAACACTTTAAATATTTCAGGATCCTATTCCTTTGTGATATCAGATTATATTATCTTTTTATATTTAACCCAGACTTCTCGGGATACAAAGTTTTTAACTACTAAAAGCCTTTTCTGGAAACTTTTAGAACTTTAACCCTGAATGCCTGCTCCGACGTTTGTGAACCGATTTTGAAAATTTTTCTTTTGTTGTATAGGGTTTTACCCCAATTTGATGTCATATTCACAAAAGTGGTGACCTGATGATGGGATCCATGAGTAATCGCGGGAACTCCTCGAAATTCAAATATATCATAGCCAATCTGCTTGTCTAAAAGGCCCAAGGGCGAGAATAACGATCGAAAATCGGAGTTAACGCTCTTAAAGTAGTGGCCACCGCCTCCGAATTTCTGTAATAAATTTTTAAGATTTGCAGACGTTGTTCGTTAGTGTACTTCACCATGATAAAAATCTACTGAATAAACTGACAGTGACAGTTCGATGTTAAGAGCCTACTGTCAAAACGCTAGCCCCGCCTACACACACCGCTATCCTCCAATCGTGATACAATGATTCCATGAATCGTGCTCCCGGGCAATATGCTTTACGTTGCAGCTTATAAGCTATGTACATGCACTATAGTGAACAATATCGCGTAACAACGGTTCCCGCATTATAACACGAAAGTAAAGCTCCTAAAAATGTTTTTGATGATTACTTAAAAATTAAATACAATACTAATATTTCCTTTAGCTATTATTTTGTAAAGTGTGTGATTGTAGTAGTGCAAGTTATTTAATGATAGTAACTTAATAAGTGTAACAGGTATTTGTTGAAAAGCCCAGAAAGAATCATAATTTCAAAAAATAAAACTATCGAGTCAAAATAAGTGAATCATGTTTTTGGTTAGCTAAATATCAGATAAATATACAATGATTAAATAAATCTCAATTTCATTTCAGTCAATCGTCTTCCGGGATCGTAATACTTATTAGAAAACACAGCAAAATTTGACAGCCCGCTCTTAAGTAAAAGGGTGCGTCCACAAACTAAATTCAAAATTGTCAAGTCCCTATTGGAAAACCCTTTATTATCATTCATCACGTTATGTCCCTATTATTGTTACTTTTCATAGCGATTTTGAAAATATAATGTTGTTTCAAAATAAATGATTCAAACTTGAAGTGACTTTCCGATCTTTTATAAATAATTAAAATGCCACTTTATGACGTAGGTCGTAGAGTATAGGTATCATTTTCTATTGACATGTGTCTGGCGACCCATGCTGCCGCCGCTTGTGGCGTAAAAGCTATTTGGGTAGACTGAAATGAAACCTATAGACTATGACGTCATAAAGTAGCATTTTGTTGATTTTTTGTCGGTCGCGGTCGCTCGGGGCAAAGATCCGAATTATACCTTTAGGGTCAATTTATACTAGCGCAGGGTCGAACCTCATCAAAGTGAATTACCAAAATTTAACATAACAAATTACTCTAAACCTTAACTCAAGAGCGTAATACACAAATTACTTCTGATATTTTAAAAAGACGCGCGCATTCTCGCGACGTCTGCGGGCGACCAACGCTGAATGGTTTCGCGCAGAATCGCAGAAGTAATGTGCGTTACGCTATGGAGTTACGTTATGGTGTTAAGGCTGAATTTGTTATGTTCAATAGTGGTAATGTCGCTTTGATGCGCTTTGCGACTCTACGCTAGTATAAATTGACGCGTAACTCGCTTTAGTGTTGCGGTTACCAAGGTGGCAATTTGATCTTGGGATCTATCAGGTGGGATGTAGGATGTATAGGAAAGTCGTTCAAATTTATTGGGACAAATACAGTTCTATTAATGTAATTTTAAGTAGTTTCAGCATATTTTTTTTATGTTGAGCTGATGAGTTTCCATGCGGAAGTGCTATAATAGAACGACAGTCACAGAACAGAACTCCAGAGCCTGTAGAGATAGGTGTTTAAACATTACATTTTCAGCATTGCTTGACAAACTTTAAGCATACACAATAATTGTATATATTATGCTTGGAGTTCTTTAAAAAATTCAGAAGTGGTAGTGAACTCAGAATTCAGATAATGGGTTTTCATATTATGAAGGTGTATCCTGGATCCAAAGTCATTAAGCAGAACACTCTTTACAGAAAGCCTTATAAATATCTAAAAAGAGTGAAATTATATTTTTTAACAAAAAATTAAAACCGACTTCCAAGTGAAATAAAATAACATAACTTACTTATTCTTAAATGAACTAAAAAGTATTAAATAATTCTTACTCTTTAGTAGTGCCTCTTTCAGAATTTGCCTTAACCTCAACTATTTCTGTATACAATCTTCATAATTTTGAAGTCGGTACCAGTCCCAAAAATTAAAAATATTTTGTCATAGAATTTACGATTCTAAGTTGATAGCGACTTCAAAATAATGAAGATTGTATACAGAAATAGTTGAGGTTAAGGCAAATTCTGAAAGAGGCACTACTAAAGAGTAAGAATTATTTAATACTTTTTAGTTCGTTTAAGAATAAGTAATGTTATTGTTTTTTACTTGGAAGTCGGTTTTATTTTTTTGTTAAAAATAATTGTAACTATACAATATATTTCCGTAGATATCTTGTAAATATGTAGCAGAATCTGTATTTTCAAGCTCATAAGAGGTTAGAATATCTGACATGTTTAACTATCTTACGAAAAAATATATACACAGCTACGTATAATAACGATAAGTCACTGTTTACTATCTTTGTCAATCTATGACAAAGATAGTAAAGATAGTAAATCTTGTTTATGACTTTAACAACATGTCAAACAAGAAGAATAGAATAGATGACGCCCGCAACTCCGTTGCGCCAAAATTAGTTTATCGCGCGGGAACCGTACATTATTCCGGAATAAAAAGTATCCTATGTCCTTTCTCGGGACTCAAACTATCTTCTAACCAAATTTCAACGAAATCGGTTCAGCGATTTGGGCGTGAAGAGGTAAAAGACAGACAGACAGACAGATAGAGAGACGCACTTTCGCATTTATTATATTAGTCTGGATTATTATCTGTGTAAATCATTCTGTTAGTTATAGCGTATCTAATAATTTCTCTTCATTAAGCGATAAAATCTCTACAGGCGATATTAATCCTGTCATTACATTTAACATTCAAAGATCGGCCATAACTACAAGGGCCGCTTAATTCGAACATCAAGATTTGGCGTTTATCTATCCGACCCGATTTCAGACTATAATTTATTCTGAGCGTTTAGCACCCAATAAATTGTCCGTTGTCCGAAATCGATTTAGATTTATCGAGTCGTAACGTGTCTGTTCGCCGTTAAATTAAATATTATGATTGATGACTATCAACGATAGATTAGAGCAGTGTCTTTCAACTTATTGTGTCATGACCACCTAGGGATTCGCGAAGATTCGGTAGTCTGGGGGGTTGCCAGAGGTCAAGAGAAATATTTCAGTAAAAAAACAAAAAAGATTAAAAAGATTGATAGATTATAAAGCAGAAAAAATTGAACAATATAATAATAATATATTCATAAACATACATACATGCTAAAAGAGCAAAGTTTGGATGGTCGCGAAATATTTTATCATACCAGGGGTGTCACATAAATGGGGAAAAAAACACTGGACTAGATTAATGGAAAACCTAGGTAGAGAAGGTCGTTGAGCTCAAAGGCTGATGGCAATCCGTAGGTGGTTTTAGAGTCAATCACGGTTCTCTACAATGAGCCAAGAACAACACAATTAGTGATTACAACGAACCTTCTTCTTCGCTTCTCAACGCATAATATTCCTCTATGCTGTCATAGCTATTCATCATGGCTCAACTAGTGGTGTAAAATTTTAGGAACCATTTTAAAATTTAAAATTAACCAGCCGGCTGCCGCATACCAATTGCAAATCTATTGTGTCTGCGATACCCACGATGGAGGTGTTAAAGTGTATTTTCCAGAAGTACAAAAACGTTTATTACTGCTGTAGCTCTAGCAATAAACGAATCAGTAGACAATTTAGTATCTATCTTTGATACTAAACATAATAAAAAATTATTCAGTATAATCATTATTTTCGCGCCGTTTCGTCAGGAAAAAGGTCAGCTGCTTACTATATTCTACTGTAATAAAAATATCCAACGGTACTTTACCTTACATTATAGTCAATCATGTTAAAACACACAGAGCATAATTCGCCTAAAAATAACATTTTTGGTAATGAGTTTTTAACACAGAGATGCATTATTAATAATTAATTAATGTTGCTGTTATTAATGAGTAGTCCTAGAAATATGGTTTAGCTTCTTGCCGAAATTACAAATTTTGCTGCTATCTTGTAAATTGTAAAGTGTCACTTGAAATATGGCTGTTTCTCACTCATTGAATCACGTGTCATTTTAATTATTATTTTTTGCACGTTTCAAAATTTGGAATATCGCTAGTGCCATTTTAAGTTTCGCATCCATTCTCCTAAATCTATACGTCAGAAAATTCTTGTAGGTCTGAAGCAATAAAATTTTAGAGGCATATTTTTTTTTAATAATATTGTGTAAATAAATGAAAGTGTTTACCTAAAGTCCTAAACATAACAAAGAAAGTGTAACCAAAATACCTTAAAATTGTTATCAATACGTATCAAAGGCAGTCAAAGCTATTAATGAAAGTTTTAGAAAATTCGTTGAATATAAAACAAGAGCCATTGAAAGCGGGACCCGCGTCACAAAGCCGAATTTGTTTTGAAAATATGACTGTAGACTGAAAATATTTCTATAAAGTGCTTTTATCAAATTTTTGCGTTGAAATGTTGTTAGGTTCTTGAAGCATATTTTATGAACATCGTATATTTTATGTACTGTTCAAGGCATATTCTCCTGTTTACACATTATTTCAAAATAAAGTTATTACGCTAAAAATGATAAATCGAATCTGTCTTTGACAGCTCTTTCAATAACTAAGATAAATATGTATGTTCTTAATTTATAACCCTCAACTAACATCGTGATTTTTTGTTACTCAACTGACATCGCGGGGTGAAATTTGACCCCAAATAAAAACTTGAATAAAATATTTATTGGTTAAAAAAATACTTAAATTTATGACTTAATAAATTAGTGTAGCATATTATGAATCTATTTAAAATAAAAATAAAACAACATCTGTTTAAGAAAATGTCTTTATTTTTATAACTTTGGAAAAAAGTTACTTTTTAACGGTTTTAACAAATTTGGCCTTTCAATCACTCTTCAACGAAATTCTAAATTATGATAGTAAGAACTATATACCTTGACTTTGTTAAATATCATTGAATTGATTTATATAAGATAACTACCAAAAATTCAATCATAATTCTTATAATGAATTAAACACAATAGGAAAATCAACTCCATATCTGCAACAAAAATTTTGCATTCTTTTTTCTAAAAACACAAATTTTTGTGACTATTATTCTTCTACACATGGAAAACATTCAATTCTATCCACTTTTTCTATCTTAAGTACTTTTGTTACTGGTATCATGACTTTTCAGCTCCGTTTCAGTGTCAGTTTCATGATTACTGTGGTCTGACGGCGCGCCTTCATAATAACTCTAAATTTGGACATGGAATCCAGTAAATTTGTTTCTTCTTCAAAGGCTTCATCTTCTAGGATGTTGCCAACTCATTCGTTGGATAGAAAATTACTTATATCGCCCCAGTTATGAAAATAAAGACAAAATGAATTTATAGAATAGTAAAAAACAACATACGTATCTAACACTGTGGGGTGTATACTTACCCCGTAGAACTTTACAGCTCAAACTGATGACTTTTCGTCTGCTACGAGTCCACTACCCTTTAGCATGTGCACTGTACTGAGAATACTTAAAATGAACTGTGCGTACCTTCAATAGAAAAACAACAATAGTTTTTAACCCTTAACTAACATCGTGGGGTAAATTATTAAATTTACCTCACGATGTCAATTAAGGGTTAATTAACTATTTTAATTATTTTTTTTTGGATTATTAATCCATAATATTATTGTTTGCATTGACATTGCTGGCCTAACACATGTATATTGCGTTTTCAAATTATTTACTTGTTTTTCTAATATCTCATAAAACCTGTTTCTACTTTGACTTCTAAAAACGCTACGAAACCTTAAGGACGCTATCACATTTTTTCACAAATATCAGCGATTTTCAGGTACCATTTTAAAGAATTAGGAGTCAAACTGCGAGGATATTTTGGTTTCAAATAAAATATAATATATTCATCTCCACGTCTACACCACGAAAATTTTATAGCCGCATACAAAATTTTCGCATAAATACGTTTTAACCATCACAATAATCGCAAAAGATTAAAAAAATGGGGTTTGATTAGATACTAGTATAGCTAAATACACTGAACTAAGGAAAACAAATATACAAAAAAATTGTTGCTTATTTAGTCCCCTGTACGAATAGCTAAATATTTTATATAAAAATAAATAACATTTCCATTTATAAGAAAAATAAGAAACACTCTCAAATTTCTTCATACATTTTCGCCCTATCAAGAACGCGGCGAGCGTCGTAACCGCCACTGTACAAGGGGCGCTGATATGAATGTTATTTTAATGTCCTTAACGTCGATATTCGTACTGACAGACATCGACCTGCTAATTTTTATGTGATAGCGTCCTTAACGAAAATGTACCCGTGTATTTTAACTAAACGTTTCTACGCCTAATATTTTATGCAAAGACCCGTCCGTCGTGACAAAACTTTCTTATTTGCTTTAAAGGGATCAAAAAAGGGAATTGGCTTTAAATCATTGCCTTCACTGCCGGAATATTAAAAGGCTTACTCCTGTTTATAAAGAAATTTTTAGTAGCCATTCTCCATAAATTATTACGTTATAAACTGTAATTCGAAAATGAATTATTAATTTTCTCTTATTTGTTCGCTGCGTTGTACTGTGGAGAACCATGAATTAAAAACATCTTTAATATGGAATTCTGTCTGTTACCTCTCAAAATTCAAACCGCTAAATTTTGATCTTTAATATTACTTTGAGTTGAATAAAATACGCGCACTCCATAGCGCACAAAACAGCCTCACACTCATATAATTTTAGTATATTTACTAAAAAACTTCATAAAATGCAAAGTGTCAAAAAAAACCAACAATAAGGTACCAATTTAGTTACTTTTGCTAAGCGCTTTCTAGACAAATCGAGTTTTACTATTGTCAATACGTGATCGGTTTCCAATCATAATAATCAGGACATTGTAATTTAGTTACAATTTTATGTGTACATGGATATAAGTCACAGGATATACCACTTCATTATAAATAAGAACTTCCAAAAACGTGTTATTAATCACAATCAACCTTTAAAAAAAAAACAACGGGTGGCCCGGTAGAGAAACACCAGGAGTAAGCATACATTTTCGGTTGAAAAAGGAGATTGTTGCTTCCTCTCCTACGCCGCGCCAGCATTCTACTATTTCTAGGCCTTACGAATTTTTGATCAGGCAATCATTACCTCTGTCGGCCTTACGAATTTTCGATCAGTTTATTAGCAATCATCGCCCATCATGACCGAACGTAGAGAAGCATCATGATTGCCTTTAAGACATTATTGTTGCAGATGTTTCGAAATTAGTACGCAGGAACCGTACATTTTTCGGGTTGAAAGTATCCCATGTTCTCTCTAAGATCGCAAAGGATTTTAATTGGTGCTATCCATCACACATACCCATTTATTGGTGTACCGACCTAAGCGTAAAAACAGACGGACACACTTTCGCATTTACAATATTACTTATATCTACAGCTTTTACTAACAGATGCTCAAAATAACCTTCAGCTTCTTAATACGTCAAGTCTTCCAGAGTAAATTATCCGTGTGTGATTGTACCCGGCGATAAACTCGGCCGTAAACAAAGGTCGTATTACTTTTCAATGGATCATAAATGTACTGACGATTCTCAAGGGACGTTAACTCGCTACCTTTTTAACTTTACACAGTATAAATATATACAGTAGTGTATGAAAGAAAGTCGTGTGTGTTACACTATTTATAAGACAAGAATGGCAGAACAGATTTGGCTGAAAATTCCATGGGAGGAAGCTTGAATCTCAAGCAAAAGGAAAGGCAACCAGGAGACCGACACATGATCTATGTAGATGCTAAAAGCGTAGACGAGCGTAGGAGCGCGCCGTAGCAGATTATTGGACGGTCTGACTATAGAGTATAATATTATAGTAGCTCATGAAAAAAAAAAACGAAATATTTAAAAGTCCTATTAAAATAAGAAAAAAAAAATTCCAACAAACATTTAAAACCACTGAGTTTTGTCCAGCACAAAATGGCCTTATTCTGAACTCTATTTAAAAAATACTTTTATATCCTTACACAAACTACATTACTACATAACTAGCTAACCTGGCAAACGTTGTTTTGCCCTATTAATTATATTATATAAACCTTCGCCTTAAATCACTTTGTATTAAAAAAACATAAAAATCCGTAACGACAAACAACGGAAGCGACTTTCTCTTCTATGTAGTGATTATTATTAAAACATTACAACAAAGTATTTTTACACAGACAAGGAGTACGAAAAATCCGGACATGATGAGTATTACCAGTATCGGTAGAATCCTGAAAAGGTCGAAATTTCATTAAAACTAAACGACTTCCCTAAATACTTTGAGCCACATGTTTATAAATACATTTCTAAAGAGAATGTAATTTCTGTAATGTAATTACCAATTAAAATTAGGCTTAGAGCTATATTTTTGTAAATAATCTAACGATTTAAAAAAATATAAAGTATATTTCGATTTGTGTCATTATTACGATCAAGAAAGAATATTATAATAATCCGATACAGCGGATGTTAGTTTTGGAAGGGATAAAAAGGAGGGAGGAAAAATTTTCATGTTTATAACATGCAAATTGTAAATGTGTAACAAACAGATAGACGTTAAGCGGTATAACCACTTAAAAAATATAATGTGAATGATTTGTTTTTATATTTTTTTACCTATATAAGACGCATAGTACGGGAGCCCTAAAATATTTTTTTTAATTACTATCAAGCAAAATTTTTGTGAGTAGCTTCATTTTGATGAGACGAACAACATTTTTATTTGCGAAAAATCTCGAAAGTGGTAGCTACCAGAGATAGAAAGGATTTCATACTTTGAATTGATAGTCCTAAAATATGGACTGTTTTATTTGTAGGACAATATAACTCTTAAATTATATAACTAATAATCTATCAATATACAAAAAATCAGCTCGTTAGAGTTCCGTTATAGGGTTCTGTAATCAACAAAACTTGGTTGACTACTGAACCCTAAAACGGAACCCTAACAAGCTGATTTTTTTGTATATTGATAGGTTAATCTATACTAATATTATAAAGCGGAAGAGTTTGTCAGTTTGTTTGTTTGTTTGTTTGTTTGTTTGTTTGTTTGTTTGAACGCGCTAATCTCAGGAACTACTGGTCTGATTTGAAAAATTCTTTCAGTGTTAGATAGTCCATTTATCGAGGAAGGCTATAGGCTATATTTTATCACGCTAAGACTAATAGGAGCGAAGAAATAGAAGAAAATGTGTAAAAAACGGGGGAAATTATTCGACTGGGCTTATCTCACGAACTACTAGAGAAATTTTTCTGTTATTTGGGTCAGATAAGAAGTAGACCACGTGAAGGATCATGTGCTATTTTTTGTAGACTGATTTGTCTGTGAAATATCTAATTTACGCGGGCGAAGCCGCGCGGAACGTCTAGTAGTTATATAATTTAAGAGTAACACTGTCCTACAAATAGAACAATCCATATTTTAGGACCATCAAATCAAAGTATGAAATCCTTTCTATTTCTGTTAGCTACCACTTTCAAGATTTTTCGCAGATAAAAATGTTCGTCTTATCAAAATGAAGCTACTCACAAAAAATTAGCTTGATAGTTATCAAAAAAAATGTTCTAAGGCTCCCGTACTAACATTATTAGTTGCTATTGTACAGTTGCATAATATGTGTAATTTGTGTTGTGAAATTGTACATTAGCTGATTTCTTCAATTTTACCAAGTGTTCTTGGAATTATTCGCTATAGGCTATAGCCGCCGCTAACTGCAAAACTCCTTTAACAGCAATATAAAATTGTATAATAGCTGCAGTGAAGCCTCAATAATTTACTTTTTCAATTTCACTCGAACGGAATCCGAGTCTGTCGCAAGAAATAACTTCGAACTAAGATGGATTTTATTATTATCGATTTTGTAACTCGATAAAGCATTTATGTAGTTTCTATTTATATCTGTAATGTGCTTTACAGTTTGAGTCCTTTTTCTGATTGAATAAATAAAACTGTTTTCTTTGATAGTTTTAAAATCAGCTTTCCAATAACATTGTTTTTTCTGCGAAAATATAGTAACATTCGTCGAATACAAGGGTTCAGTTTAATCAATTTACAAATAGTTTTCGGCAATATAATTTTTTCAACAGAAATTATAGATGATGTACTTACAATTACCTTTACACATATTAACATGATTATATGGTTATAACAGTAATGTCTACAGAAATTAAGGTATAAAGCTTCTAACATCAGTTATAACTAAAAGACGCAAAGAATAATTCTAGCGTAAGAGACTTTTGCTGTACCCAAAAGCAAGGTATACCAGGAAAATTAAGCAAATGAATGTAAAAACTCGCTAAGAGCAAGCAATTTTCCTAATGCCAGATTCAAGGAGGTATATTAAAGAATAAAGGCATAATGAGCTATTCATTTTTGCACTTTTGTGAGAATCACAATGGCGCCTGACGAGAGCTATTAACATATCAGTAGTTTCAAAATGGCGCGCAAAAAGTTTTGTGATCAAGTATTGTGTCGTGACAATGTAACGGAAGGTAAAATAGAAAGCTGAAAATATCAAATATTTCGCCTGATACTCTTGATTTTTGGGTTGACGAAAGCTAAGGATATAATAAACGTTAGTCTTAATATAAGAACTACCTATAGGCTATAAGATTAAAGAAGTTCTGGAATATATTTTTAATTGTTTTGTATACTATAATTATATTTTTTAAATCTTTGTTTCTTGCGCATTTAAACTATCATACCTTAAACGTAACGTGATAATCTAACACTGAAACAATAAATTAGTATTATATAAATTACAGTTAAATTAAGTTCGTAAAATACATTTTGATTTCATAACTTTAAGTGCAATGATTGCGAAACTAAGTGTAGCCTGTAGTTATTTTTATATAAAACATTGATCATAGTTTTTTTAAAGAAAGTAGAAAAAACCGACCAAGTGCGAGTTGGACACGCCCATGAAGGGTTCCGCAGTAGCAATAAGGTTTATTTTTATGAATTAATTAATAATGTACATCATATATTTTTTTTAGACTTAGAAGACCTACTTTAGAAGTTAGAGGGGGGGGGGGGACACAATTTACCACTTTGGAAGAGCCTCTCTCGCAAACTATTCATGAAGACCTATCCATAGATACCCCACACGCATAGGTTAGATGAAAATATTTTTTTTTGATTCAGTTGTACCTATGGGGACCCCTAAAATCTATACTATAATCTATACTAATATTATAAAGTGGAAGAGTTTGTTAGTTTGTATGTTTGTTTGTTTATTTGTTTGTTTGAACGCGCTAATCTCAGGAACTACTGCTCCGAATTAAAAAATTCTTTCGGTATTCTATAGTCCATTTATCGAGGAAGGCTATAGGCTATATTTTATCACGCTAAGACTAATAGGAGCGAAGAGATAGAGGAAAATGTGGAAAAAACGGTGGGAAATTATTTGAAAGGGCTTATTTGAACGCGCTAATCTCAGGAACTACTGGTCAGATTTGAAAAATTATTTCAGTGTTAGATAGCCCATTTATCTAGGGATGCTATATGCTATATTTTATCACGCTAAAACTAATAGGAGCGCAGAAATAGAGGAAAATGTGGAAAAAACGGGGGAAATTATTTAAGAGGCTTATCTCACGAACTACTGGAGCAATTTTTCTGTTATTTGGCACAGATAAGAAGTAAACCACGTAAAGGATCATAGGCTATTTTTGTTGACTAATTTGTCTGTGAAATATCTAATTTACGCGGGCGAAGCCGCGCGGAACGTCTATATTATTATAAAGCGGAAGAGTGTGTTAGTTTGTTTGTTTATTTGTTTGTTTGAACGCGCTAATCTCAGGAACTACTTGTCCAATTTGAAAAATTATTTCAGTATTAGATAGTCCATTTATCGAGGAAGGCTACAGGTTATATTTTATCACGCTAAGACTAATAGGAGCGAAGAAATAGAGGAAAATGTGAAAAAAACGGGGGGAAATTATTTAAAAGGGCTTATTTGAACGCGCTAATCGCAGGAACTACTGGTCCGATTAAAAAAAATATTTCAGTGTTAGATAGCTCATTTATCGAAGGAGGCTTTAGGCTATATTTTATCATGCTAAGACTAATAGGAGCGAAGAAATAGAAGAAAATGTGGAAAAAACTTATATTAAAAAGGGCTTATCTCACGAACTACTAGAGCAATTTTTCTGTTATTTGGGTCAGATAAGAAGTAGACTCATGGCTATTTTTTGTAGACTGATTTGTCTGTCAAATATCTAATTTACGTGGGCGAAGCCGCGCGGAACGTCTAGTTTTTAATATTTTTTCCATTACTGTATCAAAATCTTAATGCGGTTCACAGACTACATCTACTTACCAAGTTTCAATAGTAGGTATATATAGCTCTTATAGTTTCGGAGAAAAGTAGCTGCGACATACGGACGGACAGACAGACAGACAGACAGGCAGACAGACATGAAGAATCTATAAGGGTTCCGTTTTTTGCCATTTGGCTACGGAACCCTAAAATACGTGTTTTTAGGGTTCCGTACCCAAAGGGTAAAAACGGGACACTATTACTGAGACTCCGATGTCTGTCCATCTGTCCGTCTGTCCGTCTGTCCGTCTGTCCGTCTGTCCGTCTGTCCGTCTGTCTCCAGGCTGTAACTCCAGAACCGCTATAGCTAGACTTCTGAAATTTTCACAGATTATGTATTTATGTTGCCGCTACAACAACAAATACTAAAAATGCAATAAAATTTATACTTAAGGGGGGCTCCCATACAACAAACGTGATTTTTTTAGGTTTTTTCGCTCGTAATCAATAATGGTAACAGCTAGGCACTTGAAATTTTTACAAAATCCTTAATTATATTTGTACTTTAATAATTAATAATAAAATTTTAATTAAGTAAATATTTGAGGTGGGCTCCCATACAAGAAACACAATTTTTTACCTACTTTCGCTCTATACCGGTACGGAACCCTTCGTGCGCGAGTCCGACTCGCACTTGGCCGATTTTTTTTTTCTTATTTACGTATAAAGAATATTTTATTCGAAATATAGAAAATATAATAAATAACAGCTATATAATATAACAGATTTATCAATTGAGCGTTCTCGTTTTTGAGACATTTTACAAATTACTGTATACAAAAGCCTGCTCTTACGAGTATAATTGCTAGAATATGAGTATAATTGCTACACAAGGTATTTTAAAAGCAAAATAAAAGAATACCTATTTAAAATACGAGTCTTAAAAGAAATCTTACAAGCAATCTCTTTGAAATTCAAGTCGAACAAAAATAAATGATTAAACTTATATTGAGAATATACGACTGAAATAAGATTTAAATAGAAAACTAAATCGAAGCTGGGTCGGGAGACGAATTGAAAACGTCTACAAAAATGTGTGATGTGAATCACAATTAAATAGAATATTTACAGTTTTAAATGTAATTTAGAAACTCTGCTGAGGGAGAGTTACTAAAAACAAAATCCTACAGTTACTAGCCAATCTCGGCAAAAATTGTCTGTATGGTAAGGGATTGTAGTCAGTAAATAATAATGTTAAATTATGATTGAAAAATAACCTTCAATCCAGAACTCCTCATAAGTGTGCAGAAATTGGAATGCAAAAAGATATTAAACCGATTAAATCACTGGAAGTTGCTTACAAAGTTTCATGAAAGAGATAAACCCAAATTTTCCTGCACTAAGCGCGCTAAATGCTGATGATAATAAACTATAGCTAAGAACACTCTCGATCATGTCAACTTTCAAACAAAACAACTAGATCAAAATCGGTCCACTCGATTGAATGTCACTATGGACAGAAACACACGTTGATAGACATGTTGAAATAACACCCCTCTTTTTCGTCAGTGGTTATAGACAAAATCCAGTTAAGTCGGCCCATTCATGCCGAAGTCTTTTCCGTCTAAAATAAACTCACACGTAACGCTACTAGTTAATAAGTATCGACTTTATCTTGAATCAACGTGCTTAGAAACTTTTATTTTTGTTCCCCCTTTGTTGGAAAGGTTACTGACTTCCACCTCGAGGTATCACTTGATAAATTTGCTCTTTTCAAATATACATTTTTGCTTTAACCTACTTTTTACTTCGACACTTCAAATTTTTGCTCCTTTAACTTAATTAGCTTCTTGTGTTACATAATATTTATTCGTCTCATTATAACTTACTAGCCTTTATATTAGAGCAAATTTTGTTATTACCTATTAGTGTATCCTACGGGAACACTTTGGGCAACAAACTGATTAAGACATACTTTAGTAATAATTTATACTTCGTTGCGCCAAAATTCGTTTATCGCGAGGGAACCGTATATTTTCCGGGATACAAAGTATCCTATGTCTTTCTCCGAGACTCAAAGTAGGTATCTCCATAATACACCAAATTCCAGCAAAATCGGTTCAGCTATTTGCGGGTGCGAAGAGGTAAAAGACAGACAGACAAAAGGACAGACAGACATACTTTCGCATTTATAATATTAGTATGGATGGATGTCACCAAATAAAAAAGGACACCTATTTTCACCACACCAAAATGACACGCAAGGCGACCTTTCAAGACATTATAATTTTGTATCCCAAGACAAGTGTTGCCTCTTCACATTTCATTTCGGAGTGTATTATTATTGTAGGTATTAACTCTAATTCTTTACTTGTCACGAAATAAAAAGATTGATAAAATATCTAAAAATATCTAAACTCATTTCACTAAAAGATTTTCTCCGTATCCACATTAAACATATCAGCTTAATTAAATAAAAACACGTTACTCCTGCAGGAATTTATTATGTCTGTAATATTTGTAAATGGCGGAATGTGGTTCTTTTGCATAAAAATTCTCAGAGCTCGCAATGTGTGAATGCGGGGAGGTGGAAAATGTGAAATGAAAAAGCAACAAAGATGTGAAGCGCGTAATGATTTACGGAAAAGCATTATCACAGTTCCGGGAGAATTGATTAAAAATAAATGCTGATTTACTGAATAGATTACATTAAAATAATTAAAGACGTGAGTGGAAGAACCAAATAAGTAACATTTTATAACATAAAGAACCAAATAAGTAACATTTTATAACATAAGGAAAATAAAAGTACAAGTTGGAACCGAGCGACACGTCGCAACTGCAGACGACGCGACGTGTCGTCGCGGCACTACTGGTTTCTATGTATTTCTATGAATAAGTCTCGCTAGCTTTGTGTCGCTAGCTGCGGAGGGTATTTCATAAAAATACATAGAAACCAGTAGTGTCGCGACGACACGTCGTCTGCAGTTGCGACGTGTCGCTCGGTTCCAACTTCTACCTTTACTCATTTTTCCCCTTATAATATTTTGTACAGACTTTGTAACTTACCTACTTCTTCATCTAGCTACACATTAATTTTTTATTTTTTTTATTTCAAATAATTTTCCCGGCCCTAAAGCCACTATTTATGCAAAAAACGGCAAGTTTTATTACTTACCTGATTCTTCCACTCACTCACTCGTTTAAGAGTCACGGTAGACACCGAGAAAAACAGCACAGAATGTTCTGACTATCATATCAAAAATAATGTTACACTGCGTTTGTCGTTAGTCGTTACCGGCTAGCCACTAGATAATCCGTCTGAAGACCGACACGACTAATCCATCATAACATATAAGAGTAAAGGACGAGATAGTGTCTCTCTTGTCTACTGCGTACACACTTGGGCATTACAACATAGCTCTTACATAGCTGATCATAATGATCTCCATTAAATAGTCACTGCGAAGTCGCAAGTGTGTGGAAGGCAACTAGGTGACCGCCGCAACTCAGTTGCACTGAGAGTAGTTTATCGCGCGGAAACTGTTTCATTTTTCCACAACAAAAAATATTTCATGCCCTTTCCCGGGTCTGAAATTGTCTGCACAATTCATCATAATCGGGTCAGCGGCTTAAGCGTGAAGAGGTAACAGACAAACTTTCACATTTATAATATTAGTATTCAGACTAGCATCAAAAATGCATAACAGTTTACGATTAACGTGATTCAACACAGTAGTGTACCCACCTTAAGTGCATTGTACATTAGGTAAACTGAGCAAGCACTAAGCAATAGATGACATAATTCCATTAGCAATATTGCTAGTTGCTAGTTCATCAACAGGTATGCTTGCTATGTAGTGAATGGAACTGGAATATTAAGCTTTATTAAATTCCATACGGTGCTCACATTCTGGAGTACAAGATGGAGGATTTCAAATAATTTATGTTCTAAATTGTTATTATCATGTAAAATAATGCCAAGGCTGGCTGTGAAAAGTTAGCAGACTTTATAAATTTTAACCAAGTTTCAGATTCTACTCGTCTCACTTTATAGATATTTCTACAAGGTGTAATAAAACAAAGTGATAATACTTTAGACAATTAATTTGTTACGATTTTTTTTATTAACTTGTATTCATCTTTATGAGACCTTTATTATCAACGAACGTTTTTCGAAAAGTTCTGGTGGTGCCTTTGCGATGCGCTCGGCTTATGTTGGCGGGGCGCTTACGTGCCCTCAAATTTTGACTTATGTTGTAGAATACAATAGATTTATTATTGTGTGTTGTAAAATATTATTCATGCGTTAGCTCGAAATGCAAAGGAACAACGATTCATAGCTTATTATCAAGGACAAAAGTGAATTAAAAGATCATCTATTTTGCTTTATTCGCCCCCTAATGCGAACAATCACTTACTATACGAACGTTTCATTGCAAGAGATACCCACTGCAGCACTGGCTACTCAACCAGACGTGCAGCTCAAAATTAAGAAGCAAGAACTGCAAATTCTATTTCCTAAAACAGCTTTAAAATTTAAATATTTTTTGTTTAGCATCTTTTATTGTAGAGAAGAAAGAAACGAAATATTTACTTACGTTTATAATATAATTAAAATTGTTTTTCTTGTTAAGTGTTACACAATGTTTTAAGTGTTTAATCGCTTTTTCTCGAGAATACAAATTAGATATTATAAGCAAAACAATAAAGACTTAACGCTTCTAAGAAACACAAAATTAATTATCAAAAAAATCTGTACCTTGAATAATTATATTTGTTGTCAATTGCTTTCTGCGACGCTGTAAACAACCACATTTAATTTCTGTGGCTCAATTGGTTGAGTGTGTGGCAGCTCAAGCCGCGGTCGCGGGTTCGAATCCCGCCGACGGAACAAAAAGTTTTCAATGTTCCCGGGTCTGGATGTGTATTAAATATGTGTATGATATAATAAAAATCTTAAATATATGTATAATATAAAAGTATTAAATATATTTCCGTTGTCTGGTACCTGTAACACAAGTCCTTCAGGTACTTAGCACGGGGCCAGACTGACGTGGTGTGAAGCGTCCATAGATATTATTATTATTATTATCATTTTCAGCCATTTTCAACTATCTAATCTATATTACAATTAAAATATGACCACTTCATTGTTGACTTTAAGGTCGTGGCTTCAATTATGACGGGTTTCATTAAAACCGGCCATCTTCACCGGATCATACTAAAATTATTCCCAAGCTCTATAAAACAAAAAATCTCCGTCCACGAGTCCTCAACTTAAGTACCTAAGCAATAAAAACTTAGCAACACTACTTAAGCTTCGCAATTTGCAAACTACAAGTAAAAATGGTAAATAGTCTTCGCAACAAAATTATTCAAAACAAAGTGAGCAAACTTCAAACTCGTATACATCATATCGTTAGGGTTGTCAGACGTTTGAATTAATATAAATTCGAGTTGGTAACTTCAAACTATCATCATCAGTTTGTTGCAAACGAAACTTTTAGTTTACTTGTAGTAGTAGTTTTCTTACCCAGCAATAAAATATGCGTTAAACTAGGCCTTTTACATCCGTTGTGGATGATTTATACATTATTTTCAGAGAAATACTGTAGCACATACGGAATTCTCGCAACATAGTCGGCCTAGTCCAGAGGAAAGAACTAGTCAATACGTCTGGGATCAACTATGTGCGTGTTTTCTCACGTTGTTTTCCTTCACCGTATGAGTGCCCGTATTATGTACTTGAAATCAGAAAATGTCTCATTGGTACACGCCTCCACCCGGGATCGAACCTGCACCCTCTACGAGTGCGAACCAAAGGTCTACCCATTAGGCCACGGACGCTCTTCGTGTGTTCGGTCATCGGTGTGTTCTTACTACTTAACAAATACAACTAAATATTTAAAAAAAGTTATGATTGTTTTTCTATACATATTTTAATATGCTAAGCGTAATATAATATAATTAAGTAATATTAGAAATTCTGTCATTGTCAATTAACAATATACTCATGACAAAAAATCATCACCAAAAGCGTTTCCCGCGCAGTTTTAAGCTGAAAGAAATTAAAAAGTGGCAACCCTAGTGCGACTGCACTAAAGACGCATTAAAATTTTAATTGAAACCGCCTTTCATTGCACACCCCTAATGACGTCATTACCGGACGTCATTACGAACGCGGTTGTAATACGGATTACAATTACAATAATGGATTAAAGTAAAGATAAAGTGGTAAAGTGAATTGTAAAATGGGATGTTCGTTGTCCATTTTCGTGCTGCCGTGTTGTATCATGAATTCATGATCGTCATTGTATCGTTATGAAGGCTATCTAGTATTATAGTGATTCTATGCTTTTAGCTTACATATTATAGAAGGTGCAACAAAACTAAGTGATAATACTTTAGGGTGTATATAGAGGATATAGAGTTCGCTGTGAAAGTAGCAGCGCTGAAAGAGTAACTTTGTTTTCACTTTTGTATGGAATCTTCATGACGCGGGCGCTTGAGATTTATCATTTATTTAATCATTGTATATTTATCTGATATTTGGCTAACCGAAAACACGATTCACTTATTTTGACTCGATAGTTTTATTTTTTGAAATTATGAAACTTTCTGGGCTTTTCAACAAATACCTGTTACACTTATTGAGTTACTATCATTAAATAACTTGCACTACTACAATCACACACTTTATAAAATAATAGCTAAAGAAAATATTAGTATTGTATTTAATTTTTAAGTAATCATCAAAAACATTTTTAGGACTTACGACCTTTACTTTCGGGAACCGTTGTTACGCGATATTATTCACTATTAGCTGCAGCGTATAGCACATTTCCCGGAAGCACGATTCATGGAAGGATAGCGGTGTGTGTAGGCGGGGCTAGCGTTTTGACAGTAGGCTCTTAAGAGCCACATCTTATACCGACCGACACGGAGGTGTCATGTTATGATCAACGAGTTATGATAAATCAATGGCCGAATTGTTACCTATTCGGTGACCGGACTCTAGCTGCAATCTAGCATGCATGCATGTTTAGCAATAGATCATTATGAAGTGACATTTCCTATATTTCACAGCTTAACAAAATGTAAGCATAAAGTATCTACCGTGGTCTGCAAAGCACCTGCGAATCTTGGAGTATATCTCATTTGTCATTACTGTCCATGTGATTCTGATAGATCTCTCTCTATAATATTATTATCTACTGGATGAAGCACGAATGCTTATCGTGCCAAAACCGTACAAATTATTGTATGTCCTGTTTCGAGACTCAGTGTATCTCTATACCTAATTCAATAAAAATGTATTCAGCAGTTTGAGCGAAAACATAGACAAAGACAAGAGATATCGCATTAGAATAAACGAAAATATTTTTATCAATAAGACGTTTCTAATGTCTCCTGTCCTCACATCAAACCCTAGGATTCCCTAAATCCAACCCTCATTTCTAAGCTTAGACCTAGATCAGCAATGTCTATCAAATCGTTAGTCCTCATCAATCACGCTAGTCGCTATTGTTTCAGGAGCAATATTCAAACTTGTGCTGGGACAAAATTGATGTTTGGTATTTGGTGTACATACGGCTGGGAATTAGGGATGAAAACGTTGGTAGTTTTGTATAATTCGGGAATGTTAATTGGAGAATCATATAATTTGTAACTTTTTATGTAGTGTGTTAATTGTAACAATCTAAATTATTTTTTCTAAAACTTACTTTAATATAATTGTTTTACAGTCGATGTACTAAATTCTTAAATTAATTTATATTGGAAACTTAGAAACTTTCAAGTTTTCAAACGTTTTGCCAAACTTAATAAAATTATTCATGTATTATTCATCCCTTCCCGAGTTGATATTATGTGTGCTGTGACCCTAACCTTTCTCTACAATAGTAGATAATATAGTGATATTATCTAGTAAAAAACTACATCAATATCAATTGCCTAGTTTGGACAGAAAGCGGGAAGCATAACTTTTTTGTTTTGACTGAAGACTTTAGAAGTCTGGCGTCACTGCGACCCAACTCACACACGCATTGTTTCATACTATGCAGTGATTTTAGAATAAATAAAAGATAATCGCAGCGTTGTACCGCACAATAAACGCCCCTGTATAACTCGGCCTCATGTGTGAAGTTCAGCTCAAAGCGACGATATTGTTCCCGCTGCGCGCCACAAAGACGGTCTTCATAAAACATGTAACTTCTGCGTATCACTTATGATAGTTACTGGAAGCTCCGAATGACGGTGAGGGAATGCAAATCATGCAGTCTTGAGTTGGAAAACAGTATGCTATACAGTATATAAGATGCATACATAAACATACATATGTAAACAGTATATAACATGCTGTTTTTAGTGTAGGTATATTAATAATATCTATAGTAATAATATCTATGGACGCTTCACACCACGTCAGTCTGGCCCCGTGCTAAGTACCTGAAGGACTTGTGTTACAGGTACCAGACAACGGAAATATATTTAATACTTTTTTTATACTATACATATATTTAAGATTTTTATTAATATCATACACATATTTAATACACATCCAGACCCGGGAACATTGAAAACTTTTTGTTCCGTCGGCGGGATTCGAACCCGCGACCCCCGGCTTGAGCTGCCACACACTCAACCAATTGAGCCACAGAGGTCATCAATAATTAAATTATAATTAAGTCTATAATTAAGTCTAGTGTTAATTATAATTAAGTAATTATAATTAACACTAGACGTCGTCCGCAACTTTTCGTAGGTTAATCGTACGAATTACGATCATTGCCTTGGTAATAATATGTATCTAATATATTATATTATCCCATCTTAATCGATTTAGAAGCTTAATCATAAAGAGGTAACAGATCAAGAGGCACCCAGACATAATATTGACGCACAAACACACAGTATTTATAATACTAATAATAAATATAGAAAATAGATATGTAATAACAACCTTCTACTACAAAATGGACCCAATTTGTTCCAAAAGGTCATAATATATGCATTTTTTTTTAAACGGGCAAAAGGCCCACCACACATTCCCACCACTGCAAGTGGTAACCAACCACGAAAACCCTTTGATATGATCTCAGGGATGCCCGAGGGACAAGCTAAATCTGTCTTGGGACCCGCAACGAAATTAATCAGAAGAAATGTAGGAGGAGTAGGAGATATCCAATTTCCCTCCCCAAGCAAAGCGGGAGACAGCCAAAATTGTAATGACATTGATGTCCGAACAAAAGGGGGAAGCACCACGGGAAAAAAAAATATGCTTAATATAATATGCCTACTTCATAAAAAAAAGACATTTATTTATAATGGCAAACTTGTGTTCGATTGTTTCCAATAGAATTTATGACAATAACGTTTGAAAGCACGAAAATTCTTTGCGCTGCCTACGAGGTCATCGTAATATACGACTCCAGAGACACATTGGAGGCTGTTTAATAAATCGGTTCTTTCCTCATGCCAGAGACCGCACTCCCAGAGTATGCGATGAGCAGTTTGTTCTTGCGGGCTGTCTTCGGTCGAGCACTCGCAAAGAGGAGATGGAACTAATTACTTGAATCTATGAAGTTTAGCTTTAAAATTGCCGTGACCAGTTAGGAATTGTGCAACGCAATGATCTATTTCTATCCAATGCATGGCGAGTCGTTCGCGAACTGAAGGAAAGAAATTGTACAGGTGCCGACCTTTAATCGAGTTATCCCACCGATCCTGCCACTCGGATAAAAGATTTTGTAGTGTAATGTCTAGTGGTTCAAACAATCTATTCACCTTATTTCTGTCTCTCATGCTTAAGAAATCTGGGGTCGTAATTTTTTTATTTTTGTAATATAAAGCAGCTCGGCGCTGTATTTCCAAGTCTACAGGCAAAACACCCGACAGGACAGGAAGTGCTTCAGTACTGACCGTTCTATATGCCTTACATAGGAATATTAATGCGAGACGTTGGCTTTGTAAAAGTATATAATAATATATGAAATTGTCTTTTTGGAGCTTATTTATAAATTGTTACGTGAAAAACTAGGAGCACAGAAAACAGATACATTTATAAAATATCACGTTACTACTAAGAACACCACGTGAGGAGAAGTCGAAATTATGAAACGGCAAAATTCAATTCGGCAAAGCCATTGTCAGATGAAAGACACATTTTGCAAATATCGGATTACAACAAGTTCCAGCAAGTTCCAATCCGGTCCCTTCAGACCAGAAGTGGGAGTCAATGAATGGAGGTTCAGTTTGCATACAGAGTAGTGTTGGCGCAGAGACTGATGTTGAAATCAGAGTATCTGCAGTTGCCTGTTATAATGTAATGGTAGCTGTTGAGCTCACTTTTGAAAAAGGAGATTATACCAATAATACCAGAAGGACTTAAATTAGTGAATGTTTTTTTCTGCGGTTCTTCTATATACAAAATCTAGTAAATAGAAATTAGTTTTCGGGATAAAAAGACATACGCGTTGTAAAATTTTAGAGCCTAAAATAATGGTTCACCTAGTTTGATTAAAATCAGTTTGTTTGTTTTGTCGCAAAGAAGTAACCAACATACAAATTTCATAAGGCGAAACTTTATGAGTGTACATACACTCATAAAGTTTGTTGTTGTAATATTAGCACAGAATGGATAATAGTACAATATTAGCAAGATGTAATGGTAAATTATGTTTTATTGACCACAATACCAGGTATCTTTTTTTAACCGCCTGACCAGCTTGGTTTCACATTTCAATGTTTACTGTTACAATTACTGTCGATGAAGCTAAAAAAATCTTTTTCTTATACTTCTAATTTCACGTTTTAGTTTTTCAATACTTTTCCCTTCATTTTATTTAAATCTTGCTCTAAAATCCCTCTACTGTCTATTGCAGTATCTTTGTGTTCGCCACTCTGTGTAGTGTAGTGACGCCATTCCACGCGCAGTTTCGGATAAGGGGCTTGGAAATTGTTTTACGTGACACGTTATAACGAGAGCTCTGCCGTGCGCCGAATTACAAGATTTGGAGCTTTGAGAGCGCGTCATTTAATATGTAAATGTCTGTGTCGAGCTAATCTATGCTCTTTGTTTCTTTTGGTTATCAAATGGCGCTTAATGTTATTTGTGTAAAATCGAAAAATTTTGATTAAGGATAATGTATAGCAATTTTAAAATAATTTGGTTTGTTTTAAAATAGCGTTTAACGAAAAACCGTAAATCAAAGGTTGAGTTTACACTATAGATTTAATATTCATAAAATGTAGTCAGTGAAAATTTTACTTAATGTGAAAGTCTATCTGTCTGTCTATATAAAACCTCTTCACGTTGAAATCTGAAATTGCTAAATAAATTTAAAAAAAACTAAAAAGCTGAATCGAGTTTGATGTAAAAGGAAAGTAAAAGTATTTATCGCGAAAACTTGTATTATACAAATACTGCATTAGACAAATTTCGAAACTAAATATTATGTTTAGTGTCTAATACGTTCAAGAGCAAAGGCTAAGCTACTTAAAAACACAAACAATACACGCGCCAAATTCCAAAATGGCGGTATTTAAGCACGTGTCACGCTCAAAGTGAAATAACTTTGTTAATTAGTATCGCAGCTATTTTTATTGAAATATTAAAGCTTCCTGGAAATTCTTTAAAGTAATCAAGATAATGAGTTTTATTAAAAACAAAGTTATATTTTCAATTATTATTATATTTTAGCGACACGCGTGCTCACGGAAAATCAGTAAAAATTGAATTTCGTCTTGGAAAATTCATACAAATATTATAAATGCCCAAGTGTCTCTGTCTGTCTGTTTGTTACCACTTCACGCCCAAACCATTGAACAGATTTGCTGTTTGGTATGGAGATACTTTGAGTTCTGGGAAAATTGGGAAAAAACCGTACATTTTTCGGAGATAAAAATTATCCTATGTCCTTTTTCGGGACTCAGTGTATCTTAATACCAAATTTCAGTAAAATCAGTTCAGCAGTTTGAGCGTGAAGATGTAACGGAAAGACAGAGAGACTGATAGACTTTCGCATTTAAATATTATTAGTATAAATATAGGTTGAGGACCTATTTAATTTGGTTGATTAGCCGACTGATCATAATTAACATTAAGTTGACATAACCCGACCAAATAACATAGGTCCGCCAACAGCAATGAATGCTCTGATGATACAAACGTATGATTTGTAACGCGAGCATCGCTAAAACAAATTCCAATTTGGAGGTTACAAGCCGGACATGCAGTCAATTTGTCCGCGTAATAACATAAAGAGTACACGCGGTCCAACGATCAGGGACCCGATTCTGATTCCTCGATTGTAGATTCGATTGCAGGTTAACGCACTCGAATGTGAGACAAGACGAGTGATGATCAAGGTTAAGAGGATACACCAAGGGCTAGAGAAATGAAAAACAAGTATTTGTAAAATCTATTGCTGTCTCCTTAACCTCAAGCCTCCCAAGTCCCACCGCAGAGCGCGATAGAGACAACTACAGCTTGAATTGAAAATTCTAAACAGAAAATCAACGATTAGTTGTCCCCTGTTTTGTTCTCCAAAACTTAACCGATTTAAGTAAAATAAATAAATAATAAAATAATAATTAATAAAAAATAAGTACTTTTTTCATTAAAAATTAAAGCAAGGCTTGAGCTGTTCCTATGTTTTTTTTTTTTGTAAAATATAGCCAATTTTTTTTTCTGGATGTTTGTATACAGCGGAAAATCTGCCCATTTTTTTTGGGTTTATGAACGTTCATATCTTTTTTTAATCCTTCGATCACGGATTCTTGGAAATCTATTGTAAATCTATTGTTCTCGCGGCCCAAGTGGGCCTTATTGAGTTGAAGGGTTAATAATTAAATTATGAAAAGAAAGAAAACATAGGGACATGCAAATAGTGGCCATAAATATTCAGGAAAAAAATTATAACTCTACCGGCATTATCCAGGGAGGAAACAGGGGACAACGTTTGTATGGAAAAACGGCCCTAGTGTCTCCTTTTAACGCACTCAAATGTGAGACACGACAAGGATTGGTCACATAGCAATATCGCGTTTTCGCGAGGCATTGTTGAATGCGTCATTTAAATTTGGAAAAGGCAAGATCGTGAGCAGCACGTTACGATTCCGATTAGTGTGCGTTGCAGTAGGGTTTTTTATACAAATAATATAGAACGACTCCAGGTAATACAGATTTTTTTTTCAAACGGGCTTTGTCCACCACTGTATCTCCTGTGTCGCCAGGATCGACATACGGATACCCAACCATGAAAACCCTTGCAGTGATACGGTTGTAACCTCTTTCCGAGTAGATAATATTATGTATGCTGTGACCTTTAGACCGCCTATGCTCAGAGCTTCTTTGGAAGTATGAGAATCGGCCCCCGGTGATTACCGCTCGTTCGACCGCGAACGCAATGAATTAAGGGCCATATAGCTGGATTTACAGAATATATTCCTTTAATTCGACCGACCACTTAAATCGATCTTTTAAACACTCATTTAAATATGCTGTAACTGTTTTGTGGGTTTCTTTTTTTTTTCATTTTGTCCAAAAGGTGGCTTGCGGTAGGCTTTTCCGAGTAATTACGATTATTTTGGTAGCATTATTATAAGGTAGCATTCTAGGACAAACTTATTAATATATACGTTACCAATGCTGCTCCGTGGGCCGTGGCCTAATGGGTAGACCTATGGTTCGCACTCGCAGAGGGTGCAGGTTCGATCCCGGGTGGAGGCGTGTACCAATATCAGACATTTTCTGATCTCAAGTACACAACACGGATGCTCGTACGGTGAAGGAAAATATCGTGAGGAAACCCGCACAATATGGTTGGTCCCAGACGTATTCACCTGTTCTTTCCTCTGGACTAGGCTGAATATGTAGCGAGAATGCCGTATGCGCTTGGGCAACCATACGGACATTTAAAATCATGTCCCAGGCACTACAGTATTCGAAGAGTGGTTACTTCGCTCTGAAAATACTGTATAAATCATCCACAATGGTTGCAAAGGCATAGTTTTTACCAATCCTGATATATAATGATGATTGTTGGTACATCCGTTCAACCAAATGGCTGGTCAACTCTCTAAAAATGGACGTAAAATGGTCGTACGTGCTTTTGGATGGAAGCCGGCCATGTTTTTTATAATATGTTACGTTACGATGTCTTATTTTTAAAGCGGCCGTTCTGTTAAGGTGACGCCGCGTTAAAGTAAAAAATCGTTTTGGATATGTTTTAGATCGCTTGTCTTGAGAAAACAAGAAATGGAACAGCAAGAAATGGAAAGGGCGTAAGCGACAAAATGATTTTTGTCGCGTAATTTAAAAACCATAAATATATTTCATACCTACAAGCTATGTACAAATTATAGTGTATGCTTGAACTAATCTATGTGCAAATTTTTGAAGCTTAAATCACTCTCCTCTGTTGGCAAAATTAGAATCCCTGTTTTTATAGAGGTCTTTTTGATTAATTATTCTGTGTTAAAAGTTGACCAATCGTGTTATGCTATGGGTAATTCAAAGATAAAGACATGATGAATACTGACAATGAACTTTAATTTGTTAGCTTTAGTCATAGTTGAGAAAAATCGATATCGCTGCAGCCAAATTATCAAGGCGTCACCTTAATGTACACCATTAGTGTGTGTGTTGTTGGTTTTAATCCATCCCTTAAAAACTTTTTCCATGGCTCCCGCTCGGAAAATAAATAGTGTGTATAATGCTTGTACTACTAAAATATAGTATACTAGATGACGCCCGTAACTCCGTTGGGTCAAAATTCGTTTATTTCGCGGGAACCGTATATTTTTCCGTGATAAAAATTATCCTATGTCCTTTTTTTAAGGCCCTTCTCCTACGGAGATTCTGTAATTTACCGTGTTTAGAGCCTTATAAACTCATAATTTGAAAGCTTCAAAGAAAATTATAATAAAAATGCAGCAATAATCTTCAGTATATCAACATTCCTTTCCCCGTTTTAAATTTTCTATTTTTTAACCCCCGACAAAAAGAGGGGTGTTATAAGTTTGACGTGTCTGTCTGTCTGTGTGTCTGTCTGTGGCATCGTAGCATCCAAACGGGTGGACCGATTTTGATCTAGTTTTTTTTTTTGTTTGAAAGCTGACATGATCGAGAGTGTTCTTAACCATAGTTCATCATCATCAGCCTGCTCAGTGCTGGAAAATCACGGTTTATCTGGTTCTCGAAAGGCCGATGAGCAACTTGCAGTCGTTTAATGGGTTTTATATTTTGCATTCTACATAGTTCGTGACATTTAAGAGTACATATTCAATACACATTAATGGAAAGTTTTTTTTATTTATTTATTTATTTATTTATTACAAATCACAACTATCATTACAGGTTAAAAACCTAATACAATAGAGTGACCTGGTGCTGCAGAATCACCTGGTAATCAATAGGATACCCAACTCCTCACCAACTTAGAGCAGAGGTTTCATGTTTGGGCTCATTTTAATTGCGACAACTAGTAAGACGTAGATAAACAGTAAATATTTGAATGCTGCTGCAGCATCACCTGGATTCTATAGGAGCCGAGCTCCGTATGAACACAAAGTGGAGGTTTCATATATTTTGCGCTCATATTGGCGGCCTTATTCATGGCTGGTATTCATTGGGATATGATCATCCTGTTGATAGGAATTATTCTGAACAAGTTTAAAAAGCATAAAATAAAATAAAATTAAGAAATAAAAAAAAAAAACCCGCCAAACAACCTTAAAAAGTAATGAAATAATATTTACTGACTAAGTTTAAATAATTCCTAAGTATTTCCTTAGTATAAAGTAATATTTTAGTCCATAATTGTTGTCACGGTGTGTCGGGGGACCGCGCGTATAGTTTAAGGGTCAGTTCACAGCGGACCGAATCGAGACAATCAGCGACTTGTCGATACAATATTATGCAAAAGTCGCTGTTGTCGTAGTTTACTTGGCGGTCCCCCGACAGACCGTGACAACAATAATAATTATTATGGGCTAAAATATTACTTTATACTAAGGAAATTGTAGTGTATTGATAAATAAAGATGGCCGTCTACCAATCATGGCGGGGGCTGGGAAAATATGGCCGCCAGACGGAGAGCTGTCGTCCACTTCTTCACCAGCCGCCGCCAGAGAGAGTAGTGTTTAACTATACAGTAATCTGTGTTTAATTTACTCGCCCAGTACACTAGCACAGTATGTATTTGTACATACTGTACACCATATACACCGGCACACTAGCCTGCAACTGTAGTTACGACAGCACAGAAATACTTAGGAATTATTTAAACTTAAAGTCAGTAAATATTATTTCATTACTTTTTAAGGTTGTTCGGCGGAGGTTTTTTTAAATTTCTTAATTTAATGTTTATTATACTCATGATATTATTGGCTTCCAAAGTAATACCAATTTATTAAAACTGAAGCATACTTTCAGCATCTCCCTAGTATTTACAAATTACGTTTATTTGAAACACACGATAATAGATAGATAATTTCATTAACTACATATTCCCTGTTTTAAATTTTTCTAGATCAATTTTGAACTAAGATAATTAAAAAAAAATAGGATTTTTGTGCGATCTCGGCGACGCGTCAAATGTATGGTCAAGGTCGTTTGCTCGGGGGATGACCTTAAGTTAAAAGTGATAGATGGATATTAATATGATTGAAAAAGCGATCCTTTAGGGAAATTCCCCGTATATATCTTTGTGGTTAGTAAATTAATCATACTATGTGATCAGTATCTTAGCTTATCTGTATGTCGGTAAATCACGTACTCGCGATAATATCTATTAACCAGCTTATCTATGTAATATTTAGTGATAACTTTTGATTTGGTGTTGGGGATATACTAACTTTTGCGCTAGGTTTTTATCAAGTAAAATTTTGGATAAGAACTAGCATGCTTTTCTTGATTTTTGATATACGTGCTTGTAAAATGTTTATTTTCTAGAATGCTATACCGTACTCGGCGAAACATGGCGGTAGCGGTCATTGACTCCCTGTCAAAAACTTGTCATTTTCTATACAAAGCCGCGATTGATAACATCTGACACTTCATTGTCAGTCGCGGTTTATATAGAAGGTGACAAGTTTTTGACTTAGTTAGTTACTTACTTAGTTTCGTAGTCGCAATATATAAAATTATTGCAGAGGCATTTTAATCCATACTAATATTATAAATGCGAAAGTGTGTCTGTCTGTCTGTCCGTCTGTCCGTCTGTCTCTCTATCTGTCTGTCTGTTTGTTAGCTCTTCACGCTCAAACCACTGAACCGATTTTGCTGAAATTTGGCATGGAGATACTTTGAATCCCGAGAAAGGACATAGAATAGTTTTTATCCTGGAAAAAGTACGGTTCCCGCGCGATAAACGAATTTTGGCGCAACGGAGTTGCGGACGTCATCTAGTTTGCAATAAAATTTTCATGGATTGAACAAGGACCGAGACTGCATTGAAATACTAGAATTCTACTATTTTAGTTTGGGATGTTGTCAGCTCAAACTGAAAATTTACGCTAAAAAAATCAATCCGATTATTTTTTATCAGAAAACAATTATCCAAAATCAGCGAGATAAATCAAAGATAGAACAGTATAAATAGCATAAAATCATACTGTATTTAGTTCGTTCAGTGTCGTAACAGGAATCAAAATGTTTGGCAGAGTGACATTTTTGTTCTTGGCACTTTTCGCCTTCCAAGGTAAGTTTCATTTTGGAAAACTTCGTTCAAAGGATTGCTGTTTAAAATAAGTAGCTAAGATTGTCATTTGTTTAAAAAAAATTAACCACACTTCTACTCATTATAATAGTTTAACCGAGTTCGTATAATATGAATATAGGGAGTAACAAAACTAAGTGATGAGGGTGTGCATGTGTTCCTGATACAGAGATCACTGTGAAAGTGCAGCTCTGAAAAAGCAAATTTTTCTGTGTGATTTGTATGGCAAGCGCCCAAGAGTCATGAATTGAAGCTACTTTTACAGTAAACTCTATACTAACCCTGAAGTATTTATCTCTTAATTTTGTTACACCCTGTATATTATGTCTTGTTTTAATTGTTTTAATATACCAATGCAATTCTGCTCTGACTTTTTTGGAAATTTCACAACACAACAAAATAAATATTTTTGGTGAAAAATCCCGTCTCACAATGAAACAAAATATGTTTCACAAGTTTTAAAATATAATGTCGCAATGCTTTTTAATTAGTGTAAATAGATAATATAATATTTTAAGTATATTACTGTATAATATTATAGGTTTTGTAATGGTTATTATTCAATTAAGTTTTATTTAGTAATTACTTTTTGTCAACGAAAAACGACAAATTTTTAGATAACAAACTTTTAAGACAAACTTTTGGGTTTTAAAATTTTATGATTGTTTTGTTTTTATTAGACTATTGGGACATAAAAAACATACTTTATGACAAAGCATTGTCCTAACGACATTTTTTAAATATTGCAAAACATTACAATATTAAAATACGTACAACTCTAGTTATTACAATATTTTGAATTTTCTTTAGCTTGACATCTACTAACCACAAAACACGTGGTGAACCTAGTTTTAACAATGCACCATGATCCTTAATTTTCTTTCCTCATCACTGACCTAGTTGCTTCAATCCATTCTAGGTCGCTGTGTGACCGAAGTCTAACTCTTCAAACCATGCTTGATCCTTAGGCCCAATTTCACCAACGTCTGTTAGAGTTAACAGACGTTGGTGGAATTGGTTTGTTATGTCTTGAACTTCTCTTTCATTCATATGAAAAACGTAAGAGGTAGAGCTTGTCTAACTTTAAATGACGCGCCCCACCACTTCATTAGTTGATATAAATGAGATATTTGGTACTGTAAATATGTGAGAGGGGCGCGTCATTTTAAATTGGACGAGCTCTAACATGAGTAAGCACAAACTTAAACAGTCGTTGGTGAAATTGGGCCTTAATCTTCTTCCCTCGTCACTGACTTCCTACCATCTGTTCCAGGTCTCTGCGTGACCGAAATCTGGCTGGAAGAGCGCAACGTCGACTACATCCAGAGCGACCTCCTCGGCGTTAGCTTCAGCATCGCCAAATGGTGGTTTGACACCCTGGAGGAATGCCACGTGATCGTCCCTGACGGTACCAGATACGAAGCCTACCCCAACAACAACCTTCCCTCTCACATTTTCTTCATGGAAGCTGCGCAGCCGTTCACAAGCTGCAGCGTGGGCATGCGAGGTGTTGGCGTTGAACACAGTGGAACCTACGAGCTGCTGTCCCTGGTCCGCCATTCTGCTGACAACAGCCAGACTCTGGCACGACAGAAAAATAACCTGACAATCAGGACTGTGGACCTCTTCCCTACAAGCGACAATTAAATCAGAGAGGTTGAATTGATTTATTAAATAACAGTTTTGTGTTTTATTTTGGTGTTTATTTTACTTCAAAAGATGATTTACAATGATACAATTTTGCTGTTGGTGCTTAGCATTAGCCAATTATGTGAAAAAATTTTAAAGCCGCTGCTAACAGTGCGGCGGTAACATAATTTTTCACAATTTAAATTTTAGATTAATTCCATAAAAAAGACGATTGTTGAGCACTATACGCAGGAATGTTTTACTTTGTAAAAATATTAATAATGAAAAAAATATTTAATTATGATTTTAGATTTACCTAGATGTTAGAGTAATTTAGAAATCAAACCGGCTATCGCACTCCAAAAATGTACTTCTATAAAGAATCTAATTCATATGAAATGTTATCTTTGTTAGGTACAAATTCTCTTCTGATCTGATCTCATCATTGGTCTACAAGCTTAACAAAACAGTATTTTATTTCGTAAAGCTCATTTAAACTGCAATCACAAGAAAAAATTACATTACACAATACATCATTTTACAATTCACAAACAAATTAATTTTTAATCACGTTAGTAAAGCAATGCGTAAAGCTTTTGACCAATAATTGCACTTGCAAATTGTTTCCATGTGTATGAAAGCTTCTACTGGTGGCTTTTGCTATTGTTATTTAGTAAGGCGTTTTCAAACTAATCAATATTATGATAAACTAGCGGCCCGGTACGTGCTTCACGTGAAGTAATAAAAAAAAATTTGAACTAAACTTTCAATTTGACAGCACAATCCCCATCTGAAAAAGTTTCAATTTAACAGCAAAATCCCCATTGACAAAACGATCCACAATTTATTGAATTCATTTGTGCAAAAAATGTGATAATTGGAACACCGCTGGACCGATTTTGTGTAAACTTCACACCGTCTACTAAACCAACACAAAACCATCTACTAAATAGTCCAAACAAAGCCTAAACATTTGGTTTGAATAGGTGAGTTCTTGAGTTATAAAATTACAACGAAAAGTGGCATTGATTTTTTTATACATAGAGATTAATATGCGGTGATTAATAGGGTGGTCATTATTCCAAAGAATTTTTTTTTTTAATTTCGCGGGGCAGTACGTAATTTGATTATATACCTTAAGAAACTATTTCAGTATTCTATTTTTTATTTTTTGAATAATATTTAGGGGTCGCGACCAAGGTTTGAAAACTCAAAATCTGTATTTGTTAGATTCTTTATTTTTATAGAAAAGACATAAGAAATATTACACAATTATTGCTATTGTTATGACTTATGAATTAAGATATTATGTAGATATTGAGTCATTTATTTTTAAGATACAAGGGTTGACTTGTTAGTACTAACTTTTTCCTATACTCTTTTACAAGTTTTACCAATAAAAGTAAATATTGCTTTTGGCTATCGTTGGTTGTGATTGTGGAGGTGTTCTTTGGCGTGATTGTCTGTGCAAGTTGTACTTGCACCTCAAATGTGAATAAACACCAAATTAAACATTAATGAAACCATAATTGAAGCTGTCCTTCAAAGCATTTTAAAAAATTTGACAGCTGGTCGCGACCTCTAAATCTTAACAAAAAAAAAACAAAAAACATTTCATATTAAGAGATATATAATAATCAAATGAAAAAGTGCCCCGGGCATAATTCAAAAGTCGGAAAATAAGGACCACCCTAGTGATAAATAACTAGAGCCATATTTGGGCAGTCTATACGCGAGTTTCCGTTCTATACAGTATATTACAATGTCAGTAGGCCTATTATTATCAAGTAAACCTTTTCGTCACCAAAACCTGAATTTATTGTAATCAAACCTCAAATATTCCCATCACATTCTCCATTCGTCGTGTCGATGAGATTTCCACAGAATACTGTTGGCGGCAGACATTCGATTCGTGGAAACGCGTTGACTTATGAAATCTCGAAACGATTTGCTTTCCAATATTTATTTTCTAAATAACTATAAAGATTTCTCTTCTCTTCATGATGGATAACCGTGTGTGCATATCATAGCATGAATCACCAATGCCAAATAATAAGATGGGCTATTCGTATATGACTAAATAGGTGACGCCCGCAACTCGGTTCCGTCGAAATTAGTTTACCGGGAACCGTACATTTTTCGCAACATTAGCGATATCATAATATGTCCTTTCCTGTCTCTCAAAGTATTTTCGTAAGAAATTTCATCCTGTTCATGATCAAATAATGTGTTCAGGGGTTTAACGTTAACAGGTAAACACAGACAGACACACTTTCGCATTTATAATGTTAGTAAGAATATACTTAGTAGGTCACGAAAACATGCCATTCCACACGATCGCAATCTCTTGCTAATACAAGCCTCAATTTGACCAACGTGGGAAGGCTACGTATGGCCTAAGATCCGACCGTAAAATCCTGCATGAATCGTTTTTTTCGATGAAATATATTTTAAAGTAATCTTTAGAACGTATGGAATGGATTAAGGTTGGGTTGCCTTGTTAAAAGTAGCCGCAAGTACCTCTAATTGAGTTTAATGTTCATGAGATAAATGCATAATTTGCATGTATATTTTTTTTCAATAAATTTTACATAATTTGAAAGAAAATGACGTGACAAAATAAGGTATAAATGGTTGCCAGCTCTAAGTCAGCCGCAACCTAGGGTTGCCAGCTCGTAAAAAAACATAGTTCCTCGTCAAAATTGAAGCATCGATTTTTTTAATAATTTTGATACAAAATTAAAGTTTTATGCATTTTGTACATGGATATCCATGGTTGCCAATTGCACGATGGCCGCAAACTGGGGTTGCCATCACTTTTGTATACGACATCACGTGAGGTTAGGAAGCGCAAGAGAAAAGAAGCACGCATTGTTACGTGCGATAAATGAGGATATTGCATAGCAGCTGCGACACTGATAGCCTAGTCAACGAATATTTGTGGATGTAAAAGTCCAAAACAGAATTTGACTTAGGAATTTGAGCGAAAAGTTCCTTTATACTTCCTATTATTTTTTTTGTTAAACGAGTATCCATACTATACACTTATACTACTTATAATATTATAAAAGCGAAAGTGTGTCTGTCTGAATCAGCAAAATCGGTTCAAAGGTTTGGGCTTGAAGAAGCAACAGATAGTTGCTTCTTCAAGCCTAAACCATTGAACCGATTTTGCTGAATATTGGTATGTCTATAGATACTTTGAGTCCTGGGAAAGGACAAAAATACTTTTTATCCCCGAAAAATATACGGTTCATTCGCGATAAACGAATTTTGGCGCAACAGAGTTGCGGGTGTCATCTAGTTACTCAATAAATTATGAAGTATTCTTAGCCGTGATAGTTTTCTTTTTACCATATTATATTTTTTTAAAGATTTAAAATTTTTTCGGCATCAATAATATGCGCATAATATGCCAAATTACGACTTTAAACATTAAAGGTCTTGTAATCTCTGAGCATAACCGTGGACAGACAGACGGACAGACCGAAGCTATAAATTCCCTGTTGATTACGAAAACCTTTAAAGTTACAAAATGCAGAAGATCAGATATAGAGATTTTTTAAGCATTTACTTAGTACAAAAAATATACCAAGTGCCGTTTTCAAGAACTTAATAAAAAATCTGCCAAGTGAGAGTCGGACTCGCGCACGAAGGGTTCCGGACCGTTATAGAGCAAAAACATGCCAAAAAATTGTGTTTTTTGTATGGGAGCTCCCCTTAAATATTTATTTTATTAAAATTTTATTATTAATTATTAAAGAACACACATAATTCAGGATTATGTGAAAATTTCAAGTGCCTACCTCTTGCTAATATTGATATCAAACAAAAAAAGGCAAAAAAATCATGTTTAGTATTTGTTGTTATAGCGGCAAGAGATGTACACAATCTGTGAAAATTTCAGAAGTCTAGCTATAGCGGTTATTGAGATACAGTCTGGAGACAGTCAGACAGACAGACAGACGGACAGACAGACGGACAGACAAACGAACAGGCAGACGGACAGACAGACAGACAGACGGACAGACAACAAAGTCTCAGTAATAGGGTCCCGTTTATACCCTTTGGGTACGGAACCCTAAAAATCACGTCTTCGAATAAAATTATAGCATATTAAGTTTATTCTTCGACATTAACAATGTTAAAAAAATACTAGTAGGTTTTATTGTTTATGCCACATTGAATGTCGAATATTTTTGATTAGAGTTGAAATGTATTTAACATACAAGTTGTGGGTAGATTAAAAAAATTCTCATCTTATCTGTCTGTCCGTCTGTGTGAGCCGATTTTGCTGAAATTTCTTATGGAGATACTATTAGTTCTGGGAAAGGATATTATATGATATTTTTTATCCCAGAAAATCATACGGTTCCCGCGCGATAAACGAGCTTTGGCGCAACAGAGTTGCTGGCGTTATTCAGAGTAGTTACGTAGGTAATTACTAATTATTATCATATTATGTCAGTCAAATTTAGTTATTTAGTTCAGTCCGTCCGCCCGCCCGCTCGTTTCTATAAATTTTTTTGCCTGCCTACCTGCCAGTCCGTCCGTCCGTCTGTTCCTATGAAATTTTTTTGTACTACATAGTAAAACAAATAATTTTGTTTGTACTTTTCCATCCACAAATATTCGTTGACTAGGCTATCAGTGTCGCAGCTGCTATGCAATATCCTCATTTATCGCACGTAACAATGCGTGCTTCTTTTCTCTTGCGCTTCCTAACCTCACGCGATGTCGTATACAAAAGTGATGGCAACCCCAGTTTGCGGCTATTGTGCGACTGGCAACCATGGATATTCATGTACAAAATGCATAAAACTTTAATTTTGTATCAAAATTATTTAAAAAATCGATGCTTCAATTTTGACGAAGAACTATGTCTGTTTACGTCATTTTCTTTCAAATGATGTAAAATTTATTGAAAAAAAATTTACATGCAAATTATGCATTTATCTCATGAACATTAAACTTAATTAGAGGTACTTGCGGCTACTTTTGACTAGGCAACCAAACATTAATCCATTCCATACGTTCTAAAGATTACTTTAAAATATATTTCATCGAAAAAAACGATTCATGCAGGATTTTACGGTCGGATCCCGTATAACGTAGCACTATCACCAAATGCAGTTCTTGGAAATGCAACGCGTATTTGATCAAAGAATTACAGATGGATTAACTAAGGTAGTTGCTAATAAGCAAAATTATGCATAGCAAATCAATATGACACATTACTGGCGTTGATATTTAATCGCCTTTAGAAGGGCTGCTATTACAGATATCAGCTGTTATCACAACGCACTTCACAAAACGCTCATAATATTATTGTGGTTACATTACGCACATCATAAAATAGGCTCACTAATTGTACATAATTTGACATCATTTAAAATTTTAAAAGTAAAGTTTTTTAACAAACAAGGGGGAAAACGAGCAATCGGGTCACCTGATGGAAAGTAACTACCTTCGCCCATGGACATTCGCAACATTAGAAGAGCTGCAGGTGCGTTGCCGGCCTTTGGTTAAATGTCTTTTGATTACATGTTGCATGTGTTGTTGAATTTTCCCCTCCATCTCTTGTTACTGGGCTATCCGGTGGATTGACCATACAAATTCAGTTAATTTTTTTAGGTTTAGATTAAAACCTATCAAAAGTATTAATGCATAGATAAGCTTCTGTGAAAAAAAAATCTAAAGAATTTTTGTACAAGAGTATTATAAGAATCTGGAATACTATATTGAAATAGGGTAAAATAGCTTGCCAGAGGATATTGTAGCGGTTCAAAAAATTTACCGGTTTAAGAACAGACTTGACTTGACAGGACAAGATCGCTAGTAAAATACTCAAAGAACAAGCCGACCCCTAGACGATCAATTGTGTTGTCAACATCACGCTTCAATTTTATTGAACAGTTTATTTGACAATTAGATTGAAGGCGCGCGATGTTCAATATCAACCCTAGACGGTCAATAATATTACGCAATACGTGATATTGCGCAAGAGATTGCTCGTCTAGGGGCCCGCTTACACATGCGACTTCAATCATCTCAACTGCCTGCCTGATAAAATATAATAGTAATAATAAATAGACTATAAATTTACATAATCGGGAATTTTCCAAAACTACTCTAAAAAGTAACACCAAGTCCAAGACGCAACGTAAGAGCTATCAGCTGCCAGTAAATCTGCTTAATTGGTGTGTGGTAAACGGTTTATGGGCTGCAGTGCAGTGGAGCTGCACAAGAAGACCTCAGTGAATTAGACGAAATTAACCATAACTTACTGCTACTGTAAGACCGTGTTGTAAGCTTAAATATGAGCTCGGTTGGGCAGAAATTCGTTTCTAAACTAAACTAAATATATGTAATATCTCCTTTTCCGGAACTCATTATGATTAAAAAATGTAGTGAGATACACTTTTTAATCAAATTCAGTTGAGCAGTTTAAGCGTCATGCGGATAAACAGACTCTTTAATAGTCGTATATCATATTTTGTTTTGTACAATTTAATCCACAACATAGCTACCCGCTAACGTAATTCAAAGATAGTGTACAAATATATTTTAATATAAAATTTATAATGGAATTGGACATAATATACGAATATTTTAATTCTTTAAATTAAAAATAAATTGCGTCGCCAAAGCTACTTGCCAATCCACCTACTCGGAAAGGGTGAAAAACTTTTAAACGTGAGTTTTATCTCTTTGAGGTGTCAAATTTTTACCGCAATTTACATTTTAAAGCACCTTTATTTTTAAATGAACTCTGGGGAACATCGACATTAAGCCAACATCGGATATCCCACTATTTATAAAATTCGCACAATTAAGCCTACGTTTTCAGTCCGAATATTATGCGAAACGATATACGAAGGCTTATTGTTCGTTGCTGTTTTTTGGGACAGCTACATTGAAAAATAACTTATAAGTTGTTTTTGAAGAGCAAACCAAAAATTCAAGTTTGCTTGCTCACCCAATGTAATCGCAAGCACATTGACACTCAGTTTAGGTTTGGTTTGTACCTGTATTAAAAGAATATTAGGTATACACCCCATGAAATTTACCTACGTAACATCGAAGAAATTGATTCATAGGCAGATGGCGGATCTACCTTATTTGGTCTTGATAAGTCAACTCAAAAACGGCTGTGATCTGTTGGCTGGGTTTGACATAACGCGACCAAACTACGTAGGTATCAATTTCTCTGATAGTAACAAGTGCATTTACAATCGCATAATATTATGCCTCTAGATACATCACACAGTACCATCCATCCGTCAGAAGTAGTTCAATATTTTCGGCTGAATTGCTCGTACTGAAACATAAGCAGTAAGCACATTCATAAGCTGTACAAAACAATGTATTGTGTTACATAAGTGTTATCTATTATTTTCTTGTTAGAATTTTATCCCCTTCCCCTCCGGACAGCAAGTCGAGTGCACGCGTTTATAGTTTCGCAATAAAAAATTTTAAATATATTATATTAAAATCTAATATTTACGCCAAATATTCAAAGTAAAATAATAGGAGTGCATAACGGCGCAGGAGTAATCACGACGTGTATCTGTGCTACGGAACATTTACTGTGCTACGATCCGCTACGTCTGCTACGAAACGGGACATCGGCTACGCGCCCATTGCAAAACTTCTATTGCGTTCTGTGAGCCTAGTACTTTTTATCATGCCGCTCAAGCGTACTTCACCGCCCGCAATTCAAGCCCCGTCTCCAAACCCCTCCACCTCAAGCGTCTTGCTCGCCCAACCGTCTATACCGCTACAACATGCGGGATCGGACTCCGCGCTAGATAACATCTCACAGCGAAACAAGCGCAAGTTTAGGAGCGAAGAGGAAAGTCTTATGACCTCATGCATGGAACAAATGAAGAGAATGTTTGAAAATTTTACAGAATTGCAAGATAAAAAGTTGACAATTATTCAAAATTCTATCACCGAAATTAAACGACAAAATGAAGAGATGATCAGTTCACTTGATTTCTTGGGAAAAAAATATGACGAAATGCGCGAAGAACTGGATAGCTACAAAAGCGAAAACAAAGAAATTTGGAAGTACGTTAATTTTCTTGAAAATAAAATAGACCAACTGGAAAAGAACATGAAGTCATGCGAGGTCGAAATACGATGTATCCCAAAAACCGCTGACTTAGAAACTAAACAAGAACTACATAAATGCCTCGAAGATATATGCACAACGATAGGGGTGGACATTAACAAAGACAAAATTAAAAATATATACAGAATTAACACTAAAAATCAGTCCAACATGCCAATTATTGTAGATTTTGTTAACACCAAGTATAAACAGGAATTAATGGCGGGAGTGAAGAAGTTTAATAATCAATTTCCGGCCAACCGACTGAACACTAAGCACTTGCAGATAAATGGCCCTATAAACCGTATATTTATCTCGGAATCCTTAACTCCTAAAACTAGAAAATTATTCAGAATGGCGCGTGATTTCGCGTCTAGAAATAAATATAAATTTTGCTGGACATCTAATGGAACCGTGCATCTAAGAGAAACAGAAGGAGCTAAAATATTAAAAATCTACTCGGAATCGGACCTCAAAATTAACTGCACACATCCAAAATGACTGGCCAGGTTAGCATGCACCAATTATTGTCTTTTTTTATGTAATAGTTTGTTTTCTATTTTATATTTTAATTTATTATACTACATAGGTTTTAGCTATAAAATGATTTTAGTTTTACCAAAATATATGAAAATTGTTTTTTTAACGCTTATACTAGCTATCAATTTTGTTATACACTGTGTTAGATACAAACCTAGTTTAGTTACACTAAAAATTTTAAAATTAATAATAATACCTCATGAAATACTGCATTTGACTGTAAATGTTATTGTATTAATCCACGTTAGTATTTTGCATCAACTAATTTCTGTTACATCGAAATATACCAAAATTGTACTTCTAACACTTAGACTAATAATTTTTACTATATATCTTATTAGATACTACTTATACCAAAGAAGCTTAGTAATAATAATTGTTAAATTCTTGCACTTTTTAACCTTAATGTTAATTAACTATGGGCAAACCTTCTCAATTCTTTTGGCATTTCTTGGGCTAAATGTGACTATCTGGTCTCGAGTTTATTTGAATAAAAAATTCTGGAACTTTCAGATAATGTTTGCGTTCAGTTACGTAATATATTTTATTAAAATTCGATAATATTAATAACACCGACATACAAAACGAAATAGACAACATCAAAGTTTCCGACTCCAATACATGCTCAATAGAGGCCTGCAGGGATCTTTTTACAAAGCACTCAAACTCATTATCTATATTAACCCAGAATATTAGAAGTATCAATGCGAATTTTAATGATTTACAAATTCTACTATCCAAAGCCAATATCCCCTGCCATCTACAAAATGATGGAGTCATAGTTTATTATAATAAAAACATCAACATGGCAATACAGGAACCAATATTAACAAATGCGAACTGTCTCGTTATGACCTTGGATGAAACGGCTATCGTGGCCGTGTATCGTTCTCCATCAGTGTACAACATTCAGGAATTCCTTAACTGTTTGAACCAAATCCTACAAAAATTAAAATCATATAAAACCGTCCTGTTAGTGGGCGACATAAATATTAATATTGCAGACTCATCCACAGATCCTCGTGCAGATGAATACCTTGACATGTTAGCAAGTCACGGTATGCTGCCAGGTCACACGCTACCTACACGAGGCGGTACATCTTGCCTCGACCACATTATTTTAAAAACCAGGAGACCGGCGGGATGTTACGTAGCGGATACTTCAATAACAGACCACGACAGTGTTTTTGCTTTTATTGAAAATTTTGCACATAAAATCAAAGTTCGTAAAAAGAAGGTAGTTACAAACTTTGAAAATCTTGAATCTCACCTCAAACAACAAAATTTTGAGCCTGTTTTCCAATCCCTAGACGTTAACCAATCACTTTCAATTTTCGAAAATATCATAAAATCTGCCATTGCTTCCAATTCAATAATTAAAACAATATCTAACCGTAACTATCTTATAAAACCCTGGATGACACCTGGACTGTTACGTTGCATTAAAACTAGGGATGCCCTTCATAAAAAACTTAAAAAAGATAAAAATAATGAAATAATTAAAATATCTTATATGAGGTACAGAAACTTTTGTAATAGGATTTTAAAAAATGTTAAAAAAGAGTTTGATAAAAGTCAATTTCACAGTGCAGGTAAAAACAACAGACTAGTATGGAACGCGATCCGAAAAACTACTTTTACAGAGAAAGACAAAAGCGCTCCCACGGAACTTCTTAAAAGTAAGCAAGACATTAATAAAATTAATTCATATTTTGTTCAAGTTGGCGCAAATCTAGCAAATAAAATCCAGAAAAAACCCCAACCCACAATAGATGATAGTGCTTCAAACTGTAATTCTCTCTTTTTGTTACCTACTTCAGAAGAAGAAGTGAAATCGATTTTGTCTTCATTACGCCCAGATTCTGCTACCGGACATGATGGTATACCAAGTTTCGTACTAAAAAAATTTTCGCATATTTTCATTCCCTCCCTAGTCCACATTTTTAACTTGTCCCTTTCAAATGGTGTCTTTCCTGATTCATTTAAATTAGCTGAAATCATCCCAATCCACAAGGGTGGGTCTCGAGACCGTGTCGAGAACTACAGACCAATAGCCATCCTTCCTGCGATCTCAAAAATTTTAGAAAAAATTTTAAACAATAGACTCATTAGTTTTATAAACAAAAATAACATTCTCTCTCAATCACAATACGGTTTTAGAGCAGGTGTATCGACTACTGATGCTGTACATGATTTAACAGATTTTATTGTGAAAGGGTTAGATAAGAAACTAAAAGTTCTTGGCGTCTTCTTAGATCTGGCTAAAGCCTTCGACACGGTCTCCATACCCATCCTGGTATCGAAACTCGAAAAAATTGGAGTTAGAGGTATCCAACTTACGCTTTTTCATAGTTACCTAACGAACAGACGTCAAAGAGTCAGGATTGGAGAAACTATAAGTGATGAGCTTCCCATCGAATATGGTGTTCCGCAGGGTAGTATCTTGGGCCCAACCCTATTCCTCATTTATATAAATAACCTTTGTAAATTAGCCCTACCTCATGGAAGAATCTTCACCTATGCCGACGACACAGCTCTTCTCTTTCAAACTGATTCCTGGGAGGAAACATTTCACGTCGCTCAGCTAGGCCTTAATAAAGTCACAAAATGGCTCAACAGTAACTACCTCACACTTAACGTAGACAAGACAAACTTTATTTGTTTTTCCCTAACTGGAGCAACACAACCCCCACCCAGCCTAAATTTAATAGTGCATTCATGTTCTGGAGAATCCACAAATGATTGTTCATGCCTGCCTCTAGCGCGCACTGAGAGCGTTAAGTATTTAGGAATTTTAATTGACAATAAAATGACATTCGATAGTCACATTAGCACTATTGTTAAAAAAGCCCGTAAACTATCATTTTTATTTTACAGAATCAGGCACATCTGTGATGAAAATCTTATTAGAAAAATATATTTAGCCCTCGTCCAATCTCTCATTTCCTACTGTATAGTTATCTGGGGTGGCATTCCGAAAACCAAATTGTTGCGTCTAGAAAGATCCCAGAGGTGTATACTAAAGATTGGTTGGAATTTGCCAAGGCTATACCCGACAACTGATTTATATAAAAAATGCAGAGTTTTAACCGTACGCCAGTTGTTTATTTTAGGAACTATAATTAAAAAACACACTTCTCTAGACTACGACAAACACATTAAACAAGTCAATCGCCGAAAATTAAAGATTTGCCCTATTACTCATATTTATAAAACCACTTTTGCACAAAGATTCTTTTGCTTCCTTGGTACATTCTTATACAATAAAATAAATAACATTCTTTCAATATACCATGAAAATAAATTAAAATGTAAATTAAAACTAATAACTTGGTTAGCTGGTTTAAGTTACGAAGACACAGAAAATCTATTACATCGACAAATATAAAAATACTTCATGTCCTTATAATTATTGAACCCACAAATTTGTACACACACCCATACATACACACCCACACACACACCACACCACACACACACACACACACACACACACACACACACACACACACACACACACACACACAGGAAACCATTATTGTGTAGTTAATTAAATGTAAAAAATTAATAGTTTTAGATAATTATTTATAGTTGCTACTTTGTTACTCCATTGTTTGTGAGGGGGGGCCTGGGGTACCAATATACAGGCCTTGGCTTAGTTTGGGCTCCATGTCTCCCACAAATTGCGCATGTAATTTTTGGGAGAAATAAACATTATTATTATTATTACTAGATAATAATATAATGTTAAAAAATAAAAACTTTTGTTAATAAACATTTTTAACATGGCTCAAGCGGTGTACGAGTTGCATTTCCTCCGCTAGAATTATATTCAAAAATGGCGGATTATTTAAAGCTATTCACGTTCGGACCTTCGTTATGTGGCGCCCCGGGCTAAGCCTTATTTAGCTTAACTTACAGGCTTATAATGTAGATTTTAATGAGGTTCCAGACGAGTACAAAATGTAAGTTTTTGCTAAGGTTAGTTTTCCAAACTTTAGACCTTTGTTTTAACCTTAAACCCTCTGGTAAGATGCCCATACAAAAATTTGTGTGCGAGTATCTGATGTATGATTGCTGCGACCTGATCGTGTCGGTGTTCGTAGTCTGTTTGGGTGATGGATGAGCATACGCCTGTTATGTGTTGTATGGTTTCTGGTTGTTTGTGACAGTGGCGACAGTGATCGCTTACAACATTAGCGTCTCTAATAATGTATTTTCTATAGTTTTTTGTGTCAATCACTTGGTCCTGTATCGCTAGCATGAACCCTTCCGTTTCAGGAAAAAGCTCTCCTTGTTTCAGCCGTGCGTTTGATGCAGTCTTATCGACGTTAGCATTGTTCAAGTCTAGTTGATGTCGTCCATGGACGACACTCTTTTGAGTCCATGTATCAATTTTTGCTGATTTGTGTAGAGATGTATTTGCTTATTATTGTCTGCGAGATGTAGTGGTGTGCAAGTATCCACCACCAGCCACCTTCACTTTTAGGGAGGATTAATCTTTTAATGCAGGCTCTAAGATGGTGTTTCCTGTGTTTAGTCATCGTCGTGTTTACTATTCTTTGTAGAGATTTTAGTTCGGTTTGAGTCCAACGGATGATTCCAAATGAGTAGGTGAGTATGGGGATCGCGTACGTATTTATAGCTTTAATTGTGTTTTATTATTATTATAACATGAGATGGAGGAAAAAAAATAACAATTTAATGGTTATGTAATCAAAAGACATCATGCATTCGAAAAGTAATATTAGGTACATAGTATCTTGGAAAATAAAATGGGTTGATCAAATGATCTGAGTCAGAAAATCTCGTAAACTTATTTATATGACACCCCAATTCTTTTTCTATGTGTCGCAATAAAAGGAAAGCTGTAAAGAATCGAAATATTTCACATCAAAGGTACAACGATATTATTGAAACTGTATGAGAAATACAATACGGAACCCTAAAAAGGTTTCTTAAAACATGAGACTCTTCGATCATAATATTATGCTATGAAACATATCTTTTTATGTCTGTCTGTTCTGGACAGAGTATAATATATATGCCTTTTACTCTTCATTCTTGAACCACTGAACTGATTTAGTTTAAAGGACATAGAACAGTTTTTTATCTCGAAAAAATTTACTATTCCCGCGTTACTTGTATGACATATAATGTATTTCGACACAAAAGGAAGATATTATTATTCGGTTAGACATATATATCGGTTTTATATTCAAAATTAAGGTGAAAACTGGAACAAAGTGTTTCCATTCCAAGCTACGTTATTCAGTCGCGAATCTCACAAAATAAACATTAAATATTTGTTTCGCGAAGTGGTCACTGACAAACTCCTAGAAAGAACAAAAATAAACGTTGGGAAATTCTTAATAAATTAATTTAGAAATTATAACGTTCTATTTCCATAATAATTAATTTTCCTCTTAATCCCTCTTAAAATTTATAACGAAATGTCGGTAACTTTTTTCATTACAAAAAACGTATTCTATCAGATTTTTCTTTTATTATTTGAAGCAGCACAGTCAGGCAAATATACCCCTATTCAATACAATATACCAGAATTCCCTATTCTCGTTTCAACCTTTTATCATTTTGCCCCGTTAAGAACTACGGTGTAGTGTAAATGGAATTATTTTTAACACTAAATTAAAACCGACTTCCAAGGTAAAAACAATAATAACATCCTTTTAATATGAACTAAAAAGTATTAAATAATTTTTCCTATCTAATAGTGCCTTTTTCCGAATTCGGCTAAACCTCAACTATTTCTGTACTCAATCTTCATCATTTTGAAGTCGGTACCAGATATAGCTGAATCTTCAGTTGTCTGACAGAATAGGTATTTGAAACCTTTGTAACTGGCACCGACTTCAAAATTATGAAGATTGAGTACAGTATTAGATAGGAAAAATTATTTAATACTTTTTAGTTCATATTATAAGGATGTTATTATTGTTTTTACCTTGGAAGTCGGTTTTAATTTTTTGTTAAAAATAATAATTTCACTCTTTTTAGTCACCTCGATTGTTTTTCTTATTCTTATTACGATGTAGATTGTTTTCCTATGTAAGTATTTTCATACTAAGGGTTCAATTTATTACCTCGATCGTGGGAATCGCAGACGCAATAGATTTTTAATTGTTATGCGGCAGCCGGGTGCCGCTTGGGGATTGATGGGTTAATACTAGTTAAACTAGTGTAGTACCTATCAAAGCAACTTACTTCTCTTTTTTCTTTCGAATCTCAAAAGTAATGTCAAATGTGTGCCTTACGCTCTGGAGTTAAGGTTGACTTTGTTATGTTCAATTTTGTGGTACATAAGTCGCTTAAAACTTGAATCATTTATTTTGAAACAACATTATATTTTTATTAAAATCGCTATGAAAAGTACCAATTATTATAAGGACATAACTTGATGATATAATTATGGTGTTGTGGGGGCATATTGTATCCATATACAACCATATGACACTGGTGACCCTGACGTGATAATGATGATGATGATGAATGTAATTTGCATAGTAGCATATGCTTTCAGTTCTTAAAACAGCGCCTAAACCCCCAAACTTGTATCTATAAGGAATCCGGAGTTCTCTTAGTATCTTCGGAACCATAGTATACCTTGGTGCAAAATCTTGCGTTTTGGTAGCATATGCTTAGGATACTTCTCATAAAACCAAAATCACCATATGTTTCCATATAAATTTTGAGGAGTTCCCTCGATTACTCATGGATCCCATCATAAGATCACCACTTTTGTGAAAATGGGACCAAATTGGAGGGAAACCTAATAGAACAAAACAAAAATTTTGAAAATCGGTTCACAAACGGCGGAGTAATCGTTGAACATACAAAAAAAAAATCCACAGCCGAACATATAACCTCCTCCTTTTTGGAAGTCGGTTAAAAAATGGCTACTCCAAGGTTACCAAATATCTCCGAATTTTAACTAAACCACTTATACTTACAAACTTAAAGTAGCAAACAGACCAATATTAGTATGAATATAAGGAATTGTAACTATAAATTGTGATTAAAAATACTCTCAATTAGTTATAATATTAAAAAATCACGGCTACTTCCCGTTTTCTAACTTTTTCTTGTTCTTTATATTTATGATAGAAACATCAGCATTAGCACAGAGTTAACTTTAACTAGCCACTAGGTTTAGCATAAGCCAGTACATTAATAGTTAAAAATATTTAAAAAATCTGTTTCATAAATTGCCAGGACTTTGTTGTGAAAACGCGTGGAAATGAAATAAATGAAATTTTCACATAGAAACAAATTGGCAAAATGTTGTCAGAACAAGCTCTTCAATTTCTTCGCAAAGTTCACCTAGCAATTAACCTACACGAAAATAATTAAACAAATATAAAAACTTCATGCCTAATGGCGAATCGGAACTTTTTATTACCAAGCGTAATTTCATTTGGGAGCGTTTTCACTATATCCGATCAGATATTGTCATCGGATGCCGATCGTATCCGATAATAATAATAATTAAGGGTTTGTCCTATATATATATATTATATATACTGATATAATCACTAACAGGATATTATTTTGATTGTTTATTTATGAGCATTTAAATATTTTAACACATTAACGGCTGCACGGCTGGACTTTTAAGGTTTAATTCAGACCGCAACGCGACGCGTGGATGCATTTCTAAATTTGTACTGGATCTACAGATTTCGTGAGCGTGAGACGTCTTGCAAATCTGTCAAATCCATACAAATTTAGAAATGCATCTACGCGTCGCGTTGCGGTCTGAATTGACCCTAAGTCTTATAATACTACTTACCATTACTTATAATATTATTATCATGCGCCTTATTTTATCTAAGTGTTAACCGGAGAAGAATATCCTTAAATACTATTTTTGTAGCGAAACATAATTTCTGTATCGCCTTAGTGTAAAAAACGAAGGAAAAGTTAAGTCATCTTTATTATTGTCTGAACTCTGATCCGATATTTGATATCGGATGGGCTGATTGTGAAGACGATCTAAAGGCGTGCGCTAATGAATTTCTGTAGCTCCGATCAAACTTTTCTCATTTGCGATGTACGTCACGCTGAGTTTGACGAATTCATTACGAATCCATCCGAATGTTGGCTAATTTTCTTCAATTACGGGCCATGTTCAAGTTAGGCCATTATCGGCATACTTTTTAAATATGATGCAAGCCAAGGGTTTTGAATAAGCATTTCGTTTTAGCAATGATAAATTTATAGACAAGAATTTTATGTTAAACCAAGAAAATCCAAAAATCTGGAGTTGATTTTCAGGATTTCTCGGCATGAGGTTCTGATTTTAGGAACGAATTGAATAAAAACTTTTTATTTTAGGAAGAAATAGTAAACGTAACGGAAGGGTCCTTTTAGCCAGACATTCTAGTCCCAACAGAATGATTGAGAACAGCGGGGCTAAAATGGTCGCTTTGGAAAATCATATTATGAATCATAATATTATGATTCATTTTTAAAAATCGCAAAATTGACCGTCTGTTTGCAATTCAGATGTCTAAATTCGTACTAATTTGACATTCGTGAGTTTGCCAGTTTTGACAATTCATTTTGTGAATTGATTGAGAGGAATTGCTAAATGTGACCATTTTAGCCCCGCTGATGTAACTACTTTAAATTTCATCTCATTTTAGAAGACCCTAACAGTAATGGGGCCGTACGAAGTTCTGGCTATCTTCTTATTTTAGTCTCCTCCAACGCCTCAACACCTGAGGGCCTGCAGGTCCTAAGTAAAACCCTGAAACAAAAACTTCTCTTAAGGCCATCCCCCGAGCAAACGACCTTGACCATACATTTGCCGCGTTGCCGAGATCGCACAAAAATCCTATTTTTTTTTTACTTATCTTAGTTCAAAATTGATCTAAAAAAAATTAAAACGGGGAATATGTAGTTAATGAAATTGTCTATCTATTGTCGTGTGTTTCAACTAAACGTAATTTGTGAATACTAGGGAAATGCTGAAATTATGCTTCAATTTTAATAAATTGATATTACTTTGGAAGCTAATATCATGAGACATAATAAACAAAAATAGAAAATTTAAAACGGGGAAAGGAATGTTGATATACTGAAGATTATTGCTGTATTTTTATTATAACTTTGTAGCTTTCAAATTATGAGTTTATAAGGCTCTAAATACGATAAATTACGGAATCTCCGTAGGGGAAGGCCCTTAACTCTATCCATTATAGGAAGAGGCATTTTCATTATACCATCAGTCCGAGGCCGTTATAATCAAATCAAAAGGACAAAACTCTAAGCCGATTAAATATGTAGATGTAGGCCTGATTGACGGTGTATTTCCATCACGTCCCAAACTTTTTGTTGCTGATTAGCGCAAACATTTGCCATCTACTTGTTAGGGGATTGATTGACTTTTTATTTATACAACAAAATAGTCTTTGTATATCGGTGGACTCTAAATTCAGATTTGACCGACGGAAAAACGAGAAAGGTATTAAGTCCTGTTTTTAGCGTTCCGTAGTCAACAAGGAACCATTATAGTCTCGGTCTGTCCGTCCGTCTGTCTGTCCTACAAAGCCGTAATTCGATATGAATGCACATATTAATGATGCCGACAAAATGGTACAAGAAATCTTAAAAAAAAAAATATGGTACCTTCCCTACACATCAAGCGGGGATGAATTTTTTTTTCGCGTCCACCCTATCGTGTGGGTGTCGTTGCCCGTTGGATAGGTTTTTTAAAAATATTACGAGTATTCAAAGATCATTTTCCAATTTAGGTATTCATTTGTGAAATATGAAGTTTTAAAGTGGAAAAAATCGTTAGAGTCCAGTATCCCCCCCAGAAGGGGGGACACTGGACTCAAACGAATAAACTGGTAGAAACCATCTAAACGGTTGCTTCTGGAAATGTGAAAAAACCGGCCAAGTGCGAGTCGGACTCGCGCACCGAGGGTTCCGTACAAACCTGCAAGGTTTACAAAGTTTGATTTTGTTACAGCTTAAAGGTATTATAGACCTGAGTATTTGGTATGAATTTCAATTTAATACCTCTACGCGTTTATGAGGAAATGGGTAGTAAGTTTAAAATTATTAAAAAAAATATATTATGTGATGTAACTAAAAATTTATGGTTTTCGTAATTTTTCCTTTATCTATGCTATAAGACGTTGCTTCGTACCAAATTTCAAGATTCTGAGTTCACGGGAAGCACCCTGTAGGTTTTGATTCCCTTGCAAGTGTCGAAAATTTGCGGCATAAACGGCTGTATCTTTTGATTGCGTTGGCTTAGAAGTTTGATTTTTTCACAGCTTCAAGGGACAGTAGACCTGAGTAATTGATATAAATTTCAGCTTCATACCTCCACGCGTTCCTGAGAAAAAGGGTCTTGACAGACGGACGGACGGACAGACGGACAACAAAGTGATCCTATAAGGGTTCCGTTTTTTCCTTTTGAGGTACGGAACCCTAAAAATTCACGGCAGTAGGAAATATGCTGAATTTAAAAGGAAAACTATCACGGCTAAGAAGACTTCATAAGTTGTTCAGTACCTAATAGTCGATCAACTAAAAAAATGTATTCGGAGAAGTATTAAGGAACTTTTCGTTCATATTCAATCAAAATTATTTTATTAGAACCAGCAATAACACTCATATTCATAATTAAACAAATACATATCAGACTTCGCTTTCTATCTGTCGTCCGTTCGTCTATCACCAAGCTTTATCTCAAGAACCGCAATAGTAGAAATATTGACAAATAAAGTTTTTTTGTTGGCGATATTTAAAGAAATATAGTAAAATTAAAATAAAATAAATGACTATTGTGGGGCCTCGTACAACAAACGCGATTTTTTTGCTCTATATCGATAACGGTAAGGTCCAGATGGTTGTTCATCATGAAAAGAAGCCTCAGCCTCCGTTGCAACTATTATTGCTGATTATTTATAACACTCAGATGCTCCTATTGGTTTGAAATTAATTGAATTTGTTCCACGAGTCCCACTGAAAAAGAACTAAAGTCTCATAATAACTGAACGTAAATGATAACAAGTCTATAAATAATTCGCTACCTTAGAGGTAGAAACGGACATGACGCGGAATGGCGCGTAATTTCCAACGCGGTACAAGAAGGTAAGTATAGATGTCCGTATATACAACAGTAAAATCTAATACAACTCTCTACTTGTCCTCATTTACGTCTTTTTATCTTTGGAATTACTTGTGATAGAAAAAAAAATGTAGGAATATGCGTCTCATTATACGGAAATGCATGATGCAATAAACATTTTTGCTATTTTGGACATGACCTTTTATACGTAGGGACCGTCGATTTTATAATAAAAAAATACCAAAAAATACTATAGCTGTATTAAGTAAGTACATTTTAAGAAAAAAAACAGAATGTAAAGCTTGCGTTAAAAAGTTTTTCTCCTCATTCTAAGACTACTGTTTAATGCTTAGTACCAGCAATAGGCAATTTAAAATCCGATTACAATCGTGTAATTACTAATTAGTTTGGGACTATTATGAAGGTCTCCGGTTCCTAAAGTAAATAGGTACATTTAGTAGCAGTACGTGCTCTAATTATATATGGCCATCAAACTTTGAAGTAACGTTCCGTGACTATATAACACAGGCTAGCCAAAGCATTAAGCAGTATTTTTAATTAGTGGAAATTATAGGACACAGACTACCCAAAGCATTAAGCAGTTTTTTAATTAGTTTAAATTATTTTTTTAAGTAATTTATCTCTAGGAGGTATTTCATCAGGTCAAAAATAAAGAGAGCAGCCACTTATTATAATATTTCTCATTAATCATAATGCAATATTATTATAACAGAAATTATTAATGAGCTATAATTTCCCTTGCTAGATCCTTGGGCCCTTCAATACAAGCACCTAATGAACGCATCATTACTTCGATTTACAACAAATATTTCATTGTTACTTTACTTATTACATAATTTCTGATAATGTTTGTAATAACCATTAGGTTTCTACAGCATATTTTCTCCCTTTTGTGCTCGAGTCGCGACCAATAAACAGCTCTAGGCCGCAGGATATAGGATCTATATTGCGATGTATCAAGGGAGTCCTATAATAAATTACTCATAACTGTAATTTATTTTGTGGGCATATTGCTATGAAACAGTTTTTGGGTTCCTTCCAATTTTGGAATATGTAACATAAAGATCGTCCGAGTAAACTGGTGATCAAAACTATTTCTTTAGAAAAAAATCCGTTGATAAGGCAATTTATGGTTTCAATATAATATTATACACACATCAAGACTTCAATACTCTACTGTCCATATTATTATGTTCAGAAATAAATGATAGAATCAATTAACCCTTTATTACGATATTTATTTATTACGATATGCCATTTATGGCTCTTCAAAAATAAAAATTTTCTGCCGTTATTATAATGAGCATGGATTATATTATATTTTCACAGCTATGTCAACTACTTCCTCGTGGATCGAAACGTACTTTTTTGCCGATGAAAAAATGTTATCTGTGAATGTAATCTTACTATTTACCGGCGAGGTCGCATGAAACAGACGAAGTGAAATTTTAGGCGACTTTGACGATGTATAATATTGAAAAGAGTAACATATTCGTGTATTATAAAATCTGAATATTATGCTCAATGGTTCTTTTTTCTTCCCGTAATATTTGTTTTATCATAATTTTGTGTTTTTTGCTACATTTTCCCAATTTTCTGCGGGAGCCATTTCTGGCTTCGTATGCATTCACCGATGCTTACTCGCACGCTTTTATGGTACCAATAAACTCACAAAAACTGTCCCTGGTGATGGTTTCATTAGTGAATAGTCAGGATCTGGCTCCAATGATGATACGTTACGTTTTTTTATGCCTAAACAAGAAAATAAAATATTTTAAAAACTTTTACTACGCTAAAGTCTGTATTTGTAATTGTAGGAGATAAATATAAGCCCGAATATAAAGCTCAATACATTTATTACACAGCGTATTACACAAAGGCAAAATGGCGACAAGACGCGACCAGAAATGAAACCGTGAAAAAGAAACACACTAGCGCCACGAGTGAGCAAAATAGGAACTATTAACAATCGTTCAAAAATATTCTAACAGTTCAGAAACTTCTATGATGTTTTATTTTCAACAGTAATGCATACGAAGCCATTAATGGCTTCTAAAATTAAATTTTCTTAAATTAGGTCCTAATTTTTTTTCCTAATAATTTTCTAATTACCCATTATAACGCAATATTAACCAGAAAATCTTTTTATCATAGAATGCAGAAACATTCTATGATAATTCATGCAATAGAGGGTTAAAGCACTAATGAATACATAAACTATCCCCCTAAAATCCTAAGTTAATTGTTGGATTAGCATATTATTGCATTTTTACCCTACTACTTTACCCGGTGAACGCCTTCCTTCCTACGAATATTTCAATACTAAAATGAGCCAAATTGATTTAGCCGTTCTCCAGACTAATAAATCTTAAAATTCATTTTTATTAGGGTTCCGTAGCCAGATGGCAAAAAACAGAACTCTTATAGATTCGTCATGTCTGTCTGTCTGTCTGTCCGTCCGTATGTCACAGCCACTTTTCTCCGAAACTATAAGAGCTATACTATTGAAACTTGGTAAGTAGAATATGTAGTCTGTGAACCGCATTAAGATTTTGATACAAAAATGGAAAAGTTATTAAAAATTTTACGGGTCCCCATAGGTACAACTGAAACAAAAAAAAAATCATCTTACCTATGCGTGTGGTGTACCTATGGTCTTCAAAAATCATATTGAGGTTTTTAATATCATTTTTTCTTACCTGAATAGTTTGCGAGAGAGACTCTTCCAAAGTGGTAAAATGTGTGTCCCTCCCCTCTAACTTCTAAAGTAGGGACATGATAAGTCTAAAAAAATATATTATGTACATTACTATAAAAACTACCAATGAAAATTGGTTTGAACGAGATCTAGCAAGTAGTTTTTTTTTATACGTCATAAATGGTAAACCTAAATTTAACTTTCATTAAATCGACTGAAATATAAAAATAAATCAAAAACCTTTTAATTTCATAAAAATAAACCTTATTTCTGCTGCGGAACCCTTCATGGACGAGTCCAACTTGCACTTGGCCGATTTTTTATTTACACAGATAAAGCCAACGTCTAAATATTAGAACAATCTGTTGATTGATTTATATTTTGACGTTATTCAATAAATAAACCCAAGTCAAAAATCTCAGGAATTTAATTTTTTTTTATAAATACCGTGAAAGCAACAGAACCCCTTTCAACGCCATCAAGTCGCGCTCGGCCATTTTATTTTTGAAGTACCTACCTGATGATATGACGTGATTTATTCGCAATGTTGGCCAACTTCCTAAGTTATTTGGATGTTGGCATTAGATCTTCGGGATAAATGAGAAGAAAATAACTTTTGAGATGGCCCTCGGTTAATAAAGGTTGTAATTTTGTTTTCAACCGCAAAATTACGGGTTCTAGGGAAAAAAAAAATTGTTTAATCTCTTCTCTCTACATCACAAATTATCTGTTTTTGATTTATTTTCCTTAGAGCGTCCATGGTCTAGTGGGTAAATATTTGATTCTAGATAGGTTGTTGGTTCGATTACAAGTTGTGTGGTTTGTATGGCAAAGGAAAATATGATGAGAAAACTCGCATATTATTATAGTTGGCCTCAACACAACCAGTAATCCTATACGGGAACACATCAAAGACAAGCATAAAAATTAGCAAATATATAGCTCTTCCAACATCCAACTTCGCAGGCCAACCTTGCAGAATACTACAATTAGGCAACAGGGCTATAGTAGTGCTCGAATGGGATGCGCAAACAGCCTTTGAGCGGGCATGTTTGTCCTTGATAGAGTTGGAAGCAATGGGGACGAGACAAAATACCAACAGACGACGCCATGTCCCTGGGACAGGATAGAGGCAGGGCTGCAAATTACTACGGTATAGTAAAAGCCTCAGAACACCATGAGGTGAGCGTCTGCGAGAACCGGTGGGAAGACTTAAGCTTCCGAAAATGCAATCGTGACGATCAACCAACAGCGTCCAAATCCAGTAATGAGGTGAGCTCGTCCTTCGCAAGTGAACTTCTCCAAGAGGCACGACGGAGCAAAAAAGCGGATGAGAAAGAGAGGGACAAAAAGAAAATCATGGATACTACGAAAACGATGGGCAAAATAAAAACGTTTATGAGCTCCATCAAAAAAGCTCTCCATTACGAAAAATTGCCGTGCCATTAAAGAGCCAAGATGAAGCCAATGAAGAATATATTATAATATAGTTCCTTTGTGGTGAGAGTACCGACGCATCTTCTGTCGACCTTTGAAGCGGAGGAATTCTGGCCGACTGATGTGGTCTACCGAAGGTTCCGGGGGAGACTCCGGAATGAAGCGCGCGTCACGTCGCCGATAACTCGTGATAAAGTGTAGTTATTAAGTGTATATAATTTATATGTATGTTAGTCATTAAGGTATATATTGTATGGGCCTATGTAGCCTGGTATAAATAAATAAATAAATAAAATAAAATTATGATGTATCTCAAAAATACCATCTACCGGGTGTTGACCCATCACATCATTGATTCGTCACAAATAAACCGACAGGCATCAGCAATGCAGGCTTTCTTGAGGGAACCATCTGAACAAAAAGGAAAGGCCAAACCCAAAAGATATAGAACCGATCTCGGGCAAGTGTTCCCGCCAAAACTCAAATTGGCCCAAAGCCCCACGGACCATAAGGAAAATGCCTTCCTCGAGTTCCAGGCGATAATGAGAGCAAATAAGATTATAAAGCTCTTGACCTGCAACAAGATCATGCAGGCTTATCATCAATTTAACCAAAAACTGTTAAAAGTGAGACTCGAGGATGCAAGAGCTGCCATATATGACAATGACACCTCAGCGAAAATTTCCGGAGAGATGACAGGAAAGTATATGGCGGCATTAAGTGCCAACTGCGGGTTCGTGCTTCTGGGCGAGGAACACTAAAATATAGGTTGTGGGAAGACAGCTTGGATCATCAATAACTTCAATGAGGAAACGGACACTATAATAACAACGACGATGGGACGAAGGGAACCTACAAAAGGATGGTAGTTGACGAGGCCCTCATGAACCATTTCGGCTCAATCGACATGGCAAATCAATTAACAGGCGCCGATGATGTTATCCTCATTGGAGATATAAACAAACTTCCGTTCATTGAGCGCGAAAACATCTTTGAACTCAATTGCGCTCGTCTAAACCTGATAACCAGTTTTACCCAGGAGTTGTCTTGCACACACAGGAGCCCTATGGATGTAGCTTACGCCCTAAGCATGGTCTAACATCTATTCATCGAAGGAAGCAGTGCAGTCCCTAATGCTAAAGAAATATACAGGAGCGAGAATACCTAGAACCGATCTAAATACCCTGTATCTTGTACTACTAATACACATACAGGAGGAAAAGGTAGCCCTAACTAATATAGGCTATGGATCGGGAATGGGCTCTCGCGTCCATACAATTCATGAAGCTTAGGGATTAACGAGTCCTTCGGTAATCATCATACATACCAAATCCCGAAAGCTAGAAATCCATGACAACTAGCCTCATGCAGTAGTATATAGGAACCACCAAGTCCTTGGCCGCATAGCGAGTCGTAGTCTTCAGAGCTCGGCAAAAATAGAACATTAAAAAAGGAAATGTACTACTTGTATTGGGTTAAACATTGTTACCTCAAAATACTAATATTATATGTTATAATTTAATTGTAAACCCAGACAGGTTGTTGGAGTTGACAGGCCTTATCCCTCCTAATAAAATCCCCTGGCACTCCACAAGTGGCAATTTTATGGAGGACATGGGGTTGGTTACCCCACTGGCTGGCAGCTGCTAGGTTCGTCACAGAACGACAACTTCTTAAGATCCTTGAAACTCCACCCAGCTTGAGTGACCCCTCTCCACCAAGCCAATGACACAATATCTAAAGGCAAAGGGTGGAGCATTATATCCGAAGAAATTGGAAAGTGTCGCATCTGCTGGTTGCCATGCTGGGACCACAGACGCCCCTTCAGGGCACCAAATATTATAATAGTGGTAAAATAAAATAATAATAATAATTTATAAAAAGAAAAAGTCCTGAGGCGTGATGGACTTATTATGTAGATTAAGATGTAAACAACCTTGTACGCGAACAAATAATTAAAAAAGCGACATAAAAAGGATATGGGCGAAAAGCCCATAGACGACCCAAATTATAGTAATAAAAAAAAACACATCCAGTTTATTCTTTTTATTCTTACTACAAAGTGTGGTCTCAAAACAAAGTGGGCTAGGCCCCATTTTGTTGTGTGACTGTCGTAAGGTCAGTTAAAAAAACCGACTACCAAAAAAGATAGGAAACATACAGCCTGTATGATCGGCTCTGGATATTTTTATTATTATTATTATTTCTTAATTATCCCATTATATACATAACATAATATTTCACTGAAAATTAAATAATAAAATATTATTATGTACATAATAATATTTTATTATGTACAAAAGTGCTATTCCATAATTTATAATTTTGAATTACTTCCATTATAGGTCGACTGGATTTTTTTAAATTACTTTAATGTTTTGTAAAAGATTCATAAAAGAATAATCCTACTGTAATCCTAAGCCTGTATTCTATTTTTGTTTACTGTTTCAACGGAAAGGTACCACTAAAATCTCCATTAGTTCCGATTGGTTTTAATCAACTAGCCATAACTAGCCACACGTGCGCTAAGCGTACGCAAGTGCACGTGTGTCGAGAACTTGCCGGTCACAGTCCACAGATAATATTGTTTGTGTCTATCGTTATATATGCCGCGCTATTCAGCGCCGTAGACTTGAACTTAGCTAATCTAAATAAAATTATTATGAGTACGAATTATCTATTTTTTAATAACAATGGATAACATCGATTTTGAGTGTCTGAATGAGGATATAGTAATTGATTGTGAGCAACAAATAAACAGTGAGCAACAAGTTATGGAAGAGGAATGTATTTCAGTTAAAACTGCAGAAAAGCGACGTAGTTCAGAAACTGCCGAGATGTTAGATGATAATGAGGGATTTACAACTGTGTGCTGCAACCATAAGAAAGTAATTAGAAGTTTATCAGATGAGGATAAAAATATCGAAGTTTTGGTGTCTTCTAAACAGGTATTGCCGAAACAAATAGTTTTTGCGAAGTTCTTAAGAGAAGAAAATATACAAAATATTTTAAGTATTATTTACCAAGGTCCGTACAAAGTTAGCATTCAATTTGAAACGGAAGAAATGGCCGAAAAGTTGATGAACATTAAAAAATTTGAAGAGTTAGACTATAGGTGCCAAAGAAGTAATTCAGTATCGATATGTTATGGAGTTATTAAACATGTAAGTACAAATAGAAGTTGGTGAAAAAGAGATTTTAGAGAATTTTGAATGCGAGTATCCTATTATTTCTATGAAAAGATTAAAACGGAAAGACGATAATGGAGCCTGGATTGATAGTGATTCGGTGCGTTTGGGCTTCAACGGCAGTTCCGTACCATCCTATGTGTATGGTTATGGATGCCGATTCAGAGTAAACACTTTTACATTTCCTGTTACGCAGTATTCGGTGTGTTGGAAGTTTGGACACTTGAGTAGTGTCCCAGTGGGAGAATTATTTGTCCGAAATGCGGAGGCAAATATGCTTATTGTGACACATATATTTTATGTGTGTTAGTTGTAAGAGACCGCATATTTAATTAAGTAAAGAGTGTACAATCTTTAAGAAGGAACAAGAAATCCGAAAAATTATGACCCGAGAGCACTATACGTACCGCAGAGCTTTGACAGTATATTTAGCTACGAGAAGAGAAGATGCTTGTATACATAAAATGCCCCTCGAGAAACAAAAAGACGATTCAAAAAGGGAAATGAGCCCCATAATAACTTATCCTACCAGAAAAACATACAAGAAAGTACTTGTCACAGCTGCCATTATTAACAGAAAAGAATCAGAATTAGACGCTGAAAAAGAAAACTATGAAAACACAGCAAAAAATGAAAGGACAAAGGAAGGAGCTCCTAAACAAAGCAAAGAAGAAAATATTGCGAAGATAAACACAAATAATAGAAAGATTCTTAAAAAGAAGAAAGATCCTGTTCAGAAAGATGACGATAAAAATATAGAGAGTAAAATACAAAAAGATGCTGAAGAAACTAAGGATATCAGGCAGGATAAAACCAATTTTAAACATTTTTTCTCGGAAGCAAAGAAAATTTTCTTTGAAGACAAGCCAATACAAGAAAAAAATATTCTAGTTTCATTTGTTAAAATGTTCATCTATCGTCAGTGACTCATGTATTTAATGAAAATATATCTAATGGGTAACACGATTCTATTATTTCATTACTTGTTTGATCCCACGTTTCTATAAGTAGGGGTATCTTTTAATTTCTCCAAAATGTATTATTTTTACAAAACAAGTATTCGTAGAAAATATTTAGCTTACAAATATTAATTGTAAAAGGCGCAGTCTTATAAAGATAACCCGACACTAAATATTTTGTCCGAACTCTCGGTTTTTTTGTAAAAATAATACATTTGAGAAATAAAAAACTCGTTTCATCCCACGCTTCTATAAGTAGGGGGGTATCTACTTATAGAAGCGTGGGATGAAACAAGTAATGAAATAATAGAATCGTGTTACCCACTAAAGATGTTTTCATTAATGGCCTAAGATCCGACCGTAAAATCCTGCATGAATCGTTTTTTTTTTTTGATGAAATATATTTTAAAGTAATCTTTAGAACGTATGGAATGGATTAAGGTTGGGTTGCCTTGTCAAAAGTAGCCGCAAGTACCTCTAATTGAGTTTAATGTTCATGAGATAAATGCATAATTTGCATGTATATTTTTTTTCAATAAATTTTACATTATTTGAAAGAAAATGACGTGACAAAATAAGGTATAAATGGTTGCCAGCTCTAAGTCGGCCGCAACCTAGGGTTGCCAGCCCGTAAACAGACATAGTTCTTCGTCAAAATTGAAGAATCAATTTTTTTAATAATTTTGATACAAAATTAAAGTTTTATGCATTTTGTACATGAATATCCATGGTTGCCTGTTGCACGATAGCCGCGAACTGGGGTTGCCATCACTTTTGTATACGACATTGCGTGAGGTTAGGAAGCGCAAGAGAAAAGAAGCACACATTGTTACGTGCGATAAATGAGGATATTGCATAGCAGCTGCGACACTGATAGCCTAGTCAACGAATATTTGTGGATGGAAAAGTCTAAAACAGAATTTGACTTAGGAATTTGAGCGAAAAGTTCCTTTATACTTCCTTTTTTTTTTTTTTGTTAAACGAGTATCCATACTATACACTTATACTAATTATAATATTATAATAGCGAAAGTGTGTCTGTCTGACTACCTGTTGCTTCTTCAAACCCAAACCATTGAACCGATTTTGCTGAATATTGGTATGTCTATAGATACTTTGAGTCCTGGGAAAGGACAAAAATATAAGTACGGTTCATTCGCGATAAACGAATTTTGGCGCAACGGAGTTGCGGGTGTCATCGAGTTACTCAATAAATTATGAAGTATTCTTAGCCGTGATAGTTTTCCTTTTACCATATTATATTTTTTTAAAGATTTGCAATTTTGTCGGCATCAATAATATGCGCATAATATGCCAAATTACGACTTTAAACATTAAAGGTCCTGTAATCTCTGAGCATAACCGCGAACAGACAGACGAACAGACCGAAGCTATAAATTCCCTGTTGACTACGAAAACCTTAAAAAGTTACAAATTGCAAAAGATCAGATATAGAGATTTTTTTAAGCATGTACTTAGTACAAAAAATATACCAAGTGCCGTTTTCAAGAATTTAATAAAAATCGGCCAAGTGAGAGTCGGAGTCGCGCACGAAGGGTTCCGTACCGTTATAGAGCAAAAACATGCCAAAAATTGTGTTTTTTGTATGGGAGCCCCCCTTAAATATTTATTTTATTAAAATATTATCATTAATTATTAAAGAAGACATATAATTCAGGATTATGTGAAAATGTCAAGTGCCTAACTCTTGCTATTATTGATATCGAGCAAAAAAGGCAAAAAAAAAACATGTTTGTTGTACGGGAGTACCCCCGATTTCCAAGAATCCACGATCGAAGGATTAAATATTTATTTTATTTTATTTTTAGTATTTGTTGTTATAGCGGTAAAAGATGTACACAATCTGTGAAAATTTCAGAAGTCTAACTATAGCGGTTATTGAGACACAGCCTGGAGACAGACAGACAGACAGACGGACAGACAGACGGACAGACAGACGGACAGACAGACGGACAGACAACGAAGTCTCAGTAATAGGGTCCCGTTTTTACCCTTTGGGTACGGAACCCTAAAAATCACGTCTTCGAATAAAATTTTAGCATATTAAGTTTATTCTTCGACATTAACAATGTTAAAAAAATACTATAGTAGGTTTTATTGTTTATGCCAAATTGAATGTCTAATATTTTTGATTAGAGTTGAAACGTATTTAACATACAAGTTGTGGGTAGATTAAAAAAATTCTCATCTTGTCTGTCTGTCTGTCTGTCCATCCGTCTGAGCCGATTTTGCTGAAATTTCTTATGGAGATACTATTAGTCCTGGGAAAAGACATATAATATTTTTTTTTCCCGGAAAAACATACGGAATAGACGCGCGATAAACGAGCTTTAGCGCAACAGAGTTACTGGCGTTATTTAGTGTAATTACTAATTATTATTATATTATGACAGTCAAATTTAGTTATTTAGTTCAGTCCGTCCGCCCGCCCGCTCGTTTCTATGATTTTTTTTTGCCTGCCTACCTGCCAGTCCGTCCGTCCGTCTGTTCCTATGAAATTTTTTTGTACTACATAGTAAAACAAATAATTCTGTTTGGGACTTTTCCATCCACAAATATTCGTTGACTAGGCTATCAGTGTCGCAGCTGCTATGTAATATCCTCATTTATCGCACGTAACAATGGATGCTTCTTTTCTCTTGCGCTTCCTAACCTCACGCAATGTCGTATACAAAAGTGATGGCAACCCCAGTTTGCGGCTATCGTGCAACTGGCAACCATGGATGTTCATGTACAAAATGCATAAAACTTAAATTTTGTATCAAAATTATTAAAAAATCGATTCTTCAATTTTGACGAAGAACTATGTCTGTTTACGGGCTGGCAACCCTAGGTTGCGGCCGACTTAGAGCTGGCAACCATTTATACCTTATTTTGTCACGTCATTTTCTTTCAAATAATGTAAAATTTATTGAAAAAAAATATACATGCAAATTATGTATTTATCTCATGAACATTAAACTTAATTAGAGGTACTTGCGGCTACTTATATCAAGGCAACCCAACATTAATCCATTCCATACGTTCTAAAGATTACTTTAAAATATATTTAATCGAAAAAAACGATTCATGCAGGATTTTACGGTCGGATCCCATACTATAAATACATGGGTCAGTAACTTTGACGCGAATAGTGTGATCCACTCCACTTTGGAGAGCTTGACTGATCCGAAGAGATTGTATGATTACAATTAACTTAAATCCAATGTTGTTATGGAGTTAAGAAATAAATGTCAAAGTTTTAATTTTTTATATACCGATGCTTCTAAGTCGGGTGGTAATAAGGGGCCCTGCATTTTATGATCCTTCGTGTAGTGGGGAATGTAGTAATAATAAATTTAAAATACTGGCTACTCCTTCTATTATGCCTTTGGAGCTCATTGCAATCTCACAGGCACTCAGTTATGCGGAGCACATAACTTCTAAATACATTCTTATCTACACGGATGGTAAAAGTTCACTGCAACATATAGCTCGTTGCTATAGAGGTTCACCTATAGCTTATAAAATAATAGAAACAATAATGACACTGATGAAAAAATACATAACTGTGAGATGAGAAAAGACATAACATGACCGATGTCCCGTCGCACATCGGTCTCACGGGTAACGGGGAGGCCGACAGGCTGGCGAAAGAAGGTTCTATAGACGGTATTTTAATTACGCATAAAACTACGTTTTGAGATCGTATAAATTCATATAAAGATAGGTGTAGAATAGAATGGAAAGAATATTTCGATAGGAGTTCCAAAGAGAAAGGTATATGGTATAAGACATTACAAGCCGAACTCCCTCGTATAACCTGGTGCGACAATACCGATTTCAGCAGAAGAAACTGCGTTATTTTGTATCGACTGCGTTTCGGACACATTCCGCTTAATAGATTCAAGTACATGATGAGATTGAGTGATTCTCCGAAGTGTTCAGTGTGCGGCGTGTTGGAGGACGCGCACCATCTCCTGGCGGAGTGTGTCCGGCACGAGCCGCGACATCGGCAGCCCCTGCTGGACCTAAATCTCAACAGAACTGACGTAGGAATGTTCCACCACTTATTGTCACAAGTTACGACTTCAAAGGAGCTTATGTTTTTGGTGAGATTTGCATCTTTAAGCTTATCAATTAGTATTAGTAGTTAAGAATTAGTATTTAGTTAATGTACTTACAAATATTTATTTAGAGGTTTTTATACATATACTTATGTATAAAAACCTCTAAATAAATAAAGATTATAAAAAAAAAACTAACCATAAGAAAATCTATTAGATTGTCAACTAATTTGCGTATCACAAGGTTAAGCAGTAAAAAATAAAAACAATTACATTTTGACCTTCCCGCTTAATTAGCATAATTTACTGTAACGATTTGAATGAAGCAAACAGTTTGATAACATGAGATGGCAGTATTTTGCCAATATTATGCTGCATTTTTGCTAAAACGGCTTTAGAGGCGTTATGCACTTTATTGCTTGTGTAAAAAATGTTAAACTAGGGTCAACAAAAATGAGCTAATCCAAACCGTCGTCGTAATATCCTCTGTATTTCTTCCACACGGCGAAAATGTATGCCTGAGCTCTTACTGCTCTCAATTCAAAATACGTTTATCTAAATATTATATGTACTTACTGTAAGGTTCTGTACCAAATTTCATCTAAATTGGTTCAACCGTTTTATAGAAAAGAGGTAACAGACAGACCAGACAGACCCACTTTTGCATCTAAAATATTAGTAAGGATTACAAAATATATTACATTCACAGCTTAATATACAGGATGTAACAAAACTAAGTGATAGTAATTAACCCTCGGTTGGTATTTGAAAGCCCGAAAATTAAATGACATAAAAATGGCATATATATTTCTTAACTTTTTTCTATACACTATTGTAATCTCATTCAATATTAATCCGATTTAATCAAAATATTAATAATATTTTGAATACTTACTAACCAAAACTCACAATTTAAAAATAGAAGTAAAAAATTTTCAAGTGGATCTTTTAGGACGTTACCTAAAGAGCGGAGTTGCTACGATTCATTAAAATATGTTTTTTTTCTCATTTTCGCAAACTCCGGGCTTTTAAAGACCCCACGCGACCAACCGAGGGTTAACTGAGGTAATTATTGGGTTAAGGTGTATCCAAAAAGCAGTACTAAACATTTGTACGCAACCCGATTTCGGAGAAAAACGCATTTGAAATTTTTGAAAAAAATTTTGAGTTACAGCCCTGTCCACTACTGTACGTAGTGTACAGTAGTGGACAGGGCTGTAACTCAAAAACGTGTCCACGTGGACTTTTATTCATTGACTCAGATTCGAACGCATCGATTGGTCTAACGTAGGCGGATGGCGTGATCGCATGAACCAATCATTGCATCGAAAAAATTTTCATTCAAGGCTCCACATTTAATTTTGTGGTTCCGCATGATTAATCTTAAGGAAAATAAGATTCTAAGTTTATTCTTATGATTTTATTTTAATGTTCTTTTTTATTAGGGTTCCGTACCCAAAGGGTCTCAGTAATAGGGTCCCTATTACTGAGACTTTGATGTCCGTCTGTCCGTCTGTCAGTCTGTCTCCAGGCTGTATCTCAAGAACCGCTATAGCTAGACTTCTGAAATTTTCACAGATTGTGTATTTCTGTTGCCGCTAATCGCTATAACAAAAAGTACAAAAAACAAAATAAAGTTAATATTAAAGAGGGGCTCCTATACAACAAACGTGATTTTTTTGGCCTTTTTTGCTCGTAATCAATAATGGCAACATGTAGGCACTTGAAATATTCACAAAATCCTTAATTATATTTGTACTTTAATATTTAATAATAAAATTAAAATATTATAATAAATTTTAAGGGGGCGCTTCCATACATAAAACATAATTTTTTGTCTACTTTCGCTCTATAACGGTACGGAACCCTTAGAGCGCGAGTCCGACTCGCACTTGGCCGATTTTTTTCACATTGTTGTTTTGGATTAATCGTATGAAATAATTTTATTATTTAATAATAAAAAATAATTATTTTGAGTACAAAATGATGTAAAATACAAAATTTTAAATGAGAAATTAATTAATAATATGTCAATGTTTTACACTTTTTAAATTCTAACGTAATAATGCATCTGACACGATTCTCTTTCAAGAATAAAATATCTTTCGTTACTGATCCCTAACTCCCAGCGGCTTCGATCACCTCATCGAGGTCATTGCGCTCGCGCTAGTACTAGGGTTGACAATTTTTTTTACAATTAAGTAAAATTTAATTAAATGAAATAATTATTAAATTAAGAAAAAAAAAATGTCTTTCAGCGCTGCTACTTTCACAGTGAACTCTATATAAGGGACACATACACACTCTAAAGTATTATTACTTAGTTTTGTTACACCCTGTATAAGGAAATATTTTGTTGCGGAATCGTTTTGGCTAGTTCAGCCTTAATCTAATTATTAGCTGGCTGTGTTTCATCGTGATATGCTATATTATATTATTTATTTGTTTTAACGTTTAGTATTAAATTTCTAGTTATACCACTAATAATAATATTCTATGTACAATTTTTTTTAAATAAAATAAGGGGACAAACGAGCAAATGGGTCACCTGATGGAATGGAAAGCAACTACCGTCGCCCACGGACACTCGCAACATTAGCAGAGCTGCAGGTGCGTTGCCAGATACATTTTCTATTTGCTATAACAGAGCATTAACTATTTTAATAATAGCCTGGCCTCTTAGCCAACTTTTCCTTCCAGTTAAGTCTACGGTTTTCCTGTGATAGATTTCACGCGGACGAAATGGTATTCAATGTAATACTTTGTGTAGGTATCGTTTTCATAATATGAAAAATATGAGAGGACATTATATTATAATTTATAATAAATATGAGAGTGGTCGCACCCATCCATATTATGAGTAGTTGGAAAATGGAGTACTCTCCATTTTCCAACTACTCATAATTCGTCGTAGGCGTCCGAATTTTTCTGATCAGAAATTTTTTATAATGTGCGGCCGGGGTAAACAATTCCGTCGCCATGGTTACCGCGAATCGATACGATATTTTGGAACGTGTCCATTGTACTGTGATGTCATTCTCATAATATAACCAATATTATAATACTTTAATATTATCTTTACCACAATTCAGCAACATAAGCAATATATAAAATATTCATACATATTATAATTATGTTTGTAGTTAGTACCTACATTAAAAATAAAAGTTAATATTTGATGTAAAAAAAGTCATCTACGTCAATGTCATTGTTTTCAAGTAAGTCAAAATGGGTCCATTTTTCAGCAAAGTATACATCCAGGGTAAATAATTTAACATAAAAGTGGATAATATAATTTCAAACCGGAAGTCAACAAAGTGGTTTGATGAACGCCACATGTGACACTCACAATAAAGTGCATAAGTCAAGAAATAGAACTAATATAGGGTTGACAGTTGACAGCTCGTGAATTTAATATTATATTTCTTCTAAAAGTTGGAGACTATATTCATATCGTAATAAAGCATACCTAAGGACACTTATGAAAATATTATGTACCTACACCTAATAGATAATAATATTGTTGCCGAATTAAAATAATAAATGTTAATGATTCACTCGTTGATGATACGTCGATTAATAATAATATTATGAATAAACAACTGTTTATTCAACATAACTACGTTAAAAGTGTTATAATGGCCCATTTCAGTTTCGGTCACTTTATTTCAAAATTTATAAGTCAAAAAGTCAAATATTTATTTACAAAAATAAAATCGCGGCAACCTACGAAAGTATTTAATCGCAAGATAAAATGTTTAAGGGCCTTCCCCTACGGAGATTCCGTCATTTACCGTATTTAGAGCCTTATAAACTCATAATTTGAAAGCTACAAAGTTATAATAAAAATACAGCAATAATCTTCAGTATATCAACATCCCTTTCCCCGTTTTAAATTTTCTATTTTTGTTTATTATACTCATGATATTAGCTTCCAAAGTAATACCAATTTATTAAAATTGAAGCATACTTTCAGCATCTCCCTAGTATTTACAAATTACGTTTATTTGAAACACACGACAATAGATAGACAATTTCATTAACTACATATTCCCCCTTTAAAATTTTTTTTGATCAATTTTGAACTAAGATAAGTAAAAAACAATAGAATTTTTGTGCGATCTCAGCAACGCGTCAAATGTATGGTCAAGGTCGTTTGCTCGGGGGATGGCCTTAAGAGAAGCCCCGGAGTGCGTCGTAATGGAACCACAAGTATTCCCTCTCTGTATGAGTTTCCCGTACTATGCACTAACTTCTGCTTCGTAAACAGTTTGTTAAGAGCGAAGACTTAACAAAAATACATACTGCGACTTGCCTTAATCTTTCTATTGCTCTAGCTAATATATTTTAATTCTTTCCGTCAGCATTTAGTATGGAAAAACTTAGATTCCTAGGAAAAGACATTGAACTGAACATTATTAACGAATTTCTAGGTCAACTAAAAGAACAGAAGATTTTTCCTGAAATTTATTTCAGGGAAAATCTTTTGAAATTAATCTCAAGTAAACGAGAATAGAATATAAATATTATTAAATACACTTGTACCATCGATATGCAGATGGCGGACCAACGTCATTTGGTCGGATAATATCAATTCAATGTTAATTGTTATTTGTCGGCTGGGTTTGAAATAACGCGACCAAACTTCGTAGGTCCGCCATCTGCCTATGAATCAACTTCTCTGATACCTAGTACAAGCACGCATTTTTGGCAACTCTAAAGTTATCCGAAATAACGCCTATGTGCGCTCGCGATTGATTCTATTAGATAATCTCACTACTGTACAATAGGCTACTTGACCTATATTCAATTTCATTGAACAAATGCATATTTCTAGTAGAACTTGGCCTAGGAAACCGTATTTCACCCTTATCATCAAATAAAAGCTTATGATTGATAAATAAGTCGATTTGAAAATATGATTTTATATTTTTTAATTTGTACTGACGAAAACGCTTTTGCAGTACTTCTGATTTGGATGTGACGTCATCACACTAGTAATTTAATATCTTTTATTTAACGCGCTCGTTATATGTAAGTTTATTTGTACATAAATAATAAGAATAAGCCTAGAAAGATTTATAAAATATATTTTCTTGAATAATTAAAAAAAAACATAAGTTTTATATATTATCTCCATTTATTGTAGTTGGGAAATGAAATGGCTAAAACTTTTCAACATTACAAATGATTTCTAATTTCTTATTTATTTTGATATAATTTTTGGCACCTTTAAACTCGTACGTTTAGCACATATTTTTTTTTAATAAAGACTATAAAACACAAAACGTATGACGTCACGCTATGGCGGACAGTGTTTTCGGCGCCATTTAAAAGGCATATTTTTCAATCAACGTTTTTATGAGTTTCTAGTGTTTAAAATATTAAAATATTAGTTTTTTTGGTGAAAATTAATGATTAAGAAGCGATTAGAATGAAGAAAAAAAGTAGGTTAAGTAGCCTATTATAATCGCGTATGTATGTCAGTTACGTCACGATTACGCAATCGATAACGTGTCGTCCGCGGCAATGGAAACACGTGGGTTGCACTCAGCCGATCGCCGCGAGCGCAGTGTTCCAACATACTAGATTATGGTCGAACGCGTGCGTTTATATAAATAAAAATACATATAAATCTATATCAATTAATAATAATTTTAAATTTTGTTAGTCTCGCTAAAACGGCTGAACCGATTTGGCTTGAGTCTTGAAATATTAGTGGAAGTCCAGGGAAGGTTTATATTAGGAAGCGATACGAAGATCGCCGGGTCATCTAGCAAAATAAAAAAAATAATTAAATACAATCAAAATCATGTCAAATAGTGTCAAAATGGAGCCAGTGGATGTTTTGAGTCTCGATGCTGCCGCTTTGAAGGATTTTCTGAACTCCTTCGATCATGTGTTTTCTGATTGCGATGGTATGTATTGCATGTTTTTGTGTCTTCTTCTTCTTTTTTGTTTTTTTTTCTGGTAAATGTCTGTGACATGAGTGAGACTGGGTCCTATGAAAAATCATTACAGTTATTTATTTTAGTCACAATATCATATAATTTATTTATCCCCCTACTAATAAAAACCATACTGTGTATACTGTATACAGATAATATTAAGTAATCTGTATAATGTATATTATATACATTATACTCTATAGTTATGCAGTGGTTTAGTCTGTCAAGAATATAATAACTTATCAGACAAAGGCAAAAGAAAGGTTAGACTAGAGATCAAATCATTATTTATTTGTGTTTAAAAAATAGCGATAATAATAGCGAAATTTCGATAATAATCATCATATTGCTAAACATAATAATATTATTTTGATGAAAGATTTTAAGTAATAGATATTTTTGCCGACAACACTACAAGATCAAAGGTCAAGAGGTCTAAATAAAATTGCATCAGAAAGCTATTATTAAAACAAATAATATTTCATACTAATACTATAAATGGGAAACTATGTGTCTGTTAACTCTTTACGCTAAAACCGCTAAACCGATTTAGATTTTGGAGATACTCCCTAGAAAAGGGCATAGGTTAGTTTTCATCACGAAAAATATACGGCTAACCCGTGAAGCTAAGTTGCGGATAACAATAAGTATAAACATTTTCCCCCTTACTAATAAAAACTTCTTAAACATGCGTTCAACGTGTGAATAGTTAAGGCCATCCCCCGAGCAAACGACCTTGACCATACATTTGATGCGTTGCCGAGATAGCACAAAAATCCTATTTTTTTTACTTATCTTAGTTCAACATTGATCTAAAAAAAATTAAAACGGGGAGTATGTAGTTAATGAAATTGTCTATCTATTGTCGTGTGTTTCAAATAAACGTAATTTGTAAATACTAGGGAGATGCTGAAAGTATGGTTCAGTTTTAATAAATTGGTATTACTTTGGAAGCTATAATATCATGAGTATAATAAACAAAAATAGAAAATTTAAAACGGGGAAAGGAATGTTGATATACTGAAGATTATTGCTGTATTTTTATTATAACTTTGTAGCTTTCAAATTATGAGTTTATAAGGCTCTAAATACGGTAAATTACAGACAGCAGTTTTTAAGTTACACACACGTTACACAGAGTCTATACAGAGAAATTAGTATGGAAATGACAGCATCGTTATACAGGCCTTATGTCAAAAAATGATTATTAGTAGAAAAAATCTTATGCACCCTCTATACACGCTGTGTAACTTTTTATTAGTAAGAGGGTTTATGTTTGTTCCTGTTCTAAACTTTAAAATACTGTAAAACTACTGTATGTTTCATATCTCCATAATCAGGGCGAGCTAAGCGAGCCCTAGTATATCCCACACCTTTACATTTTGTGGTACACTTTATGGAAAAACTATCACGCCTGTTGATTTGTACTTTAACATAGTAATTTTAATTATATGTAGACTAGCTGTCCCGGCAAACGTTGTTTAGCCGTATAAAATATTTCGATTTTCGCCCATATTATTTTATTGAAGTGACTAAATAAGTATGTCACCATGGCAACGTCCATCGCTATCCCGTCACACAAACAATGGTCACCGTCCGTCTTGAGTTGTAATAATTTACTATTATTTATTTAACAAATGCATTTATCAATATAAAAAGTAGATATTGTCCGATTCTCAACCCTAGCCGATAATATGCTCGCTAAGATTCACGAAAATCGGTCGAGCCGTTTCAGAGGAGTTCAACCACGCACCCCGTGACACGAGAATTTTATAATATATTAGATTAGATGTGTTATCATCAGTCAGTCAAGGTGTGACGACGCGAGCCCTCACAAAGCTCGGCTTTTAGCTAGTAAAAATTATAATGTTACTCTCATTAAACTATTTAGTTTTATATGGTTATAGTAGGTATCTAATTAAATACTATTACTATTACCATATTTATGTTTGTTTGTTTAACATTTGATTAGTCGTCAGTCATCGTCAGTCAACAGGAAAATCGATTAGTCTCGACTCTCGAGTTAACTTGGTTTTAGGAGTTAGATCAGGGGTTACCAAATGGCGTACCGCGGTCCGCATCCGGACCGCCGACCTATTGTGTGCGGAGTGCGGACCAAGCATTTTCGAAGATGAATATCGTTAAAAATAAATTACTTTTAATTACGATCTTAACAATTATTGTTCTACAAAAATTGTTACTTTTCTCATTGATATGTAAATAACTACCTTTGTAATTTCCGTAATTACCTTTGTTTAGTAAATATTTTTTTATTTTTAATGTGTGGACCGCAAAGGTCATTTCATTTCTTAAACTTCGGGGTCCACCCCGAGCGAAACTAATTGGTGAATGGTGACCCCTGAGTTAGACTATGGCTGTTTTAAGTTTGTAGTGAATCAGCTGTATATTTGATAAAAGCTAGTAAGCTATCTATAAAGCTAGTAGCCTATGTATCGTTTGTAGGGATTATTATACAGTGTGTAACAAAAATAAGTGATAATACTTTAGGGTGTGTACGTGTTCCTTGTAGAGAGTTCACTGTGAAAGTAGCAGCGCTGAAAGACGAATTTTTTTTTCACTTTTGTATGGGCAAGGGCCCGAGCATCACGCGTTTCCCCATACAAAAGTGAAAAAAAAAATTGGTCTTTCAGCGCTGCTACTCTCACAGTGAACTCTCTACAAGGAACATGTACACACCCTAAAGTATTATCACTTATTTTTGTTACACCCTGTATAGAGGTCATTTTGTGTTTGAGTAACTAGATGACGCCCGCAACTCTTTATCTCAACTTCGCTTATCGCGAGGAACCGTACATTTTTCAGGGATAAAAAGTATCCTAAGTCCTTTCCCGGGACTTAAAGTATCTCTATACCAAATTTCAGTAAAATCGGTTCAGTGGTTTGGGCGTGAAGAGGTAACAGACAGATAAACAGACACACTTTCGTATTTATAATATTAGTTTGGATAATTATATTATTATACTCACTTGCATGCAAGTTTGCACAGCAAATTAAACGTACACTTTTCGGCGAAAAAAAATTCCATATCCAGGACGTACCTCCGTATCGAATTTCATCAAAATCGGGCGAGAGGGCAAAGAAGATAACATACAGACAGACTTTTGCCCGTTTTCACCAACCACCTCCTAGCGCTAAGTGTCCCGGAGCAGCCGTTAATAGTGTACCTATATTTCAATATATAATTATTGTTTACTAGCTGTGCCCCGCGGTGTTACCCGCGAAGTTAGGAGTTCTCTCAGCACCTTCGGGACCATGATAATACCTTGGAGCAAAATCTTACTTTGGTAGCATATACGTAGAATACTTCTTCTGAAACTAAAATCACCATGAGTTTCCATATACATTTTGAGAAGTTACCTACATACCTCATGGATCCCATGATCAAATTGTCACTTGGTAACTGTAGCGCCAAGTTTAAATAATATACTTTAAAATAACAATAGATATCTATTAATAATTTAAGTAATTTAAAGTAAATTTTTAATCGCTTGACAAACTCGAGTCTCGATCTAAAAGGCTATGGAAAGTACCAATAATAGGGTCGTAAATCGTAATGGGACGATGCATGGTATAATGGTTTACGGTAGTGATAATGGTGATGATGATGATGATGAATGTAATAGTAGCATAATATGCTTTTCGTTCTTAAAACAACGCCGAAACTCCAAAACTTGTATCTATAAAGAGCCAGGAGTTCTTTCAGCACCTTCCGAACCAGTAATGGTATTTATTTTTTTATTTATTTTACCATTTATTTCAGGCATCTAGGCCCATAATACAAATGCCTTACAGACTCACATACATATTCATATTATAATAAATACCCTAAGGACTAACATACATATTATTATTATATACTTAAAAACTACACTTTGTCACGTGTTGACGGCTACGTGACGCGCTTCGTTCCGGAGTCTCCCCCGGAACCTCCGGTAGACCACATCCATCGACCAGAACTCCGGTGCCTCAAAGGTCGAAAGAAGATTCGTCGGTACTCTCACCACAAAGGAACTAAAGTTAATTTTGTGGCGAGACTGCAGACGCTCGACCCTCAGGCGCAGTGTCGTCTTCTTCTGGATTTAGTCCACGACGTCTTCGACCTCCATGGACCAGTGCAGGCGGGATATAAACAGGGGCGTCGCGGGGACCCCGCTCCGCAGACGCAGCTCCGGTACATAGGGCGCGGTGCCGCGATGGTTGCGGGCGGCGGGCTTCTTCTTCCTTCTCTCCACCAGTGTGAAGCCCTCCTCATCGCACCCCCTGCTCTCGTCCTTGCCAGGTCGAGAAGACTCCACCTTGCGGCTCTTCGTAGCCTTGCAGCGGCTCTCTTTAGTCTTGCGACTCTCCGGAGCCTTGCGGCTCACATTCTCCCCATTTGTTTTCGCCCGTGGGGGAGGTGCGGGGCGACCAGCAACAGTCGCGTAGTTTTGCTGAGTCGCCTGTGGACTCGGCGTCGGCGCAATCGGGAGGGGAACGCGGGCGGGGGCGGCAGTGGCGGTGTTCGTTAACCCGTCTGATAATGCTGACGGGCTAAACGTGCTCGCCTGCGCGCCTCGACGTATGGTGACGTTTGCGGCATCAGGTGACCTACATATTGAATAACCGCTTTTTAACTGCGATAATTCAATACGTAAATCACTGATCATAGACTCTGATGCCTGCAATCTACCCCGAACTCCGGCCAGTTCCTCCTTCAGGAACCTGAAGTCCTTCAGTAGGCTGACGACGTCCACGTGGTCCAGCGTAACGGGCGGCAGCTTGTGCAGCTCTTTAGCCACAAAAGCCGGCACCTCATCCGGATCCGTCTGCTTCAGCAGGCAGATGATATCCTGCACACTCCTTTCCGATCCGTCTCTTCGTCACGACGGCATGTTCGCGCTCTGGCCGAGCGTCTCATACAGCAGCTGCTTCCCCTTGCAAATCTCCTCACTGGTGAAGGAGGACTTGCAGATCTGCATGATGCTGACCTCGTCCATGGTGTCTATGGCGTGCTGGATAAACGCCAGCAACTCGTTGGCCGCAAAAATATTAATTACTTTTGCTGCGTGTGTAACGCGGAGCACGACCGGTCGCTAGCTCGACACATTACACACCACCAGGTATACCTCGGTGCAAAATCTTACTTGTTGGTAGCTTATGCTTAGAATACTTCTCACGAAACCGAAGTCATCGCATGTTTCCATATAAATTTTGAGGAGTTCCCTCGATTACTTATGGATCCCTTCATCAAGTAACGACTTTTGTAAACATGGTACAAAATTGGGATGATACCCTATACACCAAAAGAAAAATTTTGAAAATCGGTTCACAAACGGCGGAGTAATCGATGAGCATACAAAAACGAACATAACACCTCCTCCATTTTAAAAGTCGGTTAAAATTGTAGCCTATGTGTTATTCTGATGTATAAGCTATTTATATTGTATTATGTATTATATATTGTAAAGTTTCGTTAAAATCCATTCAGTAGTTTTTGCGTGAAAGAGTAACAAACATCCATACATACATCCACACATTATAATATTAGTAGGATTAGTAGGATATTGTGTCACCTACGTCCTTAGACGCCAAGAATATTGGCAAAACATTTATTAAGGGTTTTCAAAAACGTGTCTGTGTTAGGAGAGCGACTAACGCAAAAAATCAAACATCGTCCTCTCTTCACACTCACGCCCGTCTTTCATATGCCAGGTGAAAAAGGACGACGCGGAATCATCGCCAAGTTAATTTTTCTTAATAACTCGATAAATATACAACATTTAATCCGCCAGATCAGTGTCTCAATGATAGAATTTTATACAATGTGTTAAAATATTAACTTAGTTTAATGCACGGTTACGGCAATATATGAAAAAGTCGTGAAAATTAGATGCATCTTTGTGATTTCTTTCTATCGGGAACATTTTTAAATATCGTGTTTTAGCTCAATTCTTGGAAATATTATAATGAAGTATCTATGTTTAGAAAATGAAACAATTCGGGGCTTATTTTCAAGTATAAATATGAATTATAAAATCGATAATTTTGGGTTAGTCGCCCCCTTAAGAAACACAAATGACCCTAAAAAGCCGCTAGGGGATACCTAGCGTTAGGGGCGGTTAGCGGAAAACAGGTATAAGCCTAGTATCGCATAGTTTCGTTTTGGTGTAATCTGACCCTTAGTAGTTATTTTCAGGTCTTGTTTCACAAACAAACTCTGTAATATGTATATCACGGTATTCATGGCGTAGGAAATAACCCGGATGGCCTGGCATTGTCAAAATAGATCGCGCCTTGAAATTATTGGCTATTCTATTTTCAGAATACAAATCGTGATCCTAATCTTATCAATCTTATGAGTGTTTGGATATTTGTAGATTTCAGGCAAATATATTTTGTTTAGTACACCTAAACAAATTATGCCTTTTATTCCAAAAAGGGGTTTTCGTAGGATACTAATAACTAGGTTTTTATAACAGGTAGTTATGGCTAAATCAATACTAGACGTTACTCGTTTTCGTAGAAATCGTCATCATCGTAGTATCTGTACATTTTTCCGCTACAAGAACTATCGTCGGACCTTTTTCGCGTCTTAAGGCTATCTCCCGAGCAAACGACCTTGACCATAAATTTGACGCGTTGCCGAGATCGCACAAAAATCCTATTTTTTTACTTATCTTAGTTCAAAATTGATGTAAAAAAATTTAAAACGGGAAATATGTAGCTAATGAAATTGTCTATCTATTGTCGTGTGTTTCAAATAAACGTAATTTGTAAATATTAGGGAGATGCTGAAAGTATGCTTCAATTTTAATAAATTGGTATTACTTTGGAAGCTAATATCATGAATATAATAAACAAAAATAGAAAAATTGATACGGGGAAAGGAATGTTGATATACTGAAGATTATTGCTGTATTATTATTATAATAACTTTGTAGCTTTCAAATTATGAGTTTATAAGGCTCTAAATACGGAATCTCCGTAGGGGAAGGCATTTAAAAATATATCTCCATATCAAATTTCATCAAAATCAATTCGGTAATTGATTTCTATCATGTGACCCGTTTGCTCGTTTTCCCCCTAATTGTATTAAAAAGGACCAATATTTTAGGTGTCATTTGGAAGCAAGCCCCTCTGCCTGGTTCCGGGGAATTCTTCAAGCTGATGACCAAACTTGGCAAAACTGTCAACTTCGTGTCAAACAACAGCCTAAGACCCAGAGAGGACTATGAGAGAATGTTCGCCGCGGCCGGCATTGAAAATGGTTTTGTAAGTTTTGCTGTTTTCCTTTTTAAGAGTGTAATATATTATTATCTTATCTGCCTGTTATAGGTGCCATACACGACTTATCCAAATGGCGAGTTCGCAGTAAATACATAAATATGGCCATATTGTATTTAGAGTGATGTCACATACCATATCGTGCATTGTCATCCAAACTAAACGCGTATGCAAAATTTCAGCTCAATCGGTTAAATATTCTTCAAAATTGAGTTCCAAAATTCCACCGTAACATACATACTTACATACATACAGAGCAAGTTAAATAAAAGCTTTTAAAATAGTGGACACATTTTTTTTTTATAAATAACTTGATGTTGTGTTTAAAATCGCTTTGAATATAAAGTACAATTACAAGTTTTAATTTTCAGGAAAGGCTGACTATACCGTCAACAGCGATCGCCGAATACCTGAAGTCACACAACTTCAATAAAAAGGTGTACTGTGTTTCATGTTCTGAAACTGTAAGGATTCTAGAGGCAAACGGGTTCAAGTGTGAAACTGGAGTAAGTAGATTTTTGGGTTTCCACCAATCTGATGGACACGTCATGTCCATATTATTTATAGATCTATCTCAGATCTAGAATTATATATAGACATAGTGTGTCGAGACAAGAAGCGTGCCCTCTTTTTGGGATCATTTTGACTTTAATGAAAGGTATATTTTACATAGGTCGACAAAAAAATATTTTTTTCTTGAGCCTGTTACTTAATGGCTAATCCGATTGTTTGCATTGAAAATTAACCAGAAACATAAATTTCGAAAATGAAAGTTTGCTTTTATAGTCTAGGCGAAGACCAATAAAAATATAATATTTTTGCAAAATTCTTAGAGACTAACTCTCGCCGTAACCAAGATAAAGGGGTTTGGGGGGATAATATTAGAGTTGGAAAGGGAAGTGTGTCACTGGCACTCATTGTGCGTATTCAATTTTTAGACAAATTATGAGTTTTATGTACTTTAAAGCGTAAAAATATCTGGAAAAATGTGTAAAATCGACGTGAAAAGTGTTGCTCTATTTTCGGAAAATTTATTGAAGTAAGAGCAAAACAGTTACTTGCATCAACAAATGGTAGTATTTATCAAGCCTTGGAAATATATTTTAAACTTCCTATTAAAAGCAAAAAAAATTATATATGGACCCCACATAATATTATCTCACGTACTTACTAAAGAGGTACGCTACAAGCTGTTTGGAGTGTGCGTGCCACCTAAATACAAAAAAAAAATCAATTTTAAACCTAATTTCTATATTTTTTCCTTCTTAGTGAATGTCAATAATGATATAAATGTAATGAATAAATATGTTTTATTCTATTAATACGAAACGACAAATAAAATACAAGCGGCACCCGCCTATTCTACAAAATATACTAGAAAAGTTTTTGCTAAATTTGCGGAGAATTTATTGAAATGAGAGTTAAAAAGATAGAAAGAAGGTTGCATCAACAAAATAAAGACTTTGTCAAGCCAATGAAATAATTTTGAAGTTCCTATTTAATACTAGAAAATAAATAGGAGCGCCACATATTTATAATACCGGAGCACACAGCAAGCTGTATTTAGGGTATGCTCACCTAGATACAAAAAATATTAATTTTTAAATCTAAATTACATATATTTTCCATTTTAATTTTATTTTAGGAATATAAGCAATGATATAAATGAGAAAATTAATCATATATTTTATTATTTTAATACATAACTGAAAGAAGAAAATTCAGGTTTTCTTAAATCAATTTGAAAGTTCAAAAGATCTGTTTCTATAAAAGCAAACTTTTTGAGTAAAAATCACTGATTCTGTAATTAATTAGGTGTCTTATATCTATAATTAATCCAAATAGGGTGCACAGAACTCAGGCACAAAAATCGTGTCGACTAGTGTATTATTACCATTGCTGACAAAGGGTACGATTTCCGCATACAACTTATTATTCTGCGAACAACATCTGGATTAGAATAGGATTTTCTTACAATAGTTGTTAAGCAATTTTAGACTTTAGATTATATCTATCCTATGTAACATTGATGGTAATAATCGTCATTTGAATAATAATAAAGTTTACACGCTTCAGTATCCAAAAAAAATGTATAATTTAGTTTGCCATTTCCGGCCTCTTGTGTATAATATTATGTCAAAAGGCCTCTTACACTTTAAGGTGTAAGAGGCCTTTGACCGGGAGCATTCACGTGTAATGTAACATTTTACATTATAGATTCGTTTTTCAGCATTACATTATAAAAATACCTTCCTGACCGACGAGCATTCACGTGTAATGTAATATTCGACTTTCAGCATTCCATAGCTAGTTGATTCCATAATGTCAGATTGATGTTATAAGTTGTATCAAGATATTACACATTACAAGGTGCGCATTGTAATGCTCGGTTTTGTATCATACAAGGTGCGCATTGTAATGCTCGGCTCTCTTCACTCACTGATGTAATGCTCGACTCTGTAACGTTACATTACAAGCGAATGCTCCTGAAAAGGGAGCACCTTTATATACCTACACTGAAAATCAACTCAATAAAATATGTGGTATATTATTTTTTACAGCTTACCACAATATCATCAGCTCATTAACTAGATTAATCTGTACTTAAAATCTATACTAATATTATAAAGCGGAAGAGTTTGTTAGTTTGTTTGTTTGTTTGTTTGAACGCGCTAATCTCAGGAACTACTGGTCCGATTTGAAAAAATATTTCAGTGTTAGATAGCCTATTTATCGAGGAAGGCTAAAGGCTATATTTTATCACGCTAAGACTAATAGGAGCGAAGAAATAAAAGAAAATGTTGAAAAAACGGGGGAAATTATTTGAAAGGGCATATCCCACGAACTACTGAAGCAATTTTTATGTTATTTGGCACATATAAAAAGTGAAGGATCATAGGCTATGCCAGGCAACGATGTCAATACTAAACGGTGTCAAAGGTTATAATTCTATGATGCCAGGTTAATAAGAACGACGCGGAATCGGCGCCAAAGGATCGTTAATTTTGCTTTTTACGCATTCTTAATAGACAAATATCATATTTTCAGCCCCAAATCGGTCCAGATTTCTACGTGGAGTACTCCAAATACCTCGCTGATGATGAGGAAGTTGGTGCGGTGGTGTTCGACAGTGACTTCCAGATCAACCTGCCAAAGATGTACAAGGCAATTACGTATCTACAAAGGCCCGGTGTGTTGTACCTTAACGGCGCTACCGACAGATACGTTTTTTTGAAACCTGACCAGCTGTCTTTAGGTAATTACTGGGTGTGAGAATGCACAAACTGATCCGGATTTTGAACTCTATTACTGGGGAATAAGGTGGAATTGATAGGTGCGAGGGTGATTTCTCTTTGTGTGGAATATCTGATGTACTGGCAATAAGAATATCTAAACACAAGAATCGCTCATGGCAAACTTAACCAGCAAGCTTAGCAACACCGCAGTAGAAATGAGAAAGAAACACTGACAGGTGTAAGGGACAAATCACAGATTACCGTAGAAGGAAACGTCATGTTTAGCCGGCCGTTACTAACTTGCCCCAACATTTTTGAGATAGCAAAGTTACTTTGATTTTGGCTACGCGTCCAAATTACGTAGATACATAAAAATCTCGTGTCGTGGCGTTTGTTTCTAAACTCCTCCGAAACGACTAGACCGATTGTGTTGCAATTTTGGTGGTTATTTTTTTGGGTCTTAGAGACCAATATCTCTTTTAAACGGTGTATCTTACCGAACAGAACACAGTCCTGATTCGTGCCTATCAAATTTTTTCAACGTCTATAATGATAACAGTGCTATCTCATGCATATATTATGTCAGAACAACATTTGCCGGATCAGCTAGCTAATACTAAAGCCCGTGCGATTTTCTTACGCCGGTTCTTCTCGCCGGGTTAGTTCCCGAACCAGTGGTAGGCAACAGTAGGAAGTACAGTGGATTTCGTTAAAAACGACCTCGATTGTAACGATATTTTGGTTATAGCGACGTCATACCTATGTCTCTTGAATTTAAAGCATACTTTCGTATAAAATTCTTTCGGTAATAGCGACTTCAGATATAGCGCCAATTTTGGGTATAGCGACTTGTTTTTATGAACCATTTACGACAGATTCCTAGAAATCGCTTACGGGTATTGCGACTGAGTCTCACTCGACTCATTCAAAACTTTTAAGCTTTCTTATCTATTGTTTGCATTCACAGATGGTCAAAAAAGAGCTTTGCTTGCTTGTAGAACTGCTTAGCACGTGTACGAAGTTAAACTTATGAATTGGTTAGAAAGCAAAATTCTAATGAGTAAACAGTGTTTCTTAAACAGTACTGTTTATTTGGTGAAGGCCGAAATAATTTTGATGTAGAAGGAATTATGAAAATGGCATACACCTTACAGCGTGGACAAAAAACTAAACGTATACAGTGGAATGTTAATCCGATGTTAATCCGTATATAACATAATTAAATAAACATTACGAATAATTCAAAGTCATGCGTATTATATTAACATTTAATATGCATGACTTTGTATTATTTCGGATATAAAGACCATCGGATATAGCGACGAATTTAAAGTGGTCCCACCGCCGTCGTTATAACCATAATTCACTGTAGTAACGACGTCCTGAAAGTATTTGATGCAAATCTATTCAGAAATAAAACATTTTTTTTTTTATTTTTTTTTATTTTGTTTCCACAGGTATAGGTATCTTCGCAGACATAGTCAGTCAAGAGGCCAAGCGTGAGCCGGTGCTGCTAGGTAAACCAGGCAAGGCCTTCGGAGAGCTTGCCATGAGGAGAGCTGGGGTGACTGACGCCAGCAGAGTGCTGTTTATTGGAGACATGTAAGGATGTTTGTTACCAAATTACTACAGACATAATTTCGTTCGCGCATCATTCCGTCGTTATCGTTTTTGTGGTGCAGGTATACTCGTTCCGGGTGAAAACCTTGTTTTGTCCTTTCCCAGGACTCAACGTAGCTTTGTACTAAATATTTTTAAATTGTACGATTTAAGCGTGTAGGGATTGCAAAAAGACAGACAGATGGATAATTAGTACGAAGAGAGTTAAAAATTGCGTGAAATTAGAAATAAACTGTCAATTGTCATTCACAAAAACATTAGGTACACTAAAATTCTTCTTCGATTTTGCTATCCGGACCATAACAATATGGTTATAAAAGTATGGTATGGTAGAATTTTATATTAATAATCTATTAACCAGCCCCCCTAGCATACGCCAACGAGATATCTCGTGGATATCTCACTCTCGAGCGTAGTGATATTGTCGATATCGAATTTCGCTAACATGCGTACATCGAGACTCGAGAGATAAATTTTTCGTTCGTATATAGTTCGTTAGTATATAGACAAAAATAGTACAAAAAAAAAATTACCTCTAATTTTGACGACAGACGTACTAGAAAAAATGTATGTCATGTTAGGGTCAATAGAGATGAAGAGATAAACCAGTTAACATCGAGAAAACGTGTAGATAACATTTTCTCGTTGGCGTATGCTAGCACGGCTGATTGAAATGATACGACGGAACGCAAACATCCATTGCAACATAATACACTTTGTCTCCGACATAGTTGGCTAAACTTGATATTTATGTAAGCTTCACTGCTCATATTAGCACACATTTTAGGATTGAAGATTTAGGAGTCATACGGTAACCATCCATCTGTGTAAGGAACAGTTGCAACGAAGTTTAGGCAGGCTTCCAAATTCCTTACATGTAAGTAACATGTGGTATTCAGCCTGACCCCACTGACCTACATAGCGCGGTGATAATTTGTTGAGTGCCCAAGCCTCTGGGTCACTAGGCAATTTGATAATCTAGGAATATGTTCATAATTTGAGGTTTCATAAAACGAGACACAAAGCTTGATTTACAAAATTGAAGTATCAAAATATAGCGAACTTGATGACGCCACACAACTCCGTTGCGCCAAAATTCGATGATCCGTGGGAACCGTACAATATTCTTCCGGGGCAAAAATTATCCTGTAATGTACTTACCTTCTTTCAAATATTATCTTATCTTATATATAAAATTCTCGTGTCACAATGTTAGTTACCGTATTCCTCCGAAACGGCATTACTGATTTTTACCTAATTTTATATGCATATTGAATATGTCTGAGAATCGGCTACTGGGTACTTTTTAATTGATACGTGCATTTGTTTTTTTTTTTTTTTTTTATGAAATAAGGGGCAAACGAGCAAACGGGTCACCTGATGGAGAGCAACTTCCGTCGCCCATGGACACTCGCAGCATCAGAAGAGCTGCAGGTGCGTTGCCGGCCTTTTAAGAGGGAATAGGGTAATAGGGGAGGGTAGGGATGGGAAGGGAAGGGAATAGGGGAGGGAAAGGAAGGGAATAGGGTAGGGGATTGGGCCTCCGGTAAACTCACTCACTCGGCGAAACACAGCGCAAGCGCTGTTTCACGCCGGTTTTCTGTGAGAACGTGGTATTTCTCCGGTCGAGCCGGTCCATTGGTGCCGAAGCATGGCTCTCCCACGTATAAATAATAGAAAATTATTACAACTCGAGACTGACGGCGACCAATGTTTGTGCGACGCGGGTCACGCGATAGCGATGGACGTTGCCATGCCATGGTGCCATACCTACTTATTTAGTCACTTCAATAAAATAATATGGGCGAAATACTTTATATGGCAAAACAACATTTGCCGGGACGGCTAGTATTTGTGTAAATTTTATGTAGTTTATATAAATATTTTTTATGTATAATAACATGTTATTTATATGTAGTGAGTACGTTATATTATTATGTAGTATATTTAGTCATAATATTAACTAAACTTTTATTTTTTATTGTATTTTAAAATTAAAGGTTGTCTGGCAGAGACTGCTGTTAGTAGTAAGACCGCCTATTTGAACATAGTTTTCCTATATTGTGTTTTTAAGTTTAAGTTTAGTTTTAAGTTGTACAAATAAAGAATTTTCTATTCTATCCTATGTCCTTACCCGGGACTCAAAATCTACGTTCAAAACAGTAAAATCGGTCCAGACACGGACAGACGGAAACATTTTCGCGTTTATATTATTAGAATGGATCATAAGAAACTCAAAAATGGGCGGCAATAAGACCTAGAACGACCTTAATATTTTCTACCCACTTAGTGTCTGCATATAGTTACTATAAGATACTGAAATGTGTAATAAACCTTTTATCTTTATTATCTTTATCACTTTATAACAATCATAAAATATATTATTATAATTATTAATTATAAAGCAGAGATTACCGTATTTACAAAAGATAATACGAATAATCCTATCTTTATTAATACTTGGAGAAAGACAAGAAAATTAAAATAAATAATTATGTTGTGTATTGTTTTAAAGATTTTTTAATAAGAGGCCTTAAGGTATTTAATTCTTTGAAAACAATGTTTTAATTGAATTTTAAAACTAAACATAATTATTCATTGGAACAAAAACATAAACTTGAGTTTTAAAACAGAAAAAAATAAACTTTATTTAGCAAGATTTGTCTTTATTTTCAAAAGAAGTTAAAATTTAATTCAAAAGTAATAGTATTTATTATAGTTTAAAGTGATCTTCAAATTAGGGAATAAAACGCAAAGGTCGGAGCAGAGGGCGCCACTAACACATAAAGTAAACAATCCGACCAAAATCCGACATGTTGCACACGTCATAATATCAAAAAATTTACATAAACGTTGTCAAACGACAATCGAAGACGTTTTTGTTTACTGTCTACACCCGTCGTCAAACTGCGGCCCGTGGCCGTTTGCTGTGCGGCCCGCGACAAAGTAAATTATTTGAATGTTCAACTATACTACACAATGGTTAAAATTACGCCATATTTAATGATAAACGTAACTGGCCAATTCTGGCCGGTTATCGTTAATGTTTAGTTAACAAATACCAAAATAATAACCTAATCTAGTTGTTTTATGGTGTGAACTGGGCTTGATTACACCTATCGAGTAGAGTGGCGAGACAGTGTTCTCGACCATAAAAATTTGCCGAAAGTACTATCTCGCCACTTTACTCGGTAGGTGTAAAAAGGCATTAGTGTGGAACCGCTCTTGGAGCCTCTTGGAACCTTTACATGCTGGCCCGGTGCTGGCACTCACATTGTCATGTGTGGCCCTTGGCCAGTAAAGTGTGACGACCGCTGGTCTATACTGTGCTACACTCTAGCGTCAAAATATTGCAGTAACATTTCCTACTTATTCTTTTCAATTTTCTTTATTCTCTACACCGGCTTTGGTAAACCAACCACCAGTGCTATTTTATAATATCGTGTCTTCTCAATTCACATTTTTAGTAACCCCCGACAAAAAAGAGGGGTGTTATAAGTTTGACGTGTCTGTTTGTCTGTCTGTCTGTCTGTCTGTGTGTGTGTCTGTCTGTGGCATCGTAGCTTCCAAACGGGTGGACCGATTATGATCTAGTTTTTTTGTTTGAAAGCTGACATGATCGAGAGTGTTCTTAGCCATAGTTCATCATCATCAGCCTGCTCAGTGCTGGAAAATCACGGTTCATCTGGTTCGCTAAAGGCCGATTAGCACTTGCAGTCGTTTGATGGGTTTTATATTTTGCATTCTAGTTGGTGACATTTATGAATACATATATACACATTAATGGAAAGTAGACCTGGTGCTGCAGCATCACCTGGTAATTAATAGGATACCCAACTCCTCACCAACTTAGAGCAGAGGTTTCATGTTTGGGCTCATTTTAATTGCGACAACTAGTAAGACGTAGATAAACAGTAAATATTTGCATACTGCTGCTGCAGCATCACCTGGATTCTATAGGAGCCGAGCTCCGTATGAACCCAAAGTGGAGGTTTCATGTTTGGGCTCATACTGACGGCCTTATCCTAGAGGACATTAACGGTATTCATTGGGATATGATCCTGTTGATAGGAATTATTCTTCACTATAACCAACACAAGTTTAAAAAGCATGAATAAATTAAGTAATTAAAAAAAATCCCCGCCAAACAACTTTAAAAAGTAATGAAATAATATTTAAGTACTGACTTTAAGTTTAAATAATTCCTAAGTGTAAAGTAATATTTTAGTCATGATGTGTCGGGGGACCGCGCGTTCGGTTACGCAGTATTGTTTACGCAGTTCACAGCGAACCGAATCGAGATAATGAACAATCAGCAACTTGGCGATACAAAATGCAAAAGTCGTTGTTGTCGTAGTTTACTTGGCGGTCCCCCGACACACCGTGACAACACCGTGACAAATATTACTTTACAGTTGGGAATTTTTAAACTTAAAGTCAGTACTTAAGGTGACGCCGCGTTAAAGTAAAAAATCGTTTTGGATATGTTTTAGATTGCTTGTTTTCTATGAGAGGCCGGGCCGGCGTCTCATAGAAAACAAGAAATGGAACAGCAAGAAATGGAAAGGGCGTAAGCGAAAAAATGGTTTTTGTCGCGTAATTTAAAAACCATAAATATATTTCATATAAGCTATGGACAAATTATAGTGTATGCTTGAACTAATCTATGTACAAATTTTGGAAGCTTAAATCACTCTCGTCTGTTGGCAAAATTAGAATCCCTGTTTTTATAGAGGTATTTTTGATTAATTATTCTGTGTTATAAAAGTTGACCAATCGTATTATGCTACGGGTAATTCAAACATAAAGACATGATGAATACTGACAATGAACTTTAATATCTTAGCTTTAGTCATTGTTGAGAAAAATCGATATCGCTGCAGCCAAATTATCAAGGCGTCACCTTAAATATTATGTCATTACTTTTTAAAGTTGTTTGGCGGGTTTTTTTTTTTTTTTTTAATTTCTTAATCTTCTTTACACTCAAACTCATGCAATTATCTTCTTTCTTCTTTTCTTAAGTGTGTCACGCACAAATTGTATATATTGTAATAAATCTTGTAACAAATTAGAACACAGATTAATAATGACTCATATTCTTATTCTGATATTTCTCTTTCCAGGATCGAGCAGGACATAGGTCTAGGTATTGCCATCGGCTTCAAGACAATGCTGGTGATGACCAGCAACACCCATGAGCAGATGATGTCCCATCCCACAATAAGACCTAATTATTACGCTAAATGTCTAGGCAGTGTAGTTCCTTTACTTAAGAAATTGTTCAAGTAACTCTACAATATCTTATCATTACTTAGAAAGTTTCTGGAAACGTATCTAGGATTGATTTGAAAACTACTGAATTGATTTTATCAATTTAGTAATAAGTATAAGTTAAGGTCTGAAACAGGTTACTTTTATTCCCAAAATAATTTTTGTTCCAGTGAGATATCGCATTATGAAAAGCTCTGAAAGTATTTCGTGTATCAAGGTTATTGGTTTTTCATGCGATATATTTATTTCTATAAAACCTCAATTAATACCATGGCAGAAACATTGGCAGTGTAGATTTACAATGCGTTTGATACTATGACATATTTATTAGGGTGTGTCACGTTGTTTGGGCGATTTTTTTTTCTTAAATTTCTTTACGTAATAGGAATCAAGTTACCTTGGACTTATGTGAGTATGTATATGTTATAAAAGTTATATATTTTTTTATATTTTTGGCTCGCTCAAGTGTCTTGAAATACCAAAAAAATTAATTTTCGTCCTATTTTTTTAAGTCAGTTTAAGTGATAAATATTATTTTTTATCAGTTATAAATATACGTATATGTAAAAAAATAAATTTTAATACATTAACTTATAGAAAAGTAATTAAAACATACTTAAGGCAAAATCACAGCCGGCTGCGTTCAACAAATCCAATTTAGTCGATTTCCGCCAAATAGAAAATAATAGCTGCCAAAAACTGCCTTCGAAGATTCTGATGATGGAGTTGCATGCCCCAGATAAATAGAGCCTGGTTCCTGTACCATTGTTATATGCTCTTCTACTCGTATGCGACGATATATCTTTTTGTAACTCTTCAGTAATTTAGTTCGCCCTCTCATTTCTCTCTTAGGGTTTGAAGTGATTTTTATTTACTATTAATTATTTAACTCACAATTAAACGACTCAGTTATCTAGTTATCTAATACTACTCTAATAATACGCCTAGTTATCTTAACTAATAAAAAATATCGCTTACTTGAAACTGCAGGAGTCGAATGTGGTCAAATAAAAACAGGGCGCGGGTATGTAAGTATAAAATATAAAGAAACGTCTAAAATATTTTTTTAAATATTGTTTACATTGTTAATAATATTAAAACAGTCCGTTGTTTTTATTTTTCTAATTGCAAATAGTAAATAAAAATTCTTAATTTAATGTCTGATTTTGTGCTTTTTGAAATTTCAAGGTCTTTGAGCGAGCCACAAACGTAAACTTACTTAGAAAAAAATAATGCAGTTATTATTTTTACGGACAAATACAACTTTTGAAAATTATTACATGCAAAAAATCAAAAGTTAGGAAAAATGACACACCCTCATATTTATGTTGATGTGTACGTTATAATTATTATATAATAAAAACTAAATTGTCCAACCAAACTCTTCTTTATTCTCTTCCACAATAGACCGGACTCCAATCTGAAGGTGCCAATACAATGCTGAGAGTGTTCACCCGAAGCTCGTTCCCCAAAAAGTGTGGGCTGACCATTCGGCATTCCCCCGCGCGGACCTCCCTTTCCCATGCCACTAATACTCTCAGGGCCTGTTTCACCACTTCCTGATATGTGTCGAATAGGCTATCCACCACATTACTTAACAGATGAAGTATGTGGAATATGTCAAAAAAGTTGCGAATAGCCCATTCGCAACCTATTCGGCACTTTATCAGAAAGTGGTGAAACAGGCCCTCAGTATTGCCAACTTCAAGTTAGTATTGCCAATATAAAATATCCATAAACTAAACACAAATTTCAAATATAGCTGTCTTTAAATTATCTATCCAGGATACAATTAATATTATATTATGTAAGTAGCTGTGTCCTTGAAAGTTGATATTACGTCCTCAACGTTGGACACATGAGACGGGCGGGTAATTGTTACTTAAGTACACATTTAACTGAACTTTAATTAAAATACTTATGATTACGTTTATACTTGGGCTAGACTGGCAAACACCGTTAAGACTCATTAAGATTGTAAACGATCGTTTCGATTTATCGCAAATAAGTTAGTATGGAGAAATCTTTTCAGAGGTTTCAATTTTCGTTTCAAAAAAGAGTTATTTCATCATAGGTCGAAACAAGTAATCAAAAATTATAATCTTATGAGCTTAGATATAAGTGGATAAAGTGGATAAGTAGATAACATTTTGTAACATAAGGGCAAACGTTACTCTTTTTTCCCTAATAAATTGAACAAAACTTACCTACTTCATCATCTAGATTCTAGCTGATACATTTAGCTATAAACATAAAATCCATTTTTTTTCAATCATTTTCCCAATATTAAAGCCTTTACATTTAACGTAAATAACAAACATTTTTTTGTAACATGAAAATTGATTGTAAGTTGATTGTTACTTACCCAATTATTCATCTGTTTACTCAGTTAGCTCAGTTCTGCATCATACGCAGTCAGAAAAATACGGGAAATTTCTGACGAAGACACAGCAAGACTAGTTTATTTCAGTTATTTTCATAGTAGAATGTCGTATGGCATCCTCTTATGGGGAAACGCTGCCGACATTAATACGATTTTTGTGCTGCAGAAGCGAGCTATACGTTCAATTTATAAAATGTCAGCTTTTGAATCTCTGAGAGAAAAGTTTAAAGAAATTGGTATTCTAACTGTTGCTTCTCAATACATTTTGGATAATGTATTATATGTTAGAAAGAATCTTAGTAAATTTACAACCAAAAGTGACAGTCACGGAAGAAACACCAGAAATAAGTACAAACTAGAAATACCGGTGATCAGACTTAGTAAAGTTAGTAAATCTTTTAAAGGTCAATGTATACGCCTTTACAATAAAATCCCAAAAAACGTTCAAAATCTCTCCATTAATAAATTTAAAAAAGTAGTCAAAGAGCGTTTGTGTGCCAAAGCCTATTATAAGGTCAATGATTTCATAAACGATGGCACATCTTGGGAGTAGGATGGCTGCTTGCAAGGCTGCTTCTACATTATTTTATGACTTACAATAATTATGTATGTATGTTGACATTGTATAATTCTAAATTACAGCATTGTAAACTTTATTTTAAAAGATTAATTTTTTTCTCACTTTTTTTGGTAAATAAAGTGGGCCCCGTGCGAGTTTCTTACGCCGGTTCTTCTCGCCGGGTTAGTTCCCGAACCGGTGGTAGGCATCATGTAGACTTTCAGAAAATATTTGCAAAAATTTATTCTGAATAAAAAAATTTGAGTTTGAGTTTACGTCGTCACATGTGCTAAAACACAAGTAAATATGTATTTTTCCTTAACCCTGCTGCCAGGAGATTTTTTTAACGTTCTGTTGCAGACTTTCTAAAGAACTTGTCAAAATTCCTAGCTAGTTTCAGCTTACAATGACCCTTGCTTTTGTAACTGAGGTCAAAGCCCCCAATTCTCTTCAAAGGCAAAAGTTAATAAGCCACTAAAGCGGTTAACTTCGCGGTAAGGTTTCGGTGTAAAAGTGTTAAACAATTTTGAGACAAACTTCTTAGTGAAAATATGATTTTGCTGTTGAAATTCGTATTAAAATACTTAAGTTATTTATGGACATTTTGTATAATATTGGTTTACAATATAAAATAATATCTATCATTAGTTGTTTCCAATCCATTTTATGTAAGTTGACCCTCGTTTCTTTTATTTAAGTTGGACTATTAACTTACTATAAATTAATTATAAAAGAAATTTTTCTCAACAATGACTAAAGCTAAGAAATTAAAGTTCATTGTCAGTATTCATCATGTCTTTATCTTTGAATTACCCATAGCATAACGCGATTGGTCAACTTTTATAACACAGTATAATTAATCAAAAAGACCTCTATAAAAACAGGGATTCTAATTTTGCCAACAGAGGAGAGTGATTTAAGCTTCCAAAATTTGTACATAGATTAGTTCAAGCATACACTATAATTTGCCCATAGCTTATATGAAATATATTTATGGTTTTTAAATTTCGCGACAATAACCATTTTGTCGCTCACGCCCTTTCCATTTCTTGCTGTTCCATTTCTTGTTTTCTATGAGACGCCGGTCCGGCCTCTCATAGAAAACAAGCGATCTAAAACATATCCAAAACGATTTTTTACTTTAACGCGGCGTCACCTTAAGTAGGTCCGCAATCTGCCGTATTATATTTTTTTCGGATGGTACAACCTAAAAATCTACGTCATTCTATACCACTGAATTAAAGTTTATTTCAAGCGTTGAAAGAAAAGTTTTCTCAGTATTTTTACGCAACTTTAGTGATATGATTTTTACCGATATTCAAACTGAATTCAAATAAAGCACTGGAAAAGTTGAAACAATATTTTCCAATACATTGCACTTTATATTCTAATATTATTTTCTAACTTCAGCTTCAAACTATCTAGAATAGAATAGAAAAATATTTATTAAGTCAAATAAAAAAAAACAAAGGACTTTGAATGTTAAAATTAGATATTTTACAAAATCAACTGTAAAATCTATACTGCGTGACTGGTGAGTGGTGAGACATGTTCAATACTCGAGGACGTGATGTTTGGCTATTATATTAGATGAAAAGAAAAATAATATAAAAAAATAATATTGACAATTGATCACTGAGTAAATATAGCTTAAAGTCTAATTATTTACCCAACGCATGGACACCGCGTGCGGGAAGGGTAGCGGCACGAGCGGCGCGGTGTTTCTTTAATGGCGCACGCCGCAGCCACGCCGCCGCGCCGCGCCGGCCGCATAGTATGCCTACTTGCCTAGCCGCGTAATTTACTTACGGTGGTATGAATAAAAAAATCTTAGTGAAGGTTTTAACAGTTTTCTAACTTAAATGTTCGCTAAAGTTAAAAACCGTCTTATAACACTCCATATGAATAAACGCTTACTAAGCCTTCGTTAAGTAAAATACTTTTAGATGACGTTTTATAGTTTTTTTTTTTTGTGAATGTTGGTAGTCTGCCAATTTATTGTGTTCAATGTGTAAAAAATAATGAGTATTTTGTAAAAAAAGTAAATATACTTTATTGATTTCATAAATTACGTCATAATAGAGCAAAGTAGACTTTGACATTGGCAACTCACTTGCTGACTACCATAAAGTTAATATACCTAGCGGAATTCAGCTAGGTATATTAACTTTATGCTGACTACTGAGGGCGCCATAATAAAAAGAAGAAGAAGAAGAATGACTAAATTCCTTCGATCGGGGATTCTTGGAAACGCTATTGTATTCTATGGTAAAAGTTTAGAATCATGCCCAACGATTTAGGAGGGAGGGGGGAGGGGGAGGAGGGGAGGGGGAGGGGGGGGGTGAACCCCCAGTACCAACTCCACACTCAGGAGCCCCCCCGTTTTGGAGCTACTCACCTTTGAAATTTTGCTAATATTGAGGTTAGGTCATCTGTTCTCGGGTGTTTACGAAGTGTTTTTGAAGCATCACAAGGCTGTGGTTGAGTGAAGGATGTATATTTCAATTTTGTTTCACGATATAATCCAAGTTTTGTTGATAAAAATTAAGTAAAATTAACAAAATTCACTACCTACAAACTACAAATAAAATCTACCGTGTTATCACTTGACATTAATTTGACGTTTAGGCAGCTCCGGCTTTTTGGTCGCCTTCGGCGACCAGCCTCCGCCGCCACAGCGAGTCCTGGTTCCTCGTTTCGTTACGGCGGGCGGAGGCTGCTCTCCCTCCGCGCCTCCGGCTTAGGAATTACACTCTAGGGGGTGACTACGTGGAGTCGGGGTTGACAGATTTGTTTCTCAGTTATAATTGATTTCATAAGCATATTTTCAGATAAAATAAAATAAAAGGCTCAAGTAATCGGCCACACTTCAAGAAATATTTTTATACATTGTATCAAAGACACATTTCTTATTTAAAATATTCATTTTATTGTGATAAAAAATAAATAATATTACCTAAGTATATTTATTTATGAATCAATATTGAAATATTACACTACGTAAAATATAAATAATCCTTAAAAAAAATTACGAAAACAATGCAAATTGGAATGTCGAAGTGGCAAAGTACACCCTCAGTATCAGTGCCAAAAGCCAACAAAAGAAAAAGAAGAAGAAGAAGAAGCCAAATATTTATTATCCAAACCCATACAATTACTATATACAGTCCGACAAGGCTTTATATGAATGTGTCAAACTGTCAATGGGCGCTGCTGCTGGTAAGGAGAACTGTCAAAAATTACGTTTGTGTATGATAGAAGCGTTAGTTCCTTTTCTCGCCACGTTCGCATATAGCCTTGTCGAACTGTAGTAGTGAATTTTGATAATTTTACCTAATTTTTATCAAGAAACCTTGGATTATATAGTTTTGGAATGACGGAATATTCGTCCCCCACTCACCACAGCCTTGCAATGCCTTGAAAACACTTCGTAAACACCAGAGAATAGAAGACCTAACCTCGAAATTACGAAAACTTTAAATGCGAATTTCTCATAAATGGAGGGTCTCCTGAGGATGGAAGTGGTACGGGGGGGTTTTCTTGATCCAACCTATCCCTCCTCAACCCATCTCACCACCAAAATCGTTGGGCATGATTCTAAACTTTAGCCTATTCTATTGTTGTCGCGATCACCGGTGCTCGTGCGGGGCTTGATGGGTTGATACAATTTTATTCTGTGTAGTTTACTTTTGAGGCCTTCAATTTATTTTTAAACAAACTACGTTATATATTATCCAAAATGCAAAGTGATAAAATAAAACGCATCCGAAGTGAAAACTGGCTCGATGAGGATAAAGTTCAGGTGTGATGCCGCTGCCTCGTCTATCTTTTTGTAGTTCTTCAGACACTAATGACACAAATGTATCGTACTGATTCTTTTGTAAATCTATTTTTTTCTAAAGTCGTCCTCTATTAAATCAAATGGATTTATTCTTATCTTATATACTTTTTGTCGACGAGGGTGGCTAGAAATTCCTTCAGAAATTGCAATAATGTCAGAAATCGCGATAATACTCGATATTTTGTTCATTTCAATCTCTTAAAATGGTCTTAAAGTAGGTCCGAGGCTTCACTAAAGTTTGCGAACTCCTATTTGACGTTTCGAGCCTAAACAACTGTTAGCAAACGTTTATTCATATCGATTATGCTTAAAATGTTCTTAAAATAGGTTTATAACAGGCACGCTATTTTTTGACAGCTGTCACCTTAAAAAGGCGTTAGAGCACTGTTCGGGAACCTTTATTCATAACAAATTTTAGAACAGGCTTTTAAAGCTAATATAAACCCTCGCTAAGTTTTTATTCATACGACCGTTAGTGTCCAAGAATTATTTATTTAAAGGAAAATTCGGAAAAAAATTAAGTACCTAATTTTATTACATAATTATAGTGAGAATCGAGTACAGAGTACTCTCCTTAGTATTGAACATGTCTCACCAGTCATGTTGTATAAGGCGCGCCGCGATGCTTGAAAACAGTTTATTTAAAAAAAGTGTACCATACCATATGGATGGTACTTTCATACATTATAAATGCGAAAGTGTGTCTGTCTGTTACCTCTTCACGCCCAAACTTCTGAAATGATTTTGCTGAAATTTGAAATGGAGATACTTTGAGTTCCGGGATACATAGGACATTTTTTATCCCGGAACAATGTACGGTTACGGCAACGGAGTCGCGGGCGTCATCTAGTATTAATCTATTTTATTTAGTTACTCTTAACTTACTTTGTGTCCCGATTGCTTTGATTTCATTGAGGATTTTACAAAATATTTTTGTCTATGGATCTCGCAAACCTTTTGTATTTTTGGTATTGTTTTCCCGCTCTATAGATAGCTAGAACAATAAGTTTTATGGATTTTCAAAATAGATTTCATGGAAATGATGACTATAGGAAAGTTGTACTAGATTTTTTTCCTAAAAGTTTTTAAATTAAATTTGCTATCTATAGATATTGCTATTTTTATTTATAAGGCGTAAATTATAAAGTGTCAGCTGTAATAATAGGAAACTAGATTACTCATTACGCCCTACGAAAATAAACCTAACAGAGGGGTTAGTGCGAGTTTTATTCGATCATACGCATCGAGCGCGTAAACGCGAATTTATATGGGATCAAAGCAGTATCCACGTTAGCCAGTAGATGGCGCTGCTTTGATCCCATATAAATTCGCGTTTACGCGCTCGATGCGTATGATCGAATAAAACTCGCACTAACCCCTCAGTTAACACATCGTCTAACGTCGTTTCAGTTCGACAGTATTCAGCGTTTGTGTGCGTGACGTATGCGTGGAAACTAGCTATGCAATAGGTAGCTTTACCGCGGCAGTCCCCGAGTCGTTATAGCATACCACCATAAAAGGGCGTTAAGAGCCTACTGTCAAAACGCTAGCCCCGCCAAACACACCACTATCCTCCAATCGTGATACAATGATTCCATGAATCGTGCTCCCGGGCAATGTGCTTTACACTGCAGCTAATAGTGAACAATATCGCGTAACAACGGTTCCCGCATTATAGCACGAAAGTAAAGGTCGTAAGTCCAAAAAATGTTTTTGATGATTACTTAAAAATTAAATACAATACTAATATCATAATTTCAAAAAATAAAACTATCGAGTCAAAATAAGTGGATCGTGTTTTCGGTTAGCCAAATATCAGATAAATATACAATGATTAAATAAATCTCAATTTTATTTGAGTCAATCGTCTTCCGGGACCGTAATACTTATCAGAAAATACGGCAAAATTTGACAGCCCGCTCCCGTATTTCACAAAACAAAATGTGAGTAGGTACACATCAACTAAAAATATTATAACACGTAGTTTGCGGTATAAATTGTATTATGTTTGCCATAAAGCTCGCAAATATGGACGACCCTAGCCTGAGGCGATAGTCCAGCTAAAGTTATGTCTATGGAAATGAGCTTTAAGTCGTTGATATAAGGGTTAACACAGAGGTAAAATATTTCAGAATAGTATGTAGTTTAGTAATATCGTCCTGACTCATGACTCGGAATATCTTAACCTAATATTCTGAGACTTACTTACTCTTTTGTATCTGTAAGTGGCTTGCGCGTGAAAATATGGAGTTTCTTGAGAGATAAGTTACATTACAACCTTTTTAACCGACTGCGCTCAAACATCTTGTAAAATACTTTTATTTGTATATTTTCAGAGTATATAACGCTTTTATATTTTTGGAGCGCGCTAGAACTTAAACAGCTTGTCGGATTTAAGTACGAGAGATCCATACTAATATTATAAATGCGAAAGTGTGTCTGTCTGTCCTGTCTGTTACCTCTTCACGCCCAAACCGCTAAACCGATTTAGCTGAAATTTGGTATGGAGATGTTTGGTATGGAGATGTTTGGTATGGAGACTGAGTCCCTGGAAAGGACAAAGGATACTTTTTATCCCGGCAAAAATGTACCGTTCCCGCGCGATAAACGAATTTTGGCCCAACGGAGTTGCAGGCGTCATCTAGTGTTAGCATATTTTTGGAGTCGAGAAAGTACTAGATCAGGGGTCACCAAATGGCAGACCGCCGACCCATTGTGTGCGGACCAAGCATTTTCGAAGATGAACTTCGTTAAAAATAAATTTCGGTCTTGACTTACTGATGAACATCTCCACGGACCAGTATGTAATGTCAATAGCTTTCACCAATTTCACTCCAAACAAGCAACTAAAATTGTCACTTTTCTCATTGATATGGAAATAAAATACACCTGTGTAATTTCCGTAATCACCTTTTTATAATATTTTTTTTGTGTGGACCGCGAAGGTCATTTCATTTCTTAAAACGGACCCCGAGCGAAACTAATTGGTGACCCCTGTACTAGATTCTACTTTATAATAATCTAATGATAATGCCTATTGTTATCATTAGATTATTCTTATGCGTATTATGTCTAAGGCCTATGATGGACCAATGTAATTGATTACGAACGTGTTCGTCGTCGCTTTTATTGGTCATTCGCACAGAAATAAATCAAGATAGAACGGTGACGCGCGTGCGTTGCTAAGGAATCGCTCGTGTCAATTTTTGCTTTGCTTTTAGTTAGAACAAATAACTTACCCGTGGAAAGAAATACCTCCTTTTGACCGATTCACTTTCGTATTTCTGTTTTTTACAATTAGACACTGCACAATGAGGCATTTTTGCACAACCACTCCGGTGTAATCAAGTCGAGACGTGCGCGCTGACTGAATGAATGTTCAACGAATCTTGCACACTTGTGCAAGATTGAAACACGCGTACTCCACCCGCTTAGCCGTTCTAACTTGATTTATTTCTGTGGTCATTCGTCTACAATTTCCCATGATCGGCGTCGATAATGCAATGTGAATATTGAAGACAGCTTCATAATCTAGTCGCATATACAAGGTGCAAGTTGTAAAAAAATAAATTGATAATACTTTAGGATGTCTAAGTATGTGGCCCTTATAGAAGAATTCACTGTGAAAGTAGCAGTGTTGAAAGACCAAATTTTTATTTGTGGTAAGCGCCCCAGCGTCTTTAATTTTCCCATACAAAAGTAAAAAATATACTTTTTTGCGCTGCTACTTTCAGTGCGAACTCTATACAGGGGTGAGGGGACCCATACACACTCAAAATATTATCACTTAGTTTTGTTACACGCCGTAGTGTTATCTATCTTATCCTAAAGTGGAGTTAAGTTTTTAAATTAACCTTCTACTTTTCCAATCCTGTATCGCATTACAAACTATATCAAGCGAAAAGCAATGGTAGTTTCAAACGGCTGTTATTTCAGTACCGTTGGGACTTTTAAACTTTACTCAACTCCTAACGACCGGTACTTTTGGGATTGCTGTCAAATTTTTAATAAGCAGTTCGAAATAGATACCAGAGTTTACGTCGTCGGGCGTTCCACTCAAGTTTTTGACGGCTTTATTTTGAGCTCTGTAGCTGAAAACTTATAATCACAGAACTAAAGGATAGAGAAAGAAGTGACTAAAATGTTTGCTTTGTTATTGTTTTGTTGTTAGATCGTGCCATTTAATAATAATTAATATTACGTGTCTTAGGTACTGTCAAAGCTCGAACTATGGTAAATTATAGGATTTCAGTGTAACTCTTCGGATTTACCGGTATGAGTTAGTAAATGCAATGATTTATGAAAATGGGACATTTTCCACTACTTGTACTTTTAGAAATTAGTCCATGCAACGTTTTATCACTTATAAAATATGACAGTTTTGAGGTCCCCTTTTAGGGGAGACCTTAGCGTTATAGTGCGATTGGTGAAACGAACATAAGTCACTTGAATCAATTTATAAACTTAAGTGCTATTTAAAGCCGGCCCCTAGACGATCAATTGTATTTTTTTTTTATGAAATAAGGGGGCAAACGAGCAAACGGGTCACCTGATGGAAAGCAACTTCCGTTGCCCATGGACACTCGCAGCATCAGAAGAGCTGCAGGTGCGTTGCCGGATTTTTAAGAGGGAATAGGGTAATAGGGGAGGATAAGGGAGGGTAGAGAAGGAGGACGGGAGGTGGACCTTCGGCCCACACTTCCAACAGCTGGGACCGAAAGTCGTGACGGCGGCGTCAGCACTGGGCCGGCTCCTGCCAAATATAGGAGGGCCCAGCGAAGCCTGCAGGCGGCTATACTCCGGAGTCTGTTGGAGTATAGCCATGTACGGTGCCCCAATTTGGGCGGATTCCCTCACTGCTCGCAATAAGGCCCAGCTGCGAAAAGCGCAGCGGGTCATAGCAGTGAGGGTCATCAGGGGGTACCGTACGGTCTCCTGGGCGGCAGCTACTGCCCTAGCGGGAGCGGGGAGACCCACCGTGGGAGCTGGTTGCAAGGGTCTTCGCTGAGTTGCACCTCCTCGCTTCAGAGAGGAGGTCGCGGGGCGAAGGCCTGCAATGGGAGGAGCTCCGGCGGGTCCGAAGGCTAGGAGAGCAGTGGCTGTTGAGGAGGTGGGGTGAGGAACTGGCGCAGGCCCAGTACGGTCAACGTACTGCTCAGGCTCTGCGTCCAGTTCTTGCAGCGTGGATGCGTCGCAAGAGAAAACCCCTCACCTTCCGCCTTACACAGGTACTCACCGGACACGGATGTTTCGGTGCGTACTTGTGTAAGGTCGCCAGGAGGGAGCCTACGCCAGCCTGCCATGAGTGCGGCGCTGCGGAGGACACGGCCCAGCACACGCTCGAGGTGTACGATCGTTGGGCCGTGCAGCGCCACGATCTCATGGCGGTGCTAGGTGGAGACCTCTCACTCCCGAGCATGGTGCGCTGCATGCTCGAGAGTGATGAGGCTTGGTAGGCAGCGGTCTCTTTCTGTGAAACCGTCCTTTCACAGAAAGAGGCCGCGGAGCGGAACAGAGAGGATGACCCTTCCTCCGTTCCGCTCCGCCGGCGTAGGACGGGAGTGCGGAGGCGTCGCAATGCGAACCTCCAATAACTTCCGTCCCTCGGGGCTCCGGGTCAGGATGGGAACCTGCCCGGCTTAGCTAGCCTCGGCGCCGAGGGGAATGCTTCAGTTTGCCGAAGCGTTCCCTTACTTTGGTGGAAGTCCGGTCCCGTATGAGGTAGACCGGCCGGTCGTGGAGGGAGTCCTGTGTTAGACAGATCCAGGACATCCCTCCGTATACAGCTGAAGGCAAACCGCAGGTGGTTTTAGTGGGTAAGCCCGACGCCTCTCGTCGGGAGTCCCACATACCCCGGGGTGCTTCAGTTAACTGAAGCACCCCGGGGTACCCATAAAGGGATTCCCCTGCGCACCAAAAACAAAAAAAAAAAGGGTAGAGAAGGAAAATGGGGAGGGTAGGGAAGGGAAAATGGTAGGGGATTGGGCCTCCGGTAAACTCACTCACTCGGCGAAACACAGCACAAGCGCTGTTTCACGCCGGTTTTCTGTGAGCCCGTGGTATTTCTCCGGTCGAGCCGGCCCGTTCGTGCCGAAGCATGGCTCTCCCACGCCACGAATTCGATATTGTGCAATATCACGCTTCAATTTTATTGAACACTTTGTTTGACAATTATAGATTGAAGGTGCACGATGTTCAATATCAACCCTAGATGGTCAATAATATGAATCACGCAATACGTGATATTGCGCAATAAAATTGCTCATCTAGGGGCCCGCTAAGGCTGCATTTTCAACATTATTCTAGATAATAGTATTGAGACAGACTCCGAATATGGACCAACGTTGAACACTAATATCGCTGTAACATCTAATATTCATTACACTGGAACTCAGGTGCTAACGTAAAAGTGCAACGTCATTACACGACACGACTCCGACACGATATTCAATATGGTGCAGGCAATTTCAGTAAGGATAGAGCGGAATTTTCCCCAGCTACGTTAGAGCTCCCTTTTGGAGCTATTTTTGTTACTAGGCATGATTATGGATACACGAATATCTCCGTAGAGTATTTTTATTATGATTTATTTAATTGTATTTCATGATCCGTACTTATATACGTAACGAGGTACAATGTATCCCCATAAAGATCACGCAATCACGGAAAAATGTACGGTTTCCACAATACAATAAAATTTCTCCGAAAACGAATTTGCAGACAACATCTAATAATATTGATATTATAATATGTAGGTGAATGCAGTTTCATAGTTTTTCCAGGTCAATTCTATAAATGCGACCTTAGGCTACATTTAGACGCTCTATATTTTGACGAATGTCTATTGTTATCAATAATATATTATGCATAATACGTTTATCCGAAGACAGTTTTAAGAATTTTAAATCATGGAAAGGCGCAACGACAAGAGAAACGAAAATACAATATTTCCGTTTCTGTCGTCGAAAAACAAATTAAAATGTTGTGGTTGTGTGTGGGAATATAATTAGCTGGCTGGCAACATCAGATCGAATGTCATTTTACGGTTTACTAGCTGTGTCCCGTAGTTCCCGTAGTAATCACATGTGACATGACAATAAGTGGTGGCCACAAAGGAAGATTTTCCCACTGAGCGAAGCGGTATGGTAGGCAGGCTGAATTCACAAGTCTAGCACTATTCTTCTAATCGAATTTAACCTCAATTATAACTCGAATTGAAACTTTTGAGTTTAACTTTGTTTTAGAATGTCCTATGTTTACATCAACTCGCTTTGCATGGTCACCACTCACCATAAAAACAGGAAAGGTTTCTTTTTTTGGTATTATAGACAAAATTATAGAGATTATTCCTTAAATTTGTTAATTCATATTCTTTTGCATTTCTACTGTAGGCTTGTTACTCGACATTTAACTTACCATCTATCAGGTGATTCCAACACTCGTTTATCCAACTTCCACGAACTCGGTTACAACATAATATAAAGTGACTAAACAAATTGGCCCTCATCTCTAACATATTCCAACATCAAAATAAAGGTATGAATTAGTAATTTAGGTCGGGCCCTTTAGGGATTTAGCGGAACCGCGGCCCTAACAGCCGTATCGCCATTACCTTAAGAGGGCGACCTATGACCTATGACATTACCTTAAGAGGGCATCGAGACTGGGTTTTCCCGAAACCCGAAAACCCGGGAAAACCCGGGTTTTGGGGATCACGAAAAAACCCGGGTTTCAAAAATGAAACCCGGGTTTTTCGAGCTTTTCGGGTTTTTCGTTTTTTTGATAATTATTGAAGGCAAGACCTGATATTTTAAGGTATTTATAACAAACTAACATACAAATTCTTTATTTTTATAACATAAGTACCTATAGGTTTAATTATTTGTATTGGTCATAATTAAACAAAATATAATATTTTAAAGTAAAAGTTTCGTTTCAAGAGTATAAAAGACTACTTGTCACAAAAATATTTATTAATAATAATATTTTGAAAATCCTACCAAAACTATTTAATGTAAAAAAAGCCAAGTATCTTCAAACAATCTATCCATCGCAAAAAGTTTTCAAATTTCATAGAAGCAAGTCTTGTTAAACTTATTTTATAGTTTTCAATCAACATTCAGTGATTGACCACAGTTTTCTTTATTATTTGATCAAAGGCTTACAAAATAAAGTGTGTAGACTTTTGATGATGGGCAAGTCACTAGTTAGTGACAAAACGTTGTAACTTGTATGGTCCGTGGCTGCTAAAATACACCCATCAACAAAGTCTTAGGGATATTTGTATTTTTGGAATATCTAAAAACCTGTCATGAATTTTTGAAGACAGTGTATGGAACAATGATAGCTTATTATTTGGTATTTAATAAAATATATTATTAAAACAATTTTCGAATTTTATCGTTTCTAAAACAATCACAGATATCTACAGTCATAAAAAATCAATGATAAGTCAACAAATCTTTATTTCGTGTTATAAACTGAAATTTTCATTCGAATGCATAGAGATATTATGTAGTACTTATATGTCAGTGTTCGAATGAGATATTTTTATTGCTGATTGTCAAATAAATAGTAATAATTTATACTGATCTGATGTTTGTCAATTTTGGCATACAGTATTTTTACTAAAAAATATTTTTTTGTGCCCTGCTGCGGTATCACGCCCAGTCTTCTTTGCAATTAAAAGTCATTATTTTTCAGTCGTCTAACTTACTAAAAACCTTAAAAGAGATTTTTGTTTGTCGTTATGCTTTTTGTCATATTTATTTAATATATTCACAATATAACAAATAACGACAATATTAAGACAATGCAATCAGTAAAAAGGTTCCAAGAGAGCAACCAGCCCCTATAAACTGACAAAACCATGCAGAGGAGTTTCCATCAAGTATGATGTGAAACCATTTTGTATTCCAGTATTGCAGTCTGGCAAATGCGGCAGATTGCTTTTCATTGCTTGAGAGACTGATGTTGGTAACACATAATAGGACGAATGGTGGCTTTCTTTAGCCGGCCGTGGATGTCATAATCACTGCGGAATTATTAAAACACGTGATTTTAGTGAACCCAAATGAAAGACAAGCCGAGTTTTTATCAGCACCAGCGCCAGAGACAATTTCTTGTGTGTAACACCATACCACCATGGTTAATCTTCCAAACTCATTAAAAGCAACCATCCGCATTTGACACTTGGTCTGTTCTGATCAATTACATGGTTATCTGACATGAATTCTGTCTATTGTGACTAGAACTAATAACTACAAAATATTAATAATAATAATAATATCTATGGACGCTTCACACCACGTCAGTCTGGCCCCGTGGTAAGTACCTGATGGACTTGTGTTACAGGTACCAGACAATGGAAATATATTTAATACTTTTATAGTATACATAAATTTAAGGTTTTTATTATATTATACACATATTTAATACACATCCATGACCCAGGAACTTTGAAAACTTTTGTTCCGTCGGCGAGATTCGAACCTGTGACCCCCGGCTTGAGCTACCAACAGGCCAACAGCCCACCAACTAAGCCACAGAGGTCGTCAAAAAAAGCTTTGAGGTGTAGTGTAATGTAAGATTTTTCTAAGATTTAATGTAAGAAATTGCAAAGAACATTCGGCTTCATACTGTAGCAAGACAAACAAAAGGCAATTTCAGGTAAAAACTAGTCACAAAAATTTATTTACAGGTATAAAGTATGCCAACATCAATTAGGACTAAATAATCCATACTTAATATTATAAATGCGAAAGTGTGTCTGTCTGTCTGTCTGTCTGTTACCTCTTCACGCCTAAACCGCTGAACCGATTTTGCTGAAATTTGGTATGGGGATACTTTGAGTCCCGGGAAAGGACATAGGATACTTTTTATCCCGGAAAAATGTACGGCTCCCGCGCGATAAACGAATTTTGGCGCAACGAAGTTGCGGGCGTCATCTAGTTATTAATAATTTGACAATCAGCAATAAAAATGTAAAACATTAAATAAAGATTTGTTGGCATACGTTTTATATTTAAGGTTATTCTTCCATTTAATGTCTTCAAAAATTCTGGATAGATTTTTATATATTTTATAAAATACAAATAGGTACATTAAATAATATATGTAATTTGGAGGTGAAGCTTGTTGTAATACTTAATTTTGGCCCAAAAATCTTAATCCCTAGCTTTGATAAGATCCAAAATATAGGAGAGGTAAAATAGTCGCTTCGATAAAAGTATGATACGGCCGTGCCAGCTTACTCGAGAATTTTTTGGGCACTGCTGCGACCCCAGACAATGGTATTTAAATAGTATTTTACTGAATAGGTGATGGCAATCGCAGAAAATCATGTGTAAAGTATTTTCGCATTGTTAATTTTTGAATTGTTAAAAAACCCGAAAAACCCGGGTACCCGGTTTTCATCAAACAAAAAACCCGAAAACCCGGGTTTTTAAAATTGGGTCCGGGTTTCGATGCCCACCTATGACAGAAAAAAATCGGTTTTCACCCGCGCACTTCACACCCCCCGCACTCGTCCAACTCATTCAATATGTCACCGCGGCTATAAATTTGTGTAATTACTCTCGTAACCACTTTTTGTACGAACGTAGTATAACCAAATATATCAAATAAAATTTTGAGAAGTTCAAGTCACATTATCCATCTGTACTTTGAGAATCAAATTAATATACTTTTTGCCTTATACACTAGTAGTACTTTATGATATGTTTATTTATCGAAATCGAATAGGCTCTGACACTACTGGATGGATTCTGGTTAGAATTCCTAAGCTGTAGTTGTTACAAAAATATAATAACTTTATATTTTAATATAATCTACTAGCCACGTCTTCGTCCACGTCCGAATTTGGTTAGTTTTTGTGTGTATTTGCGTAAAATATATTAACATTTGTCAGATTAAAATACACAAAATTCTCATGTCACAATGTTTGTGTGCGAACTGCTCAATCGATTCAATGAAATTTTGCATACATACATTCGTTAGGCTTGAGAATAATTTTTTATCTGCTTTTTGATATAATATATTGATGCTAGAAATAATTTATATGGTAAACTAACGTTTGCCGGGTCATGTAGTCAAATATGTATATATAAAATTCTCGGGGCACAGTGTTTGTGCGCGAACTCATCCAAAACGGTTCAACCGATTATAATGCTATGTACATTCGTTAGGCCTGACAATAGGTGTTTATTTACTTTTTATATTGATACTAGAAAAGAAATTAAATGGCAAAACAATGTTTTCCGGGTCAGCTAGTTTCCTCCTTTTAGCTCCCGTCAATTTCTCATGAATTGCACCATCAGATCACCACTTTTATTAACATGTTACGAAATTTGGACTACATCTTATACAATAACAAAAGAATTTTGGAAATCCGTCAACAAACGGCGAAGTTATCCGCCACCATGGCGGATAACTCCGCCGTTTGTTGACGGATTGACGGTTGACTAAAATCGTCTCTGATGCTGGTGCTGATAAAAACCCCAGCTCAAATTTCATCTTGATATACTAAAATCACGTGTTTGGGAAATTCTGCATCGATTAAACCATCCTCATCCTCTCGAGAGCCATTATTCGTCCCATATAGGTGTTACTATTATTAATTTATTATCAATCTTCCAAACTCGTGAAAAAACAACCTTTCACATTTTCCAGATTGCAGTACTGGAATACATTTCAAAGATTTTGGGAAAAAAATTTTGGCCTTAATTAGAAACTCGTAACTAGCTAGATTTTTTTTTTCTATATAACGTGCTTTTATTCATAATTCGCCTAAAATTCATATATTTTTTAAAAATGGTATTCGGTTGACACTTGAAAATGCTCAGCAAGTTGGTAAGATCCTGGTTCGATACCAAAGCAATGTGCAAAACGAAAAATCATCCCTAGAAATGTGATGGTCACACTTTGGTGGTCTAATTGCCGGTGTGATAAGTCACAGCTTTTTACAAAACGGCGAGAGCATTACTGCAGATGTGTACATTGAAAACTGCCCACAATGATGGCGATGCTCGTACGTCTGCAACTAGTTTTTGTCAATTGATCGTCTCCGCTGCTCCTTGATGACAACGCGCGACCCCATTTTGTTTGGAAGCTCTCCCTCATCTGCCATACCGACTATTACCTTTTCCAAAATTGGGAAAACTTTTACCGGGAAGAAAATTCAACTCGCGAGAGAGCCTCTCAAAATGCCTTAGAAGTGTAGTCTGCCGTCCGGCTGACATTTTCAATAATGGCATCTATACACTGCCACTGCGTTGGTGAACGTGCATTGATTGCATTGCAGGGGTGATTACTTTGAATAACAGAAATAAGTAAGTTCGAAATAATCAGCCAAGTGTGAGTCGGACTCGCGCACGAAGGGTACCGTACCGTTAAGGTTCGCGCACACTTTGTCGGCGCGTGCCGGGGCTTGCCGGGGCGGGTCGGGGCGCAGCGCAGCGCAAAATGCGCTATAGCACACTATTGCCGGGTCGGGTCGCATCATATTGACGGATTTTAACACTCACTGTGCCGGGGCGTGCCGGGGCGGGTCGGCGCGCAATGCATCACATCACATTCATCGCATCACATCCGCGCGCCGCTTGCTATAGCACACTGTTGCCGGGGCGCAGCGGGTCTTGCCGGGGCGCAGCGGGTCTTGTCGGGCCGTGTCGCATTGACGGAAATCCGCCGAGCAAAAATCCACGCCGATGCGCCCCGGCACAGTGTGCGATACGCGCATCCGCTTCCATACAAATTGTTTGGAGGCGGATTTTTGCAATGCACCCCGACACGCTGAGCCCCGGCACGGCCCGTCTCAGTGTGCAGTGAGCACACTGAGACACCTTTATAGAGAGCTAAAAATAGCCCAAAAATTGTATTTTTTGTATGGGAGCCCCCTTAAATATTTATTTTATTTTATTTTTAGTATTTGTTGTTAAAGCGGCAACAAATATACTTACACATTCTGTGAAAATTTCAGAAGTCTAGCTAAAGCCGTTCTTGAGATACAGCCTGGAGACAGACAGACGGACAGACAGACATTGAAATCTTAGTAGTTGGGTCCCGTTTTTAACCTTTGGGTACGGAACCCTAAAAAGAACAATTTTTAAACAAAACGGCAATATAATAGGTATAAAAGACCTTATAATATATTATGTAGTATATTATGTACTCTTCTAAATCCTTTCATAAATGTGCCATCACCTTTGTTCATACTCTAATTATTATCCATTATCAAGCGAATGGTCGAAGTAGTGAATTTAATTTTGCTTATAATACTATAATGTTATCACTGTTTGACAATTTAATCTTATCATTTCTAGACCGTGGCGTTGTCCGAAGAAATTTATTCGATATTTCCATAGTATCGAGTACGACATTCATTGAAACCAAATCGATTTTCAAATCGCTGTCATACACTAGTTTTTGTCAAAAGTATATCGATTTAAAGCCGATTTATTTTTTCAATCTCTATTGCCGCGGCCGCTGATTCGTCTATCGTCACGAAGCTTTGTGCTATGAGACGATACCATTGGACGATACACGCAGATCGTCCAATGGTATCGTCTCAAGCACGAAGCACTACGCATGTGCGGCCGCAACATATGGGTTTGACAAATTATTAGTCATGATAATATTATCATATTTGTAAACAAATATACGTATTTTATTTAAATTAAAAAGCCTTCTACAATTGTTCAACGGCTCCCGTTTTTTCCTGCAAAGGTTGCTTTTAGTGTATTTATTTAATTTTTGTTTGTTTCCCATGGTTTCGATTAAATATTTTCTCAATCCGGAGTAAAGGCAAAGGAAGTACGTCCTCTCCTCAGGCGCGCGCGAACGCGACTATTGGCGACTGAGAGGTGAGACAAATCTAGCGGTGAAGCGCGAATGTGGTGTTTCTTAAATATCTTAAAAAATATAGAGAATATTAAAAATCCGCTAGGTCGAACCCGTGGTGATAGAATTTTATATGATTTGTAAAAATATTAACTTAGTTTAATGCATGGTTTTGGCAATATTATAGGAAAAATTCGTCAAAGTTAGATGCATTTTTGTGATTTTTTTCTATCGAGAAAATTTTACGATATCGTGTTTTCGCTCAGATCAGACTCTTGGAAATATAATGTAGTATCTAGGTTTAGAAAATTAAACAATTCGGGGCTTATTATCAAGTCCAAAAATGATTTATAAAATCGACAATTTTGGGTTAGTCGCCTTCTTAATTGACGATCTTTTAAAACCTAACTATTAAAAGATTGTGAATAAAATGTTTAGGACACTTTAAAAATGGTTTAATGTGTCTTTGTGTGTGTGTTTATTAATCCGTACTAACGAGTTGAGTTGAGTCTTTGAACTGATTTTGGTGCAATTTAGATTGAACTATAAATATACTTTCAGTCCCTGAGAAGGATATAGGATACTTATTAAAACAGAAAAAACTGTTTCTAAGCATACATGAATTTTCACGCATCGAACTTGCGAGAAACTTTTTAGCATTTAAAAGTAGGAAGGTAGATTAGGCTTGAAAAAATTGATACCGTCTCGTTTCATTTCCGTGTAAACTAAAGCAGCTGCGTTTGGTCAATCTAATCTTACAAAAAGCTATAAATAACATAACAAATTAAACGCAGCTATGTAAATTCAAATGGTTACATAACATGTACAATATGCCATGAGATAGGACAGCCAGTGACAGCTATAAATCACTCTGAGATAGGTTGCCTTTAGGGTCGCCAACTGCATGAAATAATTACTATAAATACTGCTATAATATACCAACTTGGTTGCAAAAACCATAGCTTCTAAGTATATGTTAAGAAAATTTGATGTGGATTGCTTTCAGGGTTGCAAGCATTAACTAATATTCTATATAAATTTTGCTGTTGTAACCCTGGTTGTGACAATCCTGGCTAGTTAGACACAAACGTTTCCATTATCAGCGCAGTTGATGGGTATCCAATTTACCTTACAATATATCACCATCCGATACAATTTAAATTTATCAAACACCCGATCAATTCGACGATTTATAGCGAAATCCTGCTAATAGTTGGATTTCCGGAGATAAATTGGGTCATATTATGTTGGATTAGAGAGAACATCGTAACGTTTTTACATACAAAACTGACTTAAGTCTATTCTACCAGTCAAGACATGAAATATAATATGCATCGCAACGCCTCGCGACTTTGCAATGTGAATTGACCCTTAGACTTTTTCTACTTCAATGCTTCACTTTAGCTTTGAAAGAAAATCTGTCTATTTTTTCAAATTTCAAATAGCGTTTAAACATTATGTGGTGCAATTTCGTATATCGGATATGTTAAAAAAAAGTAAGATTTTTTGAAATTATTTCGAGGGGCGTTAACTTTCTGGATTGAAAAACGCACTTCGCTCGTTTTATAAACGCTGTAAAGTAAACGAGTTATTCCAAACTGTTGTCCTTCCTGTAATTGAAAGCTGAACTTCGCTCACCTCGTTAAATCTTTGCCTAAATCAATTAACTTTTCGTTAACTGGTATTAAAACAAAAGAAACAGCACTTTGCCAACTTTGAATAGTCGAATTTCTTAATAATTATTCCGAGATCAGTGTAAATTTGAAAGGGGGAAATTTTTTGAATATTTAAAGCTTTTTCTATTGAACGAAAACTTTTCTCAGTAAAGCTTTACGTTATTTGGATTTTAATTAAACAATTTTCTTAAGAATTCTTGTTGTCGTTGGCTTTGAATAAAATTAGATTTGTCTACCACTCCGCTACGTACGTACTTTCGTCTGACATTTATAAAATAATAATAATATGTTTCACATAATAATGGAGCATCCAATATTAGTGAGAATGTTTAAATACTAATATGATACAACTGTTTAAAGTCTGTACACAAGATAGTAATATTATAATATTATATTTTTACAATAAACTCATAGCACACTAGGGAAGCAAAAAACTATAACACAACTAAGTAAATATAACTTAAACAAACAAACAAACAAATATACTTTATTGTGCACAAAAATTACAATAAAACTTAAATATATACAACAAATTATTGATAACTCAGACATGTAAAAAATTAAGTGGGCGAATAAAACAAATTTTAAGATGTCGTGTTTTCGCTAGTACGTATACCCTCGCAAATATAATATAGTGCCTATGTTTAAAAAATAAATAAATCGTAGCTTATAATTAAGTATAAAAATGAATTATAAGATTATCTATTTTGCTTTAGTCGCCCTCTTGACTCGAGGATTTTCGAATCTATTATCACATGTCTAATTTAATCGTTTTAATAGTTAGTGTAATACCATCGAACATAGGTACACAATATGGTGAAAACGTTACTATTATTTTTAACTTCACTGTCGGGTAAAAAAGGTTAACACGTGCCACGTGTAACAGGAGCCATATTATCGAGAGGCAGCTCTTGAATAAATCATAAAGTCAATATAACTTAGGAAATTAACTTTGACTTTTTATATCTTTTGACCGACCGCGACATAGCCGAAGCCTATAGAGCCGTGATGGATAACCATAATGAACCAAGCTATAATATTTGCCATAGCATACGCAATAGACATCTATCACTTATTGCTTACAATCGAAATATCAAAAGAATCGAAAAGCGATCGACGAACATTTTTTAAAGATTTTACGGGTTTGTAATCGCTTGTATTGGGCCATCATGGATAATCGTTGGTTTAATGATTTTGATAATTTACCTTATAATTTACCTTATATTTACTTCGATCGCTGATTCTTGGAAATCTATTGTAAATCTATTGTTCTCGCGGCCCAAGTGGGCCTTATTGAAGTTGAAGGGTTAAAGGCGTGTGTGGAAGAACCACATATTTAAAATTTTATAACATATGGACAATTACTAATTTTTACTTTATAATTTAAACAAATCTTGTAACTTACCTACTTCATCATCTGCCTAATATATCTGGCCATACATAAAATCCACATTTTTTTTTTTATTTCAAATCAATTTCCCGGCCCTGAAGCCTATATTTATGCAAAAAACTTGAGAGGTGTCAAGGGACACCCGGATGGAACGAAGTTATAAAAAAACGCCATCTAGTTGACGCCCTGGGATACTAACAACGACACTTTTGTGGAATTGTAATAAAAATTATTTAAACATCTGGTAGATGTCGCTGTTTATTCTCAAAAACGGCACATACATAAAATCCACATTTTTTTGATTTCAAATCATTTTCCCGGCCCTGAAGCCTATATTTATGCAAATAACTTGAATGGTGTCAAGGGACACCCGGATGGAACGAAGTTATAAAAAAAATGCCATCTAGTTGACGCCTAGGAATACTATCAACGCCCTCTGCCCCGACAGCGCAGGAACTAATAAAAATGTGTCGTTACAACTTTTTCCGTCTAGCCCCCTTTCGCAACGCGCGATAAGAAACTTCGTCCCAAAAACGGCAATTTTTTAACAGTTTCTTACCTGCTTCTTCCACTAATGTCTTCATTTGTTTGTCGTACTTTTAGCGTAGTTGAGCTAGAGCTTACGTATTTTGTTATTTTTAATACTTAATTCAAATTTTTTATTAAACACAAATAATAATAATATATTACAATAGTTTAAAGCAGGCAGTGTACATCACGTCGTCTAATCCCATGCTAAGTAAAATCTTGTGTTATGGCTATCAGACAACGGAGGCACGCCAAACAATTTTACCTTTATATACCTCAATATTATTCACATAGCATGCATTTACACACGAACACACTACAGTTTATCACGTAAAGTCTCTTCCGTGATATTGTTTTACTTTTTCTGATAAGGAGTATTATTAATTATTATTATAGGAACCATCGCAAGAATCTCACATCTTCTCAAATATCACAAAGGATGCTAAGAGTTTTTCCGCGAATTCGAGTCTTTTGTGACGGCCCCCTCTGAATACCCACAGAACAATGGTTTAATACACCTGTCACACCCATCAGTCTGTATCGTACATCAATGAATTTAACATACTCGTTATCTACATAACATGATAAAAATAATTGATAAATAAAAAGAATGACTAGACATGTTTCCGTACAAGATTCTCCGAAATTTTTGATTCAATTCTTAAGATGTTTCGTAAGGATTTATAAGGTGAAGGACATATGTTACTTTTTATCTCGAGAAAGTAAGTTATTTACCAAGCATACGAAGTCACAAGAATCATTTAGTAGCTAAAGTGCTTAAAAAATCCTTTTAAAGTGACTAAATGAAGATTATCATAACAAGACATTTTGATACAAAAAATAAAGGGAAATGGTGAAATGTGAAAACGAGAAAGTAAGTTATTTACCAAGCATACGAAGTCACAAGAATCATTTAGTAGCTAAAGTGCTTAAAAAATCCTTTTAAAGTGATTAAATGAAGATTATCATAACAAGACATTTTGATACAAAAAATAAAGGGGAATGGTGAAATATGAAAATAATAAGAAACGGAAAGTCTGAGATATAAAAACATAAACAGATATTATAATTTAGAATACAGAATGGTAAAAACCACTCTGTTATAATACAAAAAATAATAAGCAAGCCTACCTAGGGAAAATGATCGGTGTGACAGGAGGTAATATTTTATTATACCGAAATATTAGGAAATAAAATTATTGTCATCCGTGTTTCATTGTGGTAATACACGTACCGATGACAAATAAAATTATGGAAATTTTTAAACATATTTGTTTACGCTATATATAATATATTATTAATTAGGGTTCCGTACCCAAAGGGTTAAAACGGGACCCTATTACTGAGACTTCGATGTCTGTCCATCCGTCCGTCCGTCCGTCCGTCCGTCCGTCCGTCTGTCCGTTTGTCCGTTTGTCCGTCTGTCCGTCTGTCCGTCTGTCTCCAGGCTGTAACTCAAGAACCGCTATAGCTAGACTTCTGAAATTTTCACAGATTGTGTATATCTGTTGCCGCTATAACAACAAATACAGTAAATAAAATAAAGTTAATATTTAAGGGGGGCTTCCATACAAGAAACATGAATTTTTTTGGCCTTTTTTGCTTGTCATCAATAATGGTAACAGCTAGGCACTTGAAATTTTCACAAAATCCTTAGTTACATTTGTAATTTAGTAATAAATAATAAAATTAAAATAAAGTCAATATTTAAGGGGGGCTCCCATACAAACAACACAATCTTTTGTCTACTTTCGCTCTAAACCGGTACGGAACCCTTCGTGCGCGAGTCCGACTCGCACTTGGCCGATTTTATTATTATGTTTTCTGCAAGACATTTTTCTTATTTTATTATTACAAACCTTTGAATATGTTTTGGAATGCATTAAATGCAAAACAAATTATGGGGCATAAAATGAACTCGGTGTTATATTAGCGACGTGTTAAAAATTATAAGATTTATTTTTAGAAGACGTGTTAAAAACTATAAGATTTATAATTGAAAGACATATATTATAATGACTTATTCTTTAAGGCCTGACCAAAATATAGCTCATGTGACACTTTACAAGGTGTCATTAGATTTAATTTCTGCCACTCACCAAAACATCCTTCTAAAATTGAACCACACAAAACATGCAATTTTGCGATAAACATTGCCCCTATGTTACTTTCATCCCTCTGTTACTTTTACCACTCTGTTACCATTATTTAACGCTGCAGTGTATTACCTGCAATAGATCAGGTATTAGCCGCCATTACCGCTCTTATGACCAACTTAATAAGGCTCAAATAGATCGTATAATTTATAACAGGTTCTATCTATCGGTTTACACGCCGTTGGAGCCGGTGTTGATAAATGCCGTAAGCGACTCAATGTATAGCTTTAACGATGCCATTAACTAGTATTTGGAGCCATCTAAGTAATGGACAGACACGGCTGTGGCTTAAGAACTGAAGAGATACGGCTTTTAGCCACTAAATCTCTTTCGGTTGTAAGAAGAATAAGTTGTTTCCTTTAGAAAGTACACAATAAAATAGTATAGCGGTCTGATAGAGTTGGTTGGTCATCCGCACTGTGGCCACAACCACGTTTGCCACGACTCAACTCACAATATAACAAAAATAATATTAATACTTTTACCAACCAACTTCTAAAAAGGAGGAGGTTCTACGTTTAGCATATAATATAGTATATTTTTTTTTTACTCGTTCAATGTGTCAGCATTTTATTGTTGTAAATAAAAATATTTTCAATGGAGGCGGGAGGAATGGTGTTTGGCCATTTTTTTATACGTGGGAGAGCCATGCTTCGGCACGAATGGGCCGGCTCGACCGAAGAAATACCACGTTCTCACAGAAAACCGGCGTGAAATAGCGCTTGCGCTGTGTTTCGCCGAGTGAGTGAGTTTACCGGAGGCCCAATCCCCTACCCTATTCTCTTCCCTACCCTCCCCTATTCCCTTCCCTTCCCATCCCTACCCTCCCCTATTACCCTATTCCCTCTTAAAAGGCTGGCAACGCACTTGCAACTCTTCTGATGCTGCGAGTGTCCATGGGCGACGGAAGTTGCTTTCCATCAGGTGACCCGTTTGCTCGTTTGCCCCCTTATTTCATTAAAAAAAATTGCTAAGGATATGTATGGTACGACCATAATATGAATGTTTTGGTTGGTAGAAGTTACTCCTTACATCGTCTGTTTTTAGTAGCATAATAATATCATCAAAGGCCATTGGCAAATATTATGTTGCCTTTAATTTACTCTTGAAATAACGTTAAAGGAAGTCGTTGTTAAAGGAAGAAAAGAAAAAGTTAACATTATGTAATTATGAAAGTATTCTTGTAAGATAAGTTATCGGCAAAACAACTCTGTTTATGGATTACGAGTGTATTATTTGCTGGCGTGTCTATTATTTCTTTGGTCTTCATCTGAAACTCAGTCATTAGACAATACTGAAGGATGAGTGAGTGTTATTAATAATTCAGACAGATATACAACAAATTGATATTCCCCACAAAGTGCAAACATAACATAATAATTTATTACCTCTATAAACGTACCAACCAATTTGAATTTAGAATTTGAAAAAAAAAAATAACGTAAGCTTTTACTATAAATATTCTATATGTACTTATAATAAAATATAAGAATTATAAAACGGACAGGTTTGTTTGTTTCATCGAATGGGCTCCAAGATTACTGGACCTATTTACTTGAGTGATGAGGCATAGAATATATAGAGTTAATCTCGGGGAAGCACATAGCACAATATTATATTAGTACTTCCGTAAAGAATTCCATCAGGAACTTTCTAGAAAATACTTAATGTAACGTCGATTTAGTACCTTTAAATTTAAGTAAATTTGACGTTGATTCTAAGTAGTGTCAAAGTAAATGAACTTAATTACTTAACGACAATGCGGCTCTGGCGAACTACAATCAATACCACATTGGTTAATTGTTACTATTCGATTACCATGGCTTCCTGACCATTGTAAAATAAACTCTAAAACAACGGAATAGAGTCAGTATTTCAATTTCGACTAGAGTTTAGAATACCATCGTCCATTACACCGACTTACGCAAAATGGACTTTAACACAACGGATTAAGGTAGACGGTGTACCATTGACTAGTGTTCTAGTGTTTTAGCATACTATTGACCATCACACCGACACAAAATGAACCTTAACACGACGACATTAAGCCGACAAAAATAGACCCAGGTGGCCCGAACTTCATTATGGAAGAAAGTTTTTAGTATAACGACACGACACTAACGATAATTTCTGATCAATTTACGGTCATAATTTTATTGTTATAACTTTTTATTTGAAAAGTGTTTTAAATAGAATACTTCTGAGAGGAGAAAACAATCCAATAATTATAATATTATGTATGCTTACAAGGAATACCAAGTAAAGAATAAAATACAAGCTATGAGAAAACTGGTCCTCATTATTATACACTTTGTAGTAATTGGTGTATAATCAAAATACATAAATATTATAGAGGCAGGTAAACATATTATTTTTTCATATTAGCAAATGAGAACAATGACCTTTTAGATGTTGGAGCAGTCAAAATATGTAGTATGGCGCTGTTTTTACACCCATTTTTTCTTGCTGCAGACATCAAAAATCGTGTCGTAGTCGTGTCGTGCCCTGTAAATGCAAAGCCACGTGACGCAACACCTGACACAAGTGCAGTAATTCTGTTAACATTTCCACGACCGAAAATCGACGCGAACGGGGAATTGAACAAGTTTTTGTCCGGTTTTAAAAGAGAATTCGAAACATTCGCTTTTATCTATTATTCAGCAGCTGTATCCGTGTACTTTTTACTCCATTTCATCGGCAAAATGGTGCATTTAATTCAATTGAGTTTGACAATTTTAGTGCTGTCTGTACCAAATTGTGTGTGCAGTTACCAAACTTTGTAGAGCTTGAAGAGAAAGGTTCGGTATAGTTTTACAAGGCCTCGGTGACTAATATGAATTTTATATTTTTAAATAGTTAAATATGAGCTGGAGCCGTGAAAGGAGATAAGTGGAAGACCCTGGTCCTAACTCCTAAGTCAAGCAAAAGACAATAGTTATTGGTATATTATTACAAAGAATTTCGACGAGAAGAAAATCTTCCATGAGATGTCTGTTAATAAATTGAAACTTAACGAAAGTCAGTAGTAGCAGCGAGGGACTTTAATTTATAACATTTTTTCAGAAAAAATATTCGATTTTGAAAAGACATCAACAAGCACAACTATTAAGTGTTAATAAAGATCTTCCTTAAATTAATTTAGCACATGAAAATCTATTAGGGACGTTCCAAGTTCCGGATTTGGCACCCCTCCAAACACATACGATGGGACATATCTTAAGATGTGATTCCTGTGCCAGATTAGACCATTGTCTTTGTGATTAAGTTATATCGGACATGGAACCCTTGGACAATATTTGATTAACCCTCCGCTGACGATTCTAAGGACTTCCGTTAGTGAGTTGTTTGTTAAGGATACTTGACTGATATTGACTTGAAAATTTGGAAATAACACTGGATAATGTGTACCGACTTGCTTTGGGTAATAAAGAGTAAAGACACAGTTTGGGAATCCCAAACTGACTGAATATTAACTAGTAACTACCTCTCGCCCTATAACGCCCTATAACACGGTATCGCACATACAGGCGTACAGGACACATGTGACCAAATTATACCTCACTCTGTAAGCAAAGTTATAGTGGCGTGTGGTTTTTATTATCTATAATATCTATACATATAATAAAACAGTAGAAATGAAAATTCTGTACATTAAAGATATTAAAAAAATAATAAGCGGGGGGTGTTACTATATCGCTATAGAAGCCAAAAATGTGGTTAGCTTTTTGTCTGTCTGTTTGTCTGTCTGTATGTTTGTTCCACTATCACACGAAAACTACTGATCCGATTTGAATATTTGTCTTCTTCCAACTCAATATGAATATTTGTCTTCTTCCAACTCAACATCTGGTGTATAAAAATCCCCCCCCCCCCCCCCTCTTAGGGGACAAAAGAGGGGGTAAGTTTTTGTATCAACTGATGAAGTAGAAATACTTTAAATGGCAAAACAACTATTGCCGGGACAGCTAGTATACAATATACATGTATAAACATGTGTATATATAATAAAAAACCACACGCGAAAAAATGCAAACTCCACATTTATCGGCCTATACCCATTTTATGAAAACAAACAACATAATATTAATGCTCCTAATTTACTCTACCGTATTAAAACCCCTAATAATAATTAAGCGTCAAAAGTTTTAGTTTACTCTAAACTTCTCGTAAAGCTTTGAATAACTTAATGAAAGTTTATGTGAGATCAAGTATCGAATGTAAAAGTTTTGTGTGGAGCTTTTGAGGAGCTTTTCAGTATCACTGTTTGCTATTAACAAACTTTCTTTATTTGAAAGTTAAAACGCAAAAAGATCAAAATAAAGTTTTGGATTGGGCTTTTAAAGTTTTGGTATTAAAACGGTTTAGGCACTTGGGGCTTAAGAATTATTCAGCACTAAAAGTTGCCCGCAACTTTCAAGATTCGAAAATGGTCTAACGCGCAGGAATGCACCTTTTTCAGGAAACAAAACTTACCGGAATCCAAAGTATCCCCATTCCCCATATTTAAATGTAAAAAAGTGCAGAAATAAAAACATATGGAAGTAATAGTTACATAAATACATACATACTTTTGGTACAGAATAATATTTTTTCAGAAAATTTATAGTAACAAATCTTATAGTGCCAGGCAAAGCAACATCAACGTTACAAAGTATTAATTTTTCCAACATAAATTCAGTTACAGCTTCGTTATATTCGCTATAAACTAAACGTCCATAAAAACGTAGCTAAACGAAAATTGTATGACCGATCCGAGTTTGACAAACTAACTAAAAGTACTATAAAAATCTGTGCAATTTTCAGTTATCTGTCGAAATTCCAGGTAACTGGTAAGTAAGTATATACAAGTAAACAAAGTAGGTACACAGGAATATATAATATACTTTCGAACCCACTGTCCATTCCTGTTCTGCATTTACGCCCTAAAAGATAGTAACTGGATGCCGCCCTATCCACTAAGGCCCCTATTTTTGGTCAGTACTTAAGATGCGACCCGGTCTCAAGACGCGGTTCGGTTCTGTCATTGGTCCAAATTTTGACAGCCAACCAATCACAGAGCCTGAACCGTATCTTGAGACCGAGATGCATCTTGAGTACTGACCAAAAATACGGGCCTAAGACTTAGCGGTAGTACAACATCTTACCGAAGCCATGGTAACGAAATGCCCACCTAGGTCTGCATTTCGGGTCCCATTTTTGACTCAGTTACTCTTCTATAATATTTATTATTATTGTCCTGTGTTTTCAATAAATATGCGCGCACGTGGCAACGAGTTCACAATACAAGACGTAAAAATCATCGAAATCCGTTTTATTGTAATGTAAAAGTCCGTACAATGTTATTTACGCGGGAGGTATTTCTATCGTAACACGTTTGTGCAATAGTCCGGAAAATTCTGAAGGAACTTTTATTGGTTAAATCGACCGATATGCCTATACAAATATTTCGGGAATTACGAGAAATGAAATGATTTTGTTAAAAGGTTTATGGACGTGAGTTGAAATTAGTAATGGTATAATTCTATAAGGAGCTAGCAAATATTTTTTGGTACTGAATAATCTATCTACAAAAGATAAAATTTTTGAATATTGGATATTTTTGCGCATATATTAATTAAATTATATCAGAGCCTTGAGCCAAGATGTCCTTGTTTATTTTATAATTGAAATTATTAGTAAAATATGGTAGTTCTTATTTTGACAAATAATTATAATATGAAACATTATTCACCAATTTTCGATTTATTTTAAATATTTAACAACGAAACTAACTTAACTTAGCTATTATAGCCTATAGGCCATAAACTATGAACAGAGTTAAATTAATATTATGTCATAATAAATTATCCTCATAATATTTTCATCTATCACGTGAATTATACCTTTTTCAAATTGACAACTTTGCCGTGGTATTCGATGTGCCGCTCCCGATTGCCAGTTTAAAATGTCTAAATGTGCCACTGATGAAAATATAAAATAAAGTCTGTAAAAGCTGTCACGCTGTCAAAGTATTTGGCACGATAGAGAGCTTTTCCGTAAAGTCAGCGACGTATTCTCCAAACTTATCTTAATCTTTTACCGCGTAGACAGACGGTTCTGGATTATTTACTATTGCAACTTTCTGGAGTTTATTTTATGGGAATTGGCTAAATTTTGCGGCTACTCTGCCAGGATTGCAACACTTTAAATAGAACTCTGTAGGTCGATTCTGGTAATTATTCTTGCAATTCAGTTCATGTGATACTATAATATGGGTACAATGAATATCGTATGTCGTATTATGGAAACATGAAAACGACATTGTATCTTAAAAAATGTCTAAACATTTTATTAATATCAGATCAAAGATACGAATTACGACTACAGCGCTTAGAAATAGAGTGAGGAATAGAACACAGAAGATTAAACATTGATAACATAATGGTTATTACGAGTTTTACGACAGTCATCTAAAATACAATGAATTAAATCTCTAGTTAGCCTTTGATATTTTCCGTACTCTGATTTTCTGGACTATATTCTGTTAGGATTAGGAGGAAGACAATAACTAATATAATCAAACTAAAATTTTTACTATATTCTTGCAAATAAAAAATTATGATTATGAATACATTTTACGTCTCAATGTGATGGAAGTCTGTCAAGCAACTTTTACATTTCAGGCGAATACAAAGCATACCTTTGACGACCTCTGTGGCTCAATTGGTTGAGTGTGTGACAGCTCAAGCCGGGAGTCGTGGGTTCGAATCCCGCCGACGGAACAAAAAGTTTTTCAATGTTCCCGGGTATGGATGGGTATGAAATATGTGTATGATATAATAAAAATCTTAAAATATATGCATAGTATAAAAGCATTAAATATATTTCCGTTGTCTGGTACCTGTAACACAAGTCCTTCAGGTACTTAGCACGGGGCCAGACTAACGTGGTGTGAAGCGTCCGTAGATAGATATTAGATAGATATTATACCACGATTTAACGTCAGCATAATTTTTTAACCCCCTCGGGGCTTAGAATTTTTTGCCTTTAGATTCACATTCAATATTGTCCTAAATAATTTTATGACCTAGGTATAAATCGTAACGTTAGCAAGCAATATAAATATTGCGGGCAACACGGGTCTGACGTAAAATGTATCTGCAAACGAACGCGAACAGGACGTGCGTGCTACTGGCGTTTTGTTTCTTTTTGTGATTTATTGTTTCAGCAGTAACACCGTTACTCGCAAACATATTTTCATAGTTAGACTAATCCTTACTATTGTTATCATCATCAAAACGTTCATCTGATCCATTTTTACACATCCAAAGAACAAGCTTTTTCATTCCTCCTCGGGTTCCCTGAAATGATATCGAACGGTTCCCGTAGTTGGATGTCGCCGGCAATCCTAGCGACACAGGCGATAATACAGTGGTTATAATTAGTGGAGGGCCAAGGCCAATGTGATGCAAGCAGCAACCATCCCAATCTTAGGCAGCGTTCTGCTAAGATTGGGATGGTTTGTACTTGCGTATGCTGCCTTCATCTCAATCGCTCATCTATACTGTACTCAGCGAAACATGGCGATAGCGGTCATTGACTCCCTTTCAAAAACTTGTCATTTTCTATACAAAGCCGCGATTGACAACATCTGACACTTCATTGTCAATCGCGGTTTTAAATACAAGTTTTTGACAGGGAGTCAATGACCGCTACCGCCATGTTTCGCCGAGTACGGTATAGCTGCAGGGCGTCCTTCGTTATGACTCCATTTCTCTCTATTTGTCCCCACTTGTCTCTACTTGTCTGTTAATGGTATTATTGTTCAGCTTAAAATTGTTTGTTTGTTACATTTAAGCCGCTTAACGAATTTCAATGGGTTAGCAACTTAGCAGGTAGTTTGTAATCTCAATTTACGCACATAATTATTACGTCACAAACTCGGTTCCGTGAAAAGCTACTTTGTTTAGGATGTTTATCGTACACCTAGAAATCCTTACTAATCTCGTAAAGATTTTAAGGGAAACTGCATGTCCGTCTTAGTCTGTTTGTATAACTCTGAAGTATCATGCATAAACTGGTGATACAATTCTTATAGGTACGGAATTTGAGTGAAATAATAGTGAGTAGTAGTGAAAATACATAGTTTTATCACTGGAAAGTTTAAGGTTCCCGCATGAAAAATGAACATCCAGGAAAAATCCAGTAAATTTTCTTCCTTATCAAATAATCATATTTTTACCAACGACGAAGAGATTGAAACTAATTTTAAAAATACTTTTGATTCAAGTTGTGTATAGAACTTTTAATCAAAAGCCCGGTACAAGAGAATTTTGATAAAGTATTTCCATTGGACGCACCTTTCCTGATTCAAAGAAAACTGATTACGATCCGCAAATTTAGGACGAATCAATGTGCCTCTTAAACTTTTGTACCGACAGGGTTGTCACAAAAAAGATTTCATTAAGTTTTCTTATTTTACATGTATAAAAAAAACTGCTTAAAAAAAGTAAAATTCTTTATATAAATAACGATATGTGACTTGAAAATAATTTATTTTCGTATTTATGTAACTTTTAGTGCTTAATAATTTAATAAAATTTTGAATGCGTGCCGTTGTTTTGATTTTAAACTCTCGTCTCTTGCAAACCATGGCTTTAGTAACGACTCAGCACTAGTAAAACTGTATATTATTATTATGTCATTATTAGGCACAAAACATATATACAAGACATGTATGATGTAAGACGATGTAACAATGGGAGATAAAAATAGGTCAAATGAATGGGGTCTTTTTGTTTATCTTTTTTAGCAGGTTATTTTAATAATAATTAGCCCACTACACCATTGCAGCTCCTGGTCCTCTTTGTCTGTAGACTATATTTTGTCCGTATTTCTATATCAAAACTCTTTAGTAAAAATAGTTAACATTAATGTTTTCGTCGAGGTGCCAGCCCTAAAATCAAAAACAGCAATTCGTGACCCCGGCCCTTGTCCGGGCGAAGTTTTGATAAAACCTCCTCAGAACTCTTTGTTCGTTGTTCCAAAGGCGAGATAAGGGAAATGCCCGAAAATGAACTTAATGAGTACTTGTATTGGTTACGTCCTTTATCTTGAATCTCTTATATCTGTACTAGCTTTGGTTCGTGGCTTTGGTCGCGATAGCATTAAAGTAATCTCTAAAATTATTAGGATACTTGTAAACATTGCTCTTGAATGACCCTATCTATTTAAAAAAAAAACCTTATAAAAATCAGACAGGCAAATGACTATGCCCAAAAAAAACCCGATTTAAATAATTTATATACTTACAGCGAAGTAGACCATCAATAGAAGATTGTAAATATGTAACTCATTTTATTCAAAACCATAACCGAAACAGATAATTTGAAAAAAATAATCTGAGATGCACAGCGCTTTGAATCAACTAGTTTCTTCCTTTGTTTTTATGTTATTTCTCGTGAAAGCGATGGTGACACATAAGAATTTACAATTTAGAGAAAAAAAGAGATGTCTTATATATTTTTATGAATAAACTAAATCACACGTGGCTTCTCTCTGTATCCTCTATCGGTTGTATCACGGGGAGTGCTCTGAGGAATTGTTCGGAATAATACCTCCTGCAACTTTTCGCACTCGTTCCACGCGAAAAATATACCATCCTCATCATTTTGATGAGTGGCATCTTCCACCGTGCGTTTTTCGCGTAAATTTAAGAAGAAAGCGTATTCCCTCTTAAAAGGCCGGCAACGCACCTGCAGCTTCACTAATGTTGCGAGTGTCCATGAGTGACGGTAATTGCTTTCCATCAAATGACCCGTTTGCTTATTTGCCCTTTTATTTTCGAAGAGACGTAGATACTTAACTGATATTATGTAATAAACGGTAAAAAAACATCTATATACAGATTATACCATTTCTATACCAAACCAACATTCTATACTTTTAGATATAAAAGTGATAAATATTTTAATATTAAATACATGAATATAAGAATCAGTAGACAGATATTATGTGTTTTTACTACGTACTAATCGCCACAATATCATTTGTAGCATCATGTCGTCCTAAATATCATAGATTCCTATAAGAAAAGTCAATTAGTTACAATCATTTTTAAACTACTTGATGATAGTTTAATCCAAAAAGGACATTGTATTTAGGATACCGTATATGTAGTCTACTATGCCCCATATATAAATGGTTTGAATCGATTACGGGTTTTTGGTCCATACATTTTTGGGCATTGTCCTTTGTCTTGTACTGTATAATGACTAGCTTTAGCTCGCGACTTTACCCGGGTATTTTAAAACGAATTTGTCTTCTTCTTAAACCCCTTTGGGTATGAACGTGTCATGAGCTATCAGTCGATCAACTTAATTATATGTCACCAATTTAGAAACAAAAAGTCTCGATTCTTCATTACTATGCAGAAAAATCATCTTTCCTGTTCATTTCACCGAAATAACTTTAAACGAAATAATTAGCTTTTTACTGGAAATAACTGTTTGAAGTTAATTCAAGCAGTATTTTACCAAGAATGAAATCAATATCAATTAGCAGATTGTAATCCTTTGTGGGATAGAGTTACTGTCTACTCTCTACATCAGGGTCTTTGAACTAAACATTAGATAGAATTTCTCCCGAGTACATAGTGCATCTATTTTATTATTAACTGAAAGATAAATACATGCAGCTAAGATAAGGTATAATTTGTGACGTCACAATTTCCCACAGAAGACGGTGACGAAAATCCTTCATCGCTTTAACCTATTGACTACCTATTTTTAAAATAACGTATGTCTGTTTATAAATTTACAAATTACTATTTTTTTCGTGATTTTGATTCGCTACTAGTCATCATTATATTACTGAATATAAACATTAAGCACGTTTCAAATGTCATTGCGTTGATTCACACTCTTAACATCTAAAGGCTGTAACAAAACGAAATGTGTCCCTTATAATGTAGAGTTCCCTGTACGCCTCCGTGGTCCAGTGGTTTAGAGCGTGGCTCTTGACTCGGAGGTCATGGGTTCGATTCCCGCGTTGGAAACATGTTATTTCCAAGTTTGGTTAGGACAATGCAGGCTGATCACCTGATTGTCTGACAAGTAAGATGATCCATGCGTCAGAGGGGCATGTAAAAAGTCGGTCCTGCCGCCTGCGCCTGATCTCTCGCCAGTCGTGTCGGTCTTCCGTCCCACTGGAGTATGAGAGTAAAGGAATAGAGAGTGCTCTTGTGTACTGCGCACACACTTGGGCACTATAAAATTACTCCTGCGTAACTGGCCTGGTTTCAATGAAACCGGCCACCGTAACCGAAATCGGTGTGGGAGTTATTATTATTAGAGTTCCCTGTAAAAGTAGAAGTGCTGAAAGAATTACTTTTTCAACGATTGTCAAATTCATGACTTTTAGGCGTTTCTTAAAGACACATAGAAGTCAAAATTAACTCTTTCAGCGCTGCTACTATTACAGTGAACTCTATCTAAGAGACACATATTCACCCAAAAGTATTACCACTTTATTTTTACACTCCGAATAGTCTTAGTGATACTCATAGTTTATACGAATGCAGAAAAAGGTCCAGCTGATATAATTGAAATAACCAACTCGTTTGCGCGCCGGGAATGTGATGGATGCGGCAAAAACGCGACTCTCCCATGGGAACCGCAGGATGTAATTGAGGCTTTGAGGGGTAAAGTTATTACTGTAATTGTGATGTGAAATACTTATCTATTGGCAAGCCTAACGTTATTACACTCAAATAATTGAGTGTTATAGGTAAAACATCCAAGGATGATTTGGTGAAAGATGTTAAAGCAAAAAATCAATATTTTAGATCATAGTAGAAAATATTACCACACAAATCCGTCCGTCCGTCCGTTTTTCCATCCGTTCGTCTGTCTCTCTGTCTGTTATTGCTTGCGTTTTGCGCTTAAAATTTGGTATGGGCATACTGCAACAAAATAAAATAATCGGCCAAGTGCGAGTCTGTTTCGCGCACGAAGGTTTCTGTACCGTTATAGAGAAAAAATAGGCCAAAAATTGTGTTTTTTGTATGGGAGACCCCCTTAATTCTTCATTTTATTTTAATATTATTATTAATCATTGAAGAACACATCTAATTAAGGCTTTTGTGAAAATTTCAAGTGCTTACCTGTTGCCATTATTGGTATCGAGCAAAAAAGGCCAAAAAAATCACGTTTGTTGTATGGGAGCCCCCCTTAAATATTAATATTATTTTGTTTTTAGTATTTTTTGTTATAGCGGCAACAGATATACACAATCTGTGAAAATTTCAAAAGCATAGCTATAGCCTATAGCGATTCTTGAGATACAGCCTGGAGACAGACAGACAGACAGACAGACAGACGGACAGACAACGAAGTCTTAGTAATAGGGTCCCGTTTTTACCCCTTGGGTACGGAACCCTAAAAACAAACTTTACCTCTTTATTATATTAGTATAGAAGTATAGATTAAGTTATTAATATTTGTCATTGAATGCGACTGTTAGAACAAAACTTCATAGTCATGCCAACTAATTATTCGATTTTAATAAAATTATAGAATTTCATCGAGAAAGATCAGAGGCCGTAGCCAAAGTCCCTTTCGTTATAAACGATGACGAAATTCGTTATCAAAATGTATGGGATTTGACATTAGTCTTCGCAAGCAAAATGTCATTTAGCGATGACTTAATATGTCAAACCGCATACATTTTGATAACGAATTTCGTCATCGTTTTTAACGAAAGATATTTTGTCTAAGGGGCCAGTTGTTACAATAGTACTAATGTTTGCATCGAATAGGCAGCAGGCACTGAAAACGCTCCATCGATTTTGTTGAAATTCATCACAGATGTAGAGTAAGCAACAGCGTTAAGTTTACAGGCTTCTTTTTATTGCGAAAAATTAATGCTCCTGAGAGATTTACGTACGGAGTTGCGAAAAATATCCATTATTAACATAACTATTATTATTATTCTTTCAGATTTTTTTAATTCTTAACCTTAAATTTGTTAAACCCTTTATAAAAATAGTTAAGCAGTAAACTAGATAATGCAGCTAAAACAATCTCGATTCCGTGAACTCATTAAAAAACTGTTACGGAGCTTCAATGCAACTTTTTTTTTTTTAACGGGCTTTGGCCCACCACACTTTCCCACCACTGTATCTCCTGTGTAGCCAGGATCGACAGCGGTATCCAACCACGAAAACCCTTTGATATGATCTCAGGGAGCCCGAGGGACATGCTAAAACTGTCTTGGGACCCGCAACGAAATTAATCAGAAGAGAATAGGAGGAGTAGGAAGAATTCCAGTTTCCCTCCCCATACAAAGCGGGAGACAGCACAAAGTTGCAATGACCGAAAGTCAGAAAACTTAAGGGGGAGCACCACGGAAATAAGGCTAATGGTTGTGACTCCTAAGCTGAAGCTAAGTTAATATTGGAGTTTATTGTGTTTGATTGTCGCCAATAATAATTGTGACAAAAACGCTTGAAGGCACGGAAGTTCCTAGCGCTGTCCACGAGATCAGTGTAGTATGCGACTCCAGATTTACAATATAGGTTGTTCAGCATCGTAGTTCGTTCCTCTTGCCAAAAACTACACTCCCAAAGAACACGATGGGCGGTTTGTTCAAACATACTGCCCTCGGTCGAGCACTCGCACATAGGTGATGCAACCAATTTAAATCCGTAAAGTTTGGCTTTAAAATTTCCATGACCGGTCAGGAATTGAGATACGCTGTGATCAATATCTATCCAGTGTTTGGACATCCGTTCACGAATATTAGGAAAAAAGTTATAAAGATGCCTCCCTTTAGTAGATTTCGATGCAACATACATACAGATACTTTTCGCAGTGGTATAAAAATAGGGATGAATTTTCCGTAAATTGCGACATTGCGACAATTCCAAAACATAAATTACGGTACATTTTCTAGGCAAGCTATTTTTGTACAAACCCGTTTTGTACCAGTTGGGCGAGTTTACCTGGGGGCAGGTAAGTGATCCCGTTGTGCATACGTCGAAATACTATCACGGCATTATCGTCCCTAATGACATGCAATTGGGGTGATATTCCGTTGACACAATTAATGGTTGGATGACAAAAGAAATGCACTACCTTGTGGGTTCATTATTGTTCACCATTCAGTCAGTGGTAGAACATGGTAACAGTCGTGTGCAGTGGTTAGTGGTTAACTGTGATAATTAAACAGGTAATTTTTTAATTAATTACATAAATATTTATAGTTGTCATAGACCTTGCGAGTTCAATGGCAAAGTTTTATCACAATCGTTATAGTAACCAGTGCTTGTTTGAACTAAAGCACACTTAAATAATAACATTATGAACTATGTTAGATGTTCAGATATTATATTTTAGTTATTTGTAGCATATTTTAACAAAATTTGCACAATTAATGTTAATCATTCAATATGTAACAAGAACAATAAGGACTCTACCAACTATGAAAGGGAAATGTTAACAATATTTTTAATATCAGATATACATTTAAATAATGACGATTAATTATTTTCTTGACATTAATAATCTGTATATTATAATAATATTCTACAAAACTCAACATAAAATAACCTAACCTAAAACATGCAGAAGAGGTACGGCAGGAACTAAAACCGGAACCAATTTTAAGCTCAAATTACTGTAGGCTGTAACTTATTAATACTTTAAAAATATCATAATTAATATTTTCTCTATTTTGTATAGTTAATAGGACGTATTAATAATTGCAGTTAAGAAATAAACTAGTTAAAAGCCGATCTTTGTGAGGGCTCGCGTCGTTTTTCTGCGTGGTAATAATCTTTAAGGCAATTTTTTTTTTATATTTTAATAGTAACCAAACCATGACTGACCGGTGATAACACATCTACATATAAATAAAAATTACTATGTTAAAGCACAAATCAATAGGCGTGATAGTTTTTCCGTAAAGTGTACCACAAAAGTGCTCAGGTTGTGGGATATAGTTGGGCTCGCTTCGCTCGCCCCGATAATAAATAGCGGAGGGTATAAAATATGCACAATATTAAATTTTTGTATCTCGTTATCCTGCTCATCTTTTTTGAGATAAACTCACAAAATGTCTACTTTTACGACTTCTGTATTCTTCAAGATTAGCTTTGGTAAACCTTTCTATCTAAGCTCTACAGTGTGTAACAAAAATAAGTGATAATACTTTAGGGTGTGTACGTGTTCCTTGTGGAGAGTTCACTGTGAAAGTAGCAGCGCTGAAAGACAAAAAAAATTGTTCACTTTTGTATGGGCAAGGGCCCGAGCGTCACGATTTTCCCCATACAAACGTGAAAAAAAAATTGGTTTTCAGCGCTACTACTTTCACAGTGAACTCTCTACAAGGAACACGTACACACCATAAAGTATTGTCACTTATTTTTGTTACACCCTGTATATTTCGTATTCAGGGAGAGTAAAAAGTTATCATTTTAAATATTTCTAGCCTAGCTATAGTTATTAGAACACTTATACCAGTACTACAAGTACTAACATAATTTTAATAATAAGTTATTGCTATCGAACATTATATGATTAGTTCTGTAATAATCATTATTAAAATGACTATAATTAATATTACGAAATGACAAATTGCAATTACATTTAATTAAAAAACTTAATAAGAAAATATTAAAAAAAATCTTGTTTATAAAATATCAGAATACATTTTTTTAATTTTTGTTTCTTAGAAGTTATCAACCCCTTTCGCAAACTTCTTTTAGAAACTTTGAAGTGACGTTAACGGAAAAAGTGACTAAAAATAATCCTTTTCTAGAAAATGCTTAAAATCAGTAAATTTTTAAAACATAATATACAATGAGTCTTAGAATAATTGGGGTTATACAAATTGCTATTCCATTGTATAGAAATTGAACAATACAATAAAATATTGATTCCAACAGATGTATTTCGTAAAGTTATTAGTTATTACACAGAGTTCAAATAATAATGAACCTTAATTCCTTGTAACAAGGCCATACATGTAAAACAACTGAACAGAACTTGTTAAGACTCACTCATACAATGCCGTGTTATTGTACATAGTAGGAATTCCAGGTATTCGCTACTCGCACAGGTCAAATACGACCTGTATTTTAAAGGTTATTTAGGCAGGAACACCTGCGCAAGACTCTACATTTAGGACATATCATTGTGATGACGTAGGTATTTAATTTTTTTAAAATACTAGATGACACCTTATCGCGCAGGAACACACTTTTCCGGGATAAAAAATATTGTATGTCCTTTCCCGGGACTCAAAGTACTTCCATACCAAATTTCAGCAAAATCGGTTCAGCGGTTTGGGCGTGAAGAGGTAACAGACAGACACACTTTCGCATTTATAATATTTGTATGGATAGTTTGAAGGAGCTTCGTTACTAATATTGTAACAATACTCTTTTGATTTGAATGAAAAGCTTTACTTAAAAAAAATATATTAAAACTTAAAAACAAACAAAGGTAAAATAAATATAAATCGTAACAAATAAATAATAGTGATAATATTATAGTACTTTTTAAAAGAGAAAAAAGAGACTGCTATACTTTTTATTCTGCCCACTGTAGTTGTGAGAGAATTTTAAAAGAAATGGTTCCAATACTAAACTATATATTTGTTATTTATATAGTATTTCATAAAATTATTCAATAAAAGTCTATGGCATTATATAATGTTATATTGTGTAAAATGTAGAACGTACGTGTAACATAAAAATTAAAAAGTTAAAATTTAAAAGAAGGCCAATACTGTAGACTGGATTTTTTTTTGACATACAAATAATTATAATGTTTGTACTTTGAGACAATTTAAATTCAAATCAGATTTCCAAAGTAGTAGACAAAAACTTGTATCAAAGTATTTTAATGTTATGTAATAATCTGTAATAATAATTGAAGATTATATAATATTATGCAATATCAATAATAAAATTTGTTATTATCTTAATGATTTCAATTAATATAATGGCTTATTAACCGATTTTGGTTACTGTTAAAATAGGCTATCGTAATTTGATAAAAATACTCATTATCTACAATTCTAGATGTAACATAGTAACACATTAACAATAAATAAACATCCATTTTTTAAATCTAAAGTTTTTTGTAATAGACCATCATCAGAAAGTGATTAAGTAATGACCTTTTATATAATTTTAATTTAATGAAAACATAATCGATTCTCATACTTTATACAATTAAAGCAAGTGCTTAGCAAGTGCACCTTGTTTTTTACATTTTACTTAAAATATTTTTTATTGTTTCAGATAGAAAGAGATAGAAAATGTCAAGTACGAGCATTGACGAAAACGTGATACAGCCGAAGACGCTACAAGAAGCGTTGAATTACATCAAATTCCTGAAAACATCACACAAGCAAGAAAAACTAAAGATGAGAGAAGCGCATGTGAAGCTCTCAGATAAAGTTAAACAATTAGAATCAAGCAGGAAAGTAGAACTAGAATATCTATCCAGTGAATTACAAAAGTACGAATTAAATCTAGCTCTACGAACAGAGTCCATCAAAAAGCAAATAAGAGAGAAAGATGAAATCATAAGCAATCAACAGAGCATCATAGATAATTTAAACGAGAAATTAAGGCTAAAAGAACAATTCAAAATCCCTCAAATCAATGTCCATATAGAATCAAATTCTGATTCAGGGGTCGCGTTGGATAACGAGGAATTACTGAAGAGTGAACAGAAACCAGAGAGCAAACCGGCAAGAAAGTGCAGCAGGCGATTTGGTGAAACCATAAGTTTCTTACGTAGAGTTGACTTCTCGCCGATGAAATACAAACCTAATAGGGAGGCAAAGAAGAAGGATGATAAGAAAAAGAAACTAGAAGTACCTAACGATGACAAAGTAAATTTTCATAAAATCAAAGTAACGAGTGATGATGATAGACCATCATCAGATATCTATTCAGATAGTGTGGAAGAAGTGGTGATCAAACCTAAGAAAATGAATGACAGTATGAATAATCACTTCTCTGATGATGGAAGCGAGGACACCAGTGAAGAAATATTCGATAGAGTGATGACCAGAAATAGTATAAGGAGATCGGTTAAAGCGAATCCAAAATACAAGAAGATAAACAGAACGAAATCAAAGTTGTTAGGACAAGTTAAAGTTAATATAGGTGATTAGGTTTAAGTTATAATTGTAAGTAGGTATTTGTAAATAGTGTAAAAATATTTAAAGAAGAAAATATATGTTAAGCAATTACATTATTTTATGAATTCTGTTTACATTATTTTACACAGTATTTATGCATTAAGTGGATAGGTGCATCATTCATGTGAATTTTCACAATTCACACGAATAGTTCACACAGGTACTGACCCCTTAGACTCTAAGGGGCCTTAATTAACTTAACTCTAAGGGCGAAGCCAAACGAGTGTAATTTGTGAGTTATGAGTCGCAGAATTTCGGTTCGGCAGAATTCTGCTGCATTCAGTTTCATACAAAAGTCCTGTTTGATTCACACGAGCGTAATTTTGTGAGTAATGATTTGTATGAAAAGATATTTACGCGGCGGAAATTCTGCGACTCACAACTCACAAATTCCGCTCGTTTGGCTTCACCCTAAGGCTTAGGGCCAATGCTAAAACACGGGCGGATGCAGGCGCGGGCGCACGCGTCGGAAGACCGCCGCGGGCCACGAATCCGCGAGCGGGCACCCGTCGCGTGCGCCCATCTCATTTAGCGCTGCTAGTATAATTTTTATCTCGATCGTGTACAGTTGTGTCGAGTAGATTACCATGGATTATTTACTAATTTATTATATTGTGGCAAAAACACGTGAACAAAAACAACGTCGATTGCGAAAAGCGTGCGCCCGCGCCGTGTGCCCGCCGTCCGCCGCGCGTGTGACAGTCCGTCGCCCGCGTTCGCGCTCCGTCGCACGCGCCTGCGCTGCCCATATTATTTTCATTATACACACGCGAGCGTGCGCCCGCGCGTGTTTTAGGCTTTAGCGTTGGCCCTAGAGTCTTAAAAAACCATAAAATCCAATCTCATTGCTCCGTTATAAGGCGATGCGATGCAATGCATTTTTAAATGAACCATTTAATACTGAACTCTATTTACTACACAAGAAAAGGCACAATAAATTGACAGACTTACCAACTACGATGTGCTGCCTATACCAATTTTGAATGGCTCATTTAAAAATAAATGGCATGGCCTCAACATGTTGCAACTTGCAATGTGAATAAACCCTAAAGAGCCCAGTGATAAAATAAACATTTAGGATAACTTGCAGACTGACACCAAACAATTTTCACCCCTTTTAACAAACGCTTAGTAAAATGGGCGCTGTGAAAATTCTTCATATCCGTAGCCGTGGTTTAATACCAAAATTTATTGTGGTGAAGTAAAGCTAAGTTATAATTGGGGAAGTTTTATATGAATGCCTCGTGAATACTTGCATTGTGCGATTTTAAACTCTATTCAGAGTGGCACAAGGTGGAAATTTGATAATTGAAAAGGGCAGGTGCTATTGAATTTTTACACTTTTTGCAATTTCATAAATATACAGCAACGGTTTAGAGTGAAAAGGTTGTACAAACGTTGGATTATTTCTTTTAGTAATATAAACATGGGGTGTTCTTATAAAAGTAATGAATATTAAATATTTTTAAGCCAAGGGTATTCCTTGTAAGTTGTAAATTAGTAAGTATAGTGACTGTGGCAAGTAATTTTTGGAAATTATATGACAAAATTGAGGAGAGAGATTATTATTAGCCTTTCTCATACGAAATATTATACTTACTTATTATTGTCAAAGATAGTGTATAAGGAAATTAATATTTTTTCTAAACAACTATAATTTATACTCCATTATTTTCCTTCTCCATATTGAAAATAGTAAAAAAAACTTGCGGAAATTCATTCAAAACAACGCTGCTTTCTATAAACGCGTTATTTAAAACTTGTCACAGCATCGATGTTCCAATACGGTGCAGATTTAATTGGGATTCCGCACTTTTTCACGCGATTGTCCCGAAGCAATTTCGACTGAATGATAACAGCCTGCCAAACATTGTCCATATTCTTTTATTATCCCGTACTTTTCCGAATTTGGCACGAGAGTGGATTTTTTTGTTTGTAATTACCAAATGCAGTTTTGATTGTGAATGTACTTTGGCGTTTTGTTCTGTTTTATTTCATGAGTGTTATTGAAAATTAAAAATAAAAATTATATTTATTGTTTAGACATCTATATCATTTGGAGTTCATATATAGGAGAAATTTAGCGCTTGGTATAATCTTCATCAGTTAAGTGAGAACAAAATATGATATATGATAAAAATGTAACTAAAATCCACTTTCCATTTTATAAAACTAGATTAAAATCGTTCCACCTGCTTAGATGTTACCATGCCACGGACAGACAGACACTGGACAAAGAAAATAAATTGAAGAAAAAAACGAAAAAAAAAATTAAAAATAGGTTAATTTGTGACTAGTCTGGAATTTTCGAACATTATTTAAATACGATAAAAGTATTCTTGTACTATCTTGGTCGAAATGATATTATGTCCAATTTTCCGAGGACTTTTGACAGGAGTTTATCTTTTCAATACCATTCTTGCAGTCGTTATTACATAAGGAAGAGAGAAAAATATGTAGGAGGTGTTCATGATGACGATACAACAAAATATTCCAATACAATTCGCTTTCTGTCGAATTCGTTATTGTACGTCCAATAATGTTCGTTTTTCAATTTGGTGGAATTAAACGGCGAAGACATTTTGTATTGTGGCGCTGTAATGTGACGTCACAGCTCGGTATTACGGCGCTCCCCGAAGAGTGCTTGGAGACAGAATAAGATATAGACGACGAGCCAGCGACCGTATGATTGGATTGTATTTTATTTTTTTTGGTAACCCTCTGCAGAAGTATGCGAGACTAAAATGTCTTACGGTAGTATTATACAAAATTACTAAAGGTCTACCAGAATCTGATGGCAATTTTTGACAGCAGATTTTCAAAAAATATCCTTGATCATTGGATAAATTTTTATATTTGCATGTTTAACACACAGAATCAGCCGCTATAAGATAAAAAAAGGATCAAAATGTTTTATTCCAGTTACCCCGGTATTGCTACAGTCAATTTATTTTCTCACTTTTTGCCATCAGATTCTGGTAGACCTATAGCTAACCCGGCAAACGTTATTTTACCATATAAATAGTTATTTCTAGAATCAATATAAGAAGTAGATAAAAACCTCAGGCCTAACGAATGTAGTATACAAAATTTCATTAAAATCGGTTGAGCCGTTTTGGAGGAGTTCGCGCACAAACACTGTGACACGAGAATTTTATAATAATATATTAGATGACCAAAATGACAAAAGTGGATAAACTTAACATTTTAAGAGTAAAACTTTTATTGATCAAACATATTATGAAGTTTGCTTGATAAAGTTATTTTTTTAACTTCACTTATATTAAGTTCATAATTAAGGAGAACAAAATCAAAAATTGAGAGCATTGCATAATACATAATTAAATTATATGGTAATATACAATGTGTACCAACACCGGTGTCCGATCCTTTGATGTCATGATGTATGGCATATTTTAGTGACAAATTGGCTTTCAAAAAATTTTTGTCTCCAACTATTGAAAAAAAATATTATCTGGCTTCATACTAATCTGACCAATACTTCATAAGAAAATCGTTATAAATTCTAAACTATCTGACTTAGAGCATAGAAGTAAAGGAATTTATTTAAGATAAAAACATCTTCTATCCATTTAAAATAAAAAATACTAGTTTAATGCGCTAGATTTTTCACAAAAAGCCATTAATTAAAATATACACAATTTTTTTCCTTAAACTTTGGTCTTCTATGTTTAATTCCACGACATATTTTATAACATAATGTCTGTGTAAGCGTAGTCCACAAGTTTAGCTATCAAATGAGAACTTTTTTATCTTCATAGGATATTTACATGAGAAGTACTGGTCAGATTAGTGTGAAAGCTCGAGAAAAACTAAAATGGCTGCCATTTTACAACCTAGAGAGAGAGAAAAAATTTGAGAGCCAATTTGTCGATAAAATATGCCATAGATCATGACATTAAAGGATCGGACACTGGTGTCGGGACACATTGTATATATAGTTAAACTTGAATTTATATGTAAGACTAGTGCTTTTCAAGAATTTTAAATAATTTTAAAAGTATTTTACAGGTATTCGTTGACTCCTAGCCTATCCTCCTTTAAATATCTTATTTTTCGGAATGTGTCTCCTGTGAGTTTTAGATTTGAATAGCATTGAACGTGAAAGTACGGCAATATTTGAGAGTAGATATGACGGTGTAAAAAGTTTAGCGAAACCCACCGGGAGTTCAGCCTAATTTCATGGTGTTTGGCTCTTGTACTATGTGCGTGACAATTAAAGTAATATATTATCAAATTCTCGTGTCACAGTGTTTGTGCGCGAACTGCTCCAAAACGGCTGAACTGATTTTTATGAAATTTGTACATTCGTTAGGCCTCGAGAATAGGTTTTTATCTACTTTTTATATTGATACAAGAAATAATGTATAGGTATGGCAAAACAACAATTGCCGGGTCAGCAAGTAATATAATTAAAAATAAAGAGTCTATAGCGTTCATATTATAGCCATTTTGTACTACCTTTATGTATTTTGGCAAATAACTAACGTTTTGTTAAGATGGATTTGCTTGTATTGTGAAGAAATTAGTTCAAACTTCAAAGCGGACCTACGAGTACGTTATTTGGTCGGATTATAATATCATCATTTCAAATTTTGAAGGTCTGCCTGTATTAATTTCTTTTTTTACAGTTTATTATTTTAGATGTCATTTATTTAGCAGTAATATTTTTTTCTTATATTTATTTCCTACTTCTCAGATATTCACACAACTTAGCAACCTTATTATGATACAAAAGGGAATAGAACGTTGCAATTCTGGAATGTAACCCGGGATTATAAAATTTCGCAGCAACCGCTACAAATGTACAATAAGCATTTTACATTTCTAGATTCAAAACTCTACGTTGAAACTACGCTCATGGGAAGACATTACCAGAGAGATAATAGTAAAACTTACCTTTTTGTGAAATACGAACTACTTTATTCTTAACTAAGTGCGTGTTCAGACCAAACTGACTATACGCCGCCGAATGTGAGCAGGCTCACTGTGAGCCCCAGTGTGAACGTGAAAATATACGGTATCGAATGTCCGCGCCTACGCCTAGCGTAATGGCGTATTGTCGGTTAGGTGTGAACGAAAAAGTGAATATGTATGAAAAAGGAAATACCATAAACGTGCATCACATTCGGCGGCTCACAGTCGGTCTGGTGTGAACACGGCCTAAAAGGTTGAATAATATTAGTTTTAAGTTTAACTAATAATTAAGTTCAAATTAGAAGTATTATGGATCAGGCTGTTGATTAAAATGATTATGATCGATTTTGAAGTGCATCTAAACTTGGCATTGGATTGGATTTCAACTAGAGGATAGGAACTTAGCCCTTTATTAACAGGTATGTTTTTGGTGGGATATCAATCTACCAAATATCATCAAAAGGAGTGCTACTAGTTACTACTTAAACGTGAAGAAACTGACGGCCGCATCAGAGACATAAAAATTAAAACATTATTGTGATTATATACTTCAATTTAATGAAAAGTATAACGGATAATGTATATTATGGCTTTTGTCAAAATGTTCACTTAATCCATACTTCCATACTAATATTATAAATGCGAAAGTGTGTCTGTCTGTCTGTCTGTCTGTCTGTCTAGGTCTGTCTGTCTGTCCGTCAGTCTGTCCGTCTGTCTGTTACCTCTTCACGCCTAAACCGCTGAACCGATTTTGCTGAAATTTGGTATGGGGATACTTTGAGTCCCGGAAAAGGACATAAGATACTTTTTATCCCGGAAAAATGTACGGTTCCCGCGCGATAAACGAATTTTGGTGCAACGAAGTTGCGGGCGTCATCTAGTTACAGATAAGTCATTAATCAGTAGTGCAGCAGTTAGTTTGCTGTTTGCGTAAAGACAAGTTTTCTTTCCAGCTTTTATGTCTTTTTGGCCATTATTTTTATAACTGTCTGTGTATTATATTATGATTTTATTTCTTTAAATATATCAAATTTATATGCTTGTAAACTGTACCTAAATGCTAATTGATAGTATTTTTTTAAAGAATAAGAATAAGAACGTTTATTTGCAAAAAAATTACCAAAAGCGTTTTTGGCAACCCTAATTCCAAACCATGACCTATTTTCCGCAAGAGCAGGAAAGCCTCAATATTTCTCTGAAAGTTCCATAAAGAGTGTCAAAACAAGATACATCAAGGCCTCTTGATTCGCCGCTATAAAAGTAGTGTGCCTATCACGTACGTAGGGTCCGACGCACACTAAAGTTCTTTTTTTTTGTGAAAAATCAATTGATTGTGTACAGTCGCAAATGAAGACGTGAGTGGAGAAATCGAACAAGTAACATTTCGTAACATACGGACAATTACTCATTTTTTCCCTAATTATTTTAATAAAACTTGTAACTTATCTACTTGATAACCTAGCTAATATATCTGGCTACACATATAATCCATAGTTTTTCTATTTCAAATAATTTTTCTGGCCCTAAAGCCTTCATTTAAGCAAAAAAACGGGAAGTTTTTTCATGTTACTTACCATATTCTTCCTCAAGACTCACGTCTTGAAATATACTGATAATATGTTGGATAATAATAATGTGTTATTTAAACGCATGAAGCAGTTTAGCATTTCAGTTTGGCATTACTGATTACTTACATCATATTTAGTTTGTAACTAAAATAAAATATATTTGAAAAATTAGATACTTTATACTATATTTGTGATCAAAATAATAAAATATATTTTATGGAACACATTCGAAATTTAAGATTTATTCCTTAATATTTTCTTATAAAAAAAGTTATTAAATTTAAAAATGTACTCCCCATAAACCAATACTTTGTTTGGTGAGTAAATTAAACAATTCTTGCTGACGTAGAAATGTGACATCAGAATGCTTATTGAAAATAGATGGATGAAGTGTAAGTGTGAGTAATTATAACAAAGACTTATTATCATTGTTCATTAAATTGTTTACAGACGGTCTGTGTGAATCACTGGAGAAAGACATGTTTAAACAGGTGATTATTAAAATGTCCTCCACTTTATTATATATTCATATTTCCATTTGTCTGCTTGTTGTATAATAGTACTCCGTTGCACCGATAATTCAAATATCGCGCAAGTACCGACGGTATTTTTAACGCGGAAAATATACGGTACTGTACTGTACATTTTCCGCGTTGAAAAGTACCATAATATTATGTCCTTTCCGGAACTCAATCCAGCAAATCTTCATACCCAGCAAAACTGGTTCAGCGGTTTGAGCGTGAAGAGGTAATAGAGAGACAGACAGAAAGACTCACTTTCGCATTCATAATATTATTAGTATGGATTTTTAGTAAAAATACAGTCCAATGGTAAATTCTTTTTACCACTTGACTGTAAACTGTACGCCCGTGTCAACACAATAATATGCTTAAAGTTATTAATTATTATTATGAGTATAAAAGTCGCATAAAAAAGAACCAACATTACTTACATCTTCATAAATATAAGTTGAATTGTCGACATTTCCAAGCCTTTATTGAAAATGTTCTACCAGAGCATAATCAATCACTACTTTGTAACAGCGTATGTCAATCTAAAGATAGTATGCTACAGTTACAGTTAAACTAATACTAGATCGTGTAACATTTCTCACTTCGATTGTATACTCTACGAGTCACCAATTAGTTTCGCTCGGGGTTCATATAAAGAAATGAAATGACCTTCGCGGTCCACACATTAAAAAAAAATATACAATGATAATTACGGAATTCACAAAGGTATAATTATTTACATATCCATTAGAAAAGTGACAATTTTTGTAGCTAATTATCTCTCTGATGTTTGGAGTGAAATTGTTGCAAGCTATTGATATTAAATCCTAGAGATGTTTATCAGTAAGTCGAGACCGAAAATTATTTTTAACAAAGTTCATCTTCGAAAATGCTTGGTCCGCACACAATGGGTCGGCGGTCCGGATGAGATACCTACTAGATGATGCCCGCAACTCCGTTGCACCGAAATCCGTTTATCGCGCTGGAACCGTACATTTTTTCGGGATAAAAACTATCCTATCACCTTTCCCGGGACTTAAGTATATCTACATACCAAATTTCAGCAATATCGGTTCAGCGGTTTGGGCGTGAAGAGGTAACAGACAGACAGACACACCTTCGCATTTATAATGGAAGTATGGATTGTCTATAGTGTGCGCTGTAAGCTCTCAAACACACGTAGCACCGTGTAAGTTGGCGATTCAATTAACAAGTTTGCACAGAACTGTACATCTGTAGTTCTGTAGACTCCTGTAGACTGTACTCCTGTAGACTGTACATCTGAGAGCCCGGTAAAAGGTTTGCACAAGGTATCGAGCACTTCCCATTGATAAGGCGTTTGGTTACTTTGAAAGTGTTTTGTTCCATATTTTTTTTGCTTACACCACGAACAGGATACAATACTATAATGTTTTCACGCTAGATGCTGCCATCAGCAATTAGTAAACTGTCGATATTCTGATATGACGTGTGCAACATGTCGGATTTTGGTCGGATTGTTTACTGTATATTATGCTAGAAGCGACCTCTGCTCCGACCTTTGCGTAATATTCCCTGTTGTCGTGTACGTATTGGTATGTGCAAGCGATTTTTAAGACGAAGAGCTTTTGCAAAGATATCGGTCCTATTTTGATGCAGTTGTAGGAGAATCTAAGGTTCGATTTATTGCATTTAAGCTTTTTTTTAATTTAAGCAATTCACAAATTTCGGAGCTAAACAGCAAAAATAATTTACTCCAGAGCCCTTCTGCAAGTTGTTATCAAAAACATATAAAACATTTCCTGCAATCGGTTTAGATCGATTTTAATGCATTTTTTAGTAAAGGCTTTGGATTTTAACCTATTCGTTAGTTTTTTATTTTGATTTATTTTTTTAAATTAAGAGTACTTAGTAAAGTATTGAGGTAATAATAATAATAATAATAAAACACTTTATTGCTCACAATTACAAAAAATTACACTAAACACAAGCTCAAATTAACAGTTATTTAAATATGTGGGCAAAGGCGATCTTATCGCTAAAAGCGATTTCTTCCAGACAACCTTTGTGTTAACTGGAGAACTTTAATGTTAGTGGAAGTATAGTTATTTGTATAAGAAATAGGGACGAAAAATATATGTATATATATATATATATATATATATATATATATATATATATTAGGTATTATGTACTTCAAATATACTTTTTACAAACTTTTTCACATATTTTACACGTTAACAGCAATTTTTTTTTTAAATAACATATTATGAGAAACCATATTAGATTTTTCACCAAGTCTTCGTACAACAAATAAACTTAGCAGTTAGCTCACCTTTACAAATAAGCTTAATGCCGAGTGGATTTTCCTGACGGAATTACCCGACGAGATAATAAATACGACTAAATAAATTGTTCCTCTCAAAACTGCTGACGTGCAGAATTTATACGCATTATACACGGATGTAGGGGAAAAAATTGTCAGTATTTTTTATACAATGAAACTACGGTAATATATATGTTTTCTCTGTATTAATTATAATTAATACAGAGCAAAATTAATTATAATTATTTATAATTAATACAGGGCAAACATATACATCTATATTGTACTATATATATATTGTACTACAGCTGTCAACAGTGTCTCAGGCTAAATAGTATTTATTAGGCAAAAAAAAATTTGTATGAAGATACTTTAACTCCCGGGAAAGGTCATAGGATACTTTTTATTGTGTAAAAATGTACGGTCACCGCGCCATAAACGAATTTTGTCGCAGCGGAGTTGCGGTCGTCATCTTGTATACCTATAAATCAATGTATCCAATGGTACATTTACGTGGGAGAGCCATGCTTCGGTACGAATGGGCCGGCTCGACCGGAGAAATACCACGGGCTCACAGAAAACCGGCGTGAAACAGCGCTTGCGCTGTGTTTCGCCGAGTGAGTTTACCGGAGGCCCAATCCCCTACCCTTTTCCCTTCCCTACCCTCCCCTACCCTATTACCCTATTCCCTCTTAAAAGGCCGGCAACGCACCTGCAGCTCTTCTGATGCTGCGAGTGTCCATAGGCGACGGAAGTTGCTTTCCATCAGGTGACCCGTTTGCTCGTTTGCCCCCTTATTTCATTTAAAAAAATCAGTTACTGTTTAATAGATACTAACTACTGTCCGAAAAGTTGAATGAATTCGCTAGACATTCAATCGAATAGCAGATTCAACCAGATGACCGCGACATTGACATAACATGACGTCTATGAATCAATTTCTTCGACGGTACTTTAAAATGTTAAAAAAACAGTCTCATCCAGCAAAACTATACTCGTAAACTCCTTTGGGACGGAAGAAGATAACATCCAAAAATAACCGGAAAACGCATACCCTAAGGACATGATAATATCATATTTTATTACTCCCAGAATACTTAATATCCATGAAAGTTAAAGGGGTAACGTAAGGATAAAAATCCTTTTTAAGTTTGTGAAGACAAAGTAAAGATATAGTATGATTTAAATTAATTTTCATCTAAATGCGAAAAAAAACTCAATACGTATTCTACATAATATTATTATAAATAACTAGATATCATTATAATTATACCATATTATTGTCCTGGATTGTCCCGCGCGATTTGCTCCATTTTGGTTTACATTTAAATCATATTTGATAACGAAAAATAAAAAAATGACAAGGAAAATTTTACAAAAACATTGTTGACCGTACATTTTGCTGCTGTCTCATAGACTCCTCTATATTAAATCCTAAATGGGATCAGCAATTATTGGGCTGTAATTAATTAATAAAAATCGGCCAAGTGCGAGTTGTACTCGCGCACGAAGGGTTCCGTACCACTACAGAGCAAAAATAAGCTAAAAATTGTTTTTTTTTTGTATGGGAGCCCCCACAATTATTTAATTTATTTAAATTTTATAATTAATTATTAAAGTACAAATACAATTAAGTATTTTGAGAACATTTCAATTGCCTATGTTGTATGGGAGATTGTATGGGAGAGAGGATGATAAATATTTAATTTATTTTATTTTTAGTATTTGTTGTTATAGCGGCAACACATATACACAATCTGTGTAAATTTCAGAAGTCTAGCTATAGCGGTTCTTGAGTTACAGCCTGGTGACAGACAGACGGACAGACAGACAGACGGACAGACGGACAGACGGACAGATGGACAGACATCGAAGTCTTAGTAAAAGGGTCCCGTTTTTACCCTTTGGGTACGGAACCCTAAAAACCATAATTTTCCATGTTTACATAAATTAAAATTTAAAGTAAATAATATCTAAACTACCTATAAAAAGTAAGCTCTCAAGTTAAAATAATATATCTAAAATCTTGTTAGTACTTATCATTTATAATATAGCTGTAACTAAGCATAGAATTACCAAGTATTGACATCGTTGGCTGTAAGATAATGTTTATGTAGTTTATTAAACTTTCACGAAGTCATTCAGAACAAGCAAGCAAGTTTTAATTGTTACCGTAAACATTTGACTGTGTTTTAAAGTGAAAATCATAACACTGTGAGTTCTCGTGTATATTTAAGGGAAAGGGTTGGGCCTCAGTGTCAGCGAGTTACAAAATGTAAATTATTAATTACTAGCTGTCCCGGCAAACGTTGTTTTGCCATTTAAAGTATTTCTACTTCATCAGTTGATACAAAATCTTACCCCCTCTTTTGTCCCCTAAGAGGGGTGGGAGGGGGGGGGGGGGGGGATTTTATACACCAGATGTTAAGTTGGAAAACACAGTTAATAATATGAAGTAAGTCCTTTAAAGAAAAAAGTTTGATACAAAATCTGACCCCCTCTTTGGTCCCCTTAGAGGGGTGTCGGGATTTTTTTTTTTACACCAGATGTTGACTTGAAAAAAGACAAATATATCTACGAAAACCGTACGCAAATCGGATCAGTAGTTTTCGTGTTAAAGAAAAAAGTTTGATACAAAATCTGACCCCCTCTTTTGTCCCCTTAGTGGGGTGGGGGGAAAAATTTTTATACACCAGATGTTAAGTTGGAAGAAGACGAATATATCTGCGAAACCCGTATTCAAATCGGATCAGTAGTTTTCGTGTGATGCTGGAACAAACATACAGACATACAGACAGATAGACAGACAGACAGACAAAAAACTAACCACATTTTTGGCTTCTATAGCGATGTAGTGACACCCCCCGCTTATTGTTTTTTGAATATCTTTAACGTACAGAATTTTCATTTCTACAGTTTTATTATATGTATAGATTATATTTCTACGAAGATAAAACCACCTGTACACAATAAGCAATGTTCCTTTTGTATGTAGTATAACATAATATCTAATAAATTTTTCGGTAAACCAAGTAATTAATATCTTCGATCTTTCTCAAGGAAACCGTTTTCTTATTTATACAGTTTATTTTAATTCGGGATTTTTCTATAGCATATTATACTTGTGGGTTATCGTAGTAAATATTATTATCTAGTTATCGAACTGAGGAAAAGTAATATATCAAAATATAAAATACTAGCTCCAATATAGATTAAAGATTGGTCTCGTTTCATTATGATGCGCAAGTGAAACCAATCTTCTATATTTTATAAAAATAAAAATCAATTTGAAAATTTATTAGTCTCGCTAAACCTCGAGAACGGCTGAACCAATTTGGCTAATTTTAGTCTTGAAATGTTCGTTGAAGTACCGAGAAGATTTATATTAGGAAGAAAGTGATACGAAATTCACCTAGTTCTGAATATCTAATAATAATATAGTCAATAGAATCAGGCGTTACTTTGCCGAAATCCACAGCCTAAAATATTTTAGTGTAATATATTTTTAGTAATATTAAGCGAAATAAGCCTCAACCTGTAAGCAAATGAGTGAGTGTACCAAAACTCAAAAGGCATGCGTTACAGCACCTCCCTCCTTTCCCACACTGCCTATGCGTACACTCGCATACAAGAACCTGCAAACACCACCACCATACAGGCAATAATGTTAGCAAATTCATGCAAGGTCTCTCACCACCACGCAAATTGAAAACCTCAACTTGCATGGTGTTGGTTTCGCGGAATATTGCTAAAAATTATAATACACTAAATTTCAATAATAATATTAATATAATCTATTTAGTTCGCTAATCGCTCATCACTGTCACTGCGACCACACCCCACAAACTATACAGCATAAGCTCTCGGAGATATTATTTTGTCCTTATTACATTACGTCATACGTGACGTCACACACGTTACAAGAGCTCATTATGAATATTGTTGTTGGTACACCTGTAAACTGGGAGATGTTTAATCATTTCATTACAAAGGGTTATGTTTCATTTTACTAACTGTCGTCCTACTGCTAACGGCCGCATTTAGAAACATTTCATGATTAATAAACTTTATTTTAATGAATGTTTTGAAGAAAGCTAGATACATTTTCTGAAAATCTTTCATGTATTTTAAGTTAAGTAAGCATTAAATGTCTCTAAGTAGGTCGTAGGACTTTTAAAACAAAACAAAGTTTTGGCCAAACTTGACATGAGGGTCCATTTACATTACATCGTAATGGCCGGTTTATATTATTTCAATCCAGCGCTGGATTGCTACTGGAATAATGTAAACGGCCACTGGATTGTACTAAATTGCATTCCAGAGCTCATTTACATTATGCCAGTAGCAAAGTAGTGCGAGATAAATTTTGAGTGTTGTCAGGCTGAACACAAGCATAATATCTTTATTGTCCTAGATGCTACCTTGTGCAGTAGCGGATTAAGGCTACTTGATGCCCTAAGCAATCCATACCTGAGGGCCTCCCTATCCGTATGTCAACTAGAATCGGTCTCCGCCTAAAAACATTAGTTTTTTGTATGGCCCGCGGGGAAGGAGTGGTTTGTGATTGGCTGATCGCAATTTTGGGGCATTCGAATTGTCGAATGCACAAGCGGGCAGCGAGTGGGCAAGCGGGAGTGGGATTAGGAGTCATGACTCTAGGTCGGACTCTATGTCAACTTAAAACGCGCGAATTTCCAAATTAGTCTTAGAAACTTTTTGGTGACGTGAGAGTGAGACGTGATGCCCGAAGGACGGATCTTTTTGTGCTTCTTCTGGTGCCCCCTCAGACGTGGTGCCCTAGGCAAATGCTTAGTTTGATTAAGGGTTAATCCGTCACTGACCTTGTGCCTCATCAAAATCGATCTAGTAGCTGTAGACAATAATTAAGTTTGTAATTACTAATAATAAATAACAGAAAACCACAATTAGAAGCAGATTCAATGAACTTCCCATAGTCTCGCGTGATTAAATGTCAGGAATGCGTCGTCAATGTAACGGTGTTGTATAACATACTATATCTTATGACATAGCATAATGAAGTCGATTAGCTGCATTTGCTTGATCTTGTAGATAATTCAATTTTATCCCCTGAATACTTATTTGCTTAAAACTAGCACAGAAATACACACATAGACAGGCACTGGGATAAAATCAATGTCCTTTCACCATTTTTTTTACAAAAAAATAAAATATAAAAACGTTTTTAAAAACATAAAAAACTAAGTCGTAACTCGTAGTCAATGAGTCTGTCAATCAGATTTTGAAACGTCTTTTGCAGCTTCGGCTAATTCGGAAATGTGAAAAAAATCACAGGAGTAGGAAATATGCTCAATTTAAAAGGAAAATAGACAACATTTCATTTAGTTAATCATCAAAAATAAAAAATACCATTTCTTTGTTTTTATTTCCGAAGTCCTGAAAAAAAATTACAGATTTTTTTAATCGTTAATTTCCGAGAAAAAAAAATTAAAACGAAAAATCCACTTGTGATGTCATTGGTACGGCAGAATACGATACACACCTTTGCTTGTAGGATAAAACCTAAAAAACGTAACGTAACGTATTCAATAACCTCAAAGTAAAGTACCACAAAGTCAGTGACAGTACTGACAGTTTTTTTAAAGAAATCAGATATGACGTGCAAAGGTATTTTGTTGTTCAACCGTACCAATGACGTCATTTGGCGCTTAAGTCATTTTAGAATGATCAGAATTAAAAAGTTGTCAATTATCACGGCTAAGAAGACTTCATAAGTTATTGAGAAATAGTCGATCAACTAAAACAAAATATTCGGCGAAGTATAAAGGAACTTTTAGTTCAAATTCCTTTGAACGTAACTGAGATGATGTTGTTAGTAGTGTAAAACACGTTATAAATGTACATTCATTGACCATACAAAAAATAACAAAAACTAGCGGTACTACGGAACCCTATATAGCGCGTGGCCCGACACGCACTTGGCCGGTTTTATTTATATGTAGATGTGTTATCAATTATCATTAGTCAGTCAAGGTGTTACGACGCAAGCCCTCACAAAGCTCGGCTTTTAGCTAATTTTACCTCGTAGTTTCTATGATCTTTTATCCTTGCCGTCGGAATGGCTGTGCAATAAGTCTGAACTGTAAAATCAAACACTAAGCTCGATCGCCAACTAAAGTGATTTGGAAGTTTTATCAGCCGCCGTTTGTCGTGTGTACACTGTACATGTACACAGTATAAATCGTATACAGTAGATTACCTTTATACTATGCCCGCCAACCGGGCGCACACGTAAGCATGACTTCAGATAATTTGGTAACAAAAAACATGTAAAATGTCGCGCGCGCGTAAAACTATACTGAGCTACACAGATCTTTATACATAACACGACTGATGCTCAGTACCTATGGTTTTTGACAGGACATAATCTACTTAACAGTGCCAGCTTTTGGCAGGAGGGTATGTATTCAACAGTTTTGCTTATTAATTTAGACGTTAGCTACTAAAACGCGCTAGTGATAAACTTCACTCAAAAACTTTGGAAACTGAGCACGAACTACGTTAATATATTTACGGGCCTTGAGCCTCACATTTCTATCTCGTTTGTCGTTCATCAAGAGCGTTTGCCAAGCACGAAAACCTCAGAGCATCCTTGATCTTAGATAACCTTAAGCTTTACGGCTCTCTGAGATCTGTGAAGATTAAGCTTGTCATGCTATAGCTGTCTTGGAAGCCGCAAAGAAATTAATCAGAAAAATGTAGAAATTATCAAGTTATTCTACTGTTTTATATTGTGGCTTTACTGTAACTGATATTGCCACTATTAGGCCGCGTGCACACGATAAAGCTGTGCAACTTTGCGAATGGCCGCCGCGCTGTTTTATTTAAAACTTTCGCATGTGCGCGTTTCCCATATCACATATGAATAAAATATTCAGCAATTATGCAAAATCGGCAATACGCCGAATTTCCGGCTAACTGCCGAGCCGAAACAAGATTGGGTTGGGAAAATATGGCGGAAACACTACTAGTATGTTTTCAACCATGTACGTTTATCAGGGCGAACCTAAGCGAGCGAAGCGAGCCCTAATATAATCCTATAACCTGTACATTTTGTGGTATATTTTACGCCTTACGGAAAAACTATCACGCCTATAGATTTGTGCTATAACATAGTATTTTTATTTATATGTAGATGTGTTATCATCAGTCAGTCAAGGTGTGACGACGCGAGCCTTCACAAAGGTTATAAGTCAAAAAAAAATTGTAAGTCCACTAAGGGTTAGCTGTGCCCTCTTACTAACAAGAATGTTAACAGAGTGAATAACTATGCAAAGTCTGCTTGTATTTTTTTACACAAAGGAAAAGTCACTTTTTACCAAAAAAAAAACTTAAAATGTACTTAAAATATCTATGAAGTTGATTCATAGACAGATCGTTGATCTACGTAATTTGGTCGCGTTATGGCAAATCCAGCCGACGGATCACGTTGATATTATCGAATTGACATAACTTGACCAAATTACATAGGTTGACCATCTAATGAATTTCTCCGATGTTACCTTTTATGTTACGGCATGATTCATGGAAATTTTTCTAATTTTTATTAAAAACATTTTCCCAACCTTTATTTAGTAGTGCTTCATCAGTAAGGCTTTTCGAGGCTTTTCAATGAAAATTGTAATAAAATGCCTTTCAAAGTAATTCTATACTTAGCAAACTTGTACGGCTGCTTTACAAAATATCGTATGTTTAATTAAAATTTTGCCATACATTTAATGGAAAATCAGTATGATATTACATGATGTTTTTACATAATATTATGTAAAATGTACGTAATATGTTGGTCACTGTCTGCTAACTCTTAACTCATCAGGCCCCATACGATCACCGGTGATTGCGAAAACAATAGAATACAATAACATTTCCAAGAATCCGCGATTGAAGGGTTTGGTTTTTGTGTTATAATATAATATTATAACATAATAATATAATATTGTTTCCAATTTGGTTCAGACATTTAGGTCCATCAGCTGATTGTCTGACAAGAAACTAGAAGACTAGGCGTCGGTTGGGCATGTAAAAAGTTATGCGCCTGATTTCTCATCGTATACCGTATACGATTGTCCCACTGAGTTACGAGAGTAAAGGATCGATTGCTGTTGTGTACTGCGCACATACTTAAGCAATAGAAATTACTAGTTTAATTACTTACCAGTGTAATTACTAGTAGCTGGTCTGCACTTAATTCTAAAACGAAACTAGGCACCGTCACTAAAACCGGCGTGAGAGCCATTATTATTCACCCATGGCTGGTTAATAAGCACGAACATAGTAAGCTCATTTAAAAAGTTTAATTATAAGTGAACAGTTGTCTCCGGCGTCTAAACCGAACTCTAACAAAGATAATAACGAAACTTAGATTAGATCGAATCCCCTTCATTGCAGTTGGAATGTCGTCGATAGTCCACATTTCTACAACTTTACAATATTTTTTACTTGACTGCGATGAAGCAAACAGGATTAGATATAAATCTATAGTTACTGTTACACCAGCCGTAATTACTAGTGGCTAAAGAATAAACTAATGAGGGTTTTATGGCGCTATATAGCCGTAGGGTCTATTGTGTCAAACAGCTGTCATATATGTCACGAAATAGCTTCCACGTGTCACGATATAGCTGTCATAATATGTCTGTCTGAACTCTGACACGACATTTGACACGAAAGACCCTACCGTCCCTCTGGTGGCAAATGATAATTATATCGAAAACCCTCAGTGTCTAAGGCCCGTATTTTTGGTCAGTACTTAAGATGCGACCCGGTCTCAAGACGCGGTTCGGCTCTGTGATTGATCCAAATTTTGACAGTCAACCAATCACAGAGCCTGAACCGTGTCTTGAGACCGAGATGCATCTTGAGTACTGACAAAAATACGGGCCTAAATGCCGCACTCAGAGAAATTTAATTATGACAAAACTTCAGTTGAATGAAGAGTTTGACAAATAATGTATGAGGCTTATGTCAAATCTCCATATTGTAATTATTACAGTTAAGTAATCAATATACGTATCTGAGTGCGGCAGGGGTGTGCAATGTGCATCAGTAGTCTTAAGACCAATTAATATTATCAATTTTTGACATTTCAACTGTCATTCTAGTTGTTGCAATTTCGTTGAAATGTGTTAAAAATGACGAAGCTTATTAAATGATTCATTAAATGACTAAGAATACATAAACAAATTAATTGAAATACATAAAAAACTTTCTAATGATATATCGCATGCTGCTATTGGTATTTGGTACCAATGGGCAGATTTCCATCCATTTATCTGTTCTCCTATTAGGAATAAAATATTATTATTTTTTAAACAATATTAGCCAGATTCTTATTATACAGGGTGTAACAAAATAAAGATATAATACTTAAGGGTGTGTATAAATCCCCCGTATAGACTTCACTGTGAGAGTAGCAGCGCTGAAAGAATAACTTTTTTAGGGTTCCGTAGTCTACAAGGAACCCTTATAGTTTCGGTCTGTCCGTCCGTCTGTCTGTCTGTCCGTCTGTCTGTCCGCGGTTTTGCTCAGAGACTATAGGACCTACAAAGCTGTAATTTGGCATGAATATACGTATATTAATGATGCCGACGATTTTTTTTTGGTACCTCCCCTACACATCAAGCGGGGATAATTATTTTTTTCGCGTCCACCCCATCGTGTAGGGTGTCGTTGGATAGGTTTTTTAAAAATATTATGAGTGTTCAAAGATAATTTTTCGATTTCGGGATCCATTTGTGAAAAATTAAGTTTTAAAGTCGAAAAAATCGTTAGAGTTCAGTGTCCTCCCCTTCTACCAGCTAAACGGTTGCTTCTGGAAATGTGAAAAAATTCACGGGAGTAGGAAATATGCTGAATTTAAAAGGAAAACTATCACGGCTAAGAAGACTTTAAAAGTTTTTGAGTAATAGTCGATCAACTAAAAAAAATGTATTCGGCGAAGTATAAAGAAACTTTTCGTTCAGATTCCTTTGAACGGAACTGAGAAGATGTTGTTAGTAGTTTAAAACTCGTCATAAATGTACATTTATTGATCATACAAAAATTATCAAAAACTAGCGGTACTACGGAACCCTATATTGCGCGTGGCCCGACACGCACTTGGCCGGTTTTTTAACTTTTGTATGGGCAAATTCATGACGCTAGGGGCTCACTCACAACACACAAAAAAATGATTTTTCAGCATTGCTACTTGCACAGTGAACTCGACACACACACCCTAAAGTATTATTATTACTTTGTTTTGTTACACACTGCATTTTACTTTTATACAACCAATAAGGCAATAACACATAAACCCGATGTTCTAGCTGCTATTTTATTATAAGGTTTTTTCGTCTGCAAACTTCTGCGAGACAAAAGACGTTATGTGACAAAGCCGTTACTTTGCAAGTCATACACTGAAAGGTATTCCTTTAATTTTTAACCGACTTTTAAAAATGAGGTTATATCCGTACTCACCTATTAGTATTAATGCAAAAATGTGCTTGTCTGTCCATTTTTAACCTCATAACGCGGATGCAATTTTGATGAAATTTGGATGGAGAATACTTATAGTTATACATATACCTACTTACTGGTCCGGGAAAGAATAATATTATTATTCTCGATTTTGATGATAAAAATGTATGGTTTCCAGGAATTAGTTCATGTATTGTGATCGTCTGACGCGACTTAAACATTCATTACCCATCCCAAAAAGGACCACGCCACTAAATAAGTTTTCACTACAACATAATCATCCTATCCCAGTCAAGAAGTCTTTAGAAATCCATAAAATGCCTCGTTTCACTTGAAACATGAACTCAAAGTGACCTAACAAAATAAAATATCCTTTTGGCAGCAAATTATGTTTGGCCAGGTACAGAGGAGTCCGCCATTATAAAGGTTTAAATCTTGTGGATCGAGTTTGGATAGTTAATTTATTTCAGTTACTCAAGTTTGAGCCACCGTGTTATTTATTGCTGGGAATATCTTGGTAAAATAGATTCGTGCTGATAGGAATCGGTGAAGGTTGAAAACCTTTCGTGTTGAGATCTTGAATAATCATCTAGTGCACAAAAATTACAAGGTAGCTATTTAAATAAAAATGAATTTAAATTTTTGTTAGTCTCGCTAAAATTCAAGAACGGCTGAACATCATCTAGTTAGTAATTATATAAAAGTAATAAAACAATATTTTAGGTACCTACCTTTAATAGGCAACTTGACCTATATTTAATTTCATTGAACTAATGCATATTTCTAGTAGAACTTGGCCTAGGAAACCGTATTTCACCCTTATCATCAAATAAAAGCTTATGATTGATAAATAAAGTCGATTTGAAAATATGATTTTATGAAAATATGATTTGTACTGACGAAAACGCTTTTGCGGTACTTCCGATTTGGATGTGACGTCATCACATTCGTAATTTAATATCTTTTATTTATCGCGCTCGTTATATGCAAGTTTATTTGTACATAAATAATAAGAATAAGCCTAGGAAGATTTGTAAAATATATTTTCTTGAATAGTTCAAGTAAAACATCAGTTTTATATATTATCTCCATTTATTGTAGTTGGGAAATGAAATGGCCAAAACTTTTCTCCAAAAGTGTTCAACATTACAAATGATTTCTAAATTCTTTTCTAATTTTTTGGCACTGTTAGACTCGAACGCTTAGCACATAAAACTTTTTTCAATAAGGAAAGTATAAAAATACAAAAAACATGACGTCACACTATGGCGGCACAATGGCTGGCAGTGTTTTCGGCGCCATATAAAAGGCATATTTTTAGTCAACATTTTTATGGGTTTCTACTGTTTAAAATATTAAAATATTAGTTTTTTTGGTGAAAATGAATGATTAAGAAGCGTTTAGAATGAAGAAAAAAAGTAGGTCAAGTAGCCTATTCCAAGTCGTGCACCAATCACGGGGGCGCAATTCCCAAACATCGAATGTCGTTACGAAGTCAAGGTGTACACAATTCACAGCACATTATGCGCGAGATAGACAACCTGCGAAGTGACATTCGAGTTACCAGTAATTTGATGCGTATGCGACTAAATTTTGAAGATGTTTTAAAAGCAATACTAATAATTATTGGTCCCATTGGTTAGTTTTTAAAGCCAGTTAGCACTTTTGGATTAAGAAAAACTCACAAAAGAACTAAAATTTTAAAGACACAAACGACGACTTAGAGCGAGGTCGCAGACTTACAATTTCAAGTTGGCCAACTAAATCGTATAGTATCCAATAGGATATTAGCTATGGCGGCTTATGAGAGCTCGCACATTGGATCCAACTAAATTGTACAACTAAATAATTGGACACCAAGATCAGAACCGCGATTCCTTTCCAATTACCTACAATTAAAAAGTTGTCCAATTAAATTGTGATACTACGCAATTTAGTTGTACGATAATCGGCCAACTTGAAATTGTATATCTGCGGTGACCCTTAATATTTAATGTTTAACAAAAAAAAGGCTAAATAGTCAATAGTAATCATTTATTTCAAATTGAAGATTTTTTTGAAATGTTTGACACAAATGTTCCAAATAAATGCAAGTGGAAGCAGCCAAGCCAAAACTATGATAAACTTATTTCAGACTAAAGTTTCCAGGGGCTAGCATAAGAGCAAACAAAGTTACGTGGAACCTTTGTGTTTAGTTCAATAGTGTGAGTGCCCACGCACTACTTTTGAGTTATTCTTGGAATAGTTTTTTTTTTCGAAGTGAGGTGTAAAATTAGATCTTCTCATGTTAAGATCAAGAAGACATAAAGTTAATAGGTATTTTAGTGGGTAGACAACTAAAAACAACAAAACTAAAAGCAATTAAAGTGCAGTAGATTTTCGAAACCCTGTCTATATTATTAATATCATATTTGCCATTGCTACTTGATGTAGGTAACTTCTAGCCATATATTATATCGCAAAGACAACAGCTGTCTCCACTTTCCTTTCAGTTACTATTTATAACATTCTGTCAATGCAGATATAGGTCTACCAGAATCTGATGGCAAAAGGTTATAAAGTAAATTGACTCTAGCAATAACGGGGTAATTGGAATAAAACATTTTGATCCTTTTTTTTCCTTATAGCGGCTGATTCTGTGTGTGAAACATGCAAATATATAAATTTATCCAATGATCAAGGATATTTTTTGAAAATCTGCTGTCAAAATTTGCCATCAGATTCTGGTAGACCTATAATAATCACATAACATCAAAAAACTAACAGTCCAATTATAGGTCTACCAGAATCTGATGGCAAAAAGTGAGAAAATAAATTGACTCTAGCAATACCGGGGTAATTGGAATAAAAAATTTTGATCTTTTTTTTCTTTTAGCAGCTGATTCTGTGTGTTAGACATGCAAATATAAAAATTTATCCAATGATCAAGGATATTTTTTGAAAATCTGCTGTCAAAAATTGCCATCAGATTCTGGTAGACCTATTTAATGCTTACCTACATTGCAAATATGTCCACCTTCTTCTCATTGGTCTGCATTAGTAATATGTCAGTGACAATGACAATCACCTAACACCAAAAAAGAGCCATTTTAAAATAGACGAAGAAGAATCCACCAAGAAACGAAAATTTTAAATTTTAAAAACGCCACCGCTTATGCCTTGCGCCACTCACATTATGACTGTGGTGAGCTGCCCGCACGCTCCGCGCTGGTCAAAGGCGGGTTTTATGCGAACATTCTAGATATTTTCCCACAAAATAAGGATTCTTCTAACTTTATCTGGTGCATTATTTTAAATTTCACCGCCGGTTAGCGAAATATTCCGTCTCCCACAGGTTTACCATAAAAGGGATTTCACATGCAGCAAGCCTAGAAGCTAGCCGCTAGAACAAGATCCAACTACGCCCCGTTTCTTTGTTTTTTTCAGTTTGTCTATTCAAAGCACTTTTGAATCGATACTTATTATTAGTAAACACGTTTAGGTACTGATCAAAAATGTATCCTGGCACAAAACTCCAGAAACCATCCACTAGCCACAGGGAATAGTTTATCATCGTCATAGGTACTTGTGAAAATTTTTGGTATGCAAGAATTATCCTTTCCACTCTAACATTGAAAACTCACTGACGGCATAATAGTTGGGGAGGGGAAGAGGGGATTTCGGGACAAGCTCGAGCGTGTCAGATTAAGCTTGAGGCTTTCGACATGTGTCTCTAGTTATCATGGTATAGAAATCAGATTTCTCACGTGGGTTAATTTTTTTTTTAATATTGAAAATTTATCGGTCCTGTCAGATTAAGATATGTTTAGTATGCTCCAAAGATGCTTCCATATAAAGCACTGACGATTCAAAGGTTAGGTAAGCCTGTAGGGACATTTTAAAATATAAAAAAATAAAGCTTCATATTTTCCTAACTAAGCTTCGCAGATATTTTATTTTGCACTAATCTAAATGATTTAGTCCTTGTTGTCTAAAATTTATTATAATTTACCTAAATAAGTAATTTCCTGAATATATTTTCTTTTTCAAAACTTTAAAATGGCTGCAGTTTCTGAACCCACCGCTTAAATAAAAAACACTCTTATTATTTTTTATCACTTTTACCTAATGTAAAAAACCTACTAGGTCTCCATGACGCTCGAGTGACTACACAAATAGTACCCTCCCCTCCCCTACTATAATATAGATGAAGAAGAAGAATTATCCTGTCAAACCTATATTTTATCTTCAGAATGTTAATTGCCGATTAAGGAACTACCGATGCAATACAATATAATATTGTATCAAAATAGCTTCTTATTTAAATTCAAAACCAACTCGGTTAATGTCCATTCTTGCTAGCTAAATCATACACGTAGCACGAGCCATCCAATAGTTTAAATGCCGTGTTTCCGAAATGGATTTCGTCGATTTTAGACGATTTCATATTAGTATGAACTTATTATTATTTGGGTTGCATGGTTTTGGATGCGCTGGGAAACTAAGCACCTTCCTTGGAAAATCACTAGCACATCTGTTGCAGTACCCATTTCATGAAAGCAAACCCTTTCTTGAATTTACGGCTTTGTAATAGGTCGGTTTGTACCTCATATTCACTTACGCCGAACTAGATCAGGTTAAGTGGCGAATGAATCCTGCACAATGATGTCGTTAAAACCGGTCCGAACGGAAGCAATTCCCTGAAAAGAAATTCTTTTAAGGAATTTGTAAAGTTCACTCAAGGTGGCTCCCTCTCGTACAACTTTAACACCTATTCCCTGGGTGCCAAAGTTCAGAATGTCGCCGCTACCTCTTAAATAACGTCGTTCGCAGACAATTCAAACATTATTTTAGGGTTCTCGTTTAAAACTATAATGTTATTGTATGCATACAGTTGTGCGGCTAAAATTAGTGAATGAAAATATTATTTTTGTAGCAGCTTAAACAGTTTTGTAGGAGTTTCTAAGGCAAAATTACTTCAAGTTTTAAATATGAATAAAAACTAAATTCTGAATACATTAGGACCCTAGCACACGGCGACTTTCAACTTTTTGGCCCTTAAATATAAATAATGTTCACGTTTCTAGGAAAATACCCATGATCCTAGGAAGTACCTATAAAACCTGTGCTCCGTTGATGTATCTTTAAAAAAATAATATTTTTGTATCTCTTAATTTTTTTCCACCTACCTACATTTAAAATTAAAATCCCAGGACATTATTTTAGGAAAATTTTAAATTGTGACAAAAGTATTTTTTGCTTGAATACTTTAAAATACAAATAAATAAGTATCACGTTAGAAATGTTTATATAAAAAGTTACAATCGTAAGTACGATATCAACAAAAATCAATTACATCATCATTTAACCAAATCACACTTTAACGCAATAATAATTACAGGAAAAGCTAAAGAAAGGATAGAATCTAAAACTTACAACACACAAGGGATCAAAACGAAGAAATAGAAAAAGGGAAAAAAGAAAAAAAAAAGGGAACATAACATAAGAAATAATACGAAAGTACTGTCATAAAACTAATTCAGGTACATGAAACAAACCAAATGACAACGTACTATCCATTGTACGTTCTACCAACGTATAATTTACCTGTGGTTTACCCTGATTGGACCACAAGCTTACCAACAATATACAGTCCAGTAAGTATTGTAGCTCCTCAGATATATACATCACTATGTCCCTATACTGGCACAATTTTGGCAGAGCCTGTAGCACCAGTAGTTACTTGTGTACCTGATTTAACTTGTATACCCGATGTAAGCTATGTAACAGATGTAAATTATTGTGTACCCGATGTAATTGTACCCGATGAAACGTGTAACCTATATGCTGAAGTTGAAGAAACGGGGCCAAGTAATGAAGTTTCTGAAGATCCTGAGAATTATAAATACGAAACAAAAGATCCAATAGAATTGTTCATTTCGTTGCCAAAAGAACTGTTCCCGTCAGCTAGATCACAAGCTGTAGATCCTAACCCTATCATAGATCAGCTCTGTCAGCTCCCTAATATTAATAGTGCTGTAAATTGGATACTAGATCTAGAATTTGGAATACCTAGAGTACCTGTTACGCGTTCTATAGCTGTATATAATGTGAAGAATAATAATGTATTTTGTAAGAATTCTCTCGGGGTGCATCCAGGGTTTGATACGTGCAGTGGTACTTTTAAAGAAGTAGTTTTAGACTACTATAAAAGAATAATGTACCAATGGTTCAAGGGGTATGTGATCATGAACCATGATAAGTCATTTGAGAATTTCCAGGCTTGGTTGGTAATACCAATGAATCTGTTTGGTATGGGGTGGCGTTAGTATTAGTAATTGTATTATAATGTAAATAATTTTATATTTCACTTGAAATTTTATCATGCATGATTTTAATTTATGGTCAATTATTGTAATGTAAATAACTTCTAGTTTTAACGAGCATCTTGAATTGATTAATTAAATGCTTTTATAATATTCTTAATTTTTATTACTCACCTTTACTTTAAGTTTAAGTTTCTGTACTTATGTCATGGTTGTTTTGGTGCAATAAAGAATTTTCATTCATTCATTCATTTACTTGCAGATATTATATTATTTGTTTGAGTAACTTCGAATTACCACATGTGTACCTTCTCCTTAAAATTTATAGTGTTATTAAATTTTACAATGTTTTTTACAATAACATCGTTGAGATAAGCATGTTTTTTCTTTAGCTACTATTGCTTTATTTTTGCTTTATTATTAATTCTTTTGATGCAATAGAATTAAATATCACAAAAAAATAGGATTTTACAAATAAAATAACGATTCGAGTTAATATTTAATTATATTAACAATGTTACAGTGCAAACGAGTAACGTTAACATCATCATAAACTATTCAAACAACATTATAGAATATACAATAAACATCACTGGAATATACATTTAAATGCACTTAGTCTAGATTATTGTGATTTGGTAATTGTCACACAATATTAAACTATATAACTACTAGTGGCAAAGTTTAAATTCTATAAAACAGATTCAAATTTTGCAGTAGTTGATTCTGCTCTTTTATGTGTCTTCCACTATCTGTGACAGTCAAGTTTACCAAGTAATTTTAAGCAGCCAGTATTTTTTCATAAAATAAAATGACAGACTCAAACTACAACAGTACATAAGCAGAAATGATAGAGGAATAAATCGAGATATAAAAAATCCGTCTAAGACTTTGTTACTAGAAGAACCCTCTGCCACTATTAGCTTCTAAATGCTTATAGCTCTTATATCAAAAGAACTAAATCTATATACAACTATTGAGTCTGGAAGCGTTAAATAAATAATACTGTGATTATTATAAGCAGCGGCAAGAATTGATATTTACAACTTAAATACAATAAAACATAGATATAAACTTTACAAAAACACTTAACGTTAACTTATAATACAGCTAAATGTACGTTTTAAATCTTAACATACATAAAATATATTTCAAACGTTAGTTGAGCAATATTTTTATATTACGTAAAATACGTAAACCTTAATCTAAAGAAAGTAAACCACTAACTGAAGCAGCATTTTGCTCCCATTTTAGATATTTAAAAAAGTTTTTCCTTCGCTCGATAGGCAAGGGGTGTGATGTTAAATCCCAGTATCCATTTACCAAAATTTCATGAAAGCAACAATAAAAGATATTTACAAAAACGTCTGCTTGAGTGCGTAAGCGTAAAAGGCGGTGGCATCAGGGCGCTTATTAAACAGAACTTAATCTAAGGGCTCACTTAATCTGACACGGCTTGTGGCGTCACCAATTCAAGCTAGAAGTTCGCTGTAATGGTATCAGCACCAAAAATAATGGTAACGCCACCAATTCTAGAAAAAGCAAGGCCCTAAAACCATTAGCTTGCAATAACGTAATTCGTTTCAAACGATTTCCGTATAGCGTTATGGTTGATTCATTTAATAAAACGCCTCACAAAATGTTGCATTCCATCAACACTTCTGAAGGTATCGCACTCGTTGTCCTTAGAAAACGAATGTTGCGCAGTATAATACTTCTGAAATCGGTCTTGTTATTATTTTTCTATAGTAACGTTCTTGTGAAAGCAAACTAATTTTACAATGCCAACAAATCGACTAAGAGCTGACGACCAAATCGGTCATGTGGCTTCAGCTGTATTAAAACTTCGTTAGCTACTTCCCTGAACAACCTTTTCTGATAATCTGCGTGCTGGCAGGAGATCTGATGCGAGATTAGTTAGTATTTAATCCCCAAAAAAATAGCCAAAAAAGCCAACACAGCTGAGCCCACATGGAAATAATTATTATTTTCCTACTTTTAATTAACGCTGGCAACCCCTTCCCACCACCCGATCGATTTAAAAATTTTTTTGGGTGCACAGGAAGTACAGAGCAACTGTTTGGAAAAAAATTAAAGTAGCTGAACCTACATTTTTCCATGTTTTTCCACACCCCACTACACTCACACCCACCGCCCACGGCCTGCCAGCACGCAGATTATCAGAAAAGGTTATTCAGGGAAGTAGCTAACGGAGTTTTAATACAGCTGAAGCCACATGACCGATTTGGTCGCCAGCTCTGCGTCGAAAAGTATGAAGACGATTAAACTGCACAACATTAGCTTATGTCATTTCGATGCTTTTGTAAAATATCAATATCTGATATCTTTCAACATAATTTCAATTGTATAACATAAATAATAATTAAGTATTTACAACGTCAACAATTTCTAATTAAGTTTTACAATCAAGTGAAAATAATGGTTAGCCTTAAGTAAATAATTGCTAGCGCTTACACTGTTTAAGTATAAGTATATTATTTAAGCTCAAAATCGCAATTTTACTAACTCGAGCAAACAATATTTCTTTACAAATATAATAATAAAATAGAACAAACACTTTTTATTCCAATTAAAAACTATACACTGTTCCTTTCTACACTTTAGCACTTTTAGCGTCTTTTAGTAAAGGACACGTTTCAATGTTTATAAGTTTTCCTTTTTCTTTTCTATTACTAACCAGTTGAACAGATCTACAAGGTTTGATAATGTTGTCGTGGATCCGAAGCAGTACTCAAAATTACAAGCGATATTTTTCATTTCGGCCACACACAAAATTATATTTTGGGTGGCATTGACAGCAGAGCGTTTAAACGTCTCATGTGAAAATTATCAAGATGGCGCTCTCAGCCTTGTAGAGCTGACAAACTATCTATTTCCTTTATTTTATACCTTTCTCTGATCATTCCAATGTAGATTGGTCATTATACTTTTCTTTTAGGTCGTAAGACGACCCTTTCTTTCTTTCTTCTTCTTTGTTTCGTCTCCAATTTACGCGTTCACAGTCTGCAGTATCCAGGGTACGAACTTAGATATTCTGGTGCATACCCCGGGCAAGTTGGCAGCTCCGCACCCAATTCCCCAACTTATGATGCCCGCCAGGAAATACCTCTGATCCTTCCCTTTGACCTGAAATTGTTTCAATAAAGTTTGTTAATAACTTATAGAGGTATAGAAAACGTATACGGAATATAAATGTTCTATGAATAAAATACATATTGTAAAAAAAGATAAGTGTGTGTCTGGCAACAAAACATTGTTTGATTGTCCACATATCAGATGCTTATGGCATACCTATGTAACTTGCACGGGTAATCAAGCCCTAGAGGGCTTGAATCGTAATCTGTCTAGACTCTAGAGAGTCTAGACAGATTACGATTCACGACTAACATTGGCTGGACATAACTAGACAAAATAACCCCGCCTTCAGCCTATGAATCAATTTCTGAGATCTTACGTCGAGGTGCATATTTTAGAACGGAATTTTCGAAGGGCGTTTTGTGTTATATGCTGCATTTTTATGCTTCTACTAGCTGACCCGGCAAACGTTGTTCTGCCATATAAATTATTTCTAGTATCAATATAAAAAGTAGATAAAAACCTATTCTCAGGCCTAGCGAATGTACATACAAAATTTCACAAAAATCGGTTGAGCCGTTTTGGAGGAGCTCGCGCACAAAAGCTGTGACACGAGAATTTTATATATTAGATAACTCATAAGCCAAGTCAACTATGCTTATAAAGTTCTCCTCTAAAGTTAATTTTGTGAACTGTGATTACGGACTTTTTCAGACACAACAAGCAAACCATTTAGGGATAGGATTTTTTTTCTGTAATTCCTGAATGGATTGCTTAAAATTTCAGAAAAAGTTCGTTAAGTTTATAAAGTTATTTTGCTTTTTATTCCCTGATTAATTATTATAAATATCCTACAAATTCATACTAAAGCCATATTGATACTGTTAATTTCATCCAACCAAACTTAGTCTAGCCTGGTGATTGACTGGTGAGTGAGACCTTAATGATGATGCTGATATGATGATGATGATAATGACGATCCACTCTAACCTCAATGTTGACAGACATAATTACTGGATTCCACCAGACACTCTTCTCGTAAAGGACAAAGGGTCCTGAACCAACACAGGCCCTACCTGTTTCGTACCTTATTGAAATATCCAATATTAGGAATATGGCTGGAACAGTATAAAGCTATAAAATGTATGTGATTTAAAGTTATTTTTTAAATATTATGTAAATTAATAAATTCAAAATTCAGGACCAATAAGATAGTATTCTTAGCACTTTTTAAAGTAGCTACTCATTATGCAAAAACTACACCGCAGTAATTATAATTAACCCGTCGATCGTGGGAAAACGAGACACAATAGATATTCTATTATGTCTCGGTCACCGGTGACCGTATGGGGCTTGATGAATTAATAGTTGATTTACTAATATATTATTGCAACTACATGATAAAATACATAGAACATGGTCATAATAATTCTTATATTTCATTTTCGAATCTCGGTTCGATTATCAAAATTAGGTACTCGCAAGTCGCATACCATTCGTACGGAAAGGAAAAAGCCTGAGAAATCTAAATTCAGTTTATGAGAACACTCCTATACTATAATTTTATCTTCCAGTGCGTACAATACCAAGCTAGTAAACAGTTTGAAACTAAATGAGATAGTGGTAATAAGGAGAAGTAGTAGAAGTATTGAAGAAATAGTTTAAAGAATCCACTAAGAATTTCTACCTATTTCACGCTATACTTAGTTTCTACCTACCTACTATACCATAGTACAGCGTTTCCCAACCTGTGGTCCACGGACCTTATATGTATGCGTGTCCGCGGTGGCATCTGTGGACCGATATTACGGATAATCCGATTTCTTTTTGCTGTTTTTTTACCAAGGGGGTCTGTGAAAACTGTGCTTGACTTCCAAGGGGTCCGTGGCTTAAAAAGGCTGGGAAACACTGCCATAGTAAGTAGTGACTCACCTGCAGTGGTCCCCCTGAGTCTCCCTGGCAAGAGTCGTGTCCCCCCTCCTCGTGGCCGGCACACAGGAAGATGTCCGGGATGAACTCGTGTCGGCCCGCACTCAGGAACATGGACTTGCAGCGCTCGTTGGAGACTATTGGTACTTGCGCCTGGAAATTGTGACAAAACGTTAATATTAGACAGCGCACAGTGAAGCATACCTTGTAAATTGAAAGAAAATGCCGTTAAGATCCCTGCACTATAAAATAAACAGCACAGAAAATCTTGTTGCAAAGACTGCCTCGATGTTCCACAACTTTTAAGGACGCTATCACATAAAAATTAGCAGGTCGATGTCTGTCAGTACGAATATATACGTTAAGAACATTAAAATAACATTCATATCAGCGCGCCTTGTACAGTGGCGGTTACGACGCTCGCCGCGTTCTTGATAGGGCGAAAATGTATGAAGGAGAGCGTTTCTTATTTTTCTTATAAATGGAAATGTTATTTATTTTTATATAAAATATTTAGCTATTCGTACAGGGGACTAAATAAGCAACATTTTTTTTTTTTGTATATTTGTTTTCCTTAGTTCAGTGTATTTAGCTATACTGGTACCTAATCAAGCCCGGTTTTTTTAATCTTTTGCGATTATTGTGATGGTTAAAACGTATTTAAGTGATAATTTTGTATGCGGCTATAAAAATTTTATGGTGTAGACGTGGAGATGAATATATTATCTTTCATTTGAAACCAAAATATCCTCGCAGTGTGACTCCTAATTCTGTAAAATGGTACCTGAAAATCGCTGATATTTGTGAAAAAATGTGATAGCGTCCTTAAAGGCATTTAAAATATATATACGAGTACGTCATAATTCCTCATACTGTAAAAAAAGAAACAGTATCGACGAACTCAATTGATAACTTTTAATTAAATTATATTATTAGTTAATTTAGTATGAGTCGACTTTTTTGTCCATATCACGAGACTAGTTGGCACTCTGACTTCTTATATAAAGTTTTATAGCTTGCATTGCAACGTACCTCTTGCAAAACCGAAGGCAACACGCCGCCCTCTGAAAGTCTTCCCCATCCGGTGACCGTCGCGTTTTCCCCCACTAGCAGATCGTCGGTCGCCGGCAAGCAGATGGGGGAAATATGGGGGGCGAACTGTATAGGCGCGTCCAACTTCACCAGCGCCAGGTCGTACTCGTATGTAAAGAAGTTGTACTTCGGATGCACCGACTTCCGAGCTACTCCTCGCTCGACGTAAGGATATTGTTCCGATACTGACGCGAAGTCGAATTCTCCAACGCGTATCCTGATTTGTGATGTTAGAAGGCTGGAAAATGAATTGTATATTTGTAATGCATAAACTGTTAACGGCATGTCGCAGCCGATACTCAGATTAGGATTTTGGTCACTTGCTGGGTAGACTGGGTAAAGACAGTATGATTTCTCCAAGAAATTTCAAGACAAATCGAAAGTCCGCTTTTGGAGGGCTCATTTTCGATTTTTTATAGCTAGGATATAATATAGTTTTTAAAACAAGTATATTCTTAACGCAGTAAAATTCTCTTGCATATCTTTAATATTTACTTGTTGGCTGAACTATAACTCTTCAGGATTAGATCAGTCTAGCGTAAACGTGTTAGGATTTTTATGATAAATTTAAAAAAACAAACTTACTCATCAACACAATGTCCAGCCGTCACAATCCATTCCTCATTCAGGATAGCGCCTCCACATCTATGAGTCGAGGAAAAACCGAAGAAGGAGTTTCTTCTGACAGACACCTGCCATGGCCAGCGACCGAAGGAGGAGTCCTTCCCGCCCATTATCCTCATCTCGGGACGTGGCCACATCGCCGTTACGCCACATTCTGAAATGTTTGCAGATGGGTCACTATCTGAATGGAATTTAACCCACTTGCAAGCTCTGAGGAATCATAGGCTTAGGAGCTGATGGGTGCGGGCCAAAATTATTATCGCACTCCCCCTAAAAATGTTCCTCATAAATCATAATTGAAGGCATGAGTGCATGAACCACGTAAGTAACAATTTGAAAACTGCCATTTTTTTGTGTAAATGGAGGCTTTAGGACCGAGAAAATGATTTTAAATTAAAAAAATGTGGATTCTATGTATAGCTAGATGTATTAGCTAAATGATGAATTAGGTAAGTTACAAGGTTCATTTTATCAGGGAAAAAATGAGTAATTGTTCTTATATTGTTGTAAAATGTTAGTTAACGGCTTCATCCACTCAAGTCTATATAATACATATAATTTTAATAATCTGAAATATCTCAAGATAAATTGCCTGTGCGAATCAAAGCGCACGACAGTGCACAGGCCGAGTTCCAGCAGGCCGCGCATGGCGTGCACTATTTACACCAGCCTTTCCCAAAGTGGGCGATAACGCCCCCTTGTGGGCGCTGAAGGTCTGAAGGGTCAAGTGGGGCGGTGTGGGACTCAGAAAAAAAAATGGGGGCGTCGTGTAGAGGGGCTTGGGGGGTGATTTATTTCATCAGGATGCATTTTAAATTGAAACAATGGGGGCGCTAAAATATTATTTGTTCTTAAAGCGGGCGGTAGACAAAATAAGTTTGGGAACCTCTGATTTACACGAACCGTTTGGACGCACTTTTGACCCCCTGTAGCTCAGTGTCTATTGCGAGTGCAAACATCAAATTATACCTACGTAATTATATACATACTAGTAGGTACTTAAGCAGTATACCAAATTTCATAGATATAGCTTCGGTAGATCCTGAATATGTCCCTGTAAAAATAGCTAATTTTGGCACTCACTCACTCACTCACTCACTCACTGACCGGTAATCCAAACCTCTAGACCACTTCTAATAATTGTCCAGGTCGTGTGTTATATGTAGATTAACAAAAAATAAGAAATTTAAGAAATCGGTCAAGCGTGAGTCGGCTCATCTACGGACTTTAGATATAAATTCTTATGTACCAGTGATACAATGAGAATACGATGAGGAGTATGGGAGGAGGAGAGGAGGGGTATAAAATATTGTCATGTATAATGCACACTGTATTATATTATTAAATAAATAATTATATTATTATATTATTAAATAAAACAACCTGCTTTTTGTTTACCTTGTGATGAAATAATTCATTTAGAGAAGTTAAGGATAATATTGTACAGAACGTAACAAAACTAAGTGATAACACAGGGACCCTATACATGATATATTTAAATACAGGTCCCCTGTATAGAGTTCGCAGTAAAAGTAAAAATAGTAAAATTAAAACTAAAAGTAGCCATGAATGACCAAGGTAGCCAGGAAAACCCAGCTACCTTGGTCCTAACTTACCAGCATTGGTTGTGGCTGTCTTGTGAGGTGCAGCCGTGGTTTCGTCTGTCCTATTGATCATGTTCGACATAGGATCCTTGGGTTTTAGATAATTCTTGTAAGGTTTACTCGTTGTGGTTGTAAACTTCTTGGTAGGTTTCGGCTTTCCGGCTGGTTTCTCCCAGTTGGAGGGCTTCGGTTTGGTGACGAATGACGGTTCGGTTGTCACTTGCCAGTGTATGGTGTTCAGGTTGCTTGGTCTTGACATCATGTGACCTGAAAACATAATATTTTGACAGTAAGTTTGAATATTTTGTTATTATGCAATTTATTAATAGTTAACCCCTTTACTACTAAACTTTTGGATTAATTAGCTATATCTATAAAATGTTCTATTGAAAATGGTCACTAAGATAACATTTTCTTCTTATGATAATAATCCATTCAACAATAATTACTAAGATATTTTACTAGAAACAAAAGTAAATATATTTTTTAATATTTTTTTGGCCATGATGTGGGTTGAAGACAGGATTCCCAACCGTCTGGTTTTCAACCGGACTGTTGGGTTTTAGAAAGAATTGTTGGGGTTAGGTCACTAACTTCCAACCGGACTTTCCTACTACCCTACACCTATATTTTAGGTATTTATTATGTTGATACATCTTTAATAAATTTGTTGTCCGGTTATGCCGGCTAGAAAAGTTGGCAACCCTGGTTGAAGAGCAAACAGACCGTCTGTTTTTTGTGCGTGGCAGCAAACTTCAGTCAACAAAACAATATCTCACCTGTTGGAATGCTGTTGTCACTGTGGTGTTCCGAGACGGCCATGGGTCTCGCGCCCGCCATTAGACTATGACTAGACGATATTTTGTTATGAGGACTAGTTTCCGCCTCGCCGCCCGGCCTATGCACATTTTGGTATTTATTTACATTATACGTAACTTTATGAACTATATCACTATTTTCGCTACTCGCGTCTATGCTTATTGAGGGTAGATTTATTTCAGGCGGTAGGTAGCTGTAGGACGAGGGCGCGCCATCTATCGGCTTGGTCATGAACGACGGCCGCTGCGTTTGAGGCCGCGAGGTTTGAGTCTCGGTCGGCCGGATGGTTTGGGTCTCGGTCGGTATGTTCGCTGTGGTACTAGGTGGCGCCGTGTACGGTTTTTCTGTGAGCGCCACCGTCGACGAGGGTTCTGGAATTCAGAAAGTGTTTCGTAAGCCCATGGAGGTTGTACTTCAGAGTGAACTATGAAGATGGCGTTATTATACATTGTGTATGCTGGACTTGCACTAAATGTAACATGTAAAATGTCAAGCATTCCAGTAACTATTTAAATAATGTTTATATCATGTCTAGCGTAGCATGTGGTTTCTTACGCCAGTAGAGGGAATATTATATTTCTTTTATGCAAGCTTTAGGCACTAAACTAATCAGATTTGAGCTGGAGACCTATCAACAGATTCGTCTTTCTCTCGAGTCTTGACCCTTGACTGACACTCTTCACAAGTCACGACGTGTCATTAGACTCGTCTCGCAGCTCGCTCTTGACTTGATCCTCATCACATCGCACTAGCTGATTGTTCAACCCTCACCTTCCACAATCGGCTTCTCCGGCAGCCTGCAGCAGGAGCCGAACATGAACCCGTCGACGCAGACCCCGGCGTGGACGCCGCCCACACGATTGCACTCCTGCACCCACATGCACGCGCCGCGCGCGCCCCCTACCGTGCACGACTTGCGTGACATCTGGTAGCCTGAAAACGAATTGACTTTCATTAATATGAGGTGAAACTCCAAATCATATTATAATAGCACTTTTAGTGCTATAGTGAGCTTTAATACTGTCATATTGTATAGTATATTTAAAATAAAGGTCCAACAGCCAACTGAGGGGTAGTTTTCTCTGTTATTAGATAAAATACAGTGCTACAAGAATCCTTCAGCGTCATCAAAATCGCAACGATAGAACTTATATCGCAATCTTACGTGATTATAACTAATTGACACAGAGCTATTATTATGTTTCCAACCCACATTTATTCGCTGCAACCGCCAGAAGAACCTCGTAACACTGTATTTACTTAATGATTTTTTTTTCAGTAATTTATAAAGTACGGCAAAGGGTGATGTACTGAAAGACCTTGCCGAATCAAATTAAAGTTTTTCTTTTTCACTTTAATCATTATTATCAATCAGGAAAAACCTAAAAACTAGAGTATATTATTCTAGTTTTTAGGCTTATCATGCTACATGCAAATCAATGCTTTAAGAAAGCAATAAGTTGCAATGAGGAATTAAGGCCATAGAAATTCACATAAGTACTTGTAGACAGGATATATTGTGTTGGTGATAAATGAAAATTGCAGAAAAGAATTGACAAGAATATAATAATGAGTCTAAAGTCTAGACTATAATACATATTATATTTTTGTCTGAGTGTTTCAAGTTTATCTTTTCAATTTTTCTATCAATTAGGAACTAATAAACTATTAATTAGAAAAATACAAACAAACTTGCCGCTTTGTGACACTAGATGTCGCTACTTGCTTCATTTCGCAGAACTTTATTCGTCAGTGCGTACAAGAATTAGGTTTAGTAAAAATAAAAATCAACTTTAGCCTCGCACGAGCAAATAAAGCTTGAAAAGTCGGTTACATTACCGCTTCTGCCTTAAATAAAAAAGCGGCAACAGATAGGTTGCAACACAAATCACAATCTGTGAAAATTTCAGAAGTCTAGCTATCGTGGTTCTTGAGATACAGCCTGGAGACAGACAGAAATCTTAGAGTGGGTTGCACCAGAGGCGTGGTTATAGTTACAGTTATGGTCAAAGTTATGGTTATAGTTAAAGGCTAACTTAACTTTAACCTTAACTTTGACCCTTTGACCACAGAATTTGACAGATGTCTGTTGCGTTTATTTTTTTATTAAAGCTACAATGAATGGGTTTGAGAGTATAAAACAATGAATTATCCGTAAAAATCGACAGGAAAAATATTTGTTATAACAACATTGCGAGTCATAGTAAATTTTCACGAAAAAACTTCGATATAAGTATGAGCGGTTGTGGTTATCGTTAAATATGGCGTCCTTAACCAAAGATTTGACGTTTTGCACTCTAGTTATAGTTAAAGTTATAGTTAAAGTAAGTTAGTGCAACCCACCCTTAGCAATAGGATATTCCCTGCCCTTTTGGTACGAAACCCTAAATATTTGGTATTGACAAAAAAAATTACATGCTGACTGCAGACCAACCTACCACAGATATTACTTATACACAAATACAATGGCGTAATGGAAAGTCGACCTATTTCCGCGCCATAAATAATATCGCATGATATTCGGCCGTAAATTTGGCAAGATCTTACCTTCGACTCGAGGGTGTGAGGTAATTATTCTTAAGCCTCAAACCTTATGGCTCCGTTTTATAGATCTTTTAATAGGAAATATTACGCAAAGGTCGGAGCAGATGGCACACACAGTAAATAATCCAACCAAAATGTTGCGCACGTTATATCAGAATATTGATAGAAGCGTGTTCAAATGTCGAACCAAACTTTTTGTTTACCGTCTATGCTGGTGCTGCCTCTAGCGTGAAAATATTGCGGTAATATATCATAATATTTATAACGTTATAGGTAGACGTTGCTAGTATTGCGTAGAAATTTTTTAGAAGAACTTATTTTTTTCCGGCATAAAAATTTTATTTACATATATTTCTCAGATATGTACTCATCAAATCGGTTTAATCATAAATGATTTAATTAAGGCGACGCCTTGATAATTTGGCTGTAGCGATATCGATTTTTCTCAGCAATGACTAAAGCTAAGAAATTAAAGTTCATTGTCAGTATTCATCATGTTTTTGTCTTTGAATTACCCATAGCATTACACGATTGGTCAACTTTAATAACACAAAATAATCAATCAAAAAGACCTCTGTAAAAAAGGGATTCTAATTTTGCCAACAGAGGAGAGAGATTTAAGCTTCCAAAATTTGTACATAGATTGGTTCAAGCATACACTTTAATTTGCACATAGCTTATATGAAATATATTTATGGCTTTTAAATAACGCGACAAGAACCATTTTGTCGCTTACGCTCTTTCCATTTCTTGCTGTTCCATTGCTTGTTTTCTATGAGAGGCCGGCCCGGCCTCAACTTATATTAAATTAAATAATATGTGAAACTTGCTTTAAAACTTAAATTATCTGCATAAAATTACTTTCTCAATAATTTCGATACATTTTCAACTAAGGTTCCGGTTTAAAAATAAGTAACATCCTTTCGATGTTAGCGTTACAAAATCTTCGCATTTTGAATGGAACATTCCTTGTAGATTTAACTCATCAAGCCCCATACGGGCACCGGTGGTCGCGACAACAATAGAATACAATAGCATTTCCAAGAATCCGCGATCGAAGGGTTAATTACGAAAAGGCGCGATCAAATTGAAGGTAACCTTACACATTAATGGAAAGCTTTCAGCCTTCCAAATGGCTTATGGCACTGAAACGACCTTTATGATCCCTTTGTATGAGTAGGGCTGCCAGCAAAAATGCCCGAGTGTTTCATGTTATATTATTTCAGCAGGTTTAAAATAGCTGAGTATTTCATAATTTGTTGCTTTTAGCAGGTCTTAAAAAGATGCCATATTTTAAACCCCTATACTCTCTCTGCAAAAAGGCAAGTCGCTGTTTCCCTCCACATTTCTTTGAGGCCATCAATTCATATCAAATTAGGCAGGCAATAAAGACTAGAAAAGGTTTTTTGCCTGCCTATTTTGAAACGGACTTACTAACTTTAACTTAACAACTCAATGTTATAAATGCGAAAGAGTATCTGTCTGTCTATTGCCTCTTCAAGCCCAAACCTCTGAACCGATTTTGATGAAATTTGGTACGGAGATACTTTAAGTCCCGGGATAGGACATAGGATACTTTTTATCCCGGAAAAATGTACGGTTCCAGCGCGATTTACGAATTTTGACGCAACAGAGTTGCGGGCGTCATCTAGTTAGAATTTAGAAATAATTGAGTTGTTTTTAATAATATAATTAAAAATATGTTAAGAACTAACAGAGACAGCCCTGGCCGAGGGGCATATCAAAGGCACGAAACAGATATTAACAATTGAAATTTTGTATTGTTTCGTATATTTATGTAATTTGACGTGGGTCGTTTTGGGCAAATATAATTTTTTGATTGAGTTGGGTGTTTTCATCAAAGGAATTGTTTTCATTGACTTTGTTTGAAATAAAACAGAAATTATTTTATGAACATAAAGACTGGTATTTAATGAAGAATTGTTATTTTTCGGTTACAAATTGTTCTTGTATCATTGTTATAGCCCCGCAATCAATGCCGTCCTAACTCCTATGTCTTTTTCGGGTTTCAAAGTAGCTAAAACTAAATTTCCTCCATACCGCTGATTTCTTCACATATATATACTTTTTTTTTAATTAAGGGCGCAAACGAGTAAACGGGTCATTTGATGGAAAGCTACTACCGTCGCCCATGGACACTCACAAGTCACAACACCAGAAGACCTGCAGGTGCGTTGCCGGCCTTTTAAGGGGGAATACGCTCTCTTCTTGAAGGTTTGCAGGTGTATTGGTCCGGAAATACTGCTGGTGACAGATTGTTCCAGAGTTTCCTGAAGTTTCAGACTGAAGGACAGATGTCCTTCAGTCTGATACGTAAGTGTGTCCGTCTTTCCCTCTGGAAACATAGACACACTTACGAATTTACAATATTAGTAAAGATAATCATCACTTTTTTTTTATGAAATAAGGGGAGCATTCGAGCAAACGGGTCACCTGATGGAAAGCAACTTCCGTCGCCCATGGACACTCGCAGCATCAGAAGAGCCGCAAGTGCGCTGTCGGCCTTTTTAGAGGGAATAGGGTAATAGGGGAGGGTAGGGATGGGAAGGGAAGGGAATAGGGGAGGGTAGGGAAGGGAATAGGTTAGGGGATTGGGCCTCCGATAAACTCAGTCACTCGGCGAAACACAGCGCAAGCGCTGTTTCACGCCGGTTTTCTGTGAGAACGTGGTATTTCTCCGGTCGAGCCGGCCCATTCGTGCCGAAGCATGGCTCTCCCACGTATTAAAATAATAATCACGACAGTGTGTATGAACCGAGAGCCCACATACTGAGTTTCACTGCTCAGTGTTTCACTGTAACCACTCACCGCGACCGCCTAGTTGCAGATCATTACTGTTCATTTCTATGGAAACAAACAACGCATCTTCACTTATATTATTAAGAACTTCTCAACGAGAGGTTATTTATAATATAGGTTCCTTATAATTAAAAATTTAAGAACCACTGAGCCAAAGACGACATCTGTGGCTCAGTGGTTGAGCGTGTTGTCAGCGCTCCAGCCGTCCACTCCAGTCGCGGGTTCGAATCCCGCCGACGGAACAAAAAGTTTTCGATGTTCCTGCATCATGGATGTATATTAAATATGTGTATCATAATATAATAAAAATCTTAAATATAATAATTTGTATGGTATAAAAGTATTAAATATATATTTCCGTTGTCTGGTACCCGTAACACAAATCCTTCAGGTACTTACCACGGGGCTAGACTGACGTGGTGTGAAGCGTCCATAGATATTATTATTATATTATTATTATTAGAAGAGGTTGTTTGTTTGGGTATACGCGCTTATTAAGGACTACCTGTGCCCCGCGGTGTTACCCGCGGTTTAAGTGATATATAATAAAAGACTATGAAAAGTACTAATAATTGGGTCAAAACGGGACGATACATGGTTCTATAATGGTTTATGGTAGTGATGATAACGATGATGAATGTAATTTGCATAGTATCATATGCTTGCCGTTCTTAAAACAACATCGAAACTCCCAAACTTGTATCTTTAAAGAATCAGGAGTTCTCTCAGCACCTTCCGAACCATGGTATACCTTGGTGTAAAATCTTACTTGTTGGTAGCATATGCTTAGAATACTGCTCACGAAACCGAAGTCACCACATGTTTCCATATAAATTTTGAGGAGCTCCCTCGATTTCTTATGGATCCCTTCATCAGGTCACCACTTTTATGAATATGGTACCAAATTGGGATGATAACCTATACACCAAAAGAAAAATTTTGAAAATCGGTTCACAAACGGCGAAGTAATCGTTGAACATAAAAAAACGAACATAACACCTCCTCCATTTTGAAAGTCGGTTAAAATTGTAGCCTATGTGTTATTCTGATGTATAAGCTATATTATTGTAAAGTTTTATTAAAATCCGTTCAGTAGTTTTTGTGTGAAAGAGTAACAAACATCCATACATCCAAACTTTCGCCTTTACAATATTATATATATATATATATATATATATATATATATATATATATATATATATATATATATATATATATATATATATATATATATATATATATATATATATATATATATATATATATACATATAACACAAGGTTTTTTTCCTAGATGATACAATCTGTTATATTTTATTAGTGGAGTAAAGTTTTACTTAAAATTTAATAATTTATTCCTTTGTTTATGTCCTAAAAATTATATCATCATCATATAATTTTCTTCAACTAAATAACATGTTTTATTCAAACAAGAACCTGTTTTATGTAATTTAATAAGAATAGAATCAACTTTGTGCACTTTAACTGAGTCACCCAGATAATCTGCAGAATTTCTTGTTGATCTGCAGTCTAACTGGTTTACGCACATTAGCGGTAACATATATATTATATAAGTAGGAAGTAACGTCGATTTGAAAAATGCTTTCAAAAATAGTCAAAGCAGCAAAATTATCAAGCGACCTTTTGTGACCTATAATAATTGAAGTATGAAAGACAGTGGTAAAAACTATATTTATAAGAATCATTATTTATAATAATCATAATTTAAAACTTAGAGAAATAAATCGTTACAAATTCTGCTATTTTCATGCGACTGCAAAAAACTGCGTTCCTTGTTATCCCGACCGTTAACAGCTATCAAACAGCAGTAAAGTATTCTAATCAAATGATCTTGACATACGCTGCTTTGAAATTTTATGAATAACTACAAAATATAATATGATTGAATAACTAGATGACCGGGCGAACTTCGTATCACTCTTCGTATCCCTCCTTATATAAACCTTCCATGGACTTCCTCGAATATTTTAATTTTCAAGACTGAAATTAGCCAATTTTCAAATTTAAAATTAGCAAAGTTCAGTCGTTCCCGAGTTTTAGCTGGACTAAGAAAAAATAAATTCATTTTTATTTATATATATATTATAGATAATATTCTCGTAGTGTAATAGGAATGGGAAATAGGAATCGGTCAAACAAGGGACGTAAGAGCATTATTAATGAATCAAATCGTATAATCGGTACTCGTATAATAACGAAGATAATTTGAGCAAATATTTCTCAAAGTTAAAATAAACCTCCAGTTAAATATTCCGGTTAAAATAAACTCAGGTGCCTCTGTTTTAAATTTAAATCAGGGGAGCAACGATAATAATCTCATAACAGAATATGAAATTTCAAAACCAAACAAACTAAAAATAACAATGGACGAAACAAAGAGATTTTCAAATAAATGGTTCACGCTCTATATAACATGTTAAAATTAGACCAACATTTATGAAAAGTCAGTATAATATTTAATACGTAATAGAAAATGTAGCTCACGATTTTAACAAACGAAATTTACTTTTTATTTGTCTCTGAATTTAATCGGCGTATTATTATAATGCAGGTATTGTGAATTCTGCATTCTATCAAGGATTCATTACAGACATTTTTGTACTTAGTATTTAGTACTTACTTAGAAGTCTAATGAAAAAGGTAAATACTATTATCGTTTTTAAGGCCTAAAGCTTTTTATTTTTCTACACTAGAAAAGATTCCATGAAGATTCATTGACAGGCTCTCGATGCCTACCTAAAATTTTGTCACCTTATTTTACCAACGCATCTTAATTCCCTAACTTCTTTATAAAATACTAGATGACACCCGCTATTATATATATATATATATATATATATATATATATATATATATATATATATATATATATATATATATATATATATATATATATATATATATATATATATATATATATATATAATAATTTTTAATAGCGGGTGTCACCGATAGACAGACAGACACAATTTCGCATTTATAATATTTGTGTAGTAAGTATGGAAGTAAGTATGGATTTCCATAATAATTGATTTCCTACATTCCACATATCCCACGATTTACTTAACTCCATAAAGTTAATATACCTAGCGGAATAGAGAAACAAAGGCCTGAGCAAGAGAGATGTCACTATCAGTAACACTGCGTGGTAAAAAGAGACGTGTGATACATGACAGCAGCACTCTTTTTTTTGACGTCCAGTCGGCACTTATCGGCACGTTGATAATTTTATCTCATAGAATTCATTTTCAATCATGCTTGTGTAAGTGTATACGTACACATATTTTTACACACAGATGTAAACCAATTTCGGTTTCGTTTGACAGCTCGAGATTGTTGCTCTATTCCGCTAGGTATATTAACTTTATGCTTAACTCTAATCGCAAGAGATGACACAACAGATAAACTAGAACAAACTCATGACAACACATGACACAATCCATTGTCGACCAACAATGTCGGGAAGCTGACATTCTCTGCTCTGATAACTGCAGGAAGGTATTGCATATCTCTGATTGGAGTGAAAGCATAAAGCGTCTCCCAGACAGACGCGGCCTGCGGTGGCGGTGGCGGTGGCGGTCAGTTGAATGGCTTGGCCGCGTGGCCGCGTGTGTCTGTGTCGTTCCTAGAACGGCTAGAACTCTCAAGTCATCCAACTGACCGCCACCGCTACCGCCACCGCAGGCCGCGTCTGTCTGGGAGACGCTTAAAGATAGATAGAAAACTCTTTATTTGTACAAACTTAAAACTAAACTAAAATAGATACAATAAAAGAAACAAATAGGCAGGACTTATAATTAATTTTAAATTCTGTTTGTCCCGCAAAATCTCGAGAACGAACGGCCGAATCGATTTGGCTAATTTTAGTCTTGAAATATTCGTGGAAGACTAGGGAAAGTTTATACGGTGAAATTTTTAAGAAGATAAGTGATACGAAGTTAATGGGTCATCAAGTATTATTGGTACATAGATAATAATAGCCACCAGATTTGCGAAGCTGTCAATAGCAGAATCGACGCCTATCATACGCATAAAATAATACTATGCTCCGTAACACATTATTTTGTATTGGTAGTAGGCTTGTATTGGTTCATCATCATCAACACTTAGTTAAGCTCACAAGAATACTTCTAAAGATTTCCATTCAAGAATATACCAATAACTAACCCGAAACAGTAATTCATTTAAGGTAGTAGTCGTAGATTCAGCCACAGTATGATAGTATTTTTATGGTCGTTTTATAGTCTTTTTACGAGCTTTTAATGATTACATTGGCGACACTCGAGAAGTCCACGGCTAGTTTATATCCATTGAAGTACCTACTAGATAGTATAATGAGAATTAGAACCTTCAGTTATTAAAGTATAGTCTTTAATACTACGGAGAACTAGGTACGTAAAGACATTAGGACTAAATTGCGGGTACGGGACTGTAGCTGAAGAAAATTTACAACGATTAGATACACAATTTTTGTTTTAGATTCTTCAGAGTCACTGAAAGTTATTTCTTGTCTGTAGCTTTGCTGATAGAAAAATGTGCTGACGTGAATAGTGAATACATTTAGTACAAAATCTAGCTTGTTAGCTTACCTAACAGTAGTCTGGACCAAAATAACTTTTAACTGTAAGCTTAACCCAATAGTTAACATTGTGGTGCGATGTTGGGGACGCGGTAATATTTCGATGAGTCAAAACCAGTAGCCATTACCGTCCTGCAACCGTTAAATACCAAGGACGCGCCTTACATTCTAGGACTGCGCTTTTACTGCAGAAACCCACCTCGAACTCGAATTCACGTGATCACATTTTGAAAATTCGAATGATGAATTCAAATGATGGAACCGTAACTCCATTTACATTTATCGTTTAAAATAGTGAATTCGAAATCAGCAGATTTTCTTTTTTGTAGAAATTATATTCACTTACTGAATTTTAAGTTTAAGAAAATATAATACTAATTAGGTACGTTTTGACTTTTGATAGAAAAAGGTACAGTTTCTGTATGAAATGAATTTAAAAAGTACAGCAACAGTTGTTAAATTAGACAAAATTTTACATTGATAAGATTATCGCTTAGCCCCTAATAATACCCCTATAAATAAACTAATACCCTCTGCAAATAAAGGTTATCTTAGCTTATCAGTAATTATAAAAAAAAAAAATTTTTTTCATCTTAATACCTATTAATAATTGGTGTTTGGTGATACTCTGGTGATACTAACGCAACCCCCGCACGCATGCCGTACTATCTTCTTTCCACAAATTGTTATAAATATGGACAAATAACTATAATAATAAGATTATCCCATTTCGCATCGCTTTACCCTTAGTTTGTAGAAATTATAAAAAATTACTCATTATTTACTTTCGAGTTATGTAGAAAGTGCGTACCCATAGTAGGGGTGGTTACGGTATCTCAACCGCAGGCTTCTCGGCCGCGCGTAAATACCTACACTACTTAATTAATTATATTATGTACACTGAAATATGTATTACATGTTACATTCTGCAGATTACAGCTTAACAGGGTCTTAAAGTACAAAAAGAGGATAGGGCGAACTATATTAAGGATTTAAGGCAGGAAATGTGCTACCAAAACTTCCATTCATTTAATATATTATAAATACTAGATGACGCCCGCAACTTCGTTGCGCCAAAATTCGTTTATCGCGCGAGAACCGTACATTTTTCCGGGATAAAAAGTATCCTATGTCCTTTACCGGGACTCAAAGTATCCCCATACGAAATTTCAGAAAAATCGGTTCAGCGGTTTAGGCGTGAAGAGATAACACAGACAGACAGACAGACACACTTTCGCATTTATAATATTAGTATGGAAGTATGGATTATAAACGTGAAAGTGTGTATGTCTGTCTATCTATCTGTCTGTCTGTCTGTTACTTCTTCACGCCCTAGCCGATTTTACTGAAATTTGTAGGGGGGTAGTTTAAGGGCTCCCACACATTCGCATCGCATCGCATCGTAATGTCATTTAACATTTTTACTATGAATTTTGTCGCAGAAATTTGCGATGCGAATTCGCAGTTATGTGTGGGAGCCCTATGTCGCGGGAAAGGACAAAGGATACTTTTTATCTCGAGAAAATGTACGGTCCCCACACGATAAACGAATTTTGAATTTTGATGCAAGGGAATTGCGAGCAACAACCAGGGGTCAACTAGTCAACTAGTTTCATCATCTATATAGTTTAATATGAATTACACAGGATATTTAACCAAAATATGTTGAAATTGTTCTGGATTGAAATGCCATTCCTTTTGCATTTTGAGATGTCATAAAAATAAGTTTGAAATAAAATTTACAGCACCAGACAGATTTAAGAGGAAAATCATTTGCAAGCTAAGCTGCGAGCAATAAATTATACTAACTACTAATAAATACTAACTTCTAAGTTATTTTGACCTGGAATGTCGGAGTATGAACGCATATCGAAACTATTTTCCTCGTCCGTGGAATGTTCAAGGGAAAATAATGATCTTTTTCTGATCCAAATAGCGGCTAATGACAGCAAAAAATAAAGTGACAGAATGGTTATGTCATGGTAATAATCTTTTGCCGCGATATCATCATGTGTCATGGTTCTAGTTAATTAATTCTTGGAACCGATGGCGCGAGAGTAGATAACTTTCTCAGAGAATTTTATAAAGCTTATAGCTTTAGTTGCATACGTACTAGGTTGGTTGACATCACAGACATATTAGATCAAGATAGATACCGCATGTGTATGTACTTCGCGTGCCATATCGCGTTCCCAAACGTCGAGCAATGCTCGTCTTTCGAAAGTCTGTTCTTTAGGCTTCTATCGGAATCAGACGTCAATCGGAATTTTAAAAATGACTAAATGCCTAATTGTGCCGTATTGGGCTGTAGAAATTCGAATAGAAACGTTGGCCTTGATAATGGACACGTTTCTTATCATCGGTACCTCACAGTAGGTAGGAAAAAAGTGACACGCTCGTTTTCATACAAATGGAGGGGCATGCGGTATCTATCTTGATCTATGTCTGTGGTTGACCTCATAGTATGTAGAAGAGTAGTATATCATCCATACTAATAACATAAATCCGAAAATGTGTCTGTCTATCTGTCTATTACCTCTTCACGCCCAAACCGCTGAACCGATTTAGCTGAAATTTGGTATGGAGATATTTGGAGTCCCTGGAAAGGAGACAGGATACTTTTTATCCCCAAAAATTTTCAATTCCCGATGTACGAATCTTGGCGCACTGGAGTTGCAAGCGTCATCTAGTATTAAATATGTATCGTTTTCAGCTGATTTATACAAAAGTCCTAGAGCGTTTAAACCAGGGGTCACCAAATGGCGGACCGCGGTCCGTATCCGGACCGCCAACCCATTGTGTGCGGACCAAGCATTTTTGAAGATGAACTTCGTTAAAAATAAATTTCGGTCGCGACTTACTGATGATCATCTCCAGAATTTAATGTCAATAGCTTGCACCAATTTCACTCCAAGCATCAGAGAGATAATAAGCTACAAAAATTGTCACTTTTCTCATTGACATGTAAATAAATACCTTTGTAATTTTCGTAATTACCTTTGTTTAATTTTTTTTTTTTATGTGTGGACCGCGAAGGTCATGCAATTTCTTAAAAATGGACCCCGAGCGAAACTAATTGATGACCCCTGGTTTAAACGCTTTTGTACGAAACAGATCAATCCCTACGACATACAACAAGTCATAAGGTAATCGAAATTGCTTCTATAGAGACCTGAATCGGCAAAAAAGTTGGTTTACTCGTGTTTTAAAAAGCTGTCACAGCTTAACAATTTTGTAAAACTTTTGTACCCACCGGCCTCCAGGGTACTTCCTCCTGCTATACAAGGTGTAACAAAGTAAGTGATAATACTTTAGGGTTTGTGTGTGTCCCTTATATAGAGTTTACTGTAAAAGTAGCAGCGCTGAAGGAACCATTTTTTTCTTGTGATTTGTATATGCAAGCGCCCCAGCGTCAGGAGTTTGCCAATACAAAAGTAAAAAAAAGTTGCTCTTTCAGCGCTGCTACTTTCACAGTGAACTCTACAAGGTGTAACAAAACTAAGTGATTATACTTTAGGGTGTGTAAGTGCCGAAAGAGCAAATTTATTTTTGTAATTCGTATGGGCAAAATCATGATGCTGGGGCCCTTACACCCTGTATACAGGGACTTATACACACCCTAAAGTATTGTCACTTAGTTTTGATACAGGCCTTGTATAATGTATATAGTAATTGGGTCTTCAAATATAGTACATATGCCACAAATTAAAAAACCCTCTTCCACCCAGTAGCTAAAAAATCAATACCCAAATTCTACTTAATGCAACATTAATAATTATTTACATTACAGCCTAAGGGTCAATTCAGACCGCAACGCGACGCGTAGATGAATTTCGAAATTTGTACTGAATTGACAGATTTCAATTGCGTGAGACGTCTTGCAAATTTGTCAAATCCATAAAAATTTAGAAATGCATCTACGCGTCGCGTTGCGGTCTGAACTGACCCTAAGTGTCTAAACACACCATGCCGAATTTCCGCGGCGGAAGTTCGGCTTGATTACGTCGGCAATGTCAAACGCATACAATATAACGCGACGGAATTTCGGCATGGTGTTTCATCAGTAATTTTAGTGTATAACAGGCGGAATCAAGCCGAACTTCCGCCGCGGAAATTCGGCATAGTGTGTTTAGACACTAAAATACATTGCAGGCGAAATAAAGCCGAACTTCCGCCGCGGAAATTCGGCATAGTGTGTTTAGACACTAATATGATATTAAACAAGGATCCATTATCTAATTGGGCACATCACCAATTCCCTGTGGGGGATCAGCTGAGATAATTGTTACGAACTAGTTAGAGTTTAGGGGATTGAGAACTATAGTAATTATTCATTAACTTAATTTAAAGTTCTGTTTAGTATTTCAAACCGACGCCTTTACCGCTTATTAACGGAAAGCGGTTTTTTTTAAATCAGCGCATGATTTTATGACTACGCGTATTTTTGCTAATTAGTAGGTTGGTTTTGATAATTCTTTTTGGTATAACTTATGTCTGCACAAGGTACTGCGGCAGCTGTTTACCCGATAAACTGATTTTAAGACTAATAGAAGATGGTCGGTCTGGTATATTGAAACAAAAAATCATGAAAATTTACTTTTATTTCCAACACTTCATTTTGCGCACAGTAGGTAACACGTTTTTAATTCCCGCTTGCCAGGAAAATTGATGTTTATTTTATGGGTGATTCTTCGGAAAACGATTCTTCGTCTCATTACCATGGTCAATTTTAAACGTTACTTTTTTGACTGGAATTCATATTTTTATGATAATATAAAGGTCAAATAACCTACTTTTACTTAAGGGACTCGTTTTCATAGAGAAGATTTAGTAATATCGAAGTTCAAAAATTTTGTGGCTAGGGTAATGATAATTGCCCTAACCTAGTAATTATAAAAGTAACAAAAAAATTAAAAAATATCTAAATAAAATATTTTTATTTAAAAATAATCGTCTTCTGACAAAAACTATAACATTTGTTATAGTTTTTGTAGCATAACATATTTTGTTTTATATGTTTGAAAACGACTTACATTCCTTGTATCATCCTAAAAAATAATTAAGTAACTAGTGATTATAGTACTCTTAGAAACCAGTCTTAGTTCAGTCTTGATAATTTAAAATTCATTTGCATACAAAACGTTTGATTTAAATTCATACAAAGTGATTTTTTCTTCTATATGAATATTATAAAAGGGAAAGTATGTCTGTCTGTTACTACTTCTCGCCCAAATCACTGAGCTGATTTTTTTTTTAAATTCTGTATGGAGCTACTTTGAGTCCTGGGAAAATACGCAGGATAGTTTTTATCCCGAAAAAAATGTACGGTTCCCACGAGATAAACGGATTTTGGCGCAATATAGTTATGGGCGTCATCTAGTAGTAAAATAGCACGATTATCAAAAGAAAAATCAAAAGAAGTAGTTGTTTGGTTTTGTACAAGAAGTTGAGTTTAAGTAATTCTCAAAATTATTTTTTGTTCTCATGGTCTTTTTTTACTGGAATAGAAGTTAATAGCAAACATAAGCAACTTCAATAATGTTTTTTCTTCTTTTTTTGTTCTGAGACTTCTTAAAGTAAAAGATATTATCATATGACTCAGAGTCTGAATGGCCAGATAGAATTGTTTTATGTGGAGAAAAAAATGTAGTACCTTAAAATCTTCACAATCTTTTTTTTTCTATAGGAAGAAGAATCCTTTCTGTAAATTGATGTTTTTTCCTACAGAAGAAACACTTTCTTCAAATATTTCCTCCTTCTCTTCAGAATACATATATTTTATTTCTCTGTTAGCCATATTATATACACTGCATGCTTTTCCTGATCTTGCTTAGTTTTTTTTTTTATTATTTTTTTATTTTTTTCTCTTCCGTAATTTGTGATATCGTTTTTACGTTATTCTAATGTCTGTAATCATAAGATACCACTATTACGATTTTGTTGAAATTTAAACAAGTTTTTGTAAGGAAATTTAAAAGAGTCTTAAGAATTAAAAAAACTTTATGCAAGGATATTCAATAGTCGTAGTACTCTACAGAACTCGTGAATCACACATAAAAGTGCATATTTCGGGACAAAATTAATATATTTTATCATCACCCTGGTCTTTTGACCAGGGTAATGTGACTCACGGAAATGAAAATTATGCCTATAATTATGCATAGCTCATAATTCTTACAAGCATCAGTTTTGATATTTCATAACATAAATATATAACCCAAGAGCATCAGTTGACACGCAGATTAAAGTTTTGAAATAGTAAAATAAGCTCGATATAGTAGACACATAAATGATAAACTACGCGAACCAAACACAGGGTAATGATATATTTACCTTCCAAACACCTGGATAGAAATCAATTAGCCGCACATCCGCCTGATAGCTTCTTTCACATATGACTGGCTTGCTTGCATGCGGTAAGATACACTCCCATTGTATTTACCAGAAAAGTTATGATCGATCGCAACTTGTGCCACAGGAATTATAACTTTACGTTGGACACACTTTTCTTATTTATTTATAAGTACTGTAATGTAGCCATGCCTATTGTATTTATTTTTTATAACAGGTAAACTAATGTAATTTCGTTATAATTTTATTTTGCATTGATTTGTCAAACAGGAAATGAATTATAGACGTTTTTGTTGAAGAAAATGCCAAGAGGACGCTCCATGGTAATGAGAAGAACGGACTTTAAGATTTTTTTCCTATACTGAAACTACAATTATTAAAAAAAGACAGTTGTTTCTAGGTAGACACAGAGCTCAAGTATTTAAAAAAATATTTTTATTGTTTGCTTTTGCCTGGTTACAGAAAAAAGTCCGTTGCCGTCAAAAATTTCGCCTCCGAAGAAATGCCCTTATCTTCTAGAGGGGGGGGGGGGGGGGCCTCAGCTCTGCCCCTACCTGGGTACGCCCATGAAAATCGGTCTTGTTCAGAGATACAAACAAACAAGTCTTCGCTTTATCAAATGAACGTAGATGGAGTTTGAAGTAACACACGTGTAATAAATACCTTTCATTGTAACAAATTGTGCCGTTCTTCCCCATGTAAACACATCTTACAAATCACCCTATTCACAATCAACACCAGAGTACCCCGCGCTAGATTTGTTTCAATTATTTACAACACAGATCTGGCTTTAGAGGTACGGCAACAGATTCTCTTTATAGGGTTTAATAAGCTCAGTTATAAGTATAACTTAACTTATAAGTAATTGTTATTAAGGGCGTGTGTGTGTTCCTTTTACAAGGTGTAACAAAATTAATGATTATACTTTAGGGTGTGTATGTGTCTTATATTGAGTGAACTGTGAAAGTAGCAGCGCTAAAACAGTATTTTATTTTTATATGGGCAAATTCATGACGTTGGGACTTGGGGCGCTTCTCATAGAAACATAGAAGTTAAAAGTAAGTCTTTCAGCGCTACTACTTTCACAGTGATCTCAAAATAATAGACAGGTACACGCCCCAAAGTATTATATAATATCATTTAGTTTTGTTACACCCAGTATTTTGTAAACGAATTATTATCGACTGATAGAAACAAGTCGGATGCAGGTGACGTCAGGGCCGAATTTATATCTTTTATGAGTATAGGCCACGTTTTTGCCGCCCCTATCTACGAACTCTGCCGCCATCCTAGGACGCTGCCGCCCATACTGCCTATACATTAATCCAGAGTTGGATGACGTAGAACGGTGGCGAAAAGTTGTGGTTATCGTATGATTCATCTGTCATGTATACTGTGTAGGTGGACCGCGGTGATCTCTAATCTCCAAGACAATGGCAAAGCTCTCAAATAAGAAAAAGTTTGTAGATTACACTTAACATGATAGATGCGAACATACCTAGAACATAATAAATTTAAATGCGAAAGTATGTCTGACTGACTCATCTTCACGCTTAAACCGTAGAATATTTCGTATAGAATCGAATATATAATAGAATTCTATAAAATTCATGAAAATAAATTCTGCTTAGTCTCGAGAAAGTTGGATAGGTTTTATTTGTGAAAAATGTGCGACTTCCGCGTGATGTGGAATGTTTTCGATACGACATAATATTATGAAAATATGCAGATACATATTTGTCTTCAGTGCTTATCTACATAGAGCGTCCGTGGCCCAATGGGTAGACGTTTGGTTCGCACTCGTAGAGGGTGCAGGTTCGATTCCGGGTGGAGGCGTGTACCAATGAAATATTTTCTGATCTCAAGTACATAATACGGACACTCATACGGTGCAGGAAAATATCGTGAGGAAACCCGCACATAGTTCGTCACAGACATATTGACTAGTTCTTTCCTCTGGACTAGGCCGACTATGTTGCGAGAATGCCGTATGTGCTAACATCCAAAATCTTTCTGTTGAAATAAAACTCAAATTTGCCGCCTTTTCATAGATGTTATATTTTTTTTATTATGCTCCGTCTGTTTAGTCTGTGAACTACAGATATTATTTTCTGTGACTGTCACTCTGTGCTCCGCATCTTGTACCGCGATATAGGTCTAAGTTTATTTTTTTGTTAAATCGCTAAATAAACAGTTTAATTAAACTAAAATACAGTTTAATTCATCAGGTTAAGGGTCCAGAAGGCTCGTAATAGTGAAAACCATCAAAAGTTACAAAAACTCAGTGCTGAAGCAACACGTGAAAATCGGCATAACCTCAAACAGAATTTGTCACCGAAAAGAGTGAATTTCTGGAAAATACTTCGGAAATAATGTCTAGTAGCAATCAAATGGCATTAATAGAAAAATTAACAGGTCGTGAGAACTATGCTACATGGCGCTTTGCAGTTAAAGCCTATTTACAACATGAAGGGTTATGGCACTGCATAGAAAGCGATCCCACAAGCACAACAGACCCAAAGGACGACATTAAAGCCAAAACAAAAATAATACTCCTTGTTGATCCGATCAACTTCGTACACATTCAGGAAGCATCCTCTGCAAAGGAAGTGTGGGACAATATTTCAAAAGCTTTTGATGACTCCGGGCTAACACGTCGAGTTGGACTGCTGCGTGACCTATGTAATACAAGACTGGCGGATTGCCAAAGTGTCGAAGAATATGTCAGTAAAATGATGACAACTGCACACAAGCTCCGCAACATAGGCTTTAAGGTAGATGATGAGTGGCTCGGAACCTTGCTTCTCTCTGGTTTACCGGATAATTACATGCCTATGATCATTGCAATTGAGAGCTCGGGTATGAAAATATCAGCTGACTCTGTTAAGTCAAAAATACTTCAGGATGTAAAGTCAAATGACCCCGATTCTACAGCTTTCGCGACCAATAAATATTTTCAAAAGAAGTTACCTCAAAAAGAATCAAAAGGGCCGCGCTGTTATATCTGTAACAAATATGGTCATAAATCTCCTGATTGTAAGTCGAAAAGAGCCAAAGAAAAGAAAGCAAACAAAAATAACACTTCTAGTTATTCAGCTGTGTTTGTGGCTACTCTTAATAATGATGAAGCCTGGTATGTTGATTCTGGTGCGTCTGGTCATATGACAAAACATGAAAACCTGCTTTTGAATGCCACAACACCGTTAATAAAAAATATAAAAGTTGCAAATGACAAAATGCTATCAGTGCACAAGTCTGGTGAAATAGCTCTGAATGTCTACAATGGAAAAGGACAAGAAAATGAAATTCTGTTCAAAAATGTTCTTTATGTTCCTGAACTTGCGACTAACCTATTGTCTGTAAGTCAAATAATTAAAAACGGTGGTCAAGTGAGCTTTAATAACAAAGGCTGTGTTATCTTCAATCCAAAAAGAGAGATAGTGGCTACAGCGAGTCTGGTCAATAACATGTACAGGTTAGATATGCCTGTTAGCTATGCCTGCATGTCTGACATTGACGAAACTGACACTTACCTGTGGCATCAACGCATGGGTCATCTGAACTTCTCAAGTCTGAAGAAAATGACTGAAAATACTGAAGGAGTAAAATTGGTTGACAAGAAAGAACATGTTACATGTTTAACATGTCAGGAAGGTAAACTTACCCGATTACCTTTTAAAAGTCAAGGAACTAAGGCTAAAGAATTACTTGAACTAGTACATTCTGATGTCTGCGGACCGATGGAAACGCAGTCACTTGGAGGCGCAAAATACTTTGTTACATTCCTAGACGATTACTCAAAGAAAATATTTGTTTATCCCATTAATAACAAATCTGAAGTTTTAGAAAAATTCAAGGAATTCAAAAATCAAGCAGAAAATCAATTAAATTGTCGAATAAAGGTACTACGATCAGACAATGGTCTTGAGTATGTGAACAAAGAATTCTCAAAGTTCCTGAAAAGCTCTGGAATCATACATCAGACAACCACACCCTACACGCCTGAACAAAACGGCACAGCGGAACGTATGAATAGAACGCTAGTTGAAAGAGCAAAATGTATGATTTTAAATGCAAAATTGGCAAAATATTATTGGGCTGAAGCTGTTCTTGCGGCTGCCTACATTATAAATCGATCTCCAACAAAGTCTCTGAGGTATAAAACACCCGAAGAACTGTGGTCTGGACTGAAGCCAACAGTCAATCACATGAGAGTATTTGGATGTGAAGCGATGGTCCATCTACCAAAAGATAAACGTAGAAAGTGGGACTCCAAAGCTCAGAAAATGCTATTTATAGGGTATTGCGAGAATACCAAAGGATACAGATTTATCATACCAAACACTAAAACCGTTGTTAAAAGCAGAGACGCTGTGTTTCTGGAGTCAACAGTTAAGAAAGAATATGTTCCTGTAGAATTATCCGAATCTACATCTAAACCACAAAGAGAAAGTGACTCGGATGATGATGAGAGTTTCAAAGATTTGTCTGATACTTTGACAGAAGAAGAAAAATCAAACTCTGACATTGATTATGTGCCAGATGTGACTATAATACCTGAAATGAAAAATATCACATTAAGACCTAGAAATAAGAATAAAACTACGATTGAAAATACTTACCTCTGTTGTAGTGAAGATCTCTTGCCGCATCCAATTCCTCAGACATACAAAGAAGCCGTAGAGTCTCCTGATGCTGAAAACTGGAAGAAGTCTATCACCGAAGAACTTGAAGCACACACAAAGAATGGTACGTGGACATTGGTAGAAGCACCTCCTAGCGCCAAGGTTATAGGTTGCAAATGGGTGTTCAAACTTAAGGAAGAACCAACAGGTCTACGCTACAAATCTAGACTCTGTGCAAAAGGCTATGCACAAACCAAGGGAGTAGACTATCAGGAGACATTTGCACCGACAGTCAGGTATGACTCAATTCGTATATTATTATCTATTGCTGTACAATACAATCTTGAAATATTTCAACTTGATATCAAAACCGCTTTCCTAAATGGTGAGCTGGAAGAAGAAATATATATGCATCCACCAGAGGGCTTACCATGCAAAGAGAAATTAGTATGTAAACTGCAGAAGTCCTTATATGGCTTAAAACAAGCTTCCAGATGCTGGAATTCAAAGTTTGATTCAGAATTAAAGAAATTTGGTTTTATTAAAAGCAAAGCTGACCAATGTGTGTATGTTGGGAACATTAACGGAGAAAAATGTTACCTTTGCATTTATGTTGACGATGGCCTCCTATTTTCTAAGAATAAGTCAGTACTTGAAGAATTTATAAAATATTTACAAACAATCTTTGAAGTGAAAATATGTACATTAGCAAATTTTGTTGGTATGCAAATAGAAAAGAATGATCAGTATATATTCATTCATCAAACTAAGTATATTGAACAGCTCCTTATAGAATTCAATATGAGTAATGCCAATCCAAACAGTGTTCCAGCTGATCCACACTCTAAGCTAGAAAAAGGGGATGGTGTACCCGAAAAGAACATACCATATCGTCAAGCAGTCGGTTCACTCATACATCTGGCTACAGTGAGTCGACCAGATATAATGTTCTCTGTCAGTTTGGTAAGTAGATACCTTAACTGTTACAAAGATTCTCACTGGAATGCAGTCAAAAAGATTCTCAAGTATCTCAAAGAAACTAAAAACTATGGACTATGTTATCATAAAACATCAGAGCCACCCATAGTTACTGGATACAGTGATTCTGATTATGCCAATGACTCCGACACTAGAAGATCAGTAACAGGCTATGTGTTTATGAAGAATGGTGCTGCAATCACCTGGTCTAGCCAGCGTCAGCAAACAGTTGCTCTTTCTACCACTGAGGCAGAATTCATGGCTGCTTGTGCCGCCACCAAAGAAGCATTGTGGATTAGGCAATTGTTGTGTGATATTGGTGAACTCAAACAACATTCATTGTGCTTAAACTTGGACAATCAAAGCGCTATAAGTGTTATTAAAAATATAAATTTCCACAAGCGATGTAAACACATTGATATTAAATATCATTTTGTTAAAGAAAAGTTTCATCAAAAATTGATTGATATAAAATATGTAAATAGCAAATATCAATTGGCTGATATATTAACCAAAGCTCTATGTAAAGTGACATTTATTTATTTGAGAGATAAACTTGGCATGTCTTATCTTTGAATGTTATGTAGGTGTAATGTATAATACACTTAAATAAGTTTTTTTTTTTTTTTGCTATAAGTACTTACTGTTGTAATAACTTGTATGTTTATTTTTAAGTTTCATAACCATAAAACTTAAATTATCTTTTGCCTTGTGTAGGTTTTGTTGAGTCTTTTATTATTTTGTTGAGAAGGCTTAAATTTAGTGGGAGTGTTGAAATAAAACTCAAATTTGCCGCCTTTTCATAGATGTTATATTTTTTTTATTATGCTCCGTCTGTTTAGTCTGTGAACTACAGATATTATTTTCTGTGACTGTCACTCTGTGCTCCGCATCTTGTACCGCGATATAGGTCTAAGTTTATTTTTTTGTTAAATCGCTAAATAAACAGTTTAATTAAACTAAAATACAGTTTAATTCATCACTTTCAGTTAATAAATTAAAAAAAGTTGTTAAAGAACATTTGTGTGCTAGGGCTTATTATGAGATAACTGATTTTCTCAATGATAGCACACCCTGGGAAAAATAAGCTGACTGACTGTAAGCTGCTTCTATATAAATATAACATATTTTTACATGCTTTTTGTAAATTAGTATAAGTTACTTTTGTAATTTTCCATCTTTTTAGTAAAAGATGGCCCTGAGCGAGTTTCTTACGCCGGTTCTTCTCGCCGGGTTAGTTCCCGAGCCGGTGGTAGGCCTCATGTAGACGCGACGTTCTAAAAGTGTCTAAAAGTGTTAACTTTGTTAACCTATTTAGAAATAAATATTTTGATTTTGCTTGGGCAACCATACGGACATTTAGAAATCTTGTCCCAGGCACTACAGTATTTGAGGAGTGGTTACTTCGCTCTGAAAATACTGTATAAATCATCCACAACGGATGTAAAGGTCTAGTTTTTATCTAAATATTATAAGTCTTATGTGACTCTATGTTTTTATAATATTCTCTATAAAAGCCTCCTCCATACCACACAACATATTAATAAGTGTGTACACGAGCCCTACAGACTACAGTAAGTTACAGTATTGTCCAACAAAAGTGAAACGCTACCAACTGATATTGCTATGATAAACAGCCTGGCTTGCTGGCTGCGATGTCGAGGATAAACTCGCAAAAGCGTATAAATGGCTTCTAGTTACTTAGACCGAGCTTAAATGCATTGACAATAATTTTATTTAAATAAAATAAACCGACTTCAAAATTACATGTAATTGAGAATTAAAATTCCCTATCTCAAAAACTTTTGATGAAACTTGCAGCATTCCCTAAGTTGAACAACACCTTACTAGTACTACGAAAAAAGAATTACTTAAATCATACATACATACATACATACATACATACATACATACATACATACATACATACATACATACACACATACACACACACATACATACACACATACATACACAGATACATACATACATACATACATACATACATACATACATACATACATACCTACATACATACATACATACATACATACATACATACATACATACATACATACATACATACATACATACATACATACATACATACATACATACATACATAAATTTGGCACAATTCTCTTACACCAAAATTGATGTAGACTCAAAAAGGAACAAATTAAAAAAATAACCGAACAGAATATTAAAAAATGGCATGGTAATTCTGTAAAAAAATCTTGAATGTCACCATAAAATACAATTCAAATTCGAAACCGGCGTGAAACAGCGCTTGCGCTGTGTTTCGCCGAGTGAGTGAGTTTACCGGAGGCCCAATCCCCTACCCTATTCCCATTTCCCATCCCTTCCCATCCCTACCCTCCCCTATTACCCTATCCCCTCTTAAAAGGCCGGCAACGCACCTGCAACTCTTCTGATGCTGCGAGTGTCCATGGGCGACGGAAGTTGCTTTCCATCAGGTGACCCGTTTGCTCGTTTGCCCCCTTATTTCATAAAAAAAAAAAAAAACATCTCGTAATTTTCAATGACAATAATATGATTTTTTTTACAAAAAGGATACCGAATAGTTTTTTAATAAATGATTCGGTCATTAACAAAATAAAATAAAATTTTCTCCTATTTCGCCCTATCAAGAACGCGGCGAGCGAGCGTCGTAACCGCCACTGTACAAGGCGCGCTGATATAAATGTCGTCGATATTCGTACTGACAGACATCGACCTGCTTATTTTAGGAACATCCTTGCCTTAACTATAAATGCTTTAATTAAATTTCAACAATTGTATTGCAAAGACCGAAAAATCAAATCATCTAACAACTTGAAAAATGAACTTTATTCACATTTAAATAAAATTTAAATTACAATGACGATTGTTAATCGTGATGACTTGCGCGGAAAAACGTAATACGGTACATAGTTACATACAGACAAACAATTGTGAATGACGCGATTTACGTAAATCTTACTATGTGGACTATTCACAAAGGATGGATTGTGTTTTGGTTTAAAATGATTAAAAATTGCGTACATTGCTTTTTTTTATGAAATAAGGGGGCAAACGAGCAAACGGGTCACCTGATGGAAAGCAACTTCCGTCGCCCATGGACACTCGCAGCATCAGAAGAGCTGCAGGTGCGTTGCCGGCCTTTTAAGAGGGAATAGGGTAATAGGGGAGGATAGGGGAGATAGGGGAGGGTAGGAAAGAAAATAGGGGAGGGTAGGGAAGGGAAAAGGGTAGGGGATTGGGCCTCCGGTAAACTCACTCGGCGAAACACAGCGCAAGCGCTGTTTCACGCCGGTTTTCTGTGAGCCCGTGGTGTTTCTCTGGTCGAGCCGGGCAATTCGTGCCAAAGCATGGCTCTCCCACGTCAAAATTGTTATGTGTAAAAACGAACACAGTATGAAACTGATTGATGCTATTGCGAAAAACGTTATTTAAATTTAAATCTAGCCGTGACTAGCAGAACACAGAAGTGGCACCCATTCTACTTTACTTTGAAAGCGTTGGCCTCGTGAGAACTCCACTGGTCCATCTTGCCGGACTATATTAAACTAATTGGTGGGTTATTATTATACTTGAGAGTCCCAGAGGTCTTCCAAGCTAAGCGGTATGCTCAGCCATTTCAGACGTTTTAAATTATGTCGCATCGATCTCAGAAACTTCGATAGCGCGATTCAGAATTAGTTTGCTCTGTTTGGTCCACTTCAGATTTAACATACTGTAAGAAATTAATAAAATTGTTTGTTCTAAATAATATTCATCAACATTTATTTGACACTTGACTAATATCATTAACGGATGTCATTAGTTTGACATCCGTCAATGATAGACCGGAAGTACAGAATATTTATTAATTATTATTTTAAATCCGGAAGTCCGCCATGTTGATGAATAATATTTCAGATCGGAAGTCAATAGACTATTTTAATATTTGTAAATGTAATGGCGGGGTTGCATTGGGGAGACGAGCTCATTCGTTTTTGGTCAGCCAAGCTGAGCAGTTGTGCTTAAAATACTGAGGTCTATGTTAATGAAGTATTAATAATTTATACAGTGTGAAAATATAAAGTTAAAATATTGAGTTTGAAGTGTTATTTCAACCACTAAGGATCCTTCATAATACATAGCGACAAAAACTATACTAAATATAAAATATAGATAGATAGATAGATAAATAGATAGAACTCTTTATTGCTCACAAATTGGTACTAATTGGTAATATACCTAATTTTTTTTTACTCTGTCGATATCAAGTAAATTAATTAATCTTCACCCGTCTCATGTGAGGTCGCCTTCAGTTAACCACCGCACCGTTACGGTAACCACACGTGTTGACGTGTATCGACTTTTTGTCGCCGCCAGGTCGGTGACCGATAATTATATACTTACAGCATTCGGAGTGAGACAAAATTTTCGGAGCGATTCAGGCTTGAAGATTTTTGGGGCGGATTCAGTCGAGGCTCGTGAAGGCAGAAGATGTTTGGGCGATTCAGCCAAGAGCAAATAGAGAGAGACACAATTTTTGGGGCGATTCAGCCATGGAGACAGAGAATTTTAGGGTTATTCAGCCGTGAAAACCGAAAATGTTTGGGGGGATTCAGCCGAGAGCAAATAGAGAGAGACACAATTTTTGGGGTGGTTCAGCCGTGAAGACCGAAAATGTTTGGGGGGATTCAGCCGAGGCTCGTGAAGGCAGAAGATGTTTGGGGCGATTCAGCCGAGAGCAAATAAAGAGAGACACAATTTTTTGGGCGATTCAGCCGTGGAGACAGAAGATTTTTGGGTGATTCAGCCGTGAAGACCGAAAATGTTTGGGGGATTTAGCTGAGGCTCGTGAAGGCAGAAGATGTTTGGGGCTATTTTGTACTTCATATGAAGATTTTTTGGGGTGATTCAGCCGAGACACCGCTGATCAGTACATAGACGGATTAAGGGGCCCATTTTTGTGAGTCTCAGTTTAAAGTAAGCAAGAAATATGCTGGACAAGCTACCGCGCAAGCTTTATGTTACTGGGGCCGTTGTAACAAAACTTGACAGCTCATCATTTAAAATTTCACGTCGGTAAAACAAACGTACATAAGCTATATCATAGTCTGCAAAATCGTAACGTTCCTTGCCGTAGTTGGTTATAAACTCGCGGACTTCGAACAGGCTACACATTATGTTTAAAGTAAACCCAAGTCTAGTGCGTCCTTAAATCTTTACAACTTTGCCATCTTCCGTGCCACTACACTCAAACTTTGTTCGGAATTGTTCTTGTCAAACTTCAAGAATTTACTTTGAAAGTCTTTTGAAGTATTCTTTTAAAAGGCATTTTCGCGTTCGCTGCGGAAATGAAAAGAAAAGCCTGTCTTTTAAAGCTTGAAGGGAATTTGTTGAAATGATGTAAAATGGTTATACTTAGGCTTTTAAGTGTTAAATAAGAATATAAGAATAAAGCTACGGCTGATGAATTTTTCAGCACTCACACAAATTCTAATCTAATCTTTATTATATTCTATATTATAAATTATGAAGAGGAAAATATTATTTTCATCGAACAGGCTATGAAACGACAGGGCCGAATTTGACGAAATTTAGCATATACCGCGAGGAAGGACAATAAGAATACTTTTTGGGACGGAACCACATGAAACTTTTAGTCTCAAAATATTTAAAATAAGCTTTTTCTATTAGAATCTAATCTAATAAATAAAGCTTAATTTTTTGGTGCTAATCGGTAGACTACAGAAGTTACGTTGAACATTTTTTATACTCCAAAAACATTTCCAGGCAGTGCGTTTAAATACAAAATTGACAGCAAGCCAGAAGAATTTATTTTCTCTTTTATATTCTAGGCGACGGTTTATAGAACAATAAAACTGAAGCTCGAAATGGCCGACTTTAGAAACAATTTTCTTTGTTGTGCTTGAATTGTTTTAATTATGTAATGAAATGAAAATGCTTTTCCTAAAGTACTACTACTAACACTAGAAGACTGGTTCTTTTTAAGGTGTTTATAAAATATATTATTTACATATATTAACATAAATATACTGCATGCTGCTTAATAATGGGCTTTTAAAGGATACCTACAGGAGTGGCAAATCGAATATTTTTGTGTGCTGCCAATTTGACCATTTGTATTTCTCGTACTAAGGGCCGGGTCACACCAAAACGAGACGAAACAAAAGCAATATAATATTGAAATATAAAAAAGCATGATGTTATTTACTTTGGTTTCTAGATTAAAATAGATTTTCGTACTTTTTAACCTTCAAAAATTTATCCTATTTCTAACACAATCTGAGTCACAGTATTCTGCTAAGCCTACGCGAGTGTGACCTAAAAACGGACTAGAAAACGTTTTCACCGCCAATTTCGTAGTATCAGATGTTGCGATTTATTATATCTCCACCACACGCCATCTCCGGAATGCGCACAATAAATTACTTTAATTGTTATTATTCTGTCACCTAATTACACTTACAAGTGTAACTTATGCTTCCTTTTTGTGTGATATGAAGAGAGATAAATACGCAATTTCTGAATTTATAAGAAACTCTTCCACGTACGGTTTTGTCCACGTATCCTGCAATGACTGTACATTTTCCTGCAATAAAAACTACGCTACATTTTTCCCCATGGTCAACTCTATATCTACTCAAAATTTCATGCAAATCAGCCCTGTAGTTTCTGAGACTAAAACATACAATCAAACATACAAATTTTCCCATGTTTAATAATTATACATAAATTAAGTAACATAACTTAGTAATCCATACTAATATTAAAAATGCGAATGTGTGTCTGTGTGTCTGTCTGTTACCTCTTTACGCCCAAACAGCTGAACTGATTTAGCTGAAATTTGGCATGGAAATACTTTGAGTCCCGGGAAAGGACGTAGGATACTTTTTATCCCGAAAAAATGGACGGTTCCCGCGCGGTAAACGAATTTTAGCGCAACGGAGTTGCGGGCGTCATCTAGTCAATTATATTTCATACAATAGTTGTCCAAAAAATCCAGCACTCAACCGTCTTATAAAAGTGCGAAAAAACAGCCGCTTTATAAGCGCAAACCTTTGTGCAAGAAGGTCGCTTTAACACCTCCGTGACCTATATCCGAGTCGTGATCATTTAATTTGGAGCGGGGGTCAGTGATCACTCTCTCCCGTTGACAGATCGTGATCAGGTGGTCACGTGGTTGTCACGCCGTGCTGGCGTCTGCGTCGTGACATTTTAACAGCTTCGTGTAAACAATATTCATTTAGTCGGAGTTGACCTTGAAAGACTTGTAACCTGACTTAATGGATCCTAGATATTTATGTCCTAGAATCTAACACCTAAGTAAAAGAAGCATTAGAGATTTATAAGGAATAAAAATAATAATTGTAAAGGTTATAATTTTGAAAGGGGTAATTAATAATGTTAAAAATACAATTTAATTAAATACCATTCAAAAGATCAAAATATAATCAAAATATGTCAAAGGAATGATGCTTTTAAAAGACCACAGCTGATGAGAAATTGCGAGAGGCATAAACCTACAGTAATCTAAACAATACGTAAGACACGACATAAAAATAGGTAAATACATAACACTTAAGATCTATACCTATCACAATGATTATTACCTAACATTAAAGTAAGCCTAACATAATATATAATAATTATATTATCTACCATGATACCTAAGAGCCGAAACTCCGTCTACCTTAGAATTTACCTGTGCGCGTTAGACCTGCGATAAGGTATACCTGTAGTGGTATTTAAATGGCAATAGCTGATGTTCATAGAGCGGTGCGTTAACATTCGCAACGGTTCAATGCGTGCAGTTACATCTGGATTAAGTTGTTAGGGGGAACGCACAGTGGGATGTCTTGAGACTGATTGGTTCTTTCTATTCAATTCAATTCAATATATTTATTTGCTGTCTACTAATAAACTAGACTAGACTAGCTTAACCTAAAGTTTTACTGCTGCTTTCTTCATACTGAACAAAATATGCTTAACAAAACTTGCGGAAAGCTCTTAATAATTGTGAAATAGGCCCATAAAATGTTTGAACTTATCGTATAGACAACAACTGATTTGGGAAACTATAATTACATACTTGTAGGAGAAAAATAAAAGAAACATAAAATATATAAAACAAACGTTTTATTTAAATAACTACATCACAAATAAACAAAATATGTATAATATACTTCATTAAGCATCATTATCATAAATTAATTATTATCATTATCAATTTATTATTATAAATTTATTATTTATAAACATAGAACAACTTACCAGATATATTTCCAAGTTATTCTAAAGACAGTTCAGAGCAACGTCTTGCCGTGCCCAAAATCAGACAACTTCTGATCTGTCGATAATAAGTCATCCTCTTTTTATAAACTTGTGGGGATAGAAGGGGAAAAGAACCGAGTGGGGGAGAGGCGTGTTTGTCTATGATGTATCAACTGACTATCCATCAACTGTCAACTGACTGTCCAAATATCAATTGACTATTCAGCAACTAACAACTGACTATCCAACAAAAACTATTGCGGAAGTAATTATTTATAAATTAAAATTAAAAATGTTTCTTATTCTCCCACACGGCCATTCTGACGAGCAGCTGTTTAAGCTCGCGAATGACTTATATTGGCCAAGTTACATGACCTCAAACACCAAATATCATGGTATAATATAATAATAGTGGTCAAATCTCATGACCTCACATACCAAATATCATGGCATAAAATAATATTGGTCAAATCACATGACCATACACACCAAATATACTGGCATAAAATAATATTGGTCAAATCACATGACCATACACACCAAATATCATGGCATAAAATAATATTGGCCAAATCACATGACCATACATACCAAATCTCATGGAATAAAATAATATTGGTCAAATCACATGACCATACACACCAAATCTCATGGCATAAAATAATATTGGTCAAATCACATGACCATAGACACCAAATCTCATGGCATAAAATAATATTGATCAAATCACATGACCATACACACCAAATCTCATGGCATAAAATAATATTGGTCAAATCACATGACCATACACACCAAATCTCATGGCATAAAATAATATTGGCCAAATCACATGACCATACACACCAAATCTCATGGCATAAAATAATATTGGCCAAATCACATGACCATACACACCAAATCTCATGGCATAAAATAATATTGGCCAAATCACATGACCATAAATAAAAGTTATATTTTGAATTAAATCATACATATCACTTATTATAATATTGAGTACTTGTACGTTATACAATCAAAACCTAGCCGAAATTATGATCGTTGGCCAAGCGACCATAATCACGCCAGATCGATTGATATTATAATAAATAATTTAATGTATTAGAGAAAAATAATAATAATAATAATACATTAACCTCAATGTATCAAAGAAGAAACAAAATCATCTCAAGATTAAGGGCCTTCCCTACGGAGATTCCGTAATTTAACCCTTCGATCGCGGATTCTTGGAAATGCTATTGTATTCTATTGTTGTCGCGACCACCGGTGCCCGTATGGGGCTTGATGAGTTAAATAGATTTTTAATGGAACCTTCTCGGATGATATATATTTTGAAGCACGGCCAATTAACCGTCTTTTAACCATAGTAAACGAAGATTTGACTGTTGGTTTGACATTTGTCTATAGCTATACTAAGTTCGCACAACACACTCAAGTGGATCTAAACTTTAGACTTTTATACTAGTGTATCGTTCGGCCAATCTGACACATTACCACAAGTTATATAGGTACTTAAACTTAAAAATAAAATTAAAGGCACAAAACTGTCCGTATACTGTCGCTGCTGGGCCGCGACATACCGCCCGCCTTCAGGACTCGTTGTTAGGCGCCTGCAGTGGCAAAGGGTAGATCTTAGAGAAAGCCCTCGTTCTTCCAGTTGCAGTCCGAATGTCTGCTACACGTGAGACGCCATCGGTACCTGGGTGGGTCCCAGACACCATTTAAGTGGAGGTTGATTCCCATCTTTGATGAGGACGAGATGACTATGAGCTATTGCCTTTCACTTGGTTCTTTGTTGAAGTTCCCCGATGTACTCCATGTACCACCTTCGCCAGAACTGCCGTCGCAACTGCTCCACGCGCCGGTATCGGTTGATCGTCAGACCTAGAGCATGAGAAGAAGTCTCGCTTGGCAGCGAAGTTAGCGGTCGGCCAATAAGGAAGTGACCAGGAAGAAGAAGGGAGAGGTTGGTAGGGTCAGTGAATAAAGGTTTCCAACATAATATTAGGTCAGCACATACCTCTTCTAGACTTCCACAAATATTTTAAGGTTAAAATTAGCCAAATCGGTTCAGTGCTTCCTAAGTTTCAACAGTTAAAACTTCTGAAAATCCTGAACATTAATGTGCCATAACAAATCCATTACTAATAATTTCTGTTTACTAATTAACATTTTACTTTATAATAGTTTTCTGACGTATATTTTGGCTATACAACCCATGTTTTTGTTTCCTAAAAACCTGGAACACACTCAAAAGCAAATTTTGGGTTCAACGACCCTCAACATTATAGACATTATGAAGAAAATCTGAAAACCAGGTTAGTTTAACCTGATCCAAACTTAACCTAACCTAACTTAAACCTATACACATTGAAAAGAAAAGACAAAAAATAATATTGAAGACCAACTCAGTATTGGGATGCGGATGGCCACTGCACCCACCGCCCCACTGGGTGGACAACCCAAGTGGAACCCCTTGGAAGAACATTATATGGACTAGAGCAGCTGCTCTCACGGCCTGCCCAACCTCCAGTCCACAAATTAAACAAGTACCATGGCGTGGTTCTAGAATCTAGATGTTCCCCATAACCTTTAGAGAAACACAGATATGTTGGTAGATATTCTATCGTTCAAAATTGTTCTCTATTTATTGACAATAACTGTTTTTAAGTTTCCTTGCTATACCTGATCTAATCAGAAAGAATGTTCATTATTAGCAATAAAATTGTATTAATTATTACAATTATTGCAAGAATTACCAGTCTCTTTCTATTTACATAATTTACTTTTATGGGTAAACCGATTCAACTATTCTTTAGAAGATGGGTGGTCTCTAAATACAATCCACTATTGTCTGTGTTATCTAATACAATTCGCGGTCATGACTCTAAACACAACTAGAGGTATAAAATCAACACTAAGGCCCATAAAATGTTAGGATTCGTTCTAAGATCTAATTCCTCCTCAAACACATTACAAAAGATTCATTTAGGTTTTAACACTCAAAAACCTCTAATGTAAACAATTATACACACACAATATGCCTCTAACTGTGTCTATTCAAATGTATCTATGTCCTTTCTGTATTATGTAACAGATATATAAATAATAAACTATGTGTACCTGGGTAAAATAGCAATTGTATAAATTCTTTTTATAACCCTATAATAATGTTTTCCACCAATATGATCTATACTCAAATATTCATCAATTATTGTTAAACGCAACTCTTATTAGAATTGCTCAAAATGAATTATTTCAGTGACAGTAATTTTAATATTGACTTATTCAATAATAATAATAAGCAAACAATAGTAAACCAAAACTTTGAAACCACAAGTTTTTATTAGATTCACAAGTCACAACTCATCTCATTACGACAATATGTAGTTTAACTTTTCGTCTTTTGTTAAACTAAACCAAACGAATAAAACCAAAATTAGAGTATTACGTATAACAACGTAATATTAGATCATACGACAAGATTGCCACATCTAGTAATACGAAATCTATGGCATTCTATATTTACGCAAATTTTTACTAACTACCCTCAGTACTTGTGATTTCTTTTTGTTAGAAAGTAAATTATTTTTGTTTGTACTTATCAAGCAGATTATACATGTTATTTGAGAAGTGTATTTATTATATTTTGTGCCAAGTTTAATATTATCCGTAATCCCATACACTCAGTATGCTTACAGTTAGTGAATAAGACGTGTACACTTGTACAGTGATTGCGAATTTTCTCTTGTTATTGAATTATGGAGTGTCATTTGTGAAAGAAAATAAAAATGAATTAACACAGTATGTAAGTAAATTTACATTATACAAACACTTTGTAAATGGTCTATGGCTATATTCTTAGAAAATATGTTGTAAGTCTTGTAAGTTTTACAGAAAAATAATAATCTCAAGAATATTTTCAATTGACGAGATTGTAAGCTGTTTATTAACACTAACGACAGATCTATTAAAATAGCCAAACTATGATTTACATCGCATATTACACACTACAAAGTAAACAAGTTCAAATATACTCGAGCTTCCATTCCTGACATCCTTGTCCAATAAACAATAGTTTCATAAACATGTTCAGAATACTACCTATTTCGTAGAATCAGAGTGGTAAATTAGAGCACTTTAGGGCCTTACCTGCCTTTTCAACCAATTGAAATTTTCACCAGTTTTCAAATCCACACCTCATTATTTTGTACTATACTTCAGCTTAACCGTCTTGCTTCTTCCGTTAAAAGGCCAGTGTCAACTTTCGATTTAAATTTGATATTGTTGGGTTCCAAAATATAAACAGTTGACATCCACTTTGTTTTCGCAGTTTTAGTAGTAATTGTCCTGGTAAGTGTCCGCCGCACTTTCAGACGGACCACGGGCTGTTTCTTGTCCGAAAATTGGCGACTGCAATGGTTCGGTTGACATCACTATTGGTCATATCGATTTAGTAACAACGTCCCAGAAATCAGACATAAATGGGCGCAGTTTTTGTTTTCAATCCCACATCTGATGTAGGAGAAAAATAAAAGAAACATAAAATATATAAAACAAACGTTTTATTTAAATAACTACATCACAAATAAACAAAATATGTATAATATACTTCATTAAGCATCATTATCATAAATTAATTATTATCATTATCAATTTATTATTATAAATTTATTATTTATAAACATAGAACAACTTACCAGATATATTTCCAAGTTATTCTAAAGACAGTTCAGAGCAACGTCTTGCCGTGCCCAAAATCAGACAACTTCTGATCTGTCGATAATAAGTCATCCTCTTTTTATAAACTTGTGGGGATAGAAGGGGAAAAGAACCGAGTGGGGGAGAGGCGTGTTTGTCTATGATGTATCAACTGACTATCCATCAACTGTCAACTGACTGTCCAAATATCAATTGACTATTCAGCAACTAACAACTGACTATCCAACAAAAACTATTGCGGAAGTAATTATTTATAAATTAAAATTAAAAATGTTTCTTATTCTCCCACATACTATTAAACACTTTTTAAAGCAAAAACTTCTTTAGTGGCGTTGTGTACTTTCTGAGATGGTTAAAGAATCTCGAGCTAGGACACACGGACTCGAAATTAAAAATTCGTAAGGCGAAAAGTAAGCTGCTGCGATGTTAAAGTAATATATCAGTTCTCTTTTATGTCCGCCTCTGCTTTCTCATTTTTCACTTCTGCCAACCTTTACAATTTTCGATAAGATCACATCCTAAATTATGTGGTATCCTAAGTTCCTGACATGGATACAATTTTTATTATTTTTATCCATTTTTTAACTTCCAAAATTCATAATGTATTGGCAATATTTTTTGTTAATATACAGGAAGTAATAACACTTTAAGAACTCAACATTTTTCACGTAAGTTTTATGTATTGGGGTTTTTCGTGTATCATCTGTAATTTTGATTGATAAGTGACGATTGCGGATAGACAGTTCATCCGTATTGGTTTCGTTAATTATTACGATGAACTTCTTAACTAGTTACTTTATACGTGGGAGAGCCATGCTTCGGCACGAATGGGCCGGCTCGACCGGATAAATACCACGTTCTCACAGAAAACCGGTGTGAAACAGCGCTTGCGCTGTGTTTCGCCGAGTGAGTGAGTTTACCGGAGGCCCAATCCCCTACCCTATTCCCATCCCTACCCTCCCCTATTCCATTCCCTAGCCTCCCCTATTCCCTCTTAAAAGGCCGGCAACGCACTTGCAGCTCTTCTGATGCTGCGAATGTCCATGGGCGACGGAAGTTGCTTTCCATCAGGTGACTTGTTTGCTCTTTTGCCCCCTTATTTCATAAAAAAAAAAGTCTAAAAATCTTAGAAATCTGCCATACTGTATGTCAGTTGTTACATTGTTATACCCATGCACAAAAAGTTGCCCACAGTTTTCTACATGAGTTACCATTAAACTTTTAACACTGCAAGTGACCTGACCTGGAACTTAGAACTCTGACCTCTGACCTCTCATCTAGGCTACATGAGAGGTCAGAGTTCCAGGTCATGATGACCACCTTCAGGGGTTTAAAGTTGGAAAGACACCAAATACATTTAGATTTCTGTAGAACAGTTCTGCCGTAGTGTATCGTCGCATACGACCTTTCGACTTAGCGCGCGTAGGCCGTAGCTAACAGCTGATTGTACGAACGAACACGAGAACGTTGACCGCGCGCTTCTCATTGCTTATTGGAGTAAAAATAAAAAATATGTTAAATTATTTTTCTATACGGTTTGTTTAAAAGGTATAAATCATAAAAAAATGAAACATTTAAATAAAAAAAAAAAATGAAAAAAAAAAATACATTTTCGTAATGAGAAAATGTAATAAATCATACCTCAAAGTTATCGGAAGTGGTCTTATTACACCCTGTATAATATCTACACTTTTAATTTCTATTTTTTTTTTCAATAGCCTTCAAGTTTCCCTGCGCGTTCCCCCTAAGAACGGTTAACCTCTACGCAGGAGTCATCATGAGTTGCATCGTTTAATTTTCCGCTCCGAGTGCTCGGTATTAACCTCCATTACTTCGTGTGATACACTTATATATTCCATCATCAGCATCCTCGCGTACCGTGAAGAAATTGATTCATAGATAGATGGCAAACCTACGCTATTTGGTCGAGTTACGTCAAATTGATTTAATTAGTCATGATATTTTGTCTGGGGCATTACATAGCCCAACCAAGTTACGCAGGACGGGCATTTGCCAATGGATTAATTTCTCTGATCATCACCTTTGTTTTATTCATCATCATCTTAATAAAAAAGAAGAAACAGCTTAAAGTGGCAAGGTAGCAATTGAACATTTGTATTGTTTGTAATAACTTAATTATTATCATCAACTTAATTATTATCAATTATTTTATCAAATGTTAGAATAGAAAGAAAGTTTATTTCATAATCTTTTACATGATTTTTTACTATACCTATCATCATTTAAAGAAGGCTAGAATTTAGTAATAAACTTTAATAAAAATTTCAAGCAACACAAAATTAATCCAACGATTGTGCCTCAATATCTCGTGGGAACACCATCTCTCCTAGTTTATGTTCAAAGTGTTATGAATCTCTGATTATGATCCAATAGCTGCCAATATATTTAGTATTATTGAAATTATTGCCACTTTCACAACAATACTTAAGGGGAAAGGCAGATTCATTCTCGCTAAGCTTCAACAATTTATGGGGACTATAATAATTATTTTAAATAATTATTGACAGTTTAAGGGTGGGTTACACCAGAGGCGTGGTTAAAGTTACAGTTATGGTCAAAGTTATGGTTATAGTTAAGGCTAACTTAACTTTAACCTTAACTTTATGTGATATATGACGTAATTTCGGCATGGTGTGTAATCGGTAATTTAAAATACATTGCAGGCGTAATTATGCCGAACTTCAGCCGCGTTTTTTCGACCTAGTGTGTTTAGACACTAACAGTTGCCTCGTGACACCTCGCAAGATGGCGGCTTGGGTTTTGATTTCGGCTGCGCGTCAAAATATATTTGTAGAATTGTGCCATATAACTTACCATGTAAATAAGAATTAATACCATGATAATAATAATTATACAGGGTGTAACAAAACAAAGGTATAATACTTTAGGGTATGTATGAGTCCTCTACATAGAGATGAAAAATTCTCTTTCAGCGCTGCTACTTTAACAGTGAACTCTATAATGTAAGGCCTTGTAAGTTGTACTATTATCTATTCTGTGGTAAGGCACACAATATACATACCCTGAAATATTATCAGTTTGTCTTGTTAGATCCTGTAGAATTGTTCTTTTGGTTTACGCTTTAGAATCAATTCGATCTACAGCAGTTAGTGTGCAACACGTCTATTAATCGGAAACAGGTTAAGCCGCAGACCGCAGTGTGCATTGACCCTAATATTTACCCAGGGACAGTAATATCATAATGTATCGTTAGCAATTTGTACAGTGGTGCGCTTGATAAATCATTTTTTTTTTATGAAATAAGGGGGCAAACGAGCAAACGGGTCACCTGATGGAAAGCAACTTCCGTCGCCCATGGACACTCGCAGCATCAGAAGAGCTGCAGGTGCGTTGCCGGCCTTTTAAGAGGGAATAGGGTAATAGGGGAGGATAGGGATGGGAGAAGGGAATAGGGGAGGGAAGGGAAGGGGATAGGGTAGGGGATTGGGCCTCCGGTAAACTCACTCACTCGGCGAAACACAGCGCAAGCGCTGTTTCACGCCGGTTTTCTGTGAGAACGTGGTATTTCTCCGGTCGAGCCGGCCCCTTCGTGCCGAAGCATGGCTCTCCCACGTATATCCCAATTCACCAAAACACATATAGTTTTTTTAAATAAAATAGAGACCAAGCCGAAATTTAAGTATTTAGAAGGAATAAATTCAATCATCATAATTATTATTTGCGTTGAGCTATGGCTTAGCGTGGATTTACGTGCTCCAAGCTAAAATTGTTCATTAATTCTAATCTAAATTCAATCACAAATAAAACAGCCATTTTAGACACACGTGTAACACTGGTAGCTATCTCATCAGGCGATCCGTCAGCTCTTTCTCCATAAAATCTCCAAGCGATCCGTTTCGCTTTCATCAGCCGTTGTATAATAAAGCAGGTTAATGTACGCAATAATGTTTACTGTCTATTAACTGTCGAATTTAACGCCCCGTAAAACGTATATTTGTTCAGACCAACGAAAATTAATGTTTATATGGATTATTAGTATCGTAACTTTCTATTACCTAGCAATGCCTTTTTTTTATGAAATAAGGGGGCAAACGAGCAAACGGGTCACCTGATGGAAAGCAACTTCCGTCGCCCATGGACACTGGCAGCATCAGAAGAGCTGCAGGTGCGTTGCCGGCCTTTTAAGAGGGAATAGGGGAGGGTAGGGATGGGAAGAGAAGGGAATAGGGGAGGGAAAGGAAGGAAATAGGGTAGGGGATTGGGCCTCCGGTAAACTCACTCACTCGGCGAAACACAGCGCAAGCGCTGTTTCACGCCGGTTTTCTGTGAGATCGTGGTATTTCTCCGGTCGAGCCGGCCCATTCGTGCCGAAGCATGGCTCTCCCACGTATCAATGCCTTATTAATCCGTTTATCGCGCGGGAACCGTAAATTTTTCCGGGATAAAAAGTATCTTGCCCTTTCTTGGGACTCAAAGTATCTCCATACCAAATTTCAGCAAAATTGATTGAGCGGGTTGAGCGTGAAGAGGTAAAAGACAAAAAGACAGACAAACACACTTTCAAATTTATAATGTTAAGTATGGATCTGAAGTAAATAATTCAGAGCAAGTTTTGAATTTCACGCCAGTAGATAGGACTTCCTTTATATTATGTGAGAACGTACAGAAATTATATACAGCACATCATCTATACAGTGTGTAACAAAAATAAGTGATAATATTTTAGGGTCTGTACGTGTTCCTTGTAGAGTTCACTGTGAAAGTAGCAGCGCTGAAAGATGATTTTTTTTTTCACTTTTGTATGGGCAAGGGCCCGAGCGTCACGAGTTTCCCCATACAAAAGTGAAAAAAAAATTGGTCTTTCAGCGCTGATACTTTCACAGTGAACTCTCTACAAGGAACACGTACACACTCTAAAGTATTATCACTTATTTTTGTTACACCCTGTATACATATTATAATAAAAATATCGTAGGAAAATCAAAACTTAACTACATTAAATATTTTAATAAAAGAATACTTGGGACGTGATCTTCAATCGACATCGAAGCCAAAAATATAGTTTTTAGAATTGTTGTCTGTTTATCTGTGTGTATGTCCGGGCTAAACTCAGAAAGTACTGCATGGATTTACTTCAAATTTTGCATGAATATTAATTACTAAGAGGCAGGGTTAACAATTAAAATATAGGCTGCATTTTATCACGTTTTCACCTATTTTTGGTACTGTAGAGCCTTCACGCAGACGACGTCGCGGGCAGCAGCTAGTGTCAAATAAGGGTCAATTCAGACCGCAACGCGACGCGTAGATGCATTCTAAATTTTCAATTGCGTGAGACGTCTTGCAAATCTGTCAAATCCATACAAAAGAAATGCATCTACGCGTCGCGTTGCGGTCTGAATTGACCCTAAGTCAGAGCACACATTTCAGAGTACCTTCATTGTACACTTTCCCTCTGTCCTGTATACTGTGTAGGAGAAGTTTCTTGGATCTGGAGTGGAATTATAGTGGAGTTAAATTAAGATATCGCCTAGAATATAGCATCGATGATAGCAATGCAAGACATTTAAATATTTATGTACAATATCATAATGTTCTGATTGAGTACAGACGTTTAAATTATAAAATAATTGCTAAATTCCAAAATAATCTTATGTGCCGGCAATGGGAGATACTCTACTAAACAAAAATTAACTTGTTTAATAGTATATGACGCCCACAGCTCCGTTGCGCCAAGGTTATCGCACGGGAACCGTACATTTTTCCGGGATAAAAGTATCCTATGTACGACCACCGACGACCTCTGTGGCTCAGTTGGTGGCGCGTTGGTAGCACAAGCCGGGGGTCGCGGGTTCGAATCCCGCCGACGGAACAAAAAGTTTTCAATGTTCCTGGGTCTTGGATGTGTATTAAATATATGTATGATAAGATAATAAAAATCTTAAATATATGTATAATATAAAAATATTAAATATATTTCCGTTGTCTGGTACCCGTAACACAAGTCCTTCAGGTACTTAGCACGGGGCCAGACTGACGTGGTGTGAAGCGTCCATAGATATTATTATATGTCCTTACCCGGGACTCCAAGTAATCCCATACCAAATCAGGTTAGGTTAGATAGACAGACACACTTTCGCATTTATAAAATCAGTATGGATGGATAATGACTGACAGTCTACTAAACGCAATCTTTTTCTTTAAACTTAATCAGTAATCACACTTAACTTCTACTAACCGAATGCTGTTTAATGCATTGACCTTCTATCAAATAGTGAAAGCACACGGTAATAGACCATAATAGGCTCAAATATACACACACGCCCGCGTCAACGAAAGTGATTTTTGACACGCTTTTGAGATTATTAAGAGCTGGTTGTGACAAGCGATTATCGAACTTACCTGATCACAATAAGAGCTAGATTCCCTTGAGGAAAGACTGCTTTAAATCAGCTGTTTCTTTTAATTGATTGAGCATGTTACTCTCATGACATTTGAACGTTGCTAAAATTGTTGGCTTATTTTGACAAAATGTAGCTAGTAGATAATTAAACGTTACTTAAATTTAAGGAGCACTTTAAAATCAAGCGAAGTTACTATCTCCGCTTATGCTACGAATAATAAAAACTAAGGAAAAGTAACTCCGTCAAAAAACATGCTCCACAATACTTGTCAAAAAAGTGTACCTTAGGTACACATTTCAATACATTTGCAATATTTAGGTGGCCTTGAGCGGTACTAGGCTGACGTTACATGACAGATCGAAAGGAACCAAATTTAAAACGGTAATAGTATGGGAGTTACGATTCCTTAGTTTTTATTATTCGTAGGACTTATGACACAGACCAGCATAATATAAAGGCATTTTCCCAAAGCCCAACAGGCAGCTATAGGAAATTAGAACTAATACCGCCATCGTGTTAACAGTCCTAGTAGTTTCACAGTCAAGTTTCAACTACTGACTATGTCATCCAAATGTCATTTTTAGTGTGGCCGATATGAAAAGCCATCTCTAAAAATGACGACAGCCGTTATTTTTAGGCTGCTGCTTCACATCCTTGTTCCCATGTCATCCTACCACAAGATCCTTGTAAATCTGTACTCATTTGAAGAGTTTATTCTAATTCAAAAAGAAGCTTTATTTTTAAAGCTTTTACTATTAGTTTTAATTCAATATTTTTAAAGCGATTTGTTTTGAAGAAAAATATCCTTCGTGGATAAATCATCTACGACAAATATTTTTAGAGGTTTAAAAAAAGTGTCATCCTGAAATATAGCTCTACGAAGTAAAAGTTAGCAAAAGCGTGGAATAGTCAATAGAATATTTACATGCAAGAGTGTTTCACGTCTCTAGGTGATTGATAAAATGTAGACAGGAGATAAATAATTGTACACACTCTTTCTGGCTTCATCGGTGGTTGGAAAAGTTTTTAGTATTCTAATAAAAGTTGTTGGTAAGTTGGTCCTGACAAAACTAGCATAAATTAAATCTGGATTCGGTAATTCAATCTATATGCTCACTACAGCATTTTAAGGATTAAAGATTTATGTAAATAATAAAATATACTCACAAGGTTCTACTTATATAATTATAATGATTTTGTTGGGACTTGAAAACCTAGATGTCGAAAACGGAATAAACCAAGGATGGCTAATGTTACATGTTAAACTCAAAAAGAAAGCATATAATCCATCGAAACGCATTAAATTCGTCGCGGATACTGCCACAGCCCACAACGGATGGCATCCGTAGCGGATTCTGCTGGAGCAAGTGGATTCTATTAGTATAGTATAGTAGAATCGCCCTAGGGTGGGCAGAATCGGTCGCGGATTCTACCAGGGTGGGTAGAATTGGTCGCGGATTATGCAAGGGTGGATAGAATCGGTCGTGGATTCTGCCCGTGCGGGTAGAATCGGTCGCGGATTCTGCGAGGGTGGATAGAACTGGTCGCGGATTCTACCAGGGTAGATAAAATTGGTCGCGGATTCTGTCAGGGCGGATAAAATTGGTCGCGGATTCTTCCAGAGCGAATGGAATGGATCGCAGACTCTGCCAGTGCGGATAAAACTGGACGCGGATTTTGCCAGGGCGGATAAAATTGGTCGCGGATTCTGCCTAATCTAATAAAAAGCACAAAAACCTTACATTGTAAAATTTTCTACAAATCGATAAAATTTTAAATATACATGATATTAATAATATAATCTTTTTCCTTTTTGAAAATGCCGAGGGATATTCTCAACAAATTACTTATATCTGTATCTATGTTTCCATCCATTTCTCATAATCTAGTTGGTGATCTGCAGACGTATCAATTGCTCACAATCAGTTGTAACGATCGGTGATAATGGGAGATATTATTATTAATAATTCAACGGCGCATTAGGGACACGGTTATTAGAGATGTTTGCTGAGCTCTTGCTAAAGTAAACTCATTTCAAGTGCTCACGACGGCCATCTTGTTCAGGGTTGTCACTAATTGCTTCTATTAAAAATAATCTTAGCCGTCTTTGAATAATATTTCAGAGAAATACTTTTTGTCGGTACCTAAATATTTAAATGCCAATTTTTCTAGACGCTTAACTAGTTAACTATGAATATTATTGTAAATATATTCATAGTTAACCAGTTAATAGTATTACTTAACTTTATTTTTCCGAATTCAGGCTCACCTACCATGTGGTTAACTGCAGTCATAAATTAACATACTTTTTTGGAATAGAAAGCATACGAAACTGCACACACTTGAAACAAAAATGTCTTGTTTGTCGACAGTTTCAAAACAAAAAAAAAATAAAGGTAGCAAAAAAAGGATATGGGCGAACAGCCCATAGACCGCCCAAAATTGCATAAATAAAAAATTAAAATAAAAAAACAGTTATAATTTATAAGTTATAATAGCTTATAAGTTATACCTCACAAAGTCAAGGCTGACCAACAGCTATCTTTTACTAGGTGAGCGCTTAGCCTTATATCAACCTTACCGTTCATGATGTAAAGGCCTTTATATTCATTACCTTGCAGCTTTTACCTTCCAGAATCCTATTTTCTCACGGGTGGCAGCCCTGATCTCATAGACTCGTCAACTTTCGTGTCGGTGAAACCGTTTGAGCGAGAATCCCGAGATTATGCCCTAATGACAGCCATTCACGCCCTTATAAGACCTCCGTGTCGCATTCCCGCCACAGGAACAATTAATTAAGAAAGCAAATTACCGTGGCCGGTTGTTTTGAAGACTCATTTTTAAATAAATAAATAAATAAAAGTTTATTTGACCCAATAGGACATTACACTACAATAATTCACATCAACAATTAGAATTTATATAAAACATTAACACAATAACAATACAACACGAAAAAAAAAACCGGACACAATAAAAAAACAATGAGAAACAACAATAAAAGAACTTGAAATAAAGCAGTACTGTATGTATTACATGGAATGGTAGGTAGTAATGCCTTATGTGCCAAAAAGGACACCACTCAGGCGTAACTCTGTAGCGAGCACTATAACAGCGCCTGGTGTTCTGTGGCTCCTGCGTCCTCCTATTTTGTCGTTTTAAAAATAATAGTATAGCTTACTGCCGCACTCAGAGACATTTAATGATGATTAAACTTAAATTCAATGAAGAGTTTGACAGATAATGTATGGGGCTTATGTTAAAATCTTCAATTAATTACATTAAGTAAGTAATTAATATTCCTCTGAGTGCGGCAGTTAGAGCTACTATTACTTACAGAGATGATAAAGATATCAACAATATTTACGAATACTGCACGCGTAAAATTATTATAATATTATTTTTTTAATGAAATAAGGGGGCAAACGAGCAAACGGGTCACCTGATGGAAAGCAACTTCCGTCGGCCATGGACACTCGCAGCATCAGAAGAGCTGGAAGTGCGTTGCCGGCCTTAGGGAATAGGGTAATAGGGGAGGGTAGGGATGGGAAGGGAAGGGAATAGGGGAGGGTAGGGAAGGGAATAGGGTAGGGGATTGGGCCTCCGGTAAACTCACTCACTCGGCGAAACACAGGGTAAGCGCTGTTTCACGCCGGTTTTCTGTGAGAACGTGGTATTTCTCCGGTCGAGCCGGCCCATTCGTGCCGAAGCATGGCTCTCCCACGTATAGTTTTTAATTTTTAGCGTGTTTTATAATAATTATAATTAGTTAATCAGAAACATTCCTAAAAGACTAACAAAACAACAACGAATGTAAGTGCTTCATAGTCTAGCTTTAAGCTTTAAATATCAATAACATCAGCTTTAATAATATATATTACTGCGAATATAACCGACATACCAAGTACCAACTAAGTAAACTAAACTAGTTATCTTGTAATATTTAATACTTCGCTTGTTTATAAAATTAACAACTACAAACCTTATTCAAAAAAAAACCTAAAATAATTTATTTTTATCGATAATCGCCAACCCTAGCCATCAATCAGGGCTGGCGCTAAGACAACAATTGGCGTGTAATCGTCTCGAAAGTATCACACTTTCGTTTTCAGTAACGTCTCGTGACCTTAGGGTCGACTAGTAAAAGTTTATTTCGTAACGGATTGCATAAATGATACGTAATTATCGTCTTTGGTATTCAAATTCTATTAATTATGCTAATTGTTTTTTAATGACAGCTTGTTAGCCATACAGAATTACGGCCGCACTCAGTTTTAATGATTAGTTAACTTGAATTAATTGAAGGTTTTGGCATATAAACTCCTTTTTGACAAATTCTTCATTAAATTTGAGAGGGAGAATTGAGAGGGTACAGAAAATGTGTTTGAGATACCTTACACGAAAACTTAATCTCGGTCGTATGGTAAAAGACTATGCCACTCAATTGTCCAAATTCAGCGTGCCATTTAGTGCTCGTCGTGAGAGATACGATCTTCTTTACCTACGTAACATAGGCGCCGGCAGAAATAATTTCCAAGGGGTGCAGATTTTAGTTTTCTTTCTTTTCTTTTTACTTTTTACGAACAACAGTGACTGTCTATTTACGTCAACAGAATACATTTAGTGCCAAAACATTACGAACTATCTTTGAATTAAAAAAAATCATTTCCTATAGACGGCTATTTATTTCAATAATTCCTGTTGATCCCGAGATTCCCAAGGGGAGCAAGCGCACTGGCACTGGCACCCCCCTGCCGGCGCCCATGCTACATAAAATACTCCATTCTTCTACTGATGCTCCTAATCTTCTATCACAAATAACTATTAACACTCGCTATAGAACGCGTAAACCGAAAATGTTCACTATACAGGCATTTAAAAACAATACGTCCTATTACAATCCGCTAGTTAGAATGTCTCGTACTTATAACGACTAAGTAGTGGGTAGTTGGAGCTAGACATTTTTCGTCAATTTTCACATTATAAGAAAACAATCAACAATATTATGAAAGCCCTATCTAGTTTCCAACTCTGACCTACAATGTTGATAACTCAGATAATAATTTTCTGAATCAAATTCCTAGTCAATTCCTTATTATACTAACAACTGCCTAATATACAAATTATCTAGATATTGTAGTATGTAAATGGCTCTTTTACGGAATGAAGAAAGATAGAAAAACACAGCAATATCCATCTGTATTTGTTACAGAATGCGAAACCATAATAGTTTTTCTCCACTATCAGACCCTAAAAAGGCGCATACAATATATTTTGTAAGTCGTGTCAAATATGGTAGCACTCACGAAGAGTAATGATGTTAGGGATCTACGCCTTATGCCTGCTAATGAAAGGTTGGGTACGAGCATAGAAATACCATGCTACAGAAGAGTAAGTGAGACACAAAAAAATACGTGTGGCACTCGGGGATTGCCGCGGTGAAGCTATTTAACTGAAACTGCGTTAGACGATGCACGGCATCGCCGCACCAATCGTCCGAGTGGGGGGTGTTAGGTTTATTTTTGTTATGGAATTCTTGATTCGGTCGCCGCGCTCAAAGCCCGCGATAAAAGCTATGATTGCATAGCTTAAAATGGTTCCACGAAATACATATCAGGCTGCGTTTCCACCAGAGTTGCGTTGTGACTTGCGAGAAATGTGCTTTTAAGATCCAATAGAAGCGCTTAGCGAGGTCAGGTAATAGAAGCAATTGTATTCATTCTAAAAACAAAGTCCTAGCAACGCATCTCTGGTGTAAACACGCCATCTTTTTCACCCTTAGTCGGTGAAAAAGATGGCGTGTTTACACCAGTCAGTGGTCATATTCGGGTCGATAATACAATTTTCGTTACCCTACTTGTTTGGCACGAACTAAAGTTTAAACGGCGAATCGCGGCACAAAACTTCATGTAAAAATATGTCAAAAGTATGACCTACTGTGCCTTATATATTATATTGATTATAGAGGTTAGAGAGACATATTTAAGCGATACAATGTAGGAGAGATATCTTTCTATGCATAGTATTTCGATGGGTCTGAGTTTACGAGTTGAAAAACGGAGGGTGAGCTTAGGATATGAGTTAAGGCTTTAAGGTTTGCAAATGAAAAATTGCGGCTTTCGTGTTAGATCGCTATCGATATTCAACCATATTTTGGTAATTTGAACAAATCGGTACCTTTTTTCTATTTGGCGTGAAAATCTATGACAAGAATATTAGGAAGAATTATTATTGTACAATAGAATATTTTTGAACATTGTAAGAATTTAAGTTCTTGTTGTTTATACGACCATTTCTTAAGGGCCTATTTCACAATCGCGTAGAGTTGCATCTCTATGATGTGAATTCCATCTGAGTTAGGCTAGGCTGCGTTGCAAATAATGTATTTTAAACTCCAATCTAATCGTTGCGCTGAGGGAGTTCAGAACAAAGCGATCCTATTGCTTCTCAATAACACTAATGTGTTCATCCATAGTTGGGTTTATCCATAAAGTATGTCACATCTAGGGGGATCTAAAAATCTTTAAAATCGTGTGGCGATCTTTATGGATGGTCCCTAATACCAAAGCAGCATAGCTCAATACCTTTAAGGTGCGCGTCCACCTGATCGGAATCGGAGCGTACGCAGCGGACGGATTTGTTGCTTTGTATTGATTTATAATAATATGGTACCGCGTGCACTGGAAGGTCATATTTTCTGCGCCTGACAAATTATAAATGACGACGCTCCGTCCGCACCGTACGCTCCGATTCCGACCCGGTGGACGCGCAGCTTTAAGAGCACATAATAATTTCGATCATCTATTTGCTCTTTATCTGTTATACGAAGCGGCAAATAGGATCGTTTTAAAATCAATTACTATTTGTCACAGATACTATAATAATCCTATCGAGCCAATTTAATCTCAGTTAAAAAGCTATCAAATGCTTTCACTATGAAGCCATGAAAACGTTTTATGGTCTAGCCAGATATACACCAATAGGATATCTCTGTTACATTGTGAACAAATATGGTCTAAATATTTAGCTTAGATAACGATGTAATTCAGGAATTTGCTCACTTTGAATATAATGACCGCACAGTACAATAGTATGGTAGAATAGGTGCATGAAATTCCTATGATGTACTTAATTAGTTTAGTTTTTTGTCGTCACGGTATGGAATTGCATCCAGTCTAGTCTGGAGTACATTTTTATTAGTAACTAACGAGTAAAAATGTATAAGTTGCGTATAAAGACGTTACAATTATAATATACAATATTTTTTTATCTCATCTTGTCTGTAATATTACTTTTCTAACATATCAGACAAGACCGTTGTTAAATAACTATAATGTATACTATACACAGAGTGATTATATTACCTAGTAATTAGTAAGGAATAAACATTGTTTTTGCAATTTATATTCGTGTATTAAAAAGTGATAAGGAAAACAGCTGTTGAAATCATAGAGTAAGAAACGACACAGAGATAGCATATTCGTGTTGGTGTACTGAAAAAGCCCGAACTACAAATCGCGTTATTATTATTATTATTTTTTGTTGCTATTGATTGATAATAATTGATACAAAGACGAAGATTTGTCTTCACATTTATATTTTTGAATTACGACGACTACTAACCAGCTAGTATTATATACAGCCAGCCAGCCAGCTCTGATCATGTACAGCTAGTATTAGTTAAAATTACTATTACAAAAACTTAGGAGTAGTTTATATTCCCAGATAACAGTTTACAAGTAAACAGATGCCATGATAGATAACTAGATGGTACTCTCAAGAAGTTAATAAAATACCATAGACTTTAACACAACTTAAACTCCCGTGTTCTTATTAGAGATTTATTTCCTCCCACTAGTGAACCTAAACGCTCTTATATAAGTAACATAATATATCACTTTCGCTACATTTTGATAGCGATACGTCCACACTTTCATTTGCTATCAGATTGACTGACTGTCAGACACGTGATGATGTATGGGAGATTAAACGATAAGTCTGCGTTCACACCAAACTTTTAGACGTGTGAGCGTTTAAAAGTTTGGAAGGACAAAATATACTCCTTTTTTCCCTTATAATGTTAGTAACCCACTTCATATCTACTCATGTCTTCATTTATGGTGTGCATTTTTGATTATATTATGTACTCGAATTTTTACTCGAATGCCATTGAAGCATCTTTTTTGCGTAATATTATTGGATTCCTAAACTAATTCGATTTTTGAACCTGGAATAAAATATTTATTAAGTACAGTTTTTAACTTTTGATTATTCGATCTACCAGTGCCAATTTCTTGAGAGGGCTTCTTTTTGTCTACCAATGGTAGGTATTGTGTATAATCACTAATTAAGCACAATATTAAGTAGTTATTAAAAGTATCCACTAAAGTGTTGTAATTAAACCTTTTATAGGTTAAAAGGTAAAAAAAAAACCTCTTGCTTTCATTCCCAGTGTGGGCTTGAAAACAAAAAGTGAAATTTTTGATGCAGACCAGAGAACAGAAGCGAAGAGATCGCATCTTAAGTACCGGAAATTAATCTTGACTTCGTCTTAAGATGGAGATTGCGGTGGATTAGCTACACTTAAATATTAATAGGCTGAGTCTAGATTTCGCTATCAGCATCAACTTTGACTTTGAAATATTTTTGACTGCATTTTGGACGCACGGAGTTTAATTTGATTATATAATTATGTATCTATAATATTAACTCTATATTTTTTAAACCGTTAAGAGGCCTACCACAAAACGTGATTTTTACATAAGTTTATTTTGGCGTTCTTTATCTAATAAACTTAAATACTTATCCTTTGACTTACTAAGTTGTATAAAATAGATATTAGTTAGGTCTATATAGAAGCCTAACTTTTCTAATTTTTCAAACGCACTATATAAAGCCAAATCTTAGCAAAGGCATTGTATAAAAATTAAAACACCAATCACGCGTTAAACAAATGTTTATTACAAAACATTTGAACATCGTTAATTCTCTTTTAATCTAAGATCAAAAGATTGCTAAAAGATTTAGCTCTATAATAGAGAAATGATCTACAATTTAGTGAAACTTAATTATGATTCTAAATTATTATTTGCTTTAATTTTGTATCGACAGAAGTTATTACGACTCATAATTAGTTATTAGAGCGCATCGCTCAGCGCAGCGCAGCGCTCTTGAGCGAACTTTTTAAGTGCTATATTTAATTTTGGTATTACCAAGTACTTTCAACAGCTTCAACTGTAAAATTAGATCAAGTATCCATACACAAACTTAATTTTTCTTTATTCAGAATAAAAAAAATCAAATGTTTTCTGAACGTCGCTATAAATGCGAAAGTGCCTGCGAAAGTATAAGTGTCTAAACACACTAGGCCGAAAAAATTACGCCTGCAATGTATTTTAATGCTGATGAGTGATGACACACCATGCTGAAATTACGTCGCGTTATATTGTATGCGTAGCACATTGCAAGCGTAATCATGCCGAACTTCGGCCGCGTTTTTTCGGCGTACTGTGTTTAGACACTAAGTGCGAATCTGGTTGCTGAAATTTGGTATGGACTATGGAGATTCTTTGAGTCCCGATAAAGGACAAATGATACTTTTTATTTGGGAAAAATGTACGGTTCCCGTGTGATAACCGGATTTTGACGCAACGGAGTTGCAGGCGTTATATCTAGCGATCCATAATGTAAGTCAAGAGAGAGCCAAAAGTACATAATATTACATGCAAGGTTTAAACTGGCAAAAAAATATGAAACAAGTTATATTTTTAGAACTGTCCTACGTAGGTCAACACTTACCATCGGTTTGGGAACTAACCCGGCGAAAACATTTGTCATGTTTTGCACAGGAACCCATGAAATGATTTTGATAAAATAGGCCTTCTAGTTGTTAAGTCATTGTATAACATTATTATACTATTTATCCCGTAATATGTTACAGTATTAATGTTAAAGTATGTATGAGCCACATGGATGCTACTTATTAGATATTATGTATGTAGATTGTAGACCTACATAATACAATTAAATTATTATTATATATTGAGGCTTTCATGCTTAATCATTATTTGGCATTTTAATCATCGCTTTAGTCACAAACGTAAATTATAATTAAGTAATTTTAATTTACAAACCGATATCAATTAATGTATGAATATTAATTAAATTAATGCACCATATCAATAGCGAACGCTTCGTTTATGTAAATTAACAAAATGAGAACAAATTAAAATATAATACTCACAAATGCGAGCACAATAACTATAAATTTTAGTTTATCAATTAGAAGAAATTAATATTTAATTGATTCATAACTTATGCACAGTTGGTGTAACATAATATGGATTGCTATAATATATTTTAGTGGTACACAAATGAGTTATGACTTATGAGGTAGCCAGCAAGCAGTATTGGTACTAGCTAATTGTACTTGGTATACTATAGTTATATAATATTATAATAATTGAATTACTATTTATATAATTATATATTTTATTTTCCCAGTTCGGGAATCCCTGGTTAAGTTTGTTACTTGGTAATTTAGGAGTCAGTTCAGTCAATCGTCAGCCATTTTATCAGAATGAAGGATGAATATAAAAAAATCATGATCGTTCCTTCGTCATTCTAAGTTTGACGGATTGAACTGATGGCGGAAGAACCCTTGTTTTAGTCTCTCATCTATAGTCGCCAGAGTTATTAACTACACAGTTATATTGTTTGTTAGTTAATCCTTACTATGTGTATAAATGATATTTTTATTTAATTATTCATGTTTACACTGTCACCTATTCGGCAAGTCAACTCCTACTGTACCATCAGAGAAATTCATTAGGTCGCCGTACCTTATTTGGTCGAGTTATGTCAAGACTTCCCATTTAAATAATGATGATAATCTTGACATAACCCGACAAACTTACGTAGTCCATCATTTCTCTAATAGTTAATAGTACAAATACTGCCATATCGTTGTGCGTAGCTAGCTTTAGTTGTTTATACATGGTGTAACAAAACTTTAGGGTGTGTAATGTGTATGTGTCCCTTATATTGAGTTCACTATAAAAGTAGCAACGCTGTAAGAGCAACATTTTTTGTATGGCGTCCAAATGCCCCAGCGTCATGGATTTTCCCACACAAAAGTTTTAAAAAAAGTTACTCTTTCAGCGCTGCTACTTTTACAGTGAACTTTATATAGGAAATCTATACACACCCTAAAGTATTATCACTTAGTTTTGTTACATCCTGTAGCCTGTATACTATATTTTAATAGTACTGCTAATTCGATATTTGTAGTGTTTAGTTTCGTTATATTTTAAGCGATTTGATATCGTTCGGGCGATAGGGGAAAGCGTGTATAGAAGTGCTCTGCTTACTGTAGAGTATCTCACCGGTGCCGGCGCGGGGCTCGGCCGCGGCGACCGCCAGCAGCGCCACCCACCACCATGACATCACAACCACACCTGAAACAGACATAAATTCGATTATTTTCTAATATATAAAATTCTCGTGTCACAGTGTTTGCGTGCGAACTCCTTCAAAACGGCTCAACCGATTTTAAAGAAATTTCGTATGTACATTCGTTAGGCCTTAGAATAAGTTTTTATCTACTTTTTATATCGATACTACAAATAATTAATATGGCAAAACAACGTTAGCTGGGTCAGCTAGTTTTATAATATTATATAATGAGTGTAGCAAAGCGCGCCACCAATTACTATTCGACATACGTTTTGTAACGCAAAAAATATGTAAAAATATTCAATACCAAACATAGATAAATAAGATTAATCAGTACGAATTTTTCTATTACTATTTACTAATAAGAATATACGTCAAGTATACAATTTTCAGTTTTTCTCAACGAAATGAAGATTTGTTGGCATACGAGTTTTCTATGGATATTAAAAAGTTTGTGTTGTTTGTGTTTTTACCTTGTAACCAAAAAAAAATCCTGTTTTTTTTTTACTTTTCATTAAGCACTCTCAATTAAACTTTCGTTCCACTTACTGTCTTCAAATTCGGTTTGTTAGATATTTCATAAAATTGATGTATTGTGGTTGATGTATTGTGCAGTTTTCACCAAGCATCTGCACTCTGTCTATTCTAAATCATGCATCTCATTTGAGAACGTCTTACCCCGCCTGACCTTTTAATTTTCCCCAGTATAATGCACAGTAAACCACAATACAATCATATACAGTAGACCATCTTCATCCTAGATCACCTGACCAGTGGCGTAACTATAAGGTGGAAGGGGTGGCAAAATGCCACGGGCTCCTGACCCAGAAGGGCCCCGGCCCGAGAGGCCGTGAGGTCAGATTTTTTATACATTGTTTTATTACTAACGTGACGATTTTTACTGATTGGGCCCCATCAATTTGCCACGGGTCCCGGATGTTATAGTTACGCCACTGCACCTGACCATGATTTTAGATAACTTTAAAGAACAAAACAATACAGAACTCATTACATTCACTTTACGTAATATCTTAGTGATACATGAAAATAATTTCAAGAACAAACTTTTTTTTCAACTCGCTGCGGACAGGATTGAGGTGTACTCCAGTTAAGCAACCTACAAAGGCTGAGTTAATCTACTGTGTGCTATTACACTGTGGTAATACCTGGTCAATTAGGTGAATTTATTAGTCATTCACCCACATTCGCAGTAGGTGCACCGCGATAACCCACTAACCACTGTTTATTGCTATCGCGGCTATAACTTACAACTATTTTTGTACCGTAAGCCTTTACTATAGGTTATCGGCTTTGTCTGAAATACTTCGGCTAAAATTTAAATACTTTTGTAAACTTTAACTAATAATTGAATTTATCCACGAAATACGTCATATAGTGTAATTATTTTATGTTAATGCAAGGATAGACGTATTGGCTTACAATTATGCCCGGTTTTTTTCAATAGTAGTTTGTGCATAGGTAATGATTTTACCCATAAACCCATGTCAAAACACCGAAAAAACCAGGCCCACTAATGCCCAGATTACCTCAAAACGAGGACTCATTTTGAAGAAAATCATTATACAGGGTGTAACAAAAATAAGTGATAATACTTTAGGGTGTGTACGTGTTCCTTGTATAAAATTCACTGTGAAAGAAGCAGCGCTGAAAGACGAATTTTTTTTTCACTTTTGTATGGGGAAACTCGTGACGCTCGGGCCCTTGCCCATACAAAAGTGAAAAAAAAATTTCGTCTTTCAGCACTGCTACTTTCACAGTGAACTCTACAAGGAACACGTACACACCCTAAAGTATTATCAATTATTTTTGTTACACACTGTAGAGTATAGACTAACTATATTATATCCCTTTGTTCTACTCGTTAAGGCGAGCACTTACCTCAATTCCAAAACGATAACCTTGCGAACGCGAATGCCAAGCGTGTACGCATCGCAATAAGATTCATTTTAGCTTAGCATGAAATTGTAAGTTACGACGGGCGGATCTTCTCTATTTTATTTTTCGTGTGTTTTTTTTTTTAATATCTTTCGAAATAAATATTAAGAAAAAAGATTATTCGTTTCAGACCTTTTTAAAATAGATTCATTGACAATTTATTAAAATAAAATGTAAGTTATTCTTGTTAATACTTATATTTCGATGACAAAGAGTTTTGTCGGACGTGAGTTTGTAAATTAATTACAGCGAAAGTATTATTTTTTATTAAAATGTTTTTGATTAAAACCCTTTTAAATATTGTGATCTATATCTCATAATATTTTTTTACATTTCGTTATTATATTGGAACTAGGTAAATCGGGTATCAAGAAATAACAAAATGGGGTTTCAGCCCGCCTTAACAATAAGCTACTTTGCATCGAACAGGCTTTCATATTTGGACTGATTTTGCTGAAATTTACACAGGTTTTATAGAATATAACATAGAATCCATACTAATATTATAAATGCAAAAGTGTGTCTGACTGTTTGTTACCTCTTTACGCTCGAACCGCTCAACCGATTTTGCTAAAATTTGGTATGGAGATACTTTGAATCCCGTGATTCAACACATACTGTATCCCGGAAAAATGTACGGTTCCCGCGCGATAAACGATTTTTTGCGCAACGGAGTTGCAGGCATCATCTAGTAGACGATAGTCAAGGATACATGATACTTTTTGTCCTGGGAAAACATATTACGGCTCCTGCGGTATACTGCGTTAATGGGAGTAGAGCCGCTATCGGTTGTAATTACGTTAAGGTGACGCCGCGTTAAAGTAAAAAACCGTGTTGGATATGTTTTAGATCGCTTGTTTTCTATGAGAGGCCCGCCCGGCCTCTCATAGGAAACGAGAAATGGAAAGGGCGTACGCGACAAAATGGTTTTTGTCGCGTAATTTAAAAACCATAAATATATTTCATATAAGCTATGGGCAAATTATAGTGTATGCTTGAACCAATCTATGTACAAATTTTGGAAGCTTAAATCAGTTTCTTCTGTTGGCAAAATTAGAATCCCTTTTTTTACAGAGGTCTTTTTGATTGATTATTCTGTGTCATAAAAGTTGACCAATCGTGTTATGCTATGGGTAATTCAAAGACAAAGACATGATGAATACTGACAGTGTAGTTTAATTTCTTAGCTTTAGTCATTGCTGAGAAAAATCGATATCGCTACAGCCAAATTATCAAGGCGTCGCCTTAATTTCATCACACTATAAGTAGTAACGTCTGTCTGTTTGTTTATCGCATTACACGGTACGCGCGCGCAGATCATGGCGTATATAATGACATATGGACGTGAACACTTCCGCAGAAAGTGCGTTTCACCAATCGTATGTCTCCGATTTCTGTAACGATTTCCTCAAACTTTTAGATTAGCTACTTACTACTTACTACAGCACTCAGATATTTAATGAGCACTTAACTTTAATTTTTTTTATATATAAAATAAGGGAGCAAACGGGTCACCTGATGGAAAGCAACTACCGTCGCCCATGGACACTCGCAACATAATGCAGATGCGTTGCCGGCCTTTTAAGAGGGAACACGCTCTATTCTTGAAGGTTTGCAGGTTTTGCGTATTGGTCCGGAAATACTGCTGGTGACAGTTCATTGAGTGATGACCTTATTCCTGCGCGTTACAAAATACAGCGTTTTGTGTTGGTTTGGCATACAGTGTGTTTGTTTCGCTCATTCATAGCTCACTACTACAAGTACTGAAAGTATTTAAAGTGCAAGTACTAGCCGATCCAGTATACATTGTTTTGCAATATCATTGAGGGCTTAAGGACCTTAAATAAAGATCTCCTAACCGAGAGACTTGTACAACAGTGCGCGGCAGAAAGTTACGCGAAAAACGCACGGTGGAGGTTGTCCTCCACCGTGCGTTTTTCGCGTATCGGTACATATACATACATAGCTTATGCTCTGTTAAATTTAGATCAAAATGAATTGAAAAAATCATTGAGTTTCCGACAGAAGTGAAAAGGAAACAACAGGCATATTATATTTTCACCGCACGGTACCAAGAAAGAACATTAAAACGCGCGGCGGTAAAATATAATACTTCCTCTCTTACGCCACGCAGGCGGTCAAAGATTGAGTTTTCGGTCAGGTTACGGGACCTGCAGTGAGTTTCAAATTTTTTGCAAGACCCAAAAAAGGTGCACATTTTTGGACGGATGAAAAATGTTACACCGCTAAAAAAGTTTCATCTTTAACAAAGTACTGCGCTTTTTTAGTCTTTAAAAGCTACACATCAAAAGCTTACTGAGCTTTCATTCGACACCACGTTCACTTTTCTTTTAAAATGTTTGCCGAAGAAAACATGTGGAAACATCTAAACATGTATCTTAACAAAAGTGAAAGTACACTTATCTCATACAATTTTCATCAAACTTAATACAAATTATGTGGAAACTGGACTAGTTAGTGTCTGCGGCGCTCGTGCCAAGTAAACCGTGCATTTTTAAATGACTTATTATGAACTTAATTGTTGTGTTGACATAAACACGTTTGTAGAGTCAATATGACTGTAGTATGTATCTAAATAGATATATATTTAAAAGTATTATTCATTTAGGTATATATAAGCATTTCAAAACTCATAATAATATGACACGACAGAAATGATCGTACAGTAAAAATTACGTCATCTACGTCAATGTCATACCTCAAAATATGTCAAAATGAATAAAAATAAAGCCGAAGTGGGGCCAATATTTTGGCCTTTTTTATGCCATTATACTTCTGAGTTATGTATGATATAATATATAATAATACTGACAATATAATTTTGAATCTGAGGACCTATTTACAATCGTCTTGGACTTACTTTATTCTTAGCGACTATAGACAACTTCCGTTTAGGCTATTCGTAGTTTATCAGGCGGTTATTAAAACAGTAATTAAGCCATAAAGAAAAACATCAGCTACCTACTAAAATAGAAAGGTGTTAAATAATGGCAAATTGACATTGTTGTTAACTCGAAACGCATACATTTAAATCAACACATGAGATCACATAAAAACAAGATGCATGCGTTTTCTCCTATATCCATCAAGCGAGTTTATATCTTATATCTTCGAAATAAAGTTAGATCTCGATCGGCACGCGAATTGAATATAGACAATGATTCTTTTCGTCATAATGTTTTGACATTTGCTTTCTCGGGTGATTGACGCAGTACTTTCCCTGCATCGCACCTTGTTTGTTGTTATGTAACATGTGTGAAAGGAATACTTTTAATCCTGTTATTAAGTGCTCGGCATTTTTTTACTTATAGTCTGGTCGCAGGATATACAGAACCTATAGCCAAGACGGTTTCTTGATCGCTTCTTTATAGAATCGCCGATCAAAATGTATGGAATTGACTTTAGACGAAGCGAACGTCAACTTCATATTAACGAACGCTTATGTCAATTCCATACATTTTTAACGGTGGTTCTATGAATAAGCGATAAATAAAAGGTCTTGGCTAAAGGGCCTGGTCATTTTTTACCTATAGTATGGTCGCAGGATACGCAGGTCTTCCATTGTACTAGTGTGAAAATAAGTCCACGTACACGCTTAACGAGCCGGGTAATAATCTTTCGTTCGAGTGTGAAAGGGTCAAGCGGTTAAGGTCTTTACATGACATAATATGCACTGATGATTTACTTCATACGCGAATATATTGTAAAGGTAAGTGCACACTATTACATGACAGGGCAGACAGCATTTTGCAGACATGTTTTATGATAAAATCCATGATGGTGTTACAACATCTACTCAAGTTATAAGCGAGACTAAAACTTGAGAACCGCTGAACCGATTTGGCTTATTTTATTTTTGAAATATTCATGGAGGTCTAGGGAAGGGATATATTAGGAGAAATAGGAGATAATAATTAGTGACAGGAAGTTCATCGGGTCATCTAATATTACAACAAAATGCGACCCGCTCCGCTGCGTCATAACGTGGTTGCATCTTAATCCAACAACTTAATATAATTCTCAGCACTCAAATACTCCAGACGCAGGCACTTAATCTCTTTCATTATACTTTCAAAGAAGATAATTAAATCTTTGCTCGGCGCGCACTACTTTTAATTTAATTTGCCAATTTTCATTGCCATCACTTTCATAATTCGTTAATGATTGCTCATTGAAAGTGTTTTCGTTCAAGTATTCATTCAATAATCATTTTTCATTCATTTTTGTAATGCTATAAAAAGTACGTGGGCCGATAATGAGCTGGGCGATTGATGAATCAATTACCTACACTAAATACGGCTAATGGCTATTACTCGATTTTTATGCCATTTTAACTTAGAGAAGTATGGAGAGAGATATCCATACTTGTGTTGATATTATAAATGCAAAAGTGTGTTCGTCTGTCTGTCTGTTACATCTTCATGCTTAAGCCGCTGGACCGATTTTGCTAAAATTTTGTACGGAGATACTATGAGTCCCGGGAAAGGACATAGGATACTTTTTATCCCGAAAAATGTACGGCTCCCGCGCGATAAACGAATCTTGGCGCAACGGATTTGAGAGTTAGCATCTAGTATAGCCAGGATATATTACTGCAATGTTTTCACGCTAGAGGCAGCACCAGCATAGACAGTGTTTACTAAAAAGTATTGTCCGACGTTTAACGACGTGTCAATATTCTGATATGACGTATGCAACATGTTGGATTTGGGTGGGTTATTTACTATTGTTAAAAATAAAATCCACCAGTGAAACACAGAGTTTATTATTTTACACAGAACAGAATTTCACAATTATTAAATACTTTTAATGGTCCAAGTTGATGGCTCAATGATTGGAAGCAAAAGACCCGAATATTACTCGTGCAGCAACTTTTATAATAAATTTCCTGGCGCCATCTTAGTTCCTTTAGGTTCCGGTTAGTGTAAATATGGCGCTAGTTGTTTCATAATTTGACAACAGGACATCCGGCTGACCGCTATTTTCCTTAAATTGCCAACACTATATGTGCTAGTGACGCCCTCTGCTCCGTTTGCGTAATATTCTTTATTGACAAGCTAAATAATATAGTAATTAGGTATTACCTAATAATTTCTTTCTTATATACATTTCCACTAAAGGATTTAATTTCTAAGTCTACTTATACTGGACGAGTTCTAAGCTTAGGTATTACTTTACGCAACGTATATATTATACAATACTATTATAATATTAAAAATTATAACATACAAAGCCTTGTACCTAGCTAAATATCATTGAAACATTTACAACTTGGTAAGTTCTATTTCAATAAAGCAATTCCTTTAGGACCTTTGATTTTCAGGTAGAGGAAGTATTCAAATTTCACTTGCGATTTTTCGATACGGAATTTTCGGTACGTAAACCCCTAAGGCTATTGCGATTGACGCGAAGTGGAATTTATGCGGCTTTTCCACGTAGAGTTAGGAATATCAAATGATGAACAACCATATATGACTGCGAAAATGTTTATTGAACAATCTACGTTGATCTTAGGCAATCATGATTGTTTGAATCAATTCAAAAATAAATCCGCTCGAGGACGGATGACCAAAACGACTGACGAGGCCGACTTTTTACATACCCATCCGACGCATGGATATTTTTCATGACAGTCAGCCTCAGCCCGCATTGTCGGAACTAGAAAAAAAAAATTCCTTTGCACCCAGAATCGAACTCACGACCTCTAAGTCAAAAGCCACACTCTTCAACCACTGGACCATGCATTAGCAAAGATTGGATCACAATCACTCGTTCAAACCGATTCGTGCAGATCTCCCACGTAAAATTACTACCCGCAAAAACTGTACGTTCGCACCATTTCTAAGACCAGTTTCCGATATGTGAGTGGAAATCGAATAGCCATTACAGACCAAACTGGTCCGCATTATGCGGCGAAAGTGCAAAATGACTTTATTTTTGCTGCCGCATGAGATAAACGTTGTTTATTGTGAGCAAACCCTATCAATACGCTTCGAGATAGTTTCAAATTTAAATGCACTAATGTTGTAAATACGAAAGTCTGTCTGTCTGTTATCTGTTCACGCATCAACCACTTAACAGTGTTTTGTTAATTTGAAAATTATCATTAAGACGGGCTGAAAGCCCATTTTGTTATTTCTTGATACTCGATTTACCTAGTACCAATATAATAACGAAATGTTAAAAATATATGAGATATAGTGCACAATATTTAAAAGGGTTTAAATCAAAAACATTTTATTAAAAAATAATACTTTCGCTGTAATTAATTTACAAACTCACCTCCGACAAAACTCTTTGTCATCGAAATATAAGTATTCACAAGAATAACTTACATTTTATTTTAATAAATTGTTAATGAATCTATTTTAAAAAGGTCTGAAACGAATAATCTTATTTCTTAATATTTATTTAGAAAGATGTTTAAAAAACACATGAAAAATAGAGAAGATCCGCCTCTAGAAAGTACAATTTTATGCTAAGCTAAAATGAATATTATTGCGATGCGTACACGCTTGGTCTTTGGTTGTGTGCAAGGTTATCGTTTGGAATTGAGATAAGTCCTCGCCTTAAGTGGTTCTTCATTTAGATGTCGTGGATTTAATTCCTGCGTAGAAACAACCACATAATTTGTTCTAAGGTAAGTATTTTTGTTGCTGCATCACCTGAGTCTGACCGAAACTATGACCGATGCGCCAGCATGTAAAAAATCGGTTCTACGCCTGAGTTTTCGCCAGTCGTGTTGGTCATCCGTTTCACTAGGTTACAAAAGTTACAGAAAGAGAAAGTGTTTTTAATAAGGCGCACACCATTGGGCATAAAAATTATTCCACCTGGATTCAATCAAACCAAAGCAGGTGTGGTCTGTACGCTTATATGACATAACAAAACAATACAAAAGACTGAAAGTTAATTGAAAAGGTTTTACAGTGCAGTCATAACCCCGCCTTTCCTGTGTTCCGGCCGCGGCCCGCGAGCGAGCTATATAAACTTATCGTGCCCTCATTGATAACAAACTATTGCAACCGTAATGCTAACAAATGTGACTCTCAATCATGCTAATCAGCTGGTTATGTATGGAGTGTGGTTCTATTCATACTGATATTATAAATGCGAATGTCTGTCTATCTGTTACCTCTTCACTGTTTGGTATGGAGATACTTTGTGTCCCGGGAAAGGACATAGGATACTTTTTATCCCGGAAAAATCTACGGTTTCCGCGCGATAAACGAATTTTGGCGCAACGGAGTTTCGGGCGTAATCTAGATAGTTAGATACTCCATAATTATTATAAATCAAAAACGTGTCTGTTATAACATGAAGAGATGATTTTATTTTAATAAGGTATGAATATAATAAAATTAGAGATCAGAAAAAGGACACTTGCTTATGTAGTCACAAAACATTAATTTATAACGCAAGTTTTTATGAAAATTGTAATTCTAATCATATTTTAATCTTTATGTTCTTGTACGTGTATAAAAAGAATAAAAGCCTATCTAAAGTGAATGGGAAACTAAGTGTCGGTCTAGTCTCAACACTAGAACCTATCTAGATTAAATTTCAGACGCTTTGCAAAAAGACTACGAGAATAGACTATAATCTAAATGCAAAATATGTGAGAGTGAATTAGGAATAGGCAAGAATATCATTCTTACAACATTATCATTATCATGTTCACGAAAAGCACTATAATAATATTAAATTAAGAAATTAAAAAAAACCTTTGGTTGAAGACTCTAATTAGTTTTAGAAATAAATGGAGAATATTAAAGCAATCAAATTACTGGAAGTTGCTTACAACCTTTCATGGAATAGATAAACGCAAATGTTCCAGTACTAAGTCTCAAGTTTTTAGAGACATAATAGGGGGCGCCAATTAATTACGTGAGGTGTTCTGAGGGGGGTAGGGGGTCAAGCTGAATCTTGCCAAATCTAACTTTGGGGGGAGGGGGGGTCAAAAAATCCTCAAAAATGCTTCACGCAATTAATGGATGCCCCCTAATTGCCATCGTCAGCTGTTTGTTTCTTATTCTTCCCAAGAAAGGAACCTTTTCTATGGTACTCATGCTAAGCTGGAAAGGAGAAGCATGAAGAAAGCTTAGCTACACTCTTTGTAAGGCCACAGGGGTATCTCCAATGGGGTCAGCCATATTTCAACAGAATTGAGGCGAAAGCATAATTGGTTAATTGTTAAGTTCGATAGAAATTTTCACGCGTACCACCATTATAATTCTAAGGCATTTTCTCTTAGATAATTATGTTAGATACGTCGGTTTTGAAGGCACGCCCAAGCAGCATCACAAGCTGTATAACAGCTCTATTAAAGTTCGTTTATACTCTTAATGCTGTACATCCTGGTTGCATAGTGGTTGTATAAGCGCTTATACAGCCCTTATACCCCTGAAATGGGCACAAATTATACAGCGTTTTGCGATATATTAGCTGTACAGTAGTTGTATAAGCATAAATAGGCTGCTTAATAACTGTTTTGCGGCTGTACTATGGTGTACGAAGAACCAATACACTCCAATTACTACACTGTAACTCACTTGTTAAGCTTTACGTAGTAAAAAGTCTGTTGAACAGAGTTACAAACGAATTAAAACGAAACAGAAGATTATATATTATATTTTAATGATGGCGTTAATATATATAATAAGTGTTGATCAAAGTGACATATAAACGATGTGTTTAAAGATTTGGAGATTCGATAGGCGCAGGATACAGTGCATTCACGTGCAAAAATAAATTTATTGTGGTCATATATATGTTTTGTGGTAAAAAATAAACGCGCCAGCAAAATAATCAAGGAAGAGATATTAAATAAGGTAAGTAAATATGGTTTTTATAGGTTAGAATTTAAAAAGTCTTTGATTAATGGACGTAGAGCCTCGTTGGTGCATAGTAGGTTATTGGACAAACTGAAAATATTGATGAATATAAAAACATTAGTCTAATTTTTATGTACTCATGTTCGTAATCTTCCATTTGTAATTGATAAAATGGCGACAATTTGCTAAGCAGCCTAAATTCTATTTTGATGGTCTTATAGTATTAATAGCTGTACTATGTAGGTAATGGATACTAGTATTCATCTTTTAGCGGTTGATGGGCTGTATAAACGAATAAATTTACTATTAATGTTACATAGCAGTGTTTCGAACATAACCTGTAACTCTTTTTAGGGATACGTAATATTAAGTGAAAAACCAAAATGCTCGGAGAGCATCACGTTTCCGAAAATAAAGTATTAAAGTTATTTTTTAGAAATTTCAAAGCAATTATTGTAGATTTTCGTCCTAGAATTTGTAAAGAAATAAATAAAGTGATGCAGTCCAAAACATAATATGCAATAGGCTACTTGACCTACTTTTTTTCTTCATTCTAAACGCTTCTTAATCATTCATTTTCACCAAAAAAACTAATATTTTAATATTTTAAACAGTAGAAATCCATAAAAATGTTGATTGAAAAATATGCCTTTTATATGGCGCCGAAAACACTGCCCGCCATTGTGCCGCCATAGTGTGACGTCATGTTTTTTGTATTTTTATACTTTCTTTATTGAAAAAAGTTTTATGTGCTATGCGTTCGAGTCTAACAGTGCCAAAAAATTAGAAAAGAATTTAGAAATCATTTGTAATGTTGAACACTTTTGGAGAAAAGTTTTGGCCATTTCATTTCCCAACTACAATAAATGGAGATAATATATAAAACTGATGTTTTACTTGAACTATTCAAGAAAATATATTTTGCAAATCTTTCTAGGCTTATTCTTATTATTTATGTATAAATAAACTTACATATAACGAGCGCGATAAATAAAAGATATTAAATTACGAATGTGATGACGTCACATCCAAATCGGAAGTACCGCAAAAGCGTTTTCGTCAGTACAAATCATATTTTCATAAAATCATATTTTCAAATCGACTTTATTTATCAATCATAAGCTTTTATTTGATGTTAAGGGTGAAATACGGTTTCCTAGGCCAAGTTCTACTAGAAATATGCATTAGTTCAATGAAATTAAATATAGGTCAAGTAGTCTATTCATCAATTCTCACAATGCACCTTCTATATCTGGGAAATTATAAGTTTAGATTTATGAACATTATAATAACACGAATCCACTATGAAACATTAAACAGCATCTTCTACAAAACCCTACAATCTTTGTTTTAGTTAGTAGTAGTAGTAAATATGCAAATTTATTTACTTTTTTATCTACTTCCTTAACCATCCAACACAAAACGATCGACTCGGCGCATAACTAAATGCACTACCTCATCACAAAATGAAACTTGATAATTTTAAGTGGGGAATTCCCGTTCAATATAATTCTTTTGTTGTTGTCCTTATTACACTAATGTTTTGCTATATTTGTGTGTCTCTCTTACTAAGAGCTATAATGAACGGGGGTTCCCCTGACACTAAAACATTAAGGCAAAAATAAAAACCCTTTTATAATAAGTACTTAATTATTTTTTATTTTTTTAGGAAAAACGCCGTACAAGATTGTGGAGACAGTGGAGAAAGGGAAAAGTTTTCTTTTCATTGTACCCAGTTTATTGGAAACAAATGGAATTTTGAAATGGCCAAAAAACTGCTTAGATGCGCGCAAATTGGTCATGAATGAAAATTGCTCACCTGCAACTGGATGGTCAGCCACAAGGTGTCGAGTAACATGTCAAAGTGTACCATTATCAATATTCTCATAGTTCATTACTTAAGTGAAATAAAAGTTTTATATTTTTGTAATCTTTTTATATATATGCATAATGATTAACTTATATTCTACTGTTTCAATTCTATTACCTTTAATGTAAGCTCTCGCAGGAGAATCGCATATAAAACATTTAATTCCTATAGATACTTTACTCTTGATTTGTTGAGGTTGTCAATTTAGTTTACAAAATCATTTAAATATTCGTCAATTTGCTTTGGTTTTCCAACACCAAAATAAATACCAATCACCAACGGTTCTACATCAGGTCTTTCAAGTATAGTATAAACTCTTATTTATATTCTTAGTATAAACTCTTTATTAGAACTATTAAATATTGGAAGACCGCGCCGTCAAAATTGAAATTCAAACAAATTTTCCTCGGAACGTCAACCCATTTTTCTAATATATTTTTTAAAGATTTAGTTAGGCCGTTATGCCAATATTCACCTCCTGGATTGGTTTGATTTGTATTTGCTTTGCAGTACTTAAAATTGTTCTGGCATCGCATGGTGAAATTCCTGAAAATCTTAAGTTTATGATAGTAGCTGAATCATTCAATGCTACTTGAGCTATGTTTCTTTCTCTGGCCCAATTCTGTATTTGTTGGCGAAATAATTTTTTTTTTCATATTTACTTTCGCCGTCACTTGAACTGCTGGATGATAAAATGTGTATGTCGTCGTGATCAGTTGCAGAAGGTAAAGCTAATAAGTTACACCTGATATAACTATGATCATTTACAATATTTTCTACGGAACCTCTTTCATAAGATGTCGATGGTATTGACACTTGACTGTAGATTATCTGATCTGTTGAAATATTTCCATGTTCCTCGACAGTAATTTCATTTGTTGATAATTTGTAATATTTACATATTTCTGTTCAATCCTTCTTCTAATAGCACCAAATCTTTTTCGCTTTTTCCACATATTTATAAAACAATCACAAAATACAGCATATACTGCAGTGCACAATAATTCAAAATGGCGACTCTGTCACTTATACAGATTAAGGCTGTACTATAAGCGTCATTTATTTTTATTGCTGTTTATTACTCTCAAAGAGAGAAATTAGACAGCTATAGTCCGTAAAAGGGTGTATAATTACACCATAAAAAGAAGCTGTAGAAGAGAGTTTGCCTACTTCATAATACAGAAATATGATTTGAGGACCACCATAATACAGATCTAAGCTGTATTAAGTAAGTGACAGTATGCCAAATGCAGCTATTGTACAGCTTTAATACTAAAATGAGGATCAAAGCGTTACAGGAAATTAAAGCTGTACATGACAGATATGATAAACTGATTTAGAACTTTAAGCGTACTTTGACTCCTTAATACAGACTTAATACAGCTAGAGCTGAATAATTACACCTAAACCGACATTATAACACTACAATGTCTTTACAACGTACTTATACAGCTGTAAAACAGCGTTAAGTGCTATATTGGCTGCTTTTTAGGTGTTCATTACGCTTGGTTGCTGCTTGGGCGATTGTGGAGCTCGATAATTCGTTTCTCATAATTAAATCTATGGTGATGGCTTTCTATGGTTTTGGAGTAAGGTCCTGAGTCACCTGCAGTGGTTGGAGCCTTTACTGAAACGACGGAATATTTTTAATTAAAGTCTGTCATCTTGGTTCGGCCGTTTTTTTTGGTATCAGCATCATAACAAGAATATATATCTGATAGCGAACTCTATAAGGAATATTATGAATGTTAATTGATAATCTAAAACTAAAAAAACTTATTACTTAGACTCAAGACTTACCTATAATAGGCGTAAAAACTTAACACTGTTATTCAATAACAGTATTAAGTTTTTGTTTTTACACTTTTGACACCGTACACTTTATTTTTTTTATTGTCTTTATTAAGATCCAAATTTTTAGAACGTAAACGATTTTTTATCGTTTTCTTTACCTCTCAGTAAATACGTTTGTATCTCTTATTTAGATAGCTAGTAGGAGAACACAAATAGAGATACACATAAAATTACAACCACGATCTTATAGAAAACGAAATTACGATTTAGTGTAACACAATTAGAATACTATCGGCGATGCTGGACAGAGCCATTTTAGACTTATTTGTCGGTAGCACAATTAATTACTCGCTTAATTAAAGCCTGGCTCCAGCTGCAATGGAAAACGGCGAAAGTTCTGGATTCGATTTCGATAGGGAAATTATTTTCATGAAGAATTCTTGCATCAGGGAACTGCTATTCATTTCTTTGACTTTGAAGATTACGGTCATGGTATCCATACTAATATTATAAATGAGAAAGTGTGTCTGACTGTCTGCCTGTTACCTCTTCACGCCCAAACTGCAAGACCGATTTTGCTGAAATTTGGTATCATATGAGATAATTTGAGTCCCGGGAAAGGCAAAGTTACCTATCGCAAAGTCGTTTTGCAAATTGATTTCAAACTTTAACATCTTGTTTATACAAGAAAATGCCGTTGAATTTACATAAGAAAACAAGAACATCTCTCAGCGCTTTCAATGCTATGCTTAAGAGAGACAAACTATAGAATCACAGTATACACGGCTCCGGATCTTCACAAATCCGTAAAACTTGAGATTTATCCGTGGGCGGTATCGGCACGTGCATGGAGATATTACATAAGTTGGGGATTTATTTCGAGAATCGCAGCCGATTTATATGGAATCTATTTGGCGAAAATCGCAATTTCGTATCACTTTTTCCTTTATAATGTAACTAGATGACGCCCGCAATTCCTTTGCGCAGAAATTCATTAATCACGCGGGAATCGTACATTTTTCCGGGATAAAAACTATCCTATGTCCTTTCCCGGGGCTCAAAGTATCTTCATACCAAACTTCAGCAAAATCAGTTCAGTGGTTTGGGCGTGAAGAGGTAACCCAAGTAACAAAATTTTCCTATAGTGCACAGTTTATAGGCTTGCAGCACTAGTAACTCTCGCTTAGTGGTTCCGGTTTTACTACCAAAGCTTATAACAGGTTACACGGAGTTTGTTTGGGTTTGTAGTAGACTGTTCTTATAAGTTGACTTATAGTCGTGTATAGAACGAGATTATAGGCGCAGTAAAGGCTAAGATGGCCTATACGAGTGTTTCAAAGGTGTAAATATACTTGAGAAAACTTGCTCCAGAAAGTTACATTTGTAATAGACTACAAGAAGTAATTATAAATCCGCTATAAGGTCACACGCCAGTAATAGTAATTTATAGAACGAAATGCACTTATTTCTAAACACAACTTCGTAAATACGCCGTGTTCAATGGGCGAACAAAAATTGAGATGTAAAACACAATATACTTCACCGGAAATACTTACGCGTTTGCCGTTGTTAGTACCAATTTAAATTATATAAGAAAAATAGTTTCATGTTGCTAACGCTAACGCTTGCACGAATATTATAATTCATATAGTATGTTTTCATGTTGTTTTCAATAGATGGCGCTGAGGTTTCTTCTAAATCGCGCTATCGCTTGCCCGAATGCCATTTATATAGTTTTAACAGATTTTTGTTATTGTCAGATCAGAAATATACTGAGTGTTATAGTACGAACATACGTCCCAATTTGGTCGGGTCCCGACCACCCGACCACGGCCATATCGGGAAGTGTGGAAAGCGGTCGGCCCGACATAATTATTATTAATATTGGTCGGGCATGGTCGGGTCGCCGGCGCACCCGACAAGCCGACCGCCCGACCGAATTGGAACGTCTGGAAGCTTTGTCCCGACCAAATCGGCTCAGTCGCATTTGTGACGCCGCCGTTGTTAGACGTAATTATGAACGCCGAGGGCGTAACGATCTCAGAACGTGAAATAATAATAAAGATATTAGAACTTTATAAAGACTTTCCCTGTTTGTGGGACTTAGCTCATAGAGATTACGCAAATAGGAATGCCAGGCATCAAGCTTATCTAATTATGCAGGATGTTTTAAATAAATGAACAGTACGGCAACTTTGAACTTCGAACAATGGTTGCCGCAACCAACGCTATTTTAGCATTTTAAGGGTTCCGTACCCAAAGGGTAAAACGGGACCCTATTACTAAGACTTCTATGTCTGTCCGTCTGTCAGTCTGTCTGTCACCAGGCTGTAGCTCAAGAACGGTAATAGCCAGAGAGTTGTAATTTTCACAGATTATGTATATCTGTAGCCGTTATAACAACAAATACTAAAAACAAAATAAAATAAATATTTAAGGGGGGCTCCCATACAACAAACGTGATTTTTATGGCCTTTTTTGCTCTATATCAATAATAACAACAGGTAGGTACTTGAATTTTTCACACAATATTTAGTTATATGTGTGCTTTAATATTTAATAATAATATTGAAATAAAATTAAAAATTAAGGGGGGCATCCCATACAAAAAACACAATTTTTGGTCTAATTTTGCTCTATAATGGTACGGGACCCTTCGTGCGCGAGTCGAACTCGCACTTGGCCGAATTTATCAGATAATACCGGCGGCATGATGTTTTAATGCATCGACGGCAATAGCTGGCAAGACATCCGTTCACTACTTCATACAAAGTCAACTGACGGTTGGAAGGCCGACCGTCGTCGGGCAATCTGTAGCAATGTCGGGATGGTTGGCATGTCAGCCCCGATTCGGTCGGCCCCGACCAAATCGGGACGTGTGTTGCTACTATTAATTGATTTCGTATTATTAATTAACCGTTCAAGTATGTATGCACGTAAAATATTACGTGCTACTTAATACTTGTAATTAAATTTCAATCAATATATTATATTAACTTACCTTTTCTTTAATTATTTCATCCACCTCACAACACAATTCGCAAATGTTTGAAGTAGCTAGTAATAGAAGCGCGGAGTACGTAACAGGCCTGCCTGGGGTTCTATTAGATGCTCATAGTTGGCTTCGTGGGAGCAGATAGTTCTGCGTAGTCCAACAATAAGTGTATTATATTTCTAAGTAGTGCTAGGCAAGTCTACTATGAGTGTTTTATTAGCAAAAGTACGCGTTTAAAATGGGCCCTTTTCCGTGGTTATAAACGTTTACTAGCCTGTTATAGTCCTGGCCCCGGAACCACTACAAGACCAGATTTTGTTACTTGGGAACAGACAGACAGACATACACATTTTCACATTAATAATTATAATAATATTAGTATGGATCTATTTGTGATTAGTGTAATATTTCATACATGTGTCCTGCGATGCACTCTCCGCGCTATATCACACAGAAATGTATCCGTATTATCGAAACGAACCGTTAATTTTTCCGTACTCATCCTATGTCCTTTCTCGGGGTTCAAAGAATCTCTTTACTAAATACAATAATAAAACTGTATTTTAAAAAGATAAAACCGACTTCAAAATTGTACGTAATTGATAATTAAAACTCCCTATCTCCAGAACTACTGAACCGATTTTGATGAAACTTGCACTATTCCCTAAGTTGAACAATACCTAGTACAACAAAAAAAGAATTACTGAAATAGGAATGGTAGTTCCAGAGATATGCGAACACAAAAACATACATACATACATACACTTGAAATTTGGCACATTTGTTCAGACGCTGATATAGACTAACATATACGAAAATTGGGCAGTTCTGGAAATATTACATACATATGCGTCGAATTGATAACCTCCTTTTTGAAGTCGGTTAAAAAAGTCTATCAGTCTTTAATGTGTTGTCTATCTGTGTGTGTGTGTCGAATAACTTTATGCTAAAATGAGTTCAGCGGGTTTAGCATACAGATGCACAAGACAGAAAGGCGTACAGACGGACAGACAGATGTAATTTTGTATCTATACTATTATTTCTTACTAAGGATTATGAAGCTTCTACTGACCATTAATTGTTTCAAGTTGTTGGTCGTTGTTTCACAAGGTAAAACCGGCAGCCGTGTATAAATCATGGGTTTATCGCGGCGAGTCTTTGGTAATAAATGGTTTGTTGTGGGGATTTGTGGGGACTGTGAGGAGTTGGAGGGAGGTGGAGGGAAGTGGGGAAGTGGTCCACCGGGCCATCTGATAAAGTGGTCAGTGCAGGGTCATCATAGCGTAAAAGTAAATAAAGTTTCGATAGATAGGTTGAAAAAAGTAACAATTGTCATAAGTTTCAAGATCATCAAAGCTAAATATGTATAGGATTTGACATAACGCATCGCTAAGTGTCACGCGGTTCTTGAGATGCATTAGGTCAAATACCATGCATTTTCACTTTAAATGTTACCCCACTTCATCCACTCATGTCTCCATTTATGATGTCAATTAATCCACAATAGATATAACTACCAAGCTTTCAGACATTCCGCGTTCGATAAGGCTACAATCAGATGTCAAATATTCCTACTAAGGCTGGCCGCATACACACGTTTTCCATATTCGATTTCCGAATCCGTTTTCCGTATTCGGAAATCCGCATGGAATCAGTAGAATACGTTCGTTTTTTTCCGAACGGAACGAATTCCGCATGTACGTTCCAAGTGCAATCAGCGCGTTCGCGAGTGAAAAAAAACGAACGTTTGCGCTAATCTCACGGAATTTTACATAAGGAAATCGAATACGGAAAACGTATATATGCGGCCAGCCTTACCCCTCTGTTACTCCTGTATAAAGACATTACACTAATCACGTCATGCTCTGACTAGAATTGCTCGTATGACTGACGGGTATAACACAATTGAATGGGAAAAGTGGAAAATTGCTGACAAGACGTGGCACCATCTTGTTTTGACAGCTGGATCTGACGCGTCACTTTCGAAAGAAAAGTAAAAACAGTATTTTATTATTACTATTTACGAGTGTACTAATTATTACTATTTACCAACAATATGCATATTATAACTGTAGTTTTGGACTACAACACAGAATCATAAAGTTTAAATTGGATAAAATCAGAATTAGCAACGTTTATGCTATTCACTGTTGAATTTGACGACCTCTGTGGCTCAGTTGGTGGGCTGTTGGTAGCTCAAGCCGGGGGTCGCGGGTTCGAATCCCGCCGACGGAACAAAAAGTTTTCAAAAGTTCCTGGGTCATCATGGATGTGTATTAAATATATTTATCATAATTATAATAAAAATCCTAAATATATTATGTATAGTATAAAAGTATTAAATATATTTCCGTTGTCTGGTACCTGTAACACAAGTCCTTCAGGTACTTAGCACGGGGCCAGACTGACGTGGTGTGAAGCGTCCATAGATATTATTATTATTATTAATGTAGGTATAATGTATATATAACAAAAAAAGGATATGGGCGAACAGCCCATAGACGGCCACAATTTAATTTAAAAAAAAATGTAGGTATAAGAAACCAACGGATTGTACTCCAGCCGTGCTAGCATACGCCAACGAGAAAATTTTGTCTACACGTTTTCTCGATGTTAACTGGTTTATCTCTTCATCTCTATTGACCCTAACATGACATACATTTTTTCTCGTACGTCTGTCGTCAAAATTAGAGATAATTTTGTTTTTTTTTTACATGTGCTATTTTTGTCTATATACTAATGAACTATATACGAACGAGAAATTTATCTCTCGAGTCTCGACGTACGCATGTTAGCGAAAAAGAGATATATATCGATATCGACAATAATATCATTACGCTCGAGAGTGAGATATCCACGAGATATCTCGTTGGCGTATGCTAGGGGGGCAGGAGTGCCGGTACAAGTGAAGAAACTGCTGTTACATTTTCGCAGTCGTATATTGCGCAGGCATATATTTTCAACGCGTGATAAAACGAGAGGAGTCTACTCTCCCTAATTCTCACAAATCAGGTCAGGATCAGGTCACATGTCCTGTCGCGGGTTTGTAATTTTTTTCCAGTCCCTACAAAAGCCGCTAGGGAAGTTTTCACTTCAAAAAGTACAAAGAAACAAAATACACGTACTACAAAAAGCACTAACAAAAAGGTCTGTCATATGAACAAAACAAACTCGGTACGAACCCAGAAAGTTTTTGCGTGGACCCCAAAGTTTTAAACGCATGCAAATTCTGTCAGGAAAATGTTTTGTATGTATGGTAATGGGGTGTTGCTTTTTTCCATAAAACTTTGTTACCATAGGGGGTTAATTATACCATCTAAGGGGTAAGTTAATTTATGTAAAATTCTTCTTCCGTTTTTATAAAATTTAAACACCCCTGAAAACAAGTTAAAGTTTTTATTAAAATTTATTGTATGTCGCCTCAAAGCATAATATAATACCATTAAAACACGCAATGGCTATGTTTATGCTATGTATAATGGCTATGTCTATGCTATAAATTGCTATGTATGGCAAACGTTTTTCAACTAGCAGCTAGCTAACTACATATTTAGTTATTTGCGCGATTTATTGTATCTGCAATTAAGTAACGCATTTACACTACACAATCATGGTTAACAGATTTTCATCTACGGCACTCTTATGGTAGAAGAGGGCCTGAGCAGCTGACTGGCTCGTTAACTATTTTGTTCCTCTCAAACACAGACCGGAATATTGTACGTTCATTTTGGGGAATTTGCACAAACCTACAGCTTAGCTATTTCAGCCTGTTGTAGCTTGAATATGCTCCCAATTTGAATGCCAATATTGTAATGAAAATTTACAGTGCAAGTCAGGCCATTTAGCCAAAACTTTTTCGTTATTGCTTCGTTATAGAATCGCCGATCAAAATGTATGGAATTGACATAAGCGTTCATTAACATGACGTTGACGTTCGACCCGTCTTATGTCAATTCCATACATTTTGTTCGACGATTCTATAATGAAGCGATAAAGAAAAGATCTTGGCTAACCCCCCTGTTTACATTTTACAACAAACGAGTCACAAAGAAGCGACTTAGCGACACATTGGCTCGGTTTATATGCGTCCGACTGAATGCGTGGTTTGGCGGCTACACCTTGGATTTTTCCAGGACGAAAAGTATCTTATATTATTTCCCGGGACTCAAAGTAGCTCGATGCCAAATTTCAGAAAAATCGGTTCAGTGGCTTGGACGTGAAAAAGGTAACAGACAAACAAACTTTCGCATTTGTAAAATTAGTATGTATAATGTTGATGAGATACCATTGACTCTACATTGTATTATTAACTTTAACGTGTACTTAGCACCTTAATACTCTATATTTAATTTCAAACTAGAAGCATATTTACACATTTAAGTAATGTGTTACTTTAGAAAGTACTAATTCAATAAAACGTTAGAATTGCTAGTGCATAATCAGGGCGAGCGAAGTGAGCCCAAGCATAGCCCTAGTATATCCCACAACCTGAGCACTTTTGTGGTACACTTTACGGAAAAACTATCACGCCTATTTATATGTGCTTTAAGTAATTTTTATTTATATGTAGATGTGTTATCATCGGTCAGTCAAGGTTTGGTTACTATTAAAATATTAAAAAAAAACTGCCTTAAACATTATTACCACGCAGAAAAACGACGCGAGCCCTCACAGAGCTCGGCTTTTAGCTAGTTAAATAAATAACAAGGAGCAGTAGACTGTTAATGCTGCTATTGTATACTTAACACAAATTACTTTATTCATTTGTTTATTCAAAACAAAGTGATGATACTTTAGGGTTTGTATGTATGTACTATGTGTGTATATAGAGTTCACTGTGAAAGTAGCAGCGCTGAAAGAGTCACTTTTGCTGAGAAAATTGATGACGCTGGGTCGCTCGCCCATACAAATCACAAAAAAATCTCTTTCAGCGCCTTCCCCGGATTTCTACGTATATTCTAAGACTATAATTAGCCAAATCGGTTCAGCCGTCCTCAAGTTTTAGCGAGACTAACGAAATTTAAAATTCATTTATATTTAAATGTATATTATGGACTATACCAGCGTTAAAGTAAGTTATCACTCTGATACCAGAATCACATAATCGATATCTCGGAAGCTGAAAATTGATTAAACTTCTAGCATAAAATACGGAAACATTGAGTTTAGCCGTTAGCGGTAAATATAATAAAATCACGTGGTTATAGCCACTATCTCGTTTACTCCATACAACATTAGCATATAGAGTGAGTGGTAGAGATTGCACGTATTTCATAGTATTTTTGTCATCCATACTTCCATACTAATATTATAAATGCGAAAGTGTGTCTGTCTGTCTGTCTGCCTGTCTGTCTGTCTGTCTGTCTGTCTGTCTGTCTGTCTGTCTGTCTGTCTGTCTGTCTGTCTGTCTGTCTGTCTGTCTGTCTGTCTGTCTGTCTGTCTGTCTGTCTGTCTGTCTGTCTGTCTGTCTGTCTGTCTGTCTGTCTGTCTGTCTGTCTGTCTGTCTGTCTGTCTGTCTGTCTGTCTGTCTGTCTGTCTGTCTGTCTGTCTGTCTGTCTGTCTGTCTGTCTGTCTGTCTGTCTGTCTGTCTGTCTGTCTGTCTGTCTGTCTGTCTGTCTGTCTGTCTGTCTGTCTGTCTGTCTGTCTGTCTGTCTGTCTGTCTGTCTGTCTGTCTGTCTGTCTGTCTGTCTGTCTGTCTGTCTGTCTGTCTGTCTGTCTGTCTGTCTGTCTGTCTGTCTGTCTGTCTGTCTGTCTGTCTGTCTGTCTGTCTGTCTGTCTGTCTGTCTGTCTGTCTGTCTGTCTGTCTGTCTGTCTGTCTGTCTGTCTGTCTGTCTGTCTGTCTGTCTGTCTGTCTGTCTGTCTGTCTGTCTGTCTGTCTGTCTGTCTGTCTGTCTGTCTGTCTGTCTGTCTGTCTGTCTGTCTGTCTGTCTGTCTGTCTGTCTGTCTGTCTGTCTGTCTGTCTGTCTGTCTGTCTGTCTGTCTGTCTGTCTGTCTGTCTGTCTGTCTGTCTGTCTGTCTGTCTATCTGTTACCTCTTCACGCCTAAACCGCTGAACCGATTTTGCTGAAATTTGGTATGGGGATACTTTGAGTCCCGGGAAAGGACATAGGATACTTTTTATCTCGGAAAAATGTACGGTTCCCGCGCGATAAACGAATTTTGGCGCATCGGAGTTGCGGGCGTCGTTTAGTACAAATATATTAACGCGAATGTCTACTTCTTTACACTTCAACTGAATCGATTTCGATGGCTTTGGGTCGAGGAAAAGGTGACAGCAATAGTATTATCATTAAACAAAAAAAGAAACCAATACGACCTGCAAACCTTTAAGAAGAGAGCGTATTCCCTCTTATGAAGCTGCGAGTGTCCATAGGCGACAGTAATTGCTTTCTATCAGGTGAACCGTTTGCTCGTTTGCCCACTTATTTTATATAAAAAAATTGCCACGCGATAGAAAGAGAGGGCGATGTTGCTTCCTCTCCAAAGCCGCGTCGGTGGTGTAATATTCCTCCGTTCTACGAATTGGTTCACGTGCCCTGACGCTAGTTTTCTTTTTTTGTTTCATTTTCTTAAGCGCGACGAAGTTATGTAGTGCATGAATTAAGTACAAATTATTATTATAAGCTGACCCGTCAAACCTTGTTTTGCCATTTACGTTTTTCAAATGTTCTAAGCGTCATGAAAACAATGATGAAATAGAATGGCAACAAAAATTCGAATCCAATTTTGAATGTGGAACGATATTCTCGCCCTCGGGGTTCGATACCACAATAGGCAGAAGCCAGAACGAACCAGTAGGCCGAACCAGTAGGTGTCCTCAAAATTTATACGTTTGACGTAATACGTCATATCAGCCAGCGACGCGCGCCCTGGTGCCTTGCTGAGCCGTTCATAATGTAACGCTTGAAGCGGTACCATGTGGTACAACGCGCTGATTTGTCATACTGTTTGAAGTCGGCCTACTGGTTCGTTCTAACTATTGTGTCGATACAGTGTCGATTACGTCACGAGAATCCCAAACGCGATAACCGCAAAACAATATCTAACTAAACTAGCTTGCTGTAGTAAATTTTCCCACCAAAATATTTTGATTTTCGAAAGATGTTTTGGAGGACTATGTCATTTTAGGCAAGCCAATTCAGAATTCTATATTTTTTGAAGTGAAAACTTCTTTAGCAGCACTGTGACCTTTTTTTGGATGGGTGAAAATGATAAACTCGCATCGAAATCTGGCTTTGTACCATGAAACTGTTTTGAGACTCAAACAATCGGACGAGAATGCCGCGTCCTACTCTAACAAACGTGAAATGACGTTGTTAGAGCAGGACGCGGCATTCTCATCCGATTGTTTGAGTCTCAAAACAGTTTCGTAGTAGGCCTACTTATCAAAAATTCGTAAGACGGAGAGTGAATCCCCAGCATGGCATAAAGAAGTCTTTTCTACTTCTACGACAAAATAAAAATGCAAACTAGACTTTATGTTTGTCTGTGTACTTGTATGTCTATTCGTGGCGTCGTAGTATCTAAACGGGTGGGACTGATTATGATCTAATATTTTACTTTGTTTCGAGCCTTGAGGATTTTAAGTTATAAAAAAAAAACATATAAACAGAAGGATACCATAATATATTATCAGCACAAACAGATAATATACGTCTAATATCGCGTAACAAATAAACAAATTTACTTTTGCATTAGCAGGAACCTTTTGAAGGATTAAACGCTAATATATGGGGGTTTAGAGCGGGCTCAAACCAGCTTACATCCATTTAATATCACTTAGCGAGTTGTGAATAATATTCTGCAACATTAAAATGGATTTACGAAAACAGGTATTTTAAAGATAGGGAACTGAGTTTGCTGGACACTATGTAATGATAGTAATAAAGCTATTCCTAGGACGTAAGGGCAAGCCTCCATTTAAGGCGAGGACTTACCTCAATTCCCAACGATAACCTTGCACACAACCAAAGACCAAGCGTGTACGCATCGCAATAAGATTCATTTTAGCTTAGCATAAAATTGTAGTTTCTAGGGGCGGATCTTCTCTATTTTTCATGTATTTTTTAAATATCTTTCTAAATAAATATTAAGAAAAAAGATTATTCGTTTCGGACCCTTTTAAAATAGATTCATTAACAATTTATTAAAATAAAATGTAAGTTATTCTTGTTAATACTTATATTTCGATGACAAAGAGTTTTGTCGGAGGTGAGTTTGTAAATTAATTACAGCGAAAGTATTATTTTTTATTAAAATGTTTTTGATTTAAACCCTTTTAAATATTGTGCTCTATATCTCATATTTTTTTACATTTCGTTATTATATTGGAACTAGGTAAATCGGGTATCAAGAAATAACAAAATGGGATTTCAGCCCGCCTTAAGTAACAACCTACATTACTTGTGTAGAGAATAGAGATATGAATATTAGCAAAAATTAATTTCGTAGGTAACATAATATTATTGTGGTGTACCTTTAATAGGTCTATGTTTTCAAACAAATCCATCTCCGCTTATAACATATCCGCTTTCCAGTCTCGATACATACCTGAAACAAAAATAAATATAAGTAAGCACTTGATAATCATTAATGAATATTTAAATGATGCTTAAATACAAGATTTTCTAAATAAACGGTATGGTCTATTGTATTGAAGACCGGGCTCATTTTGTTGCTTTTTCGAGGGTGCAAAGAGTCGGCCTGCAGTCAGTCCGAACTCCGAAAATTTGTCTTATTTTGCATAATTTTGATTAAAATAACCCGGCTAAGACTGTCTTTACATTCAGTCGCGCTGCTGCCGCACTACTCGCGACTAACGGCCGTTCCCAATATTTGATCTATCTCTGGTTTTGCCCTACTAGAGATAGGAATAGCTCTCATTAGACATTAGAGACATATATTTTATGTCAATTCAATGTTAGCTGCGATCGGTCGTATGTCAAACCAGAGATAGATTGAATATTGGGAACGGCCGTTAATGTGAAGGCAGCCTTAGTCTGCGGCATTTTAACATAATATGCCGCCGCGCCGCTGCTTTGTAGTAACTAGTAGCATAAAGAAAACTCAAACCTTAGGTTTCAAACCTATAGCCTATGTCATATAATAGGATTATACAGGCTGTAACAAAACTAAGTGATAACAATTTAGGATTTGCACTTTGTGTCCCATTATACAGAGTTCAGGCAATTATTTTTTTGTGATTTGTATGGGCAAGCGCCCGAGCGTCGTAAATTTTCCCGTACAAGAGTTTTAAAAAAAAGTTGCTCTTTCAGCGCTGCTACTTTCAGAGGAAACTCTATATAAGGGACACATACACACCCATTATCAATTAGTTTTGTTATACCTTGTAAAGGCCAATAAATAATATCGTTGTTCGTGGACGGCGGCGGTGGAAAATAGCCTTATAACGCTACTCTCGTCAAAGACAAAGCCGTTACAACTTTATTAACACATCATAAGCCCCATTGAAACTGATACTAGCTTAAGCAAACACTTTCCAAGCGTGATGGACAGGTGGACCGACGCGGACGGTAGAACAAAGCTTATTGACAGTGGAATATAACGTCTCATTTTGTGCGCAAACCTTAACACTTTCACCAGGAAGCCTTATAAATTAGGGTTGCCACAGGTTTGGTTACAATTAAAATATTAAAAAAAACTGCGTTAAAGATAGTGATGAGCAAAACAAGACTCAGACAGTCTTGGTTTTGGTATTTCTAGTACAATATTGAATAGAATAGAGAATAGAAAATACTTTATTTGTACAACTTAAAACTAAACTTAAACTTAAAAAACACAATATAGGAAAACTATGTACAAATAGGCGGTCTTACTGCTAACAGCAGTTTCTGCCAGACAACCTTTAATTTTAAAAATAATAAGAAATAAGAGTAATAGTTAATATTATGACTAAATAATAAATATATAATACATATAACGTATGTACTATATATAAATAATATGTTATAATACATAAAAAATATTTATATAAACTACATAAAATTTACACAAATATAATATTTAAAAGAAGGTAAGTACATTTATAGTTAACTATTATGACAGATTTAGATAATATACCTTAACTCGTTTCTTAAAAATATTTATTGTTTGTGACTTTTGGATAGTTTCAGGTAGAGCGTTCCATAGGCGTATAGCAGAAATAGTGAAGGAAGAGTCATAGTGAGCGGTATTATGAGAGGGAAAAGCAAGAGTAAGTTTTTTGGACGACCGAAGAATAGGGTTATTATGACCAAGAAAAGTGAATTTATCTTTCAAATAGTGAGGAGATCTGGGATTGAAGAGAATTTTATATAAAAGATGAAGTATGTGAGCATTCCGACGCATTCTGACAGGGAGCCACTTTAGTTGAGTCCGGTATTCTGATATATGATCATATTTCCGGAGACCAAATATAAAGCGGATGCATAGGTTTTGTAGGCGTTCGATAGAGGATAGAAGTTGTTCACTGAGGTCGCAATAGCAAGCGTCAGCGTAGTCAAGGATTGGAAATAGTAAGGTTTGTGCTAGAGTGATTTTAGTTGGGATGGGAAGGAAATTACTCAGACGCCTGAGAGAGGCGGTGGCGGCAGAAACTTTTTTGCGAAGCGCTTGAACTTGTATGTTCCACGATAGAGTTTGATCCATAAAAACCCCCAGATTTTTTACCGATGAGCTAAAAGGAACTATTGATCCGTCAATGTTTATGCTCGGCAACCGAGCGAGGTCCACTTTGCTTATCAATTGCCTGCTTCCAATGATAATACTTTGTGTTTTCGAAGTATTTAAGTTGAGGCCATAATCTTTGCACCATTGGTGTATTTTCTCCAAATCAATGATAGTTTGGGTAATATCGTGAGGTAATGAGGTAAGTGAAGTATGTCTGTAAATCTGTAAATCATCTGCGAACATGTGGTAGAAGGAGCAAATTATTAGGGCAATAGGAGCTATGAAATATTATATTTGAATATATAGAGTATATGACATATACGACAACATTTTATTAGATCCAGATTACTTATTAAGACTAAGGGTGAATTTATGACATTAATATTATTTATCTTTTTTTTTTCTTTTTATTTAAAATGTCTTGTTTAATTATTGTATAATATTATATTGCATACTTCGGTAATTTTCAATTCCTTTTGACATTTAATGTAATTAACCTATTTTAATTAATTTTAATTTGTAATTTGACCGACCAATTGACATGTTTTATTTAATTCCATTATCTATTAAAATATGACGATGTAAAAAATTTAATATTAAGTTTGACATTTAAGAGTAAAAAAAATATGACAATATGTATTCATGTTTTGTTAACAAATAACTTTAAGAATGTTTTTATATTAATATTATTATTATTATTTGACAAAATGTTCATTAAATATTTGCACGTCGATTAAAACGACAATAATATGTGAGACACTTTTAACATATTGTAACATCTTAATATACACACCATATTATTGCAAATAAAGATTATGATTATGATTATGATTATGAAAATTGAAAAGAGGAGTGGTGACAGTACACTGCCCTGCGGAACACCAGCGAGTATATCACACCAAGATGTTGTGGTATTATCGATTTTTATACATTGACGGCGTCCAGAAAGGAAACTTTTAAACCACACGATATATACATAAATTTATATATTGGTCTTGGACTTGGTCAAATCTGCCTGATCTCGGTCTTGGATTTGGTTTTTTTAGTTTTAGGATAGTCTTGGTCTCGGCATTGCTTTTTTGCAAGACCAAGACTGAGGCTGCAGACCGATTTTGCTCATCACTAGTTAAAGATTAACTACCACGCAGAAAAATGACGCGAGCCCTTACAAAACTCGGCTTTTAACTAGTTGATGAATCAATATAATTATGTATAAATAACAAAAATAGCTCTTCGAAGGCGCACGTTCTCTTCATATAAACTGTAACATCATTCATATTCTTCACCATCTCATATAGTTTCGGATTTTCCCTACCGTGCTATTTCAAACAAAACCCCGTATATGGAAGAGAAGACTACTTTGACATAGCGAAAAAGACGTATGTATCTTACGACAGCACCGCAACTGGAGTTTGACAGCATAATATTATGCAACTTTCGTCCGTTAAGTTGCTGTCGCAAAAATTAATAACTACATATTCGATCGGCCTTCCCTTACATCCACCATAATCCATAATGGGCAACTACATAGATGACTCCCGCAACTCCGTTGCGATGAAATTCGTTTATCGCTCGGGAATCGTACATTTTTCCGGGATAAAAAGTATCCTGTGTCCTTTTCCGGGACTCAAATTATCTCCATACCAAATTTCAGACAGATCGGTTCAGCGGTTTAGGCGTGAAGAGGTAACAGTACATGGCGTGAAGTGGTCCATGTATCATGTTTTGGCAGCCCTACGTTAACAGAACCTGTCTACTGCCAGCATGAGTTTCTCCGGGATGAGCCGAGCCCATTACCCAGTGTCTACTTCGTCACACGTCAGGGTATAATTTATTGATGAGGATTCACACTTGTTCCAAATACGGTACGCACTGGCATACAAGATGCTACAAAGTAGTAATATAAACAATTTCGAAAAATATTGACCGAGTTGAAAAACAAACAAACATTTTGAGTGTATAGAGTCTACCAGAATCTGATGGCAAATTTTGACAGCAGATTTTCAAAAAATATCCTTGATCATTGGATAATTGGATAAATTTATATTTTTGCATGTTTCACACACAGAATCAGCCGCTATAAGGAAAAAAAGGATCAAAATGTTTTATTCCAATTACCCCGGTATTGCTAGAGTCGATTTACTTTCTCACTTTTTGCCATCAGATTCTGGTAAACCTATAATTAATATTATTGCATAGTATTAGTTTATTTCAAGATAAAATCTTATGATTTTTTTACAACGAACGCATGAGTTTTATATACTTTTGCATGAAACAAGTGATTTTGTTTTACGAACTATCGCTTAATATTAGTCCTATACGATATATCGTATCGTGTGATGTAAACGCTCTCTATCACACTTCAGCACCCTTGTAGCGACATGCAAATGTTTACAGCTGAAATAGATGTGTTTGCACACGGTAATGTATGTTTATAGTACAGGCCGATACTGATGTTGACTCTACATTTCCACCTCAATTTATATGGAAACTTCAAAAAAGGTTTCCATTTTCTAGTGTAATTTGTGTGTGTATGTGTGTGTCACGGACAAACACACACAGTGTTTGTTCGTGATTTCCTGTAAAACTGCTAATGTTGGCTTAACGAGTCGCGCCGCGCCGAGCCGATTTGTACGAGCGAGCACGAGCCTGTTGGCTCGAGTCCGCGCTACCCGTTCTCGCGGCGCGTAATATCACGAGCCGCGCCGCGCCTTTGAAGTTACCGACTTCAATCGGATCGGACGCGCCTGCTCGAGCCAGCCCGCGCCACCTTGAGCCACCCCTTTCACACGGCACGTTATATTACGTGCCTGAGAAGCCAGAATAATGTTATTTAAACTGATTTTCGCTATTGAACAGCGCAATAGTCAAGGAAGATTATTGTCATACAGCGTTTTAAGGTTTAATATAGATTTTGGGAGGTAAATCATGCAAGCAATCCTTAGAATATGTTATGCCAATGATCGACATCGTCACCGTTAACCATCAAATTCCAACGTAAAGAGCCTTTCTTTACACATGTGTCCAAGCACTCAGACAATACACGCATAGCTACATTAATAAAATCGATATACCTGTTTCCCATCCCTACCAGACTGTAAAACTAAATCGGTTTAGCGAATAAAAGCCTCCTGGGGCTGTATTATCGGAGGCACTAATACAAAAGGCAGCTTTTATATTCTAGGATATTTCTAGGCGAAGCTTATTTTGTAGGCTTCAGTTTTCTTGTTAATGTAAATGTATTTTTAAAAATAAAATGCCTCCCAAATCGAATTCAGTGAAGCCAGCTTGCTATCGGCGTAGTGCGCAGAAGCTATTTTATAGTGCCTAAGAATGTACGCATGACACAAGACCCTCCCTTACGCACTGAAAGACATTTGAACCCCTAATTCTTATATTTCTGTTAAACGTTCGATTTCAAGGATATGGGTGTTTTTGTCCAGGGGAAATTTACGATTAGAGCGTAATTTCTTCGATACAAATTTTCAACAAAATCTATAATTAGCTGCAAACGATAACAAATTTAAGATCTCTGGGTTAAAATATATGGTGAAGGCAAAGTGTTGTATGATTTTTAGGTCTCTTTGGTGGGGCGAGGAGTAAGCGGGGCGCGCGGGTACACGCTATTGGTCGATCAGTATTCAGACGCATCCTTGTTGGCTGATCGCGATCAAACGGTGACACGTTATTGGTACGTTATTGTTAGATATTTATACTATCGAATAAATTGATTTATGGGCAGTTGACGGACCTACAGCATTTGATCGCATTATGTCAATTCAATATTAGTCGCGATATGTCGGCTGAGTTTTTTAGAGAATTAACTTCTCTGGTAGTAAATCCGCCAATCACTTTCTTTTCGCCCATCGATCTTAAGCTTTTGTGTAGCCTATAAATAAGTTATGAACATTGACAGGGTGTGGATGTATAATTTACAAGTGTCTAGTGGTTCCCTATATTTATTGCGCATATTTTATCATTAGGAAATATCGTTCGGTCGCTATCTATGACGCGTCGAACCATATTTTCTCAGACGAATGGTGAACGCCTATCGAGGCCCTACATAACGCTTTATCTAGACCTTGTTTAGCACTCAAACCTGTCTGGGCAACTCAAAATGTCTATAGTTAAACTATCAAAAAGGAGGAGGAAAAATTAGGAAGTTTTTAATAGTCAAAATAGTCTGAACTGATTTTGATGAAACTTGCAGTATTCGGTATTCTCTAAGAAAAAAAAAAAAGAATTAATTTAATCGGACTTGTAGTTCCGGAGATATGCAAATACAAACATAAAAACATACATACATACATACACTTTTGAAATTTGGCATATTTGTCCAGACGATGATATAGACCAACATATACGAAAACTAAGCAGTTCTGGAAATATTACATACAAACAGGTCGAATTGATAACCTCCTTTTTTGAAGTCCGTTAAAAATAAATTTTGGCCGATTCTCAGACCTGCAGAATAAGCACATAACCTCAACAAAATCGGTCCATCATTTCGGATGAGTTTCGCAACAAACAACGCGACACGAGAACATACATTACATATCAGATATCAACATACATATTGAGTTCGAGCTTGAAAGTATATTAAATATGTAACCAATGTATGTAATTTCTATTTAAATCACTATGTTAGGTATCGCCTTGGTCTAGAAATGGTCTAGATTTATAATTGCTGTCTGATTCTATTAACTACATGTTATTATCGGTTACACTTGTAACCCGATTGTACTATCGAAGAAATTTATTTATAGCAGATAGAGGACCCACGTAATTTGGTCGGGCTGTGTCAAGTCAATATTGATCGCGATCTGTCGGCCGGGTTTGACATTATGCTGCCGAATTTTGTAAGTCCCTCATCTGTACATGAATAAATTTATCCGATTGTAGGTACTATTAATAATAATAATAATTAATTAATCCATTATTTATACAGCTTTGATCCATTCCGGATCATAACAAACTACAAAATAGTATTCTCAAAGTCGAAGGACTTTTTGTAGTTTTTATGATTTGGTTTGGCATTTTTTGAGAATATCAAACATTTTCAATATAAAATTAATATTAAAAATTTATGAGAATACAATTTTGTAGTTTGATAGATAACGGAACGAAACTGCATTGATGTTCAAAATATAGTTGGATTTGGGCAAAGATTCCATATGACATACTTTAAAATAGGAATATATCAAATATGAGTGAAACTCTAATATGAATATTTTATATGCAGCTTGCATAATGTAGTCAAAGTTAGTACATAAACCCGGTACCTACTCCCCAAGGAGTATCTGAATTTTACTACCGAAGTTTTGACTTGAGGAATATTCAATTTGGACAGCTTCGCTCTATTGAATAAGTTTTTATGATGTTTCATGTTTGGTTATTTCTATTAGAAAGGTGTACTCGGGGAATCGAGACAGTAGCGGTCATTGACTCCCTGTCAAAAAACTTGTCATTTTCTATGAGTTTTCTATATAAACCGCGATTGACAATGAAGTGTCGGATGTTTCTTGTCTAAGGGCGATATCGCATTTTGCATACTCGATGTGAACTGAATATGAAGGATATCACTTCGAACTCATAAAAAGTTGGAGATTATCATTCGAGTTACCAAGAGGTTTTCCGATGAATCTGTAATTAGTGTCTTTATAAGAGGTCAATTTTATTCTTAAACTAGCTTTTGCCCGCGGCTTCGCTCGCGTGGAATTCAGAAATCGCGTAAAATACGAATATTATTGTAAACCTCCTTTGGAAACATGATGTTTTTCCAAGACCAAAAGTAGACTATTTGTTATTCTCCATCCTTTCAACTAAGTATATGCCAAAAATCAAGTCGATTTGTTGCTTCGCTAGGCCGTGAAGGAAGGACAAACAAACAAACACACTTTCGCATTTATAATATTATATGGATTTATAATATTAGTATGGATAGTCATGAAAAGCTTATAACCAGCAGTGGACGGTAGATATACAGGAAGTATAGTAATACAGTATACTAATCAAACGACGAAAAAGTGTATGTTTAGTTTAGGTTAGAATAAATTCAGTTTTTATTATTAACTTAGTTTGTTCCTAAAGAGGAGGATTGAAACTCAACACTAACGACGCGACACCATTCTGATATAAGCTGCATTTCCAGGAGTGAGGGGGAGGGGGGAAGAAAAAAGTTTGATACAAAATCTGACCCCCTCTTTTGTCCCCTTAGAGGGGTGGGGGGAAAAAAATGTATACACCAGATGTTTAGTTGGAAGAAGACAAATATATCTGCGAAAACCGCATTCAAATCGGATCAGTAGTTTTCGTGTGATGCGGGAACAAACATACAGACAGACAGATAGACAGACAGACACACAAAAAAGTAACCACATTTTTGGCTTCCATAGCGATGTAGTAACACCCCCCGCTTATTATTTTTTGAATTTCTTTAATGTACAGAATTTTCATTTCTACAGTTTTATTATATGTATAGATGACATTCAAAAACTGTATGTTTAGGTTAGAATAATTTCGTTATGATATTCACTTTTAATTAATACCTTAGTTTGTTCCTAAAAAAGGACAATTAAAAGTCAACACTAACTACGCGACACCACTTTGTTATAAGCAACACTTCCAGGAGGGGGGGGGGGGGGGGGGGGCAGCATTTTGACTATTTGATTTATTTTTATATTTCAGTTGATTTAATGAAAGTTAAATTAAGGTTTACCATTTATGACGTATAAAAAAAACTACTTTCTAGATCTCGTTCAAACCAATTTTCGTTGGTAGTTTTTATAGTAAAGTACATCATATATTTTTTTGACTTATCATGCCCGTACTTTAGAAGGTAGAGGGGTACACACATTTTACCACTGTGGAAGAGTCTGATCTCTCGCAAACTATTCAGGTTAGAAAAAAATGATATTAGAAACCTCAATATGATTTTTGAGGACCTATCTATAGACACACGCATAGGTTATAAGAAAAAAATATTTTCAGTATTATATTCAGTTGTATTTCTGGGGACCCCTAAAATTTTTAATAATTTTTCCATTTTTGTATCAAAATCTTAATGCGGTTCGCAGACTACATCTACTTACCAAGTTTCAATAGTATATAGCTCTTATAGTTTCGGAGAAAAGTGACTGTGACATACGGACGGACAGACAGACAGACAGACAGACAGACATGACGAATCTATAAGGGTTCGTTTTTTGCCATTTGACTACGGAACCCTAAAAAGGACAATACCTAAGTGCTACTGTTTTTATGATGGAAATTATATTTAAAATGAGATATTTCCATCTATTTATTTAAAACACAACAATATATTAACACTTTGCTGGCCCATTAGCTTTCTTACCTCGTCGCACAGTGGCTGCGCACGCGATATAAAAATGCAATTTCACTCACGCTACCAGCGATAAATCAGACCACAGATGTACGTTTGCTTTTCTATTACTGCTAAATCATTAGGTTTTATTGATCTAGTTTGATCGTAAACTACTTTTACATGAGCGTCCGTGGCCTAATGGGTAGACCTTTGGTTCGCACTCGTAGAGAGTGCAGGTTCGATCCCGGGTGGAGGCGTGTACCAATGAAACATTTTCTGATCTCAAGTACATAATACGGACACTCATACGGTGAAGGAAAACATCGTGAGGAAACCCGCACATAGTTGGTCCCAAACGTATTGACCAGCGGGGCCAAAATAGTCGCTTTGGAGAATCATTTTATGAATCATAATATGATTCAAAAATTGACACTCTGAAAAACGCAAAATTGACACTCTGTTTGCAATTTAGATGTCTTAATTCGTACTACTTTGACATTCGTGAGTTTGACAGTTTGACAATTCATTTTCTGAATTGATTGAGAGGAATTGCTAAATGTGACCATTTTAGCCCCGCTGCTCATTCCTCTGGACAATAATAGATAAATAAATAAATAAAATAAATCATCCACAACGGAAGCAAAGGCCTTGTTTTATACTTTTACATGGGAAATTAACGCGAATGCCAAATTCAGGATCAGTTATAACAAAATTATGCGTAATACGAAGATGCCTAAATAATAACGATTCAAAATAGATATTGAAAAGAATAGACGCTTAAAAGACTTAGTAATGTTAAATATGTTGTTGAAATAATTGCAAACATTTTACTTATACGTATTGACCAGCAATTTGGTTGAAACGACGTACCGTCAATGCCCTAAGCATGTCCTCTATTTTATTATTTTTAATTTGGGCACAACAAGTACATTAAAAAAGAGTTAAAACACCGTAAAGAGAGTAAATCTGTAACAAAACATATTGTATCCTAATAAGACCTCTACAGTCTGAAAGGTCAAGACTCTCTAGTAGAGATCTAGTAGAGACAAGATAGAGTACACTTCAGTGCTGACTCTCCACATTTCTTCATTTGTTCGAGTAAAACAAAAAAAAATAGTCTTCGTTTTCAGTTATCTTAGAAATTTGTTTTCGTTTCTTGGCACTATCATAATTTCAATAATGTGCTAGATCCTAGTAGATCGATATGCACATTGCACAAAGTAACGTGATTTCAGATAACTTTAAGTTGCTAATAACTTAAAGCAATATCCTTCTTAAAGATAATAATTAAATACAAAATTCTAAATTTTAATATAAGAACACAGTAACATTTAATTACGCGTAGCTATTGTACAAAAATTTACTAAGTCGCGGGCAACAGCGGTTAATGAAAAATGTAATGCTAATGCAAATGTAAAAATTTTAAAAATACACCATTTAACCGGACATGATAATATTATTTCCGATATATAATATTATTATACCAGCAGCAGCAGCAGTGGAAAATATGCTGTCAAAATATGTCGCGTCCTTCTCAAAATAAATAACTCAATTTCTGGTGAAAACGTGATGCTGTCACTGTTAATTGGCTGTTGAATAAACAGATTGGCAGTATGAAAATGTATTCAAAAACATATTTTTGTACGTAAAAAAAACGTTACGCGGTATAGTCACCGACAACATGATCAGGTAGTCCAAATCCATTCCTCTAAGATTAATAAATTAAACATTTAACCGAAATTTTCAAATTATATATAACCTGCGTTAAGGTCTGTATTGAATGTTGATGTGGACTATCATACAGTCGATATTTTTTACACACTACACACAGTACAGTACAGTCGACATTTTGCAGCAACAAAAACTATTTTATGGTCTTTGCCGGTTCTCAATAAAATAATAATTTCCACACTAAGTTTCATCCACATCATATCAACAGTAATTAAAGTGTAAAGAGACAACAAACAATCACTTTTGCATATTTTATAACCTCAGTATGAATATAACATTTACATGACAATCACCAATTTAAACTCCACTTGAATCTCAAGATTTTAATTTAAATAACTCCTTGTGGGGCAAACGGATGATTAAGGTTGAACGTGATTTGATCGAGGCTTATTAATCAGAGCTCTCATCTGAGCATTGTGTGGTAATGTTAACCATGACAATGTGTTATTTGACGTCCCGTTAACTTCGGTTAAGATAACCAAAGGTTACTGATTTAATAAGATTGTATGCTACTGAATCATCGTTCCAAAAGTGGTAGTGTTAAATAAATATACGGGGTTAAACTTAGGGTCAATTCAGGCCGCAACGCGACGTGTAGATGCATTTCTAAATTTGTACTGAATTGACAGATTTCGTGAGCGTGAGACGTCTTGCAAATCTGTCAAATCCATACAAATTTAGAAATGCATCTACGCGTCGCGTTGCGGTCTGAATTGACCTTTACGAGGACAAGCTGCAAGAAGTAGACAATAGATGTAGTGTTTAGGGTGTGCAAGTTAGAACTTAGCTTAGAAGCTACAACAACTGATATTTTTGTTTTTGACGCGATAGGGGCCAATTTATATTAGTGTTGTTGATATCGCTCTATTTTCTTTTTTGGCTGGACTAGGCTTTTTATGGAAGCAATTAATTTGTGTCGTCGGCGCGATAAGTATTATACATATCCTCCTCTACACTCTACATGCATTTTCCTTTATGACATGGGTCATGTAGAGATCGTAAGTCGAAAAAACAACAATAAACGTTAAAGTGTCAATAATATAAGAGGTAGTAATGTGCTTATCTATTCATCTATCTACACCAAATCGATCAATAAGCTAACATTAGCACACAATGCCGCGACGAGCAGCGCGTGACGTTTGCTACAGTTGCCTGAACTTTGAGTAACCTTTCACGATCAGCTGATTGTATCATCTGATTAATTGAGTGTTATCCTACCACACCACATCCTACGAGTCCTATTAATAACGTGAAAGTTGTTTATGAGTGAAAAGCATATTAAGTTTGTGATCTACATTTTTATGCGACGGCGACAGGAATAGTTTTGGCAGTCTATGTTTTATATTTTGTTCTATCACGGTTACTGATGTCAGATATTTATGAATAAGATATAAAGATAGATTAGTAATGAAGCATCATGAATATTTTGCTTATATGCATACTTATGTAAAACTGTCTGTCTGTTACCTCTTCACACTTTAGCCGCCGAACCTGATTCACTAATATGGATGAAAGTAGAGTATAATTTAGGTCCCAGGAGAGGACATATTATAATACCGTAGAAAAATTAACAGCTAACGCCTGATAACATTCAGCGCAACGATGTTTCAGGATACCTTCTTATAGTCAAACCTAATTTGGGTCCGCTTAAGGTTTTTAACTTCCCTCAAAATTCCACACGTGTAAAAAGACGTAACTAGTAATACAAATGCAACCTTGTCCTCTGGGACACTCTTGTCCCTGGAACTCCTCCCCGGGCGGAGACAACATTTCTCCATAAACAACGGACCCTTATAAATATTTACGGCTTTCAGCCTCTATTGTTGTAAACTTATAGATTTCTTTGTAAATATATTTAGATAAGTTCCTCCTTTGTGTGATATATTTTATCATAGGTATTTACTGTTTTGATATTACTGGGTCTTTGACAATGAAAGACAACAATATGTTAAGACGATGTTAAGCGATTATTTTTGTCTGGCTTTCATTCATTTTGTTGAATTATTGAACAAAAAACCGAATTGTTAAAATATTTCGAACAAAACTTTTTGTTTACTGTATATGCTGGTGCTGCACTCTAGCGTGAAAACTTTGCAGTAACTAATCCTATTTTACCATAATTTGACCACGGTTCTTTTTTTTACTACTTCATAATTAACGCGAAAAAACCCCAGCTTCATAACGTAAGGGGAAAATAAATAAAAACTCATGTTACCGCTACATAATTCAAAAAGCTTGACTCAGCCTTTGTGTCATCTGATATTCAGAGAATGTGTAAAAAGGACAATTTATTTTAATTGGATTGTTTACAGAGTTTGTTGAATTTAAAATTAACGTAATTAAGTAACGGGCCCGTGTGAATTCACTTCGATCTCGCCATTTTGTTTTATAAAAGTAAAATAGATGTATTATAATAAGCCATCATGACTCATGGGTCTAATGGCCGCATTTAGAAAGATTTAATGATTACTTTAAATTAATGAAGATTACGACGTTAACCCCGTACATTTTCTGTCAATCTCTTGATAATTAATGTTAAATAATACTCATTAAAATATGTTTGCAGCCGTAAGGGTCAGTTCGCACTACAGCATCGATACGATGCATTTTTAAATAAGCCATTTTTAATTGGGACAATCAGTCCCTCACCGCGGGCGGCAAGTTTCCTGAAATATAAAACGTCTGAGGTGACGTCAGTGGGCTTCGGCCTGATCGAGCATACCACCTCGCTCGGTCGGAAGATCTTCCTTTGCTGCCATCACTCATATTCACATATCTATGTAAGTAAAAAAAAAAAAGTTTTGTTTGTCTCCCTAAAACCCGAGAACGGCTAGACCAATTTGGCTGATTTCAGTCTCGATATATTCGTAGAAGTCCAGGGAAGGTCTATATTGAAAGAAAAGTGATACGAAGTTAATTTCTAGTACGCAATAAATATATCGCATCGCCCTGTCACGTTCTAATGTGAGGAGAAAAACCCTAAACCCGTGAATTATTTCACCAAGCAATTCCTAAATCTCACAATCTCAAGGTCTCCAACGGTTCCTATTTCGGTAATGAAATACACCGGGGAAGGATTATGGTAATGCAGTCTCGACTAAGATTAGCATTCCGTTTTAGCCAATATAAGCTTCTAAACATTATTAATAGAAACCGACTCGATTTGCATACATAAGTCGGTCGACGTAAAAATATCGTAGAAATTATTCTATCCGATAAGCCTATTTCACAAATTGCCTACGGAGAAAATGTTTATATTTTCTTAGTAAATAGTTCTTGAATTATGTAATCGTAAGCTTCGGAAATCGGATACGATTATTCGATATTGGTTCGTAACAAAAAATCATTCATAAAGATAAAGCCTGTGTAAAGAATCAAGCCAATTCATCATCGCCAGTGGGTAACATAAACAGAGCTTCTTACTATCGGTCCGATATCGGATGTAAAAATGCTCTCAAAATAGTCGCACTAAAGTAAACTTTTACATGTATAATATAAATCAATATACTAAACACACCATGTTACGTGGTGTAATAGATTATTTATAATGCTACAAACTCCAGAGGGAGGTCTTCCGACCAAGCGAGGTGGTAGACTCGCTGAAAGCTCAAAAATCCAAGTCAGATAATTTTTATTCAGAGTTAATTTTTTACAAAATTCTTTCTGAACGTCGTAGCACTCGTAACTAAGGTGCCTACCACCGGTTCGTCTGTAAGAAATCTAACCCGGCGAGAAGAATCGGCGTAAGAAACTCGCACGGGGCCATCTTTTACCAAAAATTGAAAATTACTCTAAGGGTGGGTTGCACTATCTTACTTTAACTATAACTGTAACTTTAACTATAACTACAGTGCTAAATGTCAAAACTTTGGTTAAGGACGCCATATATATTTTAACGATAGCCATAAACGCTCATAGTTATGTCGAAATTTTTTCGTGAAAATTTACAGTGTTGTTATAACAAATATTTTTCATGTCGATTTTTACGGATAATTCATTTTTTATACTCTCAATCCCATTAACTAGCTTTAATAAAAAAATAAACGCAACAGACATCTGTCAAATTCTGTGGTCAAAGTTAAGGTTAAAGTTAAGTTAGCCTTAACTATAACCATAACTTTGACCATAACTGTAACTATAACCACGCCTCTGGTGCAACCCACTCTTACTAGATGTAATAAATAAAACGCCTTAGAGAACCTCGATAGCGCGATGCAGGATTGTAGTCGGTCACAAATACTTTCTCACGGCGTTACTGGAAGTCTGATGGATCGATAACACGATAGGGAAGCCGATACCATTGTCACAAGTTTCCAGAAACTTTCTTCGAGCGGTGAATTAATAACAGCTCATTGTTATATTCATTTCATAACTAGATTTTTTCGGATCTTTTTAAGTCCAAATATGTTTATCACGTAAGTATGGACTCAATTTAGTGTAAATCGATTGAGAATGAAGTGGAAACCGACAGACAGACACATAGTGCATTAGTAAACTATGACACATATTGACACATAGTGCACCTTGTGCATTAATATTAGCGTATGGAGTTTTCTATTTTTAATCCCACTATTATACACATTACTTTCCAACCGTAAATTTTGAATGAGGTACATACAATAAACTGATGCTAAAATTTCTCTTACATATTCGTAAAAAAACGTTGTAATAAAGAGCATTCTAAGCTACAATTCATCTACTATTAATCTTAAAATTTCGTCTTAAAAACAGTCACAATTTTAAAGATAAAAGATAATAAAGAACGCCTCTTAGACGGTGCGATACGATATTTCATCTCACGACATTCACGATAGATGGCCCTACAGCCGCAGGGGGCCTAATAAAAGTAAACGGCAGCCAATATAATATTCATTAAGATAAATTAATATTACCCAGGTCAATAGAACACCCACATTCACATTTTATGTTTTGGTGCTATGGGTAATGGGTATGGTTCAGAAAATGAAAATATTATTTTAGATTTCATATTATGTTGCCGACTTCATTTTGTCGTTAGTCTGTATAGTCTATGTAATATCAGAGAAATCTATGTATATTATCAAAGGCAGAGGGGCAGTCCTACTTCTTTCGGTTGGGTTTTAACAATTTCGGCATAAGTGATAGATCACAATTCAAGACCAACGTTGACTTGACATAACCCACCAAATAACATAGATGCGCAATCTGCATATAATATTATAAATCCATTTTTTTCTTTCATCATACATCTCAATCTTCGTTATTTAAAAACTCTAAAAAATTTGTGATTTCTTGTGATCGAAAAATGTACTATGTTATTACTAATATTATAAACTATGCGTAAGTGTGTCTGTCTGTTACCTCTTCACGCTCAAACCGCTGAACCGATTTTGTTGAAATTGTTTGAATTGGAGATACTTAACGTCCCGGGAAAGGACAATTTTAAGAATGGACGGTTCGTGCGCGATAAACGAATTTTGACGCAACGGAGTTGCGGGCGTCATCTAGTTATTAATATGAATATTTAACACAGCTGTGTTTGTCGTTGCCTAACAAGATTTTCGCATGGCAGTCAAATGGGAATCACAGTATTATTTTTAGATCGTCTCGCTCGCTTTGGTTGACTCGTATTTGGCAGCTGGGCTAAGCTAAACACACATTACTTAGTACGGTACTCTGTCCCTTCGGAGCCCAAACTTTTAGACCACAATTAGCGTCACGCTCTACATCAACCCTTCACCAGTATAATTCTAACTTACTTATTATCCCTTTAGGGATAAAAAAATAGAGAAAAACCCTACATTTAGCAGGATAAAACCGAATATAACTATTTAATATTTAATTTGTAACCCCATTCAAGTAAAATAAATATTAAATACATTATGATAAAGCCTGCCCCGTTTATTGAGAATGTACTGTTATTACGAAAATTGATATTGTAAAATCCTTATAAAATATCACTGAGGAGTAAAGTTACATATTTGATACAATATATTTTTTTTAATCCATACTAATATTATAAATGCGAAAGTGTGTCTGTCTGTGTGTCTGTTACCGCTTCACGCCCAAACCGCTAAACCGATTTCGCTGAAATTTGATATGGAGATACTTTGAGTCCCGGGAAAGGGCATAGGATACTTTTATACCGGAAAAATATAAACGAATTATGGCGCAAAGGAGTTGCGGGCGTCATCTAGTTTCTTATTTTACTTTCTCAAGACTCTAAAAATGCAGATGACTTTTTTTATATTTTGAAAACCTTAGAGATACTTAAAAACAAAACACACTACACAGACACTCAGTCATAATTAGAATTAAAATTATAGTAATAACAATTTCAAGATATAAATCTAAACCGACTTTCAAGCCGATGTCATTACCACGATAGCATCATAACATGGAAATTAAGTTAAATAATACCGCAGCATCATTAAAACTATGTAAAACATGAAATTTTAAGCGTGCACAATGCATATTTTAATTTCTTAAAATAAATCTTATGAATATTCATTTTTGAGGCGCAAAAGTTTTTTTAAATTACATAAGCTGCGTCAAAAACTGTTATGCATTTTTGTATAATGTTGTATTGTAATTTGTATCTAAGCATTTTTGGGCGCGATTTTCTAGTGGTATTTTTGGGCTTATTTATTATTACTACTTTACTACACGACTGTCAATTTGCCTAATCACATTTGAGCCCACCAGTATCCGGTACTAATAGCTGTTTTTTAGTTCAATTGTACTTTTTTAATTCTCATTTTTGGCTTATTTATAAGTACTACTTTACTACCCGGTTACCAATTTGTCTAACCACTTTTGAGCTCACCAGTATCTTTAGTAGCTTACTAGCAGTTTTCGGTACGATTGTACAATTTTTGCACTCCATTTTGTCAAATTTTATAAGTTAGTTATTATTATTATCACTTTACTACCCAACTGTCTATTCGTATCTCCGCTTTTGAGATCAGTATCTAGTACTATCAGTTTTTGATGTGATTGTACTTCGGTTTCTTTCTTGTCTTATATTTTATGAATTTTAATACTTAACAACGCGACTGTCAATTTGCCTAACCACTTTTGAGCTCACCAGTATCAGACGAAAGTGAAAACGGCCTTAAAACGTGTTCAAACAGCGTCTGGTGCAGTTGACAAAAACAAACACCGACTTTCTAAGCCTTTTATTTTTATTTCAGTACACTGGGGCTCAAAATGGTTAATGATCGAAGAATGGGTGAATGGAAACGAGATCAGTAGCACAATGTACTGTCGTGGTCATAACTGAATTATTTTCGTTACAATTGGATTTGTATTGATATTTCTACTGTTATAGTATTGTTATAGAGCCTTTAATCGTTTGGTAAAATGAAACGATTTTGCCTACTGTTGCTTTGTGTTATTTCGCACTATGATACATAATACTAGCTGACCCGGCAAATATTGTTTTTCCATATAAATTATTAACCGACTTCAAAAAAAGGAGGTTATCAATTCGACGCGTATGTATGAAATATTTCCAGAACTGCCCAATTTTCGAATATAATAAATGAATAATATAAATAAATAGTCTATATTAGCGTCTGAACAAATATGCCAAATTTCAAAAGTGTATGTATGTATGTATGTATGTAAGTATGTATGTATGTATGTTTTTATGTTTGTGATCGCATATCTCTGGAACTACCATTCCGATTTCAGTAATTCTTTTTTTGTTATACTAGGTATTGGTCAACTTAGGGAATAGTGCAAGTTTCATCAAAATCAATTCAGTAGTTTTGGAGACAGGGACTTTTAATTCTCAATTACGTCCAATTTTGAAGTCGTTTTTATCTTTTTAAAATATTTCTAGTGTCAATATAAAAAGTAGATAAAGACCTATTCTCAGGCCTAAGGAATGTACATACAAAATTTCATTAAAATCAGTTGAGCCGTTTTGGAGGAGTTCGCGCACAAAGATGCGCAATTCTTATACGTGGGAGAGCCATGCTTCGGCACGAATGGGCCGGCTCGACCGGAGAAATACCACATTCTCACAGAAAACCGGCGTGAAACAGCGCAAGCGCGAGTGAGTGAGTTTACCGGAGGCCCAATCCCCTACCCTATTCCCTTCCTTTCCCTCCCCTATTCCCTTCTCTTCTCATCCCTACCCTCCCCTATTACCCTATTCCCTCTTAAAAGGCCGGCAACGCACCTGCAGCTCTTCTGATGCTGCGAGTGTCCATGGGCGACGGAAGTTGCTTTCCATCAGGTGACCCGTTTGCTCGTTTGCCCCCTTATTTCATAAAAAAAAAAAAAAAAAAAAAACTGACACGTGAATTTTATAATTACTTAAATATTAGATTATATATACTACTTCGCCGTGTCGTAAAATAAATAGGAATGCTATGTTAAGAGTTAAGACAGATTTATAAGGATCTTGTGGCACTTATAAGAATGGTTTCTTAGTTAAATTTATTAAAAACATAAAAAAAATTGCGAATTTTGACAACGCGGTTGACAATTTCCAAAAATTCCGGTATAACCGGATTCCGGAAACGTCAACTATTTAAGAGGCTCTATATTTAAATTTAAAATTAGAATTTCTAAATATAAAGGCATTTTAAATGAAGAACTTTTCCGCAGATTTGTGATTTAGTATAATGTCTTGGGCTAGGTTTAGATATTGCGTGTATAAACTTTATAATCTTAAGTATAATTAACCCAAATTGAAATTAATAATGTTATTGTGTATAATATAATGATTTTACATCATTATTAAAATATGATTCTAATAATGATAATAATAATTATAATTATTACATGGACTTGACCTAATAACTTTCTGTAAGTATGAGAAGTTTCCAAGGGCGTTGGTACAAAACGAACAAGGAAAAATATCAAAATATAGCTCTTCAAAAAAAATCGGCCTAGTGGAGTCGGACTCGCGCACGAAGGGTTACGTACCGTTATAAAGCGAAAGTAGGCAAAAAATTGTGTTTTGTATGGGACCCTTAATATTTAATTTCATTTTAATTTTATTATTAAAGTACAAATTTATTTAAGGATTTTGTAAAAATTTCAAGTGCCTAACTATTGCCATTATTGATTACGAGCAAAAAAGGCCAAAAAAATCACGTTTCTTGTATGGGAGCCCCCCTTAAATAAATTTTATTTTGTTTTTAGTATTTGTTGTTATAGCGGCAACAGCAATACATAATCTGTGAAAATTTCAGAAGTCTAGCTATAGCGGTTCTTGAGATACAGCCTGGAGACAGACAGACGGACAGACAGACATCGAAGTCTTAGTAATAGGGTCTCGTTTTTACCCTTTGGGTACGGAACCCTAAAAACTGAGTTTTATTAAATAAGACTAGCTGTCTGACTAATTTCATGGACGCCTGTTAAAATATATTATAAATGCGAAAGTGTGCCAGTCTGTCTGTTCACGCCCAAACCACTGAACCGATTTTGCTGAAATTTGGTATGGAGATACTTTGAGTCCCGGGAAAGGACATAGGAGAATTTTTGTCCAGGATAAATGTACGGTTCCCGTGCGATGAACGGATTTTGGCGCAACAAAGTTGCGGGCGTCATCTAGTCTATATTTATTTATCACAGGCTCAAATATCTCGTCCTTTAGCCATTTTATAAAGGAAATGACAACTTAATGATTTTCTCATAAATACTTAAATATAAAATCATTAACAGATATTAAATAGAAAGTAGATAATTTTATTATTTCCTGTCATATACCGCTAAGTTACTTCTAACTAAATCGTTAGTGCACTTTTACTTCTACGATATATCGGATGCATTAAGCCGGATCCGACTGACGGAACATGTGATATGTGATCATAATAAATCGGATAGATATCCTATCTTAGAGCGAAATAAAGCACTTAAATTGAGAGGTTCTCAAATTACACAGTAACAACCTACAGACTTCGCTTAGAACAATTACGCTGATAGGCGAGACCAGAATGACAAATTTTCTTTGTCAATATGTCACTTTGTCTTTTCTTTCATACTAAACTGTAGCCTGTATATACCTACGTATATTTTTTCATATAAAGCGTGTAGTAATAACAGGAGGTTCCTAAATTTAAGAAGCGTTTAAAAATGCGTCGTGAAAAAAAACATATTTTTAACTTAGGTGAACTTTTGGGAACTTCTTGGGGAAAATTGAGTTTCTTGGGAGAGCTTTATTCTTCAAGTATGTATACCAAAAATTGAAAATCCAAATAAGGGGTAATCCTTCTTGAACTCGATTCCTACTTGTCCCCTACAAACATTAATTAATAAAATTAAATTTTGCATGCAACTCCGTTGCGCCAAAATTCCTGTATCGCGTGGGAACCGTACTTTTTTCCGGAATAAAAGTATCCTATGTCTTTTCTCGGGAATCGAAGTATCTTCATACCAATTTTGAACAAAATCGGTTCAGCGGTTTAAGCGTGAAGAGGTAACAGACAGACAGAGAGACAGACACACTTTCGCATTTATAAAATTAAATATGGATCTACTTAAACACGATTCCTGTGGCCTAGATACATTTTTGATTTACTTCGCAGACGACGTAACATCTGTAACTTCTAGGTAATACCACTATTAAGTAACCGGTAACACCTATGAGTAATGACCTAAATCCAGTAGTGAATCACAAAGATTGTCGTAACATACAGTTGAAAGAATTGCAAACAAGAACATTGTTGTAGAAACATACCTTTATACCATGCCACCATACTAGCGACCCACCCCGGCTTCGCACGGGTATAAAATATATAGCCACTGAAAAAATTATTAAAATCGATTCAGCAGTTTTGATTTATATTCATTACTACCCGTGGCCCGCATTGGTCGGTACCGCCGCGCGCGCCGCGCCTCAAAAGCCACGTCTCGCAATTTTTAAATATGTAATATCTTGGAAAATATTAATTTACTAGCTGTACCGGCAAACGTTGTTTTGCCATTAACCCTTGGATTGTGACAACATCTGTCAAAATTATAGGAATCCAACACAAGCAAAAAAAATGGCGTCCGGCCTTACCCCCTTTTTACAAATAATTTAATATTTTTACATCCAAACCATATTTTATGTTTGTGTGAAAAACATTAATAGCTATGTTAAATTTTCTATCTATCAACGCACCATAATATAGTATTTAATCTGAGTTAAAATTCTTTTCACAAGTATATATTTTGAAAAATATTTTTCTGACTGTTTCACATGAAATAAGTTAATATTTTGTTATAATCTACACGACGGAACCCTAGTGCAGACCCACAGAAACACAATTCATTGTAACAACTTGAGATGTTTATAAAAACAAGTCATAAATATTACGCGAAAAAAATGGGTTTCGTATTACCCACAAGCAAACTTCGTCATTAGGGCTTTACAAATAAAGTTCAAAATGGCCGCGGCCGGCAGAATATGGCCGTTACCTGCGCACTTTTATCTCAATTGTTTTAGTAACGTAATGCATACTATCGATATAAATCGTCTTGCAGACGTTGTGTAATAACTTCTATAAGCGTTTTACGTAATTAGTTTACAAATATATGAAGCAAATTGCGTTCAAATAACATAAATCACACACAACTTTTCGAGTGTAACCTAGAAATCATTACGATGTATTTCTTGCAAATGATTATCTAAATGGTCTTATAATTAATAAATTAAACTATTTTACTACTTACATTCATTAAATCCATCAATTATTTCAAACAAATCACACAAAATGGCAGAACACACACGAAAAAATTCGCGAATTTCTAATGACTGAAAAATATTCGTCGACCACAGATTGTATAATATTTTGCATTCAGAATGTGGCAAATGTATCATAGATCGTAACTAACCAAACTCTTCATACAAAAGTAGTCTCTAAGTCGGCGAAATACGTTACTTAACCGAATGAAAGAGCCCGAGCACCGGTGCTCGGGCGGGGTTTGACGGAAGTGTGCTGTCACGTGACCCCGAGCACCGGCGCTCGGCCGGTGATTGATGGGTTAAAAGTATTTAAATCTTGCCCCTTCTTTTGTCCCCTAAGAGGGGTGGGGGGAAAAATTTTATACACCATATGTTAAGTTGGAAAAAACAGTTAATAATATGAAGTAAGTCCATTAAAGAAAAAAGTTTTATACAAAATCTGACCCCCTCTTTGCTCCCCTTAGAGGGGTGGGGGGGGGGGGGATTTTTATACACCAGATTTTGAGTTGGAAGAAAACAAATATATCTGCGAAAACCGTATGCAAATCGGATCAGTAGTTTTCGTGTTAAAGCAAAAGTCTTATACAAAATCTGACCCCCTCTTTCGTCCCTTTAGAGGGGTGGGGGTGATTTTTTTTTATACACCAGATGTTAAGTTGGAAGAAGATAAATATATCTGCGAAAACCGCATTCAAATCGGATCAGTAGTTTTCGTGTGATAGTGGAACAAACAGACAGACAGACAGACAGACAGACAGACAGACAAAAAAACTAACCACATTACACACACACAATAACAGCCCCCGCTTATTATTTTTTGAATATCTTTAATGCACAGAATTTTCGTTTCTACAGTTTTATTATATGTATAGATATCATAATATGCTGAAAGGGCTATATAGATCTATATTAAATCAATAATGTATTTAAAGTGTTTAATTGAATAAGGATTGATGCGGTATTGGTTAAAATCACTTCGAAAATTATCCATTATTTGTCGTTAAAAGTAAATGACAAAAAACTGTTATTGTGGGATATCCATAAGAGATAGACATATACCATCGCGGAGTTTTCTGTAGACCGTTTCAATGTGTACAATACTTGTCTTGGTATATTATTTTGATAAATCTCCTAGGGTTCAGCCTGCGTTTGCAATGTAAGCGGAAAAAAATTTAATTATTTACGACATCACATTAGAAACCCCAACAATAACAGTATTTCTCCACTATTTAATGAATGTTATTATACTTATAAACCTTCCTCTTGAATCACTCTATCTATTAAAGAAAACCGCATCAAAATCCGTTGCGTAGTTTTAAAGATTGAAGGGAACAAAGGGACATGAGGGAAAAAAAAGCGACTTTGTTTTATAATATGTAGTCATGATACACCACAGTCTATACCCTACCATAAACCTTTATAATTGACGACGGCATCTTGGATAAGGACCCCGTCCGTTGTATAAGAGCTAGTGCCGTAATTATTATTATTAAAGAGTATGTACCTATGGCCGGTTTCGGAGGCTTTGAGAGGAGTTCATCTTTGTACTAGTGCTTTTGCCAATGCCAAAACACCAAACGCCAATATAGCCAATCAACACTATATATGCTTTAGATATTAAACTATTTTAGATGAGCAAATTTTTTAACAACATAAACGGTTCCTTTGGGATTTTTCTTCCAACGAAGTAGTATAATATAAACGTTTTGTTTACTTTTAGAGTAAAACAGTGAAAGTTGTTACAATTAATGTGATGCAAGCGCGCTCGAATTTGGCCGCAATTGGCATGCGCGTGCGCACCCGCTTATGTGACATTAGGACTATTACGTGAACTAACCCATTGTGCTGAATACTAGTATCACGATTCACGGTATAGACAAAACATCGTTGTACTTAAACTCTTGTACTTAAAAGATGTCTTGCGCCCGAAGTTTTTTGGGTTTTTAACCTGGAGTAGTTTTTAGTGTTCCGTACCCAAAGGGTAAAAACGGGATCCTATTACTGAGACTTTGATGTCTGTCCGTCTGTCTGTCCGTCTGTCTGTCCGTCTGTCTGTCCGTCTGTCTGTCTGTCTCCAGGCTGTATCCTTGAGATACCGCTATAGCTAGACTTCTGAAATTTTCACAGATTGTGTATATCTGTTGCCGCTATAACCAACGATGTCAATGTTGTAAAAACGATGTTATAATTCTATGGCTATAACAACAAAATATACTAAAAATAAAATTAATATTTAAGGGGGGCTCCTATACAACAATCGTGATTTTTTTGGCTTTTTTTGCTCGTAATCCATAATGGCAACAGGTAGGCACTTGAAATATTCTCGAAATCTTTAATTATATTCGTACTTTAATATTCCATAATAAAATTAAAATAAATAATTCAGGGGGGCTCCCATACAAAAAACACTAATTTTTCGCTTAATCACGGTACGGAACCCTTCGTGCGCGAGTCCAACTCGCACTTGGCCAATTTTTTGAATTCAAAAGCGTTGTTGATTAGTTAATATTTTGACTTTAGCCAATCAAAATAGCTAGAACATACATAGGCTGCACTAAAAGTATCGGGAATGGAATATTTCCACTGTTCCTGTCATATTAAAATCTTTTTAATTGAAAACTCCTTGATTTTAAAAATCGAATACCATTTATTTATTTAAAAAAAGATTCTCGGTCTTGTCGCAAGGTCTTGTCAAACTTGTTTAGTCGTTGAGAAAATGGAATTGACTCGAGAAAATTCTAGAGCGATGATTTATTAGGACTTTCGAAGTGGTTTAACACAAAAACAGTGTGTTGACCGGATGATTTCTGCATTTGGTGATGAAGCCCCATCCAAAACCACAATTTATCGCTGATTTGCTGAATTTCAACGTGGACGTGTCAAGCTCAGTGATGACCCCCGTCAAGGTCGTCCAAAAACTGCAGTCACCCAAGAAAACGTTGATGCTGTGCGTAAGCTGATTGAGGAAGATCGACATGTGACATACCGCGAAATTCAGGCAACTTTAGACATTGGCATGAGTCAAACACAAATAATCTTGCATGAATAATTAGGTTTAAAAAAGTTGTGTTCCCGATGGATACCGCATTTGCTCTGTGAAGAGCAAAAAGCGGCTCGCGTTACTTGGTGCGTCAGAACTCTCGAAAGATTCCACGCAGGATCCTCAAATGCTGTATACAACATCGTATCAGGTGACGAATCCTGGATATACGCGTACGAACCCGAAACAAAAAACCAGTCACGAGTTTGGGTGTTCGAAAATGAGTTAAAGCCAACAAAAATTGTTCGTTCACGGAGTGTTGCAAAAAAAATGGTGGCCACGTTTGTCTCCAAAACCGGCCATGTTGCGACTATTCCTCTTGAGGGACAAAGAACGGTTAATGCAGATAACGGTATGCTAGCACTTGTTTGCCACAGGTCGTTTCTGAACTCCGTAAAGAGAACTGCAACCGCCGCATCATCCTCTATCACGACAATGCGAGTTCTCACACCGCGCACAGAACAAAAGAGTTTTTAGAGCAAGAAAACATAGAATTATTAGACCATCCGCCGTACAGCCCCGATCTAAGCCCTAATGATTTCTATACTTTCCCTAAAATAAAAAATAAATTGCGTGGTTAGAGATTTTCATCACCTGAAGAAGCCTACAAAACGGCCATTTTGGAGACCCCAACTTCCGAATGGAATGGTTGCTTCAATGATTGGTTCCATCGTATGGAAAAATGTGTCAAATTTCGCGGAGAATACTTCGAAAAGCAATAAATACATTTTTAAATAGTAATGTTGTGTCACTTCCTTGATTCCCGAAATTTTCAGTGCCGCCCTGGCCTCGTAGATAAAAACCCATGGAAAACCTCATAAACTAGAGATTGGTGTTCTATACCGCAATAGCATTGATTTTAAAGTATTACATTTTTATACATAATTTTAGGATTAAAGAAGACGCACATAAACTTTTTTTCTTAAGAGCATCGGTTTCATATAAAAGGGTTAAGAAGTCTTTAGAAGTCAAGTCAATATTGTATAAAAACTGTTTTTTAAGGAACAATCTAATATTGTTAGTATGGCATAGTATATCATGTACATATTCTACGGCACCCTGCAGTATAGATCAGTTTTATAAATAATAAGTCATCTATTATAGACTATAACCCTTTTTATAATAAAATGTTCAAATTATAACCGGGTTGATGGAATTCCATTAGAGCAAGTAATCAGACCGCCGACCCATTACCTGTTAATTCCATTATTAATTATACTTAGATAACTCGATGGAGAGCGAACTGAAAATCACTGGATAACGTTGGTAAATATACAAGATGTAACATAACTAAGTGATAATAGTTTAGGGTGTATATAATATTATGTTCCTTGTATAGAGTTCACTGTGAAATAAGCAGCGCTGACAGATAATTTTTTGTGATTTGTATAGGCAAGCGCCCAAGCATCATGAATAATAATAGCCCAGCGCCCTGGATACAAAAGTTAAAAAAAGTTGCTCTTTCAGCGCTGCTACATTTACAGCGAACTCTATATAGGAGACCCATTCACACCCTAAAGTAATTATCACTTAGTTTTTTTACACCCTGTACTATTGTCATAGTTTTTTGTAGAAAATATTGATCACATTCCCAACAGGACTGAAATTCATTTAACATGCGTTTTTCCGCGAAAAAACTATTATTTGCCCTTTTTGTAAATCTTAAAATATGTCATACATACAGAATTTTATCAAAATCAGTTTAGTGCAGGTTTATGATAAGAAAGTCACTCTTGACTTTAATAAATATAAACTGTAGAACTTATACAGCTTATACTCATTATTGTCAATGAAGTTAAAACTAAGTATACATTTATCACGCTGATAATGGGAATTCAAACTACAATCACACTTCTAATATCATAAAAAATAGCCAGTCATCGCTATCATCGGGCTAATACTTTTCAATTAAGAGAACCAAACTACCAATATTACCAATCAATCTTCAACGATCACAATTAACGTGAAAGTGACGTTTTTCTGGAAAAGTCACTTTTACTGATAATGACGTAACAAATTAATTCTTTGTCTGACTGGATTTTACGTGACTGCGGTAAAAACGAAAGTGTTTGACACCTTTGTTGATTATACAGATGATGGTCAGAAAAAGGCAATCAGAAAAACCTTTAGCATAACGTAATGTAGAGCAGCTATACAAGGATGTGTCGATGACATTTTCATGGGAGCGCGCCGCTTTAAAGTATAATGAAATAATAGGTTTTCAGTGATATTTTACAATATGGCATTAGTTTTATCAGACCGCAACGCGTAGATGCATTTCTAAATTTGTATAGATTTGACAAATTTCAATTGCGTGAGACGACATGCAAATCTGTCAATTCAATACAAAAGAAATTCATCTACGCGTCGCGTTGCGGTCTAAATTGATGCATATAATTATTAATCTATCTAGGCTACGTGGCAATGCAGCCTTGTAGGTCTGTTATTTTGCTGACCTTCATATGAAGGTTTATGATGTGAATATAGCTGCCTTGAGCGTCACTGTTAAAAATCCTACAAAAGCTACACATTTTTCATCTTTTTGGAAAGGAGCGTAAGGCCTTTCACGTGGTATACAGTGTGCACTATAATATCTGCGCTAATTATATTATAATCGCAGTCTGGTAGATTTAAGCCAATTCAATCCAAACAAATATAGAAACTTATCGTTCCTCTTTATCATATCAGTATAAATAGAAATATTTTTGATGAAATATGCCAGGAACCAAGCAGACAGATCACCTGTTGTTAAGCGTTTACCCCTGTCAATTCAAACGTTTATCGCTGTCCATGGGCACTTGCAACTAGGGTTGCAAAATTACGTAATTTTACCGAGAACGCTGGTAAAATACGCGTATTTTACGGTAATTTATATAAATTACGGTAAAATTACCGGCTACGTATGTATGCAGAATGGTGGTATGACGGCGGGCGCGCGGTGGGGCGAGCGTGTTGCAAGTTGCAAGTTGCGTACTGCGTGCGCGTCGCACGGTGTGACGTTGCGGATTAGTGCTGTTTGCCATAATATTTTGCGCTGTTGCGACTTGTCGACAGTTGACGACACTCGACAGAGCATACAGCAAGCCGGCAGGCTGGCTATTATGTTGTTTTGACTTACTGCACTAGACTTGCATTAAGTAACCTGTTTAATTGTTTATATCCCCATTCTTAATGAAAATTATGCCACGAAATCAAATCTTTTTTTACCCAATTTTACCGTCATTTACCGTAAAATATAATATTTTACGTAAAATATCGTAATTTACCGAATTTTACGAAAGTAATTTTACCGCTTTACATCCCTACTTGTAACACATAGATCTTGCAACTTGTGAGCTTCGTTCCTGAGCCCCGATTCCGGTATTTCAATCCAAAATTAATACAGCATCCGGCATCGATATGATTTCGATACAGTTTTGGTAGGCGTCAAACCAGTCCGTAGTCCGGGCAACGGAAATCCGTTAAGTAACCTGTTTAATTGTTTATATCCCCATTCTTAATGAAAATTATGCCACGAAATCAAATCTTTTTTTACCCAATTTTACCGTCATTTACCGTAAAATATAATATTTTACGTAAAATATCGTAATTTACCGAATTTTACGAAAGTAATTTTACCGCTTTACATCCCTACTTGCAACACATAGATCTTGCAACTTGTGAGCTTCGTTCCTGAGCCCCGATTCCGGTATTTCAATCCAAAATTAATACAGCATCCGGCATCGATATGATTTCGATACAGTTTTGGTAGGCGTCAAACCAGTCCGTAGTCCGGACAACGGAAATCCGGACAGCCGAACTTGTTAGCCACTTTAATGAAAACAATAATACTTTGTAAGCGTAAAAATTAATTCGTTTTTAATCAACCAAAAAGAGACTATGGACTTCTTAGAAACTCCATTTTGTCGTTTTTGTCGACACAGTTACCCATGGTGGCCGATTTCATGGTTTTTGTCGCCATTAGGTATTAAAACAAACTGTTTGTCGCAAAAAATAACTTTCTCACTGTTGGTTTTGTGGTATTGTTGGGACGTGTATACAATGTGTGGTTTTTGTCGGAAAGTTTTAATGACAATAATACGGATTACTAATGTACAGCTGTGTGTTTGTCCGAATTAGTTTTTTTTTTTCTACGTCTGAGGCCGATCACAAAGCCAGAGCTTAGTTCTGTCTACTCTGGGTAGTTTTCAAACCTCAGAGGTTTTTAAAGTATAGATAATTATCAATTTACGTAAAGACGTATGCAAACTTTTATATTTAAGTGCAAATCTCTTAACTTTTGTCACGACTCATGATGATGTTACCTGTCTCCAGCTATGAAGCACTAAGCGACTGTTAAAAACAGCTGTAAAAGTATTTGGCAAGCTCCCTGCCGTCGCTCGGATTCATAATGAAATAAATTGTCTGTAAAAAACTTAATGGTCCGTAATGAAAGCGGCCATATTTTGCATAAAAATTCACGAGTTTTTATACTTATTTGACTAATAAAAGATGGACAATTTTCCTTATGGAGGTCCAGTAGATGAGAAATGGAACTGTTTCTAATGATCTATCAAGGACGAGAAGGCACTTATGGTATGAATAATTATGATGTTTATTTAGTTCGTTTCCTACACCGAATGTTGACAAAAATTAGAACACGATAATATAGAGTAAGACACCTAAGGTTACACGGTCAGTCTGCCATCAGTTCAGTCCATCAGTCTGGTCCAGACTGACCGGAGAATGATCGCGTAACCGTGCAGATTGATTGACGGACCTGATATTTTTTTTACTGTGTACTTTCCGGTCATCATTCTGGCGTCAGTCTCAGACTGATGGACTGAACTGATGCCAGATTGACCGTGTAACCGTACTCTAAGAGACAGTGTTATCGGATTGGTTTTATTAATGAATTTACTTCAAACATACAGATCTGCAAGGATCTTGTAGCACATTGACTCTTGTTACCACTACAAGTACGCGAATTTTTAAGTGAGTTCCAAAATTTAATCCATACACTGGCCAGTGTTTCTGACATCTTGAATCCGACGCCATACATACACATGTACTGGTGTGCCAGCGGTGAGACAAGTGTGACGTATTACAATGACATCCCAGCTACGTCGTATACTTCAATGCACTGGCGTATATTTCGGAACGAATCAACAGTATGGCGTCGATTTTAGACGTCATGAGCTCTGGCCAGTATACTGGGTGGTATTTTTGAACACAATACACATAATGAAATATGAAATAATGTTATAACCACGCAGCATCGATACCGCAACATCGCAGAGCAATATGGCTTCTCTAATCGTCATAATTATTATCCGTACTACCTGTCTGTCTGTTACCTCTTCATCCCCAAACCACTGAACCGATTTTGCTGAGAATTGTTATAAAGTAAATAAATAAATAAATAATAAATAAATAAAATATCTTTTTATTCAAAATGGGTATCATGATACACTTTTTGAAAGTCGTAGAAAGAACGAAGAAACTACGTTGCCTACCACCGGTTCGGAAACTACCCCGCCGAGAAGAACCGGCGTAAGAAACTCGCTTGGGGCCATCTTTTACTAAAAAAATGGAAAATTACAATTTTAAAATAAAATAATATAACAATGTTATGGCTTACAGCTATGTAACAAAATATACGAAAAGTAACCTGCATGGAGCCACCCTATTCCCAAGGTGTGCTGTCCTCGATGAAATCATTGACTTTATAATACGCTTTAGCACACAAACGTTCTTTAACTGCATTTTTAAATTTGTTTAAAGGTAGATTTTGAACATTTTCTGGGATTTTATTGTATAGGCGTATACATTGGCCTTTAAAAGAATTGCTTACTTTGGCTAGTCTGAACATTGGTATTGCTAACTTGTTCTTATTTCTAGTATTTACATTATGATTATCGCTTTTCTTTTTGAAAATATTTATGTTCTTTCTAACATATAAGAGATTTTCCAAAATGTATTGAGATGCGACGGTCGGAATTCTAAAAAGATAAAGAAAGATACTTTAAGTCCCAGGAAAGGACATAGAATACTTTTTATCCAGGAAAAATATACGATTCCCGCGCGATAAACGAGTTTTGGTGCAAAGGAGTTGCGGGCGTCATCTAGTGAAACAATAATCATAATACAGAGGACTCAGCCAGTCGACCCACTAACACGAATGCACATGTGATAAACCTGTGTTTCGCAATCGTACGTGTTGTAGGTAACAGTATAATAGCGGGCAATAGTGATAGCCCTTTAACAATTAGCTACTGCACGAGTAATTAGGTTATGGAATTTACGGTTTTATTGAACTATACTACCGTTACTACATTTTTACACGCAAGTCGCAACGGAACTAGTAGTAAGTTTATATTCAACAAGGGGTAGGGTCAAAGGGTTTAAAGCTAAACTTCATAGATTCAAGTTAGTTCCATCTCCTCTTTGCGAGTGCTCGACCGAAGACAGCCCGCAAGAACAAACTGCTCATCACATACTCTGGGAGTGCGGTCTCTGGCATGAGGAAAGAACCGATTTATTAAACAGCCTCCAATGTGTCTCTGGAGTCGTATATTACGATGACCTCGTAGGCAGCGCAAAGAATTTCCGTGCTTTCAAACGTTTTTGTCATAAATTCTATTGGAAACAATCGAACACAAGTTTGCCATTATAAATAAATGTCTTTTTTTTTATGAAGTAGGCATATTATATTAAGCATAATTATTTTTTTTTCCCGTGGTGCTTCCCCTTTTGTTCGGACATCAATGTCATTACAATTTTGGCTGTCTCCCGCTTTGCTTGGGGAGGAAAATTGGATATCTCCTACTCCTCCTACATTTCTTCTGATTCATTTCGTTGCGGGTCCCAAGACAGATTTAGCTTGTCCCTCGGGCATCCCTGAGATCATATCAAAGGGTTTTCGTGGTTGGTTACCACTGTTGATCCTGGCGACACAGGAGTTGCAGTGGTGGGAATGTGTGGTGGGCCTTTTGCCCGTTAAAAAAAAAAGGGGTAGGGTCACATACACTACCTACTAATTACTAAAAGAACATGCTAAACAAGTGAGCAAATCACTAATTTTTAAATATAAGCTTAGCGGCTAGCGACTAAGTATAATCCGGCCCCTAGACGATCAGTTGTATTGTCAATATCACGCTTTGATTTTATTGAACAGTTTACTTGACAATTAAATTGAAGGCGCGCGATGTACAATATCAACCCTAGACGGTCAATAATATTACGCAATACGTTATATTGCGCAATTAAATTGCTCGTCTAGGGGCCCGTTTAGCATATTTAATTAGTTATGCTCCCCAAAGTTATCAGAAATCATGCAGACTAGATGGTGCCAAAATTCGTTATCGCGAGGGAACCGTACATTTTTTCGGTATAAAAAGTATCAGTTCTTTTCCGGGGCTCAAAGTATCTCCATAGTCCATACTCCATACCCAATTATTAGCGAAATCGGTTCAGCAGTTTGGGCGTGAAGAGGTAACAGACTGACTGGCAGACACATTTTTGCATTTATAATATTAGTACATGGAAGTATAGATGTTGGATGAATCATAATATTTTTGAGAAGCTTTACGAAACACTTAAACAAACTAGGCCGGCTTTCGGTGACAAACTTTCTGAGCCGGATTTGGCTCGGAAACTAATATTTCAAACCTTCTTAGCAGATTAATTTTAAGAAGTAATAATATAAATAACTGAACCTATAGAGTATCTTGGAGTTTTAGACATTATTTTATTTTACTTTAGAATCCATACTAATGTTATAATTGCGAAAGTGTCTGTCTTCACGCCCAAACCACTGAACCGATTTTGCTAAAAATTTGGTATAGAGATACTTTGAGTCCCGCGAAAGGACATAGGATACTTTTTATCCCGGATAATGTACGGTACCCGATTGAGAAACGGATTGTGGCGCAACGGATCTACGGGCGTCGTAGATTATAAGGCTGGATTTATATGTGGCGGCGCCAGATCGCAAGCAAATATAATATTATGTAGCGATTTATCATATATATATATATATATATATATATATATATATATATATATGAATTTTGCACTATAACTGTGCAAAATTTCATTCCCCTACGTTTCCGCATTTTTCGTCAAAAGGGATCCAAAGTTTTTCGCTCGCGTATTAAAATATATATATATATATATATATATATATATATATATATATATATATATATATATATATATATATATATATATATATATATATATATATATATATATATATATATATATATATATATATATATATATATATATATATATATATATATATATATATATATATATATATATATATATATTAATACGCGAGCGAAAAACTTTGGATCCCTTTTGACGAAAAATGCGGAAACGTAGGGGAATGAAATTTTGCACAGTTATAGTGCAAAATTTCATTCACCTATATTATGGTAAAGAAGTGAATCGAGCTAATATTTTTTTGAAATTATGCTTTTATCGTACATTTTTTTAACAAATAAAACATTACACACACTACAATGTGCACACTACCATCTTTTTGAATGACAAGCCTATACATACGAATTATACTCCTTTGTTTATGGTTGAAGTCTGTTGTCAAATTAAAAATGGATTGTTGTTTTTTTATTAAATCTGAAATAGTCAATACTTTAAACGGCGAGCCAAAAGAAGAAGATAATTAAATTTAAGGTCGAATTTCGACCATTGGGCGATCTCTAGTTTATTAAAATAGCGGTGAGGTCACGCTGTCATTTACATACATTTGCTTGTAAATTGTAATATTCGCGGTCTAGCCGCCAAACCGCGCGTTCACGCGGACGCATACAAATCCGGCATAATTATCAATAAAAGTTAAACACATTTATATCAGATTCTTAACGTTCAAATTCTTAACGTTTGAGTCGTAAGATTGGTGCCATTTCCTGAGTTATGGAATCTATGGTGCCAGAGCGATAGATCATAGAATCCGCATACGATAAAAACTATCGGAAAGAAATTATTCAGCCATTTGAATGTGTATTTACAATTGTAATTACAATATCTAGTTTACTATTCAGCTATTTACATACGCAACAGCTCTCTTTATTTGTAACTAGATTCTGCCCGTGGCTTCGCCCGCGTGGAATTTTAAAACGACATTATTTTAGGCAAAAAAAAATACTTTTTAGACATAAAATATAGCCTATGTTACTCAGGAATACACCAGCTTTCTATCGGTGTTAAAATTTTTGCAATCGGACCTGTAGTTTCAGAGATTACCTCCTACAAACAAAAAACGAACTTTACCTCTTTATTATATTATATCATAGTGTAGATTCACATACTTTATTATCGATCGAAATTCTCTCGTAGATTCGAACAAATCGTGACCTACTTGAAGACTCGTCATAATGCCTAGATTACGTTGCGTTATTTCGGCAACCTGTAGTAAATGCAAAAATAAGTCTGTATGTTTGTCTTTTACCTTGTCACGTTATCACTGTACCTTTTATGATAATATTTAGTAAGGAGATACTTTAAGTCCCGGGAAAGGACATAGAATACTTTATACCCCGAAAAAATGTACGGTTCCTGCGCGAACGAATTTGGCGCAACGGAGTTGCTTGCATCTAGTCTAGTATAAAATTATTCTGGCTTCCTAATATTGTGATTCTCTTGTGAAACATACATACTATAACTCCTGGCGCTTAGTGAAGTTAGCGTCGCGCGTCGTATCGGAAATTCGGCGGACACTCACGGATTACGGCCGATCGATTATTCCCTGATCCCCTTACGTGAATGCGGGGCTTTACTTTCAAAATATATTAGCGAGACGTTATTGGTAAAATTCTATTTTATATAGACTAGAATAAAATAGACGTGCGTTTTTCGCGTAACTTACTGCCGCGCACTGTGAAACTCTGGAACGAACTGTCGCCAGCAGTATTTCCGGACCTTACGACCTGCAAACCTTCAAGAAGAGAGCGTATTCCCTATTAAAAGGCCGGCAACGCACCTGCAGCTCTTCTAATGTTGCGAGTGTCCATGGGCGACGGTACATGCTTTCCATCAGGTGACTCGTTTGCTCGTTTGCCCCCTTATTTTATATAAAAAAAAGAATCTAAATGACCCGGTGAACTACTCCGGACTAAATGACGCCCGCAACTCCGTTGCGCCAAAATCGCGCGGGAACCGTACATTTTTCCGGGATAAAAAATATCCTATGTCCTTTCCCGGGACTTTAAGTATCTGCATACCTTTGAGTAAAATCGGTTCAGCGGTTCGGGCGTGAAGAGGTAACAGACGGACAGACACACTTTCGTATATTTTATAATAATTATCATAAAAACTATAACCACAGTCCCAAGTAATATTATAACAATGTTTATTGTTTATACTCTATAAACTTTCTTATAGGCTTTCGTTTAATGCTTATAATAAGGTATAAAAAAATTACGACTGCGCAACCGAACCAGAGCCCCCAGCCAAGACATTTTCTCTATCGCTTCTTTATAGGATCGCCGGTCAAAATGTGTGAAATTGACATTTAAAGCGTTCGATAAACTAAAGTCGACATTCGACTCATGTTATATATTCTATACATTTTGATCAGCGATTCTATAAAAAAGCGATAAAGAAAACGTATTGGCTAAAGGCTCTGTTGTAGAAAGTTGGCAGGAATGTTTTATTTATATGTTGGGATATCTCTTAATACAGGTTGAGATGTCTTCATACCATTTATTAAGTGGTCAGAGGTAGGTCAGAGTCTTAAATCGATTTCTTTGTTGATTTTTTTCAATGTACTTTTGGAAAAGTATTTTAACTGTGTAAGCTCAAGAACGAGCGAAAACTTCGTCAATTTAAGAGGGAACGCGGGTACAGTAGAATTTAAACGAAGAAACTATTGCCATCACGCTTCACCCTGTGCCGGCACGTGTATTGTGATAGAGACAGATACAGTAAATCGAGGTAACGTAGTCCTCTGTTTCCTCCTTCAAAATAGAGCCTATCTAATTTTATTTTTTTTTAATCACTTCAGGAAGAGTGAGTCTATGCCTCTACGTTTTTATTTTATCTTAAGATCTTTCAAAATTGTTTTATGGTCGCAGGTCGGTGGATTGGCGGGGTACGGGGCATTCATTTTTTGCGATTTTTGAAGGGTCATATTTTTTATATATTAGTAAATTTAGAAAAAATCGAACGTAGAGGCATAGTTTTAATATTGCATAAATCCCAATATTGGATAAAAAATCATTTGTCTAGAGGAGAGTAAATTGGGGAATACATTTGTATGGAAAATCAGTGTTGCGTATCCTCTTAATTTATTATTGTATGTTTCCATGTATCTTCTTGTGTAATAAATAAAGTTCATTTTTGAATGGCACGGTGCAATTTGAACTGATCCTAAATTCTACAGGAGAGACCGATAAATAATATCTGGTAACTTCGTAAAGGCTTCTATAGGCGGGTAAACGCTCTCTTAAAGGCACATACACAATCACAGAAATATCTATAAAGACATGAATACACAAGCGTGTAAAACTGAATGCTAACGATAAACGCGACAATCGACATACACAGAACTTCATGTATTCAATAATCATAAAGGTACAACACACCGGTGAACAAGTTATCATAAAGACGTGTACACACTATCTATCAAGTTATTATAAAGGGACGTTCACACTAGCGAGAATTTAATTATAAAGACGCATATACACTGGCGAGTAAGTAGTTAGGCTGGTTTTAGTTTCACACGGACCGTCGTCGGTACGGATTGCTCCGTAGACCGATCTGTATGAAGTTTTTGCGGACGGGTCCGTACGGACCCCTCCGCATTACTCAAAAACGCTCCTTATTAGCGTAATTTATATTGCATATTATACGGTGTGTAACAAAAATAAGTGATAATACTTTAGGGTGTGTACGTGTTTCTTGTAGAGAGTTCACTGTGCATGGGCAAGAGCCCGAGCGTCACGAGTTTCCCTATACAAAAGTGAAAAAAAAATTTGGTTTTTCAGCGCTGCTACTTTCACAATGAACTCTCTACAATGAACACGTACACACCCTAAAGTATTATCACTTATTTTTGTTACACCCTGTATACGGAGCGATCCGTACCGAAACGCGACGGTCCGCATGACACTAAAACCAGCCTTATAAAGACGCGTGCATACTGACGAGCTAATTATAAAGGTGCGTACTCACCGGGTGCGCGGGCGGCATTCATGTGTCGTACGCTGGCGCTCGCGGCGCATCACCGCACTGTAGCGTCTGCAACAGCCTGCAACAATAAAGACTTTTTAATCGACTGTGTCAAAAAGGTATTTGACATAATATTTAAGATACAGAAATACAAAACACAAAGTTTTAAGCGTGTCCCAGACAGACGCGGCCTGCGGTGGCGATCATCTGTTGCCTTCTTGCTTGACCGTGATAACAATACACTGCCGCGGCCGCGGTGGCGGTCATTCTAACCTACGGCGGCACACTAGCTCTCGAGTCTCACCTGCGAGTGGACGTTAGTAATGGCCAATCGTAACGAAGTTTTGCTTTTATTGGCGCTTGAAGAAGATGAAAGAAAAAGGTAAGTAAGTTCAAAGTAATAAAACCACAGTTTAGAATAAAAATATTTACTAACGTCGTTGTATTAAATATTTTGGTTATTCTTTTCAGAAAAAGAGAGTTGTGGGTCCATGAAATTAATAAAGAACGGCAGCAACATGGGGAATTCTGGACATAGGCATAATTTATAGGCATAATTTCACGCGGTACACGCAGCCGGTTGTAAATATTTACAAGTGATCGCCTAATGGCCGCCTCATGTCCGCGCGCTCATTTACACAGAAGCGGTGGCGGAGGGGACGGGGCTTGCAGCCGCGGTAAGCCGCGCTGTGACCGCGTCCTGGCCACGTGTGTCTATGTCGTTCCTAGAACTCTCAAGTCATCCAAATGACCGCCACCGCCACCGCCACCGCAGGCCGCGTCTGTCTGGGACACGCTTAATGCGTCTTTAATTTTGACACTATTACTATGTATTAATATTACTATGTATTAATACACGTAATTATCAAAAACACAGTCAGGCTAGCACAAAATTATTTTAAAAATTGTAATTTTTAGCACAGCGAATAGCACATAAAATTATTTATCACAATAAATCCACAATAAACCATAGACAATATAAACACTTGCCATAGATTATGATAACGACACGGCGAATGTTACACGATCGTGCGCATTAATTAGTTCTAATTTATTTACAGCGATCCGCAGATAACCTGTGTGCTCGCAGCCTTACTTTAATATATGTATGTTATCTACGGATAATCCAAACTAAACGAATGCGAAAGTGTGTCTGTCTGTCTGTTACATCTTCAAGTTTAGACTTGACTTGAGGTCTGTTACATCTGTTCAGCGGTTAGCCGCTGAACAGATGTTGCTGGGTATGAAAGATACTTTGAGTCCCGGGAAAGGACACTGGATAGCGAGCATATCCGTTCAGTAGTTTTTGCGTGAAAGAGTAACAAACATCCATACATCCATACATACATAAATACATACATACATACATACATACATCCAAACTTTCGCCTTTATAATATTAATAGGATTATAATATATTATAGATTATCTCTAGATAGTGACATTTTACAACATGGCGGTAACTTCTACAACTATAGTCTGTATTTCATGCATTGCTGTTTATAACTCAGAACTTATATTTTTTACTGAATAAAGATTATTAAAAAAAAACTATACAAGATTAACACTAAAAGCTGTCGATTTACCCGACAGCAGTAATAGAGTTACGATTTACAAACGCATACAGGCAGCAGGCTTTATCGAACGAGTCGTTAAAATCGCGAAAGTCGTCTGTCAAGCTAGTATTTATGCCCCTGATTTACATGTGTAAGGTCAGTAACAATGTAAAAGTGAAACGCATTATGCAACTGATCGTTTTCCTGTTAAATGTTGCTCTCGAACCCGTATGGGTGCGGATGTGCAGTGAAATTTCCAATGAGGGGGCGGCAATAAATTACGTGACGCGATTTTTACGAGTATTTGACCCTTCCCTATGGTAAAGATATTATCATTAGTTTCGTCTCTGACCCTCCCCCACCTAATCTGATTATCTGACGTGAGATTTAGCAAAAAATATAGAATTATAACAATAATTCTATATTTTTTGCTAAAATTATAATAATAATAATACGTTGCAAATATTCAAATGTTTATCTAATATATAAAATTCTCGTGTCACGGTGAACTCCTCTGAAACGGGTCGACCAATTTTCGTGAATCTTAGCGAGCATATCGGCTAGGGTGGAGAATCGGACAACATATACTTTTTATATTGATAAGTGCAATAATTGTTGACTAAATAATAGTAAATTATTACAACTCGAGACTGACGGCGACCATTGTTTGTGCGACGGGATAGCGATGGACGATGCCATGGTGACATAGGTACTTATTTAGTCACTTCAATAAAATAATATGGGCGAAATACTTTATATGGCAAAACAACGTTTGCCGGGACATCTAGTATTTATTATAACACTATAGTGCTCACGTTGAGTTCGCAGTGCAAGTTCGCAGAGCAAAAAAAACATATTCGCATCTACGAAAATGTTTCTTGAAATTTTCTACGAAAATTCAAAACACTACATTAACTGCGCCAATAATTATTATTATGCCAAAAAAATATGTACGGGAGTTGTTCTAAGACTTGCGAATTGCGATACGGTGATAATGTGACTGCTGAACTTTCAAGCTGATAATTATCATCCTCAAAACCTATAGATCACAGGCTTAAGGCAAGGATGTTCCTAAAATTAGCAGGTCGATGTCTGTCAGTACGAATATCGACGTAAAGGACATTATAACATTCATATCAGCGCGCCTTGTACAGAGGCAGTTACGACGCTCGCCGCGTTCTTGATAGGGCGAAATAGGAGAAAATTATACATTTTATTTTATTTTTTTAATGACCGAATCATTTATTAAAAAACTATTCGGTTATTTTGTTAGAACTATAAAAAAGCTATCCTTTTTGTAAAAAAAAAATCATATAATTGTCATTGAAAATTACGAGATGTTCGAATTTGAAGCACTGACATATAAGTATATCTCTTAAGACTTGAAGTGTATTTTTATGGTGATATTCAAGATTTTTTTACAGAATTACCATGCCATTTTTCAATATTCTGTTCGGTTATTTTGTTACTTTGTTCCTTTTTGAGTCTACGTCAATTTTGGTATAAGAGAATTCCTCATAATTTCTTCAGACTGGAAGCTTAAAAATCAGTCTTTTCGAACTGGCTTCGCCTTAACTCGCAATTTGCAGTTCGCGAAACATAATAACGCGGCAAACAATACACACCACAGAGTAATCAGCGGAATTGCTGCAAATTACACTTATTAGCGCTAACGGTGGTCAGTCTCTTTTTGGAACTTCCGTATGTAGGTATCTGTCGGCTGGGTTTGACATAACGCGACCAAACACGTAGGTCACCCATCTGCCTAGGAATCAACTTCTCTGATAGTATCATCATCATCAGAACTTATAGGGTACCTATTCTCAAAGTACGCTCCGCGGAGCCCTCGGGCTCCTCAAAGCCCTTCGCGAGCGATGCATAAATTGGTTTTACAAATGTCATTAGACACCAGCATGGACACAATTCATTCAAAGACAAAACATTATTTTTGATGCCTCCTAGAAAAATGTCACTGCTTAAGAGGGTTCCCCCACCAACTAAGTTTGATAACCGCTGATATAGGGTATGTTCCGAAATATAGCCCAGTGTGCACCAGTATGTTGGGTGATGTTGGGCTATAATACTGAACAGTTACCACAGTGCTCATGAAGTCAAGAATCGACGCCATTCATTCATAAGAAAACGGATTGGACGTTGATGTGTGAGACAGGAGGAAAATCATGTTTTGACTGTTCGCATCGAATAGCCTCAGAAACTACTGAGACGATTTTAATAGAACATGACAATGATTCGGACTTCATAGTGAGGGACATAGTCTTAAACAGTAAAGTACTAATAACGTCCCCAATTTTAAACATCGACGAAACTCCTGCTCAACTAGTTTAGAAAATGTGACTTTACACTAGGAGATAATTAAACATTAAGGAAATTGCTTGTGTGCGAGAGCCCGATTTAACGGCGCTGCTAAACGTTTTTCCTCGTTTTTTGGACGAGCCAGTGAACTTTAAACAGGTCAGATTTTAAATTCTAGTGTCCTTAATAATTAATTTAGTTTGTCAATTAAATTAATGTACAACTTCGTCGTTTAATTTTATAGTCTGGTCAGGAGCAGAAATTTTAAAAAGTAATAAAATATTTTGGATACTGTAGCAGCTCGTAAAACGTTTTATAGCAAGGATTTTACCAGGCTTTTTTGCCATAATATTTTTTTATAAAATACGGTAAAAAAATAGATATTGACCGATTCTCTGCCCTATTTGATAAGCACAAAATTTAATATTTCGAGAACTGCTCAGTTTTCTTTTGTTTTTTTTTTTTTGTAGCTATTGTTCATCTTAGGGAATACTGCAAGTATCATCAAAATATCTTTGGTAGTTTTTAAGATAGGAAATTTAGTGGCTGTTTCACCACTTCCTGATAAGTGCCGGATAGTTAAGTAATGCCAAATAAGTTGTGGATAGCCTATCCGGCACTTTATCAGGAAGTGGTGAAACAGACCCTTAGAAGTCCATTTTTAATTTTTATAGATAGGAATTGTGAAGTCTTTATTAAATCTGCAGTAAGTATTGATATTTGTACTAGACGCGTGTTCCCACTCGCCGTATCCATGTAAGCCTTTGACAAATCACATAACTGGACATTTTATACAGGAATTATTTTGAGGTTGATGGCCGAAATTAATGACAATTTAAGCACATAATATGACTTGAAAAATATATTGATATGCAGAAATTCGATATCATGAGAAATTATAATGTTTATATATTTTTAAGCTTTTGCATCGCTTTGATCGCTGGTTTTGAGCGCGGCGACCGAATCAAGAAATTCCGTAACTAAAAAACCTAACACCCCCCCACTCTGACCGGCACAGAGGTGCGGCGTTGCTTTGTAATAGCTTTACCGCGGTAGTCCCCGAGTGTGACACGTAATTTTTTTCAATTCAAACTGAATAGTCTATTTCTTTAAACAAAATTGTAATTGTTCAATACACTATTTAATGTTTCCCCAAATAATTCAGTATAAAGTGATCTTAGATACGAAATCCATCACGCACCAATAACGGCCGCTCGAATCAGACATAATATTGTAAAACAAACAAAAGAATACATAATAATAAAATTTCACTTTTTATGTATAAGATTGTATCGAGTTTCGATCATCTTGTCCATACCGCCAAGTTGACTTTCCAGTACTTAAAAATGTACTCAACTTATACGGAATGAACTAACGTACTACATACCTTATAACTAAAGCAGTAAGGCTCAAAAGTGTACACCGCAGGTGTCCTCGAATGTACACGTCGTTAATAACACCATATAATCGGTTACTTGAATATATAGCATCAAAAACATTAAAAGAGAAAGTCTGTCCGGCTTGTTATATCTGTCGATTGTGATGAAACTCTGCCTTAATGATTAGAATAAAACTTCATGTGACAAAAACCGCTCAATTACATTATACCAATAAAGTTTATACGATCACCTTATCTCTGTGTCGCAGCCAACTCGTTGAGTAGCCAGTTTGTTGCCTAGGCCCTTTCACTTAATTCGTTTTCAAATAATAATTGCTGCGTCTATTGTTTTTTAAATAGACTCATATGAATACTTTGTGCGTGAACTCCTTAACTCGTAAGTATATTCTAGTTGACTAGCTAACTCTACTAAATGACTGCAACATTTTTTAATATAATAAATGCGAAAGTGTGTCAGTCTGTCTGTCTGCTTGTTATCTGTCTGACTCTGTCTCTTTTTCCGCTTCACCCTCATACGAACCTATTTAGATACTTTATGCTCCTGTCTAGGGAATAGGATAGTTTTTATAACTGATAAATGTACGGTTACCGCGCGAAAAACTGTGCAAAGAAGTCGCTGGCAACATCTGAGTGAATGAAGTAGGTAACTAACATTTTACAACATAAGAGCAATTATAGGTCTACCAGAATCTGATGGCAAAAAGTGAGAAAATAAATTGACTCTAGCAATACCGGGGTAGTTGGAATAAAACATTTTGATCCTTTTTGTTTCTCATAGTAGCTGATTCTATGTGTTAAACATGCAAATATAAAAATTAATCCAATGATTGATCATTGGATTAATTTTTGATTTTCGAAAAATATCCTTGAGGATATTTTTCGAAAATCTGATGGCAATTTTGACAGCAGATTTTCGAAAAATATCTTATTCTGGTAGACCTATACTTCTTTTTTAGGGTTCCGTACCCAAAGGGTAAAAACGGAACCCTATTACTAAGACTTCGTTGTCTGTCCGTCTGTCCGTCCGTCCGTCCGTCCGTCCATCCGTCCGTCCGTCCGTTCATCCGTCCGTCCGTCTGTCTGTCTCCAGGCTGTATCTCAGGAACCGCTATAGCTACACTTCTGAAATTTTCACAAATTATGTATATCTGTTGCCGCTATAGCAATAAATACTAAAAATAAAATAAAATAAATATTTAAGGGGGGCTCCCATACAATAAATGTGATTTTTTTGGCCTTTTTTGCTTGTAATCAACAACGGCAACAGATAGGCACTTGAAATTCTCACAAAATCGTCAATTAGATCTGTACTTTAATAATTTATAATAAAATTAAAATAATATAAATATTTAAGGGGGGCTCCCATACAAAAAACACAATTTTCGGCCTATTTTTGCTCTGTAATGGTACGGATCCCTTCGTGCGCGAGTCTGTCTCGCACTTGGCCGATTATTTCCTTATCATTTGAACAAACCCTGTAACTTGACGTATTTCGTCATATAGCTAATATATTTAGCTATAATATATAGAGCCTAAATTTTGTATTGATTGATTTTCCTGGTCCTAAACCTTTTATGCAAACTTACAATTAACTTACCTTAACTTTAATTAAGTTTTTAACCTTAACCTTACATACCTTTTTATGCAAAAAAATTACAGTTTTCAAATTGTTAGTTACCCACTTCTTCCACTCATGTCTTCCAATAAGACAATTGCCGCATTAAGCAAGGTTCTATTTAATCTGAGGTCATTGTACAATGGAAGCTGTTGAACTTTTGGCAAGAATACTGGTACCAAGATTTATTATTTTAATCAACATTTTTGATTTTATTCATTTATATGTAAATGTGTGTACCAAAAGGAGTTTTTACGTATCAAATTCGGATTCGAAGAATTGAGAGTAATATAAAATCATCAAATACGCGTAGCCAAATATATAGTGATTTATACGTGTCGCAACACCAGTGTCCGATCCTTTAATGTCGGGAACATTAAAGGAATGGACACTGGTGTCGGGACACATTGTATAACTTCTGAACATATCAAGGAACTTTTTTTAGTTTTGTCCTTAATTTATTTTCAACTAGATGACGCCCGCAACTCCGTTGCGCCAAAATTCGTTTATCGCTCAGGAACCGTACATTTTTACCCGGATAAAAAGTATCCTTAGATGTCCTTTCTCGGGACTTAAAGTATCTCCATGCCAAATTTCAGCAAAATCAGTTCAGCGGTTTGGGCGCGAAGAGGTAACAGACAGACAGACAGACACACTTTCGTATTTATAATATTAGTATGGATATGGATATTAGTATGGAAGTATAGAAGTATGGATGTTATTATTTACTAGATGGCACCCGCAAAAATTTGTTAATCGCGCGGAAACCATACATTTTCCGAGATAAAAACTATCATATTATGTCCTTTCCCGGGACTCAAAGTATCTCCATTGGGCGTGAAGAGGTAACAAACAGACAGACACACTTTCGAATTTATTTTATTAGTATCGATTAGGGAATGCAATACCGAGATACCGGGATCCCGAAATACCGGGATCCCGCATGCATTATGCGGGACTAATCCCGGTCGACAATTTAGCGGGACCCCGCGGGACTGGCGGGATTACAAAGAAACGTGATTCATACGTGTAACTTTACGCGCGTGGGTGCGTGGGTGGGGCTACATGCAGCCCGCTAAACAATTTACCTTCAATTCACCTATAATTCACTTTAAATAACAATTTTACCAACCAGCGTGGAAGAATGTAACGGAATCTTTTAGCACAATTTTCCCTATATTTCGAAAAAAATGAATAATTTTAATAAGAGATGAAAATAAATAAGCGTGTTTTTTAGTTTTTTTAACTATTATTATTACGTAGCCATTTCCAAACAAAATGTTTGTTTTTTTTTTATATCTATTGTATGAAGTATTAAATAAACCCTTGTAAAAAAAGTGTCCGACAAAGTTTGTTTCATTTGAGTTTCTAAGAATAAAACGGGTTCTATCAAGTAAAGTCACTATAACGATTTATTTTAAAAGTTTAATTCCACCCCGCGGGATCCCACAAATACCGGAATCCAGCGGGATTGTGATGGTTCAGTCCCGCAAATACCGGGATTGAAATTATCTTGCGGGATTGCAATTTGTATTCCCTATAGTATCGATTTAGCAGGAGAAGCTTATCAACTGTATAGATAAATGCACAGGCCAAATCTTGAGCTACAAGTGTACTTCTTATGGTATAAACGTCCACTAGGAAAAGATTTTTCGAAATTTCATCCCTCGAGGGGGTAAAATAAAAAATCATATCCTTTTTCAAGGTAAAATCAGCGAAGAAAACCGAAGTTGCCAGAAAAAGTTAGTCGTTCATATTTTATGCACCTAAAACCGGATCAGTAATTTAGGCGGCACGCCGAAACTAACAGTAGTTAACCATTGTTCTTACCTGACTTTACTTTATATATTTTTTAATTTAAGTATCTAAAAATTACATTATATTATAATATTATTATCATGATATCGCTTACATTATAATGCGATAAGCATATTCAACCAACAATATTGTATTAACTATGTAAATTGACAAAAACATTCAATAAAGCGTTTTTATTATTCGTAGAATAAAGCTATATAGAAAATAAATACTACTAACAATTTATTTAAATAAACACAATTAATTTTACATTTCCGAACATAAAACAAAGAGCCGCAATTGAATGCTATAATTAACATATTAATTGCCTCACTCAGCTATTCTGAATAAGATTTTCGCTATTTATATTTAAACTGGCTTTTTCCCGTCTCCTATCATGCCCTTTCTACTAAATTTGGACTTAGGTTACGTAGTCACTATCTAGTTAATCTGTGCTTTAAACCTAAATAAAGCTCCCAATCCCAATCAAACCTATCAGATCCCCAACTATAACCATAGTTGAGGATCTAATGGCTCATCTCCTAAATCTTCTGAATACACAATAATATAATTTATTTTGAATATAAAAATTGCCATCAAGATAGCTCATGTTCTAGATATTTTAAATACAAAGAATATATTACAGTATTTTGATATAAAAATGCAATTAAAATGGTTTAAAGCCCCCATTTTATCCCTCCACACTCACTCACACACTCGGGGACTGCCGCAGTGAAGCTATTGCATAGCATTTTTTATCAACTTATGCAATTTTAATTCGCATACGTCTACGCACACAAACACCGTGCCAAAGTCTGACAACGCCGCACCGACCGGCACAGCCACGGTCGGAGTAGGGTGTGTTTTTGTTACGGAGTTTCTTGATTCGGTCGCCGCGCTCAAAGCCCGCGACAAAAGCTAAGCAAAAGCTTAAAATACTCCTGCAGATCAGCCTTCCCGTATACAGGGGCCTTAAGTACATCGATTATACACCGTGTAATCAAACTATAAAATCTATGCTATAATTACAGCCTCGGTTTGAATCTAAACCGGTAGCGCGGGTTCGACTCCCGGATAAAGAAATTTATCTGACCATCGCAGGATCAGCGAGCAAGATATTCGATTGTTCGGAAACTTGTCTGGAGTAACACGGTCTTATGAAAAACCGACGAGAAAAGTGCTAATGATTATTTCAGTCGCCAAAAAATCTGAGAGACAAGCATGGACATAATAATAGACATGGAAGGTAGAAGCAGAACAAACTCAAATTGTAGATCTCTTTTTTCAATCTCTCAAATTGTAGATTTTGACAGTGGACTGACATGTCACATTACACATGGCATTGACGTAAACTCCGTTAATTTTACGGATAGCACGATTTCTACTACCATCCTGAGTTTTTGAATCTTCGCAAAAAACGCCATTTTTGTAAATCCTAGATGACGCAATTCGTAACTACTTTGAAAGTATGGCTTCAAGCGGCGATCACCGCTTTCCATCAGGCAAATAACAGCTCGTTTCACCGACATATCAACCCATAAATATTAAATAACCTCAAAAGACGAAAAAGATCATCACCGTGCAAATTATGCTAGACATTTTATGATTTATTTATTTAAATCAGTCTGTATAGTAATTATTTATTTGTCCTATTAAATTATGAATAAATTAACATCTTATTTCGATAACACTAAAACCCATTAAATCGACATTTATAACAGCTATAACTTATAAGTTAAAGCCGAAATGATTCATTAAAATAGCGAAAAGAACAAGCTTTTTAATGATTAGAGGTTTCTTTTCAAAGTCACAAAGAATTATAAACATGCTATAAAATGAAGTGGTGTTAAAATATGGCACTATTACTTATCAAAAACATTTTAGTCTTTATGATACCAGATAAGCTTGTTTGCGAATTGGAGTTACAAAAAGTAACTGTTTTAATAGGATATAGGAGTATGTTAACCATGTATTTGAAATTATTCGGACACTTAATATTTTTTAAGTCTATAAAAATATATTTGCATTTCATTTTACAGTATTTAAGATAGCTGAGTTCCCTGCTACAGCTGTTGAATCCAATAACAATACAGCGTCAATGCAATTTGGATCTAGTCTGTGGAAAGTAAACGTCAAGTCTGTCAATGTCAAACGCAAAACTCCAAAAATCATTTGACAACTATTGTTTCACGTCTATGAGAATATGATTTTGCTGTTTGATAGGATCCAGACTAGATCAAAGCTGTATTAAAAGATAAAAATAATACTATAATCAAGGTACATGAAATCTATATATTAATAAGCGAGCGAAAAACTTTGTATCCCTTTTGACGAAAAATGGGGAAACGTAGGTGAATGAAATTTTGCACAGTTATAGTTTATAATATGGTGAAGGAGTGCATCGAGCTAATATCATTTTGAAATTATGCTTTTATCTTACATTTTATTAACAAATAAAACATTACACACACTACAACAAACACACTAGAAAAGATGACAGATTTTTGAGTGACGAGCCTATGCTTACGAATTATACTCTTTTATTTATGGTTGAACTTTGAAGTCTGTTGACAACAAGTTGACAAATTGAAAATGATTTATATATATTTTTTTTTAATGAATCTTAGGTACTATTAGACAATACTTACACGGCCAGTCTGAGATCAGCTGAGTAACAGAGACAAGAGTTGAAAAAAATATATGATAAAGTCAATACTTTTTTACAAAATATAGGTAGTAGTCCTAATGTCATTGAAACTAAGGTCGAACTTCGACCATTGGACGATCTCTAGTTAGTTTAAAATCACATAGAACTCATTGTAACCACAATTTTGCTTTTCTCCGGACACAAACTCTTTCTTAGGGAGTCCATCAATTTTGCATTCTCGTGGACATAAAAAATTAAAACGCACAATGTTTCTATCCATAATCCCGATAAAGTAGGGTGTGTCCATTAATTAGTTTTTCCGGACATGAAGTATGGTCTCGACACGGTCAGCGCCGCCCAGCGGAGCGCGGCGACAGTTAGACGTATATTACCTAATACCTAACGCTGTAAGTTGCTATGCCACGACCGACATATTATTATTATTTCAATTTGTATTATTATACTGATATATACTTGAAATTTGAATGTGTAAAATATGTTATCAAAACCTAAATTACGAATAACAAGTTTAAAGAAAATCGGCCAAGTGCTAGTCGGACTCGCGCACGAAGGGTTCCGTACCGTTATAGAGCAAAAGTAGGAAAAAATGTGTTTTTGTATGAGAGCCCGCATTCATTATATTTTGTTTTATTTTAAATTTATTATAAAATATTAAAGTACACATTATAATTGAGAATTTTTTGAAAATTTCAAGTGTCTACATGTTGCCACTTGCCATTATAAATTAGGAGCCAAAAAGGCCAAAAAATCGTTTGTTGTATGGGAGCACCCTTAAATATTACCTTTATTTTGTTTTTAGTATTTATTGTAATAGCGGCACCAGAAATACACAATCTGTGAAGAAAGTCTAGTTATAGCGGTTCTTGTGATACAGCCTGGAGACAGACAGACAGACAGACAGACGGACAGACATCGAAGTCTCAGTAATAGGGTCCCGTTTTTACCCTTTGGGTACGGAACCCTAAAAACTGATTTTGTGGTGTCAATCTAACGACTAAGGTTTGGTCACATTGAAATGAGACAGAACTTTGCCATACAGCAATAATACTATATCGATTAAAATGTCAAATGTTCAATAGGACATTTTGACCTAAATGCAAAATTGAAAATATTTTGCATTGAGGAAACGAGGAAACAGATGAAACGAGACGACCCTAAAATGCAATCCTCGCAACGTCGCTCTGGATACGGGCAACTAGCTGTTTAGGCTTTAAAGCGACCCACAGAATACACAATTAAATAAATAAAATAAATAAAAATTGTTTTATTTCTGAATAGATTTTTAAAAAATACTTTCAGAACGTTGATACTACTGCAACTGGTGCCTACCACCGGTTCGGGAACTAACCCGGCGAGAAGAACCGGCGTAAGAAACTCGCACGGGGCCTACTTTTTTACCAAAAAAAGTGAGAAAAAAATTAATCTTTTAAATGAAATTTACAATGCTGTAACTTAAAATATACAATGTCAAGATACATAAAATAACTAGAAGTTCCGCGCGGCTTCGCCCGCGTAAATTAGATATTTCACAGACAAATCAGTCTACAAAAAATAGCATATGATCCTTCACGTGGTCTACTTCTTATCTGACCCAAATAACGGAAAAATTGCTCTAGTAGTTCGTGAGATAAGCCCTTTCAAATAATTTCCCCCGTTTTTTTACACATTTTCTTCTATTTTGACGACCTCTGTGGCTCAGTTGGTGGGCTGTTGGTAGCTCAAGCCGGGGGTCGCGGGTTCGAATCTCGCCGACGGAACAAAAAGTTTTCAAAAGTTCCTGGGTCATGGATGTGTAATAAATATGTGTATCATATAATAAAAATATATGTATAGTATAAAAGTATTAAATATATTTCCGTTGTCTGGTACCCGTAACACAAGTCCTTCAGGTACTTAGCACGGGGCCAGACTGACGTGGTGAGAAGCGTTCATAGATATTATTATTATTTTTATTAATATTATTTCTTCGCTCCTATTAGTCTTAGCGTGATAAAATATAGCTTATAGCCTTTCTCGATAAATGGGCTATCTAACACTGAAAGAATTTTTCAAATCGGATCAGTAGTTCCTGAGATTAGCGCGTTCAAATAAGCCCTTTCAAATAATTTCCCCCCGTTTTTTCCACATTTTCTTCTATTTCTTAGCGTGATAAAATATAGCCTATAGCCTTCCTCGATAAATGGACTAACTAAATTAAACAACACAACCCTCTTAGTGCAATTGGCTAAAAATATTTAACTATACTGTACTCGGCGAAACATGGCGGTAGCGGTTATTGACTCACTGTCAAAAACTTGTCATTTTCTATATAAACCGCGATTGACAATGAAGTGTCAGATGTTGTCAATCGCGGCTTTGTATAGAAAATGACAAGTTTTTGACAGGGAGTCAATGACCGCTACCGCCATGTTTCGCCGAGTACAGTATAGTCATCAGTATTTTATAAAGCCATAATATAAGTATCAAATATAAAAGCCACATTCCACTTACAATATATTTTAATCCCAACTTGGCTTATACCATACTAGGTAAACAATGCGCTCGATAATCTTATGTAATAAATACTAATATCGTTTGTAATAAATAAGTAGCCGTATTTATTGATTTCATTTAACGCACCGCTTCAATTTATTTCTTCATTGATGACTTTATAATTGATTTTATTTTATTGCTAAAAAGTTTTTTGGCGGGGGTTTTACAAAATGAAATGAATTAACGTAGCATTACATTTTGTAAAACCCCCGCCAAAAAGCTTTAAAAAGTAATGAAATAATATTTACTGACTTTAAGTTTAAATAATTCCTAAGTGTAAAGTAATATTTTAGTCCATAATTGTTGTCACGGTGTGTCGGGGGACCGCCAAGTAAACTACGACAATCAGCGAGTAGCGACTTTTGCTTTTGTATCGCCAAGTCGCTGATTGTCTCGATTCGGTTCGCTGCGAACTGACCCTAAAACTATAATGTTATGTGAAATCAAACATGTACATTAGCGGTCCCCCGATACACCTTGACAACAATTATGGACTAAAATATTACTTTACACTTAGGAATTATTTAAACATAAAGTCAGTAAATATTATTTCATTACTTTATAAAGTTTTTTGGCGGGAGTTTTTTAAATTCATTACATAATTTTATTTTATTTCATGCTTTTTAAACTTTTGTTGGTTATAGTGCAAAATAATTCCTATCAATGATGATATCCCAAAGAATACCATCTATGAATGTCCTCAAGGATGAGCTTGTCAATATCAGCCCAATCATGAAACCTCCACTTTGGATTCATACGGAGCTCGGCTCCTATAGAATCCAGGTGATGCTGCAGCAGCAGCATGCAAATATTTACTGTTTATCTACGTCTTACTGATTGTCGCAATTAAAATGAGCCTAAACACTAAACCTCTTCTCTAAGTTGGTGAGGAGTTGGGTATCCTATTGATTACCAGGTGATGCTGCAGCAGCAGCATGCAAATATTTACTGTTTATCTACGTCTTACTGATTGTCGCAATTAAAATGAGCCTAAACACTAAACCTCTGCTCTAAGTTGGTGAGGAGTTGGGTATCCTACTGATTACCAGGTGATGCTGCTGCACCAGGTCAACTTTCCATTAATGTGTATATATTCATAACTAGAATGCAAAATATAAAACCCATCAAACGACTGCAAGTTGCTAACGGCCTTTCACGTACCAGATAAACCGTGATTTTCAAGCACTGAGCAGGCTGATGATGATGAACTATAGCTAAGAACACTCTCGATCATGTCAGCTTTAAAACAAAAAAAACTAGATCAAAATCTGTCTACCCGTTTGGATGCTACGATGCCACACACACACACACACACAGACAGACAGACAGACACGTCAAACTTATAACACCCCTCTTTTTTGTCGGGGGTTAATAAAAACAAATAATACAAGGAAAAAAAAAGCTAAATGAAGTTTTTTTTTCGCAATTTCGCCAATAAAGCTTCTTATTGGTTAAGCTCTAATCCAGTTATTCTCAAAATGTGCTCCGCAAAGTACTGGGACTCCGCAAATGCATTGTAGGGGCTCCGCGAGCGGTATAGGTATTGTTATTAGAAATTTCAGATATTTTTTAAAATGTCGCTTCTTAAAAGGGTTCCAGCACCAAAAAAACCGCTGCGCTAACCCATCAAAAAGATGCAGTGAAACAAACTTGCACCAAGAAAAGAAAAAATGCTAAGTGTCTAAACACATTAGGCCAAAAATACGCGGCCGAAGTTCGGCATGATTACGCCTGCAATGTATTTTAAATTACCGATGACACACCATGCCGAAATTACGTCGCGTTATATTGTATGCGTAGCGCATTGCAGGCGTAATCATGCCGAACTGCAGCCGCGTATTTTCGGCCTAGTGTATTTAGACACTTACTCTCAACATCACGTCATTTAATCTATGAATTGTTTAGTGAAACTATTGTCCGGTTTCACTATCGTATCAGTTTTTAGTTATCATTAGTTGTCACAAAAAGCACATGTCGCATGTCATGTCGGAAAGCATGACCGACTGACATCGAAATCGGGTTAATGATGACGATCATTACAATAGACAATAACATCAATGTGGAAAGTTACTTTATAAGCTATATCACAGATTACTAAGTAAATATAGGTCTACCAGAATCTGATGGCAATTTTTGACAGCAGATTTTCAAAAAATATCCATGATCATTGGATAATTTTTTATATTTGCATGTTTAACACACAAAATCAGCCGCTATAAGAAAAAAAAAAGGATCAAAATGTTTTATTCCAACTACCCCGGTATTGCTAGAGTCAATTTATTTTCTCACTTTTTGCCATCAGATTCTGGTAGACCTATTATAGTTACCATACTTAGGGGTAGTTTACACCAAGACGTTGTACTGCTTAATATAGTGATACAAATTTTAACTACAGAAGAAATAGAGTCCCAAGCCAACAAGTTTTCCTTTTCGCTTCTTTATAGAATCGACGTTCAAAAAAAAAGCGTTCCATATATTATGTATAATACTAGATGACTCTGTTGCACCAAAATTCGTACATCGCGCAGGAACCGTACATTTTTCGGGATAAGAAGTACCTTACCTACCAGTCTTTTCCTGGGACTCAAAGTATCTATCTACATACCACAGCAAAATCGGTTCAGCGGTTTAGGCGTGAAGAGGTTCAGGCGTTGAGAGACAGACAGACAAACTTTCGCGTTTATAAGTATGATGAAGTCGACTATCGACTCATGTCATGTCATTTTCATACATTTGCATCGGCGGTTCTATAAAGAAACGATAAAGAAATCGTTTTGGGTGGGGGCTTTCTTTGCGATATTTTTTCGCTTCGTCGTGTTGCATCGCAAGATCTCGTTGAAGTAATTTGGTCTGCTACCCCTGTCTCAAACACTTTGACGTTTTTTTTTTTTTTATGAAATAAGGGAGCAAACGAGCAAACGCGTCACCTGATGGAAAGCAACTTCCGTCGCCCATGGACACTCGCAGCATCAGAAGAGCTGCAAGTGCGTTGCCGGCCTTTTAAGAGGGAATAGGGTAATAGGGGAGGGTAGGGATGGGAAGGGAAGGGAATAGGGGAGGGTAGGGAAGGGAAGGGAATAGGGGAGGGTAGGGAAGGGAATAGGGTAGGGGATTGGGCCTCCGGTAAACTCACTCACTCGGCGAAACACAGCGCAAGCGCTGTTTCACGCCGGTTTTCTGTGAGAACGTGGTATTTCTCCAGTCGAGCCGGCCCATACGTGCCGAAGCATGGCTCTCCCACGTATCTTTGAAGACAGAGAGCCTAGGACAAAACTAAACAAAGCTGCTTCGCTTCCATTAATTATTTATGAAATACAATTTACAAATAATGAAATAGTTGGTAAGTAAATAATCCATACTAATATTATAAATGCGAAAGTGTGTCTGTCTGTCCGTCCGTCTGTCTGTCTATTACATACTGTCAAATTTCAGCAAAATCGGCTCAAACCGCTGAACCGATTTTGCTGAAATTTGACATGGATATACTTTCAGTCCCAGGAAAGGACATAGGTATATAGTTTATCCGGGAAAAATGTACAGTTTCCGCGTGATAAACGAATTTTGGCGCAACTTTTATTGCAAAAAACAAACAAAATATTTAAATTGGATATAGGCATTTTAAAGTCAAGCTTTGTTATTTAAATGACATGACTATATTTTTCATTGTTAAAATTATTCAAAAAAACCTTTTAAAATAAATTTCTAACCCATTTAAAGTCTTAATAAGTTTAAATTTATGTATCGTGGGACTAAAACTTATTATTTTATGAAATTCGCAGCACACACAACAGAGATGGTAATTTCGCTAAAAACGGTTTTAATTATAACTGAACGGTAAATTTTAATTTATGCGATTACGGTTACCGTGGTGTAATATATGAGGTAACAAACGTAATGTTATATTTAACCAACTAGTTAGTACTATGTTATAATTAAGTACTAGTTTATTGCTCGATAAAGTTGCAAATTTTACCATTGTGTATTGTGTATTAATTATTGTATACGAAGGTTATTATAAAGTTAGATGTTATAATATTTAGGTTAACTTTATTAGTGCTCAACTAAATAGATAATTATTAAGTTCATCATTTGTTATTGGGTACCTTATACATTTTATACAATTATACCGCCAAAGCAACCTTTGTTTTCGATTCACTCTCATATCTAAGAAAACTTATAAGTACTCATAACAAAGAAAACTTTCTGTAAGACTCTTCAAAGCCAAGTTATCTTTTAAAATCGTTAGTGGATAAGGTTTTATGGTCGTTTTCTAGATAAATATGAGATATTTTATAAAAAAATCTCTTTTGTTAAATTCTGGAAATCACTTTTTTTCTAACATTTCGTCATTTGTTTTTTCTTTTGTTTCGTCATTTTCAGTAGGACCTATTAAATATTTAGTAATTTTAATTTGCGATAATATGTACTTAAAGATTTACACACTATTTTAGATAAAACTGTAGGTTTTTGTCAAAAAAATTAATTGAGAAAAATTTGTATTCTTTTTGTGACCTAGTTTACGACTTTTTGTACATTTTTTTGCTAATAATCTAGTTAACAAATCTAGCACATTTAGTCCGAAATCAGTTTGATTGTTACAGTGCACATTAACTCTCACTGCGCGCCACTAACATAGTCGAGGCGGTCACCACACGGCATGATGTTGTGAGATAAAGTTTCAGAAAAAGAAACGTATTATCTGTTCATATATTTCACAGATATTTGATGTTTTTATTATTACTAACATAACATTTAGTGAAACTATTGTAAAAAACATTTTTTAGAATACTTTTAAACCAGTCACCCTGAGAAGATTGTAACATAAACCTTAAATACTTATTTTTCATTTTATTTTTTGGGTTAAAATAAAAAAATCACCTTGTAAACTCAAAATCGAAATATTGTAACTTTTGAGACTAGCCTGATTGGTTTCACAAAATATGTAATGTTATATTTATTAATTTCTGTTTAAATGTGCTTAAATTATATTAATAATAGTCTTACAATAAAAACTCGTTAACATCTGACATGATACATTTTAACTTCAATTTTTTTTTTGCAGGACGGTCTCCAAAAATCGGACAACCATGCTCACCCCAGCTGCACGGAAGTTATCTCCACTATTCCGCCCGTTGGATGCATTTTGCATGAACGGTAGATATCGCTCCACATACAGGGTACATCGCGTTAAGAACACAGTGAATCATCAACGCGAATGACGCTTAGGGTCAATTCAGACCGCGACGCGACGCGTAGATGCATTCCTAAATTTGTATGGATTTGAGATATTTGCAAGACGTCTCACGCAATTGAAATCTGTCAATTCAGTACAAATTTAGAAATGCATCTACGCGTCGCGTAGCGGTCTGAATTGACCCTAACAATCAATATACACAATATAGACAAGTCAATGGTTTGACAATGGTTTGTAAAATGTTGACATTTCACTGATGATGTATGTATGTCCAAACTATTGCTATCTATACAACAGCCACAGCGTGGCAGTTGCTAAGCATTATCCCATCACGTAGCCTACATTGGATGGGAAGATGGATCTTGAAATAAGCTTATAAAATGACGTTTTGGTATTAAATAAAATTCAAAATTGAATTAACACGATGTCAAGGAAATAAAATAAAACTCGATAGGAAAATCCTACGTTTCATCGCTTTGTGAAAATGTAATTAGCGCAAAAGTATTTACCTAACTAATCAAAGTTGATCCGGATTTTCACCGGCTTTTCCACCGGGAAATGAAACTGCTTTAAACAATTAATTATTGTGAGGAAATTCGCAGAATTTTTAGGTATATCAGCTATACTTAAAAAAATTCTGCGAGTTGCCTCTTTTAAAATAGGAAAATCGGCCAAGTTCGAGTCGGACTCGCGCACGAAGAGTTCCGTTCCGTTATAGAGCAAAATAGGCCAAAAATTGTGTTTTTTGTATGGGAGCTCCCCATAAATTTTTATTTTATTTAAATATTATTATTAATTATTAAATAACACGTATATCTAAGGCCTTTGTGAAAATTTCAAGTGCCTACCTGTTGCCATTATTGATATCGAGCAAAAAAGGCCAAAAAAATCACGTTTGTTGTATGGGAGCCCCCCTTAAATACTTATTAATATTATTTTGGTTTTAGTATTTGTTGTTATAGCGGCACATATACACAATCTGTGAAAATTTCAGAAGTCTAGCTATAGCGGTTCTTGAGATACAGCCTGGCGACACACAGGCAGACAGACAGACAGACGGACAGACAACGAAGTCTCAGTAATAGGGTCCCGTTTTACCCTTTGGGTACGGAACCCTAAAAATTACGTAAAGGGCGCTACTAGTACATACAGTAAATAATCCGGCCAAAGTCCGATATGTTGCACACGTCATATGAGGATATTGGCAGAAACGTTGTCAAACGTCTAACAAAACTTTGTTTACTGTCTATGCTAGTGCTGCGTGAAGCGTGAAAACATTGCAGCAATATCTCCTATCGTTGAAGAAGTTGAAAAAATAACAGGCTAAATAAATCGTTATGTCAGTTGATCGATTTCATGATCCTTTCTGAGAGATGAGCTGGTCATTTAGCCGAAACTTTTTCGTTTTCGCTTCGTTATAGAATCTCCGATCAAAATGTATGGAATCGACATAAGACGAGTCGAACGTCAACGTCATAATAAAGAACGTTTATGTCAATTCCATACATTTTCATCGGCGATTCTATAACGAAGCGGAAACGAAAAGATTTTGGCACACACCCCCCATTCTTTTAGTGATTGCAATATTACCGAATGTTTAATGTCAAACTTATGGACATGAAGACAAGAATACAAAAGTTTTTAGCTGACTGTTAGACCTCAGATGTTGAAATGACCCATCACACCAAGGGCATATTATATTGTCAAGTCATCCAGTGTCTAAAATCTAAATAACACTAATATTATTATTTTTTCAATACACTGGCAGAATCTTGCAAAAGCGACGGTTTGCCTTTAAAGAAGAAGAAGTCAGTAAATAATTATAATAATGTTATGTAGGTAGTATTAAAATCCTGAATCCTTTCCTTATGAAGAAGACACATGCTTCAAAAAGTACAGTATTAATAACAGTTCTCAAATTCTTATTAGGTAATTTTGAATAATAATGGCAACTAAAATGACTTTTTCAAGAATTATTAAAACGCCGTTATTTTTTAAATCACATGTTACGAGTAATTACCGATTTTTAAGAATATCAAAATTATGTTCCTTCAACGAAGTGACATAAACAACGAAACATATAAAATGTATGAAGTGATCATTAAATTGTCAATAAGATGTTATCTTTTCAATTTATGACATACTTAACTCATTAATTTATTGTTTTTAAATACAATTAAATTAAATTAGACAATTAAATAAAGATAATTAAATTACAATTAAAAAAGACTTTAAGAAACATTTGACAATCGTTTTGATTAAGTAATGAACTTTTCATGTTACCATAGTTGTTCCACAAGAGTTACATTTTATCCATGTTTTCTTGAAACATCGTTTTATAAATACCAGTTTTCTGAGGTTTTATTATATTAGTTCATATATTGGACACTGTTGTTATAAGTGTGTATTTTGGCTTAAGCCAATCAGAAGCATTACAGATAGATAAGCTATTGTCTACTTCAATCCATATTAATGCTAAGTACTCACATACGGTTTTGCTCGATAGTTTTACTCAAAATCGAGAAAAAACCACCGTGTGGACCGCAAAACTCACAGCTCGAAGGCTCGCATCGAGACAGCTCGAAGACTCCAATCGAGCCGGCTTGATAGAATTAAATATAACTAATTTCCTTCGAACTGGAGTAAAACTATCGAGCAATGCTGAATGTGTGAACGAAAGCCCAAGCCGTGGTTTTTATTCTACGTGATTGCTCGATCGAGCAAAACCGTATGTGAGTACCTACTTTAAACTACATTATTAGTACTACAGAAAGACTTTCTGTCTCATTGCACTGTCTATCTGTCTCATTTATACTTTTGAAGCGAAAACCGCTAAAGTGATTTTGATAAAATTTGGATTGCGCCCGAAAGGACATACGATAGTTTACACCTCAGAAAAATGTACTGTTTAAGATGAAACATTGTAACCATATAGTTCCAGGTAAAGATATTTGTTTTCTAATATTTAGCTTATCTCATTTTTCTAAATATTTAGAATTTTTCCTAGGATTTAAATTAGATACAGCAGTATACGGGCTGTAATAACATAGCCTATAACTATCTTTCGAATGTTTCTACTAATTAATATTCATGTTTTGGCACACTTGTTTACATAAATACATAGTTAATATTAAGTTTGAATTAGTTAAAAATTCCAGAGATGGTTATAAGATCAATAAAGTTCTAATAATATAAGACTAAATTTTGCCTACTACTCCACCCGAGTGAGTAGAGTGTCCCACGGGAATCTTGGCGGTAGCGGAAATAGTCAATATTCTTCTATGTGATCCACTCATAATCTGTGCAAAATTTCGTCAAAATCGGTCCAGAATTTTTTTTAATTCGACGAAAGCAAAAATATTCCTTCTTTTGAAAATACAATGTTACATCTAAAGTATGTTGCGAGAAGGAAGATTCCAAATTTAAAAATTAATTATTACTTTCTTAAGTCCAAAGGGTCTCATTACAGGCAAATGCCACAAAGGCTTGAAAATTATAACAGTAAGAATAAACCAACTTCATTTATAAAGTAACAAAATTACACTTTTTCTAACAGTAGCCTCCAATTTTAGCACATTCGGAAAGTAGCGTAATTTTACCGTTACCATAATTACCAAAAAATCATTTGGCAAAATAATGGCATTCCATTTTCAAATTAAATAATATTGAGTGTACCGGCGAGAGCGCGACGCTTCGGCGATTTCGTGCATTTTTTCATGAGAACAACGAGATTTCTAAATAATTTAAATACGTGCACGATATCATCCGCTATTAATTAACAAGAGTTCGCGTGACTTCGTTTTTCGGCAATCTCCTGATTTCATGCTGACATTTCGTTTGACACATTTTTTTTAATTTTGACAGCCATTTTTTTTTTTTTGACACATTTTTTTTTAATTTTCCCTAGTCATCTAAGCTACGACTTACGTGTGTGATGTTACAGTAACGGAATCCGAATGCACAGAACCATGTCACTAACACATGCGCGTACGTGCGTACCTCCCGGCGTCGCAACGGAAACTGCGCGCGCGGCGATGCGCACCGCGAAACGTGCAAAAAAAATCTCTGAAATTATCGATTTTGTTTTGCGCTTTTAGAAAGGCTTTTAGTGCTTAATGATTAGCATTTAGATAGAAAAGGAAACGTATTTCAACATTTTAATTCCTTGACGTCTTTTGATGGTTTTATCCATTGACTTTTTTATAGTAAATCTGTATAAATATTTAGCTATATTAATGCTAATGTTTAAATATTTAATTAGCGATTTATCATGTTTATTATTATCTAAAATTGATTTTAACGATATCCAATTAATTTTACATTTTTTTTTTAACTAAGTTCTTAGCTAAAATTTTAATAAAAAACGTTGCTATTCTACAGAATAAAAAAACGTCAATAGAAAAAACATCAACGCGTGCGCCAGCGCAGCACAATATATCTTGTAAGTACGATGACAATCGATGGAAATAAATTACGGTCTATTATTTCGATCGATATTCGAATACTAATTTATTTATGATATTATTTTTATTTACGGTAGTAAAAGGTTTTAAAATTTAAACATTTCATACAACTTACATCTAACAATCATAATTTCAATTTTTTTTAAACGGAAATCATTAGGCATCAAAAGCTATTAATGGTTAAGTATTTATGTTTCAAATAATTCAGTACAAATTCAGTCACAAGTCGATGGCAATTTAGGCGCAATTTGGTTGCAATTCAGTAGCAATTAAGACGCGATTGAGTCGCAATTCCGTCATAATTGAGTCACATTTTAGTCGCATTCTCAAAACATTGTTATAGTCATCTCTCTACTGTGTTGACATAATTCGACTAAATCACGTAGATTCGCCAACTGCCTATGAATCAATTTTTCTGTTACTACATAACATCCTTATAATATGAACTAAAAAGTATTTAATAATTTTTCCTATCTAATAGTGCCTTTTTCCGAATTCGGCTAAACCTCAACTATTTCTGTATTCAATCTTCATCATTTTGAAGTCGGTACCAGATAGCTGAATCTTCAGTTCTCTGACAGAATATTTGAAAATTTTTGGAACTGGCACCGACTTCAAAATTATGAAGATTGAGTACAGAAATAGAGGTTTAGCCGAATTCGGAAAAATGCACTATTAGATAGGAGAAATTATTTACTACTTTTTAGTTCATATTAGTATAAAAATTAAAAAATATATATAAAAAATATCCACAGCCGAACATAATATAACCTCCTCCTTTTTGGAAGTCGGTTAAAAATAAAAAATCACAAAAATCAGTACCCCTTTCGCCGTAATCGGGTAAAAAGTTCTGGCAGACGCGTCGGCGATCAGCCATCACTCATCAGCAATAAAAAGCGTTCCGTCAGAGTAAAATCATTGCCGGAACATTAAGAACTTTCACTGTCCAGTAATAAAATAAAGATTTAAAGCCCTGTACTTAACATATCGATACTTTATTAATGGAGCGAACCATTTGTCGTGAGAGAGAGATGGGAAAAGTCGATAAGTATAAAGTTCTTTTTAACTTGTCCTCTTACGGCCGTTCCCAATATTTGATCTATCTCTGGTTTTGCCCTACTAGAGATAGGAATAGCTCTCATTAGACATTAGAGACATATATTTTATGTCAATTCAATGTTAGCTGCGATCGGTCGTATGTCAAACCAGAGATAGATTGAATATTGGGAACGGCCGTTAACTATGCAAATTGCAATGATCAATTTGGACGTTTGCCAAAAAGTACCTACGTCTGTTAAAAATGCACTACTTGCGCGTCGAAATTACGTACTATTTTAACATTGCAACATAACAGATGTGTCGGTCTGTCTATCTGTCTGTCCGTCTGTCCGTTTGTCCGTCTGTCCGTTTGTCCGTCTGTCCGTCTGTCTGTCCGCGGTTTTGCTCAAAGACTATAGGACTTACAAAGCTGTGATTCGGCATGAATGTACATATTAATGATATCGACAAAATGGTACATAAAATCTTAAAAATATATTTTTTTATGGTACCTCCCCTACACATCAAGCGGGGATGATTTTTTTTTTTCACGTCCACCCCACCGTGTGTGGTGTCGTCGGATAGGTTTTTTAAAAATCGATAATCGATTTCATTGACCATACAAAAATTATCAAAAAGTAACGGTAGTACGGAACCCTATATTGCGCGTGGCCCGACACGTACTTGTTTATATTTTATTTTTGCTGCTGATTTTGTTTTCAATTAAATTGCTTCCTAAATGTTGTACTTTGTATTATATTGTAGTATTTTGGTCTATTTTTTTGCACTAAAATTTTTTTGCTCTTAAAATAGATATTTCTCCGATAAAACGAATCGATGGGTATCGTTTACATATTTTTATCGACTTTTCCCATGCCTCGACAGAACATTTACGAACCAAAAGTAAACACTATAAACAGGCAATTGTCTGTCTGTACATCGTAAATTTGTGACCATATTTTCATTAAATATTGAATTAAAAAATAACTGCCTTTTTATGTAACGGGCAGTATTTTAATATGACCATTACAAAATATAGCACTGATGATATAAGAAATTTTATATTTTATGGGGAATCACTATGAAATAGCTTTTGGCCGCGGCTTCGCTAGCATAAAAAATAAAAATATACTTAGTGAACTGCTTCACTGTCTTGCCATGTAAAAAAATCCCCCAAAACTTCTTACTTATTTTCTACTTTTGCTTTAAAATTAAATGCGATTTATAGAATACATCAGCTATTTACCGAATTTCAACATTATAAGGTCTAGTTTCCTAGAAAATTGGCTAGGAAAACTAGTCGGACAGAAAAACAGACAGACATGACGAATCTATAAGGGTTCCGCTTTTTGCCATTTTGCCACGCAACTCCTAAAAACCTTATACCATTTCAAAAAAGCAAGCAATTTATGAAACACGCTTATCCTAAAATGTAACACGAGTTGGAACTCTTTGTTTTTATCTTTCAGTATAAACCACCACACATTAACAGGGGTCGCGAGATTTAAATTGTCACGGAGGGTATGTTCAGATAAGGCGCGGGGTTTTACAAAATATACGTAAGTTTTTCATGTATTTAAATAACTAGAATCCCACCAAAAACATGAAATGTAAAAAGGAGCCAAGCAAAATATTGCATAGTTATGCAATATATCTATCGTAAAAAGTTTTCAGATCACATTCAAGCCAATCCTTCGACTTATTTTGTAATTTAAATCAACATTCAGTGAATTTATCAATAGTTTTTCTTTATTTTAAAATAATTATAGCGACTCAGCAATGAGCACAAGATTTTTATTAATATCACTAGATGACGCCCGCAACTCCATTGCGCCAAAATTCGTTTATCGCGCAAGAACCGTACATTTTTCCGGGATAAAAAGTATCCTATGTCCTTTCCCGGGACTCAAAGTATCTCCATGCCAAATTTCAGCAAAATCGGTTCAGCGGTTTGGGCGTGAAGAGGTAACAGACAGACAGACACACTTTCGCATTTATAATATTAGTATGGATACACATATTTAATACACATCCATGACCTTGGAACATACAAAACTTTTTGTTCCGTCGGCAGCAATCGAATCTGCAACACCCGGCTTAAGCCGCCAGTCGCCACTCACTCAACCATTGAGCCACAGAGGTCGTAAAATTAATTAATAATAACAGGTACTTCTACAAATTCTATGACGATAGCCCAACAACTTTTAATCTTCTAGGAGGTTATTGATGCACCGATGTCACTTTCGATTGTTTAGTAATAATGAGCTATTCCGGTTTTTCAAGCCCTAGTTATACTCTGCAAACAAGCGATACCGCTATCATATAAAGGGAGTACTACACCATCTATCGAGCGAGTGTAGAGTGTGTATATCGCAGTACTGATTACATATTATTCTATATTTTAATCGAATTTAATTATAGTTTCATTGTTAACGTTGTTACCACTATTTTTAATTTAAAAATTAACATTTCATTAAGTATATAAAAATATGCAGTCGAAACTGCAAAGCCACAAACATAAAAATCTTTTCTTTTATTTAATAAAGTATTATATTGTATTTTTAAGTTTTAAGTTTCCTTGCCCAAATGATGAAAACGGGAGCTTATTATTAATAAGTCTTAAGACTTCGCTGTCTATCTATCATCCGTCCGTCTGTCACCAGGCTAGATATCGAGAACCGCAATAGCTAGATATTTTATTTTTTTACAAATTATGTATTTCTGTTGTCGCTATAAAAGCTTATAGTCCCATTAAAATAAAATAAATGATTAATGGGGGGGCTGATGGTCTCATACAACAAACACGATTTTTTTTTCCTTTTTTTGCTCTATCTCAATAATGCATGGTAACAGTAAGGTGTTTGAAAATTACAGAAAATACTCAATTGTATTTCAACTTTAAATGTACGCCAGTCCGACTCGCATTAGGCCGGTTTCATAATTTTTCCTTTCATTGTGGATTGTGGATAATGACTATGGTGTACTCAGGGAATCGAGACAGTAGCGGTCATTGACTCCCTGTCAAAAAACTTGTCATTTTCTATATAAACTGCGATTGACAATGAAGTTTCAGATGTTCCTAGTCTAAGGGCGATATCGTATTTTACATACTCGATGTAAACTGCATATCACTTCAAACTCATAAAAAGTTGGAGATTATCATTGAAAGATTTCCGATGAATCTGTAATAATCTGTGTCTTCATAAGAGGTTAATTTATTCTTAAATATTCTAAATCCAGTGCGAGCATTTTTCATTTAGCGCCTAGACTAAAAAGGTCAATGACCGCTACCGCCTTGTTTCGCCGAGTACAGTTTAGTTTTTATTATTCGTAGATCATTGACCTACCTTATTGCCAAATTTCAAGATCAATTGTTCTTAGAATTTTGATGATCTGTCTGTCTGTGAAGTGAGTGACAAAATGTAGTAACTTTGATCATCCGTAACTATTAAACTATTTATCGAAATGTCAAGTAATTTAGAGGTTTAGCTAGTTTTAATATTTACTCTTAGTCACCGAAATTCTAAATCTCTAGCTTTGTTAACATCGAAAATATAGGGGATGTGAAATAGCCGCGAACCGCTTCGAGAAAAGTATGGTACGGCCGTGCCTTTGCTAAAAAGCTTGGCTGGGGCACTGCCGTGCCCCCAGATTTCCGCGAGGTTTCGCCTGCGTAAATAGGAAATTTCACGGAAATCGTGCTTTTTCTGGATTAAGCAATATAAATCAACAGGCGATTGACAGAGCTGCTATTGTGTACGAAGCTGCTGTCAATCGCCTGGTGCTGCTGGCGAAAATTGTAATTTTTGTCTGTCGCATTTCTGTCGCTTTACAGAACTGACGCCGATCGATATTTCCGGACCAATACGACTTGCAAACCTTCAAGAAAAAAGCGTATTCCCTCTTAAAAGGCCGACAACGCACTTGCAACTGTTCCGATGTTGCGAGTATCCATGGTCGACGGTAGTTGCTTTCCATCAAGTGAACCGTTTCGCTCGTTTCACGTTTGCCCCATAATTTTATTAAAAAGAAACGTAGCCCAATATAAAAAAAAATATACAGATAGAGTAAACCCGGGGAAGCACAAAAGCTACGTTTTGTACTACCGATTTCTTGTAATTTGGCACAGGTCTTTCATCAGATTAGCGCATTCAAACAAACTCTGCTTTATAATAATAGTGCAGGCCCTTAAGCCAAGACTTTTTCTTTATCGCTTCTTTATATATAGAATCGCCAATCAAAATGTATGTAATTGACATATTATATAAGCGTTCGTTAAAATGACGTTGACGTTCGACTCGTCTAATGTCAATTCCATATATTTTGATCAGCGAATATATATATATAAAGAAGCAATAAAGAAAACGTCTTGCCTACATGCTCAGATATTATAGCAAGTCTTAATTGTAATATGCCGGCTAACCGGACTAAAACTGAGCAAAGTCGGTATCCCAGCTGTACAATTAATTTCCTAAATTGAATTTTATTGCGTAGTGAAAAAGGGTTGTCTCAATAAACAAATAAATTCTGTATAAACCAACTAAAGTTTGTTTTGTATATCTAAACAGTTCTCCGTCAGAGCATTTCACAAAACAGAAGTTTGAATAAAAGCAATAAAGTTGTTTAGCGGCTACATATTTAAGAGAAATGTGTTTTTAAAAGCTTTTATTAAATCCATAGTCAAGGTTCCCTAGAACATTTTTTTTTTATTACTATCAAGGTAAGTAGTACATAATATCTCTATGCTATCAAGCAAATTTTTGTGAGTAGCCTTCATTTTGATAAGATGAACAACATTTTTATCTGCGAAAAATCTCGAAAGTGGCAGCTAACAGAGATAGAAAGGATTTCATACTTTGATTTGATGGTCCTAAAATATGGATTGTTCTGTTTGTAGGACAATATTACTCTTAAATTATGTATATAACTATTTCTTTTCTATTAGTTATTCAACAAATGCACTTCTCAATATAAAAAGTGCCCAGTAGCCGATTCTCAGACCTACTGAATATGCATATAAAATTTGGTAAAAATCAGTAAAGCCGTTTCGGTTTCGTAAAGGAGTACGGTAACTAACATTGTGACACGAGAATTTTAATAAGACTAGAAATAATTTAAATGGAAAAACAATTGCCAGGTCAGCTAGTATTATTATGAAATCGAAAGTGTGTTCACCTACGAATAATAAAAACTAAGGAAACGTAACTCCCATACTATTACTGTTTTAAATTTGGCTCCTTTCGAACTGTCATGTAACGTCAGCCTGATACCGCTCAAGGCCACCTAAATATTGCAAATGTATTGAAATGTGTACCTAAGGTACACATTTTTGACAAGTATTGTAGAGCATGTTTTTTGACGGAGTTACTTTTCCTTAGTTTTTATTATTCGTAGGTGTTCACCACAGTTTTAAACCCCCACGAAGAAGGGTGTTAATAGCACCGTAATCCATATACATAATATTATGTGTCAGTGCACATGGAAAGGTACCTAGTCACGGCTCACGACATATTAGTAACCAAGTTACATGAGTTTTTTGGAAGCGGATGAAAAAGTGCCAAAATGGGTTTGTGGTATAATTGGGTTATTTAAATCCTTTAGGAACACGTGTATACAAGAATATCAGTAAAATTATGTTACCCGTCGATCGTGGGAAAACGAGACACAATAGATATTCTATTGTGTCTCGGACGCCGGTGACCGTACTATGGGGCTTGATGAATTAAGTACTAAATAAATAAGTACTAGATAAAAAGTATCCTATGTCTTTTCTCGGGGCTCAAAGTATCTCCATACCAAATTTCAGCAAAATTGGTTCAGCAGTTTGGGCGTGAAGAGGTAACAGAGAGACACACTTTTGCATTTATAATATTAAGTATGGATAATGGATATTACTCCGACCATAAAGTTTAGTAGTCAGAGTACCTTGTCACGCCACGAAAACATTCAACTTGCGTGACTGGTATGAACGTTGGAGCGCCGGGGGACCGGGGGGGAAGGGGCGGGGAAAGGAATGTGAGGCGTCAATTGCGTCGTGCGCCGTGCGCGATATTAGTCTGCGGTCAGCTGCCGTTGTGTATACACCTGCGTATGTTATTTTGACCCGTTACGTTACGCATACTCGTTTCTCTCAAATAGGTAGTGATATTGTTGTGAATTCAGACGTTAGTGAAAATGATGTATTACCAAGGTAAGTACTACGTTTGGCTGTTGTCGTTTTTTACGTACAAGAGTGGAACTTTCTCGCTTTGTTCTCGATTTGTATGGGGATTATTGTTGAGAAATAACGGTTATAGGTAATGGTCCTGTTTTCAGACATTGATAGCAACATTATGGAGGATAGTGAAATACTACCTCTATTTACTGACGAAGTACCTTCCCAGCCGACGAGTTTACGAGATCGGACAACAGGAGTACCGAAAGAGACAGGTAATATAGATTTATATTTTACTAGTGGTCGCCCAGTGGTCGAAATTCGACCATAAGTTATTTAAACTATTATTATAAGTTTGAACATTATCTAGGTTTTATTGTCAAACAATTGACTATAATTAGTAGTTGTATTTATATTTTACTCAATATAAAAATAAAATAAATATTTTTTTTCTGAAGCGGCCAATTATGCTTCCCACGTCCATATTATCAAGAAACAAAAGTATCACAATGGGGATTGTCCATTTTTTTTTTTAATTGTGCCCATTACAAAAACATTTCGAGGAATAAGGTCAGTGATCGTTATTCTGTATATATATTCAAAAAATATCCATTAGTTACTTATATTTTAAAACAAATATGTTTAACCTTAGTTTGACCTTCAATGACGTCATCACTGGAAGCCATACATTAAATTAGCAATAAACTCGACCAACATTACGTTTTGAACTTTTGGTATGCTCCTCGAATCAGTTTTCACATAAATAAGAGAACTTGCATTCATTTAAAACACCTTGTTGATACTTGACAATGCTCTTTTTTTAATTTTTATGTATTCAATGCTGCCGGCCGCCGATGATGACGTCATAGGTCCGAAAACTTTAAAAATTTATTTAAAAAAAACTAGCAAATGAATTTAAAAAATATTTAATTTATATTCTTAAAATACGCTATTTCAACGAAAAAAAATATTAAAAGTACATGTGATTTTTTTTTGGACAATGCCCATTGAATGTCCCCATCAGGGGCGCCGACTCCGTGGGTGCTCGGGTGCTCCAGCTCCCACGAGAAGTAAATAGTGGGTGCCGAGCACCCACTATTTACTTACTTCTTATGAATATCTAAAACAATCTCTCTCATCTTTTAACTAAATCTAAATAATGTTATAGGTACCGAAATAATATAAGTAATACGCGCGCCTAAAAACAAACATAGCGGCTCTTCGTCACAAATTCACAGTACATTCGCATTGAATAAAAAATAATGTTTAAGATAAATAAGATATTTATTAACAGGTGCATATGTTAAACTGCTGTGTTATATAATCTAATATATAAAATTCTCGTGTCACAGTGATTGTGCGCGAATCTCCTCCAAAACGGCTCAACTGATTTTAATGAAATTTTGTATGTACTATCAGAGAAGTTGATTCCTAGGCAGATGGGGGGCCTACGTAGTTTAGTCGCATTACGTCAAACCCAGCCGACAGATCACAATTAACATTGAATTGACACGATCCGACCAAATGACGTTGGTCTGTTAACTGCCTAGGAATCAATTTCCTCGATGGTACATTCGTAATAGGCCTGAGAATAAGTTTTTATCTACTTTTTAGCAAAACAACGTTTCCCGGGTCAGCAAGTATATCTATTGTATTTTCTTGTGTCTATAAAATAACAAAAATAAGTACATAATATATTAGTAACTAAGTATGTCATTAAAAAAGCTGGAGCACCCACGAGAATTTTAAAAACTCGGCGCCCCTGGTCCCCATCGTGTAGTTATGTTTTAAAAATTCGTGTAGAGGAACTTTAAAAATAACTATAATATTTTCTCAATTTGATTAATGACTTCAACGACTTTTAACAAATAAAACATTACACACACTACAATATGCACACTACCATCTTTTTGAATGACAAGCCTATACATACGAAGGTAGGTATTTTTATGTTGTGGATAATGGTGTTGGTTGCGTAATTACCTTTATGTTATTGTTTATTTAACTGTTAGAATTAAGCTTGTACGCAATTGCTTGTTATCCCAAATAAAATAAAATAAAAATAAAATTAAGAGAATTAATTACATACATGTTTTGGTACACGTCTTGTCACTAAAAGATACATATTAATATAATATTATTTATAAATATATATTTTTGTTGATTGACTTATTAATAAGATTAGTGAAATACAATGTTTATTTGTTCAAATATTTTTTTTAATACAATAAACAAAGTTGTCTTTATATTGAGTAAAAACTTACCCGTTTTATATTATTCTTTAATAAAAGACAATAGAAAACAGACTATATGTGAAATATTTAGTAAAAATCATCTTGGGTAAAAATATTCTTATTCTTATTATTATTTTCATTATCATGCACTTTGGTGAGTTTGGCGTGGTAAACAACAGGAATACAGTTATAAAATTATAATTGAAGTTAAAATCTAAAAGACCGTAATTATAATATAATGTACTTCTCAAAAAACATATCTATGTAACTTCCCACAGTAAAATATTTTGGGTGTCGAAGTTTGATAGCGATTTTCTCAATATCAACTTTCACGAGTTTAAAAATATATTTTTTTAATATTTTACAGGCCTACACGCATGGTATTTACATGGTTCGATTGCTTATTAAATGTAGATTATGGGGATAGTGGATACTAATAACTCAATAGTCAATACCGGCAATAAGGTCCCTTCACGCTGATAATGCCACAAATAAGTAATCCTCCTACATACATTTAGTCAAAGACTTGTACACAATCATAGTTGTGGGTACATGCCTACCTTGTTTCATTTATAACTTTAAGTACCTTCCACGTAAAACGCTATGTGAATGTAGGTCTAACCAGTAGATACATATTATAATCAGTTAGTAGCAATGCCGCCGCCAACCAGAGGACCCGGTCGAGTGTGTTGTGCTCGTATAGCTTCACTTTTTCGATTAGCCAGTGTGGAGTACCTACACACTAGGTTTCATTTTATTCTTTTATAAATTTCCTTGACAATGAATGATTAAAATATTGTTAAAGTTCACTCCACCGTTTGTACAATAATATCGTATTTTATACAATAAAGTCGTCTAGCACTTATAATATAATCGTATAATCGAATTATAGGACAATTTATACTTTATTGCACATACGTCATACAGCTTTGCTTAGTTTGGAACTAGGTTAATTTGTAAAGAAGTATAACTTTTATCATGGATCTAACAAACTTTAGATCCATGACTTTTATGTTTCGATTTTTCAGAAGATAAATGCACTCAAACGCAAGAGGTGAACACACTGACCTCCATTATACAAGTACGCTGGACTAATGATACCCTTTGAAATGACAGCTATTTTTTGTGCCTATTTGAAGCGGAATCAGCTCCCCCAATGTGAGTGATAGGAACTAAATTTGACGTAAAAATGACGTTTTAAAGTCGCCATATTGGCGCTGATAGCAGTAGTGGGAGTATTTGGAACTAATACTAGTGATGACAACCACTAACGATTAAGCGGCCATTTGCAAGTTACGTCAAATTTAGTTCTCTTCCCTCTCACTAGGGGCGCTGAATCCGCTTCAAATAGACACAAAAAAGTGGGTATCATAGGTCCAGCGTACTTGTATAATGGAGGTCAGTGGGTGAACATAAAAATTAAAATGGAAGTCTCGATAACAATTGCATTAATACTTTAGAATATTCGACTCGCGACTTGCCTAACTTGAACTATTATCGCAATCGTGACATTTCATTCCCCCGAAACGAAGATATGGCAAAATAGTATAGTACTATAATAATATGAATTTGAGAGTTTGCCGGAAAATTATCGTCAAAAATCAAAATCAGATATCACTAAAATCTAGTGCTGTAGATAATGCTAAGGTTTAAAAAGGTCCCAATCAACTGTTACAACAAATGGTCACGAAAAACTTGTAAATAATTCATGATGAAGATGAATAATTATATTATATTCACCTAGTATAAGTATGTTTGATTCTGGTTTTACTAACAATTTTTTTTATTTAATTGTTTTAGGTCTAGTTTCTCAGAATATATCAAAAAGTGATTACGGACTTTGCTCAAATGCGGATTTAAAGTCCTTTGAAGAGGAATACTTTAAATATGTTCAATGTTCTTCCGAAGTGGACGACAGTTATTCTAATAATAATAGTGATTCTGATGAATCCCCCCGTGATATTTTCTCTACCGATGAAAATATTCAATGTCTTTTAGAGGATGTAGAGGAAGATATAGTTGTAAATGGCTGCGGCTGTGAAAAATCGTGCCACGAAAAATTCGTCCGTGAAGACGTCCTAAGGTCACGACTGGAAGCAAAATCAATGAACACTAGATGTAATTTAGGTCAAAACCATTTAAACCTGTTTGTTTTGGGTGCTATTAATGCTTTGACACGACGAGGACCTTTTACCAATACTATACACCGGAAACCAAAGGAACGAACAAGGTCTTCTACAAAATTTCATTTTCAGGGTGTGTCCGTTTGCAAGAATTTCTTTCGATTCGTTAATGCATTGGGAACGAAAAAATTCAAAAACATGCTTAAGAAATTTGGTGCAGGAAACTTCAATCTTCAATCTTCAAAAAGAACATCTACAACATTTCAAAACCAAGAGACAGCAGTGGCTGCTCAGCAAAAGATCGACGCGGTTTTGTTTCTAAAATCTTTTGCAGAACAAAATGCTTTAGTTTTGCCAGGTCGAGTTTCATTTCATCGCAATACAGATCTAATGATTTTACCGACTTCTATGAACAAACGATATGTATTCGAAAAGTACCAAGATGCGGCCAAGTTGTCCGATAAGGATGCCGTGAGCTTTAGGACTTGGTATAATTTGTGGACGGAATTCGTTCCTAACATCGTTGCCCAAAAGCCTCGGACAGACTTGTGTAATAAATGCCAACAAAATATTACCTCATTAGGTAAAATGCAATGCTTAAGCGAACAAGAAAAGCAAGCACTAATCGAAAAATCTGCTCTGCATATAAATATAGTTCAAGCTGAACGTGCATATTATAAGCAATCGATTGAAAATTCTGCAGAAACATTTAGAAACCATAAATTGGGACAAAATCAACCATGTTCGAGGCCAGGAACGATGCATTACTCATTTGATTTTGCCCAACAGGTACATTTACCGCATAGTTCACAACAAGTCGGCCCTCTTTATTTTTTGAATGGCTATAAAGTGGGACTATTTGGCATTGCCGTGGAACCTCTGAAAAAATTTGTTTTGTATATTATTCCAGAAGCATGCAATACAGGAAAAGGATCAAACACTGTTATTTCTTTGGTCGATCACTTTTTCAATAATTTCGCACTTGGTGAAACCGACGTTATTTGTCATGCAGATAACTGTTGCGAGCAAAACAAGAATGATTTCTTGATGCAATACGCATTATGGCGTACAATGACCGGGAAGCACCATTCATTCCAACTTTCGTTTCTGCCCGTAGGGCACACAAAATTTGCACCCGATTTGTATTTCGGCTTATTCAAAAAAAAATTTCGTCACTCCAACTCAAACTCGATTAAAGATCTGCTCAAGTGTGCAGTAACAGCATGCCACAATTCTGACACGATAACAGCTGTTGTGGTCGGAAATGAAACTGGTGATGAGATTCATGTGCAATCATACAATTGGGCTGATTACTTTGAAGGACAATATCCACAAACGGTACCAAATTTGCTCTCTTACAACCACTTCAAGACTTCAAATAATTATCCTGGGCTTTTACGATGTACGAAATCTTTCAATGATGACAATAAGCTGAATATCAAGGTTTTCGACGATACCTATGCATTCAGGGAAATAACGAGTCCATCCGTGATTCCACCAACACGTTTGACCTTTGAGCGACAGCAGTACTTGTTTCAGAAAATACGTCCATATGTAGCGCTCGAAGCTCAAAACGTGCTATGTCCCAAACCCGTAAAACTAGAGACAACTTGGGATATCCTCCTTGTTGATGATCCTTTGCAAATTGCGGATTCTAAAACAAAACCTAAATCAGAAACTGCCCCGGTTAGATGTATCGACAATTACAATTACGATTTGCCTACCTCATCGAACTTGACTAGTCTAGAAGAGCTAGATCCAACTTCACGAAAAAGAAAAACGCCTATGTGTAGCTACTGTGGTGAAATGGGCCACAGAAACCAGAAAAGAAATAATACATATTTTTGTAAAAAAAGAGCAGCCGATGAAGTCCGAGACGGTGAATAAAGGTTTAAGGCGAGGCCAGTTCGAAAAGACTGATTTTTAAGCCTTCAGTCTGAAGAAATTATGCGGAATTCTCTTACACCAAAATTGATGTAGACTCAAAAAGGAACGAAGTAACAAAATAACCGAAGAGAATATTGAAAAACGGCATGGTAATTATGTGAAAAAATCTTGAATATCACCATAAAAATACACTTCAAATTCGAACATCTCGTAATTTTCAATGACAATGATATGATTTTTTTACAAAAAGGATAGCTTTTTTATAGTTCTAACAAAATAATTTAATAAATTATTCGGTCATTAAAATGTATAATAAATAAATGGAAGAAACTACTTTGACAGTGTACGCTTTGATTAGTATTACATGATGGAATATTGATTGAAAGACTTATAGATCATAAACTAGGTGCAGTTATGTACAACATACAGGGTGTAACAAAACCAACTGATAATACTTTAGGGTGTGTATGTGTTTCTTGTATAGAGTTCACTGTGAAAGTAGCAGCGCCGAAAGAGCAACTTTTTTTGTTACACCCTGTACAATTGAGTTATTTTTTCTAATTTTACTTTAACCATTTATGTAAGACAATGACTTATACATGACAAGGGTACCCAGTTTAGTAAAATGTAAAATTTTATGTCTTACACGACAAAAGTTCCGCAATAATTATATTAAGTAAATGACATTTTGTAACAAATATTTTTTGCATTAGTACCCATACTAAATATAGTGATTTTCGCGTTTAAGTTTCTAAAGTTTAGTAAATGTTGTGACTTATAGGTACGTTACCCTAGTTACGTTTCCATACAAAAATTTCGACCGAGTCACCAAACTATATTGTTAATAAAAATTTAACACCATTTCGATGCTACCACTGTGGCACACCACGCTAATTATGTAATTCGTAATTTAAGTTTAATCTAATAAAGCATCAATTATATTATGTACAAATAATTTTTGTTGATTTTTAATACTATAAGTGACCTTTATTGTATTTATTAAAATTGCGGTAATTATTAAATTTCTAATTATCAAGTTTTCTTTCATTCATTTACCCATCCCAAAATGTCTTAGAATATGTAACTATGATGAGAAAAAACTAACAATTTTAATGTCATTACTTTATAAATTGGTAACACTTTTGTGTTTCTTCCGCCCTTGCGTGTTCTGCCGGGTCCTTCGCTGGTTCAGACCACAGATGTTTCGGACCGCGGTTCGAAACAGCGAAGGACTGTTTTTGAATTGCCCGATTCATACCGCGGTGATTGGAGTGGTGTGAAGCCACTAATTATTTTTTGGTATGGGTGGATTCGAACCACGAATTTAAGCGAATTGTAGCAAATATTTTTAGTCTAATGATTTTTTGTACAGACATATAGAAAAGTGGTTACAAGAAGAAATAAAAACTTATTTATAACTAGATGACGCCCGCAACTTCGTTGCGCCAAAATTCGTTTATCGCGCGGGAACCGTACATTTTCCCGGGACTCAAAGCATCCCCATACCAAATTTCAGCAAAATTGGTTCAGCGGCTTAGGCGTGAAGAGTTAACAGACAGACAGAGAGACAGACAGACACACTTTCGCATTTATAATATTAGTATGGACATGGATTAAAAATCGGCCAAGTGCGAGTCGGACTCGCGCACGTAGGGTTCCATACCGTTGTGGCAGTACCCACAATTAGCGCCACATTCCTGCATCGCGCTATCGAAGTTTTCTGAGCGCGTCAGTATAAGACATATGTATATTATACGACAGCTGAAATGTATCACGTGGGCTCCGGCCTGACCGAGCATACCACCTCGCTCGGTCGGAAGATCTTCCTTTGTGGCCTCTACGCATTATCCCACACCGTTATAGAGAACAAATAGGCCAAAAAATGTGTTTTTGTACTATAAGAGAAATTGATTCCTAGGCAGATGGCGGACCTAAGTAATTTGGTCGCGTTAAGTCAAACCCATCAGACCGATCACAGCTATCATTTAATTAACATAAGCCGACCAACTGACGTAGGTCCGTCAACTGCCTAGGAATCAATTTCCTTGATGGTGCATGGGAGCCCCTTTTAAATTTTTATTTTGTTTTAATATTATTATTAACTAGAGGACGCCCGCTACTCCGTTGCGCCAAAACTCATTTATCGCGCGGGAACCGTACATTTTTCCGGGATAAAAACTATTCTATGTCATTTCTCGGGACTCAAAGTATCTCCTTGCCAAATTTCAGCAAAATGGGTTCAGCGGTTTGAGCGTGAAGAGGTAACAGACAGACACACGCATGTATAATATTATGTATGGAAGTATGGATATACATCACGGTTAGTTAAAATGGTTTAAAAATGGTTAAAAAGCTTTTTACCTAGGATTCTCGGAATGCATTTTTACTTAAGTCGGTACCTTTTTTGCGCCCATCTTGCATTTTTTTATTTTAGTTTGATCTTATGACTTCAAAATTATATTTTTGATTTCTTAATTATGTTGAGCTTAACTGTACTAATAGGAATATGTTATAATACAAATATCTACACTGCGGTTCGAATCCACTAATTCAAAAAAGGTCTTCGCTGTTTCGAACCGCGGTATGAATCGGGCAATTCAGAAACAGTTCTTCGCTGTTTCGAACCGTAAAATGTATATTCTGAGAATTCACCTTTATTATAATTTTTTAACTTCCAAAGATTGTAATTATACCCAACGCACCTGCAGCTCTTCTGATGTTGCGAGTGTCCATGGGCGACGGTAGGTGCTTTCCATCAGGTGACCCGTTTGCCACCTAATTTTATAAGAAAGGCAGTGAAGCTCTTCCACTTTTAGGGTGGGTTGCACCAGAGGCGTAGTTATAGTTAAGGTTATCGTCAAATATGGCGTCCATTATGGATTTTTGACATTTTGTTATGGTTAAAGTTATAGTTAAAGTAAGTTGGTGCAACCCACCCTACAACTCTTCACTTTTTATTTGGTTTAAGAGCTAAGCCAATAGAACCAAACAGCCAAATCTCGTTTTAGAAGATTTTCTAGAACAAATATGACTGCACGATGTTTTACAAGAAAGTTGAAAGCAACTATTGTTTTCACAGAGCAGAGAAAATGTTAGCTTTAAAGCTGAGCTTTGTGCAACTTTGTTTGTATGTTAATATACTAACATAGTATCTACATGTAGGAGAAAAATAAAAGAAACATAAAATATATAAAACAAACGATTTATTTAAATAACTACATCACAAATAAACAAAATATGTATAATATACTTCATTAAGCATCATTATCATAAATTAATTATTATCATTATCTATTTATTATTATAAATTTATTATTTATAAACATAGAACAGCTTACCAGATATATTTCCAAGTTATTCTAAAGACAGTTCAGAGCAACGTCTTGCCGTGCCCAAAATCAGACAACTTCTGATCTGTCGATAATAAGTCATCCCCTTTTTATAAACTTGTGGGGATAGAAGGGGAAAAGAACCGAGTAGGGGAGAGGCGTGTTTGTCTATGATGTATCAACTGACTATCCATCAACTGTCAACTGACTGTCCAAATATCAATTGACTATTCAGCAACTAACAACTGACTATCCAACAAAAACTATTGCGGAAGTAATTATTTATAAATTAAAATTAAAAATATTTCTTATTCTCCCACACGGCCATTCTGACGAGCAGCTGTTTAAGCTCGCGAATGACTTATATTGGCCAAGTTACATGACCTCAAACACCAAATATCATGGTATAATATAATAATAGTGGTCAAATCTCATGACCTCACATACCAAATATCATGGCATAAAATAATATTGGTCAAATCACATGACCATACACACCAAATATACTGGCATAAAATAATATTGGTCAAATCACATGACCATACACACCAAATATCATGGCATAAAATAATATTGGCCAAATCACATGACCATACATACCAAATCTCATGGAATAAAATAATATTGGTCAAATCACATGACCATACACACCAAATCTCATGGCATAAAATAATATTGGTCAAATCACATGACCATAGACACCAAATCTCATGGCATAAAATAATATTGGCCAAATCACATGACCATACACACCAAATCTCATGGCATAAAATAATATTGGCCAAATCACATGACCATACACACCAAATCTCATGGCATAAAATAATATTGGCCAAATCACATGACCATACACACCAAATCTCATGGCATAAAATAATATTGGCCAAATCACATGACCATACACACCAAATCTCATGGCATAAAATAATATTGGCCATAAATAAAAGTTATGTTTTGAATTAAATCATACATATTACTTATTATAATATTGAGTACGTGTACGTTATACAATCAAAACCTAGCCGAAATTATGATCGTTGGCCAAGCGACCATAATCACGCCAGATCGATTGATATTATAATAAATAATTTAATGTACCTATTAGAGAAAAATAATAATAATAATAATACATTAACCTCAATGTATCAAAGAAGAAACAAAACCATCTCAAGATTAAGGGCCTTCCCTACGGAGATTCCGTAATTTAAATAGATTTTTTTTTAATGGAACCTTCTCGGATGATATATATTTTGAAGCACGGCCAATTAACCGTCTTTTAACCATAGTAAACGAAGATTTGACTGTTGGTTTGACATTTGTCTATAACTATACTAAGTTTGCACAACACACTCAGTGGATCTAAACTTTAGACTTTTATACCATTCTAGTGTATCGTTCGGCCAATCTGACATATTACCACAAGTTATATAGGTACTTAAACTTAAAAATAAAATTAAAGGCACAAAACTGTCCGTATACTGTCGCTGCTGGGCCGCGACATACCGCCCGCCTTCAGGACTCGTTGTTAGGCGCCTGCAGTGGCAAAGGGTAGATCTTAGAGAAAGCCCTCGTTCTTCCAGTTGCAGTCCGAATGTCTGCTACACGTGAGACGCCATCGGTACCTGGGTGGGTCCCAGACACCATTTAAGTGGAGGTTGATTCCCATCTTTGATGAGGACGAGATGACTATGAGCTATTGCCTTTCACTTGGTTCTTTGTTGAAGTTCCCCGATGTACTCCATGTACCACCTTCGCCAGAACTGCCGTCGCAACTGCTCCACGTGCCGGTATCGGTTGATCGTCAGACCTAGAGCATGAGAAGAAGTCTCGCTTGGCAGCGAAGTTAGCGGTCGGCCAATAAGGAAGTGACCAGGAAGAAGAAGGGAGAGGTTGGTAGGGTCAGTGAATAAAGGTTTCCAACATAATATTAGGTCAGCACATACCTCTTCTAGACTTCCACAAATATTTTAAGGTTAAAATTAGCCAAATCGGTTCAGTGCTTCCTAAGTTTCAACAGTCATATAGAATTCAAAAATTCAGTTTTGATTAAATATGTTTTTTAAAACTTCTGAAAATCCTGAACATTAATGTGCCATAACAAATCCATTACTAATAATTTCTGTTTACTAATTAACATTTTACTTTATAATAGTTTTCTGACGTATATTTTGGCTATACAACCCATGTTTTTGTTTCCTAAAAACCTGGAACACACTCAAAAGCAAATTTTGGGTTCAACGACCCTCAACATTATAGACATTATGAAGAAAATCTGAAAACCAGGTTAGTTTAACCTGATCCAAACTTAACCTAACCTAACTTAAACCTATACACATTGAAAAGAAAAGACAAAAAATAATATTGAAGACCAACTCAGTATTGGGATGCGGATGGCCACTGCACCCACCGCCCCACTGGGTGGACAACCCAAGTGGAACCCCTTGGAAGAACATTATATGGACTAGAGCAGCTGCTCTCACGGCCTGCCCAACCTCCAGTCCACAAATTAAACAAGTACCATGGCGTGGTTCTAGAATCTAGATGTTCCCCATAACCTTTAGAGAAACACAGATATGTTGGTAGATATTCTATCGTTCAAAATTGTTCTCTATTTATTGACAATAACTGTTTTTAAGTTTCCTTGCTATACCTGATCTAATCAGAAAGAATGTTCATTATTAGCAATAAAATTGTATTAATTATTACAATTATTGCAAGAATTACCAGTCTCTTTCTATTTACATAATTTACTTTTATGGGTAAACCGATTCAACTATTCTTTAGAAGATGGGTGGTCTCTAAATACAATCCACTATTGTCTGTGTTATCTAATACAATTCGCGGTCATGACTCTAAACACAACTAGAGGTATAAAATCAACACTAAGGCCCATAAAATGTTAGGATTCGTTCCAAGATCTAATTGCTCCTCAAACACATTACAAAAGATTCATTTAGGTTTTAACACTCAAAAACCTCTAATGTAAACAATTATACACACACAATATGCCTCTAACTGTGTCTATTCAAATGTATCTATGTCCTTTCTGTATTATGTAACAGATATATAAATAATAAACTATGTGTACCTGGGTAAAATAGCAATTGTATAAATTCTTTTTATAACCCTATAATAATGTTTTCCACCAATATGATCTATACTCAAATATTCATCAATTATTGTAAAAGCAACTCGTATTAGAATTGCTCAAAATGAATTATTTCAGTGACAGTAATTTTAATATTGACTTATTCAATAATAATAATAAGCAAACAATAGTAAACCAAAACTTTGAAACCACAAGTTTTTAATAGATTCACAAGTCACAACTCATCTCATTACGACAATATGTAGTTTAACTTTTCGTCTTTTGTTAAACTAAACCTAACAAATAAGACCAAAATTAGAGTATTACGTATAACAACGTAATATTAGATCATACGACAAGATTGCCACATCTAGTAATACGAAATCTATGGCATTCTATATTTACGCAAATTTTTACTAACTACCCTCAGTACTTGTGATTTCTTTTTGTTAGAAAATAAATTATTTTTGTTTGTACTTATCAAGCAGATTATACATGTTATTTGAGAAGTGTATTTATTATATTTTGTGCCAAGTTTAATATTATCTGTAATCCCATACACTCAGTACGCTTACAGTTAGTGAATAAGACGTGTACACTTGTACAGTGATTGCGAATTTTCTCTTGTTATTGAATTATGGAGTGTCATTTGTGAAAGAAAATAAAAATGAATTAACACAGTATGTAAGTAAATTTACATTATACAAACACTTTGTAAATGGTCTATGGCTATATTCTTAGAAAATATGTTGTAAGTCTTGTAAGTTTTACAGAAAAATAATAATCTCAAGAATATTTTCAATTGACGAGATTGTAAGCTGTTTATTAACACTAACGACAGATCTATTAAAATAGCCAAACTATGATTTACATCGCATATTACACACTACAAAGTAAACAAGTTCAAATGTACTCGAGCTTCCGTTCCTGACATCCTTGTCCAATAAACAATAGTTTCATAAACATGTTCAGAAAACTACCTATTTCGTAGAATCAGAGTGGTAAATTAGAGCACTTTAGGGCCTTACCTGCCTTTTCAACCAATTGAAATTTTCACCAGTTTTCAAATCCACACCTCAATATTTTGTACTATACTTCAGCTTAACCGTCTTGCTTCTTCCGTTAAAAGGCCAGTGTCAACTTTCGATTTAAATTTGATATTGTTGGGTTCCAAAATATAAACAGTTGACATCCACTTTGTTTTCGCAGTTTTAATTAATTAAATTAATTAAATTAATAAAAAGTAATTGTCCTGGTATTGGAGTCCATCGAAATATTTGGAGTTGCGCTTCCATTGGCAGGTATAGTGTTGTTTCCATTATTTGTATCCGCCGCACTTTCAGACGGACCACGGGCCGTTTCTTGTCCGAAAATTGGCGAATGCAATGGTTCGGTTGACATCACTATTGGTCATATCAATTTAGTAACAACTTCCCTGAAATCAGACATAAATGGGCGCAGTTTTTGTTTTCAATCCCACATCTGATGTAGGAGAAAAATAAAAGAAACATAAAATATATAAAACAAACGATTTATTTAAATAACTACATCACAAATAAACAAAATATGTATAATATACTTCATTAAGCATCATTATCATAAATTAATTATTATCATTATCTATTTATTATTATAAATTTATTATTTATAAACATAGAACAGCTTACCAGATATATTTCCAAGTTATTCTAAAGACAGTTCAGAGCAACGTCTTGCCGTGCCCAAAATCAGACAACTTCTGATCTGTCGATAATAAGTCATCCCCTTTTTATAAACTTGTGGGGATAGAAGGGGAAAAGAACCGAGTAGGGGAGAGGCGTGTTTGTCTATGATGTATCAACTGACTATCCATCAACTGTCAACTGACTGTCCAAATATCAATTGACTATTCAGCAACTAACAACTGACTATCCAACAAAAACTATTGCGGAAGTAATTATTTATAAATTAAAATTAAAAATATTTCTTATTCTCCCACATACATATACTAATATTATAAAGGCGAAAGTCCGTCTGTTACACTCTTCACGCCCAAAATGCTGAACCAGGCCATTTAGCGGAAACTTTTTCGTTTTCGCTTCGTTATAGAATCGCCGATCAAAATGTATGGAATTGACATAAGACGAGTCGAATGTCAACGTCATACTAACGAACGCTTATGTCAATTCCATACATTTTCATCGGCGATTCTATAACGAAGCGAAAACGAAAAGATTTTGGCACACCCCCCTGAACCATCTCCATACCAAATAGCAAAATTTGGTATACTTTGAGTCCCGGGAAAGGACATAAGATACTTTTTAACCCTGAAAAATGTACGGTTCCCGCGTGATAAACTAATTTTGGCGCAGTGAAATTGCGGGCGTCATCAAGTTATTCATAGTAGCTTACTATGAATAACTAGATGACGCCCATTAGTAGCATACTATTTACTTCCTAGTTCCTACTACTAATGTTTACTACAGATAACTAAATAGTTACTGGCTTAACTATCAAAAGACTTTGAGTTTGTATAATTTATGACTTATCATTTAAAACTGGAACCGTACATTTTTTGGTTCAAAAGCTGGAATAACAGATATAATTTTCCCGTAAATCGCAGGTATCAAACGTAAACATAACCTCCTTTTTTGAAGCCGGTTAAAAAACTTGACCGCTATTTCTGATTTCTCTGCTGACTTAAACCATCTTACCTTTTACGTTATTTTGCTTATAAAGTAATAATTACTTATTTTTAGTTTAAAACAATTATATTGTCTAGATTTATATCTACAACATAACGGTATTCTAAATATAGAGAACGGAATCTAAAATTGTCTCACTAATTCAATATAATAGTTTAGGACAGGGGTTCCCAAAGTGTGCGCCGTGAAAAGGCAAGAGGGGCGCCGTGACTCGATCCTCCATCATTATCCGAAAATACAAATATTAAAAAAAAAAATTATAATAATATCAGATAAGTATGTAAAGCAGGTAGATGATTAAATATTTTCTTATTATTATTTAACTCATTTACCTGCTTAACCAAACTGTGAGCAAAGGTGTTTATTTATGTATATTTTTGTAATAGCTAGGTAGATAGGGCGCTGTGACAAAATATTGTGACGTGTAACTGCGCCGCAGGCTGAAAAAGATTGGGAACCCCTGGTTTAGGATGTTGTTATAGTAAAAACTTCCCTTGGGCTGGATTTATATTTTATATGCGTACGCGCGAACGCGCGGTTTGGCGGCTAGACCGCGAGATTACAAGCAAATGTATGCAAAAGACAGGGCGACGCGCTGCTATTTAACTCTGGAATGAACTGTCATCAGCATTATTTCCGGACCAATAAAATCTGCAAACCTTCAAGAAGAGAGCGTGTTCCCTCTTAACTAGTCTTAACCCATCAATCCCCAAGCGGCACCCGGCTGCCGCATAACAATTGAAAATCTATTGTGTCTACGATTCTCACGATCGAGGTATTAAAAGACCGGCAACGCACCTGCAGCTCTTCTAATGTTGCGAGTGTCCATGGGCGATGGTAGTTGCTTTCCATTAGGTGACCCGTTAGCTCGTTTACCCCTAATTAAAAAAAAATGTTACATACATTTGCTTGTGATCTCGCGGTGTAGCGGCGAAAACGCGCGTCGCCGCGTATAAATATCAAGCCGATTTAAAGCAAAATATGGAATCATCCCACAGTAACGGTAAGGCTCTCAAGTTTTACAATTTTCACGTTATACGATATTTTATAGAGTATTCGCTTCCAATATTTTATCTCCTATCCGATACTATATTACTGACGTTAGCTTCGAAAATATTGTTCAAAACGAGTTTAAAGTATTTACTACTTTAAAAGATATTTTCCTGGATGAAACAGGGACGAGATTTTATATTGTAATTTTATATATTTTTTTTTGTAATTTTCCATCTTTTTAGTAAAAGATGGCCCCGTGCGAGTTTCTTACGCCGGCTCTTCTCGCTGGGTTAGTTCCCGAACCGGTGGTAGGCAGCAGTATAGTCCCGACGTTCAGAGAATATTTTAAAAAAAATATTCTTAATAAAAAAAATTGAGTTTGAGTTATTAAGTAAAGTTTTTACTTACCACAAAACATTTAATATGTAATACGCACATTGAAAAGCATGGGTTAACTTAGCCACGCAAAACTCAGAACGAATTTTAATTTTTAATAATGGACATTTTCTATGCAATTTTATGTAGTTGGGTTTTTGCCATTAGGATTCTGAAAGTCCCAGGAAAGGAACATGTTTATCGCGAAAAATGTACGGTTCCAGCGCGACAAACGAAAATTGCTGACAACATCTAGAACACATAAGCGTAACTAGAACAGCCGTTTAATATCAATCAAAACAACATTGCTGTTTATGAGATTAATGCATCGCAATTACTGCTACACACCCGTCAGCACTTGCCAACAGGCGACAGACGAGCTACGGACATCGCATTTCATTAAATGACCAACAATAGCAAATTAAAGTATTACAAATTGTTATGTTGTTTACCTTGGGTAGGTAAACACTGCCAGGAGGAGGGAGTTTTTCATGTACCTACCTAAGTATAGCGCGGCAGGCTTCTTATAGACGAATGGCACTTGTTGACGGCAGTCGACGACAGCCGTCGACAGTTGCCGTCGACAAGTGCCGTCCGGTTGTCAACAGTCATGCTCGGAAATATCTATAAAAAATCGGAAATACATATCTATAAGAAATCGGAAATATAATGATGATCTTACGACTATATTTTTACCGGGACATGGCGGCACAGCGAGGCGCTACCTGCAAAATGTATAGCGCTCTATAGAGAGTTACTCCCGGTATCCGTTTGGTTGCGCTCTATCTCTACATATTTCGTTAGTTAACTGGATTCAGACATAGTATCCCTGAAATTAGTTAGCCCTTAATTTTTTTTTAATGATACATCCCTTTAGGTTTTGAGCGGCCATTTTGTATGCGAGGTATATAGATATATTGTATTCATCTGACACGTCGCTGGCTGACCTGATTACCGCCGGGCCGTCCATAATGACCGAAACTACGCTTTAATTAAAGCTTTTGTGGGATTCTCTCGAAATTTCCAACTGCATTCTGCGCATAGAAACGTTTTCGAGCTTAGGCATTCAGAGTACTAGGTAATTAGGCCATTCTGAAAACAACTTGTAAAATGTTTTGTCTGCATCTGCTAAGCCAGTCTTCTAAGTCTAACATACTTGACACGGACGGACAAACATTGTTTAACTATAATAATATATTATGTATAGTAAAGGGATGAATAAACAATGTCCATACAAAAATAAATATGTGTGTACGCAGTACTAGGGTATGACCCGGTGAAATTCGTATCACTTCCCTCCTAATATTTAAAACCTTCCCTGGACTTCCCCGAACATTTTAAAATTATCCAAATTGGTTTAGCCGTTCTCTAGTTTTAATAAGACTAACAAAATTAAAAATTCACTTTTAAAGATTGAAAGAAGATTCATACAAATCGAGATACCATAAAACGAAGAGTTAATCATTTAGATAAATATTGATTATGAATAGTAAAATTAATACGATCGTTAAAATAAATGGAATGACATTAGTAGCGATATCTAGCGATATGAGGCGGGCGGCGGCTCGTTAGTCCACATAATATGGCCCGTTTATCTTAATTAATACTCGATTTTCACTCTATATAAATAACATGAAAGTGTGTATGTCTGTCCGTGTAAACCGCTGAACCGATTTGGATGAAATATAGGCTTGGTTTTAAAGTCCAGCACAGTGCTTTGGTAACCTCTTCACTTTTCAACTGCTGAATTTATATGAAAATAGATTTTTAAATAACCAACCTGCAACTTTATGCAGAAACCGTAAATTTTTCTGCGATAAAACTATCCTAATATTATGTCTTTCACGAGGCTCAAATTTTATCTGTCAGTAGGACAGACAGAAATACATTTGCATCTATAATATTGTATATTGATGTGTAAGAATGTATTCGGTATGTTCACATCTCACAAGTCTATCATATCATGAACGTTTCTGAGGCTCTACGCAAATAATACTATCACGTAAAATGTAGGGTTTCCAAGAGATATGCAAATCGTGGCTAATTAAAAACCTTTTTATCATTTACAAGTACTAAATGATAATACGTTAATAATCAATAACTTAAATTGGGCTTTCATTATAATACAGGCGTCCTTAAAATAAGTGACACCTAAAGTTAGAGCCTGACTGATTTCAGTGGGGTCGCTTAGTACTCTAAAATCTAGGCCTAGCCTAAGTGGAATTTGAGTACTCAGCCTATTGTACTAAATTTTCAATTCAAATTCAATAGTATTCTATTTAGAAATGTTATTCAGATGGGCATGTTTTAAGTCGGTCCTGCGTCTGATCTCTCAGACGTCGTGTCGTTCATCCGTCTCACTGGTTTATGAGAGTAAAGGAGAGAGAGTTCTTGTGTATTGCTTTGCACTGCCACACCTGCGTAGTTTAATGTAACATCCGTCGACTATCACCGAAAACTTTTGCAATTAAAGCAATTATTTTTATCCATCTTGATTCTTGACATAACAGGAACAGGGGCTTTATAACATATATATTTTTTCGACGCAGTATTTACTATAGTATATTTTGACATTAAAGCTTAATATGCAATAGGCTACTTGACCTACTTTTTTTCTTCATTCTAAACGCTTCTTAATCATTCATTTTCACCAAAAAAACTAATATTTTAATATTTTAAACAGTAGAAACCCATAAAAATGTTGATTGAAAAATATGCCTTTTATATGGCGCCGAAAACACTGCCCGCCATTGTGCCGCCATAGTGTGACGTCATGTTTTTTGTATTTTTTATACTTTCTTTATTGAAAAAAGTTTTTTGGGCTAAGCGTTCGAGTCTAACAGTGCCAAAAAATTAGAAAAGAATTTAGAAATCATTTGTAATGTTAAATACTTTTGGAGAAAAGTTTTGGCCATTTCATTTCCCAACTACAATAAACGGAGATAATATATAAAACTGATGTTTTACTTGAACTATTCAAGAAAATATATTTTACAAATCTTTCTAGGCTTATTCTTATTATTTATGTACAAATAAACTTACATATAATGAGCGCGATAAATAAAAGATATTAAATTACGAATGTGATGACGTCACATCCAAATCGGAAGTACCGCAAAAGCGTTTTCGTCAGTACAAATCATATTTTCATAAAATCATATTTTCAAATCGACTTTATTTATCAATCATAAGCTTTTATTTGATGATAAGGGTGAAATACGGTTTCCTAGGCCAAGTTCTACTAGAAATATGCATTAGTTCAATGAAATTAAATATAGGTCAAGTAGCCTATTCTATTTAATGGTCCGGGTTCCCTAGAACATTTTTTTTATTACTATTAAGCTAATTTTTTGTGAGCATTCTGCATTAACCTATCAATATACAAAAAATCAGCTGGTTAGGGTTCCGTTTTAGGGTTATGTAACCAACTAAAACGGAACCCTAACCAGCAGATTTTTTTGTATATTGATAGGTTAATAGTTATATTATTTAAAAGTAACATTGTCCTACAAATAGAATAATCCATATTTTAGGACCATCAAATCAAAGTATGAAATCCTTTCTATCTCTGTTAGCTACCACTGTCGAGATTTTTCGCAAATAAAATTTTTGTTCGTCTTATCAAAATGAAGCAACTCACAAAAAATTAGCTTGATAGTAATAAAAAAAAAATGTTCTAGGGAACCCGGACTATAATCTATGTCTGGGCCACGTCTGGGCGTAATTTATTAAAAAATAAATCAATTTTTATTTTATTTATTTTAATAATCTAGAAGTGTCACCATTGCGGCGCGTGCGTACGTTCATTCGACTTCGCCTGACTTCCAGTGGCGGATTTACATTGCTGCTAGGGAATCATCCACATCCCCCAGAGAGTTCCATAAACCCCGGTGGACCTCACCAGACTGACGGGAATGCGTAGACGCATTTTCCCAATGAAAAAAAGGGTCTGATTTTCTGCACAACGGAGTTTCTGTAGGAATTAACACAGATATTGAAAGGATTTTTTTTTGTAGACAAAACAAAAAAATTGCCACTCTGTAGACAATCTACAGGTAAATCCGCCACTGCCCGCTTCGCTCACTCGCTGAGTATCGCTCAAAGCGCACGCCGCGACTTAATTACTCTAATCGGGAACACAATCTCGATTCTTTCGTACCTCGTTAGTGCGTCGATGTAGTCTTATTTAATAACCTAACTGTGTCTACTTCTGAGAAACTTATGATTACTATTATTGCTCTTGTTTCGCGAGGGATATTGACAGGTGTACCCTGATTCTCCTGTGCTTATGTCGCGGCCGTCTGGTTCAATCTGATATTTGATTGAATGACTATTTGACGCTATATTTCTTTTGGTAACTACTAGCGCCGAAGTGGGGAAAAATTAAGAGGATACACCACGGGCTAGAGAATTTTTTTTTTTTTTTTATGAAAATTAGGGGGCAAACGAGCAAACGGGTCACCTGATGGAAAGCAACTTCCGTCGCCCATGGACACTCGCAGCATCAGAAGAGCTGCAGGTGCGTTGCCGGCCTTTTAAGAGGGAATAGGGTAATAGGGGAGGGTAGGGATGGGAAGAGAAGGGAATAGGGGAGGGAAAGGAAGGGAATAGGGTAGGGGATTGGGCCTCCGGTAAACTCACTCACTCGGCGAAACACAGCGCAAGCGCTGTTTCACACCGGTTTTCTGTGAGAACGTGGTATTTCTCCGGTCGAGCCGGCCCATTCGTGCCGAAGCATGGCTCTCCCACGTATAAACAAGTATTTGTAAAATCTATTGCTGTCACCCTAAGGGGAACCTGAATATGGACCCTAAGGGAAATCTAAATACCGTATAAAAATATATCGTCATGAACTTCACCTAACATTTCGTTATATGGATTTTTCCTAGAGTTCCCCTACACATCAAGCGGGGATGAAAATTTTTTTTCGCGCGTGGCCCGACACGCACTTGGCCGGTTTTAATAATTAAATTATGAAAAGAAAGAAAACATAGGGACATGCTAATAGTGGCCATAGATATTCAGGAAAAAAAATTATAACTCTACCGGCATTATTTAGGGAGGAAACAAGGGACAACGTTTGTATGGAAAAACGGCCCTAGTGTGTCCTCTTAACTACATTCAATCACCTGACTGATTTAATGTCCGCTCTGATCAAAGGACTATGTTACAATCCCTTAGCTACTTAAACGTTGAGTGACGATTATTCGATCAACGTTCAGCCTAGTCATTAAATTATAAATTATTAAATTAATTAAATGGTTTCATTCAAGTAACTCGCTAGCCATTGATGACTGCGCCATTAATACAACTTTAAATTAGCTTCGTTCCTTGTTCGATCCAGTTCATTTCCTATCACACAGAAATATTCTCATGAAATGTCATACATTCTCGTTAGTCAAAAACATATTGTGGATATACACATACGTGATACGACAAATAAAATAAACCTTTTATTTGTCGCATGTGACGGATAAAACCGCACCACAGTCCTGCATCGCGTTATCGAAATCTAAATGTACAGCTTGGCAAAGAAGAGTGTGGATTAAATGAGGGCGCTTTTCTTTAAATACAGGCAACCCTACGCTTCGCTTTTGACACAATATATACTAGAGTTGACAAGTAATGTAGTGTTGTCATAAATAAAAACTCTTTGTTCCAGCTGTCACCGCGTCAGACTCTTCTTTGCCAAGCTATACTTATATAGGTATAATATTATACCAGCTGAAATCAATATAATGGGCTTCGGCCTTGATCGAGCTTACCGCTTTGTTTGGTAGAATAAGATCTTCCTTTGTGGTCACTAATACAAACTGGATAGAACGGGGAACAAAGCCACATTAAAGTTGCATTAAATTCGTAGAATTGAGGTACTGTGCTCAAACGCTTAAGTGATTAAGTCGTAAATTGAAACCAACAAGGCCATTTTAATGGGAAACACTATACATAATTTTAGCTATTTAGACAAGATTTACTACCATGGAGAGATATATGGGTATAAAATATTTCTGTCTCACGAAGAACAAACGACAATTTCGTTGTTATAACTATTAGGTATCGAAATTAAATAAAGAATGTTCCCATTTTTTTATTTTTCAATTTTTTAAACGCTATAGTGGATCCAAAGGTAAAAGGAAATTGGTTTAAAATTGGTGTTTTCCCTTAGATTAACCTGGATTAGAAAGAAAGAAAGAAGAAAGAAACATTTATTTTGTACATCACACAACACAATATTTACAAACAGACGTAAGAACAAGGACAAAGTATAATAATTAATTTAACATTATATAGTGTAATGCCAAAAATGGACCCCAGCTCAGCATTAGCAGCAAGTTTGCTGCACTGATATTCTGCTGGGACCAAAATATGACATCACAATAATATAGTTAGGGTAGTACAATTACAAAACAAGAAGCATACTAAATTAATAAATTAATCATGAAAAAAAATGAAAATAAAAAATAAAGGTGAGTATTAAATAATGTAATTAAGATGTGCCAATAATGTAATTATTATGTGCCAATGTTATTAAGATGTGCCAATATGATGTGCCAAAATATGAGGAGAAAAAAAAAAACTGACAATTGTCTATGACGTTTGCGGTTTGACGTCTAGAACAAATTACAAAGGATAAAAAAGTATTGCAACGTGGTTTTATACGTGGCATAACCTCCTAAAATATTATATGGCCGTTTAAAATAACTGAGGAGGCCTCACAGGCGTATAAGTATACACATATGGGATTAAGTGACTTTTTTACTTAGATCCATCTTTTTTACTGTATGTGCTAGTAACGCCCTCTGCTCCATATTTTTGATCCAAGAAAAGATTTCAATATGTAATACCCACGGATGGAAAACTAGTATGGATGTGTGTTTACGTTAGTGAAAATCTCTCACTAAACATTGTAGATACAGTGATAAGCACTTTATAATTATAAAATCACGCTTTCGTGGCGCTTACAGTGAAAGTGAGACGGTTTTCGTTAATTTACATTATAATTATAGGGATACTGTGACAATGTTTTAGTTAACCATACTAATATTATGCAAAGGAAATGTTTGATTTTTGTACAGTTGTTTCCGCATCATAAATTAATTACTGTTAAGTAAGAATATAGCTTGAACTTAAAAGAGTAGGTACATAATATAAGTCCCTTTGAAAATTTAAGCTTATTATATTAAACATCTTTCTATGTTGACTATAATTAAGTAAATAATCTGATCTTGATGTATTCACAATAAAGGCAACGTCAATAATTAGAAAGAGCTTGAGCTGTAACTTTTTTTACAACTTGATTTCCTAAAATTTGTAATTTGTTCAAACCATATTATGTTATTGTTAATATGTAGCATGTTGTTATTTTGGTTTTTGGTCAAACTATCATATTTTAAACCTTTTCATCGGTACGTCACAGTGGTAGGAAAAAAGTGACACGCTCGTTTTCATACAAAAGGAGCGACATGCGGTATCTATCTTGATCTATGTATGTGGCTTGGGCTGTATGTATGTAACGGTATCTTTGAGCACGATTTTTACCTATCTCCAGTAGTCCAATTAATTCGTAACTTTGCATACGTTTTAAGAGCCAATGGCATTTTTTTTTTTTTTGTTAATTCGTCCCGGTCGGGACAGGCAAAGGGAGCGTTGCCCATACAGCCAAACCAATGACAATGCAATAATTTGTTAAAATTAAAAAAAGCGTGTTTTTTAGTTTTTTTTTTTTTAACTATTATTAAGTATGTTCATGATTTGCAGACGATAGTCTTGGCTGTATGGACTATGAACCAAACTTGGATTTATTTTGATACAGCATTAGTAGTAGAGTACATTCTGAAAAATTTACTTTCTGAACAATTTGGAAAAATACCTTAAGGCGAGGCCAGTTCGAAAAGACTGATTTTTAAGCTTCTAGTATTAAGAAATTATGTGGAATTCTCTTACACCAAAATTGATGTAGACTCAAAAAGGAACAAAGTAACAAAATAACCGAACAGAATATTGAAAAATGGCATGGTAATTCTGTAAAAAAATCTTGAATATCATAATAAAAATACACTTCAAATTCGAACATCTCGTAATTTTCAATGACTTTTTTTTTACAAAAAGGATCGCTTTTTTATAGTTCTAACAAAATAACGGAATAGTTTTTTAATAAATGATTCGGGCATTAAAAAAATAAAATAAAATGTATAATTTTCTCCTACTTCGCCCTATCAAGAACGCGGCGATCGTCGTAACCGCCACTGTACAAGGCTCTGATGATGAATGTTATTTTAATGTCCTTTACGTCGATATTCGTACTGACAGACATCGACCTGCTAATTTTTGGGAAATCCTTGCCTTAACATTTTTTATTTTATTTCAGTTGTTACAAAATATTTACAATACTATCGAAATATGAGTCAATACAAGTCAAAAATTTATCCCTCAAAGCTCCTGACTTATCTTTCTAGGCCAACGAATATTCGAATAGGAGTTTTCAATAAATAAATTCGTAGCTCAAAATCAATAAAATGAATTCAAGTGAAATATCTTGAGAATAATAGCCGCAATATTGGAAAAACAAAAGGGGTAGAACAATATAAACGGTTCGATTACGACACAGTATAAAAAATATACAGTACATTAAGTCAGCAGCGTTTGTGGAATTGAAATCATTATTTTCAATAATTTAATAATACTATACACATAATACAGCAATGTTTTGCTGTCCTATCTTTAAAAAAAACTACTTATATGCGATATCGCTGGAAACTCGAAACATTGCAAACCTCTCATCATTACTGGCTACACGACAAGTCTTACTAATACTTGCTGACAGTTAAAAGACTGATATTTTGTCTCATATAGTACAGACTCACTAAAGACTGTCGTGTGCTAAGTGATCGCTAAGCCTTATAACAGCTATCTATCATCACGTTAAGGTGACGCCTTGATAATTTGGCTGCAGCGATATCGATTTTTCTCAACAATGACTAAAGCTAAGAAATTAAAGTTCATTGTTAGTATTCATCATGTCTTTATCTTTGAATTACCCATAGCATAACACGATTGGTCAACTTTTATAACACAGAAAAATTAATCAAAAAGACCTCTATAAAAACAGGGATTCTAATGTTGCCAACAGAGGAGAGTGATTTAAGCTTCCTAAATTTGTACATAGATTAGTTCAAGCATACACTATAATTTGCACATAGCTTATATGAAATATATTTATGGTTTTTAAATTACGCGACAAAAACCATTTTGTCGCTTACGCCCTTTCCATTTCTTGCTGTTCCATTTCTTGTTTTTTATGAGAGGCCGGCCCGGCCTCTTATAGAAAACAAGCGATCTAAAACATATCCAAACGATTTTTTACTTTAACGCGGCGTCACCTTAACGACTTAACGTGCTGATATAGGCGACTTAGTATGAAGTTACTCTACTGTTTTATAAAATGTATTGTGATAGCATTGTGTATTTTTCATCGTAACAAATGGTTGTTCTCTGACATGGACGAATTCGGGTTTCAAAATAAGGTATTTGCCACAGACATAGATCAAGATAGATACCGCATGTCGCTCCATTTGTATGAAAACGAGCCACTTTTTACTACCTACTGTGACGTACCGATGATAAGAAACGTGTACATTAAGCGTCTCCCAGACAGACGCGGCCTGCGGTGGCGATGGCGGTGGCGGTCAGTTGAATGGCTTGGCCGCGTGTCTGTGTCATTCCTAGAACTCTCAAGTCATCCAACTGACCGCCACCGCCACCGCCCGCGCCACCGCAGGCCGTGTCTGTCTGTAACACGCTTTATCAAGGCCAAAGTTTCTATTTGAATTTTTACAGCTCAATACGGCACTTTTAGGCATTTAGGCATTTTTAAAATTCCGATTGACGTGCGATTCCGATAGCAGACTAAAGAACAGACTTTCGAAAGATGAGCATTGCTCGTCGTTTGGGAACGCGATATGGCAGGCGAAGTACATACACATGCGGTATCTACCTTGATCTATGTCTGTGGTATTTGCAAGCAGAATTGTATAATATGATGTGTACATAGGTATGTGATAGGAGTTTATTTTGAGCCTTATGCCGTAGATATTAAAGGTCATATCAAAGGTAGAAAATATTAATTAGTATGTTATATATATTTTGTGACTTGTGGTTGGTTACTGCTTTATCTTGAAATCGCCTAAACTACAAAATTAAAGAGATAAACAGACAAGGAGAAAATATACCTATTACACAGCTGTTGTGTAGATCACTTTAAACCTCCCCTAACAGAAATTATCAAAATGGGTTCATTCATCTGGAGCTACGACGACACAATGAGACGTCTTATTACACTCCTCATTTTTTGTCGAAAGTTATGTGATAATACTTTAAAGTGTGGGGTGTTCCTTGTATGCGTGTAGGGAGTTCACTTGAAAGTAGCAGCGCTGAAAGACCAATTTTTTTTAGTTTTGTAAGTTTTAAAAAAATGGTCTTTCATCGCTGCTACTTTCACAGTGAACTCTCTACAAGGAACACGTATACACCCTAAAGTATCATCATTCAGTTTTGTTACACCCTGTATAACAGGCCGATTTATTGCGCCCACTTTAGCTATTGAGGCTCTTGTCTCTTTATATTGTGCGCGTGCCTTGCCGCTTCTGCCAGCGGTCGTATGTATGTCTACGCGTGTGTTATCAGCCATCATCAAGCGTGACTGTAGTTTTCGGTCTGAATAACTTTAGGTATAAAGTTGAGACCTTTAGGGCCTGTTTCATCACTTCCTGATAAATGCCGGATAGGCTATCTACCACTTAACTTGACAGATAGAGTATGGAGAATCTGTCAAAAAAATTGTGGATAGCCTATCCGGCACTTTATCAGGAAGTGGTGAAACAGGCCCTAAATCTGTTAAATCTATTTTTAATTGTAATTTTCCATCTTTTTAGTTCCCGAACCGGTGGTAGGCACCAATATAATCCCGACGTTCAGAGAACATTTGAAAAAGAATATTCGGTATAAGTATGGTTACTAGAAACATAGAAAACAGCCTGTATTGTCCATATTTCTAGCGCGGGATTTGAACCCAAGACCTGCGAATCAAGAGCCACGCTTTAACCACTGAACCACGGAGCCTTTATTGTTTCTTGAATTGTTTGTTTGCGTCAAAAAGGCACCGAAATTACTTGACCAATTTTTATGAAATAAGACACAGATATAGAGTAGCCGATGCCGATGGCGAAGGACGAAGGAAATTATTTTGTTAGAAAAAGCAAGTTTTCCGCGTGATTTCAATTTTATACGTACAGATGTCTACTATGAAACAATTATACAACATTGAGAATTATTAATAATTCGAAAAGTGAAAACTTTTTATAGACATGAAATCGTATATCGCAACATCTTGATAGATTTCACATATCATAATATTATATACATCAGTATACAACAATTTATATAGCAAAAGTTGCAATAAACATGTGAGAGTTTTGAAAGGCTCATAGATTAGATAAGAGTTAAGAGTAAATAGAATAAGGCAAGACAGCACGCGAGCTAGTAACGCTAAGGGACAGTATAATTTTTAACAGTAGAGTAACCCAGGCACGTCTTTAAAATTGATCTCGCTTAACGGTGTGATCAGGGTACCTACATTTAGTTGTAGGGCCCATAATTCAATTTTACGCTAAATCAGCCAGTATTTTGTTCGCCTAGGACCACGGTGAGCGGTGGCACATTAAAAAGGCGTATAGCCGTGTTACGAGGCGAACAAAATACTTTCAGATTTAGTTTACTTTATTTAATTTTGAATGAACTTTACCTTACCTCTCTCTTCTCAAATCACGCTTACGTGCGCGTGCCCTGGATTCAGCAGTCTAGCATGAAGATGATCTACTGTAAATGATCTATATTGTGGTATAGGCTTTCTCAACGCGTTTATACTCATTAGCGATTTAGGACTTAATTATAACAATTAGTGTGTTTTTATGGTGTCGGTTAAAGAGCAGATAAAGTCTAAAGACGTGGGCGAGCCGTTCTAAGGCACGAATTAGCCGGCATGACCGGACCACACTAGTCCATACTAATATTATAAATACGAAAGTTTATCTGTCTGTCTGAACCGCTGAACCGATTTGGCTGAAATTTGATATGGACATACTTTGAGTCCCGGGAAAGGACATAACATACTTTACATCTCGGAAAAATGTGCGGTTCCCCCGCGAAAAACGAATTATGGTGCACTGGAGTTGCGGGCGTCATCTAGTAAATAATATATTTTTTTTGTAATTTCAGATAACTTCAAGTAGCAAAACGATGAGGTATAATGTCAACGTAAGATTCGTCTATGTATTGAACGATTTTGATTTCTATAGTTACAGCTGAGCTACTCCACTGATATTTTAATATTAAGTCCACATTACGGTCTCTCAAATAACTGGCGTCAACAAAACACAATTTCTTGGAGTGAGTAAAGGCGAAGGCCTAATGTTTTTTTTTTTTTTTTTAAACAGGAACGCTATTCGCCATATAACAGAAGTTACACGTATTCCTCGGGTATCATTGATATGTTTTGGATTTTTTTTTTTTGTCTCGTTACTCCTACAAATCTCCGAATCTCAGATCCATCAGTTCGGCGAGATCTTTAAGCGTTATATTTATCGTTTATCAATATTTTTGACATTTTGATGAATTGCGCGTGACCCGGCTTGTGATAAAGCCGGTCGTTTCTTTTCCAAAACGATACAATCAATTACCGCTGTCAATAAAAAGCTATCGATATTACACGGCGAAATTGTCCGAAGTATTGTACGTTATAAATTAAAAATTGTATTTATTTAAAGTCATTCCAATGTTTAAAAAATTAATTACAAACGAATAAAGTTACTTTTAAAGTTGCTACTTCAAAATATACTATTCTTACGAAATGTAGAGATTGTAGGCCTTCAGTCATATTGTGTTTTATTTCTTTTTAGTTCACGTAACATTCAAGATTATTGAAATATCCTAAAATAATAATAATTAAACTGTAACGTAAACCAAATTATTTTTCCAATTTCAAAATTTACATTTAAGTATAAGAGAAGTGACCACAACGTCTGTGGTTGTATGCTACTAATTAAAACGTGAGTATTTGTGCGATCACCTTATTTATTTTCAAAATAAAACTATACATAATATATAGGTACTCTCCATAAACTAAAGTTTTTTCGGATCTTACAAGCGAACATAGCAATATAAGATTTATTTAAAGTAATCCGTGAAATATCTTATTTTTTCGCCTGAGCTACATCTGCAATCGACGCCGCCGGGTTCAGAGCATTCATATTTATTTTACCCCAAAGTTTCTGTAAGTGATCCTTATGTCGTTACCATAAGGGTTATAATAAAGGTATACTGATCAGCTGTACTTGGCCATTACTCTGATGGAGATACCCTGGAGATTTCTCCAGCAATTTGTGAGAACATTCCGTAAACGGAAAATTGGATTTTTCTTCGATGGAATTAGATGACAAGTAATGGAATATTGAAACAACTGTAGATTTTAATCAATCAATCATCATTAATCAAACGGAATTCAAAACAATTATAAAACTATAGTTCTCCATAGTACTTCAAACAAACTCTGAAAGACATTATCCACTATCCAGTGTCCCTCTGACTAATAAAACTTTGCGCAGCGTTTAACTTTTTTATGTCCACTGTCTTTGAATGCTATGTGGTCTTACCAATGTGTTAGACAAAGAAGATCTTGTTAAGTTCTTAAATATATGTGTTCTTTAATAATTAAGTAATATAATATTTAAATAAAATAAAAATTTAAGGGGGCTCCCATACAAAAACCACAATTTTTGGCCTATTTTTGCTCTATAATGGTACGGAACCCTACGTGCGCGAGTCCGACTCGCACTTGGCCGATTATTAATTATATTTTATGAACATGGTACCAAATTCAGATTATAGCCTATACAATAGCGAAAAAATCTTGAAAATCGATTCACAAACGGCGAAGTGATCGTTAAACAGACGAACATATAACATCCTCCTTTTTGGAAGTCAGTTACAAACAAAACTTATACACGATATTCATGTTTTATTTTAAGTATGAGGGGATAAAGCTACGTACCTAGTGTGTATTACCTTCATAGTAAAATTTAAGGTAAAGCTATTAAACTAATGAAAACGCTGTGAAATATTGAAAATTAATGCTAATTACTCATTTTTCAATGTCATGAAAACAAATTACTTTAATTAGTTCTCACGGCAAAGGCTTAAAGGCCAACGTTATATTAAATTCAGAAGCGGCAATTACCATGACTTTACCCTACTTGAATAAATTAGCAATTGTAAAATAAAGTTATTGCCGCTCATTTTTGGCAGGCGCTAGAATATTTCGGTTCATTAGTTTATTTTGTGGCCGCGTATGAACAATATCCCACGGGTACCGTACATTTTAATGTGATAAAAAGTATCGCATGTCCGTCCTCGTGGTCTAATCTATGTCTGTGCCCAATTTCACCAAAATCGGTTCAGTAGTTTCGGAGCCTAATCGATGGAAACTAACTAACTATACCTCTTTTATAATTAGTACAGACTTGAGACTACAGATTGATTATGAACTGTTACACTTTCTATTTAGTTTTATTTATTTTTAAATTAAATTACTTTCACTCATTACATTACTTATTACTATTATTAGAAATGAATTTAGATTTATTCGGTAAAGTATTTAGTGTTAATCTTATGATTTGGAATAAAAAAAATGTATTATTATCTTTAAAAATGTACCATCGAGGAAATTGATTCCTAGGCAGTTGACAGACCAACGTCATTTGGTCGGATCACGTAAATTTTATAATAATAATAATATCTATGGACGCTTCACACCACGTCAGTCTGGCCCCGTGCTAAGTACCTGAAGGACTTGTGTTACAGGTACCAGACAACAGAAATATATTTAATACTTTTATATTATAGATTTTTATTATATTATACATATATTTAATACACAGCCAGACCCGGGAACATTGAAAACTTTTGGTTCCGTCGGCGGGATTCGAACCCGCGACCCCCGGCTTGAGCTGCCAAACACTCAACCAATTGTGCCACAGAGGTCGTCGTTAATGTTAATTGTGATCTGTCGGCTGGGTTTCATGTAACGCGACCAAACTACGTAGGTCCCCCATCCGCCTAGGAATCAACTTCTCTGATAGTACTTATCAAAGATATTAATTTGGCAGACGAAGGGTCTACGTTATGTGGTTCGGTAATATGACATATAATAGGTACCTAGATACAAACGCAAATGACGCTTTATGGTTAAATTCTCGGGAAATTCGGTATAAACTTCATTTAGGTTTGTTAACAGAATAGTTAGTGTTAACAGTGCAGTTAGGTATCCCAGGGAGATCTAGATTTAACGAGCTTAATCTCGTTAGTGTAAAATAACGAAGCAAAATTTTGTGTTTTGTTTTATGTAGCGATGTGACGTCTATCATGCCCTGCGAAAGGATGAAGAAAAAAACAGTTGAACATAATAATTAATAATATAACCATCTCTTTTTAAGCGGTCAGTTAAAGTATTAACATTTCAGACGAATATTTCTGATTCTTTTTCAGGGTTCCGTACCCAAAAGGTAAAACGGGACCCTATTACTAAGACTTCGCTATCTGTCCTTCTGTCTGTCTCCAGACTGTATCTCAAGAACGGTGATAGCTAGAGAGTTGAAATTTAAAAAAAAAGTGTCGTTACAACTTTTTCCTTCTAGCCCCCGCAAGGCGCAACGCGCGATAAGGTACTTCGTTCCAATAATTTATTTCTGTGGCCGCTAAAACATCAAATACTAAAAACAAAATATATTAAATATTTTAAACATCAAATACTAAAACAAAATATATTAAATAATTTAAAATATATTAAATAATTTAAATTACGTTTGTTGTATGGGATACAACAAACGTAATTTTTTTACCTTTTTTGCTCTATTTTAATAATGGCTACACGTAGGCACTTCAAATATTCACAAAATATATAATTGTAATTGCACTTTGATTATAAGTATTAAAAATTAGTTAAAAATGCAATAAATATTTAAATCCCATACAAAAAACACAATTATTTACCTACTTTTGCTATATAACCCTTCGTGCACGAGTCTAACTAGGGCATCGAGACCGGGTTTTCCCGAAACCCGAAAACCCGGGAAAACCCGGGTTTTGGGGATCACAAAAAAACCCGGGTTTCAAAAATGGAACCCGGGTTTTTCGAGCTTTTCGGGTTTTTCGTTTTTTTGATAATTATTAAAGGTAAGACCTGATTTAAGGTATTTACAACAAACTAACATACAAATTCTTTATTTTTATAATATAAGTATAGGTTTAATTATTTCTATTGGTCATAATTAAACAAAATATATTTTAAAGTACCTAAAAGTTTCGTTTCAAGAGCATTAAAGACTAATTGTCACAAAAATATTTATTAATAATAATATTTTGAAAATCCTACTAAAACTATTCAATGTAAAAAAAGCCAAGTCTCTTCAAACAATCTATCCATCGCAAAAAGTTTTCAAATATCATAGAAGCAAGTCTTGTTAAACTTATTTTATAGTTTTCAATCAACATTCTGTGATTGACCACAGTTTTCTTTATTATGTGATCAAAGGCTTACAAAATAAAGTGAAAAAAGCTGTCCAAACTTCAAAGGGTTCTAAGTCTGCTGAAAGTACCGTAGACTTTTGATGATGGGCAAGTCACTAGTTAGTGACAAAACGTTGGAACTTGTATGGACCGTTGCTGATAAAATACACCCATCACAAAGTCTTAGAGATAATTTGTATTTTTTGGATATCTAAAAACCTGTCAGGAATTTTTGAAGGCAGTGTGTATGGAACAATTATAGCTTATTTTTTGTTATTTAATAAAACACATTATTAAAAACACTTTTCCGAATTTTATCGTTTCTAAAACAATCATATATCTATGATTGTTTTAGAAACGATAAAATTCGAAATTCTACAGTCATAAAAAATAATGATAAGTCAACAAATCTTTATTTCGTTTTATAAACTGAAATTTTCATTTGAATGAGATATTTTTATTGCTGATTGTCAAATAAATAGTAATAATTTATACTGATAGATGTTTGGCATACAGTATTTTTACTAAAAAATATTTTTTGTGCCCTGCTGCGGTATGACGCCCAGTCTTTTTTGCAATTTAAAGTCATTATTTTCAGTCGTCTAACTTACTAAAAACCTTTAAAGAGATTTTTATTTGTCGTTATGCTTTTTGTCATTATTTGTTATATTCACAATATAAAAAATAACGACAATATTAAGACAATGCAATTAGTAAAAAGGTTCCAAGAGAGCCCCTAGAAACTGACAAAACCATGCAGAGGAATTTCCATCAAGTATGATGTGAAACCATTTTTGTATTCCAGTATTACAGTCTGGCAAATGCGGCAGATTGCTTTTCATTGCTTGAGAGATTGATGTTGGTAACACAAAATAGGACGAATGATGGCTTTCCTTAGCCGTCCGTGGATGTCGTACTCACTGCGGAATTATTAAAACACATTATTTTAGTGAACCCAGATGAAATATAAGCCGAGTTTTTATCAGCACCAGCGCCAGAGACAATTTCTTGTGTGTAACACCATGCCACCATGGTTAATCTTCCAAACTCATTAAAAGCAACCTTCCGCATTTGCCACGTGGTCTGTTCTGATCAATTACATGGTTATCTGACATGAATTCTGTCTATTGTGACTAGAACTAATAACTACAAAAAGCTTTGAGGTGTAGTGTAATGTAAGATTTTTCAGTAATGTAAGATATAATTACAGGTATAAAGTGTGCCAACATCAATAGGCTACTTGACCTATATGTAATTTCATTGAACTAATGCATATTTCTGGTAGAACTTGGCCTAGGAAACCGTATTTCACCCTTATCATCAAATAAAAGCTTATGATTGATAAATAAAGTCGATTTGAAAATATGATTTTATGAAAATATGATTTATACTGACGAAAACGCTTTTGCGGTACTTCCGATTTGGATGTGACGTCATCACATTCGTAATTTAATATCTTTTATTTATTGCGCTCGTTATATGTAAGTTTATTTGTACATAAATAATAAGAATAAGCCTAGAAAGATTTGTGAAATATATTTTCTTGAATAGTTCAAGTAAAACATCAGTTTTATATATTATCTCCATTTATTGTAGTTGGGAAATGAAATGGCCAAAACTTTTCTCCAAAAGTGTTCAACACTACAAATGATTTCTAAATTCTTTTCTAATTTTTTGGCACTGTTAGACTCGAACGCTTAGCACATAAAACTTTTTTCAATAAAGAAAGTATAAAAATACAAAAAACATGACGTCACACTATGGCGGCACAATGGCGGGCAGTGTATTCGGCGCCATATAAAGGCATATTTTTCAATCAACATTTTTATGGGTTTCTACTGTTTAAAATATTAGTTTTTTTGGTGAAAATTAATGATTAAGAAGCGTTTAGAACGAAGAAAAAAAGTAGGTCAAGTAGCCTATTAGGACTAAATGATTATTAATAATTTGACAATCAGCAATAAAAATGTAAAAGATTAAATAAATATTTGTTGGCATACGTTTTATATTTAAGGTTATTCTTCCATTTAATGTCTTCAAAAATTCTGGATACATTTTTATATATTTCATAAAATACAAATACATTAAATAATATATGTAATTTGGAGGTGAAGCTTGTTGTAATACTTAATCTTGGCCCGAAAATCTTAATCCCTAGCTTTGATAAGATCCAAAATATAGGAGAGGTAAAATAGTCGCATCGATAAAAGTATGATACGGCCGTGCCAGCTTACTCGAGAATTGGTTGGGCACTGCTGCGACCCCAGACAATGGTATTTAAATTGTATTTTACTGGATAGGTGATGGCAATCGCAGAAAATCATGTGTAAAGTTTTTTCGCATTGTTAATTTTTGAATTGTTTAAAAAACCCGAAAAAACCCGAAAAACCCGGGTACCCGGTTTTCATCAAACAAAAAACCCGAAACCCGGGTTTTGAAAATTGGGTCCGGGTTTCGATGCCCTAAGTCTAACACGCACATGGCTGATTTTATTTTCAAGTTCAAGCATAAGTAATCTTAATTTAATTTTTATCATTGTAAAATTATCAATTTTGAATTCATCTTAATAGGGGACACACAGACACACGCTTTCTATTATTAGTATGTATCATAAAAACAGTCAAAGAGACGGCAAAATCAGTTTCATTTGTAATTCAATACTCACTAATTCTCTACAGGGTCATCCTTTTGATTTGCGAATGAATACACATAAATCGAATCGTAACTAATTTGATCAGATTGGATACCCTTTGACGTTAGAGCTACTTACAAAATTCATTAACATCTGAAAAAAATTTGGTTGAATTCATCTAAACAACTATATATAGGTATACAGTATTCTAACTAGATGACCCGGTGAACTTATAATTATTAAAGAATATATAATTAAAGAATATTTCAAGTCTAAAATCAGCCAAATCGGTTCAGCCGTTCTCGAGTTTTAGCGAGACTAACAATTTTTTTTTTTATATAGAAGATATTGTAATTGTGAAAGAGTGTCGATCTATGTATCTATTTGTTATGTTGTTATGTTAGCTCTTCACGCCCGCGCCAATCCAAACAGTTTGAACCGATTGTGGTTTTAAAGTGATCCCTAATTTAACATAAAACTTTTCCCCTTTTTTCGTTAATTAATATGAAACTGAACCTTAATATTCACCAAAATGTTCTTCTTTACAGGTTAGTTTTGAGTTAAGCTAGTGTACACGGGGCTTAACACGAGTGTGCAAGCGCCTCAACAACGGCTAACCTCTGTGCAGCCCTCGACACATATTTCAGCGAACAATAACGTGAAATCGTGCACAAGGCTGACGTGACAACGTGACATCACACCCGTGAATTCTTATTAAAATTCAACTTTTTAATCACTTTTATTCATTACTACTTCAACTTTTTATTCACTTTTATGAATTAAAACTTTAACACCCGGCAAAAGTTGCTGCAGACCTGCTTTGATGGCATTTGATTTGAAGACTGCTGCATTCAATTCAATAGAATTGAATGCAGTTTTCAGCTTAGACCTTTTTAAACATTCTACTCATCAGAGCATAATCTTTAAAAAAATCTAAGCTCACAGTGAAAGAGATTTTTCTTCTGTTTAAAGAAGAACCGTCTGAATAAAGAAGATAATATATTAATCTAAAAACGCTTTACTGCTCTTACGCAAAGGATTCTACATTAAACGTGTGCATTATATTATTATATTGTATGATAGTATGAAAGTACTACTAGTTAAAATGCTATTTATAAAATTTGTATTATACTCCTCTCTAGACTAAATCACATACAAAATTCTGAGATTTCCCAAATGCCACCTAAAATTATTTATATAAAACCTAAATGACTCCGACTTCATGCATGAAAAATCCGAATTAGAGCTCTTACATATTTTATTTTACTAATTTTAACTAACGCTAACTTTTTTCAAGAAAAACTTCTGTCCTTGCTTTTTAATTAAAATATAAAAGTACTAAATTAATCTTATTAGCAAAGAAAGCTTTACCCGTGAGATACAAAGAAAATAGTAACTAAGAGCTTGTTTATCTGAAATTGTAGAAAAGTTTTCTCTAGAGATGAACAGTGAGGAACGACCTAAGACTCTAATTCACAAGTGCCATTTTCCACAAAACCTGATCTCTTACACCGAAAATTATGAATTTGGAGTCATTCGATTCGGAATACCATCTAGAACATTTTATCAAAATTCCAAGATGGGCTGAAAAACAAATACAAAAGTTATAAACAATAAAGTAAAAAAAAAAGAAAGGCTTGGTTTTTTTTAAATATTTCAAAAACTGTTTGAGATAATCAAATTTTGAAAAAATATCCTTAAAGAACAGAAAATTTCCTAACAAAAAGTCATACCTCCCGGAACTGTACCAACAATCCTTATAATTTTAATTGAGCGGCGAAAATAGCGGTAAAATCGCGTAGTTCGAGTTTCGCGGGCATCGGCCCAATCTGCCATGTGAACAATAAAAAAAAACTGATTAAATATTAATATTAAGCAATAAAAAAAATTGGGTACTAAGTAGACATATAAATAAACAATAATCCGTCAGCAAACATTTTTATCAAAATTTGTTTATTTATTATGATTTTGTTAATTTGTTAATTATCACCATTTTAATCTTCTTATTATATAAAATTCTCGTGTCACAATGTTAGTTACCGTACTCCTCCGAAACGGCTTTACTGATTTTTACCAAATTTTATATGCATATTCAGTAACTGGTCTGAGAATCGGCTACTGGGTACTTTTTATATTGATAACTGCATTTGTTGAATAAATAATATTATTACAATTTACAACTCGAGACTGACGGCGACCATTGTTTGTGCGACGGGATAGCGATGGACGTTGCCATGGTGACATACTTATTTAGTCACTTCAATAAAATAATAAGGGCGAAATACTTTATATGGCAAAACAACTTTGCCGGGACAGCTAGTGTTAACATAAAAACGCTGATTATTTCAAAACAAGAAATCTAGATTTTATTTTAATTCTTTGAGCTAATCTTAAAAGAGTTTAGAGAGATCCCCGTTGGAAAATTATTGTTTATTGATATGTATAGTCAAAATTGTTTTATTCTTTAATATTAATATTTAATCAGTTAAAATATGTTTTTTAGTTCACGTGGCAGATTGGGGCGATACACGCGAAATCCGAACTACGCGTTTTTTCCGTTATATTCGCCGCTCAATTAAAATTATAAGGATTGTTGGTAAAGTTTCGGGAGGTGTGACTTTTTTTAGGAAATTTCCTGTTCTTAAAGGATATTTTTTCAAATTTTGATTATCTCAAATAGTTTTTGAAATATGAAAAAAAAAGTAAACCCTTCTTTTTTTTTACTTTATTGTTTATAACTTTTGCATTTTTTTTCAGCCCCTCTTGGAATTTTGATAGAATGTTTTAGATGGTATTCCGAATCGAATGAGCCCAAAATCATAATTTTCGGTGTAGGAGATCAGGTTTTGAGGAAAATGGCACTCGTGAACCAGACTATAATATTAAAGACGACAGTTGCTAGCTTTATTTAAGTTGTTTACACAGTGAACACATTATTTCTTAAACTAAAAGGCAATTCGAGGCTCTGGACATAATTTTTAAATGCTAATCCATGGCTTTGACAAAATTGTAGGTGAAAACGTATTAACCATAACGGGTTGCGCAACCAACGCCCCACTGCTGAAGCCAATCGAGTGGAAAGCAAGGTTGCACTCATTGTATCTACCACAACCGTTCTCATTAGGATTAGTTAAGACAATAACACCGGAAGGAAACGACCAGCCGGTCAAAACGCGAACCCCATAAGAAACCAAAACGTTCCACCGAATTAATTGCACTATAAATAGGCATTGCAACAGACGACAGCAATTAGTTGTTTAGTGATATTAACAAAAACACCAGCGAAATGTTGCTTCTAGTTTTTGCTGTAATAGCGGTGACTAGCGCGATACAAGTCCACGAGTTAAGCGAAGACAAGACACCATTCGATTATGTCAACGAAAGGCTGGATGCTATAGGCATGGACGCGAGAAGTGGACTCCCCCTATCCAGCTCGTATGAAGTAGAAGAAAGCGAGGATTATCCTGATGAAATTAAGGGAGCAGCTTCCTCGGTCCTGAACACAGTCGCCGGAGTTGGCGGAATAGGACAAGGAATTGGGCTGGGTGGCTTCGGAAACATTGGGGGAATTGGCCTAGGACAGGGACTCGGTTTGGGCTATGGGGGAGTCGGGGTCGGTGGTTTAGGAGGCGTAGGTGGCGTAGGTGGTGTAGGTGTGGGTGGCGTAGGAGGTGTAGGTCACGTAGGTGTTGGTGGATTAGGGGTAGGAGGATTAGGCGCCGGTGGGATAGGAATTGGTGGAATCGGTGGTATTGGATCGGGAGGTATAGGTTTAGGCGGTGGTTTAGTCAATCAGGGAATAAACGGCCTTGGGGTTGGAGGAATCGGTCTCGGCAATGGACTAATTTACCATCCAGTACTAGGAGCGCAAGTTGGAGGAGGCTATGTCGACAAAAATGCCTATGATGCAGCCCAGAAGAAAGGGGCAGATGCGAACGTTGAGAAACTAGAAAAGAAGGCTGAAGAAGAATCGAAACATGGACAAGAGGGATTCCAACAAGCGGCTGCAGCAGCAAAGGCGGAGAAAGGAGAATCCAGCTTCTACAAGGACGAAGAAGCGCAGAAGAAAGCCGCGGGAGATGAAAAGTTTTACGAAGGTGGACAGAAGTTTGATAAACATGGTGAGTTGGTTAAAATCACTTTAATAATATAAATAGTTTTCATAATAAAAATAGTTTTAAAGTTAATCCTTGAAAAAATATTATGCTCTATCTCTCTATTTCTTCGTACATACGAAAGCGAAAGCACGATATTTCAAAACAAGATTAGCTGCAATAATCTAGATTGGCGCACACAAACCTAAAATAGTGTTACGCTCAAAACCGTATTATTAAAGATCATGTTAGGGAACATACCCATACTACGTGACCTACTTTTTAAGATTTTTTTAATATACCAAGCAAAAAATGTCTGTAAAATCACGTTTTATTGTATGGGAGCCCCCCTCAAATATTTAATTATTTTTTTTTTTTTTTAGTATTTGTTATAGCGGCAATAGAAATACATGATCTATGAAAATTTAAACTCTCTAGCTATTACCGTTCTTGAGTTACAGCCTGGAGACAGACAGACAGACAGACGGACAGACATCGAAGCCTTAGTAATAGGGTGCCGTTTTTACCCTTTGGGTACGGAACCCTAAAAAGCCTCGAATTATAGTCTGTTAAAAAAGTGTAGACGCCGATCCAATTTTTTTTAATCACATTTAAAGATGATATTTTGAAATTAAATTTTTAACGAAAGAAGTGGTTTGTTCGTTAACCATAAAATATAGACATAATATGCTGTCGCGGACTTTTTTGTAGATAATGATGAATACTATAAATATGTAGAAAATTATTCATATGTTACATTTTTAAACTTTCGCGTTGCATTATAATTAAAACTTATTAATTCGCGTTAAGTCCTGGTTAATAATTTTAAATTATTCATTCATATGTATCATCAATCCTTTTCACAGCAATAATGTAATTTATGGAAAATTTAAGCCACTTTGGGATTTTTGCAATTTTCGGTAGGATCTGTAATATTTTTCAGAATAAAAAATAGCCTATGTCCATCACACACGATGTAGCTTTCCGTGGGTGAAAGAATTTGTAAAATCAGTTCAGTAGTTTAAAGTTTTTGAGCTTATTCAATAAAAACACAAATTTTCCTATATAACGGAACGGAGCCCTTCGTGCGCGAGTCCGATTAGTACTTGGCAGATTTTTCTTAATCACGATCTGACCAAGTTCTTAAATTTTTAACAATGTCAGACGCTCTAGCTCATTCAGTTTTGTGATGTGCTCATTTTTTAATGGCATAGAAATTATTCGTTAATGGTTTTTTCCTGTATGGCTTGCACTGATAAAGAACCCTTGTAACATTTTATAAAAGCTTTGTACAGCCGATCGTACAGTGATATTATTGTACAGCATGAGCTCTCTTTGACTTGCTTCACAACTTACCAAACTATAAACTACCTGACAAAAAGTGCCTGTTTGTCAGGCAGTTTTTAGTTTGGTGAAGTTGTTTTAATATACGTGCATCAGCTCCTCCAACTGTGAAACACCCAACATTGCACGCCAGATTCGAAGATAGTAAAAAAGCGTGACGTTTCTCTCGGCAAAATCGACTACGTGACAAAAATCTAAATCGAGGGGGATTTAGATTTTTGTCACGTAGTGACTGATCTCCCCTCCTGTGACTGATCGTAGTATTTTTAAGACCCCCCCCCCCCCCCCCCCTTAAACAGGTCACGTAGTATGGGTATGTTCCCTTAGTTTATTGCTAGAGCTATTAAACAAAATACCGTTTATAAATTTTGAAATTGCAAGTTGTTAATATTTTAAGCACATAATAGCACTTAATACAGTAACCGGCAAATAAGCCTTCCGTTAAATGTAATTAGATGACTAGACAGTTTCATACTTGCTCATAACACTGTTCAAATATTTAGACTTTGTGCAACAAGACAATACTTTCGGCATATTTCTCGGTACTCGGTTGGAATAAAATTATTATAGGTCTACCAGAATCTGATGGCAAAAAGTGAGAAAATAAATTGACTCTAGCAATACCGGGGTAATTGGAATAAAATATTTTGATCCTTTTTTTCTTATAGCGGCTGATTCTGTGTGTTAAACAGGCAAATATAAAAATTTATCCAATGATCAAGGATATTTTATGAAAATCTGCTGTCAAAAATTGCCATCAGATTCTGGTAGACCTATAAGTTTGCATAGAAATTTTAAAAGTGTCAACTTTATTAAAAAGTTGATTTTATTTGGACAACTGTGGTTAACCAAAATATTTGATGCTTGATTTTTACTATCCATATTGTATATTGTGTACTACTGCAGAACTTTATGATAATAATAACACTTTAAGACAACATGATAGACGAAAGGCAAAATATTATCTACGTAGTTTCATTAAAGTTTAAACACTTGATTATTAACTACCCTTTTCCTATTCAGGTGCCAACGAGGAACAAATAAAAAAGGGTAAGAGTCACAAAAAGGGCCACGTCCACAAAGGTTTCAAGTCGTCCAGCAGTAAAAATGAGGAGGAAAAGTCTGAGAGTTACTATGACGAGGCCCACGACGAAGCCGACCACAAGATTGCTGGTCAAAACGTTGGGTCCTTCGGAGAAAACGCCCAGCAAGGCTTCAAGGGAGCACATGAGGAGAAAATACTCGACGCCAACGCGCAAGGGAAGGAAGGACACCAAGTTTCTGAACAGAAGATCGATGACGCTAAGGCTAACAAGGTATGCTATGATATTATTAAGAGCGGGCTGTGCAATTTTGCTGTGTTTTCTAGTAAGTATTACGATCCCGGAAGACGATTGGCTCAAATGAAATTGAGATTTATTTAATCATTGTATATTTATCTGATATTTAGCTAACGGAAAACACGATTCACTTATTTTGACTCGATAGTTTTATTTTTCGAAATTATGAATATTTTTGGGCATTTCAACAAATATCTGTTACAAATATTGAGATACTATCATTAAATAACTTGCACTACTACAATCACACACTTTATAAAATAATAGCTAAAGGAAATATTAGTATTGTATTTAGTTTTTAAGTAATCATCAAAAAACACACAACATTTTGGGACTTACGACCTTTACTTTCGTGCTATAATGCGGGAACCGTTGTTACGCGATATTGTTCACTATTAGCTGCAGCCTAAAGTACATTGCCCGGGAGCACGATTCATTGAATTATTGTATCACGATTGGAGGATAGCGTTGTGTGTAGGCGGGGCAAGCGTTTTCACAGCGTGCTCAGTGTCTATGTCTGTAATTACCGATGTACTGATTTTGATGCAATTCGGTTTGAGATTCTTTAAGTCCCGGGAATGGAGATAGAATAGATTTTATCGCGAAAAAAAATGGTTCCCGCCAGATGAACATATTGCTGCAACGAAGCTGCGGGAAAGATTTATCTAGGACTAGGTAGCTAATAGGCCATACTAGCTACCTAGTTCTAGTTATCCTGCCCGCATATATCCCTACTGAGTAGGGATATAGAGTTAAGAATAATATTATTCTTTGTCGTTTTGTGGTTAACGACGTTAAGGATGTATGAAGATATATTTCCTATAAATCGTGTCTTTAAGTGAGTTCCATAAGGTTCAGGGTAGGGTAAGGGGTATGGAATTCACTTGAAGACATCGCAAGACCTGATTACATTTAAGATTTATTTCCTATGGGTAATGTAATAAGACCCCTTTTAAGCTACGGTTGTCACAAATTGTTAGCACAAAGGTACAATTTACTAATTTTACATACGTGGTATTGAGAGCAGAAACTCATCGTCCGTTGTTCAATGACGAACAAGGGGCATTTTTGTCTAAGATTGCTTATGATGAACCGAAATTTTGCTATAAACACCTTCACAATCATGGTGGCAAAATCATTAATCATAGCCCAACGTGGACCTTAAAATTAAAGATTAAATTTCAAAACACTCTTTGCTACAGCCATTTCTTAAAAGTTCGCATAAAAAATTTACTTCAAACTTACAAGACTCTATGAACTATGGTACGTGGCCAAAAGTAACTTATTTATTTTCTCTCCATGTCACTTTTTTCCATGTCACAATTTAATGACTTTTTTTTTCAGGGCGAATACCTGCAAAAGGGCTACAAGGGTGGTGCCGAGCTGCTGGAGAAGTTCAACAATCTGGGTGCTCAGGCGGTCCATGGCCACCAGGAGGCCAGCGGCGGGTACCAGCAGAACAAGGGGATATTGCCGATACATTGACAAGTTGATTGAATAAAGGACCTGACATTTTCTTTTTTTTTTTAATTGCGTACTTGCAGGCCAATGCGTGAATGTCGTGTGCTAACAATGCATCATGACGTATGTTCGAAATTCAAAGTAGCGTTATTTTAAATTTCGATTCAAATTGATACAAAACAAAACACACATCAGCAAGTTGTGGTACGAACTTAATTTTGTAGCACCCACAGGTAGCACCACAATTTTTTTTTGATTCCTTATTGTTTTATATTCCTATGTTTTCGGTCTAGGACCAGTTAATAAAGGGACCACTTTTCACAGGGAATTTTTCTTCTTAAAACAGAGTCTAAGGCCCGTATAAATAGTCAGTACTTAAGATGCGACCCGGTCTCAAGACGCGGTTCGGATCTGTGATTGGTCCAAATTTTGATAGCCAACCAATCACAGAGCCTGAACCGTGTCTTGAGACCGAGATACATCTTGAGTACTGACTATTTATACGGGCCTAAGTCTCTCACTACACAAAAATCGGCCAAGTGCTAGTCCACCTCGCGCACGAAGGGTTCCGTACCGTTATAGAGCGAAATAAGAAAAAAATAAGTTTTTGTATGGGAGCCCCCCTTAAATATTTATTTTATTTTTAATTTATTATTAATTATTAATTATTAAAGTACACATGCAATTAAGGATTTTGTGAAATTTTCAAGTGCCTAGCTGTTGACAATAGTGATTACGAGCAAAAAAGGCCAAAAAAATCACGTTTCTTGTATGGGATTGTTATAGCGGCAACAGAAATACACAATCTGTGAAAATTTCAGAAGTCTAGCTATAGAGGTTTTTAAGATACAGCCTGGAGACAGACAGACGACAGACGGACAGACATCGAAGTCTCAGTAATAGGGTCCCGTTTTTACCCTAATAAAAGAACAACATGTTAAAATAACTCGAACTATATTAAACTAAACATGCTCACAAGCTCATAACAAAATCAAAGAAAGTAATTAAAAGTTGTATTTCTTGAAGGGGCACTTCTTTGTGTTCCCGCTGCAGTAGACTGGCGACCAGGGGCTACTAGACACGTAACCAGATTCCAAGCTACCTGACCTTAAAACCAAGGAAAAGTTAATAGAAATCATTAGATAATGCATCGTTTTAAAATTTCGCTAAGTTATGCCTTCATGCTAATGCTAAGCACGGTCATCAAACCAAGCGTTTCTACGACAGAATAGTCAAAGTAACAAAATTGACAAAGGCAATTTGTCAATGTTTTTTTTCTTTCGCATTTCTACTATGTAGACGACAGCGATGAAACTCCATAGTTCGGTTACAAAAGAAAGGTTTATATTTTTATAATTGTTTATATCAATTGCATAGCATTACAATTTACGACATTGCACATGTACAGGGCCAATTTTGATGAAATTTAGCATTTAGCATAGAAAGAGTTGACCACGTAGAAGACGTAAAGTAGTTTCACGCAAAACCGCACAAAACAGCTTGACCATAATGTACCGCCATAATTGTACCATTCTATCGTAATAGTCAGACTACCAAGTCCAGAATCCCGTTCCGGAATATCGATTCGCCCAACCTTGGCCCACATCGGGAATTGGATCACGAATTTTATGAACATCGCCTGCATAATCCGGAATCGATATTCCGAAACGGAAATATGAATGAGAGGAAATCTTAGTCGCTTAGTATAATTAAGAAATACTACTTATAAGATATTCAAGTCAATAACAAATCGAGGGTTTATTATCAAGCCAATGTTTCAGTTAACTGACTGATTCTTGTAAACTAACTACACATAGCCCGATCTTTAAACTTATTTACTTTTCATACTTAGTAATTCTAAGCCTAAAAGAATGCCACAATAAAGGCAGTTTATGTTTGTTCGTCTGTTTACTCTACTGTAGCACTTAAGCCACTAATAATTTTATTACAATACTAGCTGTGCCCCGCGGTGTTACCCGCGGTTTAAGTGATATATAATAAAAGACTATGAAAAGTACCAATAATAGGGTCAAAACGGGACGATTCATGGTTCTATAATGGTTTATGGTAGTGATAATAATGATGATGAATATAATTTGCATAGTAGCATATGCTTTCCGTTCTTAAAACAACGTCGAAACTCCCAAACTTGTATCTATAAAGAGTGAGGAGTTCCCACGATTTCTTATGGATCCCTTCATCAGGTCACCACTTTTATGAATATGGTACCAAATTGGGATGCCAACCTATACAACAAAAGAAAAATTTTGAAAATCGGTTCACAAACGGCGGAGTAATCGTTGAACATAAAAAAACGAATATAACACCTCCTCCATTTTGAAAGTCGGTTAAGATTGTAGCCTATGTGTTATTCTGATGTATAAGCTATATTATTGTAAAGTTTCATTAAAATCCGTTCAGTAGTTTTTACGTGAAAGAGTAACAAACATCCATACATACATACATCCAAACTTTCGCCTTTATAATATTACTAGACGTTCCGCGCGGCTTCGCCCGCGTAATTTAGATATTTCACAGACAAATCAGTCTATAAAAAAAGCCTATGATTCTTCACGTGGTCTACTTCTTATCTGACTCAAATAACAGAAAAATTGCTCTAGTAGTTCGTGAGATAAGCCCTTTCAAATAATTTCCCCCGTTTTTTCTACATTTTCTTCTATTTCTTCGCTCCTATTAGTCTTAGCGTGATAAAATATAGCCTATATCCTTCCTCGATAAATGGGCTATCTAACATTGAAAGAATTTTTCAAATTGGACCAGTAGTTCCTGAGATTAGCGCGTTCAAACAAACAAACAAACAAACTAACTAACAAACTCTTCCGCTTTATAATATTAGTACAGATAACGGCTTGACTAGCTGATAACAAAGTCTACCTTACATAATTCGCATCGCTTAAAAAATACAACTTTTGCTTATTCAAAAGCGCTAGCAAAAACAAGACATCTTCGAAGTCGGTTAGCACAATTCGCGTGGCCATTACATAAAGGAATACCGTATTAGAGGTGTTTTAAAAATTCTCTGTACCCGGCCGACTCCGGCGTGCACGGAGTGGGCGGCGTCAGAACCGTCGACGAGATCTTGTTGGACGTGTTCGATCTCTGTGGCAAAATGTACGGTTTATGTAGCATCATATGCACAAGTGCTGCGACAATATGTATGGTTTATGTAGCACATTAAATACAGCACATGAGAAAGAAGTTCGGTAGCTGGTATTATTACGAAGTATTACTTTAAGACTTCAGCGCTGATCAACTTCGATAGAGTAGCGGGCGCCATTATTGTATTCCAGTGCTATTTCATCATCAAATAGCTCTTTATCAATGCAAATACGTTTTGGGCCCACTATTAAGCAACTGGCGCTTGTTACTGTATCAATAATCACCAGTTAGTGTTAATCGTTTGTTAGAACAGAAAGCCTTTCCTTTAACACAAAATGAAAAGAAAAGAGAATAGCATAACAAGTCTTGGTCAAATTGGCATATTTTATCAAATCTACTACCTACTTCATCCAAACTATTACATAATATGTATATCAAAAGTATCTGAATTATAATTTGCATGAAGTAGAGACAAAAAATCTTTAGTAAACAAAAAATATTACTTGCTTATCGGCATAATAATATTATGTTTTCAAACTTGGAGGCAAAGATTATACTCCCCTTTGGCCTTTACCTTTAGCTACCACTTCAAAGCAAATGTGAGAATGAACGTTTGTTACTCTTTTACGTAAAAACTACGGCTAGAATCTTTGATAGGATTCTAGTGCGGCAGTCAATTTTAAAGCTCTAAATTTAACACTAAACTACTACTGTTCCAGTGGGATACTTTACGATAGCAAAGTCTCTCTTACCTGACTCTGTCCACTATAGCAGGCGGACCTCTGCTTGCTAATGCGCGCGGGGGTCACGAGGCTCGAGTGATACGGTTGCTAGGGGCAATGTTATCTTATCAGTTCGGGTGTTCCCCTATTACATTAGTGGTTATCCCTGTCTTATCTGAGGTGGTGACCCTTTACAATAGTCACTAAATCTTGTTTTGATTGGGTACTTGGGTTGATAAATGATTGGTATTGGGTGTATGTATGTTATACACTATCAAAGTAGCAGCGCTAAGAAAGTTACTAACGTAGTATGAGCACAAAATGTCTATGAATATTTGTGACAAGTTAAGATAAAGATAAACACAGAACACAGGTCCAAAAATATGGTAGGGTTCACCTAGGGCCTAGCATAATAATTGACACAGACATTTTTTAAAATGACACGTCAAGAGAAACAGGGGGGTGAGTCAAGATCTTTTCTTTATCGCTTCGTTATAGAATCGCCGATCAAAATGTATGGAATTGACATAAAACGAGTCGAACGTCAACGTCATATTAACGAACGCTTATGTCAATTCCATACATTTTGATCGGCGATTCTATAACGAAGCGATAAAGAAAAGATCTTGACTCACCCCCCAGGCCATTTAGCCAAGACAATTTCGTTATCGCTTCGTTATAGAATCGTCGATCAAAATGTATGGAATTGACATAAGCGTTCGTTAATATGACGTTGACGTTTGACTCGTCTTATGTCAATTGCATACATTTTGATCGGCGATTCTATAAAGAAGCGATAAAGAAAAGATCTTGGCTCACCCCCCAGATGTTTCTTACTTAGGTATGACATCCTGACAATATCATCAAAGTATCATGTTTATTTCATATTGTGTCGTCGGTAGCAAACTTTTAGGGTATTCCGTATTCCCCTGTAACAATGATTTATTTCTATTATAACAATAGCTTTATCGGAGGTCTTTCCACTGTGACCTTTAATGCTACACACCTATTTCATAAAATGAATATGTCACAGCCATGTCGTAAAGTATATTCTAGGCAGATGATAAAAAGTTATATAATCATAATATGTATTATTATTTTACATCAAGTAGGGTATTTCCCTAATACAAATTATTTTCCCTGTTCTTATCAATGCTTAGCATTGATCTTGTCCTATCTAATATTCTGATTTCTGAACCTTAAAGATAAAATTAAAATGTGATGCAAATGTCGCCATTTTGTTCTATTAGCCATATCATTATTGCCTAGGCTGTTACTAAAAAGATACTATTTGCAATTATTGAATTAAAGTGTCAATTTCTAGAGCTACAAAAATCTTAAGCTTGGGGTCCTCTCAACTTTCTAACTTACAACATTATAAACTTAAGTGTCTCTTATTTTAAGTAGCCTCTCAATAATGCTCTTGCCTAGGGACAGTAACAGTAAGTAGTAACTTACATTGTATGGAGTGCTTTTAGCAGTTCTCTTGAAGGTGGGTGTAGTCTGTATGAAGCTTGGAGACAGGTTCGCGTTTGGAGAGATAGGTATATTGAATGGCGATGAAGGCTCTGGCGAAACAAAAATACTAATAAAATATTCATCATTACTTGCTGTTAGGTACCTCTTCTGAAGAATCGGTAGGGCGATTAAGAGACGGCAATGTAACAGGCGATTTTGACAGCAGTATATTGCACAATTTTCGCCTGCTGTGATTAAAAGCTGCATTGCTGTGACAAAATTTCCCTGTAGCGGTTAAGCACCAGGTTAGTGCACCCAACCTTGGCAAAACACCACATAAAGCCTTGTCCACATTTGCATCAAGTAGTCGTATCCGTATCAGTAGGCCTACTACGAAACTGTTTTGAGACTCAAACTATCGGACGAGAATGCCTCGTCCTGCTCTAACAACGTTATTTCACGTTTGTTAGATTAGGACGCGGCATTCTCGTCCGATTGTTTGAGTCTCAAAACAGTTTCATGGTACAAGGCCAGGCGTATCGTATCGAGTATGCGTATCCTAAGTGTGGACGCCTATTTTGAAAGCGTATTTTTATCGCGTGAGCCACAGTTCGGCCAAAAACCACGTCCACACTTATATATACTCGTATTGTATCTTGATCGCGTATCGTCTCGCCAATCCTCGTATCGATCTAGTGATTCATTCAGTCAAGAACTCCCAGAGACCAGAGTGCAGACATCAAAATGCGTCCACACTAGATCATTCTGCCGATCATGATACGCGTATCCGATACGACTCGTATCAGATACGCGGTTTATAGCGATCGGGGTGTATCATGATACGAAGTGTATCATGATCGCGATCATTTTGCGTCCACACTAGCGAACATGATACGCTTCGATGCTACGCGACGGAGATCTGCTGGCCTAAGATGCGCAAACGAGAAAATTTTGTCTACATGTTTTCTCGATGTTAACTGGTTTATCTCTTCATCTCTATTGACCCTAACATGACATACTTTTTTTCTCGTGTCTGTCGTCAAAATTAGAGATAGTTGTGTTTTTTTTTTCTTAATCTGTGCTATTTTTGTCTACGAACCCTAACATGACAACACATTTTTATCGAGTTTTGTCAAGATTTTGACAAATGAGAAGAGTAGTTTCTCGATATATACATATTATCTGTGAAGCTAGTGTACGAACGAAAAATTTTTCTCTCGACGTGCGCATGTTAGGGAAAAAGAGATATATATCGATATCGACAATATCACTACACTCGAGAGTGAGATATCCACGAGATATCTCGTTGGCGTATGCTAGGACGGCTGATACGCGAAAATGATCAAGTGTGGACAAACCCTTAAACTTTAGATAACGTCTCCGGAACTCAAGTGCAGAGAAACAGACTAATATTATAAATGCAAATGTTTGTTTTTTTATTTTTTCAGGCAAAAGCTAATGGTAGGATTTCGTTCAAAGGCATGGTGGTAGTTTAGGCTTAAAAAAATATCAAGATACCTTTATAGTGGGAAAATGTTTGATTACCACTGGATACTTTTTCTACGCAGACAAAGCGGCGCGCAACGTGAAAATTATAATAATAATTACTCTGTCCACCCGAAGCCAGCTGTGATTCCATGACCTTGATAATCTTCTGGTATTCCTTCAGTTGTTTGTGCTGCTGCTGGCAGACCTCCGTCATCCGCTGCAGCTCGCTCCGAGCTCGGTAGAACTTCTTCGTCTAGAGGAGCAGATTAGAAGTTACTTCCTGGGAGACAACAGAGCCCCTAGCCAAGACGTTCCCTTTATCGCTTCTTTATAGAATAACCATTAAAAATGTATGGAATTGACGAATCGAACGTCAACGTCATATTAACGAACGCTTATGTCAATTTCATACATTTTTATCGGCGATTCTATAAAGAAGCAATAAAGAAGAAGTCTTGGCTAAAGGTCCTGAATTTCTACATAAATAAAGAAGTTACTTTTGGCAAGATCACAGAAGTTCTTCAAATAGAAGCATCAAAATATTTAAATAGAACATGTTGTGTCTATGTAGAGAATGTGAATGTAGATTGTAGAGTATGAGTGAGTTAGTACTAACGGAGTTGCGGGCATCATCTAGTGATGATACCTGCAACTCCGTTACTCCAAAATTCGATTGTGGCGCCGGCACCGTATCACAAGTATCCTTTGTCCTTTCCCGGAACTCAAAGTATCCCCATACCAAATTTCAACAAAATCGGTTCAGCGGACGTGAAGAGGTAAGAGACAGACAGACAGATACACTTTCGCATTTATAATATTAGTATGGATGTAATACTATAAATAATTTGAAGAAAAAATAATGTAATGCAACATCATATTCGCCTATTGTGTAATCATGCCAATTCGATATTCACATTGACGATTCAAGTTAAACACGAATATTGTATCTAGATCAGTGTTTACCAAACTTGTCGGGACCGCGACCCATCTACAAGAAAGTTTAAAGTTCGCGGCCCACCTTGTGTCATGAAGACAAAAAAGCAGCGGTATGTTGCTGCCGCAGCATTTACCCGTTAATTCTCATCGTAGTTCACCACCATATCATTATCGTCAGCCTTACTTACTTTTTTTTTTTTTTTTTTAATATTTATTTAAGGGTTTAATCGCAAAGCGATTATGACACCCGAATTCACATACATACAATAAAAATCAACAAAAAATAAACTTAACAGGTAGTTATCACAAAAACAAAAAAAAATACAACAAATTTACCAGCGCTTAATTAGTAATAATTTATATAGTTCTCTGGCTATATCCGAGAAAGGATTGGCCAGAGCACTGTTACAAAAACCCACATCTGTCGACCTGCAAGATCTTGAGCTCTCAGTACAGACACATTCCATCAAAACATGATATATATCATCGACCACATTACATCTCGGGCAATCAGGTGAAGAAGATTTACCCATTAAAAAACCGAATTTATTTGACGGAATGTGTCCGGACCGAAGCCTCAAAGCAGCAATTAATTCAGCCCTACTTAATACAAACAGTACTAGTACTACTTAATAGAAACAAACTTTCTATTGTCAAACCAAAGAGATTTAGGCGGATGCGATTGGATCGCCCTGTACCATATTCCTTTCAATTTAGAAACTTCATCAAAATACTCCCTCCACATGTCATAACATTGTTTTTTAATAACGCAAATAAAGTCGCTATACACCGGATACATCGAACACGGAATACCATCGAAGATCGCCTCCCTGGCTAAGCCGTCCACTACCTCATTATAAACTAGACCTATGTGTGACGGTACCCACTGAAGAATAATAGATCTGCCTTGAGATACCAGCTTAATAATAATGTTCAAAATATCGTAGGCTGTCGGTGTTCCTCGAACAGTCGAGGTACCGAGCCAAATGTTGAAGCGAGCTTGTTGAATCAGACAACACGACTACTTTATTATAGTTGTTTAATTCCACATACGAAAGCGCCTCTTTAATTGCTAAAAGTTCAGCAGACATAATAGAACAACTTCTATTTAACCTAAATTTAGCTGAGCTATTTGAAAGGGTATCCAAAAAAGCAGCACCAACTCCGTAGGCATCTTTAGAACCATCTGTATATATGGAAACGAATTCTGAATACTTAGAAGTGAGATACTCCGTACACGCGCTCCTTAACATTTGAGCATCCAACTGACGCTTCGGTTTACATAGCCTACCAATATTCAAGCTGATAATCTGAGATAAGTCAATGTTTGTAACCCAAGTGCTTAAAGAAAATATTTCCAATTTATTGCTAATGTGAACAGGAAGGCTACTAACTGATTCATGAATTGAAACTGTTTATTATTCCAAAACCGGTTATGACACAATCCAGATAGCTGATCTACTAATTCAATACTAATTTTATTAATACTTTTACTCTTAAGCCAAAACTTTCCGGCAAGGAATCTACGACGCAAAAACAAAGGTTGAATACAAAATTCGCTTTCCATCAGCCTTACTTACTTACAATTACGTTTGTGTTCGAATGCCCCGCCCCCGTCCCGCACGCACCCACGACGAACGAACGAACGAGTAAAATGACAATCGAACGAGTACGAAAATCGTCCTATAGTTTCAGCCTTCAGGGCCCACCCAAAATCTACCCGCGACCCACCAGTCGCGCCTTGGGAAATACTGATCTAGATAGTTTGTTAATGAAGAGTTTAACAGAATTTAATGGAGCTTACGTCAAAATCTTCATTAAAGTTAAATAAACATATTTTATACATCTGAGCGCGGCGCTACGCTGATTATGATGACACATTTCAATTACGCAGACAGTGTTTAGGAATAAACGAAACTTCAGTTGTGCCGAGGCAACTTCATGGGGACTTATCATTATATTATGATTAAAGTCTTGGAAACCTCCCTACCCCCTCTTAATTATACGCCTTAATTAAAGTACGCAAATTTCCGCGAGAGAGGTATTTAGCAATGATTAAATTATATGGGTGTTGGGAGGTTTGATGTCGTTACTTTTTACACGTCATAAATATGTATAATGTGTAAAATTAGGGGTGTGATGTAATAGAGTGAGAAAAATACGTCTGGCACTCGGGGACTGCCGCGGTAAAGCTATTGCTTAGCGTCAACTTATGCAATTATGATTCGCATACTCCTAGTCGCACACACACAAACACTGTGCCGAAGTCTGGCAACGCACCTGTGTGGGGTGTTAGGTTTTTTCCGTTACGGAATTTCTTGATAAAAGCTATGCAATAGTTCAAAAAGTGTTCAGTATTTACTACTTAGTAGAAAAATCTGTGCAGTAGTCAGCCGTACGCTATTTAACCCTCGACCAAAAAATACAGGTGTTTCAATAATTTACACTTTATTTATAAATGTTATGTTATCTTTATAGGTACCCACATAATTTGTGTTTGTCTGTCTATCAATAGTTTTATAAAGATATAATTTTTGTCAGTAACTATACATTATACACGTGCGATCGGGCCACATTTCCGCGAAATAAAAGGATTAACTTAAAAAAAGTATCTCGAATTACAAAATGGTTGGAAGCAATTGAAAAATACAGGATTAAAATCGAGTTTAAAATTGTTGGAAACAATTTACCGACTGCAATAAATATGACAGCAGCCGCCGCCGATGCTGCCGCTGGAAGTGGAAAACTTCGCAGCACTTTTTAATTAATTCTTCCGGCTCCGTGAAATAATCTTGAATTTCTTGATTCATCTGATCAAACATTCAAGAAAAATTCCAAGTTAAAATGGGAAAAATCTCTAATGAGTTATTAAAAGTTTTGCTGTTTTATTTAATAAACAAATTGTAAAAGACTTTAAGCGTGAAGCTTGCCTCGTGTAGAGGCAATCGATCGTTTCGATCTATCACTATGAATCGGAACAATCGATCGCAAGAAAGGCTGCCATAAATTTTATTTTAATAATTGTATTTTCCCTCCATTGATTGTCAGTATTATTTGTTAAACAACATGAAACTGTTATCTTCTATTTTTTCAAAGTAAACTTTAACAGGTGTTATCAAACTACTTTACAATGATAAAGGTAAGAGTTGAAACTTACATCAGGAACGAGCTTCATCATACTACATGGAGCACGACAAACCAAACAGGTATTCTCTTTCGATCCTAAAAGAAATGATATTATCGTGTAATTTCTCTTTATTTTCATAAAATAAAGAGTAACAATAAAAATTATTTACCATTATTTAGACAATTATTACAAAACATGTGACCACATGACGTTAAATGTAATGTTATGCCCGGTTCTAATTGATTAAAGCAATTATTACAATGTATCCAATCCATAACTTTAAAAAAATAAAATAATAATAACAATAAAATAATTATTTCTACTTTGTCGGCCATAACTTTTTTGACAGGTAGGGCGCCATATTTTTTTATTGAAAATGGCAACGGTAATTGGTCACATAAAGTTTTAACTTTTATAAATATTAAGATGTATATTATAAATTATAATATTATGTCTCTTCACTTATTTCACCATTTTTTAATAATTAATAGGTGTGATTTACCATTGAAATATAGACCAATTAATTGAAGGTCGTTAGTGCACGAAAAAAAAAGTTCTGATTTCAAATCCTGGAGTGGTGCTTCCTAGACAACAGGGTATTAAGTGTTGTGCGATAAATAATTAATAATTTCTTGATAGTTGCTTTATTTTATTTTATTTGGTATGAGTTTTTAACATAGTCGTAACTCGTACTACACATTGCGTTAAACCATAGACTAAGGAAAAATACTAGTTAAACGTACCTTACCGATACTTTTATTTATGAGAGGTATGAGAGGTACCTATAAGTTATTTTACTATAACTTTAAGATGATACTTAATAACATACACGGAAGTTGGAATGTTTTTCCTTATGTTTCATATTTCAGTTTACTATTTTTCTCTTGGTAGACCACAGTTAATACTTGATCTAGATTCTAGAATAACTAGTGAAGGTTATTACTTATTACAGTATGCCTAACGTGACCATACGTCCTGCTTTGGGCGGGACAGTCCCGCTTCCAGGCAGTCTGTCCCGATGTCCAATGCGAGGCCTAAATTGTCCCGCTTTTGCAAACAGACCAAACGACAATTATATTTTAAAAGTATTTTTATGTTTGAAATGCCTGTGTATTGCCTGGAAGTAACGCACTCCCATACAACAAATGCGGTTATTCTGCCATATTTGGCTCGATATCAATGATATACAGATAGGCACTAGACATTCACAAAATACTCAATTGTATTTACCTCTATACTTTCATAATATATACTTTTTATCTATACTAATATTATAAAGCGGAAGAGTTTGTTAGTTTGTTTGTTTGTTTGTTTGAACGCGCTAATCTCAGGAACTACTGGTCCGATTTGAAAAATTCTTTCAGTGTTAGATAACCCATTTATCGAGGAAGGCTATAGGCTATATTTTATCACGCTAAGACTAACAGGAGCGAAGAAATAGAAGAAAATGTAGAAAAAACGGAGGAAATTATTTGAAAGGGCTTATCTCACGAACTACTAGAGCAATTTTTCTATTATTTGGGTCAGATAAGAAATAGACCACGTGAAGGATCATAGGCTATTTTTTGTAGACTGATTTGTCTATGAAATATCTAATTTACGCGGGCGAAGCCGCGCGGAACGTCTAGTAATATTATAAAGCTGAAGAGTTTGTTTGTTTGAACGCGCTAATCCCAGGAACTACTGGTCCGATTTGAAAAAATATTTCAGTGTTAGATAGCCCATTTATCGAGGAAGGCTATAGGCTATATTATAACATCACGCTGTGTCTTTAAGGAGCGAAGAAACAGAGGAAAATGTGGAATAGCGGGGAAAATTATTCATCTTTGAGAGCTTCCGTTGCGTGCGCTGCAAAAACGGTCTATAGAATATAGATACCCAAAAAAGTATGTATGGAAGAATTATTCCTCTTTAAATTATCTAAAAAATACCCGTGATATAAATACATGTCCATCTTTTAAGATTAACTCACAACTAAGAATCAAATTTGGTCGAAATGAATGCAATAATGAAATAGACGCAGACGTAGTCGTGGGTAACAGCTATAATTAATTATAAAGCTGAGGAAGTTGTTCGCCAAAATAAATATGATGTCCATAACAACTATTCTACGCGAACGAAGTAGCGGTGCCCGCGACTTCGTTCGCGTTTAATAATAAAATGAAAATAAAATTAATTGGGGGGGGGGGATGTCCCGCTCTGGCAAAAAATGAATAAATGATCACTCTAAGTATGCCTGTTATAAATTTTATAAATTGTAAATTTTAAAGGTTAATAAAGTTATGTCCTAATATTGCCTTAAAATCTTACCCTTACATGTAGTGCCTTTAAAGCTATATATAAACAAAACATAATTTTATTCTTTTTAGTCTCACTAAAACTTGAGAACCACTGAATTCTGAACTTTGCATTGTTGAAGTTTGCATTTTGTTATATTTAAAATAAAACCGGCCAAGTGCGAGTTGGACTCCGTTCCGCAGCAGCAATAAGGTTTATTTTTATAAAATTAAAAGGTTTTTGATTTATTTTTATATTTCAGTTGGTTTAAAGCCTCGTATTCATGGTAAACAAAAGTTTAGCAACAGTTGATCAACATGGTTGATGATGCTGCTGGAAACATTGTTTAAATCGATATTGGCTGTCCACACGCCAGTCTGCGTTAAAATGTTGCCCGAGAAGTAGTGTTGTTGTGTTCTTTGTATCTGATGTATAGGATTTCTAATAAAAAAGAGAAAAAGATGGTGGATTCGAAACTATCTTCTGCAAAGAGAAAATTTGATGAGTGATTAGAAAATTTTAGGGCTTGAGAAATTTCTTCGAATGCATCGTTCTTTTTGTTTTTATCTTTGTATTCTTTTATAGAAGAATCCCATAGTAATGATTTTGATTGAAATAATTCTATTAATTGCATTATTTTATCATTGCTCTACACTACTGCCATGTTTATAAACTGTGTCCACACACGGCAACATTTGATGCTAAACTGATGTTTACGCTCATCGAGCGAGAGCTTGTCAACATGCTGTTATCAACTCTGCAACACACAGTGTTGCCAGCAACATGTTGACAGCAACTCCGCAACACGTTGATTCAACTTTGTTGCTAAACAAATGTTTACCATGAATACGGGGCTTAATAAAGGTTAATTTAAGGTTTACCATTTATGACGTTTAAAAAAAACCACTTGCTAGATCTCGTTCAAACCAATTTTTCAATTTTTACATTGGTAGTTTTTATAGTAATGTACATCATATATTTTTTTTAGACTTATCATGCCCCTCCTTTAGAAGTTAGAGGGGGGGACACACATTTTACCACTTTGGAAGAGTCTCTCTCGCAAACTATTCAGGTTAGAAAAAAATGATATTAAAAACCTGAATATGATTTTTGAAGACCTATCCAGATACCCCACACGCATAGGTTAGATGAAAAAAAGTTTTTTTTTGTTTCAGTTGTACCTATGGGGACCCCTAAATTTTTTTTAAATTTTTCCATTTTTGTATCAAAATCTTAATGCGGTTCACAGACTACATCTACTGACCAATTTTCAATAGTATAGCTCTTATAGTTTCGGAGAAAAATGGCTGTGACATATGGACGGACAGACAGACAGACAGACAGACAGACATGACGAATCTATAAGGGTTCCGTTTTTTGCCATTTGGCTACGGAACCCTAAAAAGAGTTTCTAGCACCGTGTTCACGAAATTTAAAATAAGTGTGTGGTAAAATATTTAATGAAATATTATAATTCACTTAGTTTCCCACAAAATTCTTGTGTATTGTAAACAACTAATTTTCTCGTGTCTTCAATTCTGGATTGTTCGTTATTAGAAACGTGAATATTAATTTCTCAAGAGTAGGAAGTACCGTTTGAAAATATAATATATTTTTAAACTCTTATGTAACACCTAGTTTAAAAAAATAAATAAATTCATATAGTTAATTTTTTACATTGTAAGTTATTAAGGATTATTACGGGTGGATATTAGCTTCTTGCTCATGCAATGCACAATTCTTTCTTGAATCTCTATATTTAAACTTCTCTATGTTTAAATGTCACAAAGCTATCTATAAAAATCTAGAATCATTAAAGCTGTAAAACGAATCAAAAGATAGTCAAAGAATTCAAAGTTTTTCCTCTACAAAAAATCGTAGACTTATCAATTGCCTATCTCCATAACAAGTAGGTGTATGTATATCTAACAGGTTTAATACAATAGCGGAATATATATGAGCCGTGTGTAGATTGCTGTCCAGTTGTGTTTACAAACGCGCGTGGTCGACTGCCTGACCATGACTTTGAAGTATATTTTAGTATTCATAGTGCTATGTGTAAATGTCAACTGCAAATCCACATGTACGTGTTTTTTTATTAAGTGAATTATTTTACAACGTTCAATGTGAATATAATGATCATATTTTATTACAAAAAACTCAAACTCAAATGTATTTTTTACAAATAATTTCTGAACGTCTTTACTAATGGTGTCTACCACCGGTTCGGGAGCTAACCCAGTGAGAAGAACCATCGTAAGAAACTCGCAAGTCGCAAACCAATAGCAAAGAAATGTAACATATTTATTTTATATTTGCCAAGTATCAAAAACAAACAATTGCAGTTTACATCAACATGCGACAGTTTAAAAATCGAACGGGCAAGTTTACGGATAGCGAAGAAATGGCGCTGATGTCTACGAATAATAAAAACTAAGGAATCGTAACTCCCATACTATTACCGTTTTTTTGGTTCCTTTCGATCTGTCATGTAACGTCAGCCTAGTACCGCTCAAGGCCACCTAAATATTGTACCTATATTCTATAAGTACCTATAAGTGTACCTAAGCCCTAAGGTACACTTTTTTGACAAGTATTGAGAAGCATGTTTTTTGACGGAGTTACTTTTCCTTAGTTTTTATTATTCGTAGGCTGATGTTGAATCAATTCCGAAATCTATGTTAAAGTGAATATTTTGCTGATCGCACAAAACTTCTTATTTATTTATTTTTTTAAAAATAATTTGTTTTTACTCAAATTAATAGGAATAACTAATAAGTTACAAGACTTTGCTACTCTTATCTCACTGTATAAGCTATAAATTAATCTTACTATTTGTTTAATCATCTGACATTTTTTCGTCTTTAATAATAAAAAGAATTTGGAACATCTTTATACTAATAATAGAAACACTCCGAAGATCAAACTCTTTACTCTATATTCGCGTTTCCCACTTCGTACGTTAAATATTTAGTATGTTTGAGTGCATGAACATGTTTTCAGATAAAATATGTGTGCCGGTGCAGCATTTGAGAGCATGCGAGGAAATGCTAGAAGTGCCTACGAAGAGCAAAGCAATATTGGAGTGTATACCGGCTAGAGACAGGTAATATTTTTACATACTTACATATTTAAATGCAAAGTTGTGCAGTAGAATAAGGCTGCCTCTTATCTTTTGGCAAAGATCTCTATGTTTGTGTTAAACAAACGAACACGAATTTATAGCACGGACTTAGAGAAAACCGGGGAAAAAAAAGTTTGCGTTGTTTCTGTATGTGTGAGATTACCGGAGGCCCGTTTAGGGAATTAAAAAAAAGTTGCAACTTACAAATGTTACTCAAAATACATGACCTGCCATACTAGATAGAGAAATTACAAGAGTGTTCCAGGTTTTTAAACCACCCTGTCTGCTCTCAATGTAGAGATGGCCCATCTATGCCGAAGTGTTTATTACACTACCAAGTTGGAAGTACCAACTACCGACCCAAGCAGTATAGGTACCTAATATGTATCAAACATTTTCAATTATTTACTTGTAATTGATTAAACAGACTTGTACCTATTGTCTATGTTAAATAATGAACAAAACTAGATGACTCCGTTGCCTCAAAATTTGTTCATCTAACGAGAACTGTACATTTTTTCGGAATAAAAAGTATCCTATGTCCTTTCCCGGGACTCAAAGTATCTCCATACCGAATTTATGCAAAATCAGCGGTTTGGGCGTGAAGAGGAGAGAGAGAGACAGACAGATAGACACACCTTCTCATTAACAGTGTGTAACAAAACTAATTGATAATACTTTAGGGTGTGTACGTGTTCCTTGTAGAGAGTTCACTGTGAAAGTAGCAGCGCTGAGACACCAAATTTTTTTTTCACTGTTGTATGGGCAAGGGCCCGAGCGTCACGACTCACGAGTTTCCCCATACAAAAGTGAAAAAAAATTTGGTCTTTCAGCGCTGCTACTTTCACAGTGAACTCTCTACAAGGAACACGTACACACCCTAAAGTATTACCACTTAGTTTTGTTACACCCTGTATATATATTATTAGTGTGGATAGTATGGAATATGCGGTACCTTTTCATATATTTAAGTAGTTAACATTATGTCCACATTGATTAAGTTTATAAACAGTGTTGGAAACTAATAGATAACCCCGCCGGGTAAGCTATCGGTGTTGCGGATTTATTTTCGTCTTCGTTTGTTTTGACAATGACATTGATAAAGAGTATTCGCCATATTTTGTTTAGAGCTTACCGTTTTCTATTTTTATTTAGGGTAGGTAATGGCTACAATTCCCAATTTTTTTTTTAATTTAAAGCAAGCTTGCCATTCTTTGTCCATGCTTAGTTACAAAAGTTTTCCATGGAGCTACTGTATTTTCCTAGAGACCGCTGAGAACAGACTACTATTTTTAATGTGCCATGAATTTAGCTCTGCTCCTTGTTCGATACAGTCGATTTCCTATCAAATTATAAATTACAGTAAGCGGGCCCCAAGACAAGTAATTTTATTGCGCAATATAACGTATTGCGTAATATTATTGACCGTCTAGGGTCGATATTGAACGCGGAGCGGAACAGAGAGGATGACCCATCCTCCGTTCCGCTCCGCCGGCGTAGGACGGGAGTGCGGAGGCGTCGCTATGCGAACCTCCAATAACTTCCGTCCCACGGGGCTCCGGGTCAGGATGGGAACCTGCCCGGCTTAGCTAGTCCCGGCGCCGAGGGGAACGCTTCAGTTTGCCTAAGCGTTCCCTAACTTTGGTGGAAGTCCGGTCCCTTGTGAGGTAGACCGGCCGGTCGTGGAGGGAGTCCTGTGTTAGACAGATCCAGGACATCCCTCCGTATACGGCTGAAGGCAAACCGCAGGTGGTTTTAGTGGGTAGGAGTCCCACATACCCCCGGGGTGCTTCAGCTAACTGAGGCACATCCCCAACCCGGGGCACCCATGATGGGTTTCCCCTGCGCATCAAAAAAAAAAAAAAAAAAAAAAAAAAAAAAAAAAAAAAAAAAAAAAAAAAAGGGTCGATATTGAACATCGCGCGCCTTCAATCTAATTGTCAAATAAACTGTTCTATAAAATTGAAGCGTGATATTGCACAATACAATTGATCGTCTTGGGGCCGACTAAGTAGACTCATGGGTCAAATGCAATATTTAAAAAAATGGAGTTTTAACCAATCAGAACTCGTTGAGGTTTCACATTAATTCATGAGAGTACTTTTTGTAGTTTTCCCTGTCATGTTTAAATAACGTCATTCCCCAGGGTGGAATGCCTGAACTACGTGCAGCAGCGCCAAGCTGACCTGGTGCCAGTGGACCCCGAAGACATGTACGTCGCCTCCAACATCCCCAACCAGGACTTTGTGCTCTTCCAGGAGTATCGGACGGATGAGGAGCCTGACGGTAAGTAGAGAATAGAACATATTTAATCGCCGACGAAAACAGAGGGGACGTGTCCGTCGACCGTCTGTGTGTATGTTTGTATTTGACTGTTCTTTTTTTATATAAAATAAGGGGGCAAAAGAGCAAACGGGTCACCTGATGGAAAGCAAATACCGTCGCCTATGGACACTCGCAACATAAAAAGAGCTGCAGGTGCGTTGCCGGCCTTTTAAGAGGGAATATACGCTTTTTTTTTTTTTGAAAGACTACAAGATGGAGAGTGTTCTTAGCAAAAGTAAAAAAGCGTACTTTTTTCAAAAGCAAAAAGTATCCTATGTCCTTTCCCGTCCCTAAAGGTATCTCCGTACGAAATTTCACCTAGATCGGTTCAACCGTTTAAACGTGAAGAGGCAACAGACAAACAAACACATTCGAATTTATAATATTAGTGAGAATTCTTAAATTGAAGGGGAATCCACAAGCATAAGTTCGGAAAAAACCTTTGCTAGACGATCCTATGTCTGAAAGACTCTAAGTAGAGTTTCAAAAACCACTTTGTAATGATCAAGTGATGCCTTAGTCATCCATCTATTGTGCACTTGTTTTAAGTGAACAGTTTAAGCATTTAACAAACAATTTTACAATTGAAAATAATTCGCGACTGTATTAACTGAGATCAACGAGAATTATGTAATTCTCGTCTTAATCCTTCATGACTTCACAAAGGGTTTTAAATAAAATATAATAATTATGATAACACAATTTTCAAATTCATTTTGCAATAAAAAAAAATAACTTATAAAAAATACACAGCGAATAACTAAAGGTCCCCATAGCGTTCACTGCGAAAGTGGCAGCGCTGAAGGTTTTTTTTTTGCGATTTGTAACATTGTCATAAGCGCTCCAGCGCGGCAGGACTCATGAATTAGCCCATACGATAATAAAAAAATACGTATGGCACTTCGGGGGCTGCCGCGGCCGCGGTAAAGCTATTGCATATCATTTTTTTCAACTTATGTAATTATAATTCGCATACGTCTAGTCGCACGCACACAAACACCGTGCCGAAGGCTGGCAACGCCGCACGTCAAAGGTGTTAGGTTTTTTTCATTACGGAATTTATTGATTCGGTCGCCGCACTCAAAGCCCCCTATATGCAATAACTTAAAAATCTCTTTCAGCGCCGTAACTTTCACACACCACCTATTATCAATTTGTTTTGTAACATAAAGCCATATCTAATTTAATAATATAACCTATAAATTATTATCTAATAAACTACACGTAAACCTCGTTCAATTTCCATCGAAAATATTTATACTCATCAAATGTTAATCCCGGTTTACATATCAAAAGATTTAATTTAACGGAAAATTCATTAAGCGTATTTCGCTGGAGACTAATAGGCCGGAATTAATTGGGCTCAGGTCAGCGGGTTCGCTTCTGACCTTTTTTATCCTTTCATCGCGTTATAAATATAAAAGGGGATGTTTTTGATAAACCGCATCGGTTAACGTTTCATCATGATGATGGCAGATATACTTGTGACCGGTTCTAAGGTTGACTGGAGCTTATCTATTGAACTGCGTTAGACGTTAGTCAAAGGCGCTAATGAATAGATAAACTTTATTTTAAAAAATTGGACCTTCAATGGAGGTCCCATTGAAGGATATTAGAAGCTATCATGGACATTATCTACATAAGGCCCAATTAATATGTCCATTACTTACTCTTAATCAAAAATCGATTATTATTATATGTATATAGTAAGATCTAGTTTTTATTAATCGTAGGTAAGATCAGAGAAAAAAACAAATTCGGCCTTTGACCTTTAAACTTTCATAAACACGACAATGTGCGTGAAAACGATCTCAATATTTTCATACGAGTAACAAAAATAAGAAGTTATAGGTAGGTAAATAGCAGAATTTGAAGAAACCGCCCAGCCGGCGACCAAACTTTCGTTAAATAACTATGATATTTGCTATCTTATAAGGGGCTATTTCGCCACTTCCTGATAAGTGCCGGATAGGCTATCCACAACTTATCTGACAGATATCTATCAGATTTGTTGTGGATAGCCTATCCAGAACTTATCAGGAAGTAGTGAACCAGGCCCTTAGTCTACCTTTCGACTGCTAGCAGAGTTAATTGTAACTGGGGGTCCATTAAAATGTGCATTCTTATGAGCTGCGTTGCGACATTGCATTGAGATCCAAAGATAAAAAATGTCAGTTCGTTGCGCAAGACGACAGGTGAAAGCAGTTCCAAATTTGAAAACTTGTCTTTTGTTTTTTTTTTTCGTCTCGAATAACTAGCACTGAGCAGACCTAGACAGCTTTGATTAAACAATCTTCTTATCTAAATTAAAATTAGTTTAATCTTCATTAATATAATGATATATTTTAATCATTTGTTAATTAAGAACCCAAATATAAAAAGTTGTGGTACTTAGCAGTCACTTTCTATATAAATAAATAAAAACAACGAATTGGCTAATTTTAGTCTTGAAATATTCGTGGAAGTCCATGGAAGGTTTATATTAGGAGGAGAGTGATCCTCTAGTTAAAATATTTATTAGTAGTACAAACATATCAAACTTCGAAGGTAAATACAAATTCGACCTTTAACAAGAAAAAACTGTAACAAAAGTTCAGGTTATGTAGCCTCTTTGTTATTAAAAAATTCTTAGCCTCCGTAGCTATCCATTTGTATGTGTCTGGACTCTGGAATACAACTGAAATGAAATATATATCTATTAACTTACCTAAAACACTGGTATTTGGCAAACTGTGAGTGCAAATAAAATAACTCAGTATATGGTATCGTCTTTTCTTTTCACTGTCATAACTCATAACCATAAACTATGGGGGCAATAATGTTACAACCGCTATTGCCTGCAGGATACGCCTGGAAGTGCGTGACTTATATTGAAAAGGTTTAAGATATGCTAGTTCTTCAGAACAGGAATCGTTAAGTATATTAAAAAATCGGTCAAGTGCGAAGGGTTCCGTACCGTTATAGAGCAAAAGTAGGGGAAAAAAATGTTTTTTTGTATGGGAGCCCCCTTAATTATTTATTTTATTTTATTATCAAATATTAAAGTACACATATAATTGAAGACTTTGTGAAAATTTCAAGTGTCTAAATGGTTCCATTATGGATTACGAGCCAAAAAGGCCAAAAAAATCACGTTTGTTGTATGAAAGCCCCCTTAAATACTAACTTTATTTTGTTTTTAGTATTTGTTGTTACGGCGGTACCAGATATACACAATATATGAAATTTTCAGAAGTCTAGCTATAACGGTTCTCGAGATACGGCCTGGAGACAGACAGACAGACGGACAGACAGACGGACAGACAGACAGACGGACAGACGGACAGACATCGAAGTCTCAGTAATAGGGTCACGTTTTTACCCTTTGGGTACGGAATCCTAAAAATATTTTGCCTATTGACTAAATATTTCGTAGTTTCTTTAACTTATATAATTTATAAACTTGAATTTGCTAAGTATTTAAATATTTCATAAAGCGAAATATAAAGCCATTCAATTAAATTTAAACAAACAAATAATTTCTTCTGATGGCGGCTCCTATATTGTTCTAAAGACAAAAGCACTCGAAATTACTCGTCTTTTCATACAATGAAAATAATGAGCTAAAATTTAAGTCTATGAAGCGCCATATTATTTGTTAATTTATTATTTTGTAGCTCAAAATAAAAAGTGTTAAAACTAAAAACAAAGGAATAAGTACTTTTTCTTATAAAAACACAAAAGCTCAACTTTTTGACCTTGTTGTTAGTATGGATTGCCATACTAATATTATAAATGCGAATGTGTGTCTGTCTGTTACCTCTTCACGCCCAAACCACTGAACCAATATTTTGAGTCTCGGGAAAGCACATACCTAACGAATTTTGGTGCAACGGAGTTGCGGGCGTCATCCAGTATTTTAATAAGTTACGTACCTGTAACTTATTCGGACATCGCATTGTTATATTACAGAAATTGATCCATAGGCTGATTGATGATCCTTCGTATTTTGGTCGCATTATATCAAGCACAGATGACAGATCACAACTAACACTGACTTCATTATATTATCTCCATCTGACTTTGAAATACTATGAATCAGTTTCGATTATAATACTTTTCTGTAGGAGATTGTGAAAAAGGTTTTAAGATTCCATACTCTACCATTAAGCTCTATACTTTTTTTCATGGACTCATAAAGCTGCAAATAAATTTCAAACAAGAATACAATTAATATTAAAACGAATATAAAATATTATTTAATTAAATGGCACTCGAAATAAGTGGAGACTTATGAGTCAACAAGGTACAATAGAATTATTTCCGCATATAAATTCACACATTAGTCTATGCCGACGTGAAAAATACCTGAATTCAATTGAATATTAAAATATTGCCACGAGAAAAGTAATTTTCACCAGAAAGAACCCACACAACCAAGAAATCAGACTGCCAGTTTTATAGTCATAACATAAAAGTATATTCGGCGGTCTCATATCTGATAAAGTTTTTCAGATCGTTACAGAAGACAAATAACTTCGGTCTTATAACTAGCGCAGAGCTTTAGAACGTTAGATATGTCCCTAACATATTACGTTGAAACAACAATAGTCTTCCGAGCTTAATCGTAAAATAATTCAATTTTAAGATCTGTAAAATAACCAAAAATAAACAGAACGTACCTAAAATCTATGGTTTAAAAATGAATTTTAAATTTTGTTAGTCTCGCTAAAACTCGAGATCGGCTGAACCGACTTGGCTAATCTTGAAATATTCGTGAAAGTCCAGGAAAGGTTTATATTAGAAGTTTTATCTGCATGCATAATATTATTATTCATTGTTATGACTTTAAAGAGTGAATAAAAATACATAGGTTTTCAATAACATAATTAAGCTCTTCATGTCAAACGTTACTTGATCGAAAAGGAGTAGAGTAAGGAGTAGAGAAGACCGCCGGCGCGACGTATGAGAGCCGAGAGGAAGTAACAAAATGTGTGCCTCCTGCGGTCTCATTTTCCCTTAGCTGCTGTTACATGCGCAAGTTCTATTGCCAAAGGAGGCTACGAATAAAACAGCAGTATTTCTTAGAATTCTGTTCCATGATGATCAATAATATCTAGCGTTTCTAACGTATCTAACCATATATTTTTAAATCCTTGCCTAGATGAGAATGGAGGTAAAATGTATTATGATTATATGATGTAACCGTAATATGTTCGTTTTATTACTTTCACTTAACGTATCGTTGTCTATTATTTTGAGTTATGGATTTAGCTGTGAATCTAGGATATTTCTTATGGGGGTAGAAATAAAGAGATGGTAGATTTATTTTGATTATGGTTAAAGGCCTCATTTGTTGTGACGAATAACCATGAATCGTGATAGTGAATTTGTATATAGCGTGCATGCTATAGACAAAGTCACTAGTCACTACACTGTTTTTAGAATCGATGTCGTTTAAAATCGATTCTACAAGTTTTTACACATTGGTTTATCATTGACCATCATGGAACATATCTGCTTAATTAGATACAATTTTTATAACACAATAAATTCTTATTGATTTCGATTACGGCCCAAAATAATGAAAAATTTCTAGTAGCCTTGCTAAAATTCCTTGGTCTTCAATTATAATGCTCTAACCAACGTTCTTACTTTTAACACGCGTTTGAGTCTTGACTTATTACAGTCTATTCTGGTAGTAGGAAGTAACGAGTAATGTCCTTAAAAAGTTTCTTCCTTTTGTCCTGGAAGAAAAATAATGGTTGCTAGTCCAATAGTAAGAAAAGCGCTAATATTGTTCATCTGCGAAGAAAAACTTGATAAATAAGAACGATAAGATTAATTGGGCAGCTGAAATCAATTACATTCGTAGGATTCTGTGCATGATAGGTCTGACAGGGCAAGGTTTTGTTGTAATGAAATTATCTTTGACCCCTAGCGCCCTAAGGTCCCAAGTTAAGAATTCGTACTTATAATAATAATATATTTTTGCCTAGCATTGCGTGTGAAAAACATAGAATATCATCAAAGTTGGACCTCGCGACAAAATCGAGATAGATGCATTATAATTATTATTAATATAACTTGTAAAAATTTTTATCGTCTAACTATCGCGGTTCTTGAGAAATAATTTTTCTCAAGAAGAAATTCCTGAGAAAAATCAGAAGAGCTGGCTTTTCTGCTTGGTGTAAGACATACTGACAGCAAAGTCTCAATGATAGGTAGGGTCCCGTTTTTTACCCTTTCAGTACGGAACCACATAATATGTCGAGTCAGAAAATAAAAAACAAACGGTTTACACACTTCTGTTACAAGAAACAATAGGTTAATCTAATATTTTTTGTTTCTACAGCGGAGTTTCGATACGAAGCCGTCATAGTGGTGCACAAGGATCTGCCAATCAACAGCCTGGATCAGCTGAAAGGACTGAAGTCCTGCCACACTGGAGTCAACAGGAATGTTGGATATAAGGTAAATTATCATCTTACTAATAAAATATAAAAGAAGAATAAACACTTGTCTTGGAATTTTAACATATTTTTAACTAGCTATTCCCCGCGGTTTAAGTGATATATATATATATATATATATATATATATATATATATATATATATATATATATATATATATATATATATATATATATATATATATATATATAATAAAATACTATGAAAAGTACCAATAATAGGGTCAAAACGGGACGATACATGGTTCTAGATAATGGTTTATGGTAGTGATGATGATGATGATGAATGTAATTTGCATAGTAGCATATGCTTTCCGTTCTTAAAACAACGTCGAAACTCCCAAACTTGTATCTATTAAGAGTCAGGAGTTCTCTCAGCACCTTCCGAACCATGGTATACCTTGGTGCAAAATATTACTTGTTGGTAGCATATTATGCTTAGAATACTGCTCACGAAACCGAAGTCACCACATGTTTCCATATAAATTTTGAGGAGTTCCCTCGATTTCTTATGGATCCCTTCAGCAGGTCACCACTTTTATGAATATGGTACCAAATTGGGATGATAACCTATACACCAAAGAAAAATTTTGAAAATCGGTTTACAAACGGCGGAGTAATCGTTAAACATAAAAAAACGAACATAACACCTCCTCCATTTTGAAAGTCGGTTAAAATTGTAGCCTATGTGTTATTCTGATGTACAACTAATATTATTGTAAAGTTCCATTAAAATCCGTTCAGTAGTTTTTGCGTGAAAGAGTAACAAACATCCATATATCCATACATCTATACGTACACACATTCATCCAAACTTTCGCCTTAAATAATATTAGTAGGATAATAGGTGACGTTATCTGGGGAAAGGGACCTTGTTGTCGGTTCTAGTTTCCGAGATAATCGCCTTTAAAGTAAAACGTCGAAAAAAATTATTTTTTCTTTTTTTGCTCCATATTAATAAACAGACTCTAAATTTTGATATAACAAAGACACAGGCTTTAAAAACGATTGTTTATAGGTTAAAATTGAACCTAAAGTTTAGTAAAAAAGGGACCTTATTGTCGGTGCTGCAGCCGAGAGTCGATTGCGGCTTTCTGTCGGCACGGTATCGGGTTAAAAGACTTTGACCAGTGGTCCCCAACCTTTTTTTCATACGGGCCACAAATATCTTTTGGTCTTGGTGTCGCGGGCCGCAACAAAATTTTTTTAGGGTTAAATAACAATTTTCTTCAAAATTAATGATTTAAAAGTGGAAAAAAATTCACGACTACATTATTTGCCGGTGGGCGTGAATTTCAAAATACATGTAGTTTAACATCACGCGGGCCACAGTGCACACATACGCTACGGGTTGGGGATAGCTGACTTTGACGGTACTAGTCGGCGAGACGCGGTGGCGGCGTGTATCAAAGGATTTGTCGTCTCTTTCTGATTCGTGGCGTCGGTTCTGCCCACTCGCTCACTCGCTGCGTACCCGCCTGTTAATTCATTTTTTCGTTACTTGTCAGTGCGTCAGTTGGTGCTCGAGCTTGTTTGTTTAGTATAATGAGCCTAGTGAGTATCTACATACTAACTAGTTTAAATTTTATCTAAGAGACTCTAGGAGCCTATACTAAATAGTAAATACCTGTACCATAGAAGTTTGCACGCTATTTGCGATCCTTTACATTTTTTTTCTGTTTATTGCTCATGTGGCAAACCTATGTTGAAAAGGCTAATGCGGGGTTTACACGGGTGACTATAGTCGCACGATTTACGCCGCACGGCGAAAATCAACTGTCTAAATGGCAATTCGGCGATAATGGCAAATCGGTCATAATCGTCTTAACTGGACACATAATATTATGTGGCCAGTTACGACAATTTACCCTAATTGGTTTATTTAGAGGTTGACCGCCCGTTGATTTATCATTACATATTGTATACTTAAATAGAGAGACAAATTATAATTCGTTGTTACAACTACGAAATTAGTAGTATTTTTGTATCTTCTTTTAACTTTATTACTAAAAATGTAACGACCGACATTAAGGTCCCTTTTAACATATTTTATGATAACTAAGAGAAATTGCATGCTTTGGTACACGTCTTGTTACTAAAGGATAATTAAAGTTATTTTAAAAATAAGAACTATCCCTAAACCATGGGAGAAAAAAGTTAACGAGGGTAAAAGGTAAAAACAAAATTACAAAAAATCCCTGTTTTAATACACCAAATCTAAGAGTTGCTACTTGCTAGCAAGGCACAATTTCTTCGCAGTAATCGTATATGGCAAACTCAAGAAAAGTGTTGTGGGTATTTTAATAGACACAAATTATACAGAGTGTAACAAAACTAAGTGATAATACTTTAGGGTGTGTATGTGTTCCTTGTAGAGAGTTCACTGTGAAAGTGGCAGCGCTGTAAGACCAAAATTTTTTTTTCACTTTTGTATAAAGGAAACTCGTGACGCTGTGGCGCTTGCCCATACAAGTGAAAGAAAATTTGGTCTTTCAGCGCTGCCACTTTCACAGTGAACTCTCTACAAGGAACACATACACACCCTAAAGTATTATCGCTTAGTTTTGTTACACCTTATATAGAACGATTTACACAATTTTTTTGTCTGATAGGTACGTTGACACTGTTAACTGACAGATAAGGCAGCATAATATGTAGCACAGACTGTGGATGTGGGTATAAGCCACTGACCTCCATTATACAAGTACGCTGGACCTATGATACCCACTTTTTTTGTGCCTATTTGAAGCGGAATCAGCGCCCCCAGTGAGAGGGAAGAAAACTAAATTTGACGTAACTTGCAAATGGCCGCTTAATCGTTATTGGTTGTCATCACTAGTATTAGTTCCAAATACTCCCACTACTGCTATCAGCGCCAATATGGCGACTTTCAAACGTCATTTTTACGTAAAATTTAGTTCCTATCACTCACATTACAAAAAATAGCTGTCATTTCAAAGGGTATCATTAGTCCAGCGTACTTGTATAATGGAGGTCAGTGGTATAAGCTGTATAAATTATACAACTGTTTATTTTGGTACCTACTTACATTGTAAAAACCACTGGAACCGTCCCTTTTTACATAAAAAGCGGTAAGTATGTCCTTCAAGTTCGTCTCTCGTAGATAATGCAATACAGCAGTTATTCATGAATAATAAGAATCTACGTGATCGAAATACTTGAATTGTTGAGAACTATTTATTTCATCATCATCAGTTCGTTCATGCTTTATGACAAGACTGGGTTTCGTTAATCGTTGGAAGTAGTTGAAGAACGAGAAATGTTTGACATGCATGAGAATACCACTGTAGTTTGATAGAAAACGGACTGGAATAAACTTAATAAACATAGCTACATTCATGTTGCATAAAAGCATTAGCTTTTTTTTAATGAAATAAGGGGGCAAACGAGCAAACGGGTCACCTGATGGAAAGCAACTTCCGTCGCCCATGGACACTCGCAGCATCAGAAAAGCTGCAGGTGCGTTGCCGGCCTTTTAAGAAGGAATAGGGTAATAGGGTAGGGGAGGGTAGGGAAGGGAATAGGGGAGGAGAGGGAAGGAAATAGGGGAGGATAGGGAAGGAAAAAGGGTAGGGGATTGGGCCTCCGGTAAACTCACTCACTCGGCGAAACACAGCGCAAGCGCTGTTTCACGCCGGTTTTCTGTGAGCCCATGGTATTTCTCCGGTCGAAGCCGGCCCATTCGTGCCGAAGCATGGCTCTCCCACCATGGTCTTAAAAGGTCCTATAGGTACTTACTTTATTTTCTTTATATAACTTTTCTGTGGTTGAGTGTACACAGTTTTTCATTTCCGCGATGGCATCTGATTACAAACTACCCTCATGTCGAGAATAAAAACGAGAAAATCTTTGTCTCCAAGCTTTTGATGTTCTTTCAAGCGTTAAATGTTGGTTTAGGTCTTAACATTATTTAAACTAGTCTTTATGCTTAACATTTTTATCAAGATTACTATTTATTATTAATTTTCGACAAAAAGTAAATGTTGTATTACATTTTACTCGTCTAGAGCAGTAAGGAAAATCTAGATAATTATATAACACAACTTTTTAGGGATAAACAGTATACTATAATAGTCTTATCAGAACTTAAACTACTATAATGGCATGCTAAAATATAAATAAGGTCATCATCCGTTCAGTAGTTTTTGCATTAAAAAGTAACAAACGCACGTTCGCCTTTATTATTAGTGTCATCACTCAATTAAATACTTTCTATGCCCTCTAACGACACAAATCGAAAAAACGTCATTTGTGAAAAGGACTTACCGTCATAAAGATAACTCTGGTCGTAGAGAATATGCCACAGCCCTCAGGCAAATGTGTCTGATAAATCAAAAGGGTCGTAATGTTTTTACGAGCCCTAAATTATGTCGCCCTAGGACAACGATTGCCCTACTTCCAGATACATAGTTAGAATAGAGTGTAATGTAGATAGTTTAAGTAAGGGGTTACTTTACAAACTGATTTAAACTGGTTTCTGAAAACAAAATATAGAAAACCCCCATAAGTAATGCCCCTTTAGTCAAAACGCATTCGCTAGTTTTGATAGCGGGATTAGAACTTTGCCAATTAACATGGCGCTTAGGATATCAAATTCCATACATTACATTTTCGTTGTGAAAATCTGCGACTGCATTTGCGAGTTGCGACGAATCGAAACGATTCATGCAAGTAAACACGATCTAAGGTACATAATCCAAGTTAGCCTCGGTATTTCAGTCCGGACCAACGCCTACAACTCTACAAGGCGCAGGTTCGGCCTCATATGGAATACTGTTCTCATCTCTGGGCAGGGGCGCCTAAATACCAACTACTCCCTCTGGATCGTATCCAACGAAGAGCCGCTCGAATTGTTGACTGCCATGTTTCAAATAGTCTGGACCCCTTGGAATTACGCCGAGATGTAGCTTCACTCTGCATCCTTATCGGTTGTATCACGGGTAGTACTCAGAGGAATTGTTTGGAATCATACCTCCTGCAACTTTTCGCCATCGATCCACGCGAAAAATATACCATCCTCATCACCTTGATGAACTGGCCGTCTTCCACCGTGCGTTTTTCGCGTAACTTTCTGCCGCACACTGTAAAACTCTGGAACGAACTGTCACCAGCAGTATTTCCGGACCTATACGACCTGCAAACCTTCAAGAAGAGAGCGTATTCCGTTTTAAAAGGCCGGCAACGCACCTGCAGCTCTTCTGATGTTGCGAGTGTCCATGGGCGACGGTAGTTGCTTTCCATTAGGTGACCCGTTTGCTCGTTTGCCCCCTTATTATATATATAAAAAAAAAGTTATATACTTAGCATTGTACTGTTGCAAAATAAACAATTTTTCCTGGAAAACATTACTTTCATTTTTATATCGTGTCAAAGTTATAAAACGAGTGGCAATAATGAATTATTATGGTTTGAAAAGAGTAACAACAACTAACAAGGTTTTTAATATTAATGGGCTGTAAAGAACTCCTTTATACTGTTTTATAATTTAATAAATAACAATAAAAATTTATGGTCGCTTTCTGTCGACACTGAGTACCCAGTACCTAGACTACCTAGTACCTACGTAACAATGTACCTATGTAAATAGACGTAATTCGTAAATCAACTTTTTATGAAAATGGCTTTTTGATTCATTGTGTAGAATTTTTAAATTCCTTATTTTAACATTATTATTTATTACTGTGTGCCAATACCAAGCGACTTAATTTTCATGGTGTTCACCAGATACCCCTGACGATGCTGATGAAGAGATCAGTTTTCCCCAAGATGACTGACAGGGAGATATCACCGAAGGAGAACGAGCTACGAGCCTTCTCCACTTTCTTCAAGCAGTCTTGTATAGTCGGCAAATGGTCGCCTGATCCGAAGACCAATGCTGTGTGGAGTAAGTATGGTTTTTATGCCGCGGCCGCACATGCGTCTATCTTCACGAAGCTTCGTGCTATGAGACGATACCATTGGACGATACACGCAGATCGTCCAATGGTATCGTCTCAAGCACGAAGCACTACGCATGTGCGGCCGCAGTATTACACGAGCATTGGCTTGGTAACATCTTTCTACTGCTGCGGTGGGTACTGACCAACGCACAGTGTGATAAAAACCACGATTTTGTTTCACCGCGTTTTTCTTTCAAAATACTATAGTTGATAGCTATATAAACATTAGAGTAAAACTCCTAGATCGATATTCTTTGTAGTTTTTATTTTAAAGAGTGTCAAAGTTGTCATTTTTCCGGGTCATAAATTTGCATAAAAAATTAATTAAAAAAAAAACTAATCAAGTAACATTATTTTTTTTTATACCAATTGAATAAGCAATTAATACTTTACTTTTTCTCCAAATATGGTTAACCTACAGTGATCAAGTAGGGAGATATTAATTTATTTATTAATTTTAGTTTTTCATTTTTAATTTCGCGATTAGATTGAATTAGAAAAAGTTTTAAGCATGAAACGATAGTGTGAGTAATCCTTTATCAATATTATTAAAAATCACACTCTAATAACCTCTGTGTCAGAAGGTATATCCAATTCAATTTTTTTGTACCTAGGGTTGTCACTAAAGGTCTATTGTTTGATTTTTTCGGTTGATATTTTACTGTCCCCGACTACATCAGAAGGTGATTACTGATTAGATATTGTTTCAGCGTATAAATTCATTAATATACGTTATATTTTTCACTTTTTAGATTATTTTTTTATTAGACCTGCCTAAACGTGATCTTGATAATTTTCGTATAGGATATCGATTGCGAATTTGCGTATCAACCGGATAAATCAAACAACAGACCTTTAGTGACAACCCTAGGTACAAAAAATCCAACTTTTTAATAAAAAAAATTTGAATCGGATATAACTTCTGACACAGAGGTTATTAGAGTGTGATTTTTAATAATATTGATAAAGGATTACTCACACTATCGTTTCATGCTTAAAACTTTTTCTAATTCGATCTAATCGCAAAATTAAAAATGAAAAACTAAAATTAATAAATAAATTAATATCTCCCTACTTGATCACAGTAGGTTAACCATATTTGGAGAAAAAGTAAAGTATTAAGTGCTTATTCAATTGGTATAAAAAAAAATTAATGTTACTTGATTAGTTTTTTAATTAATTTTTTATGCAAATTTATGACCCGGAAAAATGACAACTTTGACAGTCTTTAAAATAAAAACTACAAAGAATATCGATCTCGGAGTTTTACTGTAATGTTTATATAACTATCAACTATAGTATTTTGAAAGAAAAACGAGGTGAAACAAAATCGAGGTTTTTATCACACTGTGCAACGTTATGAGGTGTAATCAGTGTTGCCAACTTAGCCCTTTCGGGGCTAGATCTAGCCCTTTTTTGGCTTATTTAGCCCTTAAAATTATGGTTTAGCCCCTAGCCCTATTTCTAGCCCCGAACCGTGTAAGAAAACTTTATATAAGCTAAGCACACAAAGTCACGTCAAATCAGACTACCTGTCTCTTTTGCAATTATTAATTGCAAGTTGGGGTCACAGAAATCGTCTGGAATTTGCGGCACACAAAACTTATCAAATTCTTTTAAAAGGCTCTCTTATATCAACTCCTCGCATTAAACTTAACGAAACAAGTGTCAAACGTAAACAGTCACTCTGTTATCTTGGACTGATTTTAGAAAATAAATTCACATTCTTAGAACATATCATACAAACGGGTGAGAAAGCAAAAATAAATTTCTATAGTTTTACTAAAATATCGACATCTACATGGGGTCTCTCGTTCAGAACGTTAAAAACTATATATACAGCCACGTACTTAGGCAGAATATGCTACGGCTCGCCGGTCTGGGCAGATAGGGCTACGATTGGCGCAGCCCGGCGTAAACTTTTACAAAGCCAACGTCTCGCATTAATATTCCTATGTAAGGCATATAGAACGGTCAGTACTGAAGCACTTCCTGTCCTGTCGGGTGTTTTGCCTGTAGACTTGGAAATACAGCGCCGAGCTGCTTTATATTACAAAAATAAAAAAATTACGACCCCAGATTTCTTAAGCATGAGAGACAGAAATAAGGTGAATAGATTGTTTGAACCACTAGACATTACACTACAAAATCTTTTATCCGAGTGGCAGGATCGGTGGGATAAATCTATTAAAGGTCGGCACCTGTACAATTTCTTTCCTTCAGTTCGCGAACGTCTCGCCATGCATTGGATAGAAATAGATCATTGCGTTGCACAATTCCTAACTGGTCACGGCAATTTTAAAGCTAAACTTCATAGATTCAAGTTAGTTCCATCTCCTCTTTGCGAGTGCTCGACCGAAGACAGCCCGCAAGAACAAACTGCTCATCACATACTCTGGGAGTGCGGTCTCTGGCATGAGGAAAGAACCGATTTATTAAACAGCCTCCAATGTGTCTCTGGAGTCGTATATTACGATGACCTCGTAGGCAGCGCAAGGAATTTCCGTGCTTTCAAACGTTTTTGTCATAAATTCTATTGGAAACAATCGAACACAAGTTTGCCATTATAAATAAATGTCTTTTTTTTTTATGAAGTAGGCATATTATATTAAGCATAATTATTTATTTTTCCCGTGGTGCTTCCCCCTTTTGTTCGGACATCAATGTCATTACAATTTTGGCTGTCTCCCGCTTTGCTTGGGGAGGGAAATTGGATATCTCCTACTCCTCCTACATTTCTTCTGATTAATTTCGTTGCGGGTCCCAAGACAGATTTAGCTTGTCCCTCGGGCATCCCTGAGATCATATCAAAGGGTTTTCGTGGTTGGTTACCACTGTTGATCCTGGCGACACAGGAGTTGCAGTGGTGGGAATGTGTGGTGGGCCTTTTGCCCGTTTAAAAAATAAAAAAATACCTGTCTCTTTTCCTCTTACATAAATCGTAGAGACACAGACACAGATAATGGTATTCCCCGAAAATCCAACTACGATTTTATCCTTGTCTTACATCAACAATTTTACAATTTGATATTTTATTTCTTTTTCGTACCGAAGTACTGAATTGCGAAGTCTATTACTTATTGTTTTGAATATTATATTAGTGAGTGATTCAGTGAGATTTCTTGCCTTTCTTATTCATGATATTACGTGTGCGAATTGCAAAAATGGACGTTCCTTTAAAAAATAACTACTTTTTCCAATTTTATTTTTTTTTTACCAAATGTAGGCTAGATTTGGCAAAAAAAAATTATCTAGCCCCCATCTAGCCCTTTTTAGAACTCCATTTAGCCCCAAAACCTGACACCGAGTTGGCAACACTGGGTGTAATGTAACTCATTACACAGCGAGCGTTCGTGCAGTCAGTACGTCGTGTTACGGGTACTTACGGATACTTACTGACTCAGTACCAGGGTTGCCAATGCTAATTATCAGATTTCCCCAAAAATCATGGTCAAATTCCCCAAATTGGGAATAAAAATTTTGCTGATTCCCCACAAATTCCCCACACATGTTTTTTTTTTTAAATGAATAAATATTCTACTGAGTGTAATTCGCATTAGTATAATTATAATTAATAATAATAAAACCTCAAACAGTTATCATGATTCATGATCAATAAGTTTTATTTTATTTGTTTCACCCTACTTTCTTTATTTTTTCGTACAAGGACCTTCAGCTGAAAAAAACAATACAAAAAAAAAGAAATGTAGCAAAGTTGGTCAAACCGCTCACACGTGTGACGTAATGCTAATGCCGTGACCAATGGAAATAGCAAAATATACATTTTATTTAAATAGATTGTTGAAATAATACCTCTATAATAATATTTAAAATATTATTTTCTATATTTTGTGGAAGGCATTTTCTTTGAAGGGTTTAAACTTTAACTTGACACTGTCTCCTAGTTTTTAATTCCTTCTCTTTCAGCCAGAAATTGTAAAAAGCCAGCGCATTATATGTGAGCATCAGACATCAAACGTAATCCCTTTGATTATAAGCAATATTGTCAATTTACTACAATAAATCGATTTTAAAAATGTTCGATGTGTTAATGTAGAATGATGAAATATTTGCTAATTATTGAAAAAGATGTCAAAATGTTAAAATCCCCGCATTTTCCCCACATAATGCCAATCCCCAACGAATCCCCAATCAATTTGAAATTCCCCGCAGTTTGGGGAATTCCACACAAATCGGCAACGCTTCTCAGTACCCATCTTAACAACAGCGGAAGTCTCCATTTAAGGTAATCGCAAATCAAAACGCACGCGCCGTACGCGCCGCATTTCGTGGACTATGCGGTGCGTTCGACGCCTACGGCGCGTACGGTGCTGCAAATGTGCGATCAGCTTTAAGCTATTGTTGAGGAATAGCTGATAAGCCGTGTTTTCATCGTCCGAAAAAAGACACTTTATCATTAGCACTTATGATACCCTGTACACGTTACGTTAAATGATTATACTCCTTAAGTTTATTGAATAATATTATGGTTCTTGAATGCCCTTTAACCTCAAACTGTCAAGAACTTTGAAATAATTTCCTAACCATCAAGCACTAGCAATAACAATTTCAGCAGAACTCTTGATAGGCCTCGGACGTGCCTGGACTATATACGCAGATAACGCAGAAGCCTTCAAACATTTCCGAATATCCAACAAAATTGTATTTCCACGAAGAAATTGTAAAGTTTCCTAAAACTAATTTATCTCGTCTGACGTTAATAGTTTGTTGGAACATCAATTTTCCGCCTTCGAACCACCTGTTGCCTCGCTCGAGATGCTTTATAAAAGTACGCCCCAAGATAAATTATGGAGCCAACAAAGTTTTGTTGTTCTTGAGTAATGTATTTCTCGTTTTCTGATTGTGAGAGCCTTCTGAGTGTTGTTTTGAGAAGAATAATGATAAAATAATCCATACGCGAACGAGTCTGTGTTTTTCATTAATGAATTATTAAGATCAAAGTTATATTTTCAGTGCTCATTCCTTTCCTGATTTGTGATCTCATGGTCCCATTAGTCTGAAGGTAATCTCTATCCAGGGGTCACCAATTAGTTTCGCTCGGGGTCCACATTAAGAAATGATATGACCTTCGCGGTCCACACATTAAAAAAAATATTAAACTAAGGTAATTACGGAATTTACAAAGGTATTTATTTACTGTATATCAATGAGAAGTGACAATTTTTGTAGAGCAAATTATCTCTCTGTTTGGAGTGAAATTGGTGCGAGCTATTGATATTAAATCCTGGAGATGTTCATCAGTAAGTCGAGACCGAAATTTATTTTTAACGAAGTTCATCTTCGAAAATGCTTGGTCCGCACACAATGGTTGGCGGTCCGGATGCGGACCGCGGTCCGCCATTTGGTGACCCCTGCTCTATACCTATCCGGTAGAACTTTAGGTAATAAAGCCTTATCTAGGTGACATGATCCACAATGAAATCTAAAATTATCGTAAACCTGTCCTAATCCTAACCCATGCTTAAGTTTAAAATTACAAATTATTTGTCGATTTTTAGAATCAGAATACAGTCAGCTGTGCGCGCTCTGCGAGCATCCAGACAAGTGCGACTATCCGGACAACTTCAGCGGTTACGAGGGAGCTCTCAGATGCCTGGCACATAACGGTGGCGAAGTTGCCTTCACCAAGGTCATATTCGTGAGGAAGTTCTTTGGGGTGAGTTGTTACAATGATGATTAAGTTTAAGTATATTCATTAGCTGATGACATCTCTCTCTTCTCAAAGGATGCCATCAACTAAATGCCACATCAATCATAAGACTAGGGTTACTCGGTCAGTCTGGCATCAGTTCAGTCCATCAGTCTGATCTAGACTGACGAAAGAATGATCGTGTAACCGAGTGATTGACGGACTGATATTTTTTTTATTATGTACTTTCCGGCCATCATTCTGGCGTCAGTCTGAGACTGATGGACTGAACTGATGCCAGACTGATCATGTAACCCTAGTCAAGAAATCAAACAGAGACACAATATGTCCACCGTGGGCTAACAATTTGAATTAAACAACAGGATAGGCTCTTATAATTTTGCAAAGCAATGACTTCACAACACATTATAATCAACAAGCTTGCAATTTTCAAAACATGAACTTTTCCGCTCTCACATTTCCATTTAAAAAATGAACAACGTCTTTTTCCGTAGCTTCCAGTAGGAACCACTCCAGCAACTCCATCCACAGAGAACCCAGACCAGTTCGCATACCTCTGTGTGGACGGGTCCAAGGTACCCATTAGAGACAAGCCCTGCTCATGGGCTGCTCGACCCTGGCAGGGTTTGCTGGGACATAACGACGTCCTGGCCTCGCTTACCCCGTTGAGAGAGAAGATCAAGCAGCTGGCCGAAGCAGGTTGGTGTCCTAAAATTATGCATAGACTTAAATTGTGACATCTAAGAGCCTATTATAAAGCAACGGTAAAAATGGACATTTGGGGTTAGAGATTATCTCTTCTGTCTTACTGTTACCTCTTCAAGTTAAAGCTGTTGAACCAGTTGTGATCTAATTTGATATGGGGATTCTTTGAGTACCTGAAAAGGACACAAGATAGCTTTTATCCCAGAAAAATGTACAGTTCCAGTGATAAACGAGGATCGGCGCATCTAGTTTTACATACGCTAAAATTTCATTACAATTTGACTGGTATTATCCCAAATCGTGTCCATTTCTCCACGTTGAACATCACAATCAGCAGAAATATCTGAACAAATCTAATAAAACTCAATATTAAACACGAGGTCTGCTCAACATGATCCGTATCCAATATAGGATCAAAAGACTCAGAATACTCCGAAACCCCTCGTTCATAATACCGCTTTGAACTCGAAAGATATTCAAATCCGAAGCCTCGGCAAATATTTCTCGGATTTTTTATCGATAAGTAGCATGGATTGTGATTATGTTGAAATGAATTTTTGCCGATATTGCTATTTTAAAACTCATTTTATCGTGGACGTGGTATGATTTGAATTGTCTTGGATTGAATTCTTTGATGCCAATAGCAAAATTGCAAATCTCTTTTGGCATAAAGATACTTTAAGTCCCTTGAAGAGGTTTTATCACGGCAAAACGTTCCCGATATACGAAGCTGCGGGTACCATCTAAAATACATTCCCCTTTCCCAAAGGTAAAACAGAGAGACCGGAATGGTTTGAGAAAGTCCTGGGTTTGTCAGAGAAGATCCACCACGTGGCAGACAATATCCCTATCAAGCCCATGGACTATCTCAACAAGGCTAACTACACTGAGGTGATCGAGAGAGGGCATGGACCACCGGAACCTGTTGTCAGGTGAGTTAAAATTGTCTGGAATTAAAGTCTGCGTGTTTATTTAATAATAGTTTAAAAAATAAAAATAAAAACACGCCTTTTTTGTCAAAATTTTTAACAAATTATTGCATTGTCATTGGCTCTTAATACGTATGCAATGTTTTGAGTTAATTAGACCACTGGAGATAGGTAAAAATCGTGCTCAAAGTTTCCGTTACATACATACAGCCCAAGCTAATAAAAGCGTGTTAATTACGATTTACGCCTAAAGATTTGTTTGATTTCACCAGATTGTTAAAATTGTGTTATTCAGATATTTTGGGGATTCTATTTTTGATAGACAAAACTCTAATTCTACTTGGCTTATGATAGAGTACATTATAAGGAGTGTTTTGCCTCCAGAATGCGTTAGTAAATTAGTGTGCAGATATTCAAGATTAATGCAACGATAAAAAAGAGTAGATGCTATTAACCACAGCTACTGGAATACCTAGCGGTGAAGAACTTTATCTCTTTTCGTTTCTCTAAAGATTCCTACTATCGTCGCATCGGCAGCAGGAATATCTGGCTTTTGAGATAAATAAATCTATTTGTCTTCTCTTTTCCTTCACCTCAAAAGATTGTCTGTATTATACTCGTTTTGAAAGACTGCTAACTAAGCAACCCATCCCACAATAACCGTACTTCTTCCAGGCTCTGCGTTACCTCCCCCGTGGCCCTGGCGAAATGCCGAGCTATGTCAGTATTCGCGTTCAGCCGAGACATCAGACCCAGGCTGGACTGCGTGCAAGAGGCCAGCGATGACGCGTGCCTTAAGAGTGTGAGTATTGAGAAGGTTCTGAAGATAATGATAGAAAGATTGAAGTCATTATTTCTAAAAAAATGATTATGACAAAGCTTTTATAGAAAATGGACGAGGAAAAATTTACGTTGATGTAAAGACGCCAGATAGACCATCCATATTGTTGACAACAAAGTCCGCTACTTTTTTACGTTTAAACCGCAAAACGACTTTGATGTAAGGTATGGAGATACTTTCATCCCCAAAACGTGAATATATAACTTTTGAATGGATTTTTAATGTAGAGTTCATGTGGTATATGAACAAGTATGTTTTGTATGATGTTTTCATCCAATCGGTTCAGCGAGAAGAGGTCACAGTCGTCACAGATAGACACACACAACATTAGTGTGAATTTATATTTTACGTTACTAATCACTACTACCTACAGGTGCAAGACAACGGCTCAGACCTAGCCGGAGTAGACGCTTTAAAAGTTGCCACAGCCGACAAAATGTACGGTCTCCACCCCGTCTTTCACGAGGTGTATGAGAACAAACAACCCAAATATGCCGTTGCCGTTGTCAAAAAGGGCTCCAATATCAACAACGTAGATGATTTGAAGGGCAAAAGGTAAGAACATCTCTAAGCATGACCACCATAGTCTATAAAAAGCCTCCCTTAAGTCTTACCGCTACCGCTTATGCAATAATCCTCTTCAAGTTCTTATCTTCTGTAGTGCCTGGAACAAGTTATTTCCGATGTCTATACATTATGTTATGTTAGCTATGACATTTTCACAGCATAGTCTGCCTAGTCTACTCCTGTTTTATTTGCTATTGATTGGCCCTTAATAAAAATAAAAAGAAGAATAAAGCTACTCATACATCAGGGAATTTTCCACCTTTTTAGTAAAAGATGGCCCCGTGCGAGTTTCTTACACCGGTTCTTTTTGCCGAGCTAGTTCCCGAACCTTAGAACGAACCATATTATGACATCTATTGAAACCACATTCATTACAATTGGATCAGTAGTTTTATTTATGCAGTTCGCTGGAACAAACAGTAAATAACAATTTACCTCTTTTAGATCCTGTCACAGTTCATACAACACGTTCAGTGGTTTAGCCGCGCCGTTGTACTATCTAATCAGCAAAAACAAAATCTCCAATGATCAGGTAACAGAAATATTACAACAACATAAGGCTCTACTTACAAAACTTACGGCCGCTCTTGATTCAACTATTACTTAACTATAATTTAATGAAGAACATTAAGAAGCTATGGGGTTTATGACAAAATCCTCATTTAATTAAAGTTCGTAAAATCTCTCTAAGTGCGCTGTACGGCCAGCAAACTGAGTATCCTACTTGAAATTGTGTTTTTCGTAAATAAAAAATTTCGCAATTTGTAAAACGATTTTTACCTTGTTTCAGTGCATAAAAAACTTTGGCGAATTCTTCTCTGGATCATGTGTGCCTGGAGTTGATAAACCCGAAAATAATCCTACAGGTATCAAAACTCTTATTGAATTGAGGGGTTGGACGTATACAGGGTGTAACAAAACAATCTGATAAAACTTTAGGGTGTGTATATGTCCCTTTGTATGGAGTTCGCAGTGTGAAAATAGCAGCGCTGAAAAAGTTAGGTACATACTATGAGGACTGACCCAATGTCATAATGCGCCTATGCAAAAAAAAAGTTAATTTTTCAGCACTGCCACTTTCACAGTGAATTGACAATTATTATTCTATATTTAGGGACACATACACATCCTAAATTATTATCATTTTGTTTTACACACCCTGTTTGCTTGCTTGCATGCTTTAACTGCCTAAGCTTTCTCATTTTTACCCGAAAGATGCTAAAAAAATGTGAAAATTATTTGCGGGTATTTGTGAAATTTTTCAGGCATGGACGTTTCTCGTCTGAAGCAGCAGTGCTCGGGCGCCAGTAGCGGTGTGGCTTGCCTCGAGGACGGACGTGCGGATGTCGCTTTTGTCTCTAGTAAGTTCATAACAAAATATGGTGTTGGTACCATCGATGAAATTGATTCATAGGCATTAGGCAGTTGACGGACCTACGTCATTTGGTTGGTCTATCTATGTCAATTCAATATATCGCGATCTGTCGGCTGTTCTCTATTTATTTTTAAGCAAACGTCAGCAAAAGGTACTAAGTCTTTATTTAGAATTGTTTGTCATATACATATTACTTACTACTTAGTTTGCAAATAAAGTCTTTGAAGTTTGAACCTTTGAATCTATGGTGTTGGTTCCGTCCATCATAATACAAAGCGACGAACCAACAAAATTCTTTGGTATAATATTTGCACGTGCAATAGTGTGTCTATTTTTCTTTTCATGCTAATATCGCAGAACCAATTTAATAAATATAGCTGTGGAGGACTCATCGCGACAAAACTCACGGTTTTCGCGTGATAAACGAATTTCGGGCAATAAAGTAGCAGACGACATCTAGTTCTTAATACTTATGTGGACTCTAGTAGAGTATAGATATAGAAAGAATGTTCCTTTTATTTAGCCTGTAATAATTACATATTTAGATAATTTTAATGTTCTTAGGTGCCGGCTTAAAGGATCTGAGTGCGGACGAGTACGAGCTCCTCTGTCTGAACCGAGAAAATGGCGGTCGCGACAAACTATCCAACTACCCCATTTGTAATGTCATGATGGCTCCTTCAAGAACCTGGGTATCAGCCAAAGACTTCCTCTCAGATGTATCTATTGCCTTCACACCGCTCAGTCTAGCCGAGTTGTTGGAGAACAAGACTGATTTGTTTAATATCTACGGAGAGTTCCTCAAGAATAACAATGTTATATTTAATGTGAGTATGATTATAGTTGGCTTTACAACCTCCTTTTACCACAAGTATTTTTGCCAAAAATTTTTACTTACAAAACTTCTCTTTTAAAAAAATATTCCCATAATCTTATTTTCATTATTTTTTTTCAGAATAACGCAAAAGGTTTAGCTACAACAGAGAAACTAGATTTCGACAAGTTCAAAAACGTACACGATGTTATGAACGCTTGTGGAGTGAAGGTGTAAATAAAAAAACTAATTGCATTTGTATAATTTATTACATTTGAACTATTGCATTTGTATACAACAAAAATTGTCTCGATTTTTTACATTTCATAATAAACGCTAAGAAATAAATAACAATGTCAGTGTTTTAATACTTAGAGGCACGCCATGAGGAAAGTAGAGACAAGGGTGATTGCCAACATAGAATAACCGGTTACGTACACCTCTTTCATCGTCAAACCCTTAGCGGTATCCCAGTACAGATGCCTGATTCCGTTAGCGAAATGGTAACCGAAGGGTGCAGCAATAATAAACTTAGCTAGGAAAAGTGTTGCCGGAGAAAGATTCATGCTCTCAATAACTGAGATATAGTGAGACATGTCATATGGCAAAGTCAAAGCACCAATACCCAAAACAGTAGCGTATCCAGACAGCATCATACCTAAAAAATATAGTAAAAATAAATGCAAAAGCAAAGATAGACTAAGGCCGGCCATAGACGGACCGCATCTTGCAATTGAAACAAGGGCAAAATGTGGTTGCCGCACGGCGATCTGCAGTTTTATACTAAATTCATATCCACAGTACATGGACCGCTCAAACAGTTCTTGAGCAGTCAGTGCAAATTTTAATGCAACCACTCTAGACCAGTCAGTCCCGACTGCAACTGGCGGTCCGTCTATGGCCAGTCTAAGTAAAACTATGTTGTTTATAGGCAAAAAAGAAACTTAAAAATAATGTAGCAGAAGAGAGTTGTTATACTTATTTAAAAATAAAAAGAAACTGCTACTTATCTTTTCAACTTTAATTACTGTTTGTAAACTGATAATTCTTTGGCTTGTATTAAATTATTAATCACAGTATTTAAGAAAAAGCTAATAATATTCAAAATATAATAATAAATAATTGGGTTGAATAAGATGCAAAATACAAATAAAAACAAGTTTTAAATAAATGAAATAAAAATGTGTAATCAATGTCTGAAGTGGTTTGTCAACTTGGTTCTTGAGTTTTAAAACCAGTTTCGAACTTGTATGAAATTGAGGTCTCAAACATTATTGAAACAATGTAGGTGTACATTCATTACCTTTACATTTTTCAATCAATTTTCCTATTATTTGTCAATATTATTATGCATTGACCAATGAACAATCCTTTTCCGAGTGCAATCCTACTTTAATACCTGGATCGTGGAACAGACACAATAGCTTATCTATTGTTATCGCGGCCGCATGTGGCCGCTTGGGAGTTGAAGCATTGATAAGCTATTGTTTCTCATTTTTCCACGAACGATGGGTTAAAGAAAACATTATTTACAAGATATGTGTAAGCTGATAGGTATTTGTGGTTTATTAAACATACCTGAGGCTCTATGCGTGATAGACAAAACAGCTGGTAGCTGAAATTTGTAAATAGTGAGATGAGGAGACAAGGGACGCGCTAAACGGATATTCCTGTCATCATGGTGCTCCGGTGCTGGCTTCTCATACTTCTTAAGAACTATTTTAGGCATAGCGGTAGTATATTGCACCTTAGTTATACCACTTCGCAGCATCTCCAAGTTTCCAAGGAGGGAACTGCCACCCAACCTAAAATGAAACAAACACATAAACAAACAATGTAATGGGCAAAAACTACCCATATTTGGGTTTTTTTGTGGGTATTGTCGTTTAAGTATGATTGGAAAGGTTTAATTATCATTATTTTTCCCCAAATTTTAAGTATTACATAATGGAAAGCTCTTACTAACCTTCCACAAATGTTTAAGGCCATTGTGTTGAACAAATGGTGAGTTACTCAAAGAGTTCTGTAAATTATTGTCTCTTTTGCTTCACTGTTATCAATTTAGCGCATTCCTCGCATGTAATAAGTCGAAATTAATGTTTTTCGTAATTCACATTCGCTGTATTTTGTCGACGATCTGACAGTTGTCACTTGGCAGTTTGACATTTCCCTCGACTCTCGAGCCGGCGAGCAGTTTTGCCAACAAAACAAGTAACAAATTACAAAACAGAAACGAAAAAATCGTTAAAGCCATGTTTGAATTTTGAAATCATATTTTAATAATTATGATTATAGCTAAGTTTGTTTTGCAATAAAATTAAATTAACAAATCTGACTAGTTCAATTTATTAGCTAGAGCCTGCATTGCGATTTGCGATTAGTTTTTTGACAGTGACACGCACTACGCAGTACTACCAACGTTCTGAATTCTGATTAAATTATTTTAAATAAAAGTGGAAAATATGAAATGAGACGTTTCCCCATTTTAATAAGTTTTCTTTGGGTTCTTACAAGAAATAAAGCAACTGGCACCCTTGCAAACATGTCCCTGAGAAGTGTCGATTTCGAAGTTTTCGGCATCGTTCAAGGAGTATTCTTTAGAAAGGTAATACAATATATTTATTTATAGTGTCTATAACCTTTGCCAATATTTTAGGGACTACTTCTTTATTTCTAATACCTTCACGACTGAAATTTTAAAATAACAGGAATAGGTTCATGTAATATTATGTTTAAACTTAAAATAACACCGCAGTTCAAATCCTCAATCAGCTGAAGCGGAAAGTAGCAACAGTTTTGTTCCTACTATTGTTATGTTTTCATAGACTTTTTAGTTATACATAAAATTGACGAAATGGTAAATAATTTTATTATAAATAATTTGCGATAATAATTTTTGCTTAGTCTCTCGCACATCTTTCGGATACATAGGTAAAGTTATATACCAATATTAACTTTATGCTCGGATATGACTTGACCAAAAACAAATACAAATACTTACTTTCCTTTGTAAACACACAGTATAATATGAAATATGTAGAATAAAGCTGGCAGTACATCAAATAATCTTTATTTCTTGGCATAAATTAATTTATTTTTTACTTTTATTTAAGTTTGGGTAATATCAGAATACAAACCCTTTTTTTTTAACAGTACACAAAAGCACAAGCGGACAAACTTGAGCTGAAGGGATGGTGTCGGAACACTTCCAGATATACGGTAGAGGGGCAAATAGAAGGACCCAGTGATAAAGTGGACAATATGTAAGTTTCATTCTCTCTGCTGTGTGCCAGGAATATTAGGGATCTATAATTTCTGTCTTGTAAGCGTCATAGTTTTGACACAACCTGTTTGTCTTTCTTGGCTTAGGCATGCTAACTTAAATGATGGCCAAGTCCAAAAAAAACCGGAATAAAAAATCGGCCAAGTGCGAGTTGGACTCGCCCATGAAGGGTTCCGCAGCAGCATAAAGGTTTATTTTTATGAAATTAAAAAGTTTTTGATTTATTTTTATATTTCAGTTGATTTAATGAAACTTGAATTAAGGTTTACCATTTATGACATATAAAAAAAACTACTAGCTAGATCTTGTTCAAACCAATTTTCGTTGGTAGTTTTTATAGTAATGTACATCATATATTTTATAGGGTTCCGTACCCAAAGGGTAAAAACGGGACCCTGTTACTAAGACTTCATTGTCTGTCCGTCTGTACGTCTATCTGTCTGTCTGTCTGTCTGTGTGTCTCCAGGCTGTAACTCAAGAATGGTAATAGCTAGAGAGTTGAAATTTTCACAGATTATGTATATCTGTTGCCGCTATAAAATCAACGTAGGTACTTGAATTTTTCACAAAGTCCTAAGTTATATGTGTACTTTAATATTTGATAATAATATTAAAATAAAATAAAAAATTAAGGGGGGCTCCCATACAAAAAACACAATTTTTGGCCTAATTTTGCTCTATAATGGTACGGAACCCTTCGTGCGCGAGTCCGACTCGCACTTGGCCAATTATTTTAGACTTATCATGCCCCTACTTTAGAAGTCAGAGGGGGGGGGGGGACATACATTTTACCACTTTGGAAGAAATTGGAATTTTTATACGTGGGAGAGCCATGCTTCGGCACGAATGGGCCGGCTCGACCGGAGAAATACCACGTTCTCACAGAAAACCGGCGTGAAACAGCGCTTGCGAGTGAGTGAGTTTACCGGAGGCCCAATCCCCTACCCTATTCCCTTCCTTTCCCTCCCCTATTCCCTTCCTTTCCCTCCCCTATTCCCTTCCTTTCCCTCCCCTATTTTCTTCTCTTCCCATCCCTACCCTCCCCTATTACCCTATTCCCTCTTAAAAGGCCGGCAACGCACCTTCTGATGCTGCGAGTGTCCATGGGCGACGGAAGTTGCTTTCCATCAGGTGACCCGTTTGCTCATCTCTCTCGCAAACTATTCAGGTTAGAAAAATGATGTATCTATGGATAGGTCTTCAAAAATCATATTGTATTTTTGAAGATCTATCCATAGATACCCCACACGCATAGGTTAGATGGATGATTTTTTATTTGTTTCAGTTGTACCTATGGGGATTGGGGACCCCTAAAATTTTTAATATTTTTTCTATTTTTGTATCAAAATCTTAATGCGGTTCACAGACTACATCTACTTACTAAGTTTCAATAGTATAGCTCTTATAGTTTCGGAGAAAAGTGGCTGTGACATACGGACGGACAGACAGACATGACGAATCTATAAAGGTTCCGTTTTTTGCCATTTGGCTGCGGAACCCTAAAAAACTACAACCTTACAAATAAAGTAAGTAGCATACAGTATGATTTTAATACTGCACGCAATAATCTAGTGCAGGGGTCACCAAATGGCGGACCGCGGTCCGCATCCAAACTCAAACTCAAACTCAATTTTTTTTGTTCAGAATAAATTTTTGCAAATATTTTCTGAAAGTCTACATGATGCCTACCACCGGCCCATTGTGTGCGGACCACCGACCAAGCATTTTCGAAGATGAACTTCGTTTAATCATTAATGTCAATAGCTTGCACCAATTTCACTCCAAACTTCAGACAAATAAATAATTTTAGCAAGAAAAATTGTCCCTTTTCTCATTGATATCATGTAAATAAATACCTTTATAATATCCGTAATTAACTTTGTTTAAAAAATATTTTTTTATAAAATGTGTGGCCTGCGAGGGTCATTTCATTTCTGAAAATGGACCCCGAGCGCAACTGATTGGTGACCCTTTCAGAACAGGAATATAAGGTGACCCCTGATCTAGTGCTTATATTCAGATTTTTTTTTAATTTGGTCTGGTTTTCTGGAAAGAGAATTAAATTACAGGTGGCGCTAGTTACATTTATTACAGGCCCTTGAGATAATATTTGACTTCCGTTTGACCAGTCGTTCTCAAAGTTTTCGATTTGGACTCCCTGCGGTTTTCATTTATTACAGGCCCTTGAGATAATATTTGACTTCCGTTTGACCAGTCATTCTCAAAGTTTTCGATTTGGATCCCCTGGGGCTTTTAAAACTTGGTAGTAGTCAAAATGTATATTTTACCGTTCGAGTTCCTGTTGCAAAGACAAGTACTTATTTCTTTAGTGACAGTTTTAATAAAGTGCTGGATTTATTAATATCTCCTGGTGTTCACAGAATATGCTGTGTGATGAAAAACGTAGTATCCTATAAAAGCTTGGCTATAAGATTTATAGTTTCAGATTTTTACTAAAGTAAAATAATTATAACCGTAAGTGAATATTCTAGCAGTAAGTACGCTCCAATTCTTTTCCTATTTAATTTTATGAATATGTATCTTGTTTTACAATTTTTATTCAAAAATACTAATGTCGCACAATTTTCATTGCAGTGAGTGAGCGTTTTATCGCGTCGGTAGGAGAGGTTAGAATAAGTCTTTTACTTATGCGCCTTTACTTTAGGTGTCACCTTTCAGATTTTTCAATTTCTTTTAAGCAAATTACATGTATCTAATTATTATATGCTTATAGCAGACAAGGGTCTTAAAGTAAGCTAAATTAAGCCACGTCAGCTTAGCTTATAAAATCCAAAAATATTTGGTGGGTAGAGCGATAAATTGTGTTTATCGCAGGGGTAGTACTTAACAGCCCTCCGTATCCGGTGAGATATCGGCACGATCTTTATTAGGTACGCAAAAGGTTGTTCAGGTAAATTAACAGATTTACCTACTAGGTACGTTGAAGTGTTTTATCTGATTTTGTAGAGGCACGTGTAATATGAAAATTACTTAGAAGTAACCTACATTTATGAAATAATTTTGATATCTAAATTAGGCTATGATGAAAGGAGTCTATTGTATAGTATATGAAAATTATTTTAGGTATATTATCATAAACACAACGTTCACGTTTTAGAGATAATCTTTTTATCCTGATTTTATTTGTACGAAAAATTGTTTTTCCCTAAAACGTGCTATACGTTTACGTAAAAACACCCTAGATTAGGTTTGCGAAGTAACCGCATGATGTTTTTAAATCTAGATTTTCTAAAATATGTAACTTGTGCAATTTAAAATGTCTAAATTAAATTCAAAGTGTTAGAAGCGAGATTAGCTCTCAACCGCATTCAAATGGCGACTATTAACTCGGAGACCGCCCCCGGGACCCAATTTCATTACACAGTAGAGCTTTAACTCTCGTGTTGGGATGCAGATTTCATTATTTGAATTTTAAGTTTAATTCGCTGCTGACTTACCTTTTATGGATTTAGAAAATTTGCGGGGCTTTTCTCTCATTAAAACATTATTTGTTAGCAATATAATTATAATTTACCAGAAGAAATATAGAGGCTACTCGCATCCAACGTCAAAGTTATAAAGAACACGCCTTCTATTTCGGGTGGTACAACGTAAATAATATAACCCTAATAGCAAAAGGCAGTTTTACGGCTTTTAAAGATTTATGCGCTGTTCGACTTTTTAGCTGCCATAAATTTTACTGTTCAAAAGCGCCAAGTCGCCGCAAAAGCACTGAAAATAGTATTTCTTTAAAAACTTTACCTAATTAGACGCTATTGTAAATTTACCCGGTCACTTTGTAGAGATAAAATTCATGAAATAGGTACATAAACCATAATGGGTGACCTGAATTCTAATACTATTATATTCAAAGCCTAGCTCATTTGTTTTTCCATAAGGCAAGTAATTAATTCTGAAAGTTTATGAATGAAAATAATTTAAGAGTCCAAAATGTTTCGCCCGCTATTTTTGCATTGACGGTCATAAACCGAAATTCATATTCCGATGGCAATTTCATACACTCCCTCGGGCTCCTAAATATAAAATCCCGGATATATTCAGGAGCTATCCGATATGCAATCTTCTGCAGTATTTTATGACTGTCATAAAAATGTCAGTAAAAGTCGTGCAGTAATATTTTTTGTTCCAGGATCCAATGGTTGAAAACAACCGGTAGCCCGAGCAGTAGGATTGACAAGGCCGAGTTTAAAAATGATAAGGAGATTTCAGAATATACATTTAAAAGTTTCGATATTCGGCGTGACAGTTAATCTGCTTTGTATGTACCTTTGGGATTAAAAGAAAATCGTAAGATAATATGGCAATATATCCATCACGTATCAATCTCTTGTGATATTAGAGCTGGGACAGCAAGCTCAGCGGTTGCCATAATATCTAATAGAAGCTTTTTAGTGCTCGTGATCAAAATTATTATGAACATTAAGTTTTTATTTCCTTAGCAAGTAATTTACTTACGAAAGTTAAGTGTTATTTCTATTTTATGCTTGGAGTTGTAAAATAGCACGGGTCATAAAGTAATGTCAAATGACTCAAGAAAATCGCAAAATGGTTTGCCGTTCCTGTAATAAGGTACTTAAAGAATTTTCTTTAATATTCTTATTCTAGTTCTGAAAACTGTCCTGCTATCTAGATGTAAATAGTTCCAGATTCATATGACAGTATTTTATTTATTGGCAATAAAGTTGTCTCATGAAAACCTAAGTTTTTTATCTTTATAAGACCTTACTGGTTAACGAACTTGCCTATATATAATCAAACAAGTATTCGCATATACATCGCCAAGCCCAGTAGTGCCTCTACCAGAGGACTTGCAAGTTGCAGAGGACCTGCAAATACAATGCTGCTACATTTACAAACCTTAATTTTTCCCGCACTCAACATAAAATCTATTTGATTTCCCATCTTGAGTGCCCCGGACGTGAGCGCGAATAAATATTTTATTCCCACTACCCGGGGCCACATCTTCTAGCTAAATTCCCTGATTTTATATTTATTGCTTACGGGCGAGAAAAAATATCGAGTTAATAAGGCTTATAATATACAATATACACTGTTGGAAGTTGGAACTAACTACTAACCTACCAAGTTATTAATAAATCATAAGCTAGTAATAGAGTCACTTAAAAAACTGAATTATTATGTTAATGATTTCGTTTTAAATATTTTTTTTAATATAAATTGTAAGTACATAAAAGTTAAAAAGTTGCCAAAAGGGGTACAATAATATTTTCAGAACCACTGACTTACAAATTTTTATACATTAATAATTATTAATTTCAGTTTAGAGGACTTATGATTGTGGTGTGAATCTGATTTATTGGTGATACATTTCAATTAAAATATTAAATTCTAGTCACAATAGGCTATTTCACCAACCCACAATAAAAACATTAACTACCATTTACCAACATACCGAATTACTAAAGCAATTAAACCAATTTCGGAAGGTAGTTCGTCAGGTCGTAAGGTCTGCGTCGTCGTAAACCTACGTAGTTTCAGCTGGTAATTATGAAAATTAGCTCATCATTATATAACTAATCCTAATGAAATAATCGATATGTTACGCTCAAAGACCGAAAACGCTCAGTGAGCGAAAAAATGGCTCACAACGCGTTGTGGTCATAGTGAAACGGCCACGACGCGAAATTCGGGTCGTGGCCCTAATGAAAACGGCCACGGCGCGTTCTGGTAATCGAGAAAAGCCATGACGCGTTCTGAGCATTTAAAAACAGCCACGACGCGAATTCGTGTTGTGGCCCTAATGAAAACAGCCACGACGCGTTCTGAAACCAGGCCAGTTACGCAGGAGTAATTTTATAGCGCCGAAGTGTGTGCGCAATACACAAGAGCACTCTGAGTTAGGCAGGAGTTATTTTATAGTGCCCAAGTGTGTGCGCAATACACAAGAGCACTCTGGTTTCAATAAAGCCAGGCCAGTTACGCAGGAGTAATTTTATAGTGCGCACATATATTGCGCACACACTTGGGCACTATAAAATTACTCCTGCGTAACTGGCCTGGCTTTATTGAAACCAGAGTGCTCTTGTGTATTGCGCACACACTTGGGCACTATAAAATAACTCCTGCGTAACTGGCCCGGTTTCATTGAAACCAGAGTTTACTTGTGTATTGCGCACACACTTGGGCACTATAAAAATAACTCCTGCATAACTGGCCTGGTTTCATTGAAACCTGAGTGCTCTTGTGTATTGCGCACACACTTGGGCACTATAAAATAACTTCTGCGTAATTGGCCTGGTTTCATTGAAACCAGAGTGCTCTTGTGTATTGCGCACACACTTGGGCACTATAAAGTAATTCCTGCGTAACTGGCCTGGTTTCATTGAAACCAGAGTGCTCATGTGTATTGCGCACACACTTGGGCACTATAAAATAACTACTGCGTAACTGGCCTGGTTTCATTGAAACCAGAGTGCTTTTGTGTATTGCGCACACACTTGGGCGCTATAAAATTACTCCTGCGTAGCTGGCCTGGTTTCAGAACGCGTCGTGGCCGTTTTCATTAGGGCCACAACGCGAATTCGCGTCGTGGCTGTTTTTAAATGCTCAGAACGCGTCATGGCTTTTCTCGATTACCAGAATGCGTCGTGGCCGTTTCACTATGACCAAAACGCGTTGTGAGCCATTTTTTCGCTCACTGAGCATTTTCGGTCTTTGAGCGTAACAGATATATTAATTACTAAAGGTCTATTGTGATAATATATGACTAACGGCGGCACGCGTCGGCGGCAGTCGACAGCAGGCGACGGCAGGTATCGGCGGCAGTCGACGGCAGTCGGCGGCAGTCGATAGCAGCCGTCGACAGTTTATTACGCTTGCAGTTGTGACGTACCGCGTAAAGGTAAGCGTCCACAGGTCGGTATCATACGCAACGAACGTCTCGCATCAAACGGATATTTTTTTTACAGTACGTCCACTGTATCGGCAGCGTACGGATTACCGATTAGCCAGTATGTTTATCTTCAAATTAGTTCAAACAAAGTTCCTAAGTCAAAATTTCTTCTTTCGACTTTTCCATCCACACCCCCTTTTTGAGCATTAATTTACTAGGCTAGTCGGTAATCCGTACGCTGCCGATACTGTGGAAGTACTGTGAAAAAATTATCCGTTTGATGTGAGACGTCCGTTGCGTACGATACCGACCTGTGGACGCTTACCTTTAGGAGGTACGTCAGAACTGGGGGCCACCACCTCTACTAAGCGACACCGTTTGACAGATGAGCAATATTACTTTAACATCAAACTAGCGATCTTAAAAAGTTGATATTTCACAGCGGATTTAACAAAGTTTTGCATTTTTACTGTTTTTTAGTAAAATTATTGTAATATTTGAAAAGTGAGTACGGTAATGTTATTGTAATCTTACAACAAAGTGCTGGAAACATTATAGTTTTAGGAAAGGTCGTGGTAGGCCCCTGCAAGCGTCATAAACTGTCGACGGCAGCCGTCGACACGTGCCGTTCGTCTGTAAGAAGCCTTACTAGTCTCTACAGAAATGTACACCAAAACTGTAATGCGAGAACTGGCCTCCGTATCCGATTTTAAATTATTATCAAAGCTATTTCCATCCCAGCGAGCAATAAGTGTGTTCCCACTTCCCAGTTATAAACATTTTTCTACACTAATGCACCTAGAATTCAATCAAACGGATTTTCAGTTTCACGCGAGTCGAGCGGAGCGATACAATATTCACGATGAAGCTTTTATTTTGAACATCGCTTCGGCGAGATAAATTGAAAATAACATTAAAATCTCATCACAACAGTGTTTCGCGCTCTCCAAAGTAAAACAATTTCAACTTCCGAACACGCAAACCGCTCCGAACGAATTCGGAGCGAAGTTTCGTCGGGGGGACAAGTTTAGGGGGTCGTTCGCGATGTGCCGTAATAAACTCGAAAGTGCCGTAGAAAAATAATAAACCATCTGAGCAACACGTCAAGTTAGAATTAGACAACGACCTTGAAGGCGGAGAGTTCGGAAGGGTGGATGATTACGTACGAGTCAGTAACCCGGGCGTGCGTTATTGATGGCGCGGGGGTGCAAGTGGGTCAGAGGTGCGCGCGCCGCGCGGCACTGCTCGCCCGGCCTCCGACCATGGCGGACGCGCCGCCAGAGGTGCTCGAGCTCAACGTGGGCGGCGTGCACTACGCCACGACGCGCGACACGCTGCTCCGCGAGCCCGACTCGCTGCCGGCCGCCGCGCTCGCCGACGCCGACCACCCGCGCGACGCTCGCGGCCGCATCTTCTTCGACCGCGACGGCGTTCTGTTCCGGTACGTCCTCGATTATTTACGGGACGGCGGGCTCGTCCTGCCGGAGTGTTTTCGGGAGCACAAGCGGCTGGCGCGCGAGGCCAAGCACTACAGGTTGCCCGGGCTCGAGGGGGCCGTCCGGGACGCCGATCCCCGGCCGCCCAACCGCGAGAAGGGCTGCATCACCGTCGGATACCGGGGCAGCTTCGCGTTCGGTCGGGACGGGCTGGCGGACGTCAAGTTCCGCAAGCTCTCGCGCATCCTGGTGTGCGGGAAGGTGACTCTCTGCCGGGACGTGTTCGGGGACACGTTGAACGAGTCCCGCGATCCCGACCACGGGCTGGCCGACCGGTACACCAGCCGATTCTTCCTGAAGCACTCGTTCATAGAGCAGGCGTTCGACATGCTGCAGGAGCAGGGCTTCAAGCTGACGGCGAGCTGCGGCAGCGGCACGGCCGGCGGCGGGGGCGAGCTGAAGCCCGGAGTCGACTCGGAGGAGAACCGCTGGAACCATTACAACGAATTTGTGTTCGTTCGAGAGTAACTTGACTATGATGAACCACTGTGAGCTCCGATCGAAACCGCAGCCGAGACGTCCGGATGAGCAACTCCAGCTGGAAAATGGGTAGTACATATTGAATTATCTACGTCGGCAGTCGTCACTCGATAGGTCTGTATTATGTCAGATCGAACCACGTGCGACACTTTTAAACCTAGTTGACTAAAGTTTAGTAACCTGTCACCTGTGCGGTGTCAGAGGCGATACTGAAACTCATTGTAATATTAAAGTAATATGTAATTGTATCCATCGCAGGGATGTTTAATAATGTTTTATTAGATTTAGAGGTGTAGATAATAGTTATACTCGTGGTATAAGTATAATTTGTTATAGATTAAATGTATAAATGTAAAATGTAGCCTCTAAATTACCTCCTCGTAGAACGAATCTTGTGTACTTTTAAATACCTATGTCTAATATATTTTTTTAAATAATTTTACTCATATTATAAATGTATTTTGGAAACGTATTACTTTTACTTATGATACCGCCAAATTTTAAATAGGCATTTACTTCCTTTATTTGCATTATGTGAATTGAATCAATTGATGTTTTTAAACTAATTATTATGTACCTAACTGAATTTTTTGTACTCACATGTTTACCAATCATTTCAGAAAATATTTTCTACTTGGTAGCCGTTTCTATGTCTTTATAGTCCTAAGATCTTCAATCATTTACGAAACATAATAATTATAACGAAGTAAATAATACTAATGTAACAAGTTTAATATAAAAGCGCGTTTGTGAAGTACCTTATTAACATAGTTCCAGCATTTTGCTCGGTAGGCTTATAAACCTACTAGAAAATACATAGTATCATAAAATAATAACTGCAAATTTCATACATAGTTGGCTTCCATTAAAATAAGCCATTTTATAATAGTAACTGAAAATTTTACACCTAAAATTTTGTGGACGTTCTCAAAACCAATTTAGTGTACTTAATTGTTTTGCACTCCATATCATTAGATTGTGGATAAGTATAAGTACCTACTTATAAAATATAAATTAATAAACCCGAATTTCCAGTCGCCGTAGTGCTATTGAAGTTAGTATTTAATTAGGTACTCTTTCAGCGCCGTTCCGTAAGTACTCCCAAGTTAAAATGTTTGAGTATACTTCAAAGACTAAGTAATTGATTGTTATAATGAATTTATTAATCTCAACTATCGTGATAGAGCGAAACTTTTTCAATACATTTGTGATTGTAATCTGAAATTTAGAAGTTGCTACTTATTTGACTTCTTGTTTGATTTCAGTTAATCGTAATAATTATGATAATATTATATTATATTCATATTACCTATATTGATTGTAATTGTTAATTTATGTACCTACTGGGTGGTAAAAAAAGAAAATCTGTTAGTCTAGTTATATTCTAAAGAAAGACCAAAGTCAAAATTGTAAAAGATACATAAATCTTCTTAATATTTATGTGAAACGATATTTATTCTAAAATATATATTAAAAGTTAAAACTCTTTCAAATATCTATGTAGGTTTAAGATTTTAAAAATGAATACCTAAAATTGACTGCATAAATAACTCACGTAGCATAAAACCATCCTCGCTTTGATGTTAATTTTAAGCATTCCTTATCTAAAGCGCACCGGCATTCCTTTTATAAAGTGTAATGGCTGCAATAGTTTATTTTGTGCTGAAAATACCTCATGAGCGTTAAATAATGTTAGCTTGCAGATATTTTAACTATTTCTAACAAATTCCTAGCGTTATACAGTGAGTTTATATTCTCAAGCCCGATTTTCGAGATGTTTTGTGTTTACGGGAAGGCTCGCGAAGAATGGGGGGCTAATGTAAAGTAGAAATGCCTGTTTTGTTTTGTTATAGCTTTATTTGAATTATGAAATGTTTTCATGAATAAAAAGATCTCATTTTTACCGCATTTTCATTTTACACTAATGTGACTCATTCGGCACGGCGCGGCCGCGGGGGGTCAAAAGCTCGAAGCACTAAAAGTTTGAAAGTCACTGAAGTTTTAAAACTCTTTCTTTTTAGGGTTCCGTAGCCAAATGGCAAAAAACGGATCCCTTATAGATTCGTCATGTCAGTCTGTCTGTCTGTCTGTCCGTCCGTATGTCACAGCCACTTTTCTCCGAAACTATAAGAGCTATACTATTGAAACTTGGTAAACAAAAAATAAATGGTAAACTTCATTTAACTTTCATTAAATCAACTGAAATATAAAAATAAATCAAAAACCTTTTAATTTCATAAAAACAAACCTTATTACTGCTGCGGAACCCTTCATGGGCGAGTCCAACTCGCTCTTGGCCGGTTTTTATTTTACAATAAGGTATAAAATAATGTGGCAAACGGGTCACCTGATGGAAGCAACTACCATCGCCATCGCATTCAGTTGTACCTATGGGGACCCCTAAAATTTGTATCAAAATCTTAATGCGGTTCACAGACTACATCTACTTACCAAGTTTCAATAGTATAGCTATTATAGTTTCGGAGAAAAGTGGCTGTGATATATAGACGGACAGACAGACAGACATGCCGAATCTATAAGGGTTCCGTTTTTTGCCATTTGGCTACGGAACCCTAAAAAGCGTTAGGTACCTAATGAAATATTTACAAGACCCGTCGCTGGTAGTGGCATTTGAGCTAAATGCCATCCGACTGCCCGACCCTCGCTTCATTAATCCTCGGTAAAAAACAACAAAATTCTTGTTGAGAAAATCCTACTAATATTATAAAGGCGTAAGTTTGGATGTTTGTTACTCTTTCACGCAAAAACTACTGAACGGATTTTAATGAAACTTTACAATAATATAGCTTATACATCAGAATAACACATAGGCTACAATTTTAACCGACTTTCAAAATGGAGGAGGTGTTATGTTCGTTTTTTTTATGTTCAACGATTACTCCGCCGTTTGTGAACCGATTTTCAATTATTTTTTTTTTGGTGTATTGGTTATCATCCCAATTTGGTACCATATTCATAAAAGAGGTGACCTGATTAAGGGATCCATAAGAAATCGAGGGAACTCCTCAAAATTTATATGGAAAAAAGGACAAAAATACATTTTATCCCCGAAAGATATACGGTTCATTCGCGATAAACGAATTTTGGCGCAACGGAGTTGCGGGTGTCATCTAGTTACTCAATAAATTATGAAGTATTCTTAGCCGTGATAGTTTTCCTTTTACCAAATCATATTTTTTTAAAGATTTACAATTTTGTCGGCATCAATAATATGCCAAATTACGACTTTAAACATTAAGGCCATCCCCCGACCAAACGACCTTGACCATACATTTGACAAGTTGCCGAGATCGCACAAAAATCCTATTTTTTTACTTATCTTATTCAACATTGATCTAAAAAAAAATTAAAACGGGGAATATGTAGTTATTGAAATTGTCTATCTATTGTCGTGTGTTTCAAATAAACGTAATTTGTAAATACTAGGGAGAAGCTGAAAGTATGCTTCAATTTTAATAAATTGGTATTACTTTGAAAGCTAATATCATGAGTATAATAAACAAAAATAGAAAATTTGAAACGGGGAAAGTAATGTTGATATAGGTACTGAAGATTATTGCTGTATATTTATTATAACTTTGTAGCTTCCAAATTATGAGTTTATAAGGCTCTAAATACGGTAAATTACAGAATATCCGTAGGGGAAGGCCCTTAAAGGTCCTATACTCTCTGAGCATAACCGCGGACAGACAGACGGACTACGAAAACATTAAAAAGTTACAAAATGCAAAAGATCAGATATAGAGATTTTTAAAGAATTTACTAAGTACAAAAAATATACCAAGTACCGTTTTCAAGAATTTAATAAAAAATCGGCCAAGTGAGAGTCGGACTCGCGCACGAAGGGTTCCGTACCGTTATAGAGCAAAAACATGCAAAAAATGGTGTTTTTTGTATGGGAGCTCCCCTTAAATATTTATTTTATTAAAATTTTATCATTAATCAATTATTAAAGAACACATATAATTCAGGATAATGTGAAAATTTCAAGTGCCTACCTCTTGCCATTATTGATACCGAGCAAAAAAGGAAAAAAAAATAATTTTTGTTGTACGGGAATATTTATATTATTTTTAGTATTTATTGTTATAGCGGCAACAGATGTACCCAATCTGTGAAAATTTCAGAAGTCTAGCTATAGCGGTTATTGAGATACAGCCTGGAGACAGACAGACAGACAGACGGACAGACAACGAAGTCTCAGTGATAGGGTCTCGTTTTTACCCTTTGGATACGGAACCCTAAAAATCACGACTTCGAATAAAATTATAGCATATTAAGTTTATTCTTCGACATTAACAATGTTAAAAAAATACTAGTAGGTTATTGTTTATGCCAAATTGAATGTCGAACTATTTAATATACAAGTTGTGGGTAGATTAAAACAAAATCTCATCTTGTCTGTCTGTCTGTCTGTCTGTCCGTCGTCCGTCCGTCCGTCCATCCGTCCGTCCGTCCGTCCGTCCGTCCCTCCGTCCAAATTTCTTAAGGAGATACTATTAGTCCTGGGAAAGGACATATGATATTTTTTATCCCGGAAAAACATACGGTTCCCGCGCGATAAACGAGCTTTGGCGCAACAGAGTTACTGGCGTTATTTAGTATAAGTACTAATTATTATTATATTATGTCAGTCAAATTTAGTTATTTTCAGTCCGTCCGCCCGCCTGCTCGTTTCTATAAAATTTTTTGCCTGCCTATCTGCCAGTCCGTCCGTCCGTCTGTTCCTATGAAAAACTTTTGTACTAAATAGTAAAACAAATAATTCTGTTTGGGACTTTTCCATCCACAAATATTCGTTGACTAGGCTATCAGTGTCGCAGCTGCTATGCAATATCCTCATTTATCGCACGTAACAACGCGTGCTTCTTTTCTCTTGCGCTTCCTAACCTCATGCGATGTCGTGTACAAAAGTGATGGCAACCCCAGTTTGCGGCTATCGTGCAACTGGCAACCATGGATATTCATGTACAAAATGCATAAAACTTTAATTTTGTATCAAAATTATTAAAAAAATCGATGCTTCAATTTTGATGAAGAACTATGTCTGTTTACGGGCTGGCAACCCTAGGTTGCGGCCGACTTAGAGCTGGCAACCATTTATGCCTTATTTTGTCACGTCATTTTCTTTCAAATGATGTAAAATTTATTGAAAAAAAATATACATGCAAATTATGCATTTATCTCATGAACATTATACTTAATTAGAGGTACTTGCGGCTACTTTTGACAAGGCAACCCAACCTTAATCCATTCCATACGTTCTAAAGATTACTTTAAAATATATTTCATCGAAAAAAACGATTCATGCAGGATTTTACGGTCGGATCCCATACTATATGTCCTTCCCGGCACTCACAAATTTCATAAAAAATCGGCCAAGTGCGAGTCGGACTCGCGCACGAGGGGTTCCGTACTGTTATAGGTTATAGAGCAAAAATAGCACAAAATATGTGATTTTTGTATGGGAGCCCCCCTTAAATATATATTTTATTTTAATTTTACTATCAATTATTAAAGTACAAATATAATTAAGGATTTTGTAAAAAAAATCAAGTGCCTAGCTATAGCCATTATTGATATCGAGCAAAAAATAGCAAAAAAATCACGTTTGTTGTACGGGGCTCCCTTAAATATTTTTTTTTTTTTAGTATTTGTTGTTATAGCGGCAATAGATATGTATACACATTCTGTGAAAATTTCAGAAGTCTAGCTATAGCCGTTCTTGAGAGCCTGGAGACAGACAGACGGACAGACAGACATCGAAGTCTTAGTAATAGGGTCCCGTTTTTACCCTTTGGGTACGGAACCCTAAAAATGGGTTCAGGGGTTTAAGCGTGAAGAGGCAACAGACGCTTTCGTATTTTTATAATCTTTCACTTTCTTATATATAAAATTCTCGTGTCACAATGTTAGGCCGCGTACTCATCCGAAACGGCTTAACTGATTTTAACCAAATTTTATATGCATATTCAGTGGGTCTGAGAATCGGCTACTGGGTACTTTTTATATTGATAAGTGCATTTGTTGAATAAATAATAGTATAATTTACTACAACTTACAACTCGAGACTGACGGCGACCATTGATTGTGCGACGGGACGGGACGGGACGTCACCATGGTAACATACTCATTTAGTCACTTCAATAAAATAATAATATGCTCGAAATACTTTATATTATTATGGCAAAGCAAGGTTTGCCGGGACAGCTATTATTAGTATGGATTATGTGCAAAGTATCACATCAACTATGTTATTACTTATTATAATAATATTCACAAAATTATTTTTGAAAATTGTAACAACCTTACACCGCACAGCGCCATCTATGTTTTAAGCAAACTTTTTTTCCTTTCTAGCCAGCTGTAGGGTTCGAATCCAGCCCCAATTTTGACCGTCGCGTACTGCGAATAATAAAAACTAGTCGCGTAGCTAAATTATGAATACATTAAAACTAATTAGAACCTGAAAATAACGTGTTTCTGTAAAGTTTTTCCGCCTTGTTTCAGAGAAACATACGATTTTCCAAGATTTTTCTGACCCAGTTCTTGTAATGACTGCTGTCAGTTTATTTTTAAATTAAATTTAAAAGTTAAATGTTTAGCAACCCCTTCATTTTTAATAACTTTTCCATCGCGAAGGGAAAGTAACATCTTACTTGGGATAAAATATCTGTTGATATTTATAGAATGTTAGAAATATGGTAAGTATAAACTTTAAACAGAAAGGTTTAAGGGCGTTTGCTGCGTTAAGCGTGCGCCCGGCGCGGCCACCCGCGACTGCCCGCGAGGCGTGCTCGTTTCATGTCATCCCATAGAGCAGCGCTGCGTTGAGAGTAGGGCATCGAGACCGGGTTTTCCCGAAACTCGAAAACCCGGGAAAACCCGGGTTTTTGGGATCACGAAAAAACCCGGGTTTCAAAAATGGAACCCGGGTTTTTCGAGCTTTTCGGGTTTTTCATTTTTTTGATTATTATTTAAGGCAAGACCTGATTAAAGGTATTTATAACAAACTAACATACAAATTATTTATCTTTATAACATAAGTATAGATTTAATTATTTCTATTATTCATAATTAAACAAAATATAATATTTTAAAGTAAAAATTTCGTTTTTAGAGCGTCACAGATTAATTGTCACAAAAATATTTATTAATATTTTGAACATCCTACCAAAACTATTCAATGTAAAAAAGCAAAGTCTCTTCAAGCAATCTATCCATCGCAAAAAGTTTTCAAATCTCATAGAAGTATATAGTTTTCAATCAACATTCAGTGACTGACCACAGTTTTCTTCATTTTGTGATAAAAAGCTTACGAAATAAAGAAAACAATGTCAAAAGAAAACAGCTTCAAAGGGTTCTAAGTCTGCTGAAAGTACCACTGAGGAAATTGATTCCTAGGCAGTCGACAGACCAACGTCATTTGGTCGGATCATGTCAATTCAATGTTGATTGTGATCTGTCGGTTAGGTTTGACGTAACGCGACCAAACTATGTAGGTCCTCCATCTGCCTAGGAATCAACTTCTCTGATAGTACCTTAGACTTTTGATAGTGGGCAAGTCAACCGCGAGTTGGTAACAAAACGTTGTAACTTGGATCGACCGTTGATGATAAAATACACCCATCAACAAAGTCTCTATGAAAGAATATCTAAAAACCTGTCAGGAATTTTTGAAGACAGTAAATGGAAGAATGATAGCTTATGTTTTGGTCTCTAATAATGTTTTATTATGTTTATTAAAACACTTTTCCGAATTTAATTGTTTCTAAAACAATTACAGATTTTTCTAAGGCCATAAAAAATCAATGATATGTCAACAAATCTTTATTTCATTTTATAAACTGGAAATTTAATTCGAATGAGATATTTTTATTGCTGATTGTCAAATTTATAATAATAATTAATCAGGGCGAGCGAAGCGAGCCCTAGTATATCCCACAACCTGAGCATTTTTGTAGTACACTTTACCGAAATCCGAAAAAACACGGAAAAAGTACCACGCCTATTGATTTAGATGTGTTATCATCGGTTAGTCAAGGTTTTGTTACTATTAAAATATATATAAAAAAAACTGCTTTAAAGATTATTACCACGGAAAAAAACGAATCGAGCCACAAAGCTCGGCTTTTAGCTAGTACTAATAATAATTGATGTTTACCTAAAAATACATTTTTGTGTCTTGCTGTGGTATGGGGTCTTTTTTGCAATTTAAAGTCTTTTTTTACACTCGTCTAACTTACTAAAAAACCTCTTGAAGCTTTTTGTCGTTATTTGATATATATTCACAGTAGTCATAATCATATCAGATAACTGTGGACTAGCCCTAAGTTAAAATAATCTGGTTAAATTAACCCAATATTAAGACAATGCAACCAGCAAAAAGGCTCCAGGAAAGTAGCCCCTAGAAACCGACAAAACCATCCAGAGGAGTTTCCATCAAGTTGGTTCTTATGATGTGAAACCATTTTATATTATTCATTACAGTCTGGCAAATGCGGCAGATTGCTTTTCATGAGCTTCGAAGACTTATGATGGTAACACATAATAGGTCGAATGATCTTGCCATAGCCGACCGTGGGTGGCATACTCACTGCGGAATTATTAATACAGTGATTTTAGTGAACCCAGATGAAAAAAAGCCGGGGTTGTTATCAGAACAAGCGCCAGAGACAATTTCTTGTGTGTTGCACCATGACACCATGGTTTATCTTCCAAAAACATAAAAAAAACATAAAAAAATTTGAGGGATTTTTCAGTCAGTTAGAAAATTAACTTAAATTGCAAAGAACAAACGACCTCATACCGTAGCGAGGCAGAAAATAGCAATTTAAGGTAAAAACTATGGCACGAAAATTTAGTCACAGGTATAAAGTATGCCAAACATCAATTAGGACTAAATAATTATTAATAATTTGACAATCAGCAGTAAAATGTAAAAGATTAAATAAAGATTTGCTGGCATACGTTTTATATTAAAGTTTATTCTTCAATTTACTGTATTCAAAAAATCATGATAGATTTTTATACATATATTTCATAAAATGCAAATACATTTTAATAATACATGTATATTTGGGGGCGAAGCTTGTTCTAACATGTAATTTTGGCCCGAAAATCTAAATTTTTAAGCTTTGATAATATCCAAAATATAGAAGAGGTAAAAATAGTCGCTTCAATAAAAGTATGATACGGCCGTGCCCGTTTACCTGAGACTTGGTTGGGCACTGCTGTGACCCGAAACTATGGTATTTAAATAGTATTTAACTGGGTAGGTGCTGGCAATCGCAGAAAATCATATGTAACGTATTTTCGCATTGTTAATATTTGAATTGTAAAAAAACCCGAAAAAACCCGAAAAACCCGGGTACCCGGTTTTTCATTTAACAAAAACCCGAAAACCCGGGTTTTGAAAATTGAGTCCGGGTTTCGATGCCCTAGTTGAGAGTTGAGACGCAGGCGGGCGCAAGGCGCGGCCGCCCGCGACGGGCACACGCTCAACGCAGCAAACAAACAAAAGTTGAATATTATGCTTTAATGAACTTGGATTTAAATAGTGTGTAAAATTGTAACAATATGATCATAAAAAAAGTAAATTCATAAATTTTGCTACTTTTACTCTCTTGGATTGTGAAAATTGTATTTCAAGACTTCTATGACTTAATTAAACAAAAAATTAGTTTACAATATAGTCAACAATCATAATATACAACCAAGGATTTAAATTATTATAGGAACTACAAAATTTAGTTAATTTTTTTGCCCATCTTGAGAAATAATGACTTCCATGATTTTGAATTCTATGGTCTAACAGTTTAACATTGTAGTTATTAATCATCATTACATGTACAATACAGAATAATAATAATGAGGTAAACATTTTGTCCTAATTCCTAGTTACAAATACATGATCTTTATAGTATTTTAGTTCTTCAATACTTTCTTTAATATCACTTAAACCTCTATGAGCAAATTTCTTCTGTGGTATATTAGAATACTCTTTTGGACTCCATCTTCGTGCCAGTTCTTTCACTGTGCTAACATCGATTATTCTATAATGTAAATATGAATTGAATCTAGGCATGTATTTGTATAGGAATAGTCTATCCATATAGACACTGTTACCAGCTAGGGGACACCTATTTTCCGGCACATGTGTACTAACAAATTTCAATATTTGTTTCTCTGCTTCCTCAACAGAAATTCTTGAATTCAGACTAGCCTTTATCAAGCCACTCTGTAAAAAAACACAGTGTTATAGTTAATGCAAAATGAGGGTCTTTTGTAGAATTCAAATTAACAAGACACAATAGCTAATCTATTGTTATCGCGGCCGGATGTGGCCGCTTGGGGCTTGATGAATTAAATAATTATTCATAAAAGCTTGAAGCACTTCAACATACAATGGACATACAGTATACTTTAGGACTTAACCTAATGCAATTTTTTTTTCTGACTGCTATGATGAATTAAGCCAAAAAAATAGATTAATACCTCGATCGTGGGAATTCCAGACACAATACATTTTCAATTGTTATGCGGCACCTGGTGGCCGCTTGGGAGTTGATGGGTTAAAATAAAAAATATAATTTGACAAAATCCTACACAACTCTGTATACCTCACCATGATGAGCTTTGCACCAGTCACCCATTTGATCTAAAACTTCCTGCGGTTGGTGTATAACTATGTTTGGCCCCTCTGCCACAATGTTTAAGTCAGCGTCTGTCACCAGGCATGCTATTTCCAAAATACGATCCTTGTTGATATCCAAGCCAGTCATTTCCAAGTCCACCCATACAATTCTCTTGCCAATACTTTGAGACGAGCTCATTTTTACTGGTGCATTATATAAGCCTGAAAGGAAAGGTAAAATATGAGCAATAAAACAGTAAATTAATTAAGTTTGTGTATAAATGCATTTCTAATTTATTAATATTGTATAAACCTTGTATGAACCAATGAAAAGTACGCTGTAAGTAATAGCAATATAATATTAATAAATCTACACATGGATTTTTTAACTAACATTTTTAATTAACAAATGAGATTATTATTTCAGATTGTTATGAGCAAAATATTGTACTGTATTGTTAGATTTTCACGAGAATACTACAATTCATAAATAACACCATGTAAAGAGGTTATGCGTGAACTCACAGTTATTTCTTCCAACTGCTGGTCCTATACATTTATAGAACCATCCAATATTTCTAGCTAATAAATTCATTTATAACTTACAAGTAGAGAGTAATCAAATTATTTTTCTAAATATATTATTTTAATAATTAGAGATAAAATCCAAAAAACAAGATTTTAAGAACTGAGAGGCGAGAGCCTTCTTCGTCTTCGTCCCAAACGTAGTGATTGTTACGTAGTTTATACTTTATATCCTCTTTGGTATAGGTCTACAACAAAATATATGTATTCAGCTGTGTACCAGAATCTGATGGCAATGGGGCATTTTCTTATTTTTTTTAATTTGATTGTCAAACAGTTTCCATTTTAGTAATATAGATGGCGTATGGATAGACTACGATACTGGATCGGTAAAATACCAGGAATACCATCAATAATTGCTACAAAACTGGGCAAAATAATATAAAACTTGATACATTTCAATTTGAAAAAGACACAATGATATTCCAACGAATAGAATAATAAAGTTATTATAACGATGTTTTAGTTAAAACTCACGGAAGAAATAGCCCTATTTATCGTTATTCACACCAAATGTTACAGGAATTATAAATTTTGGTTTTGACAACATCTTACCTGCACTTGTGCACGATAACGGATATTTAATGGCCAATATTTTACCAATAATGAACATCAAAAACCCAAATAACACAATTTGGGAAAAAATAATAAAAACCACACCAACAATAAAAAGTAGAAGAAGTTTCAAAGTAACATGGCTGCCAAAACTTTTTCAGTTGTCAGTTTTCAGTTTGACAAGTTTTTATTATGTCAGCGTGTTCCTAAACTATTACCAGTATACTGGCTTAATCGCTTAGGCCAATGATCGCTTAGGTTTAAGATATTTTTATTTATGTCACACTTGACAGTACACTGAAATTTTTAGAAACACAACCAATATGTAGTCAGTGATGCCAACCTGCAGATAATTTCAGATCAGTGGGGAACCAATAGAAAATCTAGAAGTGTCTACCGTCGCGCCGCCTGGTGGAGATTTAAAAAAGAAAACAACCCATTTGGGAAAAAATAATAAAAACCACACCAACAATAAAAAGTAGAAGAAGTTTCAAAGTAACATGGCCGCCAAAACTTTTTCAGCTGTCAGTTTTCAGTTTGACAAGTTTTTATTATGTCAGCGTGTTCCTAAACTATTACCAGTATACTGGCATAATCGCTTAGGCCAATGATCGCTTAGGTTTAAGATATTTTTATTTATGTCACACTTGACAGTACATTGAATTTTTAGAAACATAACCAATATGTAGTCAGTGATGCCAACCTGCAGATAATTTTAGATCAGTGGGGAACCAATAGAAAATCTAGAAGTGTCTACCGTCGCGCCGTCTGGTGGAGATTTAAAAAAGAAAACAACCCATTTTTGACAGCAGATTTTCAAAAAATATCCTTGATCATTGGATAAATTTTTATTTTTGCATGTTTAACACACAGAATCAGCCGCTATTAGAAAAAAAATGGATCAAAATGTTTTATTCCAACTACTCCGGTATCGCTAGAGTCAATTTATTTTCTCACTTTTTTGCCGTCAGATTCTGGTAGACCTATAGTGATCATAGATAATACAGTATATATACTGAGATAGAATATGTAAGATGAGACACAAGCAGAAGTATAGGTAAGATTATTGAACTCGACTTAAGATGGCGCTTTGACACGTAATGTAGCAGCGCCATCTAGTTGAGTGGTACTTAGTATTCCTGGGCGTCAACTAGATGGCGTATTTGATAATAAACAGCGACATCTACCGGATTTAAATAATAATTTTGATACAAAAATTAATGGCCTGGATTCACTTTGATTAGTGCAAGTGCAGGTAATTAGTACAGATGATTTATAGTGATTTAGAGAAACTAATGGACTTGCCATTTATCTCCAAATCACAAATCATCTGCACTTATCACCTGCACTCGCACTAATCAAAGTGAATCCAGGCCATTAGAGACAATAAAACAGTACAATATTTTGTTTACTTTATTTTATTAACAACCAAATCAAATAAGAAAATAATACTGTAGTCTGTAACTGAACTTTTCAGTAATTTTTGAATTGTCCTTTTGGTTGGTGAAACCTGAAAGAAATTATATAAATTTTAATACCTAGCAATATTTTGAAAGAATGCATTAGGAAACACTATTAAAAATAAATATAATTTGATTGCTAATTCTGTCATAATTCACCAAAAATTATCAGATTCATTTGCTATTTTGTACTGAACTAGGTTCAATATCAATTACTCATCTAGTGATTTATATATCTAACCTGGCATAGATTTATTTTTGTGTCTAGTAGTAATCTGTAGAAAATCACAGTGGATGTTGCATGTCCAGGGTGAGATGTAACTTCCTTCACTGGCTTCCACAGTAGGTTGCAATATTGAATATATTCAGTTTACTGTTGTCTATTTGCTTGTCTATTAACTGTAACAAAAACAAAATACTATGTTAGCGTTAAGCGTACACAGTAAGTAGTAACCCTGTGTAGGTTTTGTGTTCGGGAATTGTAATCTGTATAAGAATAAAAATTAGTAGAACACACTAATGTTTAGGATATTTTTTAATTAATGACCTAATTTCAAGATTATGAAAATTTCAAAAAGGAAGGTCTTCTCAGGTAGGGAGTAGTACGGGGGGTTTTTCTCACCCAAAACATCCCTCCTCAAGCCATTTCAACACCCAAAAGTTGGCGCAGGTTTATGAACCTTAGCCCATTTCAAGATTTTCACGACGATTAAATAATTAATTAATAATTTTAACTACGCACTCATATTAACAAAGGCCACTTATATTAACGCGGGCCACTTATAAAGTCCCGGCGGGCCGCATGCGACCCGCGGCCGCGGGTTGGGGATAGCTGATTTACTTAAAGGTTTATTTTACTTACCTCCTTCGTCACATCCAAAATAACAGTGAAGTCAGGGGCTCAGACCAAATAAAAGGTCTGAGGTCTATATACGGGTATATCGGTATCTTCGAAGTTTGACGTGATTTCGAAATTTCAAATGAAGCTTGTGTCGATTGGTTTGATTACAGGAACTATCGGATACCAGTTACCACTAAACAAGTTATCACAAGCCGAGCGAAGTCAGAAACAATAAGAAGAAAGTAACTAAAAACCACAATAATAAAAAACAACGAACGCAGGCGAAAATTTATAATGCTTTTATAAAGTGAAAATTTTCGTCAACGGATGAAAGTTATATATAAGACTACATTGGATAAATGTCAATACGTAATTTGTCTATATTTTGCCATCTAGTGGCATTTAGAGGTATCAACGGAAAAAAGTTTGTTGTTTTATTTGTAAGATGGCAGCACGCTCCATACAAATATTTTTTTTTTTACCAACAATGTACTATGTGTCACCACTCACCCCCATGGTAGTGATTATATTCTCTTTGGTCCCATACGCCATGATTAGCCATCTAGTTACTAAAATGAAAACTGTTTGACAATCAAATTAAAAAAATAAGAAAATGCCTCATTGTTGCGCACAAGGTTTTGAGACAACATTTAGGGTGCCAATATACAAATATTTACAGACTTACAGCTGGGTATCTCGAATTCCGAGGTTCTTACCTAATTTAAGCCTAAGTTGACTGAACCATTATTCGTAGGCTTAGAATCATCAATCAACGTGGTGGTTACAACTTACAAGTCGAGAATCGATGCTGAAAGTTATTAGAAAAATATTGTTTTCCCGCCATTTACTTGATATAGGCTATGGTTAAGTAGCCGAGCGCCATAATAAAAAAAAAGTCTGTCTACTGTCAAAACAGTCTTTTTTGATGTTTTTTGACAATTGACTGTTTCGCTTTCGGCAGCTTTCGGAAATTTACATCATCGTCATGAAAGATACGAATTGTTTTTAATTTTCCTGGTTTTAGAATTTCGACTCCATTGAAAAATAAAGATGAACAGAATAATTGTAAATAATTGTCGCTGCCTAAAGAAATCGAGTAAGTATGTGGATATCAATGGTGGATAGCGCTGATAAGAAGCCGTAACTGTCTTCCACTATAACCTTTCCTACGATTTTGATGGATTATCGTGACTTCATCCGTGTTTATAGAGTACAAGTCAATATACAGTTAGGATAATATAATGGTACCATGGCAATGCATTAGAACTTCCAGAATGCTTATTTGTCTAAACACGTCCCGTTTCATTTACTAGATTAGTATCAATGATGTACGTGTGAACATGTGATATGTTTATTGAAATTGATAATATCGGCTTTAGTTTTTACTTTGGGCCCGGCTATAATTTACTTATATTACAAAATGAAAGGCACAATCAAGTTAAAAAAACTGAAATATAGATTTTGTGTAGTGTAAAAAAATCTATTATTATGTTGATTTTCATTGATAACAATAATTACAAATTAATGCAGGCAGTTTGCGCATTATATTGTACAAAACCTTACTTCCTGTTTCAGCATTATTATGGGAGACACGGAAATATCAAAACTTTCCATACATAACACTGTCAAGGTCACTGTCATATTACACAACTCAGCCTATTGGACTACAACATGATATCACTCAAAAACCATTCAATAGCAGAACATTGTGTCCCGCCTTTGCCAGAGCCATATCGACAAGTCAATGGTACAATGAGAAGGAGCCACTCAAGCCATCGTCAAAAGTAGAAGCAACTGTGGAAAACATAAAAAAGGGTATAGAAGAGCAGGAAAAACTTCCAAAGAAGGTGGAGGTAAAGAAAAGCATAAAAGAAAGGATTATGGATGAAGTGAGACATTATTATCATGGGTTTAGGTTACTAGGTATAGAAATCAGGATTTCTACATCATTAGCTCTCAGAATATTGAAAGGGGAATCCCTAACACGCAGGGAACACAGGCTACTCGTCACAACCATAGGCGATTTGTTTCGGATGATACCCTTCATTGTTATCCTACTTATACCATTCTTAGAGTTTACTTTACCAGTTTTGATTAAATTGTTCCCCAACATGCTGCCATCCACATTCGAAAGTAGCAGCCAAAAAGAGGCTAAACTAAAACAGCATTTAAAGGTTAAGCTAGAGATGGTAAAGTTCTTCCAGGAGACACTTGATCAAATGGCCCCACAAGCTAAAAACAGGCATTCAGAACTAGCTAAGGAATTCTCAGCTTTCTTTACCAAAATAAGAGCTTCAGATGATGTAGCAACGAGCGAAGAAATCATGAAGTTCTCCAAACTATTTGAAGATGAAATCACACTGGATTCTCTTCAAAGACCGCATTTAGTTGCATTGTGTAAAGTATTGAATGTGTCCACTATTGGGACGGGTGCGATGTTGAGGTTTAATTTGAAGATGAAGTTACGGTCGCTGTCGGCTGACGACAAGATGATTGCTAAGGAGGGTGTGGACAGTTTGAACTTTAGTGAGTTACAGCAGGCCTGTAGAGCGAGAGGCATGAGGGCATATGGTGTTTCCGAGGAGAGATTACAAAAGGAGTTACGGAATTGGTTGGATCTGTCGTTGAATGAGAAAGTTCCTCCGTCGCTTCTGCTGTTGTCTAGAGCTCTTATGGTACCAGACCATGTGCCCACAACATACAAACTGAAAGCAACTATTTCTGCTCTGCCAGAACAAGTTGCAACACAAACTAAGGCTGCCATTGGTGAAAGAGAGGGCAAACTTGACTTTAAGGTAAATATTAACATCATCACCAGTTACATTCATTCTTTCATTGCACCAATAAAACTACATTAATGACATAATAAAAAGGTATAAAAATATCCTTTACATTTATTTTGCTGATAAAATAGATTGCATTACCTTTAAAAATAATCATAAATTAATATTATATTATGATGATTCACTGGTACTTACATGGTATTATTTGTTGATGCTATCCCCGAGGGTATATAGGTGATCGGTATAAACGGCACTTCTGTGAAACAGTTAATTTTTGCTGTCCAATGATGAGCCTGAACTTAGCAGACAGCAGACAAAAATTTAATTGGATAGGGATATCTGCGAGCCCACGTAAGTTTTTAGAGTTAACTAAAGTGATAATTGTGTGTTGTCAAATTATCTAAACATGATAATAAATAATTTTTTTTTACAGCTTATGAAAAATTTTTTAAACAAAAAAAATATTATTGGGATGCTCTCACGCAATTTCCTATTGTTGAAAATTTATAAAAATTTGTAAATATGCTCAATTTTAGGTTCTTTAAAGATGATAACTATTATTTTTTTGATTTTTTATTTTGATCATTGTGGGGCTCATAGCTCTGTAAATAATCATTAAAAAAAAAAAACAATTATCATGTCTTTCCCTGTCAACATTCTAAACATGATATTTTTTTGTTTTTTTATTTTGTCACCGAGTTGATAGATATCCGTATTTTTGTTTTTTTATTTTTTTTGGCGTCGGATATCAAGGTAAAAAAAAACCAAATTAAAAAAAAATATTCTCATACCTTCATTTTCAAAAGATCTAAACATGATATTTTCAGAATTTTGATTTTTTCGTTTGTTCATTAATTATCTTAATTTTTTCATTTTTTTTATTTTGGCCTAAAAATGGTTAAAAACTCAACAAAAATCATTGTTTTGTGGTTATTTGTAATAAATCTGAAGATATGTTTTAGATCTAAGGTTTTTTTTAGTTAATTATATCGTATCGTATTTTTCAAATTATTCAGAAAATGGCTGGATGGCGGCGGATTTCATTGTCACACAGTTTTGATCTTAGTCGCCAGATGGTAATGGGGGAAATATTTAAACTTGATATACCTAAATTTAAAAAGGACGCATTAAAATGTTTAACATAATATACGGTAAAAACTTATATTAATATTATAAAGCGGAAGCGCGAACGCGCTAATCTCAGGAACTACTGGTTTGATTTGAAAAATTATTATTTCAGTGTTAGATAGCCTATTTATCGAGTAAGGCTATATTTTATCACACTAAGACTAATAGGAGCAAAGAAATAGAGGAAAATGTGGAAAAAGCGGAGGAAATTACTTGAAAGGGCTTATCTCAGGTACTACTGGAGCAATTTTTGTGTTTTTTTACTACTGGAGCAATTTGGCACAGATAAGAAGTAGACCACGTGAAGGATCATCTAAGGCTAATGATTAAAAATAGTTATAAGTTTTTACCGTATATTATGTTAAACATTTTAATGCGTCCTTTTTAAATTTAGGTATATCAAGTTTAAATATTTCCCCCATTACCATCTGGCGACTAAGATCAAAACTGTGTGACAATGAAATCCGCCGCCATCCAGCCATCTTCTGAATAATTTGAAAAATATGATTCGATATAATTAATTAAAAAAAACCTTAGATCTAAAACATATCTTCAGATTTTTTACAAATAACCACAAAACAATTATTTTTGTTGAGCTTTTAACCATTTTTGGGCCAAATTAAAAAAAATGAAAAAATTAAGATTATTAATGACCAAACGAAAAAATCAAAATTCTGAAAAATATCATGTTTAGATCTTTTGAAAATGAAGATATGAGAATTTTTTTTTTAATTTGGTTTTTTTTAACCTTGATATCCGACGCCAAAAAAAATAAAAAAACAAAAATACGGATATCCATCAACTCGGTGACAAAATAAAAAAACAAAAAAATATCATGTTTAGAATGTTGACAGGGAAAGACATGATAATTGTTTTTTTTTTAATGATTATTTACAGAGTTATGAGCCCCAGAATGATCAAAATAAAAAATCAAAAAATAATCGTTATCATCTTTAAAGAACCTAAAATTGAGCATATTTACAAATTTTTATTTTTCAACAATAGGAAATTGCGTGAGAGCTTCCCAAAAATTTTTTTTTGTTTAAAAAATTTTTCATAAGCTGTAAAAAATTTCTATTTATTATCATGTTTAGATAATTTGACAACACACAATTATCACTTTAGTTAACTCTAAAAACTTACGTGGGCTCGCAGATATCCCTATCTAATTATTATTTTTGTCTGCTGTCTGCTAAGTTCAGGCTCATGTCCAATGGTACATTTACAATAATAATTGTGTCTAACTATATTTTGGGATTAATTATTGTGTTAATATTTTTTTTTTTCCATTTCAGGCCAAAGCTGAAGCAATCAAATTGGAGGAACAGAAGATTAAAGAAGAGAAACAGGAAATGCAAGAAGCAGAAAGAGAGAAGCAGCTGCTTGAAGCTAAGAAGAGAGAGAAAGAAGAACTCCAAGACAAGGCACCGATCATCTCCGAGGATATTACTCCGATAATGGTAGACACTGCCCCAGTGATTGCTGTAGATTCCAAACCGAAAACTGAAGAAGGCCTGTCTAGCAAGGACATGGAAGTAATAGAAGATGCTTTAGAAAAATTAGGTATGTTTTTGCACTTTGTACCATAACAATAATCATTACATCATAAAATATGACATGATTGCTTTTTTCTTAAGTAATAAGCAATTTTTTTATGGATAATGATTAATGAGGAATGCAAGTTACTTATGGTTTTTTTATGTTGTTACAAAAGGATAAAGGACACAAACCTTTTACAACAATAGTTATTATATTTTATATTAGGGAATTGCAGATTATGTAGAATTTTGTGTATTGAGTTTTCTCTACTTGTGTATTTCACATGTAAATAAATATAATATTTCTATCTCTGTTCTCACTGCGTAAACACGATAATTGCATTATTCGTGCGTGAGCAAGACATAGTATTAATGAAAGTCCTATTTATTAAATAAATATATTCATACTAATATTATTATTTATTATAAATGCGAAAGTGTGTCTGTCTGTCTGTCTGTTACCTCTTCACGCCTAAACCGCTGAACCGATAACGCTGAAATTTGATATGGAGATACTTTGAGTCCCTGGAAAGGACATAGGATACTTTTTATCCCGAAAAAATGTACGGTTCCCGCGCGATAAACGAATTTTGGCGCAACGGAGTTGCGGGCGTCATCTAGTTTAAATTTTATATATGAAAATCATTTGAACCCACAAGTTAAGTTCTTTATTTACATAGGTCTAACACAACAAATTCCAATATTAATTTAGCTATAGCTTAGTAGTCAAAATTATTAAAGTTTATTCCTGTGGCGATTCCCCTTCAGTTCTTTGACTTTAGGTCACTGCGACTTTGTGCTGTCTCCCGCTTTTCTGGCGAGGAATCTGGAATTCTTCCTTCTCCTCTTATTCTCTTCTGATTAATTTCGTTGCGGATCCCAAGACAGCTTTAGCATGTCCCTCGGGCTCCCTGATATCATATCAAAGGGTTTTCGTGGTTGGATACTGCTGTCGATCCTGGCGACACAGGAGATACAGTGGTGGGAATGTGTGGTGGGCCAAAGCCCGATTAAAAATAGGTGACACATAATTTTTACACTTACAGCGGAGCAGAAGAAGTCTTTGTTAATTGAAAAGGAAAGCATTGAAGAGTTGAAGGAAGAGCTCTCCGAGTACAGTGAGGATGTTAAGGAGATGGATGAGATGGTGAAGACCAAACTGGCTGACATTAAACTGACCAAGGGTGCCAGAAGGTACGTTTTTTTTATAAAATAAGACAACAAACGAGGCAAACGGGTTACCTGATGGAAAGCAACTACCGTCGCCCATAAGACATAATTTTGATTTACTTGTATCACCATTATTACCTGCACCTAGCGCCGCAGTGGTGAGCGCTGAACTAATTCAATTAGACGGCGGCTTTTGAATCAGCTGTAGTGTTAAACGTTTTGAACGACTCAAAATATATTCAATTAAAAAAGCTAGACGTGTGATTAAATGGCGTTGTTCACTCAAAGGACTAGCCGTTTGATTGAACGGCTATTTTAACCAGTTGGCTGCGACATATTCATAAACAGGTATACATTACTTGAGAAAAATGCAAAGGGGTCGCGAAATATTTTTCAATACCATCGGTCGCATTGGTTGAAAAACACTGTTATAAGTCTATGTACGTGTGAATACCGTTAGATTATAATATAACGTGTTATATAATCTGATTCTCAAACTAAAAACAAGATGACAGATTAATGACACAAGCAAAGCGCCGACCAACCTGTGCGCGAGCTGTATTTGTGTTACAAATTACAATCTATCGATATTTTGTAATCGCACTAGTTATGTAACAATATAGCTTTAGGGCCGAATCACACCGGAATGGCAGAGCAGCGGCGAGCATTTTCAGTGTCATATGATTTTAAACTTTATCTTCATTATTGTAATACATAGTATCGTTTGAGAAATCGCGGCCGCCGGCGGCCGCGAGACTTTCCAGGTTTCTCAAGCGATACTATGTATTACAATAATGAAGATAAAGTTTAAAATCATATGACACTGAAAATGCTCGCCGCTGCTCTGCCATTCCGGTGTGATTCGGCCCATATTCAGAATTTTACGATATCAGATTTTAGCGTGACTTGCGACTAATTTTGAAGAATGTTGTGAAGTATTTTCCGATTCTTAGAACCCATATAACAGTCTCGCAGGGCCATTTTGGTTTTAAATTATTGTCTACATTATATTATTATATAAAAACCCGGAGTTGGTGGCCGATGTGTACACAACACACAGATAAAACTCTCTGATGCTTTACTCTCATAACACAGTGGGACGAATAATCTGACCGGCGAGAGAAGATACGCAGGACTGACTATATCTGACCCTCCATGAAATCACCTTGCTAGTGGCCAGTCAGTTGTCCGGCCAGCTGCCTCACTCCCAATAGAATCAGAATCGAATCGAGAATCGAATCAGCTCGATCTCAAAGCTTTTGCTACTTCCGAGTTCCGACATATATATACTAGCACAATGCGGCTCAATTTGGAACTAATTCGATCTCAACGGCTTTTCCCACTCCTGACAGCTATACTAGCGCACGATCTTTCAGCAGCTCAATTTGAAACTAATCAGACTCGTAAATCAAAATCGTATCAGTAGGCCTACTACGAAACCGTTTTAAGACTCAAACAATCGAATGAGAATGCCGCGTCTTGCTCGAACAACGTCATTTCTCGTTTATTAGAGTAGGTAGGAAGCGGCATTCAGATTCGTTCGATTGAGTCTCAAAACGTTTTCGTGGTAGGCCCCAGTTTCACTGTCACCGGCGTCCGAGACACAATAGAATATCTATTGTGTCTCGTTTTCCCACGATCAACGGGTTAAGGAAGCTAATATTATCATTTCTCATTACAGACTATACCGTGCTGTGAACAATATGATCAACAAATTAGATTCCGCCTTACTAGAGCTAGAAAACAAAGAGAAGGAACTTATATCTACGCTGGAACAGACAAAGACAGAACCACAGAAGGCTAAGGAACACCTCATTCAGATCGATGAATTGATGCATTCCATTAAGAGCTTACAGAAGGTTCCAGATGAGGCCAAACTTAAGCTGATACAGGATGTACTGGGCAGGCTAGATGACGATTTTGACGGCCAGCTCAAAATTGATGATGTTTTAAAGGTATGTTATGGATAAGGCTTTGCTTAGGACAGGGTTGAACCTTACCTTATCAATGTGCCACTTTTCTGAAGATTTCGTGATGTCATAGACGTGCCATTAAATAATATTTTTCTTTGTAATCTGGCGCGTATTTAAAAATATGCCCCAAGCCTAACTTGGCGCTTATGTAGCTTAGAATAATCACCATAATAATTTTGTGATCAGTTAGCGTGATCAAAATTATATTTTATAATAATACTAGCTGTGCCCCATGATGTTACCCGCGGTTTAAGTGATATATAATAAAAGACTATGAAAAGTACCAATAATGAGTCAAAACGGGACGATACATGGTTCTATAATAGTTTATGGTAGTGATGATGATGATGATGAATGTAATTTGCATAGTAGCATATGCTTTCCGTTCTTAAAACAACGTCGAAACTCCCAAACTTGTATCTATAGAGTCAGGAGTTCTCTCAGCACCTTTCAAACCGTGATATACCTTGGTGCAAAATCATGCTTGTTGGTAGCATAAGCTTAAAATACTGCTCACGAAACCGAAGTCACCACATGTTCCCATATACATTTTGAGGAGTTCCCTCGATTTCTTATAGATCCCTTCATCAAGTCACCACTTTCATGAATATGGTACCAAATTGGGATGATAACCTATACACCAAAAGAAAAATTTTGAAAATCGGTTCACAAACGGCGGAGTAATCGTTGAACATAAAAAAACGAACATAACACCTCCTCCATTTTTAAAGTCGGTTAAAATTGTAGCCTATGTGTTATTCTGATGTATAAGCTATATTATTGTAAAGTTTCATTAAAATCCGTTCAGTAGTTTTTGCGTGAAAGAGTAACAAACATCCATACATCCATACATACATACATCCAAACTTTCGCCTTTATAATATTAGTAGGATAGTAGGATTAATAATTATGTCGCGTGCCATTGGTTCGCCATTCCTTAGGCTTAGGATATAAATTATTAATAGATCCGGGTTTATTTTGGCATATTATATTGGTAAATGTTGACCTGCATTGGGAAAGGCTTAATGATTTAGGACTTATGTTTAAATTGGAATGAAATTACGATCAGCATACTTAGCATGGCCACCGTAGAAAGGTCTTTTTTTCTAAAAATAATAGACACTTCTGCTGTGGCCATGTTAACCCGCCTGAAATTTAAAGAAAAATTTCGGATTCGAAAGAGTAGCAGTATTATAAGAAATACTTATATATAAAAGTATCATAATAAAGCATCATAATAGTACAGATAATTATCTCAAGGATAATACTAATCATTCTTGTGACAGTGAATAGAATCAGGCGTTACTTTGCGGAAGTCCATAGCTTAAAATTTAGTACTTATGTTATTATTTTTAGCAATATTTCGCGAAATAAACCTCAACCTAAATGAGTGAGTGTACGCATGCCTCTGCGTACACTCACTCATTTACTTACAGGTTGAGGTTTATTTCGCGCAATATTGCTAAAAATAATAACATACTAAATTTTATTCTTGTAACAGTTGTTTTTCCGCATAATATTGTCTATTTCATTGGCATCGGTTACAAAGTACATAATATTAAGATGATAATATTTTTGTTTGATATGAAAATACGTGGGAGAGCCATGCTTCGGCACGAATGGGCCGGCTCGACCGGAGAAATACCACGTTCTCACAGAAAACCGGCGTGAAACAGCGCTTGCGCTGTGTTTCGCCGAGTGAGTGAGTTTACCGGAGGCCCAATCCCCTACCCTATTCCCTTCCTTTCCCTCCCCTATTCCCTTCTCTTCCCATCCCTACCCTCCCCTATTCCCTCTTAAAAGGCCGGCAACGCACCTGCAGCTCTTCTGATGCTGCGAGTGTCCATGGGCGACGGCAGTTGCTTTCCATCAGGTGACCCGTTTGCTCGTTTGCCCCCTTGTTTCATAAAAAAAAAAAAAACATAAGATACTTTTTATCCCAGAAAAATGTACGGTTCCTGCGCGATAAACGAATTTTGGCCCAACAGAGTTGCGGGCGTCATCTAGTTACATATAAATTATAATCCTAAGAGCTGAAAATCTATACTTATAACTGTCTCATTGCTATCTTTCTTTTGCTTATGTATGACTAGATTGCTATCGCGTTTACATCGTACAATCGTGCTAGATTTTCTGTGTAGTATGTGGTTTGTTTGTAACAAATTGGTTTATTTGCTATGTTTTTGTATTTTTTTATCTTTTTTTTTGTATTTTAAAGTCTTAAATTACCTTATTGAAATATTTCTTTGACCTTTTTTCAATTGTTCATATTTATCAGATTAATAACGGTTCTGTCACAGCGGTTAAATCAGTACTTAGATATATGCGACGAAAAAATCTTGCGCGTGCGTCACCGCTCGCTTGTGAGTCCCTAGTGATCTGCCCCTTTAAAGGGGTACTTACATTTCGATACCTACACGTGCGAGTGGGACAGGCCTGGTTGCGCCAAAAGTAGTTTATCGCGCGGGACTCCTACATTTTTCGCGATAAAAAGTATCCTATGTCCTTTCCCAGGGCTCAAAGTATCTCTATACAAAATTTCAGCAAAATTGGTTTGGGCGTGAAGAGGTAACAGACAGACAGATAGACACACTTTCGCATTTATAATATTATTTTATAATTTTATATTTTACTACATTTTACCATAATATACATTTATACACAGTACATAATAAAGGCAAAGTTATACTTATTAGTAATTGCTTACTCTTTACAGATGCTCGAGATTATAGGTAATGAGAACGTCAATCTATCCGAGAAGCAAATGGCTGAACTGATAGATCTACTCGACAAGGAGGAGATTCTAGAAGTCGAGAGTAAGATACAGAAGGCTTTGGACAAAGCGGCCAAGGCGGCCAAAGAGCAGGATAAAAGCGCCGATGCTGATGGGAAGGTGGGTGTTTTCACTATCATGATTGTGCTATTTTTAACACGCTTTTATCAGCTTGGGCTCTATTTATGTGACGGAATTTTTGAGCACGACTTTTACCTATCTCCAGTAGTATAATTAATTCGAAACGTTGGTTTTTTGTTTTTTTTTTTCTACTGTTAACTATTATTGATAATAATTTATGTATACAGCTTTAATTTAGCTGGATTCTATAAAAATGTATTCGCGTAAACGTCAAACATAGAGATTTGACCTAATTGAAGAAAAAGTATGTTCTTTTATTAAACCAAGTTTTATTTCTCAAATCGCGAAATTCTGTATGTAGCGGTCATTGACTCCCTGTCAAAAAAATTGTCATTTTCTATACAAATCGCGATTGACAATGAAGTGACAGATGTTTCTAGTCTAAGGGTGATATCGTATTTTGCATACACGATGTGAACACAGTATGAATAATATCACTTCAAACTCATAAATAGTTGGAGATTATCATACGAAGAGGTAACCAAGACGTTTTCCGATGAAACTATAATGTTTCTTTACAAAAATTCAATTTTATTCTTAAGTTAACAGAATGCAGTGCGAGTATTTTTCACATAGCTCCTAGACTAGAAAGGTCAATGACCGCTGGTGCCACCTTAAATTGTTCTGACCATAGTAGTAACGAAAACAATAAATTATTGTTCTAACAAAAAATTAAATAAAATAAAAAGTGATACATTTACTTTCTGGTAATTTATAAAATCTGATATATTTTTGTTATGTTTCTTAAAATTAATTAAATTCATATTTTAACAAAAGAATTTATAATTTAGGTTAACCTCGGTAGCATTAAATGACGTACCTTCCATTGTCTTACTTCCGAGAATAAATGAATTGTTTCCTTTGTTTCAGACTTTATTCGACTTGATACGTGAAGCTCAAAAAAGGCGGGAGATGAAAAAGGCGGTAGAGAAATTCGGAGAGCAACGGAATATGCCGAAGAGCGAAGACATCGTCACAAAAACAGCAGCGAAACCGGAGGAAAGCAGTAAACGACCCGAGAGCCATTGAGTGAATACGTTGTTAGTAAATGTGTAAATATGAATGTAGCGGTTTCATAGTTTACGCTTTCCTGGCAGTTTGCCGCGGCAAATTCGAAAGGATGTCGTTCGGTGTTCGATTTCAGGGTTACCAACAGTAAAATATTGCGTTCTAATTTCAAATTGTGATGGTTTAACATTTTTACTTTTTAAAAGCAGTACTTAAATATTAAAGATCGTTGGAATGTTTTGTATTGTCCGTTTCATTTGTGGTAGTTGGTGATCCGAATATTTGAAATGCACTAATTTCGGTGCATGAGAGTATCTTACGTATTTATTTATGAAATTATTTATGAAACTGTACACGTATGCCCTAACGACAATAAGCAATTTTCTAATGTAATATTTATGTGTATATAAAATTGATTCCATTACATACAAATATAGTTCTTGATGTATTTTTTAAGTTTCATAAGATAATTTCTTTTAAACTATATACAAAATACATTAAGATATCAGTACATAATATTATTACGTTTTTGCTTTGTGCAAAGTGTTAATAAAATATGTCTAAAGTATTTCATTTGTATTTAATTTTTTGTTTATTTATCTAACCCAGCATTCTCTAGTTTCTAACGTTATATTCTTCAATGTCCGTGTAATATTTAAAGAAGTCTATAAATTGTTAATTTTTTACATATGCACTGTGACCAACTTTATGCCAAAATACTACATAATATGAAGCTTTTTCAAAACGGTTCAGTTACAACAGAAACTTTTTAGTTTTAATTTAACTGTTTTGCAAATTGTATTTACGATGATGTATTAATGCATTTCTGTGATCGCTACATCTGTTATTTTTTTTTAGTTTACTTTTATAACTATAGTTAGCACAAATTGTCTGACAAATATTTTATAATCGTTATTAAGTTAAATTATATTACACTTTTCTGCTGTACATTTAAAACTTGCATCAAATGCTCCCTTAGTACAAGATTGTGTACGGAACAAAAACATATTACTTTTTCATATTTTGCTTTAACAATTTGTAAAGGAAACAAGGCAAATTATTTTCAAAATAATTAATCTTGACTAACTGTAAGGGTATAAGAGAATACAGATGTCGTAAGAAAACGCTCATTTTATTTCTCCCCCAAGGTGACGTAAATTACCCCTATACAATAGTATACGTAAAAGCTTTGAGTAGCTTGCTTATGATACGACAAGGACGGGATATTATAACATTATTATTATTCACAAAACTCAGAGTTCGTACTCATGAAACTCAAAACTATAAAAATCGGCCAAGTTCGAGTTGGACTTGCGTACGAAGTTCCATGTCACTATAGAGCAAAAATAGGCAAGAAAATGTGTTTTTTGTATAGCTTATTAAATTTTATTGTTATTTATTTATTATTTCTTTAATTTATTTATAAATTATTAAAATATAAATACAAGTGAGTATTTTGTGTACCTACATTTCAAGTGCTTACCTGTTTCCATTATTGATATCGACCAAAAAATGTCAAAATTAATGACTGCATTTGTTGTATGGGAGCCCCTCTTAAATTTTTAATTTATTTTGTTTTCAGTATTTGTTGTTACTTGTTTTATCGGCAGCTAAAAGCTTTAATTTGTGAAAATTTCAACTTTCTAGCTATTATCGCCTTTGAGATACAGCCTGAAGACAGACAGACGGACAGACATCGAAGTCTTAGCTTAGTAATAGGTCCCGTTTTTACCAATTAGATACTCTTTGGCTACGGAACCCTAAAAGTCATAATCAAGCCCCATCAAGCCTCATACGAGCACCGGTGCTCGCGACAACAATAGAATACAATAGCGTTTCCAAGAATCCGCGATGAATATTAAAAATAAAATAAATAAACGTTTATTCCCCTTTTATTAAAGTCGCTCAAAACGTTCAACACTACAGAGGCCTTAGTGCGAGTTTTATTCGATCATACGCATCGCGAATTTATATGGGATCAAAGCAGCGCCATCTACTGGCTAACGTGGATACTGCTTTGATCCCATATAAATTCGCGTTTACGCGCTCGATACGTATGATCGAATAAAACTCGCACTAACCCCTCTGCGTGCTTAGCACGGGGATTTCCGATCTAGAAGAAATAGATATAGAGAAGAAATAACTACAGTTTCTTGAATAAAAGTTCCTGCTTCAATGTAAATAAGGTCGTAGATTCATCAACAACCGAAATTATTTTCAATGCAAGTTTTTCGAGCATTTTTTACGACCTATTGTTTAGCGAGCTCGGATCTATGAACATTTTATAAAATGTTAATACATTTTGTCTAGCACTTTGGCGATGTAGATTCATCGAGGGTGGAATTATCAATTTTCCCACGCTAAACAATGGGTAATAAAAACAGTTCACAAAATGCACTTAAAAATAAAATAACACTAACGATTAATTTACGACCTTATTTACTTAGGAGCAGGATCTTTTATTAAAAAAACTATAATTATGTTTTCTCTACGAAGATCGGAAACAAATATAAATCCCCATGCTAGCCCAGCAGGTGATTCAAAAGCCGCCGTTTGATTGAATTAGAATCGAAAAATTCGGCGCTAGGTGCGTTTTGTTTACAATGCAATGTGGCGTCAACTAACCGGTGTTTTGTGGTTTTATTAAGATATTTTTCATAAATATACGTTACAAGTATTATTAAAGAGACAGAAATTATGGGGGCACATACGAGTGAATCAAAATTTAAACTAATATTCGAGGAGAAATTAAGGGATTATGAAATGCATCACCAAGGTATTTATAGCAATTGTGTTTAAAATGAGTTAGAATTATAATATCAATTAGGATTAAATATTTGTTTATTATTATTTACCTGCATAACGTAACTATAATCATTAAAGGTGTTTGTTTGTGTATCTTTTTCTAATAGCTACGTAGAGTAGGGCGCCCGCGCCGTGACAAAATATTGTGTCGACTGTCGTGCAACTGCGCCGCAGGCTGAAAAAGATTGGGAACCCCTGCTCTAGACTATGTTCGTTAGTTATTCTTAGATCGGCTTGGAGTTGTATGAGTTAGAATACAATTAATGTGCTTGTTATCGTTACGCTTGTGTAATAATAGCACTAAACTAATGGTCACCTTAGTTGATTTACCATTAAACCAGTTGGCTAAGCGTCATCTAGCTGTAGTGTTGAACGTTGCAGTCAACAAGTCGGCTAAACAACGTATAGCCGTGTGATTGAATGGCGTTGTTCAGTCATTGATTGAATGACTTTTTTAACCAGTCGACTGCGACATATATAAGTACCAGAATAATGTCTAAAGCTATATTTTATGCATAGGGTGCATTTTTCAGTATAGCCGATAGCGTCCCTTAAATCAGATAATAATATGTGTGGGGCAATACTCGCGTTTGCGCATTCGGGACTTTCGAAAGATCTATCGATTTTTGTAGGCACTAGGCTATAATATATTATAGTATTATGCTACGTTTCCATGCTTGCCAGTTGCCGAGGCTTGGAAAGCGTCCACAAGGCACAATGTGTCCACAAATCTCGCTAGGCATTTGGAAGTCGTTTACACGTTTGTGAATGCGTCAGTGTATTACGTACATCCAGCATGGCGGACACCGAACTTGTGTCGGCTATTAACATCTTTGAGATTCCAGATAACTACTTACATTTTTTCGGTTTGGTAATAATATTCCAGAAACGATAAACTCTCTTCGTTCGACTAGCTACTCATTTTTAGGGTTCCGTACCCAAAGGGTAAAAACGGGACCCTATTACTGAGACTTCGATGTCTGTCCGTCTGTCTGTCCGTCTGTCTGTCTTCTGTATCTCAAGAATCGCTATAGCTAGACTTCTGAAATTTTTACAGATTGTGTATTTCTACTGTCGCTACTACAACAAAATATACTAAAAAACAAAATCACTACATATTATAAAACAGTCGCTTTTTTCCCTCATGTCCCTTTGTTCCCTTTAATCTTTAAAACTACGCAATGCATTTTGATGCGGTTTTCTGTAATAGATAGAGTGATTCAAGAGGAAGGTTTAAAAGTATAATAACATTCATTAAATAGTGGAGAAATACTGTTATTGTTGGGGTTTCTAATGTGATGTCGTAAATAATTAAATTTTTTTTCCGTTTACATTGCAAAAGCAGGCTGAACCCTACGAGATTTATCAAAATAATGTACCAAGTATTGTACACATTGAAAGGTCTACAGAAAACTCCGCGATGGTATATGTCTATCTCTTATGGATAATGGATATCCCACAATAACAGTTTTTTGTCATTTACTTTTTACTAAAAATAATGGCTAATTTTCGAAGCGATTTTAACCAATACGGCATTAATCCTTATTTAATTAAATACATTATTGATTTAATATAGATCTATAATATGGCCCTTTACAGCATACGATTTAAAGGAATATTTTCGAAGATATTACAGATTTAAAAATTGCGGGACGTAGCTTTTGCTACTACCATACCCCGCCGCTATACCACCGTATTGACCAATGCGGGCCACGGGTAGTAATGAATATTGAATAATAATGTTACATGTAAATCAAAACTACTGAATCGATTTTAATCATTTCTTCAGTGAGTGACATAGGCTATAGGTCTACCAGAATCTGATAGCAAAAAGTGAGAAAACAAATTGATTCTAGCAATACCGGGGTAACTGGAATAAAACATTTTGATCCTTTTTTTTCATATAGCGGCTGATTCTATGTGTTAAACATGCAAATATAAAAATTTACCCAATGATCAAGGATATTTTATGAAAATCTGCTGTCAAAAATTGCCATCAGATTCTGGTAGACCCATATATATTTTATACCCGTACGAAGCCGGGGCGGGTCGCTAGTAAAATTAATATTTAAATACAACAAACGTGATTTTTTTACTTTTTTTGCTCGCTATCAATAATGGCAACAGGTAGGGACATGAAATTTTCACAAAATCCTTAATTATATATGTAATTTACTAATTAATAATAATATTAAAATAAAATAAAAATTTCAGGGGGGCTCCCATACAAAAAACACATTTTTTGGCCTAATTTTGCTCTATAACGGTACGGAACGCACGCACGAAGGGTCGTGCGCGAGTCCGACTCGCAATTGGCCAATTATTGAGTCAGAACTAGACGTGCGTTCGTGCGTGCGCGAGATCACAGCGGCTACTATAAGCGCGCGCCAACGTGTGAACGCGTCGCAAACGTTTGCCGCAAATGCCCTTTGATCTGTGTCCAAAAACCGATCCGGATCGTATACTAGCGTCCGCAAGCTCACGCAAGCCAAGCCAGATACTCTCTTTCCACGCTTGTGCTTGTGGACGCTTGCCAAGGCTCGGCAAGAGTAGAAACGTACCATTACGAGTATAGTTATGTATCGTGCGTCGGCATACTCCCTCACACATAATATTATTTTTCATATTTTACTTCATAAAAGAGTTTCGGACGTCAAATAGAAATATGCACGTAATTTAAGTTGTTTAAATGTAGCTTTAAAAAGTATTTTATTTTATACAACTTGTAAAGGTGATGAAAGTCGTCAAGTTGCAAGGAAAATCTTTTTCGAATTTCGCGGTCAAAAAATGGCGCGTTTGTAGTATTCTCCCTCATATCATTGGTCGAAATTTTAAATTGAATGGCCTTCAACACCAATACGAACGAATCACAGTGCGTAAAAAATGTAATCTTGAATGTAATTGTACAAGACAGGTTTGTAAGCCGCCATCTTGAATTAGTTTCGTAATTAAAGCTTTTCTATTGGTCGATATCAGAACGTCACTCGGACTTGACGGCGTTGCGCATATTTTATAATTTTGACTCTCACTTATTGCGGCTGCCATGTTTTTTTTCATGTGGGGTGTGTGTGTTTAGTTAAATATCATGAAAATAACCCCATAAATATATTCTCCAAGGTGAGTGTCCGCTTTTCATGTCCGTAACGTTGTAAAAAGTGTAAGCGAAGTACTAGCCCACATAGCCATAGTGAAAGTGCATCATGTAACCCTGTCATGTCTTGTGAAATTGTTTCGATTACACCTATCGTAGTATCTACCGTGTCAATAAACTTGTTGTGAAACGCACACAATGTTTACAAGAGTGAGTGGTAGATAAAAAGTGTATTTTGGTAAGTAATCACGAGATAAAGCCCTTTTACCACCCTCGAAATCTCGAATGACGTTTGGCGCCATCGACCCATTTAGCGCGGCGGGGCGGGTATGGTTTTCCATGAAATTCTTTGTGCCCTTGCAAGTCATACCGATGCACCGTAGCTTAGATGCGACACGTGATAATATGAGTAACGTTTTATTTTGCAGAAGTGAGGGATGCACTAAGTGCGTCATTTTTGCTAGATAGTGACAATGAATGTTATTTACTAAACGAAAGAACAAGAGAAAGAATTACAAAATAACGACTACTAGCAAAGCACAGGCCAAAGAAATAAGAATGTATTGTTTGTAAGGAGGTATAACGCAGGATCGATATCACACACGGCCCAAGCATATGAAAAATGGACACACGATTTCCAAGCATGTTATTGGTGTTTGCTGCGAGTAGATATTGTACCGGGCAGGATGCGTAAGCATAAAAGAGGGAGCCAGGCCTTAGCCTGCTGGCCTGCCACATCAAAAGAATCGTACCTGATATCCAACAATTTCTGATACCTGCACATTACTCCCAGGTAAGAACTACATTTATTTTCCCCGCAATCCCTAACAATTGTTTTGCTGTTTATCAAAATGTTGATCAACAAGTATGTTACAATGAGTGTCTCAGTAAATATGGAGCCTCATTTAGTAATTACTTTGTGTACAATATCTTTTAAAAATGTTAATGCACTTCTATTTTTTATTGTAACAATGTAGACAAATTTAAGTAATTGTGATTACTAATGACAATCATTTGAAATGTATTTACAAATAGTTTGGTGGAATAGACATCACAATCTATAATGATAAATATTATCGTTGCATTGTTATCTGAAATTTACATTTCTTCATTCCGATCATTGTTAGGGCAGTGTAGTGTCTGTGTAGCTGACATTATACAATGGAACTAATTTTATATTTTTCTATTGTCAAGTGGCTATGCAATACCCAATGATGGGCAGAGACGGTAATAGTGGGCATGTTAATAAGAAGATGGTTAAGACAGTTAATGGTACAAAGAATCCTTTGAGAAAGGTCGGTTTTCATTGACATGCATCCTATTTTGTATTCATAGGCAACAAGTTTTTTTATATTTTTACTTAGTCACGGTGTTGTTTTCTATTTGCTTTTTGGATATTTCAGTATACACATTATTATTACCTCGATCGTGGGAATCGCAGACACAATAGATTTTCAATTGTTATGCGACAGCCGGGTGCCGCTTGGGGATTGATGGGTTATTACACTTTTATACAGTACAAAATACACTGCTTATTTATGCTTTTTGCACTGTATTTAAAACTTTTTAAAAACCTCTACAAATAAAAATATTTACACAGCTAGTAACTATCTTATAAGGTTTGCTTGTGTTTGTCTGGCGTATTGAAAAATAATGTGACAAACATAGACAGCAAACTGTGAATAGTCGTATGCTTGTTAAATATTTTTATTATTTTGGGGGTATATGTTTTAAGCTGGTTTCAGACTACGCTACAATATAATAGCATATTATAGTATATAGCTCATAGCACAAGAATATCACGCACCATACATAGCGTATAGCAAGCCAATAATATATAGTACAGTACAGTGTGAATGTGTCCATAAAGCTGGTTTCAGACTACGCTATAATATAATAGCATATAGTATATAGTTCATAGCACAAGAATATCGCGCACCAATCACCATACATTGTTATGGACACATTCACACTGTACTGTGCTATATTATTGGCTTGCTATACGCTATGTATGGTGCGCGCTATTCTTGTGCTATGAGCTATATGCTATTATATTATAGCGTAGTCTGAAACCAGCTAAATTAAGAAATACAAATGGAAAGTAAATTGTTTATTAAAGTAAATTATATCTAAATTAAAAGACTTTCTTTATTTCATACATCAGAATACATTTTTATTCTTGTCTAGTGTCTTTAAAAGATTGAGAAAATTGACTTAATTTTGTTAAAAGCTTTTATCTAGTTTAGACTTTCTCCTTGAACATGGTTTTGAAGCTACACTTTGTAGCTAGAAATAATCTGAAATCATACTGAAACATCCAATCCAATTATATTTCTGAATCCTCTTATTTGTCGCTAAAAACTTACACACCGTGGTTGGGTACTTATACATTATAAATTCTGTAGTCCTTTATTTAGCTGTTTTAGGCCAAACATATTTAGACCCTATAAATCTATGTACCTCCCCCCAATAATCTAGTACATAGATGTTGCCTGTGAGAAGCACTAGTTTTACATGATGTTCCTATTATTTTACAATATATTTGTGTGCCATTGTTTAATGCTGTCACCATTTATTTGCATAATTATACCTTCATAAAAAAGAGCCTTGTGAATGAGAAAATATTATTTCCCACATTACATATAACATTGCTGTAGATTCTTGTTTTGTTGTAAATAAGATTTGGATGCCTTTGTCTGCCCTTTTGTGTTATTTTTGTCAGTAAACATAGAAAGCAATATTTATAGTGTTGTATGTAATCACATTACAGGAGTCTAATCCAGACAACGTCGTCGGACAGCTGTGCACGAGACTACAAAATATCAAAGACCAGGAGGACGCACCACTGACAGGAATGCCAAGTTGTTCTATAGAACAAACAGAGGCTGTGCGTAGATATTATGCTGCATTCCCGGCTCTGAAGAAAGGACAAGAGTCGCCATTGCAGTACTACTTGCCGCCACCGGCCTGGTGTCGAAAAACCGCTCCGGAAACCAAGGTCAAGATGCAAAGTGAAATCTCGGCACCGAAAGATTGGAATTCTAAAAATAAAAGATATTCATCCGTAAGGGAGCGACGCAACTCATGCCACAGCCAAAAAAAGAATCGAAAACGTTTCAATAGCTACAGGAGGACCCTCGAGAGCAAAGAGAATCTACCCGAGTGGATGACGCACGAGGGAGTGTGGGACATGGAAGCTCAAGATCCTGTAAAAGAATTCATAAGAGCTATCGCACTAGACGAGGGCTACGGGACATGCGAAAACACAGTCACCGACGAGGTTAAAGAAATTAATCAGGTAAAGCGCGTAAACAACGAAAACATGGTGCCGGATTTCGACGACGGCCTCGACCTCGACACCGAGTGGGGCACTCTCACAGAAGATCTGATCCCCCGAGTCCGCAGTCCACTGGAGGTGGAGCAGTACGCTAAATTCGAGGCGAAATTTGACAGCAGCATCGAGGCGATATGGACCAACCAGCAGAACACGCCCGACGACGAGTACCAGGAGCTCCCCATCGACTTCCAGGACCTGCTGTCCTCCCCCTCCGACCGCCTGTTCGCCGACCCGGCCGCCGAGAAGACCGGCCTCCTGCTCACCGAGAGCATCTGGGCCGTGGACGCAGGCGAGGCGCGGGCGGAGTCCCCCGGCGACCTGCCCGCTCGCCTGCGCCCCCTCAACATCGAGGACGAGCCGCGCGCGCTCGAGTTCGCGCTCGACGACAGCGGCCTCGACGACGCCCTCGCCGCCGTCGCCGACACCATGCGCTCCTTCGCCGCCATCAACCACAGCCGCGAGCGCAGCGGCTTCGCCGAGGTGGTGCCGCGCCGTTCGCGCCCCCAGCCTCCCGCCGCCCCTGTTCCCGCCCCCGCGCCCGCCCCCGCCCCCGCGCCGCCACCTCGCGAGGACCTGCTCACCGCCGCGCGCACACACTTCCGCCCCATCAAGCCGGCGCGCGACGCCGAGCCCGCGCGCTACCGCGACGGCGCCACGTTCGCCGTGCGCGCCGACCTCGACCCCGTCGAGTTCGTGCGCAGCGAGTCCGGCGGTGCCTACCGCGCCGACACGCGCGAGCGCTACCTCGAGTACCGCACGCGCACCATCGACTACGGCCGCCTCGCCCTCACCGCCGAGCAGCGCTGCCCGGACCTCGACGACCCCGCGCTGCGACTGCGGTTCCCCGTGCGCCAGCGGGACGCCGCCGCGCAGACCGACGACCCCGCCGCGCGCCCCGACGAGCCCGGCGGCGCCGCCAAGAAAATGCGGGCGGGCGGCGACGACATCTGGGGCGCGGCGCCGCCGTGCGCCTGCGCCGCCCCGCCCGCCGTCCGCGACGACGACGAGCTGTCGCGCGACTGGGAGGAGCTGCTGGCGGCGATCAGCGCGGCGCACGCGCTCTGCGCCAGCGAGGCGGAGGCGGATGCCGCGGCGGGAGCGGACCGCAAGCGCCGCCACTCGGCCGCGCTGCGCTGCGCCGCGCCCGCGCGCTGCCCACGCCCGCACGCGCGCTTCCTGCGCTGCTCGCACCGCCCGCTCACGCGCTAGGCGCCGGCTCTCGCGTCCTCTAGTTTCGTTTCCGCTCCACCGGACCGGCGGGTTCGATTCCCTCGAAAGCTTCGTACGAAAGTGCCTTCTCGTCCCCCGCTTTTTTGAACTGTTCCTCGATAATTTTTGTCCGCAGTTATTTTGACAAATTCCCGATTGAAAGGCTTCGGGAGGACTCGCGGTTGAGGGGGGCTCCCGACGGGCCCGGCTTTTGGAGCCGTCGGGGATTCGTTTGCCGAGCTGGAGGGTGGGAAACGGCAGTCGGACCGCTCGAAAACATGAGAGTACCCATCTATCTTAACTTTTCGACCTTTCGAACGTCAATGTCGTGTCGAGACGGTCCGATCGTTGGCTCCCGTCGACGGTTTCGTTCACAGTCGAATATTGTAAAGCCCCCGTCGATCGGCTAGTGAGTATGCTCGCATCTCGTCGAAATAATATTGTCGACTCTATGAGAAATGTTTACCGAGCGCGAGGAAAAGTTAGCAATAATAATAGTTTAAATTAGGGTCGCCCTGGCGCGTTTTCATGGAGCGATTGAGGAGAGATATTAGAGAAGCGTTTGACATATCGTTTCGATTGTAGACGTCGAAGGATCGAGGGTAGTGTAAAAATAATTTAGTTATCATTTTCTTTGTAGCAATTTTATATTGACGCCGCACGGAATGCCCCCGCCTCCGCCGCATATTTAAAAAGTTACTTATATTGAAAAAGTTGAGTATTTACACGTGAGGTTTTTCCACCGGTTTTCCGGTGTATGTATTCGTTTACAAATGATTTGTACAAAAGACTATATGAAGTATTATTTTCTCGTATCTGGGCGACCGGGCGGCGGCATCGCGTGCGGCGCGAAGGACGATTCTAATATAATTCTTAAAATAAAATCGTCCAAAGTTGTTTATACGATTTGTTGATACGGTATATACTCGCAGGTTTTATTTTTGTTAAATATTTTTTGTTTTTTGTACTCGAAATTCATGTAAAAATTTATACGGCCGTAGTTTTCGTTTTTAATACGTCGAAGGCAAAGTTTAGTGCATCTGGACCACGTAACATCAGGAGTAGGGAAGCGGGCGTCCGCCCGACTGTTATAACGCGTGCGAGGGAGCCGCCTACCGATGGCGGCCTCCTTGTGTCTGGGTGCTATAAGTATTCGTTAATGAAGGTGAACTATTTTTTCGATGGTTTGTCCGATGCTAGGTTTTATACGCGGAGATTTTATTGAATAGCCGCATATTTAACAATATGGCGCGCGCGATCGGTTCGGCTGCGCCAGGATAGGTTTAACGCAGGAATACGCGTGGTCGGTAGTAGGATGTGCGTGTTCGGTAACGTAGGATTTGCGCACTGCGCGTTCGGTAACGTAGGATGTGCGCGGTCGAATGCCAGGGTAACACGGTCGTCCGCGCGGTCGGTCGGTTAGGTCACGGGCTTGTTGGGTCGATTCGACCCTCGTCGGTCGGCACGTGCAACCGCACTGTCGGTCGCTAATGTCCCATGTCCCTCCGGGCGCCAGCTCCTACGGTTGACTGGCTACGGTCGACAGAACAGTACCGCGCGGTGTGGTGAGTGGATCGTAAAAGTTCCGCGCCGTGTTTAGCAGTAATTAACGTGTAAAGTTTTGTATGACGTCATCGGGTGGTCGGTGGATCGTATTTGATAGTGCCCGTCGTCGCCATTTCGCGAGCGCCCCGAGTTTTGTTGTACCCAGTACCCCGAGTTCAGGCCTTGTACCATAAAACTGTTTTGAGACTCGAACAATCGGACGAGAATGCCGCGTCCTACTCTAACAAACGTTAAATGACGTTGTTAGAGCAGGACGCGGCATTCTCGTCCGATTGTTTGAGTCTCAAAACAGTTGCGTAGTAGGCCTACTGTTGTAAAACCTCTTCAGTTTGACCACGGCGCTCGCGAAATAACGGCGACGTTAAATTGTAATATAATTTACGACAAGTATGGATGCTAACAGTAACTGTTATAGTTTATGTAAATCATAAGAATTGTATATGTTATATTTTCATTTTAAGAGACGTGATGGAGTTCACTCCTCGCTGGGTGGAAGTGCGACACTTCTGCGTATTCCCACCCCGCGGGGCTCGATATTATGTATTACGTATATTGTTTTGATCCTTTCTAGATACATTTTCATGTTTCACTGTGCTACATTATCATATTATATTTATGTATTTTATTCTGTAGTGTGTCCTCTGTTTGTAATGACTTAAAATGTTAAAAAATAACAAAAAAATCAAAGTTCATGCATTGGAACGGCTAAAAAGCTGATATTGTATATATTTAAATGTTTCGAAATTGTGTAAGAACCCGCGGACATCTTACTATAAATATATTATAGTCCGTTGTGTTTGGAACATAGTATGTGACACTAGGAGCAAGTTGTGTAGCAGATATATATTCCATGCACAGCGGGACACCCAGTTAAACTAAACAGGTTGGGTATTTTTTAAATCATAACTAATTTTATCGTTCATTTCTCCTACTCATCATTTTATTTCCGTTGTAAGTTCATTTTATACTGTACTTATTCCATTAACAATATTTGCTAAAAGATCCCTCAAGAAAAATACAGAAAATTAAAAAAAAAATGTAATATTAGCTTCAAAGTTGCATATAATATTATGTTTGATTAAATTTAATCTAATGTAATGTGCCTATGCACTCGATATGATCGACGACACCTAGATCATGTTTTGTCACAATTTAATATTGTACAAACAGTCCGCTTTAGCTACTGGGGTTCGGCCTTAGCGGACTCTGTCAGTGAGGCTATTAGCGACTACGAGCAATCAATCGTCATAATAGTTTTGCTGACTCGATTGACACTCAAGGATTACTCGTAAAGATTCGTTACTGTTGCAATAAAGATATCTAGGTTTCTCAGTTCGCCTCGCGTGAGACTCGGTGTGGTTGTACGAGAGTTTCGAAAGACTGAGCTTAATCGTTACAAGTAACCTAGAGGAGACCCCAAATCATTAAAATTTTTAAGCCACCATGTAATTCTCCGTGGCCACTAAGCTTTTGTCAGTAATGTTTATCGGTAATTTAATTTGCATATCTCACGATCAGCAGATGATTTTCTTTCCTTTACATTGGGAGGAGAGCTTCAGAATTTTTGGACACCGTCGCTAATAAGCACATGTTAAAAAATTTGCGAAAAATAAAAAAAAAGTAGATAGTCGATTTGTTTGTCTACACTCTTCTCCGGTAGTTTAGCAAGTGGTCGTGTAACCGATGACCGACGGTTCTTGGTTACATGCATATTTGTTGAAATGTTTTTTTCTTTTCGAGATTCGATAATCATTAGAAGAAATACGCCAGGGTAGTAAGTAGCAGTTTACAAGGGATTCCACATAGTTGGGGGTGCCAAACTTTGTATTTCTATCGAAATATCATATTATGTATGCAACTGTAGTCTGTTGAATACAAATTCAGAACTATGTTGGCCAGTCTAAAGTTTTATGTATAGAAAGTAGGTGTTTCAAAACTGAAGTAATTTTCCGAGAATGTCATCAAGTGTATCCCTGAAAATAGTTACCAATTTCTTTGTATTAGGTTGTACTGCTACTCTGGTTGTTGCCACCTGTGGGAAGAAAAATAAAAATAACGAACCAAAACATGCCTTTTATTTCTTACGCAGTGTTTGCTTCCAATGTTTCCCTTCAGATTTTTTATATTAAAAAATTAAATTCTACAAAATTTACGGCTGCACTCAGAGAAATTTTGCGATTACTTACTTAATTTATTGAAGAGTGTCAGAAAATGTATGGGGTTAAATATCAAAATTTACTAAGTAATCATATTATTTTAATGTTTGAATGTGGCCTAATCTTAGATCAACATTAAACTGGATGAGGGTATAAAGAAGCCTATAATTTAAAAAAAAAATGCACTGGTTTGACAGAATAACAATAAAATAGTGGGCGAACTTACTCGGCAAAGTTAGCCAAACTTGATCTCGGCGTCTCTCTCTTATGCACTAGTGGAAGCGAGAGGCACGTATACAAAAACCTCAGTTTACACTTTCATCCATTGACATGCACGCGGTCCTTCGCGGCGCGAGACACCGGTTATACGATTTTGAATAATATTTTGTGTCTTAAAGTTTGTCTAAATCTTGTGAAGTGTATGGACTGAACAGTGTTATATTCGCCGACTCCGTAAATAAGGTAAGTTGATATGTTTAATATAACTTTCGTTGATTGATATGTAAGGATTAATACCATTTATTTTTCTTCTTTCCTAACTGCCGGTTAGTAATATTGTAAATAGGATTTTCTATGCTCAGTTTTACTGAGTACAGGCAGTTTGCTAAGATAAAATCTAGGTGCACGGCATTGCTTCGGGTCAAAGCTCTTACCAATGTATTGTAAGCGAAATACAAGACCGTTTTTACCGTGAAAGTATAAAGGCTTTGATTGTATACTACAGTATAATAGGTATATAATCAAAGGTAAAAGGTATATAAATATCAATAATACAGATAAATAGAACTTTAACAAAGTAACTTTTATACTAAGTATGTAACTCTGTAGTTTCAAATTTTATAAAAGCTTTCTTATCTGTTATTTCTAGTTTAACAGTACCGGTAACGATTTAAGAAGATTAACCCTTAATCAAATTAAGCAATTGCCTAGGGCAGAGGAAGCACAAAAAAAATCCGTCCTTAGGGCATCACTCTCTTACGTCACCAAAAACCACACCAAAAAAGTTTCTAGGAAAAAAAACTAAGTTCTTAGGCGGTAAAGGTTTAAAGACCGATTTTAGTTGACATACGGAGAGGGGGCCCCCCCTAAGGGCATGGATTGCTTAGGGCAACAAGTAGTCTTAATCCGTCACTGGTTAAGGGTTCTTCTACATTTGACGTTACAGCGGTCATAATTTTTTAACTATGGTAGAACCCCTGCATGAGTGGACCTCCAGACCTGGAAAGATGAGGATATATTTTAAATGATGGCAATAATAATTGTTTAGGGTCTTATAAGTAGCCAACCCGCAATCCCAAAGGGTGTCAGATTTTCAAAGGCTTCCCTTTCGAGCTTTCTTTGGAACAAGTAGGAGTCCCACTCAAGCGTTATAAACGTTACTTACTCTTTTCCCTTCCCAATACTGTGATTCTAAATGTGGGGGGGGGGGGGGGGGGGGGGGGGGTTTATCAAACTCAAGGCTACCGTGGTATACGGGCTTCCAGGCCAAATCTTTTTTTTTAAAATAAAATAAGGGGGCAAACGAGCAAAAGGGTCACCTGATGGAAAGCAACTACCGTCGCCTTGGGACACTCGCAACATTGGAAGAGCTGCAGGTGCGTTGCCGGCTTTTAAATCTATAGTAGGATGCGTAACTACGCACTAAGATACATCCTTACCTATCCTAGCTAGGTATCGTAAATTGTAGGATGTATCTATATAATATAATAATAGACCAGGGTAGAAGCCTTTGAAAACAATAAAAAGTGAAAAAAAAAGTAGGATGAAACCATTAGAAAAGGAGGAGTATATTATAAAAATGAAAGGAAAAATAATTTACGGGCGATCTTAGGTCGGAAAGGGGATGGGGGTGAGTACTGAGTTTTTAAGGGTAAAAAATGGTTTATCTCGATTTCCGGCAAAACTAAAAGTCTAATGGAAAAAAGTCAACTGGCAAAGTTGTAGGTAATAGATCTAAAACTTTTGTATTTACACTTTTTTCACATAATTAAAATTTATGTGAAAAATTCAAAAAACCAAGTTTTTGGTTTCTTATTTTTCTTTTACAAACAAAAAAAATTTTTTTTCACGCAATTTGGTGAAAACTTACCTTTTTATATCCCAAATACGCTGTAATTTATTTGATTAGAAATATTTATTTTTTCTCCTTATTTTGAATTAATATCGAAAAAGCACCCTAATTTTCAATCGAAAATCATCCGTCAAAATATCAGTTTTTTTCAAAAAGTTGGTATGGACCTCAGATCGCCAGTAAATTATTTTTCCTTTCATTTTTAAAATATTCTCCTCCTTTTCTAATGGGTTTCATCCTACTATTATTATTTTTTTGGTTTCAAAAATTATCGACACTGGTCCTCGTTATAGCACGTTGAATAAATCACAAAGTTGGTTACCAAAAAGTAAACATTGCACTTGTTTGAATTGAATGTTAGTTCTCAATACCTCGACAGAAACGCACCCCTATGCTCGCTATAGTCTATACCAGGGGTCACCAAATGGCGGACCGCGGTCAACATCCGGACCGCCGACCCATTGTGTGCGGACCGAGCATTTTCGAAGATGAACTTCGTTAAAAATAAAATATTTCGGTCTCGACTTACTGATGAACATCTCCAGGATTTAATGTCAATAGCTTGCACCAATTTCACTCCAAACAAGCAACAAAAATTGTCACTTTTCTCATTGATATGTAAATAATTTGTTTCGTAAATTATATATTTTTATAAAATGTGTGGACCGCGAAGGTCATTTCATTTCTTAAAATGGACCCCGAGCGAAACTAATTGGTGACGCCCTGGTCTATACTGCCTCCTGCCTATACCTACATAAATTCAGGGCTGGAATAAGGTTAATTAAGTATATTCAATTCGCAAACGCACAAACAAGGGAAATCACTATTTATTAGAAACCGTTCAAGCAAATAGTTATAACCATTTATTATTTCCGTTTCTTATTTTCGGCAAGGTTTAGAAAGGGAGGTCTTGTTATATTTTTCTTTATAGAACTTGTGAGTTGGGCAAAGTAATGATGTTATAATGACATAATCGGCAATTAAAAGTAGAAAGTAGCATCGTATGTAGGATATAAAGTAGATAATAATCTTTTATCTTCCTTTACACTCTATTAACATGGTTATGGCAAATAAATTAATAAACATATAACAACACCTACTTAGAATCTAGATAATTAATAGAAACTAGATAGATATTATAATTTATAATGCGTAGACTTAGATAACTTTAATAACGACAAGTAGAAAAGGAACACATTTTGAATCCCTAGGCTTATAGGGCCCCAAATAGAAGAAATCCCTAAAAATACAAAACATGAAACAAATCTCAGAGGTGACAACTGACAACCATAGGACACAAAATTTTATCTCAACTCACAAGCAGTTTTTCCTTCTAATTTTTGACGATAAAGCGATAAACTTTTATAGCTTTTTTAACTTACTAGTCTACGAATAATAAAAACTAAGGAAAAGTAACTCCGTCAAAAAACATGCTCACAATACATTTGCAATATTTAGGTGGCCTTGAGCGGTACTAGGCTGACGTTACATGACAGATCGAAAGGAACCAAATTTTAAACGGTAATAGCATGGGAGTTACGATTCCTTAGTTTTTATTATTCGTAGTTACTAGTATTTTAATGATCTTTAAAAACAGAAGGGTAAGTACCAAGAAATAGGCTTATTAGTGAGTGTAGATCTCTGATAACCTGCGCCTCTGCATTGCCTCTACTTATTATCTATAGGATATCCTATGGATAGGTTAGCAAAGCCAGCTTTATGTAAAGATAACGTCAAAAAGTATAATATTGTATTTTTTATTTTTTGTGTTTGCAGCAGAAAATTTTTTGGGAATAAATTCAGGAATCCTGAATAATACTAATGGTAATTTCGATAATTTATGGCACATCTTAACACAAAATCTTGTACAAACTAAGTCTTTCTCATAGTTTTACTAGCTGTTACTTCCAATTTTGGTGAGGAATAAATTTTTAAGGCCATATAGAGCGAGAAACGAGATGTTATTGACTCATTTTGAATTTACCGTGGGAAAAGCGCGGTTGTATTTTTATCCTTTAGTTTCATCATTAAATAAACCTGTTTTAAAATTATACTGATTTAAATGCTCGTCTCGTAGAGTTATGGATGGTATTGTGTGAAATTTATTGGATGATTTTTTCCATTATTTATGACAATATTGGAAAGACTAGCCTCAAGGTAGGTAAGTTCCGTTCGGATTCAATTTAATCTTGTTAGGGGATGTCCATTAATTACTTGAGACGATTTTAAGGATTTTCTCCCCTTGATGCGATATATCGTCCGATTTGTCTATCAGCTATCTCATGTAAGATTTTTCAAAACTCTTTTTGGGTTTTATTTTGAGACTATTTAGGTGCCCACAATCTAAAATTTTGCGAAAATTTCGCGCTACATAAAAATACGGGACATTTTCCAAATTAGTTTTTGCGGTCCGGTTTCGAAGGACCATGTGTTTTTATTACAAATTGTCGTTCTTAGTATCATGTAACTAGGCAATAGTAATTAACATACGCGTACGATAAAGTGACGCAGATATGCTTACCGCGTAGGTATTCAGTATTACCTATATTGTATTGGCATGCAATCTGACATATCGACCTACTTTTTATCCAACGTCAAAAAATAAGGACCTATTTAGGTCGTCGTTAGGGTTCCGTAGTCAACAAGGAACCTTTATAGTTTCGGTCTGTCCGTCCGTCTGTCTGTCCGCGCCCGCGGTTTTGCTCAGAGACTATAGGGCCACAAAGCCGTAATTCGGCACGAATGCACATATAAATAATGCCGACAAAATGGTATAAAAAATCTTTTTTTTTACTACCACCCTACACATCAAGCGGGGATGTTTTTTTTTCACGTCGTTGGATAGGTTTTTATAAATATTACGAGTATTCAAAGATCATTTTCCGATTTAGGGAGCCATTTGTGAAATATGAAGTTTATGCTTTTACCAGCTAAACGGTAACTTCTGGAAATGTTTAAAAAATTCACGGGAGTAGGAAATAAATAATAATATTTCCTACATACTCCCGTGAATTTTTCCTTTTAAATTCAGCATATTATGCTAAATTTGAAAGGCAAACTATCATGGCTAAGAAGACTTCATAAGTTATTGAGTAATACTTAATAGGTAGTCGACCACTTAAAAAATGTATTCGGAGAAGTGTAAAGGAACTTTTCGTTCAAATTCCTTTGAACGTAACTGAGATGATGTTGTTAGAAGTGTAAAACACGTTATAAATGTACATTTATTGACCATACAAAAATTATCAATAGCTAGCGGTACTACGGAACCCTATATTGCGCGTGGCCCGACACGCACTTGGCCGGTTTTTTTGTTCTCATAAAACCTAAACTTTTTCTTTTACTATACTACGTCTAAACTTGGAAATGCTTGTAGCCGTGACCGAAAAACCCATTAAGAGTGAAATTTTGATATACAAATATTGTTATAACTTATATACCTAAGTAATAAGATTATGCTATTATGATTTGTAAGTTATTAAAAATGACAAAGTTATAAATTGGTACCCGGAAATTGGGTAAGTATGCATTTTTAGGAGTGGCATACCTAGCTGTCACGATAGTGGTTTTCCAAATTTTATGGTAAACTAGCACTGAATATTCTCACTTTAACTTTTTAACTTTAACTTTTAACTTCAACTAAACTTTTCCACGTGATATCCCTAGCTCGGTGTATTGCAAAGAATAGTCTTCTTATTTTTCCACGATGTTTCTACGATAGTAAGCCCTATATCTTTGGCAAAAAGATCGTAGCAAGGGTAAAATAACTCTGAACCAATTTCAGCATATTATCTCCCGCTCGACTCGTGGCATCACGATTATTTCGAAATAGGTATGAAAAATGGCGGCAAAGATTTGTCAGCACTTTTACGGGACATCTTTCGTAACTCGCCATAAAAATAATGTTGTGGCGGTATAAATTGAGGGTTTTTTGACTGTGTCACTTTACAGCATCAGATCATGGTCCTGATTCTCAATTTCTCAATTTTCGAATCGATCGCAGGCCATCTCGCACGCCAGTCATGATATAGCCTGTGATCGAAACGACAATTCGATACTTGAGAATCGATCTTGATCGATCAGGGATCTGATTCGAAGAGAGACCCTAGTATGATGTGCCTCTTAAACAACTAACGGCCGTAGAGAGTTTTAATGGTTGGATACTTAATTTAAATAAATATTTTGACATAAGCTCCGTACTTTTTCTGTTCTCTTAATTAAATTAAAGTTGTGTCTTGTTTGAATGTCTTGAGTGTGGCCGCAACTCGTAGGTAAGTTGCTAAATTAGAATTTTCAATTTTGTACCCGTGACATTACTCAAGACTTACAAAAAATATTCATAACATACCCCTGGGTTCCGCCAAACCTATTTTGGAAATCCCCGCCGTTGATAAAAACCTTGGTAGAAAAATCGCATTCAACAAAGGCGAGGCCCCCATTCCAAATCCTTGCACGCGTCGTCGTTTTTGTCTCAACGCCATTTTTGGTCTGATCTATAAATATTTTACCGTTCCAAGAACAACGGTCACGATCAAAGAATATTTAAAAGGTCCAGCCGTTCCCGCCACTCGATATGCATGATAAAATGATTTGAAAGTAAGGACGAGCCCCTCGTGTGCCCTAAGAGCCAGTCCACACGGCGCGTTGCGTCGACGCAGCGCTGCCGTTGCGTTGTTTTACATACAAATAACCAAGGTGTTCACACGGCGCACTGTGTCGTCGTAACGCACACATGACGGACAGCAGCCCCCGAGACGAAGCGGAAGGGGGTGTTGACGTTAAGACTGCTTCGTAAAAACGCTGCGATGACGTACCGCCCGGGCCCGTGTGGCCGGCTATGCGTAAAACAGCAGCGCTACGTCGACGCAACGCTGACGCAATGCGCCGTGTGGACTGGCTAACAAGATTTTGACAGTAATGGCCTGTATTCACTTTGATTAGTGATAAATGCAGGTGATTAGTAATCAGGAGAAAGTAAGTGTGGACAGCGACTGATTAGTGCAAGTCCTTTACTTTCTCCTAATCTCTAATCACCTGCACTCACACTAATCAAAGTGAATACAGGCCCTAAAGACAAGTCCCCTAAGCTTTACTACAGCAGTTTTTTATCTAGTGATAGGTCTTATACATAACTAGACGTTCCGCGCGGCTTCGCCAGCGTAAATTAGATATTTCACAGACTAATCAGTCTACAAAAAGTAGCCTATGATACTTCACGTGGTCTACTTCTTATCTGACCCAAATAACAGAAAAATTGCTCTAGTAGTTCGTGAGATAAGCCCTTTCAAATAATTTCCCCCGTTTTTTTCCACATTTTCTTCTATTTCTTCGCTCCTATTCATCTTAGCGTCATAAAATATAGCCTATAGCCTTCCTCGATAAATGTGCTATCTAACACTGAAATAATTTTTTAAATCGGACTAGTATTTCCTGAGATTAGCGCGTTAAAATAAGCCCTTTCAAATAATTTCCCCCCGTTTTTTCAACATTTTTCTCTATTTCTTCGCTCCTATTAGTCTTAGCGTGATAAAATATAGCCTATAGCCTTCCTCGATAAATGGACTATCTAACACTGAAAGAATTTTTCAAATCGGACCAGTAGTTCCTGAGATTAGCGCGTTCAAACAAACAAACAAACAAACTAACTAACAAACTCTTCCGCTTTATAATATTAGTATAGATATAGATAAGTAAGGGCCAACCACACGTACTACAACCACACCACGTCACAACGACAAAATGCCGTACATCATCATACAATCTTGTACATCTGTATCAGTATGTACTTAATCAGTTTCTCGGCAACAGCTGCAAGTAGATATACAGTATTTCAGTGAGCGTGTAATGTGGAGAAAAAACTGTCTACCTAGATAGTAAATTGATGATCACGCATTTGAGTAAATTTTGGTGCTTGTGAGTCATTCAACTCCCAACGATGATCGGTCTCCATGTTCATATAATAAATTGACTACAACACGGTCAAATTAACTAGACGCACGGTTTGATGACGTCATTATGGAGCTCGCATGTTATATATATATATTTCGATGCGTCAAGTTAATGTGACCGTGTTGTAGATGCATTATAGCTGAAGCCGTAGCCAAAGTCCCTTTCGTTAAAAACGATGACGAAATTCGTTATCAAAATGTATGGGATTTGACATTAGTCTTCGCAAGCGAAATGTCATTTAGCGATGACTTATGTCAAACCGCATACATTTTGATAACGAATTTCGTCATCGTTTTTAACGAAAGATACTTTGTCTAAGGGGCCTGGTATCTGTTCAGATATTACTCTCTTCGCCAGTTTTACACATCAAACGAGTCGTGTTGGCTCCAATGGGGCACTAGCAATATAGACATAATATTGTATCGCATAGATAGAGTAGGTCCATGACAAGTTAATGTCTCCAACTCTCCATGTAACCTTACACTGCAACTACGATTTCTAAGAATCATTTTTATGAATTACTGTACGTTCCCCGAGATAATTAAGATTAAATTACACATAAGCTGTAAAACACTTTCTAAATTCCATAAGTTTTCCTATCGTTATAATTTATTTACCTTGAAAGTTGAAGGTCACTGTAGTCATCACGGAAATTTTTTCCAGGGATTTAGCCCAAGGCCTTAAAAATCTTTAGCAATCAGATGTTTAATTCTGTATCTCATATTCTGTACACATTATTTTTTTCTGGTTTATACATTTTATGTTATTATTAAATATGCATTACGTACAATTTCAAGCCTAAAGCGCCGGTGCAAAAAATCTAGACCACTTATTTGCTGAGTACTGAGAACTATTATTAGGTCCAATAAAAAGTGTTGCAGATGTCAGTAATTGCGGGATCGCCGTCCTGAAAATAGCTTTGTCATTTTGTATTTTCGTGTCGGTTTCTTTGTATCTCAGGAGCTATAGTAATCAGGCTTTTCTGTGGACTTCCACTGGTCTGGAACAGACTAATTGAACTCTTTTTTATGGGGAAGTACTGTTAATATTTGCATCGGTCTGGGAACATATAAGCCGTGGTATGTGGTTCCTCCCAGGCACAAGGTCTACCTACTAAAACCCAACAAAAGCCACAAAATTCATGAAGCTTTACAGCTTACTCCCCCTTTAAACAAAGTCGCAAACGCAAATATACTTACCTACTGCAATTTTGTCAACATGATTTGTACTACACTTTTTTAACTGACTTTCCCAGTGTATAACTTGTGTAGCCAGGATCATCAACATACCTAACCAACCACAGAAACCTTTTGATATGATCTCACGGGTGATCCAAGGGACATGCTAAGTCTTGCGACTTGTGTCTTATTTAGTCCAAAGAAAATTGGTTCAGGTAGCCTTCATCTTCACAAATTGGGAAGAAAATAATCTTGTTGGGCTGTCCTTGTTGGTGGAGCTTCTGCTAGATATCCTATCCTCCGTCAACACTCGTTGGTCAGCATCTTCAGCACCCTATATGACATGACATCGATATTTTCTTTAATATGGCTTATTTTCTTGGCCTTCTCATAGGAAGTATCCCAATAACATTTCAACTTAAGTTTTAACAAATCTATTAAGTGGCCAACAGTTTGTCATTTAGAAGCTTATGCTACCCAAAATACTGCGAATACAAATTACTATTATACATCAATACATACCCACGTTAAAACTTCTGGATCATCAATATCTTGAACTAATCTAATAGTATTTGGACGATATATTATCGCCCACTGGAGCTTACTGTCTTTTGGTATTTTGAGGCTAACTTAAACGCTTCTTAAAACTAGGGGGCTTTCAAGTCTTTATTTATTATTTATGCTTGCCTGTACTTTACTGTAAAATAAATTTATCTAATAACTTTAAGACGCTGTGTCATTTAATTGGTTTAGTACCACTATGTTTTTATTACAAATTAATAATAGTTATTTAGTTTTCCTCGACTTGTGTACGTGAACAAAAATACTTAAATTATTAATCTTTATATTATTTTAATTGTAAGTCTTATGTAAAAACATGTAGCTCTTGCCCGTTTTTACAACATTCTGAAGTTCACGTTTCACGTTCCACATTTCACGAGACAAAAAGTACACTATGTCCTAGCTTCTCGTGATCTTCTCTGCTTATGCCATTTTTCATAAAAATTGGACCAGTATTTTCGGATCTTCGATATAAACAATCTTTATATTAGGTAAGAATGTAGATAATATAAGAGATAACACACTTAGCTAGCTTGCATCAGACCTAGATTATTCTATCACAATACTTAATTAAGTTCTGTCTTACATTAGTTTCATTAAGACCACATTTATCTTGATTCTCAGTAATAAATTACTACAGATACTTAAAGTACATCCGCTATAGCCTTAATCAACTGTTCTCCTTTTGTTTTGCTATTGGTTTATTGTGGGCTGAAGAATTGTTAATCTTAATTAAGTATTTAGCAAAGTTAGCACCTAAGTTTACGTCGGTCTTTATCTTGAAATTAAAATTAAGATGAAGATTGTGTTCCTTTATGTAGTATAGGAATGTTGGAACTTGTAAAAATTACACGAAATTCCCAAAAAAAAAAAAAGATAATATTATGATCCTTCACTCTTTGCACAGTCCTCATTTAGCGTGACTATAGGTCTACCAGAATCTGATGGCAAAAAGTAAGAAAATAAATTGACTAGCTATACCGGGGTAGTTGGAATAAAACATTATATCCTTTTTGTTTCTTATAGCGGCTGATTCTGTGTGTAAAACATGCAAATATAAAAATTAATCCAATGATCAAGGATATTTTTTTCAAAATCTGCTGTCAAAAATTGCCATCAGATTCTGGTAGACCTATACTAAATATTTGATTTTAGTGGCGCAATCTTGACAGGGAGACAATTTTTTCATTTTAAAATTCTTTAAGGATCATGTTGTAGAGCTGAATAACAAACTTTACCTATGCAATTATTCCAGTTTTTACTTTTAATGTAATTAATTCAAAATTTTGACATAAGCCCCATACATTATCTGTCAAACTCTTCATTAAATTGAAGGTTTATCATAATTAAATGTCTCTGAGTACGGCGGTGACACAAACCGGGCGATGTACCTACTTTGTACCTACTTATAAGTTTCAGTTTTCTGTCTGTTTGTTCCAAATTCAAATAGACTAATTTTTTTATTGACGTGTCTGAGATTGTTTATAGGTATATACAATATTTCATTATCATTAGCTGTCGTCACAAACTAACTTAGCTTTTCTCGTATATTAAGTTATGTACCATCGAAGAAATTGATTATACTACAAAAATGTCAATTCAAATTTAAATCGTGATATGTCGGCTGGGTTCGACATAATGCGACCAAATTACGTAGGTCCGTCATCTGCCTATGAATCAATTTCTTTGATAGTACATGGAAAATGAGAATATCATGTATGTTGTATGGTGCTGAGCGCTGACAGATTTTGCTAGGTCATAAACCACAATATTCAAAGCCAAGCAACATTAACCTTTAATGGAATACCGTTACGTTAGTACACGCTTCTATAAATTGTCAGAGTATAGAAGTCATCACATTAGAAGAACTTGCAGAATTTACGCGGCGAATAAAATTGAACTCTGCACGCCGGTAATAAAGTTTACTTTACAACGTTACATTCGGTTAGGATTCGGATTTTCAGACACCAATCTTCAGGGATTATCAACTCTATACCTATAACATAAGGTTCAATTTACCACGTGTAGTAGAATTCTCATAATGGTCTGTAATCCACACCTCATAGTGGCGAATAAAGACCTCGGCCTGTGTTTCTAGCCCAAACTACATCCGCCATTGACAACCGTGAAAAATATTAATTGTGTTAGCACGAAGCCTTGTATGAGAATATTATGGTCGAAGCCAGAAATGGAGTGAATAATATTTTTCAATATTTCTTTGTAGTTTCTGCCACAGGCTAGTTACTGTGATTTGAAATTGGAACCATACCTTTTGCTTGGTACCTTCTAGGACAGGGGTCACCAATTAGTTTCCCTCGAGGTCCATTTTAAGAAATGAAATGACCTTCGCAGGCCACATCCTTTATAAATAAATATTTACGGAAATTACAAAGGTATTTATTTACATTCATTATATATAAATAAATAAATAAATAAAATATATTTTTATTCAAAATGGGTATCATGATACACTTTTTGAAAGTCGTAGAAAGAACGAAGAAACTACGTTGCCTGCCACCGGTTCGGTAACTACCCCGCCGAGAAGAACCGGCGTAAGAAACTCGCACGGGGCCATCTTTTACTAAAAAAAATTTTTTCATTCATTTTCACATTCATCAGCAAGTGAAGACCGAAAGTTATTTTTAACGAAGTTCATCTTCGAAAATGCTTGGTCCGCACACAATGGGTCGGGCGGCGGTCCGGATGCGGACCGCGGTCCACCTGTTCTAGGAGTAGCTTAGATCCTACGTAAAGAACTATACAGGATGTAACAAAAATAAGTGGCAATACTTTAGGATGCGTCTGGGGCCCCCGTACACACCCTAAAGTATAAAGTAATCGTAGGTACGTTGCGGTGCTACTGCCGCAGCGCTGGAAGATAAAATTCTTGAATAATAATTATAATAAATTCTGAAAGGGAAAATTCATAACGCTGGGGTGGTTGCCCATACAAATCATAAATTTAATTTTGCTCTTTCAGGCTTCAGCGCTGCTACACATACACACCCTAAAGCAGGGGTCCATTTAAAAAAAATGAAATGACTTTCGCGGTCTACATATTATATAGGTATATATATATATATATATAAAATAAAACATTTATAAAACAAATGTAATTACGGAAATTTGGAAGTAATTTGGAGTGAAATTGGTGCAAGCTATTGACATCAAATTCTGGAGATGTTCTTCAGTAATTCGAGATCAGTCAGAGAAATTTATTTTATGTATGTATGACGTATGTGCTATCGCAGCGACTAAACTACTGGTCCAAATCTTTGAAAGAAGTAGCCAATGTGTTTCCAAAGTTTCTTCTACTACTACACTTATGTTGTCTTTCTGGGGGTTTCTGGGGCATTTGCTACTTGAAATACTTGAAAATGAAATCGCAATTTGCATAGCTGACATCACTTGCATATTTTATTAATCGTGTTTTTGAGAAAAGTTCTTGTTTTTAATAAATTTGTGTTTTTATGAGTCCCCCCCTCTTCCGTCCCGTTAAACACTTCCTTTTTTAAATTCAATTTACAGTTTTTATTCGATATTTATTCATGTGAATGCGTTTTTTGTTTCTTTTCCACTTTGATGACTTCATCTTTAGAAATACTAATCACTAAATAAGAATAATTTGATCTGAATATTTATTTACTGGATTTGACATAAGCTTTATCCTAAAATAGAACATGTCTTATGCAAAAAAAAAAACAAGGAGCTTCGAAATATTTTCAAAGCTCACAAAAACTAAAAAAAAAAAACATCATTTTTTAGGGTTCCGTAGCCAAATGGCAAAAAACGGAATCCTTATAGATTCGTCACATCTGTCTGTATGTATGTCACAGCTCACAGCCACTTTCCTCCGAAACTTGGTAAGTAGATGTAGTCTGTGCATTAAGATTTTGATACAAAAATGGAAAAATTATTAAAAATGTAGGGGTCCCCATACTCCATAGCTAGGTACAAGCCGTACAACTGAAACATTTTTTTTTTCATCTAACCTATGCGTGTGGGGTATTTATGGATAGGTCTTCAAAAATCATATTGAGATTTCTAATATAATTATTTTCCAACCTGAATAGTTTGCGAGAGAGACTCTTCCAAAGTGGTAAAATGTGTCCCCCCCCCCCGTCGTCGTCCCCCCCTCCTCTAACTTCTAAAGTATAGGGGCATGATAAGTCTAAAAAAATATATGATGTACATTACTATAAAAACTACCAACGAAAATTGGTTTGAACGAGATCTAGCAAGTAGTTTTTTTTTTTATAAGTACGTTATAAATGGTAAACCTTAACTTTCATTAAATCAACGGAAATATAAAAATAAATCAAAAACCTTTAAATTTCATAAAAATAAACCTTATTGCTGCTGCGGAACCCTTCATGGGCGAGTCCAACTCGCACTTGGTCGATTTTTTATAATATTTAAGTGATGCCATAGACATACCAACTTTAATCAAATATGTTTGTCCCCAGTGATGTACTAACATGGGGCAGAAGGACGACGCGCGAAGCGGGCGAGGGTCCCCCGACCCCCCGCCCCCACCCATACAGCCTTGCAGTGGCTTCCTGGGAAACGTGAGTACAGATTTATATTACAGCATCCCACAGGAATACTGTACTTTCACAGCATACAAGTAGCCTATTAGAGATCCCCAAGCGGCACCCGGCTGTCGCATAACAATTGAAAATCTATTGTGTCTGCGATTCCCACGATCGAGGTATTAAGAAGAGCAGTAATTTGTAAACCTTTAGAAATATGCAGACTTTGGTTTTTAAACTTAATTTTTACCATTTAGCCCCCCAAAAAATGTTATGTGACTCAAGCCCCACAAGGCTGGCTACGCCACTGGAGAACCTAGCTACCATCGAAGACGAAATACGTTTCGATATATTTTTTTATTTATTTTGAACTTTGACTTGTTTTGAAAACTATATTGCAATTCATGCATATCTTAGTATTAATTTATTTTGCCATCGTTGTACAATACGAAACTTGCATAATACAATATCGTTTTAATCTGATATGACTGACGTAAACTTTTGTAAGTCTGAATAGTAAATGACGAGGCAGCATTATATCTAGCTCATAACGCTGTCATTCTAATTTCTATTATCGTTTACTTAATACAAAGTGCAATGTTTATCATGACTCTACGAAACATTTTTGAAAGCACTTTAAAAAATCTTAAGTCCAAACTCGTGACTGGAAGCTTTTGTCTGAATGTTTTTGCCAGTTACACAATAAAAAAAAAACAAATCTTAATAATATTCAAATTCGTTCTATATTCAAAAACAGAAGCGTGCGCCATATTTCAAGATTATTGTTATTGGTCCATCGCGCTTAATCAGGCCAAGCTGATATTTGTTTCACTTCACACGATTTGCATTATCTTTTGTATGAATATATTTTTGGATCTATTATGAGTACGGTGTTTGATATTTTCCTTGTATGACAGTTGACACATTGAGAAAGCCATGGGGTATATTACTCCAATGTTTTGACGCTAGAGTGCAGCACCAGCATAGACAGCAAACAAAAAGTTTTGTTCGACGTTTGACAACGTTTCTATCAATGTATTTATATGATATGTACAATATGTCGGAATATTTACTGTATGTCTACGAATAATAAAAACTAAGGACAAGTGACTCCGTCAAAAAACATGCTCCACAATACTTGTCAAAAAAGTGTAAGTGCCTTAGGTACACATTTCAATACATTTGCAATATTTAGGTGGCCTTGAGCGGTACTAGGCTGACGTTACATGACAGATCGAAAGGAACCAAATTTAAAACGGTAATAGTAATAATAATACTCCCCACACCGGTTTCGGTGACGGTGGCCGGTTTCATTGAAACCAGGCCAGGTACGCAGGAGTAATTTTATAGTGCCCAGGTGTGTGCGCAGTACACATGAGCACTCTCTATTCCTTTACTCTCATAACCCAGTGGGACGGAAGACCGACACGACTGGCGAGAGATCAGGCGCAGGACCGACTTTTTACATGCCCATCCGACGCATGGATCATCTTACTTGTCAGACAATCAGGTGATCAGCCTGCATTGTCCTAACCAAACTTGGAAATAACATGTTTCCAACGCGGGAATCGAACCCACGACCTCCGAGTCAAGAGCGACGCTCTAGACCACTGGACCACGGAGGCGTTACGGTAATAGTATTGGAGTTACGATTCCTTAGTTTTTATTATTCGTAGCTGTATGTGCTAGTATTAAGAGGATATGCTAACACTGATTTTCCATACAAACGTATTCCCCAATTTACTCCCAGGACAATGCGTCTAGACAAATTATTTTTTATGCAATATTGGGATCTGTTAAAACTATGCCTCTACGTTCGATTTTTTCTAAATTTAGTAATATATAAAAAAAATATGACCCTTCAAAAATCGCAAAAAATGATTGCCCCGTACCCCGCCAATCCACCGACCATAAAACAATTTTGAAAGATCTTTAAGATAAAATAAAAACGTAGAGGCATAGACTCACTCTTCCTGAAGATATTTAAAAAAATAATAATTAGATTAGATTTTGAAGGAGGAATCAGAGGAATACGTAACCTCGATTTACTGTATCTGTCTCTATCACAATACACGTGCCGGCGCAGGGTGAAGCGTGATGGCAATAGTTTCTTCGTTTAAATTCTACTGTACCCGCGTTCCCTCTTAAGCCCTCTGCTCGGGCCTCTGAGTTCCGACCTTTGCATTTCTCTACTACTATTATTCATTGCAGGTAGCTTTTTACTACCTACTTACGGGATTTATTTTAAAAGGACGCTAGCTGTACATGAATTTAACATTAGGTACTGTTAAATAATAAAGCAATCTAGTAATAGTACAATCACGATCGCTGCACTTTTGTTGGTGTCACAACATTAGCAAAGGATTTAATTTCTACTTTAAATTTCTATTCTCTTTTATTTTCTATTTCTATTAATGAGGCGTGTTCAATTCTGATTATTATCGACACAAGATTATCTTGTGAATGTCAAGCGACTGTATTTCGACTGTCCATCACATTCAAGTTTTTAGTACCTATTAATTTTTATCGTCAAGTTTCATTTCCTGCTTAGATGTTACATCTGAAGCATGTAAATAGTAAAATATAGTAAATATCATGTATTAAAATAATTTCTTTCGATTGATGATGCCACTAAGTCATATAATTATATGCCCGTTTTCACCAACTGCCCTTAAGGTGACGCTGCGATGAAGTAAAAAACCGTGTTGGATATGTTGTAGATTGCTTGTTTTCTATGAGAGGCCGGCCCGGCCTCTCATAGAAAACAACAAACAAACAATGGAACAGCAAGAAATGGAAAGGGCGTAAGCGACAAAATGGTTTTTGTCGCGTAATTTTAAAACCATAAATATATTTCATATAAGCTATGTGCAAATTAAAGTGTATACTTGAACCAATATATGTACAAATTTTGGAAGCTTAAATCACTCTCCTCTGTTGGCAAAATTAGAATCCCTTTTTTACAGAGGTCTTTTTGATTGATTATTTTGTGTTATAAAAGTTTACCAATCGTGTTATGCTATGGGTAATTCAAAGACAAAAACATGATGAATACTGACAATGAACTTTAATTTCTTAGCTTTAGTCATTGCTGAGAAAAGTCGATATCGCTATAACAGCCAAATTATCAAGGCGTCGCCTTAAAGTTAAGTGAACACCTAGCGGCTATTAACGGTACCTATCTCAAGATTTCACCTCTGTTTGCACCAAAGTCCTTAAAATTTAAGAACTTAGGTGATATATTAGCATATAGATGTTTTGGTCTTAAGAGGTTTATACCCCTAGATGACAAGTGGACAATGTAATTTTTGCTACGTGGTAGCTGGTGAAAATGGCATTAAACTAATATCCAACTAACGTAAGTACTAACAGAAACCTAAACATACTCCCGTTAAATCGTGCACATGCACACATACGTTTTTTTAATAAAATAAGGAGACAAACGAGCAAACGGGTCATCTGATGGAAAGCAACTACCATCGCCTGTGGACACTTGCAACATCAGAAGAGCTGGTTGGAAGGTCCGTTGCCGGCCCTTGCCGTTTAAAATATCTGACAATTTGTGGATGCCTAATTAGTCATCAGACTGTGTCTTGTTTAACCCTTTTTATCTTTGTTTAAAAGCCTTAACGGTATTACGCGGAAAGTGACTTCGGATTTTGCTTTCAACTGGTGACAGATGGGGTATAAACTCGGCCATGTTTTGAATATGTTTTAGATAAGAAATAAGAATGATCGAAGTAATCGTTTGGTGGCACATGGCACACTTTTTGGCCGACTTAAAAGTGGTTCTCAGTTTGACCTGTATTTTATTTATTTATTTATTTAACTCTTTATTGCACACAAGAAAAAAACATAAAGATACAATTAACATGGAAAGACGACACAAAGGAACTGCTTATTTCTAAAAGAAATCTCTTACAGCAGCCCTACGGAGAGATACAGTGTAGAAGACAGCAGATAGGACGTGCACAATTAACAGTCATTAACTAATTAAATTAATAAACTATAAATACAACAATATCAAAATAATTAATAATACTAAAACTATAATATAAAACCTATAAAAAATCAATAAATAATAATATGATTATAATATATAAATACTATATGTACACATAATAACACAAATTACAGTGATTGCGAGTGAAGGTAATGCTCTTTCAATCGTCTTTTAAACACAGCGATAGTCGGACTGTCACGAACAGTGTGGGGAAGCGAGTTCCATAATCTGACTGCGTGCACAGTAAAGGAATAGGAGTAGAAATTGGAACGATGGGATGGGAGGGAGAGGTTTGTTCTGACACTGGATCTGCACGGGATTTCAGGAGGGCGGGAAAAATTAAATCTATCGAGCAGATAGGATGGAGAGAGAGGATTGTACAAAATATTATAAAGTAAACAGAGGATATGGGAGTTGCGACGGAGACGGATAGGAAGCCACTTGAGCCTCAATCTGAAGGCTGATACGTGATCAAATTTTTTAAGTCCAAACACATAACGGTATTATGTATTTTGTTTATATATATGCAATTTTTCGAAAAATTACTGTAGCTTTTATGTCGGGGTTTTCATTAAATTTTAAATACCTATAATAACACTGACCGATATTTAATTATACTGATCAGTCTTATTAATAATACTTTAGATGCCCACAACAAGACATCATATCGAAGTAAGAATAATACTAACTCTCTACTATTCTGTTTTTGTAGTTTTAAGTTTTCGTTATATGAATAATTATGCTTATAGCTTTCAATCAAATATAACTATCTATCTGGTATGGCAAGGCAGTTCTTCTTATGCGGGATTTGAACCCATGACAACCTACAGCCAAACTATAAACTACTAAGCAACGAAGACGCTATAATTTATCACTTAAGAGGGTACGCTAACACTGTTTTTCCATACAAACGTATTCCCCAATTTACTCCCTGGAAAATGCGTCTAGACAAATGATTTTTTATACAATATTGGGATCTGTTAAAGCCTGCCTCTTCGTTCGATTTTTTCTAAATTTACTAATAAATAAAAAAAATATGACCCTTCAAAAATCGCAAAAAATGAATGCCCCGTACCCCGCCAATCCACCGACCATAAAACAAATTTGAAAGATTTCTAAGATAAAATAAGAACGTAGAGGCATAGACGCACTCTTCCTGAAGATATTTAGAAAAAAAATAATTAGATAGGCTCTATTTTGAAGGAGGAATCAGAGGACTACGTTACCTCGATTTACTGTATCTGTCTCTATCACAATACACATGCCGGCACAGGGTGAAGACTGTAACGTGATGGCAATAGTTTCTTCGTTTTAAACTATACTGCACCCGCGTTCCCTCTTAACCATCAAGACTAGACCTTACCGTAGCTCAAAGCCTAAGGCTATACCTCCTACTATAAGTAACCAAAGTGGTCTTAGGAAATGAGCATCAAACAAGCGCTGCAATAACAGTAATCCCCCAGTAAGCGTACTATCTGATTCTATAACGCTTAAGCCTAACAATTTATGCTGTACGACCCTCGAGATTACTCCAATCTGCTTACAGACATAAATTGAGGCTGTTATATTTGCTAGTATAGGCTGTAAGTAGTAAGTACTGAGGCTTATTGCTGTTGTTTTTACCCGACTTCTAAAGAGGGAGGTTCTTTGCATTGCCTTCCTTCTCCCATACTTATACGCTGTTATGCGTTTGTGTATTATCCTACGAAAAATTACGTATTGAGTTATAAATGCAGTCATGTTCTTTGGATCATTTAGATTTTAGAACGAGACTGCATTCATAACTCAACAAAAAAAAATGTGGATTAATACACAAATGCGACCACTTATAAATGCGAAAGTATTCGTCACGTTTTTAACGGCTAAGCCGATGAGAATGAATTTGTTGTGAACTTTATATAATTTGAATTTCAGGAAAGGATATGGCTGACAGTTATCATGTAAAAATGTACAGTTTCGGTCCGATAAACAAATCTCTCTGCAACAAAGTTGCGGGCGAATTGTATAGCAGCAAAACTGAAGTTCTGTGCCGTCTGAATCCGATGGACACACTTTAATTATCTCAGTCTTAATGTTTAATTGTGGGCAGCTAATCAATTTAAGTGATCCTCCAACGATCATTAGCTGGTGGCGTGGGCTTCAGCTTATCTCTTATCAAGAGCTTACCTGCTTTGTCCAACCTTTGGCTTGGATCTGCCTTGTTTAGAAGCTAATTTCTTGATTTGTTTTACAATAATTGGTAGTAGAATTCTACAAATCTTAAGAAAATATGTATGTCACTGAATTAGTAGGTTTGAATAGTAAAATGAAAAATCTTAGTTATTTTGAGTGAGAAAAAATTTTCGTGTGGTCCCTCGATCCGCATGTTTTTTCGTACGCGTTTTAATAATTATTTTACTTGTCAGAATATTATGTAAAAATTCCTTGTTTACATTATCTTTATTTCATTTGTAGACCTTCCTTTTATTGTCAGCCTATAATATCTTTATCTTTATTCCGTATAGTGCTTTTTTACTACAAGACATAATACTTAGCACAAAGATACAATTTACATATTAAGCTTTTAAATACAGATGTTCTCTTGCTGTTTAATACTTGGCGAAGTTGGCGCCATTTTGCATGATGGCGGGTAAATGATGGGTTACGGAACAATAAGGGGCAAACCAGCTGACCCGAGATTAAGTTCGTGCGAAGTGTTGGACTCTAAGCTTTAAAAAAGTTAAAGAGAAAAAAAGACTACAGTCCGACAAGGCTTTATATGAATGTGTCAAACTGTCAATGGGCGCTGCTGCTGGTAAGGAGAACTGTCAAAAATGACGTTTTTGTATGATAGAAGCGTTAGTTCCATTTCTCGCCACGTTCATAAACAGCCTTGTCGAACTGTATATTGTTATTTATCTATTCCTTTTTAATAACTTAGTATACCCCCGGTAATCCGGAATTTAAAGGGCAGTGTCGGATTATCGTATTTGTCGGGTTATAAAGTACTGTCTAAATTTTTCCCATAGTTTTAACTTTTAAGTTTTTTTTTAGTCTTTCTCACACATTACAGATCAAAATAGACAAAGTTTTAACTGAATTACAAATCGTTTTCTAAAGAAACCTTAAGTTTAAAACACTTTCTAACAATACCCTAGACGACTTTTAAGAAATAATAGATTTTATCTCTTCTTAGTCTATTTTTAGTAGATGTAGAAATAGTGTTATCTACTACGTGTCTTTATCCGTTACACATTGTATTTAGTAGAACTTTTTACGCAATGCACACCGGATGTTAATATACTATCCAGTATTTTACTTGTCTATTTTGCACGCTCTACCTCGTAGTTTGTAGTACTCCTTATGTCGTAAGAATAAGATTCCTGTTGGAGGTAATATAACTCTGAATGCATATTTGCTTTTAAGAGTCTGTCCAGATGAGACGTTTTACGCGCGAGTGAGCGACTCGCGCGTTTTATGCGCGTACCCGAGATACTGGAGCTACATTAATTAATATTTATATCGCGTCCAGATGCCTACGCGCGTTTTCTTACTTGCACGTAAAACGCTTGCAATGAGCGGGACTCTCGACTCGTACGTAAACGCGCGAGCGACGCGCGAGTCGAGATACTTGGGTGCCATTGCAGCGTCCAGTAAGTACTACACGCGAGTCCATTGCAAATGGACGTATTTGATTGGAGCGTGATAACTTCAAGTCCATGTTTGTAGCGTAAAAACGCGCGTAAAACGCGGTATCTGGATGCAATAGAAATTGAAACGCGCGTATGGACTTCGCGCGTAAAACGCGGTATCTGGATGCAATAGAAATTGTAACGCGCGTATGGACTTCGCGCGTAAAACGCGGTATCTGTATGCAATAGAAATTGAAACGCGCGTATGGACTTCGCGCGTAAAACGCGGTATCTGTATGCAATAGAAATTGAAACGCGCGTACGGACTTCGCGCGTAAAACGCCTCATCTGGACAGGCACTTAGTTCTCACGATTTACTGTGTAAAAGTAAACAAACTGCCGATTGTAGTTATATGTAGATCGAGTTTAAAAGGTAAACGTTTAATTTTGCCGACTTAAGTACACTGAGTTACTGAAATTACTGCATCTTTAACCATATCTACTAATAATGTGTATGTTTGTCTGACATTGTTTATTTATGGCAAAATAATGTTTCATCAAAATCTATTCAGCGATTTGAGCATACATTTTAAGCTTAAATCGCTGAATATACTTTGATGAAATTCGGCATGAGGATAGTTTGAGTCACTTTGAGAGTCGAGAAAAGACAGGTCCCCGTAATAACCGTTCCTTATAATATTGAATATTATGCAATCTTCACACCTACCTGCGTAGCGTCGCAGTCGCCGCAGTAACGTAGCGATATGCGGCGACTGTAAAAGACATCAACGCGCGCGAAATGAGTAGATATGGATTCACATCCTTTGTTTCACACTCCTCAGTACTCTTTATATTCTAAAGTCTTGTTCTTCATCTTAGATATTTTCAATTATATTTTACGTTCTATCATCAGTGCCACTAAAAAAACGGATGCCTTAAAATTGCTTTGTTGTCCATGTTTAGTTACTTCTATTTGTCTAAGCCTGACTGCCTGACCCATAAACTTATATGATTTCTGAGTTCACTAGTATACAAACTACAAAGAATATAAATTCTACATTCGAAAGCAAGCATAGCCAATAAAAGTCTTGTTTTCTCTATAAAATCGATGAAGTATACGGCTGTACTGTATTTAGACCGTAAACTTAACGATAATATCAACATGCGGCTAATTAAACTATGAAACAATGTTGTTAAGGGCCACACACATCTTGCTGTAGGACGGATCTGATACGTAGGGCTGTCAAAACGTAATAAATCAATAGTATTTTTTTAACGAGGTCATCAATACTATTTTTTTAAAGAGTCATGATTTGATATAGATATAAGTGTAAGGAAATGAGAAATACGGTTTCACAAAAAACCGACTTTAAAAAGAAGCCATAAAAGAATGGCTTGTTGGTAAGGAGAAAAGCATAAAAATATTTTATAATTACCGCTGCCGGTTTTCAATTCTTAAATCAATTCTATATATATTCTACCACTAGATGACGCCCGCCAAAATTAGTTTTTTGCTCGGGAACCGTACATTTTTCCAGGATAAAAATAGTCCATGTCCTTTCCCGGGACCCAAAGTATCTCCATACCAAATTTCAGCAAAATCGGTTCAGCGGTTTGGGCGTGAAGAGGTAACAGAAAGACACACTTTCACATTAGTACGGATATATTCTTGTCCCAACACTCAACAGTACGTGCTCCCATACGAAGCTAGATTGCCAGTAAAAATGTGTGTGTTGGCAGCCCTGTAGATGTAATTAGGAGAAGCGGCCACGGCTGTGTAGCCGCCAATTAGGCAGTATTTACATGCGTCAGCCTGCGCTACATCACCCTGTCACATAACTCCTCGTGGTCCACTTTAGATAACGTTTTGATGGTTTCTTTGGCATTAGATAATTATAATTCTATGTAACCTATCGACTATGTTGAAATAATCTTACAAGGAAACAGAGCTTTTAGTCTTTTATGTGGTAATTTCGACAGTGGAATTAAAAATAAAAAATGTATAGGATTTGCTAAAATAAATAATGCTATAAAACTGTTTTGTTAATTTACATTTATTGCATTATTTACAATTTCATTTGTAGTACCTAAAGTCCTGAATGTTTCGACAGTTTTAGTATTGATAACACATCACACAATACAATAAAATTTTATTGATTGTTGTTTATTGTTTTGTAAACCGGCTGAAACACAAGATAATTTTTGAATTCAATTTTTACTGGCTGGTTTAAAAATATTTTTTTATCTGGCGATGCAAGGAACATGCTGCGAAGAATGCTAGTTTTGATATTCAAGGTTGACTTTATGTAAAGCTGGAAGAGTAATTAAAAAAAAAGAAAAAAACTTTATCTATGCGAAATCGGCAAGGTCGCTTTGGCGCCACAAAACTATTAATTACCACTGGTATGTGGCATGTTTAATCTATGAAACTATCGATTAAAATATTTCACATTTTATTGAGAAGCACTTATCCGAGACAAGAGATTCTTATCTTTTATCTGCCGAAACCATGTTTTAAGATACCAATACAATCTGACAGGGATATTTTAGCTTAAATTTGAATTTAGAACTAATGCCGCCATCTTGTAAAGTGTCAATGAGAAACGACTGTTTTACACTCTCGTCCTGTTAATTTTTTTGTTTGTTTAATTCCCAATTTCACCAACGTCTGTAATAGCGTTTTCGGCATCTGGAACTGCCCCGGGGCAGGGCAGGCAGGGCAGGTCGAATGGATACGGAAACAGCCGAACAAAACCGATGATCCACGAAGCACGTTGACTTAGTACTAGTGCAATACGTAGTTTATGTTCTTAATTTAAACTTTGGCTATTTTCGTATCCGTTCGACCCGCCCTGCCTGCCCTGCCCCGGGGCAGTTCTAGATGCCGAAAACGCTATTAGTGTTAACACACTTGTTAACAGCTTGTTAAAATGACATGTCTTCTCTGTGCGCGTCCACTGGATCGGAATCGAAGCGTACGCAGCGTAATGATTTGTTGCTTTGTATTGATTTATATGGTACTACCTGCGTCCACTGGATCGGCATTTCTGCGCCTGAGACTGGTATTTATGCCGATGACGTCATCCGCAGTGAACGCGTCGTTCGGATTCCGAAGGTTTCAAGTTCTGACGTGTTTGCGACGACGCGACGGTTATACATAAATACTTTTCACGATGAATGACGATATTTTAATTACTTTAGTGGAAAAATATGAAGAACTTTACAATCTAAAACATCAACATTATCATAACCAACTGAGGAGAGATAATATTTGGGATGAAATTGGGCAAATAATGAATGAAAGTTGTTCTGATAAAATACAGCTAATTACAACGATATCCTCGTCACTATCCTCCATAATGCAAATGCACGTTAACAGGCTATGACGGACTAAAAATAACTAAATTGCCGATGCTGAATCCGAATGCAGTGGACGCACCCCATCGGCATTTCGTAAATGACGACGCTCTGATTCTGATCCAGTGGACGCGCACTTACTGAGCTTCGTTAATCGTTTAACATTTAGATCAAAATGTTAAATGACTAAAAATTAATTAATATTAATATATAACTCACAGAAAACCGGCGTGAAATAGCGCTTGCGCTGTGTTTCGCCGAGTGAGTGAGTTTACCGAAGGCCCAATCCCCTACCCTATTCCCTTCCCTACCCTCCCCTATTCCCTTCCCTTCCCATCCCTACCCTCCCCTATTACCCTATTCCCTCTTAAAAGGCCGGCAACGCACTTGCAGCTCTTCTGATGCTGCGAGTGTCCATGGGCGACGGAAGTTGCTTTCCATCAGGTGACCCGTTTGCTCGTTTGCCCCCTTATTTCATAAAAAAAAAATATGAAAATTAATTTTAAATTATAATAGTCTCACTAAAACTCGAGAACGACTGAGCCGATTTGGCCAATTTTAGTCTTGAAACATTCTTGAAAGTCCAGGGAAGGTTAATATTAGGATTTAGGACGGAAGTCATATAAAGTTCACCGGGTCATCTAGTAATATGATAAATGGTAATATACCTTTTCCACTTGTCTTTGTCAACCTTTATATAACTGCTCTGTATTGTGTAAACTGTAAAGCGACATTTACGGCATCTATCGCTCTCTGTTTTGACATTTACAATGAGAAGTGGTCAAGACAAATCGCTTTAGAAGTCGGAAGATGGCCGGTTTTTATGTTCATTGTTTACAACATAATGGGGGCATAATATACAATGCTTTCGCCGTCATTGTCGGTGATAAATTAGTTTGGGAACTTTCATACGTGATGCGGAAACGCTGCGTTTTTACCTTTAAATATAAGTTGACTTTTTTGGCTAACGTGTCGTTTCAAAATTACAAAGAGTTCTTTTTTATTGTTTTAGAATTAGAATTTGCATTATAATGATATACAGTATTTTAAATGTGCCTAAATTACCAAGAATTTCCCATAAAAATTGGTGAAATGAAGATGAAAATATTATATACACAACCTATTTGAAGAAAATACGTAGTTTATTTAAATAAATAATACAAATTCAATTTGTTTAATTTCATGAAAGCAATTTTAAGCATTTTTCCGACAACGACCGGCAACGCATTTTATCTTTTAACGCATTTAATATAAATGACAATTGCGCATATTTTATGTTTTTACTATCATTTAAAATTTACGGTAACGAGCAGACTCAAATGACAGTCGCTTTTAATAACATTTCTTACTTTAACTCATCAAGCCCCATACGGGCACCGGTGGTCGCGACAACAATAGAATACAATAGCATTTCCAAGAATCCGCGATCGAAGGGTTAAAAAGAAATAATCGGACTTCAATATTATTATCAGTCAAGACGTATATAATATAGATATTTGACATTCAAATATAATTTCAGCCATCTTTATATTTAATAGTATGCCAGTTTTAGCAACTGTGCTGTAGAATCAACATTTTCAATTACCTTTTTATTTCAAGCAAAATTCAGTATTTAATAGTTAGCACTCTTCACTTCATATGGCAAACTGTAATACAGCATCTTTGCGTCTTTGTTATAGCTCAAAAGTTATTCCACGGTATAAATAATTTTATTTTTTATGAGTTATGAGTAATATCCAATTATTATTATATTTGTTTTATTTATGTGCGCGTCCACCGCAGTCCGCAGTAGGACGTGTGAAGGGGACTTTATATATTTAATCTTCCGTAGCAATAGTTCAACATTTATAATAAAGAAAATGGTTGCCGTTAATTGAATTTAACATCACAATGTTATGTTCAACAATAGACGTGAACTATAATGACTATTGTCAGAACCTTTCATATAGAAAAGCACTCAGGAAGTTTATCTTTTAGTACTAGAGTTTTAACTCAGTTTAAGTTATTTGTGGTTGTTGCTTGCGCGGGAACTAACATAAATTACTTTTTATTAGTCGGCCATGTAATATTAATATTTGTTTGAAATTTTGTGAGTGGCTTAGGTCATTTTAGTCAGGGTTCCCTAGAACAATTTTTTTTATTACTATATCAAGCTTTTTTGTGAGTAGCTTCATTTTGATAAGACGAACAACATTTTTATCTGCAATTATTTTTAACAAAAAATTAAAACCGACTTCCAAGGTAAAAACAATAATATAATCCTTATAATATGAACTAAAAAGTATTAAATAATGTTTCCGATCTAATAGTGCCTTTTTCCGAATTCGGCTAAACGTCAACTATTTCTGTACTTAATCTTCATCATTTTGAAGTCGGTACCAGATATAGCTGAGTCTTCAGTTCTCTGACAGAACAGGTATTTGAAACTTTTGGAACTGGCACCGACTTCAAAATTATGAAGATTGAGTACAGAAATAGTTGAGGTTTAGCCGAATTCGGAAAAAGGCACTATTAGATAGGAAACATTATTTAATACTTTTTAGTTCATATTATAAGGATTTTATTATTGTTTTTACCTTGGAAGTCGGTTTTAATTTTTTGTTAAAAATAATAATTTCACTATTTTTAGTTACCTAGTAAACCATCGCGTATATTCTACGTATCTTATTACAATTTGTTAAGAGTCACACTCAATGCGATTGTGTTTCTTATTCCTATTACGATGTAGATTGTTTTCCTATGTAAGTATTTTCATACTAAGGGTTCAATTTATTACCTCGATCGTGGGAATCGCAGACACAATAGATTTTTAATTATTATGCGGCAGCCGGGTGCCGCTTGGGCTTGATGGGTTAATAGTTAAACTAGTGTAGTACCTATCGAAGCAACTTACTTCTCTTTTTTCTTTCGAATCTCAAAAGTAATGTCAAATGTGTGCCTTATGCTCTGGAGTTAAGGTTGACTTTGTTATGTTCAATTTTGTGGTACTAACATAAGGATACTTCTCATAAAACCAAAATCACTATATGTTTCCATATAAATTTTGAGGAGTTCCCTCGATTACTCATGGATCCCATCATCAGATCACCACTTTTGTGAAAATGGGACCAAATTGGAGGGAAACCTAATAGAACAAAACAAAAATTTTGAAAATCGGTTCACAAACGGCGGAGTAATTGTTGAATATACAAAAAAAATATATATCCACAGCCGAACATATAAAGTGGTAGCTAACAGAGATAGTAAGGATTTTATACTTTGATTTAATGGTCCTAAAATATAGACTTCTATTTGTAGGACAATGTTACTCTTAAATTATATAACTATTAACCTATCAATGTACAAAAAATCAGCTGGTTAGGGTTTCGTTTTAGGGTTCCGTAGTCAACCAAGTTTTGTTGATTACAGAACCCTAAAACGGAACCTTAACCAGCAGAATTGAAATCAATCTTTATGAATTTTCAGCAGCCTAGCGGCTAGCCCGATGTGGCGAAACGTCTTGTAAATTTTATGTATTTTCAAAAAAGAAGAAGAAGAAGCTATTTCACCGGACGCACAGTGTTCACAGGGGGCCAATCACTCACTTATACTTTTTATATTTCGAATATCGAAGTAGCATACCCACACCTGAGCTATTGACGCGAATTTAGCTCTTATGTAGAGGGCTTAATGGTTTTAATCGCGTGGTATATTCTCGTGAAAGCCTGCCTCAGGCTTTAGAGCACTGTGCCACCTTATGAAGGTCATCCAGCGAAAGTTGATGGTATAATATAATTGTCATCGGTCAAGTGTAGGCGATAGCATAGTAAACAATATGGAATGTTCTTATCACGGCGAAAGTTTGTATACATGGATATTTAATAGTTATAGGCATGAGAAAAGTCGAAAGATAGTTGCTGCCATGTTTGGCGATAGCGCTGGCGCCAATAAAAAGTGACGTCCTAATAATGAATTTATATTAAGTCATTATCACATTGTAATTGATGATTCCGGCAAACGTTGTTTTATCTATATACCGCGTGGGAATATGCTTGAATCAGAGCTGGTGTTTATGACGTTACCATGGAGACAGAAAAACTTCGATAGCGCGATTTAGAATTGTGCGTCGTTTTGCATGCTACAAATTACAACGTTATTTAGAGAATGAAAATTATTATGAGACTGGCATGCCACCCTAAAAAGAGTCCCTTAAATAAAAATAAAAAAGTTACATACAGGACACACTTACATGACATATTGCTAACTCACAAATTCAATTCCAAGATTCAAGAATGAAGAAAATTCAAGAATGAATAAGATGAAACAAATCAAATAGTTTATGACTAGACAGTATACGAGCGTTTAGCGCAGACGGTAGGATAGAGATACAAAAACGTGAAAGTCGTTTGAATTTAGAACAATTGGCTTTATTGATTAATTTACGACCATGCGGGCTTTTCTTAATGTAATTTAATTTATTTTTTACATCGATCAGTTAGCTACGTTGTGTATGTTTAACAAACTTAAAACGTATCCCGTTTCTCTAAAATTCATTCAAAAGATTTTATTCTTGAAATGATTATTAAAAATTATTAGAATGGTCCTAGTTCCTACTTGGTGCCTAGTGCCTACCATGGCTTTTGGAATTAACCTGACGAGAGGAGCCCGCGTAATAAAAAGTCTACCTTTTATCTAAGAAATGGGAAATTTATTCTTTGCTATTTATTCAACTTATTTACACTTGTATTTTCTGTTCCTCCTTCACAACTTTATGTTACGTTCAGTGCCGGTATTAGCACTACTAGCGCCCTGGTCGAGTTTTCTTCGGCTCCCAGGGTGCTGGCAGTGTTGAAAAATGCGGCGCCCTTGTTTGTTTGCCTTCGGCGCCCTGGGCGGTCGCCCAGCGTCGCCCCGCCCCTAACGCCGCTACTGGTTATGTTCTTGTAGTTGTAAAACTCGGATGGCTGATGATGATGATGATGACAGTGACCTTTCCCCCGCAAAAACGCGCCGACATTCTGAATAGTGAATACCACAGCCGAAGCAAAAAGTACAACAATAAGATTGCTCCCTGCATAACATTATTAACATGCAACTTTTTTACAACTCGTATTATATTATAATGTCGAAGAAAGTACTATTTTGTATTAATGTCTGAGGCTTGAGACGTTGGTGTAGAAAGAAAATCTGTTTATTCTAATACCATAGAGCAGATTTTTATTTGACCAACTAGATGAATGATGAACTTCGTATCACATTATCTCCTAATAGAAATCTTCCCTCGATTTCCACAAACATTTCAAGACTAAAATTAGTCAAATCGGTTCAGCCGTTCTCGTGTATTAGCGGGACTAACAAAGTTTTTAATTGTTTTTTTTTTATCTTAGATATAGATAGATGTTAAGAGCCTGCTGCCAAAAATTTCAAAGCACGCTAGCCCCGCCTACACACCCCGCTGTCCTCCAATCGTGATATAATGATTCCATGAATCATGCTCCCGAATAATGTGCTTTACGCTGAAGCTAATAGTGAACAATATCGCGTAACAACGGTCCCCGCGTTATAGCACGAAAGTAAAGGTCATAAGTCCCAAAACTGTTTCTGATGATTACTTAAAAATTAAATACAATATTATTATTTCCTTTTGCCATTATTTTATAAAGTGTGTGATTGTAGTAGTGCAAGTTATTTAATGATGTAACTCAATAACTGTAACAGATATTTCATAATTTCGAAAAATATAACTATCGAGTCAAAATAATTGAATCGTGTTTTCCTTTTAGCAAATATCAGATAAATATACAATGATTAAATATATCTTGATTTAATTTGAGTCAATCGTCTTCCGGGATCGTAATACTTATTATTATAAATTTGGCAGCCCGCTTAATTAAAAAAACATAAAGCCAACTATTTAATCGCTGGCAGTCATCCTATTATTATTGGCATCTTAGCTTTTTATTGGAAAATAGGCATAGCCTATTAATACGACTATCTGTAATATGAACTCATAATAAGCTAATTAATAAGCCAAATTGTTAGGAATTATAATTAGCATTTAATAATTAAGTTCATAATGACAACTTATAAAAACCGGCCAAGTGCGAGTCGGACTCGCGCACGAAGGGTTCCGTACCGTTATAGAGCAAAATGGGATCTGGGAGCCCCCCTTAAATATTAAATTTATATTGTTTTTAGTATTTGTTGTTATAGCGGCAACAGAAATACATAATCTGTGAAAATTTCAACTCTCTAGCTATTACCGTTCTTGAGTTACAGCTTGAAGACATACAGACATACAGACAGACAGACAGATATCGAAGTCTTAGTAATCCCGTTTTTACCCTTTGGGTACGGAACCCTAAAAAGGAGGAGGTTATTTAATCGCATCCGTCATTTTCTTTAAAGCCAAAGTTTCTACTTCCGTGTGGTACTTACAGTCGTGGGCAAAAGTAATAACGATCATTATGTAAAGTTGAAACAAAGCAACCATGACATTGAGATCAAATCAAGGCTTCGTATTGTGTTGGCAGGTAAAAAACATCCTTACATTGTCAGTTTGATGTATGGATGTATGAGAACTTAATAGTAACTTGCAAGGCTTTCACACAGTAATAATAATAAATAGGGTACATATTACGAGTAATTAACAAAAAAAATCTAAGTATACCTAACTAAATGAGCCTGAACTTAGCAGACAGCAGACAAAAAAATTATTGGATAGGGATATCTGCGAGCCCACGTAAGTTTTGAAAGTTAACTAAAGTGATAATTGTGTGTTGTCAAATTATCTAAACATGCTCTCACGCAATTTCCTATTGTTGAAAATTTATAAAAAATTGTAAATATGCTCAATTTTAGGTTCTTTAAAGATGATAACGATTATTTTTTTGATTTTTTATTTTGATCATTCTGGGGCTCATAACTCTGTAAATAATCATTAAAAAAAAACAATTATCATGTCTTTCTCTGTCAACATTCTAAACATGATATTTTTTTGATTTTTTATTTTGCCACCGAGTTGATAGATATCCGTATTTTTGTTTTTTTATTTTTTTTGGCGTCGGATATCAAGGTTAAAAAAAAACCAAATTAAAAAAAAATATTCTCATATCTTCATTTTCAAAAGATCTAAACATGATATTTTTCAGAATTTTGATTTTTTCGTTTGTTCATTAATTATCTTAATTTTTTAATTTTTTTTAATTTTGGCCCAATAATGGTTAAAAACTCAACAAAAATCATTGTTTTGTGGTTATTTGTAAAAAATCTGAAGATAATAAATGTTTTAGATCTAAGGTTTTTTTTACTTAATTATATCGAATCGAGTACGTGAGATAAGCCCTTTCAAGTAATTTCCTCCGCTTTTTCCACATTTTCCTCTATTTCTTTGCTCCTATTAGTCTTAGCGTGATAAAATATAGCCTTACTCGATAAATGGGCTATCTAACACTGAAATAATAATTTTTCAAATCGAACCAGTAGTTCCTGAGATTAGCGCGTTCGCGCTTTCGCTTTATAATATTAGTATTAGCAGGTATTAGATTATAAAGCGTATTATGTATGGTCAAGGGCGTTTGCTCAGGGGATGGCCTTAAATAGGTAGTCCTATTTAAGGCCATCTTTGCATCGGGTTACAAGTTGTTACAGGTAAAAATATTTATAAGTTTTTACCGTATATTATGTTAAACATTTTAATGCGTCCTTTTTAAATTTAGGTATATCAAGTTTAAATATTTCCCCCATTACCATCTGGCGACTAAGATCAAAACTGTGTGACAATGAAATCCGCCGCCATCCAGCCATCTTCTGAATAATTTGAAAAATACGATTCGATATAATTAAGTAAAAAAAACCTTAGATCTAAAACATATCTTCAGATTTTTTTACAAATAACCACAAAACAATGATTTTTGTTGAGTTTTTAACCATTTTTGGGCCAAAATAAAAAAAAAATGAAAAAATTAAGATAATTAATGAACGAAAAAATCAAAATTCTGAAAAATATCATGTTTAGATCTTTTAAAAATTAAGATATGAGAATATTTTTTTTTAATTTGGTTTTTTTTAACCTTGATATCCGACGCCAAAAAAAAACAAAAAAACGGATATCTATCAACTCGGTGACAAAATAAAAAAACAAAAAATACCATGTTTATAATGTTGACAGGGAAAGACATAATTGTTTTTTTTTTTTTTTAAATGATTATTTACAGAGTTATGAGCCCCAGAATGATCAAAATAAAAAATCAAAAAAATAATCGTTATCATCTTTAACCCTTCGATCGCGGATTCTTGGAAATGCTATTGTATTCTATTGTTGTCGCGACCACCGGTGCCCGTATGGGGCTTGATGAGTTAAAGAACCTAAAATTGAGCATATTTACCAATTTTTATAAATTTTCAACAATAGGAAATTGCGTGAGAGCTTCCCAAAAATTTTTTTTTGTTTAAAAAATTTTTCATAAGCTGTAAAAAAAAAAAATTTATTATCATGTTTAGATAATTTGACAACACACAATTATCACTTTAGTTAACTCTAAAAACTTACGAGGGCTCGCAGATATCCCTATCCAATTATTTTTTTTGTCTGCTGTCTGCTAAGTTCAGGCTCATCTAACTAACGTCTTTTCGGGGTACTTTTTGTTGCAAAAGTTTTTTAATTTTTTTAATTACTAATTATTATGAAATATAATCGCCGGAACAATATATAATAAACTCTAGTTGACCGTACAGGACTTTTAGCCAAGATGCTTTCGTTATACCGTACCGACCGTAGATTTATGGGACTTGACACAAATCTACTTTACAAGTAACATTTCGCTTGCCATGCCTGCCTGCATGTCAAATCCCATACACATAAGCACTGTCAAAATTTATCTAATGCATCTTACTAAGCGCCCAGTTTATTATGCCATTACTTATCTTCTGAGACCATTAGGTATGTAGAGCAGGTGTAATGTATGCTCGTTTACAACATACGTTTCTCACTGATCGCATCTTCTATTAACCAATTCCCATTATTCTATTGTTCAATACACTCCCCTTGTCGATTTGAAATTCAAACGATTTCAAAAACGATTTGTTGAGAAACTTTTTTTTATTTCATAGACAAGGGAATAGTTTTTTTTTATGTTTAGTGCAGCCATGCACAAAATATTGTAGAGGTTGATTCTATTTTAGTTTAACTGAATGAAAATTATTACAATTTGAAAGATATTGTACAGGATTTATAGATAGCAATAGGGCCAGGTAAGAGCCTAATTGATCAGTTCAATTAAGCCTAAAAACTTTTTAGGCTGAATTTAACTGATTTTTAGTAAAAAGAGTGTACCCAAATGGCTTCAAAACCAAATTCAAAGAGAGGTATCGAAATTCACTTTAATATTACATTTTACAAGGAAATAAATTGTGATGAAGACATCGTGTCGCGTGTCGCGTGACAACATATTGACACGTCAACATGTCACATAACTCGTGATCGTGATTGGACCCAAAACTTACTTTAATATGGTTTTGGTGGTGTTTGTAATCAAATAAAACGAGGAAAAATGTTAATAAAGAATTAATTTCTTTTTTTAACGATCGAAACGCATCGATACAGTGGTGGTGCGTTACTCCGCCACTCTGACCGTAGATTTCACATCAAAAATCCACTTCCCCGTTCAGATACAATCAGTGTAAGTGTGTCAGCCCGCTCTCACGGCCTGCTGCTGATTGCTGGTCATTTCGCCAGCACATAGGCCAGATTTACGGCCGCAGTCGTGAGACTCGAGGAGTCAAACAATTCAAATTTCGAACGAATCGAACAAAAATTCAAACGAATGTCAAAATAAGGCAGCAAACAGCGACGCAAGGAGTTCTCACCTTCTTGACGTGTTCAAAATTCGAATGTTCAACTTTGGGATTGTTTTAAATTAGGTAACGCAAAAAATATATTCTACGTTTATGGATGGGAACTCTTTCCATGAAGATTGTTTCTGTATACGGAAAATAATATTCTGAAATCTGAGCTGATGCATTTTCGTGCAATACTTTAACAAGAAGAGGCCACTCTTCATGTTGGACCTTTAGCCAGCTTTGATTGCTGCATGATGGACTTATTGTGGACCGTGTGGCGCGCTATTTTCGTCTGTGATAGCATATTATCTGTAGTGCATGCTATAGATTATAGAACTTCGTAATCCAATGAGGCATTTTCTTATTTTTTTAATTTGATTGTCAAACAGTTTTCATTTTAGTAACTAGATGGCGTATGGGTAGACAACTATCGGTAATACCATGTAATACCATCATTAATTACTACAAAATTGGGTAAAAGAATGTAAAACTTGATACATTTCAATTTGAAAAAGACGCAATAATATTCCAACGAATAGGATAATAAAGTTATTATAATGATATTTTAGTTAAAACTCACGGAAAAAATAGCCCTATTTACCGTTATTCACACCAAATGTCACAGGAATTATACATTTTGGTTTTGACAACATCTTACCTGCACTTCTGCAAGATAACGGATATTTAATGGCTAATATTTTACCAATAATGAACATCAAAAACTCAAATAACACAATTTGGGAAAAAATAATAAAAACCACACCAACAATAAAAAGTAGAAGAAGTGTCAAAGTAACATGCCCGCCAAAACTCTTTCAGTTGTCAGTTTTCAGTTTGACAAGTATTATATTATGTCAGCGTGTTCCTAAACTGTTACCAGTATACTGGCCTAATCGCTTAGGCCTATGATCGCTTAGGCCTATGATCGCTTAGCTTTTGATTTATGTCACACTTGACAGTACACTGAGATTTTTAGAAACACAACCCATATGTAGTCAGTGATGACAACCTGCAGATAATTTCAGATCGGTGGGGAACCAATAGAAAATCTAGAAGTGTCTATCGTCGCGCCGTCTGGTGGAGATCAAAAAAAGAAAACAACCCATTGACAATCGTGGTTAATAATGACGGCCCTACAGTTCGTGATGAAGCCTGGCTGATAGTGGAGTAACGGTCAGCTAAGTGGAACAGAATTCAGCCGACTTCATCGTGTCAAACTCTACACGATATTTTCTAGTTTTTGATGAAGCGAACTTCAAAGAAAGTGTAATGATTTTAAGTCTATGTGCAATATCGAAAAGTTCCGGCTCGAACTTGGACTCCTGAAAATATTCGAATTTCGAACAAAAAGGACGTCGAACTTTCACAATATTTTTTTGTGATCATTCACTAGTTCGATTTTGCCTAAACTTAGTAAACATAAGATATTACATTTTTGTGTAGAGGGAAAATATTATAAAGTATAACCTATTACTTTTTTTGGAGGTTGCAATAATATTTCGCAATACGCATACTATATTAATTTGTCTACTACTTATTATATATACTTAAGTTATAACCACTAATAAAATTGCGTATTGTTTAATCATTAAAAAATGTTTAAAGATTAAACCAAGACGCGAAAAATTTGTTAGCGTAAGTTGGCTGACGCCATTTATTACGATAAAGCAGACGAATGCGAACTCGAACAATGGCGTTTATTTTTACACACACGATAAGGTTTCGTTGCGTGGGCGGTCTGAAAGGTCTTTATGGTCAGTACGCGCACATTACGACAAGGGGGAGGGCGCATTTTCCATATTTTTATGGACTTTTGTGGATTCGGGTACAAAAAAAATACGTGTCGTACGGGGACTGCCGCAGTAAAGCAGCTATTGCATAGCATTTTTTATCAACTTATGCGAGCACGTCACAACTCACACCCCGAGCCACACCGAGCCGAAGTCTGCCGAACTGCTGAACGAATGTTAGGTTTATTTCGTTACGATATTTATTATTTCGGTCGCCGCGCTCAAAGCACGCGATAAAAGCTATGCAATAGCTTAACAATGCGGTCCGCCTGGCTGCAATTCGTCATAATGTGCGCGTTCTTGAAAACGGGTAGCGGGTTCAAATTCCAAGGCAAAAAAATATCCCGCCCTTTCAAAAAGTGTCGTTTGGACACTTGGTGAACTTTTAAGAATCTGTGTTTGATTACCCACATGCCAATTACGGGCAGCGCTTCATCTATGTAATTTTGAAGCTTTGGCATGTAACTTTCATACTTATGAGTTATGAGCATTTTACTGTCATGCAGATTTGCTTACGCACGCAGGCAGGACTACCGTCTTTAGCACCCGCATAGAGTTGATGCCTGCAACACAAATCCATCGAAATTTATTTACTTATCACTATTCATACAGGATTCTTACCTCTTTGAGAAACAAAAACTATCGTATAATATCCTTTCCCAATGTAACTTATGCGAGTGAGTTTACCGGAGGCCCAATCCCTTACCCTATTCCCATCCCTTCCCATCCCTACCCTCCCGTATTACCCTATTCCCTCTTAAAATGCCGGCAACGCACCTGCAGCTCTTCTGATGCTGCGAGTGTCCATGGGCGACGGAAGTTGCTTTCCATCAGGTGACCCGTTTGCTCGTTTGCCCCCTTATTTCATAAGAAAAAAACATAAATTTTCAATACTAACTGTCCATACCAAAATTCATCTCAATCGCTGGTTCACCACAGACACACAGTACACTTACGCATTTACAATTATTTTAGTAAGGAATAGCATAAAAGTTTGAGCTATTCCCGCTTGCACATGCGCATGACACTAAAACGCTGGATGAACCTGGCTGGTCATCAGTTAGTGTCACAATAGTAACAGTTCAGCTTCGTGACTTAATGTCACGACGGCGCTGTTGGACAACGACGTAAAATATAGACAGTACAGTTGGAAAAGGTAGCCTGTCTAGTAACCTTTATTGCTATATTTCTTTGACCCAATAGGCATGACGACAATATCAAATAATCAAACATTTTATGACTTTAGGGTGAAAAACATATTAAGTGGATTCAAAAAACAGATTAAATTTTATTTAAAAATGCAAGATTAATAAGATTTTCAATAAAATAAAACATTAAAATACTGCAATCGGCCATTGTGACTGAAACACCAATCTCAGCGCATGACGTCACGCTTAGGTAAACTAACTTTTTATTGTGACCACAGAGTCACAGACTACTCAGTAGGGTGGCCGGGCAAGGCTTCATAACGTTATCGAATACCAGAAAACATATCGTCACGTACCGTTATTTTCATAACGGTAGCCAGATTACGATATTTTTTAACGATATCTAGGCTATGTTCCGATATGCACTGCGACCACTGCAAAGTGTGACGTCATTTTAGTATACTGTGAAGCCGTTCCTTTATAGTTAGTTATACTGGTTACTATTTAAAACGGAACACAATCCCGTATACTGTCAGCCGCATTTTTTGACGCAACATTCAAATGAGTTTTGTTCATACTGTTGTTAGATTACTGTCAAATTAAACATATTTTAATTAATATTAATTGTGAATTGAATATTTTATAATATAATAAAAGTAAGTAGTAGATCTTAAAAAGACAATTTCGAAAATATATAACAAGTATGGCAAAATGGTCAAGTACGAGTGAAAAACATAAAAATACTACTCAACTAATCATACCAACAGCCTATTTTTTAAAATAAAAGACGGTGTAATATTAAATAAGTTATTTATTATCATTGTAACAATTGTCTAAAACACAATTTCAAAATTCGGATGCGCGCTTTGGCGCGTACAACAATTTCTATCAAACAATTATTCGTCATCTTCATCGTCGTCTATGATAATACTATCTAAAAACCACCTAGCCCACCCCAAAAACCAAACAAGGCACACAACGTGGGCACAGCTGCCGATCGTCCTTCGTCCAGAAAAACATGAGCAGCAGTAATAAGTGATTATATCTAGACCATGATTGTTCTCATCAATTAAAATGTAGCATCGGTATACTTTTGAAGATGTATGCCTGCTCTTTAGGTGCGCACGAATAAGTACAACATTGTCTGTGGGCATAGAAAAAATTGATAGGTCGGTAAGTTGGCCGTTATATATCTGGACAATAAATGTTTCTGTGTTTCGTATGTGCTCGCTGTAATAACTCGGAGCGAGTTTGATTTGATAAGTCCCTACAGCAAAGAGAGTCAACTCTTCCGGTGTGCGCTGTTACAAAAAAAACTTACCTAGCGAGGAACGCACGCGCGCGGTCGCGGATTTACCGGGCTCGGGCGGTACAATAAATAAGGTTGTAACGTAAATGATAAAAAAATGTGTTATTCCAATACTTAATGCGCCTAAAATAAAAATATATATAAATAGTTAATATATATAAATAATAAATAGTTTTGTAGGCGCATGTGTGTTGCAAAAAAACCCATGGATGTTTTTTTTTATTTCTTTCTTTTATTTTCGTCCTTTAATGTAAGGAATACAATACAGATATTCACATGACTGGGCAGCACTTAGCCCAAATCGGTCAATCTCCTTTGCCCAGGATTGATTTATTAATGTTGGGCGATTTCCTTTCCGTTCCGTTATGGACTGCCAGTATACTGCCGCAGTACCCTAGTGAAATGTATGACGTCATCAATCGTCGCCATATTCTACTGTGAGCACTAGCGTTTTCGAGGTAAGGTACTCGCAGTACTTTGATCACGTGACCAGTCAAAAGTCAACTGTCAAGTGTCAAAACCACTCGAGTGTCTAACGTTTTAAAACAATACCTACAGTTTAATCTCAATGTTATAAAGTTCTGTAATTAATTTGGATTAATAAATAAAACAATAGAAGAATTGCAAAAATTAACGTTACACACAAAGTTAATACAAGCTAAGTAATGAAAAACATATTCTTTTTAATAAAAAACTACTTACTTTTATTATATTATAAAATATTCAATTCACAATTAATATTAATTAAAATATTTTTAATTTGACAGTAATCCAACAGTATGAACAAAACTCATTTGAATGTTGCGTCAAAAAATGCGGCTGACAGTATACGGGATTGCGTTCCGTTTTAAATAGTAACCAGTATAACTACAGGTTTCCTAACCTATATAGGGTAGCAGGCGCTTCACCTCACTTGATTTTTATGTAGTGTCTAATAAATTTTATTTTATTTTATTTTTATAACTAACTATAAAGGAATTGTGGGTAACTTTTTATATGATTTACAATGATAGCTCTGCCGTTTTTAAATTTTTATACACATGCTCTTTACGGGGTGTTACAAAACAAAGTGACAATTATTTATGGTGTGTATGACCATAGATTAAATCGTATGACTATATAACAGTCCCTTGTATAGAGTTTTCTGTAAAAGTAGCAGCGCTGAAAGAGTTATTTTACATTTTGTACGGGCAACTTCATGACGTTGGGGCGTTTCTCATAGAAACATAAAAGTCCTTGTTTGTGAATCCTTACTTTTAAAATCACTGTATCACTATTTACCAACGGCAAATCACACAAATCAATAGCAGCACTTGTAAGGGTTTGAATCACTAGCAATTAGTAGCAAGTTGACAAAAACTTCGGCCGGCTACCGAAACCCCGCAACGCTGCATGTGAGCTGAAGTAACAGAAATGTTGGCAAAAAAATTACCCGTATTCACAATATGACAGTATAATACATGTTGCCACAACTCCATACAAGCAAAATAAAAATAAATAATCGGCCAAGTGCGAGTTGGACTCGCGCACGAAGGGATCCGTACCATAGACCAAAAATAGGAAAAAAATCACGTTTGTTGTATGGGAGCCCCCTCAAATATTTAATTTATTTTATTTTTAGTATTTGTTGTTATAGCGGCGACAGAAATACATAACCTGTGAAAATTTCATCTCTCTAGCTATTACCGTTCTTGAGTTACAGCCTGGAGACAGACAGACGGACAGACAGACATCGAAGTCTTAGTAATAGGGTCCCGTTTTTACCCTTTGGGTACGGAACCCTAAAAAGAATTTAATAATAGGAGTAAAACGTCGAAAAATCGCGGGAAGTATACGTTTTAAGAATGAGAGGTTAAATAACGTTTATTGGCAAAAAACATGGTAGAAACAATGATAATTAATGGTACAATATAAACTTTATCGCTTAGAATTCTTAATTTTCGTTTAGTACTCCAATTATTAATTACATAGTTATATATTGTGTTCTCTATCTATTTTTAACTCATTAAAATCCTTTAGTCAAATTTGAAAAACAATCAGGAAAATGCAAATCTGAAAGGTCATAGATTTGCATTTTCCTGATTGTTTGTGAATAAAGAATTGTTTTTATTTATGCATTGTCGGGAAACGTTGTCTCTGTTTCCAGTTTCCACATTGTACATTACGCATTTCCAATCACAGTCCGTTTAGAGTGAATTTACCTCTAATATATATTTTATGTGAATGAAATAAGGGTCATTCGTATAAATTTAGAAGTAGAAGAAGTGTAAACAGCCTATGATTTCGCATTGCGTAATAACGCACTTTTCTTGTACTACTGTTCAAAACATTGCTACAGTTTCATCGACGTTACGCTTGTTGATTAATTTTTGATTTTCATTCAAAAGATAACAAAAATTAAGCTAACACACTTTTACATTACATTTCATTACCTCTACTCTATTCTCTACTTATACTCAAGTTATTTTAATCCTCATAATAATATAACTAGATTAAGCTATGACCTAATTTCTAAGGCTAAAGCCGAACATAGAACCTGAAAAGTCTCCTTTGTTTTTTTAAATAATTTGAGTTAAAAGGTAAAACATCAAAAACTTAGTTAAACTTTAGTTATGATAACATCTTTAGTTATGATGCTCTTGTATAGATAATACTAGACACCGTCGACGGTTGTGGTTATTTTTAAACCACATTGTGTTTCACTGGTTACAAAGTAAGGCCCACTTGTGCAGATCTGGGTTAAAGTTAACCCCTGATTAAATATGATGTTATCTGATACCTCTGTCTTTCTCCATCTAACGAAAGAGACGTTAATTCTAGCCTAAACATGTTGTTGAGACTTTTAACTTAAACTTAGATCTGTGTTAGTAGAAGGCCCGAACATATGAACCAAAGTTCATATATTCTGTACATAATTTGAGGGCATTATAACAAAAAGCATTAAGGCGAGCTGAAACCCCATTTTGTTATTTCTTGATACCCGATTTACCTAGTTCCAATATAAAAACGAAATGTAAAAAAATATGAGATATAGAGCACAATATTTAAAAGGGTTTAAATCAAAAACATTTTAATAAAAAATAATACTTTCGCTGTAATTAATTTACAAACTCACCTCCGACAAAACTCTTTGTCATCGAAATATAAGTATTAACAAGAATAACTTACATGTTATTTTAATAAATTGTCAATGAATCTATTTTAAAAAGGTCTGAAACGAATAATCTTTTTTCTTAATATTTATTTCGAAAGATATTTAAAAAAAACACACGAAAAATAAAATAGAGAAGATCCGCCCGTCGTAACTTACAATTTTATGCTAAGCTAAAATGAATCTTATTGCGATGCGTACACGCTTGCATTCGCAAGGTTATCGTTTTGGAATTGAGGTAAGTGCTCGCCTTAAGGCTTTTTGTTATAATTCTATGTATTTATATTTTTTTTAACTTTAAATATTTATAAGGACATAATATTTACCGTTGATTTTATGAATAAGAAACTCAGACACTGACTTTTTGACCTCATGTAGTTCAACAAAAACAGTACGAGTCTATTGTTTTATATACATATTTACATAATAAGTTTTTTTTTAAATAAAATCCAAGCGATTTTAGAATAAATTAATATTAGGGATCAAAAGCTCTACAAAGCTTTACTGGTAAATACGAGCTTTTGAAGCACAAAACGACGAAGAAAGCTCAGAACTGCTGAGTCAAACAGCTGACTTATTAATTACAATACGTCCAGTCACTGATGGACTTGATAAATGACACAACGATGTAGAAACATAGATGCAGACGGTTCACTCGAGTGAATGTTCATTCGAATTAATTTTTCATTTTTATTTGCAAATGTTCGGAATGTTTCATTTTTTGTTAGCTGTCACTTGCAATTTAATTATAATATGTGAAATTAATTTAAGAGAATGAGACAAACATTAAACATCTGCATACCGAAATTAACGTGATTCTCTAGTCTATGAAGAAAAATAATTAAGAGGATAACAATAAAGAATGCAATAATTTTTATTATTGATGAAGTTACTTATCAGTTATCACGACTATTAAAGGGATAGTGGACTAGTTAGCCGTTACAAATTAGATAGAGCAACAATTTAGCCGTTATAGATCATATTTTTTTAATACAAATTCCTATAATTAAAGTTAAATTGCGTTCGTAAGAGATTCTGCATCTAGATCATTATGGACCAAGAGCCCGCGAGGGCCAGACCTTCCTTCGTTCGTAAAGCTGAAAGTTTACCTGTTTGTGGCCTTTACAGAGGTAAGAACGACCTGCAACTATGGAGTTTCGGTCGCGATTACTTTAGGAGGTATCCAGTTCTGAAGGTCTAACTGACCTTCGAGAAGGAGTAAAGCTCAATTTCATAGCTTATATTCTTAATAAGTGGAGGAATCTTGTCTTTCAGTGCCGGACATTTTTGACAGTTGCTTCCCACCCTTAAACTTTCTTAAAGTATTAGACTTTGAGGGTGTCTAGCAGTGGGAAGCAATTGTCAAAAATGTCCAGTTGTTCTTACCTCTGTAAAGGCCACAAACAGGTAAACTTTCAGTTTTACGAAACGAAGGAAGGTCTGGCCCTCGCGGGCTCTTACTCTATTAGCTTGGTCTATTTCATGTACGCCTCCTCTATATATAAAAATATATAAACCTTTAAATAAGTTGTGTCTAGACTTATCTTACATCAAAGCAGCCACATTATAATGAATGGAGTAAGGGCTAGGTTTTTTAACAAGACGCCATGCTACGCGGCGGCCATACTGTTCTTTGATGATCCGATAAGCTTATCTCGATGCGAAATGGTCTATTTAATAATCGATTGTTTGTGTTTTAAAGAGTGTTTTTTCTACAAATTATACGTCGAGGGCAATTTAAATGGCATATTTTGGATTGTAGAGGTTAAGTATAAATCAAGCGAAGGCCCGAAATTTTATAGTATATAAATTTTGATTTTTGAAGAAAAACTACGGCATGGCATAGGCGAGGAAGTAATATCAGTCAGATTTCTATCGCGCATCGATGTATGCTCTTTTGCTTTCTCATCTGCTGAAACTTCCGCAGTGCAAACCTTTGTTTATTTACATTTTATTTTGTTAATCCAGATCCTACCCTACTAGTCCTACTGCCATGTACTTTTTCTTTATAACAACACTGTCGATAAACGCTCGCATGTTTTTCCCACAATTGGGAGATCGCTATAGTAACTACACCGAGTTTATGGTTACAGTCCATTATAAATATTTACTGTATTATTTTATTTCAGTGTACATGTACAGGATGTAACAAAATAAAATACTTTAGGGTGTGTATGAGTCCCCTGCATAGACTGGAAGTAGCAGCTTTGAAAAATATATCTCTCTCGCTCCCTTTTTAGGGTTCCGTAGGCAACAAGGAACCCTTATAGTTTCGGTCTGTCCGTCCGTCTGTCTGCCTGTCCGTCTGTCTGTCTGTCCGTCTGTCTGTCTGTCCGTCTGCCTGTTTGTCCGTCTGTCTGTCCGTCTGTCTGTCTGCGGTTTTACTCAGAGACTATATTAGGACCTACAAAGCTGTAATTCTGCATGAATGCACATATTAATGATGCCGACAAAATGGTATATAAAATCTTAAAATATTTTTTTTATGGTACCTCCCCTACACATCAAGCGGAGATGATATATTTTTTTCGCGTCCACCCCACCGTGTGGGGTGTCGTTGGATAGCTTTTTTAAAAATATTACGAGTATTCATAGATCATTTTCCGATTTAGGGATCTATTTGTGAAATATGAAGTTTCGAAGCGGAAAAAATCGTTAGAGTCCAGTGTCCTACTACCAGCTAAACGGTTTCTTCTGGAAATGTGAAAAAATTCACAGGAGTAGGAAATATGCTGCATTTAAAAGGAAAATTATCACGGCTAAGAAGACTTCATAAGTTATTGAGTAATAGTCGATCAACTAAAAAAAAGACGCTGAGGCGCTTGCCCATACAAATATCAAAAAAATTGCTCTTTCAACGCTGCTACTTCCACAGTGAACTCAATATAAGGGACACATACAAACCCTGAAGCCCTGGCCATTTAGCCGAAACTTTTTCGTTTTCGCTTCGTTATAGAATCGCCAATCAAAATGTATGGAATTGACATAAGACGAGTCGAACGTCAACGTCATACTAACGAACGCTTATGTCAATTTCATACATTTGCATCGGCGATTCTATAACGAAGCGAAAACGAAAAGATTTTGGCACACCCCCTGAAGTATTATCACTATGTATTGCTTCACCCTGTATAATAATTTTCTATTTATCTCTCACTATCACACTTCCTATTTCCCTGTTCTTTGTGTATTTGCAACATAATATGCAATGACTATTATATTTGTAATGGCTAAATCGATCGCAACTATAATAAACCTATTGCTAGATCACTTTCATTTCGTTATTGCGTTATGACCTCTCTAGATCTTGATGATCTATGATTTTTGTACTTGCTGTAAAAATCAATGAAATATGGAGCACGTCAATCTGATTTTGTAAGATTAGCAGACGTAGCAATATTTTTAAAACTGAAGATGGAACTTTGGAAAACAAATAATCATTCACGAAAGAGTTTCGCCATTTGTAATGATATTATAATATTATTATGTATTGCAGTATCTACTATATAAGATATAATAAATCCTAAACAGCCCCATAGCCTTTTAATATGCCCCATATTTATTTAGTTTAGATGTACTTTCTGTACCGAATATCAAAACTAAGCAACATTATTATATTATTCTCTCGGTTCGAGTAAAGTTAGTATTTAAATAAAATTCGTCCGCAAGACAATAAAAAATTGGGAGCAGGTAATTTGTACTTATGTGTTATTCAAAATAAATTGATCATATTAAAGTTTATAGCAAATAAATATTTTTATATTCTCGCGGAGAACTTTTCTTATTTCCGACGTTTCGGCTGATTTCCAACGGCCATGTTTACCTGAGATGACAGATCTCCAAGTCGCTGAAGTTGTTCAACTACCCGAAGATGGTATTATATATTTGTGTTCGGAATAGAATATATTACTACAATATTTTAGGCGCTAGAGGCAGCACCAGCATAAACAAAAAGTTTTGTTCGACGTTTGACAACGTTTCTGTCAATATTCTGATATATGACGTGTCACGTGTGCAACATGACGGATTTTGATCAGATTAATTACTCTATGTGCTAGAGCGCCCTCTGTTCCAACCTTTACGTAAAAGTCCCTATTCTGATCTTCACTGAACGTACAATATTTGCGTAAACTCTCAGAAATCATAATGATAAATATTTTTGATAAAATTTATTTCACTCGTACTAAATCGTACATGCCAATACCCCCCGATGGTTTTCTATTAATATTTTATTCTATTTCTAACATAAAACTTCAAAAGAATAATAATTTATTACCAATTACATGTAGAAACAATCAAACTTTCTCTGTATCAAATTCCTTTGTATGTTGAGAACATCACATATTTTTGAAGCTTAAAATTCGAAAGTAGATTAAGCTCGCTAACAAATTGCATATTATTATTTAAATGGCCTCGGAAATTGGATGTTTTTTTTTAAATTTTCTTAGCAATATTAATTATTGTAATGTATTTATGATTTTAAATTATTAGCTGAAGAAAAAGAAGATTGTTATAGCTCCTATTCCGAGTCCTTTCCGTGTACTGGATTTTTTTTATAATGTCAGGTTAGAAACAAAATTTGTTTCTAGCCAGACTTTATAAAAAAATCCATACAACTTTGTTATTTTATGTCAACTGCACACGCATTACTTGTATTATCTTGATTTCTTCGTTATTATTTCGGTTTAATTTGTACTAACGAGAGAAATACAATTAGTTACAACAATTAGATTTGCACGAGTTCAAATTTAAATTCAATTAGTAACTTAGTAACAGCAAAGTTCGAGGTTAGTGCAGTATCAAATTCGAAATTCAAACTCGCAGTGACCCTCGAACTTTATGGTTCATTGAGCACAGCTGACTGCCGCACCCATTGAGCGCCGCTCCCGAGAGTAAGCTCAGTGCCGATTCTAAACACCAGCCGTGTCACACGCGTGGCTCTATGCCGTAAACCTTTGCCTCGCGCGGGAAATTTGACAAGTTTACTTTTTATTCTTTGAATTGACAGTTTGATTTTTTAAACTTTAAATAATTATTTTTGCGGGTTGTCGTGAAATGTGTTTTTAGAATTTTTAGTTTATCAGTGAACAAAAACATTGTGAATTGACGACATGACGTCTCTATACAATGAGGTGAGTGTGTGGCATTGTTTTTATAAATTGTAACGTAAGTTAGCGCTGTGGTAGAGTTCATTGTGAACTTTTTTTTTATTTCGACTCCATCAACTATTTTTTAAACATAAATTCCTGATAAGGCTTTAAGCTAATTCTTTACGTTTAAGTATTATTGAAATTACCCTTTAAAACGCGTAAAGATAAGTTTCTCGTAATTCTGCACACCGTTCATTCAGCCTGTTTATTTTATGTGTGTTCACATCCGGTGGTTTAAGTGTGAAGATGTGTATCGTTTGTTACTATCAGGACATTCCGTTCGAAAGGTTTATCCATATTTATTTAGCTCACATTCTGTATTTATTTATGCTAAATATTAATTAATTATCACGTTTTCGCCAATTTATTAATTAAATATTCACTTCCTTACATTTTATTCATAAATACGTAAATATTAATAAACATGAGAGCGAACACTTTTCGGTTAAAACTTTTTACTGCCTAATGTAAATTGGAATGAATCAATTTTCTAAATCTTTTTTCTCAAGTCACTAGCAGTCAATAAAAAAAATTTTTTTTTCATTAATTAACGTGGTTGAAGGCGAAGGTTATAAGGTGCAATGCACTTTATTTACGTTGTAACGTAAATACGTAATGCATCAGTCTGGTTATAGGGCTGGTTAGTGTTATTCACACTTCTTGTTTACTTTGTGTTTGTGGAGAGTTCTGTTACGAGAATAGACACGCCCAAGATCTTTTCCTGGATTTACAGTTTTTGTCATACTCAAGTTTTTAGTACGATGAGGCGGATTAGGGACACGTTTATAAATTCTTAGAATAAGTTTATAGGTATATAAATCTTACAAATCTCGTGTACAAACGGTTTAAGCTTGTCCCTCGGGCTTTTTGAGATCATAAGAAAGGATTTTCGTGTTAGATTGCCGCTATCGAATAAGGCTTTCTCAGATTCTAGATTTTGTTTATTTCTTAGACAGCTTATAATTATTTGCCCATCGGGCTCACCAGAGTAGACAGAATTAGAGTTGTCATGGTTGGCTACCGTCACAGTATTACAATATTATTTTATTTATTTTATTAGGAACAACAACAGCCATCATTCTTATATCACTAACACATCACTAACACCCTACACATTATCCCTACTACCGTCGTCAATAATTGCGGCTCACAGGAGTTGCAGTATTGGGCCATTGTCCGCTTAAAAAATCTCGTCTTAAAAGTCGGCCAATAAATTGCTGTAGAATTTCTTCTATGGATCGTATAAAATTTTTTGTTGCTCAAATTTGAAATACTAGGATAGGCATATGCCTATCCTATTTTTAATTATATTTTATAAATAATTTATATAAATTACATAGCTAAATACTATATAATTTATATAAATTACTAGATGTTCCGCGCGGCTTCGCCCGCGTAATTTAGGAATTTCACGGAAACCGTACATTTTTCCGCAAAAAATAGCATATGTTCCTTCACGTGGTCTATTCTTCATGTGTGCCAAATAACATGAAAATTTCTTCAGTAGTTCTTAAGATAATAAGCAATTTCATATAATTTTCCCCGTTTTTTCTACATTTTCCTCTGTTTCTTTGCTCCAGTTGATCTTAGCTTAATATTATATAGCCTATAGCCTTCCTCGATAAATGGGCTATCTAACACTGAAAGAATTTTTCAAATCGGACCAGTAATTCCTGAGATTAGCGCGTTCTAACAAACGAACAAACTCTTCAGCTTTATAATATTAAGTATAGATTATTAGTATAGATATAGTATTTAGCTACGTATTCAGGTAGGTATTTATACTTAACATACCTAATTGGAAATTGGAATCTTACAAATCTTGTCTAATTAGAACGAACAATTAATTGGCAATAAAATTGCTCGATTCGTATGATTACTTCCTTCAAAATGTTCACACGAAATGTAATTATGGTCCAAGGACCTGTCGGGAGACTCGGGACCAATGACGTCACCATGACTCACTTCCATTCACCAACTGAAGATAAGATAAATTACAGATGATTTACCGATGTCTAAACTCTAAAGCCTAAACTCTATTATACGCGTGAGAAGTATTGAAAATCTATTGTGTATCCATAGTCCATACGAATATTTTTAACTAATTGATGCTTGCATCGTTGCTCTAAAATTAAATTCATCTTTCGCGTAGGTACCGTATGTTTTTCCAGGACTAAACTATCCTATGTTCTTCTTCGGGATTTAAAGTATCTCCATATTTTTCTTCAAAATTGATAGACGGAAAGACAAACTGACAGAGAACATTTCGTTATCATATTATTAGTATGGATATATTGTAATTTGCGACTTATAAATTATTGTAATAAGTGGCAATAGGCATACCGACCAAATATATTTTTTTCAACGCTACAAAAATAAATGAAAGAATTTACAGAGTTCGATGAACTTTTTAAAAATGTCAGCTGTTTCGAAATCTTCTGAATCTGTTTCAATCTATTTTCATTGTTGACTTCCCTGATGGTATCAGGTTTTCACACTTTCTTCGTGTTTCCGTAATTTAAAAATCACCATTTTGTAGTTAGTTAGAAAAAGGACTGGATAGTAGAGGAATAAAATCCCCGAAATTTTCCAGTATAGACTAGCGCGAAACGACAACGTTGAATTATGGCTAAGAACACAGTCGATTATGTCAGCTTTCAAACGAAAAAAACTAGATCAAAATTAGTCCATACTTTTGGATGCCACTATCCACGGACAGACGCACCACAGCGAGACAGACAGACACATAATCAGGGCACCTAAGTAATTCTGAACAACAAATTGAAAAAATCCGGGCGAAAGTAACGGCTTTCGTTTAAGTAACAAATAAATGGCTTTAGTTTTAGTGACTATTACTCAAAAAAACCGTCTGATATCATTTTTACAAAAATAATAATATTATGTGTAACATAAAAACATTCATATAAAAACATTTTAAAGTACAATTGGCCCTTAACTCGATAAAGATGATACAAATTAAGGTTTTTAATTTAATTACCGTCCATTTTTTTATTTTTTCACACTTTAAACGCTTAATATTCATAATATTATTATAAGCTCATTTTAAAACAAAACGGTAAAATTAACAAGATCGTATACAATTGATTTTATTATTTTGTTACGTTTGAGGTAATTAGATTTAAAATCAGCCAAGTGCGAGTCGGACTCGCACAGAAAGGGTTCCTCGAAAACAACAAAGAAAATGCTTAAAATATTGTGTGTTTTATGTATTTTTTCTTACTCCGTACAACTAAAACCTTTTAATATACATTTATAATAATATTTATAATATACAAAACTTATTGGTTCGGAAGATTATGTCTTAAACTAGAATAATTAATTATTATTATATCGTAACAAAATAAAATAAGAAATAAGTAAAAAAAAATCCTTTTATTTTTATAGATCCATTTCAAACTCATTTATAGCATTTAAGATAAGCTTTTATGGAATTTAAAAGCACCATTTTATGAACAATTTTAAGAGCATTTATGTGTTAATTTGATTATTTATTTTTGTTTTATTTTCTATTCCAGGTAAGTTCCAGTTTGATGTCTATTTGTCTAGACTCTCTAATCTAGACTCTACCTAAGCGGTCTTAGGTAGGGTAGACAGACAGTATTAGTTCGTAAGTACTCACTATTATTTAATATCGTGGTTAACACAAAAATGAAAATTTTGCGAAACGTCTAAGATAAACGTCCAATTTTTATTTGAACTCAAATTTTGGATTTGACATAAATCTTGTGTGCCAACCTACCATTTGGCTAAAGGTTATGTGCCGTAGTTGCAAATTTAGTAGACGTATCTAATTGGCAATGGCAATTTGGCTAAAGGCTCAGGGATTTGATTTTCATACTTCGAAAGTCGCTTTCCTCACAGGATGTGTCACTGCCTGCGATAGAATTTAGAAGTGACATCCGAAGTATAAGAATCGACCCCTGGCTTTTACCACCCACGGTCATATCTAGCGAGAAGTAGAAGATGATCTGTCATAGTAATCTCTTTATTATTATCGTTTAAAATCGCCCACTCAACACACTAACCTCCATATTATAAGCCGGTTTTAACACTATTATTGCTTATAGACTTCTTCCTTGGCGGAATTTCCCGAAACTGATGGAATCGCTCTTATTCCTAGTACTATAAGGTCCAAATCGCGTATATCGAATAAATCTTATATGCGAATAAAGTTGTAATCTAATTTACTATGATATTTGTTTTAGAAAGTCTATTATACTCTCAAATGTAAGATGTAGAGTAGTTTTGGCAATTTGTTGATCGTAATGGAATGGAACAGGGCTCGTATTTCTTACGATTTTGAAATGGATCAGTTCGATTGTTCTGAACCTCAGTTCAATCTCAATTCGTATTACTAGAATTGGCCCACTAGAATTTATACAGAATTTTGCCTCCCCGAATTTATACTAAACAAGATGACGCCCGCAACTCAGCTGCGCCAAAATTCGTTTATCGCGCGGGAACCGTAAATTTTTCCGGGATGAAAACTATCCTATGTCCTTTCCCGGGACCAAAGTTTCTCCATACCAAATTTCAGTAAAATCGGTTCAGCGGTTTGGGCGTGAAGAGGTAACAAATAGACAGACAGACAGACAGACGGACGGACAGAGAGACAGTCACAATTTCGTATTTATAATATTTGTATGGATTTTAACACCTACCTTATTATACCATAAGTACTATCATGAAATTTATTCACTCCCAGATTGGCGGACCTACGTAATTTTAGCTGGATAATGTCAAGCCCCGCCAACAGAGCTCAATTAACATTGCTTTGACATGATCCGACCAAATATCATAGGTTCACCATCTGCCTATGAAACAACGTGGGAGAGCCATGCTTCGGCACGAATGGGCCGGCTCGACCGGAGAAATACCACGTTCTCACAGAAAACCGGCGTGAAACAGCGCTTGCGCTGTGTTTCGCCGAGTGAGTGAGTTTACCGGAGGCCCAATCCCCTACCCTATTCCCTTCCTTTCCCTCCCCTATTCCCTTCTCTTCCCATCCCTACCCTCCCCTATTGCCTATTCCCTCTTAAAAGGCCGGCAACGCACTTGCAGCTCTTCTGATGCTGCGAGTGTCCATGGGCGACGGAAGTTGCTTTCCATCAGGTGACCCGTTTGCTCGATTGCCCCCTTATTTCATAAAAAAAAACAACTTCTCTGTTGGTAGTTGGTACCTCAAACCTATGTATTTTGAAACAACATAAAATCGATTATCTCCCAATAATAACTGGCCAAAACTAAACTGGTTCATACACCCAAATTCCGTATGAATCATCACGGCAAAAAGTAGCAAACGACAGAAATATTTAACGCTCGGCTGCGCCTACGTTTTAAGTATGACCATCATGAGAAAAAATGTGGCTTTATCGCTATTTATATTATGCAAATTGTATCGAAAGGTGCCATAATGTCTGGCAAGCCTTTTAAGATCCATCAACCATTTAGCGAAGTGTGAAATATTGGCGAAAAAGCTAAATATGTTTTGGGAATGTAGAGCGTTCTACATTGTATAAATATAATATGGCCCTTATATTTTCTTCATTTATCCTCTACTTTGAGGTTATGGCAAAAAGGATCTAAATAAAAGATATGAAAAGCTGTTCTTTTTAATTATATTTAATATGTTTTAAAAATTATAGCAATTGATTAATTTTATATCATAAAAAAATATATCAATTATTCCTTTCTTTTTTATTTTTCTTTTACTTTGAGGTTATGACAAACGGTTGAATGAAAATAAATAAATATAAGAAGAAGATTGACATAGACTATATCGTAGTATAGAGTATCTTTTGTCTATGGTTTCCAAGATATCCGCCGTGAGAACAGCAGAGGTAACGGATGACTGATGTTACCGATGAGAAAGCTTTGTTTCTCATCCACTATCATTAAATAGTTTAAATTAATTACATTGTACACACGATCTAAATACTGTATCGATTAATTGTAGATTCCTTTGAAGCTTCTAAGATGCCGTAGTTTAAAATAATCGGCCAAGCGCACGAAGGGTTACGGTTATAGAGGAAAAATAGGCGAAAAATTGTGTTTTTGTATGGGAGCCCCCCTAAAATATTTATTTTATTTTAATTTTATTATTAATTATTAGGCTACAGATAAAATTAAGAATACTGTGAAAATTTGAAGTGCGTAGCTGTTGCCATTATTGATTACGAGCCAAAAAGGTAAAAAAGTACGTTTGTTGTATGGGAGCCCCCCTTAAATATTTATTTTATTTTTAGTATTTGTTGTTATAGCGGCAACAGAAATACACAATCTGTGAATATTTCAGAAGTCTAGCTATAGCGGTTTTTGAGATACAGCCTGGAGACAGACGGACAGACGGACAGACAGGGTAAAAACGGGACCCTAAAAATGGAAAGAAAATGCGTACGAACCGAACATTTTTCTGGGATGAAAACTATTCTATATTTTTTTGTGTCTAGTATTTATCTCAGATCTTTACCAATTTCATAAAAATACTTAAGCTTAAAAAGGGTGCCTTTTGCATTTTTAATAAATTAGTATAGATTAGATTTTTTTTTAAAATAACAAATTATTTGGATCTGGTTTACATGTAGAAAGAAATACCACAGTAGGCTCTATGTTAGCAGTAGGGGTCGATGTAGCATTAAGCAAGCCTACAATTTAGAAATTTTAATAGCCAATTTGAAATTAAAATTCTAACACTTTAAAGCTTGTTGGTATCTCAAATGTGCTATCGGCTTTATTGTTTAATTACTACGAATAATAAAAACTAATGAATCGTAACTCCCATACTATTACCGTTTTAAATTTGGTTCCTTTCGATCTGTCATGTAACGTCAGTCTAGTACCGCTCAAGGCCACCTAAATATTGCAAATATATTGAAATGTGTACCTAAGACTTTTTTGACAAGTATTGTGGAGCATGTTTTTTGACGGAGTTACTTTTCCTTAGTTTTTATTATTCGTAGTTTATCATAACTCGGTTACGTGAGGCAATTCAAATCAGGCAAAATTTTAATCGGCGTATAATTTCTTGATGATAAATATATTTAAGACACTGCCTATGTGGGTGGGTATTATTATTATTAATAATCCATCGATTTGGGACAGACCTTTATAAATCGGTAGCTATTATTAAAGGTTACATAAAATTTGTGCCTACATGATCTTTAGAATTGACTATTAAGATTTGCATTTCATTACAAGATGATTTATTTCAACAAATTTCTTAAGGTTCATTTGAAGAGTGGTTACTTTACTTGGAGTAAAGTATGCACGAGTTGTCTTTCTATTACCTAGCTATATGATATATATTAAGCCCAGGAAAATACGTAGGGAGAGTCTTAACCCTGGAAAACGTTTGGTATTTCGCGATAAACAAAATCATTATCTAACAACAACAAAATCATTTTTCCAGAGTCTTTGCTATCCCAATATAATTTGCTATCCAAATAGGCAGAGGCCTTCTCCAAGGTCTTCCACTCATCTTTCACTACATATTCACTACATATTATTATTTATTTATTTATCACTACATATTATAAAACCTAGTCGCTTTTTTTCCCTCATGTCCCTTTGTTCCCTTTTTAAAACTAGGCAACGGATTTTGATGCGGTTTTCTTTAATAGATAGAGTGATTCAAGAGGAAGGTTTGTAAGTATAATAAAATTCATTAAATAGTGAAGAAATATTGTTATTGTTGGGGTTTCTAATTTGATGTCGTAAATAATTAAATTTTTTTCCGCTTACATTGCAAACGCAGGCTGAACCCTACGAGATTTATCAAAATAATGTACCAAGTATTGAAAAGGTCTACAGAAAACTTCGCGATGGTATAAGTCTATCTCTTATGGATATCCCACAATAACATTTTTTTGTCATTTACTTTTTACGACAAATAATGGCTAATTTTTGAAGCAATTTTAATAAATACAGCATTAATCCTTATCCAATTAAATACCTTAAATACATTGTTGCTTCAATGTAGATCTATATGGCTCTTTACAGCATAATATGATTTAAATGAATATTTTCGAAGATATTACAGATTTAAAAATTGCGGGACGTAGCTTTTGTGGCGAGGCGCGCGCGGCGGTACCGACCAATGCGGGCCACGGGTAGTAATGAATATAAATCAAAACTACTGAATCGATTTTAATCATTTTTTCAGTGGCTATATATTTTATACCCGTGCGAAGCCGGGGCGGGTCGCTAGTAGTCTATAAATTTTTGACCTCGCAACAAAGACTGTAGCTCCAATTTGTTTAGTTATTACGTCTATTTCTTCAATTCTTCTTCCAAACCCATCAGTTTGGTCGGATCTTGACCTTGTCGTTTAGTTCCAGTGTCGTAACTGGTGTCACGTCGTAATTGCAACTATTACACGGCTGTTACGAATTACGATTATCTGGTAACATTTTGTTGGGATTTATACCGACAATTTTTTGCGTCTTCGTATAATTCTTTGATATATGTTATTTATTATCTACAATTCTTTCGCGATTTCGTATAATTTTTCGTTATAGGTTATAGTCCCCACTAGATATAGAGACACGAGCAAAAAGCAAAAGCTGGTACTTCCATACTTAATATTATAAATATGCGAAAGTGTGTCTATCGGTCTGTTACCTCTTCAGTCTTCACGCTCGAAGCGCGGAACTGAGTTGCTGAAATTTGATATGGAGATACTTTGAGTCCCGGGAAAGGACATAGGATACTTTTTATCCCGGAAAAATGTACGGTTCCTGCGCGATAAACAAATTTTGGCGCAACGGAGTTGCGGGCGTCATCTAGTCTTCAATAATTATAATTCAGTTTTTATTACCGTTATTTCTTATCAAGACAATTCTTCGCTCATTTCAGTCCTTGTCTCGATATTTACTTAAAACATTGCTGCAACAAAAGTGCTACTAATTGCAGATAAGGATCAAAATTAGTCAGGAATGTAGGTCTTTTGTCTACATCAACTTTCTAGCTGACCTTTGCAGAATTGGTCCAAGGGCGACCGCGATGGCGGATCTGAGGCTCACGACCTGACAACAACTGATAACTGATAAGTGACAAACGCACACCCACATAATTGTGGTCATATTATAGTCAGTAACCCATTCAATCCATACTTCCATACTAATATTATAAATGTGAAAGTGTGTCTGTCTGTCTGTCTGTTACCTCGTCACGCCCAAACCACTGAGCCGATTTGGCTGAAATTTGGTATGGAGATACTTTGAGTCCCGGGAAAGGACATAGGATAGTTTTTATCCCGGAAAAATGTACGATTCACGCGCGAGAAACGAGTTTTGGCGCAACGAAGTTGCGGGCGTCATCTAGTTAATAATATTATAATAACAATTATTCTTAAAAACCTTTGACTTGATTCGAAGATATCAAAAATCAAAGAAATCTGAAATAGTATAGACTCTAGATTATATGGGTTTCTATATTCTACTTGGTACTACTAATATATATTCTGTGATTCTACATAAGTCACCACAATACCAATTTTGCGGTTGTATTAAATTTCTTATTTGTCCAATGCCTATCTTCGAGCTTTTCTCTTACTTTCTCGTAGTATATTTTATTTGAGGTTCAATAACAGATCAAATATGTATTTTAATTATTTATTTATTTTATTTTATTTTATTTATTTGGAAAACATACAGTGTTTATTTCATTTATAGAAGGCTGTATAAAATCTAGACACCATTTACACGTTTTCACATTTAGAAACTAATTAATTACGAAAGCTTACAAAAACTTACAAAAACTCACTTATAGAAAAATATTAGCTTATAAAAAAGGTACAGATATTTATAATTATTAAGTATGAATTTAGTTATAACTAATAAGTAATTAATATTTATTATTAAACGACAGGCAAACCAATGCTTAGATATAAGTCTTTTTTTTTTTATATTGCTTTTACTATAGTGATTTGTTTACTTCTCTATTAGGTCGCTATAATTTTTGCTTCGCGGTTAAGCCAAAAGTTAATTTATTCGCGTGGAAAAATTCGGTTACCTTTGAGGAAAATAAAATGTATATATCAATAAAAAACGTTATTGTGAAATTAATTAATTAAGCTTGCAATAATATTATCGATAATGATAAAGCATATTATTTAATGTAGGCTATTCAAACTTTTTATTGACTCAATTCATTATTTTCCTGTTGGCTTACTTAATTTAACTTCGTTTTATTTATAGCTCTTTATGTTGTTTATATAATTCTGTTTTGCTAAATAAATTGTGTGGTGTGGCTATGCGTTACTTCGCCATATCATCACCTAATATTTCTGATATATCATCCTATATTCTATAATCGATATCAACCTTAACTTGAAAACTACCTTTACTAGTTTTACAAGTTACAACAATTTATGTAATTTCTCATATTTCATCTACAGACACAATAGGTTTTTTGGAAGCAATAAAAGCCTCCGTTTTGTACTTATCTAGTCATTCACGGTCACGTCGTTGGGTCGTTCAACCGGAACTGCCGATTGGACCAGATTGACGATTGCGTATTCAAATTCTATAAATCGTAATTTGCTATGCTGTTTGTATTTGACATTGCTCTTTCTGTCTCACGGTTATATAATAACGCCTTATATTATGTATTTAATGTATTAAGGTTTTCCTTTCGAGTACCTACAGTCAATTTAAAGTCTTACTTGAATGATCATAAATTAGTTGAGAAAAGATGCTCCTAAAATGTGCAAACTATTTGAACATGAGACTCTTTGGATAACAACAGCTCTATTGTGTACATTTTCGGCCTGATAACTCTAAAAGTTTCCTTTGGCTTCGTAAACAAAAAGTGATATTAATAGACTAAGGGTGCATTTCCACTGAAGCGGAGAGGAGCTTAGCGGTGCCCGAATTGACCAATCGTGCTATTCCAGCGGAATGACAGCAAAGCGGAGCGAAGATTTCGATCATGGTGATTGGTCAATTCGGCACCGCTAAGCTCCGCTTCGCGTCAGTGGAAACGCGGCTTAAACATCGACCCTTGCGGAACTCTCTCATATTTTATCGATTCTAACACAACGCACCCATATATTTCAAAATGGCGTTATTAATTTCAACATAAGCGGCCAACATGTGTCCCAGATACACATCCAGATCCTGTGAACGGTGTCGAAGGAATCGAAAGTGTTTGCCTTCTCTTTCGTAGATATCAGAAGCGAGAGAGATATCATGATATCTAATCTACGATTAGCAATAACCCAGACTGGCGCAGTGGGCTTGTATTAAACATGTAATACACAATAATTTATAGACAACGCTTGACCGCGTGACCGACAAACATCCGATTCGATAGCTTTAACCGACTCCACATGAAGTTTCTAGTGTTTATAGGAGATCAGTGTCAGCTAAATACAAAAACAAACCAAACATTTACAAATAAAAACTAAAAAGTCTAAAAAAATATTCATACTCTTTGGACAGACGTTATAGTTAGCTGTGTAAAAATGTTTTGTTCTTGTCTGTCTATTATTCTATCGGACATGGACCAAATGAATATTTTTATTAGTAAGTTAGGCGGCCCTATTTCTTAAACGGCCGGGTAAATAGCCCTCTTTAGTTTTTTACCCCTTTCGGCTTTGCCATTTAAAATGGTGGAACACCAAGTAGCACGAATGCAATATGCATCTCTATAACCTCAATACGATAAGAGTATGTTTTATTAATCGTCATTGTTTACCAGGTACGTACCGCCTTTTACGGAGCTACAGCCTTACCTGACTTCATGTATCTTCGTAGAAATCTTCATTCATATTTATGTACACATTAAAGGCGAGACCGCACTATGCGGTAGAGCACCGCAACGCGACACGAGTTTAGTAGGTCAATTATTTGCTAAGTAAATATAACTGTTTTTAATACAATTTTGACGCAGAATCGATAAGATGATGGTGAACAAGATTTATGATATTCTTATAAAATTTGTCAATCGAAAGTCAAATGCGCTTAAAATGTTCGAGGCACTAAAGTTAGTTTATGATATTATTATCTAAATGGTAGACCTCAAACTAAAATACGAAAGTCAAGGTTAAATTAAAATAAAGAATCCGAGTTAGTTTAAAAAATTCAAAGACTTTATTTGCAAACTAAGTAGTGTGCGTAAATACAAGCTCAGTGCCTTTTGCAGGCGTTTGCTTTAAAAATTGAAAGATAATAATTAGGACCCTACCAATGTAACTTCTACGTTTCTAAGTATTTCAATTTTTTTTTATGAAAGAAGGGGGCAAACGAGCAAACGGGTCACCTGATGGAAAGAAACTTCCGTCGCCCATGGACACTCGCAGCATCAGAAGAGCTGCAGGTGCGTTGCCGGCCTTTTAAGAGGGAATAGGGGAGGGAAAGGAAGGGAATAGGGTAGGGGATTGGCTCTCCGGTAAACTCACTCACTCGGCGAAACACAGCGCAAGCGCTGTTTCACGCCGGTTTTCTGTGAGAACGTGGTATTTCTCCGGTCGAGCCGGCCCATTCGTGCCGAAGCATGGCTCTCCCATGTATAGGCACAGTAGAACACTCTCATAGTCTTGCAGAAAATATTGTATGTTTTCTGCAAGACTATGAGAGTGTTCTATCTCATACAGTTTAATAAATGGAAAATGGTCGTATCGCGTTGCTCCGCTGCGGCGTAGTCACATCTAGTGTGCTCTAGGCTTAAACCAGGCGATTTTATTCACCGATTAATATTGTTTATTGGTTTAGTGCTTACTAGGATCTGATCTGATTCTGGCGCATATTCTAAATTATAGCATCATAGATAGACGTTGTGAATGGCTCTTATCTTTTAAAGCTTTATTAGAATTTCAAGAACGAAATTACCATCATCTACGATTTTCTATGGCTGGTTAAGGCTACAAAGAGATTTCTGTTGAAGCTTTCTTTCACATTATTTTAATTTAAGGCTTTTTTAATAAGACCGTGATATTAAAAAATCTATGAATATTAAAAACTTTGCACATGACCATTCCTTTGCAATCCCAATGTCTCCATTCAAGGACTTTAACCCATTGTGTTCCGCTTGATATTTGTCGACATAACCTACATACATTTTATCACCCAAATGTCTATAGCTGGTGATCACGATTTCTGGCATGGTCCAGAACAATTCAAAGTGTTAATACCTATTTTAGATAACAATGCTCTCATTAGAAAGGGTAACGGTACGATCAGCTTTTCATTTACTGAATTGCTTTTATGCTGTTCAGCTATTATGGTGTTTTCAATTCTATTGATAGCGTGCAAATTGTATTTTGTTGCTTCTGATTCTTGTTCAAAATTTACCGGTAGAAAGTAAATAGTTTTGTAGCTTTGGCCATTAATTATTTTGTCTTTTTCAAGAACGAAAAACAAAATTGTGTTTACAGCTACGCTCTAACCCCCTTACTAATAAACGCTGTATAAGCTTTGAATAGTTATACAGTGTTTTGTCTTCTTCAATCCAATTAAAAATGTCACTTGTGTGACAGGAACAAAACACTGTATAACTATTCAAAGCTTATACAACGTTTATTAGTAAGGGGATAAGAGTTTTGCCTTTTTTATGTCACTATATTGTTTTTTTTTTCTTAAAATATCATTATTTCAGTAGGATATAAGGCTTGGTTACATGAAAATGACTAAAACTTTAGTCTTGAAATTTCTGGAAGTTGTACTTTTCAGCACCTGTCGTAAAATCGATGTTCTATTTCTCTGCCTCAGCCTTACCCTAATCCTGTACCAAAACTTCTGTAATCTCTCTCTCTTTCTCTCTTCTGTAATTGACCTTATCTTCAAGTATTAGCAAGTTCTATACGCATCTTCAGCTAACGGTTTGCGCGTATTGTTCATAGTGTCTGGGATACACCCTCTGACCTCGGTGTAATTACTAGTTGCTTGCTTCTTGCTGATTCGAGATATTTACAAGAGAAAACGCAAAAGTGCGTGCTTATAATGAAATAGGTATTTTATTTACACGTAGATTAGAAACTAGCTCTTATGGATAGGAGGTATCCTAGGGCGAGTTGCACCACAGGCGTTGTTATAGTTAAGGTTAAGGTTATCGTCAAATATGGCGTCCATTATCGACTTTTACTAGCGATTTGACATTTTGTTATAGTTAAAGTAAGTTGGTGCAACCCACCTTGGGGTATGGATAAGGATCTAAGTATATCCTTTATTAGGCTTCGAACAAATATACGCGACCAAAGCGACTGCGAAGCGGGAGCGTCTACCGCGCGGCGGACGCTGCCCATGTAATCTTATGGCACTGTGCACACCTGCGCGACCGCAACGTGGGATGTTCGCGTCGGCAAAGCGGGACGTGCGCGTCAAGTTGTCAGACGTGTGTTTTGTAGTGTACCTACATAACTAGACTTCTTTTAAAAAAAAAATATATATTATTTTGTACAACTCTTTAGATAAACTAAAGATTTTTTGATTTGTTTACGTTTTGATAGATTGTGTCATGATATTATATTAATTCGACTTGACCATTGTGGACGTGTTTGATTCCTCTGCACCTTCCAAATCAAAAGCAAGATTAGCACCTCGCAACCCTCATGTCCGTCCGTCCGACCCGTCCGACTCTGATGTTAAGTACGAAGAGGTCATTACCACAACAATTTAGCATTTACACCAGATAACGTCGCGCGTCTTTAGTGACTGTTTATTAACAAATGAAGTTCACGGTTCGCACCGTAGTCGCGCAGGTGTGCACGCTCAGTTCCGCGTAACGCGTTGCAGACGCTTCCGCATCGCGTCCCGCGTCCCGCGTCACTGACGCGTAGGTTTGGCCGTAGCTTAAATCCTATTAATAAAGAAAATTACAAAGACCATTTTGCTATAATTGTCGGTCAAATGGCATTTCCAACGTATAAGACAAACTCAGTAGAATTAGTTAGTCCTGTCTTTATCATCTCCTAATATTAAGGCCTATTAAGGCTTATAAATGTTTTACTAAGAAAATCATAAATACAATTTGAAATTTGCACTCCCAAATTTTTTACTGTCCCCATTAAAAGTTTTAACGCACTTATTCACAGTGAAATTAAAGCTATTTATTTATTTGGATGATATAACAGCAATAAACAGATATGTAGTTATTTCAGATATATCAATATTATATCCGCTATTATTTCTTCATTTCCGGTTATTTATACAAACGTCCGTTTTTATAATGTCCATCTTTCTCACGAAATTTTATCACATTAAATTATGTGCTACTATAAACATTTTTATAAATTAAGTACATTTTGTTTTTAACATCTGTTAATTAAAGGCACATTGTTTAAGAGCAAATAATTACAATAATCGATGAATAGTTTTAAGTTTAAATCTGGAACTTATATCGCTACCAATACTTTCTGATAAACTTTTTGTCATTTAATAGGCAATTATGAAACCCTAAGGGTAATTTCGTATACTCTAGCTTTTATTAAAACTTCGGTACCAAACCTATTTTTTATCGTTGTTACAATTTATTTTTAATTTTGATCAATAAACAAATCGAGATTAACAAATGAAACAACGCCATCTAGCGTTCTATTTCTGCAATTGTAGCTGCGTCTGCGCAACAAAACGTCGACGCGTGTTTGTGATATCACTGATAACCCTGATTAATTCGCAGATAGCATGTGGACGTGTGAGGCTCACGCCTGTCCGACCTGCATAGTGGAGTACTGACGTCCCGACAGGGCTGGCAAAACTAAAAAGTTTTTACTTCTTAATTTTTGAAGAGGTTTTTAAATGCTTTCTTTAGTGGTGTTGTGCACTTTTTGGGATGGGTAAAAAACTTGCGTCAACACATGACCTAATCGGAAGACGAGAGAAGACTGGCGTAGCCTAGAAGAGTAGGTAATATTCCCCTCTTCTTCTACACCGCGGCGAAAACGTTTGTCTGCCCGACTATTTCGTTTCCTAACTTAGACAATAGGTTGGTACTAAAGCAAATCTTGTCATCTTAAATTCTGGGCTAGATTTGTTGCCACATTCATATTTGATTAAGCTTGAAAGCTTTAGGAACTCTATTCTGCCAACCCTAGCCTAGGGCTGACAAGTTTATTCTAAGCTGAGATACAAGAGATTAAATGACAGAGTTATACTCGTGACCGCTGACAGGTAATGAAACTCGATGGCGTTTGTTTGTTTGTTACGTATTGAAGAAATGTAGAGATAGGGCAGTGTAGGCGTGTCGGAATTGCAATGTCTTTCTTATGAGGAAAATCGATTAAAACTATGTATACTTCCTAAAATATATTATATCATTAGATTAATGTCATAAAATATAACTTTTTTATTGAAATCAGTAGCGCTAAAGTTTTGTCTAGTGTTATTAAAGACGTAAGTAGCGTATGAATAATTAACATTATTGAAAATGTTCGTTTTTTGCAATAAGTGGAGGCTTTAGGACCGGGAAAATTATTTACAACAGAAATTGAGGATTTTATGTATATTAGCCAGATAATGAAGTAGCCAAGTTACAAGGTTAGTTCAAACGATGAGGAAAGCAATGAGAAGAAATAAAATGTTACTTAGCCACTTCGACGTAAGTACATCTTCAAATATGTAATGAATAAAGTTTAATATCACTGATTTCTTCTCTGAAAACTTTCACTCTTAATTCAACTTTAACAATACAATAATAACTTTACTTTTTAATTTTTATCAATTTACAATGGAGCCAAAAAGAAGGGTAGGTAATTGTAGAATGAATTAAACTTTTACACATTAAATAATACATATTAGATTTTTTTTTAATTGCATCCGTTTTATTCTGGTCAACATATTCACTGTCACAACGGTTACTAACGTCTAACTTTAAATGTATCACTTGATAAAAATCTTTATCTTCAAATTGTATTTGCTTCCAAATTCAGTCTAAGGCAAAAAAATGCTTTCACCTGTACAAACGTAGAAAGTAGATACAAAAAGTTCAACAGATAGGTGAGATTTGGAGTTCGGACGTGCCTTAGCAAACAGTTGTTGTAAATAAATATTAAACTAACTTACCATCTTGTTTTTTACCACCCAAAGGATAGACATGTTTTTCGGGTAGTGACACAGCCCTGTCATTTCTCATTGTTCAAATATTTTGTTGCGTGGTAAATGACAATGCTTAGGGCTTGATTACACCTACCGAGTAAAGTGGCGAGACAACGCTCTTGGCCAATCAATTTGTCCAAAAACACTGTCTCGTCACTGTACTCGTTGGATGTAATAAGGCCCTTAGCAACTATTCGGCCGATAACTTTACTAATGTGCTTACGTTGGACTCGCTCTAGCTAGAGCTTAAACAATTTTTCAATTCGTTTCCAGTTTTTTTCGCCAGAATTAAAGTTTCTATTGATCCAGGAATTAACAAAGATTTTCCCAAAGGACGCCTTTTGCGCACTCACATAGATCTTAACTTAAAGGGATCCGTTATACTTTCTCCTTTGCGAGTCAACTTTTTGCGTACCATCGTATCAATTAAGAAGACGACATTATCATATTATTGCCTCCGCTTATAAGGCGTCGATATATCTCGTGCGTATAAAGAGACATATTGTTGAGAATTCGCGACAAAAAATTAACAATTCAAGACTCAACTTTCTCACTTCTCAGAAAAAGAGCTAAGTCTCTCGAAAAAACCTGCTATGACTCTTATATTAATAAGGTTCAAGAATCTATCACATGTGACCCTAGAGCCTTCTGGTCCTTCATTAAGAGCAATAAAAAGTCGAACAGGGGACCAAATCTGCGATCTCTTCGCGACTCATTTCCATGCCAATTTTCTTCAGCCTAGCCCTAGACCCGTTGTTACCCCTCCTGTCATTAATCCGTTTAATAATAATAATTTTAATATAGGAAGTATCAATATTAACACCGAGGAGCTTCTCAAACTGTTAGAGACTGTAAATCTAAATAAAGGTGCCGGCCCTGATGACATTTCTCCAATATTCATTAAAAAATGCGCTAAAAGCCTAGTCGCACCTCTGAGTATACTCTTCGAACGGTCATTGAACGAAGGTCACTTACCAAACATCTGGAAATCAGCATTCATAACCAATATTAAAAATTATAGACTAATTTCTAAGTTATGCATTTTTTCCAAAATTTTTGAACGCATTGTCTTTAACCAGGTCTAACTGCACTACACAATTGGTTCATCCCTGAGCAGCATGGTTTCCTGAGAGGACGCTCGACTACTTCGAATCTCCTTCTCACGTACGACTTTGTCAGCTCTTCTATGGATTCAGGCTACCAGGTTGATATTATTTACACCGACTTCAGTAAGGCCTTCGACCGAATCGATCACCGTTTACTCCTTGAGAAGCTCCACCAAGTAGGTATACACGGAAACCTATTCCGGTGGTTCTCCTCATATATTAATAACCGCTCTCAAGCTATGGCACTGAACGGATTCATCTTATCCTGGATGTCTGTCCCATCTGGTGTTCCTCAAGGATCGCTTCTCGGGCCACTTCTGTTTGCGATATTCTTGAACGATGTGTCGTCCTGCTTTCTCCATTCACGTTTTTATCTTTACGCCGACGATACTAAAATAATAAAACGAATCACCTCAAGTAATGATGTTCAATTACTGCAGGAAGACCTTAATAGATTTTGTGAATATTGCTTTTTCAACAAACTAGACCTCAATGTTTCTAAGTGCTTCGTCGTAAACTTCAGTCGCAAACTCCTTACCTCTATTATTAAACATAATTACACTTTAAACAATCAGGCCCTATCACATAAGAAATCTATAAAAGATTTAGGTATAATTGTTGACTCCAAATTGCTTTTCGACGACCACATTGATCACGCTGTAAAGAAGGCCTCTAAGGCACTTGGTTTTATTATTAGATCCTGCAAAGACTTCAGAGCACTCAAGCCGATCAAAGTTCTTTACTGCTCCTACGTACGCAGTATAGTTGAATACTGTTCTGAAGTATGGAACCCTGTCTATCTTACTTACATTTACAGAATCGAGTCAATTCAAAAAAAGTTCCTGAGATACCTACAATATAAATGTGGTGATAACCTTATCGACTATGAAGCTAGATGTATGAAATATCATTTCCTTCCCTTACAATACCGTCGCAAAGTCTCGGATCTTGTATACCTTAGCAAAATTATTAACAATCTCATTGACTCTTCAGAACTACACAACAAAATAACCATCAATGTACCCACCAGGTTTTTTCGCACATTTCTTCCTTTCCACATTCCACCCTTTAACACTAATTATCATCGCAACTCGTTCATTTGTAGGTCTTCTGCCCACTTTAATGATCTCATTCGTGCTCACTCAAATATATATGCTTTTTCGTTCAAACATTCACACATTAAATCACTCGCAAATAAAGATTTCTTTTCTCCTGAATAATTGACCCATGTATCCATTTGGTATGAAACCAGTTCAGTGACCCATAGGTAATTTATTAATATAAAGTAAGCTAATGAAATCTTCTTAGCAATTATTGTGTATTATGTTACTATTTTATCTTCTGTTAACATACTCACTAAAATATTTCTTGAATGTAAAAACTTGTAAATGGCTGTTTGTTTTTAACTTAGTTATTATTGAGATTTGTTTAGCTGTAAGTTTTTCTGTACAAATAAAATAAAAAATAAAAATAAAAGACATGGATGAAGCGGGTAAGTAACAACTTGAAAACTGACGTTTTTTGCATAAATGGAGGCTTTAGGACCGGAAAATGATTTAAGATAAAAAAGTGGATTCTATGTATAGCTGGATATATTAACTAGTTGATGAAGTAGCTAAGTTACAAGATTTGTTCAAATTACAAGGAAAAAAATTAGTAATTACTCTTATGTTGTAAAATGTTAGTTACCCGGTTCATCCACTCATGTCTTCAATTCATTTCGAGTATAATTGGGGTTTTGCAATGGGGTCACCAGTTTATCGCGAGGATCGACCAGTTTTTGCGAACAAAATAATTGTGTTAAGTAATATTACCTTCTGGGGGCTTTATAAGTTTTTATTTTTTGTGTAGTTTCGTTTGTTACGACTTTCGACCCTCATATCAAACGTAAAATAGGGGATGAAAGTTATTGAGAAAGTTGATCTCTAAACTTTGGTTCACTCAAACGCCTCCGTGGTCCAGTGGTTTAGAGCGCGGCTCTTGACTTAAAGGTCGTGGGTTCGATTCCCGCGTTGGAAACATGTTATATCCAAATTTAGTTAGGACAATGCAGGCTGATCACCTGATTGTCTGACAAGTAAGATGATCCATGCGTCGGATGGGTATGTAAAAAGTCGGTCCTGCGCCTGATCTCTCACCAGTCGTGTCGGTCTTCCGTCCCACTGGGTTTATGAGAGTAAAAGAATAGAGAGTGATCTTGTGTACTTTGGGCACTATAAAATTACTCCTGCGTAACTGGCCTAGTTTCAATGAAACCGGCCACCGTCACCGTAACCGGTGTGGGAGTTATAATTATTTGGTTCACTGCTCTAGCATATTCATATATTTTTATGTTCCACACTCACTTCCATGCTTATAATGAGGAAACAATCTGTCGTTAAAAAGCCTTACGTATACTTATATAGATTACTAGCGACCCGCCCCGGCTTCGCACGACTATAAAATATATATAGCCTATGTCGCTCACTGAAAGTATGATTAAAATCGATTTGATTTATATTCATTACTAGCTGTCCCGGCAAATGTTGTTTTGCCTGTTTTCCCTGTTTTCCTGCTTTTCTTTTGAAGTTTTTTCTCAAATTTTTTTTCTATAAACCTCATGGAGCCAGAGACCTTTCCAACGAATGCAAAACCGTGGAAATCGGTTCGTGCGTTCTGGAGTTATAGCGTCAGGAAAGAAAACCCGACTTATTTTTATACAGGGTGTAACAAAAATAAGTGATAATACCTTAGGGTGTGTACGTGTTCCTTGTAGAGAGTCACTGTAAAGGAGCAGCGCTGAAAGACCAATTTTTTTTCACTTTTGTATGGGGAAACTCGTGACGCTCGGGCCCTTGCCCATACAAAAGTGAAAAAAAAATTTCGTCTTTCAGCGCTGCTACTTTCATAGTGAACTCTCTATAAGGAACACGTACGCACCCTAAAGTATTATCAATTATTTTTGTTACACACTGTATATTAGACTACCCGTGGCCCGCATTGGCCAGTACCGCCGCAAAAGCTACGTCCCGCAAATTTTAAATCTAATATCTTCGAAAATATTCTTTTAAATCATATGCTGTAAAGGGCCATATAGATTATAGATCTATATTAAATCAACAACGTATTTAAAGTATTTAATTGAATAAGGATTAATGCCGTATTGGTTAAAATCGCTTCGAAAATTAGCCATTATTTGTATTAAAAAGTAAATGACAAAAAATGTTATTGTGGGTATCCATGTATATGTGTATCCATAAGAGATAGATATATACTATCGCGAAGTTTTGTGTAGACCTTTTCATTGTGTACAATACTTAGTACATTATTTTGATAAATCTCGTAGGGTTCAGCCTGCGTTTGCAATGTAAGCGGAAAAAAATGTAATTATTTACGATATCACATTAGAAACCTCAAAAATAACAGTATTTCTCCACTATTTAATAAATGGTATTATACTTACAAACCTACCTCTTCAATCACTCTATTTATCTATTAAAGAAAACCGCATCAAAATCCGTTGCGTAGTTTTAAAGATTAAAGGGAACAAAGGGACATAGGGACAAAGAAAGCGACTTTGTTTTATACTACGTAAGTGATTATTTATTGATTCCATCTTTACCGATACCTTTTAAAAGAAATAAAGGAGCAAAATGATGGATTTGCTTTGTTGTACAGTGTACTGTGTGTATGTCTAATCTTCTATAGAAAGAAACTTTTTCCATGCTAATTGTGCTTGCGTGTTCATCCTTGTGGTCATTTCATATCCTCTCTTTCTTGCATTCATAGATGTGGCACTCATAGACATAAAGAATTTGAATTTACACTTTTCTCTATAATAACTTTATAACTTTCAGAAGAATTCCTTTTCCTTTTTCAATACATACTTATTAATCTCTATTGCTGTTTATTTGAAACACAATGTCCCATCAATCGACAATTAGATCAACCAACAATCGACGTTTAGAAAGGAAAAAACATTTCTAATAAATACCTACGTCCTATTGTTCCTTAATCAAATGCGTTCTGTTCATTGTTCTATCAGCTCGAGCACGAAATTGGCTTACAAGTGCAGCTTACATAGATGTGGTATTGTAGACATGGCATATCAAGAGAAAAAGCCTGACTAAACATTTTAGACAGTGGGAGAGCCATGCTTCGGCACGAATGGGCCGGCTCGACCGGGGAAATAGAGTGTTTCGCCCAGTGAGTAGTGATGAGCAAAATCGGTCTTGCAGCCTCAGTCTTGGTCTTGCAAAAAAGCAATGCCGAGACCAAGACTATCCTAAAACTAAAAAAACCAAGTCCAAGACCGAGATTAGGCAGATTTGACCAAGTCCAAGACCAATATTGTACTAGAAATACCAAAACCAAGACTGTCTGAGTCTTGTTTTGCTCATTCATCACTACCAGTGAGTGAGTTTACCGGAGGCCCAATCCCCTACCTATTCCCTTCCCTACCCTCCCCTACCCTATTACCCTACCCTTTTCCCTCTTAAAAGGCTGGCAATGCACCTGCAGCTCTTCTGATGTTGCGAGTGTCCATGGGCGACTGAAGTTGCTTTCCATCAGGTGACCCGTTTGCTCGTTTACCCCCTTATTTTATAAAAAAAAAACATGGCCAAAATGTCATTTTGACATGATTATGACATTGATAGAGAGTAACGTTTTTAGTAAATTAAAAACTTTATGTCAAGTATGCCGCAGGAGTTGTTGCCCATAATATCGGAGCGCCGAGATTATTCAGTAGCGCAGTTTGATACATATTATGTGTGCATAAGCGTGTGTTATAATTAAGGATGTGGGCTATCTCAGTTTTTAGGGTTCCGTAGTCAACAAGGAACCCTTATAGTTTAGGTCTGTCCGTCCGTCTGTCTGTCCGTCTGTCTGTCTGTCCGTCCGTCCGTCTGTCTGTCCGCGGTTTTGCTCAGAGATTATAATAGGACCTACAAAGCTGTAATTCGGCATGAATGCCCATATTCATGATTCCGACAAAATGGTATATAAGATCTTTAAAAAAAATTAAAAAAAAATTTAAGGTACCTCTCCTACACATCAAGCGGGGATGATTTATTTGTTTCGCGTCCACCCCACCGTGTGGGGTGTCGTTGGATAGATTTTTTAAAATATTACGAGTATTCCTAGATCATTTTCCGATTTAGGGATCCATTTGTGAAATATGAAGTTTTAAAGTGGAAAAAATCGTTCGAGTCCAGTGGCTACGCCAGCGTAAATTTTTAGCGGCAACCGTACATATTTCCGCAAAAAAGTTGCTTATGTTTTTTCTCGTGGTCTACTCGATATCTGTGCTAAATTACATCAAATTCGGTCCAGTAGTTCGTGAAATTAGCGCGTTCAAACAAACACTTTAGCTTTATAAATATAGTTACAGATATCATTTAAGTATTTCAATGAAATGCAATGAGTGCGAATTTTGCTAGTTGCTCGTAACGAAAATCGTAATAGATTATATAAAATACAGTTATCTGCACGATGTAGATTGTAGAGAATGACATTAAATTTTTATTACCTCAATTATATATCTTTGAATTAAACATAAGTTTGCAATGGGCTTTATACAGGTTGATTATTAAGGCCGGTATAAATAGTCAGTACTCAAGATGCATCTCGGTCTCACGGTTCAGGCTCTGTGATTGGTTGGCTGTCAAAATTTGGACCAATCACAGAGCCGAACCGCGTCTTGAGACCGGGTCGCATCTTAAGTACTGACTATTTATACGGGCCTTATTTCGTTAAAGTGTGAAAAAAGGGCTTTTCGTGACATAAGGCATTGCAGATGTCACGTAGCCTTATGTCAAACCACATTCATTCATTTAGAGTCTAACTGCCGCACGAGATAATTTAACAGAAATTAAATGAATATTTTAACGTAAGCCCCACGCATTATCTGTCAAACTCTTCATTTAATTACTGTTAAGTAATTAACATTCGTCACTGAGTTCGGCAGTAGACTGAAATCAACTAATGCACTTTGTCCTAAGTCCTAAGAGCCCAAGCCCTAAGTTTGAGCGAATGAAAACAAGGATATGATTAACTTAAACCAAACAATACAATAGAGAGCAAAACAAACCGCCCACAAATGAAATTGTGCAAACGATCATCTAACATGGCGGTGTAATTCGTCTCATTATGATTGCACAATGGCGCCGCGCCATCTTAGGTTGAACAATACGGCTAACGAGAGAATACGGCCTAGACATAATATACAGGGTGTAACAAAACTAAGTGATAATATTTTAGGGTTTGTATGTGTTCCTTGTAGTGATTTCACTGAAAAAGTAGCAGCGCTGAAAGATTTAAAAAAATTCGTGATTTGTATGGGCAAGCGCCCCCGCGTCACGAGTTTCCCCATACAAAAGTGAAAAAAATGATCTTTTAGCGCTGCTACTTTCACAGTGAACTCTCTACAAGGTACACATACCCACCCTAAAGTATTATCAATTAGTTTTGTTACACCCTGTATACGTTACGTACAGTAGATCATCTTCACATTAAAATAGCCTGAATAGAGCTACATTACCGACATGAAAATTCGTTTCGGTCATGTTACAGGATTTCGGAGGAAGCTTCGTTGGCTTCCTATTCGCTTGCGTCGAGATTGTCACGTCCTCTCCCTTTTGTACAACGTCCTTTTTGTTCCATCCTCCCCGTCCTACCTTAAAAACCGCTTTAAATTTTTGCATGATACTCACCAGTTAACATTACGCTCTTCAAGCAATCTCACTCTCGAGATCCCTCTGCACTATACTTCCTTATATTCCAAATCTTTCGCTGTTCGTGCTGCTACTCTTTGGAACACTTTGCCTCTAGATATTCGACGAGCCGGTTCAATAAATATTTTTAAACATAAACCTCATTTCCTTAATATGCACTAGCTCATCCCTGTTACATCTTTGCTTTGTCATCAACATAGACCATAGTTAACTGCCAACATAAATAGTTCTGATTTTAGTAATAGCATAGACTAAGGAAAATTAGTAATAGTTTTAGAATTTGTCTTAGTTTTAGTAAAAGTAATACTTTAAGCACTAGGATTAGTTTAGTTTGCGCACCTACACGATTTTTATGTTATTCCAATTTTCAATCGTATCTACAAAAGGTTGACTAGTAGAAATTGCTTAGTAGCAATAAGTTCGCCTTTTGTACATCAATTAGTTCTATTAGTAATATTATTGTATCTTTAGTATTATGTGCTGTATTTTGGTGTGCAATAAAGAGTTATTATTATTATTATTATTCGTATATTGCGCGGGAACCGTACATTTTTCCGGGATAAAAAGTATCCTATCCCGGGACTCATAGTATCTCCATACCAAACTTCAGCAAATTTAGTTCAGCTGTTTGGGTTTGAAAGGGTAAAAGACAGACATACTTTCGCATTTATAATATTAGAATGGATTAAAATAGTAGAGTCAGGGTACTTAAGTGAACTTAGGTAAATAAAATAAGATTCCACAAGAATCTTTTTATAAGTTCTCTATATTTGTATTTAGTAATCCGCTTTGCTTTGCTTACTTAGTGCTAAATTATCTTATTTATAGTGCATGCGATTAATTTGTATTAGCGCAGTATAATTTTATACAGTAGAGCAACTTAAACTTTAAGTTGATCTCGCTCTCACACATATGCAAATTTTGCGCGTGCGACGCGAGCGTTTTCCTACTTTATGATATCTGAAATCATTTTAATGTGTGCCCGATCTTCTATCTAGCATAAAGATGGCCTACTGTATGTTTTTATACTGTGGTATCGGTGTGGGAATTTTAAACCGATTACGATTTTTTTTCCTTTCGTAAGCTTTGCGATATTTATATGTTACATTCAGTCTATTTTACTATTTTCGATATAGATACTGCGGCAAACGACATAGGCTGCTTTATCGTGGGAAATTGTACGGTTTCCTTTAGACGAATTTGCACTCATCTTGTGTAGAATAAAGAAATATTAAATTATAGATATCGTCCGCAACTACAAAGCGCTGAACTAGTTTGTGGCGTACAATTTGGGACAAAAACTATCCTAATACTCATAATATCAAAATCAGTTTAGAGGCTTAAGCGTAAAGAGGAAACAGACGAACATACTTCCATTTATAATATTAGTATGGATTTGCTAAATACTACTTCCAGAAGTGAAGATAGGTCGACGGGTACTGTTACCGAAACCGGTCGTGAGTATAATAGGATTGCTTGTGTTCTGGTCACGAAGTAACATTTGTGCCAAGGTTCCCACATGCACTATAACACCGAAATATGAGGTTATGCGCAACCATTCATAATGGATTAGATATAAAAAATATTGCTATAAATACGGCTAGGTTAGAAACGTAGTTTTTTTTCCTCCGAAGGCATTTGTATTATATATAGTATACTCATTGTAGCCCTGACGTCACTGCGACACTTGAGGATCTATTGTGACTTATTCGCATATTTAGAGTACCATCTTACGTTCCTTATAGAGCTGAGACGGAGCAAGAACGGATTTTACAAAACTCTACCCCTATGGGGGTAGAACAGGGGTTGCAAGTTTAAAACTTGTATTAACAATCGTTCATACAAGTTTTAAAACAGTAGCTTACAGTTAAGGGCCTTCCCCTACGGAGATTCCGTAATTTATCGTATTTAGAGCCTTATAAACTCATAATTTGAAACACTACAACACTACAAAGTTATAATAAAAATACAGCAATAATCTTCAGTATATCAACATTACTTTCCCCGTTTTAAATTTTCTATTTTTGTTTATTATACTCATGATATTAGCTTCCAAAGTAATACCAATTTATTAAAATTGAAGCATACTTTCAGCATCTCCCTAGTATTAAAAAATTACGTTTATTTGAATCACACGACAATAGATATACAATTTCATTAACTACATATTCCCCGTTTAAAAATTTTTTTAGATCAATTTTGAACTAAGATAAGTAAAAAAATAGGATTTTTGTGCGATCTCGGCAACGCGTCAAATGTATGGTCAAGGTCGTTTGCTCGGGGGATGGCCTTACGATATTGCACACAAAGTACTTTAACTAATAAATAATATTTACTAATACATAATTGACCTAGTCATAATTGTCTTAGTCATAATTGGCCGTAATAATGATTTGGAGCATAATGTAATTATGACTGCCCTATTTCCTAACACCTCGTTGATTTAGTGCTCTATTTCTAGTTAACCTTTATGTCAAGATGTAGAATATTTTGTAATCCTTAATTACACACCATCTATCCATATTACCCCTTCTGCTTAGGAAATCTGAAATCACATTTAGTTCAAGCTACACTTAAGGCCATCCCCCGAGCAAACGACCTTGACCATACATTTGACGCGTTGCCGAGATCGCACAAAAATCCTATTTTTTTACTCAACTTAGTTCAAAATTGACCTAAAAAAATTTAAAACGTTTTATTTACAAATTACGTTTATTTGAAACACACGACAATAGATAGATAATTTCATTAACTACATATTCCCCATATGTAGTAAATGAAAGTATGCTTCAATTTTAATAAATTGGTATTACTTTGGAAGCTAATATCATGAGTATAATAAACAAAAATAGAAAATTTAAAACGGGGAAAGGAATGTTGATATACTGAAGATTATTGCTTTTTTTTATTATAACTTTGTAGCTTTCAAATTATGAGTTTATAAGGCTCTAAATACGGTAAATTACGGAATCTCCGTAGGGGAAGGGCCGAATAGTAACAGCCAAGTGTGAGACTAAATTGTGCCAAAAATAGTTTACATCAACGAGAGTACCTTACAAATTCCGGGGTTCATAGATGAGAGTCGAGAGGAAATAAAACGCTCACTCTATTAGTTCAGATCTAATATTCAGTTCAGATCTTAGGAAAAGAAAAAAAACTCCGAGAAGTCTTTGTTTTTTCTTCTCATCGTGTTACAACTTACAAGTTGGGTAACTCAAGAAAAATTTGAATAGCTTCGATTCAAAATTTGAAATCAAAGCTATTTTTATACTGTTAGTAATAACAAGCATTATACCTGTCAAATTATGTCCTTTGATGGTCATGGGCGGACTTTCCACCCATCCTTCCCAAAACCATCTGCCACAATCAGGTGTTATTTGGCGATGCCCAACTTTCCCCGACCGGCTGACCCTCTCTATCGGTTATCAGAACCGGTCGGACGTGGTTTCTTATTTATGTTTTTTCGCGAACACGATTGGTTTTATTGTTATCATCTTTATTGGTGCTGTAAAAACATGATTGATACGCTGTGATCTCTGAAATTGATTGAACAATATTAATACTAACATTGGTTCTTGAATTAGGATCTAGGGCCATTGCTTTCAACGACCGGACCTAAGAATACAGCTTTCAACTGTCATAAGGACATAAGGACATGTTTTATAATATTGTATTTTAGATGAATCAATAATCACGATCATAGTTAGGTATTAAAATAATCAATCCTTCGATCGCGGATTCTTGGAAATCTATTGTAAATCTATTATTCTCGCGGCCCAAGTGGGCCTTATCGGAGTTGAAGGGTTAACTTGCCTTTAAATGTTTTTCGAGAGTATGTTTCAATGTTTGGCATAATTGTTTGGCACGCTCTGCAGCCTGAACAGCTTGATGAATGAAAATGAAGCTTGAAAAGTTACATTTGTATTTTCTCTGAGACAAAGGGAAATTTCCGTTATTTTAATGAACATCCTACTTGTTTAAATCGAAGAAAAATTGTACTATAACAAAACAAAGTAGGTAACATTCAAGGTCGGAACTGCTCAGCCAAAAACAATTCAGAAATATCGATACAATCTGCTCAAACTCCCCTGTTTCACGTTGTTCACTAAGTCCACTATTATAATGGTCTCATAATGTCCGTATAATTGAACTGTTTTGAAATAGGGCGAGGTATTTTAGGGCTGAAATGAGGGCAGCTGGGCCGAACATCTGTCCGTCACGTGCTGGAATCTTTTGTAATAGAGATTAAAGATTGGTCACGATTCGGAATTAAAAATAGGATGTTAAATATTTATACATGGTAGATTGGGGAGGAACTTACGTTCTAGTTATTTTTAATCCCTTATCAACCCTAGTGATGACTTGCGTTGAGAGGTAAAAGCTAGTAATTAAAATTACAAATATTATGACGTTTGTAATAGTCCGAAGAAATTCGAAGAAATTGTCTGTTAGTTTTTACTCTCTGAGCAACCGATTTTTTCAGACCTAGATTTTTTTAGGGTTCCGTACCTAAAACTCCTAAAAGGTAAAAACGGGACCCTATTACGGAGACTTCGATGTCTGTCCATCTGTCTGTCTGTCTGTCTGTCTCCAGGCTGTATATCAAGAACCGCTATAGCTAGACTTCTGAAATTATCACAGATTGTGTATTTAATATTTATGTTGCTGCTATACCAACAAATACTTAAAATAAAATAAAATAAATATTTAAGGGGGGCTCCCCTACAACAAACGTGATTTTTTGGCCTTTTTTGCTCGATATCAATAATGGTAACAAGTAGGCAGTTGAAATTCTCACAAAATCCTCATTATATCTGTACTTTAATAATAAATAATAAAATTAAAATAAAATAAATATTAAAGGGGGGCAAAATACATTAAAATACACAATTTTTGGCCTATTTTTGCTCTATAACGGTACGGAACCCTTCGTGCGCGAGTCCGACTCGCACTTGACCGATTAATTTTTTGATAATTGTTATTGAGATTATGTTTCAGCCGTGAATTGATCAAAATAATAGCTTCTAAAAAAAAGAACTAGCCAAAATCTCCTTGTTTACATTTACATGTTTTTCTCATTTTTCCAGGGTTCCAATTCCTAAAAAAGATTGCGGTTCCCTATTACCTAGATGTAAAGACTTTTTGATACTTTAGTTATTCATATACAGTCTCTGTAATCGTGGGAATATGCGAACCAAATTGCTAAAAAGCTCCAAAACCTAAGATTCAGAATTTTTGAACCATGTGTTTAAAGTGTTTTAGCACAAATCCCAAATATGGCGTGACAGTAATGAGGAGTTAGCTACCGATGCAATTTCACTAACCATGGGATTTGGCCAGCGGCATGTTCAGAATGCACTGTCACTGGATTTTTGGGACTAAAGCCAGACGCAAAGGTAGATAAGTCAGTCATCACTCATCAGTGTCTAATATTTTTTAGTAAAATAAGTTTTCATAAGAGGTCCCCTAGACGATCAATTTTATTGCCCAATATTACGTTTTTTGCAATATTATTGACGGTGTAGGGTTAATATTGAACACTTTGAGCTAGTTCAATTTTAAGGGTTCCGTACCCAAAGGGTAATAACGGGACCCTATTACTGAAACTTCGATGTTTGTCCGTCTGTCCGACTGTCCGTCTGTCCGCCTGTCACCAGGCTGTAACTCAAGAACCGCTATAGCTAGACTTCTGAAAATTTCACAGATTGTGTATATCTGTTGCCGCTATAACAACAAATACTAACAACGCAATAAAATTAATATTTAAGGGGGGCTCCCCTACAACAAACGTGATTTTTTTAGGTTTTTTCGCTCGTAATCTATAATGGTAACAGCTAGGCACTGGAAATTTTCACAAAATCCTTAATTATATTTGTACTTCAATAATTAATAATAAAATTTTAATTAAGTAAATATTTAAGGGGGGCTCCCATACAAGAAACATCATTTTTGCCTACTTTCGTTCTATACCGCGATCGGTACGGAACCCTTCGTGCGCGAGTCCGACTCGCACTTGGCCGATTTTTATTGCACCATATTATTGTGTCAATATTATTGTAGGGTTTAGGGGCTGCCTAAGCATGTGGAATTTGCAATACGTTTAATACGTTTGCAATACGTGTAAGTACTAAAACTTTACATCTGGTAAAACGCTTCAGAAGAAACACAGCAAGAATAAACCCCTTTTTCGCAAATAAGTCACATGCGAAAAGGGAGTTTGTTCTTGCCTAGAAGGAGAATCATGTGTGTAGGAGAGAGTAGTAATTATATTTGGTACAAGGGCTAGAAACTTGGTACGCCTTAAGTATTTTTCATTTGTGTCATTGTCATTTTCATGTCTCAAAAGTGTTACAACACTTCTACTTTCCACTTTTGCTCTAATTTAAAACTATGTGCATATCCTTATCTGCTCCTAAATGCTTAACACGTGTCTAAATTGTGTGTTGCGTGTAAAGGCGTGTTAGGCGTGGGGCGGCGTGGGAGACGCCTCAGGTGTTGCAAATCTTCCAGCGAACATTTTTGCAATGTCTTTTGTTCGCGTGGGCTTCCGTTGCGTCACTTTTTGCAAACTTTGTTTATGTTCCTTATGTTATATTTACAGGTTCTTTTAAATATACAGATTGACCCCTACTTTGTGAGTGCAAAAGTTAAAAATAACCTATTTTCTTTCCTAGATTGCATTTCGTTCGTTCGTGCGTTCGTATCAAAATTGGTCCAGTCATTTTCTAATGAATAAAAACCAGACCACAACAGATTCCAAGCATGTTTATTATTTTTTACGTGTTACAAATCAAGCCAGGAACGAAATTTTTGCAATTTCTTTTGTTATCCCACTATGTGGGCTTCCGTTGCGTCACTTTTTCAATTGTCTCTTTACAATAAAACCTACGTTATGTGACTTATGCTCATTTAAGCGAATTTTAATAAGCTAGCTACGTAATATCTCCTTATATAGGGCAAATTTATTATACCTGACACGGATGTCTCTAAAGTTCGTTGACTTTTAATCAGCATCATCAATCCTACTAATACATATTATAAATGCGAAAGTCCGTTTGTTTGTCACCTCTTCACGCCCCAACCGCTGAACCGATTGAGCTGTTTGGTATAGGGATACTTTGAGTCCCGAAAAGAACATAGAATACATTTTATCCCGGAAAAATGTACGGTTCCCGCGCAACGAATTTTGGCGCAACTGTGTTGCGGGCGTCATCTAGTGCTTAGATGCACCTTCTTAAGGCGAGCAGTTACCTCAGTTCCAAAACGATAACCTTGCGAACGCGAATGCCAAGCGTGTACGCATCGCAATAAGATTCATTTTAGCTTAGCATAAAATTGTAAGTTACGACGGGCGGATCTTCTCTATTTTATTTTTCGTGTGTTTTTTTTAAATATCTTTCGAAATAAATATTAAGAAAAAAGATTATTCGTTTCAGACTTTTTTAAAATAGATTCATTGACAATTTATTAAAATAAAATGTAAGTTATTCTTGTTAATACTTATATTTCGATGACAAAGAGTTTTGTCGGAGGTGAGTTTGTAAATTAAGTACAGCGAAAGTATTATTTTTTATTAAAATGTTTTTGATTTAAACCCTTTTAAATATTGTGCTCTATATCTCATATTTTTTTACATTTCGTTATTATATTGGAACTACGTAAATCGGGTATCAAGAAATAACAAAATGGGATTTCAGCCCGCCTTAAATTATGCATTTAAATCTTTTGCGTTCCAAACTTCCAATTATTGGAATAAACATTCGTCCTCTAATCTAGGAAACAATTTCCTTAATTTCTAATTTGTATGCCACAATAAATAACAAGGGAGACAGATATTTAATAGTATTTGTATGAGCTGGCGCCATACTTGAACATAGCGGATCACAGATTCGTATAATATCTCTCGCATTTGCAACATAAATCTACTGTAAATGGTGTTAGACATATTATACTTTACGCTATTCAATGGTGATTTAAAATATACCTCGAACGGGAATTACTTTGTGAGACGGTAGGGCTGCCTTATTTCGTACCTTTTTAAGTTTTTCTTCTTGTGAAGTGGTACGAATAAGGCTGCCTTCACATTATGTCGCGGGTACTGCGGCAGCCGCGCGACTTTCATAGCGAGTCGCGCGGCTGCCGCGCGGCTGCCGCAGTACCCGCGACATAATGTGAAGGCAGCCTAAGAATAAGTTGCGAAAATGTGGTAAACATTGTGAAGTGTCGTAGTAAAAAAAATCATAGAGAAAACAATTATTATAACCCTCACAAAGTTTTTGTGACACCTAAAAAAATTGTCAAATTAATAGGTAAAGTATCATACTATTGTCAGTCTTCCCGTGGTGCTTACCCTTTAGTTCCTTAACTTTTTGATCACAGCGAATGAGAAGAGAATGTGGCCTTTCGATTTCTGCTTTTCTTATCATTAATTTTGTTATTAAAACTGCCCTATTTTAGCATTTCCTACGGGCATCCTAAGGTCACATTCAAGGATTTTCGTGGTTGATTACCGCTGTCGATTCTGATTGACAGGAGTTTCAGTGGTTGCCTAAATCCCGTAATAAATGTCATTCATTTTTTACGGGTATTATTTTTATTCGCGTTGTACAAAATGCACGAGCTAAGGGAAACCGACAGGACTGTTTTTTTAAAGGCCTTTGCCTTAGTCTCAGCTAGGCAGCCCTAAGTATAACTGTGCAGGGCGATATAGTAATAAATGCGCAGTTCTCTCACGGCGCAAGCGCACCACTTACCCGCTAAACACCGCCATTTGTACAACATTATCAATTTACATATAGCCTATCTAAATTCCCTCAGCTATCTACTACTAGGTTCACTGATAGTTAGGCCACATATAATGAGAGGTTGATTGTTGGCCCACTATTATAATACCTACCAAGTACATGTTTATATAATTCATCAACAGTAGGTTTTTTGCAATTAAAAATACGATAGTTATTCCTTATCCGGTACCCAAAGTAGATCGCTACCTAAATCAATATTTAAGCATGAAGGGGTGACATAAAAAGCGACTTACAGATAGACGGACACACGATCGCATTTTGATATTTATAGTAAATTATATGAGCTAAATAATAATGCTCAAATGACACTGATAAGAATTCCTCCGCTGTAAAGAGCAGTTTTTACACAGAATAATATACAGTTTTTGCGCAATAAAGAAACTTATGGACAAGATTATCAATAATAGAGTATAACACTGTAACACAGCTTTCTTTACAACAAAAAGTTGCCATTTTGTATATATCGATGCCAGGGCTCGCCTAAGGGTGTACCCGCTCTCTCCATTGAAACCCTTTTTATCTCCACAATAATTATAGACCTGCGCTCATATTATAGATCAACTATCGACCGGTTTAGGTGTAGCTAACTGTTGTATTAGCTTTATAGCTAGTAATAATATTTTTATAACGCTAACCGGCGTCAAAAAATGTATGAAAACTACAGTAAATATGCCGGTAGCGGCGTTTCGTGGTTGTGGCCGGTGGCCAGTGTGTGGGGAGCCCTTACATGTGAACTTGAAAAACATGTAGAAGGTAAATCAAAGCAGTAATTTCGTTTCGTCGAAATTCGTTTACCGCGAGGGCACTCTACTTTTTTCGGGATAAAAAATGTGTAAGTGTAACAGACAGATAAACAGACACATTTATGAATTAATAATATTGTCATAGATAGCTAGATTATTGACTCACGGCGGTAGATTCTATCGTACCCGCAACTCTGCCCGAGTGGAGCACCATGGGGTTTTAGTGGGTAGACTAGCAGGAGGTAGTCCCACATACCCCGGCCGATATATCCAATTCACCAGGGATGCGTTCAGTATTTCCCCATATAAAAAAAAAAGATAACCCCATATAAAAAAAAAGATCACTAAAATATTTGTAAAAATATCTGGAATTTAAGGCTAGTTTATTCAAAGTTCAACGTACTTTTTCATCTGAAATTTAATTCTAGTTTGTTCAAAAGTACCCCGTACGTTTGTACTTTGTATCCTTGTAGGAAAGCAAAACTTGTGTTTCATCCTTGCAGGCGTGTCACGATTACCTGTTAGGTCAATCTAACCACCGACTAACCCAATAATAAACCTGTATAACAAGAGTTTCGTACGCGCACGGTGGTCCAATCGCGAACCACCGTTGTGCTATTAGAACCTATTAGACCCCCCAGGGAATTAGAGGGGGGAAGCCCCCATACTAATTAATAAAACAATCCATGGATTGTTTTATTAATTATTTACTAATAATTGTAGAATGGAGATAAAAGAGATGTAGAGGAATTAGTTCACTTTTTTGCTTTAAAATCGAAACGCTATGACATCATATACGGCCTCTGCGCGTTGGCTCAAAAATGGACGAATATAAGCGTTTACGAACATGTAGAGTTATATTCGCCTGTGATTGCCCATCATCGACGTCGGTTGTACATGTATATGTATGTATACCCGAGGAAATTGATTCCTAGACAGTTGGCAGACCTACGTCGTTTGGTCGGCTTATGTCAATTCAATGTTAGCTGTGATCGGTCTGATGGGTTTGACTCAACGCGACCAAATTACATAGGTCCGCCATCTGCCTAGGAATTAACTTCTCTGATAGTACATGTATGTATTGTACAACCGACGTAAGCAATCACAATTTTGTCTTGTCTTGTCTTGGAGATAGTCCTTTGCAGAAATTTGAATAACAATACATTTTGCAAGCCCCCATTTCTCCGGTATTGGCTTATACCTAGAATCAGTCACTTATCTTAATCACCAGATCCGGCAGGTACCAAGTACCATGCTGGTATCATATTCCTGAGAACTTCGGTAGCATTCTTCAGTGAATGCTGTCTCGAGTTCCATTTTACGTTAAGTACATTTATTCTAGTAACTCTGAAAAGTATACTCAATTAAATTTAATCTTGAAAAAAAATAATAATGGGCGGCTAAAATGCTACCAGTTAAATGCACCTATAAACGACTCAATTAGGAATAAATTTCATCGATTTTTTAAGTTTGTGTTAACTAGACCTAGAAATGATCTAAACCAGGGGTTCTCAATCTTTTTCAGCCTGCGACGCAGTTACACGTTCAATATTTTGTCACGGCGGCCTTCTTTACCTAGCTATTACAAAAAGATACATAAATAAGCACCTTTAGGTAATGATTATTATAGTAAGGTTAAGCAGGTAAATAATAATAAACAAATATTTAATCATCTGCCTGCTTTGTATAATTCATATTATAATTTTATCTTATATTTGTGGTGTCGGATAATGATGGAGGATCGACTCACGGCGCCCCTCTTGCCTTTCCACGGCGCACCAGGGCGCCGCGGCGCACAGTTTGGGAACCCCTGATCTAAACTATAGGCTTAACATTATCTTTGTAGGTATAGCTATAAGCAAAAGAAGTGTAAATATTTGCAAATTACACCTAAGTAAGTTGGTTTGTTTCAATACGAAATTCACCGGGCCATCTACTCTTAGTAGGCAATACAATTTAGGAAGTGGCCTATTCCTTAACATGTAGCCGACATAGCAGTTAGACATAATGCTAGGGTTATATTAGTTCCGGATTGTATGCATGCACATAAAGTATGCTAATTACTGCCTCTATTATCCGCACATATTACATGAACGCGCGTATACTGTATGTACCATTATAACCATCTTTAAATTACCTATTAACCTACAATGAGTTATACATTGTTCCCTTACTAATTACAATAAAGTCCAGTCAATTTATTTTTCAATATATGTATACAATGTGTCCCGACACCAGTGCCCGATCCTTTAATGTTATGAACTATGGAATTTTTTATCGACGAAATGGCTCTTTTTTTTTTTCTCTTACTCACGGTTGCAAAATAGTTGCCTTATATGACCAATACTTCTGAAATTATAAATATCTTATAAACATAAAAAAACGCATTTTTGCTGCTATTTTGCAACCATGACAGAGAGAAAAAAATAAGAGCCAATTCGTTGATAAATAAATGCCATATTTCCTAACATTAAAAGATCGAACACTGGTGTTGGGACACATTATATATTCATAATTTCCAAAGTTATCATGGAATGACGGACGGACATACACGAAATTGTAAGAGTTCCTACTTCCTTGTAGTTACGGATTTATATGCGTCTGCGCGAACACTGTAAAAATAGCAGCGCTGAAAGAGAAAATTCTTTTTTGTGATTTGTATGGGTAAGCGCCCCAGCGTCATTAATTTGCCCAATACCAAAGTTGTACAAAAACAGTTACCTTTTCAGCGCCGCTACTTTCACATTGTACTCTATATAGGGGACTCATACACGTGTATAGTAGAAGTCTACATTTGAAAATGTTCTTAATCGTAGCTATTAGCAAACGCATGTAGACAACTAGATAGAGTTGTTTCAATAAAATGTAATCAATATTGCATATTAGTCTAGGCGCCGCTAATAGGTACGCCTGAGACACCCAGCTTACTACATTTGAACCTTATTAACAAGGCAATAAAGACTAAAGTGATAAAAAGTAATTCATCGACTGTACAATCACTTTATAGTCAAGAGGCTAATAGCTGATAAATTAGAGCTTGTTTTAAGATAAATTGTTGTCAGAGATTAATTTTGGTAATATTTTAGATAGGAAGATTTATTGACTAGATCTTTCTTGACATTTTTGGGATTAAGTATATGGATCTACTGTTATCATTAACTGCTACTGCTAATATATCTCTCTCAGTGTTAAAAATAATAAAATTATTAGTTTGAATAAAAATATTCCTCATTTTCCTTATTTTAAAGGCAAAAAATGTATCCTTTGTTTTTCTCCCAGGACTCAAAGTATCTCCATGCCAATTTTCAGCAAAATCGGTTCAGCAATTTCAACGTGAAGATGTAACAGAGAGACAGACACACTTGCGTATTTATAATATTAGTAGGGATTGATAACATTTTTTTACAATATTCATAATAATAAAAAAGTAAAAGTTGTTTTTAATAAATTTCATAAAATTTATTACTTTATTAGATTTTTATTACAAAGTTGGTGTGAAAGTATAATTTGCAATCTAGTTTGTCGAAAACTAGTATTTGACCCACTACAATAATACAATAATCCTTTATATAGAGAAAGAGAACAGCTAAGTGCGTGTCAGACTACGCATAGAAGGGGTTCCGTATTTGCCCGTTCATTATTATTATTTTTATTTCTTGCTCTTGAGAACTTATTTTGGAGGTGACACATGATAATTGTATTTTTTTATTGCCAATTTAAAATTTTATGCAACATTAAAAGGTCCATTGAAAATAATTAAGTAATTAACAATATGCAAATTGGCATATGCATCAGGAATTGCATATTAAAATAGAAACTGTTAAAGAAACACTGAAATGTTATATGAGTAATAAAATTATTTTACTGCTTAGATAGGTCAAGGAAAATTTTACATCAAAAATAGCGCAGCAGGTCATGGTAAGGACAGTTTTTACAACATGCTATTATGCTTCTAAAATAAAAAATATTAATTACGTTAATTAAATATACGATGTTTTTAAGGAAGCGAAAATTTATTACTTACATCAATTTTACATCTTATTAATCTTCTTCTTATATATAAAATTCTCGTGTCACAATGTTAGTTACCGTACTCCTCCGTAACGGCTTTACTGATTTTTGGAACGAAGTTCCTTATCGTGCGTTGCGAAAGGGGGCTAGACAGAAAAAATTAAGTGGGCGACTAACCCAAAATTGTCGATTTTATAATTCATTTTTATACTAATTAAAAATAAGCCCCGTATTGTTTCATTTTTTAAACAGAGATACTACATTATATTTCCAAGAATATGATCTGAGCGAAAAAACGATATCTTAAAATTTTCTCGATAGGAAAAAATCACAAATTCGTCAAAATTAGATGCACTAATTTTCACGAATTTTTCATATATTGCGGTAACCGTGCATTAAACTAAGTTAATATTTTAACACATTCTATAAAATTCTATCATTGAGACACTGACCTGGAGGATTTTTAAAACGTTGGCCCTTCCCACAGACATAGATCAAGACGTTTGCTTGGGGGATGGCCTATAGACTGAGAAAGTATAAAAATGTAGATATTATAAAATCTGCTTAAAATATGATAATACTAATGCCGCTGTGGAGTAAGTATTGCATAGATCTATCAATGGAAAAGTACACTTTTTCAGCAATCTCCGTAAAAAGCTTACGTGTGATCTAGTGGAATGATTGCCGTAAAAAGTGAAATATCTCGGACGCACTGATCTGCTATCGAGTGAGACACCGGAATGTCACAAGCAAAAACGAGACACGAGACAATATTTCCACTGTTGTAGCCGGCAACCAGCATTTCCCTCTATTCCAACGTTTCTGTCAATATTCTAATATGACGTGTGCAACATGTCGGATTGTGGTCGGATTATTTACTGTACGTACTAGTAGCTCCCTCTACTCCGACCTTTGCGTAATATTGCCTATTCAAATGCAGACTGCAGTATAAATCTCTTAGGGTGGGTTGCACCAACTTACTTTAACTATAACTGTAACTTTAACTTTAACTACAATGCAAAATGTCAAATCTTTGGTTAAAGTCAAAAATGGACGCCATATTTAACCATAACCATAGAGCTCGACAAGGCTTTAAATGCACGTGGCGAAAAAAGGAACTTACGCTGTCATTATACAAAAACGCCATTTTTGACAGTTCTCCTTTACCAGCAGCGCCCCCGCCCACGTTCATTTAAAGCCTTGTCGGTGTTTCACACAGATGTTTCTTCAGTTTCTGAAAAGAATCTTCACAAGTCTCATCCCAAATAAACCTTACGTTTATCTTCTGTCAGCCGATGTAATGGCTTGGCTATCTCTGAGAATCCCTTCACAAAACGTCTGTAGTAGGAGCATAGGCCGAGAAATGCCCGCACTTCGGTTTTGTTCTTAGGGGTTGGCCAATTTTGAACTGCTTCCAGTTTCTCCGGGTCCGTCAGGATTCCATCACCGGAGATAACATGGCCGAGATAATTGACCTTACTCCTGAATAAACGACACTTTTTCGGATTCAACTTTAACTTGGCCCCCTCTATTTTGGCGAAAACTCGTTCTAAGTTTCGCAAATGGTCCTCGAAGTCGCGGCCAACAATGATGACGTCGTCTAAGTAGACTAAGCAAGCCTCTGCAACAAGGCCTGCCAGTACACACTCCATGAGTCGCTCAAAAGTGGCAGGTGCGTTGCACAATCCAAAGGGCATGACGTTAAACTGCCATAAACCTTTACCGGTGGAGAAAGCTGTCTTCTTGTCTTTTGGATGAATTTCCACCTGCCAGTATCCAGATTTCAGGTCTAGGGTCGAGAACCATTTCATGCCACTCAAGGTATCCAGAGTGTCGTCGATTCGAGGTAACGGGTAACTGTCCTTCTTGGTGACATCATTGAGACGTCTGTAGTCCACACAAAATCTTGTGCTACCATCTTTCTTTTGTAGTTCTGTGAGGCCGGTTTTCACATTTTCCACATCCACTCCTAGCCCGGTAACACGTTCGTCCATTACGTCGACATCTTTACGAAGCTTAGTCACCGTGTCACTGACATCCTTTATAGCCCTAAGCGCTTTTTCTTGGAGGTCTTTTTGTTGCTCTTGTGATTCTCGAATCGCTCTGATTTCAGCTTTTTGAAAATCTTACAAAGCGCCAAGCTTGCGGTCTTGTGACTAGGGTTGCAAAATTACGTAATTTTACCGAAAACGCTGGTAAAATACGCGTATTTTACGGTAATTTATATAAATTACGGTAAAATTACCGGCTACGTATGTATGCAGAATGGTGGTATGACGGCGGACGGGGCGAGCGTGTTGCAAGTTGTAATTTGTGTACTGCGTGCGCGTCGCACGGTGTGAGTTGTGACGTTGCCGATTAGTGCTGTTTGCCATAATATTTTGCGCTGTTGCGACTTGTTGACAGTTAACGACACTCGACAGAGCATACAGCAAGCCGGCAGGCTGGCTATTATGTTGTTTTGACTTACTGCAGTCTAGACTTGCATTAAGTAACCTGTTTAATTGTTTATATCCACATTCTTAATGAAAATTATGCCACGAAATCAAATCTTTTTTTACCCAATTTTACCGTAATTTACCGTAAAATATAATATTTTACGTAAAATATCGTAATTTACCGAATTTTACGAAAGTAATTTTACCGCTTTACATCCCTACTTGTGACTCCATCATTGCCCTTTGAGAATCTTGCAAAGCGCTGAGCTTGCGCTCTTGGGCATCTTGCAAAGCCTGAATTAACTCAATTATGCTTTCCAATTGAGGAGCCATTTGAGGGGCCGTAGAAACTACGGGCGTGGCAGGATGGATGGAGCTAGTCGACGGGGCCCAGTGGGCGGGGCCAGTGGGCGTGGCCGGAGTGGGCGTGGCCTGGTGGGTGGAGCCAGTGGGCGTGACTTCACCCGAAGTGGGTGGAGCCTGGTGGGCGTGGTCAGTGGGCGGAGCCTGTTGGGCGGGGCCAGAGGGTGGGGCCTGCCCCGCCGCGGGCGGAGCTTGGTCCCCAGTGGGTGTGGCCTCCGCAGCCCGTCGCGCCCTTGTCCTGACACTTCCCTCGAAGTCTTCTCTCGGAGTCGATGGCACTGCGCCCTTGTCCTCACACTCCCCTTGAATTCCTCTCTCGGAGTCAATGGCAGCAGCTCGCTGCGCCCTTGTCCTGACACTCCCCTTGAAGTCCTCTCTCGGAGTCAATGGCATCTCCAAATCTCGCTTCCGACACCAGTTGTTACGTGCTAGGGTTCGAAGGATTTGGAGAAAAAGACCTGCTGACTCTTAAAAAGACTTTACTAGCACTGACACTAGCTCACACAATTCACTAAGCCCAAACACTAAGCACTAAGTCCAAACACTAAGCACTAAGTCCAAGGTCGTAGCCGAGTCGTAGGTTCACAGTGGTTCACTCACTATTGATCACTTGTTTTCACTCCGAAGTCGCCTCGAAGATCGCTCAGATGAAACTAAATTGCCGGGCCGTCTACCTGCGGCTATTTATATGGCGAGACGAATTCTAGAAAGTTCCTTCCCCCGATTCATGTAAACAAGTAAACAAGTGTGGGAACTTTCTAGCAAATACGCGTAAGCAAACATACACCTAACGCCATCTAGTATTGAGTAGGGGATTTAGGTTTTCTGTGTTTCCTTGATCAGTTTCGCTGGTTTGACGCTAGATGGCACTACGTGTCCGTATCCGTAATAATATCAAGTATCCACTGTCAAACGATCTTTTGTTTTCTATAGTTTTCATTAAGTTTCTGTTTTCTTTACGATAACAATGTGATGTTACATAACTATGAGTTATTTTTGTTTAGCTTATTTTTTTAATTTATTCCTCTTCACTGCCACATCTTAAAGTCTCTTTTAATTTGGGTTTAATTATTCACTAAGTAATAATTAATTATCTTCACGCAGTTTAATCTTCTTTATTTTATTTTATTTTATTTTATTATTTTTTGGAAAACTTACAGCTAACATACATAATATAGAATCTAAATACAATACAAGAAGGCCAATTAAAAGTTTTCACAGATAGAGAGATGCTAATAAAAACAAGGCAGCGATAGACAATGGTCACAATTTAAGATTTTGGAAACAATTTGGAAAGACAGAACAAGAATTGAGAATAATTGAGAAAGTTACAATTAAAATAAAAATTATTAAGTTCTTTCTTCAAAGTTGTTACGTTGGTACAGAATAGGTCCACATCAATCATTCGAGATATTTCATTAAACGTTCTACTAGCCCTGATCATATAAGAGTTCTGGCGATAGTTAGTACTATAGTGTTGAACATGCAGTAGGTCACGCTTTCTTCTCGAGGCTGCTGGAACGCGAAGTTGGATTTTGCTGGTGAGATCAGCGCAATCCGCTGAGCTGTTGGCTAAATTAATAAGAAGAGCCAGGTCTGATACTTTTCGTCTAACAGATAAAGGCAGCAGGTGGAATTTTTTGCAGCGATCGAAATAATTGTTCAAGTACGTTCCTGATCTGAATTGCACGTATCTAAGAAATTTCTTCTGTATGTTTTCAATACGGTTAATATATACGTCGTAAACTGGGTTCCAAACAGACGAGCAGTATTCGAGATGGCTGCGCACAAAACTACAGTAAAGGATTTTAAGAGTTTTAATGTTTCTGAAGTTATCGGAGACGCGTATGATGAATCCCAATGCTTGAGCGGCTTTTTTGACAATATCGTCTATGTGAGAATCAAATAAGAGTTTAGAATCAAACGTGACGCCCAAGTCTTTTATCTTGTTAACTCTAGTTAAAGATACGTCTGTAATTTTGTAGTCGTAGTGAATGAGGGTGGTCTTACGAGTAAAGCTACATACGTAACATTTGGAGATATTCAGATCTAGTTGGTTACGACTGCAGTAGTCAAGGAGTCTATTAAGATCCTCCTGGAGGCGAATAGCATCGTCAATCGTTTCGATTTGGCTTAAAATTTTCAAGTCGTCAGCAAAAAGGAGTACCTTTGAATATTTGAAACATTCGACAATATCGTTGATAAAAATATTAAATAACAAGGGTCCCAATAACGAGCCCTGGGGTACACCTGATGGTATTAACATAGGCCTAGATGTGTAACCATTAAGAACAACAGATTGACATCTATTGTCGACGTAAGAGGAAAACCATCTAAAGAGGTTACCCCTAATACCTATTGCAGACAATTTGCGCAGCAGTATGAGATGATCCAGACGGTCAAAACATTTTGTAAAATCGGTGTAGATTATATCCACCTGCGTGCGCTCAGACATACACTCAGACAAGTAGTCGCTACAAAGTATGAGATTGGTAGTAGTGGACCGCCTACGCATAAACCCGTGCTGACACGTAGTGATACTTGCACTTAAGATAGGATACAGCTGATTATAAATAATCCTTTCAAGTAGCTTTGCAAAAAGACACAGTTTAGATACAGGCCTATAATTACTAACTACGTCCTTCGGTCCTTTTTTATGTATAGGCGTTATGAAGGCCGATTTCCAGATAGATGGCACGACACCCTCGGTAAGTGATCTTCTATAGAGTAACGTGAGCGGAGGGGTCAGGGATTCAGCGCACTCGCGAATTAGGATCGGTGGAATGTGATCTGGTCCCGCAGACTTGTTTAAATCAATCCCTTTCAGTAATTTACATACTTCTGATTCACGTACATCAATAGTATGAATGTCAGACACACACATCGAGATGTTACTCGAGATCGAGGAGCATATTGAGTGATTTAAAGAAGGGTCGTTACTAGTACTGGGCCGAGATAGAAAATTTGAATGAAAATAATTACTAAACATATTGGAGATATCCTCGCCGTCACTAGAACTTATGTCTCCTAATTTAAATAATGCAGGATATGCATTATTAATTTTTTTAGATTTAACTTATGACCACTATTCTAAGTTTATGTATCCATTAAGCTATCGATGGCATGGCAAACTAAACAATCAGTATTGCAGTAATCGTGACATTAGATTGCGCCACAAAATGTCGGCTCCGTGCAGATCTGGGCGCAGATCGCTGGAACAAACGCGGTTATTATAACGAAATAGTGTCATCTGTCGCAGCGTTTACAAATGTTGGATCTGTAGTAGTCTTCATTCAAATTTTTGTAAAGGTTTATGTCTTGAGAAACTCTACATATTGCAGCTTAGAAATAGTTTCAAGCGGATTCGAAAAAAGGTCGCATTATTAAATGAATATCTCTCTTAATTAATACTCTTGTATTCCGGATGTCCGTAAACCAATAATAATATAACATTAGATAAGACATTATTCTATTCTATACTGTGCAGTAACACAGAACTACCCAGACTAGATCTCTACCTAGAGACTATTATATATTCTTGACTAAAACTATGCCAAGACTAGACTAGCCACTGCGTACCAATTTTTTTCAATTCTTGAAGAAGTGAAAAAAAAGAAATAACTTAACCCGGCATTCAATAATAATAGTTAAAGAAACCCTTTTTATCTTTTTTAACATTTTTTACCAAATTATTGCATTGTCATTGGCTCTTATAACGTGTGCAAAGTTTCAAATTAATCAGACAACTGGAGATAGGCAAAAATCGTGCTTGTTAAAAACGGCTGGAATTACTGGTATTAAATAAGCTTATTATTCTGTTGTTTCAGGGCAAGTCTGTGATCCGGCCGATCGCGTTCAAGCCGCTGGGCGGGCGGCTGTCCGCGGGCGGCGAGCGGTACGGCTCCACGCCCGCCCTAGCTACCCGTCCGCCCTCGCTCATGACGCTTTACGGCAGTGAGTATTGATGAAAATAAGTTAATATTAATTAATACGTAAATCAGTTCTTTTTGCCAGAAAATCGTAAAAAATAAAACCATATTTTTTACCTTTTGCCTCGGTCACGCTCAGTTCAATATCATTTCGGTCACGTTACGGCCGTATTCACATTCGTAACACTATCTAGGCCTTGATATACATAATTACATAATTGAAGGTTCACTGATGACATTGTGGCTAAATTGTTCAATTATATCTATTATTTATTTCATCTCTGTTTTGAAATTGCAATGTAATCTTGCAGAGATGTCTTTGTGCGTGGCCGAAATTTTAACTAACGCTTTGCTACCAAGTAATATATTGACAATATCTTGATCCCTTTTACCTCGTCTTACTTAGTTTCGGAAGCTCCTAACTATATTAATATTTTAGGGTGGTATGTGCTCCTTTTATAAAGTTTACTGTGAAAGTAGCAGCTCTGAAAGAGCAAAATTTTTTTGTGATTTGTATCTAAAGCAAGCGTCAGCGCGTCATGATTTTTTCCAAACAAAGATGAAAATAAGTTACTCCTTCAGCGCTGCAGGCTGCTACTTTCACGGTGAACTCTATGCAATGGACTCATAAACACCCTAAAGTATTATCACTATGTTTTGTTACACCCTGTATAGTCATTAGTCAAGTAATCAGACAATACCGAACTGTACACAAAAGCTTCTTGATGAAGATGATTACACAACAAAAGTCGATAGATCGATGTATTTCCCGAAAGCGACTAATAGGGATGTATGCAATATAATTAAGAAAATGAATCCCTATAAATCACCAGGGGTTGATAATATACGTGCCGTGGATATTATAAGGTTATCAGATCGAATAGTGGATACAATTAAAAGGTTAATTAACACGAGTATTAATACCGGTCGTTACCCGAACGCGTTAAAAACTGGGATTATCCGTCCGATACACAAAGGTGGAAGTACCCAAGATTACGCTCAATATAGGTCGATTACCATCTTACCCGTATTAGACAAGATAGTTGAAAAGTTTATTTGCGAAAAAATTCAGAAATTCTATACTAAAAATGACATTTTATGTACTGAGCAGTTCGGGTTTCAACCAAATAAAAGTACAACATTGTTGTTATCTCACTTCATCGACGAAATTAACTTCTTTTTAAATAAAAGGCAACATGTAATATTGATTTTTATAGATTATAGTAAAGCCTTCGATACTTTGCGTCACGATTTGCTGATTAAGAGATTAGAGAGTAGTGGAATAAGAGGTAAAATCTTAGAGTGGTGTAAAAACTACCTTGATGATAGAACCTATCAAGTACTGATTGACAATATACTTAGTGATATTATTCCAGTTGAGGATGGAACCGCTCAGGGTTCAGTAATAGGACCTAAACACTACCTAGCTTATGTAAATAACCTAAAAAATGTCGTTTAATACTGCAAGCTATTTCAATTTGCTGACGATACATGTCTTGTTGAATTCAAAAAGATTTCTCAGCAATCTGTTAATGGTCCCACGATTCAGGCCTAGTACTGAATCCTAATAAAACAAAACTCATTCACGTAAGGTCTAGACATAAAAATGAAGAAAATATTGAGGTTACAGCACACTGTCATGAATGTCTCCATACGCCAATTATACTGTCAAAATTTTACATAATAAAGCATACTGTACCGCGTAATATATTATTAGTCACTTATAAAACATTAGAGCTTATGGTTTAAGTAGTTACGGACGCACCTATAAAACATACCTAGACCATATATATAACATTCAATACAGGCTTTTAAAAATGATTGTATCCCCTAAAATTAAAAATCTATATTCGGACAACCCTCTAGGTCTGTTTAGATATTGTGGTGTCCTTCCCATACATACTAAAGTTGATTATGTACTGCTTACTGAACAATATTTTCGTAGTGATATTCAATCATTAAAAGATCATCATAAATTTACACGAAGTATAGCAAATAAAAAACTATGTACACCTAAATTTAATAATGAATAGGGCAAAAGAACCTCTAATTATATAATTCCTAACTTAATTAATAATTTACCAGAAGAAATTAAAAATAAAATTACTAACAGAAATATTAAAAATGTATTAAAAAAACACTATCTTAGTAAACTTGAAAGAAATATGTATTAATATTTTTATATATAAATTCAAAATTAATAAAGTGTAATAACAAAACACCCTGTATAATATGTAACTTGTTTACCCGTTAATGTGATAGGTAAACGCACCAAGCGGCGCAGCGAATATGAATGGTTTTCTTATCAGTTATGAAGTCCCATCTGCCCGCTCGATGCAACTTAACTTAAATAGTTACAATTACAGTTATCTAATATTTTACCTATGATTGTTATTACTTAGTAGGTTAACTATAGTTATAAATAAGCTTTGTAGTCGAGAACGTTATGTCTGGACAAACTCGACAAGAGTTTTTAGGCATATCTAATCTTAAATTGTATTTAGATGTAAGATTTTGTAATAAATAAATAAATAAAAATTTAGTTGGAAGAGATCTAGTAAAACTTCTATGACATGTTTTCACTCATGAGTCACGAGTCATGACTATATCCTCATCATCATCATTTTCACGTTCCAGGTTCATCTGACGTCCGCGAGAGTAGGTGGTGCGGGTCCCCGCAGCCGGCGTCGCTGTCATCCCTGCCGCCGGCACATCATAGACACCGGTCGGCTATTGTGTAAGTATTGTTTTAAATTAGTGTTTCCCAACCTGGGGTCCACGGGCCTCTGGGGGTCCGCGATTATATTTATGGGGATCCGCGGTGTCATCTCTGAACCATACATAAGTGCTACATAAGTCTCGTAACCGCTACGCTTATAGAGAAGAGCCCACGAGGGCCAGACCTTCCTTCGTTTCGTAAAACTGAAAGTTTACCTGTTTGTGACCTTTACAGAGGTAAGAACGACCAGCAACTATGGAGTTTCGGTCGTGGATACTTTAGGAAGTATCGAGTTCTGAAGGTCTACCTGACCTTCGAGAAAGAGTAAAGCTTAATTTCATAGCTTATATTCTTCGCGGTAAGTGGAGGAATCTCGTCTTCCAGTGCTGGACATTTTTGAGTTGACAGTTACTTCCCACTGCTAGACACCCTCAAAGTCTAATACTTTAAGAAAGTTCAAGGGTGGGAAGCAACTGTCAAAAATGTCCGGCACTGGAAGACGTGATTCCTCCACTTACCGCAAAGAATATAAGCTATGAAATTGAGCTTTACTCCTTCTCGAAGGCTGACCTTTTTTGTGACCTTCAGAACTGGATACCTGCTAAAGTAATCGCGACCGAAACTCCATAGTTGCTGGTCGTTCTTACCTCTGTAATGGTCACAAACAGGTAAACTTTCAGCTTTACGAAACGAAGGAAGGTCTGGCCCTCGCGGGCTCTTGGTCTATTACTTAGCACGGCGAATTCTATTTTCTTGCTGTTTATTTTATTACCCCCTGTCCGTGAAAACTGTGCTTGATTTTCTAGGGGCTCGTGACTGAAAAAGGTTGGAAATCACTGTTTTAAATTATCATTAAGAAGACGAAACAAAAGAACTAGCCTTTTGTTTTAGGCTTGGTCTATTAGAGGTATAATAACTCAGAATGGAGGTATCTACTGGTAGAAAATGAACTTTGTAAAGCCAGGAACAGCTGGGAATTTTGCTCTCCCACCGATATGTAGAACACCCCGCATCCGAGAGGATAATGAAGTAACTACTTACCTCATAAAAGTCATTTCGAAATTCGGGGCTACGCGAAATAACGATTACGAAGACAAAGAAACTAGAGAATTGCTAATAGAGATAAGTATTAGCGTACCTCTAAACTATCTATCTCTATTTAAAGCGGGTATGACGATGCAGGTAACAAAAATTTGTATGAGATCAAAACAGCGCCCCTAGTGACAAATTAATGCAATTTTTATTCTATTATAAGGGCCTGTTTCACCACTTCCTGATAAGTGCTGGATAGGCTATCCATCACTTAACTTGACAGATAGAGTATGGAGAATCTGTCAAAAAAGTTGTTGATAGCCTATCCGGCACTTTATCAGGAAGTGATGAAACAGGCCCTTAATATTTTTACGGTGAAAAGTAACGAAGCTGAAGGCCCCTTTTCGCGATGGAAAACTATGAACGAATACCATTGGATGATCTTCTCTATCTAGAATCTTCTCTATCGAGATATTTTGTAGACATATTTTGCGTGTTAACTAAGAGGAGCTCATAATATTTACATATTGATGTGTTTAATACTCACTTATACTTTCATTGATGGTTCATAGACCTACCTATACGTGTGATATGTTATGCAAAAGGATGATAATTACTTTATGTGAATCAGACTATTAACAGTCTTTAGTCTTTCGATCCTTTTCTATGGCAGCAACTTTTCTACTTGAAAAAAATCTGCTGATTCATACAAATTACTTTTAACTGAGGCGCTTTAGTAATGAAACAGCTGATTTACTTTTTTTTTTTGGAAAAGGTTTTGACCGCAAAAATAAAACATTATTCAGGAGTGTTTTATCATTCTGCATAGTCTCTAAATTGAATAAATTCACTCTGTATTTTTACTCAATTCTATTATTTTTTCTTGTTCCGTTAAAATAGATATTTCCACTTTTTTTTATAATCGTCAAAACACAACCTCGCATACCGGATTACTTTTATATTCATCATCACAATAATTAAGCCATCAAACCGCAAATGACAAAACAATCAAATATTTTATTGCGAGGTCAATACAATTCAATAAATTTTGCAAAATACTGCTTAAATTATAAAAAAATTAAGTTGTAAATATATCACCAAAATAGTGCTGACATCATTTTGATAAAGTTCATTTGTAATTTAAATCACACATTCTGAATCATTGTATCACTATTTCACTTGATGTCATCGTGTATTAATAACATGCTTTCATTAATAAAATACCTGAGCATGTGGATCATCTAATCAAAAAAATTACATCAGCGAGCTCCAAATATCACATTCCATTAGATTCTAATGGGATGTGATATTTGGAGCTCGCTGATGTAATTTTTTTTTGTCGTCGTTTTAAATCTCTTTCGCAGTAAGATTAACGCAGCGTATATATCTGTAAAAGATCCATTGTCATTGCCTATCTTTTTTTTTATGAAATAAGGGGGCAAACGAGCAAACGGATCACCTGATGGAAAGCAACTTCCGTCGCCCATGGACACTCGCAGCATCAGAAGAGGCAGGTGCGTTGCCGGCCTTTTAAGAGGGAATAGGGTAATAGGGGAGGGTAGGGAAGGGAAGAGAAGGGAATAGGGGAGGGAAGGGAAGGGAATAGGGTAGGGGATTGGGCCTCCGGTAAACTCACTCACTCGGCGAAACACAGCGCAAGCGCTGTTTCACGCCGGTTTTCTGTGAGAACGTGGTATTTCTCCGGTCGAGCCGGCCCATTCGTGCCGAAGCATAGCTCTCCCACGTATAAAATCTCTCTTAAAAGCTCTCCAACGTAATGTCATGCGACATTTTCAATATGCCAGATAAAGACAAGGACACTTTTAGTCATTCAGTGTAATTTCGGAGTGTATTTTCAGCAGACCTTTATTCGTTGTGTAAATATTTTTTTAGTAAGAGGGTTTTTTTACATTTTATTTCTTGTTGGAATCATTATTATCTAATTAGGTACTTAATCATTACTTGAAAGTATCATTATGATAGGATGTTACATTATTTCCTTCTTTTTTTGATAAATTATTTTTAATGTAATTCAGTCATTTTGTTGTATAACCTCTTGTTTCCTCTGCGATGAGCATTGAGGTCTGTGTCACAGTAGATATTATATACAGTAGACTATATTTACCTATACTATATTGGCAGGGGCGCCAAAATACCAACTGCTCCCTCTGGATCGTATCCAACGAATTGGATACGACGGCCGCTCGAATTGTTGACTGCCATAATGTTTTAAACAGCTTGGATCCCTTGGAATTACGCCGAGATGTAGCTTCACTCTGCATCCTCTATCGGTTGTATCACGGGGAGTGCTCTGAGGAATTGTTCAGAATCATATCACCTGCAACTTTTCGCCATCGCCCCACGCGAAAAATATACCATCCTCATCACCTTGATGAGTGGCAGTCTTCCACCGTGCGTTTTTCGCGTAACTTTCTGCCGCGCACTGTAAAACTCTGGAACGAACTGTCACCAGCAGTATTTCCGGACCTATACGACCTGCAAACCTTCTAGAAGAGAGCGTATTCCCTCTTAAAAGGCCGGCAACGCACCTGCAGCTCTTCTGATGTTGCAAGTGTCCATGGGCGACGGTAGTTGCTTTCCATCAGGTGACCCATTTGCTCGTTTGCCCCCTTATTTCATTAAAAAAAAAAATACTAGACCACCCGAATAAGGCGCACGCTCACAAAGCGTGATCCATGGCACATATTATCTATTAAAACAAACACGTTTTTTGAAAGAACATAATATGGTTTACGAAAAGGTGACAGTCACAAGAATTAGAGAAATCTTGAAGGAAATATACTAAAGGGCCTCAAATTGTTTTGCTCCGGAAAAAGGAGCATGTTGCCTCGCGATAAACAAATATCGGAGGACCAAGCAGCAATGTTGCTGATGCATACAGTTTTCAAAACCATGCAGTATCATGAAATTTATCTTTATGTAGCTATAGTTAGAATTATTTAGAGAGAGAACAGAGTTACTCTACTGTATGATTTGTATTATGTGGGTGTCGTAACTTTTTCATTTGAGGTGAATAGTTAAGATTATTTGAATGTAAAATCATAAACCGTAGAGCCACATCCGCTCATGTTGACCCACATTTGTGCAAATTACAATTAAAATGGTTACAGTTATTCCGTACAAGGTAAAATAATTCATATTTCAAACCGAAAAGTTCAATCTATGTCGCAATAGTCACTTTTTCTTTAGCTATTTCAATTAATAAAAAAAACCTTTCCAAGCTGACCGCGCCAGAACAAAAAAAATGCAGTGATCACTGTAAAATATCATCACTATTTTAAGAGAGAGAAAGCTTTTTCAGAAACATTCATGTAAATTATTATTATTGTAGTGGAGTGGTGAATGGTGATGTTTGTTCGTTTGCGTGGAACAATAAAATTAAGAACATGTACTATAAAAATTGCAAAAATGTAGCAACTAGCAGATATTAGATGGTACAATGTGCAATAACAAACATTCAAATATTTGGAAACTTTAATTTATAACTTTATCTATATTAAGTTCAAGTTAATAGGTAATTGATAAAGACGTAGATACATATGTAGATATTTATAAAATTGTACAAACTACTTCTATTTAATTTATGTATTTGCGTCCGTTTATATTTTCCCATCTCAATAAAGATGTCCTTTACCACTGTTTGTAATGTCAACGGCCTGTCTTGTCAATTAGTTTCATTAAACTTATTATCGTCAATTCAGAGTTATGTTACCTTTAACAGGACTCTATGGTGACGACATAAGGTTTAGTTTTCTACAAACACTGGGGTATCTTGAATAGTATGCGCTTGTCTCTTTACTGAATGACTGCTCTATGGGCCAGTAAAATGTCGTTATTTTTTGTTTTAATGTTAATAGGTTGCAGTTTTGTGATTAATATTTTATATACTAGATGTTAAATGGATCTTATTTCGCCTAAATTAGTTTATTGTGCGAAAACTGATGACTTTTTGTGAAAGAAAAATCTCATATCATATCCTGGGACTCAAAATCTCTATTTTTACAAATTTCGTTAGTTTTTTGACTCGGTTTAATAATGAAAATGAATCAGACGCACTTTAGTATTTCTAATATTAGTATGGATATATTATAAAGTTGTTTATTGATATCGTATTCATTTCAAAATCAATGAATTAAATTAATTTAATTAAATTGACTACTAGTGTGCGCCCTCCCTATATCCGAATGACTTCTCAATGGACTAGTAAAATGGCGCTTTTGTTTTTATTGCTAACGAAAGTATAATAATATATAAACGACTTGATAATGTCTTGTTCTAGTTTTAATGGCGATTGAAATACGATAAGAGAAAACGTAATGTTGGCAATATATCAGGGACCCGATTTTCAAAACTCAAATGTGGATCTTAGACCTAATCTGAATTAAATGTTTTCTATTTAACGTTTATTCTTCGCATTTTACGTTTAATGACTACAAAAAAATATTTTAAAATCTAAAATGATACAACATAATATTACATAAATACAAGCACGTTCTAATTAATTTTTTGTTATAATCTATTTCACCCACTACCGTATTACATACATTGCAATATAATATTATAATGTTGTATAATAATAACAATAACTGTTGTATAATATAATATGTATACGGTAATGCTACATTTTAGCGCTACAGTACCGCACGAGTTATTCGTAAAGCGAGTACATAGAGGCATAGACGTGTGTTGTTGTGTTGATAGTGTTGTACTTTAGTGATGATGATGATGATGATAATGTGTCATATACTATGATATAGTGCTTGTGTGGATCATTATGTATAGGTGAGGTTATAATATAGCTTTAAATATTTGAATTACAGAACTGTAAAAATTGTTGAGTTAGTTTTTTAGTTTTCTAAAGTAATCGCGAATTTTTTGCTTCAATCTTTTTTTTTTTTTTATTATATCTTATAAACAAAATATTGAAGTAATTTATTCTAAGGTTCAAATAATAATGTTTACCTATTGTAAAGGTAGAAAAGTATGATTTGTTTTATAGTAGTTACTACTGACTTCGGATATTTCGTTTTTAGATACAATTTGGCCCCTATATAAGCCACGGCAAAGGACATGGGCTAGTTATTGCAGGAATATGTTCCTGTGGATGTACGTAGAATCTGTACATAGCATAAAGAGCACTTTCACTGGCAAGTGGCAATGATTAACATTAATGTAATCTCGATCGTTATTACACGCTTCATGAAAGTAACAGTTTCTATGCCAAAGAGAGATGAAAAAAGATAGTAGAGAGTACTAGCAAAAGATAGAGAGAGAACTAGAGTATATAAGTAGAATTCTGACCTGGAATAGTCTTTGAGCAACATTTAATTAGGATGAAAAAATGAAAACGTATTTTTAAAATGAAAGGCTATGATTTATTTTATAGGCTCTGAAAATATTAAGCCGATTTCAATAATCCTCTGAAAAAAGATCACGTTCAAAAACAGAGGCTATATTTTAATCGCGGTAAAATGTACGGTTTGCAATCATCCATCCATTCATCAGTCCATCAGGTTATTATAGTATCGGGTTTAATAGTAACAATAGGAAAATAGATAGACGAACATAATATACTAACCTAACTCCTTTTTGGAAGTCAGTTAAGAAATCTACTTTATGATCTAGAGATAGAGCGAAAAGATAGAGTATTGATTTCAATTGATTTCTGTGTCAAGTTATTGACCCATGATTGACCTCAGTTTTTATACTATGGAGGTCATGTTATTGTTAGAATATGTCAATATGTTTTTGCAGTCATGATATACCGTAGCTAAAGACTGGGCACGATATGTCATACGTTTTGAGCGCTGTTTGCGCTACATATTATCAGTATATTATTTTCATCCAAATTTAAGACAGCTTTGATAAGGTTCGATGTTGTTCCAGTTTATTGAAACCACTAAATGGTATTCTGACATTCTCGTGAAATATCAAACCAAGTACCAACCAAGTGAAATGCGGTCTGGATTAATGTTACGCCGCGTTAAAGTCAAAAACCGTGTTGGATATGTTTTAGAGAAATGGAACAGCAAGAAATGAAAAGGGCGTAAGCGACAAAATGGTTTTTGTCGCGTAATTTAAAAGCCATAAATGTATTTCATATAAGCTATGGACAAATTATAGTTATGCTTGAACTAATCTATGTACAAATTTTGGAAGCTTAAATCACTCTCCTCTGTTGGCAAAATTAGAATCTCTGTTTTTATAGAGGTCTTTTTGATTAATTATTCTGTGCTATAAAAGTTGACCAATCGCTATGGGTAATTCAAAGATAAAGACATGATGAATACTGACTATGAACTTTAATTCCTTAGCTTTAGTCATTGTTGAGAAAAATCGATATCGCTGCAGCCAAATTATCAAGGCGTCACCTTAATGGCCGAGCTTCATTAAAATATCAGTAGTTTAATTTTTAAGAATGCTATTTTGCTATTTGCTAAGAACTACACGGGATTAAAGCTGTATTCAGCCGTGCTAGCATACGCCAACGAGAAAAATTTGTCTACGCGTTTTTCGATGTTAACTGGTTTATCTCTTCATCTCTATTGACCCTAACATGACATAAATTTTTTCTCGTACGTCTGTCGTCAAAATAAGAGAAAATTTGTTTTTTTTTTATATGTGCTATTTTTGTCTATATACTAACGAACTACCTATATACGAACGAGAAATTTATCACTCGAGTCTCGACGTACGCATGTTAGCGAAAAAGAGATATATATCGATATCGACAATATCATTACGCTCGAGAGTGAGATATTCACGAGATATCTCGTTGGCGTAAGCTAGGGGGGCAGGTCGTTTTAAATAGCAGAACGAAGGTACTAATTAGGGTTACAAGTATTTAATACTTGTAACTACCAATCCAATAGTATTTAATGTAAACGGCTCTGCTTGCCAATTATAATTTTTTTTTTCCGTGCAGAAGTCCAAGTTTTTATAAATTAGTAAATTAGCTTTAAAACGGAAGGAAAGAAAAAATAATTTAAACAACAAACCCCTTAACCTTAGTTTCATCCCAAAAAGTTAACGTTTTAAGAAATTCGTACATGTTTATTAATATCTATTTAATACGCTAAGTACAAACTACAATCTATTCAGAATATTAAGGTAATAGGATGAGTCAGTCACCCATATTATCTTAACGCTTACACCGAAAGCATGCGGGCAAAAAGTAATATTTTTATAGCATGGGGTTCGAACCCAGATGTGGTGACCCCATTTGTGTATTCCAGGCATATTCCAGGAAACATCGCCCGCGCCCTGGGTGACGAATATGATGGACAGATAACAGAGGAAGTGCTTGTACTATGACTGTTCAAAGTTTATTTAATGTAATAATTTATAATAGTAATAATGTGTGTTCTTTTAAAATAATAATATGTTGATGACGATAATATACAATCAATAAAAGTGTTTCAAATAAGGTATAGTAAGCCGAAAGGGGATGACTCAGGAGTTAGGGGGTCATTCAGGAACAGCTTTCTACGACTTTCGGAAATTCGCGAAACGAATTTTTTTCCGTGGAAACTTTGTAGGTTTTATTTTTATGAAATAAGGGGGCAAACGAGCAAACGGGTCACCTGATGGAAAGCAACTTCCGTCGCCCATGGACACTCGCAGCATCAGAAGAGCTGCAGGTGCGTTGCCGGCCTTTTAAGAGGGAATAGGGTAATAGGGGAGGGTAGGGATGGGAAGGGAAGGGAATAAGGGAGGGAAGGGAAGGGAATAGGGTAGGGGATTGGGCCTCCGGTAAACTCAAACTCGTGAAACAGCGCAAGCGCTGTTTCACGCCGGTTTTCTGTGAGAACGTGGTATTTCTCCGGTCGAGCCGGCCCATTCGTGCCGAAGCATGGCTCTCCCACGTAAAACGTGTTACGTGACTTTTTGCTATGAAAAGGCAAAATTTTCTTTTCGCGAGTTTCCAAAAGTCGTAGAACAAAAGTTGTTTAGAATTAATGAATTACCCCCTGAGTCACGCCCTTTCGGCTTAAAATACCTTATTTGAAACACCCTGTATTTTAGTATCGCGCCAGATGCTAAATGATGCACTTAATCGAGACATGTTCACTACCAATTCTTAAATACAGGGCTTCAAGTCAAATCGTATTCGCCAGTTTGGATACCGAACTCGTAGATGTCAAAAATCTATGTGATTTGACATGACGCAACAAAGTAAATTACTGCTATAATTTTATTAGTGTAAGTCAACGTCACTATCGGCCCTATTATTAACAAGTAAAAGTTGTTGTATTTATCTTAAACGTTGGAAAAGCCATTTGACTGACAATGAGCCAGATAGGTTAGTACTTAGTCCTGTTTTCTCCCGACAATAAGACCCTAAAAATTTTGAGAAAAATTCAGAAAAGATCTATCAGTCGAAACGCTACTATGGCTACTTATACTCTTAAAGTGATGATAAAAATATTAATAGTAATATGCTTAAATAGACATAATAATATATATATATATATATATATATATATATATATATATATATATATATATATATATATATATATATATATATATATATATATATATATATATATATATATATATATATATATATATATATATATATATATATATATAGTGTAATACGAGTGTCCAGCATATTTATGTGCAATACATGTGCGTTTTATGTGCGAGGTGTGCATGTGCAATATTGTAGTGTGTTTTGTTTTATTGTTCATAAATATTAATGTGTTTACGCACAACGTGGCTGACATAGTCTACTCTAGACTAGCATTGTTTACATTTCCCTGTCTGAATGGACGTCCTAAGTAAAATAATGTTAGTCTTACTTGAACGGATAGGTAGTAAAGTAAGGCTGGCCGCATACATACGTTTTCCGTATTCGATTTCCGAATTCGTTTTCCGTATTTGATTTCCGAATTCGTTTCCGTATTCGGAATGCATGGTATCAGTAGAAAATAGATTAAGGGTGAAGCCAAACGAGCGTAATTTTGTGAGTCGTGAGTCGTAGAATTTCGGTCGCGTAAATTATTTTTCATACAAATCATGACTCACAAAAATTACGCTCGTGTGAATCTAACAGGATTTTTGTATGAAACTGAATGCAGCAGAATTTCTGCCAGCCGAAATTCTGCGACTCACAACAGCTCACAAATTACGCTCGTTTGGCTTCACCCTGACACACACGTTCGCTTTTTCCGAACGGGACGAATGCCGCAGTGCAAGGCGGCGCGTTCGCGAGTGAAGAAAAACGAACGTTTACGCTAGTCTCACAGAATTCCAAATTGTAATTCCACATTAGGAAAACGAATACGGAAAACGTGTGTATGCTGGCCGCCAAGTCTAACATTATTTTACTTAGGACGTTCATTCAACTACGTCAAACTACGTCAAAGTATCATACCTTATCATGCCTTTTGTCAATACATACGAAGATTTGAGATGGACTGGCGCATGTTAGCATTAATTTACTAATAATATCTTTCATTGCTATTAATATAGGGCATAATTATTACAACACAAAATAATACGTTTATAAGAAAGGCAGTGGGTAGCTTATAAGTTGCATTAAAAACCTCGTCCTTATATAAACTTTACATTTGTTTACATAATTTATGCTTACCTTCATTATAATATTACCTTACAGTGTTAATTTTTAGAAAAATGCTAATTTCAAAACATAATTTTATTGTTAAATTTTGGATTGTAAATCATAAAAATTATATTTTTGTATTTTTAAAATCCATTTTAACTTTAATTAGTTACATTCATTAGAGGTGCCTATGTGGTACAAAATCATTAGAAAAATTAATCATGAATACAAAATTATTACTTAAGTATCTACATATTCTGTAGATTACTATACTTAAGTAGAAAACAAATTATATACGGGATGCAATAATAAGAATAATGATCATGATTTTATTTAAACAAAGCAGCTATTGCAAATTGTACATGATATGAATCAATGATAAGATCAAGGTTCTAAATGCCCTTACAGGACATTGCCACGTGCCAATACGTACAGCATGATTCATACCGTCTGAGTATGCAAATAATTGCCAGACGCATAATATTTGTGTCGGTAGGACGTAGTGAATAGCTATAAAAAGTCAATTCAATGTAGGTATAGGCTGCGCATAAGCTTAAGATCGCTAGCTCTGGTGTGTACTCTACCATATAGTTGTTTTTTCTTTCGACAGTTTTTCAGGTCCCGACACAGTCGTTAGAACGGGTACTTAGATAGCTTGCATTCGATATGTTTCGACATAAGTAATAACATTTCTAACTTTGTTATCAAAATTACATTTTGACGAGTAGCCTGTATAAGTGTATAGGTTGGTAGCCTTTCTCTTTCTGGACTAGTTCCCGAACCGATGGTAGACACCATGTAGTCTACATTCAGTAAGATTGTTAAGTGGAAATCCTTAATACTCTGCTCTGGTTTTATGTATAGGCTATGGCCTATGGACGGCAGCGTCATATGGCGTCCTAGGGGGGCGGCAGCGTCCTAGGATGACGGCGGAGTTCGTACATAGGGGCGGCAAAATTAAATTAGCCTATACTCATAAAAAAATATAAATCCGGTCCTGCTTACTTATCTTTATTAATTTTATGAATGCAGAAGTATGCCTGCTCTGAACCAATTTAAATGAAATTTGGTATGGATATACTTTGAGTACTGGGAGGGACATAGGATAGATTTTATCCCGGAAAAATGTACGGTTCCCGCGGGATAAACGAGTTTTGGTGCAACGGAGTTGCGGGCGTCATCTAGTAGATACATAAAATTCACTCGGAGATTAAAACAATTTTGATTTTGACTTCTACACGCAAAACCTGATGGATGCTGCGGAGGAAACACGCTCCGTCGCGCTCATTACCATACGAGGGTACAATTAAAAATAATAGTCGTCGCAAGGTTGAGTGTTACTCAACACTTGAGTAGTACACGGAAAATGTATTAACAGGACTAGAGGATAGTGGTTTCGCAAAAACTCACGAGGCTAAAACAACATTAGAGGGACTTCGTCTTTAAAAAAAAGCGGTTTAGCACTTTTGAAAATGGGTACGTTTTTGTACAATGTATTTATACACAGTAGATGTTTATGTTGTTCAGATACTTTTCATCATTAAAATGTTCCTGAGTAAAAGTAACTTTACCATAGGAGCAACTTTCCTGCTTAAAAAAACAGCAGTTTCGTACAAAAGTTGCTGAAACTTTTAGTATGTAATAGTAAAATTGCTATTCAAAAAAACTTGTTTTTATTTTGGAGTGTACCAATTTATAACTCATAATGCAGTCCTGAAAATGAATAAATATCCTGAAAAATTAAAAACAAAATGTAGAAAACGATAGTTTTGCTAGGTCAACGTGCACTATATTTCCGATTTATTTAACAATTAGTTAGCCGTCTACCGAACATTTCCGTTATTGTTATTACAAATATTCGTGATCTACTTCCATTAATTAAACTGTGTTAACGAAAATGTTAAACGTTTTCACCTTTTAATTGTCTTCCGTTTTGTAAAAATAAATTTATATTATTCTAAGCAATAACGAATAACAATGCTATTTTAAATGTCACTCATTAAGATACTAGTAGGGTACTTGGAAAAAAATACATAGGACACATTCGTGGTTTTAAATTCACTACTAAAATACTAGTGATTTTTAGTATACACTTCTTTGCTTATTGCCTGATGTTAAGGTATGCTTCGAACTTGGACCTAACAAATATTTAAATATGTCTAATATTTTAAGTAACATAATGTATGTTTGGTGTATGTTCATCATAGGTAGTAGTGATGTAGATAGGAGACAGGATAAACTAATGTATGCTAATGGGCGCGTCACGTTTCTGATTACAAAATAGTATGTATACTCACTACTGGGTATCGCGACTGTAGTGAGTAGTCACTGTAGACAAGAGCATGAGACATTTTCCTCTCAAAGATTTTCTTGTGTCTTATTGGTGCACCAATATAACTTACAAGTTATTACGAACGAGTATGCTATCAGCTATCCGTCTGAATTCGGTTGTGCATTCTATAGAGTTTCGTTGTGTTGGTGACAATCACGGTTTGTGAACGAACGTCTTTGTCAATATAAAGATATCATCAATAGGTATAAAGATATTTCATGATATTGTAATCTAAATCACTGAAAAGTTTATTTATATTGCCAATTTAAACTTAGATCTAAGTTGCGAAAGAAACTTCTCTCTAGAAACCGCGTGTAACTGTTTAGAACATTTTTACTTGTGCAGGGCGAGTTCTGCTCTGCGAAGCGCGACAACCTCTCGAGCGAGACACCATGTCTTACATAAGCACACCATGAACAATGAACACCATACAATATCTATGGAAAATATTATAATATCTGCTTTAATAAATTATAGAAGCTTTGGGCATTGGCAAATTTAGAAATGCATCTACGCGTCACGTTGCGGTCTGAATTGACCCTTACGCGTGTCATGCCATATCCAGCCATGCATCAATCTAATATACTTCTTCTATTGTTTCCAGAACAAAATCCAGCAGCGTGCTGGGTAACGAGGGTGTGGAGCCCGCGCCTGCGCCCTCACCAGCTGACTCCGGAGTCTCCGAGCTCGAGAGAGACCACCATGACTATAGGTACAGCCTCTACTCTTTATAAGAGCCAGTCCACACGGCGCGTTGCGTTGCGTCGTCGCAACGCAAATATTTTGACGCATAGCCGGCCACACGGGCGCTGCGTCATCGCAGCGTTATTACGAAGCAGTCTTAACGTCAGCAACGCGAATTTCGCGTCGTGGCTGTTTTACTATGACCACAACGCGTTGTGAGCTATTTTTTCGCTCACTGAGCGTTTTCGGTCTTTGAGCGTAACATATTATAATATAAAAATAAAAATGAATCCATATTTCCCTTGGTTACGACATCACGCATAAACGGCTGGACCGATTTTGCTGAAATTTGGTATAGAGATACTTTGAGTCCCGGAAAAGGACAAGAGATAATTTTTGTCCCGAAAAATGTACGGTTCCCGCACAGTAAACAATTATGATTTTCGCCTAAACTATTCAATCTATTTTGCTGAAATTTGGTATGGAGATACTTTGAGTCCCGGGAAAGAACATAGGATATATTTTGTCCCGGAAAAATGTACGGTTCCCACACAATGTACTTTTATGATTTGCACGTAAACTATTCAATCGATTTTGATAAATTTTGTTATGAAGATACTTTGAGTCTCGGGAAAGGACAAGAGATAATTTTTGTCCCGAAAAATGTACGGTTCCCGCACAGTAAACAATTATGATTTTCGCCTAAACTATTCAATCTATTTTGCTGAAATTTGGTATGGAGATACTTTGAGTCCCGGGAAAGAACATAGGATATATTTTGTCCCGGAAAAATGTACGGTTCCCACACAATGTACTTTTATGATTTGCGCGTAAACTATTCAATCGATGTACGGAAACAACTATAAAGTCCACGCGGACGAAGTCGCGGGCAACAGCTAGTTAAAAATAAAAGTTTAGTGTATAAAATTTTATTGTTTCAATTATTTGCCGAAAATTCCTGACATTTCCTTTTTCCGGCCGCATTCCTGACATAATATGTCTAAAATTCCTGACATGTCAGGAAAATTCCTGACATCTGGTCACCCTAGCCGTGTGAACACCTTGGTTATTTGTATGTAAAACAACGCAACGGCAGCGCTGCGTGATGCGTCGACGCAACGCTGACGCAACGCGCCGTGTGGACTGGCTCTTATAGTCGCAGAGCACAGCGTACCTTTCATGGATCTAAGGAATGTCTAGGTCCATGGTGCCTTAATGCTGCCTGTACTCACGCGCGAATAATATTGCTATCCCAAATGGGAAAAATGGGAAATCCATTCCGCGAAGCAGTTGTGAAGGAATAATTTGTACGTGCTTCGCGGCTGAAATATATTTTTACAGATAATAGATGTCTTTAAGGTTTGACAATGAAAGCCTTTGAGATTGAATAAAAAATTTGTGGATAATAAGAGCTTCATTCATCAGACATCAACAGGCATTTCGACAACATTTTGCAGTAACTGTTTTTCAATTATAATCGATAACATTTTTATTGCATACCAAGTTAGAGAAACTAGGATTGTAATCACATTGTAATAGTGTTTATTGACAGAGCTGTGTTTGTCATGATAAGGTCCCTTATCAATATAATCTCTATGTACTCCCCTTTCCCACGTTCGATGTATTTACTCTACTCAACGGACGAATTTATTATCTGTCAACCAGTGGCGCTAAGTTCAAAGAAAACCGTCCCGATCGACTTCCCACATAATACTTGAAAGACAACAAAGTTTTGGTCTAAGCTTTGAGCTATAAAAATATTGATCTTTCAGGCTAGCTGATATTCATCTTAACGAGATCTAGCCTAGATCAAAGCGCCGCAAACAATTCTTCAGAATAAGAATTTAGGAAGGAGCATTGACTTGTATATTACTAGCGTAGGAAGGAGTTTTTCGATTGGTTTACGTTTTGACGTGAGCCAATAAAAATGCTGAATAGATAAACTGTCCGTGTAAAAAATTAAAAAATCGGGCATTAATGGCTATCTGTTTCTACATTTTTCAATGTCTTGTTGTTTATCAGCACTCTGCTGGCAGAGATCTCTTCTGGAGATAAGCACACCTATGCACCTTACTACTGTGTTGACTTTACTACTTTAACCTAGTTTTAAAATTATCTACATAAAGAATAAATAAATTCTCTATTAACCCTTGACTTTTCCAACTTCCAGCACAGCGGACCGTCTCCGCAGCGACGTGCGTATCCGCGCGCCGCGCCTGCTGCTGCAGACGTACGGCGGGCGCCCGCCACAGGACGCGGAACTGGCGCGGGTGCGCCGCGACCGCGCGCTGCTGCGCCAGCGGCTGGAGGACGCGGAGTGGTCGCTGTGCCAGCGCGCCGGCGAGATCTCGCTGCTCAAGACGCAGCTTAAAGACGCTCAGGTATGCTGACAGTCAGCCTCAGGTATATTTAGGGCGCATTTCCTGTCATGCGTGTTGTCACCGCGCGCGGATCTGGAGGCCGTACCCCGAAACAGTCTTGAGACTCAAACGATCGAATCGGAATGCCGCGTCCTACTCTCGCAACGTCAATTCACGTTTGTTAGCGTAGGATGCGGTATTCCAATTCGTGCCTTTGAGTCTCAAAACGGTTTCGGGGTACGGCACCTGGTTCGCATTGGGGGGGACAAAATGCTACCGACCGCGCGCATGTTGCCCGCATGACAGGACGGAATGCGGACTAGATCCGCGCGCAGAAGTTGACACGCATGACGCATGAGTCATGACAGGAAAAGGGTCCTAACTACTTCACGCGTAGTATGATCAGCATAAAAAAGGGAAAAAGGGTTTTCTTCCCCTTTTTTACCCCAATCATGCTAAGTCTCCATCAGACGTGAACTGGCGTTCCATTTCAAGCCGTTTCCAAAAATTTTCACCAACACATACACATATAACAGCAGTATGAAAGTTAAATAAATCAGCCAGGGAGAATCTATTCACCGGCAAAACTGCTACATTTATTGCACGAAGAGATTTTAGAGATCCCAAAAACATTTTATTTACTCCCTTTTAACATACTTCTTTAAACATTTCCAGAACGAGCAAACCGCAAAAGGTCACGAATACTTGACCCTGAAGGCTGATGTCCGTTCTCTCAGAGAGAACATCGACAAGAAAGACAAGGAGACAGCCAGACTTCGCAACGAGGCCGAAGAAAAGGACAAGACTATAAAGAGACTGCAGGCCGAGGTGGACAGACTGACGAATGACTTGATGGAGAGCGTCTCAGACCTCTCCAAAGCTAAAGAAAGCAGCAAGAACGAAATCGACAAACTGAAGACCGAAATCAAAGAACTAAGACAGGAGTTGTCTGAAGTGTCCCTTAACGGATACGCTGGTATCGAATGCGGAAGAACTCTGCGAGGGATATACGATGCCTGTAAGAATAACGAGTACCATTGGAACCCAAGCGACAGTGCCCTAGAAGATGCTGAAGTGCAAAGACTAAATGGGGAATTACCCGATTCCTGCACCGATCCTTGCCCAGCCAGCGCCATGGTGGAACGACTGAAATGCGAGATAGAAAACAAGGAGACCCAGTTCAACAATGAAAGAAGAAAGTGGTCAGAGGAGAAGGATAAAGTGCTAAGATACCAGAAGCAACTCCAGATGAACTACGTCCAGATGTTCAAAAGATCTCGTACCCTCGAAGCAGAACTCGATGGGCTCAAACTGGAACTGGAGCTATGCAATAAGAGCAAGAATATGAACCACAACGGCAAACCGATTGAACTATAACCAAAAGTAGGGTAATATTTATTTATTGTACATACGGCCAACTCACGGACAGCGGCTAAATTATTGTAAAAACTTATCCTCGTTATAAGCTATATTTTATATTGATACGATGTTGTAGATAATAAAATTATTTTATTTGATACAATGTTATTTTAGTCACCGTTCCGTTCGTCTGTAAGAAGCCTTACCTTATCAACGTGCCACTTTTCTGATGAATTCTTCAGTGATGACATAGATATGTGGGTAATTCTCACGAAATTCAGAAATTCTTGTCCTTAGAGTTTATATAAAAATCCAACATTCCCTCACCATCATTCCCTCATCAAAATTAATGGTGGATTGTATAGATAATTTCAATGAAGCGATAATTATGGGGGACTATCACATAATTAAATTCTTGTAACATTAGCACTATCAAATTAATTCAATAATTTTTTTTAATTTTAAGATTACCGAATTTCGAAATTTCTTGATAATTACTTGATAATTGCTTCTGGTACTGAGATAAATCAAATAGGCTACCCCTATTAATTTGTTTCAATTCACAAAAAATTAAACAAATAAATGAGGGTAGTCACAACAAAAATCTTTAAATTAATGGGTAGGTGGTCAAAAAAAAATAATGCAAACACCTCTTCATACGTTATCCTGGTTCAGCATAGTTTAAAATAAATGGGCTACCCCTATTAATTAGTCAATTCACTAGAATTGAAACAAAATATTAGGGGTAGTCATAAGAAAAATCTTAGAATTAGTGGGTAGGTCGAAAAAATTGAACGCAAACACCTCTTCATACGTTATGCGCTCCTGGTACTTCATAGTTTAAAACAAATGGGTTACCACTTACCCCTATTAATTTGTCAATTCACTAGAATTGAAACAAAATATTAGGGGTAGTCATAAGAAAAATCTTAGGATTAGTGGGTGGATCGAAAAAATTGAACGCAAATACCTCTTCATACGTTATGCGCTCCTGAGTTTAAAACAAATGGGCTACCCCTATTAATGTGTCGATATTGTCACAAGAATTGAAACAAAATATTGGGGTACGAAAAAACTTAATTTGCAAACACGATTTTGTTATAAAAGAAGTGACATGCTATAAAAGTAAACTACAATTAAATATGTGAGTAATTTTATTACAATATTTCTTCATTTAAGTATTATTTATTCAAGTATTCTTCACTTTTCTTTATTTTTTCCAACAAGACTAATATTTTAAATTCATAAAAGATGCCATCTAGCGAGTGAAAACAAAATTACTAAAATAGTTCTAATTGCAGTACTAATTGCAGAATTACTAAAATATATTCTAGATAGTGCTCTTCGGTTTTAAAATATTATTATATATATTTTTAATATTTAGTACAACCTATATTCATTGGAAGAAAATAAAAATCCAAAGTATTTTTACATAACTTAAAATTTAATTATAATACATTAAAGCTTGTTTAAACATCAATACTGCAATATAATAATGTAAGAAATTTCTTATTATAACTTAGATTATGATAAATTCCATTAAACCTTATTATTAAAAACAATATTTTGAGATCAATTCTAAGAGATTAACTGCAAAACTCCTGAAATCTAGAACTTAGGTTTCAAACTGCTAAGACCTAGGGTTCTGGATCGGAATGAGAATCCCTCGTCTTTCTTCACATTTCCTGCGTTGTTCCTGGGTACCTTTGCCGGCTCCACCTGAAATAATTATAATAATTTTATATTATTTAATTTTTATATTATATAATATATTATAGGTATATTTATTAATTAATTTCATCAATATTAATATAAAATAATACATTTTATATTAATATTGATGAAACTGAACAAATTACATTCTAGTAAATAAAACTACTATCAGAGAAGTTGATGCCTAGGCAGATGGGGGACCTACGTAGTTTGGTCGCGTTACGTGAAAAGTTAAAGTTACAGTTATAGTTAAAGTAAGTTGGTGCAACCCACCCTAAAGCAACTACCGTTGCCCATGGACACTCGCAACATTAGAAGAGCTGCAGGTGCGTTGCCTGCCTTTGAAGAGGGAATACGCTCACTTCTTGAAGGTTTATAGGTTTGCCTTTTATTACTTCACTAAACCTCTACTAAAATTTACCTGAGTAACATCCCCGATAGTCGGTCGTCGTCGCCACTTGTACCACCAGTACTCCACACCCAGGGTCACGCAGGCCAGGCCGATACCCATGAAGATAACTATGAAAACCCCCCCTATATTCTGTATGGAGATGCCGTCGGACTGATCGTCTTGTTTCTCGCATTTCTTAGCGTTAGGGTTGTTGTTCCACCAGTTCTCTTTTAGTTTCTCGAGTATCCGCTTGTTTAGGAGTTGGAGGATTCTGTAAGAAATGTTATTTTATATCTTATAAGACGGGCCGGAAGAGAGTTGAGGCCGGATTAATATTTATTATTTATGATAAAAGAAAAAAATACATTAAGTATAGCAGACAATACTGAAATTAATTGCTTATTTAAATATTATCTGCATGAACACAGTAGAAATGCAAAGGAATAGATATTATACACAGATTTTAGGGACATAATATAATGGGCAATAGCTGTTTTTATTTGCTTATCTGTCAAGTAGCTTAATATTAAGTCTTACACATATAGGTAATTTTTACCATCGTGGAATCATAAATTAAGTACTTACTTGGGCGAATAGGCCATGGACTCCGAGTAAAAACTATCTAGTAATATTTCATAACAGTCTAGAAACAAGGACTATACAGTATACATACCGTATAATAGGAAAGGAACATAACAGTCCCGTTTTCATTGTAATGTTGGCGGGCATGTAAAATGTATGCAATTGTGACAAATGAAAATTCAATGATAATATGTGCCGCACGATATCGCCTGTTATACTTAGTTAGAAGTGACGACACGATTTCTACGCGACATCGTTATTTTAATAACTGCTGCACAAATGTCAATGTTGGTTTCAGTTTTTTTTTTTTAATAATTGACATAGTTCTATCTTATCTCTTATGTGATAGAAAAATATAAAACTAAGTTATCTTCTAACATAAGAAGTAAAAACTAAAAAGTAAAAACCCATATTAAAACATGTGACATATTATACAAATAATTATGTATTATAGTCTTCATCAGATGCCAGCAGACAGTATAAGCCCGTGGTCGTCAAATTGCGGCCCGTGGTCGTTATTTATGCGGCCCGCGACAAAATTATTTGAATGGTCAACTATTACTATACAATGGTTAAAATTACGCCATATTTAACGATAAACATAACCGGTCAATTTTGGCCGGCGTTAATGTTTACTTAATAATGTCACAATAATAACTTAATCCAGTTGTTTTATGGTGTGGTGCAACTCACTCACAGGGCCTGATTACACCTACCGAGTATAGTGGCGAGATAGTGTTCTCGACCAATAAAACTTGCCGAGACTACTGTCTCGCTACTCTACTCGGTAGGTGTAAAAAAGGCATTAGTGTGGAACCGCTCTTAGAGCGCCCTTCACATAGTCTGCGGCCCGGTACTGGCACTCACATTGTCATGTGTGGCCCTTGGCCAGTAAAGTGAGACGACCGCTGGTATAAGCCATTTAAAATAGTAAAATGCTCGATAAATAAGTTTTAAGTAATCTTGCTTTGTAGTGTCTTATATTACCATGGGTAATGGTAATATATGTATGTATGGTATGGTGGTAAGGAGACATCCTTTTAATGTCGTCCGACAAATCGTGTCTTATAAAGCCTCGTGTGTATAACTCAAATGTCATGATGTCAGGCCGGCGCCGCGGACCGTTTGCATTATTAATTCAATCAGTGGCGAATTCGATCAACCTTTGACAAACTGCGTGTAGGCGGTATAACTCATCAGCTAGGAATATAATTGGTTTCGACATTTCGTTAGTAAATTAGTAATACATATATTATGCCTTGTATCTAATAACACGATCATATTATTCTGCTAATAGATTATCTGTGGACAGAGCAGCTTTTTATATGGGCATTGGCCCACAACTGCCCAAAAGTCGCAACACCTAGCCACCACTGCAACTCCTGTAATAGCAACAAGTAGCTTCTTTAACAGTAAAAAATCCGAGATAACAAGACTCAAGAGGCGATGTTAATTTGTAGTATTGCTATTGCTTTTCCACAGGTGATAAGATTATTTTCGTGAGCCAGTAGAAGTGACAAGTAGCTATAGGTCATTGTACGAGGTTATACGCGCTTCCTTACCAGATTTTATTAACCCTACCTCTCCTCCATCGTGGGTATCGCAGACACAATAGATTTTCAATTGTTATGCCGGCTGCCGCTTGGGGATTGAGTTTAAGGAATTGTCCATTCAATCACGTGGGGCTTGTAATGTAAGGATGCTTGACAAAAATCACGAAAGTATAAATCACCAGATGACGCCCGCAACTGTTGCGCCAAAAATCGTTTATCGCGCGGGAACCGTACATTTTTCCGGAATAAAAACTATCCTATGTCCTTTCGCGGTATCTCACTCAAACTCAACTCACTAACTCAAACTATCTCTAAGCCAAATTTCAGCAAAATCGGTTCAGCGGTAACAGACGGATAGACAGACAGACAGAGACACTTTTGCATTTATATTAGTAGGAATGTAGTTTTAAGACGGGTGCATAAATTCGTTAAGGTCAACTCACGCATTATTGAACTGGTCCTTCAAGGGCGAGCCCTGCTGGACGGCGATGGCGTAGGGTTTGCGGGAGAACTCGTCGCCCACCATCTGCAGGTCGCAGCTGGTCAGCACGTGGTAGCGGACGTCAGTGGCATCGCCCAGCCATGCGAAACCTGGAATTGGGTAAAGAGACATTTTTAGGGCATTGTTTTCTTTTCTGTAATGTCTGTCTAGTGTAAACCATATTAGAAGGTAGGGTTAAAATAGATAATATTCAGGTACCTCAACGTGCGAAACCAGAGTAAAAAATTCCAAGAGTAAGCCATCGACGCCCTGTGAATGTCAATTGGTATTTGGTGGCGACATTCGCTTACCAAGTTGTCCGCTCCCTGTTTCCGGGTTTATAAATTATTCCATAATCAAGACTGATTATTCAAGACATAAGAAACATCGACATACATCCTAGATATAAAGGGTTGCCTTTACCAAATAGCTCCACGGTTTTTGAGCAAGGAGTAATAGATTCATCACCCACTGGAACCCTTGTCACATCTTGCTGTACACTTGTCGCTGTGTCTCTACTCTCTGTGTACAAACAGTAAAAGTTTTACAGTACCCACCTTCACTGGAACTCTTGGAGGCGCGAACTCTCTCCACGGCTTCCTCGATGGAGTTGGGCAGTCCCGCCTCCTTCATCGCCTGCCACATCTTGCTACACTTGTCGCTGGGTAGTCCCAAAGTTTCTGTGCCCAACACCCACCTTCACTGGAACTCTTGGAGGCGCGAACTCTCCACGGCTTCCTCGATGGAGTTGGGCAGCCCCGCCTCCTTCATCGCCTGCCACATCTTGCTACACTTGTCGCTGGGTAGTCCCAAAGTTTCTGTGCACAACACCCACCTTCACTGGAACTCTTGGAGGCGCGGACTCTCTCCACGGCTTCCTCGATGGAGTTGGGCAGCCCCGCCTCCTTCATCGCCTGCCACATCTTGCTGTACTTGTCGCTCACGGGGTAGTCCCACACCGCTAGCTTCGCTCGCTCCACGTCGCTGAGGCTGTCGTTGAGGCTCATTTCCTTCCATATTCTGAAAATGGAATATTTTTGGTTATTGTTAAGTGGATTGGTTTTATAGCAATAAATAATGATACATAATTTCTTGCACTTTTTGTACATAATTATATTTCACGTAAATTTAATTACATGACTGACTCTTCGTTGTTTTCATTTATTTACTTTATATTTCTAGCTTTTCGTCCACTGTGTTCTACTTATTATCAAAACGAATTGTACAGTTTTAAATCAGGGGGTTCCCAAGCTTTGCGTTATGCGCGTACGGTCGATTGACTAACTAATAAGTATTTTAGTTTACCCGCAACAGATGTCGCTAAGTAAAAACAACACCAAGATTTGTATTGCCGATTAATAACATACGTTGTTTCAGCCTTAACAAATACCAACAGCTACGTTATTGTCAGATAGATCATAGATAACAAAAATCTTAGACGTCACGTGTAAAATGTATACATGTACCTACACAGAACTTAGTGAAGGTTATACAATAGATTATAGAACAACATCAATCAAGTGTGGCGGTACCCACAATTCGCCTAACATTCCTGCATCGCGCTATCGAAGTTTTCTGAGCGCGTCGGTATATATACGACAGCTGAAATGTATCACGCAATGTACCGCGGCCTGGGCGACTCCGCATCGGCATCATCGGGCTTTCTCACTACACCGGCCGGTCAGCAAGCAGAGCACATCTCTCCTGGTCAGCACGTAGCATCGGCCCCGCACGGCAGCTATCCGACTCACTGGATCCCGTGCAGCAGCTTACAGTTCCGACCCACTGGGACTCACTGCAACAGTTCCGACTCACTGGAACTCTCTGGCACTGGCGACTCAAGCGACAAGACTTCAAGATTCGACCTCCGGTCTTCGGGGGGGAGTGATGTGGCGGTACCCACAATTCGCCTAACATTCCTGCATCGCGCTATCGAAGTTATCTGAGCGCGTCGGTATATTATATACGACAGCTGAAAAGTATCACGTGGGCTCCGGCCTGACCGAGCATACCACCTCGCTCGGTCGGAAGATCTTCCTTTGTGGCGGCCACATATATCCCACACAAGTACCAATTAGACGCTAACTCTTTATCCAAACTCAAAACATTCAGAAGTGTTTACCTTAATCTTTCGTCATTATTTATACTGTAATGTTATTACGATATGACTTAAGTTTACCTTGATCAAAAGTGTCATCTACTAACATGGTGGTTATGAGACTTTTTGGCCATCAATACATTTTTGTTCAAAATTGCGGGTAAACGGGATAATGGATAGACTTTTTTAAAGCTCTAGTGTTCGTCCACAAATGTGTTACAATTTTTTAGACTGATTTCAATGATTAGTAAAAATTAGAAAAAAAAATCTAAGATATACTTTTTGGTATGACATGGTATTTGCCATGTCATACAATCTACGTTTACAGTATGACCGATAAGACTAGATTTTATCTGAAGATTTTTTATCTTGCAGAAAGATAAGTTATTTTAGCCACTAACCTTCTTTTGCTTTTGTTTGTAAAGTTTGTTAACTCTTCACGTATGTAGATAAATAATAAATGTATAAAAATAATAATTAATAACTACTTAGTTATCAAAAGAAAGTAAAAATATTTAAAACAGACGAATATAAAACCCCCTTCTTTTTGGAATTCGGTTAAAAATGCAGATATTCATCATCATCATAATGATTTCAGTACCAGTCAAAAGACACCAAAACAGTCATGTAAGACCATAAAATATATAAGTCATAATATACTCAAATAAATTTCGTAAAATCGCCAAAGAGGCATTTTCTATTTAGTACGCTAACAATGGACCAATATTTTACATTGAGCAAGTCCTAAAGATTTTAGAATTTACGCTACAATACGCTAAATAAGTGACTGCTATTGTAAGAAGGCCAAGCACGTTAGTTTTATTGCGGAAACATTGTAGGAATTGTACTCAGTCCAAATAGATTTTACCTCGGAGTATCTGTAAAGATGACCCTTATGTTGTTGGCATAAAGGTTCTGTTAGCCATAGAATCGATTCCGAGTCTGCTGAATTGATATCGATTTCGACTTGGCTTCGATTGTGATCCGTACTTCCGAAACATAAAAGTCATCGCGGAAACCAAACGTTATCCTGCCTTAACGTTGGCTTAAGATGTACCTACCAATATTATGAGCGATTATGCAAGTGTAGATGAGCATATTCGTCTATGACTGCTCATGATTTACGTTGATTGTGTATGGCTGTATGAAATAGACGGCAGAGAGGCTTCAAACTTGAGTCACCGCAGGATCGTGCGCTAGTGTAGATGTCGGGACTCGGGAGAAATAAAACCTATTCGGTCGAGTAGATTCGATTCTCGATTGTACTAGGAGTAGGGCTCCGAACGGACTGTAGAGTGTAGTGTCTACACTACAAGCTACAAGTATAGATGTCGCCTTGACGCAAGCGATAGGAAATAGAATTAGTAAACACTAACATACTGGGAGTTCTCAAACTCATTATATATCTGTTATGCGATGAAAAGGAAATAATAAATATTATTATGCTTGTTTATTTGGCGACGCGTGCAAGATTAAAAAAATATTTTTGTTTTGAGCAGCAGCTTACCTACGTTTAATTTTTTGTTTACAATAGAAATGAATGAAGACTACAGGAGTATTTTAAGATTGAAGCACATAAAATTTTTATAACCTATTTCAACCTTCTACAGTCTCATTTCCAAGATGTTAGGTTTCCGTAAGGTTAAGCTATGCTAAACATGACCTGAGCCTAATATAACCCAACATGTTATTCCCAAATCCTAATCAAACTTGAAAAAATATCACTCATTTGCAAAATTACCTCTCGACTTTTCTGTGTGACTCAAAAGAGTCACACAGAAAAGTCGAGAGTATTCGTGGGAGAGCCATGCTTCAGCACGAATGGGCCGGCTCGACCGGAGAAATACCACGGGCTCACAGAAAACCGGCGTGAAACAGCGCTTGCGCTGTTTCGCCGAGTGATTGAGTTTACCGGAGGCCCAATTCTCTAACCTTTTCCCTTCCCTACCCTCCCCTATTTCCTTCCCTACCCTCCCCTATTCCCTTCCCTACCCTCCCGGGACTACCCTATTACTTAAAAGGTCGGCAACGCACCTGCAGCTCTTCTGATGCTGCGAGTGTCCATGGGCGACGGAAGTTGCTTTCCATCAGGTGACCCGTTTGCTCGTTTGCCCCCTTATGTCATAAAAAAAAAGACACACAGTCGGGAAACCCTAACTTATACTATCCATATTAAAAAATTAAATGCACACTTACTCATAAAATCTGACTTCGATGTTCGCCATCCTCTCAAAGTAAGTCATCGCTGAGGAGCCGTTGAGTGGAGCATACTGTATCTTGTACTGCTTGGACAGATCATCCAGGGATTCTATAGGAGTGTCCAACCGGGAGACAGTCAGAAAGGCCGCTAAGTTGGCTGTGTATGAAGCTATTATTATGAACCTGGAACAAAACCAGTTTACAGCCGCACCCAGAAACAAATATTAGTTACTTAACTGTAATTAAATGAACCATAAAGTTAATATACCTAGCGGAATAGAGCAACAATCTCGAGCTGTCAAACGAAACCGAAATTGGTTTACATCTGTGTGTAAAAATATGTGTACGTATACACAAGCATGATTGAACATGAATTCTATGAGATTAAATTGTCAACGTGCCGATAAGTGCCGACTGGATTTTAAAAAAAGAGTGCTGCTGTCATGTATCACACGTCTCTTTTTACCACGCAGTGGTAACACATCTCGCTTGCTCAGGCCTTTGTTTCTCTATTCCGCTAGGTATATTAACTTTATGAAATGAACATTATTATGACATAAGCCCTATACATGTATCTGTCAAACTCTTCACTACATTAAGTATTGTTTGTTTTTTCCATTGACATAAGAAACTAATTAGAGGTCTTTGGTTTTTTCATCAAAATTCAAATCCTTTGTTCAACTCACTCTGATTGCGACCGTTAAAGTCACACTATAGAAGGCAAAAGTTTGTTTTGTCACCTCCTCACGCTATAAAGGCTGAAGCGATTTTCAGGAAACTTGATATACAAATTGACTTCGAGTCCTAGGAAGGGACATAAGACAGTTTTTATCGCGAAAAACGACGTTCCCACGTATTAAACAAATTACAATTTACAGCGCAACATAGTTGCGTACCTATCTCGATGTATATTAAATCTAATCTTGTTTGAAATAAGTGTTCCTCTTCAGTCTTCGTTAAAATGTTAAAGACTGGAATAGCTTGACATAAATATAAACAAAATGAAGGGAGGGATTTTCCGCTGCTAATTATATTTAGCGATATTATTAGGTATAAAGAGCAGGAGATTGGTAAATTAATATAACACTTTTTCTATTTTTAATTGACATAATTGTTGTGCTTGGGTTAAGAAAGTTTGTTTGTTTCTGTCGAATAAGCTCAGGAACCACTGAGCCGATTGTCATAGAATTTGGCATAAACATAGAGTAGACCACGAGGAAGGACATATCACATATAAAATAAAATAAAATATCTTTTTATTCAAAATGGGTATCATGAATATACTTTTTGAAAGTCGAAGGAAGAACGTAGTCAACTACGATGCCTACCACCGGTTCGGGAACTAACCCGGCGAGAAGAACCGGCGTAAGAAACTCGCACGGGGGCCGGGGCCATCTTTTACTAAAAAGATACAATTTTAAAATAAAATAACATATCAACGTTATAACTTACAGCTATGTTACAAAAATAAAAGTAAAGTAACCTACATGGAGCCACCCTATTTCCAAGGTGTGCTGTCCTCGATGAAATCATTGATTTTATAACACGCTTTAGCACACAAACGTTCTCCGGGCTGTCAAATTTTGCTGTATTTTCTAATAGGTATTACGATCCCGGAAGACGATTGATTTAAATGAAATTGAGATTTATTTAATCATTGTATATTTATCTCATATTTGGCTAACCAAAAACACGATTCACTTATTTTGACTCGATAGTTTTATTTTTCGAAATTATGAATATTTCTGGGCTTTTCAACAAATATCTGTTACACTTATTGAGTTACTATCATTAAATAATTTGCACTACTACAATATCACACTTTATAAAATAATAGCTAAAGGAAATATTAGTATTGTATTTAATTTTTAGGTAATCATCAAAAACATTTTTGGGACTAGCAAACTTTACTTTCGTGCTTTAATGCGCCGGACCGTTGTTACGCGATATTGTTCACTATTAGCTGCAGGCGCCTGCAGCGCAAAATACAATTCATGCGGGCACGATTCATGGATTCATTTTATCACGATTGGAGGATAGCGGGGTGTGTAGGCGGGGCTAGCGTGTTTAGATAATTTTGGGAGGCCGGTCTTAACTGCTTTTTTAAATTTGTTTAAAGATAGATTTTGAAAATTTTCTGAGATTTTTATCGTATAGGCGTATACTTACATTGGCCTTTAAAGGATTTGCTTACTTTGGTTAGTCTGAACATTGGTACTTATTGCTAACTTGTTCTTATTTCTAGTAATTTACATTATGGTTATCGCTTTTCTTTTTGAAAATATTTATGTTCTTTTTAATGAATGATTTAATGATTCTTTTTATTGCGAAAAATGTACGATTACCGTGGGATACTGTTTCGCGGGCGGGGCTGCATGTATTTTCTATTTCTAGAATGAAAATAATCTCTATTCTCTAGTTTATTTACCCAAACAGCCACCAGGTGGCAGCCAACAGTCGTCCGGAAAGGTTCTTCGGAGCCTCCCCTCCCCCCTGAGGCGTGAGTGACGTCATACAGAACCATAGACACTCCTTCAACGTGAACTCTCGCTTCTCCTCGTCATCCTTGTACTTTTCCCGGTTGTTCTGGTAGCTGTACGGACTCCACTTGTCGAAGACCCACATGAGGAAACTGAAAAAAAAGTTAAAATGTAAAAAAAAAAAATTCTATGTTTTTTTTTTTAATTTAGATTCGCTAGATAGCGCTGGACGCTGTATTAATCGAATTTCATCGAAATATTCTAAAGCAGTGAGTAAATAATTTAAAAATATAATATGTCCAGTACTTATTATATAATTTTAATTACAACCACTACATATTGACTACATAGTAATTTATTTTTTATATAAAGAAGGAAACCCCATTTACATAAAATAAATGTATTTCAGTCACGGTCGGACTGAAATGAAATGGAATTTACCCGGGCCTAAAATATCGATTATATTATTGCAACAGTTCTAGTTCCAGTTTTAGCATAAGAAACTGGCTAAACATAATAAATAATAATATATGTGTATTTAACACATTAGGTACAGATCTGTAAACACGTCTTTAAATCTAAATATCAAGATGGGTTAGTTATGTTTAAAGTTTTATCATATATTTTGTAGGTTATGTTTTGGTTAAAAACTAGTAAGTAAATTCCACACAACATTACACGTACTTACATTATAATATCTTAGATGATATGCTAGTAGACTACCTAGTACCGAACCATAGCATCCGGCATGGTGAGTTAGGGGGCGTCCACAAATTACGTGAGGTGTTTAAGGGGGGAGGGGGTCGAGTCAAATCTCATCTAATCTTACGTTCGAGAGAGGGGGGGTCTCAGCAAATCTGACGTATTTTTTTTCTCATTGTTACAAAAAAATAATACTATTTTGGTCCATTTCATCCAGATTGAACGACGTACGCTTTTAAGATTTAGGGTGAAACCAAACGAGTGTAATTTGTGAGTTGTGAGTCGCAGAATTTCTGCCGCGTAAATATCTTTTCATACAAATCATGACTCACAAAATTATGCTCGTGTGAATCAAACAGGACTTTTATATGAAACTGAATGCAGCAGAATTCTGCCGAACCGAAATTCTGCGATTCACAACTCACAAATTACGCTCGTTTGGCTTCACCCATAATTGTAAGCGTAATCGTTAGATATACGATTATTAAGATCATTCGCTAATTCGTTCGAAAGAAAATAATTTAATTCATACTTTGACGTTAAGTATACAATATACATCTACGTAAGAAATACACATTTTGAAAAATCTCACGTTAGATTCGGGGGTGGGGGGGAGTTGAATAAAATCTTACGAAATCTCACCAGGGGGGGAGGGAGGGTCAGAAAAAAAAAAAAAAAAAACACCTCACGTAATTATTTTGTAGGCGCCCTCTTACCAACCCTTTTGTAAGAATGTGTTAGCAGTTAGTAGAAGAGTAGGTCAGATTTTTACCCTTCCTTGCTGAAACCATGATGTAAAAAGTTACTGGGTCCATACTCCATACAGTATATGTATTATTTGGCAAGTTTTAATTATCTTATCTTTATTCGTTTATTTTTATAATTTCAACAGAAAATCTCTTGACCTCTCCGCATCTAAACATTGTTGTTTTTTATCGTACAATGATTCTTTATATACCTAATCGAAATATTATGTAAGTACTTAGTGAAAAAGTGTTGACAAAATAATGACTATTCTAATCACGAAGTACTCCTATTTAATAATATTTCTCTAAATAGGAGTAGGTAGCTTGTAATAACAGCTGAGCAAGCATAAGGCTTTTAAAGCGAGCTGCAAGAGGCATAAAATTCGACTTCAGTGGTAAAAAATGGCAATTTAGCAAAAACATGGCAAGTATTTCTACCTGAAAATTGGTCCATGACATAGGTGAAGCTATATTTCATTACTACTAATTTTAAACGCGCGTAGTAAATGAGCATGACCGCAACCATTAAACTAATAAAAAAGTGTATAAAACGTACTCTTTGGTATCAGTATCTGGTATCAAGAAGTGTCAGCCGCCGACGCAAGATGTCGCTACTTTCCTCAAACCATTTAAATTTCGAATAACCTTAGTAGTTCGGAAATGTTTCTTTTTAAAATAAACAATCTTATGACTCACGTCAGAACGTCTATTTTTATTTACACAGTTCACTCGCTACGTAGCTACGACCTCATTCTGAACCCTGTCCAAGCCAATTTAAAACTTAATAACGACTTGGTAAAGTCGATTTTGCAATAAAAAAAATAATCCACGTGTCATACAAGCACATAGTAACAAAAAGGCCAATATGGCGGAAACTACTATGACACTATTTTCTTGGCGCCTATATAATATAATATAGCGGATGGACTGATAAGAGGTTAATTTCCCTATTTTAGTTGTTTAGCTTCAGTGCGTTTTACTTTAAATAAAGCAGTCATGGTTATAACATACGTACCTACCATTATTATTATTTATTGTACAGTAGATGTCCTTGATACTTTTTTATTTATGTAAAATATGTTACAGACGTTTTATTTGAATAAGAATAGGAGGTAAAGTTTTAATAAAGACATACAAGTTATGATATTTTTTAAAATTAGAATGTTTACCCATTGACTTTACCTATATTTTAAAAATATTATAATAGTGTTTTCTTTTTTAAAAATTCTAGGTAAGTACCGAATAAATAGCAGGAAAACAGACTTTATTTAAGGGTCTTAAAACTTATTAAATTGATCTATAGTATTTTTATTATAGTAGGTACATATTAGTGAAAAATATCCGGAAATGTTATAATAAATTAAAACCGGCCAAGTGCGTGTCGTGCCACGCGCAATGTAGGGTTCCGTAGTACCGCTAGTTTTTGATAATTTTTGTATGGTCAGTAAATGCACATTTATAACGTGTTTTACACTACTGCACAGTGTACGGAGGAGACGAAAAATCGGAAATTTTCTATTTTCTTCAATTTTGAATAGGCATTACTCATTAGTAAAATGAATGCGAGAGTAGAACACCCGCGTGTCAATTCGAAATAGTTTTGATGCTACGAGCTACCAAAATTTAGCGTTTTTTTGCGGCCCGGAAGGGAAAAATCCATATTTCTCCAAAACTTTTACATAATAAATAAAATTTTGTATTCCACCTGAAAGCCTATTAAATAAGGTATATTTCAAGTTTTTTTCCTGATCCGCCGAGTCGACATTTTACCTACAACAAAATAATTTTCATTTTTAGGTTTTTATTTTTTTTATCCAAAACTAAACAAAATGCGCAATCGAAAATATCGACAAATTAAACGCGCTAATCTCAGGAACTACTGGTCCGATTTGAAAAATTCTTTCAGTGTTAGATAGTCCATTTATCGAGGAAGGCTATAGGCTATATTTTATCACGCTAAGACTAATAGGAGCGAAGAAATAGAGGAAAATTTGGAAAAAACGGGGGGAAATGATTTGAAAGGGCTTATTTGAACGCGCTAATCTCAGGAACTACTGGTCCGTATTGAAAAATTCTTTCAGTGTTAGATAGCCCATTTATTGAGGAAGGCTATAGGCTATATTTTATCACGCTGAGACTAATAGGAGCGAAGAAATAGAAGAAAATGTGGAAAAAACGGGGGAAATTATTTAAAAGGGCTTATCTCACGAACTACTGGAGCAATTTTTCTGTTATTTGGGTCAGATAAGAAATAGACCACGTGAAGGATCATAGGCTATTTTTTGTAGACTGATTTGTCTGTGAAATATCTAAATTACGCGGGCGAAGCCGCGCGAAACGTCTAGTCTATACTAATATTATAAAGCGGAAGAGTTTGTTAGTTTGTTTGTTTGTTTGTTTGAACGCGCTAATCTCAGCAACTGCTGGTTCGATTTGAAAAATTATTTCAGTGTTAGATAGTCCATTTATCGAGGAAGGCTATAGGCTATATTTTATCACGCTAAGACTAATAGGAGCGAAGAAATAGAAGAAAATGTGGAAAAAACGGGGGAAATTATTTAAAAGGGCTTATCTCACGAACTGGAGCAATTTTTCTGTTATTTGGGTCAGGTAAGAAATAGACCACGTGAAGGATCATAGGCTATTTTTTGTAGACTGATTTGTCTGTGAAATATCTAAATTACGCGGGCGAAGCCGCGCGAAACGTCTAGTCTATACTAATATTATAAAGCGGAAGAGTTTGTTAGTTTGTTTGTTTGTTTGTTTGAACGCGCTAATCTCAGCAACTGCTGGTCCGATTTGAAAAATTCTTTCAGTGTTAGATAGTCCATTTATCGAGGAAGGCTATAGGCTATATTTTATCACGCTAAGACTAATAGGAGCAAAGAAATAGAGGAAAATGTGGAAAAAACGGGGGGAAATTATTTGAAAGGGCTTATTTGAACGCACTTATCTCAGGAACTACTGGTCCAATTTTAAAATTTCTTTCAGTGTTAGATAGCCCATTTATCGAGGAAGACTATAAGCTATATTTTATCACGCTAAGACTAATAGGAGCTAAGAAATAGAAAAAAATGTGGAAAAAAACGGGGGAAATTATTTGAAAGGGCTTATCTCACGAACTACTAGAGCAATTTTTCTGTTATTTGGGTCAGATAAGAAGTAGACCACGTGAAGGATCATAGGCTATTTTTTGTAGACTGATTTTTCTGTGAAATATCTAATTTACGCGGGCGAAGCCGCGCGGAACGTCTAGTTCTTAATAAACCGAAATAAACCTGGAACACGGCTGGAGCCCTGCCAAATTCGCTGTACCTATCAGTTCATTTTAATACCAGATAATTATTAGATTTTATATCGATATGACGAGAGAAAAGACGGGAACGGATTAATAGCAGATTTTTTTAACCGACTTCAAAAAAGGAGGTTATCAATTCGACACCTGTCGTATGTATGTAATATTTTACAGAACTGCCCAGTTTTCGTATATGTTAGTTTATATCAGCGTCTGAACAAATGTGCCAAATTTTAAAAGTGCATGTATGTATGTATGTATGTATGAAATGCAAAATTTAAACACAGCTAAATCCGTAAAATGGAACGTCCCGAAAATAATGCGTTCCTTTTTGAAAAGTCCCGTTAAATTTTTTTCCAAACTACCGGACTTATTTCCTAAGACTTTGCTAAGTTCTTTTATAGGAGACATAATTACTTTTGACTGAATTATAAAAACTTATAACGATAAGATCCCTAGTTTGTTACGCGGTTACCGCATGTGAATAACCTCTGTGTTCCGCTCAGTGGGCTCCACGCATCCGCGTTACGTCAGTACCTGGGACCGTTCTAGACTGTTCTAGACTTTATCTGGTAACGAGCAGATGGATTACCCGATAGAAAGGTCTGCCAGGTCATCTGAATCGCGCTGTCAAAGTTCCGGTGGTAAGATTCTGACCGGATATTGGTGGAGCAACTGGTACAACAATCCTGAAAAGTGCTGTCAAAGTTTGGATGGTAAGATTCTGACTATTGCTGTGGAAATATTAGTAGTTAGTACCTACTACAATCCTGAATCGCACTATCGAAGTTTTCGCAGCCCGAAGCTGTACTTACGTAGTAACTATTTAGTAATCTGTGGCTGTAGTCTGTACATTACCTCGTTTATCGTTTGTTCGGAATTGGGTTCCAGATAGGTTGACTGTGAACTCATGAACTCAAGGGTCAAAGTGTGGTTGCAGTGCATTGACTTTGAAGACCGCTGAAGTGTGCGAATCTTGTGACAGCTAACCTACTCAGAAGGGTTTTGGCTTGTTCACGGAACCCTAAAATGCAAGCTTTTTGCCTTAGGTACTTTTTAACCGACTTATAAAAAAAGGATAAGAATATTTTTTTAATGTAAGTATAAAGTATAAACTATAGCTGACCCGGCAAACGTTGCATATAAATTATTTCTAATAAAAAGTAGATAAAAACCTATTCTCATTTCTCAGGCCTAACAAATGTACATACAAAATTTAATTAAAATCGGTTAAGCCGTTTTGGAAGAGTTCGCGCACAAACACTGTGCTGTGAGTTGTGACATGAGAATTTTATATATCAGAAGTTCTACAAAAGTTTCAAACGTCAGACTAGTTCTTGTCAAAGTATTGTTATCCCAAAATTGCAAGACCACGGAAAGACGCACCGCGCACGTGCTTAGAAACCATTAACAAACCAAAACCATTCAAGGTTACAGTGACAATAAACTTTGAAATGTGAAAATCACGGCTCGTTAATTCGGTTATAGCGACCGTTGACCCTGCCTGGTACCCAGCGAGTCCACTATTGCAGTGCCAGAATGAAGCTATGATGATCTAACTTTGGCTTCTGGGGGGTCGTTCGCTGTTTCATACCACACATGTTTCATACCGCGGTATGAAACAGCGAAGGACTGTTTTTGAATTGCCCGATTGATCCGGCGGTTCTAAACAGCGAAGACCTATTTTGAATTAGTCAATTCGGACCGCAGTGTAGATGATTGCATTATTACACACTAGACGTTCCGCGCGGCTTCGCCCGCGTAAATTAGATATTTCACAGCCAAATCAGTCTACAAAAAATAGCCTATGATCCTTCACGTGGTCTACTTCTTATCTGACCCAAATAACAGAAAAATTGCTCTAGTAGTTCGTGAGATAAGTCCTTTCAAATAATTTCCCCCGTTTTTTCCACATTTTCTTCTATTTTTTTCGCTCCTATTAGTCTTAGCGTGATAAAATATAGCCTATAGCTTTCCTCGATAAAGGGGCTATCTAACACTAAAATAATTTTTCAAATCAGACCATTAGTTCCTGAGATTAGCGCTTTCAAATAAGCCCTTTCAAATAATTTCCCCCCGTTTTTTCCACATTTTCCTCTATTTCTTCGCTCCTATTAGTCTTAGCATGATAAAATATAGCCTATAGCCCTCTTCGATAAATGGACTATCTAACACTGAAAGAATTTTTCAAATCGGACCAGTAGTTCCTGAGATTAGCGCGTTCAAACGAACAAACTCTTCCGCTTTATAATATTAGTATAGATTCCTTTAAGTACAGTCAAGCTCAAAATAATTGAGAAATCAAAAAAATAATACATAATTTTAAGAGCACTTATGTCCACCTCAATCTTGGGTATCGCAGACACAATAGATTTTCAATTGTTATGCGGCAGCCGGCTGCCGCTTGGGGATTGATGGGTTAAGACCAAACTAAACTGGCACCGTTTTTAATTTTTGACTCTTTAAAAACAATTATATTATAGATGTTTCTATGTTATTGGAGAAAACCCAAATACAACTGAAATCACAAAATCGAACGACAATTTTTCAACACGTGGCTACAAACTAACATATTATTATCAAAAACTTGTGCAGTCGTTGGGTTGCCAATTCAACAATTATGTTAAAAAAAGATCACGTGATTAATGGACGGGCCTTCCAGGCAAAGAATAGCCAACCCAACGGCTGCACATTCTATACGTTTGGTACTTTAAGTTGGGTTAAAATATTTTCTGATTATCTCGAAGTTGCAACATTTAATTGAAAATCGTTAAGAAAATATTCAAAATTGTCTGTCAGGAGTTTTGTAAGCAACCCATTCTTGATCTTTTTTCTAATAAGTTTTTGGTTTAAGTTAGGATCTTCTACTATAACATCATCCAAGAGTTATTAGCGGGTGAAATAACTATAAGCCATTGCTTGGAAAAATTAAGGGTTTAATTTAAAAATTAGTAATAAAATTAAAATAAAATAAATATTTAAGTACAAAATTACAATACAAGTACAATATTTAAGTCCCATACAAAAAACACAATAATTTTTTGGCTTTCTTTGCAATAAAATGGAACGGATTACGGAACCCTTTGTGCGCGAGTCCGACTCGCACGTGGACGATTTTATATTATTTATTTCTTCTTGTAACCACTTTTCTATACGTCTGTACAAATAACTGATAAGACTAAAAAATTTTTGATACAATTCGCTTAAATTCGTGGTTCGAATCAACCCATACCAAAAAAGAATTAGTCGTTTCACACCACTCCAATCACCGCGGTATGAATCGGGTAATTCAAAAACAGTCCTTTGCTGTTTCATACAGCGGTATGAAACATGTGTGGTATGAAACAGCGAACGACCTCTTCTGGGCAACTGCAAGGCTTATAATGTCTTTATTATTGAAATAATCTCCATAGACATATTAAAATCATAGATATGGCATGTTGATGCAAAAGTCGTGATCCAAAAAAATGAAGACACTGCCGTTTTGGGCTATTTCGGCATTGAAGTTGGCGTGACTTTAAATCGTATGGTTTTGTTGTAAAATGTTAAACGTGTTAAGTGGTGATTAGTGGTCATATCCTTATAAGTTAATTGAAATCTTTGCCGGTCTTTAAAAAACTTTGCAACTTTTTTCCAAGTCCTTACTTTTTTAATGGCAAAATAAATAAATTTATTTTCTTACCAAGCTACTGTCGACACATTACTTTGCTCTTATCACCTTTTTAACCAACTTTTATTAGAGATTGAATTTCATAACTAATATAATATTTTATCGCTGTAGGCTCTATAAAATTCTAATTATACCGAATAGATAATGTAATGATAAGGAACGAAATGTTTGACCGATAACTCACAAACGTGCGTGATGTTGCTATCATTTTTACGCGTACGTCTTATAAATCATAATCTTACTATTTCATAATCAGGAAATATTTCCAATGTTTCCGTAAATAGCTTTAATTAGAAGTTATTAAGTAGTTACGTATATTTTATAATGTGTGAAAAGTGAGAAACTTGCGCCAAGTTATAAAATGCTATATAAACATATAGCATTTTATAAATTGGCGCAAGTAACGTATAAAAATCGGCCAAGTGCGAGTCGGACTCTCGCACAAAGGGTTCCGTACCGTTATAGAGAAAAAATTGGCCAAAAGTTGTATTTTTGTATGGCCTTAAATGCCCTTAAATTTTTATTTTATATTTATTATTAATTATTAAAGTACACACATAATTGAGGATGTAGTCATTATTGATATCGAGCAAAAAAGGCCAAAAAAATCACGTTTGTTGTATGGGAGCCCCCCTTAAATATTAATTTTATTTAGTTTTCAGTATTTGTTGTTATAGCGGCAACAGATATACACAATCTGTGAAAATTTCAGAACTCTAGCTATAGCGGTTTTTGAGATACAGCCTGGAGACAGACAGACGGACAGACAACGAAGTCTTAGTAATAGGGTCCCGTTTTTACCCTTTGGGTACGGAACCTTAAAAATGCTCTTTTGTATCAAAGCGTGGTGACATATCAGTTGTTATAGGCCGCGCGAAACTTAGGCTCGATATAAATGCTTCCGCCCGAATGCGCGGTTTGGCGGCTACGCCGTGAGATCACAAGCAATAATTGTATTTACTATCAGAGCAGTTGATTCCTAGGCAGATGGCGGACCTAACTAATTTGGTCGCGTGTCAAACCCATCCGACCGATCTCAGTTAACATTGAATTTACATAAGCCGGACCACAATATGACGTAGGTCTGTCAATTGCCTAGGAATCAATTTCCTCGATGGTACTTAATGTAAGTGACAGCTACGCGACCGTTCCGCTATTTAAATAAATCGTTACATACATTTGCTTGTAATGTCGCGGCCGCCAAACCGCGCGTTCGGGTGGGCGCAATATAAATCGAGCCATAATCGCTCGGTAAAAATGGGCAGGTTTTGATTTTAAGGTATTCTTGGTGGAGCGAGGAGACAGTGGGGCATGTGCGGCAACAAATGATCAGGCACTTATTGCTCAGAATACAGATTACTATGGTTACTGCCTTATTGATAGATCGCGATCGACGTCAAAAGCACACATACTCACTATTTATGTGTTACGCTCAAAGACCGAAAACGCTCAGTGAGCGGAAAAATAGCTCACAAGTCACAAGTCAACGCGTTGTGGTCACAGTGAAACAACCACGGCGCGAAATTCGAGTCGTGGCTGATATGCTATTAGTTTTTATTGGTTTGTTCTTGATTGATTAATCGTCCATAGGTATGGAAGATAATATTTGATTTTTTTTTTATTTTACTAAATCAATGCATAACGTGTTTATCATTATTATTTATAAAATATCCATAGTTCTATACTATCCGTACTAATATTATTACTGTCTGTCTATCTGTCTGGCGCAACGTAGTTGCGTGCATCAACTAGTAGTAATATATATTTAAAGTGTATAAATTAAAATAAAACTATATTTTTATTATTTATTGAGATCAGATTACTTTGTATTAAAAAAAAACAACAACACGTTGCGCCAGACAGACAGACAGTAATAATATTAATACGGATAGTATGGAACTATGGATATTTTATAAGTAATAATGATAAATACGTTATGCATTGATTTAGTAAAATAAAAAAAATTCAAATATAATCTTCCATACCTATGGACGATTAATCAATCAAGAACAAATCAAGAAAAACTAATAGCATATCAGCCACGACTCGAATTTCGCGTTATGGTCTTTTTGTGATTGCCAGAACGCGTCGTGGCCGTTTTCATTAGAGCCACAACGCGAATTTCGCGTCGTGGCTGTTTCACTGTGACCACAACGCGTTGTGATCTATTTTTCCGCTCACTGAGCGTTTTCACCTATTTAATACTAGCTGTGCCCCGCGGCTGTTACCCGCGGTTTAAGTGATATTATACAGGGTGCAATTAAACCTTCCTGGCAAATTTTGATATATTAATCCTTGTTAAAAATAAAAAAAAACGTATTTTTTCTTTTATAATCACTCAGTACTAAAATGTTGAGAAATAGCTTCCGAAAGTTATCCTAAAAAACACTACATTTAATGGACACGACGCGTCGCCCGCGCGTGATGTGACCCCGCGCGCGCGCCTCCCCCCGCGTCACCCCCTCTTATTCCCCCCCGCCGCGAGTGACCGTTCTGCAACGATTTTAAATAGGATAAAATATGCCATTGAAAAAAAAAAAACACCCAATTTTTTTTGGTTAAATGGACTCTCCTAGTGATACCCAAAGCCCTGGAAAAAATTTGGCAGGAAGGTTTAATTTCACCCTGTATAAAAGACTATGAAAACTACCAATAATAGGGTCAAAACGGGACGATACATGGTTCAATAATGGTTTATGGTAGTGATGATGATGATAATGAATGTAATTTGCATAGTAGCATATGCTTTCCGTTCTTAAAACAACGTCGAAACTCCCAAACTTGTATCTATAAAGAGTCAGGAGTTCTCTCAGCACCTTCCGAATCATGGTATACCTTGGTGCAAAATCTTGCTTGTTGGTAGCATATGCTTAGAATACTGCTCACGAAACCGAAGTCACCACATGTTTCCATATAAATTTTGAGGAGTTCCCTCGATTTTTTATGGATCCCTTCATCAGGTCAGCACTTTTATGAATATGGTACCAAATTGGGATGATAACCTATACACCAAAAAAAAAAATTTGGAAATCGGTTCACAAACGGCGGAGTAATCGTTGAACATAAAAAACGAACATAACACCTCCTCCATTTTGAAAGTCGGTTAAAGTTGTAGCATATGTGTTATTCTGATGTATAAGCTATATTATTGTAACGTTTCATTAAAATCCGTTCAGTACTTTTTGCGTGAAAGAGTAACAAACATCCATACATACATACATCCAAACTTTCGCCTTTATAATATTAAGTAGGAAGTAGGATAGTAGGATTGATTGAAAATTGTACATGGTTCATAATATTTCATTCTAATCTCAAAATTTTATAATTGTCGCAAAAAATTCTGCAAAAAAGGAAGCAGTACGTATCTATGAGCATGAGTTCACTGAGTACCTTAGATACTTTTAGTGCTGTAGCCTGTATGACATATTAGGTATTAGTATATCGTACAGAGTTTTTATGAGGGTCTTTATAAAAATAGCCATGACATCGTTAACAAAGAATGGACTGTAGAGGCATCTTATAGGGTTTGGAAAAATCTTTTATCTTTCATGGTTGCTTATTATATAGTAAAATATAGTAACAACCGTAGACATAGATCGAGACAGATACCGCATGTCCCTCCATTTGTATGAAATCAAGCGTGCCACTTTTCCTACCTACTGTGGTCTGTGACGTACCGATGATAAGAAACGTGTCCATTATCTAGGCCAACGTTTCTATTCGAATTTCTACAGGTCAATACGGCACAATTAGGCATTTTTAAAATACCGATTGACGTCCGATTCCGAACGGTGGAGCCTAGACTAAAGAACAGACTTTCGAAAGACGAGCATTGCTCGTCGTTTGGGAACGCGATATGGCACGCGAAGTACATACTCATGCGGTATCTATCTTGATCTATGTCTGTGGTAACAACGAAACAAGTCTTAGGTATAAGAGCTAGCGAGTAGCGACGCACTTTGTGTAGATTTCATTTACAAAAATATTTAAATATTCAGTAAATAAGTACGATACGCATATTATAACGCATAATATAAAATTACAATTTTATAGTCTACCTAATTAGATGGTGGCTTTGTATACGATAGTTCTACTTGCTACAAGATGAATTAAAAGTCAAATATTATCATAAAAATTATAAGGATGGGCACTGGGCAGACTGAAAAATAAAATGTTTCTATTGCTATAATTTATAAAGATTGCTATTTTTTTTTGCCTATAAATGTAGCATAATAAGAATAATCCATGAGCTCCTAGTCTACCTGATCTTGAACGAACAACTATCGCAAACAAGTTCTAAATACTACCACTACGATTCGTTGTGAGTTGTGACCTGTAGCTTATGAATTTCCGTTACTACCTTTTTTGCTAAACCACAATCGCGGTAGCAATAAGGTAGCATAGAGTAGGCTTGAAAACACGTGTTAGAAACATGGACGTAATACTGAAAGGTAGACCAACTTTGAAAGGTAGCTTAGGTATCAACATAGACTAAGGAAATTTATCTATGGTATCAATAACACAATTAGGCATTTTTGCGCTCTCTCTGTGCTAAAAGTGAGCGCGAAAAAGTCCCTATTCTAGGCGTAAGGTAAAATAGTCTTAAGCTAGAAACAATGAACAGTTATGTTCACATCATAAACATACTTTTCTGTTGGATCCACGAAACTTGTGGAGCATTTCAGCTTTTTTTTTAAGATTGGTATGTATTGCCTTTTATTTTATGGCATTACCTGCTACTCTCACTGATTTGAACCATATTATACCGGTGAGTCGGCGCCGGTCAATGAAATAGCGATTCTTTCTCATCGAGCATTAGAAAGAGATAACCTATCTTACGTCACCGTTTCTCATCGGAATGAGCAAGATGGAGTGATTTCGCTGTGAATGATGTAACTTGCATGTGAAGCATTTCATTTAATCAAGACGTGTAACCTACTTTGCAAACGATTTAACGTCACTTAACCTTCGCACATATTGAAACAATTACAAAGTAGATACGATTTCCTCACTCATTATACAGTTACAGTTTTGCATACACCAGGCACCAGCAACTTTTACAGGGCATGAATTATTTCGTTTTAAAGGTAAAACGTTTGCCGAATCTAAAGAACGCTGAAAAAATGTACAAAAAACAAGATGGCGTACCTCGTGAAAAAATATGCCGCCAAAATTGACAGCCACACGTCATTCTCCAGGACCGTTAGGAATTTGAAAAGCGAAGTCGGCGTCCGGGGCAGCTTCATCAAAATGGTGATTCCGACCAAATCGTAGTATGGTACTGTGAAGTCTACGACGTTTTCCCTTTCCGCCATTACCGATAGTGACGTCAGACCTATGTCAGCCCTTTTTTCCATAAGTTCCTTGATAATGCCATTCCAGTTGCCGTTCTCGTCCATCGTTCCAAAGTTGCCATCGGGTGCTAAAGTTATTTCGTAGTCGAACTTCACAATCTGTCGGATACCTTCGATCAAATCTATGCAGTAACCTTTGAAACCCTTGGGCGCGTCGTCGTCTTTGATGATGAAAGGATTTTGCTGCAACAACAATTATAGATCTTTTACAGTTTTCAAAATTAAAGAGGTAAAATTTCTTTGTGAGAATAACGGTAAATAAAAAGGCATCCAGATTTCAACAATAAGTAACCCATTATTAACTTTCGCCTTAATACAATTCGTGAACACCAGCTTTTGCACGAATTTGTGAACGACACGACTCCTATATGATATATCCATTTTCTTTTTAAAAGTGAAGTCAAATTATTATAGTCCGCTTTGCACCTGATGTCTGGGACCTAATGTGAATGACCTCAGCCAAATTAGGGCATGGAACAGATGGGGCAGGTGTGCTGTGACGTCACAGCGCAACACGAATATCTAAGGACATTTTCACACGTCGCGATGCTCGCATCGGCATCGTTAGAACGATTAGCAATAGTCCCTAAAATTAGAGGGTCGATGTCTGTCAGTACGAATATCGACGTACCATGGTATACCTTGGTGCAAAATCTTGCTTGTTGGTAGCATAATATGCTTAGAATACTGCTCATGAAACCGAAGTCACCACATGTTTCCATATAAATTTTGAGGAGTTCCCTCGATTTCTTATGGATCCCTTCATCAGGTCACCACTTTTATGAATATGGTACCAAATTGGGATGATAACCTATACACCAAAAGAAAAATTTTGAAAATCGATTCACAAACGGTGGAGTAATCGTTGAACATAAAAAAAAACAAACATAACACCTCCTCCATTTTGAAAGTCGGTTAAAATTGTAGCCTATGTGTTATTCTGATGTATAAGCTATTATTGTAAAGTTTCATTAAAATCCGTTCAGTAGTTTTTGCGTGAAAGAGTAACAAACATCCATACATCCATACATACATACAATATACATCAAAACTTTCGCCATTATAATATTAGTAATATAATAAATAGGATAAGGTATTAATTTCTAAATTAATATATACTTATTAATAATTTCTAAATTATATTAAGGTAATAAGTTATTACCAAATTCCGTCAGGCTGAAAAGCCTAAAATGTAAAACGTTAATTTTCAAAGTCAAAAGAACGAAATCTTTACGTTGCAATCTTTTAATTCGCATGAGAGCATTTACCTAATTTCGCAACATTTTTTCGCATGCCCGATCTTGGTAGATGCATAATCTGTACAATGTACATTGCACATTCGAAGGCATTATGCAAAACTAAATGCAGGTCAACTAGTGGTTTCTGTGTCAATGTTAAATTTTACGGGTCTAAGCGGCCGCCAGTAGCAACACCGGAGTCAGCAACAGGAATTTAAAGAATTTAAAGTTTTGCAAACTTTATGCTCGTTTTTACCAAAGTTTATTTGTAATTCCTTACAGTCTTTAGGGCTAATTAATTCGTCAAGCCCCATACGGTCACCGGTGACCGAGACACAATAGAATATCTATTGTGTCTCGTTTTCCCACCATCGACTGAAGTTTCATCGACAGAAGAACTTTCTCACGACCGACCGAATAGGCCTTCGATATCTTTCTAGGGAATGCAATCTCGTTCTCGCGAGATCTCGGCCTTTTTTAGCGAGATTGATCTCGGACGAAAAAAAGGCGAGATCTCGCGAGTTTGACGAGATTGCACTTGAGCATAAAAACGTCTTATTCGAAGCGCGGACTGACACGGACGGAGTTGCGATCACGGAGTAAAAACAAAGAGGAGCTGGCCTAAGCAACTGTGCACTGTGATTTTCAAGTAGGTCCTGAATTTTGACTTCTCGTTGTTTTGTTACGTATAAAAGAACTGTTTTATTACTAAAAGTTTTGTGATTGATAATGTGCGCTTTTATAATAACGCCGGTTTTCACGATAAAACGTTGGGTACGTTAAATGCCCTTTTGATTTTACGCGCTGTGGACGTTTTGTGCGGTTTAGAAGTGTAGACGTCGTGATGTCCTCTAACGGGCACGTTAAAAAGTTATCGTCGACGGAAATTTAAAAGCGTCTCCTTATATTTCCATACATTTTACTTCCCTATGTTATCGTTTTACCGCGGGCGTCCACGATATTACCGCCACGTCCAAAATTATAAAAGCGCACATTAGAAGAGAAGACTGCTTGTTTCTTTCATTTGTTATTTGATAGTAGATACGTATGTTAAAGTTTACTACTTAAAAATTATAGACAGATAGGTACGTCAAACAATGTTTGATGCATAAAATTCTATTGAAAAAAATCGTGAAAATAAATGTTAATATTATAATACTTATAATATTTATTACGTTTTTTTCGTAATTTATTCAAATGTTGTGATTATTTGCAAAAAAACCCACCAAACTGCTAATCTCGCGAGATCTCGAAATTGGCGAGATCTCGCGGTATTGTATTCATAAACTCGCGGGATCTCGCTTGAGCTTCAATCTCGCGAGATTTGCATTCCCTATATCTTTAAATAACACTATCAATAAGGTAAATAACAGACAGAATTTTTCAGTTTTAAAACATAACACCTTGGTGTACTATCTTTATCTTTTTATTGTGTATTTAACTGTGATTGTGCATAATAAAGAATATTATTTCATTCATTTATTCATTCAAAAGCCGACTGTGAGTCTCACTCATTCAATAACCAAATATTATTATAAAGTCCAATATTATTCTCATAACAAGATGTGATTTGGTTTCCTTCATAGTTTTTAGGGTTCCGTACCCAAAGGGTAAAAACGGGACGCTATTACTGAGACTTCGATGTCTGTCCGTCTGTCTGTCTGTCTGTCCGTCTGTCTGTCTGTCTCCAGGATGTAACTCAAGAACCGCTATAGCTAGACTTCTGAAATTTTCACAGATTATGTATTTCTGGTGCCACTATAACAACAAATACTAAAAACAAAATAAAGTTAATATTTAAGGGGGGGCTCCCATACAACAAACGTTATTTTTTGGTCTTTTTGGCTCGTAATCCATATAATAGCAACATATAGTCACTTGAAATTTTCACAAAATCCTCAATTATATGTGTACTTTAATATTAAAAATTAAAATTAAAATAAAATAAATAATTAAGGGGGGCTCCCATACAAAAAACATTTTTTTCCTTATTTTCGCTCTAAAACGGTACGGAACCCTTCGTGCGCGAGTCCGACTCGCACTTGGCCGATTATTATTTTAGATAATTTACAGATTTATTCCCACATTAAAGTAAAAAATACTTTAATTAGACGTAAAACGATCGTTACACTTATTAAACATTGGAGCGACAAAAATTTGAGTTCCTACACCAGAGTTCAGACGAGTTCAAAGTCAGAAACTAAAAACTGTTGTTTTCGTGGTTTGTACGTAAGTGACTGACAAAACGGCATAGATCTAAGCAGATAATAGATATTGTCACATCCTAAAAAAACGCTACATCTTTTTTACTCCAAAAGGAGACAGAAGTAATAATAATTAGAAGTAATAATAATTACAAGTAATAATAATTGAGAGCTAATGATAGGAATTAAGGCCAAGTAGTCCCTAAAATTAGCAGGTCGATGTCTGTCAGTACGAATATCGACGTAAAGGACATTAAAATAACATTCATATCAGCGCGCCTTGTACAGTGGCGGTTACGAGTGTTACGACGCTCGACTCGCCGCGTCCTTGATAGGGCGAAATAGGAGAAAATTATACTTTTCACTTAGATAAAGACCAAAATTCAAAATGGAACCACAAATTATTCTTCTTTAAGTTATGAGATTTTCGTAGATATGATTTTTGAAAGTGAAACTCTCATAAGCTTCATGAAAAATAAGAAAAATATCACAAAATATTCGAATTTAGCCTCCTCTTCGGAGTTATTTTTGATCGAGTGAAGTTTTCAATATTATATTTCGAACCACAAGTAAACAATAATGTGTATTTTTTTTTTTGGCTTTTAAAAGTCACTATTTGTTTGTTTATTATTGATTCAAAGTCATGTAAATTAGGTACTACCTGGACTTAAATAATGGTCTTTTCAGTCATGATGCAGGTGAATTAGTTTAATCGCATTTTAATTTTTTTTTTAATTAAAATCTTTTGCTAAAAAATTCAATGTAAGTAGGTACGTGTTACAATAATTTTCAGACCATAATATTGCGTAATGCACAATCATTTTCTCCTTGCGGCGTCTATATTTCCTATCCCTCACTCCCGAATGTTACAAAATGGTTCATTCACCTACCTCGACCGTCACAATTCTGTAGACCAACTGTGCCGAGTACTCCGTCATATTGTCAGGGTCGGTTAGCGACAGGGGGCTCGAGAGGCCCGCTTTCCAAGAGCCCAGTGACCGGCTGCCGACCGACGCGCCGTCTTTGATCGTCACAGCCGCCAAATCCGTGCTGAACTCCATAAAACTCCGGCCATTCATCGGGTCGTCCTCTGGGATGTAAAATGGCGCGTACGCTGGCGTTTCTTTTACCTACATCGTTAAAAAGAGCTATAAGAAGCGGACTTGGCACCTGCTCCCAAAGTTTCTTTAGAATGAGGTAGTGATTCGGCGTGTTATAGACGTACATTGTAAACAAGTTAGTCATAACAAATTAATACAGGCAAACATTATTGAACTAATAATAGCGTCCCAATATTTTCCTCAGGAAGTGAATGCGATAAAACCCCAAAAGCCGTTGGTACCTACACAAAAATAGGCGATTTACCTCTTGAAAAGCCGTTTTTAAGTCCAAAGACCTATTCGGTGTATTCTTGCCATCGTAGTCGTCGCACGTAGTATATTTCATATCGTTTGGCCATTTTCCAGAATCCAGCAGGGATCTGGAATTGTAAACACTAATTATAGACGCCACAAATCACAATATTGCGAATTTACCTCTTGACGGATATGAACGCTTTGATGTTGGGAGACTGCACGGAAAACTTTTGACATTCATATAGGTCAAAGTCAGTGCAAATTAGTGACTCCCAGAAACTTTACTGAAGGTTAATCAAAGAAACTTGTTATATATTATATTTGGTAGTGTTTAATAACTTACTTAATGGACAAGAAAGTTCTTAGAGACAGATCGAAGTAAAATGTCGAGGTTATCTCTGGTTCACCGTTCATGCTGTAGGTGGTTTTGATCTTGCCAAGCCGGTCTCTGCTTTTAGCGTCAGGAGTCGGCTTCATGTAGATGATAGTGGCATCTTTACATCCACAGCTTATGTCCCCTTTGTCTAAGGTCAGAGCGAACCACGCGGTTTTTCTCCCAAAGTATTGGTTCTCGTTCGCAGCATCGAGTACATTCTTTATGGTTCGCAAACTGCCGACCACGAAGAAATTAACGATGTCCAATTCCCTCAGGCTCCTCAGTTGGGTTTTGATGTCATCCTTACTAAAACTTTTTACTGGCGTTATAACGTGACGAGTCGGTATGTTCTGAAGCAACGATTTGTACTTGTGATCCATGACTGTAAAACGATACTCATTTAATTTCCGAATTGAAAATCAATTCGTATTCGCTATGTGTAATACCTACCAAAAAACTCGTCGAAAATAATAGCAGCATTAGTAATGTCTTGCTTAGTGACGATAGCTCTTATCGATTCAGGAAGGATGTCGGCCGGTGGCATTACCTGGAGCAGAAATTTACTTTGGTTTCTATCCAAGGTTCGCCACTGCCGTAAGTCACCCGATTGGCCGAACGATCCAGAAATAGTCGGTAAAGCCAAGGCTGCAGTAAACGATTTAATGGTTTCCGAGCCCACTCCTGTCATTGTAAAATCCAAAACCACGTGCGGGGTTTTCTTCGACGAAATCATGTCGTTGTACTTTCTACAAACTATAAACATCTGTGTTTATTAAACTCCAAATAAGTCTTGATTAAGTTATCGAAGCGACAGCTTACCGTTTTCTAAAAACGCCTTAGCATCGGAACGATTACCTACGACGATAACGGGATCTATGGCGAGACCCAGGTTGGGATTCCGGCGCACATACTCTTTGGCTATTTCAAACGACTTTTCAGCCAGTGCATTGTTCTCTTCGTTGACAAGCACTAAAATAAATTCTTTTGTTACTAGGTCATAGGTGGGTACCTACTTGCCTACATTACCAAGTATTAGGTAAAATTAAGTTAATAAATGCTTTGTAAATTAATTATTTATCGCTCAAAAACCAAGTAAGCTACTTGATTTGCAAAAAAGTCTTTGAATCTATAGGTACCACCCAGTTTTCTTTGAGCAACGGTTAACGTTTACGGTTTTACCAATATCTGCGAAAAAGCTCGTTTAATGGCAACTCAATATTTTAAAAAGTAAACATACAAACGTTGATATTCTGTGTAGTTTGGAGGTATGCACTGTTTATAAGCGAAAACGCAACTAGTCCGAACAGCCACATTATGAAGAAGCCCAATACGCTCTACGTTAACAAGTGCCGTTGAATGCCCAGTGGCCAAGTTGTCTCCAAATGTTGACCACTCGGTTGCCATGGTTACCGCGACCTTGGATAGATAATTGATGTAGGTACCGCCATTCTAGTTATCCATTAAACAAGCAATAACTCACCTAAGCTTTCATGTAAATAGTCGTTCGTGTTGTTTTTATGAACTCGTAAGCCCATCGATCATGACATAAAATATTTAAATGTTAATAGTATGATCAATGTCTTCAGGCGATTATAGTTATTTATTTTTCAATGTTATGGCGGCTAAACGAGCAGGTAAATCGCCTGATAATCATCGACTAGTTTACATAGCTGAATGGTTGTGTACAGCTGTAAGACTTGCAGGACATAGGTACATTACTACTTAGCCACCAGATATAGCATCAAACAGTTGCAGTGGTATGATAAGCAGATTGCCACTATGCTTTGACAGTAGTGCACGACAGCCACTGGATTAAACAGCTAGGTACTGGATTCTAGACATGTTTAGGCTGGTTTTAGTGTCACGCGGACCGTCGCGTCGGTACGTAAAGTATGAAGTTTTAACGAGTAATAGTAAGTACTCTAAAACGCTCCAAGCGTAATGCATATATACGGAGCGATCGTACCGACGGTCCGCGTGACACTAAAACCAGCCCTTACATTGATATAGTGCTGTCCAATTCACTATAATATCAATGTAAATCATCCACTTAAGGTCAATGAACAAACAAGCCATCGCACAGGTGTGACAACATAAGCAATTACTCAATTTAGTGATGGTCTGTATGCTTCGATCATGTACCAGATGTCACTTGTCAGTACCTATTATATTAAATCTGCATTAAAAAGGGAGAATAAATAAAATAAAAAATCATATTGGACTATTTTATTGCCAGAACCTTTACATTAAACTTCACAAGAAGTAGTGTTAAAAACTGTACATACTACTAAAATCTAATACTTAGTGTATTCCAAAATATGAAAGATTGTTTAGAAAAAGACAAATATTTAGAAAAATAAGTCAAACCTTAATAATTATTTTTCACCTATTTTGAACATGTCTGGAAATACTTATAAAGATTCAGATTCATAGGATACTCCTACATTCGAGGTTATTATCTATCACATACAAAAGCAAATAAATTAGAAAAACATATTATGAAAAATAAACCCATAGAATATAGCACGCAAGAAGTATGTCAATATGATTCTATCACCTTATGTCAACTTTGAACTTTATAATTTTCACAAATCTTAAAATTACCGTTGCATCGTGGGTGACATGGTCGTTAGACCTAGCACATGGTTCGAGCAAAGCTCATGCCTCATTCCACCACAATGCAATCATAACCTTGTCAGGAATGTTCATAAATGGTTAAGTAATAATGCCTATAAATCATAGGTGCGACATAACTGCTAACTTAAATTTACAACTGAATTATTTATCTAAACTCTTTAATTAATCTTATCTAAATCCTTGTTTATCGGAAGCTGTTATAGTGTCGTTCACAGAACGGATTGTGTTTTTCACTCTAGGTGAATCGATTTTGGCAGTACTCAACTGGCAGAATCTTCCAATACCAATATGCGTATATCAAAAATCCATCTTAAGTCTGTTGAAGTAGACACCGATATGCAAAAACAGCATACAACATTAAAACCAACTCACCCATCAGTTCACTGCGATGCATGGAGCATTTACAGTTTCATTAAATTTACACTTTACAGGTACATTGACAGGTATGTTAAATACAAAATGTATTATAAACCTAAATTCACCACGGTCACAAGAGCTCAACTCTCCGTTGAATGCATCTATGTATGTAACAATATAAAAACTTTAGTTTGGCATAGTATTTGTAAATTTACAGATATGTCAGTCTATGGTAGTGTTGTGTGAACATCATTAAATTGGAAAGTAAATGGAACCTTACATACGCTTAACTTGATGCTTCAGTAACACTATGCAAGTGAGAGTTGGACTCTTCTGAACAGAGATGCATTGCAGTAAACCAAAGTGTTAGGGCAGGAACGATTTTAGGCAGCAGCCTCCTCCGCGGGGGCTTCATCTGCTACTTTCGCTTTCTTCTCTGCGGTCTTGTCTGCTGAGTCCTCCTCGGCCACAACAGATTTCCTCTTTACGCCGGCTTCCTTCTTTTCTGTAAACAATAACAAAGCATAAGAATGACATGTTTTAATTTGCAAATTCTTCAAGAATACAATAATTCATATATATACAAATGTTATAAATGTCAGTGTAACCTTTAAATATCATTGCTATAGCTCAGTCATGATAATTATATAAATGTTAGGGTAGTAAACAAACCTGTAGCATCTCCGTTCTCAACGGCATCATTGCTCTCCTCCCCGTCTCCGTTTTCTGCTGGAGTTTCCTCTGGAGCGTCTCCGCTGCCGTTCTCCTCCTTTTTGCCATTGCTCTCGGCGGGCTCGGCGTCCTTCTTGGCTTTGGCGGGAGACTTCTTCACTGGAGACTCCTTGGGCGCTTCAGTGGAGGTCACCTCCTCAGCGACGTCTCTGAAATTGACGAATTCATGGTTCAGTCGATGCGAGTTTTACACGTGTATTATAATGTAAACGCAGGTAAAGTTATGCACGCGTTGTAAAAGTGCTGACAAACTAACGCTAGTTGTAAATGCGATGCAGCATAAAAGTAAAACTGCTTACGTGCAGTATAAAAAGTAGGATCGAGGCGGAATTAACAACAAATCGCATTTGTTGCGCAAGGCTGCATGTGGGAAAGTTGCATGGAAAATTATTGGATACGTAGCTCGCTAGCGAGTCGATTCAAGAGGCGGTCTCGAAAGCGTTAAAAATAAGTAATGACAACATACGGGCCGGCGCGATAACGTAACCCACAAGTTGCAAAACTACGGTAGGTACACTTCCAACTCGCTCCGGCCGCGGCTCGGCGAATTTGAACCGAGCGCGCGTCGATGACGCTACCGCGCCGGCACGCCGCGCACACAACGCCATCTTGAAAACTCGCGCTCAACCGGCGTGCTTTATATTTTCCCGTTACCTTGTAATTCTTTCATAATTCCTCCCGCGTCTTGAAATAGCACGGCAAATTGATATAGAGACGCGCACAACACGTTACCATTTACTACAACACCGCAAATACATTTTGAAACTAAATTACATTTTCCCGCGTGTATTCGGCGTCAGTAAGCAAGCGTCATACGCATAACTTTTATACTATTTATAGTAATTTGAACACATTATTGACTTGTTTGTTGAAACCGAATAAATAACACATACATTAGATCAAGAGAAATAGAATAAAACATGTTATTGAGGAAGCTATTTTTATCGAGTTTTTAACCGCCAAATTTAATTTTCCAAACATACAAGAATTAACAATATTAAGTAAACTTACTTCTTTTCAACTGCAACGTCTGCCATTTTAGATTTTATGTGTGTTTCTTCTAGAACTTATAGACACGTGCAAAGCACTTCGAACAATGTTCACTGCACAAACACCGGCGACCAAATGAAGGAGGAAGCAAGAAGAAAATATTTGCGCGATCAACGATGGCGCCAAGAATACGCAATGAAGTAACCGCGCTAACTTAACAGTGAAAAAGCGCTATATGATTTCAATGTACCAAAATGAGATAGCTAGTTATCTCACGCTCCTTTTTCAAATAACCTTGAATGGTAGAATGAAGCGGGAACTGAATTCTCCATCCTGCTCTTTCATTAATTAACTGTCCTGTTCCCACTTTAATTTAAAATACGATAAACCATATTATTATTATAAAATGTTTAATATAAAAATATTTTCATAGACTATACTATAGTTAATAAGAAGTTTTTGTATATTATAACGTGATATACTAAAAAGCTGTACTATAAAAGCTTTTATTCTTCTGCTGAATAAAATAATGCCCACCTAGCATAATTTAACATAACCTTAATTTTGTGACTGCAAGGTGGTTAAGTTTCAGAATTATATCATAATTAACATTTGTAAATGGTTGATATCAGTGTTTTTAGTTATTATTTTATGTATACTTAATACAATAAATTTTATTATTAGGTTATTAATATACCTATTAAAAGTTTTGACACCAGACGAGTACTTAATGAAATAGATTCGTTACTAATAAAATATTATATAGGTTCTATTTTTCATTAGGTACTTATCATATTATCCCGGCTAGCACAAATGTGCCTCAGGAGTCAGGACTGAGGGACTAAATAATTTATTACAAATTAAAGTATTGAATAGATATTGAGATACACCATGAGCACCTTAATTTGTACACGATTATAATAATCATGAAGATATTGATCATGATTCACTAGAAAAGCCCAGTGAGAAGCGTTGATTTCATACAACCCGACCCGATGCCAATGATAACCACACGATAGTATTCAGGCCAAATTCGACCCTATTGACGACACTGGCCGCGACGTGATTTTAATTTTACCGTGAAGGTGATTTTTAAATAGGGTCGTTGGCTTCACAAGAAATCTTGGCAGTTGGAACAATTCAGCGGTTTCGTCAGAAACTGACAACTCCGAGAGAATAATATGAATTCGTTGTTTATTGACCTGTGTGAGTTGTGACCAAATAAAAAAATATGACCACCCAAAACGGCACTTATTATTATGTCTAGAAGACGTGAAGTTTTATCACTTTCCTCCTAATTAATAAAAACCTTCCCTGGACTATCCACGAATATTTTTGTTTAGCCGAATAGTTTAGCCGTTCTCGAGTTTTAGCGGGACTAACAAAATTTAAAATTCATTTTTAGGGTTCCATACCCAAAGGGTAAAAACGGGACCCTATTACTGAGACTTCGATGTCTGTCCGTCTGTCTTCAGGCTCTATCTCAAGAACCGCTATAGCTAGACTTCTGAATATATAGCTATAGCTAGAATTTTCACAGATTGTGTATTTCTGTTGCCGCTATAACAACAAATACTAAAAACAAAATAAAATTAATATTTAAGGGGGGCTCCCATACAACGAACGTGATTTTTTTGGCCTTTTTTGCTCGTAATTAATAATGGCTAAAGGTAGGCACTTGAAATACTCAGGAAATCCTTAATTATATTTGTATTTTAATAATTAATGATAAAATTAAATAAATATTTAAGGGGGGCTCCCATACAAAAAACACATTTTTTTCCAACTTTCGATTTATAACGGTACGGAACCCTTCGTGCGCGAGTCCAACTCGCACTTGGCCGATTATTTATTGGTTGTAATTTTTTGAACATTCAAACGTTGAAGTGTGCATGCAGTACATAGGTCGAATTACGTCGAATAAAATATGTTTTCTTAAAAATATTATCAATCTTCAATATTAAATTCGGACGCGTGACAACCCTACCTGCAAAATTTCTACTTCCTGGCACTAACAGGGACGCGGGGTCTGAGACTAGACCGAGGGACATAAATATTATATTAAATATAATAATATTCAAAAATGTTGTTAATAATGTGTGATATTATAATAATTATTACAGTGAGGATAACTTTATTTTGTTGTGTCATACTCATATTCTTTAGTTGCTTATTGTTAATCACATACTTTTAAAAGTAAAAATGCACGCACCAATATTATTCGTTTATCGTGCGGAAACAGTACATTTTTCCGGGATAAAAAGTATATCCTATGTCCTTCCTCGGGACTCAAAGTATCTTCAATCTCTATACCCAGCAAAATCGGTTCAGCGGTTTGTATTGGGCGTGAAGAGAAACGGAATATATTAGTAGTACCAACAGAATTCCCACTCGCGAAACCCGTTTAAAGAAATAACGACTCATGCTACGATACTATAAAGTTCAAATTCCGACCGCGCAGTGCTAGGTGCCTACAATTATATTTACCTACATGTGCGCTCTCTTTCTATCGCGTAAGAGGTACCCTTTCTAACGAAATCAAGATTGTCACCTTTTAGAAAATAAAATAATCTTCTTTTAATTACTATAGCTACTAATAGCCAACTTTTTTATAGTAATAATGAAATTTTAGTAACCCAACCTATATTTTATAATAGTTTTATATTCGATTATAGTGCAGGAGTTGGTCTGGAATTTTTTACAACTTAAACATAGTAACTTGTGTTTATTTCTGTGTAGTATGTGGTTTGTTTGTAACAAATTGGTTTATTTGCTATGTTTTTGTATTTTTTTTTAATCTTTTTTTTGTATTTTAAAGTCTTAAATTACCTTATTGAAATATTTCTTTGACCTTTTTTCAATTGTTCATATTTATCAGATTAACGATTCTGTCACAGCGGTTAAATCAGTACGCATATAATATCATGCGACGAAAAAATCTTGCGCGTGCGTCACCGCTCGCTTGTAAGTCCCTAGCAAAGGGGTACTTACATTTCGATACCTACACGCGCGAGTGGGACAGGCCTGCCCGAGGCAGGGTGGGCCGATAGGATACGAAAACATCCGAACTCCGAAGTTTAAATTAAGAACATAAACTACGTATTGCATAGTACTCATAGTACTAGTGCAATACGGAGTACTATTATAATAAATATAATATTCTGTGGCAATACGTAGTTTAGGTTCTTAATTTAAACTTCGGCTGTTTACGTATCCTGTCGGCCCACCCTGCTCCGGGGCAGTTCATATGCCGAAAACGTTATAACATATAAGACTAGTCTTATATATTATATCGTTATTTCACTCACAATCATTTTTTCACTCACTGAAAAAATGATTAAAATCGATTCAGTAGTTTTGATTTATATTCATTAGTACCCGTGGCCGCCGCGCCGCAAAAGCTACCTCCTGCAATTTTTAAATCTGTAATATCTTCGAAACTATTCATTTAAATCATAATATGCTGTAAAGGGCCATATAGATCTACATTAAATCAACAATGTATTTAATATATTTAATTGGATAAGGATTAATTCTGTATTTATTAAAATTGCTTCGAAAATTAGCCATTACTAGACGTTCCGCGCGGCTTCGCCCGCATAAATTAGGAATTTCACGGAAATCGTATATTTTTTCGCAAATCGTAGTGACCTATGTCCTTCCAAGTGGTCTACTCTATATCTGTACCAAATAACGTGAAAATTGCTCCAGTATAGTCTGTCAAAAAAGTGAAGAAATTAAAAAGTGGCAACATCGTAGTGTCATCCCTTTCAAATCAATCTAAGAAAAAAAAAACCGGCCAAGTGCGAGTCGGACTCGCGCACCGAGGGTTCCGTACAAACCTGCAAGGTTTACAAAGTTTGATTTTGTTACAGCTTAAAGGTATTATAGACCTGAGTATTTGGTATGAATTTCAATTTAATACCTCTACGCGTTTATGAGGAAATGGGTAGTAAGTTTAAAATTATTAAAAAAAAATATATTATGTGATGTAACTAAAAATTTATGGTTTTCGTAATTTTTCCTTTATCTATGCTATAAGACGTTGCTTCGTACCAAATTTCAAGATTCTGAGTTCACGGGAAGCACCCTGTAGGTTTTGATTCCCTTGCAAGTGTCGAAAATTTGCGGCATAAACGGCTGTATCTTTTGATTGCGTTGGCTTAGAAGTTTGATTTTTTCACAGCTTCAAGGGACAGTAGACCTGAGTAATTGATATAAATTTCAGCTTCATACCTCCACGCGTTCCTGAGAAAAAGGGTCTTGACAGACGGACGGACAGACGGACAACAAAGTGATCCTATAAGGGTTCCGTTTTTTCCTTTTGAGGTACGGAACCCTAAAAAGGGATGACACTACGATGTTGCCACTTTTTAATTTCTTCCTCGATAAATGGACTATCTAACACTGAAAGAATTTTTCAAATCGGACCAGTAGTTCCTGAGATTAGCGCGTTCAAACAAACAAACAAACAAACAAACAAACAAACTAACAAACTCTTCCGCTTTATAATATTAGTATAGATATAGCCTATAGCCTTCCTCGATAAATGGACAATCTAACACTGAAAGAAATTTTCAAATCGGATCAGTAGTTCCTGAGATTAGCGCGTTCAAACAAACAAACAAACAAACAAACTAACTAACAAACTCTTCCGCTTTATAATATTAGTATAGATAAGTATAGATAGAGGTCAGTGCTCGGTGTTACAGTATTGCAGAGTTAGTTTGACCTATACGTATCCCCTTAGTGGTCTGTGACCTATAATAAGAAACTGACATGTCGATAGTACTAACTACCTGTTACAAAAAAAAAAAACGATCGACAATTTTTTCCCGTTTTGTACTCGCAGTCGGAGTGTAAGTATCTACCAAAAAAGTGGGAATACGAAGGAGTTTTTGGAGTTTCTAGGATTACAACATGGTCACATTAACTTGACGCATCGAAATATATAATATGTCGCAGCCAACTGGTTTAAATAGCCGTTCAATCAAAGAGCTAGCCCTTTGACTGAACAACGCCATTCAATCACATTCACACGTCTAGCTTTTTAATTGAATATTTAAGTCGCTCAAAACGTTCAACACTACAGCTGATTCAAAAGCCGCCGTTTGATTGAATTAGTTCAGCACTCACCATCGCAGCGCAAGGTGCGTTTTGTTTACAATATGGCGTCAACTAACCGGTGTTTTGTGGTTGTTTTAAGATATTTTTCGTAAATATACGTTACAAGTATAATTAAAGAGACAGAAATTATGGGGGCACAAACGAGTGAATCAAAATTTAAACTAATATTCGAGGAGAAATTACGGGATTATGAAATGCATCACCAAGGTATTTATTGCAATTGTGTTTAAAATGAGTTAGAATACAATTAATCTGCTTGTTATCATTACGCTTGTGTAACAATAGCACTAAACTAATGGTCACCTTAGTTAATTTACCATTTAACCAGTTGGCTAAGCGTCATCTAGCTGTAGTGTTGAACGTTGCAGTCAATAAGTCGGCTAAACGACGTATAGCCGTGTGATTGAATGGCGTTGTTCAGTCAAAGGGCTAGCTGTTTGATTGAACGGCTATTTAAACCAGTTGGCTGCGACATATTATATAACATGCGAGCTCCATAATGACGTTATCAAACCGTGCGTCTAGTTAATTTGACCGTGTTGTACGTCAGTAATATTTTAGTGATCCTTTTACTTATTACTGGTGTTAAATTCGTTAATATAGCTTTTATTTGATTATTATCACTTGCAAAATATTTCTAACCTAAAAGTGCAACAGTTGAGAAGTCCGTCTAGCTTGCGTAAGGAAAGGCCGTCATATTATACCGATCTTGCCTCGAATCAGATATTGTCAACCTTTTCAAACCTACATGTATTTATTGTTAATTTGCATTAAAAATAGGACTAATAGATAGCATTGCCCAAATTTTACTGCAAGAAAAGAGCGTAAGTACTCCTTTTTAAAAAGTCGGCAGCGCACTTGTAACTCCCCTGGTGTTACAGGTGTCCAAGAGTGACGGTAGTTCACTTACTATCAGGGGATCTGTTTCCTCGTCTGCCCCCTGTATCGTAAACAAAAAAACTTGTAAAATTAACTTTTTTTATAATGCCATAATTGTTCGTTTCAGATTTATACTGTATACACGTCTTGAAGAGATGCCAGATCTATTAGATTTTGATTGTTTTTTTGCAAAAAAATAATTTAATAAGTTTTGACCAACAAAATTTAAAGTGGCCTTGGTTAACAACTCACTTCATACTTGTAGCCAGGTTCACAAGTGCCCTCGAAAGTTGGGCCTACTACGAAACTGTCTTGAGACTCAAACAATCGGGCGAGAATGCCGCGTCCTGAGGGGTTAGTGCGAGTTTTATTCGATCATACGTATCGAGCGGGTAAACGCGAATTTATATGGGATCAAAGCAGTATCCACGTTAGCCAGTAGATGGCGCTGCTTTGATCCCATATAAATTCGCGTTAACGTGCTCGATGCGTATGATCGAATATAACTCGCACTAAGGCCTGCTCTAACAACGTCATTTCACGTTTGTTAGAGTAGGACGCGGCATTCTCGTCCGATTGTTTGAGTCTCAAAACAGTTTCATGGTACAAGGCCTGACCTCCACCACCGAAAATTATGATTTTGGGCTCATAGCTTTGTACCTAAATATGTTCTTTTACAACGTTGTTTTATTTTAAATTACCCACGTGAAAAAAAATGTTTGATAGCCCTGAACCCAATTATTTTTTTTACTCAATACAAATGCCATTACCCCAATTATTATTTTTATAATTTACAATAAATCCTAGTACGGTATAAGGACTATCAAAGTATCAACTATCAACTTACTCCATACCAAATTTTATTAAAATCGGCCCGATTTTAGACGTGAAGAAGTAACAAACATACAAACTCACAAACTTTCGCCTTTATAATAAACAATCTTATACCTATGTGATAATGTTAAGAATGGATGGATTGTTTATAATAAGTAAACTAAATGAATAATGTGTTGTTAAATTAGCAATATAAATTATTTTTCCCCTTGCTAATGAAAATATTTAGATTGCGAATAGAAGACATTCTTGTCTTTGTCTGGCACATACATAGATAAAGTATTATAGTATAGATGTAATCTTAGCCCGTCATCGCGTGGCCATTTTGTGCTTATTTTCATACAAGTAGTATGCGTGTATTTTCTTGAATATTTCTATTTGTCGATCATTTCGAAGCACATTATAATCCAGAAAAGAAAGTCATTTAGTTCATGATATCGATAAACTATAGTTCAAGTAATGAGAATCCGTAAACACACCTAAAAAGCTATGCAATTTTTGTAGCCAAATTATTAATTGATGTGACATTTTTAGCACTAATGCCTTATATAGCAGGAATAAGGGATTATTAAACTTATTAATAATCTTTTTAGCTTACAAAAAATACCGATTGAAAAGCCCAAAAAACGTTGTTCAAAACTTACGTATATAATGTCAAATCCACGTGTTTGAGGCATTCATTGGCCGTTCTTATGGTTTATTATTTAGCGGAACCACAAAACTCAACAATATCTAGCATAAAATGTTCACTAAAAACCTTTATTAACACTTTTATTACATGAAATATGTAGACCGACTCCTTTGTTATGTCCTGGTAAGTAGGACATAACATTACACGCTTTTGACGCATAAACACCGATATAAGGCTCTCTCCTATAGTCTATCTCAATGGGCACATAAGAAAAGCCACAATAAGAAAGACAACGGACGTTGAATAGTACACGCTGCGTAAAGATCTTTATAAGTAAGGAGTTTATGTACTTTATAAATTACCTATCTTTAAAACTATAATATTCATGAGAAAATAAAATTAACTTGAAGGTTAGGAGACGGTCGCGGCAGTCAGTATTCAGTAAGTCGGCACGCAGTCGGAAGTTTTATTAATTCTAATTCGTTACATGTAGCGCCATCTCTTGGTCACATCAAACAACTTAACAACAAATTGGTTCCTCTCGGGCACTCTCGGCTCTCGGGCCTCGGCCCTCACGGCTCACACTCGAGTCGTGAGTTAGTAACTACAACAAACTGTATGCTATTAATGCCTTATCAGTTATGTAAATTGTACCTATTTTAGTGACTGTTTATTTTGATACTTTCAATTACTAGGTATATTTGTTTTAAAAGTCTCATTTATTTAACAAGAAGTGTGTCCTCAGTTTCTGGAGAGATTGCCAGCCGTTTCCAAGTTCTCTTATCCCTAGACTCTGCCTTTAAACATCTCTTATCCGATAATATCTAGACAACTTTATAATATTTGTTTGCTAGATAAAAATCAAAAGCGTAATCTAATAATATTATTAGTTTGTAAATGGTACACTGGTTGGCTTGAAAAAGAGACAGTCATGTCATAATATATTATATTGTATTATGTATGGTCATGTTGTGCTGTAAAGTGTAAACTCACAAGCGGTTGGCTATTTTTAAATGACATTGTAACTAATTTTGTAATAATTGGTTTATTTAGAAGATAAAATATTTTGTATAGATTTGGCGTACGCATGAGCATTAACCGTGATTTTATGGTAGTAGCCAGTAGGTTACAGTACTTTACTACTTAGGTATTTGTATTAAATATTGCGCAAACGGCCTTGCAGCGCCACCTGGTAGCTGAGAATGTAACAATTAATGATACCAGGTCATAAAATAAATAGTTGTATAATTTTTTTAGAACATGGTAGTTTTTACAATGTTTAAGGGTAAGGACGCCAAACTGCGAATTCGCATCGCATCACAAATATCTGCGACAAAACTCATAATAAAAATGACATTGCAATGCAAATTCGCACGAATTTGCAGTTATGTGTGTGAGGCCAAAATTATAGTTTTGTGCAAATGTTAAAATTTTCTAAAATTCATTTTTTTTTAAATCGAAGTCTGGAAAGTAATGCAATACGTAAAAGAAAAACGTTTTATTTTTAACCGATTTCCAAAAAGGAGGAGGTTATATGTTCGGCTGTGGATATATTATTATTATTATTTTTTTATTTTTTTTTATTTTTGTATGTTCAACGATTACTCCGCCGTTTGTGAACCGATTTTCAAAATTTTTGTTTTGTTCTATTAGGTTTCCCTCCAATTTGGTCCCGTTTTCACAAAAATGGTGATCTGATGATGGGATCCATGAGTAATCGAGGGAACTCCTCAAAATTTATATGGTGATTTTGGTTTTATGAGAAGTATCCTAAGCATATACTACCAAAACGCAAGATTTTGCACCAAGGTATACTATGGTTCCGAAGATACTAAGAGAATTCCGGATTCCTTATAGATACAAGTTTGGGGGTTTAGGCGCTGTTTTAAGAACTGAAAGCATATGCTACTATGCAAATTACATTCATCATCATCATCATCATCATTACCACGTCAGGGTCACCAGTGTCACATGGTTGTATATGGATACAATATGCCCCCACAAAACCATAATTATATCATCACGTTGTCCTTATAATAATTGGTACTTTTCATAGCGATTTTAATAATGTTGTTTCAAAATAAATGATTCAAGTTCTAAGCGACTTATGTACCTTGTGGTAATTGAACATAACAAAGTCAACCTTAACTCCAGAGCGTAAGGCACACATTTGACATAACTTCTGAGATTCGAAAGCAAAAAGAGAAGTAAGTTGCTTCGATAGGTACTACACTAGTTTAACTATTAATCCATCAATCCCCAAGCGGCACCCGGCTGCCGCATAAAAATTAAAAATCTATTGTGTCTGCGATTCCCACGATCGAGGTAATAAATTGAACCCTTAGTATGAAAATACTTACATAGGAATAAGAAACACAATCGCATTTATGATTAAAAAAATACTTCGTACTTTAATGTATTTTTATTTATTTACACGATTTTGCTCCTTATCACCATACATATACATATTGAATTCCTATGCAAGTTGGCAGGACCGGAATAGCAGAGCATTTTCAGTGTCATAATATGATTTTAAACTTTATCTTCATTATTGTAATACATAGTATCGCTTGAGAAATCGCGGCCGCCGGTGGCCAAGTTTCTCAAGCGATACTAAATGTATTACAATAATGCAGATAAAGTTTTAAATCATATTATGACACTGAAAATGCTCGCCGCGCCGCTGCCACTTGGGTGTGATTCGGCCCTTAAATTGTTAAATTACCTAGCACGTGCTCACTTCGATTTTTTTAAATGTATTGTTTAAAATTATCTACCTACCTGATATTTGTCAGTGTGACTCTTAACAAATTGTAATAAGATACGTAGAATATTATACGCGATGGTTTACTAGGTAACTAAAAAAAGTGAAATTATTATTTTTAACAAAAAATTAAAACCGACTTCCAAAGTAAAAACAATAATAACATCCTTATAATATGAACTAAAAAGTATTAAATAATTTTTCTTATCTAATAGTTTTCCGAATTCGGCTAAACCTCAACTATTTCTGTAATCAATCTTCATAATTTTGAAGTCGGTGCCAGTTCTAAATGTTTCAAATACCTATTCTGTCAGAGAACTGAAGATTCAGCTATATCTGGTACCGACTTCAAAATGATGAAGATTGAGTACAGAAATAGTTGAGGTTTAGCCGAATTCGGGAAAAGGCACTATTAGATAGGAAAAATTATTTAATACTTTTTAGTTCATATTATAAGGATGTTATTATTGTTTTTACCTTGAAGTCAGTTTTAATTTTTTGTTAAAAATAATAATTCGATAATATTTTTAAGGAATGTATGAAACCGATATAATAATTTAGCATGTACCCTGTGGTATCGTGTGATTGACATCGATATAACACTGGATTGTAAGTTACAATGGGGTCCACATATTGCAAAACTGGCAGATAAGCTTAGTTCTGCAGCATATGCTGTTAAGAAAATTCGTGAAATCACTGATGTAGAGACCGCGCGATTAGTTTACTTTAGCTACTTTCATAGCATAATATCTTACGGCATCCTCTTGTGGGGAAATGCGGCGGACATTAATACAATATATTTTGTGCTGCAGAAGCGAGCTATTCGTTCTATTTATAAGATGTCGTCTTTTGAATCTCTAAGAGAAAAATTTAAAGAAATAAGAATTCTGACCGTCGCATCTCAATACATTTTGGAAAATCTCTTATATGTTAGAAAGAACATAAATATTTTCAAAAAGAAAAGCGATAATCATAATGTAAATACTAGAAATAAGAACAAGTTAGCAATACCAATGTTCAGACTAGCCAAAGTAAGCAATTCTTTTAAAGGCCAATGTATACGCCTATACAATAAAATCCCAGAAAATGTTCAAAATCTACCTTTAAACAAATTTAAAAATGCAGTTAAAGAATGTTTGTGTGCTAAAGCGTATTATAAAGTCAAATGATTTCATCGAGGACAGCACACCTTGGGAATAGGGTGGCTCCATGCAGGTTACTTTTCGTTTATTTTGTTACATAGCTGTAAGCCATAACATAGTTATATTATTTTATTTTAAAATTGTAATTTTCCATTTTTTTTAGTAGAAGATGGCCCCGTGCGAGTTTCTTACGCCGGTTCTTCTCGGCGGGGTAGTTTCCGAACCGGTGGTAGGCAACGTAGTTTTTTCGTTCTTTCTACGACTTTCAAAAAGTGTATCATGATACCCATTTTGAATAAAAAGATATATATTTTTTTTTATTTATATTTTTTACTATATTTACTATTTGACATTTTGTAAAATATTCTGGCTGGGTTAAATTTAAGTTACTACAGTTATTAATTTAAAAAAATATGTTACAGCTAAAATACTAATAAATATACAGGATGAAAAGATAAACCCCAGTCCGAATACGTCTTCAAAGCTGGGCGTATCACAAAAACCCTAACATATAGTTTCATCTAAAAAAAGTTTATTATTAAGAAGTTGCTTATTTTAATATTTAATTATTATTTAATTTTTCATTATTTTATTAACTGCTAAATTATTTTATTTTATATTAATGTGTGTTATGGATCAATTCCACTAAATATAAATAGCATCAAATTAAAATATGTATTTAGTAGATTAAAACGATAAACAGTAGAAATTTATTGTGTTAGTAGGCAACACTAACATACTTGACCGCCACCCGTGAGCGAATCGTTCGCTCGATCCTCGCTCTGTCGATTGAGTTCGGCAGTGGAAGCCATTTTATTTTCGTGAATGTGATAAAACATTTAGAAAAACTTTAATTTTTATGTCATAGTGTTAAATGTGTGCTCGAAATAAGTGTAATTTGTGACGTGAACGTGTTCTAATCGTGGAGGATGTCATTATTTCGAATCGGTTTATGTTGACTTGCCCCTTTCCGTGGACCTACAGGCGGGCATCGATTAGTACGAAACGGTAGCCTTTACATAAGGCGAATCGAGTGTCCGGACAGTTTGTGGGGTGCGCCATGGGCAACAATGCTGCCACCGCCAACAAAAAGGTGGATGCCGCCGAGAGCGTCAAGGAGTTTCTCGACCAGGCTAAAGAAGACTTCGAGGAGAAATGGAAGAAGAATCCTACCAACACCGCCGGACTGAACGACTTCGAGCGGATCAAAACGCTCGGCACGGGCTCGTTCGGCCGAGTGATGATAGTCCAACACAAGCCGACGAAAGAGTACTACGCCATGAAAATATTAGATAAGCAAAAAGTTGTAAAATTGAAACAGGTGGAGCACACGCTCAACGAGAAGCGTATCCTGCAAGCCATCAATTTTCCATTTCTCGTAAGCCTTAAGTTTCATTTTAAAGATAATTCGAACCTGTACATGGTGTTAGAGTACGTTCCCGGGGGGGAGATGTTCTCCCATCTGCGGAAGGTGGGTCGGTTTTCCGAGCCCCATTCAAGGTTCTACGCCGCGCAGATAGTACTCGCATTCGAATACCTCCACTACCTAGACCTTATCTACCGAGATCTGAAGCCCGAGAATCTATTGATCGACTCGCAGGGCTACCTCAAAGTCACCGACTTCGGGTTCGCGAAACGAGTGAAGGGACGTACGTGGACCCTGTGCGGAACCCCCGAGTACCTGGCGCCTGAAATTATCCTCTCCAAAGGGTACAACAAGGCGGTGGACTGGTGGGCGCTAGGCGTGCTCGTATACGAGATGGCGGCCGGCTACCCGCCGTTCTTCGCGGACCAGCCCATTCAAATATACGAGAAGATCGTGTCCGGCAAGGTCCGTTTCCCCTCCCACTTCGGTTCGGACCTCAAGGACCTCCTCCGTAATTTACTACAAGTCGACTTGACGAAACGATACGGCAACTTGAAGGCGGGCGTAAACGACATCAAAGGGCACAAGTGGTTCGCCAGCACTGACTGGATAGCAGTTTTCCAAAAGAAGATCGAAGCACCTTTCATTCCTCGTTGTAAGGGCCCCGGGGACACAAGTAACTTTGATGATTACGAGGAGGAGGCGTTACGTATCTCCTCAACTGAGAAATGTGCGAAGGAGTTCGCCGAGTTCTGAGCGCACTGTTGGAGCCTGCGTACGGACATTCCCGTGAGTAGGTATTTTGTACTAGCTAATCTACCTTGACAGTGGTCATGGAAAGTCATGGAAGGCATCTCCGCCGAAGGCTTAGGGTGTGTATAGACATTGAATCACACGAAAGCTGACAATTCTGGTGAATTATGGTATGGTGGAAAGAGAGCAAAGTTCTAATCTTTAGTGGTGTTTTTCCTTAGTGTCCTTTCAGGTGATTACCAAATTCACAGTTAATGATAGCAAATAATGTGGTAAAATATGGATTCCAATCTACTTTGTATCAAACTAAATTGATAGAAAGAATTACTATAATTTTGTTACAAAATTTCTTGTTACAAGAGAACTATTTTCTTAGCATTGTGCACAGAAATATTATTCAATCAATATGTAATCTAAAGCTGGTGCAGATGATTTTCTTATTTTATACCATGGAATTAATTTGTGTCAGTTCAATACATGGGTTTAAAAAAAAAACTTGCAAGCTGCACCTCATTGCATTTAGAGCCAAGTCTACATAGATTGCAGATGGAGTAACAACTTTTTGATCTTTTATATTATGTGCTATTTATTGTTAAGTCATTATAGAGACACCACACCAAAAATATTTGCATGCGAATATTCATATAGAATCCAAAAAAATTCTAAATAGTTCATTCATCTGTGAAAAATCATTATTGTTGTTGATTTATATTATACAATATATTTAATATACATTATACAATAAGTGTAAGTTTAATGAAAGGTTTTGATTTTTGACATTGTTATTGGTTCTTTTAGAGTATGTTTGTTAGATCATTGATATTTTAATTAAGAAAAGTAATCACTAAATCAGAGATTAATTTATTATAGTTTGTTTGTGCAATTCTGCCTACGTTTGTGATCTGACGTATGGATTTTTTTGGATTTAAGTGTAATATTTATACATATAGTTCCTTGTTTTGTAGATGTATAATAATGATGTGGAGGTAAACTAGGCGCATTATGTAATAAGCCAATTTTTAATATAGTACAATAGACCATTTCATGCTTATTGCTAGAATCCATTTTTGAGAGCAATAACTTAAAATATTAGTAATAAATTACCTGTCTCATAATATACTTCTCAGTCTCTAACTAAACTGTTGTTTGCTCTGTGTGCTACTATTGTTTACCTTGTTAAAATTGGTAATAGCAATGAGTGAAAAATGGTTGCTTTCGATACTATGCGCTGGCAGTTACACCTGTTAGCTCTTAGATTTAGCACTTTAAACCAGGCTGTACAAAATACAAATAATAATCTACCTACATAGATATTTGTAGAAAAATTTACATTGTAATAAATTGTGCGTTTGTGGTAAATAATAGTCATTAGAATAATTTTTATTAAAGGATCATTTGTATTCTTGCACACGTTTAATTCTGAATCGCTTGTGTCGATTTGTTTTCATTTATCGAAATGTGACATCCATTGTTAATGTATTGATGGACGAGGCTAAATCATATCAAATTGTGCTCCTTAGCAATTATTCTAAATATATATTACTTATATGACTAATGTCCATAATATGTAGATTTAGAAGCAGACCAAATTGCTTGTCTTATGCGTAATCAATTACAGATTATGTAGTCTAAAATAAGTTACCTTTGTGTATTTAATATTATACGGAATTGAAAACAATGTCTTGTCATGTGAACCTACCATGTTATATTTTTCGGTATGGGTACCTCTGTGTGAGCGAGCAAACTTTTGTCTTTAACTCTCGTACACTTCATATAATTTAATCATGCTTCTTACCTAATTTTCGTGTGCAATGGATTTTGTAGGTGTTACTTACATATTCATTTGATGATAAGGAGTTTACATAATGGTGCCATAATTTCCTTACATGGTTCATTTGTGTAAATAACATTTTATATCAAACTGTAACAGGACTAGTGATATACATGAACCAAAACTGTGAAATAGTTTAAGATATTTTTATATGTCAGTATTATGCCCATGCACCGTTTCTATGATTTAATATTTTAGGACGCTAATTAAGTACAAAAACATTTGAAGTCTGCATTTGTATGTGTAAGTTGTCTAGTATTTCTCATCTCGATGTTCGGTGAATTGTCTATGCAGGTGCTCTTGTGCTGCCGAGTAGAAAGTAAGAGTTTGAAACAGGAACGGTTGGTAATAAGATGAATTTGTAAAACATCATTCACATACAAATATTTAAATCTGGACAAAACCAAACTCATCAACAATAATTATTGTAACTTCTTCGATTTCTAATATTTAATTTGAAATGTAAAGCAATTTTTTTTCACATTCATGGTAAAGACATTGTTGTCAAGATTTTCAACTTTGCTTTTAGTATTCATTATCAAATTGTATCATGTTAATATGAACCAATATATTACTGTAATGTATCTTAGCAAAGTATAAAACAAGAAAGCGATTTTCATTTTTATGTGGTCAGCAGTTGATACGAGCCAATTCATTGTGTTTTGTCCTTCAACACATTAATGGACCAAATGTTACTTTAAAACTGGTTGTCTATGTTATCAAATGTGAATAAAAACAGAAGGCATAAAGGCTGGTTGAGGAAAAAAGGCATTATAGCTGGATTAGAGGCTCTGCATTTTTTAAGAACAATGGCTACTAATTAGTTTGTTGTATTAATTACGACATCAATGAAATAAGAAAATCAGAATGAGAGAGGCGTGCAACCTAAAAAGGTTTTTACAATTTAGAGACGATTGTGTGAATTGTACACACTTTCCACATAAAAATGAAATGAATAGAGCATGTTCATAATGTTGGTGATATGTGTAAGCACTTATTAGATTCAAGTAGATATTGCAGGTGTATGCTGTGAAATAAACTTAGGGTTAATTCATTGTGAGAATCTACGAAACAGGCAGAAGCATTTAGAATAGAAAATCTCATCTATGTACTTGACATTCTTGTTTCTGTTCTCGTGTGTTGTGAGAAACCTGATATTATGTGTTCTGAAACACTTCTCACAGAATAAACCTTGAGTGTCTTCTAGCGTTAACCCTCTAACTAACCACCACACGTCTGAACAAATTAGTCTGATCCCAACTATGGTAGAGGAAGGGTTGAGCGGGTATGCCTGCAGTCCCTCTTGTCTCGTGACTATTACTGTATATAACTTAGAGTAATGGTGTTCCCCGGTATTCTAGTGATATCCGCTTTATTATTATAGGTCGAATTTTCATTCCACATGTGCTTCATATGCTCACTAACATGGATTCAGACATTTTTTTAAACCGTTTTAGATATTATAACATTAGTGTCGGTATGTGTACTTGTGAGCAGTCTTTTTATATCTGTGCGTATTATAAAATATTGTTCACGTCTAGATCTATTATTATATCGAGTGCCTATAGCATGGAGAAGTTAAAGTGTAAAAAGTCAGTTAATTTTCATAATTATTTGTCACCATGTATTGATCTTCCATAAAATTACGATGAAATTAAAATATTGATGTAACAGTGAATATATTTTGTTTGATTTTGAGCTCTAAAATTAAGTGCATGTTCGGTCATTCTCTTAATGGAATCAAGTCGGAGAGACACTTAACTGTTATGAATGCAAAAATACTGTATTCTCAAAAATCTACCAGGCAATCTTAGAAAGCTTGCTGATAAAAAAGTAACAAAAACGTGTCAATGTTTTAGATTTGGATTTCGTCTATGTCCATGGGCATACCCAGGGGTACCTAGTACCCCCCCCCCCCCTGGAACATGTTGACGTCCCTACTAAGTATCTTATCTAGTACTTTTATCTATAAAAATTAAAAATTAAGAAAACGAATTTTTGCCATTTGTTTGCAATACAATATTTCTACAACTAAAAATTATTAATTTTTTATTATTTATAAACACCTAGCTTATAAAAAATCTGATTTGCCCCCCCTGGCCCAGAACCTGAGTACGCCCATGTCTATGTCTCGCGTTAGTATAAAGAATATCGAGCCTTACAAACTTTATTAAACATTGTCTCTAGTTTTATTGCGAGCAATTGCTAACGCACGCGGGGTATAAGTGGACTTGATATTTGGCAACTCCCAAACACATGTAGGGAGAGTGCTAAACGGTAGCTTCCTAATAAAGCGGCCTGTTCCTACCGTGCTGTTGCCAAAGAATTTTTCTATACTCTAGTGACGGTATAGATTCTAGAATATAAATAAAAAATATATATAAATAAAGCAAATAGCTTAATTTCAGTTTTGTAAATTCTGCCACTGAAAAAGTCGTCAATGTATATTTCCGAAATTAAGAATCGGGCAAGTTATTTATTGCAACATAAAAGTGATAGATTCACATTGAATTTGTACAATAAGTCGTAAACGTCTTGCTATTGTTTAATTACATTATTTATTTTCAAAGGCGATCCATATATTTTTGTAATTATTGTGTGAATTTGATATCAGTAAAAGGCGAGGAGACATTTTCAGCACCGTGTCCACACAAATTACATCTTCATTTTTATAAAGCACTCTTGGATGCACTGCGTCTCTTTAGTTTCTAGGGCAGATGCACAGTACCTAGGTATGTACGAATCGCGTCTATAACACTGAAGGTCACTCAAACATTACAGTAATCCGTCAGTCTGAGCTAATTTGGAACGTTTATGTAATCATTTGTCTAGACTTTTAAACTTGCAACTGAACATTTGTCAGCCCCCCCTACCATGAGCTCTTATAGCAGTATAACTTTAATATTACTTTCAGTATATATTACTTTCAATATAGTATTTAGTTTTGTTTATATAAATAGAGATTATGTTTGCTTATACGAAATCCAAAAGTAATATTTAAGTAATACTGCTATAAGAGCTCATGGTAGGCCCGCAGGTCAAGTATTTCGAACTCCCAAAAACTTACCTTTCTTCTTATCCTTAAATCTTTTCATATTATTTTTCTTCTTTAAAAAGTTAATTTGAGAAATTGAGATGTATCAAATATGGAATTTTGTAGCGATTGTGTTTTTTTCACAGACAAACATGCCAGATAGTAAGGAATTTTAAGTACATTCCGTAGGTAGCATTTTTTCAGAGGCTCTATTGCGCTTTGTATTAAATTTAAGCAATGAAACTTATTATATAACAGTGTTTCAATGTATATTTTGACATACTAATCTTGAAGGCCATTCAGTAATTTTATCTTATGTAACTGAATGTGAATTACAAAAATGTTTCTGTATTTGTATATTGCATTAACAAAGTTATTGTTTTATCACAGGAAATACCTACGCTGAAAGTTATAGCAAGAAATAATTACTATAATATAAAATCCATAGAGGACAAACGAACCTTACAACGACATATTATTAACTTAGAGATGCTTAACTATTATTATTGGATATTTATGCAAATCGTCAATAGCTAACTACCTAGTCCAGACTCCAGACTAGGTAGAGTTTGTGCCTCGAAGCAACGATGTCAATACTTGGATATGGCATACGCCATCAAAACTGTAGCAATGTTTTTGCATGCAAAATGTGTCGAGAAAATATTGTCGTCCTTTTTTGTCTTACAGTAATAGCATATAAGTACCTACTACTTTCTCTTTCACTCATTTTACGCTTTCAATTCATATTTTACGTACTCAATGCATTAAACGCGTCCGACTGTCACCGCATCCTAAGGCACACTGCTCTCAGATGAGTGAGCTCACTCATTTCGAGGGTGACACATTTTCGCGCTGACGATTGTATGGAATGCCTCTTCTAAAGGTTATAATTCTATGCCTCGAAGACAGAAATCTTCTTAGTAAGGGGTCCGGACTCCGGTATCCGAGCCCAGTTTATATCCATTGTTCTTTCTCGTGTTTTGATTGATCGTGAAAACGAATGTTTATAAATACACAAGTAATTACGATAAAGAGGCGCTCTCCGTTTGACACGAGGCGTGGTGCGATGATAAACGACGCTCACAAACATTGTGCAGAAATTTGTTAACGCCTAAAAATACCCGTGTTTTGTGCGTCCGGTCGCTAAAGACAGTTATACTGCTTTCCTAATTTATATCTAAACATACGTTTACTAGAAATAACCGTTTCATCATCGGTCATTTTTTCAAAGGAGCTTTGATGTAATTTTCTCAGTAAACAGTGATGGGATAGCTAATGAACCGAAAAAATATCGAGCGGAGAAATTCCTCCTTGTTTTTGTGAGAATAACTAGATGATTTTTCTCACAAAATCGAGGTAGTTCGCTTACTCGTAGGGTGTATCTGTGGCTATCTGTATTATACTGCGGGGCTAAAATGGTCGCATAGCAATTTCTCTCAATCAATTCACAAAATGAATTGTCAAAACTGTCAAACGCACGAATGTCAAATTTAGACCAATTCAATTGGTCTAAATTCGTACTAATTTGACATTCGTGAGTTTGACCAATTAATTGGTCTAAATTCGTACTAATTTGACATTCGTGACTGACAGTTTTGACAATTCATTTTGTGAATTGATTGAGAGGAATTGCTATGCGACCATTTTAGCCCCGCTGATTAATCATTACGTCATAATAGAATTTCAGAATTAATTTCAGATTTGCATCAAATCCATATTTTCAAGCATAATGGTTTTGACCCGTAGCAAAGACATAAAATATTGCACAATAACTGATAATACAAAGAAAATAGTATACTAGGGACAATTTAGTGTATATTTTGATTCTTCAGGTTTCTTCAGGATTCTTCATTAATTAAACGTTTTAACTTATAACAATAATGTCCGAGTACAAGTGTCATTACAGTAGACAAGACTTATTTACTCCTTAATTGGATCAGGGTTGGATACCTACATTTGATGTACTTAACCCCGTATTCTAATAGGACGACCATAAGTGGGACATAATATCCTGAAGCCGTCTGGTAAACAGTTTTTCCACAGACGCAATGCAATTATTTCCGCCCATGGACAATGTTTACGCGAGCCGGTGGAGAAATAACAAAGCCGTTTTGTTTTGCAAATGGATTGCAGGATATATGTAGATATTGCTCGTTGTAGGTACCAAAACAGTGTATTTAGGGCTTGTACTAAACAGTAAATAAATATGTTGTAGAGTTTCTCAATAAGAGCTATGCCGAGTGCTGACGGTAGTAAGTATACATTTTTATACTAAAAGAAGGTTCTTTTAGTATAAAAATGTATACTTAGCAAGCGTAAGTCGTTAAACAGACCCACAAACGGCTTTAGTTATGAAGATCCAAATAACGTAACGACCCAAGCTAAAGTTGACTCGTATTTCAGACGTGTCAGAAGAGTCTAAAGAGCAGCAGAGCAGTAGATTCGTCAGCATTTAAATACCTTCGAAACCTTGAGTCTGTCGACAAACCACAATAAAACCATTATTATTATATTATAAGACAAATAATAATCAGTACTTAGCAGCCAAACATTTGTTCAGCTGGTTATACTTAGCCAGATATTTGAGCAATTTCTCATTAAACACGAAGTGGCGAGGAGCACGCCTTGTAAGTATGAAATTATAATATGTGTGTGGGTTCAGCAAGTAGGCGATTCATATGCGATAATTGATTGCGACATACTTCAGCGAATCGATCAAGCTATTTTCTTCCGAGTTCGCAGTGACGGCATAGATAATATTATGACGTCTGTAGACCTTCCATAAAATCTATACATATAATAAAAAAATAATAAGCGGGGGGTGTCACTACATCGCTATAGAAGCCAAAAATGTGGTTAGTTTTTTGTCTGTCTGTCTGTATGTTTGTTCCACTATCACACGAAAACTACTGATCCGATTTGAATGCGATTTTCGCAGATATATTTGTCTTCTTCCAACTTAACATCTGGTGTATAAAAAAAAATCCCCCCACCCCTCTAAAGGGACAAAAGAGGGGGTCAGATTTTGTATCAAACTTTTTTCTTTAACACGAAAACCAAGTACCTACTGATCCGATTTGCATACGGTTTTCGCAGATATATTTGTCTTCTTCCAACTCAACATCTGGTGTATAAAAATCCCCCCCCCCCCCCACCCCTCCCTCTACCCCCACACCTCTTAGGGGACAAAAGAGGGGGTAAGATTTTGTATCAACTGATGAAGTAGAAAATATACTTTAAATGGCAAAACAATGTTTGCCGGGACAGCTAGTAAATAATAATTGGACATTCCTTTAAGGACTTTGGATCAGAGTTCCTATATGAAAGTTAGTATTTCTACAGAGTAAGTCAAGTTTTTCAGAATATTCAATAATTGAAACTGAGCCTGGTGAACTCAATTTCCATGTTTTAAAATATGTCAGTTGTAAACCAGCAATAAAATATGTGGGTGTACCAAGGCAGCGAATACAAAGAAACACTAGACTGCCTTATCTATAGAAATCGTCTGTAGAAAAGGCCTACTTACCTGTAATTCATGCAAAATGACTGATGCAATGCATGGTGTTTAAAAAGGCCTTGGAATTTGTACCTACTTCAGTGAATGGGATCCATTTGTACAATAGCTCTTGTTGCTCTAGCGGCTAGCCCGTGACCTCTAACATGGTAACAAGAGAAAAGTGACACGCAACTATCTTTTCCGATGGTAGATAAAACAAAAGGCCTAAAAGCGAAATTGTCCTGGTTTTTGTAACTTCGAGCCTGGTTTTTTAAATTTTAGGTTGGCAACCCTACTCCAAACGAACCTTACAGGTTGCTTGCAGATGACACAAGGTAGATAAGTTATGAGGGTGGGTAACAATATTAATTTCAAAAATGAATAATGTTTTTTCGTTGATTTATAAGGTGTGGAAAAATCATTAACGAATTTTTCGCGTAAATGTCGTCATATAAGTAGCAGGTAGGTCGTATTAAACTATGCCCAAAAATTCGTACCTAATTGATTTTATAGATCAATCAACAAAATGTAGTCTGAATCCTTTTTGTTTATCCTCCTATTTATATAAAGGTATTCGCTATCTTCTGTGAAGACTTTTCCAGTATGTCAGACAAAGACAAGTAGAGCCTTTTTAGTTTTCCGCTATGCAAATATTTATATTAGTAAAGGGGTAAGAGTCAGCGTCTTCGTTTAATCGATAAGACTGTCGTTTTCTCATTTCGTTAAACCTACATACTATAATGTTTTCGATAACAATCTTCGAAAACGAGCATTCAACTCAACATTGAAATTTACATTCGCGACAAGGGCATTTGCTCCTGGGCGTGTTCGGGCAATTATCGCCCGTAGCGCAGCGTGTTAGAGGTGATAATTGCTGGCGACGGCTGTGATAGCACTCGTCACCCTTATCAGTGACACCTTAATACCATTTCACATGGCTATTGTAATTACAGCTTCTATACGGGCGTAATTGGAGTATAATTCTAGGTATAGCTCTCGCATACTCTACCGTCTTTAGTAATTTAAGTCGTTTAGCCTAAAACTGCTATGTTGATAGACCTAGGTCTAATTGATCGCATCCTTGTCTTAAAAATTTCGGCCTAAATGTTATTACTTAGTTCAAAATAGCAACCCATTCTTAACCTTTTCAAAAGTCGAAAAGTTGGCGAAATTGACTTATGGAAGTTGGACGTGGTCCGTATTCCGTATCTGACTGCCGAGACGAGCCAAGCGAAGCGCAAAGGCACTACCTACTTTTTCTCGAAGTGTTTCGTCGTTTTTTTGAACCCTCATAGAGTTGGTTCCCGATGTTTATACGAGACTTAGACAGTAACTAAAAAACCTTTAAATAAGTAATTACAAAAACCAACTTACAAAAAGAACTGAAATCCCACCAAAAACATTTCTTGTAAAATGTTGCCTCGACGACCACATAAGGTTTACCCTGTGAAAAAGATATGAGATCTCATGTAGAGCCAAACTTCTGAATCTACATGGCTTAACTCTACTGACCCTAACTTAAACAAATTCTACATATCAGTAAAATATGTATGGCTCGGCTGTTTCATTACTAACTTCAGATCTGAAACTAAATATTCGCATCACCTCTGCGACGGTAGCGAAACGGCGAAGCCATATAATATATTAACTGGTATGTAGAATTTGTATAAGTTAGGGTCAGTAGAGTTAAGCCATGTAGATTCAGAAATTTGGCTCTACATCTCATAATATCTTTTTCACAGGGTAAACCTTATGTGGTCGTCGAGGCAACATTTTACAAGAAATGTTTTTGGTGGGATCTACTTTGTGCCTTCGCGCTTAGTATTGACTTATCTTATTTTCAATAATATTAATAAATAAAAGACTAAAATATATTCAGTAAAATTTTTGTTTTTTCGTTTTTTCTAGGTGTCATTCTAGTAGAAAGCAGTATTACAGAATCGAAGATAGGTTTCTAAAGATATTCGTTGCTTCCGCATTTTAAATTCAAATTCCGAGTTTTCAAGTTTCCTTTCGATCGAATAGTGCCTCTTTGGTCGACACGGAATTGAAATTTCAAGGCGGCAAAGCTATTTGAATTTAAAACGATTTTACAATTTTACAGTCTGATAATGTAGGATACCTGTGTAGATTCTAGATTATGAAAGATATTTTCCATGTTTAGATAAATTATAAACAGGGAAAGTGTGAACATTGAACATGTTTTTTGATAAGATTATAGTTAGCTAATGTTATAGCTACGTAAAATTACTATGATCTAATTCAGTGGTTCTCAACTTTTTTTTACGGGCTACAAACATGTTTTGGTTTTGGTATCGCGAACCGCAGCCCGCAAGCAACATTTTTTACGGTTAAAAATATTAAATAACGTTCTTCAAAATTAAGTATTTAAAAGTGGAAAAATTTCCACGACTCACGACGACTGCACTATTTTGCCGATGGGTGTGAATTTCAAAATGTAACATCACGATTCACGCGGGTCACTGATTAATTCCTCGATCGTGGGAATCGCAGACACAATAGATTTTCAATTGTTATGCGGCAGCCGGGTGCCGCTTGGGGATTGATGGGTTAAGTCCCGGCGGGCCGCAGGTTGAGTGTAGCTGATCTAAATATAGTAGGGGAGAGGGGGGCTAGTTCTAACAGATTTTGAATATTGTCATTTATCTTCTTAATTTGAAAACTTTATGTTATTATTTTTATACCCGAGTAACGGAAATTTATATGACTTGCATATACTAAGCTAAAAATTCATCTAAATGTAGCTGATCTAAATATAGTAGGGGAGAGGGGGGCTAGTTCTAACAGATTTTGAATATTGTCATTTATCTTCTTAATTTGAAAACTTTATGTTATTATTTTTATACCCGAGTAACGGAAATTTATATGACTTGCATATACTAAGCTAAAAATTCATCTAAATTACTTGGATTCGAAGGGAGACGCATCTTTTTAAAAAAGTCAGCGGTTAAAACTTGCCCCGTTTCGGGGGCAAATATTAACAGTGACGGGGTAAGTATTAACTGTAGGACTATGGTCCTAAAAATTCAAATAAAATCCTACTTTATGACGTAGACTATAGTCTATGTCATAAAGTGGCATTTTAATTGAATTTTTGTCGATCGCGGATAACCGCGGTAAAGATCGGAACGGCACCTTCAATTTATCTCCGCTGTTTGTCTATACTTTCGTATTTCCACTGTAGCCGTGCTACGGGTGCTCGGGGTGGGGGGGGGGGAGGGGGGGGGGGGGCAGCAGCTCCCCCCTGCCCCTACCTGGGTACGCCCATGCCCCTCTCCCCTAGTAGTTATTGAAATCTATCCTGTGTCGGTGAAGCCGCGGTGACAGCGTTCCTCATGCAGTTGTAGCTATATCCCGGCACACTAACACCTGTGTCTATTACACTGACACTAATGGAGACGCTGTGGCAAGCTTCATAAAAAGAACCACGGAGGTGTCAGCCGAACACACAAAAGATTACAACATAAAAATGGCTATAAAAGACAGGAACGATAAAGTCTTAAGCCACATAGCGGGTCGTGACCTGTGATTCTCAGAGGTCGGCAAAAATAAAATACCAATTATTAATAAAACGTAAACCTTATAACACTAATTTAGTCCTAAATAGATTGTTAAAACCCAAGTGTGGACCCCGAACTGGTCAGTGGGATCGACAGAGCCTCGCCCTTCTCAAGAATTAACATATTGCAGCGTTAGGAAGGACACGGTCCTGGCGAGTCCAATGGCTGGCATCTGGTAGATTCGACACATAACGATATCTCTTTAACACCCTAGAAACTCCACCCAGCTTGAGTGACCCCTCTCCACCAAGCCAATGTCACAACATCTAAAGGCAAAGGGTGGAGCAGCATAAAATCTAAGGAAATCGAAAAATGTCGGATCTACTGGCCGCCACACTGGGACCACACCTGCACCGTTCAAAACATTAATATTATAATTATGTAATTTATAAATCAATAAATATATATTTATTTATTATATGTATATATTATAATCTATTCTATTGTATATATTTAATTAAAAAAAAAGTCCATGGCGTGATGGACTACAATTAATTAAAATTAATAATATTATCTCAATTATCCTTGCTGCGAAAAATCTTAATAATAAAATAACAAAAAAAGGATATGGGCGAACAGCCCATAGACGGCCCCAATTTTATATATATAAAAAAAAATATCTATCCTGTGGGTTATGAATTATAATATTTTGTCTGGTTAGTTTTGTCTGATCGAATATCTACTTAATGCTTATAATACTAGGCACTAGGCAGGTATTGCTGCAGCTACCTAGAAGGTAAGTATCTTAGCATACAACTAAACATTAAACTTTTGTCGCTACATTGTATTTCTCTTGCGTGTGACACTGTAAAGCAGTGGTCCCCAACCTTTTTTTCGTGCGGGCCACAAACATGTTTTGGTCTTGGTGTCGCGGGACGCAACAAAAATTTTTAGGTTTAAAAAATAACGTTCTTCAAAATTAACGATTTAAAAGTGAAAAAAAAAAAATCACGACTTTCAGGATGACTACATTATTTTGCCGGTGGGCGTGAATTTCAAAATGGTTTAACATCACGCGGGCCACAAACAAATAAAGCCGCCGGTTGGGGATAGCTGCTATAAAGAAATTGATGTTATCAGTTATCACGCAGCCTCCTATCTCGGCTCTTATCAGACAAGTGATAGCGCTAGCTAATTTGGCAACTATGCGAGTTTTATTATTCACTTCTCGCTTTAGAAAAAAAGATTACATCCATACTAATATTAAAAACGCGAAGGTGTGCCTGTCTGTTACCTCTTCACGTCTAAACCACTAAACCGATTTTGATGTTTGGTATGGATATACTTTGAGTCCCGGGAAAGGATTTTTGAAAAAAATTAACTTTCCTGCGCGATAAACGAATTTTTGCATTACGAAATTGCGGGTAACAACTGCCTAAATAATAATAATATTATAATGTCTTTTATAATATTAACGTTAGGGTCAGTTAACTTTGCAACGTGAAGAGACGATGCGAATGCGATGCATTTTTGATTGAGTCAATCAAAACTGAATTTTCATTAGTTACTACACAAGAAGATAAACATTGAATTGACAGACTTGCCGCTTGGGGTGTTAGGTACCCATTTCTATTTCGAATGGTTTAATTTAGGTAATGTTTAGGTCACATCACGTTGCGATGTGACCTTACCCTTACTCATTCGCCTTATGGCAACGAAGTATAATTTTGAACGCTTTACGATTACATAATTTACGGCAATAACGACTGCCCTGCGCAATGTCAAATAAATTTGTTGACGGACATTTATGTTTCCTCCCAAATATTATTGTTGCTTTTCATGTTTTTCATCTGACTACGGTCAAATACGGATAACCATTTTATAGGAAATGTGTTCCAAAACTCTAGTAGTATACTGTTCAGTGTAATCTGCAAGATTTAATTGCCTACCGAAACGTCAGATCTGACCATTATAGGTATTGCTGGGAAATTAGGAACACACGTTGGATATCAAACCTCTAGTAATGTTATGAAATACTAAGGAAGTAAGTAATTAAACCTAGTTTGACATATTTATGTGTAGTTGAATAAACAATAGAACTATTAGTTATTACAGCCTTTACAGCTATTGACTTGACAATAGAATCAGTGGCGGCGCAAGATCTAAATTGTATGTGGGCAAAATATATTTTGCGAGGCCCCCTGAATCCTGATGGATGATACAAGAAGACGGATTTTGTTGAAAGATTTTTTGATACTCGTAAATCTTAAAATAATCGGCCAAGTGCGAGTCGGACTCGCGCACGAAGGGTTTCGCACCATTATTGAGCAAAATTAGGCCACAAATTGTGTTTTTTGTATAGCCCTTTATTTTTTTTATTTTTTTTTAATATTATTATTAAATATTAAAGTACACATATAACTAAGGACTTTGAGAGAAATTCAAGTACTTACCTGTTAATGATTTCTTAAGTTTACGCGAGTATCACTCATGATATAAACACTTACGGATTTACTTCGCGGAGCACTTTTACTAATCCCGACGTTTCGGCTGCTTTACAGCTGCCGTGGTCACGGGTGGACTGACTACTTACCTGTTGCCATTATTGATATAGACCAAAAAATGCCAAAAAAATCAAGTTTGTTGTATGGGAGCCCTTAAATATTCCCTTAAATATTTGTTTTATTTTGTTTTTAGTATTTGTTGTTAAAGCAGCAACAGGAATACATAATCTGTGAAAATTTCAACTCTAGCTATCACCGTTCTTGAGTTGCTGCCTGCTGACAGACAGACGGACAGACAGACATCGAAGTCTTAGTAATAGGGTCCCGTTTTTAGCCTTTGGGTACAGAACCCTAAAAACGCGCTGTCCGAGGGGCGCGAGGGCCCTTAGGACCGCGAGGCCGTGGGCGGTGCCCACACCGCCCACGCCTTACGCCGCCTCTGAATAGAATTATTGCAAACTGATAAGGACCCCAGCACCCATTATTAGAGATGTGCCGACTAGTCGGTAAAGCCGACGATCCCGCAAATCAGTAGTAAACGAAGAGTTACGGAAACATCCGAAACCATGATCGGCTTGGCCGACTAGTCGGCCGTTTAGTCGGCTTCTTTGCAACCGACTAATCGGCTAGTCAGCCAAAGTCATGATCGGCACATCTCTTTTTTTTTATGAAATAAGGGGGCAAACGAGCAAACGGGTCACCTGATGGAAAGCAACTTCCGTCGCCCATGGACACTCGCAGCATCAGAAGAGCTGCAAGTGCGTTGCCGGCCTTTTAAGAGGGAATAGGGTAATAGGGGAAGGTAGGGATGGGAAGGGAAGGGAATAGGGGAGGGTAGGGAAAGGAACAGGGTAGGGGATTGGGCCTCCGGTAAACTCACTCACTCGGCGAAACACAGCGCAAGCGCTGTTTCACGCCGGTTTTCTGTGAGAATGTGGTATTTCTCCGGTCGAGCCGGCCCATTCGTGCCGAAGCATGGCTCTCCCACGTCTCTATTTCGAAGTTTAGTAAAGATGGTCTCATCTATTATAGTTACACTAAATATTAAATATTTAGTAATCTGTGACTGTACTACAAATAAATACTGATGGCCACAATAAGAGACATTTAAAGAGGGTTTAGCAGAATCTATGAAAATTATCATTAAATAAAGTTGAGAAGTTGTACGGCCGTAATCTCTCTGATTACGGCCGTGAGGTACTTACCTAAAATACTTTTTACTTAAGTCAAAACTAAATATAGGGTTCCGTAGTACCGCTAGTTTTTGCTAATTTTTGTATATTTAATGAATGTACATTTATAACGTATTTTCCACTACTAACAACATCATCTCAGTTACGTTTAAAAGAATTTGAACGACCTTTATACTTGTCCGAATACATTTTTTTAGTTGATCGACTATTACTCAATAACTTACGAAGTCTTCTTGGCCGTGATAGTTTTTCTTTTAAATTCAGCATATTTCCTACCTCCGTGAATTTTTCCACATTTCCAGAAGCAACCGTTTAGCTGGTAGAAGGGGGGGGACACTGGACTCTAACGATTTTTTCCACTTTAAAACTTCATATTTCACAAATGAATCCCTAAATGGGAAAACGGTCTTTGAATACTCATAATATTTTTAAAAAACCTATCCAACGACACCCCACACGGTGGGATGGACGCAGAAAAAATAAATCACCCCCCCTTGATGACGTGTGTGGGTACGATACGGTACATACGGTAAGGTACGATAAAAAAAAAATTTAAATATTTTATATACCATTTTGTCGGCTTTATTAAGATGTACATTCATGCCGAATTACAGCTTTGTAGGCCTACAGCCTAGGCAGACAGACGGACGGACAGACCGAAACTATAAGGGTTACTTGTTGACTACGGAACCCTAAAAAGAGCACTTTTGGCTACGAATAATAAAAACTAAGGAAACGTAACTCCCATACTATTACCGTTTTAAATTTGGTTCCTTTCGAACTGTCATGTAACGTCAGCCTGATACCGCTGAAGGCCACCTAAATATTGCAAATGTATTGAAATTGTGTACATAGCATAAAGTTAATATACCTAGCTAGGTATATTAACTTTATGGTACATAGGTACATATTTTTGACAAGTATTGTAGAACATATTTTTGACGGAGTTACTTTTCCTTATATCGTTTTCGGCATCTGAACTGCCCCGCGGCAGGGTGGGCCGACAGGATACGGAAACAGCCGAAGTTTAAATTAAGAACAAAAACTACGTATTGCACTAGTACTAAGCCAACGTGCTTCGTGGATCATCGGTTTTGTTCGGCTATTTCCGTATCCGTTCGACCCGCCCTGCCTGCCCTGCCCCGGGGCAGTTCCAGATGCCGAAAACGCTATTAGTTTTATTATTCGTAGACTTTTGGTAACAAAATCTCTGAAAAAACAAACGTTACTGTACTTACCTTTCAACAAGTTTTTTACTGAAATGTTTTTTTAACGGAATCCTTATTCGATTCTTTAAGATTTTTCTTAAAAAGCCACAAAACAGAATTCATTTAAAGTTCAGAACACTTGTTCTTATGAAATTCAATTTCAACAGAATGACCTTTCAACAAGTCTTGCTCAACTCGTTAGGGTTGCCATATTATGACAGTTTTTAGGGTTCCGTACCCAAAGGGTAAAAACGGGACCCTATCACTGAGACTTCGTTGTCTGTCCGTCAGGTCTGTCTCCAGGCTGAATCTCAAGAACAGCTATAGCTAGACTTCTACATTTTTTACAGATTGTGTATTTCTGTTGCCGCTATAACAATAAATACTAAAAAAAATAATTAATATTTAAGGGCGGCTCCCATACAACAAACGTGTTTTTTTTTTGTCTTTTTTTTGCTCGTAATTAAAAATGGCCACAGGTAGGTACTTGAAATATTTACAAAATCCTTAAGAATATTTTAATAATTAAAAAAAATACTTTAATATTTATGGGGGGCTCCCATACAAAAAAACTCAATTTTTTGCCTACTTTCGCTCTATATGTGAGAATATACATTTTTAGTGTTTCTGAACAAGAACATAATTTAAGAAATGTCATCTCCATTTCTTAAATTATCTGCAAAATACATGGTTCCGATAAAATTGAATTCTAATAACTGTGTTATTATTCCGGTGAAATCAGAAAAAATAACGCTTTTGTGACGATAAGATGCGAAAAGTTGACTGACTGAGCATGTTTTCGCTCTATTTGCTTTATTTACTGTATTCATTTGTTACGGATATCTACCAAAACGTAAAACGTTAAATCTATTTATTAGCGACATAAGCAGTTTTATAAACATAATTCAAGACGTGAGTGGAAGAATAAGGTAAGTAACATGAAAAAACTTCCCATTTTTTTTGCTTAAATGGAGGCTTTAGGGCCGGAAAAATTATTTGAAATAGAAAAACTATGGATTATATGTGTAGCCAGATATATTAGCTAGATTATGAAGTAGATAAGTTAAAAGTTTTATTAAAATAATTAGGGAGAAAATGAGTTATTGTCCGTATGCTACGAAATGGTACTTGTTCGATTCTTCCACTCACGTCTTCAATTATATTCTTAACACTGCTAGCTGTACCTATCTGCCAACTGTCAGGGAAACTTATGCCTAGTTAATTCTCATTACAATATGAAATTCGTACCTAAATATTAGCCCAGCAGGCAGCAGCCTAATGTAGAGACAAATGTCACAATATTTCCCGTAACAACCTTTCATTTTATACTTCCGTAATTTTTTTGGGTACCGTCAAATCCTATGGTACCAACTACGCCGGAATATCAGCGGATATTCTGTTACGGCGCGCCGTAAAAGAATATCCGCTGATATTTGGACATCCCTATTTGGACAAATAGTTGTAAATAAATACTTTAAGGTCGTTTCCATAATCAGACATAGTTAGACAGATAACATCGGCGGTGGAATGGCAGCCATAGATCGCTATCGACGGGTATGATTTATGAAATACTAGTGCGAGAGCCTGTAGCTAGTAATAAAAAGCCTGTCTGTCACCGTCCATAAGGTGGCAGACGGACAGACAGGAGTAATGGGGTCCTCGTTTGATGGGTGCATAATATGCCCAAAATGGGTAGAAGTAAGAATATCATTAGAAACTAAATTCTACTAAGGCCAGGTAGGTTTGTAACTGGTAGACTATCAGATCTGTCCAATTAAAATGGCTATAAAGGTACTTTGAGTCCCTGCAGGCGCATGGCCACAGTAGAAATGCGAAAGAAAAGAAACGCTGACAGTTTTTGCGGACAAACTGACAGATTTTTCTAATACATCACTTGGTCTACTTTACCATAAAAATAAACCTCTCTATGGTGGCCATGCTAAGTCTGCTGGCAAGCGTCACATACCATATTACGCTTTCCAGGGACGAGGCCGAGGGCGTGATCGCTCGATAAACGAATCTCTGTTCTGAAACGGAGTTTCGGGAAATATTTAGTAACTATATAAGTACTTAATTTTGTAAATAATACAAACATCTCAATACGAGTAAAAAGTGGGTACTTAAGTAATATTTTATGCGAAAAACAATGTAACGTATACGTTATAAATTATAATTTAGATAAATATCCTAATTATCTAAATTATGAGTAAATAGACAAAAAATAAAAGATATGTAGGTTAGCTGTGTCTCTCGCACTAGGTTTGGCGTTAGTCTGAGCTCGCAATTTTATAAGCACTTAAACTCATAGATCTCTCGATAGAAAGCCCGATATAGCTTACTTGCTAATTGCATTCCTAAAATACAAAATGTACGCGGTCCACGGTAATGAGGACGAAAAAAAGATATTACAAAGCATAAACTCCTGCAGAAAGTAGGTACTTTTGTAAGTAGTTCATGAATAGTAATTCAAAATATCTCCTTAATAGTCGGGTAGAAAGGTATAATAATATATTATTTGTTTAATCCTGTTAGTAAGGCTGGTTTTAGTGCCACGCGGACCGTCGGTACGGATCGCTCCGTATATATGCAATATGCATTACGCTATAAGGAGCGTTTTAGAGTAATGCGGAGGGCTCCGTTAGTACTTAGTCCGTACGGACCCGTCCGCATTACTCCTTAAGGCTGGTTTTAGTGTCACGCGGACCGTCGCGCGTCGGTACGGATCGCTCCGTATATATGCAATATGCATTACGCTATAAGGACCGTTTTAGAGTAATGCGGAGGGCTCCGTTAGTACTTAGTCCGTACGGACCCGTCCGCATTACTCCTTAAGGCTGGTTTTAGTGTCACGCGGACCGTCGCGCGTCGGTACGGATCGCTCCGTATATATGCAATATGCATTACGCTATAAGGACCGTTTTAGAGTAATGCGGAGGGCTCCGTTAGTACTTAGTCCGTACGGACCCGTCCGCATTACTCCTTAAGGCTGGTTTTAGTGTCACGCGGACCGTCGCGCGTCGGTACGGATCGCTCCGTATATATGCAATATGCATTACGCTATAAGGACCGTTTTAGAGTAATGCGGAGGGCTCCGTTAGTACTTAGTCCGTACGGACCCGTCCGCATTACTCCTTAAGGCTGGTTTTAGTGTCACGCGGACCGTCGCGCGTCGGTACGGATCGCTCCGTATATATGCAATATGCATTACGCTATAAGGACCGTTTTAGAGTAATGCGGAGGGCTCCGTTAGTACTTAGTCCGTACGGACCCGTCCGCATTACTCCTTAAGGCTGGTTTTAGTGTCACGCGGACCGTCGCGCGTCGGTACGGATCGCTCCGTATATATGCAATATGCATTACGCTATAAGGAGCGTTTTAGAGTAATGCGGAGGGGTCCGTACGGACCCGTCCGCATTACTCCTAACTTCATACAGATCGGTCTACGGAGCGATCCGTACCGACGCGACGGTCCGCGTGACCGGCGTGACACTAAAACCAGCCTTAAGGAGAGAAAGATTTTAAAAGGGTAGTATTTAATCGAGTGACTGTAAATTACAGTTTTAAGTGTCAAAATTAATTAATTTGGGTTATAGAATTACTATTTGAGCGACTGACTGTGAGTGACGAGAAATTAACAGAACAGCAACTTACAAATTATTTATTTGAGTTACTTAAAATACAAAATGAGCAGCTTCATAATATTTGAGCGACCTAATATCTGTTTGAGTGTCAACGTTACGTCCTGCTTTTTTTTCAATATTTGGCAAATGTGTTTTTTATACTGAGCGGCATTTTATCTTAAATGAAGTGTTTCGAATACTAAAACCACTTTGAAAAATACAGTAATGAGCAGAGTATAATGAGCTCACATTAAAACAAAAAAAATGAATATGAAATAACTATTTTATGAAACACTATTAATCAGGGATCCCTGGAACAAATTGTTTTTGATTAATATCAAGCAAATTTTTTGTGAGTAGCTTCATTTGGATAAGAGGAACAACAATTTTATCTGTGAAAAATCTCGAAAGTGGTAGCTAACAGAGATAGAAAGGATACTTCATACTTTGATTTGATGATCCCAAAATGTCCGCTATAAATGATAAAATATATTGTTCTATTTGTAGGAACTTAAATTATATAACGGTAAAAGTTTAGAATCATGCCCAACGATTTAGGGGGGAGGGGGAGGGGAGGAGGGCGGAGCGGGGTAAACCTATATATAAATATATGTATTTATATGTATAAAAATCATAAATAAATTATTACATTACACAAATTATAATCCTTTACGGAACGTCAAAGAAATGGGTAAAAATTTTAATGGCGACCTATACCAAAAAAAACACAACTGACTTCAATTATTATGACTCGACGGAGCCCCGCTACGCGGGGCTCCTACTTCTGGGTGGTTCACAAAAAAATAACCACGATGGAAATACGACTTTTTTGGGTTAGGTTAGCCATCTAACCTAACCCAAAAAAGTCGTATTGGGCCAACACGGAGTTCCTTAGACTTAGACTTTAGACATGACGATATAGTAAAACGATAATGAAAATGATTATGAAGAACTTTTTTAGACATGACGATATAGTAAAACGACGATGAAAATGATTATGAAGAAGACTAACTTTGTATGTGGCAAAGTACACCCCCTGTGTCAGTGCCAAAAGCCAACTAAAAAAAAAGTAAGAAGAAGAAGAAGCCAAATATTTACTAGCCAAACCCATACATTACTATACAGTAGTGAATTTTGATAATTTTACTTATTTTATCTCAAGAAACCTTGTATTATATAGTTTTGGAATGATGAACTATTCGTCCTCCACTCACCGCAGCCTTGCGATGCCTTGAAAACACTTCGTAAACACCTTTTAAATGAGAATTTCTCATAAATGGAGGGTCTCCTGAGGGTGGGAGTGCTACGGGGGGGTTTTCCTCATCCAACCTATCAATCCTCAACCCATCTCACCACCAAAATCGTTGGGCATGATTCTAAACTTTAGCCTTACAGAACCCTAACCAGCTGATTTTTTGTAACATTGTCCTACAAATAGAACAATCCATATTTTAAGACCATCAAATCAAAGTATGAAATCCTTTCTATTTCTGATAGTTATTCACTTTCGAGATTTTCATTAAAAACACGTATCAAAATATAAAATATAAACCCTCAAATAGAATATCAGTAACCAATAATCATTAATAAAGCAGCTCACAAAAGTTTGCTCAAAGTTAACTTTTTAGTAGTTCGTAATGTATAACCTCACTGAAAAACTGAATCTATCTTTAATATTGAAGTTGCCCGCTATGTATTTCCAGTCGCTCACTTACGGCCGTTCCCAATATTTGATCTATCTCTGGTTTTGCCCTACTAGAGATAGGAATAGCTCTCATTAGACATTAGAGACATATATTTTATGTCAATTCAATGTTAGCTGCGATCGGTCGTATGTCAAACCAGAGATAGATTGAATATTGGGAACGGCCGTTAGTAAGTAGTAGTCGCTCGGATAGAATTTTAATATCTTAATTAAATAGATTAATCACAATCCACTTTTTGTAAGCTCGTTCCGGATTTTATTATAAATCAATATTAGTCGTTAGTTTAGTTTATTTTTCGCTTACTCAAATTCATACCGCTCATGTTATTAAAACAGTATGTTTCTCATCAGTCACTCAAAGTAATTTTTTATTCGCTCGTTTTATTATTTCCCATTTTAAAACAGAGAATATCTTCCTCTACAAAGCAAAGCCTACTTACTTGGGCAGAACTGGCCGGTTAAAAATCGTATCATTACTGTCGTTCTTTGAATTTATGTAAGAGATAATATTATTATGATATTCGTACTAGATGACGACTGCAACTCCGTTGCGTCAAAATTCGTTTATCGCGCGGGAACCGTACATTTTTCCGGGATAAAAATATCCTATCTCCTTTCTCGGGACTCAAAGTATCGCCATACCAAATCAGCAAAATCGGTTCAGCGGTTTGGTCGTGAAAAGGTTTTTGACGACCTCTGTGGCTCAATGGTTGAATGTGTGGCAGCTCAAGCCGGGGGTCGTGGGCTCGAATCCCGCCGACGGAACAAAAAGTTTTCAATGTTCCCGGGTCTGGATGTGTATTAAATATGTGTATGATATAATAAAAATCTTAAATATATGTATAGTATAAAAGTATTGAATATATTTCCGTTGTCTGGTACCTGTAACACAAGTACTTACCACGGGGTCAGACTGACGTGGTGTGAAGCGACCTATAGATATTATAGATATCCATAGATATTATATTATAAGGTAACAAAGAAACGGACTTTCGCATTTATAATGTCAGTATGATGATAATTATGATTTGTATCATTAGTAGGCTAGTTTGTGAGTACCTATTACTATTCATAATATTATTATACTAATCTTATATATACACGTAAACAGATAAACAGTATCTCCGTAACCGATTACGCCTAATCTAATCCGAAATATCGAAAATGCCCCGGCCTTTCCAAACTTATCGAATATTCAATAATATTAACATCATAACAACAAAATACATGAAAACTACATAATAAACTTTGAAAATAGGCACTGTAAGGAAAATTAGCAAATCTTCAAAAATATTTTCATGTAAAATAATGCCAAGACGATAACCATTCAATGGCACATTTAAAAAGTTCTCCAAGAGTGCAAGTCAAGCGTGGCTCTACATGACTCTATGCAGCTATACAATTTTTTTCCTGTATCTTAGTTTCATAACAATAACTATTATGAATGTAGACTAGTAGTCCGTGGCCTCACAGCTCGTAAAATCTAAACGGGTAAACCTATTTTGATATAGTTAATTCATCATCATCTTTCACTTTCTGTAAGAAAATGAACAAATGGGCAAACGGATGACCCGAAGGAAACCGGATACCGTCTGCCATGCACATGCAACAGCGCGAAAAGTGTACATAATAATATGACGCTATCACATTTTTTCACAAATATCAGCGATTTTCAGGTACCATTTTAAAGAATTAGGAGTCACACTGCGAGGATATTTTGGTTTCAAATAAAAGATAATATATTCATCTCCTCGTCTACACCATAAACATTTTATAGCCGCATACAAAATTTTCACATAAATACGTTTTAACCATCACAATAATCGCAAAAGATTTAAATAAAAACCGGCCAAGTGCGAGTTGGACTCGCCCATGAAAGGTTCCGCAGCAGCAATAAGGTTTATTTTTATGAAATTAAAAAGTTTTTGATTTATTTTTATATTTCAGTTGATTTAATGAAAGTTAAAAAAAAACTACTTGTTAGATTTCGTTCAAACCAATTTTCGTTGGTAGTTTTTATAGTAAAGTACATCATATATTTTTTTTAGACTTATCATGCCCCCACTTCAGAAGTTAGAGGGGGGGACACACATTTTACCACTTTGGAAGAGTCTCTCTCGCAAACTCAGGTTAGAAAAAAATGATAATAGAAACCTAATATGATTTTTGAAGACCTATCCATAGATACCCCACACGCATAGGTTAGATGAAAAAAAAAAATTAAATATAAAAGTATAAAAATACAACTAGTAACAAGATTTCGTTCAAATCAATTTTCGTTGGTAGTTTTTATAGTAAAGTACATAATATATTTTTTTAGACTTATCATGCCCGTACTTTAGAAGTTAGAGGGGGGAGGACACTGTCCGTGGGAGAGCCATGCTTCGGCACGAATGGGCCGGCTTGACCGGAGAAATACCACGGCCTCACAGAAAACCGGCGTGAAACTGCGCTTGCGCTGTTTTTCGCCGAGTGAGTGAGTTTACCGGAGGCCCAATCCTAGGGGATTAACTGCGGCATTTCTAGGGGGTAGGCCCCCCTAGAAATGCCGCAGTTGAAAAACAAGTTGTTACCCCAGGAGGGTACCAACTGCGTTGGAGAATCCCTCTTTGGACGTCCATGCTCAGGAACTCCTGGAACTGAACGTGGACGTCCAGGCTGCCCCTCGTATTCTGGGGAGGGCAAAACTGCGCTCCAATCTGCTCGGGGCAAGAGCAAACACACAAAGGCACCCCCCTCGATATTAAACATGGACTTTTGTAATATCAGGGGATTACACTCCAACCTTAATGCCGTCCATTACCACCTTGAGACGGCAAAGCCGGCTTTGCTCTTTTTAACCGAGACGCAGATATCATCTCCGAGTGACACATCATACCTTTCCCACCCAGGGTATTATCTCGAGCACTTCTTTCTACCCAAAGCTGGAGTGTGTGTGTATATCAGAGAAGATATCAGCTCTCGCCGCCTCAGCAATCTTGAGGTCATGGACCTGTCCATCTTATGGCTCCGCATAGATTGCGACGAGCACCCTCGCGTCTATGCGTGCCTATATAGGTCCCATAGTGGTGACCCCGAGACGGACCGACTCTTGGAGCACCTGCAAGCTGCTTCAGATTTTGTGCAGCAGCAGATCGCATCCGCAGAGATCATAATACTTGGCGACTTTAATGCCCACCACGCCGACTGGCTCAATTCCAGTAAAACTGATCATGCGGGGAGATCTGTCTGCAACTTTGCCCTTGCGAACGACTTGACACAACTGGTTACTACGCCTACGCGAATTCCAGATGTGGATGGTCAGAATCCTTCCTTGTTGGACCTCCTGCTGACTTCAAATCCTGACAGCTACCAAATATTCGTAACCGCACCACTTGGTTCATCGGATCATTGCCTTGTTAGGAGTTCTGTGCCACTTACGACGGTGTTAAGACAGCGTGCTGTTAAATACCGTCGTGTGTGGTACTACAAGTCAGCAGACTGGGATGGGATGCGGTCGTTTTTTGCATCCTATCCTTGGGGGCACGTGTGCTTCTCGCCGGATGATCCCGACAACACTGCCAACTCTGTTGCCGATGTGGTGATGCAGGGGATGGAACTTTTTATTCCGTCCTCTGTAGTGCCAACTGGCGGCAGATTTCGTCCCTGGTTTGGTTCATCCCCCAAAAAAGCTTCTCGCCGGAAGCAGGAGGCTTACCAATCCTGGGCCAACGCAGTGTCTGCTCGGGATTTAAATACCAGCACATACAAAAAGGAGTACAACCTTGCCTCTAGGTCCCTCAAGAAAGAGATTACTCGGGCAAAGCAACAGCACGTCAATAGAATTGGCAAGAGACTTGAGCGCCTCCCCTCGGGAACCCGTGCATTCTGGTCTCTGGCCAAAGCTATTGAAGGAAATTTCTGCAAGCCAACCCTACCATCCCTACACGTAGGAAATGGATCGTTGGCCCAGGACGCAAAAGACAAAGCCGATCTTCTGGGCAAGCTCTTTGCGTCAAACTCGACCCTGGATGACGGGGGGCAGAAACCACCGACCATACTGCGATGCACGAGCATCATGTCGGATGTTCGGTTTCATCAGCGCTCAGTGCGAAAAGCCCTCCGTTCCCTTGTTATCCAAAAATCGAGTGGGCCTGACGGAATCCCGCCTATTGTGTTGAAAAAGTGTGCTCCAGAGTTGGCTCTTCTATTCCACTGGCATCGTCCCGGCTTCCTGGAAGACAGCCTTGGTGCACCCGATCCCCAAAAAAGGTGATCGCTCAAATCCTTCAAACTACAGACCAATCGCTATAACCTCTCCCTTCTCGAAGGTAATGGAATCCATTATCAATAGACAGCTTCTTCGATACTTGGACGGCCAGGGATTACTAAGCGACAAACAATACGGGTTCCGTAAGGGTCGCTCGGCTGGTGATCTCTTGGCGTACCTGACTCATCGTTGGGCTCAGGCAATTGAGTCGAAGGGAGAGGCATTGGCTGTTAGTTTGGACATTGCGAAGGCCTTTGATCGGGTTTGGCATAAAGCGCTGCTATCAAAGCTTCCATCATACGGGCTGCCCGAGAAATTATGTAAGTGGGTCACTATTTTCTTAGCAGACAGAAGCATAAAGGTCGTAGTTGACGGTGAATGCTCGGAAACTCAGTCTGTTGATGCTGGTGTCCCTCAGGGCTGTGTGCTATCGCCTACTCTATTCATAATGCATATCAATGACATGTTACAGACCAACGGCATTCATTGCTATGCGGATGATAGTACAGGTGATGCTGTATATACCGGCTCCTCCAATATTTCTCGGCAAAATGTCACTGAGAGTCGAAACGAACTTGTGTCTAAGGTGGAGAAATCATTGGAGAAGGTCTCTGAATGGGGCAGACGTAACTTGGTCCAATTCAACCCCGCCAAGACACAAGTCTGCGCGTTCACCACTAAAAAGTCACCAATGGTCGTATATCCTCGTTTCGAGTGCACATCTTTAACCATCTCCCCTAGCATTGAGATACTTGGCGTCAACATATCGAGCGAAGTCCAGTTCCGATATCATCTAGAGGGTAAGGCCAAATTAGTCTCGAAGAAGCTTGGTGTCCTTAACAGAGCGAGACGGTACTTCAGTCCGGACCAACGCCTACAACTCTACAAGGCGCAGGTTTGGCCTCATATGGAATATTGTTCTCATCTCTGGGCAGGGGCGCCAAAATACCAACTGCTCCCTCTGGATCGTATCCAACGAAGGGCCGCTCGAATTGCTGACTGCCATAGTGTTTCAAACAGCTTGGACCCCTTGGAATTACGCCGAGATGTAGCTTCACTCTGCATCCTCTATCGGTTGTATCACGGGGAGTGCTCTGAGGAATTGTTCGGAATCATACCACCTGCAACTTTTCGCCATCGTCCCACACGAAAAATATACCATCCTCATCACCTTGATGAGTGGCAGTCTTCTACAGTGCGTTTTTCGCGTAACTTTCTGCCGCGCACTGTAAAACTCTGGAACGAACTGTCACCAGCAGTATTTCCGGACCTATACGACCTGCAAACTTTCAAGAAAAGAGCGTATTCCCTCTTAAAAGGCCGGCAACGCACCAGCAGCTCTTCTGATGTTGCGAGTGTCCATGGGCGACGGTAGTTGCTTACCATTAGGTGACCCGTTTGCTCGTTTGCCCCCTTATTTAATAAAAAAAAAACACTTTAGCAGTTTGGAAGAGTCTCTCTCGCAAACTATTCAGGTTAGAAAAAAATTATATTAGAAACCTCAATATGATTTTTGGAGACCTATCCATCGATACCCCACACGCATAGGTTAGATGAAAAATTTTTTTTTTTGATTCAGTTGTACCTATGGGGTCCCCTAAAATTTTTAATAATTTTTCCATTATTGTATCAAAATCTTAATGCGGTTCACAGACTACATCTATTTACCAAATTTCAATAGTATAGCTCTTATAGTTTCGGAGAAAAGTAGCTGTGACATACGGACGGACAGACAGACAGACAGACAGACAGACAGACATGACGAATCTATAAAGGTTCCGTTTTTTGCCATTTGGCTACGGAACCCTAAAAATGGGGTTAGATTAGGTACCAGTATAGCTAAATACACTGAACTGAAAGGAAAACAAATATAAGTACAAAAAATTGTTGCTTATTTAGTCCCCTGTACGAATAGCTAAATATTTTATATAAAAATAAATAACATTTCCATATATAAGAAACGCTTTCAAATTTCTTCACACATTTTCGCCCTATCAAGAACGCGGCGAGCGTCGTAACCGCCACTGTACAAGGCGCGCTGATATGAATGTTATTTTAATATTCTTAACGTCGATATTCGTACTGACAGACATCGACCTGCTAATTTTTATGTGATTATGTGCTTTTCCGCCCTTCTCGAGATTACGGTAGATAAAATAGACTTATTTTTTTAATACAAAACTTAATATTCCCTGTCGTCCATAAACCAATTTATTAAATGTCATTGTGAATGAAACCAAGTCAGCGAAAAGTATAATTTTATCTTCACATCTGTATCTTTGGAGCGCGATGGGATCTCATTGTTTGATTAATTTCGGCTAACCTCGGTTCAATGACCCTGCGAGTATACTTGATATAAGTTATAACCGGTGATATTCGCATTCGTATGCCACAGTATGAGTGAATTTTTTTTAGAGTAGATGTAATTAAAAACTAAAATTGAAATCGTTTGTCTGTTGACTGTTACCTTTAAATGTTTAAACTGCTGAACCGATTTAGAAGATATTATAAGATAAGATGAGATGAGATGAGATGAGATGAGATAAGATAAGATAAATATTTATTATTATGATAGTTTAATGTGTACGGAAAAGGGCATAGGCAGGTGCACAAAAATGTAGAGTTTTCGCGCGATGAACGGATTGCTGCTCAATGAAGATGCGATCAATATCTGGCCCCATAGCCAAAACGTTTTCTTTATCACTTCTTTATAAATTCCCCGATCTAAACGTATGGAATTGACATAAGCGTTCGATAAAATGAAGTTGACGTTCGACTCGTGTAATTCATAATTCATTCATAATTCATAATCTTTATTTGCAAAAATATGGTTTACAATATATTAAGATGATACATGTTATAAAATGTCTTACATATTTTTGTCGTTTTATCGACATGCAAATGTTTAATGAACATATTTTGTCAAGTATCTCATTCATTGAATTTATATCATTCTTAGTTAAAATTAAGACAAAGTATCATAATGTCTATATTCCATACATTTTGATCGGCTATTCTATATAGAAGCGATAAAGAAAACGTCTTGGCTAGGAGCTCTGGTTATTTATTTTTATACTTTTCGATGTAGAGTTTGGAGAAAAAATTTTGGCAGCTAATAACTTTTGTAGTGTACCCGTAAAATGGTGAAGTATTGTTATAAGTACTTAACAGTTGAAATTTTATGAAATTCTACGTAATGAAGTAAATATGTCATTGATTTTACATTACAAAAACAAAATGAAGTAACCATTAGCGATACGGGGATCCTATAGCTCTACTCTCATCGGATTAACATTTAGATTTTCAAGACTCTACCTACATACATTCATAACTTTACACTCTACCTATTAGTTGTGCAGGTTAGGGTTTTTTTCTGAAGAAGAATAGCCTCCGTTGATATAGTAGTTCCCTACATGTCTACAATGTCTTTACCCGTGAGAAGGCGCGGTATGATTTATGAACATTTTGCTGAAATTTAAAAAGAGATTTGATTTCCCACGTCAATTCTCTGTTTACGCGAGACCCACGTAACATACATTACGTAAAACGAGTATCGTGTTTTAAAAACATGCCATTAAACATAATACGTTGACATTGTCTGCCGTCTAAATAGAATAATATAGAACGATTACTCTCATACATTTGACCGCTAACGGCCGTTCCCAATATTCAATCTATCTCTGGTTTGACATACGACCGATCGCAGCTAACATTGAATTGACATAAAATATATGTCTCTAATGTCTAATGAGAGCTATTCCTATCTCTAGTAGGGCAAAACCAGAGATAGATCAAATATTGGGAACGGCCGTAAGTTTGGGTCTAATTCAGAAGCGTAGCGTGCCTTGGAGAAATTGTGCGGGGGCCCGCCCTCAGGAAGGGTAACTTATGCATGATACGGCAGATACGGCGGTAGCTACGCCCCTGGTTGCTGTCATAAACACGTAGCTAGGGAATTAGGTATACGAAAATTATATGATCGACCCGAGTGTGACAACAAACGAAGGCATACGCATTTGTACGCTCAGGTGGGCATTTCGATTTGCGGTGGGTTTTATCGTTCCCGCCACTTTGCCCTGAATGGCGAGTGGAGCACCATGGGGTTTTAGTGTGTGGAGTGTGGACCCAACGCCTTGGCAGTCCCACATACCCCGGCCGATGTGCCGAATGGATGCGAAAAGAATTTTCCCATGTAAATCAAAGGTGTAGAATGTACTATCAGGGAAGTTGATTCATAGGCAGACGGCGGACCTAATTAATTTGGTCGGGTTCTGTCAAACTAAGCCGACAGATCTCGACTAACACTGAATTGACATAATATAATGGTCGGGTAATGACGTAGGTCCGTCAACTGCCTAGGAATCAATTTCTTCGATGGTACATTGATGACATTTGGTGGAAACATTTTTGACTCAGTTAATCTTCTCTATTATTCATTGTTCGTGGTCGTCTGCATATTTCAGCTGGCGAATTGGCAGCATCTCAACAGGTTTTTGTCTATTCCCGTCCGACATTGCTCTTGGCTCGACCAAGGTTCTTGTCTCTGCTCTCGCTATTGTGTTCTATTTATAAATGAAAGTTCTATGTAAATATTGACTTTAATGTGTCAGCATAAGATTTATCGTCGATAAATTATCTTAATGCTGAGCAAATATTAAATAAACTCTTCGTATTCGCAATATGCGGCCTTTCCACGTGTCCATGTTTCGCGTTGGATCAACACAGTAACATATTGGTATAATATGATTGCCATTTTCCCATAATAACTATAGTGAAAATAATTTATGTTGGCACCAGCGGTCATTGACCTTTTTAGTCTAGGAGCTAAGTGAAAAATGTTCACACTGTATTTCGTTAACTTAGGATAATATTATAGATTCATCGGAAAACCTCTTGGTAACTCTAAGAATGATAAGTTCCAACTATTTATGAGTTCGAAGTGGTATAGATGTATTTTATACTTCATACTAAGTTCACATCAAGTATGCAAAATACGATATCGCCCTTAGACTAGCAACATCTGTTACTTCATTGTCAATCGCAGTTTGTATAGAAAACGATGAAGTATGACAAGTTTTTTGACAGGGGGTCAATGACCACTACGGACAGAATTCAGCAATTTGAGAATAATAGATGCACTGTAAGTTGTCTATGTATATCTAATAATGCGAAAGTTACTTTCTTTTCGTTGTTCTTTAATAGTTTTTAGCTCCAAAAACTTTAAGATCAAGAAAAGGACGTATGGATTTTTTTACGGTGAAAATATACGATTTCCACAATATACCAACGATTTTCTGTGAAATCGCAGTTGGGGCAACACCAAGTTAGGTTCCGTTAATTAATATTAACCAAATAAGAATAATAATATTGTGTATATACAAACATATTTTGCAAACTTGGTGGTTGAATGCTACCGCTCCACCGGTAACCACAAGGGTGACCACAATAATAGAAAAAAAATGGAATAAGTATAAGATTTTTTTGACATTTTCAAAATAATAATTTATGGTCTTGAAAGTTAAGGCTGTTGACAGGCGATTTACTCAATTTAATCTACTTTTTTTTATTTTTGTCCAATTGACTAACGAGCTGCATCTATACTTTTCTATACTAATATTATAAAGCGGAAGAGTTTGTTTGTTTGTTTGAACGCGCTAATCTCAGAAACTACTAATCCGATTTGAAAAATTCTTTCGTTGTTAAATAGCCCATTTATCGAGTAAGGCTATAGGCTATATTTTATCACGCTAAGACTAATAGGAGCGAAGAAATAGAGGAAAATGTGGAAAAAACGGGGGGAAAATTATTTGAAAGGGCTTATTTGAACGCGCTAATCTCAAGAACTGAATCGGACCACGATTTGAAAAATTCTTTCGGTGTTAGAGAGCCCATTTATCTAGGAAGGCTATAGGATTTATTTTATCACGCTACGACTTATATGTAGTTTGGTTATACGTAGTTTGGTCGCGTTACGACAAACCCAGCCGACAGATCACAGTTAACATTGAATTGACATGATCCGACCAAATGACGTTGGTCTGTCAACTGCCTAGGAATAAACTTTTATGAATATACGTAATACTCGATTCCTGAAGTTTTGATTAAACTTTATCTAGCACCTTTCATTAGTTTACATCGAAAAACCAACCACTCGACAACACGAAAGAAAAGTCCGGTCAAAAATCTCAATAACCGGGCAGTTGATATTTTATGTTACTAACGTAACTAGATTGGCAGTTTACGGCAGCAACGCGTTGCCACTTCGAAGATGCCTGCAGGCATATCTGACTTACATAATGACATAATGACTTGACATCGTCTTTTGAACTATCAAGTGGTTACGCATTTCTAAGAATCGTTTGTAAGACTTTGCTACTCTAGTATTTTATAAGCTCATTGGTTAAAAGTATCAATAGCCGAACATAGAACTTTTTAAAAGTCGGTTAAAATATAAGAAGCTGTTGCCTATTTATAAAGTTTTGAGATTGTCTTATTGGTTGACCATTTGGCCAATCAAAAATTTGTTTGACAGACAAAGACACAATGCATTAAAATGTGCATCTTTTTATTAATAAAGAATTATTTATCATTTTACCTGTTTTTTAAAAAAAGTAAGCAGATAAGTAACACTTAAAAAATTGCTTTTTTCCCATAAATAGAGGCTTTAGAACTTTGAAAATTATTTGTTATCAAAAATGTGGATTTTATGTATAGCCAGATATATTAATCAGATAATGAAGTAGGTTATAGGTCTACCAGAATCTGATGGCAAAAAGTGAGAAAATAATTTGACTCTAGCAATACCGGGGTAATTGTAATAAAACATTTTGATCCGTTTTTTTCTTATAGCGGCTGATTCTGTGTGTTAAACTTGCAAATATAAAAATGTATCCAATGATCAAGGATATTTTTTAAAAATCTGCTGTCAAAAATTGCCATCAGTTTCTGGTAGACCTATAGTTACAAGGTATGTTCAAATTATAAGAGGAACAAAATAAGTAATTGCCCTTATGTTATAAAATAGTTACTCCACATACGTCTTCATTATTATGAATGATCGCAAATCTTTAATTACGTTATGTATGACGTCATAACTCGTACAGACTGTGATACCGCGTTGCGTAAATAGTACAAGTAAAGGGGTCACACATTATCTGCTCCAAGTAATTTTCCATCAAATAACCACACTAGGTTGAGGATGCCAAAATAATTTAGCAATTTTCTGGATCCGATTTTTAGGGTTCCGTAGCCAAATGGCAAAAAACGGAACCCATATAGATTCGTCATGTCTGTCTGTCTGTCTGTCCGTCCGTATGTCACAGCCACTTTTCACCGAAACTGTAAGAGCTATACTATTGAAATTTGGTAAGTAGATGTAGTCTGTGAACCGCATTAAGATTTTGATACAATAATGGAAAAATTATTAAAAATTTTAGGGGTCCCCATAGGTACAACTGAATCAAAAAATTTTTTTTTCATTTAACCTATGCGTGTGGGGTATCTATGGATAGGTCTCCAAAAATCATATTGAAGTTTCTAATATCTTTTTTTTCTAACCTGAATAGTTTGCGAGAGAGACTCTTCCAAAGTGGTAACACGTGTGTCCCCCCTCCCCCCCCCCCCCCCCCTCTAACTTCTAAAGTAGGGGCATGATAAGTCTAAAAAAAATATATGATGTACTTTACTATAAAAACTACCAACGAAAATTGGTTTGAACGAAATCTAACAAGTAGTTGTTTTTTTATACTTTTATATTTAAATAATTTTTTTTTCATCTAACCTATGCGTGTGGGGTATCTATGGATAGGTCTCCAAAAATCATATTGAGGTTTCTAATATCATTTATTCCAACCTGAATAGTTTGCGAGAGAGACTCTTCCAAAGTGCTAAAATGTGTGTCCCCCCCCCCCCCCTCTTACTTCTAAAGTAGGGGCATGATATGTCTAAAAAATATATATGATGTACTTTACTATAAAAACTACCAACGAAAATTGGTTTGAACGAAATCTAGCAAGTAGTTTTTTTTTTATATTATTATATTTAAAAAAAAAAATTGTTCATCTAACCTATGCGTGTGGGGTATCTATGGATAGGTCTTCAAAAATCATATTGAGGTTTCTAATATAATTTTTTTCTAACCTGAATAGTTTGCGAGAGAGACTCTTCCAAAGTGCTAAAATGTGTGTCGTCGTCCCCCCCCCCCCCCTCTAACTTCTAAAGTAGGGGCATGATAAGTCTAAAAAAAAAATATATGATGTACTTTACTATAAAAACTACCAACGAACATTGGTTTGAACGAAATCTAACAAGTAGTTTTTTTTTTATACGTCATAAATGGTAAACTTAATTTAACTATCATTAAATCAACTGAAATATAAAAATAAATCAAAAACCTTTTAATTTCATAAAAATAAACCTTATTGCTGCTGCGAGTCCAACTCGCACTTGGCCGGTTTTATTTAAATGTAAACTTTTTTGGCGGCGTTGTTCACTTTTCTTTGATGGGTAAATATAATTGCACTTACACGTGACCTGATCGAAATTCGTAAGACGTGGTAACCGTTGCGGCGTAGCAGAGAAAGTAATAATCTTCTCTTGCTACAATGCGGCGTAAATTTTTCTTTTCACTTCTACCGGCTCTTTCCCAGTACAACGGGTTACTCTCCCGGAGTGCCGATTTTTAAGCAAAGGGATATGATAGTCATTTGGTATAATTGTATAGGTCTACCAGAATCTGATGGCAAAAAGTGAGAAAATAAAATGACTAGCAATACGGGGGTAATTGGAATAAAACATTTTGATCCGTTTTTCTTCTTATAGCGGCTGATTCTGTATGTGAAACATGTAAATATATAAATTTATCCAATGATTAAGGATATTTTTTAAAAATCTGCTGTCAAAAATTGCCATCAGATTCTGGTAGACATCTGTTTATAAAACATTGTTCCTAATTATAATAGGCATGTCGACTACGAATAATAAAACTAAGGAATCGTAACTCCCATACTATATTACCGTTTTTAATTTGGTTCCTTTCGATCTGTCATGTAACGTCAGCCTAGTACCGCTCAAGGTTGGCTCAAGGCCACCTAAATATTGCAAATGTATTGAAATGTGTACCTAAGGTACACTTTTTTGACAAGTATTGTGGAGCATGTTTTTTGACGGAGTTACTTTTCCTTAATTTTTATTATTCGTAGCATGTCGAGGAAAAAAAAGGCCACTCAGTTTAGTGTTATTTTCATGCCATGGTGATCAGATGATTTGATAGCTGCAGCGTCTGAAAGAACAAGAATAAAATTACATTCTTGCATTTAAACAGCTTTGCCACAGTATAAAATCATGCAGTATAGTAATCTCAGCCAGGTCCTTGAAATGAAACTTGCTTAACTCAGTTAACAAGTTATACCCGCGTGCGACGTGATTTCTAATTGCTTTAAAGCTATGTATGTACATATTTAGAATCATTAATCACATTGATGTGTGCATGCGCTTATTCGCGATGTCTACTATGAAGGTGGTCTACTGTGTATAATTTAAGTTGTGGTTTTGTTATGTCGCCAAAGAATGCTCAAGGCAAACCATAATTATTATTATGGCTTGTAAATTCTAGTAGGCATTTTATATAACCATAAAAATACTATAATTTTTGCCAAAATTTATAAAAGAAATAAAAATAATAAATCTTAAATATTTTATCTTTGAACCGGTAGAACAGGATAAAATTGTAATTGAAGTAACTCATTACGTTATGTCTTTCTTTACTCCTAATATAGAAGAACTAAATATTAATACAAACGTTTAATATTAGGTATAATATAAATACACCAGCATATTTACGTTATAACTTACAATAAATGATAAATAAAATAAATAATAAAACGCAAAAAAATAATAAAATAAAAACAAAATTCCAACTCAATAGCCTCTTCCTGTAAGGTGTGATGGTTGAAGTCCTTGCAGTTTACTATTTATTAACTTTCAAATACTTGTGATTGCGGAAAAAATCTTGTTTTTCTTTTACCTCGTCATTAATTTAAAAAAAAATGGGTCAAGTGCGAGTCAGACTCGCACACGAATGGTTCCGTAATGTTATAGAGCAAAAATAGACAAAAAAATGTGTATTTTGTATGGGAGCCCCCCCTAAAATATTTTATTTGAATTTTATTGTTAGTTATTAAAGTCCACATATAATTGAGGATTATGTAAAAAATTTCAAGTACCTACGATGATGGATACGGAGCCCTAAAAATAACATTTTTTTCTTTAATGTTTTTTTGTCCTTGATATAACTAAAAGTGTAGTGAGCCCACGGTAATATTTCACCGTGTGCAAAATATAAAAATGTATCGTCCCTGTTTGTTTTCGGTATTTATAAACTTTTCAGTCTGTGATGAACAGATCTAGCTATTTTTAGTTTTTATAATAAATCTTTTCTTATGTTTTACACCTATTGTATTATGTAGCTTACATTATACGTAGGTATATAATATGTCGCAGTCATCTGGTTCAAACTGCGATTCGATTGAATGACTAGCGCATTCATTGAATGGCACCATTCAATTGAATGACTCGGCTGTACGTTGATTGAACAATCGTCACTTAGCGTCCAACTAGTTAGCGATTTGTACATAGCCTTTTCAAGAGAGCGGACATGAAATCAGTCAGGTAATTGAATGTATTTAATTTTTTTCCCACTGCGGCGCTAGTAGTAACCAAACCAAAAATGGCGTCAAACATCTCGCACAGCTGATAGCACTGTGTTGATATTTTTTCGATAAATTTTTCTTTAAAGTGCTTTATTTGTAATAGAATAATATGACAGCGTGGATTTACCTATTATACATGGTTTATGACGCCTACAGCTACTTAAAAAAATTATAACATCCCATTTAACGACTTCACTAATAAATGACTTTTAGTCAAGACGTTAAACGTCACAGTCAACGTTTTGACGAGTTGTCCTTTAGTCATTCGATTGAATGGTGTCATTCAATGAAAGCGCTAGTCATTCAATCGAATCACAGATTAAACCAGATGACTGCGACATATAATATATACTCCCACGAAGATTTTGATAGCCGGTTTTTTTCCAACCAAGCCTGTAAGACACCCATACTTTGAAGTGTGTCTGTTTGTCTGTCTGTTATCTCTTTACGCCGAAACTGCTGTACTTGTATGTTACTGAAATTTGGTATGGAGATCTTTTGAGTCCCGGGAAAGGACATAGGATACTTGTTATCCCGGAAAAAATGTACGGTGAAAAAACGTGACGAGGTGATGCGTCATGCGATCCTTTTTTAAGTTATTCAAAATTATAATAGGCAGCCAAATTCCGCGGGCAGCAAGTCTGTCAATTCAATTCTAAGATATAATATCTTCTTGTGTATTAAAGAAAGTGAAGCCAAACGCTAAATATTTTCCTAGTTTTTATTTTTTAACCGACTTCCAAAATGAGGAAATATTATATGTTCGTCTGTATATTTTTTATATTGAGGCTCAATTTCTCCAACGACTGTTAAAGTTAATGTTCGATTTAGTATCACGTTACCTCTTTCGTTTTTTGGATGAATGAAAGAGAAGACATGACATTTTTACAAGCTGTTAATACTAACAGACGTTGGTGACATTGGGACTAAGCCTATTTTAGCTAAATAGATGTGTTACATATAGAGATAACGGACGTTTTTCCCTTGTCGGTCCGTTTGTCCAGCAGAGCCTGTCGCGGAAGTAGAGCAGGGAGCTCCGTGGACCATAGGATCTGATATCGTTTTCTATTAATGCAGCTGTCTTACATGTACTATCAGATAAGTTAATTCATAGGCAGATAGATGGTGGACCTGCGTAATTTGGTCGCGTTATGTCAAACCCATTCGACAGATCACAGTTGACATTGAATCGACATAATTCGACCAATTGACGTAGGTCCGTCAACTGCCTATGAAACAACTTCTCTGATATAGTGCAGTGCCCAGAGGTTTTAACCTCCGAAAATTGTAATAGTGAATGGATTTTTGTTTTTGAGGTGTCATTTTCTTTTTTGCACTATAACTTTAGTTTATCAAAAAAAAGTTTATCAATTTTTTTTGTGCTTTTAATTTTTTAGTTATTTAATTAAAAATTTATATTTCACCATGTAAAACCAGACAAGAAAAAAATTTTTTTCTTGTTCCTGTTATTTAATGACTTTTATCCGATTGTTTATATATTGAAAATTAACGAAAAACACAATTTTTAAAAAAGAAAGTTTGATTTGCTGAGCAAAATAAAACTATAATATTTTTGCAAAGTTTTTAGAGATTAACGCTCGTCGTAACCAAGATGAAAGGGTTGGGGAGGATTTCATGGTTGTACCGAAAAGTGTGTTACACGCACTTATTGTGCCTTTTTAATTTTTAGAGAAATGATGAAATTTAAGTACTTTAAAACGTTTTAAAATCTCCAAAAATGTATAAAATAGACCAAAATTTGTTTGCTACATTTGTGGAGAATTTATTGAAGTAAGAGCTAAAAAGTTAAATGCATCGACAAATGAAAGGCTTTTTCTAGCTTTTGAAATATATTCAAACTTCCTATTAAAAGCCAGAAAAAATGGGTGTTATAGGTCTACCAGAATCTGATGGCAAAAAGTGAGAAAATAAATTGACTCTGGCAATACCGGGGTAGTTGGAATAAAACATTTTAATCCTTTTTGTTTCTTATAGCGGCTGATTCTGTGTGTAAAATATGCAAATATAAAAATTAATCCAATGATCAAGGATATTTTTTCAAAATCTGCTGTCATAAATTATTGCCATCAGATTCTGGTAGACCTATACATATCTCACGTACATACTAAAGACGCATGCTGCAACCTATGTTTGGAAAATGCTTACCTGAATACAAAAAGATATCAGTTCTTAACCTAATTTGTATTTTTTTTAGCGAATGTAATTAATGAATAAAAATAAATAAATCATAAATTTCATTCTGTTAAAACCTAAAAAAGAAATAAAATAAAGATTTTCTTCGAAATATACGTGAAAAGTTTGTGTTACATTTTCGGAAAATTTAATAAGTTACAACTAAAAAGTTACACGCATTAACAAATAGAAGGCTTTGTCAAGCCTAAGAAATAATTTTAAACTTCCTATTTAAAACCAAAAAAAAAAAAAAAATAGGATCGCCATTTATCAGGTACTTACTGCCGAAGCACACAACGAGTTTATTTGGAGATATGCTGAATGAAAATCTCTCGCGTCTTCTCCTCGGCCATCTCAAGGGGTCAAGCGCCTCCCGTTCTCTTCTGCGGTCGGTCAGTACTGCAAAGGAGGGGGCTCATTTGCAGTGCTGACTTCCTGGGCAAAGTCATTCATCACCTGCCACGCAATCTCGCTGCTCAGCATTGCTCGGATTATTGCTGGCAGGGAGATGTCCAATCCAATGGCAGCCGTAGGGCTGCGCGTTGTTCCGTCCAGGATGGACAGGTCGACAATGTGTGCCCTGTCGTGTCCAGCTCGTCAAGGCAGTGGTGAAATCTCGTGTCACTCTCTCTGCTCGCGATCTGACTTAGGTACCGACCAAAGCGGCCGTGACCGGTCAGCGTCTGTGTCAGATGAAAGGAGAGTACTCCGTGTCTTCGGATCACCACTCTTTAAATAGGGGGCAAATTGCCTCTATCAGGGCGACGCTTACCAACAGTTCTTGCAACCTCTCCGCACCAAGGTATGCCCTGGGTTCCGAAGGTACCGATTTGACGTGACATGGTTGTGGATTTCGGCGTTGCTTAAAGTACTGCAAAGCATATTATGCAGTTATTAAATTATAGCAATAATCATCATCACTACCTTCATTACACCATGCATCATCACGCTATGACTCTATTATTGATACTTCTCATAGTATTTTCATCGTAACATGTATTTGATAATTGTTCTGTCGTTAGTTAAACTTCTTTTGATATTTTATAGGATATAATCTGACCTTGATGTTATGGCCAACAAAGTCATGAAAATACCATGAGGTATCGAAAGAACTCCTAAATTTTTTTTACCAAATAATAAGTATGTTGTGACAATGATGTTGTTTTAAGAAGCTTGAATTAAAAATCATAACTTGAATTAAATAAAGCTAAGGCGCTTCTGGATCCAAAGTCACTGAACAGAACTTCTGAGTCTTTAAAGAAAGGTATTTGAGAATTTTGGAGTTGCATAAATTAATGCAGCCATACACCACTTACTGCTTTGATGAGTTTTCATTCAAAGTTGTTTGTTGGTTCCGAAGTCACTGAAAGGATCTTCTGAATTTTTAAATAATTAAATAATTGCAAGCATAATATGCAAAATTGAAATATATAATTTCAACTTTATAAGTTCATGAGTTGTTTCCTGAATCCGAAGTTACTATACAAGAACATAACTCTTGAGCCTATAAAGATAGACACGTGAACATTTCGGCATTTAGGGACGTCGTAGTATAAAGTGTGGCTGATAAAAGATACCAAATGTGAATATTTTTGAAATCCACTTAAGTATTAAGTACTTATTTAATAATTATGGTTAGGTACCTGTAACTAAAAAGAGCGTAATATGAATCAAATGGCGCATTTTCTATTAGCAGATTTTGTTTTTTATTTATTTCACCAAAACCGAAAATACCGAATGTCCCGGTTTTTGTAAAATGAATACCGGTATTACTTAGACCTAAATTTGGCCCGGTATCCCGGTATTTTCGAAATTCGGTATCCCGCGGTTTGCGACCCCTACTTGTAACCATTGTCATAGAGTTTCTGTACTGTGTTTCGACTTCCGTCCTTCCCAAAAATGAGAGTCTTTTCTCCAAGCGAGTTGTAATTACTATCAGGGTCGTCATTCACCACTAAACGTACAGGAACACATGGCACGGCTCCAAACTTATTATTTATGACCTACAGATGGAGTCTTTCGCACTAATTTATTACAATCAGCGTATAGCTTTGATATTTTTATCAGTGGGGTTTTGTGACTTTGTCCCCTTACTTTTACCCACTGACCCATTTTTTCACTGATATGTAAATATAGGATGCAAAAAGGCAATCTTTGGCGACTCAAATAGTATTTGGATTTGCAAAAAAAAATATTGTAAAGCGGCGCTATTATCTATTTTAACAAGACATAAAGTTAAGGACTTAACTATTAATCATGTGAAAGTTATCTAAATGTCTCCGTTTGGTACTGGGCGCGCTGGAAGTGTTTTCCTTTCGGATTCTAATGAGGTAGGCCCGGATGCATTCCTCATCTTGCAGAGCTTCCATATGCAGAGTGTAACAAAACATAAAAATGTTTTTTGTTGTCATAATATTATGAAAAAAGTAACTGTTTCAGCGCTGCGACTTTTACAGTGAACTCTACATAACGGTCACATACAAACCCCTCCTCTTGTTTCATTCTGTACATCATGTCCCCAATCCGTTTCAAATCCATGGCACTCCCAAGAAAAAAGGAGTTAAAGGCAGAAATACTTAATAAGCGTGTTAGCAAGGCATTAGTAATAGAGGTAAAGTATTAGTGAGCTATAGAATAGTGACGCATTATGGTTTAGCTATCGATAATGTCCCTATCAGTAAACATTACGTCGTTCGACCTACGCAAAACTATACGCGGCAAATATTATTGTTGTTTCATATAAAATACATAAAATGGAAGACAAACAAATAAACTTTGATGGGAAAGATGAAGGGAGATGGAAAAATGTTGGTGTTGTTAGAAATTCAACACAAAATAAATAATTTTATGTTATTTTGTGGTTTATAATTAAAATGCAACACATTATAGGGAAAATAGAATTTATTATTTTAAAGCTTCGGCCTAACATACGCTACCAAAGCGACTGCGAAGCTCCCGTCCCGCGTCCCGCGTTACTGACGCGAAGGTTTGGCCGAAGCCTAAATGTTGCCCGCATACCTCGTTAGCGAACTAAAATATTGTTTATCCCGTTGGAACCGTACATTTTTTTCGTAATATCTTAAGCATCCTAATCGGTCTACCACGTTCAGTGGCTTGGTGCAAAGCGGCAATAGACGTTGGCCTATTCTGTATTCACAGAGCTACCCGATAAGCACACAAATATACATCAAAATCAGTCCAGGTCGTTTCGGCAGGGTTCGGCAAGAGACCGCTACATTTTATAGCTATAGAGAGTGTAACAAAACAAAGTGATAAATGATAATACTTCAGAGTATGTATGTACAGCTTGGCAAAGAAGAGTGTGGATTAAATGAGGGCGCTTTTCTTTAAATACAGGCAACCCTACGCTTCGCTTTTGACACAATATGTACTAGAGTTGACAAGTAATGTAGTGTTGTCATAAATAAAAACTCTTAGTTCCAGCTGTCACCGCGTCAGACTCTTCTTTGCCAAGCTGTATCTATCCCCTGTATAATAATTATTACGTGTTCACTATACTATAAAGTAGCAGCGCTAGAAGAGTAACTTTTTTTTTAAATTTTAGGATGGGGAAGTCCATAAAGCTGGGGTGCTTGCCCAAATATAGAAAAATACTCTTTCAGCGCTGCTACTTTTACAGTGAACTCTATAATATTTTAAGAGACACATACATACCCTCAAGCAATGAGTTTCTAAAATACTAGATTAGCAACGTCTTACAAACGATTCTCAGAAATGCGTAACCACTTGATAGTTCAAAAGACGATGTCAAGTCATTTAATGTCATTATGTAAGTCAGATATGCCTGCAGGCATCTTCGAAGTGGCAACGCGTTGCTGCCGTAAACTGCCAATCTAGTTACGTTCGCGTTAGTAACATAGAATATCATTGCCCTCAAGTATTTTATCAATTTGTTTTATTACACTATGTATAGTCTGTCAAGAAAGTGAAGAAATTAAAAAGTGGCAACATCGTAGTGTCATCCCTTTCAAATCAATCTAAGAAAAAAGGGATGACACTACGATGTTGCCACTTTTTAATTTCTTCACTTTTTTGACAGACTATATAATTATGTAAGTATTAGATTTTATGTGTGTGATTTTAGAAAGTGAATTTGAGAGTGCACGATGTTTCGCTCCATCTTCTCGGCGGCCATGTTGTAATTTCGGCAACACTCAAGTAGGCCATGGTGACAGTTGACGGGCTATCGATTTTTAATTAATTACATATTCCGAGGCACGTCAACTATCGAGGAAAGTATAGACGGCATTAATGATTTATAAACGAGTTCTGTCTATAGTCTATATATAGATCTTTGCGTCATAGTAAACACTGTTACATAATGTATTCTAGGGGATTATAATAGAAGTAGATGTAACAAGAATATATAGTAGATATTTAAGTGTTTCTTAAAGTAACGAGGCCGTCACGTACACATGCCAAGTGCTATTTCCGAAATCACAGGAAGATATTATTATGATAACTTTTCTTTGTTTGTTTGTCTGATAAAACATTTACGAAACTGCAAAACCACAATATTTTTAAACCTGAAGATAGTTCACAAGTCCGTATAGTAATAAATGATATATTATATAATTGGGATAGCCAAAAGTCAAAACCACCAACGCGGCAACGTGGTCATCAGCACCCGTAGCATGGCTGCAGTGGAAATACGAAAGTATAGACAAACAGCGGAGATAAACTGAAGGTGCCGTTCCGATCTTTACCGCGACTAGCCACGATCGACAAAAACTCAAATATAATGCCACTTTATGACATAGACTATGGTCCTAAAAATTCATATTAAATCCTACTTTAAGACATGGACTATAGTCTATGTCATAAAATGGCATTTTAATTGAATTTTTGTCGATCGCGGCTAGCCGCGGTAAAGATCGGAACGGCACCTTCAGTTTATCTCCGCTGTTTGTCTATACTTTAGTATTTCTACTGTAGCCATGCTACGGGTGCTGGTGTTAAAACTGTTACGCTTTTTAGGATAAATTTATAAATGCAATAAATAAATAATAATATTATTATAATTATTATAAAAATAGCAGCGCTGAAAGTAAATTACCTTTTTGAGCGCTGTTATTTTCACAGTGAACTCTATACAAGAAACATACACACCCTAAAGTATTACCACTTCTTAAAAAGCACACAAGACATACTCTAAGCTTTAGAATATAAAGCATTATTACATGTTCATATTGCAGCCTGTATACGCCAATGCAAAACGAGTATTTGGCAAAATAAACAGCGGGTTTTCCGAAGGTTCAAGAGCTACCAAAGCATCACCATCTTAGTACAGCTATTAGCTACACCCCTGCATAGCCCTGTTTGGGCGCCGCGCTCGCCTTGACTCGCTAATTGATGGTCAATATCGCATTTGTCTAGCTGTTCAGCTGATTTGCATCATCATTATCGAGTTGTAGATGGGTGAGTAGTGAGTAATATCTCAACACAACGACAACAATACGAGGACAAAAACGAAGTTTTCATACGGTGACTAGAGTTATATACAGTTACTAGTAATACTCCAAAAGAACATATTAAAGAAAAATATTATGAGCTATAAAACACTGTTCAAAATTATTTAAAAAAAAAGTTCTTACGCCGACTACTGCAGTATAGATTATAGTTTTTTATATTATATAATTTTGACATGTTTAACAATTCGATGCAAATTAATAATTAATAATCATAATATAATAATATTGAAATTTATGTATTTTAACTAATAGTAATGCTTTTGGATAATTGATTAATGTTTTTATGGAATTCAATGTGTTTAACAATTATGATACTTTGTCCTAATTTTAACTAAGAATGATATAAATTCAATAAATGAGATACTTGACAAAATATGTTCATTAAACATTTGCATGTCGATAAAACGACAAAAATATGTAAGACACTTTTTAACATGTATCATCTTATTGTACTGTAAACCATATTTTTGCAAATAAAGATTATGAATTATGAATTAGTGTGCCGAGTTCTGCGTCATGAAACTTGCAAACTAAACGAGACGATTTTAATTATGTTTAGAAGTGCTTGAATTTAAAATAAGTGTAAAGAAACGAAAAAATTCGTAAATAAAATTATAATTACGACGTTAGAGTTATTAAAGAATATTAAAAATAATTTGAAACTTGTAAATTACAATATGTTCAAGTATGGTAGAAAACTATTAATTGTTGTAATTATTACCACCTATTACAAACATACTAACATAACATTAATTTGTAGATTTGCAATTTTTCCTTATAGTTACAAAAACACGGAGAATTTTATCAAATCTTTTGAGAAGAAACATAACAGCGTTTTTCAAAACCTAACCTAACCCAACTCGCATGTAGAGCCATTTGCTGCGATTAGGTATAAAGCTAAAGTCAAAACGAATCGGTTCAGAGGCACAAAACTTAATGACAAACAAAAATTATGTACAAAAAAAATAATTCTATGGATAAAGGATAGATTTTCACATCTGAAAAAAGCCCTTAAAGCCTGCCCATTATTTGCACTCTGATTCCCGACTCTATCATACCCAAAAGAGAGTCTACTTTTTCATAAACGTAGTTATAAGCTTAGTCATAATGCATTCACTGGTTTAGTTAGATTTGACAACGCGCATCGCTAAGTGTGCAGCCAAACGAGCACAATTTTGTGTTCACAAACACAAAAAAAAAAATTTTTCATACTAATCATGACTTAAGTACAAAATTAGGTGCGCTCGCGTGTGAATAAAATAATAAATTCGTATAAAACCGAATGCAGCAGAATTTTTGACATCTAACTTCGCTATCGTAACTAGCGAATGCTGTATGACTTAACTCAGTTAAGTTCATTTAGGACTTTGAGTGTGCTAGAGTCTAAAATCACAAATTCACCATATATTGCCGAAGCGACGAAGACATTTTTGTCGACCGTGCATGCATGTTAGTGCCATACGGGATCGAAGTTGTACCCAATCAAGTCCAGCTACTAAACCACTGCACCACTGGCGCTAATCGCTATACACTAGTATAAGTTATTTGTTCAAACTCAACAATATAGTTGAATACATGGAAATCTCAAGCCGCGACTGGTCCTATATTTACTCTCAGTAAGGCCACTCAAATCAACAAGACAAACAGCGTTACCAAAATGGCTGTATTTGCTTCAACTTGTCATGTGCTTGGTGAAGAACTAGGAAGCTTTAAGATATGCTTGAAGTTATTGTGTGTCTCTGCCTGCGTTAGTTATAGCTCACAGGAACAACACATTTATAGTTTTGCAGCCTATTTAATGGAAACAAACAAACATTACATAATAATATGATATTACAATAGATGTTAAAGAAACTCAGACTTTTTAATCGACTGCCAAAAAGGAGGCGGTTATATATTCGTCTGTTATTTTTTGTATGTTCAACGATCACTTCGCCGTTTGTGGATCGATTTTCAAGATTTTTTCGCCATTGTATAGGCTATAATCCGAATTTGGTGCCATGTTCATAAAAAAGTGACTTGATGATGGGATCCATAAGTAGGTAATCGAGGGAATTCCTCGCTATTTATACTGAAATTTATCTGGATGATATTGAGATTTCTATTCATCTAAAGTATTTAAATTTAAATGGAAACATAATATTATGGTGATTTTCGATGTATATGAAGTATTTCAAGTATTTCTTACCAAAAAAATAGATTTTGAACCAAGATATTATACCATGGTTCGATGTATATTATGAAGTATTTCAAGAAAATCTTACCAAAAAGTTAGATTTTGCACCAAGATATATCATGGTTCGAAGGTGGTGATCAGATCTCCGGCCTCCTTAAAGATACATGTTTGGGGGTTTCGACGTTGTTTAAAGAATTGAAGGCATTTGATATTGGTACATATAATTATTCTATAATCATCATCATCGTCACTACCCTTATATCTTGCAACATCACATTATGACTCTATTATTAGTATAATTAGTGTTTTTCATAGTTTTTTATATTGAGAGAGATGTCTTTGATCATTATTCCGCTGTTTGTGGACGGATTTCGAAAATTCTTTTATTTCTGTATAGTATAGGGTATAATCCGAACTTGGCACAATGATTACGAAGGCGATGATCTGATGATGGGATCTATAAGCAATCGAGGGAAATTTTTTAAATTTATAAAAACACACATCGTGGTTAAAATGCTGTTTCTTGTAACTCAAACATATGTCACAAATAAGTGAAATTTCATACGAAGATGTGTCTGGATCTAAAGGCACTGAATAGAACTCCTGAACCCTTAAACATAAAAGCTTGGAAATTTCAGCATCGCTTAGATAACTGCAAGCATTTACCACAATTTCGCTTACAGTAGTATAATGTTCGTAGTGGTTATCTACGCATAAAGCCTTGTGGTCTTGTAGATGACTAAAAAGAGTGAAATTATTATTTTTTGACAAAAAATTTAAACCGACTTCCAAGGTAAAAAAACAATATTCTTAAAATGATCTAAACAATATGAAATAATAATTATTATTCTTCATTAGTGCCTTTTTCAAAATTCGACTAAACCCAATGCACCCAATTTTCATTTTTTTGAAGTCGGTACCGGCTAAGTAAATAAAAAAAAATAATACCTTCGACACATCGTCAATTAGACTTGAGACGCAAAATAAATAAACAATAATTCTCATAAATAATCTGTCTCATAAATCATAATATAATAATCTTTATACATGCAAAGATTCAAGTTTACGTACAACTATAATAATCGTTCCGTATTTTTGTTTGTTTGGAACAACATTGTTAGTGATAAACTATTAATAGCGGAGGCTGTTTATTTCAGGCTGTCGTCTGATGGAACTATTTCTGTGATGGTATTGTTTATACGCTTGCGTCAATATGTCGACGACTTTTCTACTGACGTGTCTGTATCCCCCTCTTTCTCTATTTAGACCGGCAAAGATGTTTTGTCGATAAAATTACATTGTCATAATATTATGTAAAGTATCAGTCAATGGGGGCTACCGTTTTATTTTCTCACTAGACACAACTGTCGACTAAGGTCCGAACTATAATAATATAATATTATTATAATAATATAATAGTATAATAATCTAGAATCCCATTTATTTATTTAATTAAATTTAAATAATATCTCCTTTACTTTTGCCAATTTTTTTTTTATAACCGAATAATTTTAGTACGATTATTATTTATTTTCTTAGTTTCGCTCTCAAAGCATTTACATTGATCGCTAAAATATAATACTTTTTGGGATAATTTTACGAAGGAGATCGCTTTTCAACAGGTAAATTGCATAAATAATAATTTGTGTCACGAAGACCGCTAAAACTAGTACAAAATAGACGTTTTTGGACCTCGCGCGACACTAGCGCCTCTAGCGGAAAAATCACACGCGGTAGCCCCCAATTTTTAGCAACATGAAAAATATTTTTGACAGTTTCAAGTGACACTTTACAATATGGCAGCTTTAGTGCTTATAGGTCTACCAGAATCTGATGACAATTTTTGACAGCAGATTTTCAAAAAATGTCCTTGATCATTGGATAATTTTTTTATATTTGCATGTTTAACACACAGAATCAGCCGCTAATATAAGAAAAATAAAGGATCAAAATGTTTTATTCCAATTACCCCGGTATTGCTAGAGTCAATTTATTTTCTCACTTTTTGCCATCAGATTCTGGTAGACCTATAATTTTGCCAAGTGCCATTACAGTCAAATACTAATAAATCGAAGGATTTTCTACTGCCGTGTCTATTTATCTTCTTTCGTCTCTAAAAGTTATTTTTGTATGAAGAGTAGTCATTTTGAAATTGAGCACCAAAATGAAGCCAATATTTTAGCACTTTGTACCGGGGTAAACAAATTTACATATTACTGATACGGTATATTTATTTGGAAATCGATGGCATTTTAACCAAACAAATACCATTTCAATTTTTTCTTAACTTGCTATTAGCAAGTTGCTTAATATGTGCTGGGTTGGTTACAATACTTGCCTACTTAATTAATACGAAATTTTTAGTTCCATTTCGCCTAAGTAGGTATTTACCTTGTTTCGATATGTCTGCCTGTCTCCCTCATCAGTCATCACTCATGTCATTCCTTTTTTCTTAATCTTCATCTTCAACCTTCAAAGAGAGAGTATTCCCTCTTAACGCACCTGCAGCTCTTCTGATGTTGCGAGTGTCCATGGGCGACGGTAGTTGCTTTCCATAAGGTGACCCGTTTGCTCGTTTGCCCCCTTATTTTATAAAAAAAAAAAACTAGTGTTTAGTATTTGTTGTGGACCTTCATTCACCTTTTGTGTTTTCCAACTTCACGCGTGTTTGGACTGCTGTATCTACATTATCTACGGCTATGCTTGTTAAGAATTCGACCACACGTTATTATAACAACGCAATACTTTTGGAACTCATACTACCACTTGGCCACAGACTTTATGTCCTCATATTATCTAACTTTGATTAACATAAAGTTTTTCCTTATTGTCACAATTTAGACGTTTGAAATTTTTAAGTTAATTTAAAAAGTTGTAATGTCAATATTTTGACGAATTTTTTTTTTTATTATTTAAGAAAGATTCAAACGTCAAAATTATGACCATAAGCAATGAAGTTCATGTCCATCATGATTCATGAGCAAAGAGGATGTAAACTACGTAACGATCAAAGTTCCATATTATTATGTGGGTTGATATTGTTTGTCTCCATATTTTGAGAAAAGGTTTTGTTTGTTTATTGGTATTTGTTAACAAGGACTTCCCAATTCCCATTAAGATTAAGAGACATATTAAGTAACAGGTAGCGTTTAAGTACGTAAAGCATTCTTTAACTGAATAGGAATATACGACTTAATTATCAAACGCCCTTAAAATTTAAAAGTACTTAAGTCTTGAAGTCCTTAAAATGGGGAATAAGTTATAGTAGGGGAGCCCAAGAGGGGATTTCATGACATGCTCGAGTGTGTCATATTAAGATTGTATAGGCTTCCTAAATGTCTCTAGTTACCATTGTATAATTTCAGAATATGAAATTCAAAATCTGAATGATTTCATAGTTTGTGGGTTAAAAAAAAGTTATTTTCAACTATTGAAATATCTTCGGATTTGTTAGATTAAGATATCCCAACCCAAGTAGCACAAACTAGCTAGTTATGAGCTTTGGAACTCAAGGACTAAAGCGTGCACTGCAAACCTAGAGCAGCCACACCGCAGCCAAATTAGGCACAACTTTTGTAACCCTACGGTACCATTGGAACTCCAGAATAGTGGAACTACGTCGACACATGAGCTGCGACTATTTGTTAGCACCACACTGACCCTCCTGCGGCGCCTATGGAGTTAATGAAGCTGCGAAACAGCTCAAATAAACAATGATCGTTCACCTTTAGTCACATTTTATTTATTACGTGTGTTGTTTCAAAATCAGCCATTACTAAATACAAATAAAACAAGTAATCAGTGAAGTGTTTTTCTGCTAAAAGATGTAAAAGCACAGCTAAAGTACAGCTAAAAGATGCAAGGTTGGCTGTTTTTATCACTAATGTGCTAGTTGGGAAATAAGCTTATGCATAAAGCACTGATGATTTAAAGGTACGGTGAGCCTGTAGGAACATTTTAAAATGTAAAAAAATAAAGCCTCATGTTTTCATATCTAAGCTTCCGACCGATGTTATATCGCACTCGAATAAATGGTTAGGTCCTTGTTGTCTAAAATCTTGTAATAAACTATGTTAAAAAAAAATTAAATGTATTTTCATTTTCATAACTTTCAAATGGCTGTTGCTCCTTAACCCACAGCTAAAATAAAAAACGCTCATATAATTTTTTTCTCCATTTTACTTAATTTACATAACCTACTAGGTCTCCGCGGCGCGGCGCTCGAGTAACTAACTACACGAATAGCATTCTGGGCTCCCCTACTATTATTATCAATATAGCTTGGCAGAACAACAATTACTGGAATTCCCCAAATAAATATAGATTTAAAAAAAAAAAAAAAAAAACAAGTACTGGAACTTAAGTGACACTTAATTTATGTAATCTAAGATATTAGAAAGAATAAACAATACGCCACGTACCATCTAAATTGTAAAATGTAAAATATTTAACAAGTTTTTAAAGCCACGTTACCTCGGCTGGTGGAATATAAACGACATTTTATTGCATGCGAGATAAAGGATACTTAATATGTATTTAGACGACACAAAATGTGCAGATAACACTGTAAAATCCATACTAATATTTTAATGCGAAAGTGTGTCTGTCTGTCTGTCTATTAACTCTTCACGACCAAACAGCTGAACCGATTTTGCTGAAATTTGATATGGAAATACTCTCAGTCCCGGGAAAAGACAAAGGATATTTTATATCCCGATTCCCGGAAAAATGTACGGTTCCCGCGCGATAAACTAATTTTGGCGCAGCGGAGTTGCGGGCGTCATCTAGTTTTAAATAAACTAGTAGAGCCTATGAATTTTGGCCTAGTACGAATCCGGAATGGTAAAGGGGCACTTAAGACCGAGCTCCCAAAATTATCTAAACACGCTAGCCCCGCCTACACACAACGCTATCCTCCAATCGTGATACAATAATTCCATGAATCGTGCTCCCGGGCAATGTACTTTAGGCTGCAGCTTATAGTGAACAATATCGCGTAACAACGGTTCCCGCATTATAGCACGAAAGTAAAGGTCGTTAGTCCCAAAACTGTTTTTTGATGATTATTAAAAAACTAAATACAATACGAATATTTCCTTTAGCTATTATTTTATAAAGTGTGTGATTGTAGTAGTGCAAGTTATTTAATGATAGTAACTCAATAAGTGTAACAGATATTTGTTGAAATGCCCAAAAAGATTCATAATTTTGAAAAATAAAACTATCGAGTCAAAATAAGTGAATCGTGTTTTCCGTTAGCTAAATATCAGATAAATATACAATGATTAAATAAATCTCATTTTCATTTGAGTCAATCGTATTCCGGGATCGTAATACTTATTAGAAAACACAGCAAAATTTCACAGCCCGCTCCAATTAAACAATAGAACCCTTATAACTCCGTTTATAAGTAACACAGGGTCAGGTGGTATTGCAACGTGACGAGGTGTTGCGTTGCGAGGTATTTTTAACTGACTTCCAAAAAGGAGAAGGTTTCTCAATTTGTCCGTATTGACTATAGAGTATAGAGTATAGAATAATATGTTCCTTTTTATGTTTGTTCGCGGATAACTCTGCCGTTTGTAGACCGATTTTCAAAATTCTTTTGTTTTTGTATGGGGTATAGTCCGAATTTGGTACCATGTTCAAAAAAGTGGTGATCTGATGATGGGATCTATGAGAAATCGAGGGGACTCCTTGAAATTAATATGAAAACATATAGTGATTTTTAGGGTTCCGTAGCCAAATGGCAAAAAACGGAACCCTTATAGATTTGTCATGTCTGTCTGTCTGTCTGTCCGTATGTCACAGCCACTTTTCTCCGAAACTGTAAGAGCTATACTATTGAAACTTGGTAAGTAGATGAAGTATGTGAACCGCATTAAGATTTTTATAAATAATGGAAAAATTATTAAAAATTTCAAGGGTCCCCATAGGTACAACTGAATCAAAAAAATTTTTTTTTTCATCTAACCTATGCGTGTGGGGTGTTTATGGATAGGTCTTAAAAAATCATATTGAGGTTTCTAATACCATTTTTTTCTAACCTGAATAGTTTAAGAATAAGAATACATTTATTTTGTCAACACACAACATACACAAAACAGAAGAAAAAATAATAATAATAAAAAAAGGACTTAAGCTACATTTGTATATATTATGTGATGTCAAAATTGGCCCCAGCTCAGCTATACGCTGCACTGGTATTCTGCAAGGGCCATAATAATTGTTTGCGAGAGAGACTCTTCCAAAGTGGTAAAATGTGTGTCCGCCCCTCTAACTTCTAAAGTAGGGGCATGACAAGTCTAAAAAAAATATATAATGTTCACTACTATAAAAACTATCAACGGAAATTGGTTTGAACGAGATCTAGCAAGTAGTTTTTTTTATACATCATAAATGGTAAACCTTAATTTAACTTTCATTAAATTAACTGAAATATAAAAATAAATCAAAATCCTTTTAATTTCATAAAAATAAATCTTATTGCTGCTGCGGAACTCTTCATGGGCGTGTCCAACTCGCACTTTCACTCATCATCATCATCGTCATCTTCAATCAGCTATGCCACGCATTATCACATTATGACCCTATTATTAGTACTTCTTATAGTATTTTACATCAAATTTTGATAGAATTGAAACTTAAGATGCATTTTGATCATCAAAAATCAATCTTTCGACGATGCAATGTGAATTCACCCTTATATTAAGAAAATACGTGTCACACTCGGGGACTGCCGCGGTAAAGCTATTGCATAGCATTTTTTATCAATTTATGCAATTACAATTCGCATGTACGTCTAGTCGCACACACACAAACACCGTACCGAAGTCTGGCAATGGCAACGCGCACCGACGAACGTGGGAGTGGGGGGTGTTAGGTTTATTATCGTTACGGAATTTCTTGATTCGGTTGCCGCGTTCAAAGCTCGAGATAAAAACTATGCAATAATTTAAATCTATCGGTATGAATTTTTAAAGGAAAACTTGAAATTGGAACATAACTCGTGAATAAACAGCGCGCTTGGAGCCTTCAACTGCCTTCAAGGTTCCTGGACTGTAATTTCCCCCGTCGTGATCCCAGCACGCCGGAGCTGAGGTTATTATAGGTTTCAAGAAAACACTTTAATTTTATGTTTTATCTGTCTATATTGTTTACGCTGCGCCAAGCAACAAATTTTTTAAAAAGTCGAGTCTCAGAGTTTGTGAAGTATTCCAAATAGAATACAATCACTACTGCCCGTATTTTTGGTCAGTACTCAAGATGCATCTTTTGACGACCTCTGTGGCTCAGTTGGTGGGCTGTTGGTAGCTCAAGCCGGGGGTCGCGGGTTCGAATCCCGCCGACGGAACAAAAAGTTTTCAAAGTTTCTGGGTCATGGATGTGTATTAAATATATGTATACCATAATAAAAATCTTAAATATATGTATAGTATTAAAATATTAAATATATTTCCGTTGTCTGGTACCTGTAACACAAGTCCATCAGGTACTTACCACGGGGCCAGAGTCCCAGACTGACGTGGTGTGAAGCGTCCATAGATATTATATTATAGATATTATCTCGGTCTCAAGACACGGTTCAGGCTCTGTGATTGGTTGGCTGTCAAAATTTGGTCCAATCACAGAGCCGAACCGCGTCTTGAGACCGGGTCGCATCTTAAGTACTGACCAAAAATACCAGCCAAAGTTTAAGTATTCTCTCTAGACTCTAGAGGCAAGAAGCTTAGCTCTATAGGAGATCAAGATGAGTTTTTGATGTTGAATGGACCATTGACGGAATATGTTAAGCGTGAAGAAGTAACAGACAGACTTTCGCATTTGTAATATTAGTATGGATATACGGTCTGTCTGCAAGCCCTAGAACTATTCGTCTATTCGACGGTCAATTTAAAATTCATACCAGCTATTAGTACGCAACAAAGAACTCTTTCCTCTGGGAATAGAGCTCAAATTGAAACTTTCGCAGCAGCTCTAGTATTTTATTTGCTCTGCGATCCCTGGGGAAACACGACTTGCATCTTTCTTTGTGCATTCTACAGTAGAAAGATCTATAGTTCAAAAAGTCTGCAGTTTCATGATGTATCTTAGAACAGGTTTTTGTTGAGTCCAATGAAGCAAGATGGGATAATAAAGCTGGAATAATAAAGATGGGATAATAAGGATATTTAAATAGCGGCGGGGTCAAGCTGTTATTTACATACAAATTGCTTGTGATCTCGCGGTGTAGCCGCCAAACCGCGCGTTCGGGCGAACGCATGTAAATCGAGCCTAGGGGCCCTTCCACACGACGTATTTTTTGCGCACTGACGACGCGCGTTTTTGATGCGCTCGTCTTCTGCGCGTTTATCATCGCGTTTTTTTCAGATATAAAGTTTAAAACGTGTCGGCTACCTTGCGTTTGCTGAGCGTTCAACTTGCGTTTGTATTGATACAAACGAGCGTAAATAAACGTGTGGAAGGGCCCTAAGCTTACCAAAGAAATAACAAGCATACTGCAAATTGTATAGCATAGTGATTATTATTCATTGTCACAAAAACCCTATGCATATTATTGAAAACTCTGATCCCTGCGGCCTGCATTGTTTTGGCTATTATGAGTCAAGCTAAGATGCTCTAAAAGTCTTATGGCTTATGATTATTTCTTCACACATTCTCGTTTTATTAATTTACTGGTATTCCAAAGAGCGCCTTTAGCATATTATTACAATTTTTAAGATCAGCGCGACAGATATCACATTAGAAATGACAATGGGCTTGGGCCTGAGTCCTGAGTCCTGACTAGATATGAGCGCCGCGCCGGCGCGCCGCCGCCGCCGCAAAAAGGTATCGGCGCGCCGAGCGAGTGGAATGATTCAATGAATCAGTACGAATGAACTCGTTATTATGGTAGACGATGGCTACGCCTTTGTCGTCGTCATTAGGAGAACAAAATGTGGACGTTTTTAGAACCAAACTAGATAAAATTACCATGACCCTGTGTCATACCTTAAATATAAAAGATACCCAAAGATAGAAGTCAACTCACACGTACCACAACCACACGACAACCACAACCACACCACGTGGTCGGGCGTATATTTCGTATTGTAAATGAACTGCAGACTATTCACACGTACCACATTTTGCAGTCGTTGTCGACCACTTGTGTGATACCGACCACATTGCAACCACAAGCGAACTAGTGGCCGACTACATCGCAACCACAACGTTGCGTCGATGTAATGATAGTGCGCACATACCGCCCGCGCTCTTCCCCCCTCCGTTTCATTGACTTTCGTAGGTAACCACATCGCAACTACTGGCGACAACGCAACCACGTCGACATTTTGTCGGTACCACAACGCAACTACAAAAAGCTGCAGCGACACCATTCACACGTAACCACTGCTTGATGGCATTTTGTCGTTGTGACGTGGTGTGGTTGTAGTACGTGTGGTTGGCCCTTACTTATCTATATCTATACTAATATTATAAAGCGGAAGAGTTAGTTTGTTTGTTTGTTTGTTTGAACGCGCTAATCTCAGGAACTACTGGTCCGATTTGAAAAATTCTTTCAGTGTTAGATAGTACATATTTTATCGAGGAAGGCTATAGGCTATATTTTATCACGCTAAGACTAATAGGAGCGAAGAAATAGAGGAAAATGTGGAAAAAACGGGGGGAAATTATTTGAAAGGGCTTATTTGAACGCGCTAATCTCAAGAACTACTGGTCCAATTTGGAAAATTATTTCAGTGATAGATAGCCCATTTATCGAGGAAGGCTATATACTATATTTTATCACGCTAAGACCAATAGAAGCGAAGAAATCGAGAAAAATGTGGAAAAAACGGGGGAAATTATTTGAAAGGGCTTATCTTACGAACTACTGGAGATAAGAAGTAGACTACGTGAAGGATCATAGGCTATTTTTTGTGGAATAATTTGTTTGTGAAATATCTAATTTACGCGGGCGAAGCCGCGCGGAACGTCTAGTAAAATATAAATATATTATACTAGCTGTTGCCCGCAACTTCGTCCGCGTTGACGTAGTATAATAACAAAGGTGGATAGTTTTCCCATTTTTGTGGTTCCTTATACAAAGGGTAAAAACGGGACCCTATTGCAATGACTTCGCTGTTTGTCTCCAGGCTGTATCTTTTAAATTTTTGAAATTCTTACAAATCTAAATCAAATCAATGCTATCAAGCAAAAAATAAAACAAAACAAAATTAATTAAACCTATTTAAGGGGGCTCTCATACAAAAAACGCTACTTTGGCCTTTTTTGTTCGACATAAATTAATATATTGGCAACAGATAGGCACTTGATAATATTATGACCACAAAATACTTAATTGTTTGTTCGTCTTAATTTGTTCGTTCTATTAGGTACTGATAGGTTCAAAATAATACATTTACATCCTCCATCATTCCTTATTTTATCCCCATGGGGGTTGAATTTATCAAAATCCTATTTAAGCGAACGTCTTCATCATAGAAGCTCAAATCTTTGATAATTTTAGTCTAATCAGTCGAAAGTCTAAGAAAATTTATAAAAACATAAAGAGTAACGGATGCATTAGTATAACTAAAAACTGCTTCCAGAATCCCTAAAGCGCCAAAGCCCAGAGTACAGCTAAAAGATGCAAAGTTGGCTGTTTTTATCACTAATGTGCTAGTTAGGCGATATTGATATCGAGCAAAAATTAGCAAAAAAATCACGTTTGCTGTATGGGAGCCCCCCGTAGATATTTAATTTATTTTGTTTTTAGTATTTTTTGTTATAGCGGCAGCAGATATACATAATCTGTGAAAATTTCAGAAATCTTGCTATAACGTTTTTTAAGTTACAGCCTGGAGACAGACAGACAGACGGACAGACATCAAAGTGTTAGTAAAATAGGGTCCCGTTTTTACCCTTTGGGTATGGAACCCTAAAAACAGATGAAAGTCGCATTTGAGAAACGCCGCCGACGGCGCCGCCGCCGCCGACCAAATAAAGTCGGCGCGCCGCCGCCGGCCGTTTACCCATCGGCGCTCATATCTAGTCCTGACCGAGCATAGCACTCCGCTCAGAAGATCTTCCTTTGAGGCTTGCCACCGTACTCCCACATTATATAATATCGTTATTAAAATTCTTTGATTGCTATCCTGCAATCAAAGGATTGTAATATAAAATGTTAATGCTTCGCTCCTGGCGCTTTTAAATGTCAGCTCTAGCGTGAGTGAACTGAAACACTCGTTAGCTGAGGTAACACGTAGGAGTAGGCGGTGGACCTCAAGCCTAATACTATATCGATACTTAAATTAAGCAACTTTGTGAAGTATTATTTAGTATTTTGCTATTTCACTAAGGAGTAAGAGTAGGATAGGAGGGCTTCTATTTTTTATCCGCGTTTCAGATTTCCGAGATTAGAGTGTTTTATAATTTCGATTCAATTTTAAAGAAGAAAACATAAGTACACCATCTTTGTTGCAACAAAAAATAATATTTTGTAGTATTTTCGAACACGAAGTCATTCCGCTTAACAAATGCTGACTGCAAGCAATGCCTCAGTCTGAACTCTGAAGTCATAATATTATCAAAGGGTCTCTGTTTTTCCCGACTGTGGTGGAATGTATATTATTGTGCCAATGCTAAAAAAAAAGTGCTTACTACCCCCTTAATGTATCAGAATCCTAATGTTACCTCCCACGCGTGACGCGACATTTAAAAAACTTGTTTTGTTTTTTCCCGTAAAAGCTATGGCGACAGTCTAGAAAGTGAATGCCAAAAATCGTGTACTTATGTACTTATGTATTTTTCTGTTTCAGCCAGGATGGCGCATAGGACTCTTGCCAAGTGTCTAAATTACTTTATTTCGGTCAACGCGTATGAAATACATCTTGGCATTTAGCGTTTTGGCTCGTTTTGCCTTTTTTGCGAGAGCCTTAAGGCTTCCACGTAATGGGTTAAAGAAGTTTTGTAAGCCCAAGGGGTTTTCTCAGAATTTAATCATTGGACTGCTGTACGTGGCTTATTTCAAATGTTTTGTAAATCGTAATACTTTTAAAAAGGGTTTGAGGAGAAAGTTTAAAGTAAAATAGGAACTAGGAAGGAGGTATGGTATATTATATCATACTAGAGATCGCCTAATGGTCGAAATTCGACCTTAGTTTCAACGAAATTAGGACTACTACCTATATTTTGTAAAAAAATATTGACTTTAATAAAAAAATTTTTAACTCTTGTCTCTGGGACTCAGCTGATCTTAGACTGGCCGTGTAAGCATTGTCTAATAGTATCTAAGATTCAATAAAAAAAACTATAATTTTCAATTTGTCAACTTATTGTCAACAGACTTCAACCATAAATAAAAGAGTATAATTCGTATGTAAAGGCTTGTCTCTCAAAAATCTGTCATCTTTCCTAGTGTGTGTGTTGTAGTGTGTGTAATGTTTTATTTGTTAAAAAAATGTATGATAAAAGCATAATTTCAAAATAATATTAGCTCGATGCACTCCTTCACCATATAAACTATAACTGTGCAAAATTTCAATCACCTACGTTTCCGCATTTTTCGTCAAAAGGGATCCAAAGTTTTTCGCTCGCGTATTAATACATAGATAATCGAACAAATTATCGTCAACATATTATTATTAGTTGCTTCATGTTGTGGTTTTTCTTGGCGTCTATTTCATAACTATATACATAATACAACATAAAAATAAAACCGGCCAAGTGCGTGTCGGACCGCGCGCAATATAGGGTTCCGTAGTACCGCTAGTTTTTGATAATGTTTGTATTGTCAATAAATGTACATTTATAACGTGTTTTACATTACTAACAACATCATCTCAGTTACTTTCAATACAAAGGAATTTGAACGAAAAGTTCCTTTATACTTCGCCGAATACATTTTTTATAGTTGATCGACATTTACTCAATAACTTATGAAGTCTTCTTAGCCGTGATAGTTTTCCTTTTAAATTCAGCATATTTCCTACTCCCATGAATTTTTTCACATTTCCAAAAACAACCGTTTAGCTGGTAGAAGGGACACTGGACTCTAACGATTGTTTCCACTTTCAAACTTAATATTTCACAAATGGATCCCTAAATCGGAAAGTGATCTATGAATACTCACAATATTTTTAAAAAACCTATCCAACGACACCCCACAAGTTGGGGTGGGCGCGAAAAAAAATATTCATCCCCACTTGATGTGTAGGGCAGGTACGATAAAAAAAAAAATTTTAAAGATTTTATGTACCATTTTGTCGTCATCATTAATACGTGTATTCATGCCAAATTATAGCTTTGCAGGTCCTATAGTCTCTGAGCAAAACCGTGGACAGACGGACGGACACAGACGGACGGACAGACCGAAACTATAAGGGTTCCTTGTTGACTATGGAACCCTAAAAATCTTTCTTGTAGAAAAGAAACTCAAATTTTTTCACCTTACGCCTATTTGATTGCACGAAATAGCTGTAATAAGTATAGGGTGCAGACTTTGTAAAGTTAGAGAGTGTAGAGTCACAAGTCACAACTTAGGCTTATATCACCTGCATATTTAGCTATAGGCTAGGCTTACCTTTAAAAATAGGGCTTCTCCCAACGAGCGCCAACCATCCTGATTCCTGAACTAGGCAGCCAAGCTAGGCTATACTTCAGATAAGACAAGTTTTTAGTAGCGCCAGCTAATAATCTCGACTTGGCATAGATTTACATACGAATGTTTTTTACTCACAGTATCAGTATTGCCTAGCTTAACGCCATCTAGTATACTATCATCATATAGTCATAGTATATTATGTAAACTAGCTTCAGTCAAGGTTGGACACATTCATTTGAAGATTGCGTTCGCGTGCGACCTTCGTTTTTGACAATTATAACTGGTGATCTATCTTACTTATGTAATGTGCCCGATATAGGATCGTTGTTTTGTTCTAATTTGAATTATGGAGCTGGTAATTAAGGGAATTTTTGCAGTTTTTAATTGAATGGGAGAAGTAAGAATGGAAAATAAACTCATAGATATTATCTATTTATTACCGATATATATTATATATTTATTTATTTAAATAAATAAATAAATTATAGCGTTCAAAACTGAGGCCTGAGCAGTGCTACAGTACAAACAGTAGACTAGACGGTCCAAGTACGTTTGAATTTCGACTTAAGGTCAGATCACATTCACATTTCAATCAGAATAATTCTAAACTTTATTTACTTTTCAAGAAGATACACATTGACTGACTTGCCGCCTTGTGTTGAGCTGCCTTCCAATTTTGAAAGGCAATCTGAGCTGATCCTTAAATACAGAAGGTATGAAGCATCTTCCTTAGTCCTCGACTTATAATGAGTTCCCAAAATAGGCTCAAAACCGTTATTATTATCACTAGTTATACTCGTGTTTAATGTACCTTGTAAAATGTACGGAAAATTTTAATCAAATCAAATTGTCTACGGGCGAGAGAGCGACGCCTCGTGTAGTCCGGGAGCACGTGACTAATTCCTCGCTCTATTTTACATTGGAAATTTTGCCGAGATTTGTTTGATTTTACGATTTCTGCGACGAAAATTCCGGGGATTAAAAAATCGAGGAAGATTCTTTAATGGTTGGGGTGTTTCTTTTTTAATTTCGATTGGACAGAAATTTAACATGGTAGTAACAGGAATTTTAAATTTATTTGTTTTAAGAATGAATGATATTGTTACTATTGCTTACATGATATCAATTATGATTTGTGTAAATTGATGTTGATAAATAATTATTATACTATATGTAAATTTTGAAACACGTTATGCCTACGTGCATAGATCTAGGTTAAAGGTAACCCTGGTTAAATTTTTCAATCTTATCCGTGTCGTTCTTCTTATTTATGAAATACTAGCTGATCCGACAGACGTTGTCCTGTCTTTACGATGATTATTTAATTCGAATTGGTATAATTAAGAAAAAAAATGTTAAAATTAGTATCTCCATGCCAAATTTCATCAAAATAGATTAAATAGTTTAGGCGAAAATCATAAAAGTTTATTGTGCCGGAACCGTACATTTTCCGGGACAAAAAGTATCCCTTGTCCTTTTCCGAGACTCAAAGTATCTCCATACTAAATTTCATCAAAATAGATTGAATAGTTTAGGCGAAAATCATAAAAGTTTATTGTGCGGGAACCGTACATTTTCCGGGACAAAAAGAATCCCTTGTCCTTTCCCGAGACTCAAAGTAACTCCATACCAAATTTCATCAAAAATAAGTACATTGAATAGTTTAGGCGAAAGTCATAAAAGTTTATTGTGCGGGAACCGTACATTTTCCGGGACAAAAAGTATCTCTTGTCCTTTCTTGGGAAAGGACGAGAGATACTTTTTGTACTTGTGGTATGGAGATACTCAAAGTATCTCCATACCAAAATTCATAAAAATCGATTGAATAGTTTAGGCGAAAATCATAAAAGTTTATTGTGCGGGAACCATACATTTTCCGGGACAAAAAGTATCCCTTGTCCTTTCCCGAGACTCGAAGTATCTCCATAACAACTTTCATCAAAATAGATTGAATAGTTTAGGCGAAAATCATAAAAGTTTATTGTGCGAGAACTCTTCATTTTCCGGGACAAAAAGTATCCCTTGTCCTTTCCTGAGACTCAAAATATCTTCATGCCAAAATTCATCAAAATCGATTGAAAAGTTTACGCGCAAATCATAAAAGTATATTATGCAGTAACCGTACATTTTTCCGGGACAAAATGTATCCTATGTTCCTCTCCGGGACTCAAAGTATCTCTATGCTAAATTTCAGCAAAATCGATCCAGCCGTTTACGCGTGATGTCGTGACTCGTGACCACGCGAATATGGATTCATTTTTTATGATGAATATGGATTCAAATTTCGGACAATGTGCGGCCGGGCTTAATATCGTGTTATATCTATATAATATATATACAGGGTGTAACAAAAATAAGTGATAATACTTTAGGGTGTGTACGTGTTCCTTGTAGAGAGTTCACTGTGAAAGTGGCAGCGCTGAAAGACCAAAATTTTTTTTCACTTTTGTATGAGGAAACTGGTGACGCTCAAACCTTGCCCATTCAAAAGTGAAAAAAAATGTTGGTCTTTCAGCGCTGCTACTTTCACTGTGGACTCTCTACAAGGAACACGTACACACCCTAAAGTATTATCACTTATTTTTGTTACACACTGTATATACATATATTATATAGATATAACACGATAATATTTAATCCGTTGTTATCCCTAACCAGAGTAAACAGAACTAACGAGTAGGCCAACTCAGAAGAGATCACGAAATTTATACGTTTGACGTAGTATGTCATATTGGCCGGCGCGCGCCGTACTACTCAGCATTGTGAAACATGTTGAAAATGACATTAGCGCCCAACTCGCGTATATTCGCCCGTTTGTTTGAAGTCGAGATACTCCTTAGTTATGTCTACTCTGCCCTAACCGTCCGTAATCCGTTTATTAAATTTAAATTATTGAAAGTAGAAGAAAACTATAAAATGTATTTACGTATCTTTTTAGAACTCTACAACTTACAAGATTTAACATACGAGTAAACAACCACCTCTTGGCTCCTACACTACATTGACGTCAATGGACACAATGAAAACATTACTGTTTATTTATAAGGTGTAACATTTCAATACATAATGTACTGTGTTACGCGAATTTGTATGCTAAAACACTCGTTTCAGTACATAATACCACCGCTAATCAAATTAGTGATATGCATAAATTAAACAATTCAAACTTACAAACTTTATATTCATTGTGACCTAAAATATGAGTCTACTATTATGTATTAAGTACTAACGGCTGCATTTACTCAATTTTAATTTATTAGAGTTTGTGTTAATGTCAAAGTTTTCATAAAAATTAAGTAATCATAAAATCCCTGTGAGTGCGGCCGCGAAATTTAAAAAACGGTCCCAAAAAACCAAATAGAGCTTCAATGGAACAAGAAAAAAAAAATCGGCCAAGTGCGAGTTGTACTCGCGCACGAAGGGTTCCGTACCACTACAGAGCAAAAATAGGCTAAAAATTGAATTTTTTGTATGGGAGCCCCCCACGATTATTTAATTTATTTAAATTTTATAATTAATTATTAAAGTACAAATACAATTAAGTATTTTGAGAACATATTTCAATTGCCTATGTGTTGCCGTTATTGATTAAAAGCAAAAAATAGCAAAAAAAAATCACGTTTGTTGTATGGGAGCCCCCCTTAAATATTTAATTTATTTTATTTTTAGTATTTGTTGTTATAGCGGCAACACATATACACAATCTGTGAAAATTTCAGAAGTCTAGCTATAGCGGTTCTTGAGTTACAGCCTGGTGACAGACAGACGGACAGACGGACAGACATCGAAGTCTTAGTAATATGGTCCCGTTTTTACCCTTTGGGTACGGAACCCTTAAAACACAGATTGATATGCCACATGGGCTATTTTTTTTTCTGGACAAAATTCTGCGGGATTTTCTCTTGCGCATACGATACATTGTATAAAATGCAGGAAAAGAAGGAATATGCAGCATAGCTAATATTTATAGGTCTACCCTACGAATAATAAAAACTAAGCAATCGTAACTCCCATACTATTACAGTTTTAAATTTGGTTCCTTTCGATCTGTCATGTAACGTCAGCCTAGTACCGCTCAAGGCCACCTAAATATTGCAAATGTATTGAAAAGTGTACCTAAGGTACACTTTTTTGACAAGTATTGTAGAGCATGTTTTTTGACGGAGTTACTTTTCCTTAGTTTTTATTATTCGTAGGGTCTACTAGAATCTGATGGCAAAAAGTGAGAAAATAAATTGACTAGCAATACCGGGGTAATTGGAATAAAACATTTTGATCCTTTTTTTTTCTTATAGCGGCTGATTCTGTGTGTTAAACATGCAAATATAAAGATTTATCCAATGATCAAGGATATTTTTTGAAAATCTACTGTCAAAAATTGCCATCAGATTCTGGTAGACCTATATATTATATTGAGTTGCAACTTGTAGCTACATAAAAACAAACCGTAAACCGTTTCTGAATTTATTTTAAGATCATAATTATTATTTAATTGGGTAATAAAAAACCAAAATATCCACCGAAGAAGAGAATTGATGAAGGCCAACTTTAGACAATTTGTTTTTTAACCAGGAAGTACAAAATATAATGAATTAATTTAAAATTATTTTAACTTTTAGTTTTTTGTTTCACTTCGTATACAGAGTACTACAAAAATAGCAATTATCCTTTGTCCTTTCACAAGACTTGTATCTTTACCAAACCTCTGCTCCTGTCGACCGGATCCAGAAAATGTTTGAAAGTGGTGTACATAAAACAAAAAAATATGGAAACGTTTGAAATAGACAAACAAACTCCTCTGAACTCCTTAAATAGGCGAGTCAGGATCGCACTTGGCCAGTTATATATTACTAGTCGATGCCCGCAACTCCGTTGCGCCAAAATTCGTTTATCGCGCGAGAACCGTACTTTTTCCGGTATAAAAAGTATCCTATGTCCTTTCCCGGGACTCAAAGTATCCCCATACCCAGCAAAATCGGTTCAGCGGTTTGGGCGTGAAGAGGTAACAGACAGACAGCCAGACACACTTTCGCATTTATAATATTATATATTATAGTATGGATTCTAAGATTTCTAAGGTGTAAGTTGTAAGGGCCTGTATTCACTTTGATTAGTGCGAGTGCAGGTGATTAGTGATTAGGAGAAAATAAAGAACTTGCACTAATCAGTCGTTATCCACACTCCACACTGGCTTTCTCCTGATTACTAATCACCTGCACTAATCACCTGCACTCGCACTAATCCAAGTGAATACAGGCCTTTACACTCAGTATTTGCGTGATACGTTAGCCAGCAATTGAGGTAGTTCTGATTTATGTATTTGGGGTCTGTCAAACAACGAGGTACACAATGTGTTTCACCATACACTTAGTGATGATAGACCTGCAAGCTATTGAGGCTACTTTAGGTGTTTCATATTCTATTGTTTTTAATTTTTAACCCCCGACCAAAAAGAGGGGTGTTATAAGTTTGACGTGTCTGTCTGTCGGTCTGTCTGTCTGTCTGTCTGTGGCATCGTAGCATCCGAACGGGTGGACCGATTTCGATCTAGTTTTTTTTGTTTGAAAGCTGACATGATTGAGAGTGTTCTTAGCTATAGTTCATCATCATCAGCCTGCTCATTGCTTAAACATCACGGTTTATCTGGTTCGTGATAGGCCGATTAGCAACTTGCAGTCGTTTGATGGGTTTTATACATATTAATGGAAAGTTGACCTGGTGCTTCAGCATCACCTGGTAATCAATAGGATACCCAATTTCTCACCAACTTAGAGCAGAGGTTTCGTGTTTGGGTTGGTACTACTAATATATATTCTGGTTTGGGCTCATTTTAATTGCGACAGCCAATAAGACGTAGATAAGCAGTAAATATTATATGCATGCTGCTGCTGCAGCATCACCTGGATTGTATAGGAGCCGAGCTCCGTATGAACCCAGGGTGGAGGTTTCATGTTTGGGCTCATATTGACGGCCTCATCCAAGAGGATATTTATAGATCGTATTCATTGGGATATGATCCTGTTGATAGGAACAATTCTGCACTATAACCAACACAAGTTTAAAAAGCATAAAATTAAATTAAATTAAGAAATTTAAAAAAGCCCCCGCCAAACAACTTTAAAAAGAAATGAAATAATATTTACTGACTTTAAGTTTAAATAATTCCTAAGTGTAAGTAAAGTAATATTTTAGTCCATAATTGTTGTCAAGGTGTGTCGGGGGACCGCTAATGTAGATGTTTGATTTCACATAACATTATAGTTTAAAGGTCAGTTCACAGCAAACTGAATCGAGACAATCAGCGATACAAAATGCAAAAGTCGTTGTTGTCGTACTTTACTTGGCGGTCCCCTGACACACCGTGACAACAATTATGGATTAAAATATTACTTTACTTACACTTAGGAATTATTTAAACTTAAAGTCAGTAAATATTATTTCATTACTTTTTAAAGTTGTTTGGCGGGGGTTTTTTTAAATTTCTTAATCATTTTAGATTTCGTAAAAAGTCTACATATAGTTTTAAACTGGCCAAGTTGATCATGAAATATTATAAAACGTAATATGAAAAACTCAAATTAGACCCCCTAGATTAGAGAGTGATTAATAAAATACCAATGCCTGCTTTGACATTGCACTACGTGACGTCTATTCCACGGTCCACCTATTATATTCCATCGTAGTATGTTCCATCTATTACGTATACCTTCGTAAAACGCACACTAACCATACAAAGATAGAGTAAGTTTTTCCTATTTTAGACCCCCCGTAGAAAATGTCGTGTCAGCTTACGCGTTGCGATAAGGATCCCTTCCTTATGCCCTTGGTCTGGCCCTACGACCTTGTCGCCTTGGCCTCGGTCCTTCGCCCTTCGGCTGGGCCACTGCCACGTTCAAAAGCTTTTCTAATAGAATTTAATGTAATGATTTATGGTTTGGTTTGAAAATGATCTTTGGATTTTTGAAGATTTGCTGACCAGGGTAAAGCTTGTTTTTTCATATACTTTGGAGAGTATTATGCAACATGCATGCATTTTACATATTATATAAATCCTCCTCTTAAATCACATTTTCTTTTAAAAAACGGCATCAAGATCTGTTGCTTTTTGAAGAAGGACGTACAGCGAACTGCTTTGTTTTAAACTATTGACAAGTACTTATTGTTGAAGATTCTTTGTATAATAATATGACTTAGTATACTGTAACCTGTATAATATTAATTAATGTATATCTGCATCATAATTTACAGACATACACGGCTGTTTAGGCGCTTTACTGGCCAAATTAAGAGCTAATTACGCCGCCATCTATAATATATTAATATGCGAGCGAAAAACTTTGGATCCCTTTTGACGAAAAATGCGGAAACGTAGGTGATTGAAGTTTTGCACAGTTATAGTTTATATGGTGAAGCATCGAGCTAATATTATTTTGAAATTATGCTTTTATCATACATTTTTTTAACAAATAAAACATCACACACACTACAACACACACACTAGGAGATTTTGATTGACAAGCCTATACACATGAATTGTACTCTTTATTTATGGTTGAAGTCTGTTGTCAAATTGTCTACCAGAATCTGATGGCAATTTTTGACAGCAGATTTTCAAAAAATATCCTTGATCATTGGATAAATTTTTCTATTTGCATGTTTAACACACAGAATCAGCCGCTATGAGAAAGAAAAAGGATCAAAATGTTTTATTCCAAATACCCCGGTATTGCTAGAGTCAATTTATTTTCTCACTTTTTACCATCAGATTCTGGTAGACCTTTAGTTTTTTTTTATTGAATCTTAAATACACGGCCAGTCTGTCATCATTTAACTTTATTAATCTACTTTATTTATTATTTTTATTAACTTTATTAATCTACGCAGGAAGTATGTCTAAAAAATAATAAAGGCAATATTTTGACAATAGAATATCAATAAAAAAGCATTGGACTAGTGATTGGAATTTGAAACTTTTAATTTAATTTTTTTAATTGAGGTCGAATTTCGACCATTGTGCGATCTCTAGTATTGTAAATATCTACTTGATGCAAGGCTTTAAACACTTTTCAGCAAAATTTTGCTAAAAACACTTAGCTATGAGAATCGTTAACTTTATGGTTTAAAAGTGAAAAGAAAACGAGCATTTAAAGATAAAATCATTTTAAGAACCGGCGACGTTTCCGCTGCGTTTTCATTGTAAAATCAGTTCAGGACTATTTTACTCTCGACAGGACCTTAAAATTATTGTCATAGGGATCACTTTTATAGAAACTACGATTTAAATTGTAAAATAACTTGGAATGCGTCTCTTAGCACTTTGTGATAAACATTTTATTTCACTTCTTTTTAAAAAATAAAGGCCTATTTTTAGCATGAAATTCGATAGCTTTTCCGCATTTCCAGGTTTCGATTGAGACGAAAATCTTATTCTATAGATAGAGTTCTGAATATACAAGATCAGCCAAGTTTTATAAATTGTAGTAATATACGACAAAAGTAAAAGGACGTAGAGATAAAACTCTACGTTCCAAGCTAATATTCGTTATAACCACCATCACATTATTCACGTTTGATAAGGAAGCCAAAACTATGAATGTTAAAACCTTTTAAAGACAAAATTCTCATCTCAATTGCAAAAAAAGTTGCCATATAAGTCTTTCAGGGCAATTCTTTTCACGGTAGTACCCGAATCGATGATGTGGTGGGCAAAGTGTTGGAAAATTCTGAAGAATTTCATTTGTAACAATTTTTAAATTAGGTAACTTTATTTATTTTTATAGCAAGACCGTCTTTGTAGGTCTACATCTGTATTGTAAAAGAACACTCTACAACTTATGTAACGGTTGCAAATGGCAGGATTTGCCCGTTTATAAGGCCAATTTTCTCAGTGCAGCTACCCTACCGACCGTAAATAACCTACAGACCATTCAGAGTTATTTTACACTAGACGTTCCACGCGCCTTCGCCTGCGTAAATTAGGAATTGCATAGACAAATTAGCCGACAAAAAATAGTCTATAATCCTTCACGTGGTCTACTTTTTATCTGTGTTAAATAACATAAAAATTGCTCCAGTAGTTCGTGAGATAAGCCCTTTCAAATAATTTTCCCGGTTTTTTCCACATTTTCCTCTGTTTCTTTGCTCCTATTAGTCTTAGCCTGATAATATATAGCCTATAGCCTTCTTCGATAAATAAGCTATCTAACATTGAAATAATTTTTCAAATCGAAACAGTAGTTTCTGAGATTAGCGCGTTCAGACAAACAAACAAACTCTTCCACTTTATAATATTAGTATAGATTTAACTAGACCCTTATTCCGACAACTTAAGGCTTACTCTCTTAGAAATTTAGAGGAAACATTGCTTTGACTATAACAATATTTTAATGTAGCTATTCTGACCGCCCACACCGCATAGCGCAATAGTGTTAGGACTTGGGTAGTCGAACAAAAAGTAAAGATTCTTTAGGTTAGTTCATGAATGAATGTCCATGATTGTTAGAATTGATCGAAATCTATCTTGGACAATCATAGATTACGCCCCTCTAGTCTCTAGTCTCTACACGTTCACATTCGCTTGCCTAACCAAGTTCTAACATAGGTCAACACTCAACAGTCAACCATCTTGGAAAGGCTTCATAATTTAAGTGTCACTATTTTTATTGCACCTTAAGCTAAGGATGCCCTAAATATGATTGTGATGATTGATGATGATGATTGTGAAAGTATGATTATTTAAGGCGGGCTGAAACCCCATTTTGTTATTTCTTGATACCCGATTTACCTAGTTCCAATATAATAACGAAATTTAAAAAAATATGAGATATAGAGCACTATATTTAAAAGGGTTTAAATCAAAAACATTTAAATAAAAAATAATACTTTCGCTGTAATTAATTTACAAACTCACCTCCGACAAAACTCTTTGTCATCGAAATATAAGTATTAACAAGAATAACTTACATTTTATTTTAATAAATTGTCAATGAATCTATTTTAAAAAGGTCTGAAACGAATAATCTTTTTTCTTAATATTTATTTCGAAAGATATTTAAAAAAAAACACACGAAAAATAAAATAGAGAAGATAGTAAATGCTCGCCTTAACAGAGTAAGTGCTCGCCTTAACAGCAAAAACTACTTTAACCTATAAAACAATTCAAAATGTAATTTATCAAACAAATATTTGGCATAGCATGTAAAACAATAGTGTAGTGGTAAGATAAACAACCGAATTATTTGTACTGCACCGCTCGGCGGTCGGCAGTGCGTCGCCACGAATTAACAATTCTAATTGTCCACCAACCCGTGTAGCAGGGTTGTCGATAAGGGAAATTGTAGAGGAATACAATTTTTTGAAGTGAAACTTCTTTAGGCGCGTTGAGAGTAAAATTTCAAGGTCGCGTCATGGCGATACCGTCGCGGAGTAAGGCGACTATTTTGACTAAGTTTCACTTTATTATACACACTAAGTTTCACTCAATTTGGGAGCAAACGGGTCACCTGAGTCCTGATGAAAAGCAACTACCGTTGTTCATGGACACACGTAACATCAGAAGAGCTGCAGGCCGGCATTTGAAGAGGGAATCTCTTCTTGAAGGTTTACAGGTCGTATTGGAATGTACTATTTAAATAATTTAGGTTAGTCAGGATATTACGTTCGTATAGAGGTCAGAGGATATGTCCAGATATTTGCTGCTTTAGCTTTAATTTCAGTTGTCCGGCTTGCTCTGTATACGTTCTTGTGGATACTTACGGATTTTCATAACATCTTTTGCTATTGCCTCCGCTCCCGCTCCCGCTTTCACCTCCGCTTTCACTTCCGCTTACGCTTCCACTTCCACTCCCGCTTCCGCTTCCGCTCCCGCTTTCGTTTCCGCTCCCGCTTCCACTCCCGCTTCCGCTCCCGTTTCCTGATCCGCTTCCCCTACCGTTTCTATTTTTTCCTTGTATCTAATTTGTTTTTATTTATTTAAAAATTTTAAATTATTTTTCATTCATACAATTAACTGTTTAAATACTTCTCTAGTTTAGATCTTCAAACTTGATCGATTTTAAAACTATTTGTGCAGTATACTGACAGGCGAAAGCATAATATTGCACAACTATTTTTTTTTTATCTTTCTCATTGCTTTTATTATTCTAGATGGGTATCGCGAATTTTGCGATTCTGCATATTAGCACGAGCTACTAATTGCGTATTCAGTTCACAGTTAGAGAATTATAAATATTTTTAAATGAATAGTTTATAATACTAAGGCATATTTTTCAGCAAGAAAGGTTTCAGTCTGAAATCTTAGCATTATGCTATGAGTCCCGCTCAATCCCGGAAGAAGGGTACGGTTGCTGGAAATATTACAAATTAATAATCATACTTAGCTTATTTGTGAACCTAGTAACATATAAAAAATATGAATTAGTACTATTAAATTGGACATTTTGTACTCTAAATATGACTTTAGGCATATTTTAGGTGTAAGTTTTCAGAAAATCAATTAAAAAAAATACTGTTTATAGAATCGCCAACCCTATTCTGTCATGTCAGTCGGCCATATTGTAATTGAATTTCTATCATAACTAACAAAAACACAAAGCGGGATGGATCACTTCAATTTCGTCCTAATGGTTTCATGAAAGCCGGACGAAATAATTTGATTTCATGGTTTTTGTTGTGTAAAAGTGTTTATTAGTAGCATCGAAATATTATCTAGGGACCTTTCAGACAGAGAGCGGTCAAGCGGGCAGTTTTGCGTTCTATGTGTAATTTGTGTCACAGGAAACGTTCTGACCGCGTCAGAATTTTTCCTGTGTGACTGACCGCTCGAATGCAGAACTGACAACTCTCTGCCTGATAGGTTCCTTAAGTACATTAGGCCGCTCAAATATAGCACCAGTTATTGTCATAAAAAGTAATTTATACAACCAACTAAAAGTACCTACACCTTGCTACTTAGTGTATATTTTATGGAACAATTTTATGACTCACTTACACTTCTATAGCATCGTATTTAAATTATTGGTAGCAATAAAAATAATAAAAACCATTAGTAGCGTGATTCCCCGCAAGGTTTTTCCCCTTTCACTTCAAAAGGGAAATTCCGCGACATTTAAATTTTTAATGTTTTTTCCTAATTTGTTTTAATAACTTTTAATTACATCATATTTGTAACTGACCTTTGCTTATCCAAATTACACAATATCTAAATATATTATATAACTCAAAGGTGACTGACTGACTGACATAGTGATCTATCAACGCACAGCCCAAACCACGACGGATCGGGCTGAAATTTGGCATGCAGGTAGATGTTATGACGTAGGCATCCGCTAAGAAAGGATTTTGATCAATTTTACCCGCAAGGGGATAAATTAAGGGATGAAAATTTGTATGAAACTTTGTTAATTTTATAAGTAATATTTATTAATTAATAATAATACTTCTTAACGCGAGCGAAGCCGCGGGCAAAAGCTAGTCCTAGAATAAGCATACAAATAAAAATACGTGTGGCACTCGGGGACTGCCGTGGTAAGGCTGTGGGAATAATGCGTGGAGACTGGAGGCCGCAAAGGAAGATCTTCCGACCGAGCGAGGTGTTATGCTCGGTCAGGCCGGAGCCCACGTGATACATTTCAGCTGTCGTATACATGTCGCAGTCATCTGGTTCAATCTGCGATTCGATTGAATGACTAGCGCATTCATTGAATGACACCATTCAAATTAATGACTCGGCCGAACGTCGATTGAACGATCGTCACTCAACGTCCAACTGGTTAGCGATTTGTAACATAGCCCTTTGAAGATAGTGGACATGAAATCAGTCAGGTAATTGAACGTATTTCACTTTTTTCCGACTGCGGCGCTAGTAGTCACTAAAACAAATATGGCGTCAAACAGCTCGCACAGCTGATAGCACTGTGTTGATATTTTGTCGATTAAATTTACTTTAATGTGCTTTTATTGTAATAAAATAATATGATAGCGTCGATTTACCTATTACTACCCCGCGCCCGTTAACGGCTACTTAAAAAAATTATAGCATCCCATTTAACGACTTCACTATATGACATTTAGTCAAAACGTTAAACGTCACAGTCAACGTCTTGACGAGTTGTCCTTTAGTCATTCAATTGAATGGTGTCATTCAATGAATGCGCTAGTCATTCAATCGAATCGCAGATTAAACCAGATGACTACGACATATATACCGACGCGCTATTAGAAACTTCGATAGTGCGATGCAGGAGTGTTAGGCTAATTGTGGGTTATTACACCATTTGGGCCACAAGAAATTCCGTAACGAAAAGCCACAAGGCTATTACATAGCATTTTTTATCAACTTATGTAATTATAATTTCCATACGTCTAGTCGCACGCACACAAACACTGTGCCGAAATCTAGCAATGTCGAGTTGTTGGTGTTAGGTTTTTTCGTTACGGATTTTTTCTTGATTCGGCCGCCGCGCTCAAAGCCCGCGATAAAAGCTATGCAATAGCTTTAAAATAAGAACGTAGGATCTACAGTAAGGCATATCACTAAGTATTTAGTGGATTTGATTTATACGGGGAGTATAGCACCATGGGGTTTTAGTGGGTAACTTTAAAGTTGGGACTCCCCGCGGCTGGGGAGTCCCAACTCCCACATACCCCGTGCGATGACCCCAATCTGCTGAGGACACGTGTAGAATTTCACCATGAATAATAATAGTTTAAAAAAATAATAAAAAAACCGGCCATGTGCGTGTCGGGCCACGCGCAATATAGGGTCCCGTAGTACCGCTAGTTTTTGATAATTTTTGTATGGTCAATGAATGTACATTTATAACCACTGACATATAATTTATAACGTGTTTTATTTATTTATTAAAAACTTTATGCACATACAAGTACAAAGGTGGACTTAATGCCTTATGGCATTATCTACCAGTCAACCTTTGGGCGATACAGGAACAAAATTGTATAGGTGCCAGTCAAATTACAACATCATTTCAGTTACGTTCAAAGGAATTTGAACGAAAAGTTCCTTTATACTTCGCCGAATATTTTTTTTAGTTGATTGACTATTACTCAATAACTTATGAAGTCTTCTTAGCCGTGATAGTTTTCCCACTCCCGTGAATTTTTTCACATTTTCAGAAGCAACCGTTTAGCTGGTAGAAGGGGGGGGGGACTGGGGACACTGGACTCTAATGACTATTTCCACTTTAAAACTTGATATTTGTAGGTCCTATAGTCTCTGAGTAAAACCGCGGACCGACAGACGGACGAACAGACCAGAAAAAAAAAACAAATTATTGCAATATACGTATGCAAAGTTTCGAATTAATTAGACTACTAGAGATAGGTAAAAATTTCGTGCTAAAGGATTCCGTTACATACATACAGCCCAAGCTTATAAAAGCGTGTTAAATTATTTTTAACAAAAAATTAAAACCGACTTCCAAGGTAAAAACAATAATAACATCCTTATAATATGAACTAAAAAGTATTAAATAATTTTTCCTATCTAATAGTCCCTTTTTCGAATTCGGCTAAAACTCAACTATTTCTGTACTCAATCTTCATCATTTTGAAGTCGGTACCAGATATAGCTGAATCTTCAGTTCTCTGACAGAATAGGTATTTGAAACTTTTGGAACTGGCACCGACTTCAAAATTATGAAGATTGAGTACTCAGTACAGAAATAGTTGAGTTTTAGCCGAATTCGAAAAAGGGACTATTAGATAGGAAAAATTATTTAATACTTTTTAGTTCATATTATAAGGATGTTATTATTGTTTTTACCTTGGAAGTCGGTTTTAATTTTTTGTTAAAAATAATAATTTCACTCTTTTTAGTTACCTCGATTGTTTTTCTTATTCCTATTACGATGTAGATTGTTTTCCTATGTAAGTATTTTCATACTAAGGGTTCAATTTATTACCTCGATCGTGGGAATCGCAGACACAATAGATTTTTAATTGTTATGCGGCAGCCGGGTGCCGTTTGGGGATTGATGGGTTAATAGTTAAACTAGTGTAGTACTTATCGAAGCAACTTACTTCTCTTTTTTCTTTTGAATCTCAAAAGTAATGTCAAATGTGTGCCTTACGCTCTGGAGTTAAGGTTGACTTTGTTATGTTCAATTTTGTGGTACATAAGTCGCTTAGAACTTGAATCATTTATTTTGAAACAACATTATATTTTTATTAAAATCGCTATGAAAAGTACCAATAATTATTATAAGGACATAACGTGATGATATAATTATGGTGTTGTGGGGGCATATTGTATCCATATACAACCATGTGACACTGGTGACCCTGACGTGGTAATGATGATGATGATGATGATGATGATGATAAATGTAATTTGCATAGTAGCATATGCTTTCAGTTCTTAAAACAGCGCCTTAATCCCAAACTTGTATCTATAAGGAATCCGGAGTTCTCTTAGTATCATCGGAACCATAGTATACCTTGGTGCAAAATCTTGCGTTTTGGTAGCATATGCTTAGGATACTTTTCATAAAATCAAAATCACCACATGTTTCCATATAAATTTTGAGGAGTTCCCTCGATTACTCATGGATCCCATCATCAGATCACCACTTTTGTGAAAATGGGACCAAATTGGAGGGAAACCTAATAGAACAAAAAAAAATTTTGAAAATCGGTTCACAAACGGCGGAGTAATCGTTGAACATACAAAAAAAAAAATAAAAAAAAATAAAAAAAAAAATATCCACAGCCGAACATATAACCTCCTCCTTTTTGGAAGTCGGTTAAAAAGAGTGAAATGGAACTTTTCATGTCCATTGTTAACTCTACAACGCCTAAAATAGGAAAAATGAGGAAAAAATAATAATTATACCAAAGTAACACAAGGTAAAGGAAATTTTCTTGTTTTCGCCAGATACAAAAATTCGTGGAAGCAATCCAGGTAAAATACGATGTTTTTAATTTGAGTCAAATGTCAATTTAGACTACAAGGATGTTTTGGCACGTGAATGATATTGTCAAAGAAGTTGTTAATTAAAATAGAACCAGCCTTCTTCGTTTCGGCTACAATCGAAATAACGAGACTGACCAAAATTTTTCACATTTTACACGAAGTTTTGTGCCATTTCGACATTTGACACGAAGTTTTGTGCCTCGATTCGCCGTTTGGTCTTTATATTATGCAACAATAGATGACACAAAATGATACAATGTGGCGGCGTATGATTTTCGCAAAATCATACTTAGGTCGGTACATAATGTCAGACTTTTCAATTTGACCATAATAATATTATGTTCAAAAATATCCAAAGCCGAACATAGGAACCTCTTCCTTTTTGGTAGTCGGTTGCAAAATAAGATTTCCTTTAATGTTTCTCAATTAATAAGGTCGTAACAGCCTCGTGGATTCCTTAAAGCTTTGAAAAATCTTTTTATAGATCTGACACAACAATTAAGCCTGAAAGTTTAAATGTTGTTTTGTTTTTGTTTTCGCAAATTATTTAATAGTTCTTTGCTTGCCTTTGATCTTTTATAATTACATTATTGAACAGTAATTAATTTTATAGACTTCGTTAAGGAAGCCGATTGCTACGAATAATAAAGTAGGCTGATTGATAAATTTAAAGTTTATTTTTAGCCGTCCACGAAAACAGAGGGGTGTTAAGAGGCTATTACGATAGAGTGGCTATTCGTCTTAAATTGCCTACGAACGAAGTCTTCTTCATTATCTGCACGCTTATTGCTATAGTCAGAACAATTTAAGGTGGCACCAGCGGTCATTGACCTTTCTAGTCTAGGAGCTATGTGAAAAATACTCGCACTGCATTCTGTTAACTTAAAAATAAAATTGAATTCTTGTAAAGAAACAGACTAATATAGTTTCATCGGAAAACGTCTTGGTAACTCTTCGTATGATAATCTCCAACTATTTATGAGTTTGAAGTGATATACTTAGTTCATACTATGTTCACATCGTGTATGCAAAAAACGATGCACCCTTAGACTAGAAACATCTGTCACTTCATTGTCAATCGCGGTTTGTATAGAAAATGACAAGTTTTTTGATAGGGAGTCAATGACTGCTACAGACAGAATTCCGCGATTTGAGAATAGGCAATGGTTTATTTAAAAAAAAAACAGCAGTAGTTAATTTTAATGTATGCGGTATGCCTATAAATTAGTATGTTGATAAACCGCGTGGTAGAAAGAGAGGGGGATATTACTTTCTTTCCCACGCTATACCGGCAGTCTATTTTTTCTTTATCTTACGAATTTTCGATCAGGTCATGTAAACTCACGTTTACTGACTTCTGACATTCTTTTACACTTCAAAGGTTTGTTTTTTAGAATTGGAATGTGGTAGAATTATCTTGATAGTTGTATTTAAACTAATGACCCGCTGACAGTTCCATCTACCATCGAGGCTTCGGCGAATTAATTCACTTACGTCGGCCATTTTGTCCCAGTTGTTAGGGGAGTGGAGATGGTGAGATAGTGCCATGTGACATGTGGTGAATGGTGATAGCCAGGAAAATTTGCATGCCTTACAATCAATATCTTGGAAGAATTCCATACTATAATATTATAAATGCGAAAGTGTGTCTGTCTGTTACGTCTTCACGTCCAAACCGCTGAACCGATTTCGCTGAAATTTGGTATGGAGATACTTTGAGTCCCGTCAACGAAGTTGGTAATTTTGTGAGTGTTTGTGAGGATTGTTTTTACTCTGTACGGCGTACTGCGATTAAGAACAGATTCTAAACGAAGAAGTTGATATTATGATTCATTATTGCATTTTTTAACTACTTAATCTACGTTATGTCATTCCCTTGGTTCCTTCCCTTCCCTTCCCAGTCGCTTGGCATTCTCTATTAGATTTTCACTGAAATAGGTGAATATCAGTATCAATATTCTCACTCAAAAAAGTCATTTTTCATATTGTCATATTTTTTTACTGGCAACTCATTTTTAATTTGTCTCATACTGAAAGTTACTCTATATTTAATGGATAATAAGTCTATATGGGTCTCGTTAGTGGTGGACATTTGGACTATTTCAGGTCATTCTCCTTTTCCCAAAAAAATCGGTAGATAATGTTGCAAGTTTCGATAAAAAATTCTTCGAAGTAAAGCAAAATACCAACTTAATTTACTTAAAAGTTGATTAATTGTATTTATTTTTATTATATTATTTAATATTTAAAAGCCAATTATATCAAAATAGCCTTTACCTCACTGGTCTATTAGACTTCGTCAGCGCGGCCCTAACCTACATTATAGCACAAGATCACGACAGGTGACGTCACTCGCAAATTACAATAAATTGACCGCACTTTGATTCAATATCAACTATAGTCAGAACCGTGAGATGGGACAGAAAATTCTCTATTAAAGAATTGTTTGTTATCTCCGTTTTGGCAAGAAGCAAAACGGTTACAGCGCAGTAGTCAGCATGGCATACATCGACATTCCACTTCATCTCCTATCGATAGTTCTATCAAAACGTTTCGAAGGCTCAAAGTGGCATAACACACAAACCGTGCCTAAGTTTGGTGACGCCGTACCGAAGGAGTGGGGGGGTGTTAGGTTTTTTCGTTACGGAACCTAAACTAAACCTAAACCTCGGTGCTCAAAGCCCGCGATAAAAGCTATGCAATAGGTTAAAAACACTGCTCTCCGTTCTTGAAATGAAAAGCTAATCTATCTAAATTAGAGATGTGCCGACTAGTCGGTACAGCCGACTACCCGGCCACTTTTGTAGTCGGCGAATAGTCGGCAAAAAGCACCGACTATCCGGATTTTTATTATTTTATTATTATTCAAATTATATTTAAGAAAAACCTTGATCCCACCAAAAACATTTCATGTAAAATGTTACCTCGACGACCACAAAAGGTTTGCCCTGTGAAAAAAACATCAGATCTAATGTGGAGCCAAGCTTCTGAATATACACGGCCTAACTCTATCGACCCTAAATCGAACAAATTCTACATATCAGAAAGTATGTATGGCTTCGCTCTTTCGCTACCGTCGTCATGGAGGTAAGACGAATATTTAGTTTCTGATCTAAAGTAAGTAACGAAACAGCCAAGCCATACATACTTACTGATATGTAGAATTTGTTGGAGTTAGGGTCAATAGAGTTAGGCCGTGTATATTTTCTGAATATACACGGCCTAACTCTATCTTGGCTTGGCTCCACATTAGATCTGATGTATTTTTCACAGGGCAAACCTTTTGTGGTCGTCGAGGTAACATTTTACATGAAATGTTTTTGGTGGGATTTCAGTCCTTTTTGTAAGTTGCTACTTGGTAGGCAGTCTTTTAGTTTTTTTTTTTTTTTTTAATATTTTTAATTAAGAGGTTTTTAGTTAATTCTATCCCGTGTAAACTTTCATGTCCTAATTCATAAGATTGGTGAAAGTCTCATATTTAAACTTCCATTACCCAACTAAACTTATTTTACGGCGTAACCAAATTTCGGCGTATTTTAGATATCAATAAAATCTAAAGTATTAGACCTAATCAATTGAAACTTTGTATGTTTAATAAGTCTATTATTGACATCATATCCTGAGAATATGAACTATCTGCTATATTGAAAACCAACTCTATAAGGGTCAACTTCCACCCCCCCATTTTAGGGGATGGGGGGCGAAAACTACAAGTTTATGATTTTTTTTGTTGTTTGTATACTAAACTTAGATTACATACCAAATTTCGGCTTTCTAGCACTTCAGGAAGTAGCCAAACATTTTGATGACCATCAGTGTGTCAGTGACGAAATCGGCGTATTTTAGTTATCTATAAAATCTAAAGTATTAGAGTTGTTCAATTAAAACTTTGTGTGCTTAATAAGCCTATTGATGACATCATATCCTGAAAATATGAACTATCTGCTACAACGGAAACAAATTCTATGAAGGTTCAAAAAAACAGCGAAACACTTCGAGAAAAGGTAGGTAGTGCCCTTGCGCTTCGCTTGGCTCGTCTCGGCGGGGATACTACCGTGTCCCCAGATTGATTACTTTGAAATTAAATGAACTGTTTCTGAAATCACTTGCTGGTAAAGGAATCCCAAGTGCATTTTACTCCATTTAAGAGTTCACATTTAGTTTACACGTGTACTTTTAGCATTAATATAGTGTTATTGTACATCATCCGTGATGTTTATTCTCAAACTCAACTCAAACTCAATTTTTTTTATTCAGAATAAATTTTTGCAAATATTTTCTGAAAATCTACATGATGCCTACCACCGGTTCGGGAACTAACCCGGCGAGAAGAACCAGCGTAAGAAACTCGCACGGGGCCCACTTTATTTACCAAAAAAAGTGAGAAAAAAATTTATCTTTTAAAATAAAATTTTCAATGCTGTAACTTAAAATTATACAATGTCAACATACATACATAATTATTGTAAGTCATAAAATAATGTAGAAGCAGCCTTGCAAGCAGCCATCCTACTCACAAGATGTGCCATCGTTTATGAAATCATTGACCTTAAATAGGCTTTGGCACACAAACGCTCTTTGACTACTTTTTTAAATTTATTAATGGAGAGATTTTGAACGTTTTCTGGGATTTTATTGTAAAGGCGTATACATTGACCTTTAAAAGATTTACTAACTTTACTAAGTCTGATCACCGGTATTTCTAGTTTGTACTTATTTCTAGTGTTTCTTCCGTGACTGTCACTTTTGGTTGTAAATTTACTAAGATTCTTTCTAACATAAATAATACATTATCCAAAATGTATTGAGAAGCAACAATTAGAATACCAATTTCTTTAAACTTTTCTCTCAGAGATTCAAAAGCTGACATTTTATAAATTGAACGTATAGCTCGCTTCTGCAGCACAAAAATCGTATTAATGTCGGCAGCGTTTCCCCATAAGAGGATGCCATACGATATTCTACCATGAAAATAACTGAAATATGCTGCAGAACTGAGCCTATCTGCAAGATTAGCAATATGAGGACCCCACTGTAGTTTACTATCTAGTGTAATTCCTAAGAATACAGTGGTGTCCACCAAATCCATCTTCTCATTATTTAATAGTATATTGGTTTTAACTTGCCTAACGTTTGGCAAAGTAAATTTTAAACATTTAGTTTTCTTAGAATTTAGAAGTAAGTTACTAACGTTAAACCAATGTACTATTTTGGAGAGAGCACTATTTACCTCGTCGTAATTTGACTGTTGTCGCTTCACTTTAAAAATAACTGAAGTGTCATCAGCAAAAAGTACTATCTCATTATCATTATCCTTAACAAAATAAGGTAAGTCGTTTATGTAGATGAGAAAAAGAAATGGACCTAAAATGGATCCCTGTGGGACGCCTAATTCTATTTTGGTCCCATTGGACCTTTTACTGTTAATGTCAACCCTTTGAGTTCTATTTTTGAGGTAAGATGTCAAAAGGTTGAGTGCTGAGACCCTTATGCTATATTATGCTATATTATTGCGATAAATTCATCTAAACCTGTCTAAAGGCCTTATATAAGTGTAAATTTGATACATATAAACTACTATTGGAAATATAATACTTTTTTTAGTTTAGCATTCCACTTGTTCTATAATATAGTACTAGCAACTTAAATGGTCACTGGTGAACATTTATAAAGATGAAAGCTGTCATGTTTACTTGTTATACAGATCACTGCGTTAAATTAAAGTTACAATGATTAACATAGCCGTATTATATTTCCACCATATTTGTTTGCTAACCTAATATATCAAATTATTTATTTAATAGTTGTATTATAAAAAAAACTACGTAGTTTTCAGTTTTTGTTACACGTTACAATTAATTAAGCTACTTTTAGAATTTTTTTCATGCCTAATTATATCAAAAATTTCAAATTGTATATTTCGCTTCATATTTATCACAAATATTTTAAAATTAATTTAATGTTTTTACTGAGGCACGTGAATATTTTAGCAGTAAATATGCATATATTTGACAGTAAACTTGAATTCCCCATTCACTAACACTATTTATAAAGTAAAACAGGCACATAACATGTATTATTACAATTAAATCGAAAGTAATATGTCCGCTAGAGATTAAAATAGTTTTCGTAATGACACACGAACGATGCACGCGCCGCCATTTTGAACTTGTACTGAAAAGGCTGTACAATGAGTCACTTGTTACTCTAATAGACAGCCTAAAGTTCAATTGTGACTACTTACATTGCTGATTTACTACTAATATACTGCTATTGTACGGCGAGAGTGAACTTAGGGCTGACTAACTTGTGCCCAATCTGGTAGTTTAAGACCATTATATCCGGATATAATGCTATTGTATGGCCGGGTTATACATCTTGTGGAGTACATGTGAACCATTAAACTAACGATATAGATCCTAAAATGCTACTTGGGATATTTATGACATTTTTATTAAATAAAAAATGTTTCTTAAATACCAAACAGAACAACATTAATTTATAACTGCTTTAATAAACTTATTAAATTATTATTTAAATATAAGACTCGAATTTTGTTTAAACAAACTATGAGATTATTAAAACAATTTTGCATGTTACACATGATGATGTACAGTCAAAAAATAAGTAAGTATATCCTGAAAACCATTCAACGTTAACTTAAACAAAACACGATCCGACACGTTCGCAGGCGACTAACCCGGGAATCACTAAACGAAGCGTTACGGAAACATCCGAAACCTAGTCGGCTTGGCCGACTAGTCGGCTGATAATCGGCTTCTTTGCAACCGAATAATCGGCTAGTCGGCTAGTCGGCCAAAGTCATGATTGGAACATCTCTAATCTAAATACATAAATCCTAAAATAGCGATCGCATTAGCATTTATCCAGTTTCGCTAGGACACCGACGGGCGAGGTCATCCGCCGCACCTGCTGGCTGCTACAGATGGTGCAATCACGTCCAAATATATCACCATCGTAATGCGCTTACAGCACATCTGTGTGGTATGAAAAGCAGGTTAGTTTGGAACCTGGATGGTGTAATCCAGTGCTCCCCAACCTTTTTTTCATACGGCCCACAAACATGTCTTGCACTTGGTATCGCGGCCCGCGGGCCGCAAAAAAAAATTTTTAGGGTAAAAAAATAACGTTCTTCAAAATTAAACATTTAAAAGTGGAAACATTTTTACGAATTTCACGACGACTACATTATTTTGCCTGTGGGCGTGAATTTCAAAATGGTTTAACATCACGCGGGCCACAAATAAAATCCCGGCGCGGCGCGGCGCGGCGGGCCGCGGGTTGGGGGATAGCTGGTGTAATCCATATCCATCTTTACTTAATATTATAAATGCGAAAGTGTGTCAGTCTGTCTGTCTGTTATCTATTCACGCCCAAACGGCTGAACTGATTTTGCTGAAATTTGGCATGGAGATACCTTGAGTCCCGCGAAAGGACATAGGATAGTATTTATCCCGGAAAAATGTACGGTTCACGCGCGATAAACGAATTTTAACGCAACGGAGTTGCGGGCGTCATCTAGTATTATTATAGGTCTAGGCGCCCGCTTACACTATTAATTTTCGCGTGCCGCAAGAATATAGACATTATACCATGTAAGGTGAGTATTTATCACCGAAATACCAGGACTGTACACATATAGACAGGCCTCGTTTGTAAAAAGCAGGCCACTACTCACGACTCACGAGTGTGCGGTAGGGGAGCCATAAATATATTTTGTTGTAGGACAGTCCTGTTGTGAAAGTGACGTCACTTCTGTCATCAATTATGATTGACGTCACTGAGGAAGAGAAGTTGCTTTACCTTAAAAATGCGATTTAAGGTATTGCTTTCTTAACACGTCTTGATAATACCTATTTTATATTTAGTTTAGACATTAACCGTAATAAAAGTAATAAAAGAAATTATTAATACATAATTATTATAGATACGTTATAAAAGTGTGTTTCGTCCTTATATAAGTCAAGCCAGTTTTGAAAATGTTGTATAAGGAATTAAAGACTATGCACAGTGTAATCTCTTTTAATTTGTAAAGGTTAGGAGTTAGATTAGGACCAAATATTATGTTTTAATTATAGAATTTAATATTGTAAGAGGGTATTTAGGGGTACTAAGACGACATAGGACGCAATGTAATACCTAATATTAAACTAAAGTTAGTAAATTATTGTTAGGCTGTGTTTAATAATAACCTAATGCCCGTTTTCACAAACCGCCCTATTCTAAGGGTCTAAGGACTTAGCCACAGTATTACAATATATTAATACTGTGACTTAGGTGACAAATAAACAATAATAATATCTTGAAAGTTAGGTACATTTAATGGCCACTAGGGGACACTTAGCGTTAAGAGCTAGGTGGTTGGTGAAAACGGTCTTGTCCTTAAAAATATGAAAACATCGTCACTTTAAGGTTATGTGTAATGACGTGCTAATAGGAATGCAAGTATACTCAACGCTCTGTCAACTCAAAACCAACTCTAACACCACGTATTAAAGTTGTTAATGGAAAAAATGTTACATTAATACGTATTGCATTGAGAAATTGTGAACGTACTGTAAATACCGCGCCTTTTAGCTTCTAAATGCGACTAGGTTAATCAATTAATAATTTATTACAGCTATTAATGTTATCACGGACAATTTAATAGTCAATTAATAATGTTTACATTAATAATAATCTTTAAATTACTAATAACTTGATAGGTTTCCACGGTAGGGTACTTAATAATGACATATTTTTATCAGGTACTTACTTAATACTTTTATGTAAGAAGATGCTGTGTCATGTATTTTATAAGGTGTAACAAAACTAACTGATAATAATTTAGGGTGTTTACGTGTTCGTTGTAGAGTTCACTGTGAAAGTAGCAGCGCTGAAAGACCATTTTTTTTACTTTTGTATGGGGAAACTCGTGACGCTGGGGCGCTTGCCTATACAAAAGTGAAAAAAAATGTTGGTCTTTCAGCGCTGCTACTTTCACAATGAACTCTCTACAAGGAACACGTACACATCCTAAAATATTATCACTTAGTTTTGTTACACCCTGTATAAGAAAAAAATTGACACATACTGTAAAGGATTAAAGACTTATTTATTAAAGATTAACTCTGTTCAACGGGGTTTTGCCCTGAAGATCTGCAAAGCATATCGGACCGTCTCCCTGAACTCTGCACTGCTGTTGGCTGGGATACTCCCTCTTGATCTCAGAATACTCGAAGCATCGAGACTTTATGAGATTAAGAAGGGAGTGTCGTACCCGGCATTGAGGGACAGGGAGGTGGAACGAATGGCTCTTGCGACTGAGGACCTACATCCGGCAGAGCAGGTAGAGCTGGGGTTCGGGATGGTAGAGGAGGACTCGTATGCTGACGCGGTAAACAGCCACGTCCATAGGATCTATACGGACGGCAGCAAGATTGAGGGTCGAGTTGAGGCCGCACTCTCCGTATGGAAGGGTGAGGCCGAGACAAAGGCCGTCAAGCTTGCTTTGTCGCCGTATTGCACCGTCTACCAGGCCGAACTTCTAGCGCTTCAAAGAGCTGTAACTATAGCCTGCAAGAGTGGAGAGGTGAAGGTCGGTATCCTGAGCGACTCCAGATCGGCTCTTCAGGCGGTCACCCTTAGTTCCCCTCATCCCCAAGCAAACAAGGGCGGCTCTTCTCTGTGATACTAATTCTTCGGTTCTATTGATAGGTTAACAGCTGTGATATTAAGATAGTTTTTGTATTGTGTCGTTGTTTTATTGAAATTTTACTATTGACATTGTATTTAATTTAGAAATTTTATTTGTAATTATTAATTTGAATATTGTAACATTATTGGCTATTTTAAATTATTCATAGTGGGCATATTATTATGAACAGGAAATGTATTTTGAAAAATAGTACATTACGCACCTAGGGCAGGAAAATAAGAAATGTCTCAGATCACATGTCGAAGCCGAGGTCAACAAATATGTGATCTGAGGCTTTCTTATTTACTGCCCATGGTGCGTATACTATTTTTCTCATCGACGGAGGCGGAAAACGGCAACATCGGTAAGCACAGCAAGAAGAAAGTTGAAGTTTTCCGCCCGGAGGTGAGAAAGTTGTATGTGTAATACAATTTGTATGTGTTAATGTGGAAAACCAAAATATAAAATTGTGAAAATATAACGAGCCCTGATAATGTTAGAGGGAGGAATTAAAAAAAAAAGGATTAAAGAAAGGAGGAGGAATGTTTAAGAACTCTATCACGGGGACGTACATAGGCATTTTAAATGTCAACTGGCAAAATGTCCGGTTTCCACGTGCTTTAAAACAACTAGGTTTATTAGCGAGACGATGCAGTTTTCCTTTAAGCGCCTATCACAAAAAATAAAGCAAAATCACTTGATTGGCCGTTGCAGCGTTATTGAAAGAAAATAATTAATTCATACTATGTTTTGTTTTTGTCCGTCAACCGAAATATGTAACATATAGGACAAGATCAAAGCATTGTATAATCCCTTTATAATCCATACTAATATTATAAATGCGAAAGTGTGTCTGTCTGTAACCTCTTCACGCCCAAACCGATAAACCGATTATGCTGAAATTTGGTATGGAGATACTTTCAGTGCCGAGAGACATAGGATACTTTTTATCTCGGAAAAATGTACGGTTGCTGCGCGATAAACACTAGTAATAACAATTATAAAGTCTGTAAGTATACACATTAGTCTTACACAGTATAGATCTTTATAATTGTAGACTACAGTCTCTCTATATTATGTCTATTCAATTCAGTATTAAATAGTTCAACATCCGAATTCGGTTGCGGTTGTATACACATTCAGAGTAATTTTACCTCTGCAATTATAGGAAATTAAACCTTATGTACTTAGCATAAAGATGAAATATGTAGTTAAGGCTCATGAAATGATTTGATCCCATTCACAGATTGAGTTTGGTAATTCACAACTCCAAGCTTTTAATGGTAGTGCTCTATAAACAGCTCTTTTCATACTAATGTGAATGAAATTTTGAGTTATGGCGGGTTTACATTATTCCAATCCAGTGGTCCAGTCCAGCGCTGGATTGGATCATTGGATTGGAATAAACCGGCCATTATTCAAATGAAAACTTGCAGCGTTGTCCACTTTTTGGGTTGTGAAAAAAATCGGCCAAGTGCGAGTCGAACTCGCGCACGAAGGTTTCCGTACCATCACAGAGCAAAAATAGGCCGAAAATTGTGTTTTTTGTATGGGTAATGGGATGCCCTTAAATATTTATAATATTTTAATTTTATTATTAATTATTTAAGTACAGATCTAATTGAAGATCTCGTGAGAATTTCAAGTGCCTACCTGTTGCCCTTATTGATTACAAGCAAAAAAGGCTAAAAAAATCACGTTTGTTGTTTGGGAGCCCCCCTTAAAATTTTAATTTATTTTGTTTTTAGTATTTGTTGTTAAAACGGCAACTTACCTAAATACATAACCTGTGAAAATTTCAACTCTCTAGCAGACTCTAGCTATTACCGTTCTTGAGTTACAGCCTGGAGACAGACGGACAGACGGACAGACATCGAAGTCTCAGTAATAGGGTCCCGTTTTTACCCTTTGGGTACGGAACCCTAAAAATGGTAAACTCGCTTTACACCATGATCATAAATTCGTAAGACGGAGAGTTTTCTGCCGCCTAACTCGATTATGGTGCAGGACGGCACATTTTTCGCGATAAAACTATTCTAGGCACATAGTATAGTTCTCGGGACACAAAGTATCTCAATAGTCAATACCATATGTCATCAAAATCGGTTCAGCTGCCTGTAGCTAGTTTTTTTTACGTGGGAGAGCCATGCTTCGGCACGAATGGGCCGGCTCGACCGGAGAAATACCACGTTCTCACAGAAAACCGGCGTGAAACAGCGCTTGCGCTGTGTTTCGCCGAGTGAGTGAGTTTACCGGAGGCCCAATCCCCTACCCTATTTCCTTCCCTTCCCTCCCCTATTCCCTTCTCTTCCCATCCCTACCCTCCCCTATTACCCTATTCCCTCTTAAAAGGCCGGCAACGCACCTGCAGCTCTTCTGATGCTGCGAGTGTCCATGGGCGACGGAATCAGGTGATCCGTTTGCTCGTTTGCCACCTTATTTCATAAAAAAAAAAGATAGACTACACTTCCGCATACGGCATAGGTATAAGACGTAAATGATATTAGTATAGATTTTTATTTTAATAATACGATATTTAAGTGTTAAATATTGTCATAATATATAGATAGACAGACACACTTCTGCATTTACAATATTAGTACGGAATTAAGATCATTAATCATTGACGCTTAAATCATCCCAAGATCTCCGGACAAAATGACATCTGACGTTGATGAAATTTTCAAATGAGATATTTTCGAGTTTAAAATGATTCACGTTAATCTACGTGACATATCTAGACTAAATCTAGATTAAATTCAAGCACAAGATCCAGATAGTCCAGACCCAGAAAGTTGCATCTTTTGGCAGATCTGATCACATTTACCTACTAGCAAGTAAACCTATCGGGTATAATAGGTAACCGAACATTAACGGCCGTTCCCAATATTCAATCTATCTCTGGTTTGACATACGACCGATCGCAGCTAACATTGAATTGACATAAAATATATGTCTCTAATGTCTAATGAGAGCTATTCCTATCTCTAGTAGGGCAAAACCAGAGATAGATCAAATATTGGGAACGGCCGTTAGGGTTTTCCCATTGTCTATCACTACTTTTCTCTTTCTTTCGCTCGCGAAAATATCGCTATCGCACTCAAATTGTATACTTATATTAAGTATGTATAATGTAGCTAAAGCTTCCAAAAAAGTAATATCAATAGTTTTCATAATGCAACGTGGCCTCTTCTGAATATTGACTCAAGATAGATAGACTTAGAATTTGTCGTGACGCGTGAATTGTGTAATGACGCGATCCACCACTTCAAAGTTGAATTTTGTACTGTGAATACGAGGGAGGGGCGCGTCATTTTAAGTCAGACAAGCTCTACCAGCGAATCAAACATGTAGAGATATTCGCCTGTGATTGCCCATAACCGCCCGAAGTAAAGAGCAGCCTTTACAGGCACTCACCAAAAAGTATCAAAGCTAGCCATAATAGTTTGTTTTGTTTATTAACTAGATGACACCCGCAACTTCGTTGCGCTAAAATTCATTTATCGCGCGGGAACCATACATTTTTCCGGGATGAAAAGTGTCCTATCTCCTTTTTCAGGGCTCAAAGCAATGATGTTACATGTTACTAAATTGGCTCAAAGTATCTCCATACCAAATTTGAGCAAAATCGGTTCAGCGGTTTGGGCGTGAAGAGGTAAGAGACAGACAGACAGACATACACACTTTTGCATACTTTATAATAAATATTATTATAGATTTTGTTAATTTCAGCTCATAAAAATTCTAGTATCTAGATTTAGATAATCGTAATCATAAATTAGAGATACAGATTTAGCAGTTGGAGTGCATCTTGATTAATATCAGCAGACGTACAGACTAGACGGTACAGATCTATTTATATACTAATTTATTATGTAATTTAATTCATTTGCTACTTGTGCTTATAAATAAATCATTTACAGTTTTTTTTTATGAAATAAGGGGGCAAACGAGCAAACGGGTCACCTGATGGAAAGCAACTTCCGTCGCCCATAGACACTCGCAGCATCAGAAGAGCTGCAGGTGCGTTGCCGGCCTTTTAAGAGGGAATAGGGTAATAGGGGAGGGTAGGGATGGGAAGGGAAGGGAATAGGGTAGGGGCTTGGGCCTCCGGTAAACTCACTCACTCGGCGAAACACAGCGCAAGCGCTGTTTCACGCCGGTTTTCTGTGAGAACGTGGTATTTCTCCGGTCGAGCCGGCCCATTCGTGCCGAAGCATGGCTCTCCCACGTATGAAGAGTGTGAAAGATTTTTCTCGTGGTTTCTTGTTCTGGCTATCTGTTGCCAATGTAGAGACACTAAGGGTCTGTTTCACTATTTCCTGATAAGTGCCGTATCCACAACTATCCATAACTAAAGATACTCCATACAGCATACTCTATCTGTCAGATAAGTTGTGGATAGTCTAACCGGCACTTATCAGGAAGTAGTGAAACAGCCCCTAAGTGGGTTAAAATCAAGGTGATAGTTACAAGCTGCATCTAACGCCACATTTTTTTTGTGTGCTCAACGTTGAAGACCTAATCCACATTCCACACTTTATTATTAAATGATAAATACGAATGTGAGTCTGTCTGTCTCTCTGTCTGGCTGGCTGCCTGTCCGGGTGACTGTCTAGCCGTCTGTCTGGCTATTAGTCTGGTACCCCGCATGCATAACCGACTTAGAGAAATTTCGGTTTACAGTTACTTTGAGTCGTAAAAATGAAAACATGGTAGTTTTTATCAACGCAACCAAGTTACGGTCAGCAACTAAACTTAAAGAAATATCTACTACTTGATGAAATTACATTCCAAATGCAATTACAGCTGTAACTTCACGCCAATTTTAACTTTTAGATTTCTCAATTCTAACTGGAAATCCCCTAAAGTAGTCCGCAAAGTGTGCTCGCAGCCTTATTCCACCCTCTCGTGTCCGCTCGTATTAACGACGGTGTCAATCAATTATTCTATTTACAGAGAACACGTGTAGCCATTTGTCAAACTCCACACCGTACATTAGGTACCGTACCGACCTTTGCCGCAAGCGACCGCTACCGGCAATAACTTTTAAAATACTTAAAAAGATAAAACCGACTTCAAAATTGTACGTAATTGAGAATTAAAACTCCCTATCTCCAAAACTACTGAACCGATTTTGATGAAACTTGCACTGTTCCCTAAGTTTAATAATACCTAGTACAAAAAAAAAAGAATTACTGAAATCGGAATGGTAATTCCAGAGATATCCGAACACCAACATAAAAATATACATACATACATACTTACATACATACATACATACACTTTTGAAATTTGGCACATTTGTTCAGACGCTGATATAGACTAACATATACGAAAATTGGGCAGTTCTGGAAATATTACATACATACGAGTCGAATTGATAACCTCCTTTTTTTTGAAGTCGGTTAAAAATTCATATAAAGTGCCACTTTATATGATAGCGTAAGTAATATGAAACTTATAACCGAGGTAAGAAGTGGCTTTTTATTTGAATTTTTGTTGGTCGCGGTCGTTTGCAGCAACCACCACACAAAGCCACCATTACATAGGTAAAACATGGAAGCAATACAAAAAAATCGCGAGCTATTTGTTTTACAAACATCAGTATAAGTAAAGATAAATGCCTTTTGCACTTTTCCCAATTTTGCAGTCCAAAATACTATTGCTGCTAATTTAAATGGTAACTTGTTCTGTAATACAATAAAGTCGTAATTCCAACGACGCAAATTCATCAATGCATAATTCATATACTCGTGTATATCTGAGGACATGATAGCCTCGATATACGGGGAAACCTATGTCCCGGTTGGACTGACGCAGGCCGAACTGATGGACTCGTTTTATGCATCGCGTGTGCACGAGTCCGATCAGCTGGCCGATTCTATCGTACATTTGTGAGTTGATCACTGAGTTAGTAACGAAACGGAGGAGTGAGTAACGGAAAGTGTCACTTTTGTATTCACTTACATACAAAACTTTCCCTTACTCACTCCTCCGTTTCGTTACTAACTCAGTGATTAACTCACAAATGTACGATACAGAATCGGCCAGCTGATTGGCCTGCTAGTATATAGGAGCCTAAGGCTATGTCCACATTTGTATCATTTTCGCGTATCAGATCGCTATCATCGCAATCGTTTTGCGTCCACACTAGCGAACATTATACGCTTCGATGCTACGCGACAGAGATCTGATACGCGAAAATGATACAAATGTGGACAAAGCCTTATAAGCGCTCTTTCTATGCCACGTCACACGTGTTCTCAGTCTAAGACACATAGAATTTGTCGACCTTATGATTATAGCGATAGGGTTCAAAAAGCACGTGTCCATACATCATAGTTCATACATATTTTAATTGGACTTCCCTTTAGCTACACGCGTGCGGTTGAACAATTTCGTTTGCGTTTTTTATTAACTGAGTTATTACTTGAAGTCTGATACAATCTTATAAATGATTAAATTCTTTATACCTACCTACTACACAGAAACCATTCACTGTGCATCGGTATCGTGTATATTGCGCACGCGCTGTCTGTATTTATAAAATGCTAAATAGTTTCAATCATGTCCAATACTGCACCGTATAAATTACGGCATAGACAAAAAAAATATACTTGGTACAAAAATACTGACGTTGGGTACGGTCCGATTCCAATACAGTTGTGAGTAGAATCCCGCTGGATTTGCTTATAATTGTGAGGTTTTTTGACGAGAGTTTAATATTATGTATTGACTAGCGCTAAATCGGCTCACATAAAACAACCCCATCGAAGAGATAAAGTCCAGTCAAAAAATCTTAGAAACTGGATCTCAGTGGAAACTGGGCATAAAACAATTTGGTTATCCTTATCGTTTCTAGTGGGTACCTAGTCAGGGCGAGCAAAGCGAGCCCTAGTATATCCCACAACCTTTACAATTTGTCAATTGTGGTACACTTTACGGAAAAAGTATCACGCCTATTGATTTGTGCTTTAACATAGTAATTTATATTTATATTAAGTAGATGTGTTATCATCAGTCAGTCAAGGTGTGATGACGCGAGCCTTCACAAAGCTCGGCTTTTAGCTAGTCAATTTAACGGAAGTAAATGAAGGAATTAATTTCTTAAGGTGACGCCGCGTTAAAGTAAAAAACCGTGTTGGATATGTTTTAGATTGCTTGTTTTCTATGCTATAGAAAACAAACAAACAAGAAATGGAACAGCAAGAAATGGAAAGGGCGTAAGCGACAAAATGGTTTTTGTCGCGTAATTTAAAAACCATAAATATATTTCATATAAGCTATGAGCAAATTAAAGTGTATACTTGAACCAATCTATGTACAAATTTTGGAAGCTTAAATCACTCTCCTCTGTTGGCAAAATTAGAATCCCTTTTTTACAGAGGTATTTTTGATTGATTATTCTGGGTTATAAAAGTTGACCAATCGTGTTATGCTACGGGTAATTCAAAGACAAAGACATGATGAATACTGACAATGAACTTCAATTTCTTAGCTTTAGTCATTGCTGAGAAAAATCGATATCGCTACAGCCAAATTATCAAGGCGTCGCCTTAAGCGTTTAAGGATCACATTTAATATTTTAGTTAAAGTTATTAGGCCTTTAAATTCTGTTTGATATAAGGGGGAACCTATGTCCCGGTTGGACTGACGCAGGCCGAACTGATGGACTCGTTTTATGCATCGCGTGTGCACGAGTCCGATCAGCTGGCCGATTCTATCGTACATTTGTGAGTTGATCACTGAGTTAGTAACGAAACGGAGGAGTGAGTAACGGAAAGTGTCACTTTTGTATTCACTTACATACAAAACTTTCCCTTACTCACTCCTCCGTATAAAAGTTGACCAATCGTGTTATGCTACGGGTAATTCAAAGACAAAGACATGATGAATACTGACAATGAACTTCAATTTCTTAGCTTTAGTCATTGCTGAGAAAAATCGATATCGCTACAGCCAAATTATCAAGGCGTCGCCTAAAGCGTTTAAGGATTACATTTAATATTTTAGTTAAAGTTATTAGGCCTTTAAATTCTGTTTGAGGAGTTGGTACTGAGTTGACAGGGAATAGGCTTTGCTAGGAATTACTGGTAAACTTCTGCAGAATAGGGAGGAAAAGATAAGACTGGACGATTGGGACTAATACTGATGTTGGAGACAGTTGAAATAAAATGGCTAATCTTAGATTCAGACCATTAAAGAAAATACTAATATAGTAATGGTGGCTTACCTTAACCTTAGTTCTTAATAGTTGCCACATCTACTAGACCCAATAACTCATATTACGTCAGCTATGGCACTTAATATAGTGGGACACCTTTTCTCAATTTAGATTAGAATTAAACCGATATGCTGCTAAGGAAAATTTAGAGCATTAGAACTCTAGATAGAGTTAAAAATGGAAGGTGTATCGTTAAGTCTAAAATCAATCTCGGTGTGTGATTTTTAGCTCTAATTAAAGAAGGAATTTTCACCGGAAATTCTGAATCATATAGCACTTATAGTCCTAAGGTTACTCTTACCTTGAAACTTAAATAAAGATTAGGACTATCTGCGGGGCTAAAATGGTCGCTTTGGAGAATCATATTATGACTCATAATATGATTCATTTTTTTTAAATCGCAAAATGGTCACTCTGCTTGCAATTCATGTCTAGTAATTCGTACTAATTTGACATTCGTCAGTTTGACACTTTTGACAATTCATTTGCTGAATAATTGATTGAGAGGAATTGCTAAATATGACCATTTTAGCCCCGCTGTTCATTTTTGTTCACAGTTCATTGGCCTGTGATTGACATGACCTCGTCAAGTCCAATGTTTCCGCGTGCTAATGTGACGTTATGTGGATTATATTGTGAGTGGGCGTGGGATGAAGCCCACGATCGACGTGCAAGTATTACAGAGGCATCCTAAATTCAGATTATAAAATCACTAGAGTACCTACATTTTTCCGGTACAAAAATTATAATAGTGTCCTATGTCCTTTTTAATAAAAAGTATCCTATGTCCTTTTCCGGGACTCAAAGTATATCCATACCAAATTTCAGCAAAATTGGTTCAGTCGCTTGGGCGTGAAGAGGTAAAAGACGGATAGACAGACACACTTCCGCATTTATAATATTAGTACGGATTATAGAAAACAGGGGTAAGCAGGAACATGTGACTGATGTGACATGTGAAATGAATCGTAACGTTTTCGAAAATTACTTGTCCAAAATGTTTGATAATTTTCATAAAAATCCATTGATTATTTTGCATACATTGATATTCAACGCTAAGAATTTACGATTCAAAGAATTTCTCAAGTTTTCTATAATCAGAGCGATTTTTCACGCCTAAAGCATCAACATAATATTTTATTTATGAAAGGTATTGCTTAAAATAATTTTATTCTCTTTACTTTTAGGTTCAAGCACTTTTTTGGATAAATAATCGTAAAAGCAGTTGAGGGTTTTCATAGTAAATAGCGGCTCTGCCATTCTTCTAGTATAAAAGTATTTCACACATTTCATTCCATAACAATGAACATTTATCTAAACTTAAACCAATTTTATTAAAAACATCCAAACTTTTATTACAAAGTGTAAGCGATCTAAACGATCTAATACAATATCTACCGCGACCCATCTGGAACGACGTCACACGCCACCCTATAGGGGAGGGGCAGGTGGGGTGATCACTTACATTAGGTGAACCGCACGCTCATTTGCGCTTTTGTTACGAAAACTCGCTATCAACTTATTCTCGCAATGTAATTTTGTGTACTTGTAAATTGTAATGTAATTTTGTAACTGTAGTTGTACTTGTAATGTAATTTTGTAACTAGTGTAATTTGTGAAGTGTAATACTTATTGTAATTTAATGAAAAACTGTTTTTACTTACATTAATTTTTGTAATGTACTATAGCGCTATTCTAAGAATATTATTCTTCGCTAAACTAGATTATGAAAATTGATTGAAAATAGAAAATTGAAAAAATAAACTTTATTTACAAGTTAAAACTGTACACGTTAGAGCCAGTCCACACGACGCGCTGCGTCAGCGTTGCGTCGACGCAGCGCTGCCGTTGCGTTGTTTTACATACAAATAACCAAGGGTAATTCACACGGCGCGCTGCGTCGTCCCAACGCACACATGACGGACAGCAGACCGAGACGAAGCGGGAGGGGGTGTTGACGGACTGCTTCGTAATAACGCTGCGATGACGCAGCGCCCGTGTGGCCGGCTATGCGTCAAACGGCAGCGCTGCGTCGACGCAACGTGCCGTGTGGAGTAGCTCTTACTGTACAAGTTAAAACCTATCTAAAAAAGCAAATATAAATAATAATTAAAAACATAATATTTTTATACCTTCAAAATATCTTGTCCATGGACGACGGTAGTTGCTTTCCATCAGGTGACCCGTTTGCTCGTTTGCCCCCTTGTTTTATATAATATATTTATTATTATAAAAAAGTAACCTAACTAAACGTCTTGTCAAATGCTCGATGTAATCACGAGAATCGCGCTTTCACAACAAAGGCGTCTCGTCTAATTGTTTTTTCGTTCCTGCGCCCTTGATCTTGGCTGACGTCATACCTAACGTAACCATACATCCCGATTTCGGCGGGACAGTCCCGCTTTCAGGAAAATGTCCCACTTTTTAAAATAAAGCAAGAATAATCCAGTAATATTTTAAGCTTCTTATAAAATCGCTTAGGCCGTTTTCGATAGTAACATAGAGGTAGAGGCCGTTCAGCGAAATCTTTTGCCAGAGGAACACTTTTTTCCGCTCGTGTATCCTACGAAGTCGATGTTGTCTATTGGCAAACTTCTACTAAATTGTACAATCTACACTGTCTTTTTAGGTAGAATTCTACGTCCTATTAGATGACATTTTGGGTTTTTTCAGTGTGATTACTTAGATGTCCCGCTTTGGTAAGATAATATGGTCACGTCAGTCATACCCCCTTCTCCCCTACCCTAGGTTTAGAATTGCCGTAGAATTTGTGTAATCGGGCCCACGTCGACTCGTATATTTTAACTGTACGTTTTGACTTTTGACGCAATAGCACAGAATATATATTAGTACAAGGCAATAGTCTATTTTGTCTTTATATCTAAAGACAAAATAGACTATTATCAACGTTTATCAACGTTTTCGCTGTATTGCTAGATTTATTTGAGACGAAAATTCGGTTTAATTTGTTGTCTTGTGCAAAGAGAATCTCGGTAGAAAATGTTGTCATGTTAAAAAGAAGCTTTTTCCATGAACCGTGGTCACTTTGTATAAAATTTTATAGTAAATCGGCTCCGCAGATTTTTTTGTAGTTTATTCGACGGAAGCAAACTTAAAATAATATTATGATTTATTTTATAATTTTTGGGTTCCTTACCCAAAGGGTAAAAACGGGACCCTATTACTAAGACTTCGTTGTCTGTCCGTCTGTCCGTCTGTCCGTCTGTCCGTAAAGGCTGTAACTCAAGAACGGTAATAGCTAGAGAGTTAAAATTTTCAAAGATTTTTTTATTTCTGTTGCCGCTAAAACAACAAATACTAAAAACAAAATGAATAAAATATTTAAGGGGGGCTCCCATACAACAAACGTGATTTTTTTTACATTTTGTTCGGTATCAATGATGACAGCAGGTAGGCACCTGAAATGTTCACAAAATACTGAATTAATAATTAATTATAAAATTTAAATAAAATAATTAATTAAGGGTAATCCCATACAAAAAACACATCTTTTTCCTATTTTTGCTCTATAATGGTACGGAACCCTTCGTGCGCGAGTCCAACTCGCACTTGGCCGATTTCTGTAATCTATCTATAGTTTTTTTAACTGAGATAGTACCTCTTAAATAATGGTAGTTCCTAACTACCATATGAAAATATTATATGATTTTTTTTAGAATTTAGGTACCTATGTTTTTTATACTTTTATGTACTAACTTCTCGTAATGAGAACTCCACTACCGAAAAGTGAACTACCGAAAAGTGATTAAAGCTTTCTACCTCTTAAAATACAAAAGACGCTTTTCGAATAAGTAAAATAGTAATTATAGCTCCCAAGATCTTTCGAAAGCTCGTCTCAAAGCTTCAGATGAACTTAATTGCACTTTATCGTAATTCTCGAAGCTTTTGTTCAGCTTTCAATTTGATACGAAACTTATTATGTAAGAGCTTTCGAAAAGCTCCACCGGATGGTTCTCATGCGTAATGCTTTCTCAGAAATTATTTCGTTATTGAAATATTCGTGTAATTTCTTTCCACGTATAAGGACGCTAACACATTTTTTCAGAAATATCAGCGATTTTCAGGTACCATTTTAAAGAATTAGGAGTCACTTTGGTTTCAAATGAAAGATAATATATTTATCTCCACGTCTATACCATAAAAATTTTATAGCCGCATTCAAAATTTTCACATAAATACGTTTTAACCATCACAATAATCGCAAAATATTAAAAAATGGGGTTTGATTAGGTACCAGTATAGCTAAATACACTGAACTAAGGAAAACAAATATACAATAAAATTGTTGCTTATTTACACCCCTGTACGAATAACTAAATATTTTATATAAAAATAAATAACATTTCCATTTATAAGAAAAATAAGAAACGCTCTCAAATTTCTTCATACATTTTCGCCCTTTCAAGAACGCGGCGAGCGTCGTAACCGCCACTGTACAAGGCGCGCTGATATGAATGTTATTTTAATGACCTTAACGTCGATATTCGTACTGACAGACATCGACCTGATAATTTTTATGTGATAGCGTCCTTAAATGAATTTGATTATAATTTGTAAGACAAAGGAAAGAAAGAAGAATAAGTTAAGTCATAAAATATGCAAGTTAAGTGCTTCAATAATATATTTTTATAACATACAACTTTTCGTGTTTTTTTAATGAGTAGAACTTTACATTTCTATTAGTAATCTGTTAGCTATTCCCACCTTTTGTAATGTATACCTAGTTCCTAAGAGCTATATAACTCACCGGGACGCCATCGCGACGTAGCCAGTGACATTACCATGTCACCTCTACGTCGCTGCAAAGCGCTGTTTTTAAACTTAGCTTTAAGAAAAACACCGCTTTGCGGCGACGTGGAGGCGCCAGACGTTGCTTGGACGTTGCCATGGTAACGTAACATCACTGGCTACGTCGCGTTGGCTTCCCGGTGTGAAGATGTACCTATATTTCTGAAAATGAAAAGAGTGAAAACACCAAAATCATATTCAGTTTGTAAGGTTTTTTGACAGGAGTTTATTTACCAGCGCTTCTACAGGGTGTAACAAAACTAAGTGATAATATGTACAGTGTACTTAAAGGATGTACACATCCGTGTTCCTTTTATAGAGTTGACTGTGAAAGTAGCAGCGCTGGAAGACAATTTTTTTGTGATTTGTATGGGCAAATCCATGACACTGGGGCGCTTGCTCATACAAATCACAAAAAAAATTTTGCTCTTTCAGAGCTAGGTACTACTTTCAGTGAACGTATTAAAGGAACACATACGCGCTCTAGACTCTAGAGTATTACCGCTTAGTTTTGTCACACCTGTATATTCTAATCATAAAGCAAAAAATTTACCAATCAACAATGCTGTTGAATAGATAAACTTCTGTCAAACCTAGGTAACCTAATCAGTATTGGTGACGTCACAACATCGATCCACCTAATTGGCAGTCCACTTCAGCCTCTAGTGGAGTATACTTTGTATCTCGATTGTCACATGTGACACGTGTAAGGCTTATCTAACAAGTTAAACTATCTCCATACAAGATTTACTTTCTTATTCGACGTAAATTCAATTAATCGAATGAATAATTTATACGTCCCCGTATTTCGAATGAATATTCTATTCATTCTAATTTATACTTTAATGCGTTTAAATATTTATTTTAAAAATGTTTTCATGTTTGTCACACCTAGATTGGAATTTATTTTAAAATACGCTTCAAATTTTATCGTGACCAAAGGCAATGGTGGAAAAAGTGTTGGATGTGTGCAAGTCGTAGCCCGTAAGGTGGTTACATAAGTATTATTATAAGTTATTTCTTGCAATCGTTTACGCACAAATTCCTTATGTCCCTTCCTGGGACTCAAAGAAGTATCCTCATTCACTGTACCAAGTTATAAAAAGGCTTAAAAAGGGAAAGGGAAGACCAGACAGATACTCTTTGTCATTTGTGATATTACTTAGTATTAATTTTCTGTGGTTTTTCAAAAGTACAATGTGACCACAATCATAAAGTCTCGACATAGATATTGAATGTACGTCTATAGGGTGTAACAAAACTAAGTGATAACACTTTAGGGTGCGTTTGAGTTCCGTGTATATGTAGAGTTCACTGTAAAAGTAGCAGCGCTGAAATAGCAATTTTTTTTTCACTTTTGTATGGGGAAACTCATGACGCTGGGGCGCTTGCCCTGGACACAAATCACAAAAAAAATGGTCTTTCAGCGCTGCTACTTTCACAGTGAAGTCTCTACAAGGAACACATACACACCCTTATTATCACTTAGTTTTGTTACACCTTGTAACTATAATTAAGTTTTATTATTCAAAACGAATAATTTCATTTCCAAAGAAAACCTACGTTTTCCGAGAACTAACAACGTTTCAAATACTTGTAACTTCAAGAGCCCTAAAAGATATAGCACTGCTATAGAACCTATTTCTGGCTGCTCAGCTCTCTCTACTGTATTTTAATTAAAGCTCACGTATTTCAGGATGTTTGTTATTCAGGGCACAGTATAATCGATGCTACAGTATCGATTTCCCTCACCTTGTACTTGTCGGGACTGTGTGAATATTTGGTATGCTTTTGAACGTGTAAGGCTGTTTACACACACGCCGCGGCGGTGCCGCTCCATTAGGTACTCATCCTTGTGTTTCTATTTGCCCCTACACACGGCGCGGCGCCGCCGCGCCGCGGCGGCGAAAAACGCTGCCGCGGCGGCGCCGCGTGTGTAAACACGCTAACAAAGCTACAAGGATGTTTTATGCTATCTTGGAAAATATTTCTTGACTCTTGAGGGACTTTTTTGCAATTATTATTAACTAGATGATGCCTGTAACTCCGCTGCGCCGAAATTAGCTTCGCGCTTTTTTCCAACTAAAGCTACCTATTCTATGTCTTTTTCCGTCTCTTAGGGCGAAGCCAAACGAGCGTAATTTGTGAGTCGCAGAATTTCAGTCCGGCATAATTCTGCTGCATTCAGTTTCATACAAAAGTCCTGTTTGATTTACACGAGCGTAATTTTGTGAGTCATGATTTGTATGAAAAGATATTTACGCGGCAGAAATTCTGCGACTCACAACTCACAAATTACGCTCGTTTAGCTTCACCCTTAAAGTATCTCCATACGAAATTTTATCTAAATCGGTTCGGCCATTTAAGCGTGAAGTGCTAACAGACAGACAGATAGAAAGGCAGAAAGACAGACACACTTTAGTATTTATAATATTAGCAGAGATTATTACTTGGACATTGGACATAATCAATTTTAGCATGTGGCCAAGTTATGTATTAAAAATCTGTCTATGCAGTGACAGCTGATTTGCATCCATGTCACCATGACAATGCCATCTTAAGTATAAACATCATCCTCGTAGCTCTGTAAAATTTGATAATGACCGTTTAAAAGTGATACATAATATAAAACACATAACACACGTCATACGTACATTCATTTTAAATGCAAAAAAGGATTATTTCAAAGGGATTTAGAAACAGGGAATGGTGCAAAAAGTGGGCTTTAATATTTGATACGGCTTTTCAGAGCACGCGTAGGTTTGAACACTGTGAAAAGAAAAAAAAAGAATAACATCGCTTTGCATCGTTTAGTTCACTGACATATAAGTACTACAGTACATATTATCTCTATGGTTTTGTTTCTTTTTTTCTGTTGAAAGGAAAAGTTTAGCCTGAACGTTTGAAACAGGGGCGGAGCTACCGCCGTATATACCGTATCAATTAAACGGGGCCCCCGGACCACAGGTGCCCCCAACGTGCGTAAGCAAATATAATAAAAACTTTCCATTTCTTAAAAGTAAAAAAGGCAACCTTACCTTACACATTTTTAAACGGGGGTCAAGGCACACTACGCTTCTGGTTTGAAACGCTCCTTTAAGACAAAAGCTAAGGAATTAAGGCCATCCCCTGAGCAAACGATCTTGACCATACATTTGCCGCGTTGCCGAGATCGCACGAAAATCCTATTTTTTTTACTTATCTTAGTTCAAAATTGACCAAAAAAAAATTCAAACAGCGAATATGTAGTTAGTGAAATTGTCCATCTATTGGCGTGTGTTTCAAATAATACGTTTATTTGAATTTATTTAACACTAGCTGTCCCGGCAAACGTTGTTTTGCCATATAAAGTATTTCTACTTCAACAGTTGATACAAAATCTTACCCCCTTTTTTGTCTCCTAAGAGGGGTGGGGGGGAAAATTTTTATACACCAGATGTTAAGTTGGAAAACAGTAAATAATATTAAGTAAGTCCATTAAAGAAAAAGTTTGATACAAAATCTGACCCCCTCTTTGGTCCCCTTAGAGGGGTGGGGGGAATAAAATTTATACACCAGATGTTGAGTTGGAAAACACAAATATATCTGCGAAAACCGTTTGCAAATCGGATAAGTAGTTTAGGTGTTAAGGAAAAAAGTTTGATACAAAATCTGACCCCCTCTTTTGTCCCCTTAGAGGGGTGGGGGGGAAAATTTTTATACACCAGATGTTAAGTTGGAAGAAGACAAACATATCTGCGAAAACCGCATCCAAATCGGATCAGTAGTATTCGTGTGATGCTGGAACAAACATACAGACAGACAGACAGACAGACAAAAAACTAACCACATTTTTGGCTTCTATAGCGAAGTCGTGACACCCCCCGCTTATTATTTTTTGAATATCTTTAATGTACAGAATTTTCATTTCTACAGTTTTGTTATATGTATATAGATTATTTAACATAACGACAAAAAACTAACCACATTTTTGGCTTGTATAGCGAAGTCGTGACACCCCCCGCTTATCATTTTTTGAATATCTTTAATGTACAGAATTTTCATTTCTACAGTTTTGTTATATGTATATAGATTATTTAACATAATTATTGCTGTATTTTTTTCATAATTTTGCAGCTTTCAAATTATGACATTGCGGCATCTCCGTAGGGGGAGGGCCTTAAGGGTAAAGCATTCACCCAGAAACCTGTCTAAGTAATTCTTATTTAAATTGGTCATTGGAGTTAGTTTAAATAATAAATAGTATAGGTCTATCCTCATATAGCTTCGCCTCCTATACTGTGTAGATGTCATGGCCACATTTAAAATTTAAATACACACTCTAATAATAGAAGTACTATAATTAGATAAATTGTTTTAAGTACTTATTGCAAGTTATGTCAAGTTATCAACAGATCATAACTAAAATTGGCTTAATACAATCCTACCAAATGACGTAGATCCTCCATCTGCCGTCAAACAATTCTTCTAAAGATAAAAATCCGTGTGACACTCGGGGACTGCCGTGGTAAAGCTATTGGATAGCAATAGCTAGTCTACGCACATACGTCTAGTCGCACGCACACAAACATCGTGCCAAACTCTGCCGAACTAAAACGACGTCAGACGTGTGTTAGGTTTATTTTCGTTACGGTATTTCTTAATTGGGTCTCCGCGCTCAAAGTCCGCGATAAAAGCTATGCATAAAATGCTTATCTATTTAATATTTAGCTCGATAAATATTTTTCTCGCGAAAAGGAAAGTAACCCGAGTCCCGAACTCAGGAAAATTGCGGTCTATAGATGAGGCTAGCAACGAGTCAGCGTAAGAAGTTTACCTACAGAATATCATTGGTATTCTGGCAACGTCTGTGTGGGGATAATTGAAGGGTCTCGATAGTCCGAAATGCTTTTGGCGTATATAAATCAGCTAGTGGATGACTTCGGCTTAGTTTCGGCCGAAAGTTCGGCTTCGGCTACTTACATTTTTGGTCACAAGCTTAGCCGCCTTCGGTCACAATAATGATGCCCGACCAAATCTACATGTTTGGCCAAAACTACGGCTTTGACCCAATATCACTGCTGGATGCACACTGGATTTGAAGGCTTGTCGAAGATTAGATTCCTAGAAAAAATTAACGAACTGTTACCATACCTCATCTGTCAATTTATTATAATATATTTTTTTATGTTATATTTTTGTTTTGCAGTCAACAGAATATAATATTCAAGTATTGTTTTTAAACTTTCATTCTTGAGTGTCAATCTGGAATATTTTTTTAACATATTGAACATTCGGCTTCGGCTTCGGCCTTCAGTCGCACACTAAAACCGGTAATGCCGAGTGATCAGAAATTGACTCTATATTTTCATATGGAATAATTTCTTGGGGTGAATAAAAAAGGAGTTTCCAAGAATCAAAAAAAAAAACTAGGCCTTTACATCCGTTGTGGATGATTTATACAGTATTTTCAGAGCGAAGTAACCACTCCTCAAATACTGTAGTGCCTGGGACAAGATTTAAATGTCCGTATGGTTGCCCAAGCACATACGGCATTCTCGCAACATAGTCGGCCTAGTCCAGAGGAAAGAACTAGTCAATACGTCTGGGACCAACTATGTGCGGGTTTCCTCACGATGTTTTCCTTCACCGTATGAGTGTGCGTATTATTTACTTGAGATCAGAAAATGTCTCATTGGTACACGCCTCCACCCGGGATCGAACCTGCACCCTCTACGAGTGCGAATCAACGATCTACCCATTGGGCCACGGACGCTCAGCAAGAATCCAAAACTCAGGATATACTATGTTGTATATTTGACAGAAAATATACAAGTAGCCCGGCAAAGATACAAGAAGGATGTTCTTTATCGGCACGTGTGTGACAAGGACAGCATGTGACTTAAGAGCAGGGATTGAGGAATACACTAGAAGACATTGTAGACTGTAGTGGAGTATGTCGGAAATGTCTGTGGGCTTGCCTGCAGGCAACTCCGTCTAGTGCAGGGGCCAGGGATGGCGAACCAATGGCACGTGACATAAAATTTGGGGCACGCTTTTGGTCACAACAATGACTGACTTCTGGTCTTTTTACCAACAATGAAGGTTAAATTCAACTCTACATTGCATAGTGAGCACCAAATTTTGAAATACGCACGGAAACAAAACACGTCGAATGGCACTTTTATGACTTCTTCAGGATTCTTCAGAAAATGGGCACGGTGATATGAAAAGGTCTTGTGTATTCCCAACTTTCAGAAAGGCTACTTAGATTGTCTAGCTAGAGCTGCTGATTGAATAATGACATGTTATTATTAAGCATATCCAGACTTCAGCATTGATTCGAAATAGGAAACCTTTTGAAAGAAAACGCCAATAAGACTTAAGTACTGTATAGTACTTTTATTATATAAATGTTACATTCAGAGAGTTATTACTCGGTAAGCGGACGTCGTGTTCGTATTAAGTATATCAGAAAGGCTTTCGGAGTTGTAATGCACGGGACTAGCGTCGACCTTCAAAGGACGACGCCTTCGAGGACCTAAAGTTCTGGACACGACTTTCAAATTGTCTGACTGCCGCACTCAGAGATTAATGGATGGTTAGTGGATGAAGCAGGTAAGTAACAGTTATTTAATTACCGTTTTTTGCTAAAATGGTAGCTTTAGGAACGGGAAAATCATTTGCAATCAAAAAATATATACATGTTAAGTTGTTAAGGTGTCCCTACATAAAAACCATATTATTTTTATATTTCCGGTCTTTTAAGCCTCCATTTATGCAAAAAACGACTTCAAAAATGTTAGTAACTTCATCCACTTACATCTTCATAATATTTAAATGTTTTTAGACGCCACCTCTTAAATCAATAACTTATTGATTTAAGGTGCCGTTTCGATTGAGTAGACTTGTCTGGTTTTCTGCGAAATTAATTCATCTACCGCATAAATGAACTCATTTTACTTTTAACGCAAATATTATAATGTATCAAATACGGTTAGTGCACTTGAGTGTAGACATTCTGAAGGCTAGGGTATTAAATATTAATAATTCTAATAAGGCTCTTCCATGCAATTCCATGCAAATTCTATGTTACAGTATGACGTAATCGGGGTAGGCGCGGGTCACGGGTAGGGACTAGGGAGGGAAGAAAAAGTACAAAGCCTCACCCACATACCTACAGTACTCGATCACTGGCACAGGGTCGGGACACACTGAGACGAGGTTGGTGTGAGCTGACCTTATAGTAGACGCGACGCTTTATTTTGTAGATTCTTAAACACAAAAATATCCGACTCACATACCTACAGTACTCGATCACTGGCACAGGGTCGGGAGACACTGACGGGTCTGCTCACACACACGTGACCCGAGGTTTGTGTGAACAGACTGATTTTTGCAAACGTGTTATTAAGTACGAACTGAAGTAACCAATATGGGTATTGTACCCTATACTTCACTTGACATATTATGCTGCCACCTTATAGTTCCTGTACGTTCTCTCATAGAAAGAAACTGTTCTCTACTTGACATGTGCTGCCACCTATATCCAAACTGAATATCTCTTAGAAAAAATCTTACTTAAATAATAATAAAAAACTAACATGTTATATCATTTCAGTAATTGATACTCCACACAGAATATGCTTAGAACAAAGTATAAACTCTACTAAAATTTTTCCCCCTTTCGTCAACTTAAATCTTCGTAAAGTTTTTCTCGTTTGCAAAGTTTTAACGATCGAATGTTAATCATGGTTTGAGCGGGGAAATTGCTGGTTAATAATAAATCAAGCTCAAGCTTAAAACGTTCTTAGAAATGTAGAGACTTTTACCGTCTTTTTGGAGAAATTTGTTTGTAAGTATATGACAATATTACTCAACTTATTCTGCACACATCAGACTTGACCCTTCTAAAAGAACAAAGGCCATCCGCCTAACATGCTTGGACTATTAAAATCTTATAAAACGTAACTTGATGAAACATATGTAATTTCAATTGCCTATTTAAATGTAACAAAGCACGGCATTCAATATGTTTTTAGAAGCTGGGAGTTTCAAGTAGTTGTGTATTATTAAGTTTTTGAGGTTATAAAGGTAGTTAATAATAAACTGTATCATTTTGAGTTATGGAATTAGTTTAAATTATATGAAACACACGTCAGATTTTTTTTAAATAAAAGTAGGAGGCAAACGAGCAATCAGGTCACCTGATAGAAAGCAACTATCGTATGTACGTAACGTAACGTACCCATGGACATTCGCAAATTCGGAATACGCTCTCTTCTTGAAATCTTCAAAAAGAGAGCGTATTTAAGCCTCTTTATAGGTTTGTGATTTAAGCAGGTCGTTTGGGTCCCTATGAATGACAGAATATGCGATCAAAAAAAAAAAACATACGTAGGATACGTTTAAAAACGCAAATTCAATATTAATATTTTTAGAGACGATTATCTTTGTTTTCCCAGCTTCTAAAAATAAACTGTTTTTATTTAATTATAACATTTTACCTAAACTACATTTTAGTGATAGTTCCACCTTGGTAACAAGAACCATTTTTTTAGTCCATTTTGGCCATTGTTCTTTAAGTAATTATTGTATTTGCTCTTTATTGCTTATCCTTTGTCAGAATATTATTAGTTCTCTTGCGAAAGTGTATCTGTCTGTCTGTCTGTTACCTCTTCACGCCCAAACCACTGAAGCGATTTTGCTAAAATTTGGTATTGAAATACTTTGAGTAGCCGAAAAAAGTACGGTTCTTGCGCGATAAACGAATTTTGCCGCAACGTAGTTGCGAGCGTCATCTAGTAATTTTAAGAGATTACGTAAATATTACATACGATTTGAATTCAGACTTATGCATCAGTAACTTTCTTCAGCATAAAAATATTATAATACTGTTATATCACTTCATTATTACAAGATATTATTATAACAGTTACATAATATTCAATACCTAAGTTATTAGGTATTGAATATTGATATGGGACTTATAAATAACATTCTATTTATATACAGAACATAATCGGATTGAATTGACAGAGGCAAACTAAGCCTTCGGCACGCGGGGGCGGCTAGGGCGGACAGCGAATGTCACGGAAAAGTCTACAGGAATTTCATAAATTGCTTCATAGCTTCAGTTTAAGTTCTGAGGGTCAATTCACACTGCAACGAAGAGAGTTGAGATTTATTTGAGAGAGCCGTTCCTTGGGATAGGTAGAGTTACAGCACGAGGGACAGGCCTGCCAATTCAAAGTGTATATAATTATTGTGTAAATAAAGTTTAGTTTTTAATGGATTATATAAATGCATCTTTACCACTAGAGTTACGAAGAAGTAAATCTCTATTGTTTTTTCACTCTAGATGTAGACAGTACCGGTATTCGCCGCACTCAGAGACGAATATCAATTACTTAATTGTAATTATATTATTATGAAGATTTTGATATAAGCCCCATCTGTCAAACTCTTCATTAAGTAAGTGTCTAAACACACTATGCCGCATTTCCGCGGCGGAAGTTCGGCTTGATTACGTCAGCAATGTCTAACGCATGTAACAATATAACGCGACGGGATTTCGGCATGGTATGTCATCGGTAATTTAAAATGCATTGCAGGCGGAATCAAGCCGAACTTCCGCCGCGGAAATTCGGCGTAGTGTGTTTAGACACTTAAAGTTATTCATCATTAAGCCCGGCCGCATATTATCCGAATTTCTGATCAGAAAAACCGGACGCCCCGCCGGAACGCACTTTGTTGTGGATCCGGCATACTATCAGAATTCTGACGTGTCAAAATATATGAGCGTCCGAATTTTTCTGATCAGAAATTCGGGTAATGTGCGGCCGGGCTAAATGTCTCTGACTGCCGCCGTAAGTTGCTAGCTGTAGTACCTGTGAAGTGGTAAAATAGTCGTTACATTACTGAGTGTAATTGCATGGAATTGGTTTTAAAGGCATTGGTCTAGGTTTACCAGCCACACGATAAAAAACACTGAAATTAAAACATTATTAGATAGAAAGCAAGGGTACTTAGACGAAAAGCATTGGCTAGTTTTGATAGCGAAGTTATAGCAAAAATGTTTGGGATTATTTTTTCCCTTTAATAAACCTTCAGTTTATTACTAACCTTCACTCCTGGCGCCATCTGGGGCTATAGCAACAGTCGTTAAGGGCCTTCCCCTACGGAGATTCCCTAATTTACCGTATTTAGAGCCTTATAAACTCATAATTTGAAAGCTACAAAGTTATAATAAAAATACAACAATAATCTTCAGTATATCAACATTCCAACTCATGATATTAGCTTCCAAAATAATACCAATTTATTAAAATTGAAGCATACTTTCAGCATCTCCCTAGTATTTACAAATTACGTTTATTTGAAACACACGACAATAGATAGACAATTTCATTAACTACATATTCCCCGTTTAAAATTTTTTTTAGATCAATTTTGAACTAAGATAAGTAAAAAAAAAAAAAAAAAGGATTTTTGTGCGATCTCGGCAACGCGTCAAATGTATGGTCAATGTCATTTGCTCGGGGGATGGCCTTAATACCGCTGACCGACTCCAATCTCGAACGAATAACATTTATGTGGAATCAATAACGCTAATCGCTTGGCGAGACGCTCGTTAAATGTTATTGCCAAATCATAAACTCCACTAGTTATAGTTTAGGTATAAGTTTATGCTAATACAGAAAACATTATATTACTAAATAATTAAAAAAAACGTTGCGCCAAAAACCGTTTATAGCACGGGAACCGTAAATTTTCCGGGATAAAAAGTATTCTATATCCTTTCCCGGGACTCAAAGTATCAGCATACCAAATTTCAGCAAAATCGATTCAGCGGTTTGGGCGTGCAGAGGTAACAAACACAGACACACAGTAACACTTTCGCATTTATAATATTAGTAAAGTATGGATATGGATATTTCTCTCCTTTTTCCCAAAAGAGAGATATCATGTTAAAAATTACACAGTGTAGAGTTATTAAAAAAATAGAGTATCGCAATTCGCAAGATAAATTATGGGAAAGTTAATAAAATTAATTATTTGGCCAAAATTCAGTTTTATTTGTCAAAATAAATTGGTGCTACGAGTTGTATTAGAACCTATGGATATAATAATACTAGCTGTCCCGGCAAATGTTGTTTTGCCATATAAAGTATTTCGCCCATATTATTTTATTGAAGTAACTAAATAAGTACGGCACCATGGCAACGTCCATCGCTATCCCGTCGCACAAACAATGGTCGCCGTCAGTCTCGAGTTGTAATAATTTACTATTACATATTTATTCAACAAATGCACTTATCAATATAAAAAGTAGATGTTGTCCGATTCTCCACCCTAGCCGATATGCTCGCTAAGATTCACGAAAATCGGTCGAGCCGTTTCAGAGGAGTTCAACCACGCACACCGTGGTCCGTGACACGAGAATTTTATATATTAGATTATCTCACATTAATAATATACTCAAGAAGACCAGTACTGAGTAGTCAATGACTGTAAAGCAAAGTCTAAGTAAAAAAAGCTACGCTGGTACATACAGACACTGAGCAGCCAATAATATTGATTAATTGGGTTACTTGTAAGAGTCTAAAAGCTTTTGAAATATTATAAAAACCACTTAAAATAAATGCTTCAAATTAACTCTGCTTTTAAAAAGTTTTAATGCTGGTGAACTTTAAAAATTATAAAAGTTATTTTCGTCTGGTTTAATTTACATAAAAATATATTTGATACTCGACCTTGACTGGCTTTGAACCCTGGATGCTGGACACATGAGCCCAATGTCAATCTACACTGTACCCACACCAAGTAAAAAAAATATATTATTTTTAAAAAGGTAAAAGTGATTTTATATAAAGGGTTGCAGGCTTAGATCTTATATTTCAGCAATATACATGGTGTAACAAGACAATGTTATAGTACTTCCCTTATAAAGAGTTCAATCTGAAAGTAGTAGCGGTAAAAGAGTAGCTGTTTTATTTTGTTAGGTAATGGTAACACACGGCACACCAATCGAAGTTTGGCTTGATTTTATAGCGTACGGTTTCCATGGGATCAGCACACGAACACGGGCATTATCCATGGTCTTAGGGCCAACCCACACGTACCACATCCACACGACAACCACAACCACAGTCCACACCACAATGGCACAACCACACCAAGTGGTCGGGCGTATATTTCGTATTGTAAATGAACTGGACCATTCACACGTACCACATTTTGCAGTCGTTGTCGACCACTTGTGTGATACCGACCACATCGCAACCACGAGCGAACTAGTGGCCGACCACATCGCAACCACAACGTTGCGTCGATGCAATGACAGTGCGCGCACACCGCCCGCGCTCTTCCCCCCCTCCGTTTCATTGACTTTCGTACGTAACCACATCGCACCCACATCGCAACCACTGGCGACAACGCAACCACGTCGGCATTTTGTCGGTACCACAACGCAACTACAAAAAGCTGCAGCAACACCATTCACACGTAACCACTGCTCGACGACATTTTGTCGTTGCGATGTCGTGTGGTTGTGGTACGTGTGGGTTGGCCCTTAACCACAAAGCCAGTCACAACTAGGGTTGCAAAATTACGTAATTTTACCGAAAACGCTGGTAAAATACGCGTATTTTACGGTAATTTATATAAATTACGGTAAAATTACCGGCTACGTATGTATGCAGAATGGTGGTATGACGGCGGGCGGGGCGAGCGTGTTGCAAGTTGTAATTTGTGTACTGCGTGCGCGTCGCACGGTGTGAGTTGTGACGTTGCCGATTAGTGCTGTTTGCCATAATATTTTGCGCTGTTGCGACTTGTTGACAGTTGACGACACTCGACAGAGCATACAGCAAGCCGGCAGGCTGGCTATTATGTTGTTTTGACTTACTGCAGTCTAGACTTGCATTAAGTAACCTGTTTAATTGTTTATATCCACATTCTTAATGAAAATTATGCCACGAAATCAAATCTTTTTTTACCCAATTTTACCGTAATTTACCGTAAAATATAATATTTTACGTAAAATATCGTAATTTACCGAATTTTACGAAAGTAATTTTACCGCTTTACATCCCTGGTCACAACTCACAAAATTCCATACTACTTTACTTATCAAGACGGAGCTGTTAGTCAAGTTGCATTTGATAATTTTGACCGCATCTCTAAGTAAAAAGGGATGCGATATCTTATAACACTATGTTATATCTTTAATTTCTAACTTCACTGTCAAATTATCGATTACAGCTTTACTAAAGACCCAGGCTTTTACTCTTAACAAAAGCGCTCACATGATATCAAATATCGTAATGATGATCGTTAATGACAATGAGGTGACCTGGCTTGACCTCAAAGGTCGAATATTTTTAGACCGGTCCAAAAGCGATAAATTATAGTTTGATTGATGAGAATCTCCAGTTTTATGGATAGTTTGGGATCTATTACGTCAGATGATATCCAACGCTGGAAAATGGAAGTAAATAATAAAATATGATATTCTATTATTCTATTTTTCTAAATTCGTTATTATATAAAGTTTATTTTGAGTCGCTATATTTGCTGTCAGGAATACGAAAAAAAATATTCAAGTGACTTAAATCCAACATGGCGGACATCCAAGATGGCGGATTGGCTATGTGAAATGCACCCCCATGATAATTATGGGTATTAAATGAAAGGGTTTTTGTAATTTTTAGTGCGTGCTAAAAGCGTGTTTTTTAGTTTTTTTAAACTATTTTTATTAGAATTAAAAACTCGTCAGGAGTCAGGTCAAGACCGGCAACTTTAAAATCTAGAGCACTAGGTATCTATAAGTACTGCCGACACTCGTGAAATTTGCAACCACTGGTCATACGGTTCCGTGGTGTAGTGGTTATCACATCTGCTTTACACGCAGAAGGCCGCCAGTTCGATCCTGGCCGGAATCACACTTTTTGGATTTTGAGAAATTTTAATTCGTAAACCAAGACGTATTAAAATCGTCAGTGAAGATAATATAACAAAATCGTTTTTAACTATTTTTTAAATGATTCTTAACTCCAGTTAGTCTTACTCTTTGAACTTCAACTTAGTCTTTTGACTAAAAAAAATACGTGTGGCACTCGGAGACTGCCGCGGTAAAGTTATTGCATAGCATTTTTATCAACTTTTGCAATTATAATTCGCATATGTCTAGTCGCACGCACACAAACACCGTGCCGAAGTCTGACAACGTCGCACCGATCTTAGTGGGGGGTGTTAGTTTTTTTCGTTACGGAATTTCTTGATTCAATCGCTGCGTTCAAAGCCCGCGATAAAAGCTATGCAATAGCTTAAAAAAACATTTTTCAAATTTTAATACTTATTCTCATTACCTACCTACCTTTACTGATGATTATCTTTATCACCAATTCTAGAAGTTACAGGTGATATAATTCATTTACAAATACATTAAAACCCTGAAGAAATATCTGAAAAGAAATGGATGAAAGAACCTCCGCAATTTATTTTCTGTCAGCAACAATTTCTGTAACAAAACATGTTCAATGTTGGCTCGTTAGAGAATTGAAATATTTACTCGGCCGGCTTCGGTAGATACTAGATGTTACTCGTAACTTTGCTCGCAAAGGAATTTGTTCTTTTGGAAACAATAAAAAAATTTTTTCATGATGAGAACTCTCCTAAGTTCTAAATCGGTAAATCGGTTTGCAGTGGTTTAAGAGGGCTACTAACCCAAAAAATCAAACATCGTCCTTCTTTCTTCACACTCACGCCCACAGATTATAGATTTCCTGTTCTCAGCTCACGCCCGTCTTTAAGCCACGCCCGCGCCAGCGTGCTTAGCACGGGGATTTCCGATCTAGAAGAAATAGATATAGAGAAGAAATAACTATAGTTTCTTGAATAAAAGTTCCTGCTTCAATGTAAATAAGGTCGTAGATTCATCAACAACCGAAATTATTTTCAATGCAAGTTTTTCGAGCATTTTTTACGACCTATTGTTTAGCGAGCTCGGATCTATGAACATTTTATAAAATGTTAATACATTTTGTCTAGCACTTTGGCGATGTAGATTCATCGAGGGTGGAATTATCAATTTTCCCACGCTAAACAATGGGTAATAAATACGGTTCACAAAATGCACTTAAAAATAAAATAACACTAACGATTAATTTACGACCTTATTTACTTAGGAGCAGGATCTTTTATTAAAAAAACTATAATTATGTTTTCTCTACGAAGATCGGAAACAAATATAAATCCCCATGCTAGCCCTGCAGGTGTAAAAGGACGACGCGGAATCATCGCCAAATTAGTTTTTTCTTAATAACTCGATAAATATACAACATTTTAAAAATCCGCCAGGTCAGTGTCTCAGTTATAGAATTTTATACAATGTGTTAAAATATTAACTTAGTTTAATGCACGGTTATGGCAATAAATGAAAAAATCGTGAAAATTAGATGCATCTTTGTGATTTTTTTCTATCGAGAAAATTTTCATATATCGTGTTTTCGCTTAGATCAAATTCTTGGAAATATAATGCAGTATCTATGTTTAGAAAATGAAATGATTCGGGGCTTAATTTCAGGTATAAAAATGAATTATAAAATCGACAATTTTGGGGTAGCCTACCCCTTAAGCGTGAAATCTGAAGAGGTAACAACAGTAGGCAGACACACAATCCCATTTATAATATTAAAATAGTGACATTACTACATGTTGTCTGCAACTTTGTTCGCGCAGAAATTAATTTATCGCGCGAAAACTGTACATTTTTCCGTGAAAAACTATCGTTTGTCCTTTCCCAGGTGCTAAATTATTTCCATAGCAAATATCTAACTTACATAATAGCTGTAGTAGACATAACCGCCCCCGCTGAACCGATTTTAATGAAATGCCAAATTTCCTTAAAATCGGTTCAGTTTAAACGTGGAGTGATAACAGTCGACAGACATACAGGCAAACACATAAAATTTTACTTCTATAATCGGATACTTAGTTAGTATGGATTAACAATAATATAAACCTACTTTCGCAATCGGCTAAACAAACCCTCGTTAGGGATAAATCTAGGGTGTATATATATAGTGTGACCTAAAAACTTGGAACAATCTTAGGTAACCTATTTACTGAGCACTACACGCGGCTGTTACAAACATACATACAAAAAGGAAAACAGAATAATAATATTATTATTTGTAGTCAAACACAGAAACGCTTTTACGTTGGTTGTGTTGGAAGCAACTTTGTTTTTTTTGTTTTGTTATTTATACTAATTATTCCTGACAAAAATATTTCAATGGAGGTAGCTAGCTTGTCCATTGTCCAACTTAAAATAACATGCCCCTCTCTCGTATTTACACTATTAAATTATCCATTTAAATCAACTTTTGTAGATGTAGTCGGCTTTGGGGCCCACAGTGGGGCTCAATATTTGTAGTAAGGCAAGCTCTATTAAACTTAATAATTAATTTTCGACCTAGCTTCAGTTTCATCGTCGGCTTCGGCCACTTTTGGCCTTGTGAGTTGTGAGATTCATGGCACGGAGTTTTTCGAAATGCTTTTTTTACAGCATTTCCTTACTTTTGGCTTTAGTTTCGGCCGCAATCGAAAAAAGACACTAGTCTTAATAGACTGAAAAGCGATACTTAACTGGTAGGACATGCATTACCATTTAAAAATATTTGAAGACTTTTGTTAGTTAATTAATTTATTTATTTATTTAAATGCACAAAACACATTTCAATCACAACTTATCACAAACATAATATACATTTAAATGTAAGATCTAGATCGCAACGTAACAAAATATATTAAGTAAACACAATAAAATTAAAATATTAAACAAAATTAATTAAACATACTTAGTAAAATTCCTAATAAAACAAAATAATTTTCGATTTCATATTTACGTTCAAAAGGTTCTCAATATGTAATTGATTTTATCAAAGTTTAAATACGAATTAGATTTCCTTGATAACACACCTGTAGGAAAAAAAAGTCTTTTTAAGAAAATCAGTCGCAAAACTTGTCCTTCCTGAGTCCTGACCCATTTACTTTGTTAGATCGGGTCAATAGTTCACTGTTGTTGGAATATGAACTTTATTGTTTAACTATAATATTCTTTAGTTTTATTGGAGGCTACATCTATAAAAAGGTCAATGAAATTATAAATATTTATCCTGCAACAAAATCAGTCTGTAAAATTAAACTAAATAAATGGCTGCAAACTTTAAATTATGAAGCGACAGAAAAACTTATAATGGTCCCTGACTAAATAATTATTTAAAACACAAAAACACACACACACACACACACACACACACACACACACACACACACACACACACACACACACACACACACACACACACACACACACACACACACACACACACACACACACACACACACACACACACACACACACACACACACACACACACACACACACACACACACACACATACACACGCACGCACCAACTAACACCCTCACAAACACTCAAAATACTAACATGAAAGCTGGACCACTATAAAATAATATAAATGTCGCAATAATTAGTGTTCTACTATATTGCAAGTTGGTCCGGAGTCTCTGGTGTCCTGAAATACAGGCAACGCCTAGTTTAGGCACCAGTCTCCCACAAAACCTGTGTTTTATGTAGAATCTTTAATAATGTGTAATTTGTGGTGAGAAAATAAATATTTATTATTATTATTAATATGTTACTTGAATTTAATTAGAATTTAACCCGTTACAGGATGGTCTAAGTATTTTAAAAACTGTAAATTTACAGTTTTTAAAATAGACCATCCAAATAATATTTAATCGCACGGTAGGTTCTATAATCTATTGCAGTATTTTATCGTCAAAGGCGGCTTTAAGCAGAAAATTTCCAATATTTTCTCTTATTTTATCTAATACATTATAATTTAAAAAATATATAATACTGTCAAATAGAGTATAATATTATTTATTTCATTTTAATTTTTATTGAAAAAAAGTTATTCAGTTATTACATAATTATCTTTTTCATTTTACAATTATTATTATTGTTAATTAATATCAATTTATCGTAACACTTGATTAAATATTAATAACATTACAATTAATTTATTATAAGTACTTTAGTTATTATTTGTTGTATTAACTTTACCACAATTTCGTCAAAGCAGCCAACCGGTTCCGTGGTGTAGTGGTTATCACATCTGCTTTACACGCAGAAGGCCGCCAGTTCGATCCTGGCCGGAATCACATTTTTTTTTTGTTAATTTCTTTTAATTTAAAACGTTGGTTTTAAGATTTTTTTCGTTTTATTATGATTTTATCTGATATTTGAAATTGTAGCAGAACGTCTTTAACCAAATACTTAAAAATGTTAAGCTAAACTTTTTAAGTTAATTCTACATAAACGATAATAATATTTTGTATAATATCATTATGAATCAATTAATCATCGTGTTCTTTTCTTGGCTAAAAGAAGTCCAGATTTTCATTTGACCTTCCTTTAGTTTCGTGAAAATGGACCTAGGCGGATGTGAAATTTCCCACCTGTACACAACCTAATTTTTAGGGTTTCGTACCCAGAGGGTAAAAAAGGGACCCTATTACTAAGACTTCTATGTCTGTCCGCCTGTCTGTCCGTCTTTCTGTCTGTCTCCAGGCTGTATCTCAAGAACCGCTATAGCTAGACTTCTGAAATTTTCACAGATTATGTATATCTGTTGCCGCTATAACAACAAATACTAGAAACAAAATAAAATTAGTATTTAATATCCCATACAACAAACGTGATTTTTTTTTCCCTTTTTTGCTCGATATCGATAATGGCAACAGTTAGACACTTGAAATTTTCACAAAATCCTCAATTATATTGTGTACTTTAATAATTAATAATAAAATTAAAGTAAAATTGAAAAAAGCAAAAATTTTGGCCTATTTCTGCTCTTTAACAGTACGGAACCCGAGTTCGACTCGCACTTGCCTGATTTTTTAAATAAAATAAGGGGGCAAACGGGTCACCAGTAGCCCTAGCACGGCGGCGACCAGTGGAAATGCGAAAGTATAGACAAAAGTGGAGATAAACTTAAGGTACCGTTCCGATCTTTTTTCGTTCCGGAAAATTCAATTAAAATGCCACTTTATGACAGACTATAGTCACAAACTGTGGAGAAAAGCTTAAGGTGCATATGCCGTTCCGATCTTTTTTCGTTCCGAAAAATTCAATTAAAATGCCACTTTATGACAGACTATAGTCCTAAAAATTAAAATAATATCCTACTTTATGACATAATATAATATTCTGTCATAAAGTGGCATTTTAATTGATTTTTTGTCGGTCGCGATTAGCCGCGGTAAAGATCGGAACGGCAACTTAAGTTTATGTCCACAGTTTGTCTATACTTTCGCATTTCTACTGGTCGCTGTGCTAGGGCGGCTGATTGAAAGGAACCACCGTCGCCCATGGATACCCGCAACATCAGAAGAGTTGCAGGTGTGTTACCGGCCTTTATAGTTTATAATTCACACTCACAACCGCCATGTTAAAAACATGCTAAAAACTTACACCGACACATTATAAACATACTTACTCAAAACTTACACCGCCATATTAAAAACAATCAGAGTGAGACGTCGCCCTTTCTGACCTATTTCCGCACAGACGCTCATGGGTCAATATATCGACGAGAAAGCCATTTTAAAGTCTATGTAGCAGCAATAAGAGTGATTTTAGTGTAGCAAGTTATATCTTTAAATAGTCCCTCATATTGATTGTATGCAACTGGTTCTATTAATACACGTGCCCGTAGGCCTTTCAGTCACTCTAATTGTTACATTACGACTGCACTCAGTGGCAGTTAATGATTACTTTTGAATATAATGAAGAGTTTGAAAGAAAATGTATGTAGCTTATGAAATCCTACTTCCTACTAATCCTACTAATAATATTATAAAGGCGAAAGATTGGATGTATGTATGTATGTATGTATGGATGGATGTATGGATGTTTGTTACTCTTTCACGCAAAAACTACTGAACGGGTTTTAATGAAACTTTACAATAATATAGCTAATACATCAGAATAACACATAGGCTACAATTTTAACCGACTTTCAAAATCGAGGAGGTGTTATGTTCTTTTTTTTATGTTCAACGATTACTCCGCCGTTTGTGAACCGATTTTCTTTTGATGAATAGGTTATCATCCCAATTTGGTACCATATTCATAAAAGTGGTGACCTGATGAAGGCATCCATAAGAAATCGAGGGAACTCGCCAAAATTTATATGGAAACATGTGGTGACTTCGGTTTCGTGAGCAGTATTCTAAGCATATTATGCTACCAACAAGTAAGATTTTGCACCAAGGTATACCATGGTTCGAAAGGTGCTGAGAGAACTCCTGACTCTTTATAGATAGAAGTTAGTAGGCACAGCTAGTCTTTATTAAATTAACGTTAATCATTAAATCTTTTTGCGACATGACTAGCTTTTCACAGCGACGTCATACGTGTAATATAAAATCACGTAAGAACCGTTCATTTTGGCCCGATAAAAAGTAGCCTAATTATATCCTTTACCGTTATCTACTTTATATCTAAGCTCAATTTCAGTAAAATCTGTTGCATAGTTTTGAAGGTCAGCATAATATTATTCGTACAGATAGTGCTAAGTGACTTTGTTTTTAGGGTTCCGTACCCAAAGGGTAAAAACGGGACCCTATTACTAAGACTTTGTTGTCTGTCCGTCTGTCCGTCTGTCTGTCACCAGGTTGTATCTCAAGAACCGCTATAGCTAGACTTCTGAAATTTTCACAGATTGTATATATCTGTTGCCGCTATAACAACAAATACTAAAAACAAAATAAAATTAATATTTAAGGGGGGCTCCCATACAACAAACATGATTTTTTTGGCCTTTTTTGCTCTATATCAATAATAGCAACAGGTAAGCACATGATATTTTCACAAAGGCCTCTGTTATATGTCTACTTCAATAATTAATAATAATATTAAAATAAAATAAAAATTTAAGGGGGGCTCCCATACAAAAAACACAATTTTTGGCCTATTTTTGCTCTAACGGTACGGAACCCTTCGTGCGCGAGTCCGACTCGCACTTGGCCGATTATTGTATGCAAAAGACACTGAGAAGTACTGAACTGTCTTATAGTATGGTTTCTAAGGTTTTTTGACTGACGTTTATTTTTTTATTTATTTAATCATTTATTGTGCACAAAAACATTCACAAATAATAATTTACACGCAGTAAGACGACACAATGGATTTATCTACCAACTAGCGCTTTGGTTTCCCCAAAATATTAACCGAATAACAACGCAGTTGAATAAAGAAACCCTTGTTAAAACCCGTAAAAACTAGGCAGTACTGATTTACCTAAAGACACAATAGTTTCCTAACGTACTTTTGTACAAAAACTTGGATGTACTCTAGTTAACTGAGGATACTGCTTCTTAAACACACGAAAATCGACCGCCCCGTCAGCTCTATAAATAGTCACCCGTCACCCCTCCCTCTGCCCTCGGAAACCTCTCTGTCAAGGTCAGCCCAATATTTACCTGGCCCTTATACCAAATACTTATCGGTACAAGTACTTAAAATTTTTGCATCATCGAAATTGCGATTAACACTAGAGTGATTATGGCGACTTGTAACGAGGTTCTGTCCACGAAAATAGGGAATATCACTTGAGCTATACATTTTCCCGAAAAAAAGGAGCATTCTTACTTCCCTGTAGTCTACTCTATCTGTGCCAAATAACATAAAAAACGGTCCAGATAGTTCGCTCTTATTAGTCGTGGTATTATGATGTTATACAGCCTAAAGCCTTCGATAAATGGATTATCCAACACATGAAGAATTTTTAATCTGAACCTATTATATTAGGTCCAGAAATAAGCGATTTCAAACAAACAAACAAATGCTTGTAGCACAGCTGCTCGAGAAAGACTTAAGAAGGTGTTAGTAGGTAATCTTAAATTTCATCACTACAAGGATTATGTAGAATTATCCTCACTAAAAGGAGTATGTCGTACAGACACCTAAGGACTAACGCTTATTTAAGTTATGTCAAGGACATGCCTCCTTATAGATCGACCTTAAGAGGGCGACTAAAGCAAAAAATAAAACATCATTCTTCTCTTCACACTTACGCCCGTCTTTCATATGACAGGTGAAAAAGAACGACGCGGAATCAGCGCCAAGTTAGTTTTTTCTTAAGGCGCTTCCACTACGGAGATATCGTAATTTACCGTTTTTAGAGTCTTATAACTCATAACTCAGCTTCTAAAGTAAATACCAATTTATTAAAATTCAAGCATACTTTCAGTATCTCTTAATATATATACAAATTACTCTTATTTGAAACACACGCCAATAGATCGACAATTTCATTAACTACATATTCCCCGTTTGGATTTTTTTTAAGGTCAATTTTGAACTAAGATAGTAAAAAAATAGGATTTTGGTGCGATCTCGGCAACGCGGCAAATGTTATGGTCAAGGTCGTTTGCTCGGGGGATGGCCATAATAACTCAATAAAAATACAGTTTTAGGGTTCCGTACCCAAAGGGTAAAAACGGGACCCTATTACTAAGACTTCGATGTCTGTCCGTCTGTCCGTCTGTATGTCATCAGGCTGTATCTCAAGAACCGCTATAGCTAGACTTCTGAAATTTTGAGAGATTGTGTATATCTGTTGCCGTTATAACAATAAATACTAAAAATAAAATAAAGTTAATATTTAAGGGGAGCTCCCATACAAGAAACGTGATTTTTTTGGCCTTTTTTGCTGGTAATCAATAATGGTAACAGTTAGGCACTTGAAATTTTCACAAAATCCTTAATTATATTTGTACTTTAATAATTAATAATAAAATTAAAATAAAATAAATATTTAAGGGGGGCTACCATACAAAAAACACAATTTTTTGTCTACTTTCACTCTATACCGGTACGGAACCCTTCGTGCGTGTCCGACTCGCACTTGGCCGATTTTTTAAATCCGCTAGTATAGACCCTCGCAAATATAATGTAGTATCTATGTTTAAAAATTATACAATTCATAGCTTTTAACCAAGTATCAAAATAAATTATAAAATCATTAATTTCGCTTTATAGCCCTCTTAAAGTAATTCTTTGTAACATCGTGTAACAATTAAAATTAATAGACTAACAACTTCCAATTCGCACATATAATTACAAGATTTTTACATGCATAATGCAACATTCAGCCAATTAGGCGTAATCTATAAAAGGATGGATAAAGGAAGCTGATAGTTTAATTCGTCACTATGAAGGAACATAATATATGTATGTTCCAGTTTCTATTAGTTTGTTATGTACAGTATGTAGCGTGCAGTGATCCAGAGTTGGCGGATTATTACAATAGAACGGACCCAGCAGCGAGACAGCTATGGGAATTCAAAAATACTCATCCGGTACGTACACTCTACATACTCACTAATAAAAACTTCTTAAACATGCGTTCAACGTGTGAATAGTTTTTAAGTTACACACACGTTACACAGAGTCTATACAGAGATATTAGTATAGAAATGACAGCATCGTTATACAGGCCTTATGTCAAAAAATGATTATTAGTAGAAAAAATCTTATGCACCCTCTATACACGCTGTGTAACTTTTTATTAGTAAGAGGGACTATGTGTTATCCTATCTATATCCATACTAATATTATAAATGCGAAAGTGTGTCTGTCTGTGACCTCTTCACGCCCGAACCGCTGAACTGATTTTGCTGAAATTTGGTATGGAGATACTTTGAGTCCCGGGTAAGGACATAGGATACTTTTTATCCCGGAAAAATGTATGATAAATGAATTTTTGCGCTACGGAGTTGCGGTCGTCATCTAGTTTTTTCTAATTGGTAAATAAAAGACCTCTCAAAAATAGAAATTTAGGTGAAAGAATGACTCTGTTAGCTTAAAAACTATCCAAGATATCACAAGCAAAAATCACATCAAAATGACCTTCCCAAAACCATTGTCCAATATCACCTATATTGGACAATGGTTTTGGGAATTAATTGTTAATATTATGTGGTAATGATTCTTGTTTAATGTTTTGCAACAGAAAACAAATAACTTTAGTACTGTACAATCATTGTTAAAGAGTTAGCAATAGGAAACATTACGTTTGAAGAAAATACTAAATAGGAATGAATAAGGATTGAATAAATAATACTAAATTTTTGTATATTCTCTTCAGGAGCCCATCGGATTGCTCACAACTGGTTCCGGAAAACTCGTTGATATCAGAGAAACGGTGGCAATCAATTCCGATCCGTTTTCTAACCTGTACAACGTGGATATTATCACGCAACTGAACGCCGAGAGAGTGCCAGAGAGAGCCGTGCACGCTAAGGGTACGGCCGCCTTTGGATACTTCGAAGTGACCCACGATGTCTCTAAGTATACTAAAGCCGATGTTTTCAATGGAATCGGGAAAAAGACTCCCCTGGTTGCACGATTCTCGACCGTACTGCAGAGCCTCGGAGGCGCCGACGCCTCCAGAGAGATGAAAGGCCTGGCCGTCAAAATGTACACGAACGAAGGAAACCTGGATTTCCTGTGTATAAACTTCCCCACATACTTCTACAGGGACGCGAACGACTTCCTTCACTTCGTCCACGCTTTTAAACGGAACCCGAAAACTGATCTTCCGGACTTCACGAGCGCGTTCGACTTCATCACCAAACGACCGGATTCGTTTCACGGCTTCCTGTGGTTCCTTTCCGACTTTGGCATTCCGAACGGTTACCGGAAGATGGATTCCTTCCCGGTACACACGTACGTTATCAATAACAAGAAGAGGGAGAGATATTTCGTCAGATTCAGCTTCAGATCCGAGCAGGGAGTAGAGAACTTGTCGACAGAGGACGCGAGAGAGATATCGTCTCGCGATCCCAACTACTTCAACAGAGATCTATACAACGCCATCGAGGAGAAGAATTACCCAGCTTGGAGATTAGAAATGGACTTGATGACGTACGAGCAAATAAAGAAGGTAGATTACAATCCTTTCGAAGTCACTCGAAGTTGGAAGAAGGGCACCTACATGACTGTTCCTATTGGACGACTTGTCTTGGACAGAAATCCAGACAACAACTTCGCAGTGTCAGAGCAAAGTACTTTCAGTCCAGCAAGACTAGTCCCAGGTATTCCTGGCCCCATAGACACCATGTTCAGGACCCGACGACAGTCCTACCGCGATGCCCAGTCCTACAGAATGAGCATCAACCACAACAAAATCGAGGTGAACGCGCCAAAGTACTCCAAGAATTATTTGAGAGACGGAAAACCACCGGTGGGAGAAAACGGCAGGGACGCTCCGAATTATTATCCAAACTCCTTCAACGGGCCCATTCCTTACGTGGACGCAGCTCTGCCGAAAGAGAGACTGTCGCTCTTGGAATCGAATGCTGTCGATCTGGAGCCAGCAGCTACGTTCTATAATGATCTTCTGAACTGTCAAGAGAGAGAGCGGCTCGCTAATAACAGCGCTCCGTTGCTAGCCGTAGTTCCGCCGTTCATGCAGAGAAGGATGTTGAAATTGTTCACTCTGGTCGACGTAGACCTTGGGAGGAGAGTCACGGAGAGTTTGGAGAAGTTTTTGAGGACTCCGCCACCTCCTCCACCTAAACCCTTGATACCTTCGCAGAAATATATGCAGCAACAGCAGACGAAGAATAAAAAGTCGAGGAATGAACAGAACAAGCCGACGGCCACGGAGGAATGTTACAGACATTAAAACGTTGATCGTTTCCAACTGTCTATTTCCACTTGTTTTGTTTCCATCTTCAGGTACTAAATAAAATATGTGATTTCTTGCAGAGATAAATAGTGTTTTTAAATATTATTCGTACCATGTAAGTATGTTTTATGCCTTCAGGTTGTAGATCTGTATGTTATCTACAACATGAAAAAACTTGGTTTATTTTATACTAGATGTTCCGCGCGGCTTCGCCCGCGTAATTTAGGAATTTCACGGAAACCGCACATTTTTCCGCAAAAAATTACCTATGCCCCTTCACGTGGTCTATTCTTCATGTGTGCCAAATAACATAAAAATTGCTCCTGTAGTTCTTAATATATAAGATAATAAGCAATTTCAAATAATTTTACCCCGTTTTTTCCACATTTTCCTCTATTTCTTCGCTCCTATTAGTCTTAGCGTGATAAAATATAGCCTGCCTTTCTCGATAAATGGGCTATCTAACACTGAAGGATTTTTTTAAATCGGACCAGTAGTTCCTGAGATTAGCGAATTCAAACAAACAAATTCTTCAGTTTTATACTAGACGTTCCGCGCGGCTTCGCCCGCGTAAATTAGATATTTCACAGACAAATCAGTCTCCAAAAAATAGCCTATGATCCTTCACGTGGTCTTCTTCTTATCTGACCCAAATAACAGAAAAATTGCTCTAGTAGTTCGTGAGATAAGCCCTTTCAAATAACTTCCCCCGTTTTTTCCACATTTTATTCTATTTCTTCGCTCCTATTAGTCTTAACGTGATAAAATAATATAGCCTATAGCCTTCCTCGATAAATGGGCTATCTAACACTGAAAGAATTGTTTAAATCGGACTAGTAGTTCCTGAGATTAGCGCGTTCAAATAAGCCCTTTCAAATAATTTCCCCCATTTTTTCCACATTTTCCTCTATTTCTTCGCTCCTATTAGTCTTAGCGTGATAAAATATAGCCTATAGCCTTCCTCGATAAATGGACTATTTAACACTGAAATAATTTTTCAAATCGGACCAGTAGTTCCTGAGATTAGCGCGTTCAAACAAACAAACAAACAAACTAACAAACTCTTCCGCTTTATAATATTAAAGTATAGATATAGTAAAAGTATAGATAGATAACGAACGTGTTTAAAATTCGCACAAAAGTAACTTTTGAATTGCAGACTTACTTAAATTAATATCTTCCGACATAGTATATATTGCCAACAATCTAAATATAGCTGTGATCATGGCATTCATTTTGATCGGCTTTTATCCGAATCCTATTAATATACGAGGTCGCAACGTGGAGGTTGTTACGACCCCCCGAGTCCCGACACCCAGCCTGCTGTGGAGGTCTTCTTGGCGGGGGGTAACCGTGGGGGTGTCTAGACAAATCTTTCCTACTCACTGGCTGGGAAACCTGAACCCATGGTTTTAACCTGATTAGGTGCCTGTGGTTTTGAAAATGATGAATATTTTAGAAAATGGAAATAGATGGAAAGGCTTAGAAAACATTGAGTTCAATATTTTCGGAGAGTTTAACTAACTTTGTAGTAATAAGAGCTGGTATTTTGGTGAATAGTCACCATATTTGGTTTGGTGTTTGGTGAATAGTACCCATGGTTCATAGGAACCAATTAGAATCCAAGCTGTAGATTCTAGAGTCGAAAGTCTTTACTTCCTAAGCTCTAAGCTTATTTTCGATGACAGTTGGTAATTGGTATACTATAAATAGTATACAGTATGTAACAAAACATAGTGATAATACTTTAGGGTGTGTATGTGTCCCTTATATTATAGAATTTACTGTGAAAGTAGCAGCGCTGAAAAAGCAAAAAAAAAAGTGATTTGTATGGGCAAGCGCCCCAGCGTCATGGATTTGCCCATACAAAAGTTTAAAAAAAGTTACTCTTTCAGCGCTGCTACCTTCACAGTGAACTCTATATAAGAAACACTTGTACACACCCTAAAGTATTATCACTAGGTTTTGTTACACCTTGTAGATTAAATTGTAAACGTATAAAGTGAATAAGTAAATAAAATAAATAATTGATGCTTTATCTATACTTACTTAATATTGTAATCTATCTATACTAATATTATAAAGCGGAAGAGTTTGTTAGTTTGTTTGTTTGTTTGTTTGAACGCGCTAATCTCAGGAACTACTGGTCCGATTTGAAAAATTCTTTCAGTGTTAGATAGTCCATTTATCTAGGAAGGCTATAGGCTATATTTTATCACGCTAAGACTAATAGGAGCGAAGAAATAGAGGAAAATGTGGAAAAAACGGGGGGAAATTATTTGAAAGGGCTTATTTGAACGCGCTTATCTCAGGAACTACTGGTCCGATTTGAAAAATTCTTTCAGTGTTAGATAGCCCATTTATTGAGGAAGACTATAGGCTATATTTTATCATGCTAAGACTAATAGGAGCGAAGAAATAGAAGAAAATGTGGAAAAAACGGGAGAAATTATTTAAGAGGGCTTATCTCACGAACTACTAGAGTTATTGTCTGTTATTTGGGTCAGATAAGAAGTAGACCACGTGAAGCATCATAGGCTATTTTTTGTAGACTAATTTGTCTGTGAAATATCTAATTTACGCGGGCGAAGCTGCGCGGAACGTCTAGTATTCAGATAATTTAGCAACATTTGAAATCCTTACATTGAAAATAATAACCGGAAAACGAGTTTCCTCCGTTATACCAGTATACGTAATATATTAGTTGCACTTGAAATTGTAGGTGTGTTCGGATGTCTTGCTGATTACTTGGAATTAATTAATTTAAACCAATCAATGTAAGTGGTCTTATTAATCAGGAGTATTGGTGTTGCGTGTCTGTTGGAGTTAAAGAATTTAACGCATCAGTGAAACAAATAAGGGATATAATATCTATTATTTATTAATCAACATCTACATTTTCCTTAAAATAATATTTGCTTGATTTTGCGCTGTTTCATAAAGAAGAAAGCCTCGTTTCTTTGGATTTGATATACTCCAAAACTACTTTTATTGCTGGGGAACGATTTTGATGACTGAAAAATTAATTATGGTGCTGACAAATTCATCTTCACTAATAGATATAGTGAATAAATATTATTCTTTTACGTAATTCTTCTTGACATGAATGGAGAATATCTAGTTGTAATTTAGCATAAATATCTCTAAAAGACTATAAAATAGATGAATTTTCTAGGCTCTAATTCATCAATAGGTGCGCATGTTCCACTGGAGTGCACGTTTCCATGCCAGTTGGCTTGGAAACCCCGCTTTTAGCTCCCTCATTATTATGTGCTTAAAATAACACATGGTATACCACATATTTATAGACACGTTTATTTAAAAAATAAAATGCCAAATATTTATAAACGCAATGTAGAAAAAGAAAGTATGAGAAATAAAGGTATATATAAAGTGTCACTAGTAAATAATAGTCACTAACGGCCTTATTAGAAACAAACAATACGAAAGGATTGACTAACCAAAGTCAAATCACTTTTTCTACGTATAGGACAAAGACAACACCATGAATAAGATAAATTCCAGGATATCAGTAAACTGTACAAGTATGGAAGTTTGTATTCAGGTAGGTTTTGTTCCTTATAGGCTAATTTGCTTATGTTTGCAGTAAGGAACCTCAAGTATACCCCTAGCCCTAGGGCCAAGGATGTAAAGATCATCAAGCAAAATAATTCTAAAATTATAACTTTAAAATTATTTTGTTGAAGCGCCATCTATTGGTATAATAGCGTACTATAATGACAGCAAGTTTGTTAAAGCACTCGAGCTCCTAGAAGACGTATGCTTAGTAGTACCTCTGTAGTTCTAAAATATTACAAGAGATGGCGTTTAAAAATTAAAGTAAAATAATTAAATGTCTTTTTGTTTTTTGTCTTTTAAATATTGCTACTCTACAATCACTTTTAATTTGTAGTTCTAAAAAAATTGTTTTTGAATCGTAATAGCAAATAATTGCTTTAAGCAATTTTTGATTAACAAAATCGATCACCTAGTCATCTCCCGTATGGTCTAGTGGCTAGGATACCTGGCTTTCACCCAGGAGGCTCGGGTTCGATTCCCGGTACGGGAAAACCGTTTTTGTAATATTTATAAAATTTGTTTATTTTTTAACCGACTTCAAAAAAGGAGGTTATCAATTAGACCCGTATATATGTTATATTTCCAGAACTGCCCGTTAGTCTATATCAGCGTCTGAAATATGTGCCAAACAAAAGTGTATGTATGTTTTTATGTTCTCATATCTCCGGAACTACACGTCCGATTCAAGTCATTATTTTTTTGTTGTACTAGGTATTGTTCAACTTAGGGAATACTGCAAGTTTCATCAAAATCATATCAGTAGTTTTTGAGATAGGGTAGTTTTAATTATTCTTAATTACGTACAATTTTAAAGTCGGTTTTATCTTTTAAAACACTATTATTATAATATTATAAATATATTATTCATACCTACATGAAAATGCTTTAGGCATCAATGAGTTTGTCAGTCTAGTATATATTATTATAGTTATCATTAGTCTAGTTGAAAATATTAAATATCATACGTATAATTTATTATATCTTTGAGTAAGTTTAAGTTTAAGTAGTTCGAAGGATTTGGAGAAAAAGACCTGCTGACTCTTAAAAAGACTTTACTAGTACTAACTAGTGTTAGTGCTAGTTAAGTCTTTTTAAGAGTCACACAAATCACACAAATCACTAAGTCCAAACTCTAAGCACTAGATCCAAATCACTGATCACTATCACTGTCCTAGGTCGTAGCCGAGTCGTAGGTTCACTGGTTCACTTACTATTGATCACTCGTTTTCACTTCGAAGTCGCCTCGATGATAGCTCGTATCGAACTGAATTGCCGGGCCGTCTACCTGCGGCTATTTATATGGCAAGACGAATTCCAGAAAGTTCCCTCACCCGATTCACGTAAACAAGTAAACAAGTCGACGATGGAAAACAGAAAGGGCGTAACTCAGTCTAACGCAACTTTACACCAGAGCCAAAAAACAAAAAAAAATATTGGGAAATTCTATCATAACTTTTTAACATAATTTTAACACCTTTAATTTAAAATAAAAACCTGCATAAAGTGGCATACAAGCCAATAACTTCCTATTGCTAGAAATAAAGTTATTCAAGTTACACCCATTGTATACAAAAATTGCAGACTTCAAAAAGTCGTATATTGACACGACGTTTGTACCGAATCATAAAACTATAAGAAATTTACCTCAAAAAGGTCGTAACTAGTGTTCGTTTTAATTTGCTCTTAGGAACGGGGTGTAAACACATTCATAATGCATTATAATGGTTAGAAAATTGGTTGTAAGTCAAACGTCTAGACATCCAATGACGAAATAAAACGTCGTAAGCTTTTATAAACGTAAATTTATTGAACTTTTAAAAAGTTACCAAAAACACAAAGCAAAAAATATAATATTATACAATGTCAACTTAATAACTAATTAAGTAAATAATATATTATGTCACTAAAATAACAACAAAAACACATAATATAAGGTTATCAAATATCCACAATAGAAACTTTAGGTACCTACCTAATTATATTTTTCATTAAAGAATTATTTAACAATAAACAACTAATAATATTAAGAATTTAAGTGGAATATAATATGTTATTATTCCCTTCATAATATTATTTTTCCCTACTTATGTTATTTATGGAGTCAATAAAAAAATAGTCAAAGATAAGTCTTGTACATAATATACAACATTACAGAACAAGAAAACATTTAAAAAATGAACATAATATTATTAATATAATATGGTAGAATTGAGAAACCTCCTCCTTTTTGGAAGTCAGTTAAAATTATAAGAAAAGATATAAAATCAATCTAACTACAATGAAATGAATACAGACTACGCTGGTCATTATAATAAAACAAGAAAAGTCAGTAAATATTATTTTATTACTATTTAGGGTGGGTTGCACGAACTTACTTTAACTATAATAAAATGACAAATGAATTGTCAAATGTCTAGTTAAAATCAATAAGCGACGCCGTATTTGACGATAACCTTAACCTTTACTATAACAACGCTTCTGGTGCAACCCACCCTTAAAGTTGGTTGACGGGGTTTTTTTTAAATTTCTTAATTTAATTTTATTTCATGCTTTTTAAACTTGTGTTCGTTATAGTGCAGAATAATTCCTATCAAAAGGATCATAATATTATTATCTCAATGAATACCATCTATGAATGTCCTCTTGGATGAGGCCGTTAATATGAGTCCAAACATGAAACCTCCACTTTGGGTTCATAATATTAAGGAGCTCGGCTCCTATAGAATCCTGGCGATGCTGCAGCAGCAGCATGCAAACATTTACTGTTATCTACGTCTTACTAATTGTCGCAATTAAAATGAGCCCAAACATGAAACCTCTGCTCTAAGTTGGTGAGGAGTTGGGTATCCTATTGATTACCAGGTTATGCTGCAGCACCAGGTCAACTTTCCATTAATGTGTATTTTATTCATAAATGTCACGAACTAGAATGCAAAACATTATAAAGCCCACCAAACGACTGCAAGTTGCTAATCGGCCCTTCACGAACCAGATGAACCGCAATTTTCCAGCACTGAGCAGGCTGATGATGATGAACTATGGCTAAGAACACTCTCAATCATGTCAGCTTTCAAACAAAAAAAAACTAGATCAAAATCGGTCCACCCGTTTGGATGCGACGATGCCACAGACAGACAGACCGACTGACAGACCGACAGACATACAGACAGACACGTCAAACTTATAACACCCCTCTTTTTTGTCGGGGGTTAAAAAATGTGTCATGTTAGTAGTTAACAACTTAACATGCCCATAAATACGTAGGTATGCTTAGATTTAAATTAGTTGTTACCTAATTAAGAAAAACGTTACTATGGGAAAATTGAATTTCACGAACACCTACTTACAAAAACGGAAACTTCATACTTTAACCCCTAATAGTAGGAAAAAACCTAAAATCTTACAACGCATAGGTACCACGCAGAATTTGATTTCGATTTGTTTACATTCTTTTTGAGTTTAGCTCAAGATTACATTATGTATCCTGGAACTTATTACTAGGTAATTAAATCTTTATAATTTATAACATACCTTGTATAGAGAAATTATACACTCCAAGGTTTTTGCAACACGATTTCACTACAGCGAAACTGACACAACCTTTCAACACGACGCCCGCGCAGCGATTAAGGTAACTTACCTGCGGTGTATGTAAGAAAGTCCGGAATGTTCAACAAATTGCGGGGCCTGTGACTCGTATTAACTACGATTGAGTTCTTTTCTACCGCTCATGCAATTGTAGTATCTAAGAAGTCATTATTTGTCCTTAGAAAAATCTGAAGCGTTAAAATGTCGTAACTAAGGAAGCATAAAAATTGCTTCCCGCAAAAAGGTCGTTACATCTGGGACGCATCGAAACAGGAACAGCGTAAATATGTTTTAATTAAAAACACAAACTTCTTCAAATCGTATCTCAAAAAAGTATAAATACGCAGTTTTGTGGGCAGTTACACCAAAAAAAATTATCACACTTTTTAAAATACTCACTTATTTTTAAATTTCATGTCATCGTAGAGCAACCAGACCCAGACCAATCGACGCAGAAAAAAAAACTGATAATGACCTTATACGTAGTCTAGTTACGACCTTTTAACGGGATACGCCCTTTCTGTTTTCCATCGTCGAAGTGTGGGAACTTTCTAGAAAATACGCGTAAGTAAACATACACCTAACGCCATCTAGTATTAAGTAGGGGATTTATGTTTTCTGTGTTTCCTTGATCAGTTTCGCTGGTTTGACGCTAGATGGCACTACGTGTCCATATCAATATTATGTCAATTAACGTTTTGTTATACTTTACAAGAACGGTGTAGACTGTAACTGCAGTAGTCTATACTGATTATTTTAAAAAAGGCTTGAAGAATATCCGCCAATATTTTACAAAGTACATTGTTGAAATAATTTTATAAGGAGAGGGTTGGAATGACAGAGACAACATTTTGTTTATGACTCTTTATTATTAACAATAATTCTCTAAAGAGGAAGTACTCTTATATTTTACAATAATATTTTGTCACATATATTTAGTAGGAGTATTTGTTTAATATTATATTCTGATCTATATAAATTCTGAAAGACAGAGAAACTTCGTGAAAGATTAACCGCTAATACTGTAGGAATACTGTTATTTGAAGCTTAACTTATTTTATATTTTTACATAAATAAAAACGAGACGGTGACTAGTAAAAGTTCTACTACGAAACTACTAAAGCAAACATTTATAAACATGGGCGTACCCAGGTTCTGGGCCAGGGGGGGGCAAATCAGATTTTTTATAAGCTAGGTGTTTATAAAGAATAAAAAATTTATAATTTTTAGTTGTAAAAATATTGTATTGCAAACAAATGGCAAAAATTCGTTTTCTTAATTTTTAATTTTTATAGATAAAAGTACTAGATAAGATACTTAGTAGGGACGTCAACATGATCCAGGGGGGGGCAGCTGCCCCCCCTGCCCCCCCTGGGTACGCCCATGTTTATAAATAAAAACTATAACAATCCGAAAACATTTTAAGAGCCGTCTCGTAATACAATTAAACTAATCTTAAATCTAAAAATAATAATAGGGTCACTTTCACCAGTCTGGGTTAACGCTAATCATTAATAAATCATATTATCTCTCTTGTTTTTAGGAAAACGAAGGCATGATATAATAACGAACGATTACGATAACCTAGCCTGGTACTAATCTAGGTCTTAGAAACATAACACATAAATATTGACTAGATGTGATGTAGAAACTGTGACTTAACCGCAAAATACACGAAAACTCGTTATTGCTATAAAGAAACGTAGACATCTACTAACTAGTAGTTTAAAGTTCCTAAAGTAACCTACCTAATGAAGCGGTAAAAATGTATTTTGACTAGATGTTTATAAAAAAATGACGATTTAAAGAAAATTATATCTATTAGTTCGGCTACTTGATCACTAATTCACTACACAGTATAAAATAAAGAAGCTTCCCGCTGTCTGCTTCTATACTTGTCTTTGAAACCTCTTTGAAAATTTTGATGCGTTTTTTTTAAATAAATAGAGTGATTCAATCTGAAGATTTTTTGTATACTTACTAGAAAAATACTGATAATTTTAACGTTTCACATGAAAGGGCGGGTCGCTAGTATGGTTATTTTTTTTAAACTACTATTTTGCTAACACCTAATAAAGCAATAAAACTTTAATCGTGGTTAAGTCAAGTTTCCGAATACAAAACGCCTAATTAACTAGGCCGATACACGATCTATGAAGCGTTTGAGTTGTACCAATCGGCTTGGCACGTGCCAGGGATGCCAGCAACGTCGCGCCAGCTCCTGACATGGTTGGCTATCGATGCCAGGTTAGTTAGGCACGTGCCAGGTGGTTGCCATCTTAGTTGGCAACGTCGCGTCGCCTCCTGCCAGGGCCGCCGGCGTAGTTGGCAGCGGCGAGACCCATGAGGTGCTTGGCCTGGACGGCGCCGGAGTAGCCGCGGTTGAGGCCAAGGTCCAAAGCGCGCTTGTCGCTGAAAATAAATGTTAAAAGTTAGACACAAGTTAGACAAAAGTTGGTAACAAGAGTACATTTTAGGGACTGCGGATATATTATAGGACTCGCTGCACCAGGAGGCATGGTAGGGGCGCAGACGCAGCCCTACCCCGTAAAACTCAGCGGTACTACATCATCGACTTTTCCGAAGCCATGGGAATATCCAGATATCCACGAAGGAGTCACTTGCAGAGTGTCAGATGGAATTGGGCATCAAATAGTAGTTACGAGTGAAAATGTTGGCTTAAAGGAAACGATTTGCTAAGCCTTGATAAGATTTTAAAGAAGCTTAATTAGACCAATTAAGTTTTTTCTAGATACAAGAAATAGTAAGTAAGTTATGTTATAAGAGTAAATTATGTAAATAAACTTCAAAACACGTTGCCATGTTTAAAATACATCACACACATCCTTAATTCAGGTAAACAAATTTTAAGCCAAATTGTAATTTAAAACAAATGAACATTCTCTAAAGAGTAAAAATGGGTTATCTTTGAGCAAAACAGAAACAACAACATAATAAACAAAATATAATGTGGAGTTTAATGCCTTTGTGCTGTACGGTCATAATGAACGCTTAAACTGTTTGTTGAAAGCTTCGACTAGCTGAATAGGTACAATTATATTAATTTATTAAATATTAAATACTTGATAACTCTTTTTTATACATTTACTCTTTTTCGAATAATAATAGTAGTTAGGTAGATAGGGAATCAATAATAATCACAAATCTAGATAAGAGACAAAGCGCACAACAAAAAAAGTCTTCACCTAAACTATCTTTTTATATACATACCTAACTGTTATATCGAAGTTTTTATTTTACGTAGAAGACATAACTTTTTATTGTATCATGAATTTTTTCTGTAAAAATGTTCTGCTATAAGATACATACATGTGATATATTTTTCGTATTTAAGTTACTACAACCTGTGCTATATAGGTCTAAACTAAAATTTAATACGCTTTAAGTTGAGTTGAGAGAAGTCAGTACTAAATACTGTATGAGTGTAAACGTAGTCACTATATGTGACTTGTAGTATCTATGATACTATGTTAAAATTGACCTATGATCTACGAATAATAAAAACTTTGTTATTCGTAGCCTATGATCGAATGAGCCATTTAAAAGATGTGTAAAACTTAAGGGCCTTCCCCTACGGAGATTCCGTAATTTACCGTATTTAGAGCCTTATAAACTCATAATTTGAAAGCTACAAAGTTATAATAAAATACACCAATAATCTTCAGAATATCAACATTCCTCTCCCCGTTTTAAAATTTCTATTTTTGTTTATTATACTCATGATTTTAGATTCCAAAGTTATACCAATTTATTAAATTGAAGCATACTTTCAGCATCTCCCTAGTATTTACAAATTACGTTTATTAGAAACACACGACAATAGATAGACAATTTCATTAACTACATATTCCCCGTTTTAATTTTTTTTTAATCAATTTTGAACTAAGATAAGTACAAAAAATAGGATTTTTGTGCGATCTCGGCAACGCGTCAAATGTATGGTCAAGGTCGTTTGCTCGGGGGATGGCCTTAATGACCGCGCAGTGAGTTCGTAGCACTTCGTAGAGGGTCTACGAAAAATAGAATTTCGTAGCACCGAAATTCAACAATCGCGAAAAAAGATTTTTTGCGGAATAAAAACTATAGTATGTATGTCCTTTCTTGGTACTCAAAGTATCTCCATACTACATCTAAATATATATGTCGCAGTCATCTGGTTCAAAATGTGATTCTATTGAATGACTAGCGTATTCATTGAATGACACCATTTTATTGAATGACTGAAGGACAACTAGTCAAGTCAAGACGTTGACTGTAACGTTTAACATCTTGACTAAACGTCATCATAGTGAAGTCGTTAAATGGAATATTATGATTATTTTTAAGTATTTGTTGATGGCGTAATATTAGGTTAATCTAGTAACTGGCTTTAATTAGGAGGTGACGGCTCCTACTTCTGGGTATACTTCTTAACGCGAGCGAAGCCGCGGGGAAAGCTAGTTTTATATAAATTGGTTAAGCGTGAAGTGGTACCTAACAATATTTTTCTTTTATTTTAGTCAGTGAAACAGAAAGACTGCTCGACACATATTTTCATTTAGGGTGGGTTGCACCAGAGGCGTGGTTAAAGTTAAAGTGATGGTCAAAGTTATGGTTATAGTTAAGCCTAAATTTAACTTTAACCTTAACTTTGACCACAGAATTTGACAGAAGACGTTGCTGGTCCGACAAAGCTTTAAATGAACGTGGGCGGGGGGGCTGCTGGTAAAGTGTAACTGTCAAAAATGGCATTTTGTATGATGAGAGCGTTAGTTCCTTTTTTCGCCACGTGCATTTAAAGCCTTGTCGAGCTCTATGGACGCCATATTTAACCATAACTATAGGGTTATGGTTAAATATGGCGTCCATTTTTGATTTTAACCAAATATTTTACATTTTGCATTGTAGTTAAAGTTACAGTTATAGTTACAGTAAGTTGGTGCAACCCACCCTTAGTATGTTAGTATAGATTCCTTTAAAATATTATGACATAGGAGACCTTTACATTCGTAAATAGGTGTTTTTTTAGTGCTTGATATGTATAAAACCATGTTTATGTATCAGCTACAAAGCGCGTTTAATCTTTTTCACCACAAAGTAATGTAATCACACCTTATTTTTCGTATTTCGAGCACGTATATACGAATTTCAACCGTATTTCCTACAGCATAGAGTACGTTTTAGAAGATATTGTTTACGTATAACATGATTTACATAGGGCTCGGGTAGATTTAAAATTTAAGTTAAGTAAGATTATTGTAATGTGTCAGGAATCAGGATAGGTGAAAAAGTAATATTTAATAGTGTTTGCTTTTACAAATTTATTTTGATTTATAGAATTCTCGCTGTTGGAATACTAAAAAAGTCTGTTTTGTTGTTTTAGTATTTATAAGAATGGCAAATATTATGTCTTTATTTTTGCCTACTCCTTTCTATAAGATACGAATCAATACACAATACGACTAATCTGCTAATATATATTTTTCGTATTTTTTTTTCTCTTTACTGTCTAATATAATGATCTAATAAGAAAATATTGTCTTACACTATCAGCAAAATGGCCGTGCCAAAATATAGTTTGTTAAAAAAAATTGTTTGTTAAAAAACAAAAATTATCGATATGACTTCAATCTACATAAAATACTAATTATATTGGTACTTACGTGTCAATGCCTTCTTTGTATCTGTAAAAAAATAAATTAATTATTTGTAGCCCATAAAAAAGTATTTATCAATTTTATAGCAAGGCCTAAATAATTATTTAAATAATTTTATTTTATTTGAGCCTTGCTTGCTGCGGCTTTAAATAAACTTAAATTGTGTCAAGTGTTTCTCAGAACGTACGTTACGCGTGCCAATTATTATTAATTAATATTAATCAACATTCAACACCAATAAAACCATAATCATTATATTATTTATAAAGGAGGCAGAGAAAGTTGTCTGATTAGGAGATAATTTTATACGTCATGAAAGAAACAGAAATTCTATTAATTCTAATGTAAATTTTTCATTAGTCAATAGGCAAATAATGCCCGTTTTTACCAACTTTTTCGTCAAAATATAATTATGTTTTAGATTGCACGTAAACATTAAGGGCCTTCCCCTACGGAGATTCCGTAATTCACCGTATTTAGAGTCTTATAAACTCATAATTTGAAAGCTACAAAGTTATAATAAAAATCTTCAGTATATCAAAATTCTTTTTCCCGTTTTAAATTTTCTATTTTTGTTTATTATACTCATGATAATAATAATAATAATAATAAAGCCTCATTTATTCCTTAACAATTTACAATATTGATGTTTACACTTTTAACATTTTTGCTTACATGTTTTAATATTAATTTATATATATATGCATCACATTTACATCATAGCATGCTAATTTAATACCTTGATTTACCTTTTAATTTTAACAATTTCATTTTTCATATTATATATTAAGTAATATATAAGTATATTATTTATCAATTTAATTAAACTTTTTATTTAATAATTGAGCAATTATAATTTTTAAAGGAACAATTTAAAATAAATTGATAACACTATATTTAGAATTAAATTATATAGGTAATATTACATCATAACAATAATTAACATGTCAAATCAAATTTCAATAAACCATTTTGTTATAGCATACTCCTGTTACATAATCACATAATTAAATGCATGCAATTTTTACAATTAATAGTTACATTTTTCATAATTTGAATAAATTTCATTAAACTTCTTATTTAATAATTTAAAATTATAATTTTTGGAAACATATTAAGTAATAAATTAAAGCAAATTGATAATGTTTTTTACAATTAATTTTGCATTTATATCTTATATCTTAATATGCTAATAATAATTAGCATGTTAAGAATTAAGATATTATAAGGTTATCAAAACATACTTTTATTACATTTAGTACTTTTATAATGCATGCATGCAATTTTCATATTTAAGATTTATATTATTTTTAAGGACCTCTCTACAGAGTAAAGGCCTCCTCCATTGATCTCCACATATCTCTATCTGTCGCCTTTTCTTTCCAGTTGTTTCCAGCTATTTTTAAAATTTCATCTAACCATCTTTCCATTGGTCTACCTCTGCTCCGTTTACCCAGTGGGCCCTTCCAGGTGGTAACCTTTTTTGTCCATCTATCATCACTCATACGAGAAACATGGCCTGCCCATTTCCATTTCATTCTTTTGCAGTGCTGTAGAGCGTCTATGACTTTTGTTATATTTCTAATATCTTTATTTGTTCTTCTATGTTTAAGTTTTATTTTTAGAGTACTTCGTTCCATGGCTCTTTGCGTTGTTTATATCTTGTTTTTAGTGAATTTGTTAAATATCCATGTTTGTGATGCATATGATAGAGTTGGCAGTACACAGGAGTCAAGGACTTGTTTCTTTAGCCTCACTGGAAGGTTTGATTTAAAAACTTCTTTTAGGGACCAGAATTTGTTCCAGGCCATATTTATTCTTCTTTTTAGTTCATCTCTATATCTAGATTTTTTAAATGATATCTGTTTTCCGAGATAAACATATTCATTTACATAATCAATTGGAACATTATCAACAAATATTGGGATTGTTCTACTATTCGTCATAATTTTTGTTTTGCTTGTATTTAGCTGTAGACCAATTTCACAGCTGGCTTTGTGTAATTCTCTTATCATTGACTCTAGTTGTGATGCAGTTTCTGCAAAGAGAACAATGTCGTCAGCGAATCTAAGGTTGTTTAAATATTTTCCATTTATATATATGCCTTTATTATTCCAATTCAGATTCTTCATTATATTTTGCAAGACGGCTATGAAAATTCTAGGAGATAGAGGGTCGCCCTGCCGAGCGCCTCTACATATACGTATCTCAGGACCTGGTTTTTCTAATACGACTTTACTTTTGCTTTTCTTATATATGTCTTGAATTAGTTTGATAGTTTCTGAAGGCACTCTACAGTCTTTTAGGGCTCTCCATATGCTATCGTGCGAGATGGAATCAAATGCTTTGGCATAGTCTATAAACGCCAGGTAGAGCGGGCGGTTCATTTCGACATATTTCTCTATTACCAGATCAAGAGTGTGGATGTGGTCTATGGTTGAGTAATTTCTTCTAAAACCCGCTTGCTCTACCGGCTGGTCTAGTTCAATATATGCGGCGAGACGCTCTTCCAAGCAGGACGCAAATAATTTATACATATTAGATTGTAAACTAATCGGTCTATAGTTACTTATATCAGCAAGGTTTCCTTTCTTGTACAGGAGGATAATATTCGATTTCGCCCATTCTTCTGGTATGGTTTTACTGTCTAGTATCTTGTTGAAAAGTTCAGTCAGCAGTGGTATAAGCTCATGTTTACCTGCTTTTATTATCTCGTTGGGTATGCCGTCTGGGCCGCTGCTCTTGCCGCTCTTCAATGATTTTATTTTTGTAGCGATTTCCTGGTATGTAAATCTTTGTAGAGTGACGGTGTTATCTTCTAGTGGTCGAGTATCTGTTTGAGACGGTGGCTTGAATGAGTACAAATCTTTATAGAACTCCGTTGCAATTTTTATTATTTCTAACCTGGAATAGGTGTTTTTATTATTTATGTTTGACTGTAGGCAAGGAATCCATTTTTTTGTGGTTCTTAATTCTTCTTGAGCTTTTTTCAAGCTTCCCGATGCTTTTAAATGACTCTCAATGGTCGATATTCTGAAGTCTTGGTATTCTTTCTTAATAATTCTATAAATGTTTTTGTACAAGTATGATTTCTCTCTTTTTTCATCAATTGTTAAATGTTTTTTATTTGTCAAATCGTTTCTTCTTTTTATAAGCAATTTTGTCTGGTCTGAAATAATTGGTTTTCTTTTTTTATTTATATGGTTCTTCAGTATCGGTTTTAGACTGTACTCTATTGCCATCTTGATTTTTTCATAATATAGCTCTACATCGTCTATTTCATCTGGATGTATATAGGAACAATGTAATTTTAGTGCTTCGTTAAACTGTTGGTAATGCTCAGCTGTTGACAGGGTGTAGTTTTTATTTTTATATTTGGCTCTAGATTTTTTGAGCGTTCCCAGCATAAAAGTGCTTCTCAAGAATTTATGATCGCTTGGGAATGTGAAGTTGTGTAGCACTTCGATGTTCATGAATTTTTCTTTAACATTGGACAAGATGTAATCTATTTGACTTTTATTGTTCTTAGGAGAAAGCCATGTCCACAAGTTCTTTGTATTCTTGCGGAATAAGCTGTTTATTACAAACAAATTATTTTCCCAGCAGAACTGTAGTAATGCTTCTCCTCGGTCATCTCTTTTTCCAAAACAGGAGTCTCCAAGAATTCTATCTTCTCCTTTTGTTTTACAGCCAACTCTCGCATTGAAGTCTCCCATTATAATTAGATTTTTACTACACACTATTAAGGATTTTTGTAGTTGATTATAAAATTCTTGGATTTCATTTAAATTTGCATCAACAGTGGGGGCATAAACTTGTAATAAAGATAAATTTACTGTTTCCAACTTCATGTGTAAGATACAAATTCTTTCTGATACTGCCTCAAAGCTCTCTATATATTTTTTAAGGTGCTTTTTCATAAAGAAACCTACACCATATTGCCCTTTTGTTTCGCCGAAGTAGCAGAATATGTGTTCTGCATCTTCCTCGATATTATATCCTGTACGTCTTATTTTTGCCAGACCAATTATATCATAATTAATTTTTGATAATGCTTGCTTAAAGTCTAGTAGTCTTTCGTAAGATAACAAGGATCTGGCGTTGTATGTGCATATGTATAGTTTGTGGAGTGGAGGGTTGTAGTCTGAGACCCCCGCGGTGACCGGCCGTATTGGGGGACATAGAGAGGTCGCTGTCCCGTGTCACATGTTGGATGTTGAGGAACTTTTTAACTCTTTATGCGAAGGCGATATGTTTTCTACATCATTTTTTGTTAAATATTGGTCCATTTTATTTTTCTTTATGGGGTTTTTTTCCAGCCGTTGATTGCGGTTCTGTGTTTCAGGTGATCGTGGTAGAACTCTCTTTTGCCGGGTCTGAGATTCTGAATTATTAGTAACATTTTCTTTATCTGGTAGTATTATTAATTTATTATATTTTATGTAACCTTTCCTTCCTTGTGCTTTTTCTTTTTGTAACTGAAGATTAAGGTTTTTTCTTTCTTCTAGTACTTTAGGCGGATAATCTTGTTTAACGTAGTAGGAAGTGGCTTGTAACATTTTTTTATTTTTAAGAATTTCTATCTTTTTTCCCATAGTTGTAAGGGTAACAATAATCGGTCTAATTTTTTCAGACTTTTTCCCCATTCTTGTTACATATTCAATATCTCCTGCTTGACAGTCTATTTTTAAAAAGCTCTGTATTATATTTAAAATTTTGTTTTGTAGATTAAAATATGAGTTTTCGTCTTCCTCAACACCAAAAAATATTAGATTCTTTCTTTTTATAATATTTTCCAGTAATTCGATTTTTTTCCCTTGTTTTTCAGTATTTTTTTCCAATTGTTGCTGTCTAGAGTCTAATATAAGAAATTTTTCATCTATGTTTTTGTTAATACTCTTTGGAATATTCTCTTTTATTTCTTTTAGCTCTTTAGCTTGTTCGTCTAGTTTTATTTGTAGTGATTTCAATATTTCTGTTATATGTTCCATTATTTATCTATTGTTTGAGCCCTCTATCGAATAGCTTGTGAACTTTTATTGACTGAGGCACTTTGGTATAGTATGTAGTTCAAAACTTTTATTCATAGATGTCGCTGCTTGGTCTATCTTGAACTTTTGATGACTTGGTATTTTGTACGAATTTAGGTTATGTTTTCACAGTAATCTGTTATTTGTCCACTATACACTTTGTAATCCACATAATCATTTTCTGCACGACGAAATATATGCGGCAATGCCCGTTAATTATGTTATTTTCAGCTTTTGGTAAGAATAATCCTTCTATTATGCCGCTATAAGTCACACCGTATTTTCAGCACAATCACTTATGTATTCTTGTTTCTTATATTCTCTGTCCACACTTTGTTTCCTTTTTCACTTATTTATTCAGTTTTTGCACTGTTTTGTTTGTTATTTTTATTTTTTGGAACACAGTAAACTCAGACACGATATTGACAATTGGGCAGCAGCGCCCTCTCTCTCATACTCATGATATTAGCTTCCAAAGTAATACCAATTTATTAAAATTGAAGCATACTTTCAGCATCTCCCTAGTATTTACAAATTACGTTTATTTAAAACACACAACAACAGATAGACAATTTCATTAACTACATATTCCCCGTTTAACATTTTTTTAGATCAATTTTGAACTAAGATAAGTAAAAAAAAATAGGATTTTTGTGCGATCTCGGCAACGCGTCAAATATAATATAGTCAAGGTCGTTTGCTCGGGGGATGGCCTTAAGATACAGTTGGTGAAAACGTTTATTATAATTCTAATTTTTGGGGGAGGTTCAATGCCGAATTTATATTTTTTTAGAGTGTAGGCCACTTTGTTTGCGCCGCCTCATGTATGGAATCTATCGGCCCTCTATGGACGCTGCAGCCCCTAGGCCGCCGCCTCTACGGCGTATTTAGTCTATGGCTGGGGAGGTTGGTGTAAATGACGTTAGTTTACACTTACGTCTGCATGTTGCGCTCCATCTGTATGAGGTTGTTGAGGCGGGTGAGCATGTCGAGGATCTCCTCAGGTTCGTACGACGCCTCGCGATAGTTGCTGTTCATACTGAAAACACAAACGCAAAGGTTAGGTTATGTTTCATGACCGTTTTATTTAGTTTCGTTTACGATTTCATGTAAAGGTGATCGCACAATAATCAGCAAGCACGCGCCGAACACGCCGTGTTTTAGAATTCGTTTTATGAAATGATGTGAAACCTCACACATTCGTCCGCACCTTACGCGCCGCATTTCGTGAAGTATGCGGTGCGTATTTTTTTTTTTAATTAATTTTTCTTGTTCCCCCGTACAGTATAAGTACAGGTAAATTATTACATTTATTTATCTTTTTACAATTGAACATTTTTTTGAGTTTTTTATACTTACATTTTTGTTTAAATTTTTGCTTACTATAACATACAGTATATAAATTTTTTGATTTATTCTATTATCTTTATGCGGTGCGTACGGCGCGTACGGTGCTGACAATTGTGCGATCAGCCTAAGAAAAGGCTATAACCACACTGAGACGATTTACGCAAGGATAGGGTACATTATAGCGGCAATAGTCGACACAAAGGCGCCAAAACAGTCTTTGTGTCGACGATTTGAGTGGCAGCTATTTTGGATTGACGCATACATTGATGTCATTCAAGTGCCAAGAGACTTTGAATCACTGTATATAGAAAATAGAAAGCTTTTTTAGTTGTAGCGCAACAAAAATAGATGTAAAATAAATTCTTTAAATGTGAAAGTTTTTAACTGCCTATGAACACTTCTTCTTATACAGAATGGGCTATTTTTGTATTTTGTGTACTGGTGTTTCACAACCTGAGTTATATATGCATTAATAGCATATTTATTAGAGGCACTATTACTTGGGCTATATAATATGTTTTAAAGCCATCACTATCTGGGATAAAAGTGTAAGAGGCTACCTGCTTGTTATTTACTAAGCCACTTCTACCTGGCTATATGTATCAGAAGCCCGAGACAAAGTATCTTTCGTTAAAATGATGACGAAATTCGTTATCAAAATGTATGCGGTTTGATATAACTCATCGCTAAATGACATTTCGCTTGCGCAGACTAATGTCAAATCCCATATATTTTGATAACGAATTTCGTCATCGTTTTTAACGAAAGGGACTTTGGCTACGGCCTCAGGTGTACTACCTGGGGTAGGCAGCTGCAGGGAGGACCAGCAGAAGCGCGGCGAGCAGGCAGCAGACCAGCACAGAGGTAGCGCGGACCATCCTGCAATTATATTTGGTGTTAATAAGGTTGGTAAGAGGAAATGACTTGAAACTTGTGAAATAAACCAGTTAGTTGCCTATTGTATTCACAATGAATTGAAAGTCAACAGACTAAACTCTAAAGCTAACTTTATGAAGATGTAGCAAATGTTTTAGATTTAGTTCGTAGTTTATTAATTACTAGATGACAACAAAATGGCAGCAGTTATTATTTAAAAATGTTATTACCTATTTATAAATAGTTATTGACGACCTATCTATCTATGTTGCTTAAAATATTTAACAGATCTATTGAAATTGATAGATTGTGTTTGAACAATAGATTGTTTCATTCGCCCATCCAGTATCGACACAGATAAATTAACTATGTACTTAGCTAAAACTAATTAATATTTTGAACCTTATGCCGTTTTTACATCATACGTTACGACGAAATCAGGGATGATATTATTCATTCTACGTTTAAGGCCCCCGTATAGGGAGGCACACAATGTTTTGTGACTGAATAAAATAATAAACTAAATACCTTAACAAAAATTAATTTTACAGAAGATTTCTAGTAGACTTCTGATTTTTTTTTTGATTTGAATATACGATTTTGAATCTACGACCTCGTCCGATATTAAAGATTAATGTGTCGGATCTCGTTAGTTCCGACATGTCGGACGGTGTGGAGGCACTTTAACCTCTACCATTTGTCACGCGTCGCCGAGTAAATATTTGTCGGAATTTTGATAGTAATTAAATTCAGTCCATAATCTCCCCAGAGTGATGGCATTTATCACAATCTTAACAACAGGAACTGTACGAAGATCTAGCTTATTTATTATATTTAAATACAATTTTAAAAGTGGATAAAATGGGAAAAGAAATAATATTATTAGTAAGTCTTCAAGTCTTTAAAAGATAATAAAATAAGACAAGAAATACTAGTACTTAAACCTTTTTATTTCATTTTAGGCTTGTAATATCACCACCATGCAATTTTTTCAGATATTTCATTTCACGTGATTCATCGTTACCTACAGTTAAACTACGACAGAAAAATAAATAGGATTTTATGGTGACAAAATAATTAAAAAATAACAATTAATATTGGTTAAAATAAATGAAAAGTCGTCGGCTTATAGCCCGTCCATCTCAATTATTTCAAACAGGGATATCTGTATAAAAATTAAAAAGTCGTATCGTATACGCTTTGTTTTTTTATAGATATTTTTAGGGTTCCGTACCCAAAGGGTAAAAACGGGACCCTATTACTAAGACTTCGTTGTCTGTCCGTCTGTCCGTCTGTCTGTCTGTCTGTCTGTATGTCGCCAGGCTGTATCTCAAGAACCGCTATAGCTAGACTTCTGAAATTTTTACAGATTGTGTATATCTGTTGCCGCTATAACAACAAATACTAAAAACAAAATAATATTAATATTTAAGGGGGGCTCCCATACAACAAACGTAATATTTTTGGCCTTTTTTGCTCGATATCGATAATGGCAACAGGTAGGCACTTGAAATTTTCACAAAAGCCTTAGATAAACGTGTTCTTTAATGATAAATAATAATATTTAAATAAAATTGAATTTTAAGGGGACCTCCCATACAAAAACACAATTTTTGGCCTATTTTTGCTCTATGACAGTACGGAACCCTTCGAGCGCGAGTCCTACTCGCACTTGGCCGATTTTTTTAAAAGTCGTATTGTAGCCACAACTTTGAATTTTGTCAATTAGTGTGCACGTATCTTAATAGTTACTTTTTTTACATTTTTATTAAGTTACAACCTTTCGGTCTCGATTAGAAATTATTCCAAACTCCAAATCACATAATAATAATATTTTATGTGTCCTCAAGTTAAAAAACGTAATAATAATGTACATTTTTTCCAAAGACTAGAAAATATAGGCAGCTATAATAATAATAAAAGGTACAGGTATACATTTCAGGGACGGCTGCACCTTGAAAAAGATGTTTTATAAGGTCGCCTTGTATTATTACAGCTGGGGTAAAAATACGACGAAATAACATTGGCAGAGGCTTCTTATTAGCGGCCGACCTAATATAGACTCATCCCTTGAATCACTCTGACTATTACTGAAAAGCGCAGTAGTTTAAAAGATCTATGCGGAAATATTATATTGAATTTATTAGTCCACATTGTTTCAGTCAAAAAAAATAAGGCGCAAGAACCGGACACAAAGGTCTTAGAGATCTCTATCCCAAAATGTATTATTGGCACTCGCCACCACCCAGGATCGAACCTACACCCTATGGAGTGTGAATCGGATTTACCTATCTAGCTAGCTTATAGTACCGCTGTTTTAGGCAAATGTTAATATCTTGCCATTTTGACAATAAAGCTGTAAGCTACGGCAAACGCTGTTAATTATGTGCTTTGGGCCCATACAGATCCCAATTAGCGGCTAGAGTGGGCTGAGTGGTCCTTAACCCGATGACGTCATTGAGTGATGGTCATTTTATCAGGCTTATAGGTCAGGTTCAGAGTCAATAGACAACTGCAATACCTTTACAAGAAAGGAATGGAAATACTGGCGTTATTACTCGTAGCCCGTAGGGAATATGACGCAAAGGTCGGAGTAGAGGGCGCTACTAGAACATAATAAATAATCCGACCAAAATCCTGTTGCACACGTCATTTTTTTTTATGAATTAAGGGGGCAAACGAGCAAACGGGTCACCTGATGGAAAGCAACTTCCGTCGCCCATGGACACTCGCAGCATCAGAAGAGCTGTAGGTGCGTTGCCGGCCTTTTAAGAGGGAATAGGGTAGGGATGGGAAGAGAAGGGAATAGGGGAGGGAAAGGAAGGGAATAGGGTAGGGATTGGGCCTCCGGTAAACTCACTCACTGGGCGAAACACAGCGCAAGCGCTGTTTCACGCCGGTTTTCTGTGAGAACGTGGTATTTCTCCGGTCGAGCCGGCCCATTCGCGCCGAAGCATGGCTCTCCCACGTATCATATCAGAAGACTGACAGAAACGTTGTCATACGTCGAACAAACTTTTTGTTTACTGTCTATGCTGGTGCTGCATTCTAGCGTGAAAACATTGCAGTAGTATATCCTATTACAGGCGTCCAAGGATTGGTACAGCAATCAACTGTCACTTACACGAGGGCTAGCCTTCGATTTTCGACCACATGCAACGATAGATGGGCGGGACAATTTATATTATAAATTGTCACGCCCATCATGCCACAATCTTATAAATTTTATAAGATTGTGGCGTTACTGTGGACAAGCTAAAATTAAAGCTTTATAAAGCTATAGCTAATATTATCATAATTTTCCACTTCTAATTTCAAGCCAATTTTCTTTTTATAAGATTCGCGCTTGAAACAATCCTTATTGGTGAAAAATCAATTTACCAATCTGAGGGCCTAGACAAGTGGCTAACGCTTAGAAAACGATGGCGAAATTCGTTATCAAAATGTATGGGATTTAACATTAGTAATCGATAATTTATAATAATATAATAATAATAAGCGTTTATTCAGCACATACACATTACACCACATTACAATAAACATTTCACAAAAAAAAGACAGTAAGTATATAGAAAACATAGATAACACAGAAACAAAAATAACATAAAAAAGAACATTAATAAGCAGACGGACATAATATAGGTTAGTGTCTATTTGGGTACAAATTACAAAATACAATGCAGTGTAATGCGAATTCCACCGAAAAGGACCCCACTCAGGTGATGATCACGGTATAATACCTATACCGCGATCCCTGGTGTTATGTGAGGCCTTATTGTCAATCGCTCGACAGATGCACACTGGCGTCAGCACAAACTGAATAATAAGATATATAAAAACTTTAAAAATACATAATAATTAAAATAATAATAGTAGATAAGCCTAAAAATGATGACTTATGTCAAACCGCATACATTTTGATAACGAATTTCGTCATCGTTTGCGAAGCGTATGCCACTTGTCTAGGCTTTCTGGATTTCCAGTGCTGGCTATAACAATTGGTGCTGGATGGTGGTGATGATGGTGATGAATGTGTCAGTATGTTGTGTGTATGATGTGTTAATAATCAGAGTGCAGCATGTGGACCGAGTGAAGGGACAATGGGGTAGGCCTGTGTGGGTTGTAACTACTGGCACGTGAACTTGACCATCGACTTATGCCAGTAGTGGTTTAGAGACTAGGTCGTGAGTTGAGAGATTTTGTAGGCGCAAATCGTGGAAACCGACTGGTTTGAAATTTCGGGGATTAATTGTATTGTATTAATTAAATGTTGAAAAATTTAAATAATCAACACTTTTACAACTTACCTCCAGTTTGTTTGTAAGTTGTTTAAGTGAAAATACAGGTTTTGTTTGGTTTAAAATTGTGAACCAATTAATGCAATCCATAAAGGACGAGATAAAACGATTTTGGTATCTAACTATTTTTTAACGTAAACATTGGCATTTTATGTAACAATCTTCGTCAGAATTTTCTGATGCAAGCCACATAAGATAACTCATGAATAATTCAAAAGATAATATGTCGTTTCATTGATTCTAAACTTTGCCAGACAGAAGACTGTAAATTCTATTTGTACCTACTGTAAATTAATTGTGACTTTACATGGTAAAAATGTTGTAATGCTATCTACTATTGTTTTAGCGTTTTGGTAATAGAAGTCATTTAATATAATATTTTTTCTGTTATTTAAAATAAAGTCTTAATATAACAAACGCCTAATAATTTTTGCTTCTAAATACTTTACAATCAAAGTAGACAGCAAATGTGTCAATTTTTTTTTTTTTATTAATTGAAAGTTGAAACATAAATATTATATTGCAAGTATAGTACCGATGTAAGCGAGGCATGTAGTGTGTCCACAATTTACGCAATTGGCTTAGACGGACGGATGGACGGACGCAAATAGAGCGGCTCCTAAGATGCATATTGTCTACAACCACAATACACGCTTAGCCACAGACTAGAAGATTACAGTAGATTAAATAGTATAGTAGCTGGAATAGCACAGTGCTGGAGAGTAAGGAGAAATCCAAGTTATATAAAATAATTGTTTAAAAAAAGTTTCTTGTGATTTTCAAGGCAAACTAACGGACACATTCGGAGACATTTAATGATGATTAAACTTTAATTAATTACAGTTAAGTAATTAATATTCGTCTCTGAGTGCGGAAAATTGGATATACTATCAGAGAAGTTGATTCATAGGCAGATGGCGGATCTATGTAGTTTGGTCGGGTTATGTCAAACCCAGCCGACAGATTGCAACTTACATTGAATTGACATAATTCAACCGTAGATCGGCTATGCCTGCCTATGGATCAATTTTTTTTTTATGTAATAAGGGGGCAAACGAGCAAACGGGTCACCTGAAGGAAAGCAACTTCCGTCGCCCATGGACACTCGCAGCATCAGAAGAGCTGCAAGTGCGTTGCCGGCCTTTTAAGAGGCAATAGGGTAATAGGGGAGGGTAGGGATGAGAAGGGAAGGGAATAGGGGAGGGTAGGGAAGGGAATAGGGTAGGGGATTGGGCCTCCGGTAAACTCACTCACTCGGCGAAACACAGCGCAAGCGCTGTTTCACGCCGGTTTTCTGTGAGAACGTGGTATTTCTCCGGTCGAGCCGGCCCATTCGTGCCGAAGCATGGGTCTCCCACGTATAAATTTCTTCGATGATACAAATTACAGTAGTAGCACAGAATATATTAGTAGTATATAAATAAATTAATGACTTGATTAATGATTAGTAAATAAAAGATGAACATATTTTGATGAACCATCTCGATATTACTATTTTTGTTGTATAAATGAAACTTGCTTATTCCTATTGATATCTTAAACGACATATTTTATACATTAGTAACTTTGAAGGATTTTTCTTTGAATAACCTTCAAAGTACTTTCTTCTTACAAAGTACTCTATCACCGCAGGCAAAGTATTACGAATAATGTACATACTAGAGTGACGCGTCGTAACAAAATAGCGAAGATAAACTACAGTCATCCATTCCCTGGCCGATTACATTTAGGTTCTAAATTCAATATTGGACCTTCACAAAATACGGCCAAAGTTATATTTCACTGACAAAAAATTTATTGAATGTTAGGAAAAAGTTAAAAATATTTGGAGGTTTTTTCAACAGCTTTTGGCCTATATTTTATTTATTTCATGACTTACTCAGATTAAATAGGACAAAATTAAATAATATTTCAGTAAATAACAGGTAAAATTACTCATTATTATTATTATAAGCTTTGCGAATTAGCATAAAATTCAATACACTTTTATTATACCTTTGTACAAACGTTAATACATATTTATAGCAAAAGCCAACAGGTTAAATCTCAACTAACTGTATGTTAGTGTGACCATTGACCCATTTTTTTTTCTTTTCTGTCATTAAAAAGAAAAAAAAAACTAAGGTCAGTGTGTGGTATTTCTGAACTATTTATAAATGTGGAACCTTAGATACATATAATATTATAAGCATACTGTCTGAGTGTCTGGCCGAAGTGTTTTTTAAATTAGCACCAGTTTTAAATGTATGTTTTTTTTTCAATTGAATAATTTTGTAATTTAATTATTAAATTACATGTTAAAAACAAAGAAAAGAAATGTAAAAATAAATAGAATGTTGAAAATATAACAATTCTGCAGTTTCACGAATTGTAGTTTCACTATCATATTGGCTGAACCAAAATATATAGCAAAATAACAAGGAAACATTTTCTGGAGAAGACAAAGACGAATCATCAATTTATCATTGTACAGAAAGTGTCCAGGGTCACTAGTTCGATTCCCAAAGGGGAAGGGATCACATATATCAATTATTGTGACATAAATTTTCCTGTCAAGCGTGTACGTCACTACACAGTACATTTTAATTTTAAACAGTATGAAATAAAGATAGAGCATGTCATAGGAAGCAACGTTGAAAGTACCTCATTGAGTCTCAACTTCGTAACAAAAATTGTTTTAAAATGTTATGATTCCAAAGTGTTATAAGTAATAACTAGGAATTCATTATTGATACTATACAAAAGTTTACTTGACGATGAAAAAAAACCACAAAAGTTGGACTTTTGTCATTTTATTCATCTATGATATCCATTGTTTCAAACTGCGCTATAAGAACATTGTTAAAGTGTAGATATAAAATTCGAGGTAACGAAATGACGTATAAGACCGTAAATTTACATACTTAATTGAGAAGGGTTAAATTTTGATTGTAGATAAATATTTTACAGACACAGAATCGATAGTAGTATTGTTACACCTAGATAAAGTTATTCTAAAATATGAATTATGAATTACGTCTATGTAAAGTTAACTTATTTCTACTTAATTTGTCTTAAATTAAGAGATTTTTAGACTTCTCAACATTTATTTTAGTCTCATTAATCATTATTCTTATAAAGACACCTCTGTGGCTCAGTTTGTGGGTCGCGGGTTCAAAAAAAAAAGTTTTCAATGTTCCTGGGTCTTGGATGTGTATTAAATATATGTATAATATAATAAAAATCTTAAATATTATGTATAATATAAAAGTATTAAATATATTTCCGTTGTCTGGTACCCGTAACACAAGTACTTTGGGTACTTAGCACGGGGCCGGACTGACGTGGTGTGAATCGTCCATAGATATTATTATTATTATTAAATACATCCTATACTCAATACTCTATAGGCACTAGCGTAAGCGAATAAACATTAAAAAGTGTTGCCAGCCTTTAAAATACTTTTTCATTTTACAAAACGTTTTTCTCTCCAAAAATATGTCCAAAAATGTTTCTGCTTGACGAATAATTGGGATTTTTTCACGTTTGAGGTAGACATTCTTTGGATTGTAACATCGCATGGTCAAGAGGTATCTGAGGGCTGCTTTGACCGACTTAATGTTGCTTTAATTAACGAGCTTTGCATACTTTATACTATTCTCACATTTATGTAAAGTTTTTAATTTGGTCTTCATGTAGTTGACATACGTGTCATGGTAACATATCCGTATTCCGTAGTTTTGACCTTGGCTCTTGAATCGGAAGTCGTTAGTTCGATTCACACTTTCGAAAAATGTTGTTTCTAAGTTTGGTTACGACGTGATTATTAGACAAGAACATGTTAAAAGTCGCTTCTGCGCCTGATCTCTTCTATGGATTCTTTTCTCATCAAACAATCAGTCTTTCTTCAAACCACTTTTGCAACTTTGAAATCAAATCTACGACCACCGCGCTATAAGCTACTAAACCACTGGGACCTTTCACTTTTTCAATATTTACCAATGATGCAAGTTGTAACCAAATCATTTTATTATGTCTGTCGTCTGAATATTTCGATATTATGCCAGCCCAAACAGATTTCCTCAGTAAAGTGATTGGATGATACTATCTCAGGGTACGATATTAACTCGTAGGGGTAGTTTGGCAGTTCGGAATACGGGTTAACTGAATGGGACATGCGAATGGGTTCCCGAATGCCTTTATCTGGGAAGTGTTAAGTGAAGTTTTTCTTTTAGTCGTCTGCAGATATATTATGTAAATTCGATTTTGCTTTTTCTTCAAAATATTTCTATTTTACTTTATTTTTTATATTCAATACCATTTTAGATGTTGTATATAATATTATGTTGAGGCGATCTCAGTCATTTTGATAGCGCGATTTACGATTGTGTTCTATTTGGTATGCTACAGGATAAACGACAAAATGGCGTTATAAACACTTTAATTGTGTTTGACAAATTTTCGGCAATTACGTATATTGGCAGACTTTCATGAAAAACTACCTACTTAATACTTTTGCTCTTTGCATTTTAAACAGAATGTCTAACGTATGTCTACAGTCTAAGTAATTCATTATTTTTGCTCTTTGCATTAATAAAATGTCTACCTTATGTCTAGGTAATTTTTTCGCTTAATTCTGGAGTTTAACAAAATATCCACAAGCGGCGCGGGCGGTCGAGATTAAAAACTTGATCACATTACCCTCGAGATCTAACATAGATCTAAACGTGTAAATATGCCGCCGACTTCGGTTAGGGTTGGCAACACTTAGAAAATTTAAAAACTTTAAGTAACTTTAAAAGTCTTAAGTTTTTACTCCTGCACGAGGTACTAAGTTTGTACTTACAATAATTGTTTATATACTTGGTTTGCAAATAAAATAAAGTTTTGTTAAGAGATCCATACTGTTCTATTATTATTATTGAACAGAAATGTTTAACAAGTTATAAGGTCTCTTTAGTTAAATATAGATGTGAAAAGTAAAAATACTAAACGTATTGTTTCCTCTATTGATAGTTATTTCTATCAAAAGATTCCGATCATATAGCTGTTGCTACAAGATTGGAATCTTTTGATAGCCAAAAATTTAAAAAACATGAAATCGACCTTTTGAAAGAACTGGTCTTTCTTAAAGTGTTCCAAATGGTAATTAAACATTCCTAATAATATGCAACGATGTTAGAGTTTATATAATAAACCCTGTATTGTTGCTGCCCCCTTTAAAACCCTCAGAACAATAGGGCTGATACCGCCATTATAAATAATATTCACGACAAAGTTAGGCACTTTACGAAATTGTTTCAACTTCACCCAAGATCAAAATAATAAATTGAATCATTTTGTTAATGTGTTCTATGAATTATAATCATTTCCATCCTTTTAAGTAAATGTTTAACATAAAATATTTCATCTGCAATTATGTTAAGATAACTTGCGCCTATCGGAGTTCAAGTTATATTAACGCTGTGTTAAAAATATGTCATGTTTTTTCAATAACCTATTAATAAATATTGAATACAGGGTTAACTTTAAACCAGACTGACATCAAAATACTTTGAGTCCCTTAATTAAAATCACGTATATAAGTTTTTTATTTTTATTTTTATCCCGGAATGCTGTACGGTTCCTTGACAAACTAATTTTAGCGTAATGAAGTTGCGGGCAACAACTAAGTAACTGAGCCTTATTTAATTTAAAGATCTCCCGATTGGAAGCCGTGACGACTCGACAATTGCAAACTTCGAGATGTAAGATTAATATGAATGGAATATTCGAGAAAACTCGAGACTCGAGATTCAACTCGGTAAAAGTTATGTATTGTTTAATTTTGTATTGAAACAACCCTCTGATTTTTGGTTATGCTTTGATTTAATTTGGGAATATTATGATTAATGGCTATGTGACAAGAGTTACTTAACTTAGATGAAATATAACTTTACTTTCATTTAACTTCACTTAAAAATAAATTGATGAGAAGAAAATAATAATTTTAGCATGTGAAAACATCAAAGAAGTTGCCGAAAAGCTTCGTATGTAGGTAATAATTATTTATCAATTAATTATATTAATATCAAATTATAAAAAGAAGAAACCTAGTTAATCCAAAATTACCTGGTTTTGACGTTTATTATATTATAGAGAAGACATAGTCCAAAAACACGGATTTCGGGACAAAGTTGCGAGCAAACTCTAGTATTTCTCTCTCAATTATTCTGTGTTTTAGGCACGATATTAAGCACTATAATGCGAACGTAAATTCGCTGAAACTACTTAATAAATGTCGAGCTTATTGAATAAATCATAATTTATGCTAATTTTCACTTACTACACTTTAAACCCTGCTGTTATTATGTTTGTTCTATGCTGGATATTATATTACTTGTACTGGAAATTAAATAACTTGATGAAGTTTTAGGTACCTTAGAAAAAGTAAGAGTATTCTTATGGTCATTTCATATCTAAATGACGAGACTGTCTTGCAACTCTATCTTTTGCTCTACATTTCATCCCAATCTTTTCTTTAGCAATTAAAAAAATTGTTCACCTCCTTAATATTACTTGAGCCTACTATAATAATAATAAACAAACTTTATAACAGAAGATTTCTGTAAAAGTCTTCATTTTATTGCAACAATTAAAGGCATTTCTAACCGACTTCCAAAAAGGAGGTTTCTCAATTCGACCATATATTATATTATGTTCTTTTTTTATGTTTGTTCGCGGATAGCTCCGCCGTTTGTGGACCGATTTTCAAAATTCTTTCATTGATGTATTGGATGTATTGCGAATTTTTTCTTTACAATATGTACCTAGATATATTCTTATTATTTTCAGAATTAGTTCTTATTTGATCTACAAGTCTTATTTCTGGGAAACTTCGAGTTCCATCTTAATAAACGAGTCAATAGTGATATTGTTCCCAATTCGTCACTGTACACTGAATTTGTTATTCACAACACATGCAGAATATATCGTCTCACCTTCTATACATAATATATTTTACGTTTATTCAACAATTTAGACGACGTGCTTCAAAGTTTTTCTTTTAAAATACTGTCTTCTTCGGATAAAGAAAATGTATGCTATCCATTATACTAATATTATAAATGCGAAAGTGTGTCTGTTTGTCTGTTACCTCTTCACGCCCAAACTGCTGAACCGATAATGCTGAAATTGGGTATGGTGATACTTTGAGTCCGTGGAAAGGGCATAGGATACTTTTTATCCCGGAAAAATGTACAGTTCTCGAGCGATAAACGAATTTTGGCGCAACGGGATTGCAGGCGTCATTTAGTCTAGTTATAAATGTAAAAAATTGTGAGTATGAATCCAGAGGTTTTTATTTTTAAGAGTAATAGACATCTTGGGAGGATGTCTATTACTCTTTAAAATAAAACTACTTAAAATCTGTAATGAGGTGTGGATGAAATGACCTATGTGTTGATGATGAATAAGGCTTATTTGTTGTCCTTGAAAAGTACTGCAGTGTTCTTGTGAAATGTAAAACGTAGCAAAACAATGACACCGCGTGCCTAATGCCGCATGATTTTCTTATAAATTTTCAACTGGTTTAACTTGTAAACTATTACTTATTCAAGCAATTAAGAAAATCAGACAGAATTTTAGCTTTATTCTAATGTTTATCATGAATGAATAACATATTAATATACTTTAAAATATCAAGTGCTGTATTATGTTTGTGTGTTCCAGTCTTATCTCTTACCCTTGTCATTTACATATTGTGCTCCAAGTGACTTGTGTCAGTTAGGGCTAGAGCGAAAGGTCCACCTAACTTCTTTGAACCTTTGAACTCTTGCTTGAAAAATATACAAGGTGTAACAAAACTAAGTGATAATACTTTAGGGTGTGTATGTGTTCCTTGTATAGAGTTCACTGTGAAAGTAGCAGCGCTGAAAGACCATTTTTTTCACTTTTGTATGGAAAACTCGTGACGCTGGGACGCTCGCCAAAAAATTTTGGTCTTTCAGCGCTGCAACTTTCACAGTGAACTCTCTACAAGGAATACATACACACCCTAAAGTATCATCACTTAGTTTTGTAACACCCTGTATAGTTCCCGCGCTATAAATGAATTTTGGCGGAACGTTATAAATAATTTATTATTATTATTATCAATGGAGTTGCGGGCGTCACCTTCATATATTTCGGTAGCACCGACTGACAGCGCAACAGTAAAATCATAGTCAGAAAAGCACAAAATTACCTGAATCTACATAAAACGGCGGATAGTATTTTTAGGCAGTTCCTAATTTTAGTAGCCGTAAAAGATTTGCCGACTTAACGACCTCGTAAATGATTCCATAAATGTGTTTATTACATAAACTCGTAATAAGCTCAAATTTTATATTGTTAAATTATTAGCTTTGTAATCGTTTTTGTGGCTGCGGTCCATCCCAAAGTTGAGAAGTTAAAGCGATTTAAATAATAGTAAAAAATAGATTATGCAGGTTATATTGATTATATTGAAGAAGTGGAGAATGCTCTTACCTAGATAATATATTTTTAAATAGCCATCAACCGAGTTGATTTATGGATATAATTCTCAATGGCTATTGCTATTTGAACAAAATAAGGTCATAAAAGGTAAAGGCAAGTCTTTGACCAATATCGGTCAAAGGTTTTACGTCTCATTGAGTATTGCGATTCAAGTAAAAAGTAATATTTTGCATATTACCTAAAGTTTAAAAGCTAACTTATGTTTATTTTATTCTTAAAATTTACTTAAATGGTATATATATATAATGTTAAGATTGCTTCAATATATTTAATCTGTTAATTAATATGTTCCGTATGTAATGTAATTTTGATTATTGTATGTATTTAATGATGTATTTCAAGTACAAGGAATACGAATATTACATTAAAAGTATTATAGTGCACTGTAATATTGGTAACAATTTACAATTTTATTATCTGGCTTATGTAAGTTTTATGGCAAACTTAAATACGCAAATGCACTTAAAACTTTATTGCGCTTTCAGCAGTGAATAATTTTGAAAATATACATTTTAAAAAGGCTTAAAACTTCAATTGAAAAGTTTTCTAATTCCTTAAGCGTATTTAAAAGAGTTCTGACTGCTGTGACTCGTAAAACGTATTTAAATATTAAATTATCAAATCGTAACCCAATTTTTGCTGTTCGAAAGGAAAACATAAAGGACTTAGGTGAAAAGTGAATATCGCCGTGTAATGCCTTGATTATACCTACCGAGTATAATGGAGAGACAGTGCACTCGGCCGAGCACGTCCATATAAAACATACCGAGTGATGGGCCTAGGGCACTGTTTCGGCGCTCTGCTCGGTAGGTGTAATCATGCCTGATGCCCTAAGCTTTAGTTTCTGTCAATATTCTGATATGACGTGTGCAACATGTCGGATTTTGGTCGGATTATTTACTGTATAATTTATCGGATTATTTACTGTGTAATTATGTTGGTAACGCCCTCTACTCCAATTTTTGCGAACCTACTATTTCTTATTGACTGATTAGTAATTTTTAGTCAAAACACCTTAAAAATCGGGCATTAACCGACTGTACGGCTAAAGTTAAAACTTTAGATTTAAATATTCTGTAATTATTTTCAGATTGCTCTTAGCTCCTACTATGATGAAGATAATGTGATGTGTCATCATCATCAATCACCAGCAGACCGTGACTAAGTGGCGACTTTAACGACTAGTGGTTAGTGCTAACGAACAAAAGTAATTCGAAGAACAGGCAAGATAATCCATGGCCATGGATTATCTGTTTCATCAATTTTTCGTCGCATCTCTTTGTTGCTTCATGTAAGAAAATTGGCATTGAGCAGCAAAGAGACAGCTAATACTTTGTTTTGCTATATTGTTTTTACCCATGGACCATTCTTTTAGTGTCTTATAAAATAATGATCAGCTTGTCTTGACTTAAGGACGCTATCACATTTTTCACAAATATCAGAGATTTCAGGTACCATTTTAAAGAATTAGGAGTTACACTGCGAGGATGTTTTGGTTTCAAATGAAAGATAATATATTCATCTCCACTGCAGTCAAACCATAATTTTTTTATAGCCGCATATAAAACTTTCACATAAATACGTTTTAACCATCACAATAATCGCAAAATATTTAAAAAATGGGGTCTATATGAACCAGTATAGCTAAATACACTGAAATAAGGAAAATAAATATACAAAAAAATTGTTGCTTATTTAGTCCCCTGTACGAATAGCTGAATATTTTATATAAAAATAAATAACATTTCCATTTATAAGAAAAATAAGAAACGCTCTCAAATTTCTTCATACATTTTCGCCCTATCAAGAACGCGGCGAGCGTCGTAACCGCCACTGTACAAGGCGCGTTGATATGAATGTTATTTTAATCTCCGTAACGTCGATATTCGTACTGACAGACATCGACCTGCTAATTTTTATGTGATAGCGACCTTAAAGAGAAAAAATTAAATTAATGTGCACATCTGGATATACTTAATCAGTAACTTGTTAGATACGGAAAAGGACAGGATATTTTACGAAAAATGTACAGTTCCGAGCATTATACGAATTTCTACAAACGTTGTAAGTTACATGTAGGATTAATTAATTATAAATTATCTTTTTATGGTAAAATTGCCATAATAGCGAGGTAATGATTAGGCAAAATTACGATCGGCGATTGTCGTAGGTATTTTTGTAATAATTGCCCTAAGATCAGCAGTAACTGTATCAACCTTGTATGAATGGGAAAGTAATAATTACTAATTAGTACTTATGACTGCCATATTTCCTAGGCATTCAGGTTAAATGAGCAGACGTATCACCTAGTAGAAAGCCGTTACTTTGCCATATTTATCTCTGTAATCATTTCATCTTCATTAATGTCAGTACCTCACCTATTAATTTACGCCGATGTTTCATGAGGATGTGACATATTATCTTTTTTTTTATATGGACGCTTCACACGTCGTCAGTCTAGCCCCGTGTTAAGTACCTAAAGGACTTGTGTTACGGGAACCAGACACAGAAATATATAATTTAATACTTTTTATATTATAACTAAGTATACATATTATATTTAAGATTTTTATATTATCATACATATATTTAACACACATCCAAGACCCAGGAACTTTGAAAACTTTTTGTTCCGTCGGCGGGATTCGAATTCGCGACCCTCGGATTGAGCTAACGCGCTTACCAACTGAGCCACAGAGGTCGTTAAATCAATGTCTATAGATCTTTTTATCCGACTTTTTCACAAACGAATCATGTGATTATTTTTGACATGTACCTTATTAGGGAAATGGGTGGCCTTTATTCTGAAAAATATAACCTTATGATGATCCCTGCCGAAGCTTCCATGAAATATCGAAAGATTTTACATGCTTCACTGATAAAATTAGGTTTTATGTTAGGATTTTGTGCCATAGGTTTAACGTAATCGTACACTTGTTGCCCGCAACTTCTTGCGCGCAACAGTTCGTTTAACACGAATAAATTATGAGGATAATGAAGCTACCTAACATAACTATGAGTAATCATGCCTACACGTAGGATTAGCTTTAAATGTTGATAACAAAACCTAATTATTTATTAAACCATATATTTAGATAGATCATTAGGAGAGAATTTGGGTAAAATTAAGGCAGATACAGCAATATAAATATTTAACGATGACGAGTGTTGCGTAATTTTAAGGGTTGTATATTAGATTATACGAGTGTGAATAATTACCACCAATTTGGCCCTTAGAGGTTTGTTTTAGTTCCTTGTTATAATTCAGTTAGTTTTATTCATAATTGTTTTAGGCATGAGGATTGGAGAGGATGAACGATGACGTCATTAGTTTGCCAGACCAATCGTCCTGTATCACGCTATCGAAGTTTTCTGAATGAGTAACTTATGTAATCCATAAATAAGGTTACCTATAACATAACCTTACTTATGGCTTTCGGCGGTATTTTAGTCCCTGTTTCAAGCCATCTGTCCCGCTGTCCCCCGCAAAGCCAAAGATGTCTCCCTTTTCGCGAAAGACCAAAACCAATAATATGGCGTCTTCTACAAATTCCTACAACAATATCAAAGAGTTTTCATGGTTACTGTTTCAGGTTTCCTAATAGCCTGGCCGTTCTTTGACGGCCGGAATACAGCGGTGATTGTACAAAAAAAAGGAACTTTTGGAAATGATGTCATTTTCGTTGCATCAAAAATGTTCGAAGAAAACAAACTTAGTCTACACGACTAGAAAATCTACAATTTAAAAAGCTAGGAAATGTAAAATGAACCAGAAGGTAATTTAAATAAGACCTGAAACCTGCGCAGTAAGGAATGAGAAAAGTTCTTTAAATTAAATCATGTAATATGGATAAGGAGTGACCGCGGTCTAGGTTTAGAAAATCAGGCGATTGAAATTTAAAATGAAGCAATTTTCTTTGTCTTTTAAAGAATAAAAACAGTAGTTTATTTACAATTTGGCATATCATATTATTATAGTAATGTTATCTAGAGGTTTCACGCAGTTCCGTACATTTTCTCACAAAAAATAGCCTATACCCATCCCCGTGGTCTGCTATGTTTCTGGGCAAAATTACATAAAAATCAGTTCAGTATTTGGTGAGATAAGCGCGATTAAACAAGCAAACTCATTATCTTTATAATTATTAAAGTAAAAAATTCAGTTTTCCATACTATTCGTTGTAAACAAAAGTACCTATTGACTCATAAATCTCATTCTTCCGGTTATTTCAACCATAAAAATATCTGTGTGTTTATTGCATGAGTTTCTCCCCAAAAACTAATAACCCATGAACAATTATTATCACAAGGGCTGTAAGGTCAACCACGTCCTTACAATATTGACTCCATACCAATAACTGTTATCCAGACATGGAGTAATATTAATTTGCTTTGACGCCTTCGCAAAACTAAGGCTAAAGATAGATCCGTACGGTGATTATCCCGTATCTTGCGACAGGTAAGCAACAGCAAAAAATTCATTAAATAAAATATCTGTTGTCACTTGACATACATCCATATCCCTGTCTGTCACCTCTTCACGCCCAAACCGCTGAACCGATTTTGCTGAATTTGGTATGGGATACTTTGAGTCCCGGAAAAGGACATAGGATAATTTTTATCCCGGAAAAATATACGGTTTCCGGGCGATAAACGAATTTTCTACGCTGCAGAGTTGCGGGCGTCATCTAGCAATATTACACGACTATAGAGAGTATAGAACCCATAAACTTAAAGAACGCATTTTTAATTAAAGTTACTACTTGGAACGATAAAAATTTACGTATGGCTCTCTGAGACCTAAGTTTTATTACTTCGTTAAAATAAAAAGGTCTTAGGGGATAAAAAGACTTTATAGCAGGTGCCATATTCCCTACATCTCTTGTGATTAATTAAGCTACCTATGTATATGTTATAGACATTAAATCAGGTAGGTAACGCATTGGTCTTATTATTTACTTATCGCCCTCGTTAATAGAAAGTAATTTGATTCCCAAGGAGTTGAATTTTGAAATAATCTATGAAAAAAGTGGAAAGACGTCATAATAAGAACACATTTGCAAAAAATGAAGTTTTTACGCTATAAAGATTTTGTATGTGCAACAGCTTTCGTTTTTGTATGTGTAATGTAAAATTTAGATAGATTCAAGATTTTACTTTTACATTTTATTAAAATGTAATGTGACAATTTAATTTCTATAGTCACGAATAGTGCTCGCTATTCATTTCATAAAATTAATGAGCACTCCGTAAATGGCGCTGGTAAAGAAATTAGCATGCAATTAGCTGAGAGGTCATTTTATTGTGATATAATTGTCCCCGACAACTTTTCTAGTCCTTAGGGATGTAAAAATGGAAGGTTTTTTATTTTTTAAATTAATAGTATAAGTTCCAGAGATGTTTTTATTTTAGCAGAATACCAGGAAATCGCCATCGTCGGAAGGTCTTGTAATTGCGACTTACGTTACAGATTGATAGCAATTGAAGTTTTGGACTGAAAGACTGGGACAATCTTTGAAAATGCAAATATTTTAGGTTGCCTTTGATGTTTTTAAAACAAAAAGCTGCTATTAATATCATTACTGAATACATATTATATTAAGTTTTAATGCTTAGCTTAGAACAAACCTACGTGTCAGTGACGCGGGACGCGGGACGCGATACGGGAGCGTCTGCAACGCGAAACTGGGCGACTACGGTGCGAACCGTCAAACTTCATTTGTCAATGAACAGTCACTGAAGACGCGCGACTTTATCTGGTGCAAATTATGCTAAATTGTTGTGGTAATGTCATCCTCATACTTAACATCAGAGTCGGTTGGGAGGTACTAAGCTTGCTTTTGATTTGGATGGTGCAGAGAAATAAAACCCGTCCACAATGGTCAAGTCGAATTAATTTAATATCATGACACACGTAGTACATAATATCTCTATGCATGACACAATCTATCAAAACGTAAACAAATCAAAAAATCATAAACTAAAGAGTTGTACAAAATAATATAAAAAAGGTTTTAAAAAGAAGTCTAGTTATGTACACTTCAAAACACACGTCTGACAACTTGACGCGCACGTCCCGCTTTGCCGACGCGAACATCCCGCGTTGCGGTCGCGCAGGTGTGCACAGCGCCATAAGATTACATGGGCAGCGTCCGCCGCGCGGTAGACGCTCCCGCTTCGCAGTTGCTTTGGTCGCGTAGGTTTGGCCTAAGTCTTAATTCGAATTTAAGTGACCTCTTAATTTGGTATTATTACCATTTCAGCAACTTAAAAACCCAATATTGAGACAAAACCTACTAAAAGAAAGCGATGAGTGTACGTGACGTGTCTGTTTTAAACAGTGAGGTAATAAAGGGTGTTCTAGTAATGAAAACTTAAGAATTCCACGCGAGCTGTAGCCCTAGCACGGCGACCAGTGGAAATGCGAAAGTATAGACAAACTGTGGAGATAAACTTAAGGTGCCGTTCCGATCTTTCTTCGTTACGAAAAATTCAATTAAAATGCCACTTTATGACAGACTATAGTCCTAAAAATTCAAATAATATCCTACTTTATGACATAATATACTATAGTCTGTCATAAAGTGGCATTTTAATCGAATTTTTGTCGGTCGCGATTAGCCGCGGTAAAGATCGGAACGGCACCTTAAGTTTATGTCCACAGTTTGTCTATACTTTCGCATTTCTACTGGTCGCCGTGCTAGGGCTACTGTTGGAACTTGGAACTTCTCGGCGAAGATAAAGAGCTGTTTTTTCCCTATTCTAATTAGTTTTAGCTCAAACCACTTTGTTAATAAAAGCTTTTTATGTATACAGGAATACGAATGCACAATAATTTAAATATACTAACTGCCGCACTCAGACGCGAATATTAATTACTTAATTGTAATTCAATGAAGAGTTTGACATAAGCCCCATACATTAACTGTCAAACTCTTTATCAAATTGAAGTTTAATCATCATTAATCTTTCGGCTGTAAGTGCTACTATAAACCATCCAATAATTTTTTGATAAATTTTTACTTCATTATAACTAAGCCACCTATTACATTATGCATTTAATTATTATTGGGAAGCTTACATTGGGGTAGAATAAACATTGCACATTTTGACGACCTCTGTGGCTCAGTTGGTGAGCACGTTGGTAGCTCAAGCCGGGGGTCGCGGGTTCGAATCCCGCCGACGGAACAAAAAGTTTTTCAAAAGTTCCTGGGTCATGGATGTGTATTAAATATGTGTATCATATGATAAAAATCCTAAATATATGTATAGTATAAAAAGTATTAAATATATTTCCGTTGTCTGGTACCCGTAACACAAGTCCTTCAGGAATCAGGTACTTAGCACGGGGCCAGACTGACGTGGTGTGAAGCGTCCATAGATATTATTATTATTGCATACTTGTACAGGATAAACAATATTTTATTATCTTAAGACCTTTAGCGACACTTCTTTTATTTGTTTCTCGATTTTCTTTCTATATTAAAGAAAGAAGTAACAAATTCCGAATTTAAAATCCAAGAACAACTTCACAATCCATAAAAGTAACTTTGAAACCAAAGTAAGCATTTTTAAATCCACTTTTCCAAAACTCATTCTCGCTTTTAGTTTATAAAAATATCAGTCGTTTTCGCTAAGTGCTGAGGAAATGCATTGTCTGAAGTGGCAGCTGTTTTACGAGGAACATTGTATCTCATGAAGTTAACCCTTTCGCGGTAACAAAGCGAATGCGGGTCGCTTTGACACCATGGGTGATAAACGATTAACGAAAATTATGCAATACGGGTCAAACGCTTGATAAAATAGCATACGTTTTATATTAATTATTTACATAATATGTGGCTAATGTAAGCATACAATGAGAATTTGAAGTTTATAAAAAAAAAAAGAAATTGGCAAAATTATACCCTTATTCTACGAATAATAAAAACTAAGGAAACGTAAGTGCGTTTCCACATTATCCGATCCGATATCGATGTCGGACGCCGATCCGTTATCGCGGTAAGTAAAATGTATTATCCGATTTCCGATATCGGGCCGGACAATATGAAAGACAGGTACATATTTCAAATATTTTACTTACCCCCGATATCGGATCGGCGTCCGACACCGATATCGGATCGGATAATGTGAAAACGCCCTAACTCCCATACTAAATCCCGTCCCGTTTTAAATTTGGTTCCTTTCGAACTGTCATGTAACGTCAGCCTGATACCGTTGATGGCCACCTAAACATTGCAAATGTATTGAAAATGTGTACCTAGGTACACATTTTTGACAAGTATTGTAGAACATTTTTTTTGACGGAGTTACCTTTCCTTAGTTTTTATTATTCGTAGCCCTTATCTTAATATATTTTAGGTGTAACAGTTTTTTGATAATCACGTAAAGGTATCTAAACGTAACAAATACCAATATTTATAAAAATAAAGGTAACTTTGAGCTCCTTTGTAATAAAGTACATATTTTACTTGGAAACCCTATCGTCTGATACTTAGATTATTGGCCGGCTTAGAAGTCCTCTGAAGGGGAGACTTTGAAAGTAATAATACAAGTCGTTAAAGTATAGAAAGGCTCATAAGGGTGCGGTAGAAAAGTCATAATTTGTTGTTCGTATCACAATATTTTTTAGGAAATTTTTGTGTACTGATTATATATATTATATTGCTTTAATATATAAAGTGATTGTGCGTATTGGCTTATAATATCTAATATATTTTCAAATTTTTCTCTGTATTATAATATTGTGTCACACAAAATAATAGATTGTTTTTTCTTTACTTCTTTTCTCTTTTAAGACATCAAGGTTACCACTTTTGTAAAAAAATTGGGGCAAATAATAAAAGTATGAAGCACGAATGAGGTATTTAGCGTGTTAACATGTGATGAATGTGTGACTTGACGAAGTGATGATGGATCTAGTGGGGATGATTGATAGCTGATCGTTATCTAATGTCATACATTTAATGTATGCAAACTGCGAGGCGAACGACCGAATGAAAGTGAAAATATATTTAAATATTTAGGTTAGGGTACATTTTATGCCCATAGGGTTGACTTTGGAATATATTTTTTGAATAGTGTATTTTAGGGTTAAAAGTTGTTTAACGTTTATTATTCTTTTGATTGAAAAACTGTGTATTTCCCATAAAGTTAATATACCTAGCGGAATAGAGAAACAATCTCGAGCTGTCAAACGAAACCGAAATTGGTTTGCATCTGTGTGTAGAAATATGTGTACATACACACTTACACAAGCATGATTGAACATGAATTCTATGAGATTAAATTGTCAACGTGCCGATAAGTGCCGACTGGACGTCAAAAATAGAGTTCTGCTGTCATGTATCACACGTCTCTTTTTACCACGCAGTGTTACTGATAGTGACATCTCGCTTGCTCAGGCCTTTGTTTCTCTATTCCGCTAGGTATATTAACTTTATGGTATTTCCTTATAAAAGTGGTACTGTCTACAGATTTATAGAAAAAAATACGTCAAAATTAAATTTTACAAACGTCTAAATATTATACACAGAATGAATTGTGCTTTTACGAGTATTATATATTTTGTACCATTTTAACCCTAGGGTATTGTTTCAGTTCATTTATAACCCTGTACAAGTTTTATTGGGTTAGTATACTGGTTGTATTTCAAACGAAAAATGTTTTCAAACTTTTGAATTTATTGTATGAAGTGTTTCGAAAAATTATTGAGTAAAAATTACTTTTTAAAATGAAAGCTATATTTCTTTATTGCTTACTGCAATATTGCACGACTGAAAGAGTATTGAACAATGACCTGAATTAAAATGAAGTAGGTATTTAGTATAGGAAATATCGCTAAAAATAAACCTGTATACAGCCATGAAAATTTCCCCTCTATGGTAAATATAAATACGTGATAAAGTTGTGCAAAGTTATTTTTTTATAAAAAAAACAAAAATACGCTCACCATAATGAGAAATTCATAGTGGGAATAAAAATGCACGAAATATTAACAATGGTCCTTAGAATTTGAATATCCTTTTTTTTATGAACAATAACAAAAAAAGAAAAAAACACTTGTCCATTTACCGTGAAGGTTTTAATCAATGTATAATTAAAAGGAAATGCACTCATCCAATCGAAAACGGTGCTGCATTTATATCCAGTTTCGTCAATTATATTTTATTTCATTTCATTTCAGGAAAACATATTCTAGTGTCAAGTGCTTTAATGTTTTTGTAAATGTCAATATTTCGTTACAATGATTTATTACAATGCTAGATGACATCCACAAAATTCGTTTATCGGGCGGGAATTGTACATTTTTCAGGGATAGAAAGTATTCTATAGCCTTTTCCGACTCAAAAGTATCTCCATACAAAATTTCAGTAAAATCAAATCAACGGTTTGAGCGTAAAGAGGTAGCAAACAGACAGAGAGACAGACACACTTTCACATTCATAATATTAGTATGGATTTAAATTAGAACACTGCATCTCTGTTTTCTTCTAAAGCAAGGTATCTAAGATCTTGCCTTAGTAGGAAAGGAAGAAATAAAATAGTAATAGGCTCGATGCGAGCCTTCGAGCTGTGAGTTTTGCGGGCCACACGGTGGTTGTATCGATTTCGAGTAAAACTATCGAGCAAAACCGTATGTGAGTACTTAGCATAAGGGCTAACTTTTTTTAAACGACCAACCGTAAAAAAATCCGTTAAAAGGTCTTCACTTTTATAGTTTTAATATAAGCGGTTTATCAGGTAGTACTGGTAATCTTGACGTCTAACCCGGAGTTCAAGCTTAATCCACGTCAGCTCAGCAATCTTCATGTGTCATGTCCAGCATTAGCTAGAAATACTTCAGCTTGTTTATTAAATGCTTGGGTTCGCTAGGACCTCGCTTTAATCCTAACTTTTTCTTTTATATTTTAAGATGAAAGTGTCGAATATGATTTAATATTACTGGACGGATTTAGATTAAATTTGGCACAGATATAAGGTAGATTATAGGGAATAGGCAAATACTACATTATTGAGACAAAATGTACAAGTCCTACTTAATTCATTGTTGCCAGAAAAAGTTATTCTCATCCTTAAATTTTCATTTATGCAGGCTCTATATTGATATTTTACAACGTTTACAGCTCTATATACACATAATATAGAGCTATAAGAAAATGTGATATTGATCATTGACGCATATTGTAAAACTGCTTTCCTTTTATATTTATGAGAACAAGAAACAATAAAACTCGCGTTCAATTTATGAAAACTATAATTTAAAACTCTCAAACGTAAACAATACGTGTTTCTACGGTTCGTTCTGAGATTAGTGACGTCACACCGAATATTTTCCTACACGACCATAAATCAACATGTATTGAAATACCTACTCGTGTCACTGATATTAAATTCTTTTGGGAGTCATATATGACAGAATTAGGACTGTTTTGTACAACTATTCGTGTTAACACGGCCTGGTATCGGTACACCCTAGGGTTTAACAGAGTCTTCACTTTCGTTTTTCCCGTTGTTCGTTTTGGATAATAATTATAATTATTGATTTAAGTAATCAATAAAAATTATTTAAAAAAAAACTAAGCAATAACTAGGTTCAACATAATTTTAAAAACACCAATGATATCATATTATTTAAACGGTTACGAAACTGGAAGATTTTTAAAGTTTAAAACAGTTGTGTTTAAATTGCAATAAGTCTTTCTTTTCATAATAAAATTATTATTAGGGACGATTTTGAAGACACTATCAAGTAAAATATTAGATTAGATAGTGATTTTTAGCGTAGGTAGTATATTATATAATATGGTACCAAATTATTGTAGCATATTATATTGTAAATGAAGTTTTCATTGAAATAGCAAAAGTAATCAACGGGTCTTCGCTAACAAGAGGGACGGCTAACACAATGCTAACTTTCGCATGTTTCGAACACAAACATTCGTTTCTAATTGGATCATGATTAACTAAGGTAGACACTGCAGGGTTCTTGCTGGCTGTTTTATGTAGACAGCCAGAATATCGTAAGACGTAACAATACATCCTACAGGTTGTAACTAATAATATTTTTGGCCTAGCCTAAGGATATAGCTGCGCTGAAAGAGTTGAGAGATTCAAAACTGAATTTTAGATATTTATACAAGAATACTAGCTGTTCCGGCAAACGTTGTTTTGCCATATAAAGTATTTCGCCCATGTTATTTTATTGAAGTGACTAAATAAGTATGGCACCATGGCAACGTCCATCGCTATCCCGTCGCACAAACAATGGTCGCCGTCAGTCTCGATTTGTAATAATTTACTATTATTTATTCAACAAATGCACTTATCAATATAGAAAGTAGCCAGTAGTTGATTCTCAGGCTTACTGAATATGCATGTAAAATTTGGTAAAAATCAGTAAAGCCGTTTCGGAGGAGTACGGTAACTAACATTGTGACACGAGAATTTTATTTATAAGACGAAGATACAATTCGAACTGACAGACTTGCCGCTTACGATGTTGCAGTCTGTTACAAATTTGAATGGCTCTTATACAACGTGACATTTTAGTCTATTGTACTACTAAGATGGAATCATTTTACTGCGGGAAAACGACCATTAAAATGTCACGTAGTATTAAAAAAAATACATCGCAATGTCTTGCGATGCCTCTCGACATTGCAATATAAAATTGATCATAGGTAATAACTTTTCTTAGTAACCAATGGTTGGGTTAAAAATCTACCTGGAAAGACAGTTTGAGCTATAAATAGGGCGTGTGTCAATATAATAGCCACTTTGCTGAGCCAACAGTCGTCTCGTGTTGCCTCGCCCAACGACTGGTAAACTTAACATGACATATTATGAACTGTATTTACTTGATGTTAACTAGCTTAGCTTGTATGTTAACTTCTTCATTATGATATTACTATATTTTAATATAATGTTTTAAATCATACATGTTTTTGTAACTGTATAACAAGAATTAAAAGCTCCAGCGACTTTTAAATTACACTTTATATTGTGAAGATGAAAGTTAGTAATTTTGAAGAGTTCGGCATGGTAGTATAGAATTCTAGACTAACATATTACAACTTTATTAGATTCTAGATAACGACACGGAAATAATTAGCCTGTCATAGAAAAAGACCGCTTTTCAGAAGACAATCGCTGATAAGATATTAAATAGCAACTTAGACTGCAGTCCAGTCTAAGCAAGATAAAAATATTTTCGATTTCCTTTAAAGCTACCTTGCTGACAAACTTTAAGACATTACAAAGCTGGGATAAGCTTTTTCCGTGCGTCACTTAGGATTACCCGTGTCATCTACGGAGATATAATATTAAAAGTTTCAACGCTCGCAGGTGCAAATAAATAATTGATATTTGAAACCTTTTGATAGTATTAGCGCAACAAATCCCTGATAAAAACATGGCCCAAGAGCCAGCGACAGCCAGTTGAGCCATCATCATTTTCTAAAACCTGAAAGTTTTCCTGTCCACGACCCTTATAGAGGTAAGAACGACCAGCAAGTATGAAGTTTCGGTAAGTTACTTTATACAGTTTTGATGGTGTACCTAACCTTCGAATAATTAATAATTTTTTTTTTAATAATTTTTTTACATATTTTCTTCGAGGTAACTGCAAGAATCGTTTTCTACTGCCGAATATTTTTGAGAGTTGCTTTCCACTGCCGTATACCCCTAAAGTATTAGACTTAGAGGTGGACCTACTAAAATAACCGCGACCGAACCTCCATAGTTGGTCGTTCTTACCGCTATAGAGGTCATAATATACAGATAAACTTTCAGCTTTTATAAAATCACGAAAGTCTGGTTGTCTCTGGCTCTTGCACTAACAGGGCTTACGAGTGTCGCGATTCACAGGCGGAGCGAAATGAATTTTACAAAGTTTTATCATTTTTTCGCCCTTTATATCTGCAAGTTAAGGGACGTTCTCGGAAAAATGCTTTGTTTTTCAATGGATTTATGTCAACATTGTATAGGAAATCTGGTACGCCGATAAATGAATAAAGACTCTTCATATCCAAGAAATATTTGCAAGGATGATGCTGTAGCATCTTTATTAATTTTTTCTATTAATTTTAACTCTGTCATTCGATTTCAGATAATTATAATTATACTGAGATGTATAGTTATTGTTCTATTGAAGTAAACAAAACTTAAAAAATAATATGGCAAAAACCTTGGCATTACTACGTAGAGTTGATCTTCAGTAAGATCATAAAGGAAAAAGTTTGTAAATTACAGCGTTACGGGTTATATAGAAAGTTTTTGTTTTCAATTATACTTTTATCAATATTCAATATACAGTTTCTGGATAAAATAATGGCTTCTTCAGATAAACCGGATAGGGTAGAGCCCCGAAGATAATTTTCTTTTATCTACGCACTGAAGAGACTTTGTAGTTTCTTTTGCCTGATGTAAATAACACAAAATTCTTGGACGTTTTAATGTAAAACTCTAGGTGTAAGTTTTTATTTTACTTCTTGTTTTGTTTTTAATAGAGATTTGATTACCACAAAGTAAGAGCGTTCTTTACAGTACATAGAAGTAGAAAGATATGCCAATTTATGTAGACATTTTATTCCTAAGTGGAAATGCGTTGTTATTTTTTTACATAAAGTGTTATTTTATCAAAAGTGGCGATAAAGGTTCTGTTATTTTTCCTTGTGGCATATCACACAAAATCTTTGTTTACGGTATCTGACAGAAAGGGCCAGCCGGTCAGCTTTTGTTGGAAAATGTTCGTACATTTTAAGTTGACATTTACCTGGACTATTGTTATTCGAATATGAAAATTTGTTTAAAAGATTTAAAGCTTTGTGGATGTATAAAAACTTATCAGCTAGTTAACAGTCGCTAGTCAGCGTAGTAGTAAAATTAATTACAACAGATATTTTATAATTTACAATTTGGAGTGTTTCATATTATTTTGTTTAATTTCAGATGTCGGGAAATATTTCATGTCAGTTGAATTAATATAAAACATCAATCAACAATTTACAATTTTCTATATAATTAGAGCCCCCGCAGACTGCAGACTTTTAATCGGCCGATAGTTTAGTTTGGCTCTTGATCAGTATGAAGCTGTATGGAAGTGCGCATATTACAACGATACCGAGTCGGCATATAATTAAGTTTGATGGGCTATACGATTGCCTTCAAACTTAAACATCGGCAAACTGTCAGCCGATGCTGAATCAGTACGACGTTCTTCCACGCGCCACGACGCCGATTGTTTGGTCGGCCGACTCGGCAGAAATCCGAATCGTGAAATATTTTCCATTCAAAAATCTATCGCTGTGAACATGCTGTGAATGAAACCGTGCGAGAGCAATCGGCCAACTGTTATCTAGTCTGCGCACTCACCACCAACCCAACTGTTTAGTTAGCGTAGTGTGCGCGCTAATAGCCCAACTAAACCAAATTATCGGCCGATAGAAAGTCTGCAGTCTGCGGGGGCTCTTAAATAGCACCGTCCATAAAAGATACTGCTGAAATGTAGAGCAAGAAAATTACTCTAGAGCAAGTTTTTTTTTTTAATTATTGTTAGATTTATTTAAATCCAACATCTGAGGATTTTTGCACGTGTTTATTTACTAGCACTTTCTTAATTGGCTGACGGTAAACATTAAACCAATCAACATCACTATCAAACAGTTAAACTCCCATCAAAAAACCTTAGAAACTGGGAAACAATGTTGCCATTTTAGAGCTAATGATGCCCGGAAACGTCTCTATAAGGGTGAAGCCAAACGAGCGTAATTTTGTGAATCGTGAGTCGCAGAATTTCGGTCGCATAAATTATTTTTCATACAAATCATGAGTCATGACTCACAAAAATACGCTCGTGTGGATCAAATAGGACTTTTGTATGAAACTGAGTGCAGCAGAATTTCTGCCAGCCGAAATTCTGCGACTCACAATTTTCACGTTTGGTTTCACCCTAACATGATGAATCTTTGAACAAGCTACTATTTGATTCCACTCCTACGGGACCTGCGGCCCCAAAACACAAAAATTAATTACAACGCGAAATGTGATAAGGGTCCCGCTTGTAAAGAAAAATATATTTTTTAACTAAAAATATTTCTGAACATGGAAAATATAACTTACTAGATGACGCCCACAACACCTTTGCGTAGGAACCGTACATTTTTCCGGGAAAAAAGTAGTATTATTAATTTTCAAGTGCCTTTCTCGGGACACAAAGTATCCATACTAATTATGTTAAAAGGTAACAGACAGACAGACAGACAGACACACTTTCGCTTTATAATATTAGTAATATGGATTATGAACAAAATTTGCTACATGACAAATAAAACTAATCATTGAAATTCCAGTCATTTATTTAGTTTATAGGTAGGTGTAGTTTAAATATGCTCTGGTGACTGGTACAAAGCTTTACCGTGGCCATTTCTATCAAGAGGTAGCACAAAACTAACAGAATAGTGAAAACTAGCTTTAAATATTTACTATCATTCGGTTTTGTCAAGACAAGCCCACAGCTAACTTTCCGGTCTCGGTAAAAATATAAAACGCGTATTAAAAATAACGAGGCACATAAGTTAATAAAATTTTGATAGTTTATATCAAGTTTTATATTTCGTTTCGCCGTTTCAACTTTAGTTGTCAAGAAGAAATTAAAAATTCTTGACTTTCGCTAATTTTCATAACTCGGTATATTCCATTTGTAAGGACAATATCTCAGGAAAAGGTGGTCTCATAAAATTTTGATTAACGTTAAGTTTATTTGGTCTGAAATTACATTCAGTTTTGAATTCAAGTAAATCTTAGTACAAATAATATTAATATTAAAAACATTTTACCAGAAATCAATTTCGAATCTACTTATTTATATCTTCATTTCTAATAATAATCTAGCTAAAGTTTACTATCTTGGTTTGAAGTATGTTTGTAATAAATCAAATCTTAAACAATTATACATTTTATAAACTACCTATATTTAAGAATTTTTCTCATAATTATTATGTTTCTTAGTTTTTAGTAAGTACAAGTTTATTGAAAAGGTTTATTGGTATATTGATATCATAATACTTTGCACAATGAAATCATTTGTATGCCAACTGATGTATCTATTTTCATAACATATTTAAATGAAAGTACATTTGAAAGTAAAACCGTCTACCAGTCAAGTCTAGACACAACTAGAAATATTTATTACAAATACAATATTTCTAGCTAAAGTTTTGTTGATGCCAAGACTTGGTGATAAATAGTTAAAAACTTGAAGTTACTTGAAAACGAATAATGTTGTTTAAAATTATTTTTATTGTAATAGTCGGATTGATGTTTAAATTCGTATTTGAAAATAAGGAAAAGAAGGTAAAACTATCGAATTAATAAATTAAGGATGTCTAAGATAAGTCTAAGAAAAAAAATACTGTACCGAACGAAGTATGAACACAAAACGCATTATTTTATGGTTTAAAGTTCGCCCAAAATTTTTTAGTTTTTTGTTCAACTGGAATTCTTTTAGTATCGAAAAACTGGCCTTAGTTGTCTAGGACTTTAAAGGATACATGATAATCTAGGTATCATATTTACTAAAAAAACTTTATCTTTAGTCTTTTTAATGAGGCATTGAAATTACTTTGCCAAAGTAAAGTTCGCGACTTAAGTGCTAAAAGCAATAAAGACAGTTGATGTTTAATATATTAGATTACGGTACGCCTACATACTTAGCGTATGTTTGCAAGAAAATGTGAAAGAAAATTTATCGCCATAATCGATAATTGAAGACGTGAGTGGAAGGTTCGAACAAGTAACATTTCGTAACATACGGAAAATAACTCATTTTTTCCTAATTATTTTAATAAAACTTGTTACTTCATAACCTAGCTAATATATCTGGCTACACATAATCCATAGTTTTTCCATTTCAAATAATTTTTCCGGCCCTAAAGCCTCCATTTAAGCAAAAAAACGGGAAGTTTTTTCACTTACCTTATTCTTCCACTCACGTCTTGAATTATATTTGCAGAAAACATGGTTAGGATTATACAAACTCTTTGCGTAGAGTCTGTAATATGTTGAAATATTTCTTATAAAGTTAATATTTAAGTTAATACGCAAAGCTCAGAGCAGAGGGCGCCACTAGCCTATACAGTAAACAATCCGACCAAAATCCGACATGTTGCTCACGTCATATTAGAATATTGACAGAAACGTTCTCAAGCGTCAAACGAAACTATTTGTTATAATTAATATTCTTGATGAGAAATTGTATTTTGCTAGTCGTAGTAAACTATAGTATTAAAGTATTATTTTATTCTGGTTTAAGTGTAGGTCAGGAATCTGAGAGTAAGAGGTAGGTTAAAGAGGGATAGATGCCTACATTAAATATCCCGTCTTCTATCGTCTATCTTCTATCTCCATCATATGTTCCTGACCCCTGTCCTGTGGCCCCCATCCCCTGTCCACGCCAATCGGTCTTCAAAGAAAGGATTTTTCAAAACGATATCTGTGGTTCAAGCCCCGCCGACAAAAGTTACAGTTTAAGGGCTTTCAATGTTCCTGAGTTTTTGGTGTAAATTAAAAATTTCGTGTGTAATATAATATTAGTCCTTATCCAAATATAATAGTCGTTGATGGGTATTCAATTTTCTAAATCTCGATTACAATAACATACATTCACGCGGACGAAGTCGCGGGCAACAGCTAGTAATATTATAATATCTTTCACATAAATAATATGGAATATTACACTATTGTAATTAGGTATTATGAAATTTTATTCAAAATCTCAATGCTTAAATATAAAATAAATATTTTTACACAGAATTTCGTTACTGAATTAAAAAGAAAATTTCAAAATTTCCATTAACATTAAAATGTCTGGCACGATTCGAAACGATTTCGTCAACTAATTCGATTCATCTTAATGATTTCCATTTTCGTTTCAATTAATTATTGTTTGAAGTTAATCGAAATATGATTAACGTGTCAAGCTCGTAAATCCTACTAATATTATAAAGGCGAAAGTTTGGATGTATGTATGTATGTATGTATGTTTGTATGGATGTATGGATGTTTGTTACTCTTTCACGCAAAAACTACTAAACGGATTTTAATGAAACTTTACAATAATATAGCTTATACATCAGAATAACACATTGGCTACAATTTTATTCGACTTTCAAAATGAAAGAGGTGTTATGTTCGTTTTTTTATGTTCAACGATTACTCCGCCGTTTGTGAACCGATTTTCAAAATTTTTCTTTTGGTGTATAGGTTATCATTCCAATTTGGTACCATATTCATAAAAGTGGTGACCTGATGAAGGGATCCATAAGAAATCGAGGGAACTCCTCAAAATTTATATGGAAACATGTGGTAACTTCGGTTTCGTTAGCAGTATTCTAAGCATATGCTACCAACAAGCAAGATTTTGTACCAAGGTATATCATGGTTCGGAAGGTGATGAGAGAACTCCTGACTCTTTATAGATACAAGTTTGGGAGTTTCGACGTTGTTTTAAGAACGGAAAGCATATGCTACTATGCAAATTACATTCATCATCATCATCATCATCACTACCATAAACCATTATAGAACCATATTGTATCGTCCCGTTTTGACCCTATTATTGGTACTTTTTATAGTCTTCCCCATATATATATATATATATATATATATATATATATATATATATATATATATATATATACATCACTTAAACCGCGGGTAACACCGCGGGCACAGCTAGTTAGAAATAACTAGATGACGCCCGCAACTCTGTTGCGCCAAAATTCTTTTATCGCACGGAAACCATACATTTTTCCGGGATCAAAAGTATTCTATGTGGGGGATTCTGGGATTCAAAGTGTCACCATACCAAATTCCAACAAAATCAGTTCAGCAGTTTGGGCATATAGAAGATTAAATTGACATAATGCGTTCGACTCATGTTATGCCAATTCCACATTTTTTTATCGGCGATTCTATAAGGAAGCGATTAATAAAACGTCTTGGCTAGGAGCTCTGTTCTATATAACAATAATAATTTATAAGTATAACATCGTCTGAAACATATTTCCTGGAATAAAGCTCGTTTGTATTAAATATCTGTCCATTTGTAATACGATGAGGAATTCGGACTCATCCGAAATTATTCTCGTAGACAATAGAAATATACTTACGTTATTATAATACTTATATTTTGCTCATGCATAATGGATATCTACTATAAGAATGCTAGCTGATGATGACCCTTGCTTTTCTACGCCGAAATTCGTTAAAAGTAAGGAATAAGGCCATTTAGCCAAAACTTTTTCGTTATCACTTCGTTATAGAATCGCCAACCAAAATGTGTGGAATTGACATAAGCGTTCGTTAATATGACGTTGACGTTCGACTCGTCTTATGTCAATTTCATACATTTTGATTGGCGATTCTATAAAGATAAGCGATAAAGAAAAGATCTTGGCTCACCCCCCTGTCTCTTCATATGTCTGTACCAAGTTTGATACAAATCGGTTTAGCGGTTTAAGTGGGAAAAGGTTAGAGATATACGTATAGATTTTGGCACTTTTGTATTTTTTAAATTACATAAAATAATATTTTATGCCAAAGACAGCATAAAATATCATTTTGTGTTAAAATATAGATTTTCTTTTTTGAGCTTAATATAGGCAGTAATAGTTTATTATTTTATTTTTATAATTATACTAGGTAGTAAGTTGATTGAATCTAGGTTAAGCCACTATAGTATGACAAAAAATGCTTGATTAAACTCATATAGTCACCTATTATTAGTTAAATTATTATAGTTGATATTATAACTGTAGATGTGTCAAGACAGCCTTATTAATATACTATTAGTCTTTTGTTGTGTGTTTGTTTGTGGTTTTAAGATTTTAACAAAATAATTCAACAATACATTTTAACAAAAGTATTCTTTTCACTCTCATTTAAATATTCAAGGTAAAGCGAAATATACACAATCCTTCCCCAACAAAGTTGTACGGCAGTAAAAGTTTTATTATAATTGGCATAAGAGCTTAATTCGAGTTAAGCATCTGTTAAACAACCAAGCGTTTCGTGGTTTTGTTGTAATTTCGGTAAATTATGCAAAGTTTCATCTTTTCACCTGGCTAAGTGATGAAGAAACATGTGCTAATCTACCATGGCATGATCACAGTAGAAATGCGAAAGAAATACTGACAGATTCGAGTGGCAAAATGGCAGATAGAGAGAGAATCTGTTAGTTGACTTTGTTTGTTCTTCCGTAGAAAAAACCCTTTCTATGGTAATGCTGAGTTTGCTGAAATTTAATTTTATGGTTTAAAAATTGACACGAAAATCTTGGAGCTCTTCTATAAGAGTTTGAAAGATGAATGCTATTCTCAGGTAAGTTTACTTATTCCCAGTACATAACATGGGTCTAATACCTATAGCCCGAAATATTTGCTGCACAGGTAATTTAATATAACTGAGAAATACTTTGTCTAGTTTACATAGTATACTCTGTAAACTAGGCAAGGTATTTCTCAGTTCTAGGAACGTCCATCAAAATTCAAGACCAACTTCAATAAACTTCAACTAAAATTAATACAAAACTCAACAAACTTACACAGTTTAAAACGGAAGACAAAAAGGATTATACAATTTATTAAAGTTATATTTCACGCTTCATTCTTTGAGAGTCCTTTGTAAAACTTCGCGAGGTATGCTTGGAATTAATCTTATTTAAATTTATAAGACTCGCGACAATATGCAAAAGTATAATAACCTGGTTATTCCCGTGGGAGGCGAGTAGCAATAAAATACAATTTATGTGTCACATTATTGAAATCTGCGATCCTGTATACAGTATACCCTTGTATTTAGCTTTATTTAGATAGATAGATAAACACTTTATTGCTCATAGAAAAAATGGGTATACAACTGATTGTATACCCATTTTTTCCTAAAGTACTTAAAAGTTAAAACTAAGACATTCATGTGGGCAAGTACGGCGTTATCGCTATAAGCGCCAGCTTCCAGGCAACCCTGCAAGGCAGGAGAGTTCAAAAAATAAATAGATAACAGGGTAATTATAACTCACAAATGGATTACTTAAAATATGTACTAAATTGAGATAATTGTTTAGGCTATACAGATTATACTACGGATAACATAGGAATAAACATAATAAGTTATAGATTAAAATAATATATTAAACCAAACATATAGAGGTAAAGGTTTTTTGTTAGCATCGAATTGGCTTCGAAACTGCAGAGGCAATTTTGATGTGCACAAAAATAGAGTAGGCTACGCAGAAACAATAATATACATTCCGCTAGATAATGTTTTTACTCAGGCGGAGCCGCCTTTAACTTTAAAAAGATGTTGCTAATGATGTGCTATAATTATACTCATATTACCGTAAAATTAGCAATATTTTGAAGTTTACAGGTTAAGAAATTAAAATAGAATTAGCTAAATCCTCAGACAGAATGCTAAATGTCTGCAGTAAATAATTTAAACGCTTGCTGCTTCGTTTCGAATCGTTACCTTTCGAATCCCAGTCCCAGACCTCTGTAATCTATATTATCAGGTTTAAATTAAATCTGGGATTGAAACTGTTTTCTTGGAAACCAAGATCAGTTGAATTACATGTATTGTTGATCTTTGCAAAGAAAGTAGTTTTTGAAACTAAATAATATTGTAACTATAAAAAATCGGCCAAGTGCGAGTAGTACTCGCGCTCGAAGGGTTCCGTACCACTACAGAGCAAAAATAGGCTAAAAATTGATTTTTTTGTATGGGAGCCCCCTCAATTATTTAATTTATTTAAATTTTATAATTAATTATTAAAGTACAAATACAATTAAGTATTTTGAGAACATTTCAATTGCCTATGTTTTGTCGTTATTGATTAAGAGCAAAAAATAGCAAAAAAAATCACGTTTGTTGTATGGGAGCCCCCCTTAAATATTTAATTTATTTAATTTTTAGTATTTTTTGTTATAGCGGCAACACATATACACAATCTGTGAAAATTTCAGAAGTCTAGCTATAGCGGTTCTTGAGTTACAGCCTGGTGACAGACGGACAGACGGACAGACATCGAAGTCTTAGTAATAGGGTCCCGTTTTTACCCTTTGGATACGGAACCCTAAAAATCTTCACTTTTTATATTTTCTTCCGTGCAAAATCTTTTGGATCATTACCCTATTTTTGAATAAACATATTTTAACACACGCTGGTATTATTATGAATAAATGGGACGAATTTTTTCAAGAATCTCAAATGAGTTGATTATTATTCAGAGAAGCGTCAATTTTCGAATATCGTGTACATTTCTTTCACATGCAAATTATGGAAATCAATGCCAATCTATTTTCAGACATTATATTAAGGCTTCGGCAGCTTTCATATAATGCAATGTGGGTAGCCAATTATTTTTAATTTTTAGTGGAAATTTATAATTAATGATAATTAAGTAGTCAAAGTATATTTACATAGCTTACATATTGAATGTAAAATCTATATAGATTTTATCTTACCTATCTGGGTAAAATAGAAATAGAAGAGCAAAAAAGTAACACCCTAGCTAATGACAAGATCCACATTACGTATACAGATGTTATACAATGTCTTGTCGCCTGAAACGTTAGAAAACAGTATTTATACCAGGGCTTCCCAAACTTATTTGTACTGTGACGCCCTTGGGACTTTGCCATTTCTTTACGACGCCACTCAACCCAGCCCCCAAAAATACTTTCCAATTTTAGAACCAGCCTATATAGGTTATCATAAAAACACTATTTGGACGTTTATATTTTTATTAGGAAATAATGACCAAATCAAAACATAAGCATAAAAATAATTACAAAAGATATAATTTATGAAAGCTATTAAAGCCAGCAAGGCTGGCTAATGTGAAGGATGCGCTTGCTTTTCTGAGTATAGCTTCTGAAACCGGGGATGTGTGAATGACATAATATTTGGTTGTGTTGACATGCGACGCCCCTGGGACAATGTCGCGACGCCCCGGGGCATCGCGACGCACAGTTTGGGAAGCACTGATTTATACAATGTCTTGTCGTCTGATAGGTAGTAATAACTTTCAAAACTTATTAACAAAAGTTAAGTGGTCACTATTTAATTATCTGTACTATATAAAAGATTATTTTTAATATTTTATGGGCAAGTATCTGATGTTCGGCCATTTCAGAAGTCAAAGAGAATTGCTTCAGTGCTGCTACTTTTACAGTAAACTCTTTATACATCATAATATATGCACACTTTAACCCCACTCTGTATACGCTGTGGGTCTTTTTATTAGTAAAGGGGTCCTTATACAATGTACGTTGCTCTATATGAAGACTTTAAAGTATTTTCTTTACACCCTGTATACACTGCACATCTTTTTATTATATAGGTATAATGTAATTGCAAGTGCGAGCTGACACGAGCTGTCTGGACAGTCCACGTGTCTGCCCCATGCATCTGTTTATAGTAACCCCATGGGGCATGGGAGTTAGTTAAGTTGGACATACACGAGCCATAGCCATACATAAATAAAGACGTGAGTGGAAGAACCATATAACTAACATTTTTTAACATTTGTAATTTTGAACTTTGTAATTTACCTACTTCATCAACTGGCTAATATATCTGGCTCCACATAAAATCCTCCATTTATGCAAAAAATGGCAAATTTTTAACTATTCTTCCACTCACGTCTTCAGATGTGAATAAAAACTAGAAGATGGTAGATAAAAACTGAATGATGTCATATGAAAATACTGAGACTGAGAAAAAAACAATGTGAAGTGAAAACGAAACAGCTAAGTAGGCATATATTTTCGACGTGCGGTAGTTAGATACGGGGGATATTACTTCCTCTATTACGCTGGTCTTACTCTCCCTCGATCTTACGAATTTTAGCCTAGGCACGTGACCTGACGAATGTTTAACATTGTTTTGTGCATAATGCCACCAAAAATCACTAAAGACCAACTGTGCTTTCAGAACATAAACGTACCGACGGACGTTCAGGAAATATAATATTAAAACAGAGCTAATAAGCATTGAGCATAATTTGAATTTAATACCAAATGTGAAATGTATGGGAGCTGTCAAAAACCCACCCCACAGAATGTAGAATTAGTTTCAATTATCTAACAAGTTAAACTATCTCCATACAAGATTTACTTTCTTATTCGTCGTAAATTCAATTAATCGAATGAATAATTTATACGTCCCCGTATTTCGAATGAATATTCTATTCATTCTAATTTATACTTTAATGCGTTTAAATATTTATTTTAAAAATGTTTTCATGTTTGTCACACCTAGATTGGAATTTATTTTAAAATACGCTTCAAATTTTATCGTATAAATATTTTTCTCTCTCACTCTGAAAAAGTCTAGGCACAAATTGGATCGCCAATATTTTTTTTATAATATCCATGTACGTGCAAAAATTATTACGTAATTTTAAAAACGTGTGAAATCTCTTTTGTTGTACATTTAAGTTGAACCGAATGAAAATAAAATCTTCAACCCTCTGCCTTGTTTGAAAAGAGTTAAGAAGTTTTCTTTTTAGAATACATTAAGCATGTCTACTTGTCCCAGTGAAAACACAAACGATTTGATTGGCAGAAAGCACTGTCTCATCACTGCCTCGCCACTCTACTCGGTAGGTGTAATAAGGCCCTAAGGGCTAAGGAAACCAAAAACAATGTTCAATTACTATCTTCCATAATTAAACCATACAAAATTAAAAAAACGTAGCAAATAACTTAACAAGGTTTGTCTTTATCTTATACAAAGGAGTCTTTTGACAAACAAATCCACCCTTACGTAGTTATCATAAATGTTTTTATCGTAAGGATAAGTCTAGTGTTTGGGAATAAAATTTTATCGATATTTTTACTATCACACACAGACCATTTAACAAAGAGACGAGCCCGACAAAACCAGTTCCGCTGTACCTCGTGTCGCGTTCTAAGTGCGTATTGTGTGAAAATAATATCGTTGGCGACGCTCGATATAATAGACCTCAGATATCGATAGCAAATGTACTAAAAATTATGTTCTTACACGAGTCACTTAAAGCATTATACGTAAAACCAAACATGTTGTAGCAATTGCAAATCTTTTATCTCATATTTTTTAGAGCTCACACCAATGGTAAAAGTTGTAAGCAAATACCAAATACATTAAAGTACTTTTCGATATTAATAATATTATAAATAAGAAAGTGTGTCTGTCTATCCTTTTATTACCTCTTTAAATTACGCCTAAGCCCTGAACCGATTTTCAATGGTGAAAGTGTAGAGATACTTTGAGTCCCGGGGGTATAGGATAGTTTTTATTAAGTAATTAAGAAATTTAAAAAAAACCCCGCCAAAACTATCATTTTACACTTAGGAATTATTTAAACTTAAAGTCAGTAAATATTATTTCATTACTTTTTAAAGTGTTTTGGCGGGGTTTTTTTTAAATTTCTTAAATTAATTTTATTTCATGCTTTTTAAATTTGTGTTGGTTATAGAGCAGAATAATTCCTATCAACAGAATTATATTACAATAAATACCATCTATGAATGTCCTCTTGGTTGAGGCCGTCAATATGAGTCCGAACATGAAACCTCCACCCTGGGTTCATACGGAGCTCGGCTCCTATAGAATCCAGGTGATGCTGCAGCAGCAGCATGCAAATATTTACTGCTTATCTACGTCTTATTGGCTGTCGCAATTAAAATGAGCCCAAACACGAAACCTCTGCTCTAAGTTGGTGAGGAGTTGGGTAACCAATGATTACCAGGTGATGCTGCAGCACCAGGGTAAACTTTCCATTAATAAGTATATATACATAAGTGTCACGAACCAGAATGCAAAATATAAAACCCATCAGACGACTGAAAGTTGCTAATCGGCCTATCACGAACCAGATAAACCGTGATATTTCAGCAATGAGCAGGCTGATGATGATGAACTCTAGCTAAGAACACTCTCGGTCATGTCAGCTTTCAAATAAAAAACAGACAGACAGACAGACAGACAGACCGACAGACAGACACGTCAAACTTATAACACCCCTCTTTTTGATCGGGGGTTAAAAATTATACGGCTTCATCTAGAAAATATTTTAAAAATGAAATTATTTTTGATATTTATCAAGATGCGTGTTTATTTTTCAGCATAGATATAATAAATCCCCCATAAATCAAAAATAAACCACGGAGTTTATTTTTGATTTATGGGGGCGGAAATTTTCGCCCAGTTAAGTTAAAGTGGAGTCGTGGTCTCGCTACTCGACCCTCCTGTTTACTATTAATTAATTTTCATTTAAAATTAATTTTCAATTAAAAAATACCAATCAATTTTTATCAAACCGTCTAACAATGTAATAAAAGTCTTAATATATTATGAGAGAAGGATGTCCTTTACATAAATTAAAATAGTTCAGAGGCGAGTAAAAGATCAAAAAAAATTTCTAAGCCCCTGTTCAAATACGACGTTAAAGGAGTAACGTCTAATTTAAATAAATGATAAAGACAAAAAAAAATATTATTGGACTTTATCATAAAAGCCGAAAAATAACTAACAAATATGACTCTCGTCGTATTCCATCTATAATTTAGTGTGTAACAAGCTTTAGAGAGCGATAACTTTAAATACGAAAGCTTACAGTTGTTTATGTTACTGTATGTTAGATTAACTCGCTTTTAGGTGTATCTCACTATAATGTCTTATAGTAAAGCGTAAACACTGAATTATTATAAGTGGGAGTTAAAATAGTACCGTAACAATAGGGAGCTTATGTGTTAAATAAAGTTGTACCTACTTTATGTTTAACACAAAGTTATTATAAAGTTCAAGCACTATAAGTACTAATTTTAGGAAAGAATTGAATTTGGAGGGTTTCAAACCATTATTATATTTAACATTTTAGGTAAATGGAACTTAAGAATGACCCCCTTACTCATGGGCGACTAATTCTAAAAGGTCTGCTTGGCTTTTTCTAGCACATCTGAAATATGATAGACAAAGACATCGGTCTCTGAATAATGACAAGCTGTGTATAATATTTGTTAGTAAGTGAGTATAAGTGTAAGAACTAATAAGTAACAGTTTCACTTGGCAAGGTTTCCAATACTAAGTTGATGGATAGAGCATTCACTTTACTAATGAACTTGTATTTGTTACAAAGTAGAAATCTATACTAATATTATAAAGCGGAAGAGTTAGTTTGTTTGTTTGAACGCGCTAATCTCAGGAACCGCTGGTCCGATTTGAAATTTTTTTTGGTGTTAAATAGCCCATTTATCGAGGAAGGCTATAGGCTATATTTTATCACGCTAAGACTAATAGGAGCGAAGAAATAGAGGAAAATGTGGAAAAAATGGTGGGAAATTATTTGAAAGGGCTTCTTTGAACGCGTAAATCTCAGGAACTACTGGTCCGATTTGAAAAATTCTTTCAGTTTTAGATAGCCCATTTATGGAGGAAGGCTATAGGCTATATTTTATCACGCTAAGACTAATAGGAGCGAAGAAATAGAGGAAAATGTGGAAAAAACGGTGGGAAATTATTTGAAAGGGCTTATCTCACGAACTACTAGAGCAATTTTTCTGTTATTTGGGTCAGATAAGAAGTAGACCACGTGAAGGATCATCGGCTATTTTTTGTAGACTGAAATATCAAAATTACGCGGGCGAAGCCGCGCGGAACGTCTAGTATTATAATATAATGTCAGAAATATATTTGTTATCTATGAAACATGAAATATCGTTGTTAATTTCTCATGTGAGTATTTATTATTTCTCAATAAATTGCCTTTTGTAGACTACTTCAGATATTTTGTACGCATAGCGAAATAGCTAGAACATTGTTTCCAAAGTTTCATTTGTTAGCAATCAGAATTTAATTTAAGTTTGGTATAAAATATACATAGTAGACAATGAGTAAGAGTTTTCTTATTCTTGAATACCTGAACGAACTTATAGTAAAACTCTGAAAAAAATACAAATCTCTATACAAGGTGTAACAAAACTTATCATAATACTTGAGGGTGTGTTATGTGTCCCTTATATAGAGTTCGCTGTGAAAGTAGCAGCCCTGAAAGAAAAAAAAATTGTGACTTGTATGGGCAAGCGCCCCTGCGTCATTTTGCCTTGCAAAAGGTGAAAAAAGTTACTCTTTCAGCGCTGCTACTTTCACATTAAACTATATAAAATGCTAAGTACTCGCATACGGTTTTGCTCGCTCGAGCAATAACGTCGAGCAAAACCCGCGGTTCGGGATTTCGTCCACACATTCAGCATTGCTCGATAGTTTTATTCTAAATCTATATATATAATTCCATCGAGCCGGCTCGATGCGAGTCTTCGAGCTGTGAGTTTTGCGGTCCACACAGTAATTATTACTCGATTTGGAGTAAAACTATCGAGCAAAACCGCATGTGAGTACTTAGCATAAGGGACACTTACACACCCTAAAGTATTATCACTTAGTTTTGTTACACCTTGTATTATATTACCCTTACACACCCTTAAGTAATTATCACATACTATTGTTACCTGTATATAAGAGTAATTTTTACCCGAGTGTGTAAAAAAGTGGTTTTTAATGAGATTGTGTATCCGTCTCGCTTAATCACTAAACCGATTCTAATAAAATTTGATATGAAGATACATTAAGTGCCTAGAAAGAACATAGGAACATTTCGAAAAATGTACGGTTCCCGCACGATAACCGAATATCGACGCAAGGAATTGCAGGCAACGTCTACCACTTACGTCACAGTGGTGCAGGCTTTTCATTTTCAGAAATGGTTAGAATATTTCCATGCATAGAATAAAATATCATAATATTCCTATTCGTGAAATATCAAAAGAACAACACGTATTTATGTGCAAATGTACAAAATGTATTCACAATGTATTCACAACGAGCGCAAACCACATTCGATGTAACTTTGATTTTCCACAAGTTTCCCAAATAGGATTCGCGTGGAACGATTTTATTGAAAACTCCATTGTGTTTTGTATTTTGTGAATGTTTTAAAATGTCCTGAAAACGAGTATCTTACTAGAATCTATAATAAAACTAGACGTTCCGCGCGGCTTCGCCCGCGTAAATTAGATATTTCACAGAAAAATTAGTCCACAAAAAAGCCTATGATCCTTCACGTGATCTACTTCTTATCTGATCCAAATAACAGAAAAAATGCTCTAGTAGTTCGTCAGATAAGCCCTTTCAAATAATTTCTCCCGTTTTTTCCACATTTTCCTCTATTTCTTCGCTCCTATTAGTCTTAGAGTAATAAAATATAGCCTATAGCCTTTCTCGATAAATGGGCTATCTAACACTGAAATAATTTTTTAAATCGGACCAGTAGTTCCTGATATTAGCGCGTTCAAACAAACAAACTAACAAACTCTTCCGCTTTATAATATTACTAGTATAGATGGAAAAGAGTTGTTTTTAGAGTTGTTGGATAGTCTCAAACTACAAAACTAATTTTAGTATTTGAGAAAGACCAAAGCTACTTTTACGGAGGGAAAATGTATGTTTCAATATTTTTTATACTTGTAAAAAACTTGAATGGAATAAACAGTAATAAGTATTGACTATTCTGTGCTACAATTCCCAGTTCCGTAAATTCTTAACACCCAAAGCCCTGAAGGACCTGAATCCTTGATTTCGATTTTAAGTCTGTGGCGTCTTTATAATCTAAAATAGCTTAATGAAATGAACTGCTTTTAAAGTATTATAATTATCATGATTACAGATTATAATATCACAGTAGAGTAAGTCGTGTCTTTATAATTAAACTAGCTATATTACTAGCTAAAAGCCGAGCTTTGTAAGGGCTCGCGTCGTCACACCTTTACTGACTGACATCTATACTTTAATATTATAAAGCTGAAGAATTTGTTTGTTTGAACGCGCTAATCTCAGGAACTACTGGTCCGATTTAAAAAAATCTTTCGGTGTTTGATAGCCCATTTATCGAGGAAGGCTATAGGCTATATATTATCACGATAAGACTAATAGGAGCGAAGATACAGAGAAAAATTTGAAAGAACTAAACTACTGGAGCAATTTTTATGTTATTTGGCACAGATATAGAGTATAGACCACGTGAGACATAGGGCTATTTATTTGCGGGAAATGTACGGTTTCCGTGAAATTCCTAATTTACGCGGGCGAAGCCGCACGGAACGTCTAGTCTACATATAAAAAACCTTGACTGACTGATGATAATACATCTACATATAAATAAAAAATACTATGTTAAAGCACAATAATTAATAGGCGTGATAGTTTTTCCGTAAAGTGTACTACAAAATGTTCAGGTTGTGGGATATACTAGGGCTCGCTTCGCTCGCCCTGATTATACTTTATTTTCGTGCGACGATATACTGCTCGTTTTGTAAAAGTATTTTGTGCATGTTTGTTATTTGGATGGTCTAGGAAAATAGTCTGCCCATACTATTTTTGAATGCGAAGGTCTGTCTGGCTGTCTGTTACCTCTTAACGCCCAAACCACTGAACCGATTTTGCTGTTTAGTATGGAAATACTTTGGGAAAGGACATAGGATGTTCCGCTCCACGCTAAAACTGCTGAAGTGATTTCGATGTAATTTTGTGTAGATTTACTTTGGGTCCCGGAAAATGACATGGAAGAGTATCTTCCCGAAAAAATGTACGGTTCCCGCGCTATAACTGAATATTAGCGTTTCAAACTTTAGGGCGATTGTGACAATATCTCACTGAATTTCATGAAAATTTTGCACATGAAATATTCATTGTGAATTTTAAAATTTCCTTATAGAGCACAATGCGACCTGCCAATTTCTGGGTAAAAGTGGCCAGGGTATTTGTTATCGTAGCGCCGGGGAAATTGATTGTTATGATATTTCACTTTTAAAATGTCACTATTTTCGAACGGTAAGGAACAGCTGAGTTGCCGCTCATAGCAAATCACTTGCAAAATATTAATTTCTCTGTACCAGACAATTAGATTACGTAAATATTGAATGAACCCTCAATTTTTTTTTATGGAAAAATAAAAAATGTACAGATATCTTCCAAATTTATTATTCCTTTATAGGTTTAGAATAATTATTATTATTCCTTAAAACGGCTTAAAAATTTGGCGTAAAATTTTTACTTGAATTTTCATTTAAATCCTTTTTTTTTGTCTTTGAAAAAACCACCTGACTTCTAAATAAATTAAATATTTATCACATAATAACACTGTGTGTACAATTGTAATAATTTATTTTTGGTCTTATCATAAGAAAAGTCCTAAAAAAACACCTGCTTAATATTCAAATTGAAAATTGCTGTAATGTTAAAAGTTTTCGTAGAATTTTTCATCAATTTTATGTTAGGAAGTTACGCGTTTTAATCCTTGCTGTATAAAATTCTCATGTCGTCGTGCTTGTTGCCAAACTCTTTCAAAACGGCTGAACCTATTTTGTTGCTGTTCTATTTTTTATAACATAAATTACGTTCCAGCGGCCTCAATTCGGTTAAAAGATATTTAATTGTATATGAGACTTTCAAGCATATTCCCACAACGTAAACGGCATAACAACATTTGTCGGATCGGCTAGTATAATTATATTGAAGAACGCCAAAGACAGAAAAAAAGATACATCAACAGAAAAATGTAACAACTTTCTTATTACTGATTTTGCACTAAACTTTATATGGCGCACTTTTCTTCTCTTATTATTCACACTTAGAGTTATTTAGTGACATGATGATGACATCATGGTCCACAACATGTCCAATTATCATGTCCAACTTTATGGGCTATTCCGTGATAAAGCCCTAAACGTTGTAAAGGAATTCACCATAACGTGGTGATGATAAAAAATAGGGCTTTGCCCTCTCAATCCATATCCATACTTCCATACTAATATTATAAATGCCAAAGTGTGTCTGTCTGTCTGTTACCACGCCCAAGCCGCTAAACCGCTTTTGCTAAAATTTGGCATAGAGATACTTTGTGTCCCGGGAAATGACATAGGATTTACGACCTCTGTGGCTCAGTGGATGAGCGCGTTGGTAGCTCAAGCTGGGGGTCGCGGGTTCGAATCCCGCCGACGGAGCAAAAAGTTTTCGATGTTCCTGGGTCATGGATATGTATTAAACATGTGTATGATATAATAAAAATCTTAAATATATGTATAGTATAAAAGTATTAAATATATTTCCGTTGTCTGGTATCTACCCGTAACACAAGTCCTTCAGATACTTAGCACGGGGCCAGACTGACGTGGTGTGAAGCGTCCATAGATATTATTATTATTATAGGATACATTTCACACCGGAAAAAATTACGATTTCCGCGCTAAACGAATTTTGGCGTAACGGAGTTGCGGGTTGCATCTAGTATGATACTTAATTACTAGTAAAATAAAAGCACGAAAAATTAGTTTTTTTCTATTTCGATTGTCGTGAATTCAAACATTTTTACATCTTCTTCGCGATTCATAATAAAGTTTATCTTTAAATCCGCAGTTAAAAACCCGGTTCAAATTAACTACAGGATTATTGCTGCAGTTATTTTAACTGAATTTCATTTTGTACGGGTATCGCTAAATTCTTGTTCTATGAAGTGTTCATTATTAATTAATTTGTATGGCTTTTGCGGACGAATTGAAAACGAAATTCTTGTGATTGCGGAAGTATTCTTGTTCGTCAAATAAAAGAAGAAATGAAATGATGAAATTTTTTTTAGGGACATTTGCGTCTAAAAAGTAGGTTGAAATCCATTGCTTGTAAAAAACAAAGAACGCTTTGATAATGGCTGTGCTATTAGGATAGTGCATTAAATAACGAAAAAAATTGTCTTTTTTCATTGGTTAAAGAGTCAAGAAGAATAATAAAATTTTATAGTTAGGAGTCACTAGTCGATGAGTTTCCTGGCCATATTCTTTTTGTATCTAGTAAAAAATTATTTGTATCAAGGAAATTTATTTCACAACAATTTATAGTTGTTACCCAACATAAAAGTTCTAAATGTTTGTTGCCCTTTGACATTTCGACTTCTTCGAAGTTACACTTGTGTTTTATTTGTTTTAAATATTTAATTATGTACTTCTTTTCCGAGAATCCACTTCAGCACTTAATTATAAATAATAGAAATGAATTCGTTATTTAATATAATATTATAATTACACAATATGGTGTTTGAAGTTGCATCTCGTTTTATATTATATTTGTGATCTTTTTAATTTGATATACAAGAAAAAGGTATTTCTTGTATTAGTAAAAACAGTTACAATTAAAAAAAAAATACTCAGTCACAATTTCACCAAAGTCTGTTAGTGTTTCTTCTTTTCTATGTATGTTTGCTTTCTTTATTTTTCGTCTCAGTGTTTTTAACGTTAACAGCTTGTTAAAATGTCATGTCTTCTTTTTCATTCATAAGAAAAACGAAAGAGGTAACGTGATACTAATTCGAGCGTTAACTGGTGAAAAGGCTAAAGCTTTTATCACACAGAGAAAGACAAAATGCGGTTTTTCTTGAAGATTCACAATAGAAAATTTTCTTAAAGCCCAAACGTTTTCGCTGGAAAATGTTTAGTACGAAGCCGTGAAAAATAAAGTAATTAGAAAGTTAATGAAAAAGCGGCATATCAAAGGGATCTTGACACGATTTTACTGCTGAAGTTTAACCTCTCACGTTTACTGGAAAATTGAAAACTTCAATAGTTATCACTTATGTACTGAGTTACCTAAGAGTATAATAAAGTTTTCCAAAGAGTTATAAAAACGCTTTAAGAACTTATTCCTACACCGCATCAACTTAAAACTTTTTTCTTTTTGTGTCTATTTTTTAGTTTGCGGAGCTAACAGAGCCTTTTGCTTCAACTTTCAGAATATAGTTTTCTTTAGTTTGGATAAAACATTTTCCTTGGAGTATAGTTCTCACTTATCTCAATTAAAATAAATTTAAGAACTAAAATAGAGTCCCAATCTTTTTAAAACACAACAACGTAATAATAAGTAATAATTTGATGAAGGTTAAAAGGTATCTTACACTCTCCTAATCTTTTATTAAAGGAGTTTTTACAATATTATTAAAATACAATATAATATTAACTTGTATACGCTCCGTTTTTAGGGTCCCTTACCCAAAGGGTAAAAACGGGACCCTATTACTGAGACTTCGATGTCTGTCCGTCTGTCCGTCTGTCTCCAGGCTGTAACTCAAGAACCGCTATAGCTATACTTCTGAAATTTTCACAGATTGTGTATTTCTGTTGCCGCTATAACAACAAATACTAAAAACGCAATAAAATTAATTTTTAAGGGGGGCTCCCATACAACAAACCTGATTTTTTAGGTATTTCCGCTCGTAATCAATAATGGTAACAGCTAGGCACTTGAAATTTTCACAAAATCTTTAATTATATTTGTACTTTAATAATTAATAATAAAAATTTAATTAAGTAAATATTTAAGGGGGGCTCCCATACAAGAAACACAATTTTTTGCTTACTTTCGCTCTATACCGGTACGGAACCCTTCGTGCGCGAGTCCGACTCGCACTTGACCGATTTTTTCACGTATTTTTGTCGAATTCATGCATTTTCCTGTTTTTCCTATGGATTTAACACTTCCTTATATATTATGGTCCTAGTAATCGTTAAGTTAGCAGCCATTATAAGACGCTATGGTCTTTTTACATACATTTTTATTGGCGTCTCGCTGGCGCCTCGGGTAGAATTCGGGCTTTATTCACGAATTTTTCTATTAAATATCTTATGAGATCTTATTATTCGGCCTTTGCTCTATGGCCATCTACATAAATAATATAGGATAAGTAATGTTTTCTCGATGTTTAGAAAGGTTATGTATTGAATTAGTTTCTGTTATCGAAAAATAAAATTAATATTAAAGCGATTGGTTTAAAATGAATTTCTTTAACTTTGATTCATTTTAAAATTATTTAAATGTAACGTAGCGTTTTAAAAAGTATTTACAGACATACCTAGCGTGTGTTAAAAAGTTTCAATTAAAAAAAAAACTTATCAAACTTTAATTATTTCGTTTTCTCCTACCTCTCTTTATTTTTTTCGTAATTTTTGACAAACAAACTTTCACTCACCTGACGTAAAGTTGTTTGTCGGGGAGCGAGCACTGGCAACTGGCTACTGGCAATGGCAACAAGTGTTGTGCCGCTGCCCGCCTAAAGCCGCCCTTATATAGCGCTGGGCGGGCGCCGCCCTACACCGCCCACCTAATCATGGTGCTACTAACACAGTTTGCACTTCAATTTCAACCGAAATTAATATTAGGCTTTGAATTTTATGTTATGACGTCTTAAAAATGATATAATAACATACGCCTAATTAAAAATAATGAACGTAAAAAACATAGGAATATGTTTTTGCCCGCGGTTTTGCTTGAGTATTTGAGTTGTTATTAATATGAAATAGTATGGAGTAGTATGATGCCATACTTCGTTTTAGTTTATTTTGATCTAAACAAAATCAAAGTTTGATGTTAACTATAATACATGAATATAATTATAACAAAATACATATAAACAGTCTTTAAAGTGACGGCTGACGCCGCGTTAAAGTAAAAACTCGTTTTGGATATGTTTTAGATCGCTTGTTTTCTATGAGAGGCCGGGACGGCGCACAGTGGAAAATTTGGGTCCTTATCGGATCAAAAATCTGTAACTTCAAGGTTTTTCATCGTATTGAATTGAGATTTGGCACATGTATACAGTGATATACAAAGATTTTAAAAATAATCAATTTTTGTATTTTTTTTCATTGTATACATATTTATTTTAGGTTAAAAAAAAAGAAAAGATAAAAAAGTAATACGAGTAGTTTATTTTTTATAAATAAGTAGTAATATGAGTAAAATTATACTTATCACACAAGCATAATAAAATACATAAAATTATAAAATCGTATAGTACCTATCTATGCCTCACACCAAACTAATTTATCTTAGATTAGACAAATCTTATAATATTATTGGTTTTATTCTAGGTTTTAGTTACTTATAATGTTATATCTAATTGTTATTATCCTCGCTATTTCTAACTAAAATTACTTCCGGTGTAAATGTAGGATCACCTTCAGGTACCACCTTCAAAAGACTTAGTGCCTCTTCATCAAGATCCTTCACATTTCTCACATAAGGTTTTCTTAAACTTGAAACGTATGGATCTGAAGTATATAGAAGCGTTTTAAATACGTCTTCATTTGTAGCTATACGGGAACATTTTCTGGCATGGTGCAGGCGCATATTTCTGTAGTCTTTATTGCGCGACTCTTGTGCATCTTCCGACAGTTGCCCAATAGGAAGAACAGAAAAATGTTTGATCACGCTTTCTCCGTGTATAAGTAATTTGTGCACGGAGGATGGCATGTAGTACCAATCATAGTTACTAACATAAATTCGCGCAGTTTCTAAGGCATAAACTCCAAATTTTTCGGGATCGATCATCATTCCAGAAGAGAGAGCTTGTAAAATAATATACAAGCGTTTAATCAATGTTTCATCAACACCTGTTATGTTCGCCGAGCAAGTGTAATTGTAAAAGAACCTTCGTGCTGTATTTCCATCACTTGAGTTTCCACTTAATTGACGAGGTTTGTCGATAATTAATCCTAGCTCTTCCCTGAAACGTTTTTGAACAAATTCCTTCTTTTCTTTCTTCAATTTCTTTTTTTCTTCTGTTGTAGCAGACCAAGTCTTAAAGTCAAGATTGTAGCAAATGTGTAATACCATTTCCATGCAGCGAATCCAGGCATGCAATGTGGATAATCCATATTGGTAAGCACTTTCATTTTCAGGTCTAGCAGTCACTTTTAATAGGTCATTCATAAGTCGAGGAGTAGCCCCACATATCGTGCACGTAGAACCCGATGGAGTTTCTGTTAGGACCTGAGCCACCTTACCATCAATCATTGTTAGAAAAAGTTCGTGCTTCACATTTACTGCAACACCATCTTTGTTTATTAATGACGGGCGTAAAGATTCAATTTGTCTGGTAATTTCGTCTACAACTGCCTTAGTTTTTTCAGGAGTTTCTTTACAAAATTCAATAGAAATGGGTCTACAATAACGAACAGATGAAGGTACTGGATTTTGCCAAATAATGGCTTGTGAGAGGTCATCAATTAATCTAATGGGAACTAATGAAGTGACGAACAGATTGGCATCTGAAATAGTTTCCGATTCTTCTGGCAGTTTCTGCTTGTATTGACTTTGGCCAGATGAACCATCACATCCCCATTTACAGTAAAGGATTAAATTTCTGTGTTGTTCTAGGAAAACTGGATTAATTTTTAAAATTCTGGCAACTGTGTGGTCCAGTAAGTCTTGTATATTAATCACTTTAGCATAAGTATTTGTGATTTCGATTGTAGAAGATGGTGGATAGCAAGTTTGTTTTATTTCTTGTATTTTGTAATATGGGGGAAACATTGTACACTTTCTTTCGTTGGTTAAATTTCTTAGGTACATATATTGTGCTTTAGTTAGATCCAAATCAATAAAAGCACTCAATGCTTCTGTATCAGATAAAATCTTCATTTGGTTTGACTCTTTCCACATAGTCGAGAAAACTTTTTTCTTTTCGCTCTCAGAGTTTCTTAGCTCTTCAACAAGATGAGCCTCTGCATACTCACCTAAGGCCCGCAGTCCTTGCAAAAATGCGTTACAAATGTGCTCAAACCCATATTCTTCTAGTAAAAGAGTGTTTTTCCTTTTCTTTGTTGATTCTGAGGAGTCTCCATAAGCAATGCACGGTCTTCCTCGTTTACCAGAAGTTGATGGCAGTGAATGTGCTTCAGACTCCGGAAACTGTACTGAATATCCTGACTCCAGCCAGCTTGTATTATTTCGAATAAATTCGTCCTTTTTCCGTGATGCTTGAGCCCAGCGCTTATTGAAAGAAGGCAGAATATTTCTTTGAATGTCACCAATTACAAAACACAAGATGTTTTCAGAAACATTTAATGTTTGCTGTAGAACTATGGACAACGATTCCAAGGTTCTGCCACGCTCGATATAGGGAATGATGAAATCGCCCTTAGTACAGTTGAAAGTTGACATTTTAATGGAAATAACCAATTTAAATAAGTGTCACTCAATATGAAATACACGCTGAAGTGTGCAATTTGAAGATATTTGCTTCCCCTTATATACTAGTTTTTTAGATATGAAATACGTACTAATATGAATGTTATGCATATTTACTCATGCACGACGAGTGCAAAATAGATGATAAGCTATTGCTATCAAAATATTGTGGTTAATATAGTTTTTGTAAACTATGTCAGCAGTAACCGCAAAAGATACCGAATTATCTACTCCGACCGCTATCACATTTTTTCCCATAACTTCCAGGACCGCAAACTTCCGCAGCTGATTTTTTTAATTTTTCATTTATAAATAGTTAGGCTATTAAATAACACATAAAGTTGCGCGTCGCGAGCCGTCGGTAAATGTGAAAACCTTCGACGAAAAAAAAAGAAAAGTGAAAAATAGGGTATGTCAATTTTTAAGTACTTACTCAAAAATAAAAAGCATATTAAAAAAAGTTAATAGCTCATTATTAAGAACATAAAATATCCTTTTTAAAAATGTATAAAACCGCATGCATGTGCTAAATACTTTTTTCACAATATTCATTTGAATTACGTGTATGCAAACATTTGAATGAGCCATCCGCTACTTCAACTTACTTCAACCTATGAAAAAAAAATATTTATGCAGTTTTAGAACAAAAAAATGTCTGATTAAGATTATTTGGTTATTAGAGTATCGAATGCAATAAATATTTCATTCAAATTGTGATATTTTTAAAATCCATTTATGATATGCTCTAGTTCTACCATTTTCCATAGTGCGGCGTCTCATAGAAAAAAAGAAATGGAACAGCAAGAAATGGAAAGGACGTAAGCGACAAATTGGTTTTTGTAGCGTAATTTTAAAACCATAAATATATTTCATATAAGCTAGGGCAAATTACAGTGTATGCTTGAACTACTAACTACGTAAAAATTTTAGAAGCTTAAATCACTCTCCTCTGTTGGCAAAATTAGAATCCCTGTTTTTATAGAGGTCTTTTTGATTAATTATTCTGTGTTATAAAAGTTGATCAATCGTGTTATGCTATGGGTAATTCAAAGATAAAGACAAGATGAATACTGACAATGAACTTTAATTTCTTAGCTTTAGTCATTGTTGAGAAAAATCGATATCGCTGCAGCCAAATTATCAAGGCGTCACCTTAACGACTCATACACATACTTACTAAAGTTTAGTATGTGGTGCATTTTTGTATTAACTTAACTAGTTAGGTATTTATGTCAAAATTTTGCCTAAAATAAACTTGAAAATGAATACTCGTATAGTTCAAAACAGTTTTGGTTTCACACAGTAAAGTTATGGTAAACTTTGTTTGAATAGTGCAGCCTTTGTAATGCCTACTTGTGAAAGTTTCACGCTATCTATAACTTCTTCTTGTAATATATATTTTATAAAGGTAAAATGTATTGGTAGGTAAGTATTTTAAAGGAGTTTTAATATAAAAATTAAAATCGGCTAAAATAGCATCTCCAAAAGCGTCATTACTTCCATACTTACTACAATCCATACTTACTAATATTAAAAATGTGTCAAAGTGTCTGTCTGTCAGTTACCTCTTCACGCTTAAGCCGCTGAACTGATTTTGATAAAAAAAAAATCTATAGATAGTTTCTCTCCCGGAAAAATGTACGGTTCCTACGCAATAAACAAATTTCTGCGCAACGGAGTTATGGGCATCATCTACAGGGTGTAACAAAAATAAGTGATAATACTTAAGCGTGTGTACGTGTTCCTTGTAGAGAGTTCACTGTGAAAGTAGCAGCGCTGAAAGACAAAAAAAAATTCACTTTTGTATGGGCAAGGGCCCGAGCGTCACGAGTTTCCCCATACAAAAGTAAAAAAAAAATTGATCTTTCAGCGCTGCTACTTTCACAGTAAACTCTCTACAAGGAACACGCACACACCCTAAAGTATTATCACTTATTTTTGTTACACCGTGTATAATAAAAACTTTTGAGGTGTCAAGGGACACCCGGACGGAACGAGGTTATAAAAAAATGCGAGAGAGAGAAACACGCGCCGACAAACACAAAAGACACTGAATTGGGGGAGGGAGGGCATCATCTATAGGTCTACCAGAATCTGATGGCAAAAAGTGAGAAAGTAAATTGACTCTAGCAATACCGGGGTAGTTGGAATAAAACATTTTAATCCTTTTTGTTTCTTATAGCGGTTGATTATGTGTGTAAAACATGCAAAATATATAAAAATTAATCCAATGATCAAGGATATTTTTTCAAAATCTGCTGTCAAAAATTGACATCAGATTCTGGTAGACCTATAGTAACATATTATTAAATATATAAAACTCTTGTTTAAAGTATAAGAACCAGTATCATAATACCTTGCATTACGAGAACTGACAAAACTGCATCCAACTATAATCGTATTATGAAAGATTGTTTAACCAAATAAATAAACTAAAGTAAAACTGCAGTTAACTTTTAGCTGGAACTAAATTAAACTGTAGAGTCTTACTCCAAATCCCTGGATATTGTCAATAAACTCTAACTTTATTATAAACTTCACCACAACTCTACCCTATTGTTGGTACATCTAAAGGATTGCGTTTTCAGTTCTTTTGGAGTAACAAAATAATTAGGGGTACTTATTCATTAATTACGTAAGACGTTTCTGAGGATTTTGTTTTTCCTTTCCTTGGCGAGATATTCCACCTTTCCCTGGCGAAATAAAGAATCCCTCTTAAACTTGCGTAAAATTTTCGAAATGTTTATTTATTAAAATATCAACTTTTATATTAAGTACTTTGATTATGTAGATATCTAAATATTTCTGCGTATTATCAGAAGAACAAAATAGGTTTTTCTAAACATTAAATATAATCAACTTTTTACAAACATATTTTTTAAAACATTTTGAAACAAATTTTGCTATTACTACATAGGTAGTCTAGTGATATCAACAAATACTTTAGTATATTAATACAGTATTTGCTGAGATCAAGCCAGCCCTAAGTGAGATTTGGTGAGATTCGGCTGAATCCAGATCCATTATGAGTATTTATGTATTTGCAGTCTTTGTTTCGAGAAGACAAATAAATGATAAGATCCAAGTGGCAGTTACAATATTTTAGCCCTATCTTATTGTAAGAAATATGTATATAATTGTATAATTGTAAGAAATATGTCGTTTTATAACTAACTAGACGTTCCGCGCGGCTTCGCTCACGTAAATTAGATATTTCACAGACAAATCAGTCTACTAAAAATAGCCTATGATCCTTCACTTGGTCTACTTCTTATTTGACCCAAATAACAGACAATAACTCTAGTAGTTAGTGAGATAAGCCCTTTCAAATAATTTCCCCCGTTTTTTCCACATTTTCTTCTATTTCTTCGCTCCTAATAGTCTTAGCGTGATAAAATATAGCCTATAGCCTTCCTCGATAAATGGGCAATCTAACACTGAAAGAATTTTTTAAATCGTACCAGTAGTTCCTGAGATTAGCGCATTCAAATAAGCCCTTTCAAATAATTTCCCCCGTTTTTTCCACATTTTCCTCTATTTCTTCGCTCCTATTAGTTTTAGCATGATAACATTTAGCATATAGCCTTCCTCGATAAATGGACTATCTAACACTGAAAGAATTTTTCAAATCGGACCAGTAGTTCCTGAGATTAGCGCGTTCAAACAAACTAACAAACTCTTCCGCTTTATAATATTAGTATAGATTTTCCTCCCAGAAACTTTTCTTAAAGTTATTTTAATAATACAGGGATTACTACAATGTTTTCAGGATAGAGTGCAGCACCAGTCTGTCTGTCTAGTAAACAAAAAGTTTTGTTCGACGTTTGACAACGTATCTGTCAATATTCCGATATCTCGTGTGCGACATGTCGGATTGTGGTGATGTGGTCGGATTATTTACTGTATATGCTAGTAGCGCCCTCTGCTCCAACCTTTGCGAAATATTCCCTATTGAATGGTGTGATTTAATTAATTTTTGAATTCGTTGCGATCAAGTGTCAAAATAACAATCTTTACATTGTCACAGTTTATTCTAGCACATTTATGATCAGCGTCCATAATGAAATCCCATTTCAAGAATATTAGCCTAACACCACACACATGGATTGGCGGAGCGATTTTTTGTTTCACTATTATTATACAAGGTGTAACAAAATAAAAGTGATAATACTTTAGGGTGTTTACGTGTTCCTCGTAGAGAGTTCACTGTGAAAATAGCAGCGCTGAAAGACCAAATTTTTTTCACTTTTGTATGGTCAAACTCCTTACCCTGGGGCGCTTGCCCATACAAAAGTGCACCCTGTATAAAAAAAAGTATTATATTTAAAATCGTATACTTATATTTTATAAATATGAAATATAATCAGGTACTGAATCAATAGGCTATAATTATAATTAAGATAATATTTACTCTACACTTGCGCTAATCCATGTGGATTTCATGATTAATAAGAACGAAAGGGTATAACTTTACAAAATTAGGACAACCATATTGCAGTGGATTATAGTAATTCGACATATATATTTATAGCGGTGCAGAATAGTACTGCCTAAGAATTACCCGTATTCTGAAGATTATTTCAGCTATTACGTTTGCAATAGCTTCAAACTATTCTAGAATCAAGAGATTCCGTAACGAAAATAAACCTAATACCTCCACTCCGACCGGCACAGCGGTTTGGCGTTGAAAGGCGCGTGCATCGTCTAACGTCGTTTCAGTTCGGCTGACTTCGGCTCGGTGTTCGTGTGCGTGCGACTAGACCTTCGCGTGTAGACTAGCTGCTACCTGCAATAGCTTTACCGCGGCAGTCCCCGAGTGCCACACGTATTTTTTTCAGTTTTACTGACAAACAAAGCTTATTCCATATTTTATGGACGTCGAGTTTTAATTTTGACTATATTTATGAAGATTTGTCAATATAAAGCTGTACAAATCCATACTTTACTAACATTATAAATGTGAAAGTGTGTCTGTCAGTCTGTCTTTCTGTCTGTTACCTATTCACGCCCGAACTGCTGAACCGGTCTAGTTAAAATTTTATATGGAGATATTTTGAGTCCCGGGAAAGGACATTTATGATACTTTTTATCCCGGAAAAATGTACGGTTCCCGCACGAATCACGATTAACGAATTTTGGCGCAACGGAGTTGCGGGCATCATCTAGTTTATTGTAATCTAATCTAATCTGTTATAAAATCTTAGTTAATACCTTCAACAAGTACTATTGGATTAAAATCAATTGTTATAAGATCACGTTCCGTTGAGTAAATTACAAATGTAATGACTCCAGCCCTTTTTCTGTAATCTCCAGTGCAATATCCCTTTATATTGACAACCGAGTGAGAAGGGTCTTCAAACCGATCTCGATGTAGGTTCTATAATCATTGTGCGTTACACGACAAAATTAAAATACTAAAATCGGTCGAAGATTGACTGATTTCTCTAGATTTCCTTTCTAAACCCTAAATTAACGTATATAAATAAGTTGTGTAATAAGTGTAGTTTTTGTAAAACCTTTCAATCTTCATTTAAATACTTATAGAACGTTTGAAGTGCCAGCAAAAATGTTGACATTTCAACATCCGAACCAAAAATTTTATTATTGGTTTGAAACGGATTTCTATTCATCTTTAATAACTACTGTAAAGTGTAACATAATAATATTTTAAAAGCTATTGTCGATAATAATTATGTCAAACATTGATACCTCAGTCATTAAAACCGAATCAGTAGTTTAGGCTCTATGATACTCACTCTATGTACTATTTACGTATTTATGTACCATCGATGAAATTGATTTCTAGGCAGTAATTGACAGATCAACGTCATTTGGTCAGTTCATGTCACTGACCTCCATTATACAAGTACGCTGGACTAATGATACCCTTTGAAATGACAGCTATTTTTTGTGCCTATTTGAAGCGGAATCAGCTCCTCCAATGTGAGTGATAGGAACTAAATTTGATGTAAAAACACAGAATACAAATTACTCACGGACGTAAAAATGACGCTTGAAAGTCGCCATATTGGCGCTGATAACAGTAGTGGGAGTATTTGGAACTAATACTAGTGATGACAACCAATAACGATTAAGCGGCCATTTGCAAGTTACGTCAAATTTAGTTCTCTTCCCTCTCACTGGGGGCGCTGATTCCGCTTCAAATAGGCACAAAAAAAAAGTGGGTATCATAGGTCCGGCGTACTTGTATAATGGAGGTCAGTGGTTCATGTCAATTCAATGTTAATTGTGATCTGTCGGCTGGGTTTGACGTAACGCGACCAAACTACGTAGGTCCCCCATCTGCTTAGGACCTCCTCTTTCGTTTGTATGGCAAAACGCTTCAGCGCGCAACATGTGCGCGCCCCAATCACTCTATTTTTCCGCCAGACAATAGAGTCGTCTACGCAAGAACAAACAAAAGAAATATGATTTGAGGCCCGATAAGCCCACATAGTGCATATCGGTGTCAGTTTACATGGATCCAGGTCACCTTAGTGTATATTGTTAGGACATAAATAGATCCTAGAATACTGGATTTTCATTTGAAGAGTCAAGGGCGACATTTTGGTATATCATCTTTCGTTTCACTAAAATATGTACTAACAACGAAATTTATACATAGGCAGATGGTGGACCTGCGTAATTTGGTCATGTCAATTTTAATTATTGTGATCTGGTTGGGTTTGGCTTAACCCAACCAAATTACGAAGATCCGTATTCTGCCTATGTTTTAATTATTCTGATGGTACAAATTAAGATAATTTGATTCACTTTCGAGACTATTCAGCTTTGCAAAATGAAACTCCTGAATATAAGCAACTTTCTTCATAGCAACGAATTTCCTATTTTGCCTGTTAAAAAAAATCGGCCAAGTGCGAGTCGGACTCGCGCACGAAAGGTTCCATAGCGGTACAGAGCGAAAGTAGACAAAAAAAATGTATTTATTGTATGGGAGCCCCCGTTAAATATTTACTTTATTTTAATTTTATTATTAATTACTAAATCACAAATACAACTAAGGATTTTGTAAAAATTTCAAGTGCCTAGCTGTTACCATTATTGATTACGAGCAAAAAAGGCCAAAAAAAATCACGTTTCTTGTATGGGAGCCCCCCTTAAATATTAACTTTATTTTATTTTCAGTATTTGTTGTTATAGCGGCAACTGATATACACAGTCTGAGAAAGTTTCAGAAGTCTAGCTATAGCGGTTCTTGCTTGAGTTACAGCCTGGAAACAGACAAACAGACAGACGGACGGTACAAAACTGCTGTTTCATTTAAAAGTATATGGTGCTAAGGCTAAGCTAAGTTTAGAAGAAAAAAACAATGTGCACTAGACGAAAAAAAAACAATTTTATAGGATTTAGGTAACCTGTAAAACCTTGTGACCTACAAAAACTGTCAATTGTTTCCATTTCCTTTATTCTAACGATGACGCAACGAGATGACTGCGACTAATAAACTAATTGGCCATTAAAAGTTTTCGCAGACGGCCAACAATGTTCTAGGATGTTCCAGAATATGGAGATGAGCGATTTATACGACTAGTAACTAGTTTAAAGATGCTATAAACATGGTGGGCTACAATTTCTACTTAAATTGTTTACGACTTGTGTGTGTATGTGTGTGTGTGTGTATGTGTAAGTGCGTGCGTGCGTGCGTGTGTGTGTGGTTAAATGGAAAAGTGCAAAAATTCTATTAATAGGCCTTAGGCAACTTGCTTTCCATGACTTCGATATCGAAGTTAGTAATCAAGTGTGTGTAATATAACCACTGACCTCCATTATACAAGTACGCTGGACCTATGATACCCACTTTTTTTGTGCCTAATTGAAGCGGAATCAGCGCCCCCGGTGAGAGGGAAGAGAACTAAATTTGACGTAACTTGCAAATGGCCGCTTAATCGTTATTGGTTGTCATCACTATTATTAGTTCCAAATACTCCCACTACTGCTATCAGTGCCAATATGGCGACTTTCAAAAGTCATTTTTACGTCAAATTTAGTTTCTATCACTCACATTGGGGAAGCTGATTCCGCTTCAAATAGGCACAAAAAATAGCTGTCATTTCAAAGGGTATCATTAGTCCAGCGTACTTGTATAATGGAGGTCAGTGAATATAACGTATCGCAAGCGCCATGATACTTAGCGATGCGTTATGACTTATGTCATATACTTTTAGTGTCTTCGCCATTTGACATTAGAACCTTAACTTTTTCGTTTCTTGGTCGATACTCGATCCATTTCGTTTTCCATCAAACTTCGATATGGTATTCTTATGACAATACATGTTAATGTTTATTTGGTTTGATATTAATTCATGAGAGAAGACTCTTGTGCTTTGACTGGATCAAAGAAGAAAGCTGCATTGAACTTGCATTAAAATATAATTGCGGTAAAGAATGAAAACTAACATCGAAGGATTTCCAGAAAACTCATTACATCAAATTGCTTTAATGTTAGTTACCCTGCATTACTTGCATTTCATTTACAATTTAGAGTATGTTCATAAGTTGGAAAGACTCACTCATAAGTCATAACGTATCAACTCCCAAGCGGCACCCGGGGAACGCATAACAATTGAAAATCTATTGTGTCTGCGATTCCCACGATCGAGGTAGTAATATTAATGAGAAGTAAATGAATATAGTTAGCCCACTGAGAATTAGCGACGAACTTAACTATTTCCGGTTTTAAAAACGTTTAAAATTTTTGTGCGACGTTTTTTTTTATGAAAAAATATTTTGCATGGCGTGACAATTATTATTTGTTACATAATCCTAATGATGTACAAGGATTACTTTAAATGAGTCTCAAATGAAAAATTTGACCAAAAATGTAAGGAGTTTATGTTAAAATCTTCATTACATTAAGGTTAAGTAATAATTAAATCTCTCTCAGCCCTTTGAGTTGCAACTTACAATTCAAGAAACTCCGTCCCTTCCAACTTTTTAATATCGCTAAGTTAATCAAGTCTGTGCGTCTTTTATAGTTGTCGAATATCGTCGTGACGTCACTCCTTATTTGTTCCTTGGCGCAGGGCCGGATCAACTTTAGGGCCAAGCCTCAAAACTGCGTCGCGGCATCGCAGCGTAAAAATCTACAACGCCGCATAGTGAAATTTTCCGATGTAATCCCGATGTGTTTCCGCAAAAACAACATCCGACATTTTGCACATTTATAAAATTGTATTGTGATTGTTTTGTTTTTCTTGTTTTGTGTTATTAATTTTGTATGTTTATGTGCAAATAAAGGATTTATATTAAAATGCTGCTTCTACCGTAAAACATGCAACAATATTATGTTTAATTTAAGTACAATGTTTAGGTGTGGGTACTTCGAACTAACAGTTAAAAGTTCGGCTGCCAGGTAGTAGTAGCCGAGGGCAGCAGGGCTCCCTCACGATCCGACCCTGCATTGGCGTAAAGGGCGCGTAAACCCGCCATGAGCGATGTGGCCGTAAACCGAAGTGAGAATAAAACTTACAGGTTACTATTCGTGTTATTGAGACACTTCATGTTACTATTGAGGGGTTCAAATTAAGAAAAATGTCAGTAAACTAATTTGATTTGAAATAAGCCCGAGAACTGTGAAGGTAAGAACTGAAAAAATGGCATAATACTTATGTGTTCTTCAAATCGTTCTGGATACTATTTGGCATATCATTTATTGTGGTAAGGAGGCAAGTAAAATGTACACTTACATTAAGGCGGAGAGCGGGATTTTTAAAATAAGATCAAAAAAATTAAGATTCCGGAAGCAACGACAAAACGTAAACCAATAATTAACAGCACTGCTAAATACATAAACTCCAGTCACAGCAATTCAAAAACCGGGCATAAGAGAGTTTAAAATAATAGCGATGCACCTGAAAATCGTTCAAGACGTAAGGTATTTCAGGAAAAATGAAAAGAAAACTTGTTGAGTAACGCTTTGTGCTTTACTTTGTTGTTGCACTTAAGTGTTAGGGACACTCAGTTACGTCACTTCATACAAGATACTACCACTATACTTTAATCCCTTATACCGATAGAACACTTGCCTTATTGAGGCTGTTATAATGCATAAGAAAAAAATCAATCATATAATTACTTATTATAATCCATTATTTGATTGGATTTTTTGTTTGCTCATAAATTTCTTTAATTCAAAGAGTAAGATAAAATCAAAAACTATGTTAATATTACATTTCGTTTTAAGAGATGGCAGAATGGCAGTTTAGCGAAGAAAATCTTCAGCTTGCCTAAGAGAATTTCGATCTATAATAATAAGTATTCTGACGACAGAGCGTTTTGTAGAAAATACTACTTTAAAGTGAGCAAAATAGTTTTTAGAACGTGTATACAGATTACAGGGTGTTACAAAACTAAGTGATGATACTTTAGGGTGTGTATGTGTCCCTTATGTTATAGAGTCTACTGTGAAAGTAGCAGCGCTGTAAGAGCAATTTTTTTGTGGTTTGAATGGGCAAGAACCCCAGCATCATGAATTTTCTCATACAAAGGTTAAAAAAAGTTACTCTTTCACCGCTGCACTTTTACAGCGAACTCTATATAAGGGACACATATACATCCTAAAATATTATCACTTAGTTTTGTTACACCCTGTATGTAACGTGTAATATGTGCAAACATTCCACGTTGTCAAACGTTTACTCTATTTTTGACGAAAAATAGGTCATTGTATTATCTGTTGGTAATTGTTAAGCAGAAGTCATGTGTGTCGTAAGTTCATTACCTTTCTTATAACTGATATGCTCCAAGAAAGTGACCTGTGACATGGAGATAGTGGTGTTTACGTTGATAATGCTTTATGTTGCGGTCAAACTTGGAATGTAGACACATTTTCTTTTAAAATAAAAAATAAAAACTTTTATAAGAGATCACTTTTTTGTCTGAGCAGTCCGTTTCGTCCGTTAAAATATTAGGGGTCTATGAGGGAGTGAAAGTCAAGAACCCTGGTAGTTTCACTCTTTCATTCTATAAATTCGTTGGCCTTCCCTTATAACTTCAGTATTTTCGTAAATTATATTGTGGAAATATTTTGTACAAATATAATAAATAATTTATCTTTTATCAACTCAAGTTATTCATTATAAATATTTTTTGAGTAGCGTTCATGTTACACCAATTGATTAACATCAGCTATGTAATGACACCTCAATTTTCATATTTTTACACAGAAATTGTACCGGTCGAAACTAGTAACATAGAAAATCTTCAAAACGCCTTAATTTCAACTTTACCCGAAGCACCTATAAATAAAAGTAGCTGGTTAAATTTTCTTTATTTGCATAAAGTATATTGATACAGGACCCCACGCAAAATGTTCACGAAAACGTCATACCTTTTATTATTTACAGCGGTGAGTGAATAAACATACAAAATCTACGAAATTTTCCCCCTCGGAAAAATTTAATTGAATTCCAGTTTATTGGTGTCATCGTTTTATTGTTTGTGTGTATTGTATATAACCGACTTCCAAAAAAAAGAAAGGTTTCTTGTTCAAATATGTTTGTTTGTGTGTCTTTTTCTTTTATAAAAACCCCTTACTACGTTAGAGCAAGATACTATGATTGCTACCAGCCAGTAGTCTATAGCATTCACAATAGGCTTCTAACTTGGGCAATCATAAACTAATATGCCCTTTGCCCACGTTCGTCTTTATTTGTCTATCATGGCCAATGTGGAAAGGGGGTATAATATTGTTACCATCTCTTTCGTTTCAGATGGTAAGCGCCGATTTGGAAAGGACCAAAGTAGTGACCCTGGTAAGTATTGGCACTATTAATTGACGTTGGTCTGTCAACTGCATAGGAATCAATTTCCTCGATGGTACATGACAAAAGACAATGGTTAATTGCTTGGTAATTAATTACACCACTACTAATTAGGTAATAACAAGGAAACGATGGATTTGTTTTCAATAATGCATTGGCAAAGATTCGAGGCAAAAAATTGCTGATATTGTATTTAGGATGTTAAGAAATAATTAAATACAAAGAAAGTAAACGCATTCACTGCAGACGTTACCGTAAATTAAAATCCGTTTTTCTTCATGTGCACATAATATTACAATTGGCGTTTAGGTATTTGGAAGAGTAGCTCCGTTGGTAGAAAAGGGCGCCAGTCGGTCGAGAGCTATTTTGTTGCTAATACTTTTGACGCATTGGGTCGTTTACAGAGCCCAGTGACTCTAAACGCTTCTTAGTTTACCAAAATGTAAATTAGGGGCCCGATTCTCGAGCGTCGAAAGTCATTTCGACCGAAAGTCGAGTGAGAGGGTCTGCCATTGAAATCCGAGGTTTGAAAATCGGGCCGCAGCTCTAATCAGAATTTGTATTCTTTCAGAAACCTATATCTGTGTGCTGCGATATCCCCGAGCTGGGTGATCCAAAGCCGCTGAGCGAGTGCCAGAAGCTGCCTGGACCGGTAACTATTGATTTATTTATTACAAATCACAACTATCATTACAGGTTAAAAACCTAATACAATAGAGTTTATCCACCAACTAACCCACAGGTGGTTCATGAACCAACGTTGATAACGCTGGGTCATATGGACCAGTGGCGATTTTTGACCACTGTTATGGTATTTGTTGTACAGTGTATTCGTCCTCGTGTGTTTTAAACTTCTAGTATATCCCACATTCTGAGCACTCTTGTGGTACACTTTTACGGAAAAACTATCAAGCCTATTGACTTGTGCATTAAAATAGTAATTTTTATTTATATGTATGTGGATGTGTTATCATCAGTCAGTCAAGGTTTTTATATGTAGATGTGTTACCATCAGTCAGTCAAGGTGTGACGACGCGAGCCCTCACAAAGCACGGATTTTAGCTAGTAATAATAGATGGATGTTGAAATTCAAAGAATGAAGAACAGTACTATTAAATCAGCAACTAAATGTTGCTGATGTTGCCGACAATTTTTACGCTGTTTATAGTGCGGGGACCACAGACATAGATCAAGATAGATACCGCATGTGTATGTACTTCGCGTGCCATATCGCGCTCCTAAACGACGAGCAATGCTCGTCTTTCGAAAGTCTGTTCTTTAGTCTGCTATCGGAATCGGACGTCAATCGGAATTTTAAAAATGCCTATTTGCCTAAAAGTGCTGTATTGAGCTGTAGAAATTAAAATAGAAACGTTGGCCTAGATAATGGACACGTTTCTTATCATCGGTACGTCACAGTAGGTAGGAAAAAAGTGGCACGCACGTTTTCATACAAATGGAGCGACATGCGGTATCTATATTGATCTATATCTGTGACAGGGACCGTCCTTTTTTCCATGACTATAGTAGTATTTATACTATTATTTGATTATATTTTTATTTAACTTTTATCAAAGTCGGCTCATTGACTTAAGTGTGGTTAGCAGGCACGGCACGGTTTGTAGACGCTGACGCAAAGACACAACGTACTTTGTAAAGAATTTGAGCCTTAAAAACGATCCTTATAACCTCACACACATAACACATTTCAGTGCAACGACGTCCAATGCGCGTTCGAGAAGTCGGGTTTCCTCGTCGACACCCATACTCTCAACAAGGAGGCGTACAGGACCCATCTGAGGAGGTGGCTGGAGACCCATCAGGACTGGAGCGAGGCCGTGGAGAAGGCCATACGGGACTGTGTGGACAAGGACCTCAGGCAGTTCCTGGCCTACCCCTGTAGGGCCTATGACGTGTTTACCTGCACAGGCATTGCTATGTTGAAGGTATCACTGTATAGAATAAAAACAAGCGGTCTCACTACAAAAGATTTAAACACCCGTTGAACAGTTGATTAGAGAAAAATTCAGTACAAAATGGTCTCAAAACAACTGTTCAACAGATGTTTAATCTTTTGTGGTAAGACCGATAGTGTTTCCCGCTGTCTGGGTCTTTACAATATAATGCTTACACCTTTAAAACTATATTATGGATTTTGATACGGTTTTCAGTAGTAGATTGTGATAGTGATTCAAGACGTTTATGTAAACAATACGTCATGCTAAATAATATTACAGTATAATAAACACATATTATAATTAAGATTTAATCATTTAATTATCACATAGACCACATCACAAGCTCTGCCTACCGAAGACTTGGATTTATACTTAGAACTAGACGTTCCTTGCGGCTTTGCCTGCGTAAATTAGATATTACACAGACAAATTAGTCCACAAAAAATAGCCTATGATGCGGGATAAAAAACTGGGTAAAATTATTTGAAAGGGCTTATCTCACGAACTACTGGAGCAATTTTTCTGTTATTTGGCACAGATAAGAAGTAGACCACGTGAAGGATCACGTGGTCTACTTCTTATTTGTGCCAAATAACAGAAAAATTGCTCCAGTAGTTCGTGATCCTTCACGTGGTCTACTTCTTATCTGTGCCAAATAACAGAAAAATTGCTCCAGTAGTTCGTGAGATAAGCCCTTTCAAATAATTTGCTCCGTTTTTTCCACATTTTCCTCTATTTCTTCGCTCCTATTGATCTTAGCGTAATAAAATATAGCCTTTCTCGATAAATGGGCTATCTAACACTGAAATATTTTTCAAATCGGACCAATAGTTCCTGAGATTAGCGCGTTCAAATAAGCCCTTTCAAATAATTTTCCCCCGTTTTTGCCACATTTTCCTCTATTTCTTCGCTCCTATTAGTCTGAAATAAAATAAAATAAATATTTGAGGGGGGCTCCCATACAACAAACGTGATTTTTTTGCAATTTTTTGCTCGATATCAATAATGGCAACTTCATTAAATTTAAATACTCAATTTCATTTAAACTTTAATAATTAATAATAAAATTTTAATAAACGAAATAATTAATACTCCCATACAAAAAACACAAATTTTGCCTATTTTTGATCTATAATGGTACGGAACTTTGCTTACTCTGCATTAAAATGTACGGCATAATTTTTTCCTAATTTGTTTATATACTATTTAGAACCAGGGAAAAATGTAGAAAATTGATTTATTTTATTAATCTATGAATATTTAAAATTTCAGTTTTTGTATTTCTCTATAATTTTTTTAGAACAGTTTTTTTGAACGCAATACTATAGAACAATTGTATTTTACAATATTATGTTAAAAATAAAGTTGCCGTACAGAGTCAAATAATTTTACAGCTTTTTTTTTCATTTATTTATTTAAAGGTCGCTTGTAACAACTATGGTCATTAGCGACCACAACAATTAACTTATACGTGGGAGAGCCATGCTTCGGCGCGAATGGGCCGGCTCGACCGGAGAAATACCACGTTCTCACAGAAAACCGGCGTGAAACAGCGCTTCTGCTGTGTTTCGCCGAGTGAGTGAGTTTACCGGAGGCCCAATCCCCTACCCTATTCCCTTCCATTCCCTCCCCTATTTATTCCCTTCTCTTCCCATCCCTACCCTCCCCTATTACCCTATTCCCTCTTAAAAGGCCGGCAACGCACCTGCAGCTCTTCTGATACTGCGAGTGTCCATGGGCTTCGGAAGTTGCTTTCCATCAGGTGACCCGTTTGCTCGTTTGCCCCCTTATTTCATAAAAAAAAAACAGTAAATTACAATATTATATCAAAGAATAATAACTAATCAATTTTAAGAATTTTACAGTATTTTCGTAATCACTTAAACAATCTTTTAGCATTTTATGCAAATTAACAAAACATCTTTCTGAATTAAACAATGGACAATCAATTAGTAAATGTTTTATACTTAATTCACTATTACACATTGTGCATTTATTTACAGGGGCTTTTGTGATAAGATGGATATGTGTGACATTACGGTGACTTATTCTCAACCTATTTACAACAATTTCGTCTTTTCTATTGCTAAACTTTAATTTTCTTTTTTCAAAAACAGATTTTCTTATATTGTACAATGCACTAGTATTGTTACTAACCCAATAGTCGTTCCAAATATTCTTTATTTTAAATTTTATGTATTTTTTTATATCAGTTATATTAGAAATTTTAAGATTACATTCATTCATATTTGTAGCTTCCTTGACTAGCACATCAGCTTTTTCATTTCCTGGAATGCCTTTATGGCTGGGAATCCAAATTATTTCTATAATAAAGTTATTATTTATCAAATCCACTAAGTTTTCTCTTATATTGTTAATTAATGGATCCATAATTTGACTATTTGATAAGGCAGTTAGACATGATAAAGAATCTGAAAAGATAATGTATTTTTTGGGATTCCTAGGATCGTTTTTAATGATTTCTAAGCACTTTAATATAGCTAAAGCCTCACAAGTAAAAATTGATAAAAAGTCTGGTAGTCAATTTTACAGCTTTATTAATCAAGTATACCATGAAATTAAGATAATTATTCAAATGAACAATAATTTTTGGACGGCATTATTTTTAATAGTACTTTTGAGTACTAAAATAATGTTTGGAACCGAAGCCGTATTTTTTCAAATCACCCCCCAAACCGCGGAAAGAGAGGGGGTTGTAACCCCTTTTCCCTTGTTTCCCCTTGTCGCATGATTTTTGTACGGCGTTGCGGAATAATTTCCCCTTGTCCGATTGTTTCCCCTTGTCGCATGATTTTTGTACGGCGTTGCGGAATAATTGATTCGAAGCTGTTGAAATAGTATGAAACTGATGCCGTACAGAATCAAATGTCCAAATTTACCCTGAAAATTTTCAGAAAATCAAAAAAAAAAAAAAAAATACCGCACTATTTTTGATTGTTTGATATTATTAATCAATACTCTTATCCTTTCAGAAATGCCCAAAAGAAGCTTGGAAGTGTTAAAACAACTACGTGTGGAAAAGAAAGAAGATTATAATATTATAATTTAAAGAATATTAATTTAGGAACATAAAATCAAATAACACTATATACATATTTGGAATAAATTATGTTATTCGCTTTATTTTATTTTACTACCCAATTAGTGCAAGCCATAATTTGTGGAGCATTATTAAAATGTGTCCAGTATTTTAATAAGCCATAACATTACTGTAACAAGCAATAACCACATGTCCTGTGTTGCGATGACAGCTCTATAATTTCAGGAGATAATGAACCCATGATGAACCTATAAAAACAATACTTATTTTGCAGAGAAAATTAACTATGTGCTTATGGGAATTTATCCTAAATTTACAACATTTCTGAATTTCTTGTTGTCCTCGACTTATTTCGGTTAATTTCATGCGTCACTCAAGTTTCTCTTCCGTATGTCGATCGTATTCTATGGGGTAACTTGCTCGTTTGTTTTTTATTTATGTATAAAATCATTACGGCCAGACGGTAATGTGTCATTATGTCCCTAAAATCTATTGTTTCACTTTTCTACTGTAGCTAAGCTAAGCCTGTGATGAGTTAGAACAGTGGCTTGTTAGACAAGGACATTGTATAACTAAAACTTCTGTAGACAGAATGCAAAGATGCATTCTATATTTACTAATATAATGAATGCGAAAGTGTGTCTGTCTGTCTGTTATCTCTTCACTCCCAAACCACTGAACCGATTTTGCTGAAATTTGGTATGGATGTTGATATGGAGGTAGTGGAAAGGACATTGGATACTTTTTATCCCGGAAAATGTACGGTTCCCACGCGATAAACGAATTTTGGCGCAACGGAGTTGCGGGCGTCATCTAGTACTATTCAACTTTCATGTATGCCAAGCGACAACAAAAGTGACAGCAGCTGGTGGTCATCAAGTTTTAGGCCATTGTCTGTCGCGGTTGACCGCGGAGCCCACGGCCGCCAGACCCTGACACTAAGACGCCATGACACCATGACGACAGACAGATTATCATCAGATCTTGTAAGATGTGAGGAAATATATGCATTTATGAGGCTGAAACAAGGCTGTGATAGAACCATAGAGATATTCTTGTAAATGTAGACGCAACTGGACAAAAACCTACTTATATTCCACTAGATGACGCCCGCAGCTCCATTTCGCCAAGTTTAGTTTATCGCGCGGAGTCGTACATTTTTCCGAGATTAAAAGTATCTTATGTCCTTTCCCGGATCTCAAAGTATCTCCACACCAAATTTCCGCAGTCATTTGGCAAATCAGTTTAGCAGTTTGGTCGTGAAGAGGTAACAGACAGACAGACACACTTTGTATCGATAATATGAGCTACTATATCGGCATATTTCCGACATTTACCATTCTACTTTTCTGTTTCTTTACCGTTCTACATGGAGAAGTTGGTAGATACTGTAGGTCCTCTACCGTGTCTAACGTTATAATATGTCGGAATAAACGTACGTATGTCGCTTTTATGATTCATATTTTGTCATTTCTAACCATAGAATAGCAATAACTATTGACTGCTATTAGCAGGATGGCTATTCTGCTGTTTTCCGAATTCCAGTAACTTTGGGAGACGTAGCTCTGGTTTTATGTACAGGCAGTATAGGCCATGGCCTATGGGCGGCAGCGGCCTATGGCGGCCGAGGGGGCAGCGTCCTAGGATGGCGGCAGAGTTCGTACGTAGGGGCGGCAAAATTAAAGTGGCCTATACCTACTCATAAAAATATAAATCCGGCCCTGGGGAGACGAAGAAAAGAAACGTCATCATTACTTCTGCAACTATTCGGCTACTTAACCAATATGCTTATAATATGTATTATGATTATACCGGCCATTTTGAAGAAAATATGGTTTTTTGATTTGTCTGGAAATAAAAATTATTCTTAAGAAAAGAGGTATATTGTGTAAAGTAGGGAAATAAGAGAGGAGTAAAGAAGTAAACTAAGATAAACAGAATCCAGGTTTTGTTCTTGTATATATGTAAAAAAAAACTAACCCATTTTACTAAACAAGGATTAGTCATCAGACCAAAACATCACTTGAAAGTTTAATGAATTTGTTAACTAGTTCCAGTAGGTCACAACTCACATAATCCTAAATCGGTCCTTTTTAAGCGTGTCCCAGACAGACGCGGCCTGCGGTGGCGGTAGCGGTGGCGGTCAGTTGGATAACTTGAGAGTTCTAGGAACGACACAGACACACGCGGCCACGCGGCCAAGCCATTCAACTGACCGCCACCGCCACCGCCACCGCCACCGCAGGCCGCGTCTGTCTGGGAGACGCTTAAAGGACTACACCTGTAATTAAAAATTAAACTGATTTGTAATTAGCAGGCTTTCCTAATGGAAGGATATTCTCTATCCTGTGTGTTCTGTTTTTACTCAAAAGAACTTGTCTGGGGGCACTTTAATATTCTAAATTTACCTTACGTAAATAAACATGGTGTTTTAGTAAGTTAAAGCAAGTGTTCAAATATATTATACATAGGCCGTGTCGAAAGACACTTTGAGACTGATAGGTTTTTGGATGTAGATAACGATCTGGACGTTAATTATTATGCCCCTAATATGGATAGGCGACCAGAAGAAGAAATATTGCACAGAATTGTTGAAAACAGGCGAGGGAACTGGCCGAAAATCTGTGAACGATCCTCCAGGACTTTCCAAGCAAAAGAAGAAACGACAGAAGACACTGCGTTGTTTATTTTAGAAACAGCGCTTCTAATTTTTGGGCCTTTCTTTAACATCTTAGAATTCGATCGCTTCTATGCCACAAATATCCCCTTAGACATTCTAAATAAAATACATTTTCAGTGCACACAACACTTCCAATAACCCATTTTTATGCAAAGCAAGCTACAAATTGCATTTTTCTAACACTTTTATGCAGCAATTAAAATAGTGTTATGCGTTTAAAAATTCATTAGTAGTAAAATAATGAGGAGTTTGCGGCGTGAAGCTACTGTGACCATTAGTCCATCGTTAGCTATTCCGCTTAGCGCCGTGTGGTTACAATATAGTTTATGAGCTATCATCATCATGCAACCTAACCGCCGTACTCAGAGACATTTAATTATGATTAAGCTTCAATTTAATGAAGAGTTTGACAGATAATGTATGGGGCTTATGTCAAAATTTTGAATTAATTACATTTAAGTAATCAGTGTTCCGCTCTGAGTGCGGCAGTAAGTAATGTAGGCTTTTGGCAAGATTTAAATAAACTTGCAGACTTGGTAAATCCCCAATATTTGATACGATTTTTAACTTTGAATGATGTTACTAGTTTATCGAAAAATGTTTTGTTGGGGCTTATTATTATTTCTCTATTTTGAATCACGGTTTGATTACCAGCGCTCTATATCAAAGGTACGAGAATTGTTCTTCTGCTAGCCATTTTTTTTGTACCTAATTGACTGTTTTATATCGATTTCGATTGAAACAATAAAATCAAGATGTTTCTATCGGTCGAATCAGAATATTGGTGTTCGAATTTATCAATAGAGGCATGGAATTTACAAATGGGCTAAGTGCCAAAAAAGCAAAATTAAAATTTTGCTTTTTATAGGAGCATATATTATGCATTGCCGCCATACCATACCATACCATGCAGTTGTTTGGCGGTATTTTTTTTTAATTTCTTAATTTTATTTTATTTTATTCTTTTTAAACTTATTTTGGTCATAGTGCAAAATAAATCCTATCATAGGAACATATTCCCATGATAATAACCATCTATGAATGTCCTCTTCAATGGGGCCGTAAATATGAGCGAACCGAACGAAACCTCCGCTTTGGTATCATAAGGAGCTCGGCTCCTATAGAATCCAGGTGATGCTACAGCAGCAGTATGAAAATATTTACTCTCCCTCTTACTAATAAAAAGTTACACAGCGTGTATAGAGGGTGCATAAGATTTTTTCTACTAATAATCATTTTTTGACATAAGGCCTGTATAACGATGCTGTCATTTCCATACTAATTTCTCTGTATAGACTCTGTGTAACGTGTGTGTAACTTAAAAACTCCTGTTTAACTATTCACACGTTGAACGCATGTTTAAGAAGTTTTAATTAGTAAGAGGTCTTAGTGATTGTCGAAATTAAAATGACCCCGAACACGAAACTTCTGCTCTATGTTGGTGAGGAGTTGGGTATCCTATTGATTATTATCAATTGGTGCTGCAGCACGAGGCCAACTTTCTATTAATATATACGTCACTAATTAGAATGCAAAATATTAAATTCATCAAACGACTGTAACTTGCTTTAAATGGTCTTTCATGAACCAGATAAATCCTAATTTTCCAGCATTGACCAGACTGATGATGATGAACTATAGCTAAGATTACTCTCAATCATATCAGCTTTCAAACAAAAAAAAACTACATCCAAATCGGTCCACCCGTTTAGATGCTGCTAGTGGTATAAGCCCATAATATGTACAGTAAATCTAGTCTTTTGACCCATTTCTTTACTGGCTAAAATAACAATGATTTGTTTTCAGAAATAACTTACAAACTAATGTACTAAAAGGGTACATGTTTGAACAGAACCTATTTTATATCTTTTATCATATTAGTAAGCAAAATAAAACTTTAATTAAAAAACGAAAGCATTTTCATTCAATTTCTCCATAGTCCATAATATGTTTTTGGCACTTAGCCCATTTGTAAATTCCATGCCTCAATAGGCATGACGAATGATTTTGAAATCCCCTTCCGTAATGTGTGAAGAGATTTATTATTTACGAAAAAACTTTTATTTTGGTAATTAACTAATTTTTAACGAAGTTTAAAGCCATTTTCATATTATTTTTTCAAAAGTTCGCGAAAACAGCACGCAGTGTCATGGCGTCGGGTGTGACGTCACGCTTAGGTAAACATCACAGATTACTAGTATATATAGTAGAGTAAACATCAAGTGCACAGATAATACCCATTGACAATAATACCACGAGAGTCAATAGGCATGACGACAGTATCAAATAATTAAACATTTTATGACTTTAGGGTGGAAAACATATTAAGTGGATTCAAAAAACAGATTAAATTTTATTTAAAAATGCAAGATTAATAAGATTTTCAATAAAATAAAACATTAAAATACTGCAATCGGCCATTGTGACTGTAGCACCAATCACAGCGCATGACGTCACGCGGTAAACAAATTTTTTATTGTGACCACAGAGTCACAGACTACTCAGTAGGGTTGGCCGGGCAGGGCTTCATAACGTTATCGAATACCAGAAAACACATTATCGTCACGTACCGTTATTTTCATAACGGTAGCCAGATTACAATATTTTTTAACGATATATTCTAGGCTATGTTCCGATATGCACTGCGACAACTGCAAAGTGTGACGTCATTTTAGTATACTGTGAAGCCGTTCCTTTATAGGTAGTTATACTGGTTACTATTTAAAACGGAACGCAATCCCGTATACTGTCACCCGCATTTTTTGACGCAACATTCAAATGAGTTTTGTTCATACTGTTGTTGGATTACTGTCAAATTAAAAATATTTTAATTAATATTAATTGTGAATTAAATATTTTATAAAATAATAAAAGTAAGTAGTTTTTTTATTAAAAAGAATATGTTTTTCATTACTTAACTGGTATTAACTTTGTGTATAACGTAAATTTTTGCAATTCTTCTATTGTTTTATTTATTAATCCAAATTAATTACAGAACTTTATAACATTGGCATTAAACTGTAGGTATTGTTTTAAAACGTTAGACACTCGAGTGGTTTTGACACTTGACAGTTGACTTTTGACTGATCACGTGATTAAATTACTGCGAGTACCTTACCTCGAAAACTATATTTTAACGTTAAGTTACTAGGGCTACGTTCCGATATGCACTGCGAGCACTGCACAGTGCTATCACTTTAGAAAAATTCGTTCCGTTATGGACTGCCAGTATACTGCCGCAGTACCCTAGTGAAATGTATGACGTCATCAATCGTCGCCATATTCTATTGTGAGCACTAGCGTTTTCGAGGTAAGGTACTCGCAGTACTTTGATCACGTGATCAGTCAAAAGTCAACTGTCAAGTGTCAAAACCACTCGAGTGTCTTACGTTTTAAAACAATATCTACAGTTTAATCCCAATGTTATAAAGTTCTGTAATTAATTTGGATTAATAAATAAAACAATAGAAAAATTGCAAAAATTAACGTTATACACAAAGTTAATATAAGTTAAGTAATGAAAAACATATTCTTTTTAATAAAAAACTACTTACTTTTATTATATTATAAAATATTCAATTCACAATTAATATTAATTAAAATATTTTTAATTTGACAGTAATCCAACAACAGTATGAACAAAACTCATTTGAATGTTGCGTCAAAAAATGCGGCTGACAGTATACGGGATTGCGTTCCGTTTTAAATAGTAACCAGTATAACTAACTATAAAGGAACGGCTTCACAGTATACTAAAATGACGTCACACTTTGCAGTGGTCGCAGTGCATATCGGAACATAGCCTAGAATATATCGTTAAAAAATATCGTAATCTGGCTACCGTTAATAAAATAACGGTACGTGACGTTAATATGTTTTCTGGTATTCGATAACGTTACGAAGCCCTGCCCGGCCACTCGAGTAGTCTGTGACTCTGTGTTCACAATAAAAAGTTAGTTTACCTAAGCGTGACGTCATGCGCTGTGATTGGTGTTTCAGTCACAATGGCCGATTGCAGTATTTTAATGTTTTATTTTATTGAAAATCTTATTAATCTTGCATTTTTAAATAAAATTTAATCAGTTTTTTGAATCCACTTAATATGTTTTCCACCCTAAAGTCATAAAATGTTTGATTATTTGATACTGTCGTCATGCCTATTATTCTACATTCGAAAATATTTAATTTTTTTAAATATTTTCGAATGCATAGATGGCATTTTTTTTTAAATTTTACAATAATAAAAAAATAAATAAAAATAAAGTAAATATTATAACAGCATGTCCAATTTAAAAGTGACGACTATTATGAATGGCCAATAATTATGGCCGCCATTACCCGGAGTAACGACGGGTGAAATCGCCACGAAATTCACACAATATGTTTACTCATGAGATCATCCAAAAATCGGCCAAGTGCGAGTCGGACTCGCGCACGAAGGGTTCTGTACCGTTATTGAGCGAAGTTGGCAAAAAATTGTGTTTTTTGTATGGGAGCCCCCTTAAAATATTTATTTTATTTTAATTTTATTATTAATTATTAAAACACAAATATAATTAAGAATACTGTGAGTATTTCAAGTGCCTACTTGCTACCATTATTAATTACGAGCAAAAAAGGCCAAAAAAATCACGTTTGTTGTATGGGAGCCCCCCTTAAATTAAATATTTAAGGGGGGCATAATATAATTTATTTTTATTTTGTTTTTAGTATTTGTTGTTATAGCGGCAACAGAAATACACAACCTGTGAAAATTTCAGAAGTCTAGCTATAGCGGTTCTTGAGTTACAGCCTGGAGACAGACGGACAGATGGACAGACATCGATGTCTCAGTAATAGGGTCCCGTTTTTACCCTTTGGGTACGGAACCCTAAAAAAGTTTAGTAATATGAAAATTTTACGGAACTCGGAAATCTGTTAGTGGATGCGGTGGAGCGAAGCGGGCGAAGGATTGCCATTCATAATATTATTATTACCTCTGTCCAGACTCAATTTAATATAAACGTGAATAAATGATAATACAAATTAAGAAATTAAAATACGATTTTCCAGAAATTTGTGAACTGATAATGATGAATATTATTGCTTAAAACAATATCGATCATATCAGCTTATAAACAAAAAAAGAGATCATATAAACGCTACGACGCCTTTGGGCAGACAGACAGACATGTCAAACAACCTTCGTTTATGCCGGTGGTAAATAAATTGAGTAGGACCTCGCTATTGTAGTGACACGAGTACTTATAAAGGTGCCCATACACGGGACAATTATCGTGACGATTTGTCGCCTCGATGTTAAAATCGAATTAGTAATTTGTACGTGTGTGGCAATATCGCAAACGATTTTATGGTCAAAAGATCGATTGGACGATTTTCTTGACGATCGATCCAAACGACAAATTGTCCCGTGTATGGGCACCTTAATATTCTTGTGTGTTATGTTCAATTTTTCATTTTCATAGTTTTTCCCACTTTTCACCGTATCAGCAGGTTAACTAGAATTTGCATGGCATCGAATTAGTTTTCATTGCTTGCCACTAGAGGCGCTCTTTAAATTTCATACTCAAATTAAAGTTTATTTACGTTACGGTGAAAAATGAGAAAATGTTTCACTCTGCCCTAAATTCAAAGTCTCTAAACGCTACGCCTATGAGGTATTAAGCTAATATTGTTGTCTAGAATACATATTTTGTAAACTTAAAGGTTCATCAGCTGTGGTTTACCACAACTTTGGACACGATTCGATTCAACCGCAGGTCGAACAGGTCCTAAAAGTAAAGTTAGAATTTCAGGCTTGTTAGCATATAGACTATAGACTATTATAAAATATGAAATGGGAATGGAAGGCTATATTGTTGCTTTGCTCTTGTCTGTTAAGGGTGGGTTGCACCAGAGGCGTGGTTATAGTTACAGTTATGGTCAAAGTTATGGTTATAGTTAAGGCTAACTTAACTTTAACCTTAACTTTGACCACAGAATTTGACAGATGTCTGTTGCTGGTCCGACAAGGCTTTAAATGAACGTGGGCGGGGGCGCTGCTGGTAAAGGAGAACTGTCAAAAATGGCGTTTTTGTATGATAATAATAATATAATAATAATAATATCTATGGACGCTTCACACCACGTCAGTCTGGCCCCGTGCTAAATGGTGCTAAGTACCTGAAGGACTTGTGTTACAGGTACCAGACAACGGAAATATATTTAATACTTTTATACTATACATATATTTAAGATTTTTATTATATCATACACATATTTAATACACATCCAGACCCGGGAACATTGAAAACTTTTTTGTTCCGTCGGCGGGATTCGAACCCACGACCCCCGGCTTGAGCTGCCACACACTCAACCAATTGAGCCACAGAGGTCAGGTCAATGATGACATCGTTAGTTCATTTTTTCGCCACGTTCATTTAAAGCCTTGTCGAGCTCTATGGATATCGTTAAATATGGCGTCCATTATTGACTTTAACCAAAGATTTGACATATTTTTGCATTGTAGTTAAAGTTATAGTTAAAGTTACAGTTATGGTTATAGTAAGTTGGTGCAACCCATCCTAAGATGGTTTTCCGAACAAAATAAATCCATATGCTCCTCCTAAATCATAGGTAAAAAAATTACTACGTTAAATAATTTACGCTTGAACCTCTGAATCAATTTAGGTCTAATTTATTATCGACAAACTTTGAGTCCCGGGATATTTTTTTTCCTGTAAAAAATTGGCACGTCTAGTAAAATGTAAATAAATAGTGCCTATTAAATTGTTGCATGTAACATGACATATTTTATTTGGTATCGTGTACTTGTATCCACTTACAAAAACCAGTAAACATTAGGTATCTGCAGGAAATAATAACAAAACTAATCATAGGTTTTCCTACAGAAGCGCATGCTATGTGCGTGTCATTATATTATGACAGATAAATAATATTATTATCTTTATATAATGTTAAAATATATTATGAGTATGATTATTATTAGATAAGTTAATGTAGGAAAGTCACGCGTTTTTAGTCTAGCAATTAAGATAAAAAGATGTTCCTAAGTTACCCTTTCCTCTAGCAAGTATTTTTACTATATTTTACTTTAAATTTGTTATTACTTATTAGTATTAAGGCCATCCCCCGAGCAAACGACCTTGACCATACATTTGACGCGTTGTCGCACAAAAATCCTATTTTTTTGAACTTATCTTAGTTCAAAATTGATCTAATCTACCTATCAACAGGATCATATTACAATAAATACCATCTATGAATGTCCTCTTGGATGCGGCCGTCAATATAAGTCCGAACATGAAACCTCCACTTTGGGTTCATATGGAGCTCGGCTCCTATAGAATCCAGGTGATGCTGCAGCAGCAGCATGCAAATATTTACTGTTTATCTACGTCTTACTAGTTGTCGCAAATAAAATGAGCCCAAACACGAAACATCTGCTCTGAGTTGGTGAGGAGTTGGGTATCCTATTGATTACCAGGTGATGCTGCAGCACCAGGTCAACTTTCCATTAATGTGTATATATTCAATATTTATACATGTCACGAACTAGAATACAAAATATAAATCCTACCAAACGACTACAAGTTGTTAATCGGCCCTTCACAAACCAGATGAACCGCGATTTTCCAGCACTGAGCAGGCTGATGTTGATGAACTATAGCTAAGAACACTCTCGATCATGTCAGCTTTCAAACAAAAAAAAAATAGCTCAAAATCGGTCCACCCGTTTAGATGCTACGATGCCACAGTCAGACACACAGACAGACAGACAGACACGTCAAACTTATAACACCCCTCTTTTTGTCGGGGGTTAAAAATAGTTGGTTTTAGGAATTGCCTAAAACCGCGATAAGAGCTGTGCAATAGCTGAATACTAAAACAGATAGCTACTTCCTTTGTGATGGATATTATAGGCAGATGTTTTATTCTGAAAAATGTTAGAGATCCTTCCGAAGATTGCAAAAGTCTAACCCAAAGTGGAAAAAATTTGCCATAAAATTACATTATTTCGCTTGCGTTGCAAAAAGTATTGATGATACATAAAATAATGTTCTACATAATACTTATAGCATTTATCATTATCTACAAAAAAGTCAGCGATAGCATAATATATTATGTCAATCTTTTATGGTGAACAAACTTTAACAGTTTCTTTCGTTAAAAATTTAATTTCTAAATCAACTTCTAACTGTGAGGCTTTTTTTGCTTTTTTATTTTATTCGATTAATAAATCGTTACCTAAATAAACGTCAAAGTATTCATTGGCAATATTATGTAAAAAAGAATTGTCCTTTCAGTATTATAACAATCGAACAAATATTTTTAGTCCATTAAAATGTTACATGAGCTTTGCATTAATGATGAGAGGACGCAATTTTATTTTCGGAACACGAAGGAGTGGTCAATAGAGGCCAAACCTCAAGTTTGTGGTGGTCAACCAAAAGAGGTGACAACACTATTTTCGCGTTATCTCGGAAACCATACGTCTTACAAAAATGTTGTAAAATCATAATTTGTTGAAAATTATTTTTGACTAAAAAAAATTTGTCACCCTTTTTTCCAAGATGGCAGCCCACCACCACCCCTATATTATTATGTCCCAAAAATAAAATTGCGTCCTCTAAAAAATGCAATATTCGGTCCTTAAATTGTAACATTTCAATGGACTGTTTAGAATTTAGAGCAGTTTGATTAAAACTTATAAACGCGCCGACGTACCAGCGCGGCGACGGCTACAGTGAGTGTGTCATGATAATATTTTCCAAGTCGAATGACCGGCTACCGATCTCATTGAGATCTCTCTATTCCATCACTCTCCCATCAGGTGGAACGGCTGATCGACACGACAGGACACCGGTGAGAGAACTGTCGAATGACTGACTGCTTTGCATTTTCGGTCTACGCATGGATCGACTTTCTTAGAATAGCGAAACGAAGTTCTGGGGGTCAGCTAGTTAATTATATTTTGATACGTATTTAAAAAATTACTGATTGTTTAATTTTTTTTTAAACCGGGATGCTTGTTTTGCAATCATGCTGTATACTATTTCGGTGAATTTACATTTCGGTGATTTTTTTTTTCATCACGGTGACTGACTTTTTCATCTCGGTGACAGCAAAAATAGAAATGTGTGTGCTTCGTTTGTTTACTATTTAAATTTTATATCATTATTTTTGTAGTCATATAACATCAAAATTGAAAGGAAACTTTCGTAAAAACCCAAAAAACATAGAAACAAAAAAGTTCACCGAAATGAAAAAAAATATCGACATGTTGAAATTCACCCACAAACGTAATTTGTAAATACTAGGGAAATGCTTCAAGTATGCTTCAATTTTAATAAATTGGTATTACTTTGGAAGCTAATATCATGAGTATAATAAACAAAAATAGAAAATTTAAAACGGGCAAAGGAATGTTGATATACTGAAGATTATTGCTGTATTTTTATTATAACTTTGTAGCTTTCAATAATACTTTTATATAATATAAATACGGTAAATTACGGAATCTCCGTAGGGGAAGGCCCCTAAGTCTATGGTATTGCTGATTGGGGACCAATTTGGTATTATTTAAGTTTTTTTTTTTTTATAGTCCTGATTGTAAAATGTTATTTATTTCTTTCTCTCTTTTAGTTTATAAGGCAGGTACTGGTCTACGTCGTAGCTCCTCAGCAAGCCTGAAAATTTGTCCCCAACTTTCACCGTAGATGGCGCTTAAGGCCGGATGTTTTCGACAATAATATAAAGTGAATTTCCATGTTCTTTGGACAATAATTTGTTCACTACCTCTGTGGATATTGAAAAAGTACCTATTTGTATAGGTCCAAAGTACCATCGAAAAAATTAATTCATAGGCAGATGGCGGGCCTACATCATTTGGTCGAGTTATGTCAATTCAATATTAAGTACCCCGCAAACGATCAAATTGTTTGTCAAATTTTATGTATTTGTCAAACAGTTTGATAGTGTACAGCTTTGTTTGAGTTTTTGACCTGTTTGAAGAAAATTTGGATTTGCGTAGCGTTTGACAAACGTGTTTGAACGTGTTCCGCTGTATTTGTCAAACAAGATCTCATGATCTCAAACCGATTCTAGCTAATTGTTTGACAAACTTGTTTGATGCACGTTTGATCGTCTGCGCTGCTGTTTAATGAAAACGTAAATTACATCAAACATGTTTGTCAAACAAATTTGATCGTTTACGGGGTACTAGGGCAAGGTAGTTGTCTGAGCTGTAGACAATTTTGAGGCGGTAACATCAAATGTGAAACAACTGTGTAATGTGAAACAACTGTCACTGACATGACACCAGCGACTAATCATAACTTGGCTACAAGAAATACTTGGATGGCATTGACAGGAGCATCAGCTGTCTCTCAAACGACACATTACAGAGATGTCAGCGTCGGTTCCGATTTCGACCACGAGCTATGTAGAATTATTATAGCTATGACGCCATTTTCATGACGTGGACGGGGAATTACCGCATCGCAGTGACTAAAATAATATACGTAATATCCATACTAATATAATAAATGCCGTTAGCAAAAGTATGTCTTCGATCTATCTGTCTGTCTGTTACCTCTTCACGCTCAAACCGCTGAAGCGATTTTGCTGGTAGGTATGGAGATCGACCTTTTCTCCCGGTAATAGCGTAGAAACGAATTTTGTCGCAACGGATTTGCGGGCATCAACTAGTCTGAAATAAACGTAATAAAAATAATAAAAGTTGGAACATAATTATACTACCAAGTAATAGAGCTAGTAAGTCATGATTCCTGTAGGTTTCCTGAAGACCTTGCCAATAGAAACAAGAAGCGAGTTCCGGCGGAAGTCGCAAATCAGAGTTTCCTCAGATCGGATAAGACTGAAATCCTAAATATTTGGGAAAATAAAAGTAATGGAACACGATCATTTTGTTTTCGTTCAGTTTTACGACGTAGTATTATTTTCATTTGATACTGACTATAAAAAAGGTGAGCTCATGATATGGTAGATAAAATAGTTAAAAAAAATAATGACTAATATCATTAAGAAATTAAAAAAAACCCCCGCCAAGCAACTTTAAAAAGTAATGAAATAATATTTACTGACTTTAAGTTTAAATAATTCCTAAGTGTAAAGTAATATTTTAGTCCATAATTGTTGTCACGGTGTGTCGGGGGACCGCCAAGTTAACTACAACAGCGACTTTCGCATTTTGTATCGCTGATTGTCTCGATTCAGTTCGCTGTGAACTGACCTTTAAACTATAATGTTATGTGAAATCAAACATCTACATTAGCGGTCCCCCGACACACCTTGACAACAATTATGGACTAAAATACTACTTTACACTTAAGAATTATTTAAACTTAAAGTCAGTAAATATTATATTTTCATTACTTTTTAAAGTTGCTTGGCGGGGTTTTTTTTTTAATTTCTTAATTTAATTTTATTTTATGCTTTTTAAACTTGTGTTGGTTATAGTGCAGAATTGTTCCTATCAACAGGATCATATCCCAATGAATACGACCTATAAATATCCTCTTGGATGAGGCCGTCAATATGAGCCCAAACATGAAACCTCCACCCTGGGTTCATACGGAGCTCGGCTCCTATACAATCCAGGTGATGCTGCAGCAGCAGCATGCAAATATTTACTGCTTATCTACGTCTTATTGGTTGTCGCAATTAAAATGAGCCCAAACACGAAACCTCTGCTCTAAGTTGGTGAGGAGTTGGGTATCCTATTGATTACCAGGTGATGCTGCAGCACCAGGGTCAACTTTCCATTAATATGTATATATTCATAAGTGTCACGAACCAAAATGCAAAATATAAAACCCATCAAACGACTGCAAGTTGCTAATCGGCCTATGACGAACCAGATAAACCGTGATATTTCAGCAATGAGCAGGCTGATGATGATGAACTTTAGCTAAGAACACTCTCGATCATGTCAGCTTTCAAACAAAAAAAAACTAGATCTAAATCGATCCACCCGTTTGGATGCTACGATGCCACAGACAGACAGACAGACAGACAGACCGACAGACAGACACGTCAAACTTATAACACCCCTCTTTTTGTTCGGGGGTTAAAAATAAAAAAGCTGAAAATAAAAAAAATCTGCAGCTATTTCGAAATACTATATTATGTGTTAAGAAAACTTTCAGTTTGAATACTTTCACACGAAATACAAACTAATATTACAGACTTATCATAGGAAAAGTATTATTTTTTTCAAGGCCAATAAATGTTTAAATTTTGAAATGGATCAATTGATGTGGCTGATGTGGTGTTCTAAACCAGCAGGTTTAAGCCCTACTTACTACTTACTATTCTATTTTATATTACTACTTAGGATTCTTGCAGGGTACGAGCGGTCTGTGAGACCGCGCGTCCATAGTTAAAGGTTAAAGATTATTGCCACGCAGAAAAACGTCGTGAGCCCTCACAGAGCTCGGCTGTAAGCTAGTAAAACTAAGTCCAGCCCACGTCACATCTGTGTCCAAAGAAAATGATACGTCAGGATCAGATAAAAAGCATCCATTAAAGTGAGTAACACGACACCTTGGTAGTTTCCCGTCAGCGGCCATGGGCGACTCTATATAAGCTGACAGTAGCCGCAGCAATACACACAAGCGAGCGAACATGTTTGGCGCCAAAATCATTTTCGTTTCGCTCGCGGTCTTTCAGGTAAAAAAAAAATAATTTAAAAAGTCGGTTGAATTAAAAATAATATGTAAATATTTATTTTTTCGATAAAAATCATGCTTTGAAATATAAATTGTGAATCGTATAAAAGCAAAACTTTAAAACATGATTTTAAAGTACTTGATTATTTTGTTTTCTACTTTTTTCATGTTCATAATATATATCTTTTATTTTTTCTAACTTCAGTTGCAGGCGGCATGTATGGCATAGAAACGCACAAGGCGCGTGTGCACAAATTATATGCTGGATACATTGATAACAGCTAACCTTCATCCTTGTAACAAAACATTTTTATTGCAATTATTTTTGTAACGTTTTTTTTTTGCAGGCTGTGTACTCTGCGGACGTACCACCACAATGCAGAGGTCCACCACCCGGCGTAGTAAGTACCCAAAAAGTTTTTTATTTTGTATTTTTACCTTAGATTCAGTTTAATTCCAAATTTTAATTTTAATTTTTCTTAATATTTTGCCTTATTTTTTGTAGGTAAATCCCCGCGAATGCTGCGAAATTCCCAAAATCTTCTCTGAAGAGGACCTGTCATCGTGCGGGATCGAGAAGCCTGATGGGAGCAAGCCCGGCCCACCGCCGCATGCGCAAGACGTAAGTCAAAAAATAGAGTTTTTTAAATGAACAATAGAAAATATTTTTACTTGATGTTTCCAACAACCACAATAGACAGAACAAACAGTTCGTTTTGTCTATTGAGCCACAACTCAAAAAGAGAGCGTATTCCCTCTTAAAAAGCCGGCAACGCACCAGTAACTCTTCTGATCTTGCGAGTGTCCATGAGCGACGGTAGTTGCTTTCCATCAGGTGACCCGTTTGCTCGTTAGTCCCCTTATAAAAAAAAAACTTCTTGCGAGAAAGCGAAAAGTATAATTTCCGCAATAAAATTATCGCATGTCCTTTCTCAGCCTAAAGGCAATCTCCATGAAGTTGTAACAGACAGACTTTCACGTTTTTAATATTAACAAAATATATTTGTTTTCGTATGTTGTGTAAATAAAAATTTCCCCTTATTGAAGAGTCACTGAAGTTTGTATTTTTTTATATCGCTGATGCTTGTCATTATTTTTTTCCTCTGCTTTAACATGAATCTAAAAGTATTTCTTCTTTCAGTGCGCAAAATCAATCTGCGTGCTGAGCAAGAAGAATCTTATCACGGATGGCGATAAGATCGATAAGGATGCCGGCAAAGCCTTACTCGACAAGTACGCTGAAACCAACCCCCAGTTCGCTGATGCCATCGCCATCGCCAAGGACAAGTGTCTGGGTGCCGAAGGTCCCGGGGGACCGAAGGAGATTTGCGAACCCAACAGAACCATCTTCTGCATCTCTCACGTGCTGTTCGAGGTGAGTTTTTAACCCCCGACCAAAGATGGGGTCTTTAAAATTTTATTGGATTTATACAGGCTTCAAGATTTACTTCAGTGTAAGGCAAACTGCCCGTAGGCAGTTATCCTGTTACACGTTAGGTTTTAGTTAAAAAAATAGGAAAGCTAAATGTGATTTTCTGTAGTATGAACTCTTAAAGTGCTGGTAATAGTGTTTCATCATAGTATTTTCCCACAAAATATTTTAATAATAATAATAATAATAACTTTTTATTTCGGATCACAGTAAATATCCATAGTGTTAGTAAATATAATTTTAAGGTTTCATCATTTTAATTTTTATTCCCCACTTTTCAGAACTGTCCAGCGTGGGTAGATAATGACAACTGCAAGAAATTCAAGGACCACATCGAGGAGTGCAAAGCTTACAGACCACAAAAGTAAAAAAAAAATCATTCAGACCATAAAAATTCGGACTTCAAAATTTTATGTAATGCAAATTAAATAAAGCATTTTTTTGTAATTTGCAAAAACTATGTCATTTTTTTACGAATTATTGAACCTCCCAACCTTCCTTGTACCATCGAAGAAATCGATTCATAGGCAGATGACGGACCTACGTCATCTAGCTATGTCAACTTAATATAATTAGTCGTTATCTGTCGGTTGGATTTGACATAAAGCAACCAAATTATGTAGGTCAGCCATCTGCCTATTAATCAATTTCTTTGGTAGTACATGATGACTAACTTCATCCTAATTACTTTTCCCACTAAAATTGTAGTAACTATCTACAAAAAATCATAATTCATTATAGGTACTTCGTGTTGATGACTAATTCTAACATAATTAGAGTTTTATGTGATTTCTGGACATGTAAAAAAACATTAAAACATAGCCGTAGTTAATTTTCAAAATATGCCACAGGCTGTTTATAAATTTTAAACGTTATTTCAACATATCGACTTCCATCTTACGATAACATTAGCCATTTGCCTCTACCACTCGTATTAAATTCAATCGTAAAATTTGGAATTTCGTTGTGAATAAAATGATAACAACTTACCTATATGTTTTTGTCGCTGTTTTTGTTTGTTTTGATACGGTAAGTATACTCTTTTTATTTAGCCTTAGAAATTATCTTTTTTTTACCTTTACAAAATTATGTCGTATTTTTCTTATTAAAGCTGAAGGTAGTGGGTGAAAAGAGGCAGAGTAAATTTTAGTTCTATCTACCTCCAAAGGCTCAGTTTCCTGGAAAAGTGGTTTGTCTCCTTAGCCATTTCAGACCCCTTTTAAGTTAACCTTGCGAAGATATTATATGTATACCAAATACCATGAACATTCGGCGTCAACTAACAATAAGTTTTGCATCTTGTAGGTGCATACACGAGATGTATTTGATCTTCCGCCGTTACCCAGACCAGAAAGTTGCATAGGAACATATGATATCACGGCAAGTAAAAATATTATAAATATAGGCTAAGAACACTCATGAACATATATATTATTATATTCTCTAAGTTAAGACAGGACTAAGCTAATGATGTCTAAGTGAATTTCAGTCATGATGCACGAAGCGTGTTGAATTTCATCCAGTGAAAGCTAGTCTTGTATCTCTGATCTCTTTCACTTGCATATAATGTTATTATATTCCTCTCCTGCTTTTATAGCGTGCCTATGCCGTCGCGATAGCAATACATTTGAAAGAGAGCTTACTTTCTTAGTGGCCACATTTCTCACATTTAACATTTAATTAATTTTAAGTTTTGTGATTTCTTTCGTAGTTTAGTCCAAAGTAATTTTTGTATCTATATTGATCGTCCACAGGATAGACAGTGTTGTATTTTCCCGCCGTTTTTCAACAGGGAGACAGCTCGAGAGTGCGGCGCCAAGATTTTTCTTTCATTCACAGACAGAACTGTCAACATTACTGGTAGCCAAAGAAATTTTATAAACGGCGTAAGTAGAGTTTATTATTTAGAGCGCTTACAGACGAACGGCACGTGTCGGCGGCAGTCGACGGCAGACGACGGCACGTGTCGGCAGCAGTCGACGGCAATCGGCGGCACTTGTCGGCGGCAGTCGACGGCAGCCGTCGACAGTTTATCACGCTTGCAGTTGTGACGTACCGCGTAAAGGTAAGCGTCCACAGGTCGGTATCGTACGCAACGGACGGCTCGCATCAAACGGATATTTTTTTTACGGTACGTCCACTGTATCGGCAGCGTACGGATTACCTACAAGCCAGTATGTTTATCTTCAAATTAGTCCAAACAAAGTTCCTGAGTCAAAATTTCTGCTTTCGACTTTTCCATCCACACCCCCCCTTTGAGCATTCATTTACTAGGCTAGTCGGTAATCCGTACGCTGCCGATTCAGCGGACGTACTGTGAAAAAATTATCCGTTTGATGCGAGACGTCCGTTGCGTACGATACCGACCTGTGGACGCTTACCTTTAGGCGGTACGTCACAACTGGGGGCTACCACCACCTACTAAGCGACACCGTTTGACAGATAAGCAATATTACTTTAACGTCAAGCTAGCGATCTTAAAAAAAGTTGATATTTCACAGCGGATTTAACAATGTTTTGCATTTTTTACTATTTTTTAGTAAAATTATATTTAAAAAGTGAGTACGGTAATGTTATTGTAATCTTACAACAAAGTGTTAGCTGCAACGACCTGCAAGCGTCATAAATTGTCAACGGCTGCCGTCGGCTGCCGTCGACTGCCGCCAACACGTGCCGTCGACTGCCGTCGACTGCTGCCGACACGTACCGCCTACTGCCGTCGACTGCCGCCGACACGTGCCGTTCGTCTGTAAGAAGCCTTAGGAAAGATCTAGATTATAGCAAGTAAATATTTATATCCTAGTAACCGTGACAAGTCAGTTTCACGCTGTGTCAACTTAGATACTCCTTCGACGTTTAGAAACAGATGTCGCTGATATCAATAAAGCAAAGTCAGAGAAAGACGACAAGCAGTTGTATTGTGGCACTGGTACCATCTGGATCAGTGGTATCTGGATAAATTCATTCATAGGCAGATGGTGAATATACCTCTACATACATAAGCCCTACTTAATAATTTAGCCGGTTATCTGCTTATGAACCAATTTTTCTGATGGTATCATCGAGGAAATTGATTCCTAGGCAGTTGAGAGACCAACGTCATTTGGTCGGATCATGTCAATTCAGTGTTAATTGTGATCTGTCTGTGTCTGTGTTGGCTGGGTTTGACATAACGCGACCAAACTACGTAGGTCCCCCATCTGCCTAGGAATCAAATTCTCTGATAGTACATTGTTCATTAGCTCATGAGTATAATAATAAGTAAAATCACGATATAATAAATTTTACTATAATTAACTACTTATTCATTAAACTTGCTTTAGTGTGACTATTGGGAGTGCGTTTTAGACAAATATGGATTGCTGGATACAGAAAACAATTTGAGTATGGAGAAATATTTCGACCATCTCGATGTATGGATAAGCCTTAACCCAATGTTCAGAACTGTAATCATTGCTGGAAGAACCCATTGCAAACAAATCTACCAAATAACAAAGCAGTTACCAATAAAGACTTGTAAGTTCTTCGAATTTCAAGGCTGTATAAGGAATTATGTGAATGTAGTAAGTATGAGAACAATATTTTGAAATTGCTTGTTTAGTTTGTCAGGTTACAGTTTTGTAATTATTCAAATGATATATAATATTTTAGGACTGTCCGGACATTATTCAGACTGCAGCATGTATGGAATGGAAGAAATTTTACGACGAATGCCGAGACTACTTCATTTAATAGAATATATTATTATGCCAAAAAAGTAATGCTTAAAGAAAATAATATGTAAAGATTTGAACTATGAATTTATTGATATCATTAATTTAAATCTATTTCATAATAAAGATTTACTATCTACTAATTACACTTCATAAAAGTAATATACTTATTTCATTATAATTTCTAAAAAACATTTTGTGTATCACTATTACCTAACTTAAAAATACGCCTTATTCATGAAATATTAGTATAGAGGTGAAAACAGATCCAACTTCCAAAATTTCTGTTTTAACCTGCATACCAAAAAGCAAAATACTGTGATGTAAAATGGACAATTAAATAACTATTAAGAGCCTCTAATAAACATTCTTTGCTTATTCCTGATGATTTCATCTTATTAAAAACGCCAAAAATTATCTAGACCAAGATTTAGTCACAAACATGTGAATGCCTAACTATCAACAGTGTTGCTATCTATGGACAATGCCTGTTTACGAAATCTATATTTAACATAACTGCTGTCAATAATGATAATATTTGTTATTGAGAGCAATCCAAATGGAATGATCTGTGCGTAAATGCATTAAAATTGATTTCAAAATTGCACTAGCCAAGTATTTTATTCCTTGAATAAAATTAACTAAACTAAACTAGCAGTCTTTGTAAGGCTTCATGGTAAAAGTCTGGGGTTGTACCGACCGACGTATAGTATCATGCCCGTGGGGTTATGCCTCACGAAATATAGGAACGGTCTATCGAATTTCAATCGTCGAGACGGCTGTGTATTTCTGGCTGGAAGTCGCGCTTGTCTTGGCCGCAAATGGAGTGGTAAGTGCATGGCATCTCCTAAGTCATGGGGATCGTGGAATGCCCTCTGATAATCCCTGGGTTCATCCCAAATAGTCGCCCATCTAGATGACCTGCGCTTCTGCTGAGAAATCTCCGGATAATTCTCTATATGATGCTGCTCGCCAATCGTGCCCTCCCCGCATGTCACGAACGTCGTGAGCTGCAACATGTCTGATAAATAAATGTCCTTGGATGGACCATTGAGTCCAGCTAAGTCGGCATGTTCGGAATCAAACAGCTCTTTCAACCCCATTTTCTTTAGCGGAGAAGAAATATTGAGCATTGACTTATGTGAGAATCTAGGAATTTGGAGCTCTAGGCCAATTCTAGGTAGAAGGGTTCTCAGTAGCCGATTCCATGTAGCCACAGCTGGCTTCGATTCTAGGAGCCGTTTCTCTAAGGATTCCAAATCTTCTGCGTTAACAACATTGCCCTGCTGTCCAGGCATAAGGAAAAGAGTGCTAATCACTGAGTTTGTATTTCCTAAGGCGACTGCAGTTGCATCCAGGATAGGGTCGTATCCAGCCATGAAGTTGTTTTTGTAGACAACAGCAGGAACGGGAACCAAGCGTCGTTGTCTTACGTTGGGCGACACCACGAAATACATTTCTCCGTCTCTTCCGTCAACAGATGATCCGGTGCAGTCGGTCTGAAAAATTTAATACAACATTAGAAATTTTTTGCAACTTATTGAATGGAATGAAAAGTTAAAAATATTTGAACTCATTTTGATTAACTTTACTTACTTAAAAAATATATGATATCGTTGATTGCGATTTCATAAAAAATCGGCCAAGTGCGAGTCGGGCTCGCGCACGAAGGGTTCCGTACCGTTATAGAGCAAAAATAGCCCAAAAATTGTGATTTTTGTATGGGTGTCCCCCTTAAATATTTATTTTATTTTAATTTATTTATCAATAATTATTAAAGTACAAAATACAAATATAATTAAGGATTTTGTAAAAATTTCAAGTGCCTAGCTAAGTATAGCCATTACTGATATCAAGCAAAAAAATCACGTTTGTTGTATGGGAGCCCCCCTTAAATATTAATTTTATTTTGTTTTTAGTATATTTTGTTGTTATAGCGAAAACAGATATAGTACACAATCTGTGAAAATTTCAGAAGTCTAGCTATAGCCGTTTTTGAGATTACAGCCCGGAGACAGACAGACGGACAGACATCGAAGTCTTAGTAATAGGGTCCCGTTTTTACCGTTTGGGTACGGAACCCTAATAATAATATTAATTAAAAAAGTATTGATATTTAAAAAAAACATTTTTTATAAATCCTTTTTTTAATAATCAATACTTTTAGTAGCAAAAAATATTGTTTTTATTTTTACAGTTAGATAATAGAAATATTATCTATCTGTAAAAGTAAAAATTGTGTTAAAAAAGGTTTACCTACCTCAAAAATGTTTGTTGAAAATGCTGCAAGTGGTGGACGCATTGATATAGAATTACTTTTTATATATTCGGGAATTTTTCCCCAGGTATACCTTTTGACTAATAAATTAGTTCGCCTCCTTATAATGTCACTAATAAGTTTGAAATTAACTTCTTCTACATGTCCATTATAGAACTGTTGAGCTCTTTCTTTATAAAATGTTAATATTTTCCCTTTACTTCTTTCGCTGTAAAGTTCTCTAATAAACGCTGAAACTGCCACGCCAGAATTTGAAGATGTTTCTATCGAATCTGATATGTTCTTTAAAGTGAAGTGTGGATTAAATGTAACCATGTCATCTAATTTAAGTATTTCATTCATTTCACCGGATGTAGCACCTCTAGCTCCCATAAACATCATTGCCAACATAGATGTGACAGAAAATGGAGATAATACGAAACTGCGCTTGTTATCTAGATTGGTAATGACTTCTTCCCAGTACCTAAAAGCAAGCTCATTGCATAATTCAGTAAACTGTACAACATCCTCTCCCAAGTCTTTAGTTGTAACTTCTAAGCCCTGATTTTCATTTGAAAAGTCCAAAATAATATCCTTATCGGGCGAAGATTCCGAGCTGTTTTTATCTATCTTTTGTTTTATTTTTTCACTTTCCTGTGACCTAGGTGGCGGAACAGTTGGAATTAATTTCCAAGAATTTCGGTCTGTAGCGATTTCTTTTTCTTCAATATTAACTTTTTGAAACTTCTTCTTTATATCATCAATTTTTGGTACTTCGACGTTGGTTTTGAGTTTATTCGTATTATGTTGATCTATATTTTTCACCAAAGAGCTTTTTTTAACTTCTGAGGTATCAATTTGTACATTGCTATTTTCGATTGAAGGTTTTATAGTTGTTTCCATTTTACCAGGAGACCGGAGTGTTGTAGAGGACATAATCTGTAAGAGGTTATTATCAATAATGCCAGAATTTTGAAAAACACTGGACTTATTTCTTTCTTTTTCTGCAGCTATGTTTAGTTCATTCACTGCTTCGAAAAATGTGTTATTCTTCTTCGAAAGCTGAGACTTAATTTTTTCTTTAGGGATCGCATTAGGAATATCTGTTTTCAAGGCTAATTTTTCTACTTCTTCTGTCTTTTTAGTTTTTTTGTCACCATTTTCATCCACCAAAATTGTCGAGTAAGTTGTGGCTGGGATTGATGTGGTTTCGACGTCTGCTACCTCAGTTACAGCAGTACTCGGTGCATCATCAAAAGAAGTAGTCGTTTCTAAAATCGTTTGTGTAGTAGATATATTTTCTTGCTCAGCTGCACTACTTTTGTCAATTGCATTTGGGACGGGATTTTCATGTATGACTTGAGAAAGCATGTCTCCAACAGAATTAGATAAAATAGGATCAATATCATCAAATGACGAAACTGTAGTTGATAATACTACGTCTTCTACAGAGTCAGTTGTATTTATAAAGCTAGTGTTATTTTGAATAATATTCAAATTAGTTTCATCATCTTTATCGTTCTTTTGAGGATCCAGTGTTGATATTTTTACGTAGTTTTCAAAGTTATTGTTGCTGGCATTATTTTCTACTTTTGTATTATTGTCTGGCCCTACATCGGCAGGTATGTCAAATTCTAAATTTTCTTTACTCTCTAAATTTAAATCATTTACTTTGTCAGTATCTAGTGCATCTTGAGATGTTGGTAGGGGTGCATAATTACCGAGATCAGATGCAATCTGACTTATGCTCTGTGCTACATCAAACAATGGGAGAACAGGTTCATCATTAGTGTCATCGTTTCGATGTTCGTCTACACCTGTATTGTTATCTGCCTGCATAACATTTTCGGTTGATGAAACAATTGTAGATGGTGAAATTGATTGAGTAGTTATTGTTGTTACATTTACTTTATCAAATTTTTGTTCAGGGGTAGGCAGTCTTGTAACTTCTTCATTAATTTGACTTTCTGTAGATGAAGATGGCTGTAAACTGCTTACACTCGTTGAAGATATTAAAATATTTAATTTTGTAGTTGTGCTTGGTTTTTCAGTAGTTTTCAGGGTTGATTTAGTAGTTGCACTTGTTGGTATAAATGTGCTAAATTTTTCATATTGTGGAGTAATTTTATTGAATTCATTTACTTTGTTAGAGTTGTCTTTTGTGCTATCAGAATTTTTCACATTGGATTTTGTTGTTGATTTATACTTATTAGTATTTGAAGTTGTTGGTTTTGCTGTTGTTGGCGTCGTTTTGGTTTTTGTAGTACTTCGAACAGTTGTGCTTGGTTTTGTAGTAGTCGTAGTAGAAGTAGTAGAAGATGTCAGAAGTTTGACTGTAGAGCTTTTAATAATTTTTTGAGTCGTTGATAAAGGTTTCGACGTCGTTGTTGTTTTTGATGTAGGTTTTTTAGTTGTAGTGGTTGTTATCTTTCTTGTCGTTGTAGGTTTAGTTGTAGATGTAGTCGGAATCGTAGTGCTTTCAACCCTTACCGGTATATCATTACTTAATATCTTATCAGGTGAGAATTCATTATCTTTACTCAGAGAATTTTCATTCGTATTCTCAAATTCAATGGTGTCAGTTTCCGGCGTTATGAACGTTTCTGATGTTCTATCAGGCACTATGTCCACTCCCCCAGTATTTCCAAATATCGATGGAAGAATTTGGCTCCAGGAGTCGGAAACGTCCGGTGTATCTAATGTAGGTGGTATGTTGGTTCTGTTTTTATGCGCTTCCATTTGAGCCTTGAGCACATTTTGTACATTCGTTACGACGTTGTGAACTTTCGTGTACGACGGTTGACTAAAATTGAAAGCGATAGTTGGTTGGTTGTCATTTGCGAATGTCACCAATCCTTCAGTTTCCTCTCCTGCTGCGACGATAGCTTGTATTTCTTCAAGAGTCATCAATCGCTTAACCAGCTCTCCAGACTCATCGAAAGTGTAGAATTCATATCGGTCAGGTGTCAGCAGGTTGACTGGACTCCCAACTGTAGCTGGCACTATGGAGGGCGCTGGTAGACTGTTCCCAACGGCATCGGCGATGTACGGCAGCTTCGATCGCCTGAAAAATTACAAAAACTTCTGTTAGGTACAATATGTCATATATGGAAATTATATTTAAAACCTAATTTTCTTAGTTCCACTTTCGCTTGCATGAACAAAATAATATTATGTATACTGTACTCGGCGAAACATGGCGGTAGCGGTCATTGACTCCCTGTCAAAATCTAGTCTTTTTCTATACAAAGCTGCCATTTACAACATTTGACACTTCATTGTCAATCGCGGTTTATATAGAAAGTGACAAGTTTTTGACAGGGAGTCAATGATCGCTACCGCCGTCTTTCGCCGAGTACAGTATAGTATGATATAAAATTCTACGGTTACCTATTTTAAGCGAGCAAGGCACTTATGCACATATAACGAGTACAAGACACTTGTGCATTTACTACTATCACTTCTATAAAGCTTTCCAGTTTATAAGCAAGTGTGTTCATCTATAATTGTTATACGTGCATAATATACAAAGTATTTTTCTATAGTAAAATGACACCTAGGAGCATGCGAACATTACGTGGGGCGACATTTTCCATTATTTTTTATCTACTATGTGGTCATAAAAACGTATAGAAAATGCAGCCCATCATTATGCAGCCCGGCGTAATGTGCTCATATTTTTCTTTAAAGTAATAATTACCTTTCTTGACTGTCGTCCGCCACCACTGCGGTCGCCAGCAGCGCGCACAGTAACGCGTGCATCTTGTGATCACTTCTGCACCTGAAACTGAGATAAAACATCTATGAGTACCTACATTAATTAGAAAATTATTTAAAATTGGAGCTTCAACTAGTAAAATAACAAATTAAAATCTTAGTAATAGGTTTCCGGCTCCTACCCTTTGGGTACGGAAACCTAAAAACATTAATCAATAGATCGCCTCAAACACGTTTGACGTTTTTTTAGTAATGTCAGCCCTTTAACTGTAATAATCAACCTACATTACCTTCAGGTTTTATTGTTGTACTGTTGCTGTATTATGTTACATAATATTACCCGCTATTTTTCCTGCTCATTAAAAATGTCACTTGATTATAAGCATTTATTGTAGATCAGTCTTTCCCAAAGTGGGCGATAACGCCCCCTTGTGGGCGCTGACGGTCTAAAGGGTGTGGGACCCATAAAAAATGGGCGCGTTATGTAGAGACTTGGGGGTGATTTATTTCATCTGGATGCATTTTAGGGGGTTTACAACAATGGGGGCGCTAAAACATATTTTTTTCTCAAAGTGGGCAGTAGACAAAATAAGTTTGGGAACCCCTGATGTAGATTTAACGTGGATTAGTTTAGGTGCCGTTGTGTTTTGTCAGCGCCCGTGTTTGCGTATAATGTGGGACACTCGACAGGGCAACTTCATAACAGTTATAGTTAACCTACATCTGTGTTTACTAAACTTTTTAAAACTCTTTTCTCTACAATGTTATTTTATGAACAGCTAGCTGATGTGCTATACTATACTCGGCGAAACATAGTGGTAGCGGTCATTGATTCCCTGTCAAAAACTTGTCATTTTCTATATAAACCGCGATTGACAATGAAGTGTCAGATGTTGTCAATCGCGGCTTTGTATAGAAAATGACAAGTTTTTGACTGGGAGTCAATGACTGCTACCGCCATGTTTCGCCGAGTACAGTATAGTCACTGACCTCCATTATACAAGTACGCTGGACCTATGATACCCACTTTTTTGTGCCTATTTGAAGCGGAATCAGCGCCCCCAGTGAGAGGGAAGAGAACTAAATTTGACGTAACTTGCAAATGGCCGCTTAATCGTTATTGGTTGTCATCACTAGTATTAGTTCCAAATACTCCCACTACTGCTATCAGCGTCAATATGGCGACTTTCAAACGTCATTTTTACGTCAAATTTAGTTCCTATCACTCACATTGGGGGAGCTGATTCCGCTTCAAATAGGCACAAAAAATAGCTGTCATTTCGAAGGGTTAAGGGGTTAGTCCAGCGTACTTGTATAATGGAGGTCAGTGAGTATATTCGTTTTAGTTTCGATACTAAAAGCCATGATTAAGCACGAAACTTCATAAACTACAACTTATTTGGGACAATTACTAATAATCTAATACGTGGCACAGAATTTTATACAAATTTTGACATTTTATACTATGGAGTATTGTGCCTCGATTCGCATTTTGGATTTAAGGTGCGAGTCGATAAGCCTTCAAACCTAGATTTGTAACTTTTAGTATACCTACCTAGTTGCTGTTTCGCTATGATCTTACAGAATATAATATGACTAGACGTTCCGCGTGGCTTCGCGGGCGTAAATAAGATATTTCACAGACAAATTAGTCCACAGAAAATAGCCTATGATCCTTCACGTGGTCTACTTCTTATCTGTGCCAAATAACATAAAAATTGCTCCAGTAGTTCGTTAGATAAGCCCTTTTAAATAATTTCCGCCGTTTTTTCCACATTTTCCTCTATTTCTTCGCTCCTATTAGTCTTAAGCGTGATAAAATATAGCCTATAGCCTTCCTCGATAATACAACTTTTAATAATACGCTTTTTTAAAATAATGAAGAAGTTTTTTTTTTTTTTTTGATAGAATCCATCTTTTAGACTCTAAAATTTTGACAAAGAGTTCAAAGATCCGTACAGTGATTAAGGACTATTGACTAACTACCGAGTCCAGTCCTCAAACAAGTACAAGACCAATTACAGCACAACGAAGCACTTGAGTGTGCAATCAGGAACAATCAATAACCAAACCACAGGCGAGCGGTTTTCGTGAATCGCAAATTGCAAGTCAATCGCAGGATGATTGCTGGCCAGAGTGCAACCACGATTATGCCTGATTGGTTTATTATTATTTATCAATAAACTGTTGACCATTTCGGTGATTGACCTGTGCTTACATCTCATTTGCTTTCAACCAGCCCTGTATTTATAAAAAGGCCATATAGGCCGCGGCCTAGGGGCGGCAGGAACCTAGGGGGGGGTGACAGCGTCCTAGGGTAGCGGCAGATTTCGTTCATGGGGTGGCGGAAATAAAGTGGCCTACTCTCATAAAAAATATATATCCGGCATTGCTCTCAAACACGACTTCCTTTGTACAATATAATTTTGTTAAAACTATAATATAATTCCTCCTCTTTTAATAGAATGAGGGTCATGTTTAATTTACTTTTAAATGTGTGGCTCTGTTCTAGTTCAAGTGGGCCTTAAGAGGCCGAAAGGAACATATTGCCTTAGACTTAAAAGCTTCTTGTCGTCAGTCCAATCAGTGAAATCATTTCACTGGTTCAGTCGTTCAATGATCTAAGAATATTTTTTTACGATAGCTTGTGGACTTGGTTTTATATTTTTTGTCTTGAAGAAGGCCATAAAAGTTTACGGTTTTATATTTTTCTTATTTGACGAGTGCAGTTAGATATAATGTGGCACGGTCCGCTGCGTCCGCTCCCGTTACCGCGACACCGCGAGACACCGTGAGACACTACGGTGGGAACCCGTGACCCTAACGGCAGCTTCCGAATCATCAGCAAGCAATGCAAGGCTCGTAGCCAGGAGACCTGCTACGAAACCGTTTTGAGTCTCAAACAATCGAACGAGAATGCCGCGTCCTACTCTAGCAACGTCATTTCACGTTTGTTGGAGTAGGACGCTGCATTCTCGTTCGATTGTTTGAGTCTCAAAACGGTTTCGTTGTACGGCCCCAGGCTCTTTAGCCAAGGCCCAAGACCTTTTTTTATCGCTTCTTCAAGGAATCGCCGATCATAATGTATGGAATTGACATAAGCATTCGTTAGTATGACGTTGACGTTCGTATTTATGCTATGTCAATTCCATACATTTTGATCAGCGATTCTTTAAAGAAGCGATAAAGAAAACGTCTTGGCTTCAGGCTCTGGTATAGCAGGAACTATAGGTGTCTGCAGGATGTGTCAAGTAGATAATCAATTTTAATAAGACGTGTAAACTTGTAAGTTTAATGAGTCACTTTATTATGCACAATCATAGTTATGCACACATTCAATCAAATCACAATATGAAATTATGAAAGTACACAAAGGCGGCGTTATTACTAAATAGCAATTTCTTTTTAGACAGCTCACAATAATTGTGGCATTTCAAGTAAATAATTATTAATATCTATGGACGCTTCACACCACGTCAGTCTGGCCCCGTGGTAAGTACCTGATGGGCTTGTGTTACGGGTACCAGACAACGGAAATATATTAAATATATAATACTATTATACTATACATATATTTAAGATTTTTATTATATTATACACATCCATGACCCAGGAACTTTGAAAACTTTTTGTTCCGTCGGTGGGATTCAAACCCGCGACCCCCGGCTTGAGCTACCAACAGCCCACCAACTAAGCCACAGAGGTCGTCAAATTTCAAATTAGTTGTTAGTTTTGAATTGGCAGTCAGCAGCACCTTCGTTAATTCCATGTCGAAGTAAAAGGATTTTTTATGAAACACAGGTGTGGGAGCTGTCATTGGTATAAATAATTATATACACTCACTCACAGCACAAATCGTTAAACACATAGTTGAGGGCCCCAAGACATTAATAAGCTTGTTACTATTATTTATTTATGCTGTTTTTGTGGTTGGTCTAAAGTCGCCAGTCGTCACTGTCGATCAAGAGTATTTTGGCCAGTGTTCGTTTATAAAGTTTTATGTCAAATATTACCAATAGCTCTTTCGCTATTGTAGACAAAGCTATCTCGCGTCGAATAAATCCATTGGTGATTTGATACCTTGATAGACGTCGCGCGTCACGTTGGCGGGCGGGTGCCTTTATCTTCGGTCTTGTCTTGTCTCTCAGTATTTTAAATACTAACCGATAAGGAGTTACATAATTTTAATATCCTCCTTGTTTGGTGTTTATGTTACTGTAAAAGCTCGAACTACGGTAAATCTTAAGATTTAAGTGTAAGTCTTAGGATTTACCGACACGAGTTGGTAAATGTAAGTATGTATTTCTTAAAATACGACGAATTTTTCGAACATTTACCATTCAAATTCAGTATATATGCTAGGTTTTACTACGTCAACTGGATGTTGGTTTTAGGAATAAAACAATGAGTAAATCTTAATTATTTACTTTAATGAACTATTAGACAAAACAGATAGTTTATAGTTATTTTATAATATATAGGTATCATACGATAGAAGTAAGTAATACTAACCTATCTAAATTATTTTCATAGAACATATAACATACAACATCTCTGAATATCTCAAACTTCTATCATATTATATTCTATCTAACTGAATCAGTACTTCTCTATTTGGCATTTAAGAACGAAATACGAACTATATTACAATACAATAACAATTATTAGGGTTCTGTAATTCCGTACGTTCCGTACGATACTACTGGATCGATTTTAATTTTTTTTTTCAGAGTGGCATAGGCTGATGATATATTTTATACCCGTGCGAAGCCGGGGCGGGTCGCTAGTATAATTATAAAGACGTACTCGTAATTCTGATGATTTGCAGTTGCCTTTTTTTGACGCGCATTTTTTTGACAATTTTATTTTTTTAATACTTGTCCTCCAGTTAACGACAATTTTCCGACAACTTGTCGAAGACTCATTTCTTTATCCATAACAACTTCTATCTTTATAAAATCTTCAGAGCATGCCTCAGTTCCTCCGTTTTGGTACCTAGTTGGTAAAACTCATTGTCCTTTATATCTATCACAACGGCAATAATACTTTTTGGGTCAGTTTTAGCTCTGTCAATGTCAGAGAGGCAAGCGGAGTGGCTGAGACTGTGCGCGGGTAGCGGGGGTGACTAACTACCCGTACAATCAACATATACTGTGCCATTAACGTAAATCCTAAGATTCAACACCTATATGGTGGTAAAAGTTCGTATCGCAAACCTTTTGGGACATTTACCATTAGGAATTGGTAGATCTTAGGTTTTACCAGAAAATCTTAGGATTTACTGCAGTTCGAGCTTTTACAGTAACATTTACACTAAGGTGAAAGAAACCATTTAGTACTAGGTGTAGTAATACCACAAGTAAACCCAAAACATAATAGAAAACGTTAGCACAACCACTAAGAATACTATCTGTCGTATTTATTTATTACTAGCTGTCCCGGCAACGTTGTTTTGCCTGTTTTCCCTGTTTTCCTGCTTTTCTCTTGAAGTTTATTTTATAATTTTTTTTCTATAAACCTCACGGAGCCCGAGACCTTTCCAACGAATGCAAAACCGTGGAAATCGGTTTGTGCGTTCTGAAGTTATAGCGTCAGGAAGGAAAACCCGACTTATTTTTATATATTAGATTGGTCACATCTATGAAATAAAACAATCCTGACACTGAATACCCTTAAGTATGAATACAGAATCAATAAAACTACGAAAATATGGTTTAGATTCTCACAATCTCACTCTTATTTCGTTATGCGCAAATAAAAACAATTTCAAGGGTCATGTACCCTCATGACACTGGGAGACCTAGCCGACGATCGTGGTTTGAATGAAGATTACTTTCTATAAATATGGCTAGCCTTACCTTATGCGCTAAAGGCAGTCTGAAAAATTTGAGCCATGCAATATTTTTTTCAGTTGCTTAGAGTGCACACCAAATATTATGTTCAGTTCCGGAATGTCTAGATTATTTAAGTTTTAAACAAAATGTTTATAAATAAACATTCAACGGAAGTTATCCATAAGCTAATAGGTACTTCTTGGTTGAAAACTAGCATACTTTTTTATAGGTAGTTCAGAAGGTTTGATATCACAAAGCCTGAAAGACGGATTTTGATGAGTAGAGATATAAAAGTTGATCACGGGGAAGAATCATTTAGTTGCGGCAAGATGTCCACTTCTTCGCGTCCCCATCAGACACGGCGCGGCGCCGCGCCGTCACCGTGTTACGGCACGACGCCGCGGCGCCGCGCCGTGCCTGATGGGGACGCGGCCTTAGGGATTTCCTATGGTGCTATCTTGTTAACGGCATACTGTTTAATTTTATTTATTTATTTGATTCAGGCATCTAGGCCCATATTATAAATACCTTACAGACTAACATACATACATTTATACTAAAACTAACACTAAACACTAAAAATTTTACGTGGGAGAGCCATGCTTCGGCACGAATGGGCCGGCTCGACCGGAGAAATACCACGTTCTCACAGAAAACCGGCGTGAAACAGCACTTGCGCTGTATTTCGCCGAGTGAGTGAGTTTACCGGAGGCCCAATCCCCTACCCTATTCCCATCCCTACTCTCCCCTATTCCCTTCCCTACCCTCCCCTATTACCCTATTCCCTCTTCAAAGGCCGGCAACGCACTTGCAGCTCTTCTGGGTGTCCATGGGCGACGGAAGTTGCTTTCCATCAGGTGACCCGTTTGCTCGTTTGCCCTTTTATTTCATAAAAAAAAAAAAAAAAAAAAAAACGTATTGTCTGCGACGTGGAAGCGCAACGTGTTCGCAAGTCGTCCTCGGAACCTCCTGTAGACGACTCCAATCGGCCAGAACTCCTCCTTCTCGAAGGTCGGTAGATGATGCGTCGGGACTCTCATCACAAAGGAGCTAAAATTCACTTTGTGACGGTACTCCAGACGCTCGACCCTCAAGACGACCCTTAAGAAACGGAGTGCTCCTGTGTACCTACTGAACACATAACTAGACCTCAAGAAAAATAAATTCCTGCGTAGTTGTCGGTTTCACAGAAACCAGCACATGGTTTCATTGAAACCAGCCAATGTTGGAAACGATGCGGCATTATAATTTGGCATAATTTGCCGCACTCAATGATGAGATAACTTTCCGTCTGTCCTTGTGTCTCACCGAAAGTAAGCGCAGACAGTAACGGAAACATGATGGGGTAACGACCTTTGTGTTTGCGGAAACTATCTTCATAATACTATTGACTATTGAGTAAAATCGTCCGTTCATAGTTATTTTTTCGTTACGGAATTTCTTGATTCAGTCGTCGCGCTCCAAGCCCGCGATAAAAACTATGCAATAGCTTAAAAAATCGAAACGTCATGTTTTATTCTTTGTTTAAAGCGGCATTAAGCCGAATGATAGTGGTCAGTGTTCAAATATTTAAATTGTTAGTAAGAACTTAAGAAGGCTAGTAATTAGCCATAGTTACTGAGGCTGTTATCGTACCTTTCGCTTCAAATTAAGACCTAGAATTAATAAAAATAATTTCAAGAAACAAAAACTGGCCAAGTGCGAGTTGGACTCGCCCATGAAGGGTTCCGCAGCAGCGATAAGGTTTATTTTTATGAAATTAAAAGGTTTTTGATTAATTTCTTTATTTCAGTTGATTTAATGAAAGTTAAATTAAGTTTACCATTTATGACGTATAAAAAAAAAACTACTTGCTAGATTTTGTTCAAACCAATTTTCGTTGGTAGTTTTTATAGTAAAGCACATCATATATTTTTTTAGACTTATCATGCCCCTACTTTAGAAGTTAGAGGGGAGGGGACACACATTTTACCACTTTGAAAGAGTCCCTCTCGCAAACTATTCAGGTTAGAAAAAAAAAATTAGAAACTTCAATATGATTTTTGAAGACCTATCCATAGATACCCCACACGCATAGGTTAGATGAAAAAATTTTTTTTGTTGGTTTAAGGTTTACCATTTATGACGTATAAAAAAAACTACTTGCTAGATCTCGTTCAAACCAATTTTCGTTGGTAGTTTTTTTTAGTAAAGTACATTATATATTTTTTTTAGACTTATCATGCCCCTACTTTAGAAATTAGAGGGGGGGACACACATTTTACCACTTTGGAAGAGTCTCTCTCGCAAACTATTCAGGTTAGAAAAGAATGATATTAGAAACCTCAATATGATTTTTGAAGACCTATCCATAGATACCCCACTCGCGTAGGTTAGATGAAAAACATTTTTTTTCACAAAAAAATATTAAAAAAAAAAACTACTTGCTAGATTTCGTTCAAACCAATTTTCGTTGGTAGTTTTTATAGTAAAGTACAACATATATTTTTTTTTGACTTATCATGAATTATTTTTTTTCTTATATTATTTTTTTATTGATTCAGTTGTACCTTTGGGGACCCTCAAAATTTTTAATAATTTTTCCATTATTGTATCAAAATCTTAATGCGGTACACAGACTACATCTACTTACCAAATTTCAATAGTATAACTCTTATAGTTTCGGAGAAAAGTGGCTGTGACATACACGGACAGACAGACAGACAGACAGACAGACAGACATGACGAATCTATAAGGGTTCCGTTTTTTTCCATTTGGCTACGGAACCCTAAAAAGTGTCGAGTTTACTTCACGAATCTCACAAAAGATGGCCTACTTCTCGGTCCGTGATAACGGCATTACAACAGAACAAATGACAACAATCAACTGACAAAAGAAACGGAGAAAATATAATAACTTGTTGGATTTTAAATAATGTTAACACATTTGTTTAAAGACGAGAGTTATTTTTTGCAAAACCTTTGTCTTAATCATAAAAAAGAGAGGTTTTGTTCGCCCAAATCGATAGACAAAACAATGTGATAATACTTTAGGGTGTGTTTGTGCACCTTATATGGAGTTCACTGTGAAGGTAGCAGCGCTGAAAGTGCAACTTGTTTTTTAATTTTTGTAAGGCCAAACGCGCTGGGGCGGTCACCCATACAAATCACAAAAAAACTCTGTTTAACTTATAAGAGACACATTCACATGACATAAGTCACCCTAAAGTATTTTAACTTAGTTTTGTTAGACCCTGTATAAAATCTTAAAATTTGTAAAGCCAATATTGATACTTCTATTGATTTAAAATATATTTTAGAATTGAACTTTTTAGTAAACTACGTCGTTTAGCCCCGATTCCTGATTGTGATAATTTGTACAAACTTTGTGACGATGAACAGAACAAAATGAAACATAAGGCCAGTCTTTATAGCAACAAGATGATATTATTGTTATAATGTATCTTGTTTACAATTACAGATGGTCCCAAATTGCCCTGTTTCCTTTTTATTTTTCAAAATTAGATATTACAACCTTAACATATTTTGTCATTTGATAAGCAGTAAAGATCGTGTAATTTGGCAAGCGAAGTTGGAACTTGGAACGTCCTAATGGCCCCATTCCCTGGTCTTGATGAAAACCGCCGTGCCAAGTGTACTAACGAACTGCCATTGTACACATGCACTTAAATGCCTAGTTGATACACGCCGTATTTCAAGAAATTTTAACCGACTTCCAAAAACGAGGCTGGAATGTTTTGTTGCCGCAATGCTCAAGATTTAAAAAATCTTATTCATGAAATTGTTATCATGCAAATAAAGCACTTAAGATTAAGGAATAAAATACATTTTAACACAAATTTGACAGCCTCAAGTTAAAATAATATAAAGATCTGTGCTCAGTCACTGTTTACAATAATTACGTTAACTTCTTCAAGAAATAGGGCATAAAAGATTACCTTTCTATAAATTCTACACAAATCTACAAATAAATTAATCTATGTAGTAAATAAATAGCTCAAAAGTGTAAAGAATATACAGTAGACCATCTTGGTAATAGACCGCTTATTAGCATAATTTCAGTTATTTTTTTTAAACGGGCAAAAGGCCCACCACACATTCCCACCACTGCAACTCCTGTGTCGCCAGGATCAACAGTGGTAACCAACCACGAAAACCCTTTGATATGATCTCAGGGATGCCCGAGGGACAAGCTAAATCTGTCTTGGGACCCGCAACGAAATTAATCAGAAGAAATATAGGAGGAGTAGGAGATATCCAATTTCCCTCCCCAAGCAAAGCGGGAGACAGCCAAAATTGTAATGACATTGATGTCCAAACAAAAGGGGGAAGCACCACGGGAAAAATAAATAATTATGCTTAATATAATATGCCTACTTCATAAAAAAAAAAAAAAGACATTTATTTATAATGGCAAACTTGTGTTCGATTGTTTCCAATAGAATTTATGACAAAAACGTTTGAAAGCACGGAAATTCTTTGCGCTGCCTACGAGGTCATCGTAATATACGACTCCAGAGACACATTGGAGGCTGTTTAATAAATCGGTTCTTTCCTCATGCCAGAGACCGCACTCCCAGAGTATGTGATGAGCAGTTTGTTCTTGCGGGCTGTCTTCGGTCGAGCACTCGCAAAGAGGAGATGGAACTAACTTGAATCTATGAAGTTTAGCTTTAAAATTGCCGTGACCAGTTAGGAATTGTGCAACGCAATGATCTATTTCTATCCAATGCATGGCGAGACGTTCGCGAACTGAAGGAAAGAAATTGTACAGGTGCCGACCTTTAATAGATTTATCCCACCGATCCTGCCACTCGGATAAAAGATTTTGTAGTGTAATGTCTAGTGGTTCAAACAATCTATTCACCTTATTTCTGTCTCTCATGCTTAAGAAATCTGGGGTCGTAATTTTTTTATTTTTGTAATATAAAGCAGCTCGGCGCTGTATTTCCAAGTCTACAGGCAAAACACCCGACAGGACAGGAAGTGCTTCAGTACTGACCGTTCTATATGCCTTACATAGGAATATTAATGCGAGACGTTGGCTTTGTAAAAGTTTACGCCGGGCTGCGCCAATCGTAGCCCTATCTGCCCAGACCGGCGAGCCGTAGCATATTCTGCCTAAGTACGTGGCTGTATATATAGTTTTTAACGTTTTGAACGAGAGACCCCATGTAGATGTCGATATTTTAGTAAAACTATAGAAATTTATTTTTGCTTTCTCACCCGTTTGTATGATATGTTCTAAGAATGTGAATTTATTTTCTAAAATCAGTCCAAGATAACAGAGTGACTGTTTACGTTTGACACTTGTTTCGTTAAGTTTAATGCGAGGAGTTGATATAAGAGAGCCTTTTAAAAGAATTTGATAAGTTTTGTGTGCCGCAAATTCCAGACGATTTCTGTGACCCCAACTTGCAATTACGCTTAGGCACACACACATAATTTCAGTTATCTTGAAGTACAAGTATTACGTCAAATGCGGATAAAATTTATCTTTATGTAGAGTGAGTTTGATTCTTTCATTCATTAAAATAAGACCAGTACTCAGTAGTTTAGGCGCTACGATGGAACAGCAACAATGATGACTACTCTTAAGGTTCGTTGTAGTCGGGTAAAACAATTAACAGCACAGATTTAATTTGATCATACGATTTCCTATTGATCAAGTAAGTCACGATTTTATAGACCCAGCAGGAGATGAAAGTCAAGATCACTATTATCACTAGTCACTATGACTATAGCTATAGTTCCCTCATAGTTAGTAAGCGTATAATGGTTAATCTCGTATCCATTACCACAATATAAATATAATCAGTAGATTAAATCAGATCAATTTGAAATAAAACTAGATCAACACGGAGACAAGTTTTTCGTGCGCGCGACGTGATACTCTTACTTCTTAATTTTATAAAACGATTCATACTGTATACTAGACGTTATAGTTTGACAAATTCTTGTTCTTTTCTCTCAAATAACTTTTCTAACCTAAAGCATCGGTCACTGCATAAAGTTATGACACTGTGTAGCATCTTTATGCTTATATCTGTGTATATTTATTCAATTACTAAGGATTCAGGGTTGTATTGTTATCCCAAATCACATTTGCGTGTGTGCACCGCGGATTCGTGTGGTTTCATATGAATACGACTACTGTATAGATTTATATTGTGGCAATTACTATTGTCACTTCATTATAGTGGAATGTGAAAGGATAAGGGACCAAAGAAAGCGGCATTCGATTAATATTATTGTTATATTTTACTAGATATTGTCGATGATGTTCGTACTTATAAAAATCACGTGAAACCATACATTTCGCTGTGATACAAGGTAACGATATCTGGGTCAGATGTCGTCAAAATAGATTTAGTAACTTCGAAACTTATTCTGGAAATAATCAAATATATATGTTCCTGTTCTTCTAAATATTCCTGTTCAGGGATGTACCATTCCTGAACAGGAATATTTACTCAATAAGTAATAAAAAAATCCACAACCATCATAGAACCTTCTCCTCGGCTTAAAACAAAGAACACGTCTTGTAGACCCACATTATTATTTTTATCATTATAATATTATCTAAATAGTAGGGGAGGGGAAGGTACTATTTGTGTAGTCACTCGAGCGTCATGGAGACCTAGTAGATTTTTTACATTAGGTAAAAGTGATAAAAAATAATTCTAAAGTTTTGAAAAAGAAAATATATTCAGAAAATTGCTTATTTAGGTAAATTATAAATATATTTCAGACAACAAGGACTAAATCATTTAGTTAAGTGCAAAATAAAATATCTGCGAAGCTTAGTTAGAAAAATATGAAGCTTTATTTTTTTATTTTATTTAAAATGTCCCTACAGGCTTACCTAACATTTGAATCGTCAGTGCTTTATATGGAAGCTTCTTTGGGGTATACTAAGCATCCCCTATCTTAATCTGACAGATCCGATGACATTTCAATATTAAAAAAAAAAATAACCCACCACGTGAGAAATCTGATTTCTATACCATTATAACTAGACACATGTCGGAAGCCTATACAAGCTTAATCTGACACGCTCAAGCTTGTCCCGAAATCCCCTCTTCCCCTCCCCAACTAAAATTCAAAAGAAACAAAAAATTATTCTAAGAAAAATACAAGCCTCTTTTTCATACGGCAAAAAACAGCATCCTTTATAAGTAAAAAGAGGTCAGACAAACTCGGCCTACTGTCACAGAATGTTTCTTTTCTATGAAGGCACGGTAAATATTTTATGTTATGACTTATAACTTATGAGTGTAACGGATGGCTTTAAATTACTGTTATTTATTTTATGTCTGGAAAATATGCCATTGACGTAAGTATGACCCTCCAATGAAAATTCTGGAGTAAAGTAGTTTGATTTCTCTCATCCAGCTCCAATGATAATGCCATCCACGTGCCAAAACATCCTAATATAATATGAACAGCGATAAAAAGCTTTAATACATAAATTATGCCTTACATCAGGTGCCCGACGTGATCGATGAAGACAAAGCGAAGCCTGAATAATCCCGCCAATCACGTTACACTAACGACCCAGAGCCTGTAGCCAAGACGTTTTCTTTATCGATTCTTTATAGAATCGCCGATAAAAATGTATGGAATTGACATAAGACGAGTCGAACGTCAACGTCATATTAACGAATGCTAATGTCAATTCCATACATTTTTATCGGCGATTCTATACAGAAGCGATAAAGAAAAGGTATTGGCTAAAGGGCCTGGGCACTAAGACTACTGCATTTGATTCTTTCTCATGCTTCGATTGAAAAGTTAGAAATCTAAAAAGTATTCAACCTAACAAAAAGCTGTACAAATCGCGAGAGATAAGTAGCATAAAGGGTTTACGAATAATTATCTCAAAATAACCTATATTATTGATTTCAAGCTTTGCTGTCAAAATTATTGAATAATAATAATAATATCTATGGACGCTTCACACCACGTCAGTCTGGCCCCGTGCTAAGTACCTGAAGGACTTGTGTTACAGGTACCAGACAACGGAAATATATTTAATACTTTTATACTATACATATATTAAGATTTTTATTATATCATACACATATTTAATACACAACCAGACCCGGGAACATTGAAAACTTATTGTTCCGTCGGCGGGATTTAAACTCGCGACCCCCGGCTTGAGCTGCCACACACTCGACCAACTGAGCCACAGAGGTCGTCAAATTGAATTGAATGCTATCTATATTAGTACCCAGGAATCACAGGGATAGTAATTTAGAAGTTTCTAGTACTTTGGATTATTTACTATCGTTAGCGTAGTTGCCGACAACTTTACGCGAAAGGAACACTATTTACCGATAAATAGTCGCCTAAATAAGTTCTTCCTTGTAGTTTTTCCTCAAAATCAGCCTTGTAATTAAGCTTATGTAGACAATAAGTAATTAAATAATAATATAGTTCGTAGCCTAGTGAGAAGACCAGCTTGATTCTTATTCGAAAAGGTGCAGGTTCGATTCGGATTTTCAGATCTCAAGTATATTAAGTACCTATATGGTAAAGAAAATAATAGTGAAGATTAAGGATGACTCTTGGTCCCAGATGTATTGACCAAGTTTATTCCTCTTTGCTAGGCTATGTTGCTTATACTGTTTAAATAAATACCATGCTAAATTAGAGTATTGTATGTAGAATATTCATTTCCTTCCAAAATGTTCCTCTCATATTAAAAGCGGCGCGCGGTGTGGGGAGACTTTGGCAGCCAAAGCCGGATTTAATTAGAATAAGCGCATTATAATACAATTTGAGCAACCAACCTGGCTGAGTGCCTAATTCTAGTTAATTCATGCAGTCAACGATGGATCTGCGCAGTTCGGTCACATCATATCAGCCCGGTAGAAAAAAGAAACAGAAAGAGTGGAAAGATTGAGAAATTTAAAAACAACCAATAAAAAAATTGTAAGTAGATCAAACTCAAAATTTTCAGCATTGTTCGGGCTGATGATGATGAACTTTAGCTAAGAATACGCTCGATAATGTCAGCTTTCAAACAAAAAAAACTAGATCAAAATCGGTCCACCCGTTTTAATGCTACGATGCCACAGACACACAGACAGGCAGACTGACACGTCAAACTTATAACACATCTCTTTTTTCGGGGTTAAAAAACTAGGCCTTTACATCCGTTGTGGATGATTTATACAGTATTTTCAGAGCGAAGTAACCACTCCTCAAATACTGTAGTGCCTGGGACGAGATTTTTAAATGTCCGTATGGTTGCCCAAGCGCATACGGCATTCTCGCAACACAGTCGGCCTAGTCCAAAGGAAAGAACTAGTCAATACGTCTGGGACCAACTATGTGCGGGTTTCCTCACGATGTTTTCCTTCACCGTATGAGTGTCCGTACTATGTACTTGAGATCAGAAAATGTCGCATTGGTACACGCCTCTTAAGTATTATTCATCCTTCCTCTTATTACAAAGATTATTAGTTCCCCTCCTACGCCACGCCGGCGATCTTTCTCTGTCTTACGAATTTTAGATCTTACTCATCCCAAGAATGAGCACAATGCCAATATAGAATTTTTCACTTTAAAAATGTATGGTTCCCATAAGATCCTATGGGTGATAGAGTGACGACCTCTGTGGCTTAGTTGGTGGGCTGTTGGTAGCTCAAGCCGGGGGTCGCGGGTTCGAATCCCGCCGACGGAACAAAAAGTTTTCAAAGTTCCTGGGTCATGGATGTGTATTAAGTCTATACTTAATATTATAAAGCGGAAGAGTTTGTTAGTTTGTTTGATTGTTTGTTTGTTAGTTTGTTTGTTTGTTTGTTTGTTTGAACGCGCTAATCTCAGGAACTACTGGTCCAATTTGAAAAATTCTTTCAGTGTTAGATAGTCCATTTATCGAGGAAGGCTATAGGCTATATTTTTTCACGCCAAGACTAACAAGAGCGAAGAAATAGAAGTAAATGTGGAAAAAACGGGGGAAATTATTTAAAGGGCTTATCTCACGAACTACTAGAGCAATTTTCTGTTATTTGGGTCAGATAAGAAGTAGACCACGTGAAGGATCATAGGCTATTTTTTGTAGACTGATTTGTCTGTGAAATATCTAATTTACGCGGGCGAAGCCGCGCGGAACGTCTAGTATGTGTATAATATAATAAAAATCTATACTAATATTATAAAGCGGAAGAGTTTGTTAGTTTGTTTGATTGTTTGTTTGTTTGTTTGTTTGTTTGTTTGTTTGTTTGAACGCGCTAATCTCAGGAACTACTGGTCCAATTTGAAAAATTCTTTCAGTGTTAGATAGTCAATTTATCGAGGAAGGCTATAGGCTATATTTTATCACGCAAAGACTAATAGGAGCGAAGAAATAGAGGAAAATGTGGAAAAAACGGTGGGAAATTATTTATAAGGGCTTATTTGAACGCGCTAATCTTAGGAACTACTGGTCCGATTTGAAAAATTCTTTCAGTGTTAGATAGCGCATTTATCATGGAAGACTATAGGCTATATTTTTTCACGCTAAGACTAACAAGAGCGAAGAAATAGAAGTAAATGTGGAAAAAACGGGGGAAATTATTTAAAGGGCTTATCTCACGAACTACTAGAGCAATTTTTCTGTTATTTGGGTCAGATAAGAAGCAGACCACGTGAAGGATCATAGGCTATTTTTCGTAGACTGATTTGTCTGTGAAATATCTAATTTACGCGGGCGAAGCCGCGCGGAACGTCTAGTATGTGTATAATATAATAAAAATCTTAAATATATGTATAGTATAAAAGTATTAAATATATTTCCGTTGTGTGGTACCCGTAACACAAGTCCATCAGGTACTTATCACGGGGCCAGACTGACGTGGTGTGAAGCGTCCATAGATATTATTATTATTATAGTAATGTTACTGGAAACAGCTGTTAGTATATATCTAATCAGCCTACACGCATCCACTGCTGACTAGGCCTGACTCTCTCAATGAACGCCAAGATGCCAACATCCATACTAATATTATAAACGCCAAAGTGTGTCTGTCTGTCTGTTACCTCTTCACGCCCAAACCTTGAGCGTGAAGAAGCGGACCTTGACATAGGATACTTTTTATCCCGAAAAAATGTACGGTTTCCGCGCGACAAACGAATTTTGGCACAACGGAGTTGCGGGCGTCATTTAGTTTAGTATAGTATACCTAATATTATTATTATACTAGCAGACAAATAATTGTTCGACTCGGAAGGTATTACTAGATATTTTCCGACTTCCAGCCTTGAGCCTGTCCCTTGAGTCCCTGAAGATTTGTGTTCATAAGCCGTAATATAATTATTAATAAGGTCTGGGAGGGATCTTCAGAAGCCAAAATATTTCTGAATTTTTATTGAATCATGCCTTAATTTGAAAATTTTAAAGAAGCCAGTTTAAAGATTATAAACTATAAGAAAATCACCTATTAAAACATTAAATAATAACCTTTTTGTGTTTCATCAGAAGTCCTGTTTTCATCGACAACTTCTATAGAACTAGTATTTTCAAAAGCCCAACATTGTCAAACCTTTGCAACGTCAATACGGAAATCATTGAACTGCGCACACAACTTAGCAGTACAAATACAGAACGAAGTTCACAGTTTACGTTTTACATTACCAAATTGAAGCCTTTTCCAGCTCACAATATTTTTATACGGAATGAAATGTGTTTCGTGTTTTCAATCATATTAAAGCTGTGTTTGAATCCGGCACGAATTTTAACGGTATTATTTGCATTGAAATATCACTGGAAAAAACGACTACTAGACTACTAGATTTTCAAAATAAACGTAGTAAATCCTCTTTTTTTAACTTTTGTATTGGTTTCAATTTTGACTAACGATAAAACTTGAAAAGTCCATTATAATCAACTTCTTCCTTCCAAAAAAGAGACGGTTATATTATGTTCGTCAGCTTATTATATTTTTAGTTTAAGTGTATTCTTAATTCCAATATATCTTTACTTATTTACTTAAAAAATGTATCTTTGCATTGAAGAGGGTCCGAAATACCTTTAGGACGCCATGGCAGCGCAACCAGTAACCTACCAACGGGCTACCAACGAAAGAAATACAGATAGATCGCAAACAAGTGGACAGCAGGTGAGAAACTCTCTATAGAGCTATAATTAGTGGAGTGCCTAGAGCGTAAAAATCATGAAAACCTCCGATTTCCGTAATAGTGGATGAAAATTAAAAAGAAAAAAAGGAATGTGTAGCTGATAACATAAATAAAAAAGTTTATCTATTGAAAAGTTGTACTTTTGATTTTTAAATTATTCTATACCACTTCAGTTACAATCATAAATTTTAAAATTTTGAAGAAAACCGGCATTTCTTTCAGTTCAGTTATGTAGCAAAATAATAAAATATATTATCATTTTTTTATTCATATCGTTGCTTATATTCTAAAAAAAGAAAATAAGTGGAAAAAATATATCATTTAGATTTAAAAATTAATATTTTTGTATCTAGATCAGCATACCTACGAATAAGTTTGTTGTGTGCTTCGGCAGTAAGTACCTGATAAATGGCGTTTAATATTATACAGGTGTAACAAAACATAGTGATAACACTTTTAAAGGTGTATATGTGTTCCTTATATAGAGTTGACTGTAAAAATAGCAGCGCTGAAAGAGTAACTTTCATTTTCATCTTTGTATAGAAAAATTCATGACACGGGGTCGCTTGCCCAAACAAGTCAAAAAAAAAATTTTGCTGTTTTAACGCTGCTACTGTCGCAGCGAACTGTATATAAGGGACACATACACACCCTAAAGTATTATCACTTAGTTTTTTTTCACCCTGTAGAGTTGTATATATCGCAGTCATCTGGTTCAATCTGCGATTCGATTGAATGCCTAGCGCATTCATTGAAGCCGAACGTTGATTGAACGATCGTCACTCAGTTTAGTTAGCGATTTGCAACATAGCCCTTTGAAGATACCGGACATATCAGTCAGGTAATTGAACGTATTTCATTTTTTTCCCACTGCGGCGGTAGTAGTCACTAAAACATATATGGCGTCAAACAGCTTTATACGTGGGAGAGCCATGCTTCGGCACGAATGGGCCGGCTCGACCGGAGAAATACCACGTTCTCACAGAAAACCGGCGTGAAACAGCGCTTGCGCTGTGTTTCGCCGGGTGAGTGAGTTTACCGGAGGCCCAATCCCCTACCCTATTCCCTTCCCTACCCTCCCCTATTCCCTTCCCTTCCCATCCCCTATTACTCTATTCCCTCTGAAAAGGCCGGCAACGCACTTGCAGCTCTTCTGATGCTGCGAGTGTCCATGGGCGACGGAAGTTGCTTTCCATCAAGTGACCCGTTTGCTCGTTTGCCCCCTTATTTCAAAAAAGCTCGCACAGCTGATATCACTGTATTGATATTTTGTCGATTTCATTTACTTTAAAGTGCTTTAAATGTAATAAAATAATATGACAGCGTTGATTTACCTATAACTACCCCGTCAACGGCTACTTAAAAAATTATGGCATCCCATTTAACGACTTCACTATACTGATTTTTAGTCAAGACGTTAAACGTCACAGTCAACGTCTTGACGAATTGTCCTTTAGTCATTCAATTGAATGGTGTCATTCAATAAATGCGCTAGTCATTCAATCGAATCACAGATTAAACCAGATGACTACGACATATACACACAGTTTGTTGTATTCAGGTATATAGAGGCACACATATAGACTAGACCACAGAGGCTACTTATCAAAGCAAAATATATCCTTTTCAAAGTCACAACATTTATACGTAACCCCTCAACTTTTTGTATACAAATGACTATACAAAAACCCCGCATGTCATGACTAATGAGGAGAAATAGTCCCCGCTGAGCCTCACAACATGTATTATTATATTAAAACACACATTTGAATGCCTAAATACTAAAAGGGCACATGTCCATTAAAATCAGCAAAACTTTTTATTTCTTTGTTGTGTTGTCAGCACTGAATTACACCATATATGTTAAATGGGCACTTGTTTGAGTTCATTTAGTACCACAGAAACGCCATCAACTTTTTTGTTAGGTACTAAAAGGGCACTTGTCCCGTGACATTTGCCGTTTTTACAAATATTTCTGAACGAATTGGTAGAAGTCAGTTCGTAGCAATCAATGTCATTCACACGTCATTCATTTAACGGTTTCTTTTGGCAGCGGATATTAGTACGAGGATATTAGCAAATTATAATTAGATTTAGCTTAAAATGAGTGAAGAACCAAGCCGGAAGAGAAAGAGACGTGTGCGCCATGAAGAAAGCTATCGAAGAAACAAAATAAGGAAGGCAAAAGTGCTTGGTGAAGGTCACTACAACTATCGTGGTCGATATGTTCCAGCAAAAATACTCCTGAAAGCATTAATCTAGAGTGGTATGTAAGCTCGCGGCTTCTTATTCTTATCTTATTTCTTCTTCTTTCTTTACATTGAAAAGTCGTTGCTCATAAGTAATTATTTTTTTCAGCTGTCACAAAAAGTGCCTCGAAAGTATAACCCCATCAGAAGAGGTCGAAAATATACTAGCTTCATTTTACAGCATGACTTCCAAAAACGAACAGGACATACATCTTCAGAGGCTTATGGAAATTAAAGGAGTCCAAAGAAGAAGAGGCCGAAGCCCAACACTACCAACAGAAAGGAAGCCTAAAACTAAGTTTGTTGAGTATTTTCTACTAGTGAACCGTGAAAGGGCAAAAGTTTGCAAAAAAGCGTTTATGAACGCTCACAACGTAACTGCTAAGAGAATAAGAAGAATTGCTAATCTACTCGAATCTGATATCACACCCCAAGACTTGAGAGGAAAACATCCATCCATACATTAATGGTGTAGTAAAATACAAATTTAAGCTGCGTAAAACAAATGTGCATGAAAAGGTTGCTTTTCCTGACAAGCGAATATACAAAGATGTAGTACTAATTAATAAAAATAAAATGATTGACTTGAAAAAACTAGAACAGTACATACCACAAGAATTTTTGGAGTTTTGGACAAGAATTTACAATTGGCGTACAGTAGATTAGTTCATTTAAACATGTTTATGAGTGCAATATAATTTTAATAAAGTTCGCAATATAATTAATGTAAAAAACCTGTTTTTTATTTAAAATTAAATTTTCAAAAAATGTTAAAAGGGCATATGTCCACCCATAATTACTAAAAGGGCACACATCCATATTTTTTTGTGTTTTTTTCTGGGAAATCTGCTGTAACAAATAATAAGATTCTCTACCAAATGATAGCTAAATATACATATATACACATATAAAATAACTAGATTGTAAAACCTTATCAGTTACGAAATATTTAGTTTTTACCTTCTCCTGTAAAATTTTCACCAGCAAATTCATGTGTGACAAGTGCCCTTTTAGTATTTAGGCATTCATTTGTATCAATTATACAGGCTACGTTCTTTTGTATAGAAAACCCGACATGGAAATACTTTATAAGGGAAAGGGCAAAGTTATGATAAACATAATATATCGCCAGTAAAATGTATGTTATGTATGATGATGATACTAGAAGTAAAGATGACTACTCATCACTCTAATGTGAATCGAACTCTTTCTTAAATAAAATTAACTCCGTTGCGCCAAAATTCGTTTATCTCGGGGGAACCGTGCATTTTTCCATGATAAAAAGTTCCCGGTACTCGAAGTATCTCCACACCCAGCCAAATCAGTTAAGCAGTTTGGGCGTGAAGAGGTAACAAACAGACATACTGTCTGTGTGTGTCTGTTTGTTACCTCTTTACGCCACGAGAGACACACTTTCAGATTAATAATATTAGTATGAATTTGTTTTTAACCCTATCGGTTGAACAAGTCGACTTATAGCACCAAGCTTTTTGTTGTCGTTTTTTGTTTTCTTTAATGAACAGGCTGTTGGCAATTAGTATAATTGGCGCTGACAACATTTTACTTATAAGCTAAAGACCTAATTTATTATATTTCGAACACAATAATACCCCACAGCGGTTTCGGTGACGGTGGCCGGTTTAATTGAAACCAGGCCAGTTACGCAGGAGTAATTTTGTAGTGCCCAGCGCACAAGAGTATACACTCTCTATTCCTTTACTCTCATAACCCAGTGGGACGGAAGACCGACAGGACTGGCGAGAGATCAGGCGCAGGACGGACATTTTACATGCCCATCCGACTCATGGATCATCTTGTCAGCAATCAGATGATCAGTCTGCATTGTCCTAGCCAAACTTTGAAATAACACGTTTCCAACGCAGGAATCAACCTACTCCCTTTAAGTGAGCTACACTCTAAACCACTGGACTACGGAAAACACAAAGCGAATCGTGTAAGTGGTGACCCTCACCAGTGATGTGAAACGAAAATCGAGATCAAAACCATAATAGCGTCGAAAAGCAGTAAACTTTCATCATGGGAACAATTCGCTTTCTAACTGTAACATTTAAAAGTATTTTAATGCTTCATTCATGGTATTGACGTGAACGTAAAAGTAAGTTATTGGTGCGTCTAGTAACTGAGCCTTAGCATGACCTAAGAAGAATTGAGAAAGAAATGCTGATTCTAATCTGGGGACGTCATGACAGATTTCCTTTCTCAATCTCCCACTTCTTGTCTTCGCTAATAGACAATATGATTATTGTCTGTCTGTCTGTTACCTCTCGTAATTTGATATGGAGAAACTTTAAGTTTCGGGAGAGGACATTTTTATCCCGGAAAAATTTACGATTCGATTGTTCATGACATCGATTGTTTATTCTAGTATTGTAGGCACAAGGGTCGGTAAATAAATGGTTTGTTGTGGTAAATGAAAGCAGTTGCGTGTGCAAACCTCCAATCGTTTTTATTTAAATGCATAGAATTGTCAGTTCGATATTCGCATAGAGATGATCAAATCATGCATCTGGTTATCAGATATTATAATAATATTATGTAGATAGTTATTAAATTATTAGTAACTAGTATAGTGGGAAGAAGAAAGACACTGTATCTAGCTTCCTCTAAAGTGGTTTTAAGTAAAGCTTCGCAACTGTACAAGTAGGTGAATCTTTTTGAGAAGACAACATTCTTATATGTAAGCCTTTTGATATTTAAAACAATAATACCTTGTTTGTTGTATTCATTTTAAACTATTCAGTTAAGTCTCACAATTTATTATACACTAAATTCTTAATAACATATCGTCCATCTTTGCTACCTATATAAAAACAATAACCAATAATATCTCCTTAAAAGAATGGAGGCAAAAAATTTCATATAGCATACACGTATTTCCAGTATTTCATCTTATTCTGCACCGAGACAGTAGCAAGGATTGCTTCGTAAATAACTTACGAAGATAAATCTCAGTTGAAGCCCGCTAGTTCTGTTCCTACTCCTTAAGAAATATAGAGACTAGACTGCGTCTTTCCTGAAAGTTACTTTACTCCAATTCGATAAAAAATGAAAGTAAATGCCGAGGGCAGAGTTTGTAGAAATTGTTTTGCGTAGTAAAACATAGAATAAGAATAATTTTTAAGTAAAACAAAATTGAGGAAATGGACTCTTCTAATTTAATGCGGTTAATCTATTTTCGTACAGCAAAAAGTAGCAAATAGCGTAGAGCGTACTGCGTACTCTATATTTATGCAAAATAAGATTTAATCGGTCAATACTTACAAAGTTTATTCTCTTCAAATAATTTACATTTATTTAATTTTATTTTATCACTAGACGTTCCGCGTGGCTTCGCCCGCGTAAATTAGATATTTCACAGACAAATCAGTCTACAAAAATAGCCTATGATCCTTCACGTGGTTTACTTCTTATCTGACCCAAATAACACAAAAATTATTGCTCTAGTAGTTCGTGAGATAAGCCCTTTCAAATAATTTCCTCCTATTTTTTCCACATTTCCTCTATTTCTTCGCTCCTATTAGTCTTAGCGTGATAAAATATAGCCTATAGCCTTCCTCGATAAATGGACTATCTAACACTGAAAGAATTTTTCAAATCGGACTAGTAGTTCCTGAGATTAGCGCGTTCAAACAAACAAACAAACTAACAAACTTCTCCGCTTTATAATATTAGTATAGATATTATTTGGGTGCCTTACAGCTAGCTATAATACAGTATGCTATGATAGTTTACAAAAAGCCAATTACAAGCCTCCACAAGTAGCAATTCTTCAATTGCTACTTGTGGAGCATTTTTGACCAACATTTTATATTGTAGTTAAGGCGGGCTGAAACCCCATTTTGTTATTTCTTGATACCCGATTTACCTAACTCCAATATAATAACGAAATGTAAAAAAATATGAGATATAGAGCACAATATTTCAAAGGGTTTAAATCAAAAACATTTTAATAAAAAATAATACTTTCGCTGTAATTAATTTACAAACTCACCTCCGACAAAACACTTTGTCATCGAAATATAAGTATTAATAAGAATAACTTACATTTTATTTTAATAAATTGTCAATGAATCTATTTTAAAAAGGTCTGAAACGAATAACCTTTTTTCTTAATATTTATTTCGAAAGATATTTAAAAAAAACACGCGAAAAATAAAATAGAGAAGATCCGCCCGTCGTAACTTACAATTTTATGCTAAGCTAAAATTAATCTTATTGCGATGCGTACACGCTTGGCATTCGCGTTCGCAAGGTTATCGTTTTGGAATTGAGGTAAGTGCTCGCCTTAAGTTATAGATGTAGATAGAAGAGAATCAAAGAAGATTTTGATAAAACTATGTTCTCTACGCGATAGCAAAAACAAATCAAAGATACCGCTCTAAAAGTCACGTACAAATAAAGCTTATTGAAATTACCGACGATTCGATTTACGTTATTATATGCCGTTACCTAAATGCCTATCATCTTTGTTATTACACGCTTCATAGCTGTAGCAGCTTCAAGATATTGTTCTTTGCAAACTATATTATGACGTTATTTGGACAGAGATGTTATTATGTTTGATGTTTCTATAGCTAGAAATTAAGAATTATGAGTATTGTGGTGCATTTAAAATAGATTTTTTAACGTGGACATAATCTTCTTCTTCTTCTTTCCCACTTTATAGGGTCGGCTAGTGCATTTGCGCCGAGAAATAACAAGGACATAATGATTTTTAAAAATTGTCTTTCTTTCCTACTGCAATCCGTCGTTATCTGACTATTTTGTCGCGCTCGCTTTTTAGATTTTAACCGACTTTAAAAAAAGAAGCTTTTGTATTCATCGTGCTGTATCTTATAAGCTTTCTTACAATCAGAAATCTCTTTGATTTAAACATTAAACTACATGAAACAGGTTTAGCAAATTTGCGTATTAGATCTTTTATACAATAAGCGGGTCATAGCTTTCATATGATATAGATAAAGGCGTCTCCTGGGGCAAGTCGTCCCATATACAACACTGTAATGAGACGCTCTTACAGTTTACTTAAATACGTGTTCTTATGTTCCTCTGTACTGTCTATTCTAAAGAGCTCTAAAAATTCTGGACCGATTTTGATGAAAAATGTTGGTTTTAACTTCGGAAAATTAATTTCGTGTAAGATCTTCGATGTTACAAGCAATTTCTTATGATCTGTATAATTACAATCTAATTATAATCCGTTTCAACTAATTTTGGTCTACAAACTTAACTACTTAATCTAAATCTCTACTACCCACAAAAATATAGCTTAAAGTTATTGTATATTTAATTTATGTGGAGCAAAAATAAACTAAGCACTGCTAACCAGCACCACTGCTATAAACACAAGCCAGTGTTACTTTACCAACAAGATTTGACTCTCCGCTTTTTAACTGACTTTTTAAAATGAAGGAATCGCTGTGTTATTATATTTTTATTATTTACTTACATTAATTACTGTCTAGCAATTGATGTAAGAAAGTAGTACTTTTGAATTACTTAATTAGACTTTATTTATAAGTAATTAAAGAGCACTTTTCCTACGGCGAAATTCACGTACATTCGAAACTTTCTATGGAAAGGACTCTCTATCCCCGGGGTATTAATATCGGCCGACCGATCTACCTTAATAGATTTGATTTGATGATTTAGGCCCTAAATAAACCCCACCTACATCTTAATCGGTTTAAGATTTATAGGGTACTTGGAAATTGAATTTTGATGGAAGCTATGTATAGAGTTTTGCTATTTAAATTTACCTCTAAAATAGAGTACATACTCTATTTTATATGTACACTAGATGACGCCCGCAACTCCGTTGCGCCAAAACTCGTTTATCGCGCGGGAACTGTACATTTTTCCGGGATAAAAAGTATCCTATGTCCTTTCCCGGGACTCAAAGTATCTCCATACCAAATTTCAGCAAAATCGGTTCAGCGGTTTAGGCGTGAAGAGGTAACAGACAGACAGACAGACACACTTTCACATTTATAATATTAGTCCTTACTAATTATTACAATTAGTATGCAAACGCGTTCGTGTTCGGTTTAGAGCTTTGCTCTTAACTCGTCATGAGTTAGATTCCCGACAATGTTTCGAATTTTGGTAAGGCAGTGCGCGGTGTGTTGATTGTCTTATAAGAAAGCAATCCATGCGTCGGATGAGTATGTAAAAAGTAGACCCTGCACCTGATCTCTCGCCGGTCGTGTCGGATTGTCCCTAACTAAAAGTGACAAAGGTATCCTTTCGTATTGAACACTCATTTTTGAGCATATGAAAATGCTTAGTATCAAATAATACAGCCACTGAAACTGTTTATGACATCGGTATGGAGGCCATGTTTATCATTAAAAATTGCTTATTTAGGCCCCTTATAATAAAATTGAACAAAGTATAGAAACAAATTACCCTCTCGCAGTCGGTTAAAAAATGAGAAGCTAAGAATTCTTCACAGATTAATGACTAACTCAGCCAAGTTGTTTTAGAGATGCTCAAGTAAGAATTAGAGTGGCAATCGTCTTTTTACCTCCATTTAGAAATGAGAATTGAACTTCTAATGCGACTAACTTAATACTGTACTCAGAAGGAAACTTGGTATTAAAGTCCGGTCATTGGATAGAAAGAGGATAGAAAGATAAGCCTAGCTTAATAGTTTAGCGATCACGACATCCATACTAACATTATAAATGAGATAGTGATAGATAACTACTGTGTTTGTTTGTCTGTTACCTCTTCACGCCCAAACCGCTGAACCGATTTCGCTGAAAGGTGTGAAGATACTTTGAGTCTCGGAAAAGGACATCGGATACTTTTTATCCCGAAAAAATATGCGGCTCCCGCGCTATAAACGAATTTTGACGCTACGGGGTTGCGGGCGTTATCTAGTATGTAGTATAAAAACAAAGTAGCATTAATTTATTGTCTGTCCCTATGTATGTATATACTTAAATCTTTTAAAACTACATAACGGATTTTGATGCAGTTTTCTGTATTAAACACTGACCTCTATTATACAAGTACGCTGGACTAATGATACCCTTTGAAATGACAGCAATTTTTTGTGCTTATTTGAAGCGGAATCAGCTCCCTCAATGTGAGTGATAGGAACTAAATTTGACGTAAAAATGACGTTTGAAAGTCGCCATATTGGCGCTGATAGCAGTAGTGGGAGTATTTGGAACTAATAATAGTGATGACAACCAATAAGCGGCCATTTGCAAGTTACGTCAAATTTATTTCTCTTCCCTCTCACCGGGGGCGCTGATTCCGCTTCAAATAGGCACAAAAAAGTGGGTATCATAGGTCCAGCGTACTTGTATAATAGAGGTCAGTGGTATTAGATAATGTGATTCAACCGTAAGGCTACTTTTAAATTAGACAAAGAGGTGACATAGGCTACTCTTAAATTAGGAAAAGAGGTTGTAAGAGTTTAAAAGTGGGGGATGAAATATTGTAATTTTTAAAGATAAAAGCTTGAAATTTTTTTTTAATTTATCCATTTTGACCCTACCTAAAGCTTTAGGTCTCAGCTACATTTGTACGAATGATTCTCTGGATGCTTAACGGCCGTTCCCAATATTTGATCTATCTCTGGTTTTGCCCTACTAGAGATAGGAATAGCTCTCATGAGACATTAGAGACATATATTTTATGTCAATTCAATGTTAGCTGCGATCGGTCGTATGTCAAACCAGAGATAGATTGAATATTGGGAACGGCCGTTAGAGTTTAGACGAATAGACTATATTTAGTAGATAATGATAGCAGGTTCAATGTCTTATACTTTATAGAATCTCACGCCATCTGATACTCGGATGTATCATTTAAGATAGTGTTGCATTTATCAAGATTATCCGTCCGCGATGATATATGGAGCGGTACCTTCGATTTATTACTTGATTGTATAAATAAATATTATAAATCTAGAATACTTTACTATTTTGTGTCAGTAAAATCTAGATAGATTAGGTTGTACTATTCAATAAGCCCTTAAAAGACGAGAACGTAGAACATTTTTTTTTTTATGAAATAAGGGGGCAAACGAGCAAACGGGTCACCTGATGGAAAGCAACTTCCGTCGCCCATGGACACTCGCAGCATCAGAAGAGCTGCAGGTGCGTTGCCGGCCTTTTAAGAGGGAATAGGGGAGGGTAGGGATGGGAAGAGAAGGGAATAGGGGAGGGAAAGGAAGGGAATAGGGTAGGGGATTGGGCCTCCGGTAAACTCACTCACTCGGCGAAACACAGCGCAAGCGCTGTTTCACGCCGTTTGACGCATAGCCGGCCACACGTGCGCTGCGTCATCACAGCGTTATTACGAAGCAGTCTTAACGTCAACACCCCCTCCCGCTTCGTCTCGGGGGCTGCTGTCCGTCATGTGTGCGTTGCGACGACGCAGCGCGCCGTGTGAACACCTTGGTTATTTGTATGTAAAACAACGCAACGGCGGCGCTGCGTCGACGCAACGCTGACGCAACGCGCCGTTTGGACTGGCTCTTAGGCCGTTTGTCCACCGCCGTTACAGAGACGTCACCGACGAAAATTTAAATGAAATGCCACTATATGACCTAGGCTATAGGTCTCATTTTCTACCGACATTGGTCTAGCGACCTGCCGCCGCTGCTTTTAGAGGCGTAGAGCAAAATGAAACCTATAGCCTAGGTCATAAAGTAGCATTTTATTTGAATTTTTGTCGGTGACGGCGGCGGTGCACGGCCTTAATATTTAACCTGCACCGAAATTCCCAACAAAAGGACTGATTACAGTCTGTAACGAGTGCACTATCGCTAATTAGTTTTGTAATTACTGCCGCAATCGCGATGATGGCCTAATGTGAAATGATTCTGTATTATTGTTTGTTTTGTATTTGATTTGTTGATAATTATTTTTGAGTGTTCGGAATTTGGAAACTAACGCAGTGGATGATAGAAGTTCGCTCATTGACCGCAGCATTCGTTTCCGAAGGCACTCTATGTAGCCTTTAACTAAGATGTGCCATCTTAGCAAAAGGCTGTGTCGTAGGTCCTAGTATGAAAAAAATTCTTCGCGCGACAAAAATTATCTCACCGTATATCCCACATATTGGTCAACGAATTGTGGGACAGCGTCGGGCTGTCTGTCTACGCTCAATTATCCTAGGACAGTAAGCAAGATCAGCATATATCCTCAAAACTTCTACACACCAAAATACCCATAAAAGCGTCACATCTATTATAGTTCCATCTAACTGCAGAAGTTTGTAGATCGTGTGAGCGAACTTGATGATATATTGGCTCGCTAAACCTCTTTTATATTCTACCTACACTTAAACTTTTAATATCCTACCGTCGTAAATTCCACCACTGTAATGTTTAGGAAAATCGTGATAGGCGAATGACGTAAAACTGAATGGAATCAGAAAAGTGTAAATAATACCTACTTTTAACGACCATTTACCTTTTTTACGGGCAATTGGCCCACCACACATTCCCACCCAGTGGTGGGAATGTGTGGTGGTGGGAATGTATGAGTTGCAGTCAACTCCTGTATGAATCGACAGTCGTAAGAACAAAGGCTTATCATAATATCACAGGGATCCCAAAGGACATGCTAAAGTTGTCTTGGAGTCCGCAACGAAATTGATCAGACAATAAAAGGAGTAGGAAGTATTAATATAATAATAATAAAATATAATAATATCTATGGACGCTTCACACAACGTCAGTCTGGCCCCGTGCTAAGTACCTGAAGGACTTGTGTTACGGGTAGATACCAGACAACGGAAATATATTTAATACTTTTATACTATACATATATTTAAGATTTTTATTATATCATACACATATTTAATACACATCCAGACCCGGGAACATTGAAAACTTTTTGTTCCGTCGGCGGGATTCGAACCCGCGACCCCCGGCTTGAACTGCCACACACTCAACCAATTGAGCCACAGAGGTCGTCATATTATTTATACTAAACTAGCTGATGTAGCCCGCCACTTTTTTCGAGCAGATTTTTTAAAAGACGGGTAGCTGTAAATTTTGCCGAACTAAAAACAAACCCAATGTCCTGTCTCAGAACTGTAATGTATGTAATATAGGTACTTAAATCAAGTTTTAAGACTTGCAATTTTTCATTATCTTTCTTTGTGTCTGTTGTAAGTTGCAACAGACATAAAGAAAGATAGGCAAACTTTCTGATGAGAATGAAATCAATAATTATTATTTATTGCTAAAATAATTAAAAGTCATTTCGATGCAAATTGCATTCATTATAATATTAATTAACACGTCCAATGCAATATAATTATACAATTACACACATCAAAACATACAATATTGCAATTCGTGCAAATGAGCGCGAACTGCCGCCATTTTGGATGCAGTTTGATTGTTTGTAGGAATTGCAGGTAACTAAATATTCGTCAGTGTTCACTGTAATTAGTTCTGTGGTTCTACCTCTATATCTACTCATATGGGTGAAATAATTGGAATTCTATTTTATACAGTCGTTGTGATTATAGAAGAAATTAATTTCCTCCGAATCTTTTTCCTTGCCCTTTTCCTGCTAAAAAATTAGTTCATTTGAGTCATTTTTCCTGGTCAATTGTAATGTTCTTACTTTTATGTGCAATTAATTGTTAATTAAAATAAATAAATTAAAACACAATTTGAAAGAGTTTACTCTGCCTATTGTATACATAATTACTATAATATTCGATTTTTCCTTAAATGTTAGTTGGAGCAAAAAATGTACAAGTCTACGACGTGCTACGAGTCTACGAAGCTAATTCAAACAAAATGTTTCTTCACTACAGTACAAAAAATTGGCCAAGTGCGAGTTAGACACGCTCATGAAGGGTTCCGCAGCAGCAATAAGGTGTATTTTTATGAAATTAAAAGGTTTTTGATATATTTTTATATTTCAGTTGATTTAATGAAAGTTAAATTAAGGTTTACCATGAAAAAAAAATTCGCAGAGGAAATTGTTGGGCGTCTTATCAAAATGAAGCTACTCACGAAAAATTAGCTTCATAGTAATCAAATGAAAAAAATGTTCTAGGGAACCTGGACTTATAGATTTATCGCGTACAAATATCTCCAAGGCAAGGTATCCTGAATCAATTTTATAAAACCCTATTTTAGGTATAACATCATTTCAATACTTGATGAAATTAAAAGATTTATACACTTTAGTACTGAAATAACCCTTTGATAATAATTAATCAGCTTATAGCCTAACAAATCGGATAACATAAATAAACACGAAAACACATAAATAGATAATATTCAATCCAAACGCGGGACCGCCAAATTGTGACCGCAAATCAATTTTGGCAAAATCAGCTAACCCTATTGATTTCGTTGCCATTGTTTGGTATTGCGTTGGGAAATTGTGGCTTAGACAGTTATGTAGGACCACATTGACGGGTATGGTTGCTGGTATCATAATTTTTTACCTGCAACTGTTTTTTCAAGGGTCTCTGAAAATGCTACCTCTCTTGTAATTCATATTTTGGTTAGGGTCGACTTTTTAGTACGTGACAAACCATATCTTTAAATTTCTCATGCCAAATGTAAATAAATGTAATATAAGCTGCGAGCATGTGTGAGATATTATTCGTTTTTGAACATATTTATGAATATAAATGGCTATTATCTCAATAATGGTCTTAAATGAAATAATTATTTATAGTAACAATGGTCCTTATTTTAGGATTTTTCTTAATATTGTTTTGATATTAATTAACATATTGTTTACAAAGCAACTTTTAAATTCTTATGTGAAGTATTTAATTCAATAATTAATGTGAGTTGAACTAATTATTATTAACTAGCTGTCCCGGCAAACGTTGTTTTGCCATTTAAAGTATTTAAATCTTACCCCCTCTTTTGTCTCCTAAGAGGGGTGGGGGGAAAAATTTTATACACCAGATGTTAAGTTGGAAAAAACAGTTAATAATATGAAGTAAGTCCATTAAAGAAAAAAGTTTGATACAAAATCTGACCCCCTCTTTGCTCCCCTTAGAGGGGTGGGGGGGGGGGGGTGATTTTTATACACCAGATTTTGAGTTGGAAGAAGACAAATATATCTGCGTAAACCATATGCAAATCGGATCAGTAGTTTTCGTGTTAAAGCAAAAGTCTTATATAAAATCAGACCCCCTCTTTCGTCCCTTTAGAGGGGTGGGGGGAATTTTTTTTATAGGTACACCAGATGTTAAGTTGGAAGAAGACAAATATATCTGCGAAAACCGTATTCAAATCGGATCAGTAGTTTTCGTGTGATAGTGGAACAAACATACAGACAGACAGACAGACAAAAAAACTAACCACTTTTTTGGCTTCTATAGCGATGTAGTAACACCCCCCGCTTATTATTTTTTGAATATCTTTAATGTACAGAATTTTCATTTCTACAGTTTAATTATATGTACTTATAGATAATTAATTTATGATATTTGGATGACAAATATAATATTATAACATTTTATCTTTCAACAGACAATATTGTTATGTTTTCCGGTTATGATACTTTTGTTCCGAAAAGTATAGTAAACAAATTAATTACAAACGTAAGGTGATAATTAAATACTTAATTAATAATGATTTTTCAGATCATTGTTTCTAATATTCATTGTGTTTATAATATTAGTTTCAACAACGGTAGTCAGAGGCGGGGCAAGAGTGACGGAAGTGGGGTTGTTTTTGAAGTAACTTTATAACGCGGGTTATCTGATGGAATATGGCTCTCTCTTGGGCTCTCTCTGGTTGAAGCGTTGTCGTAAACCCTGTCACTCTGCCTCCTATCAATGTGAATTGGCTCTGAGTGCTTCTTCCAATAAAGATCGTTATATAAGTTATAAAGTTAAGTATTTAAAGTAATTAATTGGTTTAAACGCTTCTAGGCCTTTTGGCTAAGATCAAAGTGTAGTATCTGTTTTTTTCAGCTTAATAATTGGTTTTTCAGAAAAGTTGTTGATTGCTTATGAAAATGAGGAAAAGCTAAGTGAATTATTGTACTTGTAAAGTATTAAAGTATTTGTATTTTATTTACTAGCGTAAAACGCCTCCGTGTTCCAGTGGTCTAGAGTGTCGCTCTTGACTCGGAGGTCGTGGGTTCGATTCCCGCGTTGGAAACATGTTATATCCAAGTTTGGTTAGGACAATGCAGGCTGATCACCTGATTGTCTGACAAGTAAGATGATCCATGCGTCGGATGGGCGGCGGAAAAAGTCGTTCCTGCGCCTGATCTCTCGCCAGTCATGTCGGTCTTCCGTCCCACTGGGTTATGAGAGTAAGGGAATAGAGAATGCTCTTGTGTACTGCGCACACACCTGGGCACTATAAAATTACTCCTGCGTAACTGGCCTGGTTTCAATGAAACCGGCCACCGTCACCGAAACCGGTGTGGGGAGTATTATTATTATTACTAGCGTAATAAATCATGTTTCATTACTGATGTTTAAGATTTAAACAATACTTTTATTTTTCAAACTAAAGCCATTTCTGACACATGCATCAGCCAGAAATGTGAAATAATTACTGATTTTACCAATTAAATTCAAGTTAAGTTATCATTTAAATGTAGTTTCAATGTCTTTGAGTGCAGCCGTTATTCTTGGTTTTTAACGTTTCCTATGCCGATATAAATGATAAATACATCTAAATCGTATTAAACTACACGAGCAGCGACCGGGGTAGCATTAAACATTCATGGGACCGTAAATAAAACAGATGCAAACGCTACACTGTGAACGTTTCTATCAATGTTGTACCTGATTCATTTGATAGACGAAATAATGTATACGGAAGGTAGAACCTATGAATAAATCAGGAATTAACACGAATTATATTATGTAATCCGTGTGTTATTTGGTGTGTGATTAAACTTAAATGGATTAGGTAAAACGCGTTTACTTTAATAAAAGCGAAATTGTGTTTGTCTTTCTAATTGTCTAGCTGTTACCTCTTTAGGTTTAAGCCTCTAAACTGATTTATGATAATATTTCGTATGAAAATACTTAAGTCCCAGAAAATAATATATAATATTACAATATTTTTATACCGGAAAAAATTAGAGGACCCGCGCGATAACGAATTTCTACGTAACGAAATTTGGCCCGTTTTTTCCCTTCAATATTTTCAAATATTTTCTTTCCCATCTATTACGCAATATGAAATAGTAAATACTGATAACTCAAAATAAACAAACGCAAGTCGATAAAACGATTCCTAAACCGGAAAACAAATTGTGGCGGCAAACGGCTCTGAATTTGTCAGCCATTTTGTATTACGTGGCACTCTCTGATTGGTTCGTCGAGAAACTAAGCATATAATTTAATAGAAGTGCCAGAAGAAGGTAGTACTTAAGTGAATGATAAAAGAACACAACAAGTTTGGTCGTAAAGCAACAAACCTATTTATTTTAAACTCCAATAGGTAAGTAGCAATGTGTTTAATGAACGAAAATATAATTCGTTTATAATTCACAAATGGTACTTAATAATCTACCAATCGATCTATAGGCGTTCAGAAATAAAATTGGGTAGGTGCTAATAAAATACAAAAAGCGTTATAACAACAACCGTTATGCTAACTCTTTTTAAATAACAATCCTAAAAGACTACTAAAATTCTAAAGTTACTAGATGAGTTAGAGTTCTTTTAAGTTTGTTATGGCTGATAAAAAACTTAAAAGAACTCTAAAGGTGCCTGTTGGCAGCGGACGACATGAAGCAACCGCAGACGACTGGTTTCTATGTATTTCTATGAAATACCCTGCGCAGCTAGCGACACGAAGCTAGCGACACTTATCCATAGAAATACATAAAAACCCTAGTAGTGTCGCGATGACACGTCGACGTCTGCTGCAAAAAGATGTAGCCGGCTTCCAACTTGTACCTACTCTTTAAATAGCAAACTATAATGACCGCTAACGTTGGCGTGTCTCTCGACTCAACATTCTGTGGTCTGTGGTGATAACTACGTAATTTCCGGTCTGACACTTTCATAGGGCTGGTTAGCTCAACAGATTTGCTGTTCATGTCCTAGAGTCTATTGCATCCAAAGGATTTTTTTTTACTTCGAAATGGGCATTTTGGATGCGAGTGAAGATAAAAAATTCTTCTATATTCATATGTTAGAAACGATTTGATCTCTTACCTCTTTACGCTTAAACCGGTAAATCGATTAGAATTAATTTAGTATAAATAAACTTTGAGTTCCAGAAAAGTACAAAAGGTTTATTTTTGTTTAAAAAAAGTACAGATATACCTCAATAACCGAATTTTCACGCGAACAAAGAACAAGCAACATGCTGTGGAACATTAAAATGAATATTTTATTTTATTAGTAGATGACGATTGAAACTCCGTTACGCCAAAATTCGTTTGTCGCGCGGAAACCGTCCATTTTTCCGGGATAAAAAGTATTTTATGTCCTTTCCTGAGACTCAAAGTATCTCCATACCAAATTTCAGCAAAATCGGTTCAACGGTTTAGGCGTGAAGAGGTAACAGACAGACAGACAGACAGAGACACTTTCGCATTTATAATATTAGTATGGAAGTATGGATTACAACATTCATATATTGCAAAATAAAAAATAAAAAGTTCCATCGATATAAAACAAACCGTCTTGGCGCGCCGCGCCGGTGTAATTTAATGTAATTGAATCGGCGGTGTGCGCGCGCCTTTATATTTATGGTATCCTCGGGAAGTGTATGACTTTCCGAGTGTAGCTTTCGTTTAAGAAAAATAACGCTGTATGTTATACTATCACAACAAAATTGCAACATGCAATTTCATATTTTTATCGTCTAGTTCTCTACCTTAGAATCGTCAAAGATAGAGTTCTAACTGTTCTAAGCGCCATTATTTGGAGTTCAATGAAATATGTAAAATGTTCAGGTTTTGAACTATTGTCTCTTTTGATTGTTTTAAGATGAAAAATGTGCTATATCCATTAACTTAATACGTAAGTATAATAATAATAATATACATCTTGCAGACGAAAAAAAACAAATGTGGCACCAAGAAACTGTAAAAATCATACCTATCATCCTCTCTTCGACCGGTGTCATCCCGAAAACACTCGCTTATACTCACATACGCTACTATATTCACATACAAAAATCCGTTGTCATTGATACCTGCTCCATCGTTCGTCGCTTCCTAAAGGCTAAACCCATCATCATCTTTCACTCCACCACAATCTTAACACTTTTTATCATGAATCAGGATACTTGGCACAAGCCCGTACCTGAGTCATTTCCCCGGCTAGTAGCCGAAACACTAACTCTTAATATAATAATAATAATATCCTATGGACGCTTCACACCACGTCAGTCTGGCCCCGTGGTAAGTACCTGATGGACTTGTGTTACAGGTACCAGACAACGGAAATATATTTAATACTTTTTTTATACTATACATATATTTAAGATTTTTATTATATTATACACATATTTAATACACATCCATGACCCAGAAACTTTGAAAACTTTTTGTTCCGTCGGCGGGATTCGAACCCGCGACCCCCGGCTTGAGCTACCAACAGCCCACCAACTGAGCCACACAGGTCGTCAAAATAGAGCAAGATATGTTAAGTAAGAGATTAAAACAAGGTAAAAAGTCATAAAATATATATTATATGTAAGTTTACAAACATCCTCAAACGACTTCATTAGCTGGTCTGGCTAGTAAAGACTTATTAAGTTATTAAGAGCGAACATTTAAATGTAGGTACTAGACGTTTTCCAGACGTTTTGCGACTTGGGTAATGTTCATCTTAGGTAATGAACACTGAAACAAGTATTAAATAAAAAGAGGAATTAAATAAAAAGAGGAATAACAAAAATAAACCCAGCTATTTATTTATTATGGTCTACAACTGAAATTTTCGGTCTACAAAAAAACTCGTTTTTTTTACGCGACTTATTCCATTAAATATGAGGTTATGACATTTTTAAAGCGGAGTTAACGCACAGCGTCGTATTTCGAATACACTCTACAAATAAAATTTTTCCTTTACGAAAAACTTTTATTTTGTAGAAAAAACTATTTCGTAGAGAAAATTCGTAAAGATGTCGTTTCGATCTTGCACGGTTGAATGTTTAATTGAATAACGAAAGTGGAATAGGAAACAGTGCACCTGTGTACTGCACAAACGTTTGCTAGTATAGAGTGTAGAGTCTATACTATAGACTCTATAGAGTATATATAATTGTTTTATCCTCTCCTTTACTTTCGTGACACAATTTTTCAAATGTTACGAAAAAGAATTTGTCTTTTTACTATTTAAACCGCATAGTTTTTCGAGGAAATAGTTAATAGAATCAGGCGTTACTTTGCGGAAATCCATAGCATAAAATTTAGTATGTTATTATTTTTAGCAAAATTCCGCGAAATAAACCTCAACCTGTAAGTAAATGAGTGAGTGTACGCATAGGCATGCGTACAGCACCTACCTCCTCTCCCACAGAACCTGCAAACACCACCACCACACAAGCACTAATGTTAGCAAATTCGTGCAAGGCCTCTCACCACCATGCAGGTTGAAAACCTCGACGCGCGTTTCGCCCCAACACCGGAGCATCCTCAGGTTGTGGACTCTACGAACAACGTCCGTCTTTGACTTGTCGGATTTATTTCGCGAAATATTGCTAAAAATAATAACATACAAATTTTTTTTTTCGAGGAAAATTTAGTAAGATGGGAACGCCAGAATTTTCATATTAGATTTTACTAGGTTATTAAAATCTTACTAGAATTTTAATAAATTCATCTAAATTCACTTAACAATCTTTTTAATTGAATTTGGATGAAATAAAATATCAATCTGCATAGCCAAGTCACGAAATTCGTCGTTACTTGTCTCCTTCATTCACAGAAAAAAATGATAGCCGATTTCTCATTCATTTGCAAGTAAAGTAAATAAATAGCGAAAACAAAATAATCATATTATACGTTTTTCTTTAACCGGACTATAGAACAGAATCGCCTGCAAATAGGCAAAATAGTTAAAGGTATTACCTTGCCTATAAAGGTATTAAAGGTAGGCAAGGGCCTACCTTTGAAATATGGCCGCGTTAAGTAAGCCCAGGTAATAATATCGGCAATCATCTAATACGTGACCCGCATACCCTATTATCCCAGATCGGAAGGAGAGAGAGAGAGAGAAAGATCGTGAGAGATCTTCAGATGTATCACAATAAGATATATGAGAGTTCTCCGCTTATGGTAATCGCCGCTTAGTATTCCAAAGGTGAGCGGTTTTTCATGTTTTTCATGGTTTTGGTGAAAAAAGAGGCAGAAGGTGCCTAAGGCTCGACTTATATGCGTGAAAACGCGTGGCTTTTTGGCCGCTACACCGCGAGATCACAAGTAATTGTATATAACGATTTATTTAAACTAGAGATCGCCCAATGGTCGAAATTCGACCCCAGATAAAAAAATAAATTATAAGCATAGAGATATTATGTACTAGGTACGTACGTACGTAGGACTTATATGTCAGTGATTATAAGTTTCAAATTTCAACGCTTTTCTATTGATATTTTTTTTTTCTTCTTATTATGGCACTTCGGCTACATAACCATGGCCAGTGTGGAGTATATTATGGCGGGAAAACAATATTTTTTATTACAATTTTCAGCATCGTTTTTCTATATTGTCAGGTCTAAAGTCTAGTCAAAGTCTAAGTAAAAGTCAATACAGTCAGGAAGTCAAGTCGGTAGATTCAGTAAAGTGGTAGACGCTTTACTGAAACTTTCGATGGAGTTTTGGAGGGAACACAAAATAGCACGTTTCTGGATATTGCATCACTTTCCCACACTTGTGCATGATAACGAATATCTAATGGTTAATATTCTACCAATAATACACATTAAAAACCCAGTTAACACAATTTTAGGAAAATAATACAAAAACACAACATCACTCTTTCACTTTCCCGACAAAACTCCCTATTGATATTCTATTGTCAAAAATTGACTTTATTATTTTTTAGACATAATTCCTGCGACAGTCTCAGATTAATAAAGTCAAATGATGACAGACTGGCCGTGTAATAATTGTCTAACAGTATTTAAGATTCAATAAAAAAAAACTAAATCTATTTTCAATTTGACAACAGACTTCATAATTAAAAGAGACAATTCGTATGTATAGGCTTGTCCCTAGTGTGTGTTGTAGTGTGTGTAATATTTTATTTGTTGAAAAAAAGTATGATAAAAGCACGATAACGTCACCTACGTTTCCCCATTTTTCGTAAAAAGGGTTATAAAGTTTTTCGCTCGCGTATTAATATTATGATAAGGCGCGGTCGTGCCATTGTTTACATACAATGTCTTATCTTACAATGTCTTGTAAATTTGCGGTGCAGCGGCCAAACCGCTCATTCGCGCGGATATTTGCAAGTACAATTTTCAGTCAGGCCGTACTCACGTACTCATGCTAATGCGCTTTGCGCTCAAAATGCGTCTTGAAAAAGCACGTTAAATGCTTGTCATGCCTTAACTGTTAAAGTGTTATCCTGTTATAGCATAATAATTATTACATATAATTCGTCTATTTTATTATACCTACTATACTTACTATAGACTTTGCAATCATGTGCCAATTATGGCTATCAAACAAGCCCAAACGTGGAAGTTATCCGTTTAACATTTTCGACCAAAGTGTCACTTCACTTCATTCTTGTGATTTTCCTTTCTCCCTTCAAACCACAAACTATTTTCAGTCTACACAGAACCAGCCACACTTTTCAAAGCCCTTTTCCTAGCAAACATTTCTTTGAGAATGACGCAAACACAAAGTATGGGTCAATTAGTGTATGAATTCTAGTCTCAAACGCGTTTGACGGAAAAGGAAAATGTGCTTAAATGACAGTTGACCTACTGAGCCGATGTTCTGGATTATTCCAGGAGGGCTTATTTATAATGTATAGGGCTGGTCCCCAGATACGTATGAATTGAAAAAGATTAAACATTTACGGACTGATAATAATGTAATAATTCATTAAAAAATATTCTACTACACATTATAAAATATTATGTAGGATGTAGTTTGATGAAATATATCGTTTGTGAACAGCAAAATGTATAGTTCCTGTAGAATACAATATTGTAATCTTGGAGAATAGAGTATGAATTCAATATTTTTTTTACATTTTGCTTTTTTTAAGAATTTTTCAAAACGACCCATAAAAGATTTTAACAAGCTATGAAATTCTTCTTCGTCAGAAATTTTATGTCCGTAGGGCGCACTTTTTTTAATTTTTCATAGCAAAATTTTATTTTGCTGTCGAACTTGAAAAGTTTAACGATACATAAAATAAAATTCTATTCTTTTTAATTACTAAGAATAATTAACACTGAATAGACGCAATTATTTTGCTAGTTTATCAACAGTACTAATTTACTTATTTAAATTTTTGTTCAAATAGTTTTTTCTCTTTAGAACATACTAAATGTACTTTTATATTATAGGATCAATGTACCTACCGACATATTATAAAATCTACATAATTATTATAATATTGTGGTTAAATTATACAATATTATTTCCTAACATAAAATTGCTTCACTTATTGCCACAGGCGCTAACTTTACATTAAACCGTTAAGTCATATTGCAGCTAGTGTCTGACCAAAGTTTCGGCTTCGGCTTCGGCTAAATATAACAGCCGATGAATAACATTCGCAAGTCTCTGCTTCTTAGAAAACGAACGTCAATATTGTTCGAACTCTTATAACACCAATATTTTATTTATTGTTTAAGGTTAACATTTCTTTATTTGTTTTTTCTTAAGTTATTTAACTGTCCAAAAGCATTCGAAATCACCTACACTTATTCTTAATTTATTTAAAAATCTGTAAAAGCATTAAATATTTTTTCCTATAAATAATCTGGAATTGAATCTCCTAGAAAACATGCACCCTTGGCTTCGGCCAAGGGTGGTTATAAAACCGATTAATGGGCTTCGGCTTCAACCAAAAATCGGCAGTCGGTCCTACTGCAACAAACTTAAGCTAACAAGTGTCTGTCGCGGTTTTAATAGAGGACATCAAAGTGTACCATCGCTCATACATTTTAATGTGCATTTATTAAGGCGCCTGGGTAAAAAATAGTAGATTTTAGGTAGCGATTGCCAAATTATACTCATAAGGGTCAGTCCGATACACGACTCGGCGCTGCATTGTTAAGATAAAGATTCAAATAATTTACATTATTTACTACACAAAAACTGATTTAAACAAGATCGGCACGCTACGCAGCCAGACAACACAATATTTTTTTGTTGCCAGAACGGCGCGCTAGGCAACCAGTGCAGCTTGAAATACGAATTCTGGTAGGGCAATGTGTGTCTTGTTGTGCAGCAAATAGAGTTTAATTTTGAATGATTGTACAGCTGCATCGCAATGTAAAAAGTAGTTATCTTACTACATAACAGTAGCAAATATAACTGTATCCCAAGTAACCCACAGACAGCCGCAAAAAAACTCCATTGACGATTTCTGGTCTCATTTTTTGACGGGAAACCAACGGGACTTGTAAAAACTGATAATGACGAAATAAAAACAAAACTCGCTTCTACGGCAGCCTCGACAAGAATTACTTTTATCTTTCGTTCCGAATTACAAAAAAGTAGTCGTGATTCCATTAAGTACTTGGTTCGTGGTTTTTTCAATTGAACCATCATAGGAATAGGTAAGCGTAGGGCTGTCAAAAATTAAAATCGAAAAATGCATACTAATATTATAAATGCGAAAGTGTGTCTGTCTGTTACCTCTCCACGCCCTAACCGGTGAACTGATTTTCCTGAAATTTGGTATGGAAATACTTTGAGTCCCGGGACAGCACATAGGATACTTTTGATCCCGGAAAATGTACTGTTACCGCGTGATTAACGAATTGTGGCGCAACGGAGCTGCGGACGTCATCTAGTTTATAATAAGTTGATTTAATACAATGACGTTGTTAAACTTTTCCATATTTTCCATTATATAACGGTTGCTTTTTGGTTTTTTATTCAATTAAATTAATTATTTTAAACTTAAAATATACTTGTACATTATATAGGATATGTTTTTAAAAATAAGATCTTAATGAAGTTGTTAACATTTCACTTGCATAGAGTAACATGCGAAAAATAAACAACCAGAGAGACTGTTCGATGGTAAAAAATTCAAAAGATAGAATTCGAATTTCAAATATTTATTCCATTGGATTTTTTCAATCATTCGTAAATTCTGAGTCGAAAATTGTGAATTCTATTGAGCTTTTGTACTCTCGAGCGATTGCTCAAAGAGATTCGAAATTTAAATGTTATTTATTTTACGCAAATATATGTTACATATTTTATCATATAGGTGAACTTACTTTAAATGCCAATATTTTCTGAAATTGGACTAGAATATTACTTTTTAATCACATACAATTATGAAAAAAACTTAGAATATCCTATTTCAGTTGGTTAATAAACATACTCGCCTCGTAATGCAAGTTCTCGCTTAAAAGCAAAAATATTAAAACAGAAGTTTATCAAAATCGTTAACCCTAATGTGAGCAAGTCATCCCGTAGGCTAAGCCTGTCCTTATCGCTCCAATGGAACCAGCATAATGTGGGAGACAGATAGCTGTTGTTTGTCGTAAAATATTTAGTTGCAGATGGTTGCAGTCAGGCTGGGATATAGCTGCAACATTTTAGCTCGCAGTTCGGACATGAGATATGAGAATAATACACGAAACATTTAGTGCATTTGCCTAACTGTTATGGTTCAAACATTTTCTGTATGTATATAAAGTTTTGATAAATAAAACAACTAAACGATAATTCGGTTACAAAGGCTGGTGTTATAAAAACTGGGCCAAAACTCAAAAGTAAAATTTCTTTCTATACTTTCTTAACCTATAGTAGGAAAATCATGTGCAAGTAAATTTTTTTACTAAGCCATCTGATAAACTATAACTCTGTGTCCATTGTCTATACCAGGGCTTCCCAAACTTATTTGTACTGTGACGCTCTTGGGACATTCTGCCATTTCTTTACGACGCCCCTCAACCCAGCCCCCAAAAATACTTTCCAATTTTAGAACCAGCCTACATAGATTATCATAAAAACACTATTTGGACGTTTATATTTTTATTAGGAAATAATGACCAAATCAAAACATAAGCATAAAAATTAAAAAAGATATAATTTATGAAAGCTATTAAAGCCAGCAAGGCTGGCTAATGTAAAAGATGCGCTTGCTTTTCTGAGCATAGCTTCTGAAACCGGTCATGTGTGAATGACATATTTGGTTGTGTTGACTGTTGACATGCGACGCCCGTGGAACAATGTTGCGACCGCGACGCCTCGGGGCGTCGCGACGCACAGTTTGGGAAGCCCTGGTCTATACTACTAGATCACAGTGGCTCTGAGGAATAAAATATTGAAAAATGGACGTAAATATTATGTCCATATATTTCTATTTTCTTTACGCCTAGGCGTACATTCATAAGGACAATCAAAAAGGATTCAAACACCTTAGGAAAACAAAACAAAACACCAAAGCACCTTAGGAACTCCTTAACACCTTCAAAATGAGCTCCTCCAAATGCGAAGTCCTGGTGCTTGTGAAGTGCAAACTTGTTCTCAGCAAACTTTGCTCTACTAATGTCATAGGTATATTACCTGGAGTATACAGGGAAGTTTTGTAGTAAACATTTACGACTTCTTACTACATACGTGCTAAACATCCTTTCCTGCAATGGGTATGAGCTTAACCTATTACGAAAAGGTGTAAAAATATATTATAATTAAAAAACATGGTAGAACTATTTCAGCGTCTTTTCCTGCTTTTGTAAAATGGGTTAAAGTGTGAGTTTAACCCATTACGAAAAGTTGAAAATCTCTTTTGACTCTAATTCCACCAGGAGAATGAACTGAAGACATGCAGACACTAGGGTAATTTTCGTCTTTCTCAAAACTAATAGTCCTAAGTTGGATGTTTCAGCAAATGCTGTGTTTAATACGTTTTTTAGGGTTCCGTACCCAAAGGGTAAAAACGGGACCCTATTACTGAGACTTCGATGTCTGTCCGTTTGTCCGTCTGTCCGTCTGTCTCCAGGCTGTATCTCAAAAATCGCTATAGCTAGACTTCTGAAATTTTCACAGATTGTGTATTTCTGTTGCCGCTATAACAACAAATACTAAAAATAAAATAAAGTTAATATTTAAGGGGGGCTCCCATACAACAAACGTAAATTTTTTGGCCTTTTTTGCTCGTAGTCAATAAAGGCACCAGGTAGGCACTTGAAATTTTCACTAAATCCTTAATTTTATTTCTTTTTGCAAACGATACACAGACACAACTGTTGAATCTAATTTTATAGTTTAAGCAAAGATGGTGTTATTTGCCTACTTAATTATACATTTTTTAAAATTAAAAAGTTTAAGTATGTACCTACTTTGGGCTTAGTTTTATACTAATTTATATTAATTATTATGTTATGAAGTTTAAATTATAAAGGTTTAAAAGCAAAGTAGTGTATGTAGTTTATTTAAAATAAGAGATAACTCAAACTCAAATGCTGGAACGCATAATGTAAGCTGCTGCAATGCAGGTTATAAAAATTGGGTCAGACGGACAGTATTTCAGGCTCCGCCATCTAACAAAATAAATGGCCATCTTAGAAGAATATCGATGGTACTGGTACGGCCAATTTGTCTTTGCATAGAAATGAAGCTCCGCTGAATATACGCCATGATATAATTTCTCCCTCGAGGACCATTCTTTTGGAGTTTATTAGAAGTTGTGACGTGAACGTTTTTCCAACTCAAACTTCGAGCGACTCGGTGTTTGATGGATCAAAACTTCTCATATCGTGAAGTTCATAATGCCTTTTGTAACATTTAATATCAGGGAGCTAAACTTTTTGTACGAAAATTAAATGTATGAGATCCCTTTTGACGTTATGACTGCCGTTTCCAAATGATTCCCATCGGACGTGCCACAACGAGTTTCATCAATTTCAGAGGACATGTTCTAATTTTTGACCGGAAGTTCAGTAACAATTAGAACAACCTAAAATATTTTTTCGAATTAAAAACTACGTAAAATAAATTAGTTCATTTAAACAAAAAACTCCGCTTAATGACTGGATTATTTTCAACACACTTAAAGCTTAAAAAAAAGCTTTTATTTTGGCGACCCAAAACTGTCAATATAGCTAATAAGCTTAAGAGAATAAGCTCAAGAAAAACATGAAAATTAAGTAAAGCTTTAGATATTTAGGACCTACATTACGTAACTGTTCCCAATTCCTAGAATCTAGTTTCTAGATTATAACGACGCAATAACATTACCTATATTCCAATTATTGGGAATGCGCTGCAGCCGAAATGGGTTATCGGGAACGCTGATCAGAATCCGACACAATTTTGTAGGTTTATTTGACGATGGCTTGATAGCGCATATGAATATCTACATTTCGTTCTATTTTATAAAGTCGGTGCTAAATGACACCCGCAACTCCGTTGGACCAAAATTGCTTTTTACCGTACATTTTTCCGGGATAAAATGTATCCTATGTCTGTTCCCGGGACTCGAAGTATCTCCATACCAAATTTCAGCAAAATCGGTTTAGCGGTTTGGACGTGAAGAGGTAACAGACAGACACAGTACTTTTACATTTATAATATTAGTATGGAAGTATATGGATCTAGATTCTAGATGATACACTTTACCTCAGACCAAATAAAAAGTATTTTTATTTGGTCTGAGCACGTTACTTTATTGCTTCAAAATTGGTGGCATGGGAACAGTTCATTTTTCCAGTATAAAAACTATTGTATACATAATACTAACTAACATGCTAACGTGGGAGAGCCATGCTTCGGCACGAATGGGTCGGGGCGACCGGAGAAATACCACGTTCTCACAGAAAACCGGCGTGAAACAGCGCTTGCGCTGTGTTTCGCCGAGTGAGTGAGTTTACCGGAGGCCCAATCCCCTACCCTATTCCCTTCCCTTCCCTCCCCTATTCCCTTCTCTTCCCATCCCTACCCTCCCCTATTACCCTATTCCCTCTTAAAAGGCCGGCAACGCACCTGCAGCTCTTCTGATGCTGCGAGTGTCTATGGGCGACGGAAGTTGCTTTCCATCAGGTGACCCGTTTGCTCGTTTGCTCCTTTATTTCATAAAAAAAAAAAAAAAAAACTATCCCCGCGTTCCACTTGACGTTAAAAACGATCAAATTAAACGCTCAAAATAGGAGGCGTTTTAATCATTTTTAACGTCAAGTGGAACGCGGGGAATATATCACTTTCCATTTCTCAAAGTGTCTCTATTACTCTAAAATCCTAAACATCGACATTGGTTAAGCTGTTTTACCGTTGATTTGCTTTTCGTTTAATTACTAGGTTTCACTAGGCAAACAAACAGACGTACAGACACAAAAAAGAAATAGGCAGACACTCTTGCATTTACAATATACTACCTGACCCGGCAAACGTTGTTTTGCCATATAAATTATGAATTTACGTACAAAATCGGTTGAGCCGTTTTGGAGGAGTTCGCGCACAAACACTGTGATACGAGAAATTTATATAAGTATTAGAAGATGTATGGAGGCTACAATTGTTTATTGATATTGTAGTAATAAAAAACCTGTATTAGGAAAACTTCTTTCAGATAATTTGAGTGAGTGATACTTTGATACATTTTATTTGATGTGTTTCAGTGATATTGCGCCACGAATCGTCATTCACCGAAGTCCATACTTTCGCTTTATCGCGCCCGCAGCGATGGAGCACATTTACATGTAATTTAATTACTGCGAATGTATTGTTCCGAATTAATTTCGAAACTTGCAAATTGCATGCGGTCTGTATAAAATGATACCGCTTTTATATTTTTGTATATGAAATCCCATCAAAAACATGCTGTAAAAAAACCAAGTCTCGCAACTCAGTTTTTCTACCGTAAAAAGTTGTGAGATCCATGTAATAAAAACATGCTGTAAAAAAACCAAGTCTCGCAACTCAGTTTTACCTCTACGTAAAAAGTACGTTTCCGATATTTTCCTAACATTTTCCATACAATACTCCCTCATTAAGCCCTTATGCAGTTTCCTACTAATTTGGAAAGCCAATACACACGTTATTGATCAAGTTCCCGCTTATTTAGTAGTTTGGAAACTATTCCCCCCGAACATGCAATTTTCAATTAGTTGTTTACATATTAATGAAGTTTGTCGATATTTGCAATAATTTATAAACATTTCTAACAAGAGAATTTCTATTGCACATTGGTTAAAGATAACTATGAGATAAAGTCTGTCCGTCTGTCTTTCATTTTTCGGGAACATGTGGAAATATGGGGCTAAGAATTTTAATTAAAACTGTATAACTGTGTAACTGTACTCACTTTGATCTCGGTCATGAAGATGCGAAAAAATGAAACTTCTAAAAATTAAACTTAGGAGCTTAATATCGTACGGAGCCCTTTATACCCACTTGGCACTTATTTATGACTACAGTAGCCCTAGCACGGCGACCAGTGCAAATTCGAAAGTATAGACAAACTGTGGAGATAAACTTAAGGTGCCGTTCCGATCTTTCTTCGTTCCAAAAAATTCAATTAAAATGCCACTTTATGACAGACTATAGTCACAAACTGTGGATATAAACTTAAGGCGCCGTTCCGATCTTTTTTCGTTCCGAAAAATTCAATTAAAATGCCACTTTATGACAGACTATAGTCCTAAAAATTCAAATAATATCCTACTTTATGACATATACTATAGTCTGTCATAAAGTGGCATTTTAATTAAATTTTTGTCGGTCGCGATTAGCCGCGGTAAAGATCGGAACGGCACCTTAAGTTTATGTCCACAGTTTGTCTATACTTTTGCATTTCTACTGGTCGCCGTGCTAGGGCTCTGTAGCCCTAGCACGGCGACCAGTAGAAATGAATATATTATCACTGTTTCCCTGTGGATACAGTGATAATATAGACATACAAAAGATCAACGGTGCTTAGGCTCAAAATTAACCTTCTAAGTTAATTAAATATGGTCCGGAGCCTTTCGTACGAATCCGACTCACACTTGGCACTTATTTATGACTACATTATACATACTCTATACAATGATAATTTAACACGTTCAATGCGAAGGTCGAAAACATAATATTTAATTCTGGTGCGTTACAGGACGATATTGTCATGTACTACTGTAAAGTTTTTAGTGCGAAACAAGTATTATTTGTCCGGTATATAATTCTTTTTAAAACTTGTATTTCTCATTCAATTTTTATCTTCCGGCATTTCTTTGACTTTTATCTATATCTAAAAACCTTAATCTTTATACATTTCTCTTGGTTGTTGAATTGGACGAGTAATTTTTCACTGAAACTGTAAAACGTCTTACCGGACTTATATGTCATGTGACGCACCAGAAGTGGTGAAAATTTTCGAATAGTCGATAAACATTAGTGATGTTATAAGAAAATAAATATTTATCGATTTAATTTTTATTTGTAGAGAAAATTAAATATTATTTTCATGGGGTTTAGTAAAACAAGACAAATCTTTCATTTTGCAGGCTGCAGACTGGTCAATGAAAGTATGTGGGCCAGGTGACGTAGTTTTAAATGAAGATTTAGAAAACGTTATATCTTCTATTTGTCTCTATTCAACTCACAGAAAAAACTCACTCGCACGAGCGAGAAGAACTAATTTTTGGCGCTCGCACCACGGGAGAGTTCATTACCGGCTATATGTCGGGTACCGCACTTAACGTGTTAACATACAAACAACTGACAGTAAGATCAACGGGACTTAAAGCACTAGTCAATTTGTGAACAATTATCAAGTTTTGTGTGAATCCCACAACAAAATACGGTCAGAGAAATATGCTAAGTCTCATTGTTGTAAGTAAACAGTTGTAACTTGTAAGTATTTCTAATACACACTGGTATTTGCATAAAGTTATAATGAGTCAGTTTCACATAGAAGTGTGTTAGTGTGACTTACATGAGTGGAGGAAATTAGGTATAACAGCGTATGTTTTGAGTGCGTACGCCAAGATTTAGAAGTGGTTCGAAGAATAAAATTAACTTGATTTAAATAAAAAATTCATCCATATTTAATACATATTATAAATGCGAAAGTGTGTCTGTCTGTCTGTTACCTCTTCACGCCCATCTCGCTAAACGGATTTTATTTAAATTTTGTATGGAGATAGTCCCGGGAAAGAACATAGGATACTTTTTATCCCAGAAAAATGTACGGTTCATGCGCGAAAAATTTTGGCGCAACGGAGTTGCGGGTGCTATCTAGTACTTAATAATATAACCGTTTAGGACCTATTGAAACAAAAATAATTTAATACATATTTTTGTCAATCGTTTAAATCTAACCTCAAGAACATTTTGAATTTTACTATTGAACTCAAGAGATTAGAGACAAATAAAACATTCTTGTATTAATTTACGAATGTTTGTATCCTATTTAAAACTAATTCCAAGTCGGTAAACGCCAAACGGTATTAGAGAAACAAAATAAAGAAACTTAAATCATTAAGTTGCAGTTCATTTAGCCGGCAACTGCAGTGACGTTAGCAACGAAATGAAATTCGCTTCAAACTCCGAAGTTAGCTACGAAACAAAATACAAGCCAGGTGATCAGATGTTGAAGTTTAAAACTAATTATTGTGTAGCAATCCCACCGTCTGAAGAAATAAGTTTTTCTTAATTACATTTATATTAAGTTTACCTATGGATAACAGGATTTTGCTCGAAACTTTGGTCAAACAACATAATTGCATCTAAATCTGTAGAGTGACTTAAGGCGAGGAAAACCCCATTTTGCTATTTATTGACTCCCGGTTTACCTAGTTCCAATATAATAACGAAATGTAAAAATTATAAGATATAAAGCACAATATTTGAAAGGTTTTAAACCATAAACATTTTAATAAAACGTAAAACTATGGCTGTAATTAATTTACAAACTCACCTCCGACAAAAATTTTTATCATCGAAATATAAGTATTAACAAGGATAACATACATTTTATTTTAATAAATTGTTAATGAATCTATATTAAAAAACTTTTAACCGAACTTTTTTTTTTTCTTAATATTTATTTCGAAAGATATTTAAAAAAAACACACGAAAAATAAAATAGAGAAGATCCGCCCGTCGTAACTACAATTTTATGCTAAGCTAAAATGAACCTTATTGCGATGCGTACACGCTTGGCACTCGCGTTCGCAAGGTTATCGTTTTGGAATTGAGGTAAGTGCTCGCCTTAAGCGTAAAAATATAACAAACAGATAGACACATTTTCTCATTAAGAACATTAGAAATAAGCAGTTAAGCTACTGCAGCGACATAAGAATAGCAAAAGATAGAGTGGCTAGGTATATGGCAGACGGCAGTTAATGTTTTAATCTTATGTGTCTACAAGCCACTAGATGCACTAGATATTAATATTCTATCTCACTTAGTAAGAAAAAAATTACATAGCGAATAACTATAGAAGGTCTACTTGTAGTTGTCTGGCATATTGGAAACATCACAATATGCCAGACATAAACAGCGGACCTTGGATAGTTGTATTATCTTTTGACGCCCAAACCGCTAAACCGTTTTTCTGAAGTTTGGTATGGAGATACTTTGAGTACTGGGAAAGGACATAGGATACTTTTTATCCCGGAAAAATGTACGGTTACCACGCGATTAACGAATTTTGGGGCAACGATGTTGCGGGCGTCATCTAGATGTTATATCTCTTTGAAGAGAGAAAATATTACAGTCTTCATAAAGTCGTACACGAGAGTTCCCTAGTTCCCTATTTCTCTTTCATCTATAATTACTTTTTTCGCGTCTCCAACTTTTGCTATCAAAGTTTTGAGACGGTCGTTTGCATTTCATAAATCCGCTCTATATTATTTCGATTTGAAGATTAAGTTTATTCCTAAATAAATTATGTATTGATTTTCGATGTTTAGAAGTATGAAGTCCAATTTGCTCACACTTAAAACTTTTAGTTTATTTGACGCTTCGATAGACTATATATATATTGTGCTCGAAAGACCTTGCGTTCTTACGCAAATACACTACCCCAAAACCCATATTTAAATACTGAATGTCCGAATGTCTGTTACCTCTTGACCTTTAAACTATCATCATACCAGATTTCATCTAAATGGCTTCACCATTTTGATGAAATTCGGTATGATGATAAAGGTAGTCCTGGGATTCCTGAGAAAGGACATAGGGTAGTTTTATCACGAAAAATGTACGGTTCCTGCACAAAAAAGAAAGTTTCTGCACGAACAAATTGCGTTCAACATCTTGTTAATATTGTTAATATATTCTATTGATAATGTTATAGCTTCCTTATTTACAAGAAATATGAAAGTTCTCTTATATCCACAACCAAACATAGATCAGCCTTATTTGGAGTTGGTTAAAAAGAAAAAACGCGCATATAACACTCAAAAATATGGAGCAGTGACCAAAATTATAATACTTTCTTTGAGTTTACGCGTAAAATAATATCTTCATACAATAACGGTAAATGCTTTGAACTAAAACGGTAAATACCATCGCTGGTAAGTTGTTAGCCACTAACACTTAAATTATAACGCTTATAATGTATACTATAGTATAAATGCGAAAGTGTTTGTCTATCTGTCTGTTGCGTCTTGCGTTATAACGACTAAATTGATTTTGATGAGGTATGAAGATACTTTAAGTCTCGAAGAAGGTATGTTTGTACCGTGGCAAAATGTATGGTTCCTTCGTGATATACAAAGTTGCGAATTTCTATAGTAATCTAAAATCGCCAATAAGTGATTATCTATGCTCTCTATACAATTTTCATTAAATTCTAAAAATAGTCGGCTAAAAGCTCGCAAAAGCTAATAAGAAACCGGCTAAAATGATATATTTCATGTCAACCTAACCTTAACTTTATATTTAATATTAATAATTCAAAAACATTGACTTAAGAAATAACAAAAAATTACAAATTGATCGTTGGAAAACTTCGAGAAAAAGCTTTGAGCTTTTTTTAAATTATATCAACATAAATACAACAATTTGTTTATAACTATAATTCCTATATGACGACCATAATATTATAGTAAATATAAAAAAAATGCAACTTACCGAAGAAATTTTCGTTTGAAAGTTAATACATTTCCTTAACACAACACAAACGCGGGTGGAATCGTGTGAATGCGGCGAGAGACTGAGCGATGTAGACCTAGCAGCGATAGAGTTCGTTGAGAAACACCTTTATAGAGACCTTTAATTCAGTTGCATAAGGTGCAATTTCGGTAAAACTCTAGCAAAATGGACTGTAGAGGTATCGTTCGTAGTTTTTTCACCTGGAGAGAGACCTTAATATAAACAACTTAAGGTTTAATTTCATTGAAAGTCTAGGCGAAGTGGACTGTTGAGGATAGTTTTTTGTGCCCAACAGGATCTTATGTTATTGGGATAGGGGTTATTTTAAACTTTATGGCTCTTTGAAGGTATACTTTCTATCCCCGGAGATGTTGGCGGTTTGTCAGCGGGACAACCGTTTACATACACGATTAGTTATCAAACGTTTAGGACTAAGCCCAGTAAGGGATGTTGCTAATTCGGCTTTCGTTACGACCATCTTTAGAAGGAATATGTATGCCTTGATCACACCTGCCTAGATGAGTAGCGAGACAGTGCTCTCGGCCAAGCACTCGGAATATTTATTATGGATGTGCTCGGCCAAGGACACTATCTCGCCACTACTCGGTGTAATCGGGCCCTTAGGTTTAACCAAACCTACTGACCAAAATCATGGTAGAAGCCTAAGGTTCATTTTCTAGAAAAAAAAAAGATGTTATTAAACAAACCGTTACTGACACTGTTATTATCCTGATATTATAAATATTTAAAAGATACATAAGTTTTATTTCGTTTTTATTAATTAAGAAAACTAGAGATCGCCCAATGGTCATTAGAGTCAGACATTAGGTCTACTACCTATATTTTGTAAAAAAATATTGACTTTATCATTATTTTTTTTAACTCTTGTCTCTGGGACTCAGCTGATCTCAGACTGGTCGTGTAAGCATTGTCTAATAGTATCTTAGATTCAATAAAAAAAAAACTATAATCCATTTTCAATTTGTCAACTTATTGTCAACAGACTTCAACCGAATATAATTCGTATGTATATAAGGCTTGTCACTCAAAAATCTGTCATCTTTCCTAGTGTGTGTGTTGTGTGTGTGTGTGTGATGTTTTATTTGTTAAAAAAATGTATGATAAAAGCATAATTTCAAAATAATATTAGCTCGATGCACTCCTTCACCATATTATAAACTATAACTGTGCAAAATTTCATTCACCTACGTTTCTCCATTTTTCGTCAAAAGGGATACAAAGTTTTTCGCTCGCGTATTAATATATAGATAACGTAAGTAAATGAAAAAAAAACACGTTACATTTTTTATATCATACCTTGGGCTTCGGAGTTGACATTACGATCAGACACAAGCTATATCTTTAATCGTTCCTCAAAATATCAAGCCTCCATATTTTGTAAATATTAAATGTAGAGATATATTTTCATCTCTGATTAACTTAACCTCAATCTGATTTAAGAAGGCCTTGATTTCATTGAAAATTGGAAGGATAGGATTGTAAATAATGTGACTTTCTAGTATCAACAGAATTCGTGCTTCACGCAGGCTCCATAAAAGTTTTTGTAGACCTACTTTATTGGAAAGTGTAGGTGAAAAGAAAGCTTAAAGGAAAGCTCGATAAATTCGATGTTTTAAGAATTAAGTATTTTAGTACAATATACCCACAAAATATATCTGTAACATATCGAGAAGTTTCGTTAGCTAGACAAAAGTACATCTATATAAATAAAAATTAATTTTAAACTTTGTTAGTCTCGCTTAAACTAAGTAAGGACGGCTGAACCAATTTGGCTACTTTTAGTTTTGAAATATTCGGGGGAGTCCAAGAAATTTATACTAGGTGGGAAGTGATACAAAGTTCACCGGTTTATATTCTGGTTATAGAATAAAATTACACAGTAGACCCACGTTAATCCGACAAACGTTTTGCATGGCTGTGTCGGGTTATCGAATTTGTCGGATAATAGAGTACTGCCTAGATTTTTACATATTACAAATTACATTACATTACAAATCAGAACTACAAATTTTCCTAAAGCTAGGTACTTATATAATCATATACCTACTCATAGTACCTTTTTTTTTTTTTTTTTTTTTTTTTCGCAGGGGAAACCCTTTATGGGTGCCCCGGGTTGGGGATGTGCCTCAGCTAAGCTGAAGCACCCCGGGGGTATGTGGGACTCCCGACTTCGGGTTTACCCACTAAAACCACCTGCGGTTTGCCTTCAGCCGTATACGAAGGGATATCCTGGATCTGTCTAACACAGGACTCCCTCCACGACCGGCCGGTCTACCTCAAAAGGGACCGGACTTCCACCAAAGTTAGGGAACGCTTCGGCAAACTGAAGCGTTCCCCTCGGCGCCGGGACTAGCTAAGCCGGGCAGGTTCCCATCCTGACCCGGAGCCCCGTGGGACGGAAGTTATTGGAGTTTCGCATAGCGACGCCTCCGCACTCCCGTCCTACGCCGGCGGAGCGGAACGGAGGATGGATCATCCTCTCTGTTCCGCTCCGCGGCCTCTTTCTGTGAAAGGACGGTTTCACAGAAAGAGACCGCCGCCTGCCAGGCCTCATCGCTCTCGAGCATGCAGCGTACCATGTTCGGGAGCGAGAGGTCTCCACCTAGCACTGCCACGAGATCGTGGCGCTACTCATAGTACCTACTCAGTTCAAAGTAGCCTCGAGTACAAAGCTTCTATTTCTCGACGTTAAGTTTTATTTTACATTACGAACCTAAAAAAGATTGGCCAAAATAATGTTTATGTTCGTAAATTAACATTAACTAGAGATCGCCCAATGGTCGAAATTCGACCTTAAATTTAATTATCATCTTCTTTTGGCTCCCCGTTTAATGTATCTACTGACTATTTCAGATTTCATTAAAAAAAAAAGCAACAATCCATTTTCAATTTGACAACAGACTTCAAGTATAAACCAAAAGATAGGCTTGTCATTCAAAAAGATGGTAGTGTGCACATTGTAGTGTGTGTAATGTTTTATTTGTTAACAAAATGTATGTTAAAAGCATAATTTCAAAATAATATTAGTTCGATGCACTCCTTCACCGTATAATATAAACTATAACTGTGCAAAATTTCAATCACCTACGTGCCCAAATTTTTCGTCAAAAGGGATCCAAAGTTTTTCGCTATATACATGATTCGTGATAGGCATATTGGATTACAAGGAGCGCCGGTCTAGCCAGGGGCCGGATTAGCGAGGATCTACTGTATATATTATAATTCAAGCCCGCAAAAAAACAAAACCGCGGCGTTGATGGTGTCATATCACCTGATGGAAAGCAACTACCGTCACGTTGCCCATGGACACTCGCAACATCATAAGAGCTGCAGGTGAGTTGCCGGACTTTTAAGAGGGGATACGCTCTCTTCTTTAAGGTTTGGTTACTGCCCTGTTGATAAAGTTAATTTTAAAAGAACTGCCCATTACGTTTCGCTCACTAATTAAGTGCATAATTCCCATCAAAATTTTAAAATTAAATATCCGCTAATTGAAAATTCTCGGAAATTTTACGTACGTAATTCCGCAAATTTCATTCCTCGCGAAATAATAAGCTTTTAAAGTAATAAAAAGTCACAATATAAAATTATTATCTAGCTATGATTAAGTTTACCGTCTAGTGACTAGACTTTATTATCTAACCAATTACTAACATTATAAAAATACTAGCTGTGCCCGCGACTTCGTTCGCGTGGAATAGTTGTTATGGGCATCATATTTATTTTGGCGAACAACTTCCTCAGCTTCATAAATTATAGCTGTTACTCACGACTTCGTCTGCGTCTATTTCATTAATGCATTCATTTCGACCTTTGATTCTTAGACCATATAAAAACGATTATTGTGAGTTATTGTGTTAAACGATTATTGTTAGTGATTTTTTTAGATCATTTAAAGAGGAATGATTCTTCCATACATATTTTTTCCACATTTTCCTCTGTTCCTTCACTCCTAAAGTCATCATCACAGTGTGATGTTATAATATAGCCTTCCTCGATAAATGGACTAACACAGAAATAATTTTTCAAATCGGACCAGTAGTTCCTGAGATTAGCGCGTTCAAACAAACAAACAATGAAACCGAAATATAGTTTTAGTATGTAGACAGCAGTTTGTATTTTCTGGTTATAAAACATAAAGGAAATATGCAAAATTAAAAACATCAAGCAGGTACAACACCGGAACCAAAATTGGCAATATTGTACATAAGCTTAACAGTTTTAAATCGGAATCATTTTAGATTAGAATCGAATTAAATGAAATCAAAGAAATCCCTAATTTTGTTCAAAAACCTTAAAAAGAAATTGGACCACAACATTAAACAGATACAACTACGGAACCGAAGTACTAACTTTGTTCCTAACTTCCTAACTTATTTTCAAAAACTCATAAAAACGGAACCACGAATTGACAGGTACAAGTAACAACGAAACTAAAAAACTCCGATTAAGTTACCAACCTTAAGCAGAAAGAAATGGGACCACAATCTTTGACGAGGGCAACGGGACCAAAATCTTCTATTTTGTTCCCAGCTTGACACAAAGAAATGGGACCACAACAGGTACAACAACGGAACCGAAATCTCCGATTTTGTTCCGGTGGTTCCGGTATTCGCAAGGTCATCGACCCGCCATTGATGTATCGAGTAAACGGTCGAAACCAGTTCTGCAATTACTGCCGTACATGGAGCTTCGCGTTTTTGTTATATTATATAACACAAGTTCTAAGACCCCATTCGCCCATTCGCTCCGGTGCATCTAAACACTGTTAATAACTAGATGTGGATTCCTCTGATATCATTATTAGCTGAGAGGTAGTACCAGATGTGCAGCAGCTGTTAATGCGAAAGTGTGTGTGTCTGTCTGTATGTTACCTCTTTACACCCAAACCGGTGAACTTATATTTAGCTGAAATTTGGATGGAGATTTCGAGTTCCGGGAAAGGATATTGGATTCTTTTTATCCTGTAAAAATGTACGGTTCCCGCGTGATAAACGATTTTTGGCAAAACGGATATGTGCGCTTCATCTAGTATTATACTAAAGCTAATTAAAAAAAAAGTTACACAAGCTGATGCATCTAAAGACTGTTAATAATTAATGTGGATTCCTTTCCTCTGATATTAGCTGAGAGGTAGTACCAAATTTGGAGCAAGTATTTGAAGCAAGGGGCTAATAAAACCCTCGGATTATTATTAGAAGTTTCAAGTTGTCTGATATTTTGAGAAAGGTTCGAAAATAAAGCGTCAGATACCTAGTGGATACTGGACCATAAGTTCGCACTGGAGAAAGTGCAGGTTTGATTCTACCTGTTGGCGTATACATATTATGAGACCTCCAGTCCAATGAGGGTTTTTAAAATTCTACCAAGCCACCAGGTGCCGCTATGTAGCCTTCGGGTCTATCGCGTCAAACTGCTGTCATATGTCACGATGGCAAATAGAATTTCAAACACCCTCATTTAAAGGAAAGCTTGTAAATATGGTTTCAGAGTACGGTATAATATAATAGCATAAAGTATATAGCTCATAGCACAAGAATATCGCGCACCATACATTGTTATGGACACGTTCACACTGTACAGTGTACTATATATTATTGGCTTGCTATACGCTATGTATGGTGCGCGATATTCTTGTGTTATGAGCTATTATATACTATATGCTATTATATTATAGCGTAGTCTGAAACCAGGCCTTGTACCATGAAACTGTTTTGAGACTTAAACAATCGGACGAGAATCCCGTGTCCTACTCTAACAAACGTGAAATGACGTTGTTAGAGCAGGACGCGGCATTCTCGTGCGATTGTTTCGTAGTAGGCCTACAGCTTAAGGCCATCCCCCGAGCAAACGACCTTGACCATACATTTGTCGCGTTGCCGAGATCGCACAAAAATCCTATTTTTTTTACTTATCTTAGTTCAAAATTGACCTAAAAAATTTAAAACGGGGAATATGTAGTTAATGAAATTATCTATCTATTGTTGTGTGTTTCAAATAAACATAATTTGTAAATACTAGGGAGATGCTGAAAGTATGCTTCAATTTTAATAAATTGGTATATTACTTTGGAAGCTAATATCATGAGTATAATAAACAAAAATAGAAAATTTAAAACGGGGAAAGGAATGTTGATATACTCAAGATTATTGCTGTATTTTTATTATAAATTTGTAGCTTTCAAATTATGAGTTTATAAGGCTCTAAATACGGTAAATTACGGAATCTCCGTAGGGGAAGGGCCTTAAGGTTAAGGAAAACATTGTGTGTAAACTATGGTTCGTCTCATACGTATTGATTAGTATGTTCTAGAATGCTCTGTGTTTGGGCAATCACATAAACGTTTAAAATGACTCACCCAGGCTCTACAATTCGAAGAGTGGATAGGTTATATTTATAGGTAAATAGTAACCCTCTTACTAATAAAAAGTTACACAGCGTGTATACAGGGTGCATATGATTTTTTCTACTAATAACACTGACCTCCATTATACAAGTACGCTGGACCTATGATACCCATTTTTTCTTTGTGCCTATTTGAAGCGGAATCAGCGCCCCCAGTGAGAGGGAAGAGAACTAAATTTGACGTAACTTGCAAATGGCCGCTTAATCGTTATTGGTTGTCATCACTAGTATTAGTTCCAAATACTCCCACTACTGCTATCAGCGCCAATATGGCGACTTTCAAACGTTATTTTTACGTCAAATTTAGTTCCTATCACTCACATTGGGGGAGCTGATTCCGCTTCAAATAGGCACAAAAAATAGCTGTCATTTCAAAGTATAATAAAAGCAAGTGTAAAAAAAAAAGTAAAAAATATCATTAGTCCAGCGTACTTGTATAATGGAGGTCAGTGACTAATAATCATTTTTTGACATGAGGCCTGTATAAAGCGTCTCCCAGACAGACGCGGCCTGCGGTGGCGGTGGCGGTGGCGGTCAGTTGAATGGCTTGGCCGCGTGGCCGCGTGTGTCTGTGTCGTTCGTAGAACTCTCAAGTCATCCAACTGACCGCCACCGCTACCGCCACCGCAGGCCGCGTCTGTCTGGGATACGCTTAACGATGCTGTCATTTCCATACTAATTTCTCTGTAGTCTTAAGTCTATACTGTGTAACGTGTGTGTAACTTAAAAACTCCTGTTTAACTATTCACACGTTGAACGCATGTTTAAGAAGTTTTTATTAGTAAGAGGGTAGGAGCTTAACTAATTATGCAACACTTGTACATTTGGTATAACCTTGTACTATCAGAGAAGTTGATTTATAGGCAGATGGCGGACCTACGTAAATTAGTCGCGTTTTGTCAAAACTAGTTAATCACGAATTACATTGAATTGACATAATTCTACCAAATGACGTTGGTCTGTCAATTGTCTATTAATCAATTTCCTCGATGGTACATTACCTCTTTCTTTGATGTCGGTTAGCCTGCAACAAAACATAATCAAAAAGCGATCGCGTAGAATTTTAGTTTTGTTACTTTCATAAATTTCTTACAAATTGCATACAAACCGGTATCGATTGTATGGAAATATTTTTCAGTTTGCTTTGTAGAGCTGTAACTTTTGTCACACTTTTCCAACTAACAATTCTATTCGACAACTTTGATTGCACGGCGTTTGAATATTTACGAATTGAATAAACTATTTTTGTACCCGACTGCCAAAAAAGAAGGCTTTTATTTGAGTTACTTTTGAATTTATAGGATATCGACCATCAGCTTTCAAGCTAAAACTACAACTAAATCTATTGATTTATTTGGAAAGACGCTACAGACAGACACACGCTCTGCTAAATTATATTAGTTATTATGATGTTCGTTTCCAAACTCCTCGAAAACTTTTGCTGGGCCGATGTCGATAACATTTTGCGAGCTTGTGGGAGCTGAGAATTGGCTCTCGTCTATTCTTATCATATCAAAATGTTTACCAAGTAAGCTATTACGTTACAAAATAAGCAGAAGTGGTAGTGATAAGCAAAATTGGTCTTGCTTTTTTCGCTTACCAATTTTGCAAAAAAATTGGTCCAAGGACCAAGACTGCAACACCAAGACCAATTTTTCCCATTAACTTGCAGTCTTGGTCTTACAGTCTTGCAAATAAAACAAGACCAATTTATTTTGCAAAATTTGTCTTGCAAATAAAACAAGACCAATTTCTGCTTATCACTACCACTTCTGCTTATTTTATCCAATTTTGCTCATAACTAAGAACTAGACTTTCCCAAGCATTTCGTAGCTAAGTAATAGATATTATTTAACAAAGAAAAGAGCATGTAGCAGATGTGTGCTCGGACGATATTTATCGCCGCCATTTCTCAGGCTTACTTACCTGGGATTAGCGGGCTTGGTTACCGCTTTCTTTATGTGTAGCGTTATTGCTTCTGGTATGGTTATAGTTAGGTTAACGTGTTGTTAATTGAGGTTAGGAATAAGTATAGTAATTATCGGAAATTTACAAAAATAATTTATAAAATACAATCTAATTACAAAACAATAAAAATTATTGTCAGACCACAGATCCACTTATATTGCATTTTGTTAAGAATTTCCCCCACAGGCTGTTTGGAGGACTGATATATTTATGCAAATTAAAATTTTCGATTCCTCATATAAATAAAATAGACTTTATTTGCCTAAAATTATAAAATAAACAATACTTAAATAATACTTTTACTAAGAATTTACTTAAATAATATTATGGTACATTATTTAAGGCACCTAAGAATAAGTAAAGTATAGGTACTTACTATTCTTGTATAGAGAAAAGTATAAGTTAATGATATTATGAGCTTTTTCAATTTAATTAAATTAAGCTTTTCAATAATTATAGCGTCATATTCAAACTAGTACTTATAAGTTATTTGTCACCAAAGATCGTAGTCGAAATATTTCCAGAACCTAGCATAGAGATACTATGTACTGAACTTAGATACTTAATTAGACTAACTGCCGCACTCAGAGTGGAACATTAAGAGCGGGCTGTGCAATTTTGCTGTGTTTTCTAATAAGTATTACGATCCCGGAAGACGATTGACTCAAATGAAATTGAGATTTATTTAATCATTGTATATTTATCTGATATTTAGCTAACGGAAAACACGATTCACTTATTTTGACTCTATAGTTTTATTTTTCGAAATTATGTATCTTTTTGGGCATTTCAACAAATATCTGTTACACTTATTGAGTTACTATCATTAAATAACTTGCACTACTACAATCACACACTTTATAAAATAATAGCTAAAGGAAATATTAGTATTGTATTTAGTTTTTAAGTAATCATCAAAAAACAGTTTTGGGACTTACGACCTTTACTTTCGTGCTATAATGCGGGAACCGTTGTTACGCGATATTGTTCACTATTAGCTGCAGCCTAAAGTACATTGCCCGGGAGCACGATTCATGGAATTATTGTATCACGATTGGAGGATAGCGTTGTGTGTAGGCGGGGCTAGCGTTTTCATATAATTAATTCAAAAATTTGACATAAGCCCCATACATTATCTGTCAAACTCTTCATTAAATTGAAGGTTAATCATAATTAAATGTCCCTGAGTACGGCGGTTAGAGTTGGAAATTACAACATAAGCTAGTAAAATATGTATTACAATAACAGATTACTAAGCAGTGAAGTTATGTTATTAACTTTTATCAATGTAAATTACCCAAGTTTCACATTTAGATTATTAATGATCTAGTATGATAATAATTGTATAACCTTACCGTAGAGAATTGGTAACCACTTTACCACCTAATCCACGGATTGGTAATCTACATTCGATATGAAGCAAGATGAGTGAGATAACGTGATAATTTGTGGACGCAATCCGCCAATCAAACGTAGGGCTCCTATTGTTGAGGGAATTGGGCAATCTCAGCAATTGCCCGGGCATCATCTTTGAGCAATCCGAAAGATCATTTCGTCAAATGAAATGTTTCGTCTTACTGTTACAAGTAATTGGCCTCGCTAGAGCTCTGGCCATTTAGCCAAAACTTTTTCGTTATCGCTTCGTTATAGAATCGCCAATCAAAATGTATGGAATTGACATAAGCGTTCGTTAATATGACATTCACGTTCGACTCGTCTTATGTCAATTCCATACATTTTGATCGGCGACTCTATATAAAGAAGCGATAAAGAAAAGATCTGGGCTCACTTCCCTGTTCGGATTGAGGAATTTGATTTATTTTTCTACTAGATGTTGCCCATAATTGGAAAGAGATTTGTTTATTATGTAGAAGTCGTGCATCCTTCCGTGATAAAAGTACCTATATCATGTTTTTTCACAAAAATTGAAAAACCTGTATATCAAATTTCATCGAATCGAGCGGTTTAAGAGGATGAGACAATAGCTCGACAGCCGACGGACAGACACACGTTGCCATAAATAATAATATTAGTATGGAGCAAAAATATGCTTACGTAAAGAGTGTTTTTCAAGACTAAAACTCAAGACTAAACTTGGCTATAGTAAACATACAAACGAATTGAGAGCAAGCTTTTGCAGCTGCAGCACTAAAACTCATTTTCTATTCGTTATTTCTGACGTTGTGGTATAGGATACAAGAACAAAACGAATTTCAAATCATCGGATACACAGTTCAAATTGTTAATTCATTCTCAAAACGAACGAAGAGGAAATACAAACTGCCACGAAATGAAATAATACCTATATTTTAGTCGCATGGATGTTCCCAGCCAAGACTAATAATTGCAATAATAATATTTTTTGCATAATGCAAATTAAATGTACCACCAGATGAATTGATTGGTTCGATTTAAATGCTTTTGCGAGAACGCGCGGTTTGGCGGCTACACCAAGATTTTTTAGATTGAGATTACAATCAATATTATTGTAATGTAGGTAAATGACAGCGCAACCGCGCCGCTATTTAAATGAATCGTTGCATGAACAGTACTCCCAAATTAATAATGCGCATGGAAATCTTCGCTAATTGTCGTAATCACGAAAACATCCGAATCTATGAAACGTAAGAGCCCCAAACAATGCATTTCCATTTTGCACCTTGTTCAAAGGAAATACAAGTAAATATCATAATATAGCAGTATAGCCGGTGGCTTTCCGCTATCGCCGGTCCGTCAATAAGTGCTATATCTCACCGGGAAGCCATCGCGGCGTTACCATGGTAACGTCCAAGCAACGTCAGGCGCCTCTACGTCGCTGCAAAGCGCTGTTTTCCTTAAAGTTAAGTTTAAAACAGCGCTTGCAGCGACGTCTTCCGACGCTTGGGAAATACGACCGTTGCCGAAAAATTACAAAAAATTCTATGCGCATTATCACTTTGGGAGCACTGTACATTTGCTTATTATCTCGCGGTGTAACGGCCTAACCGCGCGTTCGCTCGGTTTGACCTTAAAAGCCTTAAAATTGATTATACATTTGAAAGTATTAAGACTTGGCCGTAGGTGCATATGTGCGCTGTTATTTCTACTGAATTCATTTTCACATGGAGACATAGACAAAGGAAAGAGTCCAATATGAATCTATGGGTTTGGAAATCGAAGTATCGAGAACAAACAAATTTATATCATACTACATTAGAACAGAGCACATCTTTTGCACGATTAGATTGCCAATGTTTTATACAGGTGTGCAAATATAGTTTTACACTCGCATGAAAATTCTATAGCCGTAAATGTATTTTAGTGACATGTAGTGAAAATTATGTTTCCGATACTATGTTGATGCTTATATAAAGGGACTTTCTCTGGAACGAATCGTGAACAATCGAACGTACTAATTACTAATGCAATGTGAGGACAGACTTGGCTGCTTCTTGTTTGTATTGTAACTGGGTGAACGAACTTGGCTGTGTGAAAAATGTTTAATGTGTACGAACATGTACGAAGTATGAAAAGCGTTATTGGATGCTGTATTTGATGTCACAATTATAGGTCTACCAGAATCTGATGGCAAATTTTGACAGCAGATTTTCAAAAAATATCCTTGATCATTGGATAAATTTATATATTTGCATGGTTTACACACAGAATCAGCCGCTATAAGGGAAAAAAAGGATCAAAATGTTTTATTCCAAGTACCCCGGTATTGTTAGAGTCAATTTACTTTCTCACTTTTTGCCATCAGATTCTGGTAGACCTATAATTCGATTTTTTTACTAGTCTGACCCAAAAGTGTTAGGTATGTTTTTAATGTTTTTGAGTATAAGTTTCATTTTCTGTACGCGCGCCTTAGAGACTGAGTTGAATTTTCCCATTTGAGTATAAAATGTAAGTACGAGAAAGAATTTCTCAATTTTGATATAGATTATCATGATTATGTAACAAATTTTCTCATGGCCCTTGAGATTTAAAACTATGGTCAAATAAAAACCGTAAAAAATATACATGCCTGACATATTTTGAGTTCCAAATAATCTTAAAAGTAATAATTTAAAACGTAGTGATTATATTCTCTTTGGTAATAATTTAGCAAAATAGAAATTAGTATCTCTACATAAAAATATCTGCAAGCTTTTTGTGATATAACCACTTGCCTAACAATCAATGCAAGTATACAATATAGTATGCAAGTATCACCGATCACGTAAAGTACCATTTAAACATTACCATTTTATTTACTATAACTATTATTTTATACTTATTATAATAGTCTATTAATCATCATTACTATTTATTATTATAGATCTAAATTAGCCGACGCCAAAAGGCAAGGTAATGATTGCGGTAGTCCTTTTATGTTTTATGAATAAAGCTAGCAGAGGCTATGTATGATAATAACTTGATCCGAAAGCAAAAGTAGATAAAGCCCGGATGCGTGTCCAGGACGCCCAAGACCTCACGAGAATGTTTAAGCTCAATTTCACTGGTGTATCACCACAGTACAGATATATATATAGTAGACCATCTTCTAAGACCGCCTGAACCGGCGCACGTGCAAATTTGGATGATTTCGGATAACTTTAAACATCAAATCAATGCAGTGTTACGACGCACGCGAGTTTTCACCGGAGCTGAACTAAGCTGCGTTTTCGATAAACATATCCCGGCTTGAGGGCCTGTCCACATCTCCACGTCACGACATCGTCAACGTGGAACGGTGCGGTAACGTGGCACGGACCACGGTACGTTGACGTGACGTGTAAATTTACGTCAACGTAACGTAAAAATGCACGTCTTTTTTCTTCTCTTTCTCCGTTTTTAACAATAGCAAAAGCAGAATACGTATTGTGCGGTCCACATCTAGATCAGTAGTGAAGAATGTAGCAGTTTTACAAGGCATGGCGACGTACAATGTTGCTATATCTATCGTGATGTGAATTTTACGTTACGTTAACGTAAATTTTAACATCACGTCAACGTACCGTGCCATGTTACCGCACCGTTCCACGTTGACGACGTCGTGACGTGGGGATGTGGACAGGCCTTGACTCAGTTCCGCTGAAAATGCAGCCTAACCAGCGCACCCATTCATAAGCATAATTTTTAAAAACTTTACCTTAGCAAAAGATTGCAGTATAATTACTTCGAGTGGGCTTAAAATTTGATATAATTATTGAGTGATTGTTCGGGTTAAGTTAGCTAGCCATGTAAATAATACGGCTAAGTAACTCTACTATATGATAATTATATTATGGTATAAGTATGCAAGCGACGTATTTGACCATGACCGAATGCACACCGTCTTGAATACAGACTTGGCGACATTTCTCTTCAGTTTATTTCCATATTCATCATAATTTCAAAAATCCTATTTTACCGACTTCCAAAAGGAGGTTTTGATTCGAGAGTATACTGTATAATAGACGCGAACAAAAAAAAATACATATGTTTTTTGTTTGTTCGCGGATAACGTCACAGTTTGTGAACCGATTTTAATGATTCTTTTTTTGTTGGAAAGAGATACTTCATAAGTGGTCCCATAATAATATATTGTTTGAAGCCGGTTTTTTATTACTTAAATTGTTAAAATTATGAATAAAATAAAGACGCTTTCGGTTAAGTTTTATATTGCCGATGAGAACATCATAATCGCAAGCGATTTTATCAAATCTCTTTCGTACATTTAAACTTAGCCTTCTTCTCTATTTTCAGTTTCAATTAGCAGGTACGCAACAATATTTAATAACAATTGACTCGAAAGACCCTACAGCTACATACCTCCACATGGTGAATGGTGACACACGAAGTATCAAAAACCCTCATTAGTAAGTTTTTAGTAACCCAGATGATTTATAAATAGGCCGTTAAAGGCCACGGTCTAGGGACGGCAGCGACCTAGGGGGCAGCGTCCATAGAGGCCCTACAGATTACGTACGTGGGGCGGTGGAAATATAGTGGCTTACTCTCATCCATATAATAAAAGCGAAATATTATAAATGCGAAAGTGTGTCTGTCTGTCCGTCTGTCTGTTACTTCTTCACGACCAAAGTTATTTAACTACTGAACCGATTTTGCTGAAATTTGGCATGTAGATACTTTGAGTCCCGGGAACGGACATAGGATAGTTTTTGTCCCAGAAAAATGTACGGTTCTTTCGCGATAAACCAATTTTGGCACAACGGGATTGCGGGCGTCATCTAGTAAAATAATTATAAATTGGCACTGCCAGTTTATCGTAATAAGTGAAGTTCTTATAATCGGGTCACTGTACCTAATTTAAGTTATCACTGTAACAGATAACCCCATAGATTCTCATCGACACGTCCAGTCTAGATCGTGACTGTCGTGGCCACTTTTACCTGGATTCATGTCGTACTTTTACAAGTTGCAAAATTAATTGTACGTTAGTACAGTTGTGATGACATACTTTTTTGTTATTTGTTAGTGACAGGATAGTAAAGTTTGTCGTTCATTGTCACAGAAAATTCTAAAATTACAAAGCTTTGTGAATATCGCATCACGCATGACCTTTCCAAAAAATGACATGTAAATGCTTGTTCGCTCTAAAGTCAGTAATATGTAGACCAACTAGATGTCGCCCGCAACTCCGTTGCGCCAAAATTCGTTTATCGCGCGGAAGTCGTGCGTTTTTCCAGGATATAAAATATCCTATGTCCTATCGCGGGTCTCAAAGTTTCTCCATACCAAATTTCAGCAAAATCGGTTCAGTGGTTTGGGCGTGAAGAGGTATTAACAGACATACACACAGAAACACTTTCGCATATATGAGATTAGTATGGAAATGTAAGCTTTTTGTCGATTTTTATTACAATTATCTAAATTCGATATAGTATAATAACAAAAATTCTGTTCACCCCCGTTTTTTTAAAAAAAATCGCTTCCTTCATCAGGTTTTCTATTCAGAATCCAAAAGCTAGGTATGAATTAGAACTTTTAATTTAGCAGTTAGCCGACTGTACATAACACTACATAATATAACCGAGATGTTGTTACAGATTCATATTATTGAATTACATAATTTGTCACGTGATTACACTACAATCTGTGCCTAGCCCTAAGTTAGATAAGCTATTGCTAAATATTCGTTTTCGTTTAGATTTGCGATGTCAATAGAAGAGCGAAGAAAAAGATCAGAGTAAGTATATAGGTACTTTATAATAATAATTAATCCCTATTGAGTATTTTCCATCATTTTGATGAGCTATATGGATGTATTTTGATTTTTGACTATTTTTGACTAAAGATAGCTGATGTACATAGTTCCTAACCAAGTATGAAGTAATAACTAAGAGAAGCTTTGCCAAAACCAAAATCATACATTTCTATGGAGTGCGACGTTTCATGCAAATTCGCCAATTAAAATTCAGTTTTTATGCAATTGGATCCGAAAAACCCATTTTCATTATTTTTAAAGGAACCGTTTTGAAGGGAATTCCGTTTATATCTTTTATCAAACTGAACCAAACTTCATAAAAAGTACTTAAAGTATCGTGTATATTTCAGGCGTATATCACAATGGGAGGAACTCATGCGCAAGTTTGCCCAATCTCACAAGGAGGAGTGCAGGTAAACATAATACGTCTTTAATAGATTGGTAATATATTTAAGCTTTAGAACAAACAAACGAGCGATATATTATTTACTAGATGCTAATGCGATCCAGTACAAATTACAATAATATCTCAAAACAGCAGCTATAACAAACCAAATATTTAAAAGTGCTTTCCCATACTTTGTGTTTTTTCCTCTCACCTAGATTTGACAAGGGAAAACACAAGAAAACTAACAGAATAATATAAATTGGTAAATTGCACCTTTAAATCCTGGCCTTGTACCATGAAACTGTTTTGAGACTCGAACAATTGGACGAGAATGCCGCGTCCTACTCTAACAAACGTGAAATGACGTTGTTAGAGCAGGACGTGGCATTCTCGTCCGATTGTTTGAGTCTCAAAACAGTTTCGTAGTAGGCCTACTGACTATGAAGTGGTTGCGGTTACAAACACAAAATTTTGAAACTAGTCGAACAGAAACTTTCTCGATACTTTCCTCTCAAAAATTTCTGGACACCTCTTTCACTTCCACACTTCCAGGGTGTACTCGCTGGCCATTCCTCGTGTGGAGAGGTCTGAGAAACGGTTTCCGACTGGCTCCACCTACACCGGAACCTGGGACGTTCTCGGGATGAGCGGCGATGGAACGTATACCTTTCCTAATGGTATTAAGTGAAGTTCAGCTAGTCGTGGATTTATAAATGGGCCGTATATGTCACGGCCTAGGGGCGGCAGCATCCTAGGGGCGGCAGCATCCTAGGGGGGCGACAGATTTCGTACATGGGCATACATAAAGTGGCCTACAATCATAAAAAATACAAATCCGGCACTGAGTTCAGCATGTATTTTTAGCAGAGTAACACTGGACAATCCTTCCACAGCTTTAAAAAGTTTCTGTCTAAAGGTTAAAGCCCGTTAAAGTCATCTAAAAGTTCTCAAAGAGTTCCAACTCTGTAAGCTACATCTAAGAGAGTTGGGAGTCTTTAAGAACTTTTCTGTAGGTTCTAGACAGGCTATTTTAAAAGACTGCGAATTCTACAGGAGAGAAACACAGTTTTTTTTTTCTTCAAGCTTGAGAAATGTTTCCCAGATAGCCCATTAAATTGTTAGCAGCACAGATAACTATTTGCACGCCTAAGTACGTCGCCAACTATAACGTATTCAAATTCCAAACATATTATTATACGTATTCACTGACCTCCATTATACGTGGGAGAGCCATGCTTCGGCACGAATGGGCCGACTCGACCGGAGAAATACCACGTTCTCACAGAAAACCGGCGTGAAACAGCGCTTGCGCTGTGTTTCGCCGAGTGAGTGAGTTTACCGGAGGCCCAATCCCCTAGACCTGCGGTCGGCAAAGTGCGGCCCGCGGGCCGCATGTGGCCCGCGGACGTCCTGCTTGCGGCCCGTGAATGTTTTGTAAATAAAGTTATAATTATCAAAATGAACGCATTAAGTAAGGTATATTTGGCTTGTAGGGTTAATATCATGACTGCGGCCCGCCTTTAGTTTATTTTGCCACCTTGTGGCCCTTGCCTACCAAGAGGTTGCCGACCGCTGCCCTAGACTATTCCCTTCCTTTCCCTCCCCTATTCCCTTCTCTTCCCAGCCCTACCCTCCCCTATTACCCTATTCCCTCTTAAAAGGCCGGCAACGCACCTGCAGCTCTTCTGATGCTGCGAGTGTCCATGGGCGACGGAAGTTGCTTTCCATCAGGTGACCCGTTTGCTCGTTTTCCCCCTTATTTCATAAAAAAAAACTACTAGTTAGTTTCAACGCTACGGTCTACATAATTCCTAATGAGGGTTTTTGATATTCCATTTTCCACCAGCAGCCTTACCCCCGAAACTGATGTTAAACTGAAACCAAACTGATACGATTTTGATTAGTTCCAAGTTGATCTGCAGCAAAAAAAAAAGCGTCTAAAGCGTCAAAAACTGTTGAAATCGAACAGGCTCGTAAGTCAAAATCGTATCAGTTTGGTTTCAGTTTGATATCAGTTTCGGGGGTAGGGCTGCTGGTGAGTGGTGTCGCTATGTAGCCTAACGGAGTTAACTCACGGCGCGTTTTTCGCCCGCGGCGGGAGCGGTTGTTTGCGGCTCCAGCTGCACCAGTGCAGCGGCGGGTGGCGGTCACCCGCAGCCTCGGCAACGCAGTAACCGTAGTAGGCGATCGTAGTAGAAACCGCCCGTCTTGCGATCATTGCCCGCAGAGTTTGCGGGCGCTGATCGCGACCACGGCGGCTGCGGGCCCGCACAAATCAGCGGTCTTGTGAGTTCTGAAATAAAACCGCAGCTTCGCAACCGCGGCAGGCGCGGGCGAAAGCCGCGCCGTGAGTTCTTAGCCTTAGGGTCTGTCGTGTGAAACTGCTGTCATATGTCATGATATAGCTGACATGTGCCACGATAATAGGCTATATAGCGGCACCTGGTGGCATATAGAATATTATCAAAAACCCTCATTCCTAGAGACTTTCTGCACTGCTGTCTTACACATCAGTAGGTAAATCCTTATTCCAGGAGCAATATACCAAGGTCAGTTTGAGGATGGCATGTTCCATGGTGAGGGTATTCTGAAGTACCCCAGCGGCATCAAGCTTCGCACCAAGTGGAGGAGGGGAGAACTCGTAGAGAAGACTTTGGTGTATTCTGATGGATCGGAGTACAAGCCTGATTCTGGCTACTGTGTCTTGCCGGATAGACGGTAAAGATACATTTATGTTCAGCCGGGTTTTGTTAGTTCAATCGTGGTACAATATCACGATTGAACTAACAAAACCCGAGCAATTTACGTAGATATCATAGTTGGGGTTGATCTGCCACAAACACTGACCTCCATTGTACAAGTACGCTGGACTAATGATACCCTTTGAAATGACAGCTATTTTTTGCGCCTATTTGAAGCGGAATCAGCTCCCCCAATGTGAGCGATAGGAACTAAATTTGACGTAAAAATGACGTTTGAAAGTCGCCATATTGGCGCTGATAATAGTAGTGGGAGTATTTAGAACTAATAATAGTGATGACAACCAATAACGATTAAGCGGCCATTTGCAAGTTACGTCAAATTTAGTTCTCTTCCCTCTCACTGGGGGCGCTGATTCCGCTTTAAATAGGCACAAAAAAAAGTGGGTATCATAGGTCCAGCGTACTTGTATAATGGAGGTCAGTGGCCACAAAGCATCTGTTAAACTTTACTAAAGTGATATTATGATATTATAATAGAGAATAAAGCTAGCAATTGAAGATCTACATGGTTTAACATAAGTGATAATACTTTTTGCTCTTTCAGCGCTGCTACTTTCACAGTGAACTCTATAAAAGGAACACATACACTCCCTAGTATTATCACTTAGTTTTGTTACACCCTGTGGAAAATATTGTTATTAAAGAGTCCATTATTATTATTATTGTTAAGACTTAAGATATTATTTTACTTATATCATCATTTCAACTGCTCAAAAGTATTATTAAGAGTTTTCTAGTATCTTCTATGACACCTAAGATAGGTATACTTATAAGGTAGGTGCCAAGTTAAAGTTTGTCTCGCAAGAAAGCTTAGATTTCCCAAGGAAGGCACTAACAAGTCATTTATCTTCCTTATACTTGCAGTGTAGCTTCTCAGTTCTAGCGTATGAATTAATAAATGCAATGTGTCTGGAGTTGTGTTTACTATCAGCTCAAGAATCAGTTATTTTGAAAATATTTTATATTGTATAATTCTGACGCACTTTGAGACATTTCATTGATTACTAGCTGTGCCCCGCGGTGTTACCCGTGGTTTAAGTGATATATAACAAAAGACTATGAAAAGTACCAATAATAGGGTCAAAACGGGACGATACATGGTTCTATAATGGTTTATGGTAGTGATGATGATGATGATGAATGTAATTTGCATAGTAGCATATGCTTTCCGTTCTTAAAACAACGTCGAAACTCCCAAACTTGTATCTATAAAGAGTCAGGAGTTCTCTCAGCACCTTACGAAGCATGGTATACCTTGGTGCAAAATATTGGTTGTTGGTAGCATATTATGCTTACAATACTGCTCACGAAACCGAAGTCACCACATGTTTCCATATAAATTTTGAGGAGTTCCCTCGATTTCTTATGGATCCCTTCATCAGGTCACCACTTTTATGAATATGGTACCAAAATGTGATAATAATCTATACACCAAAAGAAAAATTTTAAAAAACGGTTCACAAACGGCGGAGTAATCGTTGACCATAAAAAAACGAACATAACACCTCATCCATTTTGAAACTCGGTTAAAATTGTAGCCTATGTGTTATTCTGATGTATAAGCTATATTTCATTAAAATCCGTTCAGTAGTTTTTGCGTGAAAGAGTAACAAACATCCATACATCCATACATACATACATACATACATACATACACACATACATACATCCAAACTTTCGCCTTTATATCTAATATTAGTAGGAAGTAGGATTAAACTTCAATTTAATGATGAGTTCATCAGCGCTGAACATGTAGGTACCATTTTAGGGTTCCGTACCCGAAGGGTAAAAACGGGACCCTATTACTAAGACTTCGTTGTCTGTCGTCTGTCCGTCTGTCTGTCAGCAGGCTGTAACTCAAGAACGGTAATAGCTAGAGAGTTGAAATTTTCACAGATTATGTATCTGTTGCCGCTATAACAACAAATACTAAAAACAAAATAATATTAATATTTAAGGGGGGCTCCCATACAACAAACGTGATTTTGTTGGTCTTTTTTGCTCTATATCAATAATGGCAACAGGTAGGTACTTGATTTTTCTCAAAGTCCTTAGTTATATATGTACTTTAATATTTATTAATAATATTAAAATAAAAATTAAAATTAAAGGGGGCTCCCATACAAAAAAACACAATTTTGGCCTAATTTTGCTCTTTAATGGTACGGAACCCATCGTGCGCGAATCCGACTCGCACTTGGCTGATTATTAAAATACCTTAAATAATTAAAATACTACCTAAGTAACAATTAAGTTTCTCTGAGTGCGGCTGTTGATAGCTGAAAATATGAACCGTACTTGGAATGAAATGAAATGGAATTCAAAGGTAGCGCGTACTTGTGCGTGTCCTTATTACAACTGCTACTAACGAGCTTGTATATTATGTGTTAGTGAAAGTCCCATAAAAATCGGTACAGCCTACAGAGCTTAGCCGAAACAAACAGACCGATTTACCTATTTATGTTCTATTTAAGGCCATCCCCCGAGCAAACGACCTTGACCATACATTTGACGCAATGCCGAGATCGCACAAAAATCCTATTTTTTTTTTACTTATCTTAGTTCAAAATTGATCTAAAAAAATTTTTAAACGGGGAATATGTAGTTAATGAAATTGTCTATCTGTTGTCGTGTGTTTTAAATAAACGTAATTTGTAAATACTAGGGAGATGCTGAAAGTATGCTTCAATTTTAATAAATCGGTATTACTTTGGAAGCTAATATCATGAGTATAATAAACAAAAATAGAAAATTTAAAACGGGGAAAGGAATGTTGATATACTGAAGATTATTGCTGTATTTTTATTATAATTTTATAGCTTTCAAATTATGAGTTTATAAGGCTCTAAATACGGAAATTACGGAATCTCCATAGGGGAAGGCCCTTAACTAAACTACGCATGTCTATCTATTCGAATGAATGCTTAATTTTTCTTTGATTCATATAGTCGGTACTGATGAATTCGGAGGAAAAAGGAGGATTTGTATTTGGTCTCTACTTTGGTTAATTTTTGTGTTCATATTATGCGTCACTTAGAGTAATAGGTGTAACATTAACAAAAAAAAATACAAAAAGCCTCGTAAGGAGTTATTATATTATATTTTATCAATCCTCAAATAACATTTAGTTATAATTATAATAATATTATTATAAAACAAAACACAATAGAGAAGTTACGATCGTATTTTTGTATCAAGCATTTTCCGACATCCTCGTTTTCTAATATTGGGGACTACATTGTTGAGAGCTTCTTCGGTTTTAATTCCGTTGGGAACAGCTAGCGGTGGATTTTTATTGAAGATTCAATTTATGTAAACTTGTACCCCTGAGATTCGAATATTACATAAAACTTTATAGAGGAAATACACTGACTATATTCAGGATTTTAAGATTTTTACTAAGACGTACTAACAAGTAATATTTCTACATAATTAGAGCCATAAGGCTCGTCTTCGCGGGGGCACTTTCGCGCCCCAGATTTTATATTTTAAGTTTTTTCGAAAAAAAGGGTAATAGACAGTAGGTACTTCTTTCTCAGAAATCGCCTGCCCAAACATAACAGGACCGTCTTCACAGATTGAAGATTATATTATTAAGGCTCTCCCCCTACGGAGATGCCGTAATTTACCGTTTTTAGAGCCTTATAACTCATAATTTGAAAGCTACAAAATTATAATAAAAATATAGAAATAATCTTCAGTATATGAACATTCCTTTCCCCGTTACTAATTTTCTATTTTTGTTTATTATACTCATGGTATCAGCTTCCAAAGTAATACCAATTTATTAAAATTCAAGCATACTCTCAGTATCTCCCTAGTATTTACAAATTAAGTACTTTAATTTGAAACACACGCCAATAGATCGACAATCTCATTAACTATATATTCCCCGTTTTATTTTTTTTAGGTCAATTTTGAACTAAGATAAGTAAAAAAAATAGGATTTTGGTGCGATCTCGGCAACGCGGCAAATGTATGGTCAAGGTCGTTTGCTCGGGGGATGGCCTTGATAGAAGATAATATTATTCTTATCAATCTTATCTAGATTTCAGGTGCTACAATACGTGACCAAAAACTTGTCTAGATTTTTTTCGGCAGATTTACCATAGAATGCGACAACGGTTTACAACCAGCTGGCAAATCAAATTTAACAGCTGAGCAGCCTACGAGAGAAATACCGTTCGGTTACTACGACACGGGAGACGGTTTCTACAATCCTAATTCTAAAATGATACATAAAAGTGATAATATTCATGCTATTCTCAGGTATTTCCTCCAATATAGACTTACTACTATTTTAATTGAATAACAGCTGAAGTCCGAACATAGCATAAATCATGTTTGTATCTGCTTGAGTTCTCGACAGTAATTGATGAGATTGTCTTGCCTAAAAAAGCCACGAAAATATTAATATCAACAATTAAGAGTGAGTTGCACCAGAGGCGTGGTTATAGTTACAGTTATGGTTATAGTTAAGGTTAACTTAACTTTAACCTTAACTTTGACCACAGAATTTGACAGAAGTCTGTTGCGTTTATTGTTTTATTAAAGAAAGCTACAGTTAATGGGATTGAGAGTATAAAAAATTGAATTATCCGTAAAAATCGACAGGAAAAATATTTGTTATAACAACACTTTGAGCCATAGTAAATTTTCACGAAAAAATTTCGATATAAGTATGAGCGGTTATGGGTATCGTTAAAATATTATATGACGTCCTTAACCAAAGATTTGACATTTTGCACTGTAGTTATAGTTAAAGTTATAGTTAAAGTTACAGTTATAGTTAAAGTAAGTTGATGCAACCCACCCTTACTTACATTCCAAATCGCTTCAGGGCTCCTTCAGAGTACGAGCAAAAATGGATTGTAGAAAATTGTCGCAAGTCTCCTATGGTGCCTCTCGGTCCTAAAAGAGATTTGTACGAAGAATGGGTGGAACCACCACAAGGCCCCGAACGATGTAAATGTGCCTGCCCTAACTGTATTCAAGAGTGATGTGGCTAGTTTAAATTATTGCCTATACAATAATAAAATTCAATAATTCGGTGCAGTTTTATTTTAGCTCAGACTTCTCCATAAAATCTTTATGTCAAGAATGAGGATCACTATCATTGTATCTTTCTATTATACCTAATAATAATATGGCTACGGCCCCACGCATGCCTTCCAAAGATCCAGGATTTAATTGCCCGTTAGCAAGGAATGCCTTACACAAACATAATAATAATTATAAAAGCCTTTATTAACAATCTTAATACATATTTACATGGTTAAAAAAACAATGATTTTTTTTATATATTAGACACCGGTTTCTTGATTGTCTTGCTCTTTGGCATAGGCCTCCCCAAGTGTTCTCCAAAGCGCTCTATCCCTATCCTCGTCCAGCATGGTCGTGCTACCTCCTTGATATCATCCTCCCATCTTCGATGTTGCCTGCTTTTACATCTCTTTTTGTATCAAGGGCACCATTCCGTTACTTCGTTAGTCCACTTTTCTATCTTACTTCTTTTTAGGTGTCCTGCCCATTTCCATTTTAGTTGTTTGATGTTGTATTTTATATCTATAATTTTAATTTCTTTTCTTATTATTTTTAAACTGATTTTGTCCTTTAATTTGATGTTGAGTATGCTTCTTTCCATTCGGTGTTGGCAGGTTTCTAGTGATTTGATATTTTTCTTTGTACAACTCCATGTCTGACATCCGTAGGTCATGCTTGGTAATATGCATGTATTATATATTTTCTTCTTTCCTTCTATTGGTATATCCGAGTTCTTCATTATGTCTTTTAGAGCCCAGTATCTCCTCCATCCTAGATTTATTCTATTTTGAATTTCTTTTGTTGTACTATCTGTTGGAGATATTATCTGCCCTAAGTAAGTATATTCGTTTACATATTCCAGTTCATCATCATTTTCAGGTTTAGTGGGAGTTTTGATATAATTTCTCATTAACTTTGTTTTGCTGGTATTTATTGATAGTCCTACCTTCTCGCTTGTACATATTGTATCAGTTGTTCGATCATAACTTTCAGAGTGTTTGGATCTCCACTTATTAACACGAGATCGTCTGCGAATATCAAATGGTTTATTAGCACTAAATTTATATTTATATAATATTCCTCTCATTTTAGTTTTCGAAATATATTTTCTAGGGTTGCTAAGAATAGTTTGGGTGATAATGGATCTCCCTGTCTAAATCCTTTTAGTCCCCAGATGCGTTAGCATAGTCCACCACCCTGAAAATGTCGATATGACGTCATTATGTCTCCCCGTACATACATGTCGGATAAAAATAGCAATGATAGATAATATTATTCTAAATGCAAATATCCGACAAATATATTGAGTTAAATAGTCAGTCCGACAAGAAATGAAAGAAAAGAAAAAATGAAAAAAAACATTACTAATGGTGAACTTCTTTTTGTCAATTTCTGACTGAATAAACTTAAGATATATTCACTTGTATTATTTAAATATATTAAATTGACATAAAATTTGTGACAGAGCACAAACACACAATATTTATTAAAGTTGCTTTAAAAACTACCTGTTTTTCTTTTGTTTTGTATTATTTAAATATATTAAATTGACATAAAGTTTGTGACAGAGCACAAAAACACAATATTTATTAAGGTTGCTTTAAAAACTACCTGTTTTTCTTTAAATTCAGGCGTTCTATTACTTTAAAAACAGGCAGTTATTAAAGCAACCGTAATAAATATTGTTTTTGTGCTTTTTCCAATGATTGGTACTGTCCAATCACTAGTCATTTACCCAACTTTATTTTAAATCGAAAAATACTAAATTTAAAGTTGTATGTACGGGGAGACATCATTATGACGTCATATCGACGTTTTCGGGTTGGAAACTCCATAATATGCAGCATAATTTTTGTCGGACAAGTTGACCACAATTTTAAAATTAGCTATACGAAACAAATTTCAAAAAAATAAACTTGTATGTACGAGGAGTCATAGTGACGTCATATCGACATTTTCAGGGTGGTGGACACTCCATACGCAGCACGGTTTTGTCGGACAAGTTGACCACAATTTTCAAATTAACTTTACGAAACAAATTTCAAAAAAATGAAACTTGTATGTACGAAGAGTCATAGTGACGTCATATCGACATCTTTGGGGTGGTGGACACTCCATACGCAGTATGATTTTTGTCGGACAAGTTGACCACGGTTTTCAAATTAAATATATTCGTATAGCTTGGCAAAGAAGAGTCTGACGCGGTGACAGCTGGAACTAAGAGTTTTTATTTATGACAACACTACATTACTTGTCAACTCTAGTACAATATATTGTGTCAAAAGCGAAGCGTAGGGTTGCCTGTATTTAAAAAAAAGCGCCCTCATTTAATCCACACTCTTCTTTGCCAAGCTGTACGAAGAGTCATAGTGACGTCATATCGACAATTCCAGGAGTCAATCATTCGAAAACGCAGCAGCGCCAAAACTTTTCGCATAGAAAAGTTTGTCGGACTCATCGAAAACAAGGCACTCACAAAGTGTTACATTTGTATGTATAAAAAAAATTAGTTCCTTGTACTGGGGACTATTTAATAAGAAAACATTCTCCTACCTTTTCTGTGCGTATTTTAGCCGTCATATTTTTGTATATTAACTATTAAGCTCTTTATTATGTTACTATACCTAAACGGATTTTAATTATTGAGTTTCCCATACACAAATATAATATTATTATCAGAGAAGTACAAAATACCCTGTACAATGTATCTGTAATACAAAATGCAAGATACTTTGAAATTAAGTATTTCAGATACCAGATACAAAATACTTTCAAGAATAGTATCTAAAATACTAAATGCAAAATAGGTATCTTCTAAATACTTCTTAAGATAAAAATACTTTTGTAAGAAAACAAGATTTTATTTTAATGAATTCTATTATTTTAATGTTAATTTTTAAAATTTTTGACAATTGATATTAATGATATTTACGAATAAATCGCATTAATCGCTGAAATATGACAAAACAAAATATTAAAGTAAAAGACTATATTATAACAGCTATAGGTCTACCAGAATTTGATGGCAATTTTTGACAGCAGATTTTCAAAAAATATCCTTGATCATTGGATTAATTTTTATATTTGCATGTTTAACACACAGAATCAGCCGCTATACGAAACAAAAAGGATCAAAATGTTTTATTCCAACTACCCCGGTATTGCTAGAGTCAATTTATTTTCTCACTTTTTGCCATCAGATTCTGGTAGATCTATAGTTTTTCAAATATTTCATCACTCATGTTTCTTCTATTAAGTGCCCTGTAAACGATCAAATATGTTTGACAAACTTGTTTGATGAAATTCACGTTTTCATTGTAGATTGTTTGACAAACGCTTCAAACAACGCTGTACACTGTCAAATTCTTTGACAAATACGTAAAATTTGACAAACAATTTGATCGTTTACAGAGCACTTTAGGGCTTAGAATCGTACCCCCAAAAGAAAAGAGTCGCTCCACAGGGGCAGAACTTGACAAACAGGTGTTATATTTAAAAAAAAATTGTATTGTAGGGCAAGTATTTAAGCTCTTTAAGCTATTAACGTTATTATTTAGGTATTGCAGAGTTTCTAAGTCAGCAGCGCTGGCAGTAGATGCCAACGTAGATGCCGTATTTTCACCACTTGCAATGGAGGAATCAGAATCCTCTAAAAACATGTGGCCATCTAGCGATGTGATGTTGGACTAATTAGTATTTTTTTTATAAATTTCTACTAATACTATATTACTAAAAATCAAAGGCGTACCCAGGATTTTAGCTAGGGGGGGCAGCTCATACCTGTTTCGAGAAGATGGTCGGTCTGGTACCTATATTAAAACAAAGAATCATGAAAATTTACTTTTATTAATCTGACTGAAAAGATATTTTGTTTCCAACTTCATTTTGAACAGAGTAGGTAGGTAACACGTTTTTAATTCCCACTTGCCAGGAAAATTGACGTTTATTTTATCCACTAGGGGGAGAGAGGGGCAGCTGTTATAGCGGCAACAGATATACACAATCTGTAAAAATTTCAGAAGTCTAGCTATAGCGGTTCTTGAGATACAGCCTGGAGACAGACAGACGGACAGACTACGAAGTCTTAGTAATAGGGTCCCGTTTTTACCCTTTGGGTACGGAACCCTAAAAAAAGGATCAAAATGTTTTATTCCAATTACCCCGGTATTGCTAGAGTCAATTTCTTTTTTCACATTTTGCCATATCAGTGTTGCCAACCACATCACAGAGCTAAGCTGTAGATATTATGCTAGAAAAAATCGGCCAAGTGCGAGTCGGACTCACGCACGAAGGGTTCCGTACCGATACAGAGCAAAAATAGGCTAAAAATTGTGTTTTTTGTATGGGAGCCCCCCTTATATTTTTATTTTATTTTAATATTATAATTAAATATTAAAATACACATATAACAATAAAATGTGTAAAAAATTCAAGTGCCTACCTCTTGCCATTATTGATATAGAGCGAAAAAGGCCGAAAAATACACGGAGCCCCCCTTAAATATTAATTTTATTTTGTTTTCAGTATTTGTTGTTATAGCGGCAAGTTCAAATTTTTACAGATTATGTATATCTGTTGCCGCCGGCAACAGATATACACAATCTGTAAAAATTTCAGAAGTCTAGCTATAGCGGTTCTTGAGATACAGCCTGGAGACAGACAGACGGACAGACAACGAAGTCTTAGTATAAATTGGGTCCCGTTTTTACCCTTTGGGTACGGAACCCTAAAAAACTGTAGAAAACTGTAAAATATTATATCAAATTGAAAAACAGTAAATCTACAGTTTTATCTTTTATATTATTTTTTTATTATTTAATTATTATGGTATTAAATAGAATACATCTTAGGAAGCCGGGAATTAAAAACCAGAAAATATCATGAAATATGTCTGTTTTCATAATGTCGGTAAAACAGACATGGATCGACCAATGAAAAAGGAAGTGTCAAGTAAAATATGGCGGGAAAACAATATTCTTCTTACAATAATTTTCATCATCGTTTTACTTTAATATCGTCATGTCGAAAGTCTAGTCAAAGTCTAAGTAAAAGTCAAAGCAGTCAAGGAGTCAAGTTGGTCAGTTCAGTAAAGTGGTAGACGCTTTACTAAAACTTTCGACGGAGTTTTGGAGGAACACAAAAAAAACACGTTTCTGGAAGTTGCAGCATTTGCCTACACTTGTGCACGATAGGGAATATCTAATGGTTAATATTCTACCAATATTACACATTAAAAACCCAATTAACACAATATCAGGAAAATAATACCTACTGAATACAAAAACTCACACTCTTTCACATTCCCAGCAAAACGCCCTCATGTTTTATTCATAATCAAAATACGTCTCTGGTGTCATATGTCATCATGACTTTTTTACTTTTTTATGGCTAAATTGCTCCCATGCCAAATGCAGCTGTCAAAACTGTTGCGGAGTGCGCGGTGCGGTGTCAGGTGTGTGGTTATTGTGCATTGATCTCATTTTTCGGATCACAATATCTACATAAATAAAGCGAAATAATTGTTTCATCGAGTTGAAAATCTAAGTAGATTTACTTGAAGTATTTCATTTTTACCAACTTAAGTGACAAAAAAAATCTTACTTCTCAAATTACCGTAAAGGTTACATTTAATAAATTCTACCTAAAAATAATGGTTTAAAATCGAAAATGAAGTGCCACTACGAAGTATTGTGTATTGAGAGGGATGCTAATCCCTCGGAGATCAAAAAAGCTTATCGCAAGCTCGCGCTGCAGTGGCATCCAGATAAAAACTTGGATAACTTGCAAGAAGCGAAGGAGCAGTTTCAGCTCGTCCAAAATGCTTACGAAGTGCTGTCAGACCCACAGGAGAGAGCTTGGTAAGTACATAAAGTTTTTTAAATATGTTATAAGTCAATTTTTCACCAGCAAAATTTTTTATTACCATCTTTTTCCACCATAATATATTTTTGTGTAATAAACCAACAACTCTTAACAATTCCAGGTATGACAACCATCGTGAGCAACTATTACGAGGTGCTGGCAGTTCTTATGATGATGACAGCCTCGATGTATTCCCATACTTTAGTCCATCTTGCTACAAAGGCTTTGGAGACGACCCAGAAGGGTTTTACGGAGTATACGCTGAGGTATGTGTCATCACTTATCACCGCAACATTTCAGTTTCTGATATTTAGTGTTCTTAAAATTTTAATACGATATTATTATTATTAGTCAAGACTTCTGTTTTGGGTCATATTATAAAAACTTTCATTTGTTTGTGGATGCTTAATTAATTTGTTAAAAAATTCAAGAGATTTACTTATTATATTTTTTACAGGTATTTAGCAAATTAGCTTCTGAAGAAGCTGACTTTTTGGATGATCCAGAAGAAATCAATAGTATTCCTAAGTTTGGCACTTCTGCTACACCTTATGAAGAGGTGAATGAATTCTATGCATATTGGATGGGATTCTCTACTAATAAGAGTGAGTTTTTTATCCCTCTTACTGTAATATATTACAATACAAAAACATTGATAAAATTGTAAATAATGTAACCTTCAATTTAAACATTTAAAATAAATCATAAGTATGTTTTCTTTTTTAAATATTATTGCACCACAATTTTCAGGTTATGTATGGTTAGATCAACATCAAATATCACAGGGTGACAATCGTAGGATAATCAAACTTATGGAGAAAGAAAATAATAAGATAAGACAAAAGGCCCGCAAGGAAAGAAATGAGGAGATAAGAAGACTTGTTAGTTTTGTGAAAAGAAAAGATAAAAGAGTAATTGAGCATGCTAAGCTCTTGCAAGAAAAAGCAGAGGAGAAAAAGATTAAGGTGACTTGTTCTTTATTTTATTCTGTCCACTAATTTCAGCAAAATATATAATATTACCTCTTTTCTGGTTTCAACTTTCATAAACTGATCTGTATATAACAGTATAGCAAAATTTTATTAGTAAACAACTAATTTAACGAGTAAAACTACATTAGGTTTTTAAAACATGATTAAAAGTATAATATAATAAAAAAGAATCATAAATTTGTAGGCTGAACAGTTGAGAAGAGAGAGAATTATTCAAAGGCAGAAAGAGATAGAAGAAGCAAAGAAAAAGGAAGGGGAAACTTCATTCCTACAAAGTGAAGACTACCAGAAGAAGTTGAGTGAAATTGAATCGCTTTTGGCTGAGGAGTTTGGTTTTTCATCAGATGATGATACTATTAGTGAGGGTGGTATGGAGAGTAGCAATGAAGAGAGTTCTAAAACTGAAGAAGTAAGATATTGTTTTTTTTTTAAACATAATATCAAAATACTGCTAAAATTTGTTTCTTGGTCTAGTGGTTTAATTATGAAGGGGTAACAGATGTACACACTTTTGCATTTATAATACTGTAGTTTTATATTATGTATAATACATAATGTACCCATGACAAGTTTTAGAAGTATGTCTTCATATTAGCCATGCTCTGGTGAAAAAATTGCCTGTCTTACACAATCTAAATATTCTTGCTTTATTTTCTGTACTATTTTTTCTTGGCTGTGACCTAATATCTAGTTAAGTAATTATGTTTTACTTATAGGTCAGTGACAAACCCAAGTCTGCTACCAAACCAAAACAAGCATTGAAAAACTTGTTTTGCTCAGCTTGTAGTAAGTTGTTTAAGAACATCAACTCCTTCGAGAATCATGAAAATAGCAAGAAACACAAGGAGAATGTAGCAAAAATGACATTAGATGATAATATTGACATATCAGATGCTGAAGAAGATGATGATGATGAAAGCCCAATAAATGAGGACAGTAAAACCAATGGGGAACCTGAGAGAGTTGATAATTCCACTTCAGACATAGAAGATAATGATATACGAGAGACACTCAGTGATGATTCTGACAAAGTGCAGGTAAGTTAAAAATTTTAATATAAAAAATGCTTAAGTACTTTTTTTTTATATAATAATATATGTGGTTTAGAGCGTGGCTCTTGACTTGGAGGTCGTGGCCACGACCGTGGGTTCGATTCCCGCGTTAGAAACATGTTATTTCCAAGTTTGGTTAGGCCAATGCAGGCTGATCACCTGATTGTCTGACAAGTAAGATGATCCATACGTCACATGGGCATGTAAAAAGTCGGTCCCTGATCTCTCGCCAGTCGTGTCGGTCATCCGTCCCACTGGGTTATGAGAGTAAAGGAACAGAGAGTGCTATTGTGTAATGCGCACACACTTGGGCACTATAAAAATAACTCCTGCGTAACTGGCCTGGTTTCAATGAAACCGGCTACCGTCACCGAAATCGGTGTGGGAGTTATTATTAAAGTTTATGTTAGTCTACATCAGCGTCTGAACAAATGTGCCAAATTTCAAGTGTAATGTATGTTTTTATGTTTGTGTTCGGAACTCGACCGATTTGATTTTATTTTTGTTGTACTAGGTATTGTTCAACTTAGGGATTACTGCAAGTTTCATCAAAATCAGTTCAGTAGTTTTTAAGATAGGGAATTTCAATTCTTAATTATGTACAATTTTTTAAAATACTATTGAATAAAGTTGGTTTTATCTTTTTAAAATACTATTATTTTCATAGAATGTACTAAATGTTTTTGTTATATTCCAGCCCTTGCCAAAGAGTCACAAGAAAAAGAAAAATAAGAAGAAATCGTTTATCCCTATGCCAGAGAGTGAAGGGAATGACAGTCATGACGAAATGAGCTTTAATGAAATCGAGGGGCCCTCGCGCTGCCGCAAAGCTAAGAAGTTTAACATGCTCAAAAGTCAAATACAAGCTAAGAAGGAAGCCACACTTAAACTGGGATCTCAGTCACAAACATCTACTGAGAATTTGTACGAAGTGTCCAGTACGACTCCTACCGATGATGTTATTGTGGAATCTGGCTTTCCCAAAGACAGACCGGCTCTTCCTAAGGTGCAACGAAATTTAAAAAGCAAGAAGGTTGTAGATAGAAAACCGGTGCGACCTAAAGCTAGCGAGACTGAGGATTCCAGCAGCACAGTAAATCTGAAGTGTGTTGTGTGCAAGACAGATTTCCCATCAAAGAATAAACTCTTCGAGCATTTGAAGAAAACTGGGCATTCCGTGCCGCTCTCTCAAACTAGCTTCACACAAAAGAAAGGAAAAAAGGGTTAATAAGTAAGCTCTATGTGCAATGAAGTAGCTAGGCAGATATTGTTCTATTCATTAAAAATCTGTGGATTTTTGTGATTCCTTAATATTATAATAAAAAATTATTTATTAAATTTATGAATCGTCAATAAAGTATACCTCATGAAGTGTGTTTGATACAACTAATAAACCTTATAACTAATAATTATGAACTAAATACAACTACAAGATCATTTATAATATATCACATGATTTAGGTGCCGTATTGCATATTACGTAAAAACTCAAAAGCAGTAAAATTTTACTACACTTAAAGTGCATAAAAATCATAGAAAATACAAAAATAGAATTGTAACAAATGAATACAAAGAGATAAAAACTTCAATGGTCCAAATCTTAGTATTTTGTATCAAATATCATTATTCTAATTCAGGTATATCAGAAAAACTGTAACCTGGATACCCTCTAAAGGCGCAATAAGCAATTCTCATGTGATATGCACCTGGCACCATCATGATTAACCCTAAAACTATTACAGGCCACATCTTCTCGTAGTGTTTATTGTCTAAGTAGCCCGTTGCAATAAGACATCCAGCGATCAAGGTTATTGTGCCACCGCAGCATAGAAACGCCGATAAAGCTATGGCTTTCCATGGGATCTTCTCCGGTGGAGCTTCAAACTGGGCATCAGAGAAACCACTATCATCGTTTGGTACTGGTGAGTACCCATCACTTCTCCGAGGCCTATACCTCGACATTTTCATTGGTACTTTCTAAAACAATTGCGGCATATTAAAAACCTAAAAATCCGATATTAAAAAGCATCACTTTAATAAATTAACCTACTTTTTAGTAATATTAAAATAAAAATTTTAGGAAAACAAACAATCGATGTCTTCTTCTTCTAATTTTCTTCTTCGTCTTTCGGTAAATTGTCCGCCAAGTAATAAGCCAAAAAGCAAAGATTGATAATTTATAGGTCTACCAGAATCTGATAGCAAATTTTAACAGCAGAATTTCAAAAAATATCCTTGATCATTGGATAAATTTATATATTTGCATGTTTCACACACAGAATCAGCCGCTAATAAGTAAAATATGTATTTTTTTTTTCTTAAAGTCCAATTTAAAAAAAAAAATCAATTTTTAATTGATTGTATTTGGTTTTAACGAACAAGTTTGGCCTGTACTCAATTTTATACATGTTTATAATATTTAAATTGAACATGTTTATTTAGCTGAAAAAGCTTTTTTCTATTAGCTATGTTGATTCCCTAGGTTAGAAAAATTTAAATCAAAATATCTTCTAAAATTGTGAAGTGAAAAAGGGCCCAAATAGATAATTATTTTTATAATTCACTAAAGAATAATATTATGTGATTACTGATTTCAAAAAATATGCAGAAATAAAAATGTGCTAGGGAATCAACTAAATAATCCAAATCCGGTGAAACGCCCTTATACACCGATATAAGGCTCTCTCCTAGTCATAGTATCTCAATGGTTTGAACACATATTTGTAGTTTGCCATCATGAGTCGGTTTTTCTGCGGACATCAAAGTAAACAAACTTCAAAGTTTGTGCCACGGCCCACGGGCCACCTGCCACATTTGTCGCAGGCCGCACAAACTTTGGAGCAGTTGTAGATTTGAACGTCAATAATGGAGTGGAGTAATGACGTAGTTATCGAATTTCTTGAGCTACTTCAAGCAGAAGCCTCAAAAATTTAATTATATTATAAAAAAATAAATGCACTCAAATAAAACAGATTGACGGCGTTCACAAAATCGTCGTCCAATCTGTCAGCCATCTTTGCAATAACTGTGCCGTAAAACATTTGAAAACAAGTGTGGCAGGAATATTTGTGATCCTGTTTGCGCACGTCAAAGTTTTCAAAAAGTTTGCTCAAACTTTGAAGCCCATGTCTGGCGCCGGCTTAAGAACATAATTTGTTGCAAATTATATTGCCTACAAATATATTCATATAATTTTTCACCCTAAATTAAAAAAGTTTAAGGGAAAAAGGGTGAAAAAAGGGTTAAAAGTTTTCTTATTAACTACTTTTTAACAACTTTGTTTAATACATTTAAAAAAAATACCTCGGACCAACCTTGTACTTAGATGATCTTTTGAGGAAAAGTTTGTACCAAAACTAAGTGTTAATACTTTAGTGTGTGTTCGTGTTCCTCGTTCACTGTGAAAGTAGCAGCGCTGAAAGACCAACTGCTACTTTCACAGTAAACTATCTACAAGGAACACATACTACTTACTTACCCTAAAGTATTATCACTTTGTTTTGTTACACTATGTAGAGGGCGACTTCGGTGCTCCTTTGGGGCATAAAGGCATATTGGTTGGAGTTTATTTTGGGCAACATGTAGAATCTGAATCGGGCGACCATCATATTGCGGTGATTATCTCAATCCAGCCACCTCCAGCCTCCAGTCTCAGACCAGCATCAGATAAGTCATCGCAGATGTGTTAACACAGGACCCAAGAGTCAGGAATAGTCAGACCTTCTTCATTCTTAAAAAATGAAGAATGTCTGACTGTCCCTGGCTACTGGCTAGCTTTTTTGGATATGTCTTAAGTCGTCATAGACATAAGAACGACCAGCGACTAAAGGTTTGGTTGCGGTCACTTTGGGAAACATCAACTGGTAAAGGTATTCATGGAGTTTGTCTTGCAGGTCAAAACGGGACCCAATTAAGTATTTAATTAGGAAAGCGATTGGTAGCTACTTACGTTCAGTATCGACTGAAATGTACGTGGGTACGATAAGATGTGCTGTTATAGTGCGTTGTGTGAGGTTACAGTGTGTCGTATTGTATTGTAACTTGAGAAGTTTTTTAACATAGTTTTAATCAGGATTACATTGAACTGTATTACGATGCAGCGTCGGCACTGGCAGGAGACCAAAACAATTAAAAATGAATTAAAGCAACATACGACGAGCCCCGTCATATTAGAAAGGCCTACGATGCTCTCGGAAGACTGTCTTAAGCAATTTCCTGCCATTATCATTCATTTTATTAAAACAGTAGACTTTCCGTGCGGCTTTGCCCGCGTAAATTAGATATTTCACAGACAAATCAGTCTACAAAAAATAGCCTATAATCATTCACGTGGTCTACTTCTTATCTGACCCAAATAACAGAAAAATTGCTCTAGTAGTTCGTGAGATAAGCCCTTTCAAATTTTTTTTTCTTAGCTCCTATTAGTATTAGCGTGATGAAATATAGCCTATAGCCTTCCTCGATAAATGAGCTATCTAACACTGAAAGAATTTTTCAAATCGGACCAGTAGTTCCTGAGATTAGCGCGTTCAAACAAACAAACTAACAAACTCTTCCGCTTTATAATATTAGTATAGATATTAATATGATATTGTGACACCAACTCAGGCAGCGATGAGGGTTATGATTAAGATTTTCATTAACTGTAATGATTATAAGTACTACTAAAATGATAGGGCCAGTCTCCAGAGTGTATACTTATATTAGTATCTTCATTCGCCATAGTAATAAAAAAAATTTAAAAAATATATATATACGACGAACTCTCCTTTTTGGAAGTCGGTTAAAATAAGTGATTTTTTTACTCGCTAAAATTTGTTATGATGTTTTACTTATCCGACGCGATTATTGAGAAGGATGAACATACTTTAAGACTCGGGAAAGCATTATGATGTTTTGTTTATCACGAAAATGCTACGAAAATGTACAATTTTGGGCTATTACACCTTCGCCAAAGAATTTGCGGAGAACATATTATACTAATAATATTTATTTTTAGTCCATGTACAGTCCTAAAATAAACTTTTGGCGCGTTGCTATTAAGTATTATCAGAAGACAGAACGTCTTTGTCACTCGATAGGCATGTTTGATGTTGCGGGTTGTGGAGGTTGCGACTTGCGACTCTGGTATCCTCATCACAATGTTATCCAAGTGCCACAAGTGCTACAAGATCGTTGTTAGTTTTCTTCAAATAATTTTTTGCACTTTGCAGTATTTTTTTGGCGTTAGTATTTTTTCATTATCATTGTTCTGTTAATTTTCTTAAAAGCATCCACGAGATTTAAAACGTATGAAGAAATATTAGCTTGTTAGTTTGTTACACTCATGTCTTGAGAATCGCTTAGTTACCAGATTGTTAGCGCTGGAATGGCGCCAACACAAAGAACAACCAACAACCGCGGCGAAAGTGGCTGGAAATCAATATTCTATACAATTTCATATTTTACAAGCATCCGTAGAATGTAGGTGCTCAAGTCTAATGCCTCTCGTGTAAGTTGAGTGTGCACAATCATACACAGGTGGCAGAAGCAGTCCCGGATTTGTAAATAGGCCGTTAATTGTTAAAGGCCATGGCCTAAGGCCGGCAGCGTCCTAGGGGGGCGGCAGCGTGCATTGAGGCCCCTAGATTACGTTCATGGGGCGACGGAAACAAAGTGACATACTCTTATACGTCATCAATATTATATTGTATACAATGTGTCTCGACACCGGTGTCCGATTCTTTAATGTCATGATGTATGGCATATTTAATTAACAAATTGGCTTTCAAAAATTTTTTTCTCCAACTTGAAAAAAAAATCTCTGGCTCTCATACTAATCTGACCAATACTTCATAAAAAATCGTTATAACTTGTAAACTATCTGACTTGGAGCACAGAAGTAAAGGAATTTATTTAAGATGAAAACCTTCTCTATCTTTTTGAAAAAAAAAGAACCACTTTAATGCGCTAGATTTTTCGCAAAAAGCCATTAATTAAAAAATACACAATGCTTTTTCTATGTTTAATTCCACGAAATTTATAACATATTGTCTGTGTAAGCGTAGTCCACAAGTTTAGATATCAAATGAGACTTTTTTATTTTCCTAGGATATTTACATGAGAAGTATTGGTCAGATTAGTGTGAAAGCCCGAGAAAAACTAAAATGGCTGCCATTTTACAGCCGTGAGAGAGAAAATTTGAGAGCCAATTTGTCGATAAAATATGCCATAGATATTAAAGGATCGGACACCGGTGTCGGGACACATTATATATTTTGGTCTTCAAAGTAATTATAAGGCTCGATTTATATGCGTCCACCCCAACCCGATAAAGCACCTACCTAAAAAATACCTACCTAAATAAATCGTTGAATACATTTGCTTGTCGCCGCTAAACCGCTCGTTCGCGCCGCTGCATATGTCCGAGTTCCGACCTTATAGTATTTTGGCAAAAATAATTTAGTGAAAACATCATGGGATGTGTTCATGGTTACATGAAAGTGCTTGTTGTTCAAGAAATGTTCAATTAAGCGAAAGCATCGATTTTTTCTATTTCTTCTAAACTGACCAACATTAAAATGTTTTTAATAAGAGAGAGCATTAAGTGAGAATGACCTTCTGAGGATTAAGTACAATAAATACTAAAAATAGCACGTTTGATTTTTAAGACCACTTCACGTGCACGCTTATTTCTTTTCACGACCTCTATCAGGCTTCCCGGGCCTCCACAAAGCTCAAGCAACACTCATTGCCAATTCTCTTTAGCGACCCATCAACTTCATACAGGCACTATGCTGACCCTAAATCTGTACACACATCAGAGATGTGGCTACACTATATGCCGAAATGGTTTACAAAAGAAGGAACAACGTGGCTTTATACCCATTACAAAATTATGGATAGGTATACAAAACTAGACCTTTGCATCCGTTGTGGATGATTTATACAGTATTTTAAGAGCGAAGTCACCACTCCTCAAATACTGTAGGTAGTGCCTGGGACAAGATTTAAATGTCCGTATGGTTGCCCAAACACATACGACATTCTCGCAACATAGTCGACCTAGTCCAGAGGAAAGAACTAGTCAATACGTCTGGGACCAACTATGTGCGGGTTTCCTCACGATGTTTTCCTTCACCGTACGAGAGTCCGTATTATGTACTTGAGATCAGAAAATGTCTCATTGGTACACGCCTCTACCCGGGATCGAACCTGCACCCTCTACAAGTGCGAACCAAAGGTCTACCCATTAGGCCACGGACGCCTATAGTAGTAATAATACTTTAGGGTGTATTTGAGTCCTCTGTATCGAGTACTCGGAAAAGTTAATAAAGTAAAACAATTTATTAAACTATGTAGATGACGCCAGCAGCTCCGTTGCGTTTGTCGAGTAAGAACCGTCCATTTTTCTGGGATAAAAAGTATGTTATGTATAATTTCCGGATATAAGTATCTCCATACCCAGCAAAATCGGTTCAGCAATTTAGGCTTGAAGAGGGAACAAACAAATTAGAATGGATTAACCGAAATTCAATAAGACGAGTGTACAGTCAACCTTGACAAAAAAATTTGCGAAAAATAATTCTCAATATGAAACTCCTCATTTAGTCGAATGCCGCATAGCCTTACTATTTACAAAAGTGGCGCTGTGGTGGCATCAACTTGTATTTTATTCCTGTAATTTGTGTGTATCTGGATTTGATTGTATATGACTGTTTTAGGCCTTAGGGTGATGTCATACTGTGCTGTTGCACCGCGCGATTTTGAGGAGTAATCTTTACCTTAGAAATCCATCGTAGGGTACACTAATATACCAAAGAATTATTATTTAACGGAAACTGACACCATACCGAAAACACACAAATAATTCGATATACGTGGGAGAGCCACGCTTCGGCACGAATGGGCCGGCTCGACCGGAGAAATACCACGTTCTCACAGAAAACCGGCGTGAAACAGCGCTTGCGCGTTTCGCCGAGTGAGTGAGTTTACCGGAGGCCCAAACCCCTACCCTATTCCCTTCCCTACCCTCCCCTATTCCCTTCTTTTCCCATCCCTACCCTCCCCTATTACCCTATTCCCTCTTAAAAGGCCGGCAACGCACTTGCAGCTCTTCTGATGCTGCGAGTGTCCATGGGCGACGGAAGTTGCTTTCCATCAGGTGACCCGTTTGCTGGTTTGCCCTCTATATTTCATAAAAAAAAATGCATGATCGCTTTATAAAAAAGTATGCCACAACAAATAAGAAAAACATGACAAGACTCTACATCGATGATCACATTTCTTCGATTTTTTTTCGATGCACCAGCATTGACGTCGATTTGACTACTTTAATTTGTGGCAAAGAGAAAAAATTACGCATGAAAACTATTTTACATATTTTTATTCAAAATTGATATTAATTATAGGTCTACCAGAATCTGATGGAAATTTTTGACAGCAGATTTGCAAAAAATATCCTTGATCATTGGATAAATTTTTATATTTGCATGTTTAACACACATAATCAGCCGCTATAAGAAAAAAAAGGATCAAAATGTTTCATTCCAATTACCCCGGTATTGCTAGATTCAATTTATTTTCTCACTTTTTGCCATCAGATTCTGGTAGACCTATACATACTCTTTTTGAAAGTAAATGTCTTCCTACTTACACCGGTATTAAAAACCCCTACCACATTACGACGCAAATTCCAACGTCGCGCTTACAAAACTCCACAGACCAATACATTGACGTCGGTTTGTTGACAACTTTAATTTAAGAAAAAAAATCATGCCGCATAAAAACTAAACCCCTTCCACAGCGGTCGCAAGCCACGGGCCACCCTTACCTGCGGCAGGGCGCACGCGCGATGCTGCAGCGCGCGCAATGCCGGCCGGCTTGTGTGCTGTCACTCCGCTCCGACCACCCCGAGCAGTCGCACGAGCTAGGGCTCGCCGGCGCCCTAGGCCTCACCAGTACCCAGGCCATCGGCTTCGCACACAGGGCCCGGCGGACTAAAGGTACGTGGTAACCATCCGGAAGATCCGATTGCCGGAAAAGTTGCCATTTTTTTTCCGTATCGAACGCAAAAGCGGACTGCGGAGATTCCGCGACGGAGTTTCTTCAGCTGATTCGAAATAACATTCGATACGCCTATTCATATTTCCATAGAAATTGCTAACGTGGTTATCATCCGTCGTGGAATTTCCGCCTGACACACTTAGAATAACCCCCGGTAGCGATTAAAAATCAGTCCCCTAGCTGGGGCCGCTACACGGGGGTTACTCTGTATTGAATATCTATATATTTAATCTCATAATCGTGCTCATATAATCTCATTAATGGATTTAGGCCCAATTTCAGCAACGACTGTTAAAGTTAATGCTCGAATTAGTGTCACGTCATCTCTTTCGTTTTTCTTATGAATGAAAGAGAAGACGTAACATTTTAACAAGTTGTTAACACTAACAGACGTTGGTGAAATTGGGGCTAAGCATTATATCGATATCAAATTTCCGCAAATCATCATTGTGTGGAATCGCGTAATTTATTTTTTAAACCATACATTTACAATAACTTTTATAGCAGTTTTGCACAAAATGTCTTTTCTACAGCTGTTTATTTCTGGGCAATGGAGTAGGTTTTAATTTAAGATTACATACTAATACTTAAATTTTAACTAAGTAACTGCCGCACTCAGAGGCGAAAACTATTACAATTAACTGTAGTTAAATGAAGATTTTAACATTACCCATACATTATATTATGTTAAATTCGTCATTTACAGTTAAGTAATTAATATTTGTCTCAGAGTGAGGCGGTAAGTTACATACAATTATAATTACTGTCATGTTTTTATGCAGATATTCTGAATTTTTACAGAATACTATTTTCGGACTCTTTGTTTTTATAATAAAGAATATTCTGTACAACTAGATATCTATAGCTTTTATCTGGATAAACTTTTATTACTAGCATGTCGCAAAGATACCTAATAAAGTGATAAATTCGGCAGGTTAATAACTCGCTACAACCTAACTTTATTATGATTAAAATATGTGTCGCTCAATATGAATAATAATTTATTGCATTTTATTGTTTTATGGTCAACTTATTTAGCAAAAAAATGCGTTAAACAATGATGTAATTTACGAACCGCGTCATTTTAAGAGTTGTGGCAAAATAAATTAATTTACAATACTTACTTTCATTGTAAGTGTAGATTATTTACTTTAAATACATAATATTGTCATGTTATTAATTCTGTCCGCATATACAAGTGAAGCGAAAATGCACTTGGATAAACACAACATTTTCATAACATTTACAGGGTGCAACAAAACAAGGCCGTGTTCAAACCAAGCTGACTATAAGGCTGATTTTAGTCTCATCCTGATCACACGCTGACCGTCGGTGCTGATGGCCCGAGATGTATAAAATTGTAGGAAGCGTTTTTGAATAACGCGTAGCGGTCTGCGCTGATATTTCATACATTTCGGTGTCAGCGCCGACGGTCAGCGAGCGGTAAGCGTGAGACTAAAATCGGTCTAAGCCGCCGAATGTGAGCAGGCTCACTGTGAGTCCCAGTGTAAACGTGAAAATAAACGGCATTGTTCGTTCACACTATGCTGACTATACGCTATAGCTGACGTAGCTACGTAGCCATCAGCGTCCGCGGAGCGTAGTGACGTACTGCTATTAATCGGCCGCCGAATGTCAGCGCCTACGCCTAGCGTAATAACGTATTGTCGGTTAGGTGTGAACGAAAAAGTGAATATGTATGGAAATACAATAAACTGCGTAACGTTCGCTCACTTTCGGCGGCTCACAGTCAGTTTGGTTTGAACACAGCCTTAGGGTGTGTATGTGTATCTTATATAGAGTTCCCTGTGAAAGTAGCAGCGCTGAAAGAGCTATTTTTTGTGATTTGTATGGGCAAGCGCCCCAGCGTCATGAGTTTGCCCATATAAAAATTAAAAAAATAATCTTTCAGCGCTGCTATTTTAACAGGTGAATTATATACAGGGGACTCGTGTACGCATCCTAGAGTACCTATTATCACTTTGTTATCACACTCTGTATATCACAAAATCCTGCTTTAGTAGCAAAGTAATCTTATCCTATTATAGAGTAAGAGCCTGCGATGGCCAGACCTTCCTCAGTTTCGTAAAACTGAAAGCTTACATGTTTGTGGCCTTTACAAAGGTAAGAACGACCAGCAACTATGGAGTTTCGGTCGCGGTTACTTTAGGAGGTATTCAGTTTTGAAGGTCTACCTGACCTTCGAGAAAGAGTAAAGCTCAATTTCATAGCTTATATTCTTCGCGGTAAGTAGAGGAATCTCGTCTTCTAGTGCCGGACATTTTTGACAGCTGCCAGACACCCTTAAACTTTCTTAAAGTATTAGACTTTGAGAGTGTCTAGCAGTGGAAAGCAAAGTGTCAAAAATGTCCGGCACTGGAAGACGAGATTCCTCCACTTACCGCGAAGAATATAAGCTATGAAATTGAGCTTTACTCTTTCTCGAAGGTCAGGTAGACCTTCAGAACTGGATACCTCCTAAAGTAACCGCGACCGAAACTCCATAGTTGCTGGTCGTTCTTACCTCTGTAAAGGCAACAAACAGGTAAACTTTCAGCTTTACGAAACTGAGTAAGGTCTGGCCGTCGCAGGCTCTTGGTCCATAAAGAAAGTAACTCGCAGGTAAATTTTGTTACAATAGTTTAAAATGAAGCGCTTAGCGAGAATCATGGTCTATTGTCTCTCGTACGAAAGACCCACTTCAAAAGACTCATCTAATTCAATAAAGATTAAATTTTACTAAGAATTCTATTGTATTTGAAGTGGAGCTTGAGTTATATTAATTCTTATTTACTTATGAAGTAACCGCCAGCAAAAAAGTACTTTGATTAAAGGTTATCAAAAGGCGTAGGTGTAATCCTCACTAATATTAGATACAAATTCAAAGTCTATGAAAATTAAAATATGTGTGTATGTCTATTGTCTGTCTTTTAACTCCTTACGCTTAAACCGCTGAACCGATTTTGATGAAGGTCTTTAGAGTCCCCGAAAGGACATACAATAATTTAACTTCCCCGATAGGAGATAAAATAATAAACTTATATTACGAGATAAAGTATGGTTCCTGAGCAATCAAACAAATTGTCGCGCAACTTTCAGCGTTCTAAGTGTAGTTAAGGGTTAAGGGGGCGACTATCCCAAAATTGACGATTTTATAATTCATTTTTATACTTGAAAATAAGCCCCGAATTGTTTCATTTTCTAAATATAGATACTACATTATATTTCCAAGAATTTGATCTGAGCAAAAACACGATATCTTAAAATTTTCTCGATAGAAAAAAATCACAAAGATGCTAGATGCATTTTCACGAATTTTTCATTTGTTGCCATAGCCGTGCATTAAACTAAGTTAATATTTTAACACATTGTATAAAATTCTATAATTGAGACACTGACCTGGCGCATTTTTTAAATGTTGTATATTTATCGAGTTATTAAGAAAAAACTAACTTGGCGATGATTCCGCGTCGTCCTTTTTCACCTGGCATATGAAAGACGGGCGTGAGTGTGAAGAGAGAAGGACGATGTTTGATTTTTTGGGTTAGTCGCCCTCTTAAGAAATTACTTCCCAAAAACTAAATCTGCATTTTTTATAGCGCAGAATCTTTTTTAAGTCAAGAAACTTTACATTTACCTAAAGTCCGAACGAATCGAGGCAAGGCACTTTTTATAAAGTGTTAGTATGTAATTCTGTGCCTCATTATTTAGATATAAAAGGCCTAAACTTTTAGCTTTGAGTATATCCTACTAATATTATAAAGGCAAAAGTTTGTATGTATGGATGTATGGATGTATGTATTTATGGATGTTTGTTACTCTTTCACGCAAAAACTACTGAATGGATTTTAATGAAACTTCACAATAATATAGTTTATACATCAGCATAACACATAGGCTACAATTTTAACCGACTTTCAAAATAGAGGAGGTGTTCTGTTCGTTTTTTTATTTTTCTATTTCATCATCATCGTCACTACCATAAACCATTATGCCATGCATCGTCCTATTAAGACCCTATTATTGGTACCTACTTTTCATAGTCTTTTAGATCGAGACTCGAGTTTGTCAAGCGATTTTAAAAAACTATACTAATATTATAAACCTGAAGAGTTTGTTTGTTTTCTTGAACGCGCTAATCTCAGGAATTACTGGTCCGATTAAAAAAATATCAGTGTAAAATATGTGGATATTATAGTAGCACAGATATAGAGTAGACCACGTGAAGGGATATAAACTATTTTTTGCGGGAAAATGTACTGTTTCCGTAAAATTCCTAATTTACGCGGGCGCAGCCGCGCGGGACATCTAGTATTCTATATCTAATCTAGCTTTATCTACGAAAGAAGCTTTCCAATTCCTTACAAATAGATCTATGAAATTGTATATTTATTCAATTACATACTTGAAAATACATTCTCGAAATGGAACAAAAGAATGTTTACAAAATTACACAATGCCTTTGAAAGGAATCGATGGCGCGCGAAAAATAATATTACATCATATTTTATCTTAATATCATTGAATACATCTGCAGAATATTATCCAAATGGATATCGAGTGAAGCTTTCACCTTGAAACCTAAGCCTTGGATGTTTGCACAATACAGAAGCCAACTACATTGCTACGTCATTTGCGGCTTTTTAAATAGTTTACATGAACATTCCAAAAACATTTTACACAATATGTAAGTTTAAATGCAACTAAATTACAGTATACTAAGCGGCTATACTATAAATGTCACATAGTAACCGACTGACAAACCGTTTTTGAGGAGAAAGAAACGATCTAGGTAGGTGTTAAGGAAATTTCTTTCCATAAACTTGTAGCAATCTTTTCCAGATCTGATATCAAAGGATTTAACTTGGACTGGTGTAAGTGGTCCTTAGGGCCAGTTCATATTGCAACGTATTCAGGTGATGCAAATTCGTTGCATCTTAAGTGGGCCATTCAAAACTGATCTTTATTTACTCTAGACACATTGTATTACACTTGCCGCCCGCGATTTTAAATGCGTGATTCAAAATAGTTGAGTTACGCATTTAAAAATGCATCACATTGCCTCGTCATTTTGCAATGTGAACTGACCTTAAACCCTATATTTTGCTGATGTAACTTTCCGGTTGGCGAGATTACATCGGGATCGAGATTGCTTTTCCCATTCGGATATTATTTTCATCTAAAACTGCGAAAATATTGGTGAACCTAGATTTCTAAATAAAGGGTCGAAAAAATATATTGTAATTTGTAATAAGATATCTATAAAGAACCTAATTTAAAAATTAAAAATGTCAAAATTGACATTACAACATTTTAATTGTGTTTTAAAAAGTCCAAACGTCAAAATTGTTACCGCAAGCCAGACATGATACAAGCAATGAAGTTCGTCAATATAGTAGGGGGCTGATGACTGATGGGGGGACATATAGGTCTACCAGAATCTGATGGCAATTTTTGACAGCAGATTTTCGAAAAATATCCTTGATCATTGGATAAATTTCAAAAATCAGACGCTATAAGAAAAAAAAAGGATCAAAATGTTTTATTCTAATTACCCCGGTATTGCTGGAGTCAATTTATTTTCTCACTTTTTGCCATCTGATTCTGGTAGACCTATAGCATAGCTGTGTAGCATGAGAAAAGTATGAAAGCTACGGAAAAACTGCCAAAACTGTCGAAACCAATAACATTTTTTTTATTAAATAAGGGGGCAAACGAGCAAACGGGTCACCTGATGGAAAGCAACTACCGTCGCCCATCGACACTCGCAACATTAGAAGAGCTGCAGGTGCGTTGCCGGCCTTTTAAGAGGGAATACGCTCTCTTCTTGAAGGTTTGCAGGTCATGTTGGTCCGTCGTATTATTTTGCTTTCCTCTGAAAAAAACATTGAAAAAACCTAATACGAATAGCCTTCAAAATAACGAGGCTTAATATCAAAATTTCTAAACGATTTTAGAACAAAGCATTCGCTCGATGTATGGCCGGCCTTGACCGAGAACACTTTAAAGCTGAAATTAAATGCACTTTCAAAGGAAAATGCGGATAACATTTTAGACAGCCTTGTAGGAAATGTATTTAGTTTTAATTAATGGCAAGGTTAGAGATAAACGAGGAGAAATTTTCAAGTTTTGCTACGGTTTCACGAACGTAATACCATGTAATACGTTTATTTTGCTGATATATCGCGTACAACCAAAAAAACCGGCCAAGTGCATGTCGGGCCACGCGCAATATAGGGTTCCGTAGTAGGTACCGCTAGTTTTTGATAGGTATATTTTTAATGGTCAATGAATGTACATTTATAACGTGTTTTACACTACTTACAACATCATCTTAATTCTCAGTTACGTTTAAAGGAATTTGAACGAAAAGTTCTTACATACTTCTCCGAATACTTTTTTTCTAGTTGATCGACTATTATTCAACAACTTATGAAGTCTTCTTAGCCGTGATAGTTTTCCTTTTAAATTCAGCATATTTCCTACTCCCGTGAAATTTTCTTGACGACACTGGACTCTAACGATTTTTTCCACTTTAAAACTTCATATTTCACAAATAGATCCCTAAATCGGAAAATGATCTATGAACACTCATATTATTTTTAAAAAACCTATTCAACGACACCCCACACGGTGGGGTGGACGCGAAAAAAAAATTCATCTCCGCTTGATGTGTAGGGGAGGTACCTTAAAAAAATGTTTTTAAAGGTCTTATATACCATTTCAGCATCATTAATATGTGCATTCATGCCGAATTACAGCTTTGTAGGTCCTATAGTCTCTGAGCAAAACCGCGGACAGACAGACGGACGGACGAAAGGACGGACGGACAGACCGAAACTATAAGGTCGAGGACGTCGTGAACTACATCAGTAAGAAGACATCCCTCCACTTGAGGGTCGAACGTCTGCAGTCTCGCCACAAGGTCAACTTCAGTTCCTTTGTGGTGAGGGTACCGACGCATCTTCTGTCGACCTTTGAAGCGGAGGAGTTCTGGCCGACTGGTGTGGTTTACCGAAGGTTCCGGGGGAGACTCCGGAATGAAGCGCGCGTCACGTCGCCGTTAACTCGTGATAATGTGTAGTTATAAAGTATATATAATTTATATGTATGTTAGTTATTAAGGTATATATTGTATGGGCCTACGTAGCCTGATATAAATAAATAAATAAAAATAAGGGTTCCTTGTTGACTACGGAACCCTAAAAAACAGACCATTGTCACTTGTTAATCTGCAGTCTAACTGGTTTACGCACATTAACGGTAACATATATATTGTTACGTGCTAGGGTTCGAAGGATTTGGAGAAAAAGACCTGCTGACTCTTATAAAGACTTTACTAGCACTGACACTAGCTCACACAAATCACCAAGTCCAAACACTAAGCACTAGATAGTCCTAGGTCGTAGCCAAGTCGTAGGTTCACAGTGGTTCACTCACTATTGATCACTTGTTTTCGCTCCGAAGTCGCCTCGAAGATCGCTCAGATGAAACTGAATTGCCGGGCCGTCTACCTGCGGCTATTTATATGGCGAGACGAATTCCAGAAAGTTCCGATTCATGTAAACAAGTAAACAAGTAAACAAGTGTGGGAACTTTCTAGCAAATACGCGTAAGTAAACATACACCTAACGCCATCTAGTAATAAGTAGGGGATTTATGTTTTCTGTGTTTCCCTGATCAGTTTCGCCGGTTTGACGCTAGATGGCACTACGTGTCCGTATCCGTAAGAATATATTTTATCCACAAAATATATGCAAATAATATGTACAATATTCTACTTTGTACTGATACTTTTATGCGTTTCATTAATTTTTAATTAGCCAAAGAAAATAATTTTCTTTGTAACAGGCTGAGTGTAATCGACGCCCCATCTTGTAAAAAGCTCACGCTATTCCGACACGCAACAACCCTGGAGGGTGAGCCAAGATCTTTTCTTTATCGCTTCTATATAGAATCGCCGATCAAAATGTATAGAATTGACATAAGACGAGTCGAACGTCAACGTCATATTAACGAACGCTTATTGTCAATTCCATACATTTTGATCGGTGATTCTATAAAGAAGCGATAACGATAAAGTTTTGGCTACATTTAGCCAAAACTTTATCGTTATCGCTTCTTTGATTCAACTATATCAGTCCCACACACTGAGGTAAATGGCAATAAGTATACTTATATGTCAGTGGTCCCACATTGAAACAACTTCGATATGGTTTCGATGCAGTCTCGATATAATAAAACTAATAATGATATTAATGGCATTGTTAACTGTTACTGTTAAACAAACTTCAAACGAATTATAATAGTAGACATATTACTGCAATGTTATCAAACTAGAGACACAACCAGCATAGTCAGTAAAAAACTGAAACAAAACAAAAAGTTTTGTTCCAGTTTGACAATATTCTGAAATTACGTGTGCAACATGACGTATTTAGTTGGATTATTTACTGCATGTGCTAGTGGCGTCCTCTGCTCTGACCTTTGCGTAAAATTCCCTATTGCGCGTGATAAAAAATCGTTTGACATTTTTTTTTTGCTTAAAAATAACATTATTTTGCTCTTATAGGACTAGAGTCCAGAATCCAGATCGAAAAAGGATCGAAGATTTATTCATGTTGGATAATAGTAAAACAGGGGTACAGGCAACCACGTCACACACAGTACGATTCAAACCTCGCTAGCCTCGGTATATAGTAATAAGTATCCCACCAAAATCATTTTCATGTAAAAATGTTGCCAAGACGAGAACATATAGTTCGTGGTGTCAAAAAGTAGTGAGATCTCATGCAGAGCCAAGTTAACCTTACCAACCTTACATTCAGCCTTAAATCCAAAAACCTTAATTTTACACTTAAGGTGGTTCGTTTCCCATACAAAAAAACAATCGACATTAGCTAATTTCATACTATTACTACATAAATTTATATGCACATCTATTTATTTTGCAATACCATTCCCGCGAAATATATTTAAAATACTTTATTTCACACAGAAGTCACATTTTTATTGATTTTTTTATAAAAAGTGACATTTGTGGCTTATGTCACTTTTTATAAAAAAATCAATAAAAATGTGACTTCTGTGTGAAATAAAGTATTTTAAATATATTTCGCGGGAATGGTATTGCAATTGATTTATTATATCTTATTGGCTTATTGGCTTATTATATCTTAAAAATTTGAACTATCTGGCATTATCCAAACCAAAGTTACGTGGGTTCAAAAATACGACGAAACGTTTCCAGAAAAGGTAGGTAGTGCCCTTGCGCTTCGCTTGGCTCGCCTTGGCGGGGGCACTACCGTGCCCCCAGATGGTGTGCAACGTTGCAATGTTACGTTTTAAGGTCATACCGAAACGAAATGAAACAAGCATCTTGAAAAAGCATCAAATAACGTGACACTTTGCATAATATTTTAATTTTTGTATTGCTATTAAACGTCGTCGTGTCTCGTTTCGTGAACACGTTTTGGTGTGTACGATTGCCTAAGGCTATACACACATTTCCCGTATTCGATTTCCGTATTCGGAAATCCAAATGCATGAAATCAGTAGAAAATACACTAAGTGACGTATACGTTAGTTTTTTCCGAACGTGACGAATTCCGCACGTACGTTTCGAGCGTAAACCGAGCGTTCGCGAGTGAAGAAAAATTCCAAATCGAAATTCCACATTAGGAAATCGAATACGGAAAACGTGTGTATGCAGCCAGCCTAAAGAGAGGTTTTTTTTTTCAAATCTAGAAAAGAAAGGACTTTATCGTAGAACGATAATGCCGTCCTAGGTTTTACTTTAGATACCATTCTGTTAATGCGCCTAAGAAACATTGTTTAGTAGCATTATATGTTAGTTTCGTGCAAGCGTGTGGCCGCAAGTCAGCTGTTTTACTTTCCCTCTCTTCCGATAGATTACCCTTTGATCCAGCTTCTTTCTTGTTTCCTAATCCATTTGAATAAGGTTGTGACTTAAGATGAAGTGAGAAAATATTGTTCTTGTAACATTGGTAAATAAAAATGTATATTATAGCTTAATCCCTAAATTCCTAAAATCTCTACTGATACTAATAACTAGCTAAAAGCAGAGTTTTGTGAGGGCTCGCGTCGTTTTTAGGGTTCCATACCCAAAGGGTAAAAACGGGAACCTATTACTAAGACTTCGATGTCTGTCCGTCTGTCCGTCTGTCCGTCTGTCTGTCACCAGGCTGTAACTCAAGAATCGCTATAGCTAGACTTCTGAATTTTTCACAGATTGTGTATATGTATTGCCGCTATTACAACAAATACTAAAAATAAAATAAAATAAATTAAATATTTAAGGGGGGCTCCCATACAACAAACGTGATTTTTTTGCTATTTTTTGCTCTTAATCAATAACGGCAACACATAGGCAATTGAAATGTTCTCAAAATACATAATTGTATTTTTAATTTAATAATTAATTATAAAATTTTAATAAATTAAATAATTGAGGGGGGATTAAAAAACTCCCATACAAAAAATTTAATTTTTAGCCTATTTTTGCTCTGTAGTGGTACGGAACCCTTCGTGCGCGAGTACAACTAGCACTTGGCCGATTTTTCTGCGTGGTAATAATCTTTAAGGCAGTTTTTTTTTATATTTAGTAACCAAACCTTGACTGACCGATGACAGCACATCTACATAATATAAATAAAAATTACTATGTTAGAGCACAAATCAATAAGGGTGATAGTTTCTCCGTAAAGTGTCCCACAAAAGTGCTCAGGTTGTGGAATATACTAGGGCCTGCTTCGCTCGCCCTGATTATCATTGATATGATCAATGATAATGTTATTAATTATTATACATATTATTAATATTAATAAAAGTGTTATCGTTATTTCATAAATACTAGCGAACGAAAAGCGTGCCACGCTTTTCGTTAGCATGTCTACGTAGCTATTTATTTGTATTCGGTCGACTCTGTAAGATGATATTTTAACAATATATTTCTCAATATATAACTCAATAATTAATAGGTTAGTTTTAAACAATCTAGTTAGGTAAAGAACTTTACCCCATTATTATTTAAGAAAACAGGGCATGATATCATTCATAATACCTACTGTTAAAAACTTAAAACATTCCTAAATCCCGGTGGATTTTGTCTCAAATATTAAGGAGAGCTTCTAATCTTTTATTAGTGCCTCTAAGGTGTTTAGTTAAGGCTTATGAATTTCATAGCACCGAGTAATGAGGCACTTGAATATAAATGCCGACATCGTTATACAGACTTAGGGTCAGCTCACACTGGGACGCGACGCAACTTAGCAAGAGCCTTGAAAGACAGCTGTACCAGCAGTAAAGACAGTAGTTTTACGGCCGTTCCCAATATTTGATCTATCTCTGGTTTTGCCCTACTAGAGATAGGAATAGCTCTCATTAGACATTAGAGACATATATTTTATGTCAATTTAATGTTAGCTGCGATCGGTCGTATGTCAAACCAGAGATAGATTGAATATTGGGAACGGCCGTTAGTATATAACTTTATTCAAAGATTTAAAGACTTGCAACATGCAGGCGGTTGCTTTTTAATATCAAAATTTTACCATATTACAATAATTGAAACTAGCAATAATTTTATAGTGAAGGCAAGAGGTAGGTTATCAATTTGGCAGTCTGATCATACTTTTAACTTATAGGCAATACGCAGTGGCATTTATCGCAAGCGTCATACATTTTTCTGCAATTAAAACTATGCTATGTTTATTCCCGTGACTCATTGTATCTCTAAACTAAATTTCATTTAAATCGGTATAGCATTCCAAGCAAAAAGTGTCACATTTAGAATGTTATAGTATGGATATTTATTAACGGTAATCAAGTTAAATTTAAAATTTTAGTCATCGTGCTGTAATAATTTTATTTATTACAAAAAAGCACAGCCAAAAGCAGATTATTCTAATGTCGCTGTTCCCTTTTCCATTTCGGTGTAACCTGACCTTTACAGCCAGTTATAAAGAGGTTGAAATATATCAAAGGAGTATTTTAAAAGCAGCTTTACAATGGTGTCTGGTCTGTATACTTTTATATTTATCTTTTTTGCACATAAACCTTAGTCTGTGAAGCGACTAATTTAAGTATTACTACGGTTTCCCATGAGGCTTTTGATTCACTCTAATAGCCACACGGATCGTAATATTATAATCATATCCTTAAAGGTCTGCTGATATACTATTATTTCTTTTGAAACAATAGGAACATTTTATTTGGTCACACTATAAACCCTGGTTTTTCTTGAGACTGTATTGTAATCTTTAAACCTCTAAAAAGAACATTCAGATTTCTGCTATATCTTTAAACCTCGAAAAAGACTTTAAGCATTACTTAAGAGATCTTCCCATAAAACTTAAAGGTCATTTTAACCTTAAAGTCCGTATCAGTCCACAATTGCGTTATAATTACATCACTATTGTAAGTTTGCGTGGCGGTGATTTAATGTAAAAGCGTTATAATAGTGTTATAATGGCGTGTTGACGGCTACTTTACTTTATAATAGTAGACTATATACTCCTTAAAGTTTATTCACAAATAGTCTGCAGTGAATCAGCAAGGCATATATGTCAGAGTTGACCAATGACGCGTAAGTTTACTTTAACAATAGAAGTACGAATTTTTTAGATTTTTTTATCTAAAATAAGTCAAATAATTATTACGGATTCTTTCAAAAATGTTACTCTAGAAATCTGGCACTCGCAAAAATCTAAAAGTAAATAAAATTCTAAAGCCTCTCACAAAGTAAATAATACAAAATGACGCAGAAAATATATTTTTTAATAGCTGCATCAAATTCTCAAAGTGAAATGTTTGGCTCATTTCAAGACGTAGAGGGTCTACGAGATCGTAGGCACTCGTAGCTGTTGCTACGATTCAAGCTAAATTACACTTGAGGTATATTTTGCTAATATTAAAGCTATTTTGACGACCTGTGTGGCTCAATGGTTAAGAGTGTGTGGCAGCTCAAGCCGGGGTCGCGGGTTCGAATCCCGCCGACGGAACAAAAAGTTTTTAATGTTCCTGGGTCATGGATGTGTATGATATAATAAAAATCTTAAACATATATATAGTATAAGAGTATTAGTGTCTAAACACCCCATGCCGAAGTTCCGCGGCGGAAGTTCGGACTTCGGCATGATTACGTCAGCAATGTCAAACGCATACAATATAACGCGACGGAATTTCGGCATGGTGTGTCATCGGTAATTTAAAATACATTGCAGGCGGAATCAAGCTAAACTTCCGCCGCGGAAATTCGGCATAGTGTGTTTAGACACTTAAATATATTATTTCCGTTGCCTGGTACCTGTAACACAAGTCCTTCAGGTACTTAGCACGGGGCCAGACTGACGTGGTGTGAAGCGTCCATAGATATTATTATATTATTTATTCATGACTACCCGTAATTTTAGTTATGGTTGGACTGGCTGGAGGTTGCCAGCAACTTTTTGCGCATTGATGCATCGTGGTAACCGCACATTGTGCCGGGAAGTAAACTATGCTATGTCCTCTGGACAAAGTAAATAAAAGCGTTATGATTACGAATAGGTATAAGACATATTATATTGATTTAGGTATTATATAATATTGATCCTCCATTCCAAAAGGTTTGGTCCTATTAAAATAGAATCTGATGATGTAACGTTATGATGGTCATACAAATAGTGTGCTACCGGTAAACTTTCATGCGAAATTCCGTTAATTAACAACTGTAAGGACATGCCATGTTCCAATTAGGCACATGAAATGTTTACGAGGCTTTTAATTTTTACGGTTTTTCGATACAGTTCTTCTATAGCAACGATTTTTGCCTTAAAAAGTTCTATATTTAAATACTAGCTTTTGCCCGCGGCTTCGCTTGCGTTAAGAAGTATTATTATTATTTAGGTATCAAAGTCTCAGCCCGATCGGTATATCCTCTATTTTATCCCTTGGGGGTAGAATTGATCAAAATCCTTTCTTAACGGATGCCTACGTCACAACATCTACCTGCGTGCCAAATTTCAGCCCGATCCGTCCAGTGATTTGGGCTGTGCTTTGACCTTTGACTTTTATATATTATTTAGATTTAGTGAATAATTAAGTATTATTTAAATCATCATTTACTAATACATCTAAACTCCCTCCCGCACGCGCACCCCCGCCTTGGTGACGCGGACGTGACGCCCACTTCGCAACGGGCCGTGCAGCAGAAATCGTAATATTTTAATTTCGCCATAACTTCAAAACCAAACGTCCAATTTTAATAATTCGAAGACCAAATATTATCTACATAAGCTGTGCTTAGTGATGAAATAATTTATTTTGATAAGGATTAATAGCATGAGTAAAATAAACGCGTTTAAATGAAGTCCAAAAAAAATTAAAGATTTTTAAATAAAAAAATCGTTGTTGTGCCTCACTCGACATAGATAGGTATAGTGTGTCGCGGACTTTTTTGTAGATATTTATAAGATCTACAATTGATTAGAACATTTTATGATTCTATCTTTTATAGTTTAGGCAGCGTACGCAAAATAAGTAACTTTTCTGGTTGATTTTTACACCGTGTGTCCGAAAAACCTAAATATCTTACGGAACCCTATTTTTTCCAAAATAAAATTTATCCTATGTTACTCGTGGATAATGTAGCTTTCGAATGGTGAAAGAATTTTTAAAATCGGTCCAGTAGTTTTTGAGCCTATTCATTACAATTAAACAAACAAACAAACAAAGTTTTCCTCTTTATAATATTAGTGTAGACATAACAAGTATAACATGACAAAACACAATAACTCAATATATATAGAGTATTTTCAGCTAATACTGCGGTAGAACTTCGGCTATATCAATTACTAGATGACGCCCGCAACCCCCTTGCGTCAAAATTCGTTTATCGCGCGGCCGTACATTTTTCCGGGATAAAAAGTATCCTATGTCCTTTCCCGGGACTCGAATAAGTATCTCCATACCAAATTTCAGCAAAATCGGTTCAGCGGTTTGGGCGTGAAGAGGTAACAGACAGACAGATAGACACACTTTTGCATTTATAATATTATATTAGTGGGATTTTATTATGGATTATTATTATTTCGTCTAGCGGTTTTTATCTGATAGAACGTTTACTGAAAAAAACTGCAATAACTACTTAATTGTATGAGTATTTATTTAGATAATATAATTGTTTTAGTTCTACTCCATCAATTAATTATTATTATTATTATCATTTCATCATCTAGCGGTCTTTAATTGGTCAAATGTTTAAAAAAACACTGACCTTAGCAGATTGAAAGTTCTTTAAAAAAACTCTGCAATATAATTGCTCGCTGTAGAAATAATATTATTCAATCCACTTGTATCATTTTATTAACATATCAGCGGAATGTCTAGCTTGCAGCTGATCGATCGCTGATGAGGACTGCAGTAGTTCTGCAGACTCAAGGGCGCGCCGCTGAGCCAATTCACACGCATCCAACTGTGTTTATTTTTTTATTTTGTAGTCTGTGATCACAGTTTTCATAAATCGAACGTTTCCTTACTCTGTGATGTGTAGCACATGTTTTTTTTTTTTGTGCCCTGTGATTACAATAACAAGTTTTTAAAGGCCGAATGAATTTTTTCTGTATTCTATCTAAACATTGGTTCTCTAAAAGTCCTGCTCTAAGTTGGTTCAATAAGCAAAATACTGAAGAATCTTATAGAAATACAGAGCTTACTAAAAGTACTTTAAGTAGTTGAAAATAAACCAGATTCAGAATGAAACATGACAAAAATGTTTCTCAGTTTAACACATAGGTACGTTATAATCTTTGATGTATAGATAGATCTCTAAAGATAAAGGATATAGCAATCGTAATGTTCGTTGCAAAATTCGATGACGTCTTTAGGTGATTAAAAATGTGAAAGGACAAATTTTTTCAGCTTAAAAATCAAATGAGGTGCAATAGAAAATGTAGTGACTGCAATAGCCAATAGGTGAGAAAATGATAGTACTAATAAGTGAATTTCTAGATAAATTATAGTAGCATAAAATGCTAAAACTAAAATAAGTTTTACCATTAATTGTCCCCAAATATCTCAATGTATTTATGATAGTGATGTCACTGCACATAAATCGTAATATGAAATTCTGAATGAGTTCTAAATTAATAAAAGATGCTTGAAATGAAATAATATGTTCTGCAAATGTGCTGGCTTCTCATGAACTATTTATATTGAATGCTCTACTCCCTATTTTAATATTCTTTTTAATAAATATAAAATTACATGAATATATTCACTTCATAATAATATATTTAAAATTCTTTACTACTTAGTGCTTGTATTTGACTCCATAATTCATTAAATAGGTGACTTTGTTATAATTTTTTATGACTATCATTGTAGCCTGTCCTGAATTTTTCAATCTTAGCCTTCAAATTTTGTTCAGGAAATTGAGAGAAATTTCCTGAACCTTCAAATACTTATCTCACTTCAGGCATCCATTACACGGTAGGTTTTGCTGTCAGTTTTACCACAGTCATGGCTGTGACTGATGGATAACCTACCGTGTAAGAGCGTGACAGACGGTTGCATGAAGTTGATTGACGAAAATCTGGATATTTTGATTTTTGCTTCATGCATCAGTCACGAATTTTCAGTGAGTTTTGTCACATTTGACAAAATTGGAAAAAAATTAGAAACGTATACCTTTGAAAATTTTGGCTTTGACTGACATAAAACTGATGAGAATTGAGTGACCGTCTAATATACGTATATCGTCAGTCCATCAGTCAAACATAATTCATGACTGACGGAATTGACTGACGCTTGCATGCGCGTATAATGGATGCCTCAAACTAAAAAAAAAACATAATTCAAATAATAATTGATTTGAATCAATTATTATTTGAATTTGAATTCTGAATGCAAAAATTGTATAATTTAATTTAGAGCAAAAGAATAAATATTTATGAGACTTCATTCAATACGATAAAATAAATATGAAGTTTCATTGCTATTATCCAAGATTAAAATACATAAAACAGCTTCACATAAAACAGCATAAATTTCTACTCTTTTATTTAATTAAAGATATAAAATTATTGAAAAATCATGAAATAAAATTTTGCTTTACTTTTAAAAAGTTTCGTCCATAAACTTCTTTTTCATAAACAATTTTGTGGAGCCGTTGGCATCCCGCAGGGTACGTCGGCCTAACTTACCATAAAATTGTAATTTTTCATTTTCTTATGAATTGGTTCTCCAGATTGTTACAAAATATTTACCCGAAATACTTAGTCGTTAAATTTGTCATTTGTTTTATAAAAAACATAATAAAAAAAATATATATATGGATGAATATTTTTGTTTAATGGTGTTAGTAATCATATACGAATTAAATTGTTCTTGCCGAAAGCTTGACAGTTTAGAAAATACCAATCAATACTTCTGACTAGTTAAGCACAAAATAACTTAGCCAGACCTATTCGAACCTCTTCGTATCCGAATCTCAGAATCTACTAATCCGATATTGAAAATCCTATCACTAATGGAAACTTACGTTACCTGTGAGTGTCATAGTGATTTAAATATTGAAATTTTCAAAAAGTTTGTATGCCAAAAATACTTTTTGACGCGGGCGAAGCCGCGTGCAAAAACTAGCATATACTCCTACGTCCTTTCCGCAGTAATATATTCTACATAAAGCGGTGTAAAATGTAACATATTATTATGTTATCGTTACATAATTACGAAGGTTGTGCATCGTGCCGCAGAGCCTTAAGGCCTTGACCGTATGCGGGACTGCACGCACATGCGACCACGTTTCCTGATTTAAAGAGCACACTGCAGTGTTAAATTTATGATAGAAATTGAACAAAGAATTTCTTTTATGGTGGTAAAATATTTGACAGAGTTATGATGAAATAATCTGAAGGGAAACAAAAGTAGTGTGTTTTCGCGGGTTCTGGATCACGATTTCTGGGTCCACCCCTCCCCCCGCTCGTGGCTCGCAAACTTTCTCGATCACTTTTTGTCGGTTCGAGCAGCGACATCACCTAAAAAAAAAAAAAAAAGAGTTTGGTGTCAAAATAGGGGTTTTGGACCATGCCCGATCGATATATGCGGTCCGTTTCTGCGTATTTGCACTAGTTTCAAAGTTAGCTTTTGTGTTTAACCCTCATTATCTACTATCGCCACGCTCCATTGTTCCTTCATAATTACAATCGCTACTTATTGCATTGTTATGCTCGCCTCAGTGTCCTATTGTTCGTAATGACTACCTGGGCTTATCGCTTACGTCACCTTAATTTCTTACAAGATTTTAAATAAGTAAATAAAACTTGATCAGTTTTTCATTACATTTCTTTAATTTAAGTAATTAAAACATGTAATAATAATAACTCCCATAGTAGTATGTTTTCGTGCATTGTGAATCACTATTCATATAAAGTTACCCCCTCGGTATCTAATGAATATTGACAATTCATTCCTGCTAATAACATTTTGCTGTGTCGCAATCCTCGTAAACAACGTTTACTAAATAACTTTTGAAACTCTACTAAACTTTCCCCATTGAACTTATAATACAAATACATTAAACAAAAAATGTAGGTCACCCGATCATTCGATGGACTTCGTAAACACACGGCGACACGGCGCGCAAACTGACACGTTTTGCTCGTCAGCAAATCCGACGAGTCAACGACCGCCGCCGCCACCCGCTCGCCGCCTGCGGTGTCGAGTCGAAGCCGAGTCCAACTCAGCAGAAAAGCTTCGCAAATGTTGCTGTTCGCCCCGCGGCGAAAACAAGGAGGGTAGTGGATGGCCGCAAGGCAGAACCTCCTCGACTCAACAAGGATGAGAGCAGGAGGTGCGATGAGGAGGGCTTCACACTAGTGGAGAGAAGAAAGAAGAGGCAACCCACCGTCCGCAACCACTGCGGCACTGCACCTTACGTACCCGAGCTGCGTCTGCCGACGTCGCTCTACATGTCGCGCCTGCACTGGTCCATGGAAGTCGAGGACGTCGTTAACTACATCCGCGAGAAGACTACCTTCACCTTGAGGGTGGAGCGTCTGTACTCTCGGCACAAAGTTAACTTCGGTTCTTTTGTGGTGAGAGTGCCGACAAAACTTATGTCCACTCTCGAGGTGGAGGAGTTCTGGTCGGCCGGTGTAGTTTACCGAAGGTTTCGGGGAAGGCTCTCCAATGAAGCGCGCATCACGTCGCCGCCAAGAAAGACAACGTGATAATAGTGTGAATGTGAGAGTTTTGTGAAAATAATAATATGCTGTAGGATAAGACTGTTCGGTGTGCATCCGTTGTCTGATTGTCATAAAGTTCAACTTGTGCTGTTGTGTATTATTGTATGAGTGGAATAAAGAATTTGTATAATTTGTAACCTTTATAATAAAACTTGATAATTTTTTCATTAAATTTATTTTATTTCATTAAAACATGTATTGAACATACTGTACAATATTATATCACTACACAAAGTGTTGCTACTAAATAACTTTTGAAACTCTACTAAACTTTCCCCATTGAACTTATAATACAAATATAATACAAAAACTATACTCTCCACAAACTGATGTGAAATCATTTTGTAATCTCCATTTGTTAATATACCATCTCCTACAGTTACACCCCATAAAGCGCGCCCGCAGGAATCAAAGTATTGATGTCATTTTCATTGATGTGTATGGCTATCCAGTGGGGTCTAGGTGTAACATATCAGGATCCAAGTTGCTAATAAATGTATGTAGGGATTTGAACATATATTATATAGACAGACGATTCGCAATGTACATTATCTTCTAAAGTCTAAACCTACACAAATTCTTCTCAAATAATTAAGGATCTCTATTGTGTTCATACTGTATTATCACAGAACCAATCTGGTTTATGGATCTTGTATAACGTATCCGTATTATGTATACTTTGTGTATTTACTAAGAGGGGTATTACATAATATGAACAAATAAAAGAAACATAACTTTGGTACAATATTTTATTTCATAATATTCACACACTATTAGTTTCACACACGTTACACATTATAACTCAAATAGATCATACATGTGACTTTTCTTAGCTACTATAGTCTACAGTTACATTACGTTTCTATCTATTTCTATAACATTATCAAACTCTGCAAATACAATACAGTTAATCGTTTCAGAGAGACTAGAATCAATTGATATCCCATTTCCTTTATTAAGGAAATGTATACCAGTGCCGGAAAATAATGTATGATAGGTTGAAGTGAACATAATATTAGATACCATTGAAGGATGGTTGTAGAGTTTTTGAAGACACTTGTTGTCCATCTATGTATAAACAAAATGAATTCATACCATAATTTTCAAAACTGAAAGGATTCTTACTAATGATTAAATGCTGCGTTATTTACAAATCCTATGATAAATATTTTGAGTACTTGCCCCAGGAATATTATCAAGTGTTTTTTTTTCTCACCAGTGGAAAGTCGTAATATCATAAACGTTATTCACAATTATTGAGTCATCCTAAACATCCATTTAATGGTAAAGCATACAATAGTAAACAAACTTTCAAATTCTTTACTGATTATTCCTGTGAGTCGTTAAAAGAACAGGATAACATTAGATAAGATTGTAAAACCTCATATTATCATTTTTAAATAAAAAAAAAAGTATAATAATATTTATCAAGTTTTCCTATAACAAAAAAAAAACATATGATAATTCTATAACTAATTATATTCTGAATCGTATAGCATATATGTTCCTTTATTATAGAGTACAATAATATATTTTCTTAATCCTTATAGTTACCTATACATTTACATTTATCATCTTTGAATTCTATCAACGTTGGCCTTCAGCCACATACCGAAAGCTACTACCTCAACCCCGCTGCAATGACAACTTCTCTTAGATGTTTTAGAGAAGTTGGTATGACGATGGCAGTTTGACAGTTTTGAATTATTCCAGTCCAACTCTGCCATCACCTTTTCCACTTTGGGGCACCCAAACATTTCAATGTTTACATGTCTGAAGCCCAACGTTGATAGCAATTTTTTTTCAACTGTGCCCCCTTTATACGCCCATAAGTATTGTTTATTTGGATCGAGGGAGTGTAAATGCTCCACTAAAATTTCTTGGGTTATGTCTCCATCGGAATTTCTGAACGCCATTCCATGAACATGGCGTTCACAAAATGCAATTTCCTTACTTTTCCCCAGATGGAGAAACCATAACGGTAATTTAATATAGTGCAGGTACATCACCTCTTTCCAAATATCATAAATACCAACCTCTTTGAAGTATATGTCACTCTTAAGGGGGAAGCCATCGATGTCTATTACATACCTAATGTTAATCTCCATACTATCATTATTATTATTTCTCGACATTATGGCACGCACACACACTATTACTACTTTAAGTCTTTTTAAAACTATAAAATTATACAATAATTGTCTTTTACACTTGTTTTTTGTCTATCTGTCCGCACAGTCTATTGTTTTTGTATACGTCGCACAGTCTATACCGTTAACACTAATGGTACAAAATACGAAGTTTAACAGTTCACTTGTCAACTTGTCCGTATGTGATATCAGATATGGTGTGAGTGAAATACTCTGCCGACACTTCAACCAACCGTAACCACTCTTCGTGATCGGTGTTTACACACCCCCGTTGTATCCTTGAGATGCTCTGCGATATCATCCCGAATCAGTGTGTAAATGCTATCATCACTCAGCCCACTCCCTTCGTACACACTGGTGAACAGTATATGTACGTCTTCATGCAATTTATGTAACGGGATAGGTCACATCCACAGCTTCAACAACCTGTTGGTTGATAAACATTTTTTTCATTTAATCATGATCACATGGAAAAGTTAATTGCCCATGTATTACCCTCTCGACCCCTGTTAATTATGTTTACACCCTGATTGAGTATTGCCAAAATATCTTCATCTATGTCGTTATATCTCGATGGTAATGCCACAACGTATCCATTGTCGAGATGTACCACTGTCTGCAATGTATCGGCATGAAACTTTGATGGAAATTTTAAAGCTCTAATGATTTTATAAGGGATGTTTATCTCAAGATCCTCCAAATTTGTCCATGTCTTATTTAAATAATTATTTAATTTTTTCAGAGCTTCCCCCATTGATATTTTTAAACTAAAACACTTTTTTATACTCACAATATTCAAAAACTTCTAGCGGAAATATTAATTATTGTATTGCTGACGAGTGCAGTGGTACTGGTTAAATGTGATTTCAAACAGAACCTTTAGGGCTATTTATAGTTAAAAAAGCTCAATAAATTTTCTCTATTGATCCCCACCATCACCTGATAATATATGTATACGACAGAAACCACTTCCTGTGATAATATTTTGTTAATAATTATATTTTTAACGGTATTTTGAGATTACATTCACCATCTGTATCCCTTTTTTATTCACATTCAGACTTGTCGTTATGTCCTGAAAATATATGCATAGGTAATACTAAAGAGATTAAATTGGTTACAAATCTTAATAATAAAACTAAATACAAAATTCATTACAGGAATCTTAAACAATGCATAAAAATGGGATTGATAGAATATTAAAGTTTAGACAGCTACCATGGTTGCAAAAGTATATAGAACCAAATCAGGTTTCGATAAAGATAATTCATTATTTGACAAAACAATGGAAAATATTGAAAAAAAGAGTTAATGTTGAATTATTAACACATTTGGAATAATCGTGGTAAAGTTCTACTAGGTGCACAAGAATTAAGGCGGGCTGAAACCCCATTTTGTTATTTCTTGATATCCGATTTACCTAGTTCCAATATAATAACGAAATGTAAAAAAATATGAGATATAGAGCACAATATTTAAAAGGGTTTAAATCAAAAACATTTTAATAAAAAATAATACTTTCACTGTAATTAATTTACAAACTCACCTCCGACAAAACTCTTTGTCATCGAAATGAGTTTCAATCAAAATTTGAATATACCTAATATATTTCAAATTTATTAAAGCTTGTTTCATTATTTTCAAAAACCCTTTAGAAAATTACAAAACGTGTTTTTTTGAATAAAATATATAATTTCAAATTTATTAGTTTTTTTCATTATTTTCAGAAAACTTAGAAAATTATAAAGTGTTTTTTAATATAATATATTTCAAATTTATTAAAGCTTGTTTCATTATTTTCAAAAACTTTTTAGAAAATTATAAAACGTGTTTTTTTTTTTTAATTTAATATATTATCTTTAATTTATTAAAGCTTGTTTCATTATTTTCAAAAACTTTTTAGAAAATAATAAAACGTGTTTTTTTTTTTTTAATTTAATATATCTTTAATTTATTTAAGCTTGTTTCATTATTTTCAAAAACTTTTTAGAAAATTATAATACGTTTTGTTTTTAATTTAATATATCTTAATCCTTCCAATTTGGTATTTTTTTTTCTAAAAGGTTTTTGAAAATAATGAAACAAGCGTTAATAAATTAAAGATAATATATTAAATTAAAAAAAAAAAAAACCTTTTATAATTTTCTAAAAAGTTTTTGAAAATAATGAAACAAGCTTTAATAAATTTGAAATATATTATATTAAAAAAACACGTTTTATAATTTTCTAAAAGGTTTCAGAAAATAATGAAAAAAACTTTAATAAATTTGAAATATATTATATTAAAAAAAAAACACGTTTTGTAATTTTCTAAAGGGTTTTTGAAAATAATGAAACAAGCTTTAATAAATTTGAAATATATTATATTCAATAATATATTATATTCATGGTTGCCTGGAAGAAATTACTAATTAGTAATAAGGCCGCCATTGTGTGTTACCTGTGTTTTAAAAATGTCTTGTATTTTAAATTGTTATATGTGTGCACAATAAAGAATATTTATCTTATCTTATCTTCAAATTTTGATTGAAACTCATTGTAACATAATTTAAAACTTGACGTTTTTAAGAAAATCTTGATTTAATATTATATTTTACAATGTTGTAATACAACGCAACTTTAAAAATTAAACATTCAGTACAATATTATACATATAAAAGTATAATATTATAAAAGTATGGCTACTCGAAACAAAGTATTACAATCTAGTTTAGAAAAGAAAAAAAATCATTAGTATAAAATTATCTCATAACAAAGTACGTTTTACAGTTAATAACAAGAAAACAAATTAATCTTATTGACTAAGCTTAATAAAAACAATAATAAAATCCTTATAATATGAACCAAAAAGTATTAAATAATGTTTCCTATCTAATAGTGCCTTTTTCCGAATTCGGCTAAACCTCAACTATTTCTGTACTCAATCTTCATAATTTTGAAGTCGGTGCCAGTTCCAAAAGTTTCAAATATCTATTCTGTCAGAGAACTAAAGATTCAGCTACATCTGGTACCGACTTCAAAATGATGATGAAGATTGAGTACAGAAATAGTTGAGGTTTAGCCGAATTCGGAAAAAGGCACTATTAGATAGGAAACATTATTTAATACTTTTTGGTTCATATTATAAGGATTTTATTATTGTTTTTATTAAGCTTAGTCAATAAGATTAATTTGTTTTCTTGTTATTAACTGTAAAACGTACTTTGTTATGAGATAATTTTATACTAATGATTTTTTTTCTTTTCTAAACTAGATTGTAATACTTTGTTTCGAGTAGCCATACTTTTATAATATTATACTTTTATATGTATAATATTGTACTGAATGTTTAATTTTTAAAGTTGCGTTGTATTACAACATTGTAAAATATAATATTAAATCAAGATTTTCTTAAAAACGTCAAGTTTTAAATTATGTTACAATGAGTTTCAATCAAAATTTGAAGATAAGATAAGATAAATATTCTTTATTGTGCACACATATAACAATTTAAAATACAAGACATTTTTAAAACACAGGTAACACACAATGGCGGCCTTATTACTAATTAGTAATTTCTTCCAGGCAACCATGAATATAATATATTATTGAATATAATATATTTCAAATTTATTAAAGCTTGTTTCATTATTTTCAAAAACCCTTTAGAAAATTACAAAACGTGTTTTTTTTTTAATATAATATATTTCAAATTTATTAAAGTTTTTTTCATTATTTTCTGAAACCTTTTAGAAAATTATAAAACGTGTTTTTTTAATATAATATATTTCAAATTTATTAAAGCTTGTTTCATTATTTTCAAAAACTTTTTAGAAAATTATAAAAGGTTTTTTTTTTTTTTTAATTTAATATATTATCTTTAATTTATTAACGCTTGTTTCATTATTTTCAAAAACCTTTTAGAAAAAAAAATACCAAATTGGAAGGATTAAGATATATTAAATTAAAAACAAAACGTATTATAATTTTCTAAAAAGTTTTTGAAAATAATGAAACAAGCTTAAATAAATTAAAGATATATTAAATTAAAAAAAAAAAAACACGTTTTATTATTTTCTAAAAAGTTTTTGAAAATAATGAAACAAGCTTTAATAAATTAAAGATAATATATTAAATTAAAAAAAAAAAACACGTTTTATAATTTTCTAAAAAGTTTTTGAAAATAATGAAACAAGCTTTAATAAATTTGAAATATATTATATTAAAAAACACTTTATAATTTTCTAAGTTTTCTGAAAATAATGAAAAAAACTAATAAATTTGAAATTATATATTTTATTCAAAAAAACACGTTTTGTAATTTTCTAAAGGGTTTTTGAAAATAATGAAACAAGCTTTAATAAATTTGAAATATATTAGGTATATTCAAATTTTGATTGAAACTCATTTCGATGACAAAGAGTTTTGTCGGAGGTGAGTTTGTAAATTAATTACAGTGAAAGTATTATTTTTTATTAAAATGTTTTTGATTTAAACCCTTTTAAATATTGTGCTCTATATCTCATATTTTTTTACATTTCGTTATTATATTGGAACTAGGTAAATCGGATATCAAGAAATAACAAAATGGGGTTTCAGCCCGCCTTAATTCTTGTGCACCTAGTAGAACTTTACCACGATTATTCCAAATGTGTTAATAATTCAACATTAACTCTTTTTTTCAATATTTTCCATTGTTTTGTCAAATAATGAATTATCTTTATCGAAACCTGATTTGGTTCTATATACTTTTGCAACCATGGTAGCTGTCTAAACTTTAATATTCTATCAATCCCATTTTTATGCATTGTTTAAGATTCCTGTAATGAATTTTGTATTTAGTTTTATTATTAAGATTTGTAACCAATTTAATCTCTTTAGTATTACCTATGCATATATTTTCAGGACATAACGACAAGTCTGAATGTGAATAAAAAAGGGATACAGATGGTGAATGTAATCTCAAAATACCGTTAAAAATATAATTATTAACAAAATATTATCACAGGAAGTGGTTTCTGTCGTATACATATATTATCAGGTGATGGTGGGGATCAATAGAGAAAATTTATTGAGCTTTTTTAACTATAAATAGCCCTAAAGGTTCTGTTTGAAATCACATTTAACCAGTACCACTGCACTCGTCAGCAATACAATAATTAATATTTCCGCTAGAAGTTTTTGAATATTGTGAGTATAAAAAAGTGTTTTAGTTTAAAAATATCAATGGGGGAAGCTCTGAAAAAATTAAATAATTATTTAAATAAGACATGGACAAATTTGGAGGATCTTGAGATAAACATCCCTTATAAAATCATTAGAGCTTTAAAATTTCCATCAAAGTTTCATGCCGATACATTGCAGACAGTGGTACATCTCGACAATGGATACGTTGTGGCATTACCATCGAGATATAACGACATAGATGAAGATATTTTGGCAATACTCAATCAGGGTGTAAACATAATTAACAGGGGTCGAGAGGGTAATACATGGGCAATTAACTTTTCCATGTGATCATGATTAAATGAAAAAAATGTTTATCAACCAACAGGTTGTTGAAGCTGTGGATGTGACCTATCCCGTTACATAAATTGCATGAAGACGTACATATACTGTTCACCAGTGTGTACGAAGGGAGTGGGCTGAGTGATGATAGCATTTACACACTGATTCGGGATGATATCGCAGAGCATCTCAAGGATACAACGGGGGTGTGTAAACACCGATCACGAAGAGTGGTTACGGTTGGTTGAAGTGTCGGCAGAGTATTTCACTCACACCATATCTGATATCACATACGGACAAGTTGACAAGTGAACTGTTAAACTTCGTATTTTGTACCATTAGTGTTAACGGTATAGACTGTGCGACGTATACAAAAACAATAGACTGTGCGGACAGATAGACAAAAAACAAGTGTAAAAGACAATTATTGTATAATTTTATAGTTTTAAAAAGACTTAAAGTAGTAATAGTGTGTGTGCGTGCCATAATGTCGAGAAATAATAATAATGATAGTATGGAGATTAACATTAGGTATGTAATAGACATCGATGGCTTCCCCCTTAAGAGTGACATATACTTCAAAGAGGTTGGTATTTATGATATTTGGAAAGAGGTGATGTACCTGCACTATATTAAATTACCGTTATGGTTTCTCCATCTGGGGAAAAGTAAGGAAATTGCATTTTGTGAACGCCATGTTCATGGAATGGCGTTCAGAAATTCCGATGGAGACATAACCCAAGAAATTTTAGTGGAGCATTTACACTCCCTCGATCCAAATAAACAATACTTATGGGCGTATAAAGGGGGCACAGTTGAAAAAAAATTGCTATCAACGTTGGGCTTCAGACATGTAAACATTGAAATGTTTGGGTGCCCCAAAGTGGAAAAGGTGATGGCAGAGTTGGACTGGAATAATTCAAAACTGTCAAACTGCCATCGTCATACCAACTTCTCTAAAACATCTAAGAGAAGTTGTCATTGCAGCGGGGTTGAGGTAGTAGCTTTCGGTATGTGGCTGAAGGCCAACGTTGATAGAATTCAAAGATGATAAATGTAAATGTATAGGTAACTATAAGGATTAAGAAAATATATTATTGTACTCTATAATAAAGGAACATATATGCTATACGATTCAGAATATAATTAGTTATAGAATTATCATATGTTTTTTTTTTGTTATAGGAAAACTTGATAAATATTATTATACTTTTTTTTTATTTAAAAATGATAATATGAGGTTTTACAATCTTATCTAATGTTATCCTGTTCTTTTAACGACTCACAGGAATAATCAGTAAAGAATTTGAAAGTTTGTTTACTATTGTATGCTTTACCATTAAATGGATGTTTAGGATGACTCAATAATTGTGAATAACGTTTATGATATTACGACTTTCCACTGGTGAGAAAAAAAAACACTTGATAATATTCCTGGGGCAAGTACTCAAAATATTTATCATAGGATTTGTAAATAACGCAGCATTTAATCATTAGTAAGAATCCTTTCAGTTTTGAAAATTATGGTATGAATTCATTTTGTTTATACATAGATGGACAACAAGTGTCTTCAAAAACTCTACAACCATCCTTCAATGGTATCTAATATTATGTTCACTTCAACCTATCATACATTATTTTCCGGCACTGGTATACATTTCCTTAATAAAGGAAATGGGATATCAATTGATTCTAGTCTCTCTGAAACGATTAACTGTATTGTATTTGCAGAGTTTGATAATGTTATAGAAATAGATAGAAACGTAATGTAACTGTAGACTATAGTAGCTAAGAAAAGTCACATGTATGATCTATTTGAGTTATAATGTGTAACGTGTGTGAAACTAATAGTGTGTGAATATTATGAAATAAAATATTGTACCAAAGTTATGTTTCTTTTATTTGTTCATATTATGTAATACCCCTCTTAGTAAATACACAAAGTATACATAATACGGATACGTTATACAAGATCCATAAACCAGATTGGTTCTGTGATAATACAGTATGAACACAATAGAGATCCTTAATTATTTGAGAAGAATTTGTGTAGGTTTAGACTTTAGAAGATAATGTACATTGCGAATCGTCTGTCTATATAATATATGTTCAAATCCCTACATACATTTATTAGCAACTTGGATCCTGATATGTTACACCTAGACCCCACTGGATAGCCATACACATCAATGAAAATGACATCAATACTTTGATTCCTGCGGGCGCGCTTTATGGGGTGTAACTGTAGGAGATGGTATATTAACAAATGGAGATTACAAAATGATTTCACATCAGTTTGTGGAGAGTATAGTTTTTGTATTATATTTGTATTATAAGTTCAATGGGGAAAGTTTAGTAGAGTTTCAAAAGTTATTTAGTAGCAACACTTTGTGTAGTGATATAATATTGTACAGTATGTTCAATACATGTTTTAATGAAATAAAATAAATTTAATGAAAAAATTATCAAGTTTTATTATAAAGGTTACAAATTATACAAATTCTTTATTCCACTCATACAATAATACACAACAGCACAAGTTGAACTTTATGACAATCAGACAACGGATGCACACCGAACAGTCTTATCCTACAGCATATTATTATTTTCACAAAACTCTCACATTCACACTATTATCACGTTGTCTTTCTTGGCGGCGACGTGATGCGCGCTTCATTGGAGAGCCTTCCCCGAAACCTTCGGTAAACTACACCGGCCGACCAGAACTCCTCCACCTCGAGAGTGGACATAAGTTTTGTCGGCACTCTCACCACAAAAGAACCGAAGTTAACTTTGTGCCGAGAGTACAGACGCTCCACCCTCAAGGTGAAGGTAGTCTTCTCGCGGATGTAGTTAACGACGTCCTCGACTTCCATGGACCAGTGCAGGCGCGACATGTAGAGCGACGTCGGCAGACGCAGCTCGGGTACGTAAGGTGCAGTGCCGCAGTGGTTGCGGACGGTGGGTTGCCTCTTCTTTCTTCTCTCCACTAGTGTGAAGCCCTCCTCATCGCACCTCCTGCTCTCATCCTTGTTGAGTCGAGGAGGTTCTGCCTTGCGGCCATCCACTACCCTCCTTGTTTTCGCCGCGGGGCGAACAGCAACATTTGCGAAGCTTTTCTGCTGAGTTGGACTCGGCTTCGACTCGACACCGCAGGCGGCGAGCGGGTGGCGGCGGCGGTCGTTGACTCGTCGGATTTGCTGACGAGCAAAACGTGTCAGTTTGCGCGCCGTGTCGCCGTGTGTTTACGAAGTCCATCGAATGATCGGGTGACCTACATTTTTTGTTTAATGTATTTGTATTATAAGTTCAATGGGGAAAGTTTAGTAGAGTTTCAAAAGTTATTTAGTAAACGTTGTTTACGAGGATTGCGACACAGCAAAATGTTATTAGCAGGAATGAATTGTCAATATTCATTAGATACCGAGGGGGTAACTTTATATGAATAGTGATTCACAATGCACGAAAACATACTACTATGGGAGTTATTATTATTACATGTTTTAATTACTTAAATTAAAGAAATGTAATGAAAAACTGATCAAGTTTTATTTACTTATTTAAAATCTTGTAAGAAATTAAGGTGACGTAAGCGATAAGCCCAGGTAGTCATTACGAACAATAGGACACTGAGGCGAGCATAACAATGCAATAAGTAGCGATTGTAATTATGAAGGAACAATGGAGCGTGGCGATAGTAGATAATGAGGGTTAAACACAAAAGCTAACTTTGAAACTAGTGCAAATACGCAGAAACGGACCGCATATATCGATCGGGCATGGTCCAAAACCCCTATTTTGACACCAAACTCTTTTTTTTTTTTTTTTAGGTGATGTCGCTGCTCGAACCGACAAAAAGTGATCGAGAAAGTTTGCGAGCCACGAGCGGGGGGAGGGGTGGACCCAGAAATCGTGATCCAGAACCCGCGAAAACACACTACTAACAAAGATACCGTTCTGTTACGGCAAACTTCAAGAAGCTTCCTTTTTAGAAGAGACACCGATTACTATCCTTAAGTTTACTTGAATAAAGAATTTGAAAGTACACACTACTCGGTCGAAATATTTGTAGACTTGATTTGATGACGTCATAACGGCGCGACGCGTTTTTGTATACCAACCGAATTGTGAACCGAATCTACAGATATAATATATTCTTCTCTGACTTATTTTTTTGTTCTGTGGTGGCTACGTGTGTCGTAGTTAGAGTTATACATACAATTATAGGTCTACCAGAATCTCATGGCAATTTTTGACAGCAGATTTCTAAAAAATATTCTTGATCATTGGATAAATTTTTATATTTGCATGTTTAACACACAGAATCAGCCGCTATAAGAAAAAAAAATCAAAATGTTTTATCCTATCCCAATTACCCCGGTATTGCTAGAGACAATTTATTTTCTCACTTTTTGCCATCAGATTCTGGTAGACCTATATAATGAAATATTATATTGTCAACATATTTTTATTCGAAATTGGTTTACAATGTCTCTTTGAACCACCGGTTTAGAATTAGCCCGGCAAGAGGAACCGGCACGGGCCACGCGGGCGCGACGTAACAGAGATGGAGATTTTTAAAATAAAATTATACAACAATTTTACAATTTATAATAATATAACAAAACAAATGTTCTAATATTTAGTACTAATCTGCAGAGAGACACCCTATTCCAAGGTGTGCAATCGTCAATAAATAATTGACTTCATAATACACTGATGCACACAAACATCAAACTACTTTATTATTATAAAAGGTAAAAGATAGAACAGAATATATAAGATTTAGTCCCAACTTAACACCTTTTCCGTATCAATGTATGATACGAAATGTGAAAGAGTTATCGAGGTATTTAATAAAACCTTTACTTTAACAGACCCTTTTGAAATTGGTACTAAACTTCCCTTACAAAAGTTCAATATAAAAGGCATCAGGTACCTATTATTACTTCTAACATATGAATGTTATTGAGATATAAAGGCTGCAATGCAATTCATTGTCAGCTGAGCTTGAATAATAAATCCTTGCTTTGAAGTTGAACAAAAGTGGTTCAACTTTTGTAATATTAACTTAGAGGCGGCTATGGCGATAAGCTTTTAATTTAAATAGTTTGACTCGACTGTGCGTAAAGGAATGTTATGTTTTTCGAGCATGTTATGTACGAGAAGTCGCCCGCAACTCTGCTGCGCCAAAAAATAGTTCATCGTGCGGGAACCGTTCATTTTTTGGAATAAATCTATAATATCCTTTTCCAGAACTTAAAATATCTCCTTAAAAATTTCACCTCAAACAGTTCAACCATTTAAGCGCAAAGAGGTGACAGATAGACTGACAGACATACTAAAGAATTTAGAATATCAGAAAAAAAAAAATTTGGCACGATATAAAGCCTAAATGACTTGTCAAATTTCAGCTTGAGTGATCATATTCGGCCCCTCTTTACGCTGGTTCATGATGGATTAACTATTGCGAAGCTGTCTATAGCGTGCATAAGACAAATGTATACACGTTATACAGGGTGTAACAAAACTAAGTGATAATACTTTAGGGCAGGGGTCACCAAATGGCGGACCCATTGTGTGCGGACCAAGCATGTTCGAAGATGGACTTCGTTAAAAATTAATTTCGGTCTCGACATACTGATGAACATGTAGCAACAAAAATTGTCACTTTTCTCATTGATACAAACAAATACCTTTGTAATTTTCGTAATTACATTTGTTGGATAAGTACATTTTTTTAAATGTGTGGACCGCGAAGGTCATTTTATTTCTTAAATCGGACCCCGAGCGAAAATTATTGGCGACCCCTGCTTTAGGGTATGTATGTGTCCATTATATAGAGTTCACTGTGAAATTAGCAGCGCTAAAAGAGCAATTTTTTGTCATTTGTATGGACAATCGCCCCAGCGTCATGAGTTTTCCCATACACAAGTTAAAAAAGTTACTCTTTCAGCGCTGCTGCTTTCACAGTGAACTCTATACAAGGGACATACACACCCTACAGTATTATCACTTCGTTTTTTACACCCTGTATACGTACGTAAAGTTGGATTTACCATGATTACGAACCCATATTGTAACGAACCCATCCAAATGAACATGGACAATCATAGACAAATATCTACCAAAGAAGAAGGCTCCACTACTCTATATTTTAGCAAGGCAATAGACTTTTTATTTCTAAATGACCTTCTTAACTTTTAAGTATTCAACAATTCTTCTATAATTTATATTTTCTTCTACAGTTTAATCTGCAGTATTCGTAAGGTTAGAAGTCTAATTACGACACTCTTATAAGTTTTCACTAGTAATACAATATTCAAACGGGCCGACAATTAATTTCAATTGAAAAGAATAGAGCTATTTCTCAAGCATTGTTCTGTAACTCGTAGAAGTCTTATACAGTTAAACCGCTTTTGTTTTCAATTCCAGACTTTTGTTTGGACTTCTGGCTTCTTTTGATAGGCGGTTAGCCGTCGTTCAAGAAACGTGACTTTTGATTACCTACTTTTGATTTTAAATTTAGAACAATACCTAAAACCCACTAAGACCCCACAGTGCTGGGTGAAAATCATTTAAAATGACCAATGTGACAAAAATGAAACAAAAATGAAACCATAACAAAAATGAAACTCGTAACAAAAAAGTAACAAAAATGAAAACTTAGGGTCTGTTCACAATTCAAACAATAACGGTTAATTATTTCTATCTAATTTTTATTCAATGTACAGAATTGACACCTGTTAGTTTTTTTACTATGGATTTTTATAGGTCTTAGTTTCTTTTTTGCCTGCTGAAGCACGACTGACATCATCGCGCAGGTAAAAGCGTCGAATTTTCTCTACCAACTTGCTGTTTCGTTTAGGAATAACACTTTTTGAAAGATTGCGGATTCTGCTTTTTAAACCAATGACTCATCTCAAATTTGATTGCATTTTATACTTTCGATATAGTAGAGACGTAAAGATATTTCTCAAAACTTTTTTTACGTTTTTATGTTTCATGTATTCCTGCTTAATTGCTTCTGTTAGAACAGAATTTTCTTGTACAATTTTTTTAACTTTCTTTTTGTCCTGTTCTGAAAGAGTAGTCATGGTTTGGATAATTTCATTTGATTTTGAATTTGGTGACATTGGTTGTTCTTGAATACAAGGATGTGAAAGCTCTGAGGCATTTGTCGATATTTGGCAATCAAGGAGAATTTTTTGTCGATAGACTTTCTTTTTAAGTGCTTGTATTTTTTTTTCTTTGCTGATTAATTACTTTTTCTTGTTTTTTTTTGTTTTTTCAGCCGTTTGTAGTAACGTTGATAATCTTTTGAACTTGTTTTGGTTTTCTCATGAGGGTCTTGTTTCTTGTTTTGATTTTTCTTAAGCTTTCTCCAATTCTTCCTTCTAATCAACTTTTGATTCTCTGTTAATTTAGAAACTTTCACATAGTTCTTCTTGATTCTATTTAAATTTTTTATTTTCATTTCTTCCAATTTTTGTGGATTTTGTTCCTTTAATCGCTGTCTATACAGTCGCTGACGTTCAGCTGCTGTCATCGGCATTCTAAAAAGAAAAATAAGACACTGACCTCCATTGTACAAGTACGCTGGACTAATGATACCCTTTGAAATGACAGCTATTTTTTGTGCCTATTTGAAGCGGAATCAGCTCCCCCAATGTGAGTTATAGGAACTAAATTTGACCATTGACCAAATATATTTGTCTATGATTTGACGTAAAAATGACGTTTGAACGTCGCCATATTGGCGCTGATAGCAGTAGTGGGAGTATTTGGAACTAATACTAGTGATGACAACCAATAACGATTAAGCGGCCATTTACAAGTTACGTCAAATTTAGTTCTCTTCCCTCTCACTGGGGGCGCTGATTCCGCTTCAAATAGGCACAAAAAAAGTGGGTATCATAGGTCCAGCGTACTTGTATAATGGAGGTCAGTGAAAATAAGACTGTTATACACCATAAATTTTACATTAAACAAATAAAAATAAATTTATATAGCCTATGTCACTACCCCGATTCTAACGAGCTCAACGATACCTTAAATGTCAAAATCCGTCCAGCCGTTTGGGATGTAGGGCGTGTTAAAGAAATGGACATACATACATACATACATACATACAAACATACGCTCGAAAAACATAATCCTCCTTCTTATGCAGTCAGGTAAAAAAAAGGTTAGGTGTTAATATGTAACCCCATAATTAATACAAAAACCAGACCTGTGAATGCGTCTTTAGTTCATTTTTGTTATATCATTTTTGTGACGTGACAAAAAACGTGACGAAATCGTAACAAAAATGATCAAAATCTACACTTGGAACATAACCTTAAATATTTTAAATCAAACAAGAATATCACTATTGTTAAAGCACCTTACTTTTCAATAATGATGAAAATAATCCGTGTTTATGAATGAATCAAAAATATAAGTATTCTCTTACCTGTAGAGTGTAGTAGACAACAAAAATGATAAATTGAAGTTGTAATTTCCTTCGCCGACACAAAAGCACGCATTTATTCACTTTGACATACGATAACAAAATGGTCGACAAGGTATCGCTTCTGGCATCTGATTGGCTCGTTAAAGAGTGAGTGTTGCCATTTGTTAAATATAAAATATTACCAAATTAGCTTGTGAGAAAAAGGAATAACAAAAATGAACAAAATAATGGACATTTGTTTGGAAACAAGTATTTATATACAAATTAAGTAAATTAAGATAGCTTTACCCAATAACTATAAGTAATCATATTATCTTTACAAAAAATAGTCATAGGTTTCCTTAAAATATTTACTATTCTTTTTAAAATGTTTTTTGTTACGCTAGTCATGAAGAGGACAAATTATTTTGTATGGATAAAATCCGGTTTCAATCTGAAAATAGAATTGCATACTGCTGAATACTTTTAATAAGGTACATAAAACTACAATATTGTTTTAGATAGTGTACCATTTTACCATAGTAAGCTCTCATTGCTTGAGACAAGAATATAGTTTTTTTAAATATTGCGTATGGACAAGTTAGGATGTCAAAATGGTCATTTTGAATGGTTTTCACCCTGCTACACTCCCCACTCAAGGCAGAGTTGCGGGTACGATAGAACTTACCGCAAAGAATTTTGATACTAGAATCGACGTAGTAAATTATTTTAATCGGTTATTAATCAGTACATGATTTCATGGGAATTTCGCAGTAGGCTAGCAATTGTCTAATAAATTATTATATAATGATTAGTGAGGATTAGATATTATATGTAACCTTCGGCTGTCTATTCCTATATGCATGTATCTCTGAAGGACACCCGTAATGTACATATGTTGCAGCCATCTGGTTAAGCCTAGGTCATTAATGATTTATTTACCTATAAATATTACAAGAACCAACCGAATAGTTATTTCACTTATTATGTAATTGAACCAACTATCAAGAAGTTCGAGTATCTATATTAATCTAATATTTAAAAAAATAGACAACTACACTACTTTTATAAATTAATTTAGTGAACAGGCCGAAGCGTCGAAATGACTGGCCAGTTTACTAAATAGCTGCCTCACAAGTAAAAGCATCAGAAGAAAACATACTTATGAAAAAATTTACATTTTTTTAAAGTCTATTTTTGTTAACCTTAGTCATTATTACGTCAAAAGATAAAGAACACTTTTGCTTATATCAGCTCTATATTACGTCTAGAAATACTTAACCAGGGTTAGACATGACCTAAGTATTAAACGTGACCTAGGTATTAAACTGTCAGAACAAAGATGGCCTTTGTGCTAGGTTTCAAGTCTTGCCAAACTAATCTAGGCTATCATAATATATTTAGTAAACTATATTTAGTACTGCAAGTACCTTGGAATGTCCTTGTCTTATATCGTACTAATTTTACACTTTAATTTACAACTTGGGAAACCTCCAAAAAATGTTACACGAGTATGATATAATAAATTTTTCTTTTGGCTCGACACGGATTTTGTTTTTAGATTAGTCCTAACATTTTTTTTTTACATTATATAGTATGCGTATTGCATTATGTGGCACAGTTTTTTTAATTTTTAAAGATAATCATCGTTATAAAAGTTGCATTAATCGACTTAAATAATTAGCACTGTTATCGCTTCATATTTAGCAAACCTTTAAGGTTTCAAACTACTCACTACTTGTTTGACTTTCTAAACTTTATCTACTTACACAGACTTACTTAAAGTAAGTAATGTATCATTAAGATAAAATTTCTAGTAACTTTAAAAAAAGCTGAATAATGATAGAAAATAAAGATACGTTAAGGCCATCCCCCGAGCAAACGACCTTGACCATACATTTGACGCGTTGCCGAGATCGCACAAAAATCCTATTTTTTTTACTTATTATCTTAGTTCAAAATTGATAAAAAAAAAATTAAAACGGGGAATATGTAGTTAAGGAAATATTCTATCTATTGTCGTGTGTTTCAAATAAACGTAATTTGTAAATACTAGGGAGATGCTGAAAGTATGCTTTAATTTTAATAAATTGGTATTACTTTGGAAGCTAATATCATGAGTATAATAAAAAAAAAAGATAGAAAATTTGAAACGGGGAAAGAAATATTGATATACTGAAGATTATTGCTGTAGTTTTATTATAATTTTTTAGTTTTTAAATTATAAGTTTATAAGGCTCTAAATACGGTAATTTACGGAATCTCCGTAGAGGAAGGCCCTTAAAGTAAAGACTTGATGAATAATACCTATGCGTTCGCTACGAACTTTCGTAGCAATCTTATTTCGTAGCGGGTGCTACGTCATTGTAGCATCCTCTACAAAAAGTTGTAATGATACAAAACCGCAGCCGTATCACGTATCGCAAGAGAGCAATGCGATAGCAATTATTGCGCGATAATTGCTCCAAAATCGCAATTTCGTATCACATATCAGCCAAAACAATACGATTGCAATCGATCGCTTACATGATACCATTGTTTTTTATACCCAGCAATCGATCGCGCGATTATTGCTAGTGGATTGTTGATCGCTATTTTTACGTGTTAGCCCTGCCGAGCATTACAATGCGCACCTGTGTGTAATATCTTGATACAACTTGTAACATCAACTAGCTATGGAATGCTCAAAGCCGAATGTTACATTACACGTGAATGCTCGCGGTGACCTTTATATTTCTAAAAACGTCGTTTCTTTTCCTGAAAACCATTAAGAAAATATCTTTGTTGTTTTGGATATTGTATATTATGATATTTAAATATGTATTTCCTTTACTTGAGAAAGTATTTGAAGACTTTCGAAGAAGAGAAGAAGTTGCACTTTCACGCAAATACTTTTGTGCTTTTAACGACATTTGGTAATTTTAGTTTTTGATGAACACTGCTACTTTTTATCCCTCAAAAGTATAGTGCATCCTTTAATTATTTTATACTAGATGACGCCCGCAACTCCTTTGCGACAAATCGTTTATCGCACTGGAACCGTACCTTTTCCGGGATAAAGAGTATCGTATGTCCTTTCCTGGATATATATCCTATGTCCTTTATGGAGATACTCTGAGTCCCAGACAGAAAGCAAATTCGGTTCAACGGTTTGGGCGCGAAGACGTAACAAACAGACAGACAGGCAGACGTACTTTCGCATTTATAATATCAGTATGGATTTATGCGGTAAAAACCCGTTCCAACATAAATCAAGATGAATAACATGTGATTTTCGTTCGCAGAGATGGAAATCGTGCCCGAGGGAAAAAACTTTCGATTGCTGAAAGAAGACGAGCTGCCAGAGGTTGCCGATTACTTGGTGCAGTATATGCCTGAATCACTTAAGGTATAAATAAGTTAAATGTAAGCCGGCCCCTAGACGATCAATTTTATTGTCAATATCACGCTTCAAGTTTAATGAACAGTTTATTTGACAATTAGATTGAAGGCGCGCGATGTTCAACATCAACCCTAGACGGTCAATAATATTACGCAATACGTGATATTGCGCAATAAAATTGCTCGTCTAGGGGCCCACTAACCTAGTATTTACTTAATCTTACTCAAATAAAAATAAAGCCTTTACTACTTAAGTAAAACTTACTAAATTAAAACGTCTCAACTAAGTCACTTATTAAAATTGGATCAGCAGAAGATCGGATCGAATAATACCAAAATTATAATCTTTCCTTGTTTTGTCACGGTATTTTAGCTTTATTTTACTCTCGCACTCAGAGATATTTAATTATTCTTTAACGAAGAGAAGAGAAGAGAGAGTTTGACATATGTATAATAATTTAACGAAGAGTTTGACAGAAAATATTTGTAAATTGTGTCAACATTAATTTTAACTTTAATTTAATAAAAATTAAAGTTAAGTATTCAAGTAATCATTAAAAGTATCTGAGTGCGACCGTTTTTATTACGTACATAATATAAGCTTACATAATATGTATTGAATTAACAATGCCGCGCTGTGATGTTTTAAAATATTATGTAACGTTGATTTGAAGTACAAAATTTTGTTTGGTTTAAAATGTTATTCGTGTTGATTGCATTATGCATGCAAATTATATCAAAACATGAAAATATAGTGCATAGAAGAGTACAGAGAAACAGAAAATGAATTTTAAAATGAAAAAACGTATATTACAAAGGATTTAATTTAGTGCCTGAAATATTATCTTAGGGTCAGAAACAAACGAAACAAGACATGATTTGACGATAGTTTAAGGCATCGTTATCGTGTCTTGTAAGAAAATCCGCCATCTCAAAATAAAACGTAATGAACCGCGAATTCATAGAAGAGGTACAAAATTGACATTATATTTTTTTGCATAATATTTATATAATGCAAAAAAATATCATGTCAATTTTGTACCTCTTCTATGAATTCGCGGTTCATTATGCAAAAAAATATAATGTCAATTTTGTACCTCTTCTATGAATTCGCGGTTCATTACGTTTTATTTTGGCCAGAAATTACTTTTATTCGTGAGTGTGAGGTACATGAAAACACTTGTATTATTAGTTGGACTATTCCTACCTATGTATCAATAGTTGCTAACGATCTACAAAACTGTAATGATATTTTGGGTTGCTATAGGTCTACCAGAATCTGATGGCACATTTTGATGGCAGATTTTCAAATAATATCCTTGATCATTGTATAAATTTTTATATTTGCATGTTTCACACACAAAATCAGCCGCTATAAGGAAAAAAAAGGATCAAAATGTTTTATTCCAATTACCCTGTGGCGGTACCCACAATTCTCCTAACATTCCTGCATCGCGCTATCGAAGTTTTCTGAGCGCGTCGGTATATATATACGACAGCTGAAATGTATCACGTGGGCTCCGGCCTGACCGAGCATAACACCTCGCTCCGTCGGAAGATCTTCCTTTGCGGCCTCCACGCATTATTCCCACATTGGTGACCCTCGACAGAACACGCCTCCTTCATCATCATCACTCCCCGCCCTTCCGCACCGCGCAAGCCAGCATCGCCTCATCGGGTACCTCGTCCACTAGCCGCAACGTACCGCGGCCTGGGCGGACTCCTTATCGGCATCATCGGGCTTTCTCACTACACCGGACCGGTCAGCAAGCAGAGCACATCTCTCCTGGTCAGCACGGTAGCATCGGCCCCGCACGGCAGCTATCCGACTCACTGGATCCCGTGCAGCAGCTTCACAGTTCCGACTCACTGGGACTCACTGCGACAGTTCCGACTCACTGGAACTCTCTGGCACTGGCGACTCAAGCGACAAGACTTCAAGATTCGACCTCCGGTCTTCGGGGGGGAGTGATGTGGCGGTACCCACAATTCTCCTAACATTCCTGCATCGCGCTATCGAAGTTTTCTGAGCGCGTCGGTATATATACGACAGCTGAAATGTATCACGTGGGCTCCGGCCTGACCGAGCATAACACCTCGCTCGGTCGGAAGATCTTCCTTTGTGGCCACCACATATATCCCACAACCCCATAATTGCTAGAGTCAATTTCTCACTTTTTGCCATCAGATTCTGGTAGACCTATAGTTTTGTCAAGTCTATTTGTGAATTACATAACTTTTTGTTCCAGTTTCATCAGACGATTCAAACATATCTGAACAATAAGGTGTGGGACTTCCATTTTTATGTAGCGAAGAATTGGCCCGAGGACCCCATCTGCTTGCATTTCCCTGGCTGCACTAGCACGGTATGTTTCTAAATAGAAGTAGAGAAAACTATTAATGACAGTCATCCTTTTAGAACACCTTAGATTTTTGTTTGAGAACACTGAATACTAATATGATTTTTCATAGTATCAACACTTAATTTGCAATAATTGGGTGATTTTCCTGAAATATATACCGGGATCAGAGATTACTAATTAATAGATACCACGTAACCCGGATGCCAAGCGTTGCTTATAGTTTGCTCATAGTTTTAAACGGTCTCTACGTGTTGACGGACCATGACAAACTAAAGGCGATGAAGAATGTGTAGTGAGCTGCGAGACATCACTTGAGACATAATAATATTATTATTTGTCTATGATTACTGAAGGTCGACGTCGATGGTGCAAACTATTGTAAACTTTTTTATCATGAACATGATAGCAATCTCTTTTAAACGAAGAGAAGAGCGTTATGTTGCGGTTAGAACGTTGTCAGTAGGTTGTCACGTACTAACCGCAGAATAAAAAGATGAAACTCATTAATATGGCTGAGTTATTTTTTGGTTAAATTTAGAACAAAATAAATAGAGACAAGAGTTGAAGTACAAAATATACCTTTACACGGCTCTACACTAACGAAGTGGCTAACTGCAAAGTTCTAATTGACAATACCTTACATGACCTACTAAGCTTGACCTAGTACATTTATATAGTATCTATTGACATAAATGTGTCAATAGATATTAAAACAGTAGCTATCAAACCTAAATTTTCTTGTTGAGTCAGTTATTACTTATGCGTTACGCGTAACAATTTACTTACTTTATTATTTTACTTTATTTTTATCATTACATCATGTTAATAGATCATCAAAAGTCTAGCTTTGTTGGTAATCTCTGCACAGAGTAACAACACAGAGACTTAGAAATAGGCAAAAGGAAGAAAGCTAGTTTTAACTAAGCTACCGCTAATAAAGAAGCTAAATAAATAAATTCGTTCCATTTTTAAAATACTTAAAATGGCGTCCCTAGCAACTGACACTTGGCGCTTAACGACGCGTTTGCCGCGTCAGAGCTAACTCGAGTGTGTCGAGTGTTAGTTTCTCATAAGAAATTCTTTACACGTTTTATATGTGAAATCCAATTAAGGGCAAATAAAAACTGTCTACTTTTTATATCTAAAGATCTACAAAATTCTATCTGTAATGGTTAAAAGATCTACATAATTATTCTACCTATGTAAGGATACATCTTTGACAATTTCATGAGGCAGTCTACACGAGAAGGACTAATATTTCGGGATTCGGAGACGAGTAAAACATACGGTTCCGTATGATACGACATAAAATAAACGATAACATTTTGACATTAAGGAAGATTTTTGAGACGAGTATATATTACTCGCTCTTGGGCTGCGTTTCCAAACTGCGTTGCGAAGAATGAGTTCTTAAGATCTAATAGAATCGCTACACTTACGATATCAGATTAACGAAGCAGTCTAATTCTCAAAAACCAATTCCTCGCAAAGCAGCCCCGATTGCAACGCATTCTTTTACTGATTTAGGTAAGACCACACCAAGCTACACCACGCTGCAGGCTGCAGCGTAGCGAGGCGCAACTTCAGTTACCATACAACTGACGTTTCCTCATACGATTTCATACAAAGAATAATTAATAGTTTAAAAAACTAAAAAACACCCTTATAGCACGCACTAAGCCAATCCGCCATCTTGGATGTCCGCCATGTTGGATTTAAGTCACGTGACTATTTTTTTCGTATTTCTGACAGGAAACCCTTTCATTTGATATCCATATCATGGGGGTGCATTTCAAATAGCCTGTCCGCCATCTTGGGGAGGCCGCCATATTGGATATTTAATGACGTTTCTAATAGCGCTTTCGGCATCTGGAACTGCCCCGGGGCAGGGCAGGCAAGGCAGGCCGAATGGATACGGAAATAGCCGAACAAAATCGATGACCCACGAAGCACGTGGACTTAGGGCCTGTCCACATATCCACGTCACGACGTCGTCAACGTGGAACGGTACGGTAACGCGGCACGGTACGTTGACGTGACGTGTAAATTTACGTCAACGTAACGTAAAAATGCACGTCTTTTTTCTTCTCTTTCTCCGTTTTTAACAATAGCAAAAACAGAATACGTATTGTGCGGTCCACATCTAGATCAGTAGTGAAGAATGTAGCAGTTTTACAAGGCATGGCGACGTACAATGTTGCTAAATCGTGATGTGCATTTTACGTTACGTTTACGTAAATTTGCACATCACGTCAAGGTACCGTGCCACGTTACCGCACCGTTCCACGTTGACGACATCGTGACGTGGAGATGTGGACAGGCCCTTAGTAGGTACTAGTGCAATACGTAGTTTATGTTCTTAATTTAAACTTCGGCTATTTTCGTATCCGTTCGGCCCGCCCTGCCTGCCCTGCCCCGGGGCAGTTCTAGATGCCGAAAACGCTATTAGCTAGTCATGTATTGTCATCAGAACTCAGAGCATGTGCAAAATTCCATCCTAATCGAAGACCAGGAAGTGGGTCAAATTAAGATTTCAAGATTTTCTTACATAGTTACAAGTGAAGCTAATATAAGCGTGTCAATATTTGACCGTATTGCGTCGTGTCGCTGCAATGTAGCTACACCTAGTTCGTCTCTTTACCCTTCCTTCACTTATCATTCCATTCTTGCCGAGCAATTGCTACTTTGACACTCATGAGACTGCAGCGGAGCGACGCGACACTTACCCATACCTTTCACGAGCGTTTCCTCTTTGACCCCATGTTTCCTTCCAGCCAAACAGCCACATCTACGAGAGCGTAACTATCTTCTGTCCGTCGGATCGCGCGGAGCTGGTGGACCTGCTGACTGACGACGACCAGCTGCTGGACCCAACGCGGCCGCTGTACCTCAACTTCACGCACGAGGCCATCGTCCAACGCTTCGAGCGGTGCTACGAGGCGCACGACAAGATAACCGGCGATGTGTACGTGTGTGACAACCCGCCCGATGATGATGCAGACGAGTGAGTATATACTTTACTAGCTGAGCCGACTGAGGTTCCCTTTCTACCCTTAGAGCCTCCCCTAGGAAGCCCTCAGGAGGAAGAAAAGAATGGAAGGACTTTTTAACAAAAAACTCTTTTTTCAATGGAGTTAAATAAAGGATCAGATATGGCTACCTTTTTTACGCGAGCAAAGACGCTGGCAAAAGCTCGGTGTCTATTATAATTGGGTTTCATTTTTTAATTTCTGATTATCTCAATTTTCAGACTTCCACCGGACGTGGAGTTAGTCCGTCTCCAGCCGGAGCACATGAAGGCTGTTCACGACCTGTACCCAGCCAGCGACATCGAGGGCCGGGAGATCTTCGAGAAGCTGGTCGCCGAGCTTCCAGCGTACGGCATCTTCGTGGAGGGCCAGCTGGCCGCCTGGATGGTCCAATCCTACTACGGCGCCATGTTCTCCATGCAAACGAAGCCGGAGTTTAGAAGGAAAGGCTACGGCATCTTCCTGGCCAGGAAACTGACCAAGGAGGTCGCGGCTCGAGGCTACAAACCCTTCGTGGTCATTCGACCTGAGAATGACCCCTCGCGTTCGCTGTACGCGAAGCTCGGCTTCGAGAAACGCTATCGGACGGTGCGCGCCGTCCTACGTCCCCGCTAATAAAGTTGATGATTAGCAGATTTTATTTTTTTAAGACTTTTGAGATTAGCTTGCGATCTTTGATCGCTTAGAATAGATTAGTGGCTACAGGGAAACGGCTAGCGCTCTCTACGCGTAGAATTTTCAGGTATCAAACGAATGAAATTGACTTAAGCGTTCACACCGAGATTCCCGGCGCTGCTTTTTAAAAATATTCAAACTTAAGTTTACTCACTGCATGAGAAACATAATATTTCATTGCAATTCGAATTTCCTGTATGATTTTACTTATGTCTTGTGCGTAAAGTCAATTTCGGATCACTAAAATCGCAGCGTTTCTTGCCTCGGTGTGAGCTGACTGTCGAGAGCTCTAACCCGCCGCTGAGTTTTGGTGCAAGCCTCAATCTACGAACGGCACTAACCGTGGATTACAAATGTCGCGTTCCGGTGACGTTCTATATGGCCTTTGTTCTTTTTTTTATTTATTTAAGGCTCATAAGGGTAAATTTGGATTCAGGATAAGTCCGGATAATTCAAGGTAACGCTAAGTATTGTATCTATCAGCATTGTGGTGAAAAATACGGCGCGAGCGCGGTGATGTAAAGCTAGGCGAACAAAATATACTCACTGATAATATACCTACTTAGCATTATCTTGAATTATCCGACAGGGTGATTATGTACTATCAGAGTTGCAACAGCAATTTGACAGCAAAAATTTTACAATATCTGCTGTCGAACTGAATTTGTAAATTTTTGCCTGTTGCATTGTTGTCACACAAACACAGTTCCCCTGCGGATTTACCCTGTGTCTGAACTTACCCTAGTTAGCTCTATATTCTGCGGAACCGACTCTTGTAATCCCTGAAGTTAGTTTCATTTAGGCGATCGCTTCTTTGTCTAATGGAGTGATAGTAGGGACCTGTTATGATCTGTGTGATAGCTAAGGACATAACGAACGGCGTTATCATTATAGAAATCATGTTGATAGTAAATTATTAATCGCGAATTATTAAGGCCAATTTTACCTCTACACGACTAAACAATTCCGTGGGTCAAGTTAGGTATATAAATGTCGGCATAATATTACTATTTATTAATAAAAATAAAGGACGTTTTTAATTTAAACACAAACAATTGTTCTATTCTAATATTAATTAATTTTAAAAAGGTTTTTTTTTTATTAAAAACAAAATGCCCACAGAAATGACCACTTAACTCCATTATACAAGTACGCTGGACCTATGATACCCACTTTTTTTTGTGCCTATTTGAAGCGGAATCAGCGCCCCCTGTAAGAGGGAAGACAACTAAATTTGACGTAACTTGCAAATGGTCGCTTACTCGTTATTGGTTGTCATCACTAGTATTAGTTCCAAATACTCCCACTACTGCTATCAGCGCCAATATGGCGACTTTCAAACGTCATTTTTACGTCAAATTTAGTTCCTATTCCTCACATTGGGGGAGCTGATTCCGCTTCAAATAGGCACAAAAAATAGCTGTCATTTCAAAGGGTATCATTAGTCCAGCGTACTTGTATAATGGAGGTCAGTGGAAATGACACAAACTTGCACAACGCAATGACCTAAGTGAGCACTTCAAATAAAGAACGAATTCAGTTTAAAAATGGAATACGGATAGACCAAAAATATTTAACCATCAACATAACATGAGAAATGTAACGAAGAATTTTGAACATCTATACCTTCTATACATCGCGTAGGCCACAGTTAGATTTTGATCAGAGGCGGCGTAAGGCGTGGGCGGTGTGGGCGACGGCGTGGGGGCGCGAGGCCCCTTGGACCACGAGGTTTTTTTTAAAGGATTTACAAGTTTTGATACTCAAATATGCATAAAAAAAGTTTTATAAATAAAAGTTTGAGTATCAAAAAATTCTTTCTCTCCAAAAATCCGTCTTCTTGCGTCATCCATCAGGGGGCCTCGCAAAATATATTTTAGGGGGCCTCACAAGATATATCTTGCCCACATCAAATTTAGGTCTTGCCCCGCCACTGATTTTGATAACATCCTATGAAGCATAAGTTTTTTTATTCCTTTTTATACTGTAACTTATAGGTTTTGATATTTTATCTTTTTAGGGAAGCGCGAAGGTTAAAAGCCGGTATGATAGATAGCGTTTTTTTAACTCACCAGTCACCACCATGTTACTTATAATTATAGAGAGATTAAACGATTCTTAGCTTGAGTAGGGTGCCCATCCATGATCTCAGTAGAAAGCCGCCTATTAAATAATATTAATATGTGTCGTAAGTAGTAACACGAACGAAATATCTGTGAACTTGATTTTATAATGTTATCGTATCTAGCCTAGTCCTAGAGATATTTCGCTTGGATAGTATTGTATCACCCTACTCAAGCAGACATTTCTTACTATAGTAAAAATTGTCAAGAGTTTAAAAAATTTCAACACGATACGAAAAGTAGGTAGGTAGGATTTCTAATATTATAACAAATAAAATGTTAAGTTATTTGACGACTTCACACTTACATTCGATAGAAAGATCAAAATATTGAGATAATGTAAGCGCGCTATAATATTATTGCTGTGTCAATTTTGAACTCTTCTACCTTGAAATAAGTACCGAGTAATAATAACGTCATATTAAGTAAGAAACGTCATTATAGCGCAATCAAACAATTTTGAGAGTTGAGTTCTATTACTTCTTTAAAAACCACTATGTTGAAATACCTATAATAATTTTATTATTTTAGACAAAAATTGAGTTTTTGATTATTTTAGTATTGCAATTATTTATTTCTTATAAACATAAGGCCATGTCTTCCTAAAGACTGGATAGAAATGACAGTGAATAATGTAACGGCATGGGCTTGGATGATTAAACATCGTTTATAAGCACTTTTTAACACTGGCACTGTGCTTAAATTTTTGCTCAATTAGGAACTTCCACCACTCATTAAAACAACGCTGTGCAATTAAAAAAAGTTTTTAATTCACAACGTAAAAACTTAAAGTTGAATCTATTTTATTACCAGCCTGCAACATTAAATTCAACTAAGTGTTTCCTAAGCATAATAAAGTACATAACAACTTGCTTATTTTAATAAGTAAACGATTAAAATTATAGGTATAAGGTTGGTTCTAAGAGTTTCTGTGTCTCAATCTGGCACAAAATTGTTTAGAAAAGTACCCACTTTTGTGCCCAGTTGCAAAATTTTACAGCAATTTTTTTTTTTTTTTAATTGTAACTTGCAATAGGATTACTTATATAACTTTGACAATGTTTTGATTACGGATGCAATAAATGTACTGGAACAGTTAATTCATACCAAAATAAATAACAAAATTCGAACGTGTTATAAAACCGCCAAGTAGGAAGTACAGCAAACAAAAGATGGACCTAACTTAACTTTGCCTTTTAACTGGGCAGTCTTTACACGACAAAGTTTTCAAATTGGTCGATGATAGTAATTATATAGTCGATATAACCTATTTACCTAAACAGGTTTTTTCTGATCCAGTACCAAAAAGCATGCCTAAAATCTAGACAGTAATTTCGAATCAATACTTGCAATCGTCATCCTACATGCCATCATGCAATGCTTATTCACTTTCCTAATCCCTATAGATACGAGTAAGTAGTTTGTGATTCTCTCGAGATTAAAATATATAAGACAATTTTCTTAACACTCCATCTCTTACAATGAAGCTAAAGGACATGTTTCCGTCCTCAACATGGCAGTTGAAATTGTATTTGCGGCATATTTTTGAAATTCAGCAGCTGCTCTACATAAAAGATTGTAGTTCGTTCTGTATTATCACATACTTATTATACTTACCTTTCAAAGGTGAAATAAAATGATATATCTATTATAGCTTTTGTTTTTTTTCCCCCTTATAGACAGCTACCGCCAACCAAAAACCTTTATAAAATTATAGTCCACAGGGGACTGTGGTCTGTGAAAAGTTTTTGTGACAACCCTTAGTAAAGTGTAAGCGAGACAGAAGAGCTCTTCTTAAGTTTATCATTCATTAATATATATATATATATATATATATATATATATATATATATATATATATATATATATATACGGCCATACGGTACGGATGTAGGTATAGGTCTACCAGGATCTGATGGCAAATTTTGATGGCAGATTTTCAGAAAATATCCTTGATCATTGGATAAATTTTTATATTTGCATGTTTCACACACAGAATCAGCCGCTATAAGGAAAAAAAGGATCAAAATGTTTTATTCCAATTACCCCGGTATTGCTAGAGTCAATTTTTTTTCTCACTTTTTGCCATCAGATTCTGCTAGACCTATAAGTATGTGGCGGTACCCATAATTCGCCTAACGTTCCTGCATCGCGCTATCGAAGTTTTCTGAGCGCGTCGGTGTATATTATACGACAGCTGAAATGTATCACGTGGGCTCCGGCCTGACCGAGCATACCACCTCGCTCGGTCGGAAGATCTTCCTTTGCGGCCTCCACTTATTCCCACAAGTAACTACCTATAACCTATACTTATTATAATATAATATATAATATTATAATATTATATCTTTCGAACTAATCCATTATCTTCTATACATACATATAATAAAATCGTAGACATAAAATTTTTGTACATTGAAAATAAACTTGAAAAAACGAGTCAGGGGCATGTTAGAAGAGTAATAGAATACATCTTAACTGTTTTTGAAATTTTTGTTTCTCTATCTGTTTGTCTGTTTGTCTGTTTGTACAGGCTAATCTCTGAATCCGCTGGACCGATTTCAATGAAATTTGGCATGGTGATACCTTACATCCCCGGTCAACATCTTAGATACTTTATTTTAACCAACTTCCAAAAAAGGAGGAGTTATTGTTTACTTTGCTGTTTGTAGTCCGATTGTCAAAATTCTTTTTTTGTTGTATAGATTGTAAACTCGAATTTGATACCATGTTTACAAAAACGGTCACTTGATAAATAATGATTCTCTCGGGATCCTCGAGGTATCGACGGAACTCCTTTACAACAAAAACATTACAGTAATTTTCACTTTTTTAGGGTTCCGTAGTCAACAAGGAACCCTTATAGTTTCGGTCTGTCCGTCCGTCTGTCCGTCTCACGTCTGTCTGTCTGTCTGTCCGCGGTTTTGCTCAGAGACTATAGGACCTACATAGCTGTAATTTGGCATGAATGCACATATTAATGATGCCGTACATGAAATCTCAAAAAAAAAATTTTTTATGGTACCTTCCTCTACACATCAAGCGGGGATGAATTTTTTTTTCGCGTCCACCCCATCGTGTTCGGTGTCGTTGGATAGGTTTTTTAAAAATATTATGAGTATTCATAGATCATTTTCCGATTTAGGGATCCGTTTGTGAAATATTAAGTTTTAAAGTGGAAAAAATCGTTAGAGTCCAGTGTCCCCCCCTTCTACCAGCGAAACGGTTGCTTCTGGAAATGTTAAAAAATTCACGGGAGTAGGAAATATGCTAAGTTTAAAAGGAAAACTATCCGGGCTAAGAAGACTTCATAAGTTATTGAGTAATAGTCGATCAACTAAAAAAAAATGTATTTGGCGAAGTATAAAGGAACTTTTCGTTTAAATTCCTTTGAAAGTAACTGAGATGATGTTGTTAGTAGTGTAAAACACGTTATAAATGTACATTCATTGACCATAATTTTAAAAAAAACTAGCGGTACTACGGAACCCTATATTGCGCGTGGCCCGACACGCACTTGGCCGGTTTTTTAAGTAAAATTAACATAATATGCTACCAAAAAGTAAGATTTGCACCAAGGCATATCCATATCAAGGGTATAGGGCTTCCGAAGGTTCCGTTGCTGAACGGAACTCCGGACTCCTTGTTTATGTAGGGGTTTCAGCGTTGTTTAAAATACTAGAAGCACATGCCACTATGTCAATTATATTAATTATCATGATCACCACCATCATTACAACATCCATAACCACAATATGATGCTTTTATTGCTTTTTTTGTATTATTTTGCATTGAAAGGATCAGAATCAAAATTGATAATTATTTCGCCGTTTCTGTGCGAATTCTTTCATTAATTTAAGGGCTATAATTTGTATTTGATGCTGTGGTCGCGAAGGTGGAAATTTCATAATAGGATCTATGAGTAATGAATTGAAGGAACTCCTCGAAATTTACAACGACACACAAAGTGATTATCAATTCCAGCAAAGGTTAACTTTTCTTCTTTATAACTTTTCCTTAATATTCGTGAACGATTATCCAAATACTGGATGGATATTGACCACTGCGTATCTCAATTCGTTACCGGCCATGGAAATTTTAAAGTCAAACTTTACGGATCTAAATTAGTAAGTAGCATCTGATCACCTATGTGCTCGACCGAAGGCATTATGTTTGAACAAACCACTCATCATGTTCTCTGGGAGAGTTTTTTTCTGGCAAGACAAAAGAACTACAATGCTAGACAACCTACATTGTAAATCTGATTTCGCATATTACTACGGTGATATCGTGGACAGCGCTAGGATCTTCCGTGCCTTCAAGCGTTTTTGTCACAATTATTATTGGCAACCTGAGTCTAACTGTCTAACACAACAATTTCCAATTTTAATTTAGCTATAGCTTAGTTAGTAGTCACAATTATTATTATAGTTTAGTTTCGTGGTGCTCCCCGTTAAGATATTTGACATTCGGTCACTGCAACTTTGTGCTGTCTCCGCTTTGAATGGGAAGGGGAATTAGAATTATTCATACTTCTATTTTCTTCTGATTAATATCGTTGCGAGTCCCAAACCAGTTTGAGCATGTCCTTAGGGCTCCCGGAGATCATATCAAAGAGTTTTCGTGGTTGGATACCGCTGTCGATCCTGGCGACACAGGAGATACATTGGTGGGAATGTGTGGTGGCCGGTGGGCCAACAACGCCCGTACAGAAAAAAGTATTTACAATGTAGTTTTAAGTAGCGCATATTATGTAGAGTTGGTGAGGTTCAGATGAAGGGTAATCCTGGATCCAATGAACAGAACTCCTGAGTCTTTAAAATATATAAAAGTTTGAAATTTTTGGCATTGCTTGAAGAACTGCACACATATACCAATTTATGTTATTATATTATATGATCGTGATTGAAAATTTTAATACTTTTTTAACAAAGCTTTTATTTGGATAAGGACTAATATTTTTTATATTGTCATTTTATAGATAGTTATTCATATAGTTAATTGTTTATTAGACTTATAGATAAATGTAGCTCATTTTAGGGAAGCATCACGATTCCTGAAGTAAACAACTTCAAGCGTTATTTTATTCTGGTTTAAGTGTAGGTCAGGAATCTGAGAGTAAGAGGTAGGTTAAAGAGGGATAGATGACTACATTAAATATTCCGTCTTCTGTCGTCTATCCTCTATCTCCGTCACATGTACCTGTCCCCTGTCCTGTGGCCCCTATCCCATGTCCACGCCAACTTGGCGTCGCCAAGCGGTCTTTGAAGAAAGGATTTTTCAAAACGATATCTGTGGTTCAAGCCCCGCCGACGAAAGTTACTTAATTAAGAGCTTTCAATGTTTCTGGGTCTTTGATGTAAAGTTGTTGATGGGTATTCAATTTCTTAAATCTCGATTAAGTATAATAACATACATTCACGCGGACGAAGTTGCGGGCAACAGCTAGTTAAGAATAATTATTATAAGTATCCATGTACCATCGGTGTTGCAACTTATGTATTCAGTCAGTAAGTACTCAGTTCAGAGTTGTTTCGTAGTTTTTATCCTCTTTGTTCAGACTTCTAGTCAGACTACAGAGTTATAGCTTGGCAAAGAAGAGTGTGGATTAAATGAGGGCGCTTTTCTTTAAATACAGGCAACCCTACGCTTCACTTTTGACACAATATAATATACTAGAGTTGACAAGTAATGTAGTGTTGTCATAAATAAAAACTCTTAGTTCCAGCTGTCACCGCGTCAGACTCTTCTTTGCCAAGCTGTATATTATCTCAACGAATAGGGGTGTAGACTGTTTTTAGGAAATATATTTATTTTACAGATGTACATTTGTTACACCTAAAAATATATATAAAAATAAATACACTCTTATTTAAATTAAAAAAAAAAAACACTTATTAAATTTCGTTTTTAAATTTCCCGCTAAAACGCTAAAGTTCATCATGGCGTCGCTATGACGTCACGGTCCTCCAAACAACAAAAATCTTTGTATGGGGACATCGAAATGTCACTGTCACACACAATGTTTTGGAGATCGTGACGTCACACTCTGTGATGGCTGTTTGGATCACGTGATATTACGGATTATAAATAAAATAAAATAAATTATAAAGTTAAATGAGTAAAAATATGTCATTTTCGGTAATTCTATAATACAAACTCTTAAAAAAACATAATATCATTTGTATTGTATTTTGTTTACTGTCTACACCTCTATTCACATGTCCAGCATAATCAGTTGGGAGAGGACTTAGGACCGTGATTAGAACTACTTTCACCTACTGTCTAATAGCGTTTTCGACATCTAGAACTTCCCCGGGGGCCGGGGCTGAGTAGTCAGTAGGCACGGTAGGCCCAATGGATACGGAAATAGCCGAACAAAACCGGTGATCCACGAAGCATAGACTCAGTACTAGTAATTACGTAGTTTATGTAGTAATTTAAACTTCGGCAATTTTCGTATCCATTCGGCCCGCCCTGCCCTGAGGCAGTTCTAGATGCCGAAGCCCGAAAACGCTTTAATATCGGCCATGTATATTAGTGGCAAACTATAAAGTAAGTTAAAAACATAAAAAAAAACAATATGTCACAAGTGTGCAACTGTCAATCTGTCAAATGTTTGTCAAAACCAAAACTCAAGCCGAGTTTTGCCGGGAATGTGAAAGAGTGATGTTGTGCTTTTGTATTATTTTCCTAAAATTGTGTTAACTGAGTTTTTAATGTGTAATATTGGTAGGATATTAATCATTAGATATTCATTATCGTGCACAAGTGTAGGAAAGTGATGCAATATCCAGAAACGTGCTTTTTTGTGTTCCCTCCAAAACTCCATCGAAAGTTTCAGTAAAGCGTCTACCTACCACTTTACTGAATCGACCGACTTGACTTCTTGACTGTATTGACTTTTACTTAAACTTTGACTAGACTTTCGACCTGACAATATAGAAAAACGAAGCCTAAAATTGTGTTATAGAATATTATTTTCCCGCCATATTTATACTCGACACTGGCCATGGTTAAATAGCCGAAGTGCCATTATAAAAAAAAAAAAAAAAAATAAAAAAAAAAATAAAAAAAAAAAAAAAAACTCAAGCCATTTTACCAAAATTTTATCATTTTTTCAATGCTTGTACTGTGATATTTACTGTTTTGGGAACTCTTGTTGATTTGTAGTTATGAAAAAAATTCTCTTTGCGCTTTAAAATATGACGAGCCTAATAGAAAAAATCGAGAAGTTAATCAAACGAGAAAAAACCACTCCCGAACGGAAGAAGGATGAAACAAGTAAATCATCAAGCGAAATCCTTTCGGAACTTTTCAGCGCTTTTAATGCGGCACCACCGAAAATAGAAGATATTTCATCAAAAAAATCCAAAAAGAGCAAAAAGAAGGTTAAAAAGGAGAAGAAAAAGAGAAGCCGGGATTCGAGTAGCAGCGATTCCGACAGTGACTACAGCCACAAAAGAAAAAAAAGAAAGAAAACAAAATCTAAAAAAAGTAAGAAAGGCGATCGTTCGCGCTCACCGTCAAATTCTAGAACTCCGCCTAGGATAAAAGCTGAGCTTCTCGATAAAAAGGTAAAAGAAAAGTCTGTATCCGTAAAAGAAGAAAAAGTTAAATCCGAAAGAGATTTTATTGTTAAGGCTGAACCTAAGTTAGATACATGTGTTAAAGTAGAAAAAATCAAACTGCCCGAAGATGGAATCGATACTAGCCTCATACCAATGCCAGAGTCACCCAAGGACTCGTCAAATGACTCAAAATCCGATAAAAAGGACCAGGCTGAAAATGACAAACTAAGAGGAAAAATTCAAATAAAGAATTTAAAGTTCAGTGCGGTATTTGAAGAAACTGTTAAGAAGGCAGAAGAGGAGGCAAGGAAAAAAGCTGAGAAGACAGAAGAGGGCGAATGTACAGATTCTTCTAGCAGCTCGAGTAAAGACGAAGAATCAAATTCACAGTTCCCAAAATCAGCAGATCCAGGTGGGATCTTGAAAAAAGCAGCTGATCAAATAAAAATGTAAGTTTACAATGTTATTGGTTTATAAGGGTGAACTGAATATTGAGTGTTGCTTATGTTCTTAAATTATATTATGAACTTTTAATCGTAACAAATACCTGGTAGTAATTTATCGTAGCAAATCTGTAGATCTGCAAATTACATATTATTATTGTTTATTGTGTTTTATTTTTTAGTGTTGAAGATGGGAAAAACAGTAAAAGTAAGAGCAGTGATAAATCTAAATCATCAAACAGGGAACACAGTAGATCTAGGAGACGGTAAGTTGATTTGTTATTGCGTAGTGAAATACAGCAGTCAACCAGCATGTGCTAAGAAATTTTATAAAAAAAAATATGTGTGGCAATCGGGGACTGCCGCCGTAAAGCTATTGCATAGCTTTTTTTCAACTTATACAATTATAATTCAAATACTGCTATGTCTAGTTGCACGCACACCAACACCGTGCCCAAGTATGCCAAACTGAAACAATGTTAGATGATGCACGGCTTTCAACGCAGCACTGCTGTGCCATTCGGAGTGGTTTTAGTCTTAGGTTTATTTTCGTTAAGTACGGAATTTCTTGATTTTGTAATTCGCCATGCTCAAAGCCCGCGAGTTAAGCTATGCAATAGCTTTAAAATGTCCTATAATACATTAATTGTGTATATTGTGTTGAAAACATAATTTTTATTTTAGATCAAGGAGCCGATCCAAAACAACATCAAGCCGAAAGCACCGTCACCGCTCCCGCTCAAGGTCGAAACGTAGGAGTCGTTCACGGCACCGCTCCTCATCGAGATCCAAACGTAGATCTACATCCAGATCTAGACATAGATCATCAAGACATCTCTCACCTGTTAGACATAGGAGTAGAAGATCCAGGTAATATTTTGAGTTAGGTTAAATTATATTTAAAGGTTCTAAAGTTTATGCACTATAATATAATGCCTAAAAATCTAAGCCTAGAACACTTATAATTTTATGTAATAAGTAATAACTTTAAACTTTAACAAAGACCTGATGATAATTTATCTCTATATCTATATCTATCGTGAACACTTTCACACACATGTATGAGTTAGCTGTTATACCTTAATTTATCAGCTATAATCTCTATATTTACTACAATCTCTATCATCCTGCTTACATTGCTAATGTTAATTTCAGATCTCCCACTGGTGTCAGACTAGCGGACAGCGAGAAAAAACGTCTGCTAGAGGTGGCCAGACGTAACGCTATCAACATGCTCAAAAACGGCGCAGTGCCGGCCGGCGCCGCGGCTCTACCGCCTCACACTAGGAACCAAGTAATGGCGGCTATACAGTCTGGAGGTAGGTGAAGTAACGAGTCGCCACTCTTAGTTTCACATTGTAATAGGAAAGCATTTATGATTTTGAGATATTTATATCAGGCTACATATTATATTGTTTTTGTTATAATAAATTGTTAAATATTATATTCTATTTACTGAGGAGACAGTGAATCATGCAGAAAATTCTAAAACAACTTGTCAGTTGTTGAATTCTACAGTATATAGAATGTAGGTATTAAAAATATGATGTGCCTATGATAATACATAATATTATAATCAACATTATTCATACCTAAATCAATAAAATATTAAATTAAATCAATTTGTACAGGTAAATCAGTGGATGAACTAACGGACTTCTGCAAACATCTGTCCAAGAAGGAGGCTCTTGGCGAACTGTCATCAGTGTCTTCTAACGATGGTGACATGAGTGAGAATGAGGATACAATAGCCTTCCACCATCCGTTCTTAGTTAAAGAGAAAGCACCTATTGTGATGAATATAAGAGTAAGTAGTGTGAATAATGACAAACACAATAACGTTTTTAAATAGACTTAAGTTTTAAAATGTATTATCTACTAGGTGACTTCGTTTATCGCGCGGGGACAGTACATTTTGCCGGGATAAAAAGTATTCTATGTCCTTTCCCGGGACTTAAAGTATCTCCATACCAAATTTCAGCAAAATCGGTTCAGCGGTTTAGGCGTGAAGAGGTAACAGACAGACAGACACACTTTCGCATTTATAATATTAAGTATGGATGTAATAATACGGTGAGAGAATACATAATTAGTTGTGTATAAAACATTCAAGTTACTTTTATAAAATGAGACAAGATATTATCCACAACTTTGTAGTGCATCAATTCATTTATCTTGCGAAAACAAAGACAAAAATCCGGGATAAAAACTATTTTATGTCATTTCCCAAGAATTGGCTTAAGCATAGAGAGGTAACAGACACACTTTCGCCATTATAACATTGATATGGGTTTCTTTCGAACCCAATTGTAATTCTAACCCCCTTTTTGCACTTTTCAGGGTGGTGCACCTCTCCCCATCAAGTCGACCCTGCCAATAGCCAACAAAGAGGAACTCAGGATCCAATTCCCCGTGTCATCTGGTACTCAGCATCGAGACAGCACAAGCGAATGGGTCCCTGTGTCGCCTAAGAAGGATAATATGGTAGGTTTTTAATTACATTATCCTATATATAATTTTATATTGTTATGTTCAGGGTAATTTTAGACACGTGGTAAGTTTGTAAACTTTAAGTTAAGTCTAGATATGTATAGGGAAGATTATGTTCGGCATGGCACAGCAATATGGCATATCGTCGCTGCGCGTGCGATACCGCGTATGAGCAGATGATAAATACCGCGTATCTGCTTTTTGATGATTTTACAGGAGGAAGAAAAAACTGAATATCTCAGCTATTTTGACTTGTACTTTCCTTTAGTGGTTAGTAACGTAAATTTGTTGGCAATTGGCTTAGGTTTTGTGTAAAGTCACTTACGCGTTTTTGTATTAAGTAAATACAAAATAATTAGGCTTTATATTAAAGATATGCGGTTTTGAAATCAAACAAATCAGTAAAAGGTTGCATTTTTTATTAAAAAAATCAAATATTTTATATTTTTTTACACTGTAACCTAGCAAAAATATGATGTGTTAATTACCAAATCCATTTTACAATATTATCTAAGTATTCTTAATTTTTAATTGATATCCCAATTGTCATAAATTTTTACTTTATCTGACAGAGATCATAATAATCATTTAAAATAAAAATAATGATTTATCACATAAGTACATACTAAAACCCTACTTCCACGGACCTGAAGAAAAGGACCCCCCCACCCAGAGCACTTCTTATCAGAGGGTCGAAGGTCAAAATGAGTCTGACGCTTAAATGTAGGGATCACAGCAGCTGCAGCTATACTCTCCAGAGTATAGCCGCCAGAATCCAGTCTGTTGGAGCTTAGCTCTGTACGGTGATTCAATTGGGCAGATTCCTTCACTAATTTCATAGTAATAAGGCGGGCGGCAGCTACTCTTCACAATGTAGCGGTGAGGGTTACCAGGATGTGCCGTACGGTTTTCTAGGTGGCAGCTACTGCCCTAGCGGGAGATCCATCGTGGCAGCTGGTTACGAAGGTCTTCGCCAAGTTGGTCATCCTCGTTCCAGAGAGGACGTCGCGGCCTGCAGTGGGAGTGCCGGAGGGTTTAAAGGCAAGGAAAGCAGCCTCGAGGCATACAATCGTTGGGCCATAGAGTAACGAAGATAATGAGCTATTCTCTGTTCCGGATCGGGAGTGTGGAGGCGTCATTATGCGAATCTCCAAATTTCTATGCAATTGGGGCTCCGGATGAGGCTGGGAACCTACCCGGCTTAGCTAGTCCGGACGCCGAAGAGAACTCTACAATTTACCGAAGCGTTCCCTTACTTTGATGGTAGTCTGCTCCCTTTTGGAGAAGACCGTCCGGTTGTGGAGGGAGCCCTGTGTTTGACAAACCCAAAAGTTCAAAACATCTCTCCGTATACGGCTGAAGGCAAATTAATGAGGCTGGAAACCTACCCGTCTTAGCTAGTCCCGACGCCGAAGGGAACTCTTCAATTTGCCGAAGCGTTCCCTTACTTTGATGGTAGTCTGCTCCCTTTTGGAGAAGACCGTCCGGTCGTGGAGGGAGCCCTGTGTTTGAAAAATCCAGAACATCCCTCCGTATACGGCTAAAGGCAAATCGCAGGTGGTTTTAGTGGGTAGGTTTAGCACTACTAGTCGCCCATATCCCCGGGGTGCTTTAGCTTAACTAAGCTACTTCCCCAACCTGGTGATCATATTTTGTCGTGGCAATTAGTTGCCACTTGCCGCCTGTATTGTCAAGGTGAAGATATAATGATCACATGACGTAATATTCCTTGATCTTCAAAGCAATGGCAATGGTGGTAAATTAATTGAAACATTCTAGCTATGTATATGTAATATGAACAATATTAAACAATAATTAAAATATACTTACGTGGTGGTTTATCTTAGAAAAATAATTATTTCTAGGAGCACTTACTATTTTCGATACATTTTTCTTGCCGCTGTAAGTAAATACGCGGAATTGCTTCTAACTTCCGGCCGCATACTGTTCCGCGGTATTGTTTCGATGGCAAAATGTACGTTTCTAATTGGATAATTTAAATTCTGTGAAGCCTAATATAAGCCAATATGCGTTTCGGATCGGCTGGCACAATATCTCAATTTTGCGCATTTTGCTGTTACGCGGTATTTACCAACTGCTCATACGCGGTATCGCACGCGCAGCGACGATATCGCACTTTGCCAGACAGCAAAATATCAACAGATATAGCGTTTATTGAAATTATCCGGACTTGCACTTATTTACCCTTGATACTCTATTATTCTAGCGACACATTGCCATGACGAAAATACCGATAACCGACATTAAAATGTCAATACTGTAGAGTGTGTAGAATTCGGTCTACCCTGTATCTGTGCAAAATTTTACCGAAATCGGTGCATCCTATTCAAACACCTATTTGACACAAACAAACAAATCTTTATATTATACGCACTGACATAATGTTTTTTTGTTACAGCAAGTTGCAAAGTTAAATTCGAAGCCTTCAAAAAGTACTGCGATCACTCCAAGTATTGCTACAACTACTGCGTGAGTATACACAATATATCAGTAGCATGCTTTCCATTTTATAAGTATCAAGAATGTGGGAGACAGCAATATCATAATTCATACTTAGGGCTTAGTTTACAAAATATGCCTATTAAGTTACAAATAGCTTATACAAAAGATTTGTCAGTGCTTACTTCAGAAGAAAAAACTTTAAAGGAGAATGAAGTAAAGTGGTCCAAATTTCCACCACTAACGAGACGAGACATAAGATGTCAGTAAAAAGTTATGACCATATGAAAAATTATATTTTTGAGTGAAAATATTGATATTGATATTCATATATTTCAGTGAAAACCTAATAGAAAATGCCAGGCGGCATGACATAACATAGATTGAGTAGTTAAAAAGTGCAATGGATCATATTAACACTATTTTATGGAATAAATGGTAGAAAACTTTTTCATTCCATCATAACTTTATACTTACAGGATATTTTTGGTTGCGGTCCAGTTATACTGAACACGATAAGTGTTATTGGTTGTGGACATTTGCACTAAACTCAATACATTTTAATTACATCTACAATATTTTTCATACAAAATGGTAAAAAATATGACTTTTCATTCAGCCATAACTTTTCACTGACAGTGTATTTTTGATTGCGGTCTGGTTACAATGATTCAGTATTTAGTAGACAATTTTACTATATAGGTCTCGTTAGTGGTGGGGACCAGACTCCATACATTTTAAAACATACTCCTTTACCACGCCTTAAGACCATAATGTGTAAATTTTACCATTAGTATGAGTAAACCTCAAAAATTAACGTTAAAATAGTATAAAATTAAATTTTGTTTAAGTTCATAATTAAAAATATTTTCTTTTTTTTCTATAGAAGCAGTGAACCGCTTGCCTTACCAGCCCCGCCGACTGTCGCTATTCCATTGAAGGGTTTTACTTCTGGATCTCGTAAGTTATTTCCAACGCCTAAAATAAAATCTATGTTTATTTGACCTTTTACATGGCAATTACCATACTTGTCAGACAAGTATATTGTTTTTATTATTATAATTTGGTACTTATTGTTTTTGTGATAATTTGACGAATTTACTTTAAATTATTTGTATACTGTAGTAAAACTATACTGTACTCGGCGAAACATGGCAACCGCTATTGACAATGAAGTGTCAGATGTTGTCAATCGCGGTTTATATAGAAAATGACAAGTTTTTGACAGAGAGTCAGTGACCGCTACCGCCATGTTTCGCCGAGTACAGTATAGATGACGAAATTCCGTTGCGCTGAAATTCGTTTATCGCATGTGAATCTTAAATTTTTTCACAACAATACTATCCTATGTCCTTTTCCGTCCCTCAAAGTATGCCCACACCAGATTTGTAAATCGGTTCGGCCGTTTAAGCGTGAAGTAACAGACAGACCGACAGACACTTTCGTAATCTATAATATAAGTAAGGATTTTATGAAATGAGAAATCAAAATAATCAATAACCGTCTCCATGTTGTATTTGTTTCAGAGCTGAACACGGTGCCCGCAATAGCGGCGCCCGGACCACAAGCTTACCCACCAGGCAAAGAACCGGCTAAAATCGTGAGCGTCCCTTACTCACAGTAGTAGTAGTTACTACCTAATTCTAGTAATTACAGCTTGTCAAAAAAGAGTAGACGCCGAACATAGTTCTTAAATCACATAAAAAGTACAAAAACCTTATCATTGCAAATAAAACATGTGTCAGAGCGTTAATATTTAAATTGTACAAACGTTATCTGTGAAAATACAAGGCGCACTACCATTAGATCGTGATTATGTTTGGAAAACTTATTTCAGCGTCTACTCTTTCTCGACAGACTGTATACAATGTTTTGTCCTTGAAGCACCTTTTCTTATTAGTACAAAACAATGAATATATTATGCATTGTTAAATAATATTATTATATACAGTGTGGCCATCGAAGCCATATTAAACTTTATTATAACCCCATTATTTATAGGGGTTTCACTCTTTTTGTTATACGTTCATTCGCTACTGGTTTAAAAGATTCGTAACACATAAATTATTATTATTCTTTGCAGGACCTGGCATCGATAGTCTCCCAAAAGCTGTCTATGATCCGCAAAGAGCAAGAACAAAACGAACTCACTACTAACACTTTAGGTGTAAGTATTTTGCTGGTACACTATCTATACATATAATAAAACTGTAGAAATGAAAATTCTGTACATTAAAGATACTCAAAAAATAATAAGCGGGGGGTGTCACTACATCGCTATAGAAGCCAAAAATGTGGTTAGTTTTTTTGTCTGTCTGTCTGTCTGTATGTTTGTTCCAGCATCACACGAAAACTACTGATCCGATTTGAATGTGGTTTTCACAGATATATTTGTCTTCTGCCAACTTAACATCTGGTGTATAAAAAATGTTTCCCCCCATCCCTCTAAGGGGACAAAAGAGGGGGGTCAGATTTTGTATCAAACTTTTTTCTTTAACACGAAAACTACTGATCCGATTTACATACGGTTTTTGCAGATATATTTGTCTTCTTCCAACTTAACATCTGCACCCGTAGCACGGCTACAGTAGAAATACGAAAGTATAGACAAACAGCGGAGATAAACTGAAGGTGCCGTTCCGATCTTTACCGCGGCTAGCCGTGATCGACAAAAATTCAATTAAAATGCCACTTTATGATATAGACTATAGTCTACGTCATAAAGTTGGATTTTATTTGAATTTTTGTCTATGTCAAAAAGTGGCATTACATTTGATTTTTTGTCAATCGTGGCTTGCCGCGGTAAAGATCGGAACGGCACCTTCAGTTTATCTCCGCTGTTTGTCTATACTTTCGTATTTCTACTGTAGCCGTGCTACGGGTGCTGGTGTATAAAATTATCTCTCTGTCTGCCTGCCTGTCTGTCTGTCTGTCTGTCTGTATGTAATAATATCCTTTACAAATAAAGAACTACATTACAACTACAAATAATTTATGTGGCAAAACAACGTTTGCCGGGTCAGCTAGTTATGTAATATACGTCATTGCTCTAGTCGTTTAATGTGGAGAACGAGTAAGTAAAAAAAAGTAGATTATTCATTTTTAATTTTAAATTTTGGCGATATTTTCGCCATGAATGTATATCCGAGGAAATTGATTCCTAGGCAGTTCACAGACCAACGTCATTTGGTCGGATCATGTCAATTCAATGTTATTTCATGTTTGTGTTCTGTTGACTGGGTTTGACAGGAATTACAGCTTTGTAGGTCCTATAGTCTCTGAGCAAAACCGTGGACAGACATACAGACAGACAGACGGACAGACATACGGACAGACACACGGACAGACAGACGGATGGACAGACCGAAACTATAAGGGATCCTTGTTGACTGCGGAACCCTAAAATGATCATGTTATAACGTGATGTTATCGCATGAAATGTACAAGCGCTGATGTCACTTTTAACGTGGCTTTACTCAAAACGGACAACGAATCTTGATAAGCGCCCTATTTATCATTAATGTACATGGATATACCTTCCAAAAAATATACAATCAATACTGGTTGAGCCCTATACCAGAGCCAATACATTTTTGCCCATCATCCTTTATAGACAAAACGGTACTTTTTTTTTTAATGAAATAAAGGGGCCAAACGAGCAAACGGGTCACCTGATGGAAAGCAACTTCCGTCGCCCATGGACACTCGCAGCATCAGAAGAGCTGCAAGTGCGTTGCCGGCCTTTTTAAAAGGGAATATTGTAATAGGGGAGGGTAGGGATGGGAAGAGAAGGGAATAGGGGAGGGTAGGGAAGGGAATAGGGTAGGGGATTGGGCCTCCGGTACAACTTGAGAATAACGTGTTTTCAGTTCGGCTGGAGTTCCGGAGCCCTGCCTGCTCCGACCACATCGAAGGGGCTGAGCTCAAAACGTTTAGGGCAGTTTACTGGGTCCACTGACGCACAACTCCTCACACCGAGAGAGCTAGCCGGCGGCGCACATGCATGGGCTAAGAAGGTACGATTTTATGTACTCATATGAGAACTCGAGCGTGTGAATAGTGCGTACGTGTACGCACGTTGCGTGTGTGTATACGCACGATGCGTGTATGTATACCCACGATGCGTGTATGTATACCCACGATGCGTGTATGTATACGCACGATGCGTGTATGTATACGCACGATGCGTGTATGTATACGTACGATGCGTGTATGTATACGCACGATGCGTGTATGTATACGCACGATGCGTGTATGTATACGCACGATGCGTGTATGTATACGCACGATGCGTGTATGTATACGCACGATGCGTGTATGTATACGCACGATGTGTGTATGTATACGCACGATGCGTGTATGTATACGCACGATGCGTGTATGTATACGCACGATGCGTGTATGTATACGCACGATGCGTGTATGTATACGCACGATGCGTGTATGTATACGCATGATGCGTGTATGTATACGCACGATGGAAACAGCTTGACAGAAAAGAGTAGATGCCCAACACAATTTTAAAATCACTCAAAAGTACATAAACCTTATTTAAGTCAAACAAAAAATGTGTCAGTGTATTTAAAGCGGAAAAACCACCATTTGACCGTGATTACATTCAGAAAATTTAGTGTAGACTGCAGCGTCTACTGTTTCTTGAGACTGTTTTCCAAGTCATTTTGTGTACACGCACAGTGTTACGTACAGTACGCAAATTGCGTACGCGTACACACTCTATATTCTATTCAAATGGGTTTTTCATTTCTAGATATTTTGTTGGTGTGTCTAGTTATTTGTAAGGCCTGTACATACTAGTCAATCCAGAATATGGACAAATTCTAGTACAAACAGGCCCTTTTTAGTGCACAATATTTTTGTTTTTAATCAAATATAATATCACCTTGACATTATTAAATTTAAAATTGTGTACTTTAGAATCTTTACATTATGTATACTGTGTATTTTAAATTATCATGACTGCACATTATTATTCAAAGATAGTACAGATTCATATATAAATATTATAGTATATTAACAAGTGTACAAATATTTCAATATAATCGATATTTAACGAAGCATAATAATGATAATATATTCATATATAAATTATTAAAATTATATTCAAAACACATTTATCACGATTTGGTTTGATAGAAATGCTTATAGATTAGTGCTGGACAGAATCTAAGCAGAAATATGCTGTTTTATGTTGATTCTGTTCAATACTATGACAAAATATGCGTTATCATGTAAATCGTCTATTCTGTGATCATGAATTAAAAAAAAATGATTTCGTGAAACGAAGAGGATACTACCCTAATAAGTCCTTTATTTCTTTCTTTCACTATAAGTAGTGTAACTTACAAAATTGAAATCTGTTTACATTATAATATTATGGTCATTCAGACGACTTATATGATAATGCCAAAGCTGTAAACCTGAGTTCGTACTAGCGGAGCTGTAACTGACACTAAAAAAAAATATGGATGTTCCTAAACTGTACTAGTGTTGCTGGCCTGACAGGTGCGATATGACATAAGTTCAGGCTCCGCACTTAGCATTCTAATACGAAATAACGGTGACTTATTCTCAAATAAGTCAAGATTATCGTTAAATTGTACTTACTTTTTAGTGTAGGTTAATTGATTTGAATTGGCGCTTACAGCGTGTTATCTACGTAGGCCACAATGACACGTTCTATAAACGTAACTTTCTGTGCCATAGTCGACCATAGTCGGTAAATTTTTAACTCTCTCGTAATATAATATTTTAGAGAGTAAACATTATATTTAACCCAGGGCTAACTTTAGCCCAGATGCAGGTAAGCCTGATACTGGTATAGTTTAGGAACGCAAAGTTACAGCAAGCCGCTAGTGTGGCCCAGGCTTTAGGCTGTCTCAATGACTTTTCTTTCAGCTGCAAGCGTGTTGGGCTCGTTCTCTATACCGACTTCAGGCGGCGACGCGGTCAGAACTTATAATACATTGTATTATACCTTCTGACCATTACTGTCTGATGGTTACGACAACATTATTATAACTAAATCCTCAGTCAGATGATGCATGGTTGACTTGGGTCCACTTGTGCATTAAATATCACGTTATCTCTCACGTTATTTGTATGAAAGAGAAGGCATGATCTTGACAAAGGATTAACAATAACGAAGCTTAAGGTGGTTCGTTTCCCATACAAAAAAAAAACAATCGACATTAATTAGCTAATTTCATACTATTACTACATAAATTTATATGCACATCTATTTATTTTGCAATACCAATCCCGCGAAATATATTTAAAATACTTTATTTCACACAGAAGTCACATTTTTATTGATTTTTTTATAAAAAGTGACATTTGTGGCCTATGTGGGAACCTTATAAGTAACACTTCTAAAACCTCGCGTAGTCTTGCCGTCTTTACTACGCCTCTCTCGAAAAAGTAACTTTTGAAAAACATTCCAGATTATTTTTTCTTATGTATTAAAATGCTTTGTTCAGGCATTCATTTAAGCGGCATTTTCCTTTTTTGATTTGCAAAACTGTCTTAAATGTCTTATAACATTAAATATTAAAAAGCTTTGTTTTTTGTTCAGTTGTTGGCAATCCTAAAATATTCTAATACTTTGTCTCTCAAAACCTAGATAGATAGATAGATCGTTTATTTGCTTAGAATGCAGGTAAAATAATAAGATGTTACAGTATTTTTCAGAGCCTTAAAGGTTTGCATTGTTATGATAGCGATTCGGACTTTATTTGTACACGAAATAACGTGTAGTTAATAATAAATAAACTGCTATTTTAAATCGCTATCTTAATAATATTATGTCCTTTAACCACTAATATTTTTTTCTGCTACTTAAATAGTGTTGTTGTAACCATCGCATATGAAAATCACTTATGAAAGTGTAAACTGTGAACTTATTTAGTTTACTTTTTACACGCATAACATTTGGATCTTGTGGTAATTTTAATGCCATCGCTTGGCATAATAATTATCACTAAGTATATTATTTGCATACAAATATTCAGCGTTCCCCAAATAAAAGTGACTTGCTGGATAACTTTGTAGTATGTGCTTCAATAATATCCAACCTTTTCAAAATTGTTATCTTAAAATTTTATAATATGTGGATGTCTAGGAAAAATCAAACATAATTTTGGGAAGTTGCATATTTTCAAAGTCACATAGTAACTACTGGCCTAGTTGTTCTTGAGATTTAAAAAAATGCTTTTACAGCAGACATAACCATCATCCGATAGACTACATAAGCGTATTGATTCGCCAAGGCAACGTACACACAGAAATTAACATGGCACCTGCTTCAATACAGTTTCCGTAGGTCGAGATGCCTATTCTCAAATCGCGGAATTCTGTCTGTAGCGGTCATTGACTCCCTGTCAAAATACTTGTCATATATTTCGTCATTTTCTATACAAACCGCGATTGACAATGAAGTGACAGATGTTTCTAGTCTAAGGGCGATATCGAATTTTGCATACACGATGTTAACTGAGTATGAATTATATCACTTCAAACCCATAAATAGTTGGAGATTATCATGTTAGGAGTTACCAAGACGTTTTCCGATGAAACTATAATAGTCTGTGTCTTTACAAGAATTCAATTTTATTCTTATGTTAACAGAATGCAGTGCGAGTATTTTTCTCATAGCTCCTAAGACTAGAAAGGTCAATGACCGCTGATGCCACCTTAAATTGTCCTGACTATAGTTAACTTATAATTTTAAAAAAGTATGAGAGACAATTCGGCGGCAGTTATGTGTCTCTTTAACATATTTTAAACACAAATAAAACACAATTTTACGTCCACTTTTTCCACTATATTCATAAATTATTATAAATTTTAGCTAAATAGGTACACGACCGGTTTCGAAACAATTCATCATCAGGTGTAGGTAGTTTTAAATTTTCACACAACTTTCAAACCATAGAGGCATGCAATCAGTTTTCCCGAGTCCAAAACATAGGGATATTTTTTTTTGTCGACTAAGTTCAATCACTTATTCTGAGACAGTCTGAAATTAAATATTAAGCCTACATGCCGAAATCTCTTAGAAAAACTAGGCCAAAATGGGGAATTCATGAATATTTGTTGCAGCTTTTAAGTGATACGGAGACGAGACAACTACCTTAGACGCCGCCGATTAGGTGTCACTGTGTCGTGGTAAGTATACAGGTATGGGGCACGATAAACTTTATCGATATATATATCGATAACTTTTATCGTAACAGTCATCGAAAGAACATCGATATTTAAAAAAAACATTGGGTCAATTCTGTACGCTCATTTCGATGTTTAAAAATTTGAATTTGGAATGATTATACTTTTTAATATAGGATCAATTGGTACGTGCGGCGCCTGTAGAGGGTGGCAGGGGTTTACACCTTCTGCAGAAAATGGGTTGGACCCCTGGCCAGGGGTTGGGTAAAGAGGGTACGGGAACCCTTCAGCCCTTACTGCTTGAGGTGAAACTGGACACCAGAGGACTGCAGGCCAAAGAAGAGGTGCAAGGAAGACACGCAAAAGGAGTAAGCTTAAGTTATTTTTTTAAGTGGAAGGTGGAAATAGTAAAATAAAATTTCAAATATCCTCCAAGTAGTAGTATCAATTGAATATTAAATGATGGCTGTTCTCAGAGACATTTAATAATTACTTAAGTAGCAAAGTAGGACACTTAAAGAAAATTACGAATGAAAATATCTTCTAACTCTACCCATCTTTTAAGTAACTCCGCAATCATTATAATATGCGGAGTGTGACTGTACAGTTCGACAAGGCTGTTTATGAACGTGGCGAGAAAAGGAACTAATGCTTCTATCATACAAAAACGTCATTTTTGACAGTTCTCCTCACCAGCAGCAGCGCCCATTGACAGTTTGACACATTCATATAAAGCCTTGTCTGACTGTAAGTGTACTTATATCAGGGCAACATCTAGTGTAGCAATTCCATAGACTATAACCACCGTCCATAGACAACCAACATTGACATCCGAACTTTCAGGCCAAGCTGCCGAGGATAGGACGCCGAGGGCCCGCCGCGCCACTCATCGCCGGCGGCAAACACCCTGTGTCGCTACTCGGAGAGTACTGCTCCAAACAGAAGCTCGGCCCGCCAGAGTATAATCTATGCTTCGAGTGCGGACCGGATCACAAAAAGAACTTTTTGTTTAGGGTATGTGTTTTGTTCTTGTATCATTAACCTTTCATCTGTCACGAACTGTCAAACCATTTTCGAAAATTTTTCAATTTCCAATTACTCTCATTAAACTGATTAAATTATCTAAAGAAATTACCATGAAAGATATATATAATTTTTATATAATTAGAATTTTTAATAAATAAGCTATTAATCGCAAATACACATAGTTTTATATTTGAAACAAAATACTAAATCGGTGGTCTGCAAAGTAGAAGAAGAACTTTTGAATAGTTTTAGAGTAAGACGCCCATTTTGGGCGCTTGACAGATGAGCTATTAAGGGAACGCACATGATATATTACCACTGACCTCCATTATACAAGTACGCTGGACCTATGATACCCACTTTTTTTTGTGCCTATTTGAAGCGGAATCAGCGCCCCCAGTGAGAGGGAACAGAACTAAATTTGACGTAATTTGCAAATGGCCGCTTAATCGTTTTTGGTTGTCATCACTAGTATTCGTTCCAAATACTCCCACTACTGCTATCAGCGCCAATATGGCGACTTTCAAACGTCATTTTTACGTCCGTGAGTAATTTGTATTCTGTGTTTTTACGTCAAATTTAGTTCCTATCACTCACATTGGGGGAGTTGATTCCGCTTCAAATAGGCACAAAAAATAGCTGTCATTTCAAAGAGTATCATTAGTCCAGCGTACTTGTATAATGGAGGTCAGTGTATATAACACACAGAGACACTTATGATTACTTAAATTTAATAATAAGTTTGACACTTGTGTAAATTAAATATCTCCCCAGCAGTGGCGGATTAACGCCGCTAGTAGGCTACTCAATTTTGCCACCCCAGAACCCAGAAGGAACTTACCTTTGAAATACGCTAGTTTAGTGCACATTCATACATTTGTCAAAAAATGTGGATTTTATGTACAGCCTTATATATTAGCAAGATTACGAAGTAGGGAAGTTACAGGGTTTGTTCAAGTTATAAGAGAAAAAATAAGTAGGTAATTGACCTTATGTTATAAAATGTATTATATAGTTATATTCACTTACGTCTTCAATTGCCTTTTAATTCTGTAAAGTAAAGAATTAGGTCAAATTTTGCCGCCACTAAAATCTGTCGCTCTAGGCTCCAGCCTACTCAGCATATTGGTAAATCCGCCACTGCTCCCCAGCCGACAGCAATGGAGATGGTGTCATAATCAAATGTGACAAGTTAAGAGAATATAGTAAAAATCTTATTCAATATTTTACACTTAATAGAAGCCAATTTTCAAGTTCAAATCTTAAAAAATTAAAATTTGAACTTGCAGCCACTCTAGAAAATTACTGTAATAATTTAAATTAATAATTAAGTTGGTAAAAAACACAACTACACACAAGGGCGGATCCAGGGGGGGGGGTCATGGGGGTCATGACTCCCCCCCCCTGGGCTGGGTCCAGGTCCTAGGTGAACCACTAAGTAAAATTGTTAAACATACTGATTTTATATATTTTTTATAGATTTTATTTAAGTACTTTCAATATTTAATTATATTAATATACCTAATACTTTGTTTCAAAATTAAATTATAAGTTCTGGTGTCTTGACCACGACTATGTGACCCCCCCCTGGCGCCAAAGCTGGATCCGCCCTTGACTACACAGCTAGGTGTACAAATGGTAAACAATAAAATCTATGTCAAATTTTACTCCATAAGTATTTGTTTATTAAAATTTGTAACCAATTAGATAATACTATTTTTACAGGTTAAAGTAGCTGGTGTGGAGTACCAGCCGGCAATGGCCAGTGCAAATAAGAAGCAAGCCAAGGCCGATGCAGCACAGCTGGCTTTGCAGAAGCTTGGCTTGGTCACATGAATTGATTTTACTAATAATAAATTATTATAACTTTACCAATGATTTTAATAGCACCTCGTATGCAATAAAATGGTAGGTAAGTCAATAATTTGTTTATCATTCAATAATGATAAACAAATTCAATATATTTTAAAGTGGATCAATATATTATGAAGTCAATGTATCAAAGTCACATTATAATAATATAATATCTATGGACGCTTCACACCACGTCAGTCTGGCCCCGTTTGAATCACATCTGTGTAAATATTGTCTGGTGTATAAGTATCATGCCAATATTATTTTCAAATTTTCTCCAAAAACGCTCAACTTTTCTTACATAATAATTTATTTACATACTAACACTTTCACAGTCCACCATACAAAAACAAAATCTAGTCCCTCGAGTCCACTCCAATATTCATTGTAAAGTATTTATTTATAATGGATTATATGGATTATTTTATTAAGTAATTTTTATATGCTTTAGTGTGTAGTGTTTAGTGCCAATGCATCCTTTTGGATACATGGACTCCACGGTAACCACGTTTTTGTATCCGTTTGGATACCATGGACTGTGAAAGTGCTAAATACAAAAAGTGGCATTTATGAGAATTTGTTTATTACGAGGATCTACATTATTGATTATAATAATAATTATAGTTAGTTTGTCAAGTAAATGTTAGTAGTGTTCTAACAGCTGGGCACGATATGACCTAAACAAAATAATGTAGATCCACAATATATCAATTACTTTAACGGCCGTTCCCAATATTCAATCTATCTCTGGTTTGACATACGACCGATCGCAGCTAACATTGAATTGACATAAAATATATGTCTCTAATGTCTAATGAGAGCTATTCCTACCTCTAGTAGGGCAAAACCAGAGATAGATCAAATATTGGGAACGGCCGTAAGAGTATTAAGTATAACTAAACCTTTGGCAATTAAAACAACATTCACATTGAATAAATTTATTTCTATGCATTCTAAATACAGGAGAAAACTATGTCTATAATATTATCACTGTGTGATTTTTTATGCTTTTATTCTTCTAATTATAATATATTAGCAATAAATTGAGTACTACATTTTTAAATAAGACATTAGACAACCCCCTATAGCCATCACAGATCTGTTCCAATTTTCCATGTTTCATTGGTTATATTTATTTCTGTTCCTTCTGCTGTTGTTTAATTCTATAGTCTGATAAAGCAGCCTTGATAGCATCCTCGGCAAGCACTGAAATATAAACAAAATTTTTATTACATTTGCAATGAAAGGAATAAAACAATAATTCAGTAAAATTTATTTTATAACTGGATTTTTGCCAAACTTATGATCTGTCTACAAACTTTGAACTGGTTGTAAACCAAAAGGTTTTACTAAATAGGTTAACACAACACTATAATAATGTCTACGGACACTGAAACTTACTAGAACAGTGCAGCTTAACAGGCGGCAATGACAGTTCCTTTGCAATATCAGTGTTCTTCAATTTCAAAGCCTCGTCAACAGTTTTTCCCTTCACCCACTCTGTTGCCAGAGAGCTTGAAGCAATAGCTGAACCGCATCCGAAAGTTTTGAACTTGGCGTCAATTATTTTCCCGTCTTCGTCGACTTTTATCTGCAATTTCATAACATCGCCGCAGGCTGGTGCTCCGACGAGACCCGTTCCTACATTTTTGTCTTTTTTGTCCAGAGAGCCGACGTTACGCGGGTTTTCGTAATGATCGATCACCTACGAAGTAAATTAGCATTAATCAGTGAAAAATCAATACGGAAACCTTGACATTGCACGTGAAAACTTACATTTGCGTGGTAAGACGCAGATTGGATGATCAAAGTCGGACGGCTCCGGAGGCAGAGGCACCGACATAAATTCGGTAGTAAATAAGCCATTTCGAATATCGAATACACTTAACACGGATTTATTCGTTAGCAAGCATGTGCTTGCAGTGGAAATGTTACTTTATTATTGCACAACGCACAAAAATTCGCCGATTTCGTGTTAGCCAAAATATCAATTCGCTAAATCCAAGTCCAGCCAGACTCCAGTCAAATTACAATTGTCAAATGTCAATGTCAACTCTTTTTTTTTTTCTTATTATGGCACTTCGGCTATATAACCATGGCCAGTGTCGAGTATATTATTAAGGCGGGAAAACAATATTTTCTAGTACAATTTTCAGCATCGTTTTTCTATATTGTCAGGTCTATAGTCTTGTCAAAGTCTAAGTAAAAGTCAATACAGTCAGGAAGTAAAGTCGGTCGATTCAGTAAAGTGGTAGAAGCTTTACTGCGATGGAGTTTTGGAGGGAACACAAAGTAGCACGTTTCTGGATATTGCATCACTTTCCCACACTTGTGCACGATAACGAATATCTAATGGTTAATATCCTACCAATATTACACATTAAAAATCCAGTTAACACAATTTTAGGAAAATAATACAAAAACACAACATCACTCTTTCACATTCCCGGCAAAACTCCAATGTCAACTCTGACACTGACATTTTTTTTCTATAATATGGCGCTCGGCTTTTTAACCATGGCCAGTGTCAATTAAATTAAGGCGGGAAAACAATTTTCTTACAATAACTTTTATCATCGTTTTACTATAATATCGGCATGTGGGTAAGGCCAAGAAAAATTGTTCAATAACACACTTGAAACTGTAACACACAATAACACACTTGAAATAATATAACACACCGGACAATAGTAAAGCCTAGTACACAAATAAGAAAACTAGTTTTTATTCACGGCTTTGCCCGTAAGATTCTTCTAAAATATAATTACATACTAAAAAATACAAATAAATACTTAAAATCTTTATTTGAACTTAATATTCGGTAGCAAACTACAAATCTTAGACAAAAAAAATTGGTAACACTTAAGAGGGTTTACGCGTATGAGTGGCAACGTCGCCAGCTAGTATAATTTACTCGAGGTTTTCAATTTTTATTATTTAATTGGAGCTACATTTTAAAAATGTTTTCTATTAACTATTTATAATTAGGTGAAAAGTGTGTCAATAGTAAGTAACCGTAATGTTCACAGTTATTTTGCTATAAAAATAACGCTTTGCAAATTTCGAATGAATTATTTGTATATAAATAGAACTGCAAGCACAAAGATTTCTTACCTTTTACATACTTTTCACCTTATTCTAAATAGTTAGTAGAAGACATTATTAAAATGTAGCTCCAATTAAATAATAAAAATTTATAACCAAAAATATTGATATTTAAAACGTTAGTTTGCGTGTTACAAAATTAATTCAGTGTTCAATATCTCGTAGTGTCGTTACTCACAATACAAACAAACAAACGCATTCACACTCATAGCAGTCCTCTAGGGCTTCTCTTGTGTCGAAGTATCTTTTTATCTTATATCGTATGTCATGTATGTTTCAAATATCTTTCAATGTGAAGATCCAATTAACAAATGTTACAGAACAGTAAATTTCAGTAAATAATCGTCATTTTAAATGTTTTATCAAGTTTCCGTTTCGGTTTCGGTTTCGGCCGAAACTGAGAGTAAGGCCGAAAGTTCGGTTTCGGTTTCGGTTTCGGCTGAAAAATCAGTTTCGGTCGGACACTATTTCTTATTATTATTAATACTCATAATATTAATAAAAAACCATCCCTCCTATATCATAAAAATATATATTTTTAAGAATTTTATACCATTTTGTCGGCATCATTACATAATATCTGCATTCATGCCGAATTACAGCTTTGTAACATACCGCGGACAGACAGACGGACAGACGGACGGACAGACCGAAACTATAAGGGTTCTTTGTTGACTACGGAACCCATCATATTATTATGATTCAAAATAAATAAACAAGAGGCATTCTTTGGCCGTTCTTATGGTTTATTATTCAGCGGAACCACAAAACTAAAAAAAACTAAACACTTTTATCCTTTGCTTTTATAACATTAAAAATATGCAGACCGAGTCCTTTGTATGACCGAGTATAGCGGACACAACATTACACGCTTTTCACGCTAATACACCGATATTTAATATGAGCTCTGTCTTTCACTCAACTTATCGCATTGTTAGAGTGCTTTTCATCGATAATAATGGAGGTCAGTGTATCAATGAGAAAAGTGACAATTTTGTAGCTATAGGTCTACCAGAATCTGATGGCAATTTTTGACAGCAGATTTTTAAAAAATATCCTTGATCATTGGATAAATTTTTATATTTGCATGTTTAACACTCAGAATCAGCCGCTATAAGAAGAAAAACAGATCAAAATGTTTTATTCCAATTACCCCCGTATTGCTAGAGTCATTTTATTTTCTCACTTTTTGCCATCAGATTCTGGTAGACCTATAATTACCTATCTCTCTGAAGTTTGGAGTGAAATTTTGGTGCAAGCTATTAGTATTAAATCCTGGAGATGTTCATCAGTAAGTCGAGACCGAAAATTATTTTTAACGAAGTTCATCTTCGAAAATGCTTGGTCCGCATACAATGGCTCGGCCGCGCCGCGGTAGTCCGGATGCGGACCGCGGTCCGCCATTTGGTGACCCCTGAGTTATACTATTGGCGCCTTATATTTTGACAGTTGATAATGTTACTCTTTCTAACTATAGTGCGTTTCATCGAATAATTCCTTTGCCGTCATGTTGGCATTCCTGTCTGTCAATAACGTAAACACGGTAGACACGCTCTGCAAGTATTCAGTATGTTTTACTGTGATTTCGTGAGAAAATCATGCCGAAAACATTAAAGAGTGGTGAAAGAATGATGGTGCTAAGAGTGAAAGAGTTTTGTGAACGTGAAAAACGTAACGAGGCCCCAATAATTCCAATAAGATGTGTACAAGCTCGGGTTGCCGCCATTACAGCTTAGTGAAATAGGGTTACCAGCATCAGTTTAATCACCCTTAAACACAGTAAAACTTATGAATATTCGCAGAGCGTGTCTACCATGTTTACGTTATTAACATACAGGAATGCCAACATGTAGGCAAAAGAACTATTTGACGCAACGCACTTTTAGTGACGAAAACTACATAAACGCGAACGAAGTCGCGGGCTAAAAACTAGTATAATAATATTCTCAGGGCGAGCGAAGCGAGCCCTAGTATATCCCACAGCCGTCAGTATGTATATTTTGTGGTTCACTTTACGGAAAAACTATGTACGTGTGTTATCACCAGTCAGTCAAGGTGTGACGACGCGAGCCCTCACAATTCACAAAGCTCGGATTTTAGCTAGTAAATGCGAAAGTGACTTTGTTTGTTTGTTACGCCTTCACGCATAAAGTACTAAGCGGATCATCATGAAACTTTCATAGGTACACATTGTCTGGGGTATGGAGAAGGACATTGGGTACCTTCCATCCCGGCAAAAAGAATGGTTCCCAAACGATAGACGTTAACGCAGGCAGCGCTGAAAGTTAGAATTATATGAAATTTTCTTTAGGGAATTATTAAAAGTATTTTGTGATAACATAATATTATCTCCCCTAATTTAATGTAGCACAGTAAGGGTAATGAGGCAACACTAATTTGCATTAGTGCCAACATGACGGCAAAGGAACTATTCGATGAAACGCACTCTAACAATGCGATAAGTTGAGTGAAAGACAGAGCTCATATTAAATATCGGTGTATTAGCGTGAAAAGCGTGTAATGTTGTGTCCGCTATACTCGGTCATACAAAGGACTCGGTCTGCATATTTTTAATGTTATAAAAGCAAAGGATAAAAGTGTTTAGTTTTTTTTAGTTTTGTGGTTCCGCTGAATAATAAACCATAAGAACGGCCAAAGAATGCCTCTTGTTTATTTATTTTGAATCATAATAATATGATGGGTTCCGTAGTCAACAAAGAACCCTTATAGTTTCGGTCTGTCCGTCCGTCTGTCCGTCTGTCTGTCCGCGGTATGTTACAAAGCTGTAATTCGGCATGAATGCAGATATTATGTAATGATGCCGACAAAATGGTATATAAATTCTTAAAAACATATATTTTTATGATATAGGAGGGATGGTTTTTTATTAATATTATGAGTATTAATAATAATAAGAAATAGTGTCCGACCGAAACTAATTTTTCAGCCGAAACCGAAACCGAAACCGAACTTTCGGCCTTACTCTCAGTTTCGGCCGAAACCGAAACCGAAACGGAAACTTGATAAAACATTTAAAATGACGATTATTTACTGAAATTTACTGTTCTGTAACATTTGTTAATTGGATCTTAGACTCAAATAATATGTTCCCTAGAAACTATTCAGTATCATATTCTGTTTTTTTTATTCCAAGTTTTTAATGTATTAGAACGAAGGATTTCCTTAAAAAACATGAGCAGAATTTATTTCAAGGCATTTACTACTGAAAACACAATTAATTGCAGTTATATTCTTTGTATAGGAAACACAGACATGCAGTCTCACAGACCGCAGTCGAAGTTAAAAACAAAATTACTAAGTAAACTTGCAGTTGGCGTCACAATTTTTTGGTTGAGAAGACGTTTTGCCACTAAACCTAAGATAACACTAGTCAACACGATTTTTGTGCCTGAGCTTTGTGTACCCAATTTAGAAGTCTTACACTTAATTAATTAGAAAAATAATGATATTAACTCATAAAGTTTGCTTTTATAGAAACTTTCAAATTTTGAAAAAACCCTGAATTTTCTTTTTTCAGTTATGTATCAAAGGAATAAAATATAATATTATTTATTTCATTTATATAATTACTAATATTCACTAAAAAGAATTAGAAGCAAAAAATATACCTATACAGGATGCAATTAAACCTTTCTGCCAAATTTTGATATATTGATCCTTGTTAAAAATAAAAATACACGTATTTTTTCTTTTATAGTCACTCAGTACTAAATTATTGAGAAATAGCTTCCGAAAGTTATCCTAAAAACACTACAATTAATGGAAACGATGCGTCGGCCGCGCGTGACGTGCCCCCGTGCGCGCGCCTCATCCCGGCGTTACCCCCTCTCATTCCCCCGCGCCGCGAGTGACCGTTCTGCAACGATTTTAAATGGGATAAAATATGTCATTGAAAAAAAAAATAACACCCAATTTTTTTTTTTTGGTTAAATGGACTCTCCTAATGATACTTAAGCCCTGGAAAAAATTTGGCAGGAAGGTTTAATTGCACCCTGTATAAATTAGGTTTAAAATTTGTTTTTTTTTAAATTTAGGTGAGCATATTCCAAACATAGCTTATAGCATGCCTCTTTAATAAGTACGTGAGATATGTGGCACCCATATTTTTTATGGTTTTTAATAGAAAGTTAAAATTTGTTTCAAAGGCTTGATAAATCATTTTGTTTGTCGGTGCAAGTAACTTTTTCGCTCTTACTTTAATAAATTTTCCGCAAATACAGCAAAAACTTTTTACGTCCATTGCATGTGTGCAATGGACGTAAAAAGTTTTTGCTGTATTTGCGGAAAATTTTTGCTGTATTTTTGAAGATATTTTTACGCTTTAAAGTGCATAAAACTCATAATTTCTCTAAAAATTTAATACGCACAGTAAGTGCCAGCGGAAAACTTCCCGTTCCAACTCTGATATCCCCCCAAACCCCTTTATCTTGGTCACGACGAGTGTTAGTCTCTAAAAATTTTGAAAATCTTATATTTTTATTTATCTTCGCCTAGGCTATAAAGGCAAGCTTTCTTTTTTTCAACTTATGTTTCTGGTTAATTTTCAATGCAAATAATCAGATTATTACTCATTAAGTAACAGGCACCAGAAAAAATATTTTTTGTCGACTTGTGTAATGAGGGCCGCAAGTGTAACGCGTGGTAAAAGGAAAAGAATAAGGCGAGATGATTGACTAGAAAAATCTCGCAAGCTATATCTCATATTCAAACAATATTAATAAGTAAATAAACTTCACACACAATATAATCAATTTATCGTATCGTTTACTTAATCGTTTGTTTGGGAAACATTGTTAAAATATGAACATAGCACGTAATTCATTAACAGGTACATAATATATTAAATAAACGTTTAGAAATAAAATTCAACAATATACCTGTAATGTTCGATAAGAAAAACGAATTACTAATAAAAACAAAATAAATACTTAGTAATTTGGCACTAATTTGCAAAACATAACCGCAAAACACGATTAACGGCCGTTCCCAATATTCAATCTATCTCTGGTTTGACATACGACCGATCTCAGCTAACATTGAATTGACATAAAATATATGTCTCTATAATGTCTAATGAGAGCTATTCCTATCTCTAGTAGGGCAAAACCAGAGATAGATCAAATATTGGGAACGGCTGTAAATGGACGGTGGCGAAATGAGCCAGGGCCTCGCCGGCGAGCATGCACGAGTTAACTGCGAAGTTTACCGAACGACGCACGAAAATTCACGAACACTAGAGTTTCGGCGGGGCCGAAAGTTTCGGCTATATTTTGGCCGAAACCGAAACTTAGGCCGAAACTAGATTTTTTAGCCGAAACTGGCCGAAACCGAAAGTTCGGTCGGTCACTAATAAGAAATATGAAGTTTTAAAATGGAAAAATCGTTAGAGTCCAAACTATCACGGTTAAGAAGACTTCATAAGTTTTTGAGTAATAGTCGATCAACTACAAAAATGTGTTCGGCGAAGTATAACTTTTCGTTCAAGTTCCTTTGAACGGAACAAAGATGATGTTGTTAGTAGTGTAAAACACGTTATAAATGTACATTCATTGACCATACAAAAATTTTCAAAAACTAGCGGTACTACGGAACCCTATATTGCGCGTGGCCCGACACGCACTTGGCCGGTTTTTTTTATTACGTCAATTTTTTTTTTCGAGTTATTTAATTTTCTTCTTAAAAATAGTCTTAAAAATATTTCTGGTGAACGTCTAAATTATACCTTTTTTTAATAAAATAAGGGGGCAAACGAGCAAACGGGTCACCTGATGGAAAGCAACTACCGTCGCCCATGGGACTCTCGCAACATTTCATTCATAGTGAGTATTATGAAACAACTTTATGTTTTACCAACTTCTAATTCAAAGTCCGTTTGCCTGCTACCTACATTAGATTGCTATCAGTTAACACCAAGAATTCGGTAGTTAATAGCTATATTATGTAGGTGCAATGTACCCTTAATACCTCGCATCGACTACTAAGATAATAAAAAAACCTGATCAACATTTTAATTCTTGTCTTCCTGTAATACCGCCAGTTTCGAAGGTAATCGCCGGAATATTAGTCGTGTTTTATTTGCAACACAGGTTTTTGTGTCGGAATAAATTAATGTTACAAATCTTCACATAGGTAGTAGATATTTATCTAAAAGGTAAGTGGATGGCACTTGTTATAAGTAGGTAATTTAATTTTTATAAGAATTTAATTAATTACCTACTTACATAATATGTATTTTAATAATCGCTACATCCCTTTTCCTATCGCGTAGAGGTGTACCTGTGTAAACAAAATAGCAATTTATTTATGCGCAACTCGCAAGTAAAAGAGAGAAAAGATGAGTAAATATATCTCCGTCTTCCACAAAGACCAAAGTCATATTATTACTTATACTTATTATAATTATTTCAGATGTTGGCATCGATAATTCTCAACACCGGCTTGTTTGTCATCGGAGTAGGATTCAATGTGGACTTGTATTCGGTACCGAACTTCCCAGAATTGGACCTAGACAGATGGTGGGGCGATGGTATCAAGCCTGATCATATAGACGAAACAATTAAGCCATTTGCCATAGACTTTAATGATACGGTAAGGTAAAATGCTGTACCCAATCAATAAAGTTTATCTGTCTGTCTGTTATGATTTCAGAAGAATATCACAGGTCGATGCTAGGGCTACGAGCTTAAACGTAACTTGTATCTTCCTTGAAAATGTTTTAAATCCTGAGGGTGCCTGAATGGCGACGTCGCGTTGCACAGTTGGGAAATATAACATTATACAGTCCAAGGAAGCCCTGCAGGGCTACGCATCTTCTGTCCTTGTCCGCCAAGCGCCTTTTGAACATAGGTCTAACTTTTTTAACAAGGAAATAACATTATATACCTACCTAACCATAAAGACTATAGACAGAGTGGAGCTTACTATTTAAGGGTATGTGTAAATTACAGATGATAGATGATTTAAGAAGCCGCCTTCGTAACCGACGACCGTTCACAGCGCCCATGGAAGGAATACAATCAGAATACGGATTAAACACTGATTACTTTAACAACATTCTAAACTACTGGTCAGACAGCTACAACTTCAAAGAAAGGGCTGAAAGACTGAACAGGTTTCCTCATTACAAGACAAGAGTCCAAGGTCTCGATATTCATTTTATCAGAGCAACTCCCGAGGTGAAAGGTTTGAAGATTCTCCCAATACTCCTCATACATGGATGGCCGAGCTCGTCTAAGGAATTTGACCAGGCGATTCCCATGTTGACGCAGCCAAGAACGGGATATGATTTCGTGTTCGATGTGGTTGCAGTTGACTTGCCGGGTTTTGGGTTTTCGGAGGTATGTAAAATGCTTTCTGTCTTTAGTTACAACTTACAGGCTACAGCTTTAATGACGTTAGTCTAATATCTAAATCCTAAAGTGTACCAAAGTGTAACTTGGTAAGTAAATAACACTTAAGCTTGTTTAATGATAGTTTGTGAATGTGCAGTCTAACAAACGACCTAAGTAGATAATTAGGGAATGGGATTATTAAAGGATTACGGAATAAGTACTAGGTAACTATGGTTATCGTAGTTACTACTAGTATTCCCTAATCCCTACTAGGGTATGGTTATCGTTATCGTAGTTACTACTTATTCCCTAATCCCTAGTTACCATGTAACGCCAAAGAGAATATAATCACTACGTTTTATGTAAAGCCGCCATTCCACCGCGGCGCACGCTGTGCACCGCAACGCGGCGCACGGATTTATTAGTTTGACTACGTGGGTCAACGTTTCCACTGCAGCACACGCTATGCACACGGCCACGACTATGTACAACCACAGAGTACTATAATACTGGGGTACAACTGTAGCGCAGCACAGTTTTGAATACTATGTACACGCTTACGTGTATCCCGTACACAGCGTGCGTAGCGTGGCCAGCGTTGAGCTACGTGTGCACCGTATTCGAGCAAGCTACGTGAGTCAATTCGTTCATAGCGTGTCCGTGGGTTGCAGTGGACACAGTCACATATTATATTTTCTTACAAAGCGAAGCTTGACGCACGTGCGTAGTCTCTCCGTGCGCTGCGGTGGATTGGCGGCTTAACGTGTGCAAAGGGAGCAGAGGAGGGCTTTGCTTGACTTTGACGCAATACTTTTTTTTAATCCTCGAGCTTGTGTGCGAAGTATTTACTGATATAGACATAGCTAATATTTTTTTAACAATCTTTATCCAGGGCACCAACAAACCTGGCCTGACTCCTGTACAAATTGGCATCGTACTACGCAACCTCATGAAGCGGCTTGGGTTCAGTCAGTTCTACATCCAGGCCGGCGACTGGGGCTCGCAAGTCGCCACTCACATGGTCACCATGTTCCCTGATGAAATATTAGGGTGAGTACACGTACCTAATTTAGTGAAATGAGCATGTGCCATGTGGATATTATGTAAGTTTTGTGACCGTTGGGTAATGGTTGCGTCTAAATCATCTCACAAGTGAAACAGAGAAGACAGCTAGTTATAGCTAGGCCACGGCCTAGCGGCGGCGGCGTCAAATTGTCAATGGCCTACTCTCATAAAAAATATAGAGAATAATTATTATCTATAATTAGTTTTATGGTTACTACTTACTTCGCAAGGGCGACCAATTTGTGTTTTTACTTGCTCTATAATTTTTGACCCGTTTTTGTAACAAAATTATGGACCAAATATACATTAACTAAATGGCCGAAAGTTGACCAAAGTAAAATGCTGTTGCGCGTTGATAAGTAAAAAAGTTAAGTAAAATTTATATTCTACCTAGTTTTAACTATTCCATTGTTTCAGTTTCCATACCAACATGCCAATGTCTCGAATGCCGATCAGCGTCGCCAAATATCTAGTCGTCTCTCTCTTCCCTTCGTACTTTGTGAAAGAAAAAAACGTGGAGAGAGTATCCTTCAAGCAGGTGATCACGCAGCTCATTCGAGAGTTCGGATACTATCATTTGCAAGCTACCAAACCGGATACTATAGGTAAATGTTTTTAATGTTTTTAGTTTTAATCTGATTAACCAGGAAGTAAATAATTGAATTAGGTAGGTACCTACTTTAGATTCTTGCTGGACATTCACACTTTTCCACTTTAGGGTAGGTTTACAAAAGTAGGTTACAAAATGATGTTGCTCACTTCTTGAAGATGAATTTTCTACTAAGTACATCTAATATGAAATATATATTGTAAAGCTTGAAAGTTATCAAATTGGTCAGCCGTTAGTGTGAACTGTGATCCATACTATTATTATACTCGTAAAAAAAAGAGAAAGTGTCTGTCTGTCTGTTACCTCTTCAGGCTCAAACTGCTGAACCGATTTTGCTGAAATTTGGTATGGAGACACTTTGAGTCCCGGGACATAGGATAAGTACTTTTTATCCCGGAAAAATGTACGGTTTCCGCGCGATAAACGAATTTAGTTGCAACGAAGTTTCGGGCGTCATCTAGTACGCAATATTTAACCATAACCATAGAGCTCGACAAGGCTTTAAATGCACGTGGCGAAAAAAGGAACTAACGCTGTCATCATACAAAAACGCCATTTTTGACAGTTCTCCTTTACCAGCAGCGCCCCCGCCCACGTTCATTTAAAGCCTCGTCGGACCAGCAACGTCTTCTGTCAAATTCTGTGGTCAAAGTTAAGGTTAAAGTTAAATTAGCCTTAACTATAACCATAACTTTAACTTTAACCACGCCTCTAGTGTAACCCACCTTTAGAATTTAGCTAATTAACATAATTATTTTCAGGCGCAGCATTGACTGATACACCGTCAGGTATAGCAGCATACATCTTGGAGAGGGTGGGAGCTGGCAGCAATGCTGACCAACTGAACACCCCACACGGGGGTATGGAGAATATCAATATCGACGACTTACTAGACACAGCCACTATCATGTGGGCCAACGAACGTATTACCACGTCTATGAGGATATACGCTGAGGCATACGCTTGGCCTGAAGTCACTACGCTGCATAGGTAACTATAGACATTGGATTATTTGTGAAAGTGCCGAAATATGCACCTAAAGCTGCGCGTCCACTGGTTCGGAATCGGAGCGTACGGAGCGTCGTCATTTACGAAATGCCGATGGGGTGCGTCCACTGCATTCGGATTCGGCATCGGTAATTTTGGGTTTTTGTAAAGCAACTGTCATCGCCTATTAACGTCAGAACTTGACGTTCGGAATTCTAATGAAGCATTCACTGCGGATGACGTCATCGGCATAAATTCCGGTCTCAGGCGCAGAAATGCCGATCCAGTGCACGCAGTACCATACAAATCAATACAAAGCAACAAATCCGTACGCTCCGTACGCTCCGATTCCGATGCAGTGCACGCGCAGCTTAAATGGCCGAAATATGCACAATCAAGTCTTACTATAAAATAAATATAACTACTTATTATGTAAAGGTCGCAGAGAGCATAGAAAGTACTAAAATTGGTTCTTACATTTGAACGTAGCCTAATTCTCGCGTGATTAAAGTGACTATCGAATTATAAGGGCCCCTGTTATTAAGACCGGGCTGTCAAATTTTGCTGTGTTTACTAATAGGTATTACGATCCCGGAAGACGATTGACTTAAATGAAATTAAGATTTATTTAATCATTGTATATTTATCTCATATTTGGCTAACCAAAAACACTTATTTTGACTCGATAGTTTTATTTTTCGAACTTATGAATATTTCTGGGCTTTTCAACAAATATCTGTTACACTTATTGAGTTACTATCATTAAATAATTTGTACTACTACAATAACACACTACAAAATAATAGCTAAAGGAAATATTAGTATTGTATTTAATTTTTAAGTAATCATCAAAAACATTTTTGGGACTAGCGAACTTTACTTTCGTGCTATAATGCGCCGGACCGTTGTTACGCGATATTGTTCACTATTAGCTGCAGCGCAAAATACAATTCATGCGGGCACGATTCATGGAATCATTGTATCACGATTGGAGGATAGCGGGGTGTGTAGGCGGGGCTAGCGTGTTTAGATAATTTTGGGAGCCCGGTCTTAAAGATACGAGAAGACGTGTTGGGTAATGTTCTAGTTTCTAAGCGCACCAATGCCGTACTTTAGCAGATAAGACTTGACATGTCATTAATTACAACAACACGTTGTTAGTAGGACCATCACGCAAATGCTACGTAATGCGTTATTCCGTTGTGACGACACAATACGACTCTGACGACTGTAGCACATAGGTTGCGTTTAAGACTGCCTTCACATTATGTCGCGGCTGCCGCGCGGCTGCGGCGGTACCCGCGACATAATGTGAAGGCAGCCTAAGGGTCAATTTATATTAGCGCAGAGTCGAAGCGCATCGAAGCGAAATATCAAAACTGAATATAGCAAATCCAACCTTAACTCCAATTACATCTGAGAATTTTAAAAGGCGCGCGCGCGTCGGGCGCATCTGCGCGAATTCGCGCGCCTGCGCCCGACCACCGCTGGTTGACCTCGCAGAAGTAATGTGTGCGTTATGTTCTGGAGTTAAGGTTGAATTTTCTGTGTACAGTTTTTGGGAATTCGCTTCGCTGCGCTTCGATTCTGCTCTATTATAAATTGACCCTGCCAGTAGAAACTTCCTTGCAGAATGGTTTAATCGAGCCGTGATAGGCAAATACCAGTAGCGTAACTATAGGGTGGCAGGGGTGGCAAAATGCCACGGGCCCCCGACCCAAAAGGGCCCCGGCCCAAGAGACCGTGAGGTGAGAATTTTTTTTATACTGTATTGTTTTATTACTAACGTGACGATTTTAGTGATTGGGCCCCATCAATTTGACACGGGCCCCGGATGTAATAGTTACGCCACTGGCAAATACCATCTTTGTAGAATTGTTATTTGACTATCAACATTGTTTCAGCATCCCAACTAAAGTACCCACAGCGGCGATAAAGTTTAAATACGAGATAGTGTACCAGCCGGATTGGATACTACGCGACAAGTTTCCCAACCTTGTGCGTTCTACGGAACTGGACTTTGGCGGCCATTTTGCCGGCATGCAAACCCCTGCGGCTTTGGTTGACGACGTATTTGCATCCGTTACAAAATTTATCATGTTCCAATCAGATAATGTCGCTCACGAATAAAGGTTTACCTAATTTGAGATTTATAATTTCTAAAGCTGATCGCACGTTTCTCAGCACCGTACTCGTCGAACGCACCGCATAGCACACGAAATGCGGCACGTACGTGCGGACGAATGTGCGAGGTTTTACAACATTTCATACAACGAATTCTAAAATGCGGCGCGTACTGATGAATGTGCGATCACCTTAACCCAAACTTTATAGTTTATAGTATCAAGAAACTGGTTAATAGGCTGAAGACCTACATAAGTTTGTGGGATTATGTTAAGACCATATTGTAATTTGTAAGACGCGATCTGTCGTCTGACATAACACGACCAAATCATGTAGGTTCGCCATGTGCCTCTGAACCAACTTCTCTGGTACTTAGTTAAATTGCATTAGTTGATTTAGACAGCGAAGTTTAACATGAAACATAATATGTAACATGAAGGTACAAATTGGAAGCCCGCTACATGAGTCATGAAGCGGCAGCAGACGTGTCGTCGCGACACTATTTCTATGTATTTCTATGAATAAGTGTCGCTAGCTTCATGTCGCTAGCTGCGGAAGGTATTTCATAGAAATACATAGAAACCAGTAGTGTCGCGACGACACGTCGCCTGCAGTTGTCGCGTGTCGCTCGGTTCCAACTTGTACCTTTAGTCATAATATTATGACCCATCGCTCAGATCTATGAACTGAAGTATTGAATGCAATTTGGCTACGTACCCATTACGGTTAGATCGTGACAATATGTGACAATGGAACAAGACGCCGACGGACGATACTTGAAGAATCTTCGCCCGAGATTTCAAAATCAGCGCAACGTCTTGTTAAATCATTTACATCTTTCCATCACGCCTTTGTAAGAACTAGACAAAAAACAACAAAGCATTTTTATAATATTTATTATAAACATTCAAAAATAATGTAAAACAATCAGATTCTTTACAATTCTCCGGTTATAATTTTATTCTAAGTTAATTAAATTTTATTCTAATAAAGTATAAATGAGAAAATTAAATAGTTTCATACTTTATTTCACCACAAATCAAAATTCCCTCGAGTCCCCTTACGATAAACGAATAACGGTGCAACGAAATTGCGGGGAACATCTAGGTTTGTATAAATAAAGTTTTGCGAAAGACATTAACAACATAGTTGTATGTCCTTCCTTAGACAATCAGAAGTTTAATGACAAAATATAACATACTCAATACTCTTACAATAAATATTATATACCCTGTGTAACTTCATAATATATTAGTCGCAGCCATCCAGTAAAATAGCCAGACAACCGAATGCCTAAGCCTTCAATTTTAAAATAAAACTTGCTTTTATTTTTTCAGAAAATAATACTAGTCTAAACATGTTCGAATACTAAGCTATGCGAAAAACTTTGATAGGATCTTGGTTCTTTTGTATGAACAACCTAGTCGTCGAGTTGGCTGGCGGAATTCAACTAGATAGCTGCTAAATACTCATGCCAATTAATTTCGTGTGAAACAAAAAACAAAAAATCAAATTCTTAAAAACTAAAAAAATTTGCAATACATAAAATAGTTGTTTTCAAATAAAAATCAATGTTTCACATGCAACTTATCTTCTTATATATAAAATTCTCGTGTCACAATGTTAGTTACCGCACTCCACCGAAACGGTTTTACTGATTTTTACCAAATTTTATATGCATATTCAGTCAGGTCTGAGAATCGGCTACTGGCTACTTCTTATATTGATACTTGTTGAATAAAATAAAATAATAAATTATTACAACTCGAGACTGACGGCGACCATTGTTTGTGCGACGGGATAGCGATGGACGTTGCCATGGTGCCGTACTTATTTAGTCACTTTAATAAAATAATTTGGGCAAAATACTTTATATGGCAAAACAACGTTTGCCGGGACAGCTAGTAATTTATATTATCATATTATTTGATATAATATTTTTTGCCTTTTAATATATTTTTGAGACCTTATTAAATTTTGGTAAGTATAAAAAATAATTTTAGTAAGTTTTATAAAATAGAGTTCAAAATTCATAAAAATCTAGACTATAATATTTTGGCATACGCAATATCTAATAAATTATAAACAAAAAACTTTTTGAAAAAAAAAAAGCTATTATTTAAATAGTCTAAAAAGAAAAAAATAAATTTCTCCTTAAAATTTTTAACTATTAAGTTATAATCCTCAATATATTATACAATTTGCATGATAATAAAAGCTATTAAATATATCTACTTCAAAATTGAGTTCCAAAATTCCACCGTAACACACATACATACATACAGAGCAAGTTAAATAAAAGCTTTTAAAAATAAGAAATGCTACTTTATGTCTAAAGAGTAAATAAACTGAAAATATAACCGTGCATTCAAACAAAAAGGAACAAAACTTTCTCATCTTTAGAATAAAATCAGTCTAAAAGTTGTGAATAATAATAAATAATAATACATCTTACTAGAATACGATAAACAAAAGTGATAAGTATATTTTACTATGTAACTCTTCGAATAATAGATATTAAATACGGAAACGTACTTACTCATTAATCCACCATTTTGATAGTATCAAAGTCCATATTTGGCAACAACCAGCGCGGCTTATGTCCTACTAAAATAATGAACTGAAGTCGATGACAATTGTCACACATGGGCTACCGCGTTAGTTTTGTTGTAAAACCATTTTTTGACATAGTAACGTTCCTTGGTATTGATTATTCGAAGATACCACTCTTATCTCCTAGCTTATAAAAGTATACTCCGCGCGCGAAATCGAAATGTTATGAAAGGAATGTTGTGGGAAGAATTGTGAGGAATCTCGCGCAGGGAGTACCTATCCGTACTATAAGTCAGGGATCCCTAGAACAATTTTTTTTTTTGATTACTATCAAGCTAATTTTTTGTTAATAGCTTCATTTTGATAAGACGAACAACAATTTTATCTGCGAAAAATCTCGAAAGTGGTAGCTAACAGAGATCGAAAGGATTTCATACTTTGATTTGATAGTCCCAAAATATGGATTGTTCTATTTGTAGGACAATGTTACTCTTAAATTATTAAATCAATCTATCAACATACAAAAAATCAGATGGTTAGGGTTCCGTTTAAGGGTTCCGTAGTCAACCAAGTTTTGTTGATTACAGAACCCTAAAACGGAACCCTAACCAGCAGATTTTTTGTATATTGATAGGTTAATAGTTATATAATTTAAATGAACACTGTCCTACAAATAGAACATTCCATATTTTAGGACCATCAAATCGAAGTATGAAATCCTTTCTATCTCTGTTAGCTACCACTTGTTAAAAATTATAAAATATAAATAAAATTGTTGTTCGTCTTATCAAAATGAAGCTACAATAAGCTACTCACAAAAATTAGCTTGATAGTAATAAAAAAAAAATTTTTGTTCTAGGGATCCCCGACTACTAATATTATAAATGCGAAAGTGTGTCTGTCTGTCTGTCTCAACGAATATTCGCAAAATTGGCAGCATCTATGCTTTTTTTAAAACCCTAATTAACGTGTAAGATAAACAACGTTTGCCGGGTCAGTAGCACAGCAGCTTGAGTGCCAACTTGGTGGCAACATATACGCCAGATTAGGACAGCAGGTTGAGTGCCAACTTGGCGGCGACTTATACGCCACATTAGGACAACAGCTTGAGGGCCAACTTGGCGGCCGCTCGTTTGGCCTGCTGCTTGTTGTTGCCGACGCCGTACACGGTGTGTTGGCGGCCATCTTTGCTGAATGTCACAGGCACCATCACCTTTGGTATTTCAGAGCTGCTGACTTTCGGGTCCCTGAAAAAAATTATAATATATAGTAAAACTAATATATTATGTCTGAGCGTTAAAAATCGCTTAACTATAAGGATAAAATTAATGAATAAATAATGGACGACAAAACCATATAAAGCTTAGTTTTGTAAGCATCTTAGCTCAGTTCTCATGGCCTATATTATAGGGTGTAACAAAACTAAGTGATAATACTTTAAGGGGTGTATGTGTTCCTGACATAGAGTTCACTGTGAAAGTAGCAGCCCTGAAAGACATTTTTTTCTGATTTGTATGGCCAAGCGCTCCAGCGTCACGAAGTAAAAAAAAAGGTTTCTCTTACCGCGCTACTACTTTGACAGTGTTATTCAGGAACATAATTATTATCACTTAGTTTTGTTACACCCATAAAGTTAATATACCTAGCGGAATAGAGAAACAAAGGCCTGAGCAAGAGAGATGTCACTATCAGTAACACTGCGTGGTAAAAAGAGACGTGTGATACATGACAGCAGAACTCTTTTTGACGTCCAGTCGGCACTTATCGGCACGTTGACAATTTAATCTCATAGAATTCATGTTCAATCATGCTTGTGTAAGTGTATACGTACACATATTTTTACACACAGATGCAAACCAATTTCGGTTTCGTTTGACAGCTCGAGATTGTTGCTCTATTCCGCTAGGTATAGTAACTTTATGGTTACACCTTTAAATTTTGACATTTAAATTTTGTCGGTTGCGGTCGTGTCGCGAGGGTCGGAATGCTACCTTTAGACTTACCCGAACTTAGCGCACGCGTGCATATTCTCGTGCAACACCCTGACCGGCTGTTTGGGTATGCAGCGCTTGAAGGCGTCAATCTCGCGGTGCATGACGCGGTGTATGACACCCCACACCGCGAGCAGGTCGCCGCCGCTGTCGAGGTATATAGCGCCGACTAGCGACTCGAATATGTCGCTTAGCACCTGGGAATTAACATCCATACTAATATTATAAATGCAAACGTGTGTTTGCCTGTTTGGTACTGTTGTATAATCAAACGCCGGCTCGTCGACAACTGCTATTTATTTCTTTTCAATCAATTAAGAACTCCATACATAACAGGTACCTCGTCAGGCCCAACCCACTGAACCGATTTTGCTATCAGCTAGTATATCCCACAACCCGAGCACTTTTGTGGGACACTTTACGGAGAAACTATCACGCTTATTGATTGCTTTAACATAGTAATTTTTATTTATATGTAGATGTGTTATCATCGGTCAGTCAAGGTTTGGTTACTATTGAAATATATAAAAAATCTGCTTTAAAGATTATTACCACGCAGAGAAAAGACGCAAGCCCTCACAAAGCTCGGCTTTTAGCTAGTACTATAAATGTAAAAGTGTGTCTGTTTATCTGTCTGTTATCTCTTCACGCCCAAATCGCTGAACCGATACTTTGAGACCCGGGAAAGGACATAGGATGGTTTTTATTCCGGAAAAATGTACGGTTACCACGCGAATTTTGGCGGAACGGAGTTGCGGGCGTCACCTAGTAAAATATAAAATCATACCTTAGGCACTTCAACGTACTCGGCGATGTTGCAATCCGCCTCGGCGATTAAGTACAGTACGTCCTCTATGATCTCGTGGTTCCTCTGCTCTTGATGCTCCACGAAATTCATGATGGAGTTCTCCAGGGCCGGGTTGAGTTGGCTGCAGAGATATCTGGAAAAAGAACGATCACGTGATTAAAAAAGTACTCGAATACAGAAATGGTATGACTAACATAAGACTTATCGGTTTACAGTTTAACAGACTGGAAGAAACATGCATTTGACAGCAAATATAAGACAGAAATTTTTGAATACTCGAAGTTTTTGACACCACATAATATTGTGCAAGATCTTTTGTCTAACGCCAACAATTTCTGTTGCCCTTAATTTGCAGAAGTATTGATGATTTTGTGTATTAGCAGGCCTGTCCCACTCGCGCGTGTAGGTATCGAAATGTAAGTACCCCTTTAAAGGGGCAGACCACTAGGGACTCACAAGCGAGCGGTGACGCACGCGCAAGATTTTTTCGTCGCATATACCTATGTACTGATTTAACCGCTGTGACAGAATCGTTATTAATCTGATAAAAATGAACAATTGAAAAAAGTTCAAAGAAATATTTCAATAAGGTAATTTAAGACTTTTAAATACAAAAAAAAAAGATAAAAAATACACAAACATAGCAAATAAACCAATTTTTTACAAACAAACCACATACTACATAGAAATAAACACAAGTTACTATGTTTAAGTTGTAAAAAATTCCTGACCAGCTCCTGCACTATAATCGAATATAAAACTATTATAAAATATAGGTTGGGTTATTAAAATTTGATTATTACTATAAAAAAGTTTGGTATTAGTAGCTATAATAATTAAAAGAAGATTATTTTATTTTCTAAAAGGTGACAATCTTGATTTCGTTAGAAAGGGTACCTCTTACGCGATAGAAAGAGAGCGCACATGTAGGTAAATATAATTGTAGGCACCTAGCACTGCGCGGTCGGAATTTGAACTTTATAGTATCGTAGCATGAGTCGTTATTTCTTTAAACGGGTTTCGCGAGTGGGAATTCTGTTTGTACTACTAATATATTATATTCTGTGGTATTAGGCAGATATCTCGTATATGTGCGACGTTATGACACAGTTACTCACTTGCGCAGGCCCAGTTTGACGACGTACGAGGCGAAGGTGACGTCGTTGACGAGCGCCGACCTGAGGTCAGTCAGCTCGCCGGGGTTGAGGTCGCGGGATATCTGGTATATGTATATGCGACGTCATGACACAGTTACTCACTTGTGCAGGCCCAGTTTGACGACGTACGAGGCGAAGGTGACGTTGTTGACGAGCGCCGACCTGAGGTCAGTCAGCTCGCCGGGGTTGAGGTCGCGGGATATCTGGTATATGTATATGCGACGTCATGACACAGTTACTCACTTGTGCAGGCCCAGTTTGACGACGTACGAGGCGAAGGTGACGTTGTTGACGAGCGCCGACCTGAGGTCAGTCAGCTCGCCGGGGTTGAGGTCGCGGGATATCTGGTATATGTATATGCGACGTCATGACACAGTTACTCACTTGTGCAGGCCCAGTTTGACGACGTACGAGGCGAAGGTGACGTTGTTGACGAGCGCCGACCTGAGGTCAGTCAGCTCGCCGGGGTTGAGGTCGCGGGATATCTGGTGTGACGTTATGACAGAGTTACTCACTTGTGCAGGCCCAGTTTGACGACGTACGAGGCGAAGGTGACGTTGTTGACGAGCGCTGACCTGAGGTCAGTCAGCTCGCCGGGGTTGAGGTCGCGGGATATCTCGTATATGTGCGACGTTATGAGGAAGTCGAGAATCGCGTCGCCGAGGAACTCGAGACGCTCGTACGACCGCGTGTAGCGGTTCCTTATGTACGACGCGTGTGATAGGGCCTGAAAAATAGTTATAAAAATAAGGTTTTGAAGGCAGATTTTTATTTGGAAACATTTTTTCGCGAAAATTTTAAATTTGTACTGAGCTCTATTTTCCTTTATATTATTGGTGATAAATGTAATCACAATCTATGTGAGAGCCAGTCCAGAAGGCGCGTTGCGTCGACGCAGCGCTGCCGTTTGACGCATAGCCGGCCACACGGGCGCTGCGTTATTACGAAGCAGTCCGTCAACACCCCCTGCCGCTTCGTCTCGGGGGCTGCTGTCTGTCATGTGTGCGTTGCAACGACGCAGCGCGCCGTGTGAACGCCTTGGTTATTTGTATGTAAAACAACGCAACGGCAGCGCTGCGTCGGCGCAACGCTGACGCAACGCACCGTGTGGACTGGCTCTAATAGTTTCAAAGCCTAAAATAAACAAATATTGAACTTTAAAGAACAACCTTGCTAGCTTTAATAATTGACTTTAAAACTTTTGTACAAAAATGACACATGAAACGTTTTTCACGTCAATTGTTGAAACATGAAACGTAAAAATACACAAGTATGTTACTGTATGGAACCCAATTCCAAGAGGGTCGAACACACTTGCTCAATTTTCTGCATAATAAATAACGACATTACACATTGATAAGCACAACTGATAAAGCTGCGTTCTCACTGACACACATTCCAAAAATATTTCATTGTTACTTCTGTTGTTATGACGGCTTATCCCTATCTTATATTCTTCTCTTTATCTTATATTTTATTGTGTTCTCGGCAACGTGTGAATTCGCCACAGAATGTTGCAGTAAGAAGGTTAAGAGTAGGAATCTACATTATTACTTTACCATTTTCGGAGATATTTTATACTTATTTACCCAATCATGATCCATAGTTGGACTTATTACTGCAACGTTTTTCGCTAGAGGCAGCACCAGCAATCAGCATAGACAGTAAACAAAAAGTTCAGTTCCATGTTTGACAACGTTTCTGTCAATACTATGATATTATGACGTGTGCAGCATGTCGGATTTTGGTCAGATTGTTTACTGTATGTGCTATAAGCGCCCTCTGCTACGACCTTTGCGTAATTTATTCCCTATTTTAAGATAAGCGACGTAGCAACAAAAGAAGGGATAGACTTAAAAACAAATACTATACCAGCAAAATTGTGCCTACTTTTTAATACATAATATTAATATGATGATTTACTTAATTACCATACACGTAAGTACCAATTAGTATTAACTAAGAATTACATCGTACGACCTTCTGGCTTCAAGCCCGCGATATACCGACGTGTCTGTCTGTGACATATTACCTCCCAAACGTATAACGGTTTATACGTTTGGGAGGTATTATGTCACAGTCAGACACGTCGATATATCGCGGGCTTCAAGCAAAATACTGTTTTAAAAACAAAGTAGTATCCAAAATCGGTATTTTGGATACTACTTTGTTTTAAAAACAGTATTTTTACTATCCCCCCCCCCCCCTATTCATACAATTACGTAACACATGGATGACCCCATTGAAACTTACCTCCAATAGATACAGGGGGTCGTTGAATTTGTACCCCAGTATCTTCTCAACATCCCCTCGTCCGTGGTTGAGTATTCTCTCGACGTCTTCTACGGAGACTTGGCCAAGGGACGTCAAAGTGGGAACTTTCTTGTGTAGGTACTGCATAAAGTTGTGCTGAAAACAAGATAATTATTGTTAAATACTTATTCTGGCATAGTTGCGGTAGGTCCGTGCCCGTAACTATGCCTAAGCGGGGATTGGAGCACCATGGGGCTTTAGTGGGTAGATCCTACGGAGAATCCCACATACCCCGGCCGGTGTCCCCAATCCGCCGGGGATGCGCAAAACATTTCCCCATGTAAAAAAGGGAGTTTCAACTTATAAGCTCTCATCACCTATGCCTACCCCTTCTCTATTTGCTATGGAAAATAAAATGTGTCAAACATAAGGGGCTGTCAGTCATAAATGATGAGAAACAACAGTAGAAGTTGGAACTGCTCGCCTAATAGTAAGTAACAGTAGTAGAATAACAGAAACTAAATAGACGATATAAAAACAAACTATTATTATTGTCAGATAAGATAATAATAATGCTATGTTATTAGCTCATCTGTCAAGCACCCAAAATGGGCGTCTTACTCTAAAACTATTCAAAAGTTCTTCTTCTACTTTGCAGACCACCGATTTAGTATTTTGTTTCAAATATAAAACTATGTGTATTTGCGACTAATAGCTTATTTATTAAAAATTCTAATTATATAAAAATTATATATAGCTTTCATGGTAATTTCTTTAGATAATTTAATCAGTTTAATGAGTAATTGTAAATTGAAAAAAAATCGAAAATGGTTTGACAGTTCGTGACAGATGAAAGGTTATGTGCAAAAGTATGTTGTAGCTCCTACGAATAAAATACACTGTAAAGATATTATGTTGCATGTACCATCGAAGAAATTGATTCATAGGCAGTTGACGGACTACTTCATTTGGTCCGATTATTCAATTCAATTCAAATATTCTTTATTGTGCACACAATACAGAGAGAATACAAACAAATATAAAAACAAAATAATACATAGGCGTCACAATGTCTTTTCAATGTTAGCTGTGATCTATCAGCTGGGTTTGACATAACGCGACCAAACTACGCAGGGCCGTTATCTGCCTATGAATCAACTTTTCTAATAGTACAAGGAAATTACGGTCAACTTCATACCATCAGGCAATCCATCTCCTCGTTTATAAAGCCTACCTCTTTGGGCAGAACCTTCAGCCACTCCAGCACAGCCACTGCGGATTCAATGCCGCCGCTCACCAGGTAAGTGCCAACCAGGGACTCCACGCAATCCGCTATTGACTGTAACACAAAATCAGTTAAAATCCTATGTCTACTCCTACTCCCTACATTTATTCTTTTTCGATTAACATACAATATAGAATTTAATCAGGTCGATCTCAGTAGAATCACGATCGTGCGATGGCTCAATTTGTAACTAATCAGAGCTAGTCAAGACGTTTTATTTATCGCTTCTTTATAGAATCGCCGATCAAAATGTGTGGAATTGACATTTAAAGCGTTCGATAATATGAAGTTGACGTTTGACACATGTTTATGTCAATTCCATACATTTTGATCGGCGATTCTATAAAGCGATTAAGAAAACATCTTGGCTAGGGGCTCAGCATCGAGAAGTTCACAAAATATGGTCAGTGCGATGTCACTCTTGAATCTTGATTCGAGTTTATAGATTTTGATATAAAAAGAAATATAGGGAGAGGCCACTTTGTTTACGCGCTTACGCACACACATGAATAAAACCATGCTACTTCGCGTCATACATGAATGAACGACTGGCCCGCAATAGCATACTCATGACTCACACATACATGAAGAAGCGACATCGCCTTTTTATTCATAGTGCTAGTAAGAGTAACCCAATAAACTTAGATGGGGCAATAACTAACGGAACGGAATCGGAACGGTACCTTTACTGGGGACATCATTTCAAATGTATTGAATATTAAGTGATACCTTTATTTATTAACCGTAGCCACTAGTCAGGGAAAAATTAGGCACATTGTTGTGAAGTACTGACAGTACTCAGTAATATTTTACAAGATTAATTAAAAAAAAAGCCGGGGCGATGTCACCAGATAACACCATGATCGGTCAACTACTTGACCAACCAGTCAGCTACCGATCCATCGGTCAACTAGTCGACCAACAAGTCATTCTCACCTTATCCGAAACAGCCTGCGCCTTCACGTAGCACTGCATAGCGTTCTGCACGCACGCGACCCTCTCCTTGTCGTTGGGACAGTCGCCTCCCGAGATGCGCTCGAGCAGCTCGCTGGATGTGGCCGGCGCAATGGCACCAGATAACACCTCCTCTCGAGAGAAGTTCATGCTTATGAGCAGGGTCGGTCGGAGCTGGAACAAAAAGAGTATAATTTATTAATAATGTTATAAAGGAACTGTCTCAATTTTTTATAACAAAATATGCAATTTCATCTATCATGATGTCTGTGATGAGTATCTATGATTTGAAAAACTCTTTCAGTGTTAGATAGCTTATATTTTACCGAGGAAGGCTATAAGCTATATATTATCACGCTTAGACTAATAGGAGCAAAGAAACAGAGGAAAATAATTATTGAATTGAACTAAATAATATTTATCTCATTATTTATAGATTATTAGAATCTGTCCTACATATTAGTTTAACTACGCACTATAGTCAATACACTTACAGTCAATCTAAATGTAAATAAAGTTCTATGTAGCTGTAGTGCAGCACTAATTTAATATTACGTATGAAACCTTACATTGAAAGAATACAATAGTACTAGAGATCGCCCAATGGTCGAAATTCGACCTCAAATAAAAAATTAAATTATAAGTTTCAAAGGAGAATGAAGTAAAGTGATCCAAATTTCCACCACTAACGAGACCCATATTGACTTAATGTCCATTAATTATAGAGTAAATTTCATTATGAGACAATTTAAAAATAAGCTGTCAGTAAAAAGTTATGAGTTATGACCATACGAAAAATTATTTTTTTGAGTGAAAATATTGATATTCATCTATTTCAGTGAAAACCTAATAGGAAATGCCAAGTGGCATGACATAACATAGATTGAGTAGTTAAAAAGTGCAATGGATCATAATAACACTATTTTATGGAATAAAATGGTAAAAAACTATTTCATTCCGTCATAACTTTTTACTTACGAGTTACAGGATATTTTTGGTTGCGGTCCAGTTATAATGATTCCATTTAGCAGACCATTACGTAAGTGTTATTGGTTGTGGACATTTGCACCAAACTCAATACATTTTTATTACATCTACAATATTTTTTATACAAAATGGTAAAAAACATGACTTTTTATTCAGCCATAACTTTTCACTGACAACTACGATATTCAAACTTTGCGCATTTAATTATTTCACTCATGTCATTATATCTTTAAAATTTGAACTATCTGGCATTATCCAACCCAAAGTTACGAGGGTTCAAAAATACAACGAAACGTTTCGAGAAAAGGTAGCTTGCGCTTCGCTTGGCTCGCTTTGGCGGGGGCACTATCGTGCACCCAGATAGATATTAATTATGTTTTTTTTGTTTGTTTAAGATCAAAATAAATAATTCATACGGGGCAAGACTGACCAAAAGATCAAACATTATATATTTTAGAGTATTCGGTATACCCAAAACAGTTTTAGAATAATTTATTAATATGAGTAAATATTTTTAATTTTGGAAGTGATTCTAGTACTTCTAGCTTGTTTTGTGTGCTCATCGTTGTAATTTAAAGCTTGGCAAAATAAAAAAGCATCAATAACCATACACAAAAAAAAAATGAAAAGAAATTAAGAGGGACGAACAATGAACATATTGTCAAATATAATATTATCATCTAGAAACGAACGTAAGATATTCTTGGCGTCGTTTTGCCATGCTTTTTTCTTTAAAAATCAAACAGAAATAATACAAACAAATTAAATCGGCCAAGGTTTGTCTTTGGCGTCAAGCAGATTGCCATGCCAGTTGCTGATTGTCCACTTTTACGGGCGTCATGTGCCATTTACTGACCTATCATTATTTACAGTGACCGCAAATATCACGTTGCTAGTTATAATGTAACACAATACATGAGTGATGTCCTGCAAGTTTTATAGTTGGTAGTTTTTAAATTATTTATTAGTTTGAAGTTTATAATTATAGCCTTTTTGGCAAGCTGCAAGTCATTTGATGATTAAAATAAGATAAAGTTTTTCTTATAATTTTTTTAAATAGCATTTACACTTTTAATTACTAGAGCGCGCTTAAATATAAATTCAGAAGAAACTAACGGGAGTTACCGGACCACAACATCTGATAAACTTTGTTTCAATTTATTTCTTTTTGTTTTCTGTCCTCAGATAACAGTAGTAAGGCGAATTTTATGCAATTTCTGTTTCGCTTAAAGAAGACACTATGACAAGACAAGAGCAATTAAAAATGAATATCATCAGAACAAATAAAAGATAGCACGCGGCCTTCGTTATAGCTGCAGCAGACTTTGTTTATAAGAACTTATATAAATACAAATATTATTATTGCGATTTGTAATATAGTGTCATATCACATGCGTATGTATGTATTTAAGCATGCGCATAAAACCATTCTTCACGTTTTGTACATTGGTAGATTGATCATACAGTAGCATAAGAATACTTTTTGATACAGTCCTTGGCCTGAGCTCCACAATTTGCGTGCGGAACTAGGGAATGCAATCTCGTTTTCGCGAGATCTCGGCATTTTTAGCGAGATTGATTTTACTATGTCTCAGACGAAAAAAAGGTGAGATCTCGCGAGTTTAACGAGATTGCACTTGAGCATAAAAACGTCTTATTCGAAGCGCGGACTGACACGGACGGAGTTGCGATCCGAACAAATCTTTAATTTGATTGGTATATTTTGTTAATTAATCTGTAATATCTAATGGATCTACTGAGTAGATATAGTTTCATTCAATTGATAATAATATCTTAGTTTAATAGTCCACTCAACTTAGATAATAAGTTTCATTTTTAGGGTTCCGTACCCAAAGGGTAAAAACTGGACCCTATTATTAAGATTTCATTGTCTGTCTGTCTGTCTGTCTGTCTGTCTGTATGTCTACAGGCTGTATCTCAAGAACCGCTGTAGCTAGAATTTTGAAATTTTCACAGATTGTGTATATCTGTTGCCACTTGCCGCTATAACAACAAATACTAAAAACAAAATAATATTAATATTTAAGAGAGGCTCCCATACAAAAAACGTGATTTTTTGGCCTTTTCTACTCGAAATCAATAATGGCAACAGGTAGGCACTTGAAATTTTTACAAAAGCTTTATTTAGATGTGTACTTCAATAATAAATAATAATATTAAAATAAAATAAAAAGTTAAGGGGGGTCCCATACAAAAAACCACAATCTTTGGCCTATTTTTTCTCTATAACGGTACGGAACCCTTCGTGCGTGTCAGTCTCGCACTTGGCAGATTTTTTGACTTCTCATTCTTTTGTTTGTTATAAAAGAACTGTTTTATTACTAAAAGATTTTTGTTTGATATTAGAAGAGAAGACTGGTTGTTTCTTTCATTTGTTATTTGATAGATACGTATGTCAATCAAAGTTTATTAAAAATTATAGACAGATGCGTCAAACAATGTTTCATGCATAAAAGCCTATTGAAAAAAATCGTGAAAATAAATGTTTATCTTATAATACTCATAATATTCATTATTTTTTTCCTAATTTATTCAAATATTGTGATTATTTGCAAAAAAAAAACCCACCAAAATCTCGCGAAATTTCGATATTGGCGAGATCTCGCAGTATTGTTATTCTTAAACTCGCGGGATCTCGCTTGAGCCCCAATCTTTTTACATTCCCTATGCGGAACCCTAACGCTCGCGGCGGTTGTACGGCAGCCTGACGTACCATTATACTGTGAGTCGGCGCCCGCGCACGTGTTCGGATGAGTGATGTTCTAGTGCCAGTGATATAGTGATATTATCATATAAGGTAAATATTTTTAAATTGACTCGTGCTTTAAAACAGTTAATAGTACGGGAAAAAAAAATGTCATTTTCTTTTTCGAAGATAGGTTTATTATGGGTAGGTATTAGGAATGATTTCCTTAATATGGAAATCTTATAATAGGTCCATGCAATTAATTTAGCAAATTCTTATTCGGTTTCGGATTTACGGTTCGGTTTATAGCGAGTGTTTAGAGACAACTATCGCATTCAATGAATCACTTAAAATTTTTATTTTTTACCCACCGGCAACTTATCGAAAAAAAATATACATATATTTGCTTTTAAATTTTAAGCAAGATTTAAAATATTTTCATAATAAACCTACCGTTTAATAATAAAATTCCTGGTTAGTAACAACATCGGAAGTCGTAGCAGTAACGGCAAACATGCATAATTGAACGCTTATGTTCCAATAGTAGCATAATATTTTAAATTCTTTCTGTAGACTATCCTACTGTAGGTTACAGTAGCCACCACCGACCTACAGTAGGTAGTACCAAATACTAGATAGCTAGTAACTATGTAGATAATATAATCGACGCAGAGCTGGGGACCAAATCGGTCATGTGGCTTCAGCTGTATTAAAACTCCATTAGCTACTTCCAGTACTTCCCTGAACAACCTTTTCTGATAATCTGCGTGCTGGTAGGCCGTGGGCGGTGGGTGTGGGTGTAGTGGGGTGGGGAAAAAAATGTAGGTTCAGCGACTTTAATTTTTTTCCGAACAATTGCTCTGTACTTCCTGTGCAACCAAAAAAATTTTTAAATCGATCGGGTGGTGGGAAGGGGTTGCCAGCATTAGTTAAAAGTAGGAAAGTTATTATTATTTTCATGTGGGTTCAGCTGTGTTGGCTTTTTTTTTTTTTTTTTTTTGATTAGTTAGTATGTAATCCCAAAAAAAAATATAGCCGGACAAAAATATCGGTGGGAAGGTACCGAAAACAATTGTTGAAATCGGCGAATTTTCGTACAAATTCAACGATTTCAAGAATTGTTTTCAGATTATCAGAAAAGGTTGTTCAGGGAAGTAGCTAACGGAGTTTTAATACCTACATCTGAAGCCACATGACCGATTTGGTCGTCAGCTCTTAGTCGATAAAGTCTGTCAAGAAAGAATAGACGCAGTACAAAATTTTCTAAACGTAATCACGCTTAAAAGGAGGTTTTTAGGGTTTTTAGGGTTCCGTAGCCAAATGGCAAAACGTGACAGACGGACATGTGACGTGTCTGTTCGTCTGTCCGTCCGTATGTCTCAGCCACTTCTCTCCGAAATTATAAGAGCTATACTATTGAAACTTGGTAAGTAGATGTAGTATGTGAACCACAATAAGATTTTGATAAGTACAAAAATGGAAAAAATATTAAAAATTTTAGGGTTTTAGGGGAAAAATAGAAATGTACAACTGAAACAAAAATAATATCTATTTTTTTCTAACCTGAATAGTTTGCGAGAGAGACTCTTCCAAAGTGGAAAAATGTGTGTGAGACCTCGGCAACAAAAACATCTAACAAAGCCTTCTTTGTATCTTCGACATGACTGCAGACATCTTTCTAGATCTAATAATATTATCTAAGAAACCTTCAAGAATTTTAAAGTGTTAGTACTCGAATAAGAATCTTTTTAGCTGTTGAACAAAAAAGCGCATGCAAATATCGATTAAAGACATTAACCATAAGATTAAAGACATAAACTGATAATTTTTTATCGGCATACAAGATAGTGATAGATTAAAATTTTAAATACAATAACATCTAATTATGGGCATATGTTCTTGTCTCATGTCGATCGCATAAAGTAGTATTATGTATTATTCATAAAGAAACCATGGCTATGTCACAAAAAAACAGTCAACTGATGTAGATTTGCACCAAAAAAAAACAACATAAAGGTAACTTAAAAGTTATCTTTATAGTTTATACTTCGTCGTTCGTACTTTGAAGTCGGTTAAAAATTATAGGCCTCCGTGGTCATCTGCATATTATTTAGTACCAGCATAAAAAGGTTCGAAGTTCGAACACCAGCTCAAACCAGTTTTGTCAGAAAACAATTGGCTTTTACTAGATTTTACCTAGGGTAAATGTCATACATAGTTCTAATCGGCTAAAACTAGCCTAGTTCTAGCCGTAACATAATATAATGCAGTGATTATTATTATTATCGATTTTAAACATGTCACAACTCACAATCACTAGGTGAAGCCAAACGAGCGTAATTTGTGAGTTGTGAGTCGCAGAATTTCGGCTGGCGGAAATTCTGCTGCATTCAGTTTCATACAAAAGTCCTGTTTGATTCACACGAGCGTAATTTTGTGAGTCATGATTTGTATGAAAAATAATTTACACGACCGAAATTCTGCGACTCACGAGTCACGACTCACGACTCACATAATTACGCTCGTTTGGCCTCACCTTTAAAGTCTTTTTAAGTAAATGTAAATACCGAAGACGCTAACCAAACATAAATAAATGTTACACTAAGACCCAATTTCTCCAACCTCTGTTTGTTAAATCCTAACAAGGCATTACTTAACGGACCTTAGAAAATTAAACAGTCAAAATACTTACGTCCTACAGTAAAAATTTAACAGCGGATTAGTAAATGCTAATGGGGGGAGGGGGAGGGGGGGGGTGTACCCCCCAGTACCAACTCCACACTCAGGAGCCCCCCCGTTTTGGAGCTACTCACCTTTGAAATTTTCGTAATATAGAGGTTAGGTCATCTGTTCTCAGGTGTTTACGAAGTGTTTTTGAAGCATCACAAGGCTGTGGTTGAGTGAAGGGTGTATATTTCAATTTTGTTTCACGATTTAATCCAAGTTTTGTTGATAAAAATTAAGTAAAATTAACAAAATTCACTACATACAAACTACAAATAAAATCTACCGTGTTATCACTTGACATTACTTTGACGTTTTTTTTTTTATCATAATGCAGCCACCTGCTTAGGAATTGCACTCTAGGGGTTGGCAAATTCGTTTTTGGGACCATGTCCGTCTGTCACGTCTCCGGCGCTGCGGGAAATGCAGCCCCTTCGCCCTTGCGTAACGAAACAAAGAAACCAGGACTCGCCTTAGGCGGGCGGGGGCTGCTCTCCCTCCGCGCTTCCGGCTTAGGATCTAGGGGTTGACAGACAAGTACTACGTGGAGTCGGGGTCGGCCGATTCGTTTTTGGGACCATGTCCGTCTGTCACGTCTCCGGCTTAGGAATTGCACTCTAGGGGTTGACAGACAAGTACTACGTGGAGTCGGGGTCGGCCGATTCGTTTTTGGGACCATGTCCGTCTGTCACGTCTCCGGCGCTGCGGGAAACGCAGCCCCATCGCCCTTGCGTAACGAAACAAAGAAACCAGGACTCGCCGTGGCGAAGGCGACCAAAAAGCCGGAGCTGCCTAAGGCCTGGTTCCTCGTTTCGTTACGGCGGGCGGGGCTGCTCTCCCTCCGCGCCTCCGGCTTAGGAATTGCACTCTAGGGGTTGACAGACAAGTACTACGTGGAGTCGGGATTGACAGATTTGTTTCTGAGTTATAATTGATTTCATAAGCATATTTTCAGATAAAATAAAATAAAAGGCTCAAGTAATCGGCAACACTTCAAGAAATATTTTTATACATTGTATCAAAGACACATTTCTCATTTAAAATATTCATGTTATTGTGATAAAATATAAATAATATTACCTAAGTATATTTACTTATGAATCAATATTGAAATATTACACTACGTAAAATATAATCCTTAAAAAAATTTACGAAAACAATGCAAATCGGAACGTCAAATAAAGTGGCAAAGTACACCCTCAGTATCAGTGCCAAAAGCCAACAAAAAAAAAGAAAAAGAAGAAGAAGCCAAATATTTATTAGCCAAACCCATACAATTACTATATAGTAGTGAATTTTGATAATTTTACTTAATTTTTATCAAGAAACCTTGGATTATTTATTTTAGGAATGACGGAATATTCGTCCCCCACTCACCACAGCCTTGCAATGCCATGAAAACACTTCGTAAAGACCAGAGAACAGAAGAATATAATATAAGAAGAATATAATAATATAAATAAATAATTATTCATCACTATGAGAAATAATAAATAATATGTAAGGATGTGGCGGAAACATGACGGAAACACTCAAAAGTCAAAACAGATTCTTTTATTGATATTGGATACTGTCTTTGACAGTTGTTGTTTTGACTATTATAACGGCCTGTTAAATATTTAACGGACCTCCACAGCAGAAATTAAATTTAACACCGTGTTAGGTGATTTGACATGACATTTTACGTGGGAGAGCCATGCTTCGGCACGAATGGGCCGGCTCGACCGGAGAAATACCACGTTCTCACAGAAAACCGGCGTGAAACAGCGCTTGCGCTGTGTTTCGCCGAGTGAGTGAGTTTACCGGAGGCCCAATCCCCTACCCTATTCCCTTCTCTTCCCATCCCTACTTTCCCCTATTTACCCTATTCCCTCTTAACCCTTCGATCGCGGATTCTTGGAAATGCTATTGTATTCTATTGTTGTCGCGTCCACCGGTGCCCGTATGGGGCTTGATGAGTTAAAAGGCCGGCAACGCACCTGCAGCTCTTCTGATGCTGCGAGTGTCCATGGGCGACGGAAGTTGCTTTCCACCTGATGGAAAGTTGTTTGCTCGTTTGCCCCCTTATTTTATAAAAAAAAAAAAAAAAAAAACATTAGCGCATGGTGGAACGCTCGATAGCTCTAACAGGCCGTTAACTGATTTAACAAGCCATTATTTATTTAACATTGCTTGATGAAACTGGGTCTAACAGTTAGTTCCAGTTATAACTATAAAATAAAATATGATAAGCTCGAGAGTCGTAGTCTAAAACAGGTTTTTGAATAACGGAACCCTAAACGGTTTTACGAAATCTATTATGCATAATTATTCAGATTCGCTTTTTATGAAAATATTTAAGTTTAGGCTGGTATAAAATCGTAATAAAAAATACATCTGGTATGTTGAGTTGAGGTCATTTACCTTACGCCTTGACACAGTTGACCTACAAGCGTAATTTTTCAGTTCAAAGATTTTGTCGTTATCGAGCCATTGGGTAGGATTTTAGATACATTAATAATAAAATAACACAATAATATACAACATTAAAATAATTATATTAGTGATTTACCTTATTTGAAACTGAGAATTCAGAGGTATGTAAATACATATAGCTACAGTATACTGCCCAAAATGGCAAATAAATGATTTTCTAAAATCAAAATAAAAAATATATATATCAAAAATCTTTATTAGCATAATATATAAATTAAGTACAGGTGAGCATTTCAATCCTCCAAACTAGGCGCAGCCTGTCTTATGGAGGAATTTCTTGGATTACAACAAATTGCGGCTTAAGGCTGTCACAGACAGAGCAGGTAATGTAAAGATGTATATTATAGCACGATACATCTCGATACATCTTTCTATAGAAATCGTCAGGAGACCACACACAACAGCTATAATGTATATTTTTACATCTTCGTATCTTAAGATACAGAGCTATATGAAAATATACATTTACATTTTGATACATCTAAATACATCTCAATACATTTCCGTGTAAAATATACATCTCTTCTCTTCATAGGATGTTCAAAAATTTCTGTGATTATATTATTATGTAGGTACTAGCGACCCGCCCCGGCGTCGCACGGGTATAAAATATATAGCCACTGAAAAAATTATTAAAATCGATAGCCTATGATCCTTCACGTAGTCTACTTCTTATCTGTGCCAAATAACATAAAAATTGCTCCAGTAGTTCGCGAGATAAGCCCTTTCAAATAATTTCCCCCGTTTTTCCACATTCTCCTATTAGTCTTAGCGTGATAAAATATAGCCTATAGCCTTCCTCAATAAATGGGCTTTCCAACACTGAACATTTTTTTCAAATCGGACCAGTAGTTCCTGAGATTAGCGCGTTCAAGTTAGCCCCTTCAAATAATTTTCCCCGTTTTTTCCACATTAGTCTTAGCGTGATAAATATAGCCTATAGCCTTCCTCGATAAATGGGCTGTCTAACACTGAAAGAATCATCAAAATCCGTTGCGTAGTTTTAAAGATTAAAGGGAACAAAGGGACATGAGGGAAAAAAAAGCGACTTTATTTTATAATATGTATAGATGATAGACAGAGACACACGGTGTTACCACCTCAGCACAGCACTTCACAGCAGGCACTGCAGACAGTCTGTTCCCCAGAGCCTTAATTTTCAATCAAATATCTTCAATTCACATCGTTCTGTTATGAGCACATATTGTAACATTTTGCGCGCATCAAAATCACAATCCGAATCATCTTCTGATAAACTATCTAGTAAATCTAATAGCAAGTAACTCGAAGGGTCCATAGTATTACAATTTACGACATTAAAAATAAGAACAGCCTGTATAACACCTCAGCAGCTGAAATGTGCGTCAAGCGGGGCGGCTACCATTGAAATGTAGGGAAAGATACATTACATTACCTGTTGTGTGTGTGATACATTAATATAATGTAAAGCTATACATCCCGGGATGTAATGTATGTTAATATACATTACGTGCTCTGTGTGTGAACCCCTTTACAACTTACAAGTAAATAACAATGAGGATATGAAATTATGACTACAATTTTTTAAATTTTTAAACAATACAACAAAAAATAATCATCTCTTCATTTCTATAAGTACAGTACAAAGTAAACTTAGAATATTTTTATTTTTATAAATAAGTTATATTGTGTGTGTGTGTGTGTGTGTGTGTGTGTGTGTGTGTGTGTGTGTGTGTGTGTTTGTGCGTATTGATGGCCCTATCTATACACTTTTATTATTAAGTTGTTAAGTTGGAAAACACAGTAAATAATATGAAGTATGTCCATTAAAGAAAAAAGTTTGATACAAAATCTGACCCCCTCTTTGGTCCCCTTAGAGGGGTGGGGGGAATTTATTTTACGCACCAGATGTTACGTTAGAAAGACAAATTTATCTGCGAAAACCGTATGCAAATCGGATCAGTAGTTAACGTGTTAAAGAAAAAAGTTTAATACAAAATCTGACCCCCTCTTTTGTCCCCTTAGAGGGGTGGGGGGAAAAAAATTTATACACCAGATGTTTAGTTGGAAGAAGACAAATATATCTGCGAAAAGAATTTATTTTACGCACCAGATGTTACGTTAGAAAAAGACAAATTTATCTGCGAAAACCGTATGCAAATCGGATCAGTAGTTAACGTGTTAAAGAAAAAAGTTTAATACAAAATCTGACCCCCTCTTTTGTCCCCTTAGAGGGGTGGGGGGAAAAAAATTTATACACCAGATGTTTAGTAGGAAGAAGACAAATATATCTGCGAAAAGAATTTATTTTACGCACCAGATGTTACGTTAGAAAAAGACAAATTTATCTGCGAAAACCGTATGCAAATCGGATCAGTAGTTAACGTGTTAAAGAAAAAAGTTTAATACAAAATCTGACCCCCTCTTTTGTCCCCTTAGAGGGGTGGGGGGAAAAAAATTTATACACCAGATGTTTAGTTGGAAGAAGACAAATATATCTGCGAAAACCGCATTCAAATCGGATCAGTAGTTTTCGTGTGATGCGGGAACAAACATACAGACAGACAGACAGACAGACAGACAGACAGACAGACAGACAAAAAAGTAACCACATTTTTGGCTTCCATAGCGATGTAGTAACACCCCCCGCTTATTATTTTTTTAATATCTTTAACATACAGAATTTTCATTTCTACAGTTTTATTATATGTATAGATATGGGGGTATAAGAAAAATCCGAACCTATAAGCAAAGGAGGTGCTAACGTTAGGATTTGGGATACGGTATACTCCTCTACTCAGCATTTCTTCGTATTTTAAGACATTGTGACAGATCTATGTACAGTTTCAACGACTCTAACAAAGTAAAGCTTTCTGACGCTTAAGACCTCAGTTTCCTCATAGAGATTTTATGTCGAGTATTTCATGGGTTTCTTTAGAGCGACTTTTAAAACTCCTCTGTGAGCTCGTTCTAGCGAAATAAGAGTAGACAAAGCACAACCGCCCCAGGCAAGAATACAATAATGAATGAATGAATGAATGAATGAATGAATGAATATTCTTTACTGCATTTATACATAACATATATAGAAATACAAACTTAAACTCTATTAATAAACTTCATATAAACACAAAAGGCGACTTTATTTCTATGCAGCAATTTCTTCGAGGCAACCAAAAAGCAGGAAATTATTTTATATTATAAAAAGCAAATAGGCAATGTGCAAAAAACAATCTACAACTAATTACTTACATCTAGAAAGTTGAAAAAAAAAATTTAATAATAACAATAATATTATTAATAATTTATGAGACATTGGCATAGGGCAAAGTAAATTGTTTTTAAAGACTGTCCGTCCACCGTATCTCGTATGATGCGCATAACGCTCATTATCTTTCGCACTCTTTTCGACGTGTCTTCTATATGTAGTTTAAAATATAATCTATCGTCTAACTGTACACCGAGGTAGCGAATTGATTCAGATCTTAGAATAGAGTGACAGTTACAGGAGATTTTCTGTAGTGGGTGACAGTGTGAAGTAAGTTTTTATCTGTTCTAGTGAAGAAAAGGCCGAGGCAAGAGTTTTGTGGAAGCAGAGGTACTTAGTTTTTGATGTATTTAAGCGAAGAAGGTTATAATTAAGCCAGTTTTTTACAATAGACATATTATTTTCTGTTATTTTATAGACTTCTTCCCATGTGGAGCCATAGAAGATAACTGCGCGGGCGGTGTCATCGGCGTAAAATTGTACATCTCCGTTTTTTAATTTCAGACTAGCGATGTCGTTGATGTAGAGAAGAAAGAGAGAGGGGCCGAGGATGCTGCCTTGGGGGATGCCAAAAGTTACAGAACTTAGTTTACTTTTGAAACCGGATATTCTGATACATTGTGTTCTTTCTGACAGATAGCTACTAAACCATTTAAGTTGATTTCCTCTTACACCACAATGCTTCTAATTTTTTCAGGAGAATAGGAATGGAAATAGAGTCGAACGCCTTTGCTAAATCAAGAAATACACCGATACATTTTAGGGCTTTATCTAAATGTGAGGCTACGGTGTTAGTAAAAACTAAAAAGTGTGACAGCATCCTCGGTCGATTTACCCTGCCTAAAGCCGAATTGCTTATTAGATATAATGTTATTGTTTATTGTTAAATAACTAGCTTTTTGCCACCACAGGCGATAGCTCAGTCGCAGGACCGCAATTTTACCTGCCCAACCCTTAAATATCATCTTTCTTATCAGACAATCAGCTGATCAGCTCACATGCTCTAGCCAAACATAAATATTTAGACGCGAGAATCGAACCTACGACATCTGAGTCGAGAGCTTTTAACCATTGAACTTCGGAAGTCTTCAAGGAAAACAGCAATAGAGCCTTCAAAGTTCCCCTATTACCCTATTCCCCCTTAAAAGGCCGGCAACGCACCTGCAGCTCTTCTGATGCTGCGAGTGTCCATGGGCGACGGAAGTTGCTTTCCACCAGGTGACCCGTTTGCTCGTTTGCCCCTTATTTCATGAAAAAAAAAATTGGATAGTCAAGTCCATTTTTTTTTAAATAAAATTTCTTAATTTTTGTATACCATTCGATAAGTTATGCAATTGATAACAATTTTTCTTATGAAACCACTTTCATAAACGCAACATTTAACATAGCTATCGAACAAAATCTTCCCGCGATGCGTACAATATAGCTAGGCGTGACGTCATATAATAGTTAGCTAACATTTTGTTTGGAGCGTTTTGGGAAGGTCTATTTTATATGAGCTTTGAATTGTGATATTTCGGAGAGTTTTGAAGCTAGTCATTTTTTCACCAATGTTTCTATTTTTGAATGGTCCTTTACTTATCAACCAAAAAAAAAAAATGTCATGCCTATTGAGCTTACATTAATTACGGTTGCCCTGTCAGCTATTAGAAAAAAATAAAATACATTACACGGGCTGTGTAAATAATAACATAATTTAATTGTATCTCTTATTACTATGCTAATAGAATCAATTATGGAAATTAATCTTTACTCATTCTTACTTTTTCTTCCTTACCGATAAAAAGATTCACGCTTTATAAAACGCAGTACCATAATATTATTATGTTGTCATTTTCAATCACTTATTGTCTTCGAACGTATTAATGTTAAAAAAATTAAGGTGGCACCAGGGGTCATTGACCATTCTAGTCTAGGAGCTATGTAAAAAATTGTTAACTTAAGAAAAAAAATATCAAAAGCAGACTTTAATGATTAACCGGAAAACATCTTGCTAACTCTTTAAATACGATTTCGCCCTTAGACTAGAAACATCTTTCACTTTATTGTCAATTGCGGTTGGATAGAAAACGATGGAGTATGAAAAGTTTTTTGACAGGGAGTCAATGACCACTACAGCCAGGCTACGGCCTGTGCTGTATAGAAAAGAAAAAGAATAAAACACAGTGTAACCAAAAATATGTGTATGCACAATATTGTATTTTTTTTTAATTGCTAATGGGTTTTATATTTTGATTTCAGATGCTGAAAGGGTTATCAATTATTTCAGCTGTAGTAGCAGTTTTAGTAAGCTATTTAATTTATCAACTTCACAAAGTCCCAGATGTCCCAAAATTAGACTATAATAAATGGTGGGGGGAAGGACCACCCCAACCAGATGATAAAACTATAACACGTTTCGATATTGAGTTCAAAGATGAGGTAAGTAATGATAAAAATTCATCGTCGGCAAAACGCGGGCCGCGTGTTGCCGACGCGACGTTGCGGGTACTGGGCAATTGACATTCCGTTAGAACAGAGGTTCCCAAACTTATTTTGTCTACCGCCCACTTTAAGAACAAATGATATTTTAGCGCCCACATTGTTTCAATTTAAAATGCATCCTGATGAAATAAATCACCCCCAAGCCTCTACACAACGCCCCCATATTTTTTTCTAGGTCCCACACCGCCCCCCTTCAGACCTTCAGCGCCCACAAGGGAGCGTTATCGCCCACTTTGGGAAAGGCTGCGTTAGACTCTAACGGAATGTCAATTGCCCAGTACCCGCAATATTACATAAGACCCATCAACAAGTTAAGACATGATGGATAACCATGATTGTCATAATGATTCATAGGCAATCATAGGCGAACATGCCCCTCTACGCGTTTCTAATTTCTTGTCCATCTTGTCAATAAGGGTTCAACTTGGAGAAGCCACATAAATCGAGTTACAATTGTGTCGATTTTGGGACTTCATAATAACAAATCAAATCTTTTAGTTTCTTTTTAACCTATAATTAGTAATAATATATTACCACAGGCTATAATACTAGTAACGATCTATGTAATATTACAGATGATCAAAGACTTAAGGACGCGTCTACGCAATAGGCGTCCATTCACGAGACCGATGGAGGGCATACAGTCACAGTATGGCATAAACACAGTGTACTTAGACAAAATACTAAACTACTGGCATGACAAGTATGATTTTAAGAAGAGAGCTGCGTTACTCAATAGATACCCTGGCTACAAGACGAGAATACAAGGACTGGATATTCATTATCTGCATGCTAAGTCTTCAGCCAAGAATCTAGTGCCTATACTACTTATGCACGGTTGGCCGAGCTCTTCAAAAGAATTCGATATGGTCATACCGTTACTGGTAGAGGATAGAAAGCAGTATGACTTCGGTTTCGAAGTGATTGCTGTCGATCTGCCTGGCTACGGGTACTCACAGGTATAATTTTTATATGCTTATAATTAACTGACCACCAGAAATAGTAACATTTCACAGACAAAAAAAGTAAACAATCACCAAAATACAGACCACCGTTTTAATGTAAAATGATAACCAAAGATTTAACATCTCGCTATTTATGCAAAATGACTCCAAATAAATCATAGTTAAACCAAAAATAGTAAATGATCACTAACATTATACTAGCATTTTAATGTTAAATGATTAAGAAGAAGAATTTTTCAAATCGGACCAGTAGTTCCTGAGATTAGCGCGTTCAAACAAACAAACAAACAAACAAACAAACAAACTAACAAACTCTTCCGCTTTATAATATTAGTATAGATATAATATGGAATTACAGTACTTTTTTTGTTAATATGCTTACATTTTCGTCAATCGTAGTATTATTTCGACAGAAATAAGGCATTGATTTGCTCGCAAGGATTTTGGTGATCATTTACTATATTTGGCGTTCGATAACAATTTGAGGTGTAGTCGTGACAAAAATAGCTAGTAGTATTGTAATTTTAGACTTTATTTTTTGGTGAAAACTTTTTATTTTTGTTAAGTTTAAGTTTTTATTTTTGGCTATCATAGGTTAATGCAGTGTTTCCTAAACTTGTCAGGACCGCGACCCATCTACAAGAAAGTTTAAAGTAGGTGGCCCACCTTGTGTCATGAAGACAAAAAAAAAAGCAGCGGTATGTTGCTGCCGCAGCATTTATCCGTTAATTCTTATCGTAGTTCACCACCATATCATCGTCGTCAGCCTACTGACGTTCACTGCTGAACTTGGGCCTTTTCTAAAGCTCGTCACCACACCTATTTCAATTAAGAAACGTACGTAAGTACGACAATCGTCCTATAGTTTCAGGGCCCACCCAAAATCTACCCGCGACCCACCAGTGGGTCGCGACCCACACTTTGGGAAATACTGACTTAGGGTATCAGAGCATTTTATGGTGGTCATTATATTTGTTCCCATTTTTATATTTTTTTATTTCTCAGTTTTTAAATAATTATGAAGGCCTTGGTTCATAATGGATATTGCGGCTACAGTATGCATAACGACAATAATTGTGGGTACTAATAGACAATAATTGTTCGTAATCGTCTGTATTTGGACAGGCCGCATTACATGTTTCATGTAATATTCAGTTTTAGGAGATCATCAGATCCCGCTATATTACCTCCAATGTTTGCAAGTACCTAGGTACATATTAACGAGTTCTTCGTCTTAATCATATCATAGATATTAATTATTTACTATTCAGTAATAAGGTAGTCACGACTATTTTCTTGCAAATGAATGAGCAATCAAGCGGCGCAGAGGTCGAAGTGTTAAATGTTATGTATACCTCTCATCTATATTTAGACTAATATTACTGATATTGACTAGGTAGTTGGTACATAGATTTCAATTACATACCTATGGGAAACGTTCAATATTTTAATAGACTATCCTAGACTATATTTTGCTACGGTTGTCATGCTGCGGTACCTAGTTTTGATACCTAGATTCTAGACGATATTGCAGTTAAAAGTAAATCTTTTTTTCGGCAGATTTTGTCATCCTACTAATATTATAAAGGCGAAAGTTTGTTTGGATGTATGGATGTCTGGATGTGTGGATGTATGGATGTTTGTAACTCTTTCACGCAAAAACTACTGAATAGATTTTAATGAAACTTTACAATAATATAGCTTATACATCAGAATAACACATAGGCTACAATTTTAACCGACTTTCAAAATGGGGTAGATGTTATGTTCGTTTTTATATATTCAACGATTACTCCGCCGTTTGTGAACCGATTTTCAAAATTTTTCTTTTGATGTATGTACAGAGTATCATCCCAATTTGGTACTATATTCACAAAAGTGGTGATCTGATGAAGGGATCCATAAGTAATCGAGGGAACTCCTCAAAATTTATATGGAAACATGTGGTGACTTCGGTTTCGTGAGAAGTAGCCTGAGCATATGCTGCCAACAAGTAAGATTTTGCACCAAGGTATACCATGGTCGGGAAGGTGCTGAGAGAACTCCTGATTCTTTATAGATACAAGTTTAGGAGTTTCAGCGTTGTTTTTAGAACGGAAAGCATATGCTACTATATGTCATCATCACTACCATATTATACCATATGCATGCATTGTACTATGATTATGAGCCTATTATGACCCTATTATTGGTACTTTTCATAGTCATTTAGACCGAGATTCGATTTTGTCAAGCGATTTAAAAAACTATACTTAATATTATAAACCTGAAGAGTTTGTTTGTTTGTTTGATTGAATGCGCTAATCTCAGGAACTATTGGTCCGATTAAAAAAAATCTTTCAGTGTTAGATAGCTCATTTATCAAAGAAGGCTATATAGCTGCTATAGGCTATATAATATTATCACGCTGAAACAAATAGGACCGAAGAAACAGAGGAAAATGTGGTTAAAACCAAAACAGGGAAAATTATTAGAAAGGGTATATCTCACGAACTACTGAAGCAATTTTTATGTTATTTTGCACAAATATAGAGTAGACCACGTGAAAGGACATAAGCTATTTTGTTGCGTAAAAACTTCCGTAGAATTCCTAATTTACGCGGGCGAAGCCGCGCGGGATATCTAGTACTTTATACGTTTTGTCAACGTCTGGGAACTAAGGTTAGATCGGACGTCTAGAAACTAGTCCTATGACGTTAATCATAATCAAACACTAACAATGCTATTAAGCTTCGAATTTTGTATTGCTAATATAATGCCTATAATATCTGAGAGGTTCCGGGGGAGACTCCGGAACGAAGCGCATCACGTAGCCGGCAACACGTGACAAAGTGTAGTTTTTACGTATATAATAATAATATGTATGTTAGTCCTTAAGGTATTTATTATAATATGAATATGTATTTTAGTCTGTAAGGTATTTGTATTATGGGACTAGATGCCTGAAATAAATGGTAAAATAAAAAAAAATAAAGAAAAATATCTAATATAATATCTCAGACATATCGAAGACAGATCACGACTGACTTGGCAGAACCCGACCAAATAATAGAGGTCAGCCATCTGTTTATGAATCAATTTCTCTGATAGTACATGGACATAATATGGAAATTAAAATGACCATTAATATCTGAGTCATTAAGTAATAATTAAGTGAACATGCCTAAGTAATAATTATTAAAGTGAACGTGCAAAGTTATTATTGACTTGACTATCATCACGTGATGATGACTATCATCACGTGATGATAGTTATTATTGACTTGACTATCATCACGTGATGATAGTCAAGTCAAGAACAGGAAACAATGAACACCCCAGATATTAATACATATTTATTAGTAAAATTAAGTATCTGGGAGTACGTGCTTTGCTTTGTTCTAGTAATACGCAAAAAAAAAAAGAAAAACAAATAAAAAGATAATGTACTTAAACAAAATCATTTAACCAGGCCACCAAGTGGGGAATATTTCCACTTTTAGGACCTTTTTTTTTTGATGCGCAGGGGACACCCTTTATGGGTGGTGGCTTATTGGGGCTGTGCCTCATTAAGCTTTAGTAGGCATGGCCTCAGTTAAGCTTTTAAGCGCTAGGCAGGAGCCGGCCTAGTCCACTTTTAGGATTTAGTCCTATTCAACCTCAGGACTTAGACGGACTTTCCACGCATTTTTTATATAATTATTTGTTTTTATTCTGTTTGTAACATATCTAACGTGTCAACATTTAACTAATTAACGACAATATATTAAAAAAAAAGCAGTTAAACAAGCTTTATTTTATGCTGATCTTTCAAAGAGTCCTTCATAATCTCGTCTTACGTTTACAGGAGACCAACAAACCGGGTATGAACCCGCTACAGATCGGTATAATCATGCACAACCTGATGAAGCGCCTGGGCTTCAAGCAATACTACATCCACGCTGGAGACTGGGGCTCCCAAGTCGGCAACCACATGATCACGCTATTCCAGGATGAGATTTTAGGGTGAGTACTGAGTAACCTAACTATTTCTAACGAAAAATCTGAGTGTACTAATTCGTCCCATAAAGCTGATCGTACATTAAATGTACGAGCAGCAGCGCCAGCCAACGTCTAAATACCTACCGCCAACGCGCGAACGCCCGTTCTACACATTGGGCCAGCGCGCCGGCCAATGCGTCGGCCAACGCGTTCGCCTACATGTAGTGCCAACATAAATGCGGCACGTTCGGCGCGAGCGTGCTGATAAATGTGCGATCACTTTTATAGCATACTGCATAACTTATATATGGTCAGACGATCTTTTAATAACTAAAATGTCCAGAAGTGTTGATTTTAAATAATATAGTTGTCCTCAATTTTAGTTTTTGTTTGTGCAATGTGCATCCTCGTCCTATATTTTTATTTCTAGTAAAAAAAATAGTTATACAGTTGATAACTACTTATAATAATGAGTAACTATTATATTTTAATACTTAACTATGTGGAATAAATATTAATATGCTTAGTTAAGTAATTGCTATACCTATATTCACTACATTTCAATTATTGATAATTGTTATAACCTATAAGCTAGAAGCTAGCTGCTAGACCATTCTATACTGTGTGACTATACAGAGAAACACGATAATGATTTTCACCTTATTAACTTATTAACACAACGATCCAGAGAATGTATACAGACTTTATTCGCTTGATTGTCGAGGAACTTTTTAACGGAATAGATAAAAGAAAAAACATCGCATAAACATAAAGTTATACACACTGTGCATTTTCTTATCAGTATGGACAAGAGTGTTTTCGACGTGACAACGTCTAATGCACGAAAAAGATGACGTCATTGTCCCGTTAGGGTCAGCGCAGACAGAGAGGAATAATCCTCGCGCGGTCTCGGGCATGCACTTGAAAATAAACTTTAAAATTAATAAACTAAAGTGCATAAATGCTCGAACCTTACAAGAAATGCTCGCGCGTCCTCGAGGATACGCGGGAATCCCTTATTGCACTTTAATGTAATAATTTTAAAGTTTATTTTCAAGTGCTTCAAGGAAAATGCCCGAGACCGCGCGAGGATTATTCCTCTCTGTCTGCGCTGACCCTTCCGCTCATTGTCGCGTTCCGCACCGCAAGCGAGAGCGCGGCACGAACGAGAGAGAGGCATGATCGGCCCGAGCGACTGTAATGTTGACGTTGTCACGTCAAACTACCGTCCGTAAACCGACTTTACAGACAACCAATTTCTTTTCCAGATATCACACAAACATGCCAATGTCCTCGCGGTCTATAAGTGCACTGAAGCACATAGTCGGCTCTATATTCTTTCCCAGTCTACTGGTGGAAGAGCAATTCTTAAACAGATTCGCACCGTTCGAAGACATAGTTAGGTACTTAGTAAGAGAGAGTGGTTATTTCCACCTACAAGCGACGAAGCCCGATACTATCGGTACGTAATTTTCTATAATCTTCAACTAATTAAATCAGCATGAGCGTTTTACGCACTTTGTTCATTTGTTCTGTAATTACATCTATTTTAATTGGCGTTTGTCTTAACATCAAGCATGTTTTATAAACTTTTTTTTATAAGCACACTAGATGACCCGGCAAATGTTGTTTTACCATATAAATTATTTCTAGTATCAAAATAAAAAGCAGATAAAAATTAAAAACCTGCTGTGACACGAGAATTTTATATATTAGAAGTTCTTTTAGAAGTTTCGAGACTGCAAAATTTTGACATTCGTACAAGCTTTACTATTGCACCAATTTGCCTACTTGAAAAACAACTGCTGTTTCATAATATGATCAAAATGTTAAGGCGCTGAAACTTATTGAAAATAAATATTTTATTTTATAGAAAAGTTGCTGTTAAAAAAACTTGCATGAATTCTTAATAAGATATTATTATATTCTTAAGAATATTTAAATTATGCAGTGTCGTAAGATTTCAAATATTTACTCTGTACACTAATATTTATAATATACCACCTAAACTAATAAATCAACTGAACCTGTTTCTCCCTCAGCCGCATTATCTCAATAGATGGCGCTATTTTCAGGGGCGGCGCTAACCGACACTCCTGTGGGCATGGCGGCCTATCTACTCGAGAAGATAGGCATTGTCTGTAACCGCGACCAGACGGATACCCCACACGGAGGCCTCGAGAGCGTCCATATAGATGATCTCCTGGACACGCTGACTATAATATGGGCAACCGGCCACATTACAACCGCCACTAGATTGTACTCCGAAGCGCTGTCGTGGCCCGAAGTTTTTATAGTGCAAGAGTAAGTTTTTTATGTACTATTGAGCAGGGGCGGCTAGGAACTCCAAAATGGCGACATTGAGAATTGTGCCATGATTTGGATAGAGTTGCTCAATCTATAGGAACTGTTAACAATTTGTCAAACTTTACACCTCATCAGTTTTTTAATACGCAATTTAATTAATATATAATTAACTAGACGTCTTATATAATTTGTTTCATGAGATGGCTACGTCTAGTAGGCGTAGCCATCTCATGAAACAAATTATGAAACATCATCCAAGACACTGAAAGTGGCCATGTTAGACTTGCTATTTTATTAAGTTTCTTTGCGATTTTAGCACACACAGTGGCTTTTGTACTCATTTTGTCATTCAATATTATGAATTAAATGATAAAATGAGTGTACAATTCAAGACTTGGCTCGTGTTTTGGACCTAACTTTTACTAATCAGTGACCAGACCACCAAAAAATTGTATGTTTCAAGAGTGAAAAAAAAATTTTTTCAGGATTCCAACTTACGTCCCGACCGCCGTGATCAATTTCCGCTACGAGGTGTTCTTCCAACCCGACTGGGTTCTACGCGACAAGTTCCACAATCTGGTGCGATCTACCACCGTCAACTATGGCGGACACTTCGGCGCCCTCCAGAACCCTAAAGAGCTAACCGAGGACATATTCGAATCGGTATCATTGTTCCGCAATTTGAGCAAATCTGATTAAATACTTTTTTTATTGAAAGTTTCGTAGTTTAATTTTGTTTAGCTAAAGACGGCGATTTTGTGTACTTAAAAAAGTATCACTTACCTAATCCATGTAAATAAAAGGGCATCACTAACCTACTCCCTGTGTATAAACAAGTATCACTCACCTGTTCCCTGTGTATGAGCTCTATGAGGAATTCCGGTGCGAAGAACCCAGGTATCACGAAATCGTTGGTCGGAGTGAACTGTTCCACCTTCATGCGACCACCCAGGTTTATCTTGTCGCCAGCGTAGTACAGGTTTCTAGAAGTACATAGTAATATTAAAGGCATGTTAACTTTATTGTGTCACCAATGTAAGTAAACTTGAGATATAACTCAGTGTAATGGCCACACTCATAGATATTTAATATGATTACTTTATCTTTAATTTAAAAAGTGTTTAACAGAAATTGTGTAGAATTATGTAATCGGTAAAATATATTCATAATCAGTAAAGTATATGTCACTGAGGGCAGCTGTAAAACTCGCTTTCGTAAGTTTAAAAAATATTCTGAGCTTGAATTTGATAAAGACTGAAATAATTACTGTAATTACTTTTTCAATACAAATGGGGATGCCAGAAAATATCAACAGAGCAAACTTTTATTTTATACATGCACTGCAACTTTTATATTACAGCACCCGCAACAAATTCTTATTATTAAAACTTTCTAGGATCGGCCTTATCAGCAATACTATCGAATGATGTAGCATTACGGGAGATCGCAGACGGCACACTTTTTGTGTGATCGAGTCTGCGGCGCACAAAAAGTCTGCATGGCGCGCAAAAAGTCGTTCGCGGATTTTTCACAGACTAAACGCACACGACGCACATCTTCGATCATTCTGTCCGCTGAACTGTAGGGATGTAGACGCTATAAAAATCGTGCAGAGATCGCGAAGTATTATTTTGTACTTGAAGTGCAGAAAAAGAAGAAAAAAATAGAAAATTTTGGGTACATCCTATAATTTCGGAAAGATTACTGAAGGGACAGTTCCATATTAAACATTCAATTCTGAAACAACATCCGGATAAATTTATGTCAACGATGTCTAAACAGGAGCTGAATATACATTACAGCACACTTCTTCCCACAATTTTTAACCGACTTCCAAAAAGGAGGAGGTTATATGTTCGGCTGTGGATATTATTTTTTTTGTATGTTCAACGATTACTCCGCCGTTTGTAAACCGATTTTCAAAATTTTTGTTTCGTTCTATTAGGTTTCCCTCCAATTTGGTCCCATTTTCACAAAAGTGGTCATCTGATGATGGGATCCACGAGTAATCGAGGGAACTCCTCAAAATTTATATGGAAACATATGGTGATTTTGGTTTTATGAGAAGTATCCTAAGCATATGCTACCAAAACGCAAGATTTTGCACCAAGGCATACTATGGTTGCGAAGATACTAAGAGAACTCCAGATTCCTTATAGATACAAGTTTGGGGGTTTAGGCGCTGTTTTAAGAACTGAAAGCATATGCTACTATGCAAATTACATTCATCATCATCATCATCATTACCACGTCAGGGTCACCAGTGTCACATGGTTGTATATGGATACAATATGCCCCCACAACACCATAATTATATCATCACGTTATGTCCTTATAATAATTGGTACTTTTCATAGCGATTTTAATAAAAATACAATGTTGTTTCAAAATAAATGATTCAAGTTCTAAGCGACTTATGTACCACCAAATTGAACATAACAAAGTCAACCTTAACTCCAGAGCGTAAGGCACACATTTGACATTACTTTTGAGATTCGAAAGAAAAAAGAGAAGTAAGTTACTTCGATAGGTACTACACTAGTTTAACTATTAACCCATCAATCCCCAAGCGGCACCCGGCTGCCGCATAACAATTAAAAATCTATTGTGTCTGCGATTCCCACGATCGAGGTAATAAATTGAACCCTTAGTATGAAAATACTTACATAGGAAAACAATCTACATCGTAATAGGAATAAGAAACACAATCGCATTGAGTGTGACTCTTAACAAATTGTAATAAGATACGTAGAATATACGCGATGGTTTTCTAGGTAACTAAAAAGAGTCAAATTATTATTTTTAACAACAAATTAAAACCGACTTCCAAGGTAAAAACAATAATAACATCCTTATAATATGAACTAAAAAGTATTAAATAATGTTTCCTATCTAATAGTGCCTTTTTCCGAATTCGGCTAAACCTCAACTATTTCTGTACTCAATCTTCATAATTTTGAAGTCGGTGCCAGTTCCAAAAGTTTCAAATACCTATTCTGTCAGAGAACTGAAGATTCAGCTATATCTGGTACCGACTTCAAAATGATGAAGATTGAGTACAGAAATAGTTGAGGTTTAGCCGAATTCGGAAAAAGGCACTATTAGATAGGAAACATTATTTAATACTTTTTAGTTCATATTATAAGGATATTATTATTGTTTTTACCTTGGAAGTCGGTTTTAATTTGTTGTTAAAAATAATAATATTTTTAAATGTCTATTATGATATTCTGCCTTAGAAGTACCATTAATTGCTGGTCTGTTTTGTATTTCTTGAATTAACATCGTTACATCGATTTCTGGCGCCATGGTAAGGTGCTGCGCAGACGACAGACTATCCGTGACGCTCTTTTTACTCTGTGGAAATAGAACCTATGCAATTATATGCAGAAACGCAAACGACGCGCAAAAAGTCCGGCGCACAAAAAATCCGTGTAATTCGGGCAGACCGCACCGCGCCGCGTCGCGCCGCGCCGCACAAAAAGTGTGCGAAAAAAATTATACGTTTGCTTCAACACGCGCTAACGCAGACGGAGCACACTTTTAGTCTATCGTATCGTCGTATGTCTCGTATGTCATATTATATCATGGCGCTTGCGATACGACGTTACGTCAAATCCGATACATTTTCTGCATTAAGGTTGACTTTCGAAACCGGCAAATGCACTCCGGTTCGTTTCTCGACTAGACATTTATTTCTCGAATAGGATATATTACTCCAATGTTTTCACGCTAGAGGCAGCGCCAACATATACAGCAAACAAAAAGTTTTGTTCGACTTTTGACAACGTATCTTTCAATGTTCTGATATGACGTGTGTACACTGACCTCCATTATACAAGTACGCTGAACTAATGATACCCTTTGAAATTACAGCTATTTTTTGTGCCTATTTAAAGCGGAATCAGCTCCCCCAATGTGAGTGATAAAGTGCGCGCACGATAACTTTGCGCGCGTCTGAAATCGGAACTAATTGTCGGGCCGCCACGTTTACATGATAATCGATACGCCTATTCCTATACATAATTTAAATAAGTAAATAAAGATATTAAAGTAAAACTACCAATGTTATTTAAAAAAATATCATTGGGATTACCCATTTTTTTAATGAATCCCTACGCTGGCACGCCACCTGTCGCGCGCAGAGTTATCGTGCGCGCACTCTAGGAACTAAATTTGACGTAAAAAGGACATTTGAAAGTCGCCATATTGGCGCTGATAGCAGTAGTGGGAGTATTTGGAACTAATACTAGTGATGACAACCAATAACGATTAAGCGGCCATTTGCAAGTTACGTCAAATTTAGTTCTCTTCCCTCTCACTGGGGGCGTTGTTTCCGCTTTAAATAGGCACAAAAAAAGTGGGTATCATAGGTCCAGCGTACTTGTATAATGGTGGTCAGTGCCTGTGTAACATGTCGGATTTTCTTTGGACTGTTTACTGTTTGTGCTAGTGGCGCCCTCTGCTGCGACCTTTGCGTAATACAAGATGTAACAAAACTAAGTGATAATACTCTAGGGTGTGTACTGTGTATGTGTTCCTTGTAGAGTTCACTGTGAAAGTAGCAGCGCTGAAGGACTAACATTTTTTTATGATTTGTATGGGCAAGCAGCGCCCCAGCGTCACGATTTTCCCCATACAAAAGTGAAAAAAAAATTGCTCTTTCAGCGCTGCTACTTTTACATTGAATTCTATACAGGGGACTCATACACACCCTAAAGTATTATCACTTAGTTTTGTTACACATTGTATAATTGCCAACTTACCTATTACCAATGAGTCGGCCTTTGATATTGGTCAGCTGCCCCTCATCCATGGTCGAAAACCGGTGGTATAGGTACAGACTGGCTGCGAACTTCAAGAAGGAATCTCCCAACGTCTCCGTACGCTCCAAGTTGAAGTTATCGTGCGAGTTTATGGTCGTCAACGAAGTGAGTATATCACGTAGCTCTGGTCCTCGTGGTGATGGTTTCCTCATGAGCAGCTCAATTGCCGGAGTGTGGTATTTTCTAAAGCAATTGAATAATCAGTTAAAAATGATTCCCAGACTAGTAAAATCTTTTTTTTTATTACTATTATTATTCTTATGTATATAAACTCTTAAGCCCAGTAACAAAATAAATAAATAAAAATGCAAAAATAATTATATTTCAGAAATTGACATAAATATAACGAAATAATAATTATTATTTGTTATTAGTGTGAGTTTGTGACGACATAGTAAATAATAATCTACGGATTCACTGATAAAAATGGAACTATTTAAACCTACGAATAAAAAAAGCTAAGGAAAAGTAACTCTGTCAAAAAACATGTTCTACAATACTTGTCAAAAATGTGTACACATTTTCAATACATTTGCAGTATTTAGGTGGCCTTGAGCGGTATCAGGCTGACGTTACATTACAGTTCGAAAGGAACCAAATTTAAAACGGTAATAGTATGGGAGTTACGTTTCCTTAGTTTTTATTATTCGTAGATTTAAACAATAAAATTATGTGTGTAGTGTGAAAGTCAGAGGTCCAGGTACTTTAAAACGACAATTTTATTTCAAGAATATAAAGGAGAGATCTATAAGTGATATCAAGAGTTTTAAGCGCTCCCTAGACGGTAATTCAGCATGACATGCGTTACGTGCTGTACATTGTTTGACAAGTTGTTTAATTTTTCTTCCTGCAATGACTCGTACACCGCTTATGGAGCTTTTGGAGCAAACACTTTTCCTCTTTACAATTATTAGTAGTTACACTCACGGTGTAGGTGGCGGCAGTATGGCGGCGGGGGGAGGGACGCGCGGGCGCAGGGGGGTGGAGTCGGCGCCGCTCGCGACGCTTATTAGCGGCGCGCCCACAAACGACTCGTACACCTCAACGTCCATAACCGTCACAGTGGACAGGTTGCGCTCGATGTCCACGGGCTCGTTCTCCTCCTGTAGAACAAAATTTTATTTGATGATGATGGTTCCGTACCCAGAGGGTAAAAACGGGACCCTATTACTAGGACTTCGCTGTCTGTCTCCAGGCTATGTCTCAAGAACCGTGATAGCTAGGCAGCTTAAATTTTTACAGATTATTATTCATTTTCGTTGACGCTATAAGAACAAATACCAATAATAAGTAGTTTAAAAAAAAAACACACTTTTTTTCAACACAGTACCAAATTATTGCATTGTCATTGGCTCTTAATATGTATACAAAGTTTCGAATTGATTAGACTACTGGAGATAGGTCAAACTCGTGCTCAAAGATTCCGTTATATATGTTACGCTCAAAGACCGAAAACGCTCAGTGAGCGAAAAAATAGCTCACAACGCGTTGTTGTCACAGTAAAACAGCCACGACGCGAAATTCGCGTTGTGGCTCTAATGAAAACGGCCACGACGCGTTCTTGCAAACACAAAAAGACCATAACGCGAAATTCGTGTCGGCTGATATGCTATTTGTTTTTCTTGATTTGTTCTTGGTTGATTAATCGTCCGTATGGAAGATTAAATTTGAATTACCACGCGTACTACAAAATATTTTTTCTTTTACTAAATCACTGCATAACGTATTCATAATTATTATTTATAAAATATCCATAGTTCCATACTATCCGTACTAATATTATTACTATTATGGATACGGACACGTGGTGCCATCTAGCGTCAAACCAGCGAAACCGATCAGGGAAACACAGAAAACATAAATCCCCTACTTTATACTAGATGGCGTTAGGTGTATGTTTACTTACGCGTATTTTCTAGAAACATCCCACAGTTGTTTACTTGTTTACTTGTTTACGTTAATCGGGGAAGGAACTTTCTAGAATTCGTCTCGCCATATAAATAGCCGCAGGTAGATGGCCCGGCAATTCAGTTTCATCTGAGCGATCTTCGAGGCGACTTCGAAGTGAAAACAAGTGATCAATAGTGAGTGAACCAGTGAACCTACGACTCGGCTACGACCTAGGACTATCTAGTGCTTAGTGTTTGGACTTGGTGATTTGTGTGAGCTAGTGTCAGTGCAAGTCGAACTCGAACGAACGAACGAACCTCGAACCCTAACACGTAACATTACTATCTGTCTGTCTGTCTGTCTGGCGCAACCTGTTATTGTTTGTTGTTGTTTTTTTTTTAATATAAAGTAATCGGATCTCAATAAATAATAAAAATATAGTTTTATTTTAATTTACATAATTTAAATATAATACTACTAGTTGATGCCCGCAACTACGTTGCGCCAGACAGACAGACAGACAGACAGTCAGTAATAATATTAGTACGGATAGTATGGAACTATGGATATTTTATAAATATAATTATAAACACTTTATGTAGTGATTTAGTAAAAGAAATAGTATGTACATTACGCACCTAGGGCAGGAAAATAAGAAATGTCTCAGATCACATGTAATTCAACAAACATGTGATCTGAGGCTTTCTTATTTACTGCCCATGGTGCGTATACTATTTTTCTCATCGACGGAGGCGGAAAACGGCAACATCGGTAAGCGCAGCGGGAAGAAAGTTGACGTTTTCCGCCCGGAGGTGAGAAAATATTTTGTAGTACGCGTGGTAATTCAAATATAATCTTCCATACCTATGGACGATTAATCAATCAAGAACAAATCACGAAAAACGATTAGCATATCAGCCACGACACGAATTTCGCGTTAAGGTCTTTTTGTGATTGCCAGAACGCGTCGTGGCCGTTTTCATTAGAGCCACAACGCGAATTTCGCGTCGTGGCTGTTTCACTGTGACCACAACGCGTTGTGAGCTATTTTTTCGCTCACTGAGCGTTTTCGGTCTTTGAGCGTAACATATACACATACAGCCCAAGCTAATAAAAGCGTGTAAAAAAGGGGACCCTATTACTAAGACTTCGCTGTCTGTCAGGCTTATCTCAAGAACCGCGATAGGTAGGCAGCTCAAACAACCGCTACGACAACAAATACTAAAAACAACCCTTACAACAAACGCGATTTTTAAGCTTTTTTTGTAAAAATCAATAATGGCAACAAGTAGGCACTGGAAGTATTAAAATAAATAGTTACACAAAATTGCTTGTGATCTTGCGGTGTAGCGGCCGGGCCGCTCGGTCGCGCGGACGCATATAAATCGAGCCTTAAACCGCTCGCCAACCGCCAGTATGACAGGACTTTATATGTAAACATCCATGTATTGTCACTCACTGAAAAAATGATTAAAAACGATTCAGTAGTTTTTATTTATATATTCACTAGACGTTCCGCGCGGCTTCGCCCGCGTAAATTAGATATTTCACAGACAAATCAGTCTACAAAAAATAGCCTATGATCCTTCACGTGGTCTACTTCTTATCTGACCTAAATAACAGGAAAATTGGTCTAGTAGTTCGTGAGATAAGCCCTTTCAAATAATTTCCCCCCGTTTTTTACAACTAACAAACTCTTCCGCTTTATAATACTAGTATAGATTACTACCCGTGGCCCGCATTGGCCGGTACCGCCGCAAAAGCTACGTCCCGCAATTTCTAAATCTGTAATATCTTCGAAAATATTCATTTAAATCATATGCTGTAAAGGGCCATATAGATCTATATTAAATCAACAATGTATTTAAAGTATTTAATTGAATAAGGATTAATGCCGTATTGGTTAAAATCGCTTCGAAAATTAGCCATTGTAGTAAAAAGTAAATGACAAAAAATGTTATTGTGGGATATCCATAAGATATAGACATAATATACCATCGCGAAGTTTTCTGTAGACCTTTTCATTGTGTACAATACTTAGTACATTATTTTGCCGTTCAGCCTGCGTTTGCAATGTAAGCGGAAAAAAATGTAATTATTTACGACATCACATTAGAAACCTCAAAAATAACAGTATTTCTCCACTAATTAATGAATGTTATTATACTTATAAACCTTCATCTTCAATCACTGTATCTATGAAAGAAAAACACATCAAAATCCGTTGCGTAGTTTTAAAGATTGGGGACAAAGGGACATAGGGACAGAGAAAGCGACTTTGTTTTATACTATGTAGGGATATTAATACTCACCGGCCAGGGGTACTCCTTGCTAATTTTCTTTTTCTGCAGCTGATAAATGCTTTCCCTCATCGTAATTATGTTCAGTTTTCTCGGGGCGAATTCGTCTATTGGATTGTTTATCCTGAAAAAAAAAACATGTTTAAGTCCAAAAGGCGTGTAGAGGCACAAAATTTCATGTAAATTGTTAAAATCTCGTCATTTTGATTAACTATAATAATAATTAGAACAGAAGTTATATCGAATAATTAGTCTTCTATAATATGCTGGTATGTTTTTCGTATGTCGAGCACGAACCACCACACAACACCACACACACCACAAAATATATTTCATCTAAATATTTTTAGGAGTGAAGACGTTATAAATAGACATACAGACAAACTTTTTCAAGTAAAATATTAACCCTTACTTATAAAAATATTCCTACAGCGAATAACTAGAATTGGGTATTTGAAAAAAAAAATGTTTTTAATGTATTTTAAAACCTTATTATTAATAATATTGATATTTAATGCAAAAACCTTAAAATATGTTTATTCAATTAATTATAAACAATTAAAAATTCATGAAATTTAAATAAAGTCACGTGACTTATAAACGCGCCATGATTGAGATGTGACGTCATAATGTTTATACATTTCAATAGTATACGGCAATATTAACCTTATTTCGTTGATGTTTAAGGTCTAAATTGTTTGCGCTAACTATAATGCCATCTACGTAGCTAAACTTTTTAGTAAATCCACAATAAACTGATGCTCCTATGACTCGAAATAAAAAATGTCTGAAGTGCCCGTTTTGTTTATTGTAAAACAATAATAAATTTAAGGCTTATTTGGGCGTCCAAACAAAACATTCGTTTGTTAAACAATTCGTGGTATGTCAGTTCTACTGCTTTAATTGTTCTGTGGTGAAAAATAACATTAATGACGTCACACGCGCTCGGATTTGTGCGGGAGCTGTCGGCATGTCTTCCAATTTTTATTTTGAAATAACTTTAGAATTATTGCGAAAAAAAAAATGAAAAAAAAAATGTTTTGTTATAAAACTTATATAATATGATCTTTCCATTTATCACAAAAAAATTGTTCAAATACCCAATTGAAATAAAATCTTGTCATTGGAAAAGTTACACGACAGACAAAGACAGCGAATTTTTGAATTTATACGTAGCGTTATAAAAATTTTATTATTAAGGTGGTAAAAGTATTTACTTACCGATCAACACTCATGACAGTGGAAGGCGGTTCGATGTCTGCCAACAAGGATCTGGTTGCCACCCCAATGTCCACCAATATTGGTTCCCATTTCTCAGCTGAAATCATCAAAAGTAAACCAAATGTTTATTTATAAATTATCACCCGCAGGGTGATAATGTTTACCTAATATCTAGCGACAGCACTGCAATAGGCGATTGACAGGAGAAATTGCACAAAAGCAAAAATTTTAGATTGTGAATAGTCTACCTATTGTGACCCCACATTAAAAAAGTTGTTGTACTCATTTACTGATTAATTTATATATATAACATAGATATACTAATACTATTATACTAGCTTTAAGCTTATGTATATTATACATACAGGGTGGTAAGGTAACTTGGCCTCTTCCAATTTCCATCTGTATCTGCGCGCGAAGCTCATCCGCTGTTAGAAGCATGGTCACCCTAAAATTAGGAAAGTATTATAGTTAACTAGATGACGCCCGCAACTCCGTTGCGCCAAAACTTGTTTATCGCGCGGGAGCCGTACATTTTTTCGGGATAAAAAGTATCCTATGTCCTTTCCCGGGACTCAAAGTATCTCCATAGAAAATTTCAACAAAATCGATTCAGCGTTCTTCTCTTTACGCTCAAACGAGCATAAAGAGGTAACAGACAGACACACTTTCGCATTTATAATATTAGTATGGATATATTATTGTAGTTAATGCATGCAACATTTATTCGTGTCATTGTTATATTAAAGCTTTATAACTAGGAATAAAGTCAAAACTCACAAATAATTTAAACGTAATTCCGAAACGAATTCTCACGAGCACTACTGAATTCTATCTCCCTCACCAATATACTTTTAGAGACAGCTAACCTGTGCACGATGCTGGGTAGCAGCGTCGCTATAACAAGGCGGCCGGATGACCGAATTTGATACAAAACTTCGGAACGAATATTTAGGGAAAACTCCTTCCCTACTAAAGAATTAGAAAGAGACAGCTAACCTGTGCACGATACTCGGTAACAGAGTCGCTTTTAGCCACAAGGCGCCCGGGTAGTCGAACTTGATACAAAACTCCGGGACGAACATTTCGGGGAAACCGCTGAACTTTTTTTCGCCTTGCGCCTCTGCGATCAGCTTTCTCTGTTTGTCAGTCAACGACCGAATAGTCGCCGCGCGCGGTAGCAGGCAGTTCGCTCGAGTTGTAATACTTCTGACCTGGAAATACAGTAGGAAAGAAGCATATATTAAAATATATATGTTACCGTTAATGTGCGTAAACCAGTTAGACTGCAGATTAACAAGGTATTCTGCAGATTATCTGGGTGATTCAGATATAGTGCATTTTTCTTCTATTCTCATTATATTACATAATACAGGTTCTTGTTTGAATATAACATATTATTTAGTTATAGATATTGATTTAATATATATTTTTTGGACATAAATAAAGAAATAAATTATTAAATTTTAAGTAAAATGTTACTCCACTAATAAAATATAACAGATCGTATCAACTAGAAAAAAACCAATCAAAACAATAACAGTCTTAGGTTGACAAGCTTAAGTCAAAGTTTTTGGAACTTTTACGAAGGAAGAGAATGCAAACTAACTAGGTAAAGTGCAAATATAAGCTTTTTTATTTAAAAATTTCACACTTTAACGGATGGTATCAGGAAATCTGCATATTACCCAGGTAATGTGCACGTTAACGTATTCTGCATTCTGACGGTAACATATATTTCATTATTGCATAAATGAAGGCGCATAGTAATATTTTCACGTCAATCAATATTGAGTTTTTATTAATATATATAAATAAGTATATAAAATTGTGTTGCAAAAATTGTATTGCCAGAATACTTTCTCTTTCAATTTACAAAATAACTAGGTCCTGTAAAGTACTCAGTAATTCCTTAGTTCCGTAAGTTCTAACACTAAAATAATGAGGGTTTTCGATATATCATTTGCCACCAGAGGGACGGTAGGGTCTTTCGTATCAAATGTCGTGTCAGACAGACATATATATCGTGACATGTGGAAACTATTTCATGACATGTGACAGCTGTTTGACACGACAATTGACACGATAGACCCTACGGCTACTTAGCGCCAATTGTGCCTCATAATCAAACAGCAAAGTTATTCACTATAGTCAAGTCAATTTAAGGTGTCACCAGCGGTCATTGACCTTTTTGGTGTAGGAGCTATTATATGTAAAAAATACTCGCATTGCATTCTGTTAACTTTAGAATTAAATTGAATTCTTGTAAAGAAACAGACTAATTTAGTTTCATCGGAAAACGTCTTGGTAACTCTTCGTATGATAATCTCCAACTATTTATGTTAAACGTTAAAAATGTTTATTAATAAACAACTCTGTTCTTTTTTTATGAAATAAGGGGGCAAACGAGCAAACTGGTCACCTGATGGAAAGCAACTTCCGTCGCCCATGGACACTCGCACCATCAGAAGAGCTGCAGGTGCGTTGCCGACCTTTTAAGAGGGAATAGGGTAATAGGGTAGGGTAGGGTAGGGAAGGGAATAGGGGAGGGTAGGGAAGGAAATAGGGGAGGGTAGGGAAGAGGGGAGGGTAGGGAAGGGAAAAGGGTAAGGGATTGGGCCTCCGGTAAACTCACTCACTCGGCGAAACACAGCGCAAGCGCTGTTTCACGCCGGTTTTCTGTGAGCCCGTGGTATTTCTCCGGTCCGGCCCATTCGTGCCGAAGCATGGCTCTCCCACGTAAAACACATTCACACCGTGTTCACATCGAATCAAAATACGATATCGCCCATAGGCGCAGCGCAGACGACAGACTATCCGTGACGCACTTTCTAGTCCGTGGAAATAGAACCTATGCAATTATATGCAGTAACGCACACGACGCGCAGCGCAGACGTGTGCGTTACTGCATATAATTGCATAGGTTCTATTTCCACGGACTAGAAAGTGCGTCACGGATAGTCTGTCGTCTGCGCTGCGCCTTAGACTAGAACCATCTGTCACTTCATTGTCAATCGCGGTTTGTATAGAAAACGACGAAATATGAAAAGTTTTTTGACAGGGAGTCAACAACCGCTACAGACAGAATTCCGCGATTTGAGAATAACAAAGATTTAGAAACCTATATATGGTCAATTTGCAAAATCTTTTTCTCTAAAGTCGGTACAAACCTCAAGCATCGGCTGGTCCTTGCTGCCGAGTATCTCGAGGTTGTACTTGGTGCGGTAGTAGTCGGCGTAGGTCGGTGTGTCGGCCGACTCGAACCACGACATCGGCGTCGTGTACTCAAGAACATTCGTCACTATGTATCTGAAACAAAAATCAGCATCATTAGGGCCTGTTTCACCACTCCCATATAAGTGCCGGTTAAGTTATAGATACAACTTATCTGACAGATACATAGGCTGCAATAAAAGTATCGGGAATAGAATATTTCCACTGTTCCTGTCATATTAAAATCTTTTTAATTGAAAACTCCTTGGTTTTAAAAATCGAATACCATTTATTTATTTAAAAAAGATTCTCGGTCTTGTCAAACTTGTTTAGTCGTTGAGAAAACGGAATTGACTAGAGAAAATTCTAGAGCGATGATTTGTTATGACTTTCGAAGTGGTTTAACACAAAAACAGTGTTGACCGGATGATTTCTGCATTTGGTGATGAAGCCCCATCCAAAACCACAATTTATCCCTGGTTTGCTGAATTTCAACGTGGACGTGTCAAGCTCAGTGATGATCCCCATCAAGGTCGTCCAAAAACTGCACCTCTCACTCACTCAAGAAAACGTTGATGCTGTGCGTAAGCTGATTGAGGAAGATCGACATGTGACATACCGCGAAATTCAGGCAACTTTAGACATTGGCATGAGTCAAATACAAATAATCTTGCATGAACAATTAGGTTTAAAAATGTTGTTTTGCCGATGGATACCGCATTTGCTCTGTGAAGAGCAAAAAGCGGCTCGCGTTACTTGGTGCGTCAGAACTCCCGAAAGATTCCACGCAGGATCCTCAAATGCTGTATTGGTGCGTCAGAACTCTCGAAAGATTCCACGCAGGATCCTCAAATGCTGTATACAACATCGTATCAGGTGACGAATCCTGGATATACGCGTACGAACCCGAAACAAAAAACCAGTCACGAGTTTGGGTGTTCGAAAATGAGTTAAAGCCAACAAAAATTGTTCGTTCACGGAGGGTTGCAAAAAAAAATGCTGGCCACGTTTGTCTCCAAAACCTTGCTGCGGCCATGTTGCGACTATTCCTCTTGAGGGTCAAAGAACGGTTAATGAAGAATGGTATGCTAGCATTTGTTTGCCACAGGTCGTTTCTGAACTCCGTAAAGAGAACTGCAACCGCCGCATCATCCTCCATCACGACAATGCGAGTTTCTCACACCGCGCACAGAACAAAAGTTTTTAGAGCAAGAAAACATAGAATTATTAGACCATCCGCCGTACAGCCCCGACCCAAACCCTAATGATTTCTATACTTTCCCTAAAATAAATAATAAATTGCGTGGTCAGAGATTTTCATCACCTGAAGAAGCTGTGGACGCCTACAAAACGGCCATTTTGGAGACCCCAACTTCCGAATGGAATGGTCGCTTCAATAATTGGTTCCATCGTATGGAAAAATGTGTCAAATTTCGCGGAGAATACTTCGAAAAGCAATAAATACATTTTACTAATGTTGTGTCACGATTGATTCCCAAAATTTTCAGGGCCACCCTCGTACACCATACTCCACTCAACAGGCCCAGGGCTGTTTCACCACTTCCTGATAAGTGCCCGATAGGTTATCTACAACTTATCTGACAGATGGAGTATGGAGTATCTGTCAGATAAGTTGTGGATAGCCTATCCGGCACTTATAAACAGTATGTGGTGAAACAGGTCCTTTAGGGCTCGTAACTTACAATACTAATAGTATTGTAAGTTACGAGCATAAAGTTAATATACCTAGCGGAATAGAGAAACAAAGGCAAGCGAGATGTAACACTGCGTGGTAAAAAGAGACGTGTGACACATGACAGCAGAACTCTTTTTTTGACGTCCAGTCGGCACTTATCGGCACGTTGACAATTTAATCTCATAGAATTCATGTTCAATCATGCTTGTGTAAGTGTATACGTACACATATTTCTACACACAGATGCAAACCAATTTCGGTTTCGTTTGACAGCTCGAGATTGTTGCTCTATTCCGCTAGGTATATTAACTTTATGGTTACGAGTAATAGGCATAACGGCAAGAGTTTGACTGTTTAAAAAAAAAGGTGTAACAGTGTACTGGATTTCAGCTATAATATAATTATGTATATTTTTATGAGCTTTCAAAGTGGGAAGTCGATTTTTAAAACAATAAAATTTCTTAATATTTTATATCATAAGTTATGCATAACAACTTTTGTTATGACACCACTTCCATAAATGCAATATTTAATATAGCTATCGAACAAAGTTCTCCCGCGATGCAAACAAACTAGCGAGGCGTGACGTCATAGTTTGCTGACATTTTGTATTGAGCGTTTAGGGAAGGTCTATTTTATACGATTTTTTAATTGAGGTATCTTGGAGAATTTTTAAGCTATCAGAGTCATTCAGCATTCTTTTACTGATATGTTTATTGTTTTTTAGAGGTCCTTTAATTACCATTAATAAAAAAATAGGGAACAAGCGTATAATATAATTTAGTAGTAAAGGTATTTCATACCTATCTGGACGAACGTTGGGCCTGTAATATGGAGTGACCACTGCATACTTATATTCCTCCACAGTCACTTGCAGCGCTTGCCTTTCCTGAAATTAATCTTGTTTGAGTATTAATGGCCCAAGAGCCAGCGACAGCCTGACTTTCGTCATTTTATAAAAGCTGAAGGTTTTCCTGTTTATGACCCCTATAGAGGTAAGAACGACCAGCAACTATGGGAGCTCCGGTTGCGTTTTCTTTAGGAGATATCGAGTTTTGAAGGTCTACCTAACCTTTAATAAAGTGTAAAGCTCAATTTTTTATCTTATTTTCTCCAAGATGAAGAAATAGGAATTTCGTTTTGCTGCCGATTGCAGAACATTTTTGACAGTTGCTTCCCACTGCCAGACGGAGTGTCTGGCAGTGGGAAGCAACTGTCATAAGTATGGCAGTGGATGACGAGATACCTACAGCAGTTATCCCAAAGAAAATAAGATAAAATAATTGAGATTTATTCATCGCCGTCGTTCACCTCGTCATCTAGCAAATTATGGAGAGATTAATAATGTGAGTTTAAATGATATTTTTTTGTTGATACAGGGTATAACAAAACTAAGTGATAATACTTTAGGATGTGTATAATGGGTCCCCTATACAGAATTCACTGTGAAAGTATCAGCGCTGAAAGAGTAAATTTTTTCACTTTTGTAAGGAAAAAGTCATGTCGCTCGGACACTTGCCCATACAAATCATTAAAAAAAATTGCTCTTTCATTGCTGCAACTTTTACAGTAAACTCAAAACACATACACACCCTAAAGTATTATCACTTAGTGTCGCCGCACACGGGCCACACGCGACAGCCACAAACGCCCAAGAAGCAATAAAGAAGAAGCGTGTGGCGGTCACCGGCGTCAACCGTGTGCGGCGAGTCCATATAAAATGTACGAAAACTACAGGAAATATGCCGGTAGCGGCGTTTTGTGGTTGTGGCCGGTGGCCCGTGTGCGGGAGCCCTTAGTTTTGTTACAAGCTGTATTAAAAAAAAAAAACAGGTTCTCACCGCGTCAGTGGGTATAACAACTGGTGGTATCGGTTTGTACGTCTGCAACAATTCCCAGTCGACGTCGTAGTCGTCGTATATACGGCGCACCGGCACCACGTACAGACAATTGACGTTGCCGTGGTAGATGAGAAACTTCTTAGCTATGTCCAACACTTCGTCGAACACGTAGTAGTGAAACCTAATATAAAAAAATAAATACTAAAAGAGTAATTGTTAGCGCGTACACTAGTGCTACCCATATCTATACTATTAATATTATAAAGCGGAAGAGTTTGTTAGTTTGTTTGTTTGTTTGAACGCGCTAATCTCAGGAACTACTGGTCCGATTTGAAAAATTCTTTCAGTGTTAGATAGTCCATTTATCGAGGAAGGCTATAGGCTATATTTTATCACGCTAAGACTAATAGGAGCGAAGAAATAGAGGAAAATGTGGAAAAAACGGGGGGAAATTATTTGAAAGGGCTTATTTGAACGCGCTAATCTCAGGAACTATTGGTCCGATTTGAAAAATTCTTTCAGTGTTAGATAGCCCACTTATCGAAGAAGGCTATAAGCTATATTTTATCACGCTAAGACTAATAGGAGCGAAGAAATAGAAGAAAATGTGGAAAAAAACAGGGGAAATTATTTGAAAGGTCTTATCTCACGAACTACTAGAGCATTTTTTTCTATTATTTGGGTCAGATAAAAAGTAGACCACGTGAAGGATCATAGGCTATTATTTGTAGACTAATTTGTCTGTGAAATATCTAATTTACGCGGGCGAAGCCGCGCGGAACGTCTATTTTAATTTTATAAAAATATCGCCAAATTACGGTAAGGGACCTATCAGACGGAGAGCGGTCACGCGGTCAAGAGTTCAAGCGGTCAGTTTTGCGTTCTCTGTTTTGTATTACGTTATATAAAGATACTCACACAGGAGGCGTTCTGACCGCGCCAAAATTCCTCCTGTGTGACTGACCGCTCGAACGCAGAACGCTTGAACGCGTGACCGCTCTCTGTCTGATAGGTCCCTAAAAGTGCCCACTTTTGGCGTTAACCGAAAATTGTCAACAATATTTATATATTAATAAAATAAAAAAAATAATAAAAATACTACACGCAAGTAGCTAGTGCTTATATTTTCATTTTGCTCTACGTCACTAAAAAAGCAGCGGCGGCATCGGTCGCTATACCAATATCGGTTGAAAATGAAACCTATAGCCTAGTTCATAAAGTGGCATTTTATTTGCAATTTTGCTGTCGCATGCCGCGAGGATCGGAAAGCCACCTTTAAACCTTTCTTCGTATAAGAAACTATACCGAGTAAAATAACAAAAATAGACCCAAAAAACGTTTGATGAAAAACCTACCTTTTAATAACCTCAAAAGCTTCGTCGTCCAAAGGTAGTACGGCGAAATTGACTTTGATGGAAGTCGTTATTTCCCCAGCAGTTATGAACATGGGGAAGTCACATAGTTTCGGCAGCGGGTTGAACGTCAAAAGGCCATATGTCTGGTCGTTCTTCAACAAATTATATATGACATTCTCCCTCGAATCTTTGGGTTCGTCGTACGCGACTTTCAACTCGATCACGTGGAGATAAAGAGGCTTGCTTTCAAAGTCGTCGCAGATTGACGGGCCGTTGAGTACTGCGGGATACTGAAACATAATATTGCAGAATTGTCAAGAACATTATCTGTTTTCTATCTTTAAACATAGAGACATAAAATCTTGGCAAATTATTTTTGCGGCGACAAAAAACTTATTGGGCGACTAACTACTTGGTTACAAAAAAATTACTTTGGTAGCGTTTAAATAATTTAGCAACAATCTATACTAATATTATAAAGCGGAAGAGTTTGTTAGTTTGTTTGAACGCGCTAATCTCAGGAACTACTGGTCCGATTTGAAAAATTCTTTCAGTGTTAGACAGTCCATTTATCGGAAGGCTATAAGGCTATATTTTATCACGCTAAGACTAATAGAAGCTAAGAAATAAAGGAAAATGTGGAAAAAACGGGGGGAAATTATTTGAAAGGGCTTATTTGAACGCGCCAATCTCAGGAACTACTGGTCCGATTTGAAAAATTCTTTCAGTGTAAGATAGCCCATTTATCAAGGAAGGCTATAGGCTATATTTTATCACGCTAAGACTAATAGGAGCGATGAATTGTCTGTGAAATATCTAATTTACGCGGGCGAAGCCGCGCGGAACGTCTAGTTATATTATAATGAGCTACAAAACGTAAGATCTATAAAAACTAAACAACGGGTGCTGCTTTAAGATAGCAAATATATTAAGCAGGGAAAATGAAATAATAGGTGAGGTATTAAAAATAATGACTTGGCAGCTCATATAATAGTGGGATATCAAATAATATATTATTAGCAACTATTGACTTCCAGATAAAAATACACTTTCGGATAGTGATTTGCAAGCAGTTTCAAAAATAAAACGGGTCCAATAATTAAGTATTAGGATATCAGGATTTTTGTTTGTAGAATTGTAAATTAGTGAAAAAGCGACAAATGCGTTGGTTGCATAGAATTGTTTGGTGTTATTCAAGTACACAAACACACCTAATCTTTCTCTAAGCGCTCTTATAATGGTTCTATAATGGTTTATGGTAGTGAATGAATGAATGAAAACTCTTTACTGCACCAAAACAATCATGACATACAGATCTTGGTAAGTATTGAGTAAAACGCATTGTAGCATATGCTTTCCGTTCTTAAAACAACGTCGAAACTCCCAAACTTGTATCTATAAAGGGTCAGGAGTTCTCTCAGCACCTTCCGAACCATGGTATACCTTGGTGCAAAATCTTACTTGTTGGTAGCATAATATGCTTAGAATACTGCTCACGAAACCGAAGTCACTACATTTTTCCATAAATTTTGAGGAGTCCCTCGATTACTTATGGATCTCTTCATCAGGTCACGACTTTTATGAACATGTTACCAAATTGGGATGATAACCTATACACCAAAAGAAACATTTTGAAAATTGGTTCACAAACGGCGGAGTAATCGTTGAACATAAAAAACGAACATAACACCTCCTTTATTTTGAAAGTCCGTTAAAACTGTAGCCTATGTGTTATTCTGATGTTTAAGCTATATTATTGTAAAGTTTCATTAAAATCCGTTCAGTAGTTTTTGCGTGAAAGAGTAACAAACATACATGATCCAAACTTTCACCTTTATAATATTAGTAGGATTAATATTTTTACATGCCACAATATGCTTTATTTAGATCTCATAAAATGTCGCACATAGTATGTTTTTTATTACATGATTGTGTATATTTTCTTCCCATATTATTTAATTTTATAAACGATCTCGTATATTTTATAAAAGCCTATTTTCTACATTTTATCCGCCATCAAGTTGTTCAAATCAACACTAAATTCAGTTGCTACACCAATTAACAAAAAATTAAAACCGACTTCCAAGGTAAAAATAATAATAACATCCTTATAATATGAACGAAAAGTATTAAATAATTTTTCCTATCTAATAGTGCTTTTTCCTATCTAATAGACTTCAAAATTATGAAGACTGAGTACAGAAATAGTTGAGGTTTAGCCGAATTCGGAAAAAGGCACTATTAGATAGAAAAAATTATTTAATACTTTTTAGTTCATACTATAAGGATGTTATTATTGTTTTTACCTTGGAAGTCGGTTTTATTTTTTTGTTAAAAATAATAATTTCACTCTTTTTACTTACCTAGTAAACCATCGCGTATATTCTATGTATCTTATGACAATTTGTTAAGAGTCACACTCACAAATATCAGGTAGATAATTTTAAACAATACATTTAAAAAAAATGCAAATGGGTCGTGTAATATTACACACGGTGCTGCTCGCCAGTTCTGTTATACTTGAACTTGGCTTGACACGCTACCGCGTATCTAGATCGAAGTGAACACGTGCTAGGTAATTTAATAATTTTAATCTATCACATTAAAATTGTATAAACTTGCATAGAAATTCGATCTGTATTATATGTATGGTAATAAGGAGCAAAATCGTGTAAATTAATAAAAATATATTAAAGTACGAAGTATTTTTTTACTCATTAAATGCGGTTGTGTTTCTTATTCCTATTACGATGTAGATTGTTTTCCTATGTAAGTATTTTCATACTAAGGGTTCAATTTATACTAGTGTAGTATCGAAGCAACTTACTTCTCTTTTTTCTTTCGAATCTCAGAAGTAATGTCAAATGTGTGCCTTACGCTCTGGAGTTTATAAGGATATATTATAAGGACATAACGTGATGATATAATTATGGTGTTGTGGGGGCATATTATATCCATATACAACCATGTGACACTGGTGACCCTGACGTGGTAATGATGATGATGATGATGATGATGATGATGATGAATGTAATTTGCATAGTAGCATATGCTTTCAGTTCTTAAAACAGCGTCTAAACCCCCAAACTTGCATCTATAACGAATCCGTTTCTCTTAGTATCTTCGGAACCATAGTACACCTTGGTGCAAAATCTTGCGTTTTGGTAGCATAATATGCTTAGGATACGTCTTGTCATAAAATCAAAATCACCATATGTTTCGATATAAATTTTGAGGAGTTCCTTCGATTTTTATTTATTTATTTATTTAACTCTTTATTGCACACAAGAAAAAAAACATAAAGATACAATTAACATGGAAAGACGACACAAAGGAACTGCTTATTTCTAAAAGAAATCTCTTACAGCAGCCCTACGGAGAGATACAGTGTAGGAGACAGCAGATAGGACGTGCACAATTAACAGTCATTAACTAATTAAATTAATAAACTATAAATACAACAATATCAAAATAATTAATAATACTAAAACTATAATATAAAACCTATAAAAAATCAATAAATAATAATATGATTATAATATATAAATACTATATGTACACATAATAACACAAATTACAGTGATTGCGAGTGAAGGTAATGCTCTTTCAATCGTCTTTTAAACACAGCGATAGTCGGACTGTCACGAACAGTGTGGGGAAGCGAGTTCCATAATCTGACTGCATCGATTACTCATGGATCCCATCATCAGATCACCACTTTTGTGAAAATGGGACCAAATTGGAGTGAAACCTAATATACAAAACAAAAAATTTGAAAATCGGTTCACAAACGGCGCAGTAATCGTAGAACATTTAAAACCCTAAATTGGATTAGTTTGTCGCCGCGTTAAATACATGCCATTCAAAGGTTCATAGTAAATAGTACAGGTTACCTGTATACATTTTTTTGACCTGATTATTATCAAGCTAATTTTTCGTGAGTAGCTTCATTTCGATAAGACGAACAACAATTTCCTCTCCGAAAATTCTCGAAAGTGGTAGCTAACAGAGATAGAAAGGATAAAATATTTCGATTTGATGGCCCTAAAATATGGATTATTCTATTTGTAGGACAATGTTACTGTAAAATTATATAAGTATCAATATACAAAAAATTTGATACTATAACTTACGTGTCTATTATATTTTCTTATCCTGTGTTTTGTGCCAGTCTTGGGAAGGTTTTCATCGGTTTCGTCATTTTCCTGATGCCAAGGCCAGTTCGGGAAACACGCTTTTACATCCACTTGATCAAAGTCGACTTTTCTGTAAACATACATAGTGCAATTAAACACAAAAGCACACTTATCTTTTTTCTTAGGATAAAGTATAACTATGGTCCAAATTATGAGAAGAGTCACAAAAATATATGCCTCACATTTCATATGAATAGTAAGGGATTATCCATAAAGTACGTCACACGATTTTGATCATTGAGGCCCCTCCCCACTTCAATTGTCACGCGTGGTCACATTTGTGAGACCCCCCTCCCTAGTGTGACGTCACAAATTTGCAATTTTACACCTAAAAATTAAAACCACCTCAATGTTTAAAATTTTGCTGTTCAATTTATTAAAATGTGGTGTCACAAAACTTAGGACCCCTCCTCCTCCTTGTCACACCATGTCACATTTCGTCGACCCCGTCCCTCCCTCTTTAGGTATGACATACTTTATGGATGACCCTTAATGACAAAACGCTTCAAAGCTAATTTTTATGAAATTTGGTATGGAGACACTGAGTACTGGGAAAGGACTTAACTAGTATATAAAAGAATTAAAATATAAATGATCTCTCAACTAGACTAAAGAAAGTAATATCCATACTAACATTATAAATGCGAAAGGGTATCTGTCTGTCTGTTACCTATTCACGCTCAAACCGCTGAACCGATTTTGATAACATTTGGTATGGAGAAACTTAGTCGATATTAGAGACAATGAACGGTTCCCACGCTATAAACGAATTTTGGCGCAACGGAGTTGCGGGCGTCAACTAGTCTTACCCATATTTCCGCGGCAGCAGTGTCACTTCATCCAACTCCCCAGCCGCATGTAGCTTCATGCACGCTTTGATAGCCGCTGACCGTTTCGCATTTTTCAACACCTCGAAGTAATCACCCTGAAAAGAAAAACTTTGTGTAATAATATCATATATAATATCATATTTGAAATGGATCCCTAAATCGGAAAATGATCTTTGAATACTCGTAATATTTTTTAAAACCTATCCAACGACACCCCACACGGTGAGGTGGACGCGAAAAAAAAAATCATCCCCGCTTGATGTGTAGGGGAGGTACCATAAAAAAGATTTTATATACCATTTTGTCGGCATCATTAATATTATGTGCATTCATGCCTAATTACAGCTTTGTAGGTCCTATAGTCTCTGAGTAAAACCGCAGACGGACGGACGGACAGACGGACGGACGGACAGACGGACGGACGGACGGACGGACGGAAGGACGGAAGGACGGAAGGACGGAAGGACGGAAGGACGGAAGGACGGACGGACGGACGGACGGACGGACGGACGGACGGACGGACGGACGGACGGACGGACGGACGGACGGACGGACGGACGGACGGACGGACGGACGGACAGACAGAAACTATAAGGGTTCCTTGTTGACTACGGAACCCTAAAAAAGATTTGGCTTTAATAACTGTCATGAATCGGAATGCAAAATATTAAACCTATCGCTGGAAATTGCTTACATGAAGCAGACAAACCCAAATAGTATTCAGCACTGAGTGGGTTAATGATGATGAACTATAGCTGTGAAAATGAGCGAAAACTGACATGGTCGAAAGTGTCTTAACACTTTCGGTCATGTCAGATTTTTAACAAAAAAACTAGTCGAAATCGGGCCACTCGTTTGGACGCTACGATGACACGGACAGACTTCACGCCCAAAACGCTGAACCGATTTTGCTGAAATTTGTTATGGAGATACTTTAATTCCCGCGAAAGGACATAGATACCTTTTATCCTGAAAAAATCTACGGTTTCTACGCGGAAAACGAGTTCTGGCGCAACGGACATCATCTAGTAATAATATCAATCAAAGGTCGACAACGCATTTGCAACCCTTCTGATGTTGCGTGAGCCATGGGCGACGGTAATTGCTTTCATCAGGTGACCCGTTTGCTTGTTTGTCTCCTAATTTTATAAAAAAAAAAAATACGTGTGGCACTCGGAGACTGCCTCGGTAAAGCTGTTGCATAGCATATTTTATCAACCATACGTCTAGTCGCACGTAACCAAACACCGAGCCGAAGTCTATCGAACTGAAACGACGTTAGACGAATGTTAGGTGTTTTTCGTTACGGATTTCCTCGATTCGGTCGCCGCGCTCTAAGCCCGCGATAAAAGTTATGCAGTAGCTTAAAAATATACGTATGGAGTATAATGGCGTTGAAATTACCACTATATCCTCCTTGACGGGGCAAGCTAGCGGCAGTATGATAATCGTGCGGCGCAGTTCGCTGTTCTGTGGCCGCTCCTGTATCCACATGGGCGTGATCGCGGTGAACAGGTCGTGCGGCAGAACGCTGCAGTAGCGGTTCAGCAGAGATATGGCGGAGCCGGCTGATAGACGAACTGTGAAAAAAATATACACATTAAGTCGAGCACTTACCTCAATTCCAAAACGATAACCTTACGAACGCGAATGCCAAGCGTGTACGCATCGCAATAAGATTCATTTTAGCTTAGCATAAAATTGTAAGTTACGACGGGCGGATCTTCTCTATTTTATTTATCGTGTGTTTTTTTTTAAATATCTTTCGAAATAAATATTAAGAAAAAAGATTATTCATTGACAATTTATTAAAATAAAATGTAAGTTATTCTTGTTAATACTTATATTTCGATGAGAAAGAGTTTTGTCGGAGGTGAGTTTGTAAATTAATTACAGCGAAAGTATTATTTTTTAATAAAATGTTTTTGATTTAAACCCTTTTAAATATTGTGCTCTATATCTCATATTTTTTTACATTTCGTTATTATATTGGAACTACGTAAATCGGGTATCAAGAAATAACAAAATGGGGTTTCAGCCCACCTTAAGGCCTAATTTCACCTTATGTTAGCGTTAACAGCTCGTTAAAATGTCATGTCTTCTCTTTTATTCATATGAAAAACGAAAGAGGTAACGTGATACTAATTCGAGCATTAACTTTAACAGTCGTTGGTGAAATTAGGCCTAAGCCCCATTGGCCCACTTATGTGAGTTTAAAATAAGTACTCAATAACCCTTTTAGACGCAAGTTGAAGTTAACCGTAGTTTCAATATATATCATAATATGACGACTTATTGTGGCTCACTGTGTTAGAGCGACGAAGATTAAAGCTGCTTTCAGACTACGCTTTAATATATGGACATGTTCACACAATACTATATTATATTTTTGGCTTCCTATAACAATGTGTGGCGTACGATATTCTTGTGCAAAGCTATTAATATAATAGAATATATTATAGCATAGACTGAAAACAGCTTGAGACTTTATTTTAAGATTAGAAATTATTAATATTGATAAGAGATTCGAGCTCATTTCTTTATAACACTGAAAAATCTCTATAACAAAAATTTCAACTCTGCAATATAGTAATTTTACCTCCATATTTAGTGACATACGGTGGTATTTCTTCCTCATACAAATCCTTCTGAATATCTTCCTCGGTAGGAGCGTCACGCTCCAATGAATTTCCTACCAAAATCTGAAAAAAAAAACATTAAGTACACAAAATAAGAATAAGAATGCATAACATAAAAACAGTAAAAAATCGACCAAGTGCGAGTCGGACTCGCGCACGAAGGGTTCCGTGCCGCTATAGAGCGAAAGTAGGCAAAAAATTGAGATTTTTTGTATGGGAGCCCCTCTTAATTTTTTTATCATCAGTATCTAGTCTACACGTCTAGTCGCACGCACACAAACACCGTGCCGAAGTCTGCCGAACTAAAATGACGTTAGACGATGCACGGCTTTCAATGCCGCACCGGTGTGTCCACACCCGGTTGGAGTGGGGGGTTAGGTTTATTTTCTTTACGGAATTTCTTGATTCGGTCGCCGCGCTCAAAGCCAGCGATAAATGCTATGTATGACAAATTCAATTCAAGGTTTCTGCGCGATAAATAAAAATATGAGAGAATGAAGTTGCTGGCAATACATACTACGAAAATAAAAATATTTTGATATTTTTCAAACTAACCTTGCTAATGTAACGTTCGATTTGTTGGAACTCTGAGTATCTGGCTAAGAATTTTCCGCGATCACCCTCATTGACCAACATAACGAAGCTAGATTCTGAACTCCTAGCTCGACCTGAAATTTCAAACAATTATACTCACATTTTTTTAATTAATATTCAAAAAATGTGAGTATATGCATGGTGGGTCAAGAATTCGTTAGCAATTAAACCTACACACTATCATAGGGTGTAACTAAACCAACTGATAATAGTACTTTAGTAGTACCGGTGCTGTAAGAGTAACTTTTTTTTTAAATATACGATTTCAGTGAAATTGTATCCCTTATAGCTCTGCCTACTCCGACAACTGATTATTTATTTTATTTTATTAAATTCGGAAAACTTACGGCCACATACAAATATAAACAGAAGAACACAAACATGCAGGCCAATTAAAAGTTATAACTTATAACACAGAATAATTTATTTCTTACCCTTGCTCTGTATGTACGATCTGTATTCTTTGGGCTCATCGTATCTTAGAACTAACAGACACTGCGGCACGTCAATGCCTTCTTCGATGACGCTGGTCGATATAAGGCAGTTCAAATCCCTGAAAATTAAACAAAATTTGTAACATGACACCACGATCTAAAGAAAAACGGCGGGTAATAACCGATTCAATCTAAAACATATAAGATTATTTAATATCGAGATAAATTATAACATCTCTCATCGAGTTTGCCTTTTATAATGCGCCAGGCTCACAAATAAAAAATTAATAAGGTCTAAAAAACTTTAGTTCATCCATAAAGTTAGTATACCTGTATATTAACTTTATGAGTTCATCATTAAGGCGAGGCCAGTTCGAAAAGACTGATTTTTAAGCTTCCAGTCTGAAGAAATTATGTAAAATTCTCTTACACCAAAATTGATGTAGACTCAAAAAGGAACAAAGTAACAAAATAACCGAACAGAATATTGAAAAATGGCATGGTAATTCTGTAAATAAATCTTGAATATCACCTTAAAAATACACTTCAAATTCGAACATCTCGTAATTTTCAATGACAATGATATGATTTTTGTTACAAAAAGGATCTAGATTTTTTATAGTTCTAACAAAATAACCAAATAGTTTTTTAATAAATGATTCGGTCATTAAAAAAATTAAATAAAATGTATGATTTTCTCCTATTTCGCCCTATCAAGAACGCGGCGAGCGTCGTAACCGCCACTGTAGAAGGCGCGCTGATATGAATGTCATTTTAATGTCCTTTACGTCAATATTCGTACTGACAGACATCGACCTGCTAATTTTAGGAACACCTTGCCTTAAAACTAACGTTCATTTGACAAACGTTGTTTTTAATAGTGAAATTGCTTTAGCTTGGCTATTCGCTTAGTCACTCTTTGCCTATCTAAGTTTAAGATAGCGTGATCCAAGCAAGAAAAGTACGTAAGAAAAATTATACATACCCGTTTTTAAATTTCAAAAGGGCTTGGCAGCTCAATTTTTTCGCATAGTGACTCTCTCTGGTATTATTGAATGGGTTAGTATTAAAGCCGACGATGAAATCGTGTTTTAAGAACCCAAACTCTGATGGGTTTGTCTCTTTGACGCTTTTCAGGAGATTGTATAATATTTTACTCGTAAACCTCTCTTGTGTGAATATTATACCGCATAGGGGCTTCCTCGATTGATTGACGACTAATGGCACTGAAAATAAAATAATTAAATTAGAGAACAAATAAAAGAAAAGAACACACCTAAACCACGATATCCATTTTCACGTAATAATATGTTGAGTAGTTTTTGCTTACATGCCAATCATACTTTGGAGTTTGGACAACATAGCGTTAATGATACAATGAAAAACAATCGATATTATATCAATTATCACAGAAATCGTTTTATAATATCATTTGCCACCGGAGGGACGTAAGGGTCTTTCGTGTCAAATGTCGTGTCAAACAGACATAATATGACAGCTATATCGTGACATGTGGAAGCAATTTCGTGACATATGACAGCTGTTTGACACGACAATTGACACGATAGACCCTACTATATACGGCTACATAGCGCCATTTGTCCCTTATTTCATCGGTTTTTTGCCAAGTCGACAGATTACTGACATTGATTTGCCGGCGGCTCATATTCCTGTTGTATAGCTGTCGCAAATTTCGTCTGCCTATGAATCAATGTCTTATATATATATTATATATATCGCAGTTATCTGGTTAAATCTGCTATTTTATTGAATGACTAGTAAATTAATTGCATAAAACCATTTTATTTGCAGTCAAAGAATTGTCGAGTTGGCCTTTAGTTTTGATATTATATGTTACAATCAACGAATTGAAGAGTTTGCCTTTAGTCAGTTGATTAAATGGTTTCATTCAATGAGTTCGCTAGTCATTCATTTAAATAGCAGAATCAACTAGATCAGCGGTCGGCAACCTTTTGGCAGGCAAGGGCCACAAGGTGGCAAAACAAACTAAAGGCGGGCCGCAGGCCTACTCGTATTAACCCTAGAAGCCCAATATACCTAAGCATAATGAGGCCTTTACTAGACCACAATTTAAAAAAATCGGCTAAGTGCGAGTCGAACTCGCCCACGAAGGGTTCCGTACCGTTACAGATCGAAAGTAGGAAAAAAAAAGTGTTTTTTGTATGGGGACTCCTCTTTAATATTTATTTTATTTTAATTTTATTATTAATTATTAAAGTACAAATATAGGTAAGGATGCTGTTAAAATTTCAAGTGCCTAGCTGTTGCCATTATTGACTACGAGCAAAAAATGCAAAATAAATTATGTTTGTTGTATGGGAGCCCCCCTTCAATATTAATTTTATTTTGTTTTTAGTATGTGTTGTTATAGCGGCAACAGAAATACATAATCTGTGAAAATTACAGAAGTCTAGCTATTAGAGGTTCTTGAGATACAGCCTGGAGACAGGCAGACACAAACAGCTACGTTTTTAAGTTGCGATAACTACTGGCAATATTAGAAAACATTGTTTTTGATATATTTTATAACTTATTCACAAAACATTCACCGTGTTGCCGACCGCTGAACTAGATGACTGCGACATACACACTGGAGTAAGTTATAACTTTAATACCTCCTCTCTTGTTGTACACTTCGGGATTATACTCTCTCAGTATGTTCAACAATTTCAAAACTTTCTCTGATGAAAATTTCACAATCCTTTCGTAACCTTCATATTTTTTCATGCTGTCTACTAATACTGTACGCGCCCTAAAAATAAAAATTAATACTCTTAATAGGCTAAAACTTGATTGAAATGTCATCGAATAATATAAAATTCCGCAGAAAGAACAGTGTTTTTTTTTTTTTTTTTGCTACAAAAAGTAGTGTAAGTACTTACTGTGGTCTATCAAAATCTGTGCCAAATTTTATTAAAATCGCTCTAGTTACACATGACACCATGAGCATGGGAAATACGAATTTTGTTTTTGCGTTGTGATACATTTTTAAATGAGCCATTAAAATTTTGAACAAGCAGCCCAACAACGCGAGCAATAACTATTAAGTATGTTAATTCAATGTGTGTCCTATTGTGTAGTAAATAAAGTTCAGATCTAAATGGGTAATTTTTTTAAAGACCCATTTTGATTGCATTGCCACGTCACGTTGCAATATAACCTGACCTTTAGACGAGACAATAATATACTCACTCAATACATCGAGTTAACGTGAAAGAAAACAGTAATTCCTCCTCCTTAGTTTGAGCTTTTCTCTTGAGACGTTCCAGTAATATCATGTAGGCTAGTATACTGAGATTCCCGCCATACGCTCCCATAGTTTGTATAGCAGTTATTGCAGAAGCCATCAAATTTTTCACTGATTTTACCGTCTGTAAATCATAATAATATAAAATAAATAATAATTTTGTCCTTCCTGTAGCGTCCCATATTATAATATAAACGTGACCATCGATATAAAATATACAGGGTGTAACAAAACAAAGTGATAATACTTTAGGATTTGTATGTGTCTCTTTAATAGAGTTCACTGTGAAAGTAGCAGCGCTAAAAGAGTATTTTTTTTACTTTTGTATGGTCAAACTCATGACGCTGGGGTGCTTGGCGCTTGCCCTTACCAATCCCAAAAAAAAATTTGCTCTTTAGCGCTGATACTGTCATAGTGAACTCGTTATGAGGAACACATACACACCCTAAAGTATATTACTATGTTTTGTTACATCCTGAGAATTATAACACTCATACATTGGATCGCTTAAATATTGCTCCAGTTACGACAGTAGAAGTGTCATAAAAATTGTATGACCGACCCGGGTATGACAACCAATTATTGAATTAAGACAATTTTGTAAAACTATTTTTTGATTCAGTTACTCTTCCTGGGTATTTCGATGGTCAGCACTCTGACATTGACGAATAACTAGGGAACCATAAAAAAGAGCATATTCAGTTACCTTCATAGAATCCCTGCTTATGTCTTTCTGTCCCGGCTTCAGTTTTATATCCATGGTCTTGAGTGTAGGAGGCAGTTCTACGGACATTATAAGCTTTTGTAGCTCAGTCAGCAAGCCTATTGCGGTGTTAGCGTCGTTACTCAATGCTGGCGGAAGGTAGTAATGTATGTACTCCTTTGGATTGGTAGAGTAACTGTAAACAAGACGTAAAGAGGTATTATGGTAACCCGACACTTGCAACACCGTGTGACCCGCGGTCTACCTCCCGCTCGTTACCGCGAGTAGTTGCATCTCACTTTAACACACGCGCCAGAGTTTTCCCGTGCGATGTTCGAGAGTTCGACGCCGCAACCCGAAAGTTTTGTTTTGTTTTCACTTTACGCGCGCTCGTGTATGTTTTTACCAACTGCAATAAACCCACAGTTATAAATCTGGGAAGTTTCTCGGTTCTTTATATATATGAGCCCCGCACCAGCTAGTGTTCAAGAGTATAGTGACATAGTGTATGTGGATACCCTCATAGTATTTTATTAAACCACTAAATGTCGCCCGTTGCGTTGCGTCGTAATTCCTTTCTCGCAAAATTGTTCCACATTAAAAGGTATCCTATGTCCATTTCCGTGTCTCAAATCGTGAAGAGGTAACAGACAGATAATTTCGCATCCATATTCATACTAATGTTATTAACGCGAAAGTGTGTCTTTTACCTCTTCACGCTTAAGCCGCTGAACCGATTTTATGGCGATACTATTAATCCCGGATAAGGACATCGGACACTTTTTATCCCGGAAAACTGTACGGTTCCCGTGTGTTAAACGAATTTCAGCGCAATGGAGTTGCGAGCATCAATTAGTGTAATAATATAATATTAGAGTTACAGGAACTGAGCATGAGCACAAAGGTGCCTTCATATTCGCGCTATAGCGATTTCTCTTTATCACTATGAAGTGAATGAGTCATAACTCATAACGCATGAAATAGCTCCATTCACGTATACGCATTAACACATTTAGATAAAAATGTGGAACGAAATAAAAGTTGGGCCCGATAGCCCAACAATATAGTCAACTAGTTGATGCCAGAGAGACACAGATGGATACACTTTCGCATTAGTACGGAAGTATGGATGTTAATCGTGATCTGACGGCCGGACTTGACATAACCCGAACAAATTACGTAGGTGCGCAGCATTTAAATTATTGTTGGGCTACCACTTACCAGGAGCGCTTATTCCGTTCTACATTACCTACATCTAAGGGCCGCACTCAGAGCACAGAATATATAATAGTACTCCGTACTCAGAGACAATAAATGAACTTTAATTTAATAAAGAGTTTGAGAGATAATGTAGGGGCTTATGCCATAATCTTAATTTAATCTATATATTAATACGCGAGTGAAAAACTTTGTATCCCTTTTGACGAAAAATGGGGAAACGTAGGTGAATGAAATTTTGCACAGTTATAGTTTATATGGTGAAGGAGTGCATCGAGCTAATATTATTTTGAAATTATGCTTTTATCATACATTTTTTTAACAAATAAAACATTATACACACTACAACACACACACTAGGAAAGATGACAGATTTTTGAGTGACAAGCCTATACATACGAATTATACTCTTTTATTTATGGTTGAAGTCTGTTGACAACAAGATGACAAATTTAAAATGGATTATAGTTTTTTTTTTAATAAATCTTAGATACTATTAGACAATTCTTACACGGCCAGTCTGAGATCAGCTGAGTCCCAGAGACAAGAGTTGAAAAAATATATGATAAAGTCAATATTTTTTTACAAAATATAGGTAGTAGTCCTAATGTCGTTGAAACTAAGGTCGAATTTCGACCATTGGGCGGTCTCTAGCTACAATAATTAAGTAATTAATATTCGTCTGTGACTGCGGCAGCCGGCAGTAAATGTGTTAATGCTCATTATGGGCAGTCACTTTCAAGTTTCAACAGAGCAATAAAGAAATACAATAGCTTATTAACTTGGTCCAGTTCAATAACAATGGGTGTGTCATAAGTCATAACATATTGCGGTCTGTGGACCATAACAACTGTATAATTCTACTGTATGTGTGTATGTCACTGAACTCTTAAACGGCTAGACCGATTTCAATGATTTTTTTGTGTTTAGGTGACAATCCCGATGGTTAAGGTTCACAAAACATCCCAGCAGCACAACGTCTATCACAATATGAAAACTCGATTCAAAAGCCCTTTATTTAAATAAAGATATTAAAAAAAAAATGACTTTGTTCACGCAGCCATATATTTATCATGCGCTATTTATTTCGTGATTAAAAATATCCTATGTTCTTTACCGAGACTCAAAGTATCTTAACACACCAAAATTGGTTTAGCAGTTTAAGCGCGAAGAGGCAACAGATATGTGTATAATATAAGTATGTAATACATATTATGCAATAAAAAACAGATTGCACTACGAAAGTGCCAGTAGAAGTGGAAAAACAAAACAGGCAGGCAGACAGTGGTGGGGCAAGACCTAAAGATTTCATATTTTTGGCCATCCCAAAAAATGCGCAAGGCCACTAAGGATGTTTCAAATCAAAAAAAATCATGAAATAACTTACGTCAACACCTCCCCCATTTCATTGACAGTCGCAATCGTCGCTTGGAATGTCTTCTCTAATGTTTTGAGTGTATCCTCTACTTTGCTGTACTTGATGTTCGCGTTCAAAAGTGTTGCTGTCAAACCTGTAAATAAAGGTAATGACTAATTATTTTTAAACAAAAAAATAGTAATTTATAAGACTTAAAACTGTGTTTGAACTCTAAAGTTTTGTTTTTGATACTGTGGCTCTCAAGGGCAATATAGTGACGGATTAACCCTCAATCAAATTAAGCAATTGCCTAGGGCATCACGTCTGAGGGGGCACCAGTAAAAGGACAAAAACATCCGTCCTTAGGGCATCACGTCTCACTCTCACGTCACCAAAAACCACACCAAAAACCACACCAAAAAAGTTTCTAGGAAAAAAGTAATGTTTTTAGGTGGTAAAAAGTTTAAAGACCGATTCTAGTTGACACACAGGCATAGATTGCTTAGGGCATCAAGTAGTGTTATACAATACAATATAAAAAAGTTTTATTAGGTATGTACTAGATGAGGCCGGCAACTTCGTTGCGCCAAATTTCATTTATCGCGCAGGAACCGCAAATTCTTTGGGATAAAAGTATCCTGTGTCCTTTCTCGGGACTCAAAGTATCTCCATGTCAAATTTCAGCAAAATCGGTTCAGCAGTTTTAAGCGTGAAGAGGTAACAGACAGACACACTTTCGCATTTATAATATTAGTATAGTATGGATATGGTGTCCATACAGGGTGTCCCGTACATCGACGTCAAGCCGTAAACCCATGATGTTACAATAGTTACCACTTATCAGAAAAAAAATCCAAGTGATGTGTCTAAAAAAATCTAAAAATCGACATCTTGTGATAGTTTTTTAGTTCCCGGCACTACAAATTTCTACTTTTTTTGTACTTATTTTTTTTTGTATGTAATCCTGAATAATGCTTTAGTAAACTGGTGCCTAAAATTTAAATCAAACGACTCCGACTTGAAAGGAAATGAGACTTTTTGCCCAAACTTCGATTTCGATCTTTGATTCGAATTTAATAGTTTGCTCGATTCTCGACTGACTGTACTGGAAAAAAATGTACTACGCAAGTTTGGCAGGTAATTTTAAATGTTTGTGCAGTTAATAAGGATTCCAAAATGGTATGACACTTGCTAGATTATCTGTATAAACAATGCGTGTTTTTTTTATTATTATGGGGTTACAGTAAAAGCATTAAGCGTGGTTAGCTAAATCCGTACCAAGTACTCTCGGATGCTTGTCCGGAGGGCAATACTCGAAGTGTTTCATCACGGCTCGCATCGGATGGTCCTCCACCGCATGATGACATTCGTCGAATATTATCAAGTTTATGTTCTCAATTTTGATGTAGTTGTGTGTGAGCATGTCACTCAGTATCTGAGTTGTCATTACTATTACCTGAAAAAAAATTGCATTTGACAATGCTATACAGGGTGTAACAAAAACAAGTGATAATACTTTAGAGTTTAGGGTGTGTAAGAGTCCCATATAATATAGAGTTCACTGTGAAAGTAACAGCACAGAAGAACATTAATTACTTGACTATAATTAAAAGAAGTTTTTTACATATTAAGCCCCATACATTATCTCCCAAACACTTCATTAAATTGAAGTTTCATCATCATTAAGTCTGCGTACGTAAGCTTAATAACTTCTTTTGTGGGATAAGATAAGCTACTAGTACTACTTTAAGCTATGACACATCAAAATTTTGTTTATATTTTTTCTCATAGAAAGTGTATACTATTCATAAGGCTGTCATTGTTTAATACAATTACTATTAAACTGGATATACCCATACCTCGTACTTAGACAATTCAAAGTCCCATTTCTTTTTGTCCCAATAATCAACGCCATCTTCGCCGCTGTAGCAGCCAACGCCATTTACAGGACATCGTAACTCTATAACTTTTTTCTGAAAAAAAAAATCCATTCATAACAAACAAGTTGATAATAATATTGAGTGCTCTATTAATTTCACATTTTCACTCATGTTGAACATTGATAAACAATGTATATTTTACGTTATTGTAGGTCCACGGGATCAGAGGTTCAGGGCATATAGTAAAGTTTTGTTACACCTGTATATTAAGGTAGGCAGTGAATCCATTTTTAATGTGATCGAGATCGTGACATTTTATTAGTTGTTTAAGATGTGTAATGTGCATGTTAGATTATATATTTTTATAGTTTTTTTTTTTTAATTGTTTATTTGGGTAAAAAAACTATATCACAATGATATACAAGATACACAGTCTTACTATATACATACAATTGATTGTGATATCCAAATCATTTACCACATATATAATATGTAAAACGTTTTTTAAGTTTAATTATAAGTAGTATTAATATCAGGTTGAAATTTTAATTTAATGTATTGTTACAACTTCTTTTTTTTTTTTACATCAAGTAAAGGACATATTTACAGCAAATAACAAAATTATAAGTGTTACCGATTATTCAGTACTACCCTTTACTAACCTTGATTGATTAGCAGGCGGCACCCTAGCCCTACGACACGAGGTCTTGGGATCAGTGACAAGGACCACTAGGGTGCCGTATGCGAAATCAATCTGGTTTACAAAAAGTACCTATTTAGTATCATGTAGTTAACTAAAATTATATTAAATAATAACGTATATGTCTGTTTTTGATTTTTACATGCTTCTTACAAAATCAAAAACAAACAACTAAACAAATTCTAGTACTTATCAAATAAACGAAAAAAATTACAGGATCTAACTCTGTTTAAAGTAATACCTAATTACTAGGAGTTAACAATCAAAGCCATGCGTTTGTCTGTGTGTGTGCGGTGTACCTAGATTTGCCATTTGTGAGTGTGTGGCACCCTAGCCCTGCGACACGAGGTCTTGGGATCAGTAACTAAGACTACTAGGGTGACATGTGTTATGTTTATATTAATTAATTACATGTGTGAGTGCACATTACCTGTGGTAAGGCATGTGAATGTTTGAGTTTGTATGTGTGCTATGTGTGTTTATCGTCGTGAGCATTTTGAGTGTGTGGCACCCTAGCCCTACGACATATTGAGGTCTTGGGATCGGTAACGGTGACCACTAGGGTGCCGTGTCATGTTTATGTATATGTTTTACACACTACGCACGAACATTAAATTTCGTGAAATATCGCTAAAAATACAGTTCTATCATTAAGTGATACTAGTGATATTTATTTTAGAGATTTCCTCTGTGATCAGTTTTTTAAAAGCAGTGGCTTTATTGGCATTAATATCTATATGGTTAAAGTGTCTGTTGTATAAGGTAAGTATATGATTAATAGGTGCACGGAGGCCTGCATTAGTACGCGATGATCTTGTAGCAAATACTTCAGAAGCAGCACGACAAGCTCTTTTGTGAGTTCTGAGAGGCACTCTGTAACTAAGGTCATTTACAATATCGATGCAGTCATATTTATTGTGGCAGATGTCGTACAATAACATAATCTGAAGTTGAATTCTTCTACATTTTAAGCTTAGTCATTTGTATTTTTCTAGTAACTTAGGGTAGGATAGGTAGTTTAACCGACAATTGTATTGTACACAACGTAAGTAACTTTTCTGCACTTTTTCTAGGTAGTGTGAGTATCCTGCGTACATCGGATCCCAAATACATGGAGCATATTCCAGTTGTGAGCGAATTAACACATTCAATGCCACCACGATTTTCTAAAAGTTCCCAGCGATGCCGCCCTATTAAAAACTCAAACTATGAAAGGTGTGCTCTCGGCATTGCAGGATGAAATTACATGGCACACTAGGTGTGTTCACTGGCACTGTAAAGAGGTAAAATCATAAAAAGCGTTATTTCGACTTCAAACGTGCTTATTCATTAGTCCTTCTTGAGTTACTGAAGATATATTTTGTTTTCTGAAGTGTTAGTGGTCTTAAAGGTTTAATTATGGCAGTAAATAGATTCCGAGTTAAATATTTATCGTAATTTGATCAGTGACTGTCAACCTTTGGTTACTTATTTATGATTTTTTTAGACAATAAAAAATATGAGCTAGAAACAGGGGAATATGATGATGATGCGACGCAAGCAGATAGTCCCCCATCAAATAAACGTCCACAAGTAGAATGTGAGCCGATAACTCATATTATTTCTTATCTAATTTTTTTTTTAATTTTTAGTGCACTTATTGTGGCATGGTGGATTAGTGATGAATTGTATATCATTTTGTACACCTATTAGTATTATTTATGATTTTTAGAGCATAAAAAATATGAGCTAGAAACGGGAATATTATGATGATGATGCGACGCAAGCAGATAGTCCCCCATCAAATAAACGTCCACAAGTAGAAGGTGAGCCAAACCTTGTAAACTTGTAAATATAAGGAGTCAGGAGTTCCGTCAGCATCTTTGCAACAATGGTATACCTTGATGCAAAATATTACTTTTTGGTAGTATATGCTTAGTATACTTCACATAAAACCAAAATCACCATAATATGTTTCCATATAAATTTTGAGGAGTGCCCTCGATTACTCATGGATTCCATCATCAGGTCACCACTTTTGTGAACATGGTACCAAATTCGAGTTAGACCCTATACAACAAAAAAAGAATTTTGAAAATCGGACCACTAACAGCTGAGTAATCGTTGAACATACAAAAAAATAAATTTATACAGCCGAACGTATAACCTCCTCCTTTATGGAAGTCGGTTAAAAACATTTTTTTAACCACCATGTGAGAAATCTAATTTCTATACCATGATAATTTGTCGGAACTTGTGTCCGAGTTCCGACACATGTCGGAAGCCTATACAAGCTTAATCTGACACGCTCGAGCTTGTCGCGAAATCCCCTCTTCCCCTCCCTGACTATTAAAGATTTTTCGTCATACAATAAAATGTTCAACTTTTCAAGCCCATTCATTTGGTATATTATGTCTTAAAGTGCTACATAAGTGGGTACGAAATGCCCCTCTTTCTTAAAGTAAATTGACCAAACAATATAGATACCGTGCACCCAGATATAAAAGGTTGAGAACTCATGTAGATGAACACACCTGGCCAGTTCGCGGCATTACATAATAAATTATTTTCGATAACATAAAAAAAATATCAGATCATGGAACCACTTAAGAATTCTATAGCTTACGGCACAAAGTTTATGCTCTGAGAGTTTCGGTGAAAAAAACTGTCTTATCTTAGAGATATTGATGAAAAACGGAGAGCACGCCTGGCGTGCCAGCGGCATGGCGATAGAGATTAGTGTGGACACACATGGTGTGTCAAAGGCACTGAATGGGTTAAGGTTTTGTATAGATATAGATATGTACTAGATCGTTTGAAATCGTTACTAGCTCTTAATACAAAACCGTACATTTTAAAAGCTTTACTGCAAATAGAATCTACATGAGTATCTAGCGTCAGCTTTGCATCCAATATAACCCCAAGGTCACGAATAGTGAATACTTTTTCTAAATTATGGCCATCTATGAAGTAGTCATGTACTATGGGTCGACGTTTTCTGGTAAAAGAAATTATTTTACATTTATTTAAACTTAGCTGTAATTTATTGGCATTGCAATAGTTAGCAAATCTGTTAAGATCCTCCTGAAGCCCCCTCTGGTCATCAGCATTGTCAATGGTGCGATAAATCTTTAAGTCGTCTGCATATAGTAGAAATTTACAATTTTTGAAACATTTGTGAATATCGTTTATGTAGATGATGAACAGCAGGGGGCCAAGGGTAGACCCTTGAGGCACTTCAGACGTTATAAAATTAATATCAAAGTTAGATTCATACCCATTAATGACAACTTTCTGCGTCCTATTTGTGACATAAGATTTAAACCATCTCCATAGATTACCACGGATACCGTTAAAAGCGATTTTTTCAAGTAATAGTTTATGGTCCACGCGATCGAAAGCCTTTCTAAAATCTGTGTATATACTATCTGTTTGTCTATTACAATCCAGATTTGTAAAAAGTTGATTGGTATAAACCATAAGGTTTGTTACAGTAGAGCGATTACGGACGAAACCATGCTGTTGTTGAAGGATATTTCTATGTAATAGTGGGTATATGTAGTTATGTACTAGCCTTTCAAGTAATTTAGATAGTGTTGGAAGTATCGAGATTGGTCGGTAATTAGTTATATCTGTTTTGGAGCCTCCCTTATGAATTGGGGTAATTCTGGCAGATTTCCATAACGTCGGGCACACGCCTTCTGCCAAACATTTATTATAAAGTTTTGTTAAAGGCTCATGTATAGCTTCTGCAGTACATTTAAGGGAAATCGGAGGTACATTATCGAGACCTGCTGCTTTTGTGCTATCTAGAGCTTTAAGTTCCTTAAGGACGTTACCTTCTTCTAGTTTTATATCACTAATAATAGTGCCGTTAGAGGGTCCATCCTCCTCACCCGTTATATTATCCGCATTAAAAGAGTCTGTCACTTCAGAGGGTTGAAATACAGACTGAAAAAATCTGGCGAATAGGTTACAAGTTTCCTGAGGGGTTTTGGCTTTTATATTATTGTAGTGTACGTTAGTAGGAATTACTGACTGGTTTTTACGGTTATTTATGTAATTCCAGAAGTATTTGGAATTTTTAGGAATGTTATCTTCTACAGAGGTCATATATTTAGTGTAGCAGATCTGAGATTTTTTCTTAAATCTTTTTCGAAGCAAAGAGAAAGTAGAATAATCTGATATGTTTCTATGTAGCTTCCATCTATTCCATGCCTTATTCTTATCTTTATAAATCTGTATTAAGGCTGGTGTGAACCACGCGGGAAAATTATTGTTAGAAACACGTTTAGATGATACTCTTTTTCGAATAATATTATATATGTTTTCATAAAAAACGCTAGCACAATTTTCAGATTTATTTTTGAATTGTTCATGCCAATTGATTTCTAAGATGTCCTTATTTATTTCTTCGTAGTTTGCAATTTTGAAACATAATCTTGTAGTTAAGGGTGTAGTTATAGGTTTGAAACAGTAATCGTCAACAGGTATTAAGGCATAGAAAGGGGGGTGATGCGCATCTGGCGGGACGAGAGTGATTGGCGCGGGGTATGTTCTACATTCTTGAATATTTGTTAAACATAAGTCGAGCAATCTATTTATGCTATTGTTATGAGAGTTTACCTGTACACAATTTGTCGCCCCAATGAAAGTAAAAAGATGTGAGTTTGGTGGTGAGTATAGATTATTTACTGGTATCATATTATTGAGATTCCCGTTTGTGCACCAATCTATGTGAGGCAGGTTAAAATCTCCCAATAAGCAAAAATTTTCATAACACTTTATTTGTATCATTTTTAATAATTCATAAAAAAGTGATAAGTATATGTCATTGTTTACGGCTGGTGGGATATAAACGGCACCTAGCAAATGTTTAGTTTTACCAAGACGTAACTCTATTAGCAAGTAATCTAAAATAGGAGGAATGTCAAGTGAGGCTGCGGGGGGCTCTGGCGTACATTGCGTAGCGCCTAATGTGCGCAGTACCGCAACAAGTACACCCCCTCCGTCCCGGCGTCCCGTGGCAACACGGTCTCGGTCGCATCTAAAAACACAATAACGAGAGTCTACGAATTCGCTGTCGGCCACATCATTATGCAGCCATGTTTCGGTCAAAATAATAATGTCATAATTATGCGATAAAATGTTTACAAAAATAGTATTTAATTTGGTTCTTAGGCCGCGGCAGTTTTGATAGTACAAAGATAGAACTTTATTTGAATTGTTAGGAGTCATGTTTTTTTGATTACCTACTAAATGTATTCATTTTATTCAAAAAGTATTTAGCTATAAGAGAGTCAAGATTTTTACAGCTCATGTCCCTGATGTTGCATCGTCTACAAGAAAAAATAATTTCACTGAAAGCCTCAGCTGAGTATAAGTGGAAATTGGCTGTGTGCAATGTCCTGTCCTTTTCATTTGCGTGATGTGTATACATTATATTAAGCGGAGAAAATAAAGAAAACAGGCTAGCTGGCCCATAAGCTAATCTCTCTGGAGATACTACTACTATGATTCCTAAACCCACAACAGGACAGTGGCAGCTAATAGAAATTAAGCAATCACAATATACATATCTAAAACATACCAAGAATCTGAAATGTGCATTAGTTTTGTCTTGGAATTTTACAACCTGCGCTCCTACTATACTGTTACTTCCTGGAAACCAGGACCATAGTAAATCAGAAGATTTTATTAGTGCATGAGATATAATTTTCTTTATATGTTCTCTTATAAATGATGCTATATCATGATAAAGCCAGTAAGCGCTCCTTTTTGGAAATTTAAAAACTAAGTATATACAGTGAATTAGGTTATTAATTTGTATTAGAATGGCCCATGACCATGTAATGTACCTATAGTGCATAAGACAACTGTCACTGCCAAGATTGTAATTATTTATGATTAAAAAAAGTTTAAAGCTTATGAAAAAGGATGAGATTTCCACTACTTGCATGTTTCCGGGGCTACATTGTCTACAACACGGGATACTCACACTGGGAGAAGATATCTTATTAATAATAATAAATAAATAAATAAAACTTTATTTCAGACTAATTTTGTCCATAGATTTGTTAGTAACAGTTAGTAACAATTAGCTCTTAAAAGTATGTTAGTAGTGTTAGTAGTAATAGTTATAATATTATTATGATACAATACACGTGTCACGTTTTCAAGGGATCCATACTGAGGCTATTAAATAATTTTTATATACCTGCTGTCGAACAAGAGGCACCGTGTTAACAAGGAAGAAGCAGCGTTTTCCCCCTTGGCCCCACGGTTTCGGATTTGGTTCCTTAAATCTTTTGATTAGTTGTGTAGCAATTAATGTTTTTCCAGAACCTGCAATGATTTACAATAAACAATAAAATCAATTGTTTATTTTTAAAATTTATTATTTCATTAATAATACCTAAATAGGTTACCAAGCAATTTTGTTGCTTCATGTAAGAGTCAAGTCTTAGGGTCAATTTATAATAGCGCAGAGTCGAAGCGAAGCGAAGCGAATTCCCAAAAACTGAACACAGAAAATTCAACCTTAACTCCAGAGCGTAACGCATACATTATTTCTGCGAGGCCAATCAGCGTTGGTCGGGCGCATTCACGCGAATTCTCGCGGATGCGCGCGCCTTTTTAAATTCTCAGAAGTAATAAAGTGCGTTAACGCTTTGGAGTTAAGGTTGAATTTGTTTTAATAATTCGCTTCGATATAAATTGACCCTTGACTGCGCTAGTATAAATTGACCCTTAGGGGAGCTTAAAGTTTAGAATAATGATGTTGTTTTTTATTTTAATATATCCCGATTTTTATTTTTAAGAAATGTAGTATTATAACTTGCAAGTATCATAGACTATTAATTTTATGGTAGAATGTATGAATAATCACCATAAGACTATGGTTACACAGTCAGTCAGGTATCATTTCAGTCCATCAGTCTGAGACAGACAACATAATGATGGCTATAAGGTATATATAATAAAATATCAATATAATAAATCGGCCACCATACCATTATAGGGAATAAATAGGCAAAAATTGGGTTTTTGTATGGGAGTCCCCCTTAATTATTTATTTTATTTAATTTTTTTTTATCAATTATTAAAGTATAAATACAATTATGTATTTTGTGAACATTCCAGGTGCCTACCAGTTGCCATCATTGACATTGAGCAAAAAATGACAAAAAAATCATGTTTGTTGTATGGGATTAAATATTTAATTTATTTTGTTTTTAGTATTTGTTGTTATAGCGGCAACAGAAATACACTATGTGAAATTTTCAACTCTCTAGCTATTACCGTTCTTGAGTTACAGCCTGGAGACAGACAGACGGACAGACAGACAGAGTCTGTCTGTCCAGACAAACATTGAAGTCTTAGTAATAGGGTCCCCTTTTTACCCTTTGGGTACAGAACCCTAAAAATGACAATCAATGAGAGGCAATCATTCTCCTGTCATTCCTGACCAAACTGATGATGTACTAAATTGATGCCACACCAACTGTGTCCGTCTTATGAGACTTTGATCACATAATATCTTTTATTATTGATATGACGACCTCTGTGGCTCAGTGGGTGAGCGCGTTGGTAGCTCAAGACGGGGGTGGCGGGTTCAAATCCCGCCGACGGAACAAAAAGTTTTCAATGTTCCTGGGTCATGGATGGTGTATTAAATATGTGTATCATAATTATAATAAAAATCTTAAATATATGTAAAGTATAAAAGTATTAAATATTATATTTCCATTGTCTGGTAACCATAACACAAGTCCTTCAGGTACTTAGCACAGGGCCAGACTGACGTGGTCTAAAAGAGTCCATAGATATTATTATTACATTCCAGTGATAAATAAAATAATATGCATGCAATGATTTGAGTGCCTTACATAATAATAAACAATAGAATAGAAAATGCTTTAAATATTTTGTACAACTCAAAATTAAAAACACAATTCAGGAAAAACTATGTAAAAATAGGTGGTCTTACTATTAACAGCAGTTTTTTTCAGACAACCATTTAAACATTACTAATAATCTTATATATAAAATTCTCATGTCACAATGTTAGTTACCGTACTCCTCCGAAAGGGCTTTACTGATTTTTACCAAATTTTATATGCATATTCAGTAGGTCTGAGAATCGGCTACTGGGTACTTTTTATATTGATAAGTGCATTTGTTGAATAAATAATAGTAAATTATTACAACTTGAGACTGACGGCGACCATTATTTGTGCAACAGGATAGCCATGGACGTTGCCATGGTGCCATACATTTTATTTAGTCATCACTTCAATGAAATAATATGGGCGAAATACTTTATATGGCAAAACAACGTTTGCCGGGACAGCTAGTTACATATAAAAAAATTACCTGTAGGCAGGTGTATCAGTGTGTTTTTGGAGTAAGCTATCTCTTCAAGTTGAACTTGGTAAGCTCTTGGTATTATTTTATCTTCTTTGTTTTCCATACTTGAAATTCTTCATTTACCTGTAGAAAAATTACAAATAAGTACGTTTTTTATATCAACAATAAAAAAGTTAGGCAGAAATCTTGAAAATCTTTTTCTTTTAAACTAGATATTATAATATGTTTAACAAACAAATGATTCCTCCCTCATTAGTAAATAGGCATAATAAACAGTAACAAATTAGTAGCTATATAAATATAGATAGGAACACTGGATCCATAAATGACTCAATATTCCAGAGTAGGTACTTGTAATTATTATTAAATTAAATAATTATCCCATTTTTTTAATTTTATAATAGTTAAATTAATTTACCTTTATTTATCTGATTGTTCTTTGAAAATGGTGCTTAGACAAGTTGTGACTTGCTGGTGAGCTCAATAATATATCGAATACAGAACAAAAGTGAGTTTACACTTTGAAGTCGCAATTCGCAAAACAAGTCACACCAATCACAGCAATTTCTGCAATAAAGTTTTTGCAGTTGGGACTGCAATCTTCAAAAGTTGAATGATCAGTGTTCACCGGTAGTTTCATCATACAAATTAGTCTATACTTCAGCTAAAAATGTGTACTACTCCCATTGGATAAGTTTAGGGACTTACCGGCCACGGACAAAAAAGAGCACAGAGCAAAGTGGAAGACTTGTCCTGGGTTCAAGAACTTTATAGTACAATACATAAATGAAACATCACTACGGTTATATTATTGAAGCATATTGTATAATTTTTAATATTTTTAATAAAACCATTACCTTTAATTTCACGAATTTCACGATGTTTTCAAATGTTTTGAATTCGGAATTCGGAATCTCTATATATATCTGTATTATCTATGATTCGGAACTTGTGTTGTGAGTTGTGATTGACACTGACAACCAGTGTTGCCAACCACATCACAGACAGAGGTAAAGCGCTTATGCGCTTATTCCACTTCATTAAATTTAGAAGTTCTAAATGATTTAGTGACTAAATTTAGTCAAGTGAAATAACATTTAGAAAGGTAGGATCCTAATGAGGCATTTTCTTATCTTTTTAATTTGATTGTCAAACAGTTTTCATTTTAGTAACTAGATGGCGTATAGGTAGACAACTATCGGTAATACCATCATTAATGGGTTGTTTTCTTTTTTTTGATCTCCACCAGACAGCGCGACGATAGACACTTCTAGATTTTCTATTGGTTCCCCACCGATCTGAAATTATCTGCAGGTTGGCATCACTGACTACATATGGGTTGTGTTTCTAAAAAATCTCAGTGTCCTGTCAAGTGTGAATTAGATCAAAATATCTTAAACCTTGTTTCCGTCAGCATAATATTAACATAAAATTGTATGTATTTATATAGTTCCATATATTACTATGTTTATTTGCTTCGTCCCTCTAGTTTAAATTTCACGAAGAACATACGCCTAAGCGATCATTGGCCTAAGCGATTAGGCCAGTATACTGGTAACAGTTTAGGAACACGCTGACATAATATAATACTTGTCAAACTGAAAACTGACAACTGAAAGAGTTTTGGCGGGCATGTTACTTTGACACTTTTTCTACTTTTTATTGTTGGTGTGGTTTTTATTATTTTTTCCCAAATTGTGTTATTTGGGTTTTTGATGTTCATTATTGGTAAAATATTAGCCATTAAATATTCGTTATCTTGCACAAGTGCAGGTAAGATGTTGTCAAAACCAAAATGTATAATTCCTGTGACATTTGGTGTGAATAACGGTAAATAGGGCTATTTCTTCCGTGAGTTTTAACTAAAACATCGTTATAAAAACTTTACTAACGGTTTTTGATGTTCATTATTGGTAAAATATTAGCCATTTAATATCCGTTATCTTGCACAAGTGCAGGTAAGATGTTGTCAAAACCAAAATATATAATTCCTGTGACATTTGGTGTGAATAACGGTAAATAGGGCTATTTCTTCCGTGAGTTTTAACTAAAACATCGTTATAATAACTTTACTATCCTATTAGTTGGAATATTATTGCGTCTTTTTCAAATTGAAATGTATCAAGTTTTACATTCTTTTGCCCAGTTTTGTAGCAATTAATGATGGTATTACCGATAGTTGTCTACCCATACGCCATCTAGTTACTAAAATGAAAACTGTTTGACAATCAAATTAAAAAGGTAAGAAAATGCCTCATTGCTACAAAACTGGGCAAAAGAATGTAAAACTTGATACGTTTCAATTTGAAAAAGACGCAATAATATTCCAACGCGTAGGATAGTAAAGTTATTATAACGATGTTTTAGTTAAAACTCACGGAAGAAATAGCCCTATTTACCGTTATTCACACAAAATGTCACAGGAATTATACATTTTGGTTTTGACAACATCTTACCTGCACTTGTGCAAGATAACGGATATTTAATGGCTAATATTTTACCAATAATGAACATCAAAAACCCAAATAACACAATTTAGGAAAAAATAATAAAAACCACACCAACAATAAAAAGTAGAAGAAGTGTCAAAGTAACATGCCCGCCAAAACTCTTTCAGTTGTCAGTTTTCAGTTTGACAAGTATTATATTATTATGTCAGCGTGTTCCTAAACTGTTACCAGTATACTGGCCTAATCGCTTAGGCCAATGATCGCTTAGGCGTATGTTCTTCGTGAAATTTAAACTAGAGGGACGAAGCAAATAAACATAGTAATATATGGAACTATATAAATACATACAGTTTTATGTTAATATTATGCTGACGGAAACTAGGTTTAAGATATTTTGATCTAATTCACACTTGACAGGACACTGAGATTTTTTAGAAACACAACCCATATGTAGTCAGTGATGCCAACCTGCAGATAATTTCAGATCGGTGGGGAACCAATAGAAAATCTAGAAGTGTCTATCGTCGCGCCGTCTGGTGGAGATCAAAAAAAAAGAAAACAACCCATTAGTGTATTAAATCGGAAAAAGTGTGGCTTCTAGTTCTAGCTGACTAAATCAGTGTTGCCAGATGGTTTCAACCTTTTATCTGTAGTGGGAACTGCTAAATCTGTACTAAAGTCAACAAAAGAATAACCTATTAATCATTATCTACGATTTTTTTATGAAAAAAGGGATACGTATTGCCTTGATAAGATGATAATCGTATAATAAATAAAAATATACTTAAATTATATTTATTTTAAGTAAAAATACATAATAAAATCTAATAAAAAATAATTTAACACACTAAGGGCCTGTATCACTACTTCCTGATAAAGTGCCAGATAGGCTATCCACAACTTTTTTGACAGATTCTCCATACTTTATCAGCTGTCAAGTTAAGTTGTGGATAGAATATCCGGCACTTATCAGGAAGTGGTAAAACAGGCCCTTAACATAATAAAATAAAATAAAAACATGGCAATAAGATAGAAATATGTATATTATTTTCATTTGTAATTTGTTTTTTGTTAAATTTTGACAGCAACTGCTCATCAATCTCTAGAATCTAGATTATAGCATTCGTAGCATTCGTAGCATTCGTAGGTAATTTCTAAAGTCTGCTGGTTCCAAGTAGTTCAGAAAGTTCATAATTCATAATTTTTCGTGGAGCAAAAATTCTTTCAACCATCTTTTTCGCCTTTTATTTATTTCGATTTTCATTGAGCCAACAGCTAAGCCTATGAGAAGACCAATTTTTTGTTGCTATGACAGAACTCGAGCCATTAAGAAGACGTCTGGCCAAAATCGCCGCGTGGTCACAACTGATTTAGTTACTAAATTAGGACAAGTGGAATAAGAAGCTTCTAATTAGTCCCTTTTTAAGGATCCTAGCTAGGACTTCTAAATTTAGTGAAATGGAATAAGCGCTTAAATTCCATTTCACTAATTAAAAACATGGCAATAAGAGTTGAGATTTAGAAGTTCTAGCTAGGATCCACTAATTAGAAGCTTCTTATTCCACTTGTCCTAATTTAAAGAAAGAAAGAAAGAAAGAAACTTTATTTGCTAAACAATACAAAACACAAAAAAAATTAAAAACATTTCAAAACCTTTACCAAATAGGTGCTTACTCAGCATGTGTTGCGACCATAGTCGCAACGCTGATTTTCAGTAAGCGCCTAACGATGAGAATAGAATAACTAAATTAAAACTAAGCATTACAGTGTCATTTAAAAACATAAGAATAAGTAAATTAAAACTGAGCATTACAGTGTCATTTAAAAACATAAACAATAAAATAAAGCTTTAACACTAATAACAGCAGTTGTGTAAATCACAAAAAGCAACTTGCATTTAAAATAATATTTTACTCTACCCATTTGTATATAGCTATGAACAATAATTATTTTTTTTAGTAACTAAAGCGCTTATTCCATTTCACTAAATTTAGAAGTCCTAGCTAGGATCCTAAAAAGGAGACTAATTAGAAGCTTCTTATTCCACTTGTCCTAATTTAGTGACTAAATCAGTTGTGACCACGCGGCGATTTTGGCCAGACGTCTTCTTAATGGCTCCAGTTCTGTCAAAGCAACAAAAAATTGGTCTTCTCATAGGCTTAGCTGTTGGCTCAATGAAAATCGAAATAAATAAAAGGCGAAAAAGATGGTTGAAAGAATTTTTGCTCCACGAAAAATTATGAATTATGAACTTTCTGAACTACTTGGAACCAGCAGGCTTTGGAAATTACCTACGAATGCTACGAATGCTATAATCTTGATTCTAGAGATTGATGAGCAGTTGCTGTCAAAATTTAACAAAAAAAATTACAAATGAAAATAATATGCATATTTCTATCTTATTGCCATGTTTTTATTTTATTTTATTATGTTAAGGGCCTGTTTTACCACTTCCTGATAAGTGCCGGATATTCTATCCACAACTTAACTTGACAGCTGATAAAGTATGGAGAATCTGTCAAAAAAGTTGTGGATAGCCTATCTGGCACTTTATAAGGAAGTAGTGATACAGGCCCTTAGTGTGTTAAATTATTTTTTATTAGATTTTATTATGTATTTTTACTTAAAATAAATATAATTTACGTATGTTTTTATTTATTATACGATTATCACCTTATCAAGGCAATACGTATCCCTTTTTTCATAAAAAAGCTTAGATAATGATTAATAGGTTATTCTTTTGTTGACTTTAATACAGATTTAGCAGTTCCCACTACAGATAAAAGGTTGAAAACATCTGGCAACACTGATTTAGTCAGCTAGAAGCCACACTTTTTCCGATTTAGTACACTAATTAGGATCCTAGCTTTCTAAATGTTATTTCACTTAACTAAATTTAGTCACTAAATCATTTAGAACTTCTAAATTTAGTGAAGTGGAATAAGCGCTTTAAACAGACTGTCTTTATAGTAAGAACAGACGTCCCGATTTGGTCGGGTACCGACCACCCGACCACGGCCAAATCGGAAAGTGTAGAGAGCGGTCGGCCCGACATAATTATTAATAATATTGGTCGGGCGTGGTCGGGTCGCCCGCGCACCCGACAAGCCGACCGCCCGACCGAATTGGAACGTCTGGAAGCTTTGTCTCGACCAAATCGGCTCAGTCGCATTTGTAACGCCGCCATTGTATGACGTAATTATGAACGCCGAGGGAGCGATCTCTGAGCGGGAGATAATAACAAGAATTTTAGAGTTTTACAAAGACTTTCCCTGTTTGTGGGACTTAGCTCACAGAGATTACGCAAATAGGAATGTCAGGCATCAAGCTTATCTAATTATGCTGGATGTTTTAAATAAATGAACAGTACGGCAACTTTGAACTTTGAACAATGGTTGCCGCAACCAACGCTATTTTAGCATTTGAAGGGTTCCGTACCCAAAGGGTAAAAACGGGACCCTATTACTAAGACTTCGATGTCTGGTTGGTTGCGGCAACCATTGTTCAAAGTTCAAAATTGCCGTACTGTTCATTTATTTAAAACATCCAGCATAATTAGATAAGCTTGATGCCTGGCATTCCTATTTGCGTGATCTCTATGAGCTAAGTCCCAAAATAGGGAAAGTCTTTATAAAGTTCTAATATCTTTATTATTATTTCACGTTCTGAGATCGTTACTCCCTCGGCGTTCATAATTACATCTAACAACGGCGGCGTCACAAATGCGACTGAGCCGATTTGGTCGGGACAAAGCTTCCAGACGTTCCAATTCGGTCGGGCGGTCGGCTTGTCGGGTGCGCCGGCGACCCGACCATGCCCGACCAATATTAATAATAATTATGTCGGGCCGACCGCTCTCCACACTTTCCAATTTGGCCGTGGTCGGGTGGTCGGCACCCGACCAAATTGGGACGTCTGTTCGTACTATAGTATGGAAATCGCGTGGCTGCCGCAGTACTCCGTACTCGCGACCATCTCGCCAAACATCTTGCGACAATGTATTGACTGGAGTTTTGCCGGGAATGTGAAAGAGTGATGTTGTGTTTTTGTATTATTTTCCTAAAATTGTGTTTACTGGGTTTTTATTTTATTTTTATGTGTAATATTGGTAGGATAATATTAACCATTAAACATATTCGTTATCATGCAAGTGCCGGAAAGTGATACAACATCCAGAAACGTGCTATTTTGTGTTCCCTCCAAAACTCCAACGAGTTTCACTTTTCAGTAAAGCGCCTACCACTTTACTGAATCGACCGACATGACTCCTTGACTGTATTGACTTTTACTCCAACTTTAACTAGACTTTTGACCTGACGATGTAAAGAAACGATGCCGAAAATTGTACACAAGAAAATTGTTTTCCCGCCATATTTTATATACTTGACACTGGCCATGGTTAAAAAGCCGAGCGCCATAATAAGAAAAAAAAAACTGTATTGACTTTTGACAACTTGACATTGGCATTTCACTTCACATAATCACAAAAATTCTTGAACTTGTGTTTTGTGAAATGTGAACTTGTAGCAAAACTTATTCCTTGTGTAATGATTGTATAAATAATTTCATAACAATAATGATCCTATGTGAATCGTCTATCGAAGTTTTCATATTTACGTAATAAAATTCAGAATAAGTGAACACTTAGTAAAAATGTTAAGCAGAATTCCTAGAGTGGTAAAGTACGGTTTGTACGGTGGTGTAGCTATAGGTGGTACCGTAGTGACTTTAAAATATAATGGTACAGATTACAATTCATTAGCTATCGTGAGGCTCAGTAGGACTGCTTATACGGCAGTGGATATCGGTAGGACGTATAAGAAAATGTTGTACAGTCAAGACTGGGACAAATCATCTAAGGAGTACATGCAGGTCAAAAGAGAAGCTCATCAGATCGGGGCGAATAAGTTACTCGAACTGTGCATAGCTAATAAAGGAGTGTATATCAAGGTTGGGCAGCATGTAGGAGCTCTCGACTACCTGTTGCCCAGTGAATATGTACACACAATGAGAGTTTTACATAAAGATGCCCCGAAGAACACCGTTGAGGAACTGTATACAGTAATAAAAGATGACTTGAAGCAAGATGTAAGCATTTTTCTTTATTTTTGATATCATTATAATGATTACTAGCTGACCCGGCAAACATTGTTTTGCCATATAAATTATTTCTAGTATCAATATAAAAAGTAGATAAAAACCTATTCTCAGGCCTAACAAATGTACATACAAAATTTCATTATAATCGGTTGAGCCGTTTTGGAGGAGGAGAATTTTATATATTAGATTTGGTGTATTGTATTTATCTAATATTTTTTTGTATTTTTAGCCGAATGAATTATTTTCGGAATTTGATGCAGAACCGTTGGGTACAGCTTCATTAGCACAGGTGCATAGAGCTAAGCTAAAGGATGGCACAGAAGTAGCTGTAAAAGTACAACATCACTTTGTCAAAAAGAATACAAAAATAGACCTAAAATGGATGGAGTTTATTATTTACACTATGTCAAAAGTGTTTCCCGACTTCGAAATGCAATGGCTGGTGGACGAGACGAAGAAAAATATTGCCAAAGAATTAGACTTTTTACAGGAGGGTAAGAATGCTGAGAAAGTGGCGGAACTGTTTAAAGATTACAAGTGGTTGAAAGTTCCAAAGATATTTTGGGACTACAGTACCTCGAGGGTTCTGGTCATGGAGTATGTCAAGGGTGGCCAAGTCAATAATGTGAATTATCTTGATGTAAGTATAAGAAACTGCTGAACACATCATAACTATTTATAAGAATAAGTATGTTTATTTTCAAAAACATGGTATTGACAAAAAAGATGTTACAATGTTAAATAGCACTCATGTTTTGTCGGATACATCACATTACATTATATTATTTCACTTAGACCAAAGAAAAAATAATCTCCAACTGAACAAAACTTGCCTTACTTTTTGCTTTATGTGGTTTTACTTATTTCAGTCTATTTGTCTTCGTGTTACTAAGAATTTTGTGCAACATTGGTTTTTATTTGTAAAAATCGGCCAAGTGCGAGTCGGACTCGCACATGAAGGGTTCCGTACGCTTATAGAGCAAAATTAGGCTAAAAATTGGGTTTTCTGTATGGGATCCCCCCTTAATTGTTATTTTATTTTAATTCATCAAGCCCCATACGCTCACCGGTGATCGAGACACAATAGAATATCTATCGTGTCTCGTTTTCCCACGATTGATGGGTTAATATTATTATTAAATATTAAAATACACATGTAACTAAGGACTTTGAGAAAAATTCAAGTACCTACCTGTTGCATTTATTGATATAGAGCAAAAAAGGCCAAAAAAAAACCATGTTTTTTGTATGGGAGCCCCCCTTAAATATTAATTTTATTTTGTTTTTAGTATTTTTTGTTATAGCGGCAATGGATATACACAAAAAAGAATATTTCAACTCTCTAGCTATTACCGTTCTTGAATTACAGCCTGGAGACAGATAGACAGACAGACAGACAGACAGACAGACAGATGGACAGACAACAGTCTTAGTAATAGAGTCCCGTTTTTACCCTTTGGGTACAGAACCCTAAAAAATAATGTAGCACCTCCATCCTGGGTATCACAGACACAATAGATTTTCAATTGTTATGCGGCAGCCGGCTGCCACTTGGGGATTGATGGGTTAACAAAGTTTCTCTAGATCATTAAATATACTAAAATTCTACCAATAGGAAATGCACAGTTTGAGTTGTTACATTAATTGCTTCTGTTCCTAGTAAATTTTACAGGTTTCTTTTACAGTATAAATAATTATGTATGTTTTATTTTAGGAGCACAAAATAAACAGACCTGACTTATGTAGAAAGTTAGGTGATCTGTACTCGCACATGATTTTCGTTACTGGTTTTGTACATAGCGACCCGCACCCAGGAAATATTTTAGTCAAGAAGGACCCAGAAGATAAAGATGTTACCGTTTATTTATTGGACCATGGATTGTATGCTGTAAGTCTTTTTTATTAGCTTGAGCTGTATGTATGTAACTGAATCTTTGAGCACGATTTTCACCTATTTCCAGTAGTCTAATTAATTCGAAACTTTGCATGCGTATGAGCCAATCACAATGCAATAATTTGTTAAAATTTTTGAAACAAAAGTAATAAAAAAAGAATATTATTTTGTTTTTTAAACTATTATTACTATGTTACTTCTTTAATAGAAAAAATCCTGTCTATCTAGATGTTTTTCCCAACCACAAATCAGTACTAAAAAAAGAAAGTTTATTACTGATTTATGGTTGGGAAAAACATCTAGATCAGCTATCCCCAACCAGCGGATGCCCGCGGGACTTTATCTGCGGCCTGCGTGATGTTGAACCATTTTGAAATTCACGCCCACCGACAAAATAATGTAGTCGTCGTGAAAGTCGTGAAATTTCTTCCACTTTTAAATCATTAATTTTGAAGAACGTTATTTTTTAACCCTAAAAATGTTTGATGCGGCCCACAACACCAAGACCAAAACATGTTTGTGGCCCGTTTGAAAAATGTTGGGGACCACTGATCTAGATAGACAGGATTTTTAGACTTTGCTAATGACAATGATATTTTTCAGCAACTAACAGACAAATTCCGTTACCACTATTCAAAACTGTGGCTTTCAATAATAGCAAGAGACAAAGATCAGATTAAGGAACATGCAGAGCATCTGGGTATACAAAAGGATTTGTATGGACTATTTGCATGTATGGTAACCGGACGACCTTGGGACGTTATAATGAAAGGGATTGACAGAACAAAACCATCAGATTCAGAGGTATGTTATAATATAAATAATGTAAAATTATAAACAAGAAAAATGTCTGAGATATTTCCATTAAATAACTCTTGAAATAATGAAAAACAAACTTCAAATATGCATAATATTAAAGAATAATATTTAATGCAAAAATATTATAAGTTATTATAAATTAAATGATAACTTATTGCAGCATGTTTAAATGACCCTTAACAAAATCATGGTATTAATAAGTGTCTGTTATTGATGACAGTAGCGGCGTTAGGGAGGCGATCCCCCAGGGCGCCGGATAAAAAGGGGCGCTGAAAGCAAACAAAAGGGCTAATTTTTTTAGCATTACCAGCACTCTGGGTGCCGAAAAAATCTCGCCCAGGGTGCTTGTGCTAAAACCGGCACTGATTGATGATATTAAATGGGTTTTCTAATGAGAAAGTTCTGTATATTCACATACATTATTCTAAGCAGTATTTTCCATTGCAGAAGTCGACATTCCAAAGCGAATTACCCAATTTCTTACATCATGTAACACAATGCTTGGAGCATGTTGACCGACAGGCACTTCTGGTGTTGAAAACTAATGACCTCATACGTAGTATAGAATATGCGTTGGGTATGCAGGAGCGAATGTGCGGATTCCTCGTCATGACTAAATGCTGCATGGAGAGCATATATCGACTTGAGTATAAGGTATGTATTTTATATTATAAAGTTTTTAAAGAGAAAACTGCTGGTATGATTTTGATGAATTTAACCACACCACAAATTGGGATAAACTTTTTATAACCGCCACAAAAGTTTTGCGATTTTTTTTGCGCGTACAAAGTGGCGGTGCGTCAGCGCGAGCATGCGATTTGGCGGCCTACACCGCAAGACCACTAGCAAATGTACCTACAAGTATACATTTTGAGAGGCTGTCTCTTGCGAATTGAATTTTCTTCCCGGTAAAAGTTTTCCCAATTTTGGAAAAGGTAATAGTCGGTATGGCAGATGAGGGAGAGCTTCCAAACAAAATGGGGTCGCGCGTTGTCATCAAGGAGAAGCGGAGACGATCAATTGACAAAAACTAGTTGCAGACGTACGAGCATCGCCATCATTGTTCATTTATTTAAAAATAGCGGCGCGGTCGCGCTTTCGTTTATGCTGCGGCCGCACATGCGTAGTGCTTCGTGATTGAGGCGATACCATTGGACGATCTGCGTGAATCGTCCAAAGGTATCGTCTCATAGCATGAAACTTCGTGACGATAGACGCATGTGCGGGCGCGGCATTACAAACATTTGCTTGTCATCTAGTGGTGTAGACGCCAAACCGCGCGTTCGCGCTGGCGCATATAAATGCAGCCAAATAGATGTTTTGTTTGAATAGAAATCTATACTAATATTATAATCTATTATATTATAATTAATCTATTTAATCTATCTATACTAATATTATAAAGCGGAAGAGTTTGTTAGTTTGTTTGCCAGCGGGTCAAATCAGATTTTTTTATAAGCTAGGTGTTTATAAAGAATAAAAAATTAATAATTTTTAGTTGAAAAAATATTGTATTGCAAACAAATGGTATTTTGTTTGCAATACAATATCTTACGCCCATACAAGGTGATCTTTTGTTTCCTCTATTTCAAATTCAGATCATAGATGGTCGAAAAGGGAAGTCGATTCCTTTTAAATAACCAACACAGTCGGTGTCTGAGTGAGCTTTTGAAGTCGTGAATAAAACATGACGCAAGGCTATTGATAGAATACGTAATTATTAACAATGACGTCACAATTCGTAGAATAATCAATGAAGCTAGTGAAAATTATTTAAATAGATGACATCCGCAACACCGTTGCGCCAAAATCGCCCATTGCCGTACGTTTTTCAAGTATAAAAAGTGTCCTATGTCCTTTTCCGGGACTCAACTACCAGATACAAAGTACCATACCTAATATCAAAAAAATCTGTTCAGCGGTTTGGTCTTAAAAAGGTAACAGACGGACACACTTTCGCATTTATAATATTAGTATGGATTGACGTTCTTTAGTTTTAGTGAGCGATCTTTAACTTGTGCGCAGCCTACACCACAAAACGATCCATAAGCAGATTTAGATTTTTCGTATTATTCGAAGGTTCGATTGCTTAAATATATCCGTCAATATTTGTTATACCAGTTTCACTTACCTAATGTGTTTATTATGCAAACAGTTTACCGAAGTATTATACTTATGACGACGGCCTAACGTTTGATGCAACCATAAAATTAGCAGTAGCAGTTTAGTATTTCACATTGACATTGGATATTAGGATAAAGATGTATAAGATGCATAAAAATAATAATTATTCATTTAAAATATTTAAGAGCGCGCTGTGAAAACGCTAGCCCCGCCTACAAACAACGCTATCCTCCAATCGTGATACAATAATTCCATGAATCGTGCTCCCGGGCAATGTACTTTAGGCTGCAGCTAATAGTGAACAATATCGCGTAACAACGGTTCCCGTATTATAGCACGAAAGTAAAGGTCGTAAGTCCCAAAACTGTTTTTTGATGATTACTTAAAAACTAAATACAGTACTAATATTTCCTTTAGCTATTATTTTATAAAGTGTGTGATTGTAGTAGTGCAAGTTATTTAATGATAGTAACTCAATAAGTGTAACAGATATTTGTTGAAATGCCCAAAAATATTCATAATTTCGAAAAATAAAAGTATCGAGTCAAAATAAGTGAATCGTGTTTTACGTTATCTAAATATCAGATAAATATACAATGATTAAATAATTGTCAACTTCATTTGAGTCAATCGTCTTCCGGGATCGTAATACTTATTAGAAAACACAGCAAAATTGCACAGCCCGCTCTTAAACCATTGTGAATAATTTCAAATTCATTACAAATTCCCATGTAAATATTTATGAATATTTATTTTTAATTTCAGAACACCAAGTCGACAGCGAAGAAACAGTATCTAAACACAAAATACTGGTGGTCAGTATTCGTCCTGTATCTCTACAGCTACTACCTGTCTTTACGCAACATGTTGGCGCTTAGCTAACACTTGTAACACCAACGATTTCTTGTTAATATGTTTAAGGCATGAATGTAACAATTTTATCACGGTTTATATTTTCTGAATCTACCTAAGATTTATACAATGCAGACAATATATTATGTTAATTTGGAGGCCATTAAAACGTCAGTAGATAGTAAAGCGTGATAAGATCAGTTATTAGTTTTATTTAGTAAGCACACCAATGTTATTGATAGCCAAAAATTATTTATTTTCTTATCATATTCCGACTATATTTTTAGATGTTTTATAGCTTAAGCCGACGACAAAAGTTGGTGTACATCGGCTGGCCGATTCTGTATCGTACATTTGTGAGTTAATCACTGAGTTAGTAACGAAACGGAGGAATGAGTAACGGAAAGTGTCACTTTTGTATTCACTTGCATGCAAAAGTGAGACTTTCCGTTAGGTACTCACTCCTCCGTTTCGTTACTAACTCAGTGATTAACTCACAAATGTACGATACAGAATCGGCCAGCAGAAATATAAATGTAATGTTTTAGAAGTAAACAATTTATTTTTCAAAAGAAATTACCACTTTTTATTTGGCAAAAACTCAAAAATATACTTATCTCAGTCATTTTCTGTTACCTGTGCATTTGTAATTAATTTTTATTTAAAAAGAAAGAAACATTAAAAAGATACAAAATAAATCAGAAACGCCTTTACCTTTTTTAGGGGTCCATACCCAAAGGGTAAAAACGGGACCCTATTACTAAGACTTCGATGTCTGTCCGTCTGTCTGTCACCAGGCTGTAACTCAATAACCGCTATAGCTAGACTTCTGAAATTTTCACAGATTGTATATATGTATTGCCGCTATAACAACAAATACTAAAAATAAAATAAATTATATATTTAAGGGGGGCTCCCATACAACAAACGTGATTTTTTTTGCTATTTTTTGCTCTTAATCAATAACGGCAACACATAGGCAATTGAAATGTTCTCAAAATACTTAATTGTATTTGTACTTTAATAATTAATTATAAAATTTAAATAAATTAAATAATTGAGGGGGGCTCCCATACAAAAAATTCAATTTTTAGCCTATTTTTGCTCTGTAGTGGTACAGAACCCTTCGTGCGCGAGTACAACTCGCACTTGGCCGATTTTATTTTTTTTGCTTCTGAAAAGATACTGTTAAAGAAACACACATTTGCTGGTAAAAAAAAACTTAATATTTCGAATGCAGCCTATTCAAAGTTATCGTACCTTTGAGTTCTATCAGAATGACCCTTATGTTGTTGGCATAAGGTCGATAGAGTAAATAGAAATGGATTGTAAGATGTATACTAACTTTTTCTGTGTGCTAGTCACATGCATGTATTACCTCATTTACTCTGCGATCACACTATATGTTGTGCAGGTGCATAATACATTTAATCAATGTAATCTTTATTTGTAAATATTGGGAATGTATTTTATAACTTTTTGTTATTGGCCTTTTTAAATTATTAGAAAAAAAAGTATTGAGAAAAAGTAGTAGTTTTATTGTAACATTGTGAATAAAATATATTTACCAAAATAGAAGTAGAACAATAATATGACACATACAAACACACAACTTTTTTTGACAATCGGTTAACCTAAACAGGTATGCGCTGCTCTAAATTGGACAATTTACTACTCAATGTGGTAAGATCACTCTGTATTTTCAGTAGAAGATGAGCGAAATTGTCCCTACTCTTTTTCCCGTGTATTTTGAAGAAGAGAGTCGAGGTGGACATTCTACAGGACAGTTCGGATTTCTTGTATGACAAAGTATCATAGCGAGTTGATTTGTTGCCTGAAATAACAGTTTAAGGTCCAATTTCATCAACGACTGTTAAAGTTAATACTTGAATTAGTATCACGTTACCTCTTTCATTTTTTCATATGAATAAAAGAGAAGACATGACATTTTAACAAGAAACAAGAAATTAAACAAACAGTTTTGTTCGGCGTTTGACAACGTTTCTGTCAATTTATGACGTGTAAAACATGCTGGATTTTGGTCGCATTGTTTACTGTATGTGGTAGTAGCGACCTCTGCTCCTACCTTTGCGTAATATTCCATATTGTGGAGGTTTATCTAGTATATTCTATTGCTAGTGTCTTCATTTTATCAAATAAGTTTTTATTAGATACTCACTCAAATAATCCTGACTAAGCTCTCTGTTCTTTTGTGGTTCCCCCTTTCCATTTTCTAAAGTTATTGTTTTACATTCGCTGTTAAGGGACCTCTTGTCTCCCAAAGTAAGCATTTGCAATCTTGAAGCTGCAAATTAAGCACTATGCTAATGAAAAAAAAAAACTCACACCGGTTTCGGTGACGGTGATGCTAGTTACACAGGAGTAATTTTATAGTGCCCAAGTGTGTGCGCCGTGCGTTATGTTATCATGTCAAGTGTCGCGTCGCTCCACTGCTGCGTATTGTCTCCTAATGCAGTTTTACATTAAGCTTGCAGTGAGCCAGTGACACACCGAGTGTCGGTATCACTGCAACAAAAGCGGGACAAATGCGACGCGGCGATGGTAGTTACCATCATCATTCATACGCGGTGGTCCGTGGACCAGCTCTGGATTTATGTATAGGCAGTATAGGCCACGGCTTATGGGCGGCAGCGGCCTATGGCGTTCTAGGGGGGCGGCAGCGTCCTGTGGCGTCCTATTGGGCGGTAGAGTCGTAGGATGGCGGCAGAGTTCGTAGATAGGGGCGGCAAAATTAAAGTGGCCTATATTCATAAAAAATATAAATCCGTCCCTGCCGTGGACGAGCCCTTCCCACTTGCAGGTTGATACAGTATCTGATACATTATTTGCAACACTGCTAAGTGAGTAACCAGCTTATGGGGCCGGGTGCCATCGAAATTGTCATACAACGTAATACCAAAATCATTTTCTCATACGCAAATATTTAACATGTTTGAGTTATTTTTCAGCTTAAAATAGTAATTACCAAGGTTCCTGCACAAAAATTAACTACAATTTACAAAATATTTAAACACAAAATAATATTTTTAGTTTAAATATTTTGTAGTTAATTTTTGTGCAGGAACCTAGGTAATTACTATTTTAAGCTGAAAATAACTCAAACATGTTAAATATTTTTGTATGAGAAAATGATTTTGGTATTACGTTGTATGAGAATTTCGATGGCACCCGGCCTCTTAACGGAACTATAAATGACTCTAAATTAAGAAATATGAAAAAATCTTACGAGTATCCCCCTTTTCTGGAGGCCAAACTTCTAATATAAAAGGATGTTGCGGATCGTTGCCTTTACGGAAATACGTCAAGGGAATTTCCTCGTTGTGTTCAGTTTTGAGAGACAGAATTTCTTCGCAGTAATCCGGTAGATCTAGCAGATACCACAGTTTTTGTCGGATATGCAGTAAAGACGCGTTTGGTCTGACGGATAGGTAGCGAAGCTTTTCGTCGACTACTGTAAATTCAATATCTTTTTATACATGACAAGCATAATAGTAATATTATTCGCGTTAAGTTTCCATTGATCAGTGCAATGTAAAAAAAAAATAGTGAATGTAAAAGTACATTTGATCAAATTATACATTTGTATTTTGTACATTATACATTTAAGTACTGATTATGTACCTACCCTAGCAAACTTAACGTTAATTGACGGTTGTAACTTGTATGGTTTCATAAAACTGTATAATGAACGGTATTCAGTATGAATTTATCTGTTCATTAATTTGAAAAAGTTTAAAATTCAAACCATAGGTATATAATAAAAAACCTACTGCCCAAGTCATGTCTCCTTATTATTAGGAATGTAATCACATCTTTCTTGAAAATTTTTGCCGGAATCTGAAATAACTTAATAAGAGACATTGCTTGCATTCACATATTACTATTTTCAGAATTTAAATATTATACCTACCCAATGTAACATAAATTTTGACAAAATATGAATATGAAGCAAAATATCAATCATAGACAGCAAACAGCACCAAAAAATTTTAATGTTTATTTTTCTGAGGTCTCTTTATAAAGGCAAGGTATTTTGGAAAAAGTCTACTACTTAAGCTTTGTATCTAATTCGGATTCAAATTATATAATAATATGTAACAAGCCAATAATTTGCATTTGAAAAATATGCAATTTCGAGTAGGGTTTATCATTTTCTTGAAAGCAAGTTCAGATTTTTTAGCAAAATATTGTAGTAAAACAACGTGATAATATAATCACTCTAAAATAAACTTTTTTAATTAATAAAAAATACAAATATTAATAAATAAATAATAATTTATTCTGCTTTCTCTTCACATTTAACAGCCTGCAGTGCAAACATCATAATGGGTGAGTTGAACCATTCCCAGCGGTTCAGTAGAGGATAATACATAAGCCCGAATACCGCTTCCACATGACAATTATCTGGAAAATATATTTTAAAATAGTAAGTGAAATGATTTAAATTTTTTCTAGGACCAAACTAGAATTATAAAAAATTCGGAATGATATAAACTAGAAACAGGGCATTATATGGCTCTACAAAATAATAATATTATGTTCATTGAAAAAAAGTAGACAGTTCTACAATCAATATATTAATACGCGAGCGAAAATCTTTGGATCCTTTTGTCGACAAATGCGGAAACGTAGGTGATTGAAATTTTGCAGTTATAGTTTATATGGTGAAGGAGTGCTTCGAGCTAATATTATTTTGAAATTATGCATTTATCATACATTTTTTTAACAAATAAAACATTACACACACACTAGTGTGTGTGTGTGTACACTAGGAGATTTTGATTGACAAGCCTATACACACGAATTGTACTCTTTTATTTACGGTTGAACTCTTGCATTGAAAATGAAAGAATTATGTCTAATCTAACAGCTGTATCGCCATTACTTTTCGAAGGAAAGTTTTTATCAATTTCAATATGAAATATTTCCGCAGACTTACCGGTGAACCCACTTTTTTTTGGGCTTAAAAAATCGCAAATCGTACAAAGAAACTGATAGCAGTTTTTTACCCGTTTATCTTTGATAGAAAGTTCCCAATTCTGATGAATTCTCAAAAATTGTAACACTTCAAAAATTACGTATGATACATGGAAATTTTAAAATGAATTATTTCACATAACTTGTCAGTAAGGTATTGATTTTTTGGTATCAATCGATGCAGGATGTTTTATTCTACTATATATTTCGAACTTAGGTCAGAATCTTTGAATTTATAAATGTTATGTTAGACAATTATTACATGGTCAGTCTGTACCATAAAGTTAATATACCTAGCGGAATAGAGAAACAAAGGCCTGAGCAAGAGAGATGTCACTATCAGTAACGCTGCGTGGTAAAAAGAGACGTGTGATACATGACAGCAGCACTCTTTTTTTGACGTCCAGTCGGCACGTGCCGCAACGTTGACAATTTAATCTCATAGAATTCATGTTCAATCATGCTTGTGTAAGTGTATACGTACACATATTTTTACACACAGATGAAACCAATTTCGGTTTCGTTTGACAGCTCGAGATTGTTGCTCTATTCCGCTAGGTATATTAACTTTATCGTCTGTACTCTGTCATCATTTGACTTTATTAATCTGAGACTGTCGCAGGAATTATGTCTAAAAAATTATAAAGTCAATATTTTGACAATGGAATATCAATAGAAAAGTGTGGGAAACTTATAATTTAATTTTTTATTTGAGGTCAAATTTCGACCATTGGGTGATCTCTAGTAATATTAAATTGCTGTTTTGGCCATTGAAGTTTCAATGAAATTAAGACAGTATAATATCTTACATTACAATAATTAGAAGTGTTTCTTTACTAAAAGAAACTACCTTATTTATATTTAAAATAAGTGTTCTATTATAAATTAATATGGTTAAAATTACTTACTTCTTTCTAACAAGAAAGTTAGTTCAGTGGGTGTTGTCAATTTCTCATAGTCATGTGTTCCTTTTGGTACAAGCTTCATCACATATTCAGCTACACAAATGCCAAAGACTTGAGTTAATCTTGTCCTGTTTGGTGTGGTGAAGAAAATCCTTCCACCTGGTTTAAGTGTATCTAAGCAGGACTTGATAAATAACTCCTTGTTGTTGACATGTTCAATGATTTCTGATGCTACCACACCGTCGTAGCATTCTTTGTTGTCACAAGAATGTTCCTAAAAACAAAGTTTTAAATGTCTTGAATGAGAAAGAATACATTATAAAGTATGCCTGAAGGGGTGTATCTAAAAGTGTCATATATTTATTGCCAATCTACTATTAAAAATAGCCTCTTAAGAAAAAGGCAATTTTTTTGTGATAAATTGTAACAGTTCTTCAAGAAAATATGTTACCTCAATAGTGGTACAAATATATGAGGGCTTGGTTGTAAGTTTAGCATTCTTCTTACTATGTTCTGTGGCAAGCTCTATCAACTCTTGACTAGCATCAATTCCCGTTACACTGGCACCTAATCTTGCAAGAGGCTAAAAAAAAGCTTTAGTTTAATAGGTACATATTATAATGCTATATGTTTAAACAAAACATGTTTGTGAAATGTTGAATATACTTCCAATGCCTTATGCCACTTGCCAGTAGGAGACTTAAGAGTAACCAAAAGTAGAGAGCAATTTACTAATTAAAATTTTGTGAGCATTCAAGGCAGTTGTGAAAAAAATTTAGCACATTTAATTTCTTTATAGTATTCTTGATAATTTTTTTTTTAATACTAGAGGTAACATTTAATTTGAAACAGTGAAAATGTAGAAATTCACTATACACAGTTGAATTAGAAATACATTAGGGCCTCGTTAATCCGGAGAGGCAAAAACAAGACCCTTTTCGAATTATCCAGGCTTCCGGATTATAGTATGCAATATATAATGTTAATAAAACACATGTTTAATCTTAGTTTCTTCAATTAATTTTTAAATTATAGCATAAAGACAAAATGTACATGTTCATAATTACAACCATGTAAGAAATCAGTGAGTTGAAAGTCTGTAATACTCTTCCGTTTATAATTTTCGCACTTCATTTCGAAAGCCCGGTCTCTAAGTTGACGGAGAAACATAACTTCGTGGCTATCAAATTTGTTATCTTCAGCCCATTTTAAAGCAGTGTTTTAAGCTCCAGCCGGCCGGATTACAGCGATCACCGAACAAGCGGGAGTCCGGATTACCGAGGCCCTACTGAATAAAAAAAAATCTTACCTCAGATAGTATTCCACCACCACAGCCGACATCTAATATGGATTTTCCTTCCAGAGGCCTTATAGGTCGCTTATTTTCTGGATAATAGACTAAACCATCTCTAACAAATGGAACTCTGAAAAATATAATATTCTTCTTAAAATTATGCCTTGGCTTATAGCTTAAATAAGTCATAATTATTCGAGAACAGTTAATTATTTTACCACAAAAAATGATCAAAATTTTACCTGATATTGTTAAGGCTATGCAGCGCCTTCATACTCCCATTGATATCCCACCAATCTTTTGACATTTGTGTATGTTTTCTTATCTCATCTTCATCAACTGTACTTTGATTTATATTACCCAGCGCCTTGTGCACACTTGTGATTAAATTCGCTCTGAATCTAGAGGTTAATTGAATTTTAAAAATCGAGTTTTAAGACAAGTAAAGTATTGCACAATAAACAAACAAAAGAAATATTTAAAGAATATTATTATTATACTTAAGTATATATTAATATTATTATACTTACAAGTTGGAGGACAGTAACATTTTTACAAAGGGTCTTTGAATTATTGTATTATTCATTTTGTAACAACACAAAATTATTGGTATTGAACAAAAAAAATGTAGATAACGACTTAATAAATATACGAACTCTATCAGCTGAAACTTATTTCCTTAATAAATGTTTCTATTTATTCTGTTTTAGATCTACATTCTTCGCTATATTTCAGTTTTCAGCGGAATTTATTGCAGAATGATGCAGATCATATCAGCTGTGATATTTTTTTTTGATGGTATTCTTCAAACCCCAGTTGATTAAAGAGTAATAAAGACGTATTGGTAGCCAATTCAATCATTTCATATTATTTTATTTTTTTTTTTTTCTTATTATGGCACTTCGGCTATATAACCATGGCCAGTGTCGAGTATATTATTATGGCGGGAAAACAATATTTTCTAGTACAATTTTCAGCATCGTTTTTCTATATTGTCAGGTCTATAGTCTTGTCAAAGTCTAAGTAAAAGTCAATACAGTCAGGAAGTAAAGTCGGTCGATTCAGTAAAGTGGTAGAAGCTTTACTGAAACTTTCGATGGAGTTTTGGAGGGAACACAAAGTAGCACGTTTCTGGATATTGCATCACTTTCCCACACTTGTGCACGATAACGAATATCTAATGGTTAATATCCTACCAATATTACACATTAAAAATCCAGTTAACACAATTTTAGGAAAATAATACAAAAACACAACATCACTCTTTCACATTCCCGGCAAAAACTCATTCATATTATTTTACAACCACTTCATCGTACTATAGTACCACAGATTAGAGTATATATTATAGGAACACACTGACTGTCAAATGCCAAGCGATAAACATCAATGTCAAAATAAATAGTTCTACTTCTTCCTCGAAAAAGTAATCTATTTATTATTATACCTTCGATTAAAAAAAAATGGATGTCAAACTACGGAATGTACGAATGAGGCATTTTCTTATTTTTTAAATTTGATTGTCAAACAGTTTTCATTTTAGTAACTAGATGGCGTATGGGTAGACAACTATCGGTAATACCATCATTAATTACTACAAAACTGGGCAAAAGAATGTAAAACTTGATACATTTCAATTTGAAAAAGACGCAATAATATTCCAACGAATAGGATAATAAAGTTATTATAACGATGTTTTAGTTAAAACTCACGGAAGAAATAGCCCTATTTACCGTTATTCACACCAAATGACACAGGAATTATACATTTTGGTTTTGACAACATCTTACCTGCACTTCTGCAAGATAACGGATATTTAATGGCTAATATTTTACCAATAATGAACATCAAAAACCCAAATAACACATTTTGGGAAAAAATAATAAAAACCACACCAACAATAAAAAGTAGAAGAAGTGTCAAAGTAACATGCCCGCCAAAACTCTTTCAGTTGTCAGTTTTCAGTTTGACAAGTATTATATTATGTCAGCGTGTTCCTAAACTGTTACCAGTATACTGGCCTAATCGCTTAGGCCAATGATCGCTTAGCTTTTGATTTATGTCACACTTGACAGTACACTGAGATTTTATAGAAACACAACCCATATGTAGTCAGTGATGACAACCTGCAGATAATTTCAGATCGGTGGGGAACCAATAGAAAATCTAGAAGTGTCTATCGTCGCGCCGTCTGGTGGAGATCAAAAAAAAGAAAACAACCCATTACAATGAGGCATTTTCTTATTTTTTTTAATTTGATTGTCAAACAGTTTTCATTTTAGTAACTAGATGGCGTATGGGTAGACAACTATCGGTAATACCATCATTAATTGCTACAAAACTGGGCAAAAGAATGTAAAACTTGATACATTTCAATTTGAAAAAGACGCAATAATATTCCAACGAATAGGATAGTAAAGTTATTATAACGATGTTGTAGTTAAAACTCACGGTAGAAATAGCCCTATTTACCGTTATTCACACCAAATGTCACAGGAATTATAAATTTTGGTTTTGACAACATCTTACCTGCACTTGTGCAAGATAACGGATATTTAATGGCTAATATTTTACCAATAATGAACATCAGAAACCCAAATAACACAATTTGGGAAAAAATAATAAAAACCACACCAACAATAAAAAGTAGTAGAAGTGCCAAAGTAACATGCCCGCCAAAACTCTTTCAGTTGTCAGTTTTTAGTTTGACAAGTATTATATTATGTCAGCGTGTTCCTAAACTGTTACCAGTATACTGGCCTAATCGCTTAGGCCAATGATCGCTTAGGCGTATGTTCTTCGTGAAATTTAAACTAGAGGGACGAAGCAAAAAAACAAAATAATATATGGAAATATATAAATACATACAGTTTTATGTTAATATTATGCTAACGGGAACTAGGTTCAAGATATTTTGATTTATGTCACACTTGACAGGACACAGATTTTTTAGAAACACAACCCATATGTAGTCAGTGATGCCAACCTGCAGATAATTTCAGATCGGTGGGGAACCAATTGAAAATCTAGAAGTGTCTGGTGGAGATCAAAAAAAAAAGAAAACAACCCATTACGGAATTTGTTTTTTAAGGTCAAATAACAAATTCCATAGTACATCCATCCAATTACATAAATCATGAAAGTACTAAATATCTAAAAAATTGGACACCCAGATAATTATTATTAATTATAATGATTTTTTATGATAGATTTTAAAGAACTATTCGATACCTATTTAATTATTATTGAAAAATATTTTGATGTATAGGTCTACCAGAATCGCATGGCAATTTTTGACAGCAGATTTTCAAAAAATATCCTTGATTATTGGATAATTTTTTATATTTGCATGTATAACACACAGAATCAGCCGCTATAAGAAAAAAAAAAAGGATCCAAATGTTTTATCCTAATTACCCCGGTATTGCTAGTCAATTTATTTTTTCACTTTTTGCCATCAGATTCTGGTAGACCTATAATTTCACTGGGTCGCAAATGGCGGCCTAGAAGCTCGGCAAAGCTTTGAATGAACGTGGCGAAAAAAGGAACTAACACTGCTATTATACAAAAACGACATTTTTCATAGTTCTTCTTTACCAGCAGCGCCCCCGCCCACGTTCATTTAAAACCTTGTCGCACCCTTCGAAGGAAAGTTTTCATTAATTTCAATTTGAAATATTTCCGCAGAATTATCGGTGAACCCACTTTTTCTTGGGCTTAAAAAATCGCAAATCGTACAAAGAAATTGATAAGTAGCAATGATGAAAAACTCAAAGCAGATATGTTACTACCGCGCGTGTTGTGAAGATTCAAATACGGCCCAATTGGGTCGTCTGTTATTTAGTCTGCATCGAGCGCAGTCACGAACGTGCCGCGTCTTGTCTTACCTAAATAAATTGAAAATGATGTCGTGCGTGTTTCGAAAATGTACCAATTATGACTCAAAAGAAAACAAAACACATTTGATAAGTAGTTTTTTAGCCGTTTATCTTTGATACAAAGTTCCCAATTCTGACAAATTCTCAAAAATTGTAACACTTCCGGAAAAAAATACGTATGATAATTAATGGAAATTTTAAAATGAATTATTTCACATAAATTGTCGGTAAGGTATTGATTTTTTGGTATCAATCGATGTAGGATGCTTTATTCTACTATATATTTCAAATTTAGGTCAGAATCTTTGAATTTATAAAATATGTTATATACATCTTTCCATTATCCATTTTGAAAATTTTTTGTTAAAGCAAATGCTTTGATCATGGCTAATTATATATTTGAAACGTATTAATATTATATTTACCGAGAACATCGTAGGTTGCGCGATACGTGTAAGGTGTGCTCTAGATAAGTTGCATTGCTATGATAATACTTAATAAAAAGTGGGTAAAAATAAAAACAGCCAAGTACCTAGTTTAATTCCTTTATTTTAATTTTATAGCTTCTATGGCGAAATGAAGCTTTTTTGTTTCGATCCACTCCCATTTGTTCGACCAGAAATGGTACGCCATTCCACGGATCGACTGTACTTCGCAATCATCTGCAATGAGTAAAAAAATAGTAATTAGTAATACTTAATTATCTTTAATGATTCTTTTTAAAAATGGCACACCAAACATGTTGGCTACCGTACCTACTATTATTTAAGTTTCATGATAGAACAAGCGTTGAACAGCCCACAGGCCACAACGCAATGCCAGAGACCAAAATTTCGTTCGATCTTTCAATCTAAGTAATATATTGTTTAAATACACTCACTTATCTCTAACAAATACTTGAGTTCATTAGGCGTCATGAATTTTTCATACTGATGCGTCCCTCTCGGTATAACATTCACAATGTATTCGGCGAGGAAAATTCCCAGAACCTGAGTGGTTCTCGAACGAGTTGGCGTCGTGAAGAAAAGTTTTCCGCCAGGTTTCACGGCTCTGACGCAGGCTTCTAAGAATATGTCTTTGTTCAATACGTGTTCCAGAACCTCTGAAACTGCGATCGCGTCGTATTGTTCTGGAAACTCTTTTACGTGGTCCTGTGACAATCAAATATTAATCATATTTATATTTCCTGTATATTCTACATTCAGCACAGTTGAATATCTTTTGAATAGCTTTTCAGTTAGGTAAAAATGACGTCTATTTCAATTTACAAAATATATCGTGTAAAAGAAGGCACTATGATTTCAGTTTCCTCAAAATTAATTTCAGTTATTATTTCTAACTAAATGATGCCCGCAACTCCGTTGCGCCAAAATTAATCGTACATTTTTCCGGGATGAAAAGTATCCTAATTCCTATGTCCTTTCCCGGGACTCAAGGTATTTCCATACCAAATTTCAGCAAAATCGGTTCAGCTGTTGGGTGTGAATAGGTAACAGACAGACAGACAGACAGCTGACAGATAGACAGACACACTTTCGCATTTATAATATTATATATTAATCTATACATAGGTATAATAAAATCGTAGACATAAAATTTTTGTACATTGAAAATAAACTTGAAAAAACGAGTCAGGGGCATGTTAGAAGTGTAATAGAATACATCTTAACTGTTTTTGAAATTTTTGTTTCTCTGTCTGTTTGTCTGTTTGTACAGGCTAATCTCTGAATCCGCTGGACCGATTTCAATGAAATTTGGCATGGTGATACCTTACATCCCCGGTCAACATCTTAGATACTTTATTTTAACCAACTTCCAAAAAAGGAGGAGTTATTGTTTACTTTGCTGTTTGTAGTCCGATTGTCAAAATTCTTTTTTTGTTGTATAGATTGTAAACTCGAATTTGTTACCATGTTTACAAAAACGGTCACTTGATAAATAATGATTCTCTCGGGATCCTCGAGGTATCGACGGAACTCCTTTACAACAAAAACATTACAGTAATTTTCACTTTTTTAGAGTTCCGTAGTCAACAAGGAACCCTTATAGTTTCGGTCTGTCCGTCTGTCTGTCCGTCTGTCCGTCTCACGTCTGTCTGTCTGTCTGTCCGCGGTTTTGCTCCGAGACTATAGGACCTACATAGCTGTAATTTGGCATGAATGCACATATTAATGATGCCGACAAAATGGTACATGAAATCTCAAAAAAAATTTTTTTTATGGTACCTTCCTCTACACATCAAGCGGGGATGAATTTTTTTTCGTGTCCACCCCATCGTGTGGGCTGTCGTTGGATAGGTTTTTTAAAAATATTATGAGTATTCATAGATCATTTTCCGATTTAGGGATCCGTTTGTGAAATATTAAGTTTTAAAGTGGAAAAAATCGTTAGAGTCCAGTGTCCCCCCCTTCTACCAGCGAAACGGTTGCTTCTGGAAATGTGAAACAATTCACGGGAGTAGGAAATATGCTAAGTTTAAAAGGAAAACTATCCGGGCTAAGAAGACTTCATAAGTTATTGAGTAATAGTCGATCAACTAAAAAAAATGTATTTGGCGAAGTATAAAGGAACTTTTCGTTCAAATTCCTTTGAAAGTAACTGAGATGATGTTGTTAGTAGTGTAAAACACGTTATAAATGTACATTCATTGACCATATTTAAAAAAAAAAACTAGCGGTACTACGGAACCCTATATTGCGCGTGGCCCGACACGCACTTGGCCGGTTTTTTTTAAGTAAAATTAACATAATATGCTACCAAAAAGTAAGATTTGCACCAAGGCATATCCATATCAAGGGTATAGGGCTTCCGAAGGTTCCGTTGCTGAACGGAACTCCTGACTCCTTATTTATGTAGGGGTTTCAGCGTTGTTTAAATTTAAAATACTAGAAGCACATGCCACTATGTCAATTATATTAATTATCATGATCACCACCATCATTACAACATCCATAATCACAATATGATGCATTTATTGCTTTTTTTTGTATTATTTTGCATTGAAAGGATTAGAATAAAAATTGATAATTATTTCGCCGTTTCTGTGCGAATTCTTTCATTAATTTAAGGGCTATAATTTGTATTTGATGCTGTGGTCGCGAAGGTGGAAATTTCATAATAGGATTTATGAGTAATGAATTGAAGGAACTCCTCGAAATTTACAACGACACACAAAGTGAATATCAATTCCAGCAAAGGTAGACATCTTTATAACTTTTCCCTAATATTCGTGAACGATTATCCAAATACTGGATGGATATTGACCACTGCGTATCTCAATTCGTTACCGGCCATGGAAATTTTAAAGTCAAACTTTACGGATCTAAATTAGTAAGTAGCATCTGATCACCTATGTGCTCGACCGAAGGCATTATGTTTGAACAAACCACTCATCATGTTCTCTGGGAGAGTTTTTTTCTGGCAAGACAAAAGAACTACAATGCTAGACAACCTACATTGTAATTCTGATGTCGCATATTACTACGGTGATATCGTGGACAGCGCTAGGATCTTCCGTGCCTTCAAGCGTTTTTGTCACAATTATTATTGGCAACCTGAGTCTAACTGTCTAACACAACAATTTCCAATATTAATTTAGATATAGCTTAGTTAGTAGTCACAATTATTATTATAGTTTAGTTTCGTGGTGCTCCCCGTTAAGATATTTGACATTCGGTCACTGCAACTTTGTGCTGTCTCCGCTTTGAATGGGAAGGGGAATTAGAATTATTCATTCGTCGTCTATTTTCTTCTGATTAATATCGTTGCGAGTCCCAAACCAGTTTGAGCATGTCCTTAGGGCTCCCTGAGATCATATCAAAGAGTTTTCGTGGTTGGATACCGCTGTCGATCCTGGCGACACAGGAGATACATTGGTGGGAATGTGTGATGGCCGGTGGGCCAACAACGCCCGTGCAGAAAAAAGTAATTACAATGTAAGTAATTACAAAAGTAATTGTAATGTATAGCGCATATTATGTCGAGTTGATGAGTTTCAGATGAAGGGTAATCCTGGATCCAATGAACAGAACTCCTGAGTCTTTAAAATATATAAAAGTTTGAAATTTTTGGCATTGCTTGAAGAACTGCAAGCATATACCAATTTATGTTATTATAATGATTGTGATTGAAAATGTTAATACTTTTTTAACAAAGCTTTTATTTGGATAAGGACTAATTGTCATTTTATAGATAGTTATTTATATAGTTAATTGTTTATTAGACTTATAGATAAATGTAGCTCATTTTAGGGAAGCATCACGATTCCTGAAGTAAACAACTTCAAGCGTTATTTTATTCTGGTTTAAGTGTAGGTCAGGAATCTGAGAGTAAGAGGTAGGTTAAAGAGGGATAGATGCCTACATTAAATATTCCGTCTTCTGTCGTCTATACTCTATCTCCGTCACATGTCCCTGTCCTGTGGCCCCTATCCCATGTCCACGCCAAGCGGTCTTTGAAGAAAGGATTTTTCAAAACGATATCTGTGGTTCAAGCCCCGCCGACGAAAGTTACTTAAGATCTTTCAATGTTTCTGGGTCTTTGATGTAAAGTTGTTGATGGGTATTCAATTTCTTAAAAGTCGATTAAGTATGATAACATACATTCACGCGGACGAAGTTGCGGGCAACAGCTAGTAATATTAATATATTAATATACGCAATCCATAGAAATAGTATGGATTGCGTTTCTTTTTTTTATAATATAATATCATAGATTGCGTTTTATAAACTTTGTAAATTCTAGACCGATTTGAACGAAAGAGACTATAGAGTAGACCGCGGGCCACAGCATAAGACTTTAATAACACGCAAAATGTACGATGTACTCTTACTTTAGCGCTTAGAAGTTGCGGATCTAGCAAAAAATGCATTGTAATACTCACCTCAATAGAAGTACAAATGTATTGTGGCCTGTTGTTATCAAGTCTTGCGTTGTTCTGGCTATGTTGAATCGCCAGATTAATGAGATCTTTTCCTGCATCTATACCTGTCACTTTGGCTCCAAAGTACGCTAGATTCTGGAAATTTAAAAAATATATAACTATTCTTTTCTTATGTACCATCGAGCAAATTGATTCTAGGCAGTTGACGGACCTACGTCATTTGGTCGGCTTATGTCACTGACCTCCATTATTCAAGTACGCTGGACTAATGATACCCTTTGAAATGACAGCTATTTTTTGTGCCTATTTGAAGCGGAATCAGCTCCCCCAGTGGGAGGGATAGGAACAAAATTTGACGTAAAAACACAGAATACAAATTACTCACGGACGTAAAAATGACGTTTGAAAGTCGCCATATTGGCGCTGATAGCAGTAGTGGGAGTATTTGGAACTAATACTAGTGATGACAACCAATAACGATTAAGCGGCCATTTGCAAGTTACGTCAAATTTACTTCTCTTCCCTCTCACTGGGGGCGCTGATTCCGCTTCAAATAGGCACAAAAAAAAAGTGGGTATCATAGGTCCAGCGTACTTGTATAATGGAGGTCAGTGGCTTATGTCAATTCAATGTTAGCTGTGATCGGTCGGATGGGTTTGACACGCTACCAAATTACTTATAGCGTTTTCGGCATCTGGAACTGCCCCGGGGCGCGGCAGGCGTGGGGCAGGCAGGGCAGGCCGAATGGATACGAAAATAACCAAACAAATTAACCGATGTTCCACGAAGCACGTAGACATAGTACTTGTGGCCTAAGATCCCCCCATAGAACGACCTTCACCGAGCTGGTTAATGGATGAAAAGTATTTTATATTCAACTACGTATGTCAATAAATATATTGCTAGTGGGTTGCCTAAAAAAAATCATTCAATTACATTTTTTTGGTTTGGTTAATAGACAAATTCCATACCAATCGAAATTATGAAGCCCGTAGAATATGCAAACGTTAGGTTGTCTATTTTTTTCCTGTCACAACTCTTGGGTAGGCGGGTAAATCGATACCAGATATACCGGTCTGGTTAATGCTTAAGGGCCTTCACCTACGGAGATTCCGTAATTTACCGTATTTAGAGCCTTATAAACTCATAATTTGAAAGCTACAAAGTTATAATAAAAATACAGCAATAATCTTCAGTAAGTGTAAAAAAAATAGGATTTTGCGCGATCTCGGCAACGCGTCTAATGTATGGGCAAGGTCGTTTGCTCGGGGGATGGCCTTAATGCATATTATATTCTACGGGCTTCATACTTTCGATTGGTATGGAATTTGTCTATTAACCAAACCAAAAAAAAAGGAAAAAAAAAATATTTTATTTTATTCTGGACTGAAATTTTTTAGGCAATCCACTTGCAATAAATTTATTGACATACGTAATAAAATATACTATAGGCCCGCGGCCCGCCATCTGCATAGGAATCAACTTCTCTGATTGTAATTTGTACATGATACAGCATAATACTATTTTATTGTAATTGCTATGGAAATAATAATAATTGCTTATTAATCGTTGTTATATGAATAATATTTAGTTTTTCTACAACAATTTGCAATATAAGTAGCATTAGTAATACGTAATTGAATTAACTTTAATAAATTAATAATTATAATTGAATGCCATACTATTATCATTGTTATCCGTAAACCCATGATTGATGGATTACTTGGGCGATTGGACCCAAAAAAATTGGGCCCAATGGGTCCAATTACCAGATATGAATTTTTAACATTTTTTCATCTAGCGATTGGTCCCACTTTTATAATCCATTGTTTTCTGGCAAGAAATTGAAGTAGGGTTGGCACAAAAATAATCAGTTATAACCATTTTGTTTTGTACTATCAGAGAAGTTGATTCCTAAGCAGATGGGGGACCTACGTACTTTGGTCGCGTTACGTCAAAGCCAGCGAGACACTAACTCTCTTAAATAATAATAATAGTAATAAACATTTACATTACAAGGTACACCTAAGATGTTATTTCATAATAAAACCTGTGATTTTAGTTCATAGAAAAATTTACTTACTTTAGTTTTATTTCAATGTTTTTAAACAAAAGAAGTACCTACTAAGAATCTTAATATCTTATTAGTTTTAATAATACTTTATTTTATTATTGGCCAAATATTGATTTATTTTCTATTATTTTTACTTATTGTTTGAAGTTTTAATTTGTCTTGAGCCTTGACCAATCTCAATAAATATTTTCATACAAAGCAATTAATTTGTTTTTTTATTCAAATCTACAACTTTTTTGCTGGCCCTACGGACATTAACCCGAAAGTTATAAAAAATAATTACTTGGGACCAATCGCTAGATGAAAAAATGTTAAAAATTCATATCTGGTAATTAGACCCATCGGGCCCAATTTTTTTGGATCCAATAGTCCAAGTACTCGATTGATGTACCCGAGTATCTACATTTTTAATGGATGTTGCACGACCTCATCAGACAGCCTCATGGGAACTGGGATTACTCACGCTAGAGAAACCCAGCAATCGGAGGAATTACCGTTTTACAAGGCATAGCGCCTTAAAAGGCATCCCTTTTTAGGCGTTTTCATCTCTGACCGTTACGTACGAAAATGAAGGGAACTAAGTCGCACTTAACCAATTACATATTATACTAAAGAAATAGAGGTATATAGTTATATACAAATTACAAAACCGTTACAATTTACTTACTGCCTATCTATTAGGTAACTTATTGTATATAAATATAAGTAAGTTAAAGGTGCTCCCACACAGCAGTTATAATATAACGCTAGATAACATATTTTGCTGTCCATAATCCATTTTTTTACTAAATATATTAAATATATATTAAAAGATACGTTTTTCTTGACATGTTGTAGAATGTAGCGTATGTTAGACGCTGTTAAAAATGTTATCGTGTTACACATTGTTTTATAACGCTATATAACTGCTGTGTGGGAGCACCTTAAGTTAAGTAAGTATTCATATTTTAATATTTTTGGTAATTTAATAGTGTATTATTGATGTAAGTAATTTAAATTCTAGGAAGAGTTTTTTGCTCTAAGGCACTTTCTCGAGAGGTGATTTCGTTATTTTTCTAAATCTAAACTGTGTTTTGAAGACAGTTGTTACTTGTATCATTGGAAAATATACTAAAGAATAACATGTATTTTTCTGTGTATGTCTCTGTTGTTCTTTCAAAGTAAATAAATATTGCTGGAGCGACTCTTAGCTTAGTATTTTTCGTAGTTTTCTGCTTTGCGCGGAAAAACTTTGAGATGAACGATGGTCGATGAATCTGCGGTATTTTCAAAATGTCAATAAAATACGGCAACAGTAGGTGCTTTCCATCAGCCTACTCAGTGCTCGTTTGTGTCAGTTGATCTACATCATAAATATAATATTAAATTTACCTCCGAAAATATGCCACCTCCACATCCCACATCCAGGATTTTGAAATCTTTCAAACATTCTGAATACTTCATGGATGGTGTTCTCTTCACTAAGCCATCCCTTACATGTGGTACCCTGAAATTATATTATGTTCTTTTAGGTGTGTTATATATATTATGAATACAAGATGGTACTCGAAAATACGTTGAACTGTGTGTATTGCGACTTGCGAGCGAACCTTATCAACATTTTTCTGAGTTAAAAACTGTCCTGTATCCTTTTTCGCGAGTCAAAATATTAAGCCCGCCTCTGTACCTTTACTTGTTGTGTGCAAAAAGTATGATAAAAAAATCTTCATATTTAATTCTATCAAAATCTGTTCAGCGGTTAAGCCTAAGGAGGTAACAGACAGACACACTTTCTATAATGGCTCATGCATGCATGCATTAGGCAACTTATACAAAGCTGTTTATCATGCATGTAAGTGAAAAAAAACCCATGTTGATGTAGCTGTACCTACGGCAAAATAACATCCGCACCGGCAACGCCAGAATATTCTAGCGCCCAAGTGTGTGCAATACAGCCTGCAGTGTTCCGCAAAGTGTGTGCCGCGGCCCGCGGCACACTTGTGTAGTTGTGGTCACTTAGTTGGTGTGCCTAGGAAAAGGCGTACTTATTCCTAGTTTATGAGAACCAAAAAGGGAATAAATATCTCTGGACAATCGACGAAGGCCATCCCTTCGATTTGGGAACTCAGAGCACCCCCGTCCCCCGCACACATTGATTAATTTGTGGTGTACCTCCAAAAATTTTATTTTCATAGGTGTGCTTTGAACCCAAAAAGTTTGCGGAACACTGCAATTATACAGTCCTGTACTCACATCTGATGATGATGATGCTAATTAAATATGTAAGAAATCGCAGACCTGAGTATGTTGAGTGAGTGGAGAGGCTGTATTACGCCGTTGGGGTTCCACCAATCCTTTAGGAGGGTTGAATGAAACTCCACATCTTTTGTGTCCACTGTAGACCGTAATCTTCGCGCGGCACGTGTATCCCTGAAATGTCACTTATTTTTAGACTCCTATGTTGACTAACGGCATCACACCAAGGTGTAAACTGTAAGGTGTAACAAAACTAAGTGATTATACTTTAGAGTGTGTATGGGCCCCCTGTGTACTGTATAGAGTTCAAAGTAAGAGTATAATCAATAATCATTGATGAAGATTTTGACATAATCTCTCTTTACGGGGAATTATTGTTAAATCTCTCTGAGTACGGCCGTTAGAGACATTTAATTATTACTTGACTTAATTTAATGAATACATCGACATAAGCGCCATAATTTTTTCAATTACTTCATAAAATTAGTAATTACAGTAAAATTATAAATGGAATTTAACTGTAATCGACGGAGAGCTGGCGACCAAATCGGTCATGTGGCTTCAGATGTATTAAAACTCCGTTAGCTACTTCCCTGAACAACCTTTTCTGATAATCTGCGTGCTGGCAGGCCGTGGGCGGTGACTGAGGGTGTAGTGGGGTGGGGAAAAAATGGAAAAAAATGTAGGTTCAGCGACTTTAATTTTTTTCCAAACAGTTGGTCTGTACTTCCTGTGCACCCAAAAAATGTTTAAATCGGTCGGGTGGTGGGAAGGGGTTGCCAGCGTTTTTCTGACGCGAGATTAGTTAGTATGTAATCCCAAAAAAAAAAATTATCCAAACAAAAATATCGGTGGGAAGATACCGAAAACAATTATTGTTGAAATCGGCGAATTTTCATACAAATTCAACGTTTTCAACAATTGTTTTCGGTACCTTACACACCACCACATTTTTTTCCATTTTTTCCCCATCCCACTACACCCACACCCACCGCCCACGGCCTGCCAGCACGCAGATTATCAGAAAAGGTTGTTCAGGGTAGTAGCTAACGGAGTTTTAAGAGCCTGCTGTCAAAAATATCAAAGCACGCTAGCCCCGCCTACACACCCCGCTATCCTCCAATCGTGATATTTAATGATTCCATGAATCGTGCCCCCGAGCAATGTGTTTTGAGCTGCAGCTAATAGTGAACAATATCGCGTAACAACGGTTCCCGCATTATAGCACGAAAGTAAAGGTCGTAAGTCCCAAAACTGTTTTTGATGATTATTTAAAAATTAAATACAATACTAATATTTCCTTTAGCCTTTATTTTATAATGTGTGTGATTGTAATAGTGCAAGTTATTTAATGATAGTAACTCAATAAGTGTAACAGATATTTGTTGAAAAGCCCAGAAAGATTCATAATTTCGAAAAATATAACTATCGAGTCAAAATATGTGAATCGTGTTTTCCGTTAGGCAAATATCAGATAAATATACAATGATTAAATAAATCTCAATTTCACTCGTCGTCAATCGTCTTCCGGGATCGTAATACTTATTAGAAAACATCCGTCTAAAACTCTATAAGAACAAAAGTGACCAAGAGCAAGAACCGGGATAAGTAATAAAAACATGTTTACAAGTTTTTAAATAAACACTGCACAAGTTTTCATAGGCACTTTTCGAAAACAATATTTTATTGTATTCTGTTTTTTTTTTAACTTTTAATAAATAATAATTAAACTAACTCACTTTATAATAACACTGAACAGCCTTCGTGAAATCATTTTGAACGACTGAAGGTTGCAATAATTGTAAGCGAATGGAAACCTTCAAGTATCAAAACTACATAACGATAATAATATTATCAATGACAGAAACCTGTTTTATAAATAATATAAAGCAAGCTCAATCCAGTTGATCTGGTTAAGGTTTGCACACAACGACGTTGTCGGTTGCACTGGCATAACCCGTTTGTGAACTGGCCCTACGACTGACACCATCCAACGTACCGAGGCTAAACGATGCATTTTTAAAACTGAATTTTATTTATTACACAATAAGATACACATTGAATTGACAAAGTTCCCTCCCGCGGTGTTGAGCCTATTCCAATTTGAAATGGCTCATTTTTTAAAATGCATCGCATTGCCTCGTCATGTTGCAATGAGAGCAGACCCTTATGTGTCTAGAAACCTTCACAGTTAGATCTTATATTATAATATCGGCTACAAAAATTTGCATATTGTAACTTTAAAGCCTCTTACGGAAACATTTGCAATTTACTATAAGCAGGTATAATAATATTATGTAGGTCATTCAAAGTTTTAGGTATATAACATGTTTATTAAAATCAAACGCCTTTCAATGTTGGCCAGTCATTACCTGGGGTCTGGGAATTTCAAGGCCAGCCATTCGAACTAATCAACCCAACATTTTGCATGTATTTCATTAATTAAATACGATAATTAGCCATTTATGTGTATATGAATAGTCATAAATGAGCCCATAAGAGCACTCATGTCAGACAGCGGAGGAATCATACTGTTCCACAGTGTGATAAAAACCTCGATTTTGTTTCACCTCGTTTTTCTTTCAAAATACTATAGTTGATAGCGATATAAACATTACAGTAAAACTGCGAGATCGATATTCTTTGTAGTTTTTATTTTAACGAGTGTCAAAGTTGTCATTTTTCCGGGTAATAAATTTGCATTGTAAATATTTTGCATAAAAATTAATTAAAAAAAAACTAATCAAGTAACATTAATTTTTTTTATACCAATTGAATAAGCACTTAATACTTTACTTTTTTTCCAAATATGGTTAACCTACTGTGATCAAGTAGGGAGATATTAATTTATTTATTAATTTTAGTTTTTCATTTTTAATTTTGTGATTAGATCGAATTAGAAAAAGTTTTAAGCATGAAACGATAGTGTGAGTAATCCTTTATCAATATTATTAAAAATCACACTCTAATAACCTCTGTGTCAGAAGTTATATCCGATTCAATTTTTTTTTAATAAAAAGTCGGATTTTTTGTACCTAGGGTTGTCACTAAAGGTCTGTTGTTTGATTTATCCGGTTGATACGCAAAATCCTATACGAAAATTATCAAGATCACGTTTAGGCAGGTCTAATAAAAAAATAATCTAAAAAGTGAAAAAATATAACGTATATTAATAATGAATTTATACGCTGAAACGATATCTAATCAGTAATCACCTTCTGATGTAGTCGGGGACAATAAAATATCAACCGAAAAAATCAAACAAGAGACCTTTAGTGACAACCCTATGTACAAAAAAATTGAATTGGATATAACTTCTAACACAGAGGTTATTAGAGTGTGATTTTTAATAATATTGATAAAGGATTACTCACACTATCGTTTCATACTTAAAACTTTTTCTAATTCGATCTAATCGCAAAATTAAAAATGAAAAACTAAAATTAATAAATTAATTAATATCTCCCTACTTGATCACAGTAGGTTAACCATATTTGGAGAAAAAGTAAAGTATTCAGTGCTTATTCAATTGGTATAAAAAAATTAATGTTACTTGATTAGTTTTTTTTTATTAATTTTTTATGCAAATTTATGACCCGGAAAAATGACAAATTTGACACTCTTTAAAATAAAAACTACAAAGAATATCGATCTAGGAGTTTTATTCTACTGTTTATATAGCTATCAACTAAGTATAGTATTTTGAAAGAAAATCGCGGTGAAACAAAATCGATGTTTTTATCACACTGTGTGTTCTTGAGAACAGTAGTTGAGATGAGTTCGATTTTTTCGTAATATTTTGAAGTCTTAAAATTAGGATAAAGGTACGAATGTGATTCTGTATTTTGACGGATTTTACTAAGTACTGATTTCAAGCTTCCTGGGCCAATTATTCACGCAAAACCATGTGCCTTTCCCATCATAAGCTTGTGATCTTATCCTAAACTTATAACAGTATCAAGATGAATATTCAGTAAAATATCAGCTTGGGAATTGGGAGTAGAGAAGAGTTTGAATAGGTAAGAGAAATCGTGTTATCGTTCTCGTATGTTGCAACGAAGCCTACAGGGAAATAATTCTTTACAACATCTAACAGAACACGACCGGTTCAATTTATCTGAATATTTCAGTTGTAAAACATCTTTAAAATAGTTCCGAAGGGAATGAACTTGTTCGAACTTAGTGACGCTCGCGCTTATACAAAGTTTGTTCGAAAGATCTGGAATATCATTTCAGAGTGATATATTATGTTCTAAAGTTTAAAAGCTTTGTGGTTCGCAAAATCAACTATTCTGATTTCAGATTGTACTCTTAGTACTGTAGAAGTGACTTGAAAGTTGAATATCTACTTTTCTTCGCAGGCTTTGGCTGATAAAATACATTTTATGTAAAGATACGTATTAAGACGCATTTAACCCCTTTTCAGCCTTACAATTTGCACTCATATTGCTTATTAAAGTTATTACTGACTCGTATTGGGCTGGCTCCAGAAATAAAATTTATGTTCGCCCAATATTAAGGTGCCTTGGAGAACGCCGACAGTCTCAATTGCCAAGAATTTATTGCCAAGCCTTAGTACCTGGTCTGGCAACAATTAGGGACTATCTGTGGCATACATTTTTCATTAAATTAGATAAAATCGCATAGCTATTTTTCCGTGTTCCTGTTAAAATGTTTTAAATAGAGTAAAAGTGAATTAAAAAGCCAAGGTCAGCGGAGAAATAATTAAAACGGCTTTTGAACAAATCATTAGCATACCGTGATTTGTATTAACCTGGAATAAATAGAAGTAATATAACGAATTCCTAGACAAAAAAATTTTTCGTTAAAAAACATGTTGCTTATGGCTGCCATACACGCTACGGATTACGGTCTACTGGAGAGATCCACCTGTGCAGGTAGACCGGAATGTGTGTGGGAATAGTTTTTGCGCCGGTCGCCTGCATAGGCTCAAAAAACTGCACAGGTCTATTCCCACACACATTCCGGTCTACCTGCGCAGGCATACGCATACCTGCACAGGTGGACCTCTCCGATAGACCGTTCACCGTAGCATGCATGGCAGCCACTGACCTCCATTACGGCCGTTCCCAATATTCAATCTATCTCTGGTTTGACATACGACCGATCGCAGCTAACATTGAATTGACATAAAATATATGTCTCTAATGTCTAATGAGAGCTATTCCTATCTCTAGTAGGGCGAAACCAGAGATAGATCAAATATTGGGAACGGCCGTTAAACAAGTACGCGTACGCGTACTTGTATAAGTCAGTCAGTATAGGTCAGTGATGGCAGCTATTAGAAAATTATTGTCATTGACGTTAGTCGTTACGTCAAAACGTTGTCCAAACCAAGTCCAAACGTAGCGAGGAAATAAAACGAAATCAAAAACCAAAAAAAAAAAAACTATAAACCATGAGTAAAAACAGAAATGTAAAAAATGCAATTGGTACAGAAAATTACAGCAGTAGTACTTTCACTTTATCATTTGTGATTGAAGTGCTGAATGTTCAGGAAACGGAAAGCAAGGAGGGCTGGTTTGACCTTGGGCCATGCGTTCGAGAAATGAGGATGCACTACCAAATTTATCCAAACCAAAGCTTCGATATTGATATTTCCATATGGCCAAATATTGCAAAGGTATGTACATAAGGCTTTACCTTTTTCTTAAAAACCTGTAACTATAATTTACAATGTTTATTTGTCCGCACTCCGGACCAAAGCAGTGTGAAAAGTTGAACAATTTTGACTTGGGCCTGACTTGGTATACAAGACGTTTTCTCTGTGAAACCTAATGCGTCCGATGTGATCATAAATATGGATGCTCTGTGCATTATACCAACTGATGCACACAGTGGCTTCATTTTTCAAATGTACTCACTTTTCATGCTTAACGCGTAATATTTCTGCTCGGAGTGATGTGTTCAATCGGACATATTAGGTACTCAGCCTCATTGTCTTCTAATGGTAGGTATGGTGCGGCAATCAACAATGTTTTGTTCGGACGTGGCAGCACATGGAGCGGCGCTGGTTGGCGTTCACAATACGTCACGTTTTCCCCGTCAGAGTGCTTGACATGATTAATAACGTGGCCACAATCACTCCAGGCGTGGGAGTGGCTCAGAGTGCCAAGTAATCTTTTTTTATTCTCTACACACTGTTATTTTCTATAACTGTATTAATCCCTCACAGTATTTTCATCTCTCGTAGACAGTGCCGGTTTGAGTACTACCAGCGCCCTGGGCGAGATTTCTTTGGCGCCCAGGATGCTGGTAATGGTAAAGATAAGAGGCGCCTGTGGAGCCCCTTTTCTTCTGCTTTCGGCGCCCTGGGCGGTCGCCTAAGGTCGCCCCCCTAACGCCGCTACTGCTCGTAGATTTATTTCACGGAAGTGTTTTCCTCCAACTTCTGCCACTTCACTTGTAAAGGAATATCCTATTGTCATTTATAATCGCTTTTGGATGAATCTCAAACAATCTTATCACAAAAATATTCGAAAATCGGATATATCTGAAACGAATTCAATATTTATCCTATTTTATTTCAAGTGCGAGAAACGATAAAAATACCGAAGCATGTTTAGCGCCACTAAAGTTCCTGGAGATGGCGTATTTCGGACGTGTTTTAGGTAAAGTCGAAAGTTTAGAGCAATACGTACGTGATTTTATTTGGGAGCGAATTGAGCCATACGTACCCTCATCACACTGGGACGGACCATTCGATACGCCCTTGTGTGTTACAGGTTCGTTATAATATTTTAGCCTTTCTGAATATTTTTCCTATATTATAAACGTGGCCTATGTCAGTACATTTTACAGTTCCATCCAAGAGCGTAGCAAAAATATTATATTATAATTTTACAAATCCTTCCTACTAATATTATAAAGGCGAAAGTTTGTGAGGATGTATGAATGTATGGATGTATGTATGGATGTATGTATGGATGTTTGTTACTTTTTCACGCAAAAACTACTGAACGGATTTTAATGAAACTTTACAGTAATATAGCTTATACATCAGAATAACACATAGGCTACAATTTTAACCAACTTTCAAAATGGAGAGGTGTTATGTTCGTTTTTTATGTTTATCGATTACTCCGCCGTTTGTGAACCGATTTTCAAAATTTTTCTTTTGGTGTATAGGGTATCATTCTAATTTGGTACCACCTTCACAAAAGTGGTGACTTGATAAAGGGATCCATTAGTAATCAAGGGAACTCCTCAAAATTTATGTGGAAACATGTGGTGACTTCGATTTCGTAAGAAGTATTCGAAGCATATTATGCAACCAACAAGTAAGATTTTGCACCGAAGTATATTATCATCGTTCGGAAAGTGCTGAGGGAACTCCTGACTCTTTATAGATACAAGTTTGGGAGTTTCGGTGTTGTTTTAATCATCGTTAAGACAGGACAACGTCTGTCGGGTCAGATAGTTATAATATAATTTTGCTACGCTCTTAATACACATATTATACCCACCTATCCAATAATAATGTAACAAAAGGCTATTACATTTTCCGCTCGTGCGAATATTACTTATTAAAAAACTTTAACCTCTGAATGACCTTTGCATAATATAATAACGTTTTTATATCAAATAATTGTAGTACTTAGAGATAATTAGAATTTTATTATCATAAACGGAAACGAACACAATAGAACCTAAGGAAACCCTTGGAAACTAAGGTCAGTGGATTATGTTTTATTTTTAATAATAATTATACACGTTTTTTAGATTTAAGACATCAGAATAAAATTTTGGAATTGATCAGAGAGATCGTTGAAAAAAAAGAGGCTGATGAACAGTTCGAAGTGAATGATACATCACGCGTTACTTTGAAGAGTGACACAAAGAAATTAAGTGGCAGAAAATCAAGATCTGGTAATAAATCGTCGAAATTAACATCAAAATCGAAGAAGTCACTGGACTTACTCAAGCAAAGATACGAGTTAAGACTCCCTGGAACTACAATTTTGGCAGGTAATTTATAATAAGTAATAAGTGGGAGGGCGTGGGAGAGCCATGCTTCGGCACGAATGGGCCGGCTCGACCGGAGAAATACTACGTTCTCACAGAAAACCGGCGTGAAACAGCGCTTGCGCTGTGTTTCGCCGAGTGAGTGAGTTTACCGGAGGCCCAATCCCCTACCCTATTCCCTTTCCTACCCTCCCCTATTCCCTTCCCTTCCCATCCCTACCCTCCCCTATTACCCTATTCCCTCTTAAAAGGCCGGCAACGCACTTGCAGCTCTTCTGATGCTGCGAGTGTCCATGGGCGACGGAAGTTGCTTTCCATCAGGTGACCCGTTTGCTCGTTTGCCCCATTATTTCATAAAAAAAAATATGCTAATGCATTACTCATACTATTTAAAAGTTTTAAAAAATTGCATAATTTTCAAACAGTACCGTACAAACTTTTTATTTGTAATGCTTTTTTTTTAATAGACTGATTATTATTTTGTATTTTTTTTTAAAAGCTATATGAGTAGTTTTTATTAACAACAACCTTATCAGCTTACAGGAAAGAATTTTAAACAAAGCTATTAACTCAAAACTATTATTTAACAACGGGAAATAATGGTTGCATCATATTTTTAAAATCTAGAGAGAAATTCCGTTTTCAGGAAACGTCTCCTGAGTATGTTCCATGTTGGAAATATTAACCGTAGAACATGTTGTATAGGTTCGATACTTGTGGTTTTCCAATTGCCATGTCTGCAATCCGAATGGTCTCTCGAGCCCGCAATAAGTTTCCAACAAGTGCTCACTTCTGATATGTTGGAGATTCCGCAATTATTGAGATATTTTAATAAATATTACATTATTATGTTGCATATTTTATTAGTTGATTAATAGGTATATAGAATGTACCAAATTCAAGTTCAAAGCCGGTGTTTATTATTTTTTGGGCATAGCTGAGAGGTGTCAAATTCTATGTTGCACGGAATGTATGGGGAAATTCTGGGATGGGACCATAGTTTGGGGTTTAAAAGTAGCATCATCCCTACATAGTATAAGACAAAGTCGCTTTCTCTGTCCCTATGTCCCTTTGTTCCCAATCTTTAAAACTACGCAACGGATTTTGATGCGGTTTTCTTTCATAGATAGAGTGATTGAAGAGGAAGGTTTATAAGTATAATAACAACCATTAAATAGTGGAGAAATACTGTTATTTTTGAGGTTTCTAATCTGATGTCGTAAATAATTATTAATAACATTTTATTCCGCTTACATTGCAAACGCAGGCTGAACCCTACAAGATTTATCAAAATAATGTACTAAGTATTGTACACAATGAAAAGGTCTACAGAAAACTTCGCGATGGTGTATGTCTATCTCTTATGGATATCCCACAATTAAATTTTTTTGTCATTTACTTTTTAACTATAAATAATGGCTAATTTTCGAAGTGATTTTAACCAATACGGCATTAATCCTTATTCAATTAAATACTTTAAATACATTGTTGATTTCATAAGGATCTATATGGCCTTTTAAAGCATATGATTCAAATGTGAATATAAATCAAAACTACTGAATCGATTTTAATCATTTTTTTAGTGAGTGACATACAGCCGAACCCAATATTCGATCCTAATCCACAGATTGAAATCAATCTCGGATCGATCCCAATCCTTAGATCGATCTCCAATCTCCATTTCAATAATAAAAGTTGTAATCCGCAATCTTTTTTGTGGTCGGATAGCCCGCGATCTTTTCCCTCCCGCACGTTCAGTTTCGCGCAATTGCCATGTTCCTCATGTATATTTTAATGGAAATATAAATCATATCGACAAGCAAAATAAAATTCAATAGTTTACAAAATATATGTTAAATTAATATAATACTTTATTAATTAACAAAGATACAAATTGTGTCTGTTTTATAATATTTTTTTAAAATCTCGATGCTATAAATGGATGGAACGGAACGGAATATTTTAAAGATAACCTAAACCTAAAAGTAAAGTCAGCTTCATCGAGACTCTGCATATAGTTCATTCTTCTTATCCTACGTGAACAGCGTCTCGGGGCATCTTCTTCATCACTCGAAATCAGTATAAGATCCTCAAAATCACTACTATCACTGCTTGAGAGTATAGACAAATCCATATTTTACAGCAATTAATTATCCAAACAGCAAAACCGAGAAATTCTTAAGATTGCAGATTTGGATCAAAACACCGATTGAAAGAAACGTCAAAACAGTGAGATAAGTTATGAATACACTCGAACTGTCATTTTCACACGGAGGGCTATCCGGAATCTTAGATCGAACCTCCCATGGATGGCTTGCAACCACAGATTGTAATTTCAATCTGTGGATACATTATTGGCACACTCAAACACAAATATGGATTGAAATATCGATCTTGGATAGGTAAAAACGGATTGGGATCGTATATTGGGATCGGGCGATAGCCCATAGGCTATATATATTATATACCCGTGCGAAGCGGGGGCGGGTCGCTAGTGAAATTATATTTAATAAAGTAATCTTATTATGCCTTATACGCATAGATTTTACGAAATTATATACTTAGTAAATAATTTCGTAAAATCTGCGAGAATTTGGTAAATAGGTTATGATCTCGATCAATACACAACCGACATAAAATAAAACGTGAAAGTTACGACTGAGGAAATATTTTATTTCAATGTAGTTTTTAAACCTAGTATTGTTTGTAGTAAAAAGTCATGTTGCTATATTATTTTTTCAGGCATTGGACAAGTAGTACCGTTTGATTCTATTGGACCTAAAGGTTCTGATATGGGTGAAGTGCTTTGCGTCGTGAGCAGCAACAACTTGCCCGCAAACGAAGACATGCCAATCATATTCGTTGTCATAAAGAATCTAGTTGATATACCTTTGGAAGACTTACGTCGTTTAGGGTAAGTATTTGAAATGCAGAAAGTGAAGCTATGTACTGCCACATATTTCGTTTATCTTCTTGTATATTTAAGCCAAAACTCATGATTACTTCTTAAAATGCTTTACAGGATAACACACTTATTTCTCACGTATCGGATATGCGACGAAATTTATTGTACAGAAAAGATAGAACTACAGAAATTGAACTATGTCAATTTTAATTATTACAACGCTGTACCTTTATCTCTGGAAGTAGCGTCAACGATTATTTCAAATTTTTTAGATAATCCCTTTGAAGTTGAGGTAATATTTATTGCTTTACAATCTGTTATTTTAAATTTTCACGTAATACAAGGATATATTACTGCAAACACTAGAGGCAGCACCAGCATAGACAGTAAACATAAAGTTTTGTTTAACGTTTGACAGCGTTTCTGTCAATATTGTGGTATGACGTGTGCAACATGTCGTATTTTGGTCGGATTATTTACCGTGCTGTAGTGTGTGGTAGTAGAGCACTCTGCTCCGACTTCTTCCTAATATTTCCTATTCGCAGATGAGAAATAATTAAAGAGATTCACTGTTTCAGATTCATGGTGTTTCTACACCCAATTTGTTTGAGACTCTAGCAACAATAAAGTCTGAAGATATACCTATAGGTATAACAAAGATCGATGCAAGCCAACTTGCAAAAGGTCCTAACTGTGCGACAAAAGGGGAATACTTCGTTAACCCATTCGTGGAGAAAATAGAATATAAACTAGAATTAGAAGAGGACATTGATCAGACTGATAACAAAGTGCCACTTATCGTTCCACATATGCCTCATGTTCCTTCTTATATTGTGCTAAAAGCAAATATGTCTTTGGATATTACGATAGGGGTGGCTGGTTGTAGACCAAAACCAAAAACAATTTATTCGAGATTGCACTGCCTCATAAGTAACTCAGATGTCACCAAATGTTTCACGAAAAGAGTATCAGCAACGAATGAACACATCGCCTTAACAGGTTCTCAAGAAGAGTCCCTCACTGGTTTTTCAGTGGACGTCGGTGATCATGCTATTGTCTACGTTGAAGGACCACAAAAAGGTCCTATTGGTGATATTGTAAAATTTTCCTTTAATTTACCCAAAATGAAAGTACTGTTTTCAGTGGAAGATAAGTACTCCACCAGGCTGTATCCCGGTAAATATTTTTGTTCAATTCTGGAAACTGTTTAAAATTTTTCAATTTGTGCATTGGATTTGGTATCATTGTATTTTTAGAACTTTTGTCGAGTACACTTCCATTCGTCTGTTTAACAATGCGTTGTCCTATTTATGTACTTTTGAAAAATTCTGATGTGTATGTAAGGTCGGTGATATCGATGCCTGCAAGGAAGGTAAATTTTATTTCATATTTTGTAGCTTGAATACATTTGTTTCGGTTTTTATTTTATAATAAAAAACCGGCCAAGTGCGTGTCGGGCCACGCGCAATACAGGGTTCCGTAGTAAGCACCGCTAGTTTTTGATAATTTTTTTATGGTCATTGGTCAATAAATGTACATTTAGAACGTGTTTTACACTACAGAACTAACAACATCATCTCAGTTACGTTCAAAGGAATTTGAACCAAAAGTTCCTTTTAAATACTTCGCCGAATATTTTTTTTAGTTGATCGACTATTACTCAATAACTTATGAAGTCTTCTTGGCGGGGATAATTTTCCTTTTAAATTCAGCATATTTCCTACTCCTGTGAATTTTTCCACATTTCTAGAGACAACCGTTTTGCTGGTAAAAGGGGGGGACTCTAACGATTATTTCCGCTTTGAAACTTCATATTTCACAAATGGATCCCTAAATCGGAAAATGATCTATGAACACTCGTAATATTAAAAAAAACCTATCCAACGACACCCTATACGGTGGGATGGACGCGAAAAAAAAAATCATCCCCGCTTGATGTGTACCATAAAAAATATTTTTTTAAGATTTCATATACCATTTTGTCGGCATCATTAATATCTGCATTCATGCCGAATTACAGCTTTGTAGGTCCTTTAGTCTCTGAGTAAAACCGCGGACAGACAGACGGACAGACAGACAGACGGACGGACAGACCGAAACTATAAGGGTTCCTTGTTAACTACGGAACCCTAACAACCGTAACAACCACACTAGTTTGCACTACCAAAGCAGGTTAACGAATACCAAAATACAGGGTGCAATTAAAATCACACGAAAAATCTTTTTTATTTCATTCATTTTTCCTAATATTAATTAAGCACTCCTTTAATATATAAATCATTTGGTTCTAGTGTTTGAAAATGGCCAATTCGCTCAAATACTATTTTATTCATTTAAAACTGAGATTGTGTAACAAGACTTTAATAATTTTAGGCTTTGTTGAAAATAGGCTGCCTTGTATCATGTCACTTGAAGCTTGTACCCAACAAGAGCGATATGCCAACATTTGAAGAATTAGAGAGCTTCAAGGATGAACTTTGTCATCTGCTACAAGGGAAAATAATAGAGGAGTGATAATTTGAATGGTTTTTTAATCATACTTAATCATAATCATTAAATTAGGCGCTTAAGCCGGCCCCTAGACGATTAATTGTATTGTCAATATCACGCTTCAATTTTATTGAACAGTTTATTTGACAATTAGATTGAAAGCGCGCGATGTTCAATTCAACCTTAGACGGTCAATAATATTAGGCTGTTTACATACGGCGCTGCAGCGGCGGCGGCGATATCGTGCCGCCGCGCTGCCGCTGCGGCGCGTGTGTAAACAACTAAACACCCTTACGCAATACGTGTATTGCGCAATAAAATTGCTCGTCTAGAGGCCCGCTTAAGCGCCTAATTTCATTCGTAGGTGTGTCGAACTCTTATGTCAAGTCATTTATATTAGTCTCTAGCCGTGACCCGACCACGGAGCTAGTACAAAGAGGAGCTGGCCTAAGCAACTGTGCACTGTGATTTTCAACTAGGTCCTGACGTCATCATTGTGGGCGGGGCTTAAGTAGTACACTTTCAGCGTTTGTCAGGTGCATACGTAACGAGACTCCCAATAAATTTGTGTTTCTTGCGTTTTTAACAAGGAAAGGATGAAGTATTGTGTTTTACAATGTCGAAAACACTCAGACAGACGTTCTGATAATATAAATACTATCACATTTCATTTGGAAATAATTTTAAATGTAATTTAAATATAAAAGTTCTAGAACATTTCACGACAACACGTTCATTATACTACTTGACACTAGATGGCCAGACCTTTGAAAGATAATACATACGTAATTGCGTATAATTTTGCATAAGTTTATTGCAAATATCATACTTGAATACTGAAAACCGGTATACACTTTGTCTTGAACACATTTAATAGCTAAAACCGTACTTATATAGCTTTTATTTTCATATTACTTATAAAGCGCCATCTGTCGTCATCTAGGATAACTATTTTGAACGTACCAAATATCCAGGGCCGTATTTAGAATTAAATTACTTTTATTAAGTATTGCAATGACCACAGAACACATTAAAAGTGTGTTCTGTGGCAATGACAGTTTTGTTTGCTAATGTTGACGCGCGCGGCTAACATTTGGCCAGCCGTAGCCCGTAGGGTCGACAAACAAAAACGTTTTTATTTGCGGACATTTCTTTTAAGTTTTTGTTTTAGTTTTTTTGTTATAATAATAGGTAATATGTGATATTATTATAGTAATTGATTAATAAAATAATAGCTGAATCACATTCATGATTGATAAAATATTACCACAAATCTTTTTCGTGAAAATTTTGGATTCGCTCAAATATAAAAAAATAAAGTAAGTAGGTACTTAACTGAAAGAGTTGAAGCTGCCACGGGGTTGACCAAAAACACGGTAATACCTTTAATGTACAGAATTGGTTGATTACTTACCTATAAATTAATGTTATCACAATATTTTTGCTAACGCTACTTTTTTAGCAAACAAAACTGTCATTGCGATCCCATTCTGATCGCGTGTGGATTATCATCTTTCATGTAGGTACCATCGAATAAATTGATTCCTAGCCCATAGGCCGCAGTTGGCAGCTGCAGACCTACGTCAGTTAGTCGGGTTATGTCAATTCAATCCCCTACCCTATTCCCTTCCCTACCCTCCCCTACCCTATTACCTTCTCTACCCTCCCCTACCCTATTACCTCTTAAAAGGCCGGCAACGCACCTGCAGCTCTTCTGATGTTGCGAGTGTCCATGGGCGACGGAAGTTGCTTTCCATCAGGTGACCCGTTTACTCGTTTGTCCCCTTATTTTACATAAAAAATCGGTCAAAATACTAATCCTAATTTTATTTATTGAACTTATTATAATTAATATACATATTTTTTTAGTACGTCCCATAATATTCAAGAATTTTGAGATCTAGTGTAAGATAGCTGAACTACGTAGTAACATCAACATCGACCTAAGCTAGTAGTTTTGCTTTTAGCCGATAGATGAAATATTGATAAGTGGGCGGAGGTTGACACCCCCTCACCCCGCAAATTGTCACGCGTCGTTTCTTAAGGAAATTTGATAACGACACCTCCTCTTTGTTTTAGCTCCGTGGACCCGACAGATCACAACAATAATGCAGCTGTCGCTGCAAAACAAATTACTTAGATCGTCGCTGCCATGTAAGCCCTTTACTAGGGGAGCCCTAATAATTGCGATCTGTCGGCTAGGTTTGACATAACGCGACCAAAATACCAACTTCTCTGATAGTACAAAAATAAAAGAGATTAACAATTTTATAGCTTCACAATAATATACTCATTGAGTAGCACATAACTCTAATTAACATTCAGACTGAGCGTGTGTGGTCTAATACAACATCTCCATTTTTATGCATACTTTTTAAGTATGCTTACCTACGAATAATAAAAACTAATGCTTACCTAAAATTATAAATGCAAAAGTGTGTCGTATTTCCATCGAACCGACATTGACAAAAAGTATAGAGATATTTTCACTTCCCGGAAGGACACAGTATATTTGTTATAACGGATTAAGGCGACGCCTTGATAATTTGGCTGTAGCGATATCGATTTTTCTCAGTAATGACTAAAGCTAAGAAATTAAAGTTCATTGTCAGTATTCATCATGTCTTTGTCTTTGAATTACCCATAGCATAACACGATTGGTCAACTTTTATAACACAGAATAATCAATCAAAAATACCTTTGTAAAAAAAGGGATTCTAATTTTGCCAACAGAGGAGAGTGATTTAAGCTTCCAAAATTTGTACATAGATTGGTTCAAGCATACACTATAATTTGCCCATAGCTTATATGAAATATATTTATGGTTTTTAAATTACGCGACAAAAACCATTTTGTCGCTTACGCCCTTTCCATTTCTTGATGTTCTATTTCTTGTTTTCTATGAGAGGCCGGGCCGGCAAGCAATCTAAAACATATCCAACGCGGTTTTTTACTTTAATGCGGCGTCACCTTAATGCAAGGCTTCCGCTCGATATACGTAAATTATATGTACTAGGTAAATGCCATACTTACTAATATTATAAATGCGAAAGTGTGTCTGTCTGTCAGTCTTTCTGTCTGTTTATCTGTTACCTCTTCACGCCCAAACCGCTGAACCAATTTTGCTGAAATTTGGTATGGAGATATTTTGAGTCCCGGCCTCCGGGAAAGGACAGGATTTAAATAAATAAATAAATAAACGTTTATTAAATAATTTGAACATTACAAAGTACCTACATTTAAAAAGAGAAACACGATACAATACAATTATTCCGGAAAATGTACGGTTGCGGGCATCGTCTTATACTTTACATTTGAGTGAATGAATACTTTTTACTTTGTCCCGGCGATACAATTTATGACCCATTCCCCACTTTGTGCGGTCTCGAACACGTAAGAAGCTCATCTGTTAAGACGTTTTTATGGTTTACTGTACTCAGGTTCTGTAAAACATTGTTTTTATAATTTACCTCTAGTTATAATGCCATTTGCCATTATTTAGGTACAGGACTTTCTTCGATGTGAAAGAATTAGCCTTTCTCGCCATGCCAATTGCCTGCACACGCCTTTTCAAGTAAATCGCGTGCGACATATTATTATTATCATAATAGATAAAATTCTCGTGTCACAGTGTTTGTGCGCGAACAGCTCCAAAAGGACTCAACCGATTTTAATGAAATTATGTATGTAAATTCGTTAGGTCCGATAATAGGTTTTTTCTTTATCTACTTTTAAGCAAAACAACATTTGACGGGTCAGCTAGTTTCATATAATATGTTTAGGGCGAAGCCAAACGACCGTAATTTGTGAGTTGTGAGTTCGGCAGAATTCTGCTGCATTCAGTTATAAACAAAAGTCCTGTTTGATTCACACGAGCGTAATTTTGTAAGTCATGATTTGTATGAAAAATAATTTACGCGGCAGAAATTCTGCGACTCACAACTCACAAATTACGCTCGTTTGGCTTCACCCTTACTGCGAAAAACCTGTGTGTAATTACAGTGAGAGCTGAAAACTATAAACACACGAACAATAAATAGGTTGATGGTAATGGATCACTAAAAGCTTTTGAAAGGTTTATAAATTGATCGCGGCACAATAAAGTAATTAAAAAATCAGTAAATTTTTTAAAGTAACGAAAGAGCAATCCAATTTTATATACAGAGTGTCACAAAACGAAGTGATAATACTTTAGGGTGTGTATGAGTCCCGTGAGTAGACTCATACATGAGTTCACAAGTAGCAGCGCTGAAAGATCCAGTTTTTTTCACTTTTGTATGGGAAAGCTCATAAAGCTGGGGCGCTTGCCCATACAAATCATAAGCCGCTTAGTTTTGCTACACCATGTATGTATATTAAATTATTCAGGTTTCCTTCGAAATATAATATAATAGAAACAAAAATAGCTCCTTAATACTCAGAAAATAATCTAATTGACTATATAGGAACCTGCCCATTCATTGATTCAATGTACTAACAATCGGAATTCTATAAATAATAATAAAATATATTATTTACGGTTACTATAATGTGGCCACCCTATGTTGGCCCATGATGGACTACAAGACGTGATTACCAACATGGAGAGGTTCAACTTCGTAGTACATAATAATTGAAGACGCGAGTGGAAGAACACGATAAGTAACATTTTGTAACTTACGGACATTTAGGGCGAAGCCAAACGAGCGTAATTTGTGAGTTGTGAGCCGCAGAAATTCGGTTCGGCAGAATTCTGCTGCATTCAGTTTCATACAAAAGTCCTGTTTCATTCACACGAGCGTAATTTTGTGAGTCATGATTTGTATGAAAATATATTTACGCGGCAGAAATTCTGCGACTCACAACTCACAAATTTACGTCAACGTAACGTGAAAATGCACGTCACAGTTTAGTAAAACTGCTACATTCTTCACTACTTATCTAGATATGGACCGAACAATACCTACATATTCTGCTTCTGCTATTGTTAAGAAGACGGAGGGAGAGATTTAAGAAAAAAAAAGACGTAAAATGTTGCTACACCGTGACGTGCATTTTCACGTTACATCAACGTAAATTTTCACTTCACGACAACGTACCGTGCCACGCCGCCGCCCACGTTGACGACGTCGTGACGTGGACATGTGCACAGACCCTTAGGCTGGCTGATCATACCATATCGCTCGGTTGAAAGAACATCGAACTTTAAACGACTTGTTGTTATCGTAGTGAATCTCGAGGATCATTCGAGATCACCGAAACTCGGAGACAGTATTAACTTAGGTCGTTTATCATTTGTATCGAGAAGACGTGGAGGTTAGAATCGTAACTATGTGGAAATTTCTATTGTTAAAAAAACTTAAAATTAAAATAATTAATTAAATTTTTATATTAGAAATTATAACAGCTTCTAATCCCAATACTAGGTATCGAAAAGAAATTGGTATATTTGTACATTTTGTCGCTCTAAAGTCCCATTTCCTTTCTTCGGGTCCATTTTATGCGGTTCGGTGGCTTGTGCTTAAAAAGGTATTACATGATTATACCCTTTCGCATTTATAAAATATGAATTACCATTTACCAGTATTATACTTAATCGTTCTAGTAGTCTGAAAGAAGTATTTTGCATACAAAACAACGTACCTAGGTCCTAGACTGACAAAAGAGCACAATTTGTAGTATAGTTTCAAAATTATTTGGGTTGCCACATTGTAAACTCAAGTTCATAAACCGATTTTATTCAATAAAACTTTTTTCATGTAACACAATGGACTCGACCTTATTTTGGAACCTCTTCCAGATTAGATAATAATAAAAAAAATAAACATTTTCGATACCAAATTATCCGAATATGAAAACCGCTGAACCTTGAAAAGTTGAACTATTTCTGAAATCCCCGTTGTAATATTCATTGGGTTAGGGCCTGCCCCGAGGCTGGAGATTGTTATTATTCATTACCCCAGGTAGACCGCCGACCGAAAAATATAACAATGTTGTTATGAAAATATTTAAAATTAAGTTACCGAAGAGTTTTTAAAGTGGGATTAGGTGGATTCTTGTTATGTTTTTATCGGATGATACACTGAAGAGGCTTTGATGCCGACTTTCCAAGCAGAGTTGAGTATTGTAAAGAGTGGAAACGCACAAACTTTCTAGTCCTAACAAATGTTCTCAACTGTAATTCTTACATAAGCAGTTGACAGTTCAGATTGGCTATCCAATAGACGATCTGTCTGCTCGCTTCCTGTTCAAGTTTATAACGAACCATGGACAACTATTTACTCACATATAAAGTCAGTTGAATGAAGATGACTATAACAGTCCTACATGGATGTTTTCATGCGTATTTAAAATTAGAACTAACGCCATCTTGTGAAGTATCAATAATAATGAAGAAATACCTGTTAACAGGTGTTTCAGTGTCATTTTTACGAGAGGCCAAAACTTTGGAATTATCTGCCCAACAAACATTTTTGAAGTCGTCACGACGTGCCAATTTTACCTTTTGGTTCCGTAAGCTGGTCGTCGTTACGTCGTTGATACGTCGATAAGACCGAGAAAAGGTCCATTTTATACGAATCAGTGTAGCAAATCGCAATAGAGTCCCGTTATCGTCGTATAATTAACATAGTTGTGTAGTGGTCGCATAGATGTAGTGAGTATACCTTTTTGTCGCGTTATGGAATTTTTTACCTCAGTCTTTTATATAGGATTTTGTAGTAAACTGAAGATTTTAAACTCAAAACTGTCACAGAAAATATTTATTAGCAGACATTTTATTAAATAATCTATGTGTTGCATCTTCAAAACTTGAAGTGGATGATGAAATCTGTTGGAAAATTAATGTTATCGAGTAATATGCGCTAGTTTTCTCAATAAAACCAACGCGCCTTTCAAATTCTTAAAATTAAACAGTATTTCTTCCTATATTTTTAATTAATGCGCTTTAGTTACTTTTATACAACTTATGGTTTAAGACACAACTGTAACACAACTTCCAAACGACTATTTTCACTGTACCTATACAATTTTAAAAATTTAATTAAATAAAATTAAAAAGCAGCGCAGTATGTTTTTTTAAGTTTCCTTTTAAAAGCTCCACTCTTTTTTAGATTAGCCCAGCCTTTTCTATCCATTTTGACGAAATATTTATTACAGTTAAAGAAAGATGGCTGAATATAATATTACAATACTCTACACTTAATGAGACTCTCAGTCAGTTAATAGTAGCATAATAGCATTTCAAATTTACTAAAAATTGTGTAAAAGTGCGATATACAACTTTTTCACGAATGTTACGTAAAAGTAATTCACGCGACTCTAATACAATGGATCTCAGTGTAATAGTCGTACAAACGTTACTAGGGCGACAGCACCCGTAATACTATTGAAAGTTGTGTGGTGGTCATATAAAATAGTCGAAAAGAAGTGAAAACGACGACTTTATACGACTGCAAGTAGTATAAAAATAAGAGGCACTAAGTCGTATTATAGACTATATTAAAGTTACTTCAATACGATGTTTATAGAATTTTGAGCCATATAACTTTCACTTAAACGACAAAAATGTTTGTTGGGATGTTTATTCCGGCCAGTCCAAAGACGTATATGACTTAGTTAGAATGTTCTTCTCACCAAAACAATACGGTGGCACACCAGTACAATATGGCGTCGGGTTCATGACATTATGAACACTGGTTAGTATACTGGGAAATATTTTGGAACACACGCTTTGAGTCTCAGTTATTTTGCAACACAGCTACAATGATTTCCGTCTTTACGTACAAAGGTCTTTAACATGATTAAGTTTCAAGTATCAACCAATTAAGTTTCGGTGTTTCCAATCGGGATTCCGATAAGCCTTTGTACAATTATGTAGTATTAGGAGTTAGTGCTATGGTAGCGAGTATCCAGTAATAATTTGTTACCCAATATTGTAACAAAGTTCCGCATGTGCAAAGGCTAAGGCTGTTTACACACACGCCGCTGCGGCGCCGCTTCATTAAAAGCCAGCTGTGAAAACGCTAGCCCCGCCTACACACAACGCTATCCTCCAATCGTGATACAATAATTCCATGAATCGTGCTCCCGGTCAATGTACTTTAAGCTGCAGCTAATAGTGATATTAGGATATAGGTTCCCGCATTATAGCACGAAAGTAAAGGTCGTAAGTCCCAAAACTGTTTTTTGATGATTATTAAAAAACTAAATACAATACTAATATTCCCTGTAGCTATAAAGTGTGTGATTGTAGTAGTGCAAGTTATTTAATGGTAGTTACTCAATAAGTGTAACAGATATTTGTTGAAATGCCCAAAAAGATTCATAATTTCGAAAAATAAACCTATCGAGTCAAAATAAGTGAATCGTGTTTTCCGTTAGCTAAATATCAGATAAATATACAATGATTAAATAAATCTCAATTTCATTTGAGTCAATCGCCTTCCGGGATCGTAATACTTATTAGAAAACACAGCAAAATTGCACAGCCCGCTCTTAACTCATCGTTGTATTTCCATGGGCCCAGAAATCCGACCCCTACATATCGCGAGAAGTGAAATTCAATTCAAATTCAACTCAAAAAAAAATATAGCTTAACCAAAAATGAAGGAACGTGTTACCAAAATAAACAGGTAAAGAATTTCATACTTTTAAAATTCTATAATCACTAGAGATTGCCCAATGGTTGAAATTCGACCTTAAGCCTCGTATTCATGGTAAACAAAAGTTTAGCAACAGTTGATCAACATGGTTGATGATGCTGCTGGAAACATTGTTTAAATCGATATTGGCTGTCCACACGCCAGTCTGCGTTAAAATGTTGCCCGAGGAAGTAGTGTTGTTGTGTTCTTTGTATCTGATGTGAGAAAATTTGATGAGTGATTAGAAAATTTTAGGGCTTGAGAAATTTCTTCGAATGCATCGTTCTTTTTGTTTTTATCTTTGTATTCTTTTATAGAAGAATCCCATAGTAATGATTTTGATTGAAATAATTCTATTAATTGCATTATTTTATCATTGCTCTACACTACTGCCATGTTTATAAACTGTGTCCACACACGGCAACATTTGATGCTAAACTGATGTTTACGCTCATCGAGCGAGAGCTTGTCAACATGCTGTTATCAACTCTGCAACACACAGTGTTGCCAGCAACATGTTGACAGCAACTCCGCAACACGTTGATTCAACTTTGTTGCTAAACAAATGTTTACCATGAATACGGGGCTTTAGTTTCAACGACATTAGGACTACTACATATATTTTGTAAAAAAATATTGACTTTTCATATTTTTTTTCAACTCTTGTCTCTGGGACTCAGCTGATCTCAGACTGGCCGTGTAAGCATTGTCTAATCGTATCTAAGATTGTATATAAAAAAAAAAAAACTATAATCCGTTTTCAATTTGTCAACTTGTTGTCAACAGCATTATCATTGGTCAACAGACTTCAACCATAAATAAAAGAATATAATTCGTATGTATAGGCTTGTCACTCAAAAATCTGTCATCTTTCCTAGCGTGTGTGTTGACTGTTGTAGTGTGTGTAATGTTTTATTTGTTAAAAAAATATATGATAAAACATTGACATAAGAAACTAATATTAGAGGTCTTTGTGATAAAAGCATAATTTCAAAATAATATTAGCTCGATGCACTCCTTCACCATATAAACTATAACTGTGAAAAATTTCATTCACTTTAGTTTCCCCATTTTTCGTCAAAAGGGATACAAAGTTTTTCGCCCGCGTATTAATATGTATATAGATGAAGTTTTATGTCTTGATACTATAAAGCGTGTCCCAGACAGACGCGGCCTGCGGTGGCGGTAGCGGTGGCGGTCAGTTGGATGACTTGAGAGTTCTAGGAACGACACAGACACACGCGGCCACGCGGCCAAGCCATTCTACTGACCGCCACCGCCACCGCCACCGCCACCGCAGGCCGCGTCTGTCTGGGAGACGCTTAAAGTGAATATACCTAGCGGTATATTAACTTTATGCTCGATACACAGGCATTTAACAGACATAATAATTCACTTTGGTTTAAACCAAGATTTTTTTATAGTCAAGTATTTGACAAGTATTTCTTTCTTTAAAAACAGTCTATTAGGCAAAGATTATATCAATTGAAAAGCAGTAAATATTTAATAGAGAGCCAGAAATGGTGAGTAATAGTGGCAGATTGCGAGAACAGATTGTACAGGGGGTACATAAATCGTGTAACAAATAGGTCGGCCCGCCCTCTCCGAGCTAATGGGCGATCGGACCGCATCCTCTATAACTATTTCCGATGTTATGCTTAGGCTTTAGGGCTAGTTTACATTGGTGTGTCGCGACTTCGCGAGGCATTGCATTAAGGCCTAATTTGCATTGCTGCGAAATAGAATCGAAGCGATCGAAGCTTTTTGCAACGAAACTGTACCATTGAAGAAATTGATTCATAGGCAGACCTACGTAATTTGGTCGCGTTCTGCCAAACTTAGCCGACAGGTCACGACTTGTATTAAATTCACATAACCCGACCAAATGACGTAGGTCCGCCGTCCGTATAGACAGTTGTCTATGAATCAACTTCTCTGATAGTACCATCATATATACTGTATTATCTATGGTACCATCGTGGAAATTGATTCCTAGGCAGTTGACGGACCGTAGATCCGTCAACTGCCTAGGCCTATCTCAATTTAATTTAAGTCAATCTTCTTCCGGGATCGTAATACTTATTAGAAAACACAGCAAAATTTGGCAGCCCGTTTGTGTGTTATGTCATTAAAGTTTATTACGCTACATACAGTTCCACGGCGGTGTAGACTGAGTCTAAATGAGCCATGTAAATTTAGAACAGCGGGGCTAAAATAGTCACATTTAGCAATTCCTCTCAATCATGTCTACTGCGGAGAAAATTTCATAGAAGTTCATAGAAACCAGTAGCTGCGACATGTCAACTTGAGCAAACTGAAGATTGGTCCGCTACCAACTTGCAGCTCTAGGGTTTATTATGATGTCAAAAGGTTAGTCATTACTCATTAGGGTCACACTGTAATGCCATGTGGTGCTGCATTTGCTCTTCAAGATTTAGTTGTGTCATAGCCTACTTAGTGCGAAATTAAAAACTTACTATCTATACTAATATTATAAACATGAAGAGTTTGTTAGTTTGTTTGACGCACTAAATTATGGAATCGGTAATGGATAGTCTATTTATCGAATAAGCTGCTTTATGTTATATAGTACTAGCTGGCAAACGTTGCTTTGCCATAATAATATAAAGTATTTCGAGCATATTATTATTTTATTGAAGTGACTAAGTGAATGAATAAGTATGTTACCATGGTAACGTCCCGTCCCGTCCCGTCGCACAATCAATGGTCGCCGTCAGTCTCGAGTTGTAATAATTTACTATTATTTTTTCAAAAAATGCATTTACCAATATAAAAAGTACCCAGTAGCCGATTCTCAGACCCACTGAATATGCATGTAAAATTTGGTTAAAATCAGTAAAGCCGTTTCGGAGGAGTACGCGGCCTAACATTGTGACACGAGAATTTTATATATAAGAAGAGTTTTATATATAAGATAACGTTGCGACCAATAGAAGCGAAGAATAATTTTCTACCAACATTGGTCTAGCGACCGAAAACGCAACTGATTTGAAGTGACGTAAAACACATTTTGTTTATACCCTATAGCAGTGGTTCTTAACTTCTGACACAGAGGTTATTAGAGTGTGATTTTTAATAATATTGATAAAGGATTACTCACGCTATCGTTTCATGCTTAAAACTTTTTCTAATTCGATCTAATCGCGAAATTAAAAATGAAAAACTAAAATAAATAAATAAATTAATATCTCCCTACTTGATCACAGTAGGTTAACCATATTTGGAGAAAAAGTAAAGTATTAAGTGCTTATTCAATTGGTATAAAAAAAAAAATGTTACTTGATTAGTTTTTTTTTATTAATTTTTTATGCAAATTTATGACCCTGAAAAATGACAACTTTGACACTCTTTAAAATAAAAACTACAAAGAATATCGATCTAGGAGTTTTACTCTAATGTTTATATAGCTATCAACTATAGTATTTTGAAAGAAAAACGCGGTGAAACAAAATCGAGGTTTTTATCACACTGTGTGCAGGGAAAGGAACTCCATTTTCTTGCAGTGCCACTTCGCTGGCGTTCCGCGTTAGGTATCTCTATGCTTCGGAAACTCTCGTAGCGGATGCCTACGAGCTACGGCGTAGCTGCTCTACGCGCTCTTGCACTTTATATCTACGTTTCATATTTCAGGGACCCGATTTTCGCACTTCGAATATCGATTTTAGTTAGATAAAATAATTGAAAAACTTGTAGGCCCTGCGCAATTGATTTGGTACTTTGAGCTCTGGGTTGATACGTAGGCAAATCGATACGTAGGCAAATCGATACGTAGGCAAATATGCAGTTTTTGTTTTTGAAGTCTGTGAAATGAGATATTGGTTTCTGGTGAAAATTTTATCTTTTAAAAGTAAGAATGATACCACTATGTCAAAGCTTGAATAGCGACTATATATTTGAAAACTGTAGCCACATATTTTATTTTATTGCGGTATTTTATAGTGAATTTGAATGCTAGCTCTCTGCTCTTTCTAAAAATATTTAAAGTAATATTTAATATCTAAGGCATTTACCATTGTTTATTTAAAATTTTATTATTCAGTTACAATATTTCATAATCACATTATTTCCTTTTCATGATATTGACGTGTTTATTTATTTGTTTTTTAAAAGTATTAGGGTAAAGCTAAACGAGCGCAATTTTGTGAGTCATGAGTTTGTTGTTTTCGGTCGCGAAAATTATTTTGCATACTAATCATGAATTACAAAATTACTCTCATTTGGCTTCACTCTTAATGTGAAAGTGTATCTATCCGTAATTTATGCTATGATTTATGAACCATTAAAATTTATTGGAAAGTAGATACTTAATTTTCCAGGAATCAACTTTCCTATGTCCTTAAAGGAAAACTTATCGCAACAATATTTTATCCCCAGAAACTGCGGGGACTGTTCCCTGCAGTTTCTTCTATTCTAGGGATGGCGAACCAAGGGCACGCCTGCCAGAAGTGGCACGCCATTGGTTCGATATACCTGTACTATGATGACATAAAATTTTGAGCACGCTACTGATTACAAAATAATTATAGTAGATAATAATCTACAAAAGCGCCAAGTTAGGCTTGGGTTATTATAATCTACAAAAGCGCCAAGTTAGGCTTGGGTTATTATATTTTTGAATACGCGTCAGGATTACAATGAAAAATATCATTTGATGGCACGTCTATGACATCACTAAAGAATTCTTCAGAACAGCACGTTGATAAGGAAAGGTCCCAGTGTTGCCAACCAAATCACAGAGCTAAGCTGTAGATATGCTAGAAAAAAACTGTAGAAAACTGTAAATATCAATTTGAAAAACAGTAAATCTACAGTTTTATCTTTTATGATTTTTTATTATTTAATTGGTAATAAATAGAATATATTTAAGGAAGCCGGGAATTAAAAACTAGAAATATTATGAAATATTGTCTGTTCAGACATCGATCAACCGAGCGATCGATGTCGGTGTCTCGGTGACGGGCTTTACGTTAGTAAAAGACGTCCTAATTAGGATCCTAAAAATAAGACTAATTAGAAGCCTCTGATTGTACCAACCAAAAGCCCCTATTCTTCTGATTTAGTACGCTAATATTAGGATCCTAACTTTCTACGACTGTCTGCAACTAACGCCATCTAACTATTAAGTCAATTGATGACCATTACCTCTGTTTCGATTTAAGTTAATATTTATATTTTCATTTTAAGTTCCATTTAATATTTTTATTACGTTTAATATAATAAAATAGATGACGCTAGCTAGCTCATAAAAACTGTAGATTTCGAGGCCTAAACTGAAAACTGAGAGGATTTCCGAAAAACTGTAGATCTACAGCTAAAACAAAGGGGTTGGCAACACTAAAAGGTCCATCCATGTTTTAGTACAATGCGTACCTTAGATATGTAAGTTCCTAATACAACACAGTATACTGACCAGTGCTCTTGACGTCAATATTCGTCTGTTGATTCTTTTTGAAATATACAATAGTGCTTTGACGTATATGAATTTGTCGGGATGTCACTATACGTCATACTTGTGTCGCCATTGCAGTGCCGAATTTGTATTTTTCATGAGAGTAGGCCTCTTTATTCCCGCCGCACCATGTAAGTAATCTGTAGGGCCTCTATGGACGCTGCCGCCCCTAGGCCGTGGCCTATAACGGCCTATTTATAAATCCGGGGCTGCTCCATTGGCCTACAATACAATACGGCGTCGGATTTTCAGATGTCACGAGCACGATACTGGGTTACATTTATGAACACACGCATTAATGCCTGGGTTACACGATGCGAGCTGGCTTAGTCAGCTATTGAGGTGCAGCTATTTGTACCGTGTGACTGCATCATACGAGTTACTGTCATGTGTGAGTTTTTTGTTTTCACTCGCCACTCGCCTTCCCTCACCACAGATAATAATAATAATAATATCTATGGACGCTTCACACCACGTCAGTCTGGCCCTGTGCTAAGTACCTGAAGGACTTGTGTTACGGGTACCAGACAACGGAAATATATTTAATACTTTTATACTATACATAATATATTTAAGATTTTTATTATATGATACACATATTTAATACACATCCATGACCCAGGAACTTTGAAAACTTTTTATTCCGTCGGCGGGATTCGAACCCGCGACCCCCGGCTTGAGCTACCAACAGCCCACCAACTGAGCCACAGAGGTCGTCAAGATACAAGTCGACTAGGCAAATTCACCGGGCATTACCTGCCTACTGCGACGTCAGCAGCGTACATGGTGTGTGTGCACTGACCTCCATTATACAAGTACGCCGGACCTATGATACCCACTTTTTTTTGTGCCTATTTGAAGCGGAATCAGCGCCCCCAGGGAGAGGGAAGAGAACTAAATTTGACGTAACTTGCAAATGGCCGCTTAATCGTTATTGGTTGTCATCACTAGTATTAGTTCCAAATACTCCCACTACTGCTATCAGCGCCAATATGGCGACTTTCAAACGTCATTTTCTCGTCAAATTTAGTTCCTATCACTCACATTGGGGGAGCTGATTCCGCTTCAAATAGGCACAAAAAATAGCTGTCATTTCAAAGGGTATCATTAGTCCAGCGAACTTGTATAATGGAGGTCAGTGTGTGTGTGCGAGTCGAGCTGTTCTCGTGCGAGTACACATGCACAGTAGCTGCCTGCTGTCACTTCAGCTGCTCGTACTGTGTAACCTAACCTTAACATACTCCATTAGTAAGCCGTGATTAATCATCTGACATCAATTCAGTACCTGATTGGTGTTAATTACAAATCTGTCGGCTTGACATAGATCGAGATAACATCACCATTGAGGACCAACCTGTTATTTGGTTTAACAATCGATTATGCTACAACAATGACGACCTCTGTGGCTCAACTGGTTGAGTGTGTGGCAGCTCAAGCCGGGGGTCGCAGGTTCGAATCCCGCCGACGGAACAAAAAGTTTTCAATGTTCCCGGGTCTGGATGTGTATTAAATATGTGTATGATATAATAAAAATCTTAAATATCTGTATACTATAAAAGTATTAAATATATTTCCGTTGTCTGGTACCTGTAACACAAGTCCTTCAGGTACTTAGCACGGGGCCAGACTGACGTGGTGTGAAGCGTCCATAGATATTATTATTATTATTAATGAGAAGACGCTTAGATTTTAGGCCTATTACTAAAAAAAATAATTATAGGTCTACCAGAATCTGATGGCAAAAAGTGAGAAAATAAATTGACTCTAGCAATACCGGGGTAATTGGAATAAAACATTTTGATCCTTTTTTTTCCTATAGCGGCTGATTCTGTGTGTTAAACATGCAAATATAAAATTTTATCCAATGATCAAGGATATTTTTTGAAAATCTGCTGTCAAAAATTGCCATCAGATTCTGGTAGACCTTAGATATAACACTGCGAATATCTTGTACACGGACTTTTCTCTCTTTCTGTCGCATTTAAAGTCACTTGACAGAAAAAGACAGCGACGGGAAATATTCATACATTTTTCATAAATCGCCCGTTATTCGATATTTTTAACCGACTTCCAAAAAGGAGGAGGTTATATGTTCGTCTGTTTTTTTTTCTCCCTTTTGCGATCTATGAAGATATGCATAACAATTTTTCCACTCTACACTACTCTGACGCGATGTAATACTTTCTTACAAGTAACTAAACAAAAAGAGACAAGATAATATGTTTTCTCTCAAAAGATTTTTGTTCAGCAAAAGTGTATTCTTTATATTCTATATAATATATAAAAGGAAGTCATGTTAGTTACACTATTTTGAATAATTTTCGTAGGGTATATCATTCTTCATAATATAATTTTTGAAAGACAGAAAAAAAAATTCGTTGAAGTTTGTATAAATATTTAAATCTGGATACATTTTCCGCGAGGATCAAAGGAAAACTTTCGTTTGTTTTAGAGACCATTAATCTTTCAAAGGCCTTTGTATTTTTAAAAAGCCTCAGAATTTTAAAAGAATAAGTGACGTCACTTTTGAGGCAGCCAACTTAAATTTTTTGGCCCCAAATAAAAGTAAAGAGCTCTAAAAATATTTAATTCTAATATAATATATTATAAAATACTCGTTTCAGTGTTTATGCGCGAACTCCTTCAAAACGGCTCAACCGACTTTAATGAAATTTTGTATGTTAGGCCTGAGAATAGGTTTTTATCTACTTTTTATATTGATACTAGAAATAATTTATATGGCAAAAGAACGTTTTCCGGGTCAGCTAGTTTGATATATAATTAATTGTCTTGTCGCAGTGTTTATTGACAAACTCCTTCGAAATATTTGGACTAATTTGGTTGAAATTTTTTGTGCTTATCGGGTAGGTTTGAGAATCGGCCAGCATCTTCATCTCATACTGTGATATATAGCAAAACAACGTATTAATAATGTGTAAAATATAGCAAAACAATGTTTGCCGGAGTAGATGGTTTTCTTAAATGTTTTGATGGCAGAATGGTAACTACAGTTCCCGTAAGCGTATAATATGTCGCGATAAAGTATTTTCAGAGACTATTCATTATTCAAGACGGTTTTTTTTAACCAACTTCAATAAAGGAGGAAGAATCTCAATTCGACCGTAAATATAAGCTTTTTATAAGTTTGTTTGCTAATAACTTCGTCGTTATAATCCAATTTTTTATTCTTATTTTGCTGCAAAGACCCGCAACTCCGTTGCGCCAAAATTCGTTTATTACGCGGGAACCGTAAATTTTTCCGGAATAAAAAGTATCATATGTTCTTTCCCGAGACTCAAGGTATCTCCGAATAAAATTTCTGAAAAATCGGTTCAGGGGTTTAGGCGTGAAGAGGTAACAGACAGACATAAAGACAGGTAGACAGACACACTTTCGCATTTATAATATTAGTATAGATATAGATATAGAAGTATGGAAGCATGGATATAATTAAAAGGGTAGTATTTAATCGAGTGACTGTAAATTACAGTTTTAAGTGTCAAAATTAATTAATTTGGGTTATAGAATTACTATTTGAGCGACTGACTGTGAGTGACGAGAAATTAACAGAACAGCAACTTGCAAATTATTTATTTGAGTTACTTAAAATACTAAATGAGCAGCTTTATAATATTTGAGCGACCTAATATCTGTTTGAGTGTCAACGTTACGTTACGGAGCGCGGAGGGGGGTAAACCTATATATAAATATATGTATTTATATATAAAAATCATTAATAAATTATTACATTACACAAATTATAATCCTTAGCGGAACGTCAAAGAAATGGGTAAAAATTTTAATGGCGACCTATACCAAAAAAAAAACAACTGGCTTCAATTATTATGAGTCGACGGAGCCCCGCTACGCGGGGCTCCTACTTCTGGGTGGTTCACAAAAAAATAACCACGATGGCTAAGGCGGGAGCTTCGCTGCGCTACGCTCCCGCCTTAGCCATCTAACCTAACCCAAAAAAGTCGTATTGGGTCAACACGGAGTTCCTTAGACTTAGACTTTAGACATGACGATATAGTAAAACGATGATGAAAATGATTATGAAGAAGACTTTGTATGTGGCAAAGTAGCACCCCCGGTGCCAGTGCTAAAAGCCAACTAAAAAAAAGTAAGAAGAAGAAGCCAAATATTTATTAGCCAAACCCATACAATTACTATACAGTAGAGAATTTTGATAATTTTACTTATTTTATCTCAAGAAACCTTGGATTATATAGTTTTGAAATGATGAAATTTTCGTCCCCCACTCATCGCAGCCTTGCGATGCCTTGAAAACACTTCGTAAACACCTTTAAAATGCGAATTTCTCATAAATGGAGGGTCTCCTGAGGGTGTGTGGGTGAGAGTGCTACGGGGGGGTTTTCCTCATCTAACCTATCAATCTTCAACCCATCTCACCACCAAAATCGTTGGGCATGATTCTAAACTTTAGCCTTACAGAACCCTAACCAGCAGATTCTTGTAACATTGTCCTACAAATAGAACAATCCATATTTTAGGACATCAAATCAAAGTTTGATATCCTTTCTATGTCTGATAGTTATTCACATTCGAGATTTTCATTAAAAACACGTACCAACCAATAATCATTAATAAAGCAGCTCACAAAAGTTTGCTCAAAGTGAACTTTTTAGTAGTTCGTAATGTATAACCTCACTTAGAAAAATTGAATCTATCTTTAATATTGAAGTTGCCCGCTATGTATTTCCAGTCGCTCACTTAGTAATACAGTCGCTCGGATAGAATTTTAATATCTGAAATAGATTAATCACAATCCACTTTTTGTAAGCTCGTTCTGGATTTTATTATAAATCAATAGTAGTCGTTAGTTTAGTTTATTTTTCGCTTACTCAAATTCATACCGCTCATGTTATTAAAACAGTATGTTCATCATCAGTCGCAAAGTAATTTTTTATTATTAAGGTATTTGTTATATGGGCCTCTGATGCCCGAAATAAAGATGATTTAATTTAATTTAATTTATAGCCCGGTATGATTTCTAATATCCATTCCCTGTAATAGTCCTATACTGACCGCTGGCTCTCCTTGGTCGTACTCCCATAGTGCGGACAGGGAGAGTCGCCGGCCAGTGTCACATAACATTTAATCTAAATTAAAACTGTGTAACGGGCCTCTACGTGTTGGCTTCGGCCCCACGCATGCCTTCCAAAGGTCCGAGATTGAATTGCCCGTGAGCAAGGAATACCTTACACAAACATAATAATAATAATAATATCTATGGACGCTTCACACCACGTCAGTCTGGCCCCGTGCTAAGTACCTGTAGGACTTGTGTTACGGGTACCAGACAACGGAAATATATTTAATACTTTTATATTATACATATATTTGAGATTTTTATTATATCTATACTTCTATACTATATACTATAATATTATAAAGAGGAAAACTTTGTTTTTTTGTTTAATTGTAATGAATAGGCTCAAAAACGACTGGACCGATTTTAAAAATTCGAAACACCATTCGAAAGCTACATTATCCACGAGTAACATAGGATAAATTTTATTTTTGGAAAAAATAGGGTTCCGTAAGATATTTGGGTTTTTCGGACACAAGGTGTAAAAATCAACCAGAAAAGTTACTTATTTTGCGTACGCTGCCTAAACTATAAAAGATAGAACCATAAAATGTTCTAATTAATTGTAGATCTTATAAATATCTACAAAAAATTCCGTGACACACTATACCTATCTATGTCGAGTGAGGCACAACAACCATTTTTTTATCAATCATCAATCTTGAAATTTTTTTGGACTTCATTTAAACACGTTTATTTTACTCATGCTATTAATCCTTATCAAAATAAATTATTTCATCACTAAGCACAGTTTATGTAAATAATATTTGGTCTTTGAATGATTAAAATTGGACGTTTGATTTTGAAGTTATGGCGAAATTAAAATATTACGATTTCTGCTGCACGGCCCGTTGCGAAGTGGGCGTCACCAAGGCGGGGGTGCGCGTGCAGGAGGGAGTTTAGATCTATTAATAGTAAATGATTTAAATAATACTTAATTATTCACTAAATCTAAATAATATATAAAACTCAAAGGTGACTGATTGACATAGTGATCTATCAACGCACAGCCCAAACCACTGGAAGGATCGGGCTGAAATTTGGCATGCAGGTAGATGTTATGATGTAGGCATCCGCTAAGAAAGGATTTTGATCAATTCTACCCCCAAGGGATAAAATAGAGGATATACCGATCGGGCTGAGACTTTGATACCTAAATAATAATAATACTTCTTAACGCGAGCGAAGCCGCGGGCAAAAGCTATCATACATATATTTAATACCCAACCAAGACCCAGGAACATTGAAAACTTTTTGTTCGCGACCCCCGGTTTGCGCTACCAAGTACCAACGCGCCACCAACTGAGCCACAGAGGTCGTCATGTCACAATTAGCGTCACAATCTTGCATCGTGCTATCAAAGTTTCTGAGCACGACAAGATATTATATACATTATACGACGTCTGAAATAACGTCAGTAGGCTTCGGCCTGACCGAGTATACCACCTCGCTCGGTCGGAAGATCTTCCTTTGCGGCCGCCACGCATATTTCTAAATGCCTTTTAATATTCGTGACCCTCTTAAAATCAGCACTTAACAGTTTATACTGACTTCATATTTTAAAACAATTGTGTCAGGAATTTAACGTTTATGCATCTTATGAATATTGTTTTAAAATAGCCGAAATCACCTTGTTAAAAAAAGATAACAAAAACTTACAATCTTAGAAATAAATATAAATAAAATATGTCCAATTACGCAGTGGTGCGTGCAGTATTTCTTAATAGTCCGTTGTGTCTCCGAGTACTATGTTTTATGACTGAAAATAATCTTGGTAAGTTCTTATACTTTTAAATATTTTATAGAATGAGCAGCAGGCACTATGCGAAAGAATACAATAGTTTGACAGAATGTAGGGACCAAACGACAGATTTCTTATTAGTGTTGTCTTTTCTTCAGCAGAAAGTAACCCTTTTTAACCGACTTCCAAAAAGGCTGAGGTTATTTGTTTTGCTGTACATACATAAATTGTGGTTTAAATAGGATACCCGCCGCCACAAAAATTTGAACTTTTTTACCACTAGTTAAAAAAGTTTTAATTTTTTGACAGTTTTCGGTACGGTACTTTGCACAAAATATCCATACTATTAAATTATGTATGCGAAAGTATGTCCATCTGTTACCTCTTCACAGCCAAACGAACTGAACCAATTTTGCTGAAATTTTGGTATGGAGATACTTTGAGTCCCGGGGAAGGACATACAATACTTTTTATCCCGGAAAAATGCACAGATCCAGCGTGATAAACGAATTTTGGCGCAACAATTGCGGGCGTCATTTAATATTATTGTACTGGCGCTTTGTGTGAGTAGGGCTTGCCCTCAAGCCAGAGAATAAATAAAAAGTATACAGAAATGCTCGAATATCCAAAGACCAAAACCCTCATTCATACGTGCTTGATTGTTTCCGTCAGCGGATTCGCCTCAAACAATATTTACGTTAATATTACGACGAATTCTCCGCTTAAGCCGTATTTCACAGGATTACGGTCTGCCCGCAACGGGGACATTAATATTAAACAGTTTTTTTAAGTATAAAAGACACGAAATAGGGAAAATTTCGCAAAGTAGAGGGCGCTACTAGCACACACAGTAAATAATCCGAACAAAATCCGACATGTTGCATACTTCATATTAGAATATTAACAGAAACGATGTCGAACGAACAAAACTTTTTACTATGCTGGTGCTGCCTCGTGTGTGTCAGCGTGGAAACATTACAGTAATATTATATCCTATTGAAGTACAGCTGGCTTGGGATTCTAGTATGTCGATTTTCTCTAAATAAATTTACAATAATACACTTTTGACACGGTTCGAATGCAGTCTCTCTCAGTCACGTTTACAGGTAGACTTCACATAAGCCGACTAAATTACGTAATTCTTTTTTGCTTATAAATCAATTTCCCTGATCCATATTTCCATATTTAATATTATAAATGCGAAAGTGTATCTATCTGTCTGTCTCTTGAGGTTCACGTCCAAACCGATTGATTTTGCTGAAATTTGGTATAGATATTCTTTGAGTTCCGGGAGAGGATATAGCATACTTTTTATCCCTGAAAAATTCACGTTTCCCTCGCGATAAACAATTTTAGCGCAACGGAGGTGCTAGCGTCATTTAGTATACATTTTCTTACCGGCAATAAGGAACGTTTTCAAATTTCCTCAAATATTCTTAACAAAATAACGATATAATTTAATACGATAATTGGCAATCTCTGTTCAAGTACCTGGAAAACTTGTTATCAATAAGAAATTGAGGAATTTTGATTAAATTAGCGGACCTTTGAAGATTTTGTGTTTAGCGTCAGAGTCAGATGAATCGTACTGACGAGATACAAAGACCCAATATATGAAGTCTTTTTCTGGATGGCCAAAATTCGTTTAGCTCTGGTATGTTAAGGTGACGCCGCGTTAAAGTAAAAAAAACCGTGTTGGATATGTTGTAGATTGCTTGTTTTCTACCGGCCGGCCCGGCCTCTCATAGAAAACAAGTCGATCCTCCATCATTATCCAAAACCACAAATATTATAAAATTAATTAAAAGCTTTTAAAAACTATAATATGAATTATACAAAGCAGGCAGATTATTAAATATTTCTTTATTATTATTTACCTGCTTAACCTAACTAAATATAATCATTAAAGGTGTTTATTTATGTATCATTTTGTAATAAGTAGGTAAAGTAGGGCGCCGCGCCGTGACAAAACATTGAACGTGTAACTGCGCCGCAGGCTGAAAAAGTTTGAGAACCCCTGACCTTAGCTATAGGTTTTATTTTGCTCTACGCCACTACAAAGCAGCGGCGGCATGGGTCGCTAGACCAATGTCGGTAGAAAATGAAACATATAACCTAGGTCATAAAGTGGCATTTTATTTGATTTTTTTTCGGTCGCGGTCGTTTGCGGCAAGATCGGAAAGCCACCTTTAGCTATTATTTCGGCGGCGTACACTATCAGCCCGAACTTCTAGACTTGGCTTTCACAACTTTAAGCAAAATGTACTCTTTATTAGAATTAAAAAAAGTTTTTAAACTTTATCCCGGTAAAAACTACACCGAGACAAAGGCTTTGTTAAGAAAATCTCCAATCCAAGAAGTAGTCCCAGCAATTACCGTAGTGTAGAACTTTTTGGTTTGGCAATTCCACGGCACAATTTGTATTTTAAAGACCTCAAAGGTATTCCCAGTGAAGTCTTCTAGAAATTGTTGTAGAGAGAATTGTTTCGCCAAACCTAGTTGCGAATAACAAAAGGTATTTTGTTCAATTTTATCGCAACTTTTATCGTACATTTCCCTAATCAAAACTATCTGTAAACCACAACCAAAACTATCTTATCTAAATTTCGCCTAAATCGGTTCAGCTATTTAACACACACATTCATCTTTTTTATACCAAAAATATGTGAAGGTCTACCAAATTTCTTAGGAGAGTTAACTCTAACTATGTACAGTTTATTTTTATTGCCTCGTGTCAAAATTATTGGATCCCGTATCCTATACAGGCTGTAACAAAATTAAGTGATAACGCTTTTGGATTTCCATGTATCCCTTGTCTATACAAGTTCACTGTGCTTTTTCAGCGCTGCTACTTTTACAGTGAACTCTATAGAAGAGACACATACAAGTCCTAAAGTATTATCACTTTGTTTTGTTACACTCTACCATCCTACCCATCCTACTTATATTATAAAGGCGAAAGTTTGTGAGTGTGAATGTATGGATGTATGTATGGATGTTTGTTACTCTTTCACGCAAAAACTACTGAATGGATTTTAATAAAACTTTACAATTCAATGTAGCTTATTCATCAGAATAACACATACCTACGCTATAATTTTAGCCGACTTTCAAAATGGAGGAGGCGTTATGTTCATTTTTTTATTTTTTTTTTATGTTCAACGATTACTCCGTCGTTTGTTAACCGATTTTCAAAATTTTTCTTTTGGTGTATCATCCCAATTTGGTACTACTGTATTCACAAAAATGGTGACCTGATGAAGGGATCCATGAGTAATCGAGGGAACTCTTCAAAATTTATATGGAAACATGTGGTGACTTCGATTTCGTGAGAAGTATTCTAAGTGTATGCTACCAATAAGTAAGATTTTGCACTAATGTATACCATGGTTCGGAAGGTGTTGAGAGAACTCCTGATTCTTTATAGATACAAGTTTAGGAGTTTCGGAGTTGTTTTAAGAACAGAAAGCGTATGCTACTACGCAAATTACATTCATCATCATCGTCATCACTACCATATTATACCATGCATCGTCCCATGATTATGTCGAGCCTATAATTATGAGCCTATTATTGGTACATTTCATAGTCTTTTAGATTGAGACTAGAGTTTGTCAAGCGATTAAAAAAAAAACCTAAACTAATATTAATTATAAAGCTGAAGTGTTTGTTTTTATGTTTGCTTGAATGCGCTAATCTCCGGTCCGATTTAAAAAAAATCTTTCAGTGTTAGATGCTCATTTATCGAGGAAGGCTATAGGCTATAAATTATCACGCTTAAACTAATAGGACTGAAGAAACAGAGGAAAATGTGGAAAAACTAGGAAAATTATTAGAAAGGGTTTATCTCACGAACTACTGGAGCAATTTTTACGTTATTTGGCACAGATATAGCGATACCACGTGAAAGGACGTAAGCTGTTTTTCTGCGGGAAAATGTACGGTTTCCGTAAAATTCCTAATTTAAGCGGGCGAAGCCGCGCGGGACATCTAGTAACTAATAATTCTGGGCGGTCTTTGAGAGCGACCTCCAGTATCTAATGTATTATTCATTACCAGATAAAATATTTTGCTGTACTAAAATATAATGTCGACTAAGGGTCACGATATGTACAAAGTGCCGCTTAGACCATATTATTATTCTTAAATGCTTTTCTTTTTCCTTCAGAGATAAAAAGAAAAAGGGCTACGATAGAAATAAGTAATAACTAACGTTACTATATTTTTTGTTAAAATATTATTAATTTCTAAACCGATTAACTGATTAAGAGCCAGTCCACACAGCGCGTTGCGTCAGCGTTGCGTCGATGCAGCACTGCCGTTTGACGCATAGCCGGCCACACGGGCGCTGCTCCATCGCAGCGTTATTACGAAGCAGTCTTAACGTCAACACCTCGGCTTCTTCTCGGGGGCTGCTGTCCGTCATGTGTGCGTTGCGACGACGCAGCGCGCCGTGTCAACACCTTGGTAATTTGTATATAAAACAACGTAACGGCAGCTCTGCGTCGACGCAACGCTGACGCAACGCGCCGTGTGGTCTGACTCTAAGGAATGACCCAAAATCTTAATGCCGCACCGAGACGAATACAAAATAATGAAGATTTTGACGTAAGCGAAATACATTATCTGTCAAACTTTTCATTAAATCGAAGTTTAATCATCATTATAGGTCTACCAGAATCTGATGGCAAAAAGTGAGAAAATAAAATGACTAGCAATACGGGGGTAATTGGAATAAAACATTTTGATCCGTTTTTTTCTTATAGCGGCTGATTCTGTGTGTTAAACATGCAAATATAAAAAATTATACAATGATCAAAAAAAAAAAAATTAAAAATCTGTTGTCAAAAATTGCCATCAGATTCTGGTAGACCTATTAATGTCTTAGCATAAATTGGTTAGCTCGTTGGCGCTCGAGGAAGTCACACGACTCGAATCCGTGACTTCCTCGAGCGCCAACGAGCTAACCAACTGAGCCACAGAGGTCGTCGTCTACTATCTTTTTGTGAAATTTTGTGGTATATAATATTATAACATTTTTAAAATCTTTTTGTACCATATTATTCTGGCAAAAAAATATATTTGAATTGAATAGGGCATTTGACAGATTTTTAATTTCTATCTCGAATTACTTGGTTGCGATTAAGAAGTTCATCGAAAGTAATCTTTTTATTTTAAAATACGTATTTCAGTAGAAACATGTAAATAAAAAAACCAAAATTCAAATAAGCCGCCGAAACGCTTTATTCAGCAATCTGGCGTCGCGCTTTGTTAGTGACGTCACTAGCGTGTAAACCAATATATTATATTATAATCTGTTGTGTAAACGATATTACGCGCCTATGACGTCATCATGACATTAGCCAATCCGGATTTTTGAGTTTTGGAATAAGTGGCGCGAGAAACAAAAAGCCAAACATATTTTTGTGTTTTTGGATGTATTAATTGTTATTATTTTTATTAAAACGTATGTAAATCACATAAAGAACCATCATTTTATGCATTTAAAGCAAATAATCACAAAAAAAATTCTTACTGTCTAATAGCCTATTGAATTATATTGTATTGAATATAGATTCTAGAGTCTAGAGCTAGACTATAATTATTCCGCTTAACTGATTTTAATGAAATTCGGTACGAAGATCCTCTGAGACCCGAGACTTATTTTAAAATATTTGAATTTTCTTGATTACTTATCTAAATTATTGTTTATTCAGATGTAGCGAAGATAAGATCTTAAAATTAATAAACGTGGGTTCTTGTTAAAATGCAAATTGTCCTTTTGTGTCTCGATATTAATTACCTAATTGGGAGATAGATAACGTACCTCACTTTGATAAACTTGTTTCAAAGCTTCGGTATCATTCTCGTGGTGCCGTACCTGCGATTGATAATAAAGTGACAGATTTTTCATGTTATTGTAATTTGCATACTCGGTTAGAACTGAGTATTATGTCAAGCAATTTCATTTGATATTATATTATGTGTGGATGTGCGACAGCTTGGGTACGGGTTCCAAATTCCTTACAAAAATGCCCATTATTCTTTAAAAAAATAATAATCAAGAACCAACAGAAAAAGGTCGAGAATTATTTATTCTGTATTATACTGTTATTCAGTTGCAAGGCAGTACAGTATAACGTTGTTCACATAAACCAATTTATAATGTAAACATTTGTGTTACTGTGAACTTCAACAATTTCGACGATCGCTGTAACTTACCTGATTAATGTGAGCTTCCAATAACAAGAGTCAATAGGTTCAATGACCCTTTTGTTGAATATGACAAGTTATTGAGGTAGGATTTCAGAGTAAATACCCATGATAACAGATGTTGCCCGCAATTCTGTTGCGCAGAATATATGTTTATCGCTTGGGAACATTGTTGCCGCGACAATAACTATCCTATGTCCTTTACAGTATCCTTCTTTCCTTACAGTATCTCTATATTAAAATCCATCTCAAGTAGTCCAGTTTAGTTTAGTTTGTGAAGAGGTAACAGACAGACAGACATACACTTTTGCATTTGTAATATTAGTATGGATGTGTAAAAGCCAAGCCACACCGCTCCATCGCTTTGCAGTGTGTTGCGGCGTTGCAACGGATTACGGAATAAATTCTGAGTCATATTGCTTTAGTGCGGTGTGGTACGTTGTATCTTTGCGCTACCTCGTCATTGTAACCCTCACATCTGAGTTGCGGCGACGCACGTCATTATAATTTAAGAGGGTGACAGCATATTGCATGATTCGCTGTCCCATTTTATCTCCTGTTACGACAAAACACCACGTCCGACAACGCAATGCACGACGACGCAATGTGATATAAATGTAGCTTAAGAAATTGATTCATAGGCAGATGGCACCCTTAGAGATAGTCCACACGGCGCGTTGCGTCGACGCGGCGGCGCTGCCGTTTGACGCATAGCTGGCCACACGGGCGCTGCGCCATCGCAGCGTTATTACGAAGCAGTCTTAATAGTTAGGGAGGCGAGGTAGCTAAATGGCGTAATTCAACGGCGCCGTCAAGACCTATCAAAATCGAAAGATAAAATAATTTCGAAAAGAAAAGCTCGTATGGCAAAAACCATTTTAGCGGTGGGTTTGGCGTGTACGGTTTTTCAAAAATGTTAAAAAAAACAGTTACTTGGGCATTCTCGAGCGCGTCAGATATTCATACTACGTATGCCCCAAGTGCCTCTGATAACATCGGTATACTAATCTGCCGGTTTGCGTGGTGGGGGTAGGCATATAAAGTAGTCAAAAATGCAAAAAAAAAAAAAAAAAAATTACTCGAGCGCGTCAGATTTTCGGAAGGGGTGTTAAGTAGGCCCCAAGGAAGCTCCCTTTAAAAAAGCTGACGATTTCGGCGTGACGATAAGTTACGACGAATATTTGAAAATGCAAAAAAAAAAGTTTTTTTGAAATACTCGAGCGCGTCAGATTTTCATAGGGGAGGTTTATCTCGGTACTCTGAAAGCATATTTTCTTAATCTGACAAAAATGTTGGTGGGTTCTCTTAATCTGACCGGAAAGGATTTTTGGTTTCTTTTTTTTCCTTTCTTTCTCCTTGATAAAACGGGGAATTTAAGAATGACAATAAAGCGATAGATACAACCAATGTAAATGTAGATGAAATGTAGTATGAATTGTATTATTTATTGTATAAAAAAATGAAATGATATAAAAATTGTATTATAATTGTATTTTTATGTATAATGTATGTTAAGAAAAAATTGTACAATTATTGCGACAAAATGTTAACAACAAAAGTTCTTACTCGTCAACAGATGTGTCAGCAGCGTCGGTTGAAGTTGTAGGAATATCAGCTGCGCAATCCACCAAGGCAGGAATTTCCGGATCAATGTTTGACTCGACAGCGCAAAGCTGTTCAGTGTTTTTAGAAAAATCTGCCGGGATTTTGATCGCTGTAAACCACTTGTAGCATTGCGCATGGTATGCTGCATCTCCCGATGCATCATCGGGAAGTTTCAGATTGTCATACGTCGTACGTGCTTTTCTGACGCTCGGTTTGTTTTGGCGATATTCTAACACTGTCTTACATTTTTTCAAAATTTCTGCAGTAAACGTCGCAAATTTAGCAGTCAATAGTTCCGAACAAAATACACACTTCCTTTGATTATCACTCATCACGAAAATCTTATCACAAAAGTCGATAAACTACAAAAAAATAATGAATAAACTGTCAATGAATGACCTTTTTTGTGTAAAATAAAATTACCTTTTTTGTTTATTTAAACTTTTTTTTTGTAAAATGTATCGTTCGCGACTTATATGCCGCAACGCGTTTTTCGGAAGACGAAATGGCTCCTCCACACTTCCGGTCATGAGGAAACCGGCAGATTTTGTATTTTTAGTAAGTTTTAGATTATATTCTTCAAAATAAAAAAAATAAAAATCGCGCTCGAGAATGCCGGATTAACGTTTTTTTTTACAAGTTTGCGACCCTATAACTCGGCGGCGTCAAGGACTTATCGTCAGATTAGTTAAATTTAGTCTTAAAACACTAAAATCAACCCCCAATATCTTAATCTGACGCGCTCGAGTATTTCAGACTATCGATTTTTTTACTAATCTGATCGTCTATCCTAGGCGCGCGTCACTACATATAGAGCTTTACAATGTTGTTCTATTAGGTCCAAGGTATCTCTCATATCTTAAACTGCCACGCTCGAGTATTACCGAAAATTCCCCTATTCGCCTCCCTAACTATAACGTCAACACCCCCTCCCGCTTCGTCTCGGGGACTGCTGTCCGTCATGTGTGCGTTACGACGACACAGCGCGCCGTGTGAACACCTTGGTTATTTGTATGTAAAATAACGCAACGGCAGCGCTGCGTCGACGCAACGCTGACGCAAAGCGCCGTGTGGACTGTCTCTTACGTTGTTTGGTTGGGTTATGTCAGTTCCAGCTAAAAAAAGATTGATATTGAGTTGACATAATCTGACCAAATGAAGTAATTCCGCCATCTGTACATCAATCAATTTCTTACAATGTACCGTCGCGTCGTTTGAAAAGCATTGCCGCGGGAGCGGCGGCAACGCAACGGTGCGATGTATCTTACCGTAATACAAGAACTTCGGAGAGAAAAATCCATAAAAAGTTCCACGAAACACTTTTCCGCCTAAGGCATCCATTACACGGTAGGTTTTGCTATCAGTTTTACCACAGTCATGACTGTGACTGATGCATAACCTGTCGTGTAATGCAGTGACTGATGGTTGCATGAAATTGATTGACCGTTATCTGGATATTTTGGTTTTTTGTCATGCAACCATCAATCATGACTTTTGAGTGAGTTTTGTCACATCTGACAAAATTGGAAAAAAAATTAGAAACGTATACCTTTGCTGCAGCCTGCAGGTGCGTTGCCGGCCTTTTAAGCGGGAATACGCTCTCTTCTTGAAGGTTTGCAGGTCGTATTGGTCCGGAAATACTGCTGGTGATTGTTCTTTTCAGAGTTATATTTTATTATTGATAAAGAATATACTGTTAATAAATATCATAATATGATAACGCACGGTTTCTTTCGCTTTAAACAGAAGCGCCAACATTTGCTAAATAAATAAAAATATACACCATTAAATGGCCTGTTTTAAATGTCCTTACTAATAAATGAGAAGGTTTTTGTGCCTGTTACTTATTCACGTCTATTTTTTTATCTCTGCACGCTTAGGGCAGAACCGATTTTGGTATAGTATAACATCTAGTCCATATTAATATTATAAATTCGAAAGTGTGACTGTTTGTCTATCTGTTACCTCTTTACGCCCAAACCGCTGAACTAATTTTGCTGAAATTTGGTGTGAAGATACAATGAGTCCCGCGAAAGGACACATGATACTTTTTATCTCTGAAAAATGTACGGATCGGATGAAACTGAAGATTAAAATTAAAATCCTACTTTAATATTTTAAAATACAAAGTAGATGATATATATCTGGTACTGAATCAAAAGGTTATTGAAAACGAAAGATTGAACATAAAATACAATTGTAAATCGGCACAATAAAATGCAGTTGTGTCGGAGTAACGTCAAATATTTTCACTGTTACATACAGTATTGTTGAAAGTTACAATTTATAATATGCCGTAATATTTATTATAAATATATACCATATCCTTCAAATCTGTTGCAACAAAATAATATAATATTAAATGTAAAGTAAAAGCAAAACTCATAGGTACCTACTTGTTTGCTACTTATTCTTTAAACTGAAATATAAATTCTCTTCGCTGCTAATCGAAAACAAATTAAATAAATTGAATGGATTAAACCACTAAAAAGCACATAAAAACTCATTCACCAAATAAATTGAATCAGTGCACAATAAACCCGTTTTGAATGTATAAACGCGTTTATGACACCGATTTGCATATCACCAATATAATTACTAAACGCGTTCGAAGCAAAACCGAGTTTATCTTCTAAACGCCCAATGTTCGAGGCTTAACTTCGTATAACCCGTTTAAGTCCTGTCAATGTAGTATCATGGCGGAACGAAAAACATAGACGAAAGAAATGTCAAGAGGATGGTTTTGACAGATGCGTTTGGTTAGTATATGTATCGACGTTTCTTGCTATTTTGTTATTAAAATAACATGGCTCCAAAATGATGAAAATGTGTAAAAACCATCACGTCGCGACATGTAAGCTTAGATTACTTAATCGCGATTAAATAAATAAATAAATAAACATTTATTCTGCCACCATTCAATGTTACACATAAAGGTATATATACAAAGCTGATATTAACACGCGTAATAATAAAAAAAAAACATATTTAACCTATAATTCTACAGCTAAAACATAAAACATACATTAAATAACTACATTCAATATCGAAGGTAAACAATTAAAAAAAAAAACAATTTTATTGATATGAAAATAGCACGGCAGTGTAACGCCCAAGTGTGCAGAAACGGAGACCACTCAGGTTAAGACGACCGAAACTGTCGACACATTCAATGCCACCACGATTTTCTAATAGTTCCCAGCGATGCCGCTCTATAAAAAACGCAAACTATGCTAGGTGTGGTCTCGGCACTGCAGGATGAAATTACGTAGCACGCTAGGCGTGTTCACTGGCAATGTAAAGAGGTAAAATCATAAAAAGCATTTTTTATTAGTTAAAAATAGTTAAAAATTAGTCCTTCTTGAGTTACTGCAGATATATTTTGTTTTTTGCCATGTTTATAAAACCATAAAGGTTTAATTATGGCAATAAATAGATTCCGAGGTAAGTATTTATCGTAATTTGATCAGTGAATGTCAACCTTTGGTTACTTATTTATGATTTTTTAGAGAATAGAAAATATGAGCTAGATACAGGGGAATATGATGATGATGCGACGCAAGCAGATAGTCCCCCATCAAATAAACGTCCAAAAGTAGAAGGTGAGCCGATAACTCATATTTCTTATCTCGATTTGATATAAAATTTTAGTGCACTTATTATGACATGGTGGATTAGTGATGAAATATTTTCGTATTTCAGCTTTTTAAAGCATCACGGCAGGCATGGCACCCAGTGCTTGTGCTGTTTTATGTAATTTATTATATATCTTTTTTGTTCAAATTATAAAAATACACTATATTTTATTATTCGCATTAAAAATTTAGTAAATTGACCAAACAATATAAAAGGTTGAGAACTCGTGTAGACGAACACGCCTGGCATGTTCGCGGCATTACATAATAAATTATTTTCGATGACATAAAAAAATATTAGATCCTGGAACCACTTAAGAATTCATTAGCTTACGTCACAAAGTTTATGCTCTGAGCGTTTCGGTGAAAAACACTGTCTTATCTTTGAGATATTGATGAAAAACGGAGAGCACGCCTGGCGTGCTCGCGGCAAGGAGATAAAGATTAGTGTGGACACACAAGGTGTGTTAGTGGCACTGAATGTGTTAATTTCTTTGGTGAAATCGCACCTAAGGGTGAAGCCAAACGAGCGTAATTTGTGAGTTGTGAGTCGCAGAATTTCGATCGCGTAAATATCTTTTCATACAAATCATGACTCACAAAATTACGCTTGTGTGAATCAAACAGGACTTTTGTATGAAACTGAATGCAGCAGAATTTCTGCCAGCCGAAATTCTGCGACTCACGACTCACAAATTACGCTCGTTTGGCTTCACCCTAAGAGATTTAAATAGAGGATCAAATTCTATATTATTCTATGTGATGCGAGCGATGCCGCAGGCAAAAGCTAGTTAAAAATAATATATTATTAAAATGTACAAACTCCTGTGAGTCACGTGCTAAACTAATAACTTTTCAGGTCACATTGAGGATTCTATCAATGTTCTGTGTTACATTGAAAATATTTTGTGTTAGGCTTCATTCAATTTACCTCAATGCGTGATGAATTAAATAATATTGAAATTACACTTGCCTATATCATTTGAACTTAGCAACAGCAGCATAATATAGATATTTGAATAAATTTTATTTTAATATTATGTTTATAAGTATAAAAGACCTGAGACGATAACAGCAACAGTGGAAAAACAGTAATAATTATTATTATTGTAATCCAGGTTTATTTGACATAATGGGTATGGGACGTATTTGAGGCTAAGACGCAATTTGACCAACGTCTGTTAGTGTTAACAGCTTGTTAAAATGTCATGTCTTCTCTTTTATTTAAAAAAGAAAGAGGTAACGTGATAGTAATTCGAGCATTAACTTTAACAGTCGTTGGCGAAACGGAATTATTTCAAACTCTGTTGCGTCGGAGTTTATAGCGCGGAAATAGTACATACTAGCTGTCCCGGTAAGCGTTGTTTTGCCATATAAAGTATAGACGTTCCATGCGGCTTCGCCCGCGTAAATTAGGAATTTCACAGACAAATTAGCCCACAAAAATAGCCTATGATTCTTCACGTGGTCTACTTTTTATCTGTAGTGTTTTTATGTGTAAAAATTGCTCCGGTAGTTCATGAGATAAGCCCTTTCAAATAATTTTTCCCGTTTTTTTCCACATTTTCCTCTGTTTCTTTGCTTCTATTAGTCTTAGCGTGATAAAAATATAGCCTATAGCCTTCCTCGATAAATGACCTATCTAACACCAAAATAATTTTTCAAATCGGACTAGTAGTTTCTGAGATTAGCGCGTTCAAACAAACAAACAAACAAACTAACAAACTCTTCCGCTTTATAATATTAGTATAGAAGTATAGATTAAGAACTACTGAAGCAATTTTTATGTTATTCGGCACACATGAAGAATAGACCACGTGAAGGGACTTAGGCTATTTTTTGCGGAAAAATGTACGGTTTCCGTGAAATTCCTAAATTACGCGTGCGAAGCCGCGCGGTACATCTAGTACATTAAAGGTTCGCGCACACTTTGTCGGCGCGTGCCGGGGCGTGCCGGGGCGGGTCGGGGCGCAGCGCAGCGCAAAATGCGCTATAGCAAACTATTGCCGGGTCGGGTCGCATCTCATTGACGGATTTTAACGCTCACTGTGCCGGGGTGTGCCGGGGCGTGCCGGGGCGTGCCGGGGCGGGTCGCCGCGCAATGCATTGACGGATTTTAAGTTCAGTCATCAGTGTGCTGCCTAGTATCCTATATCTTGCCGCTATGGATAGCTCCGATGAAGAGCGCGCCGCTTGCTATAGCACACTGTTGCCGGGGCGCAGCGGGTCTTGCCGGGGCGCAGCGGGTCTTGTCGGGCCGTGTCGCATTGACGGAAATCCGCCGAGAAAAAATCCGCGCTGATGCGCCCCGGCACAGTGTGCGATACGCGCATCCGCTTCCATACAAATTGTATAGAAGCGGATTTTTGCGATGCGCCCCGGCACGCTGAGCCCCGGCACGGCCCGTCTCAGTGTGCCTGCTCCTTAATATTAAGGTGAGCACCTCACCGGGAGCATTCGCGTGTAATGTAACATTTTAGATTCGACTTTGAGCATTACATTGTAATGTAATAGAAATAGTATTGTAATACTACCTCCCTGACTGACGAGTATTCTCTACCTAAGGGACCTATCAGACAGAGAGCGCTCACGCGTTCAAGCGTTCTGCGTTCGCATTCTGCGTTCGAGTGGTCAGTCAAACAGGAGTAATTCTGACGTGGTCAGAACGCCTCCAGTGTGAGTATCTCTATATAACGTAATAACAAAGAACGCAAAACTGACCGCTTGACCGCGTGACCGCTCTCTGCCTGATAGGTCCCTAATGTCAAATTATAGGTTATAAGAATTGTATGTATCGTTACAAGGTGCGCATTATAATGCTCGGTTCTCCTCCCTCACTGATGTAATGCTCGACTCTGTAACGTTACATTACACGCGAATGCTCCTGGTGAGGGAGCACCTTTAGTAAGGATTGGTAACTCTACCTTCATTAAAATAAGTAAATAAAATATCCACAACCGAAAATAGAACCTCTTTTTTTGTAAGTCAGTTAAAAATGATGATAAAAACACACATGTTAAACAAAAAATTGGCCAAGTGCGAGTCGGACTCGCGCACGAAGGGTTCCGTACCGGTATAGAGCGAAAGTAGACAAAAAATTGTGTTTTTTGTATGGGAGCCCCCCTTAAATATTTACTTTATTTTAATTTTATTATTAATTACTAAAACACAAATATAACTAAAGATTTTGTGAAAATTTCAAGTGCCTAGCTGTTACCATTATTGATGACGAGCAAAAAAGACCAAAAAAATCATGTTTCTTGTATGGGAACCCCCCTTAAATATTAACTTTATTTTATTTCCAGTACTTGTTGTTATAGCGGCAATAAATATACGCAATCTGTGAAAATTTCAGAAGTCTAGCTATAGCGGTTCTTGATTTACAGCCTGGAGACAGACGGACAGACGGACAGACGGACAGACGGACAGACGGACAGACGGACAGACGGACAGACGGACAGACGGACAGACGGACAGACGGACAGACGGACAGACGGACGGACGGACGGACAGACATCGAAGTCTCAATAATAGGGTCCCGTTTTTACCCTTTGGGTACGGAACCCTAAAAAACAGCCTAGTTATCCGCCTCACACAAAGACAAGTTATTTCTTCTAACGTAAAGTGAACTCTGGATGTTGATTGCCAGGTGAATATGCCCACAGGTACAGTCACGCACACAAACACTTAATAAAACAATATTCATACTTAATTTACTATTATAAAAGCGCAAGTGTGTATGTCTGTCTGTTACTCCTTCACGCCCAAACCCCTGAACCGATTTTGCTGAAATTTGATATGGAGGCAGTTTTCTAGACGTATGTATTTCATTGATTGGCACAAAAAAATATACGTGATTTTTGATTATATTTGGAACAGCTTTTTTATTTTAAATAATAAAATTATGTACTCCTATTGGATGAAAAGAAAAAAACCAAAGTCACAAATCTTCCAGGAACTTTAAACAGTTCTAACTAAAATAATATACAAGCTATGCCTTAAAAATTTGTTTATTTGATACCTTTTACAAAAATCCAAAGCTTGTAAGATTTAATTTTCGGTTCTGACATCTAGATTTCCCATAATATTTATTTTTTCCTCTAAAAAACGAAAAGTGTATCCACGCTACCGAGTGAACATTTCTCATCTCTCTCTCTCTCGCATGAAAATCGACAGTGATGCGAGAAATGCGAATCCTCAAGTCATTCGCAGTTATCAGCGTCTTAAGTCCCGGGAAAGGACAAAGGATACTTTTTATCCCAGAAAATGCACGGAAACGAATTTTGGCGCATTGGAGTTGCGGTCGTCATCTAGTTAAAATACTTCTGTATTACGAATTCTTATATTGTTTTTTCAAATCTCTATTATGTTCCCTATGTAATTATTATGACTATTATCTTTATTTATTGTGATTTAAAACGATTATTAGTTTACATTATCATACTGAAACACTTACGTTGTCATGTTTTGTTTATTCTACGAAGTTTAATATTGTTTCCAATAATAAATAAAATGATTTTCTCTATCCGTCTATCTATTAGGTACAATGTCCCGAATTACGATTAAACCTATGATCCTATTTTGATGGGTATATTTAGGAAAAATTTTCGATTTCTGGATGATAAAATAATTTTGGCGCAATGAAGTTTCGGGTAATATCTATTAATTTCTTTATATAATTAATTAATGTGATAAAAATATAGTTTAAAAATAGCGGTTAGGCCGTCATTTTGCACATTTTTATTATTTGTATGTTTTTTGTTTTTGTCACTTTTAATTTGCTTCTTATGTTTTTTATTGTTTTATGTAAATAAATTATTTATTATTATTGTGTAGCACTCTGTATCTGACTGTACAGCATACAGGTTTAGGTCATAACACCCTGTCTATTAATATCATTAAGTCCCATGACCGGTAGGATCCAGCTTAGGAATCAGATGCCTGTTCCATCCAGGTATATAAGGAATCCATACACCACGAATGTATTAGTGTTTGCCCATCTTCTCTGGGCGAAGGATTTTTTCCCTCGTGAAGGAAACAAAGTAAGTAATTTCATATGTTCAATTGATTCTAGTACTTTTTATGTAGAGCAAATATAGTTTGTTAATTGAAACATTTAGACAGTAATAAAAACAATTTAAAAAATAAACTGAGGCCCTAGACAAAGTATCTTTCGTTAAAAACGATGACGAAATTCGTTATCAAAATGTATGCGGTTTGACAGAACTCATCGCTAAATGACATTTCGCTTGCGAAGACTAATGTCAAATCCCATACATTTTGATAACGAATTTCGTCATTGTTTTTAACGAAAGGGACTTTGGCTACGGCCTCTGATGATACTTTAGAGTTTAGGGTATGTATAAGTTCCCTGTATAGAGTCAGTGACGGATTAAGACTACTTGATGCCCTAAGCAATCCATGCCTGTGCACCCCCCTATCCGTATATCAACTAGAATCGGTCTTTGAACCTCTACTCTTCTGGTACCTCACACGTGATGCCTTAGGCATTGCTTAATTTGATTAAGGGTTAATCCGTCACTGTATAGAGTTCACTGTGAAAGCGCTGGAAAAAAATGTTAATTAAACAAGCAACAAAGGATTATGTGGTAAATATGGTATAAATTGTAATATTATATTATTATGTCCAGTGGCGTGGCTAGGTAGTCTAAGAACATGGGACAAAAAATACAGATGGGTCCCATACCAGTGGTGACGCAACTCGCGAGACATTTTTATGTGGGCAGTGGGCGATGCCCCTGATCAAAAGCGTATTTGGATTTTGGAAGTTTGATGTCTCGCACCAGTTAACTGTTGGAAGTTAAAATTTAGTTAGTTAATTTTTTTTTTCAGAATTAACAGGCACAAAACATCTATAGTTTATATATTAAACGGGCCCCTAAGCTTGGGGGCTCCATGGCACTGCCCCAACTTGCTTATAGTATCTACGCCACTGAAATATTATGATGATGTGCCCGCAAATTCGTTGTACAATAATTACTTTATAGTGGTCAGAGTGGATTGAAATATATATAATAAATAACCCTATCTTAATCAGTTCATCAGTTTAAGCGTAAAGAGCTGTCAAATAGACACATTCTATGAATAGTAGGTAGGTAAGTACAAATTATTAGTAAAGATAAGTCTGCTATAATAGTCACATAAACATAATACTACTTTTTAACAAAATATAAATAAAATAATCCATACTAATATTATTATTGCAAAAAGTGTGTCTGTCTGTCTGTTACCTTTTCACGCCCAAACCACTGTATCGATTTTGCTGAAACTTGAAAAAAATTCCTAATAAATTTTCCTAATAAATAAATAATAATGTTATTAAATAAGATTTTTGTAGCCGTGAAATACAGTAGCAGTATCTTATAACAATTCCTAAAATCAATAGTACTTAAAAACTAGCTATTACCAGTGATTTTGTCCGCCAAGTGTTTCTTTCACTGTTTTTTCCACATTATCGACAAATTTCGCTTCAAAGTAAGCCTCGCCTCTAGAATCTAGATTTTAGAAGAGTATGTAAAATTGCTAAGACACCCTTTGTATTCGAATAAAAGGGCCTTAAAAACTGTTACATAAATTTCAATTGTGATTGTAAATTCGCCCGGCCGTCCTACTAATTACAACACATAATTATATTACTTAAACTTAGTATTATTAAGTATTTTATATAAGCTGAAAGTTTTTTCTGTTTATGACACCTATGTAGGTAAGAAAAACCAGCAACTATGGAGTTTCGGTCGCAGTTACTTTAGGAGGTACCAGTTCCGAAGGTCTACCTAATATTCGATAAACTATAAAGCTCAAATTTTTATCTTATTTTCTTTTGGGATAACTGTAGGAATTTCGTCTCCCACTGTCGGATACTTTTGACAGTCGCTTCCCACTGCCAGACCACCTCAAAGTCCAATACTTTATAGTATTAGACTTTGAGGTGGTCTGGTCCTTATGGACGTCTGACAGTAGGAAGCAACTCTCAATACTGCTGAGGCTCAAAAAAGGACATCAGAGAGATTTTATAACGGCAAAATGTACGATTTCCGCGTGATAAGAGTCGCGGGCAACATCTTGTACTATTATTATAATAAGCATTACTGATAAATATTTTTGTAATTTATTTTCCCTTTGCAAAGGATTTCCGCTACGAATTTACTTTTTAATCAGTCTGACGTTGGTTGCGGCATGCATGTGCATAATTCAACGTAATTAATCAAAACTTAATTTTGTTTTTGTTTCAGGCAATATGAAATACATAACTGTAATTCTGTTGACGTTATTCGTGTTGCAATGTTATGGTGTAAGTAATATTTCATTTCCAGATGCCCAAAAGTTTACGAGTACTTGGTATTTAATTCTGTCTAAGTATAATTACAACGATTCATTATAAATTTTGATAGCAATTTTACAACTTTTGAAGATGTTAAGTAGGTACATTCGATGATAGTAATACATTAATTATTATCAATATTATATTTTAGCTTCCTCATCCAACTTTAACTCGTTCTGCTAGTGAAAATGTAGACTTGAATTCAAACGTGGAATCAAAAGATGCAACAAAGAAACCAAACAGTATTGTCACATACACAAAAACAGAACAAAAATCTGCAAGTGATATAGCAGAAATATCTGATAATGTAAGATTGGAATCTAAGAGCTTGACGAGTGAATTTAGCAGCACGAATGCAGTTAAAGATGAAAAATCAAGCGCGGCATCAACCCAAGAAAACTCTAACACTGATAGTAAAAATAAAGAATTAACGAGGCCTAAAATTTTTGATATAGAATCAAAAGAACCAACGAGCGAATCTAAAAAAACAAAAGTGGACGACAAGTCGAGCTCAACTCCTCAAGAAATCCCAACCTCGCGTTCTAATAAGGACAATGAAGAATTATTAAGCGAGAATTTAAATACAGGGTCTAGTAGTGGCTCAAACAGCATTCTAGAGCATACAAAAATAGAAACGATGCAGAGACCTCCATCTTATTACTACGACATGTTTAATGTAATTATTTAAGTCTTTCTAATTAAAAATCAACTAAAGGATAATTTTAGAATATGAGATAACATACCTAGTTACAATCCATACTATCCACATCCACACTAATATTATAAATGCGAATGTGTGTCTATCTGTCTGCCTGTCTGTTACCTCTTCACGCCCAAACCGCTGAAGCGATTTTACTGAAAATTGGTATGGACATAGTTTGAGTCCCAGGAAAGGACATAGGATACGTTTTATTCCTGAAAAATGTACGGTTCGAGCGATAAACGAATTTTGGCGTAACGGAGTTGCGGGCGTTATCTAGTTTATTATATTATGATATCGTTTTTTGTAGATTCCCATTGCTGCTCTTCAGGCAGTGAGCAATTTTCTCGGTGGTAGTCCGACAAGCCCCACTTACATCAGACCAACGGCTACTTCAAGGCCTCCAGTAGCAAAAGAAAATTTACGATCACCACCAATAGAATCATTGACTGGAACTTCTGGGATAGAACCTGGCAGTAGTTCCAGCATAAATAGTACACACATTCCAGGTCTACAAGGATTGATGGCCCAAATCAGTCAATTTGCTAATAATAGACCAGGAGTGGTAGGATTACAAATATTCAGGATTCCAACTATTCAGGATATTATAAATGTAAGTAAACACATCTAAGTTAACTGTATTACCTTTAAGAGCAATAAGTTTGTTTTAAAATAGTAGGTACGCCTATTACTTTCTCAAAAATCATCGAAAAATAAGTCTAAAGTAAAGTAAAATTTGAAAAAAACTGTATTGAAAAATGCAGATGCAGGACAAGACGAGTTTTATTTGAATATGGAGCATTTTTAAACTAATAATAATTTTTTTAGATCCCCATCTCAACTCTCAACGCTGTGAGTCATTTCCTCGCATCAAATTATGCGGCTCAAGCAGCCCCAGTCGTCAGCTCTCCGCCAGCGGCAGCTGCCAGCAATGTGGTGCCCTCCAAAGTTCCAATTGGTAATACCTAATAAAATATTCATTACAACAAAGCTCCAAGTATTTCTATTAAATATAAAACACATTCTGGCGTATCAAATTCCGAAAATTTCGAGGAAAAATAAGAGAAAATGTATCTAGATCTAGAAAACCATACAATTTTGAATCATTTATTTTTTCATTCTTTGAACTCCGAGAAAAGCTTTGACTCAATTAGCGACAACAATGGTTTACAATATTTAATGGTTAGATTTTACAATTAAGGGTCAACTAAATTGTCAGCATCTTTTATTTTTCTGATTAATTATAATATTATTATTTTTATATAACTGACAGTAGAACCATTATTTGCAGAAGCTACTGCAGCACCAAACAAGGAACTAGTGAAATCGGGACTATTACAAACGCTAGACAACATACCAGACCATTCCACACTCATCGGAGTTACTCAAGTAGATGCTAAAGACGAACAAACCACAAGTGTAGTTCAAGCAAAGCAGGACCTAATAGCGAAACCTGAATACTACCAGGCTATGATGAATGTAATACATGGTCTTATTTCTCTTCGCTTTATTATGTAATACGGGCTTCTTCGACGCTGCTTACTATTTTTTATACCCGCCACTTATATTTACACCCACTTTTAGGGTTCCGTACCCCAATGGTAAAAATGGGACCCTTTTACTGAGACTTCGATGTCTGTCCGTCTGCCTGTCCATCTGTCTGTCTGTCTCCAGGCTGTATCTCAAGAACAGCTATAGCTAGACTTTTGAAATGTTCACAGATTGTGTATTTCTGGTGCCGCTTAAATAAAAAAATACTAAAAACAAAATAAGTTTAATATTTATTTAAGAGGGGCTCCCACACAACAAACGTGACTTTTTTGGCCTTTTTGGCTCGTAATCCATAATGGCAACATGTAGACACTTGAAATTTCACAAAATCCGAATTATATTTGTACTAAAATAAAAAAATAATTAAGGGCCCCACAGGGTGCAATTAAACAATACAAAAAACAATTTTTTTGGTACCTTCGCTCTATTATTGTACGGAACTCTTCGTGCGCGAGTCCGACTCGCACTTGGCCGATTTTTAAGCCTATTTATACTTACAAGAGTAATGCCAGATGTTGTATGTTTCAGATTCCAATTGAGACCCTCAAGGCTGTTAATATCTTCTTGGCGTCAGTTTCAGCAGATCCATCCTTGATCGCACATCCAGCGGTTATACAAGGTAAATGTCAAAGATCTAAAAAGGCACCAGAGTGCTTAGTCAAATTTCATTCACCAGTTTCGATAGAGAACTCAGATGTCAAAATTGTATGGGATTTGAAATAACCCATCGCATGCGCCATGATATTTAAAAAATCCAATTCAGTGTTATACTTATATCACACTGATATTATAAAGGCAAAAGTTTGTCACTTCTTCACGTCTAAACGGCTGGAGCGATTTTAATAAAATTTGGTATGGAGTTAGTTAATGCCCTGGTTTAACACATATGCAAATTTTTACTACGGGAAAATATCACTTTTTTTTTCTAATGAACCGCGGGTAACACCGCGGGGCACAGCAAGTGTTATATAATAAAAACCCTATTTATTTTTGACATCTAACTTGGCTATTGAAACTGGAAAATGCATTTTAACTAAGCACTCAGTTTACACATGATAGTACTAAAATCAATAATGCCATTAATATATTATCATCTTCTATATTTTCATAGCAATATATATATTTTTTTATGAAATAAGGGGGCAAAGGAGCAAACGGGTCACCTGATGGAAAGCAACTTCCGTCGCCCATGGACACTCGCAGCATCAGAAGAGCTGCAAGTGCGTTGCCGGCCTTTTAAGAGGGAATAGGGGAGGGTAGGGATGGGAAGGGAAGGGAATAGGGGAGGGTAGGGAAGGGAATAGGGTAGGGGATTGGGCCTCCGGTAAACTCACTCACTCGGCGAAACACAGCGCAAGCGCTGTTTCACGCCGGTTTTCTGTGAGAACGTGGTATTTCTCCGGTCGAGCCGGCCCATTCATGCCGAAGCATGGCTCTCCCACGTAATATATAAAATAAGCAAAATCTAACATTTAGAGTATATGTTATTGAAACACAATACTTTTTCGGAGAAAAACGTAACCTATACGTTTTGGCTCAGCGTGTAAATTTCTTTGCCAAATTGTATCAAAATTAAAAAGAAACAAATACTGTATACTTACATACTTTTGCGTCTATAATATTAGTGATTGGTGTGATTTCAATATCTTTTATGATATAGGATATATTATAATATTTTAGTTTACTTGTTCCGCGGTTTTGTCCGCTAATACTACGTCCCTTTACCCTAAGGGATTCGACGTACTTTATACCTATTTTCAGATATTGGAAAGCATTAGAAGGTATTTGAAATAGCACATCACTAGACTACCCAATGCGTTATCCATTTCACACATTTACATAATAGACGAGGCGTAGCAATGCTGTCGGTAGCATCGAATAATAGCACCATAACCACAGACATAGATCAAGATAGATACCGCATGTGTATGTACTTCGCGTGCCATATCGCGTTCCCAAACGACGAGGAATGCTCTTCTTTTTGAGTCTTTTCTTTAGTCTGCTATCGGAATCGGACGTCAATCGGAATTTTAAAAATGCCTTAATGCCTAAAAGTGCCGTATTGAGCTGTAGAAATTCAAATAGAAACGTTGGCCTTGATAATGGACACGTTTCTTACATCGGTACGTCACAGTAGGTAGTAAAAAAGTGGCACGCTCGTTTTCATACAATTCAATTGTTCGGAATCATACCTCCTGCAAATTTTCGCCATCGTCCCATGCGAAAAATATACCATCCTCATCACCTTGATGATTGGCAGTCTTCCACAGTGCGTTTCTCGCGTAACTTTCTGCCGCGCACTGTAAAACTCTGGAACGAACTGTCACCAGCAGTATTTCCGGACCTATACGACCTGCAAACCTTCAAGAAAAGAGCGTATTCCCTCTTAAAAGGCCGGCAACGCACCTGCAGCTCTTCTGATGTTGCGAGTGTCCATGGGCGACGGTAGTTGCTTACCATCAGGTGACCCGTTTGCTCGTTTGCCCATATAAATAGGGGTTATTAAATTAAAAAAAAAATGGAGCGACATGCGGTATCTATCTTGATCTATGTCTGTGACCATAACCGTTAAAGATCCAGCACTAATTTATGCAGAAACTATGTAACAATAGATAACGTCCACAACTCCGTTGCGCCAAAATTCGTTTATCGCGCGGGAACCGTACATTTCTCCGGGATAAAAAGTATTCTATGTCCTTTCCCGGGACCTAAAGTATCTCCATACCAAATTTCAGTAAAATCGGTTCAGCGGTTTGGGTGTTAAGAGGTAACAGACAGACAGATAGAGAAACAGACATACGGACAGACAGACACACTTTAACATTTATAATATTAGTATGGATATGAATGTAGCAGCCAAGTAATAACATCGTAGAATTTTAACCATTATTCAGCCATTCTTGAATAAAGAAATGATTAAACATGGTAATGTCTCTTTCGCTATCGTGTCGAATCATATTTTAAATAGCAATAACGCAGACCGGTGCGAGTGAGCCTCGTTAGTTAAGAGATCATCACTACCAAAGATAAATTAAAAATTATTGAGAAAAATCCGTATAAGCTTTGAGTTTTGTGGATTAATTGGAAAATTGAATACTAAGAATAGAGTAGATACACTTACCGACTCAACATCATACCTTCGTTAAGGCCCTTCCCCTACGGAGTTTCCGTAATTTACCGTATAAATTAGAGCCTTATAGACTCACTAGCTGTTGCCCGCGCGTTAGCATAGTAGATCACGTCCCAAGTATTATTTGTCAAAAATATTCAATGTACAGAATTGATTTTCCTACGATTTTATTATATGTATAGATGACTTAGTTTGTTCCTAAAAAGGAGAAATAAGACGCAATACAAACACCACGACAACATTTCATTATATGTAACAGTTTCATGGGGGGGCGCAGCCCCCCCAAATCAAATGACACTCGAAAACCGTATGTTTAGTTTAGTTTTTAACTTTGTTCTTAAAAAAGGAGAAATGTAACGTCGCGACACCGTTTTGTTTAAGCAAAATTTTCAGGAGGTGGGGGGGTTTGGGGCGGGGCCCAGCCCCCCCAAGAAATGACCGATGCCTAAGCTCCCCGCATATTAATCAAACGACACTCGAAATCAGTATAGATAAATTAGATAAAAGCTCATAGCAAGGCAAGGAGTGAAGATAGATACAAAGTGTAACAGACAAATTTGTAGGAAATTTTATGAGCTTTCTTTGTGTACGGAAATTTTTTCTTTACGACGCACCGTTTTAGCGACATGAGCAAAAAACTAAAAATATTGAAACTTGAGCCCCTCCCCCCACCCTAGGTGATATCGTTATAATATATAGCCTATGTGTTGACCCGACCTCTAAGTAATATTCGTCCAAATTTTGAAGTAAATCTATTCAGTACTTTTTGAGTTTATCCCGGACATACATACAGACAAACAGACAAAAATTCCAAAAACTATATTTTTGGCTTCCATATCGATTGTAGATCACGTCCCAAGCATAGAGATATTATGTACTACTTATATGTCAGTGGTCCCAAGTATTATTTTTCAAAAATATTCAATGTACAGAATTGACTTTCCTACGATTTTATTATAATTATTGTGTATAGATGTATGCATGTAGTTCACGCGAGTACAAGTGCTATATTTTTTCTCGTAACTTTCGCTCGAGTTACCGCTTTCAAATAGTATATTTTGAGCCATAAAGATAAGTCTGCCTTAGCCAAGTATACAGGGTGTAACAAAACAAAATTGAAAATGACAATACTTTAGGTTGTGTACAAGTCCCCTGTAGAGATTTCACTGTGAAAGTAGCAGGTGAAGGAGAAACTTCTTTAAACTTTTGTATGGTCAAATTCATGACGCTTGGGCCCTTGCTCATACAAATCACAAAAAAAACGCTCTTCCAGCGCTGCTATTTTCAAAGAGAAACTCTGTATAAGGGACACATACACACCCTAAATTATTATCACTTTGTTTTGTTACATCCTGTATGTTTATCGTTGTATCACGCGTAGGGTGCAACTCACTTATTTTCATATCCCAAAATAAGGTTATTTGAAGCTTTACGTCTATATGTTCACATATTGCATGAATATTGAAAACATTTTATGGAGCATACCAAGTTTTATGTAAATCTTTGTTAGATTATTATTCCTCACTTTATCTATAATGAATACTGTTTCATCAGACTTCTACATTATGTAGGTACTAGACGTTCCGCGCGGCTTCGCCCGCGTAAATTAGATATTTTACAGACAAACCAGTCTACAAAAAATAGCTTATAATCCTTCACGTGGTCTACTTCTTATCTGACTCAAATAACACAAAAATTGCTCTAGTAGTTCGTGAGATAAGCCCTTTCAAATAATTTCCCCCGTTTTTCCACATTTTCTTATATTTCTTCGCTCCTATTACTTTTAGCGTAATAAAATATAGCCTATAGCCTTCCTCTATAAATGGCCTATCCAACACTGAAAGAATTTTTCAAATCGAACCAGTAGTTCCTGAGAATCGCGCGTTCAAATAAGCCCTTTCAAATAATTTCCCACCGTTTTTTTCACATTTTCCTCTATTTCTTTGCTCTTATTAGTCCTAGCGTGATAAAATATAGCCTATAGCCGTACTCGATAAATGGACTATCTAACACTGAAAGAATTTTTCAAATCGGACCAGTAGTTCCTGAGATTAGCGCGTTCAAACAAACAAACAAACTAACAAAGTCTTCCGCTTTATAATATTATAAAGTATATTAAAGTATAGATATACTATACCTATACATTATGTAGGTATAGTATTATTAGCTTATAATATCATGTACCGACGCACATATTATATTATATATGTCACGCTCAAAGACTGAAAACGCTCATTCAGCGGAAAAATAGCTCACAACGCGTTGTGGTCACAGTAACACAGCCACAACGCGAAATTCGTGCTGTGGCTCTAATGAAAACGGCCACGACGCGTTGTGGCAATCACAGAACGACCAAATAGCGAAATTCATGTCGTGGCTGACATGCTATTCGATCTCGAGTCTCGACGCATTGTGGCCATAATGAAAAGCCATGACGCTTATGGAATATTAGTATTTGATAATGACGCACATTACTTTCCGATATTGAGCCTAGACTGGTAACGTTTTATCATTAAATATCATTAAGTTTATCGCGCGGAAACTGTAAATTTCGCTATTTGGTTGTTCAGTGATTGTCACAACGCGTCGTAGCCGTTTTCATTAGAGCCACAACACGAATTTCGCGTTTTGGCTGTTTCACTGTGAACACAACGCGTTGTGAGCTATTTTTCCGCTTACTGAGCGTTTTCGGTCTTTGAGCGTAACAAATACACTATAGTTGTGATTTGTATGGGCAAATTCATGACGCTAGGGCGCTTGCCCATACAAATCACAAAAAATTGCGCTATAAGCGCTGCTACTTTCACAGTGAACTCAATATTATAAGGAACACATACACATTCTGAAGTACATATTATAAATTAGTTTTGTTACACCCTGTATATCCTATTATTTTATTTAATGCGAAAGTGTGTTTGTTCGTTGTCTCTTTACGCCTAAACCTTTGAACTAATTTTTATGAAGTTTGGTACATACCAATCACCAATAGAATACAAACGGTATTTTTATCACGAAAAATGTACGGTATAAGGTTTTCGTGTGGCAAATAATTTTATGCAAGAACCCAATCAAAAGATTTTTCCTCTTTTACTTCAAACGTGATTCATTTTATAAGTTGAAATTGTCTGTTACGTTACATTTAACTTAATGACTATTGCTTTTTAGATAATTGACGGTAAAGCGTCGGAAAAAATGGAAGATCCAATGAGAATCCGATGGGGGCACCAAGAAGTAAGAAAACGTTAATGATTTAGAAATTTAGGTTAACAGGTATTGTAACTTTAAAATTTTAAGGGAATACAAAATTTTATAATAAACACATTTTTGTCCTTTAATTTTTTTAACACCCAACATTTTCCTTCACCTGCTTATAATTCCTTATTGCGTTGTGAAAGGGTTGGTATATGCCTAAATACTGACAACAAACTTAACTATCATAGATTCTAAACTATCATAGACTAGACGTTTCGCGCGGCTTCGCCCGCGTAAATTAGATATTTTACAGACAAATTATTCCACAAAAAATAGCCTATGATCCTTCACGTGGTCTACTTCTTATCTGTGCCAAATAACAGAAAAATTGCTCCAGTAGTTCGTAGGATCAGCCCTTTCAAATATTTTCCGCCGTTTTTTCCACATTTTCCTCTATTTCTTCGCTCCTATTACTCCTATCATGATAAAATATAGCTTATAGCCTTCCTCGATAAATCTATTACTAAAAGAATTTTTCAAATCGGACCAGTAGTTCCTGAGATTAGCGCGTTCAAACAATCAAACAAACTCTTCCGCTTTATAATATTAGTATAGATATATAAAAGTATAGTAGGTACGTATAAAAGTACAATATTGAACAAAATTATTGAAGCGGACATTTTGGTTTTTCATGTGATGTGGTGATTGTGGTGTGACACAGGGGTAGCATTTTATACCCATCCAACCGTTAAACCGCCCGACTCACTGGGATATTATAATTATGTTACAAGTGACAAAGCACAAAACCTCACATAAATTTAAATTTCGCACTATAGCAATGTAAAGGGCTAAACAGGCCGTAACAAAACATACTAAAATACTTTAGGGTGTGTATAAGTACCCAGTATAGAGTACACTGTGAAAGTTGCAGCGCTGAAAGATTCACTTTTTTAACCTTTGTATGGGCAAACTCATGACGCGCCCCTGCGTCCATACAATAATCATAAAAAAATCCTTTTTCAGCGCTGCAACTTTCACAGTGAAATCTATATAAGGGACTCATTCACATAATCATTATAGATAGTAATTATCACTTTGTTTTATTACATTATGTATACGGTCGGATTGATCGCTGGCCAACGACCGGTCTTGTTTAGTGCTTCCCCGTTGTGCACGAGCTCGGTCAGATTGGCTCGGATCAGTTCGACCGGGTCGATCGGCGTTCGGATCTAGACCTCTACATCGGTATAGTGCAAAATCAATTTATTGTTCCTTTGACACCCGCATAAGGGGTTATAGAAAAAGTTTACTGTACAGATATGATAAAATTAAAAATATTTAGGCTACCTACACACCCACCGTTATGATCCTGACGAGCAAGGCTGGCAGCTTGATAGATAATAGGTAGGTATTGGATGTATTTTTAGAGAAAATTAGATTTACAGTAGACCCGCGCTAATCCGACAAACGTTTTGCACGGTCGTGTCGGATTAGCGAATTTGTAGGATTATATAGAGTACTGCATACATTTTTAAACATTACAGTACCTTAAAATCATAATTTTAAGGTATTGTAATGGTTTTATGTGACCTACAAATTATTTTCCTAAAGCTAGGTACTTATCAGCGAGCTATAACTGTGCATGCATCATAACAAAAAAAAAATCGACCAAGTGCGAGTCGAACTCGCGCATGAAGGGTTCCGTACTGATACAGAGCAAAAATAGGCTAAAAATTGTGTTTTTTGTATGGGAGCCCCCCTTAAATTTTTATTTTATTTTAATATTATTATTAAATATGAAAATATACATATAACAAAAGAATGTGTGAAAAATTCAAGTGCCTACCTCTTGCCATTATTGATATAGAGCGAAAAAGGGCGAAAAATACACGTTTGTTGTATGGGAGCCCCCCTTAAATATTATTTACTGATTTAAATAATATAAAAACCATTAAGTATTTTCGCTTTCATTTTGTTATACCTTATTCATAAAGTTTTCTCTTCTCTCCTTTTAGACTTAAGACTATCAATTTGAGACCTAAGTTAGATGTTTCAGTTGTTTTTCGATTAAATGTATATCACGTACATTGCGCCCCTGTAACTGACAGTCAATTTATTTGCCAAGATACTGTCTGTACCTTTGGCTTATTTGATTTATCTCAACTTCATTCCATCCATACATAGAGGATACTTGATGTTCGCTGCGGATTGCGACTTCTTGCCAGATAACTCTTTCCTCGACTTTACCACTTCCGATAAACTTACTCTTTTGTTTATTTTTGCTTATTAATAGAAAGAAAAAAGTGTTACTTCTGTCTTTTACTACCAAATAAATTCCAGTCTTAATCTTCATTTATAAATAAAACTTTTCGCTTGCTGATAAAAGAGATTTACGTGGGAAAGCCATGCTTCGGCACGAATTGGCCACCACCAATAATATACATATACCACGGGCTCACAGAAAACCGGCGTGAAACAGCGCTTGCGCTGTGTTTCACCGAGTGAGTGAGTTTACCGGAGGCCCAATCCCCTACCCTTTTCCCTTCCCTACCCTCCCCTATTTCCTTCCCTACCCTCCCCTATTCCCTTCCCTACCCTCCCCTACCCTATTACCCTATTCCCTCTTAAAAGGCCGGCAACGCACCTGCAGCTCTTCTGATGCTGCGAGTGCCCATGGGCGACAGAAGTTGCTTTCCATCAGGTGACCCGTTTGCTCGTTTGCCCCTTTATTTCATTAAAAAAAAAATAACAAGAAGCTCAATGTCTTTTGCTCTATATTTGGACCTTTGTCGAACAGATCCCGTAATTATGGTGAAAACAAAATGTTTACCTTACAACACTGGAATAGATATGAATGAGTATGGGTAATCGAGGTGAATGTACGGGCTTTTCTTGGGTAGTTTGTGGGATATGTGTGGGAGATCTAAGACATAGGTTACACGGTCAGTCTGGCATCAGTTCAATCCGTGAGTCTGATCCAGACTGACGGAAGAATGATCGTGTAACCGTTCGATTGACGGACTTATCATTTTTTTATTATTTACCTACCTTCGGGTCATCATTATGGCGTCAGTCTCAGACTGAAGGACTGAACTGAAGCCAGACTAACCGCGTAACCGTACTCTAAATGATGATCTTCCGACCGATATAGCTGTAGGGTGAGGTTATAATATTATACGTATTATGTAGTGTAATATAATGTGGTATGCTCGGTCAGACCGAAACCCACTGTAGTTTTTCAGACGTTGTACCATCGAACAAATTGATTCATAGGCAGTTGGCGGACTTCATTTGGTTGGTTTCAAATTCAATGTTTAATCCGTCGACTGGGTTTGGTATAACACGACCGAAATAAGTACGACCGAATCAACTTCTCCGATGGTACGTGTCGCGTCGATCTCAGAAACTTCGATAGCCCGTTTCAGGATTGCACGCTGTCTGGTCCGCTCCTGGGATTTCGGACTTTTATTGCGTCCTGAACCGTTAGTTTTCTTAGACAAATTCACGATTCCTTCGTATGTAGATATATTATCCAGATGCCAGATGGAATAGCAGTCCCGATTAGTCTATATTATGCTGCTAATTGCTATCGTTACTACTGTAGATTATTGTTTTATTTAAGGCTTTGGAAAATTGTAGAACCATAAGAAAGTTTACATAAATTTTCTCGGCTAGTACGAGCTACGGCAAATTTTTTTAGCTAACTAACTTTAGAGCTACCAATTTTGGCTAAGCGCTGTTATAAGTTTAGCCAACTCGCTAAGCAAAAAGGGCAAAACAACGTAACATACATCTAAACTCTCACGCTTGTCCGACCGAGTTCCGGAATTAATTGCATTAATTAAACTATGAACTTCCCGAATAAAGTTCGAACGAGTTACGGGTTTTATTCGTATGAAAAATACCACAATTCTCATAATACGAAGCTTAACGCATGAACGAAATGTGGGTTTGAAATGATCATTAGTGCCAATTTTATCCGGTAGAAATAATTAGATGAATTTGCATTTTACAGTTCTGTAATAATTCTGCTGAAATGCTAAGTAAGCTAAACGTTTTACTTATTTTGGTTATATTTTAATTTAATTGATTTTCAGAAAAACTAATGTATAAAAACGTAAAAACATTAAATTTTAAATGTTTAACGTAAAATGATTCATTTATGAAATAAAAAACACTTTTGTTGATGTAATTTTCTCTACTAATCTCTATGTTGTTAAAATAAAAATTATAAAATTCCAAGTGTTAGTTGAAAAATATTTTGTCCTACCAGCAGCAAGGATTAAGTCATAAAAAGTTAAATACATCTAGTTAAACTGCGTAAAAGACTACGGGACTACCGCGTACGGGAGCCCTAGAACAATTTTTTTTTATTACTATCAAGCTAATTTATTGTGAGTAGCTTCATTTTGATAAGACGTAAAACATTTTAACTGCGAAAAATCTTGAAAGTGGTAGCTAACAGAAATAGAAAGGATTTCATACTTTGATTTGATGGTCCTAAAATATGGATTGTTCTATTTGTAGGACAATGTTACTCTAAAATTATATAACTATTAACCTATTAATATACAAAAAATCAGCTCGTTAGGGTTCCGGTATAGGGTTCTGTAATCAACAAAACTCGGTTGACTACTTGGTTGATAGTAAACAAAAAAAAAATGTCGTAGGGCTCCCGTAATATAATGGTTATTATTTTATATTTACTAGTCTTCAAAATTATAATCTCAATATCGGTTATACGTGGGAGAGCCATGCTTCGGCACGAATGGGCCGGCTCGACCGGAGAAATACCACGTTCTCACAGAAAACCGGCGTGAAACAGCGCTTGCGCTGTGTTTCGCCGAGTGAGTGAGTTTACCGGAGGCCCAATCCCCTAGCCTATTCCCTTCCCTTCGCATCCCTACCCTCCCCTATTACCCTATTCCCTCTTAAAAGGCCGGCAACGCACTTGCAGCTCTTCTGATGCTGCGAGTGTCCATGGGCGACGGAAGTTGCTTTCCATCAGGTGACCCGTTTGCTCGTTTGCCCCCTTATATCATAAAAAAAAAAAAAAAATCGGTAATCTCAATATTTAAGGTTATTAATATCTTTGTTCTTAGTAAGACTTTTTAATATTATAATAAATCTTAAATTCTCACTAGTTTTTCGTACTTATTTATTCCAAGATTGAAATTCTACAGAATCGTAGCCACAGAGTAGGGTAAGCGCACTTATTAAATATTTAAACGCAATTTTCATGAATGTGTTGTTTGGATATTATTTGGTCCGCTCCCGCCAAAAAACTACATTCTGAATAGTAGGAAAATTCACCCTTTGAGACCGATTACTTGGAACAAAACTTTACTTTGAAAGTGATTACATTAGAGCGTAGTTTAGAGCTCTATTTTATTCATAAGGGCATTAGGCGTTAAAACGTGGGAGAGCCATGCTTCGGCACGAATGGGCCGGCTCGACCGGAGAAATACCACGTTCTCACAGAAAACCGGCGTGAAACAGCGCTTGCGCTGTGTTTCGCCGAGTGAGTGAGTTTACCGGAGGCCCAATCCCCTACCCTATTCCCTTCCCTACCCTCCCCTATTCCCTTCCCTTCCCATCCCTACCCTCCTCTATTACCCTATTCCCTCTTAGAAGGCCGGCAACGCACTTTCATCTCTTCTGATGCTGCGAGTGTCCATGGGCGAAGGAAGTTGCTTTCCATCAGGTGACCCGATTGCTCGTTTGCCCCCTTATTACATAAAAAAAAACCTCTAATAAAAACAAAAAAATCATAACGTCAACTTAAATCTAAAATAGCATTGAAAATGTATTATTACCTAAATGTTAAACGTTTAACATTTAGGTAATAATAATAATAGTTTAACTTTGAGGCCAAAGTTCAACTATCTATAAAGTTTTATTGCTTTCAAATAACTTGTCACAAAGCTTTTGAAATTATAAATAAACGAGTTTCGTAACAAGTTGGGTTTACAATAATTAAAACGCCCTAGTTTAAATATATAAAATATATTATTACTTTGTAGTCCATAAATCTATATTTAAGTCTAAAACTTACTTTAGTATCAGTATCACACAATATTTAGTAATATACTCATTATTGTTTGCTAACCAATATTGGCACTTAATCTGCGTCATAAAATCGATGCCACACTGCTCCTGTACGTTGCGCTATCGGAACGGGAAAACGCAGCTATGCCTCGTGGCTCCGTTGTGCCCACGCACGTCGACTGTCGAGTGTCAACTGTCAAGACAATACAAGATAGGGACAGCGCAACGCATCATTCCTTTCAGTATGCGTGAGTTCCGAAATATATCCCAGTATACTAGCTAGTGCTCATGACGTCATGTATCCGAGGCCATATTGTACTGGTGAGACAAGTGTGACGTATTAGCAAAATATATAATTATAAAATAATTTCATATACGTCAATCTACTGACTCACTCGATGACAATCACTCGATTTTGATGACGCGAACGTTACGAGCAACAGCCAGTGTACTGGGTTGTATTTCGGAACACACCCTCTGGATGTTTGGCTCGTCTTAAAATATGTAAAAACGCAATCGAGGAATGTGACTTCGCTTTTCTGCTAGTAACTGGATAAGTGCCAACAACCGGGAGTTTATTGCTCATCACCCTCTTGGGGTTGCTGGTTGGTGATGATGATCCTCTTGGCGGCTCGTCTCCTGGCTGGTCCCCTGAGTCTTACTTCACCATCAGTCTGAAATTTTGAAATTATTTTCAACCTACACTCTTGTACATATTTAAAGTTTAGACCTTAGTAAAAGTATCCCCTTGATGATAAGACATGCACTCTCTATACATAAATAATATTAAAGTTTTACAATGTTTTTGTCCTACCTTTCAAAGTTTTCAGGTTTCAACCTGAATTTACAAAATTTATAGAATATTAGCTGTGCCCCGCGGTGTTACCCGCGGTTTAAGGTATAATAAAAGACTATGAAAAGTACCAATAATAGGGTCAAAACGGCACGATACATGGTTCTATAATGGTTTATGGTAGTGATGATGATGAATGTAATTTACATAGTAGCATATGCTATCCGTTCTTAAAACAACGTCGAAACTCCCAAATTTGTATCTATAAAGAGTCAGGAGTTCTCTCAGCACCTTCCGAACCATGGTATACCTTGGTGCAAAATCTTACTTGTTGGTCGCATATGCTTAGAATACTGCTCACGAAACCGAAGTCATCACATGTTTCCATATAAATTTTGAGGAGTTCCCTCGATTTCTTATGGATCCCTTTATCAGGTCACCATTTTTAATGAATAAAATACCAATTGGCATGATACCCTATACACCAAAAGAAAAATTTTGAAAATCGGTTCACAAACGGCGGAGTATTCGTTGAACATAAAAAAATAAAGATAACACAACCCCCATTTTGAAAGTCGGTTAAAATTGTAGCCTATGTGTTATTCTGATGTATAAGCTATATTATTCTAAAGTTTCATTAAAATCCGATCTGTAGTTCTTGCGTGAAAGAGTAACAAACATCCATACATACATACATACATAAATCCAAACTTTCGCCTTTATAATATTAGTAGGATAGGATTTTGGCCTTGACAGAAATGACAAATTGTATAACTATAAAGAATATATTATACGCTTTGAATTTCATACTAAGCCGTTATAAAATTGATGTCATTGAGTGACAAACACAATCATACAACCTTTATATTATATACCTCTATACAGTGTATTTTGTTAAAGGGAGTTAATGTAAAAGTGTGTGAATAACATATTAATTTAATGTAAATCTCACCTGAACTGTCTTCCTCGTAGGCACATTAGTGTCTAGGAATTGACCAACAGCACCCAAAGTGTTTATTGGTATCTGTGGATATACGAAATTCAATAGTAAAGATCATGAGACTTGGCACTTAATATATTATTCAGTCATGTTTTGTACAATTTCCTTCATCCTACTTACTGCCGCCCTGACAGACATTGTATAGATTTATATGGATACGCCACTAGAAGGCTTATCCATATAAATCTATACATTGTCACGCGCCGCCGCCGCTCCCGCCCCGCTGCCCGCTGATTTCGAGACTGAAGCCTTACACTGATGCAATAAAACGCTTATTAACTAAGTTGCCCTTTACCAAGCTTATCTGTATTCTGTTATATCACCGAATTAATCTAAGGCTAGCTAGGCTAGACTGAAAAGCTGACAAAAGAAACTATAATCAAATGACGAGACTAAGCATAGAATTTCATATTATGAAGTGTTGCGCCTCGAATTTACGCTGGTTGGACTTTAATAAATTATTTTAAATATTTCTTAAATTATGTGAATATAATTCTAATCCAAAGTCACAAAGAGATTGATTATATTTAACTTTAACGTTCCTTTGTTAGCTCTCGGTAAGATATAAGGGTTTAAACTTTAAATAGATACCAAAAGGCTAAGGGCCTGTTTCACAACTTCCTGATAAGTGCCAGATAGGCTATCCACAACTTATCTGACAGATTCTCTATACTCTGGGCCTGTTTCATCACTTTCTGATAAAGTGTTGAATAGGCTATTCGCAGCTTTTTTGACAGATTCTCCATACTTCATCTGTCAAGTTAAGTGGTGGATAGTCTATTCGGCACTTATCAGGAAGTGGTGAAACAGGCCCTAAGCAAGATAAATAAAACTATAGGTCTACCAGAATCTGATGTAAATTTTTGACAGCAGATTTTCAAAAAATATCTTTGATCATTGGATAAATTTTTATATTTGCATGTTTAACACACAGAATCAGCCGCTATAAGAAAAAAAAAGGATCAAAATGTTTTATTCCAATTACCCCGGTATTGCTAGAGTCAATTTATTTTCTCACTTTTTGCCATCAGATTCTGGTAGACCTATAGTTACATTAAAAAACATTATGTACCAAACCCAACTACAGACAGACTAACTTATCTGTGAAATGAACGGCGGCGCTAGCAGTAATACAAAATTGTATTTCTACCAATCGCAGCAACTCTGGAATTTGACATTTCCGTATTAGTGGCCATAGTTCAAATAACGGCCATTTCACAGGTAACTTGGTAGCTCTGTACTTCATGTTAAATATCAAATTATGACTAATTATTAATGATATGATTTTGTGACTAGCTTTGTTATTTAGACCATAGTTTCGAGATGGACTTACAGCGAAAATGTCGCCTAAAAACTTAGAAGCAGACGGAGTCTCTACCGACACATGCCCCGATGATTGTGATGATTTGATGAATGAATGATCTTTGGCTGATGGCAAATCTGTTTCTGAAAAACAAAAAAAAAAAATACTTTACAAACACAAAAAATATCTCGCATTTATATAAAAAATGTAACAATATGAAATAGTAAAAATAATAATTGTTTTTAGCATAATGTATGAGGTACTTGATGATGGTCATGCATTTGGATTTTGGATGATTTGCGATCAAGATATTTTTACCTGTCACTAATATTTTTTTTACCTGTTAGGCGCATACCTACCCTAGGATAAAAGTTAAAACTTTATAATATTATTTTGTCAGAAAACATTCATCCCTTCTGTGGAGCTTTCTGATTTCTAGCTGCTAGAATTACAGTACAATTACATTACACATATACGTACGCATACATACACAATGTATGCGTACGTATATAAAGTACTAGATAATGCCCTTAACTCCATTTATCGTACATTTTCCGGGATAAAAAGCTAAAACTTCATACCAAATTTCAGCAAAATCGATTCAGCAGTTTGGGCGTGAAGAGGTAACAGCAATGAGTTTCTAAAATACTAGAGTAACAACGTCTTACAAACGATTCTCAGAAATGCCGAATGCGTAACCACTTGATAGTTCAAAAGACGATGTCAAGTCCTTATGTCATTACTCATTATGTAAGTCAGTTATGCCTGCATACATATTTGAAGTGGCAACGCGTTGCTGCCGTAAACTGCCAATCTAGTTACGTTAGTAACATAGAATATCATTGGGTAACAGTCAGACAGACACACTTTCGCATTTATAATATTAGTATACAAATAAAATTCTTGGTAACAGTCTCAACATTATACAAATTCTCTTTGAAAAAGTACAAGAGTATAAGCTCAAAGGTTTGTTAGAGGAGTCTAGTCGGCTAAACTTGAATACTTAAAACTTTCTAAGAAAGTATTTCACATTGCCCTTCAACGAATATAGAGTTCCAAAGCTGGAGGTTGTCTGATATTAAATTACTTAAGCTCATGAAAATTACTTGATTTTTTTTTCTAAGTTAAAAGATTTTTATTCAACATACACTGTTGAATTAAAAAATCCTCTCAGATTTAAATATAAATCTGAGTTGTAGTTTCAAATCCTTAAGTCAATGGAACATCAAAATATTGTTGTGTAAACAATTAACAAAACCTTAATTTAATTATAATATTATAATGAGACCTATATTTACACGTACCAATTACGTCTATTGATAATAATATGATTATGTTAAGAGTAATATAACACAATCATTGTAAATTAATCGTTACAATAATAAAATATAGAGACTGTTAAATCATAACAATGCATGATATCATAAAAACCATTTATTTTACTGTTACAATTCGTACTTCAAGCGTTAACTGTATTTAAGTTGTTATAGAAAAAAAAAGTATTGTCTAGTGATCGACCTACGTTAAAAAAATATCACAATTTATAAATGACGAAAGATAATTTCACTACACGTAAATAACAAAAAGGATTAAAATGAATATAAAAAATCTTTTAATTATATATTTTGTTCTAAATATACTTTAATATTAATAATGATTAACATGAGCACCTGCGTTCACTGATGCTGATTTTTGTATTGACACATTCGTGTTATCTGCAATGTTACTTAAGAAATTCCTTACGGATGCCAGAGTAGAAATTGGTATCTAAAACAAAACAAAAAAAAAAATAATGAGATTATTTCTTAAAAATTTTGGTAATTAAAACAATCTAATGCCAAGCTCGGAACAGAAGTACTTTACTGAAAGTTTACTGATAAAATCTCTCTGTGATGTGATTGTTCTGAGTTTTCGTCACTCTGCACTGCGACTCGGACTCACGCACGAAGGGTTCCGTACCGTTATATAGCAAAAACAGGCTAAAAATTGTGTTTTTTGTATGGGAGCCCCCCCTTAAATTTGAACGCGCTAGAAACTTGTTATTCAAGTTAATCCTCGTCTGATAAATTTGACAAAACCTCAATAACTCTTGTGACCGCACAGTCGATCGAAATAATAGTTTTTAGCATCAAGAACGCTGGACTACCATAGTAGTCCGCGCGAGTATTGGTGTACAAAATTCAACCATGTAAGTTTTTTTAAATTATTAATATATAACATTTTTATTGTTTCCGATTATATATTTTATGCATGTATACTAAAATACATTTATGATAATTTGATTACAAATACTAAAATTTGATTTTTTTATAAGATATATAGTGACCTATATTATAGATTGACGTCGTAACCATATTATGACTAAACAGAAACATAGGAAAATCCACCAAATTTAAAAAAAATAATTAAAAAATTGATAAAAAAATTACATATTTAACTAGTCTTAAGTATTTAATTAATCAATAAATAAACTATTTTGTAGTTTTTACAATGAAAACTTAGCGCCATCAATGCCGGTTTTCTAATTTCCTCGTCGGGCCTTCGATGTAAGTTTTGAGATGGAAAATTGTGATCTAAGTTGGCTGCTATATTTAAATAACCTATCAAGAGTAATACAAGTGACAGATATTGACCAGTTTTGTAAACCCTACTCTAGGAGTCACACTTGTATGAAAATGAGCTAACCCGGTGACTTCTGAAGTTTAGGGTCGTTTATTTTTAGAAAAAAATAATCAAACTATAAAAATAATTGAGTTTATAAACAGAAGAAATAACTTATAAGTATATAATGTAGTATAATAGTTCAGGATTTTTTAAGAATCCAACACGATTTAGCCCCACCGATAAGACGTATGGGGCAATGTCAACGCTGTAAGTTAGCCCAAATTTGATCGCCAAAAAAGTGGTGCTAGATTTGTCATTTCTAGTTTTATTCTGTCCTGTGAGTACGATTGAATCTCGAATAATATAAAACAAACAAAAGTCTAACTTATTTTAGTTTCACGAAAGGAACACACATGTTTGATTTCATCAGTACGATTTTTGTCACATTTTCATAGAAATTCACATATTTGTTGATTTTTCAGTAATTTTATAATTTATTGAATAGTTTTTGGTTTTAAAAGTAAGTTAAATAATTATATTTTTGATTTTCTTTGTCATTTTAATAAAATAATAATAATTATAAAAACAATTAAGATTTTTTGATGGCCTACCATGGTAGGCCACGCGAGTACTCGTGTAAAAAAAAGGGGCGCGTGTACTGTAGTGTTAAGGCCTTTGTGAAAAAAGTGCCTACCTGTAAGTGTTCTCATTATTGATATCGAGCAAAAAGGGCCAAAAATTTCACGTTTGTTTTAAGGAAGGCCCCTCTTAAATATTAATATTATTTTGTTTTTAGTATTTGCTGTGAAAATTTTAGAAGTCTAGTTATCTGCGGTTCTTGAGATACAGTCTGGCGACAGACAGACGGACAGGCAACGAAGTCTTCGTAATAGGGTCCCGTTTTTACCCTTTGGGTACGGAACCCTAAAAACGAACATTTATTTCCATACTATTATTTTATACAGCTTTTCGAATACGTGTCAAAATCTCATTCATCCTCTCTAATATTATGTTACTTTTAGCAATACTTACATTGAAGATATCCCCAAAGAAGTCTGGGTTTCTTTCAATAGTTTTTGTATAAACATGACCGGCGTTTGCTCCTGCCGCAGCGTCAGCTTTAGCACCAATGTTGACAGAACCTTCCACGCCAGCGTCGATCCTCTTTTCGATACTTTGCAGAGACTTCGAAACTGGGACTTCACTCTCATCAACGTACGTCACGTAAGTCTTATGGGGCTTCTTATGATGTATTTTACGTTCAACGTAGACCTTAGAAAAGTGTTACATTAAAATTTTACCTTCCAACACAAGCTTCAACCACTATGAGCATAACACTTACTTCTTTTACAAGGACAGCTGGTTGCTCATTATTTTCGATACCAGAATTAACATGCGCTTGGAAATTTGCTGTAGCTTCTAATGGTTTGATGTCGTTGTGTTTTTCTTTAAGAAGCACTTTATCATTTGAGTATGTAAAACCTGATGATTCTGCTGCAGATTGACCAGCCTGAAATATTTATGTAATGTTATTAAAATAATACAGAATAGTGTGGTAATGATGATGAATTAAGTCTACCTAATGAATGATATTACATGCTTGACGCTAACTACTGACATGGTGCATGGATGCATCGTGCACTCTACATGTATGTATATACACTAGATGGAAATTAATACGATCTAGATTATTCATGAACATTCGCATTCCTAATATGAAAACTAACAATACCTTTTTGCTATGTCCAGTTCTGTTACGAGGACTTAATAGGGAAATAGAAAAATAATTAATTTATACGATATCTTTATAAAGTTTATTATAAACTTATATACTATATCACCAACACAAGTAAAATCACTGCCTTTTACCAAAATAACTGAATGTAGTCTTATCTAAATTCTTAATCTAATCGCTATATTCTAAAAGACGCTTCGCTTCCTTGGCAGCTTTTCGCTGCTTCTTCTTTTCTTCCTTCCTCTTTCTTCTATTTTCTCTGTCAGTTAGAGTGTCACCTACCAGTCCTGATGTTGCAATGTGATGTCCGGCTTGTGCTCCAGCAAATCCACCTCCTCGAGCGTTGTTCTCATTAACACCACCGGCAAGACCAGCAGCTGCTCTGACGTTGCCACCGGCAGTGGCTCCAGCGAACAGACCACCTGAAAAAGGATATTGACAAATTATACTGGGTATAAAGCTAAGTGATTGAATGAAGACTTTACGCTGTTTATAATGTGTCCATTGTATAAGGTTTACTGCAAAAGTCGCAGCACTGAAATATGCAGAATAAAATATGGCGGACCAAACTTTGGTCAAGGTACGTCAAAAGCAGCCGACAGCAGATCATGGCTTATATTGGATAAACATAACTCGACCAAACGATGTAGGTCCGTCATCTGCCTAAGTATCAATTTCTTCGGTGGTACATTTGTATTCGTAAATATAACTACACTACTAGTTATTCCTATGCAACTGTTGGTCGTTTAAACCTACAATAAAAGGGGGTAAGGATTACCTGATGCTCTTCCATTGTCATCTACTTGACCTCCAAGGCCTGCTCTGGCTCGCTGACCAGTCGGAGTCCCGGCTTCAGCAAAAAGTCCTCCCGCTGACCCACCCTCACCTGTTGAATAATATATCCATTAAAAACTCTTTGCTGCATTTCATGTAAGCCTGCATATTGTTTAAAAATGATTCATCTAAATGTTTTGCAGCTCGTCATGTGTTTTTCCATAGTAAGGCTAGAAACATTAAAATTTTGTGGAATTATACATAGAATCCCCATCCTCAAAATAAATGAATCATTTGCAAAATATCATGTAATGAATTCGTTAACTGTGAATGGTAAAATCCAAATATTATAATTAAAATGTAATCGAGTCAAATGAATTATGTATTTTATTTTCAGATTAAGTTATTTTCATCGTTTATTTTTTTAATTTTGAAAAAAAAAAGAGTTATTATATATTCTACTTATATATATTCTACTTCCACTACTGGAAAAAATAAAAATATTTCTAGATATTCTCCAACTGAATACAATTCAGATCCAAAGGTTCTCGTTTTATTGTTATCTTTATAATCGTTTTAATTAAATTGTTGTTTCTTTTAGCGTGGGTGTAATAATTGTCCTTAACGCCTTTAGTATAATTCCATAAAGCGTATTTATGAGAGTTACGTGTGGAATTATAATAAGATTTTAATATTGTAATTGTTAACGCTGTTTATTTTAATTTTTAAGTATATAATATATACTTATAACCTCGTTATACCGGAACAGTTATATATTACGTTGTTGTGATTGCTTTAGATCTCGCATAATCATTCTAGGTTTTACTGGGCATCTGAAGCCGAGAAAATTACTCCGATTATTTTTTAAATTGACTAATTTAGTTCCATAAAGTCTTATACAGTACCAATTACTTTAAAATAAGTTATATTTTATTTTATTCCAAAATTTCAATTAATTGAAAAGGAAATGAAGAAAATATAAACCACTAGCTGTCCCGGCAAACGTTGTTTTGCCTGTTTTCCCTGTTTTCCTGCTTTTCTCTTGAAGTTTTTCCTGAATTTTTTTTCCATAAACCTCACGTAGCCCGAGACCTTTCCAACGAATGCAAAACCGTGGAAATCGGTTCGTGCGTTCTGGAGTTATAGCGTCAGGAAGGAAAACCCGACCTATTTTTATATATTAGATTAATTAAATAAAAACCGGCCAAGTGCGAGTCGGACTCGCGCACCGAGGGTTCCGTACAAACCTGCAAGGTTTACAAAGTTTGATTTTGTTACAGCTTAAAGGTATTATAGACCTGAGTATTTGGTATGAATTTCAATTTAATACCTCTACGCGTTTATGAGGAAATGGGTAGTAAGTTTAAAATTATTAAATATATATATATTATGTGATGTAACTAAAAATTTATGGTTTTCGTAATTTTTCCTTTATCTATGCTATAAGACGTTGCTTCGTACCAAATTTCAAGATTCTGAGTTCACGGGAAGCACCCTGTAGGTTTTGATTCCCTTGCAAGTGTCGAAAATTTGCGGCATAAACGGCTGTATCTTTTGATTGCGTTGGCTTAGAAGTTTGATTTTTTCACAGCTTCAAGGGACAGTAGACCTGAGTAATTGATATAAATTTCAGCTTCATACCTCCACGCGTTCCTGAGAAAAAGGGTCTTGACAGACGGACGGACGGACAGACGGACAACAAAGTGATCCTATAAGGGTTCCGTTTTTTCCTTTTGAGGTACGGAACCCTAAAAATAAAAATATAACTACAAAAACTCTTATCAATTAGATATGTTATTTATTACTAATATAACGCTTATAAAAATCTCTACATATACGAAGTTTCTAGCAAAATACTATACTAACTGGTAGTCTCTACATTCACCATTGAGTCACAGCGTGTAGTGCAATCACAGTAGTATCTCGTGGTGGATCAGACATACTTGTTGAGTCATTTACGGTAATGGTGTGATATGATGAAAGCATTGCGCATTACATTTAATTGGAATTTTATCGAGGCATGTTCTCAGATAGAAGTTAGAACCAAAGAGAATATAATCACTACGTTTCTTGCACATGTTGCTAAAATTGTTGCCCCTTTAAAAATATTATGTGTCGCCAGTTCTGTTAGGCTATTGCATAGCTTTTATCGCGGGCTATGAGCCCGCAATTTCGGAACGCAACCACTACCGGCAGGCAGACCGCCCGGACTCTAACCAGAAGAGTAAGAATAACGACATATTATCACAAAATCAGCCGACCCTGAAATACTTTCTTGAAAACGTTGCTACCTCCTATACTATATGAACAAGTATGAACACGACTGGTGAAATTCTTTACGTGCACATCCGAAGCATTGATTCTTTTGTTGTAGCTAAGACACGCCTCGCTTAAATACTCATAATATATATTGAATGTATTATTTGGTAATATTGTGAGAAAGTACCAAATTAATAATATGTAATTTTATATCAAATAATAATGATAAATTAATCAGTATACTTGGCTTATCAGTATACAGTATACTTGTCCTATTATTTGAAAACAACATTATTTATTGTTGTTGCAACGTGGAATCAAATTCACGACCTCTAGAGATGAGAGCGAAGTTCTAAAGCTTAGAGTCAGACTTTAGAACGTTCTCAATTCTATAGTCTAGACCAGCTGTTCCCAACCCGCGGCCCGCGGGCCGCATGCGGCCTGCTGGGACTTTATTTGTGGCGCGCGTGATGTTAAACCATTTTGAAATTCACGCCCACCGGCAAAATAATGTAAGGTCATCGTGAAAGTCGTGATTTTTTTTTCATTTTTAAATCGTTAATATTGAAGAAAGTTATTTTTTTAACCTAAAAATTTTTGTTGCGGCCGGCGCGGCGGTTGTGTTTGTGGCCCGCATGAAAAAAAGGTTGGGTACCACTGGTCTAGTCTCTAGGCCAGTGGTACTCAACCTTTTTTTTTAATCGGACAACATATGCGTTTTGGTCTTGGTGTCGGCGTCACGCGCCGCACCCAAAATTCTTTAGGGTTCAAAAAATTACGTTTTTCAAAATTAGCGATTTGAAAGTGGAACTTTGGACGCATTAGATGTACTTATAAAAGACTTACCAGCGAGTCCACCGATGCCAACGCCGGCGTGATACCCCATGAAGTTCACACCTAACTTTCCATCTTTGAAAGTTATGAACTGGGGTGCCTGCAACCGAAACATAATAATATTAAGGACCTGTGTCATTTTCTAACAAGTGATGGGTAACATTTTTAGGAAGTTTTCTTTGCATTACTAGGTACTCAGATAAGTCGCATTAGGTGTTAAGGTCATCCTAATGGGACCTAAGGGCGGAATTCGCATAACATCACATCGCAACGTCATTTTAAGGGCTCCCACACATAACTGTGAATTCGCATCGCATCGCAAATATTTGCGATAAAATTCATAATAAAAATGACATTTCGATGCGATGCGATGCGAATTCGCAGTTATGTGTGGGAGCCCTAAGTGAGTCATGAACTGATGATAGTTCTACTTACTTAATTTCATAATACATGTCAGAAAACGCATTATTAATACCTAATAATGCGTACATAATATACGAGGGATTATATTCTATTCTCTTGAAGCTTACATCAGCAATGATTAAACCAAAAACTAATGATTCATAAATCATAACCTTTCCAAACACTCAAAAATACGAATATAGTATGAGTGGAAGAACTGGGTAACTAACATTTTAAAACATAGGTGCAATTACTCATTTTATCCTCTTTTAATTTGAACCAACCTTGTAACTTACCTACTTCAAAATCTAGTTAATATATCTAGCTATACATAGAATCGTAATTTTTTTGATTTAAAAATATGATCGCGGTCCTAAAGTCTCCATTTATGCAAAGAATCAGTTTTCAAATTGTTAGTTACCCACTTCATCCACTCATGTCCTCAATTACTAATTATGTGCCATTTTGACAAGTGCACTAATAATAATTCATTTTCAACATAAAGTAAATAAACTATTGTGATAATTCAAATAAAATATTTGCTCGTATCCGGCATAACACCGACAAAACATTGCAAAACTGTGTTATAATTCCATATTTAAAACTGTTTCCCGTACAATGGCAGCAAGGCCGGTATGTGCCGTTGTTGAGTAATATTTAACCACGATATTACGATTTACGAGGTATTTGAAAATTGTCAGAAACATGAAGGACGTAAGAAATTTTGAGAAATATTTTAGAGATGCAAACATTTTTACAAACGTGAAACAGTCGCCAAATGACAGACAATAAACATAATATTCTTGTTTATAGTTGAATTCAGTTGAATTTCTATTATTGTTTCCACAGAGAGTATCCATTGTCGGTACGTCCGTCCATTTCATTTTGACACTTTTTGACATTTCATCGTCGTTGTAAATTGTAGTTGTGCTGAAATACTACACTACAATTGATGGTTAAGGCCATTCCCCGAGCAAACGACCTTGACCATACAATTGACGCGTTGCCGAGATCGCACAAAAAACGGGGAATATGTAGTTAATGAAATTGTCTATTTATTGTCGTGTCTTTCAAATAAACGTAATTTGTAAATACTAGAGAGATGCTGAAAGTATGCTTAATTTTAAAAAATTGGTATTACTTTGGAAGCTAATATCATGAGTATAATAAACAAAAATAGAAAATTTAAAACGGGGAGAGCAATGTTGATATACTGAAGATTATTGCTGTATTTTTATTATAACTTTATAGCTTTCAAATTATGAGTTTATAAGGCTCTAAATACGATAAAATTACGAAATCTCCATAGGGGAAGGCCCTTAAAATTAAACTTCAATGCTAGTAACAGGAGTGTGCTTACGATACTTGTAAAATGCACAATGCTAAGGTGACTTTCCGATCCTCGCAGCATGCGTCCGCAACTGACTAAAATAAAATGCTACTTTATGAACTAGGGTATAGGTTTCATTTTGACTGACGCCACTACAAAACAGCAGCACCATAGGTCGCTAGACCAATGTCGGTAGAAACGAGAGATGATGACGTTCAACACTCCAAAAATATACACGGTATAAATGTTCTTAGACTAGCGTTACACTCTCAGACTGACGCTAGAATGATGGCTGGAAAGTACATACCTAGCAAAAAATGATCAGTCCGTCAATCACACGGTTACATGATCATTCTTTCGTCAGTCTGGATCGCCAGAGTGACCGTGTAACCCTTGTCATATAAACTTTCGTTTAAAATAAATCTGGAAAAATACGTGTATTTTGTCACGTTGGGATTGGGAACTGGGAAGGCTTACTCAAGGATCCGTTCTGTCAATGCACACCAATATACACGGCTGACTCAGCGCAACGCTTTAATCCAGTGATACTTACGTAGCGTAGTAACCAATTTCGTAATCTGTGATGATACCCTATCCATACTGTATAAATATTAGACTTATTTCTAACGAATTGTTACCTTTACTTTCTAATTACCTAAAGTCACTATAGTACAGGTGGGAACCTAAATATACTACCTATCAATATACAATACTACCTATCAATATACAAAAATTCAGCTGGTTAGGGTTCCTTTTTAGGGTTCTGTAATCAACAAGTCCTCGTTGACTATAACGGAACCCTAAACAGCTACTCACGTAAAATTTGCTTGATAGTAATAAAAAAAAATGTTCTAGGGAACCTGTATTACTATATTATATTATATAGTAAGTAGTAACGGGTTGTAATAATTTTTAATACCCGACAAAAAAGAGGGGTGTTATAAGTTTGAGGTGTCTGTCTATCTGTCTGTGGCATCGTAGCATCCAAACGGGTGGACCGATTTTGATCTAGTTTTTTTTGTTTGAAAGCTGACATGATCGAGAGTGTCGATCATGTCAGCTTTCACACAAAAATGTAGATGTTTGATTTCACATAACAATACAGTTCACAGCGAACCGAATCGAGACAATCAGTGACTTGGCGATACAAAATGCAAAAGTCGCTGTTGGCGGTCCCCCGACACACCGTGACAACAATTATGGATACTTAGGAATTATTTAAACCTAAAGTCAGTAAATATTATTTCATTACTTTTTAAAGTTGTTTGGCGGGGTTTTTTTTTTTAATTTCTTAATCTTTCGAACGGACTAATAACTTGTTTTGTTGTCATTTTCGTCGAATTCATTATAAAATGTCGTCGACCATGTTTTCTTCTATATTTCTAACTCCCAAGGCCAAAAATCGGTTGGTAGTTGAGCTTGTCTGAGATATGAAAATCATTAGGGTCTCCAAATATTTACTAATATAATTGTTTACTAAAATTTTTAAGCTATTGCATAGCTTAAAAAATAAGCGGGTTTTGAGCGCGGCGACCGAATAATGATATTCCGCATTTTCGTTGCGGAATAACCTAATACCCCCCACACCACTGTGCCGGTAGATGCGGTGTTGCCAGACTTCGGCACGGTGTTTGTATATATAGTACGGTGCGTACGACTGACTATGCTATGCAATAGCATTACCGCGGCAGTCCCCGAGTGCCACAACTATTTTTATTTCAAGTGCAATCCTAACTGTGGAAACGAATAGAGATTTTGATTTGATCCCGTCTATTCAATTCGTCTAAGATCCCACCATAGAACGACCTTCACCGAGCTGGTTAATGGATGAAAAGTATATATTCAATTACGTATGTCAATAAAATATTTGTTGCAAGTGGGTTGCCTAAAAAATTTCAGTCCAGCCGGCCTAAGATGCGCAAACGAGAAAATTTTGTCTACATGTTTTCTCGATGTTAACTGGTTTATCTCTTCATCTCTATTGACCCTAACATGACATACTTTTTTTCTCGTGTCTGTGGTCAAAATTAGAGATAATTGTGTTTTCTTTTCTTAATCTGTGCTATTTTTGTCTACGAACCCTAACATGACAACACAGTTTTTATCGAGTTTTCTCAAGACTTTGACAAATGAGAAGAGTAGTTTGTCGATATATACCTATTATCTGTGAAGCTAGTCTACGAACGAGAAATTTATCTCTCGACGTACGCATGTTAGGGAAAAAGAGATATATATCGATATCGACAATATCACTACGCTCGAGAGTGAGAATGATATCCACGAGATATCTCGTTGGCGTATGCTAGGACGGCAGAATAGCCGATCTCGAGCCGATAAGCCCAACATCGGTTTCTTTAGAGTCACCGGTTTTTCACTTAAATATAGTGTAAATATTCACCGAGTTTTGTAGAGGTAAAATTTTCTTGTTGGCGCAAGAGTCAGCGACAGCCAGAGTTTCGTCATATAATAGCTGAAAGTTCATCTGTTTATGATTCCTATAGACTCATAGAGGTAAGAACGACCAGCGGGGCTAAAATGGTCGCATAGCAATTCCTCTCACTCAATTCACAAAATGAATTGTCAAAACTGTCAAAGTCACGAATGTCAAATTAGTACGAATTTAGACCAATTGAATTGGTCAAACTCACGAATGTCAAATTAGTACGAATTTAGACCAATTGAATTGGTCTAAATTTGACATTCGTGCGTTTGACAGTTTTGACAATTCATTTTGTGAATTGATTGAGAGGAATTGCTATGCGACCATTTTAGCCCCGCAGTAACTATGGAGTTTCGGTCGCGGTTACTTTAGAAGTACGAATTTACTTTTTAACATAAAAGTTTCTGTTAAATGTCCATATTAATATTAAGAATGCCAAAGTGTGTTTGTTATGCGTCCAGGCTTTAGTTTTTATTAGCCATGAAGATACATTGAATTCGGGAAATAATAGTTTTTTGCTGTAAAACACGGTTGCAGCGCATCAAACGAACTTCAGGAAGTGATGTTAAGTATATAATTATTCACATATTATATTCTTTAGCTACTAGTCACAACCCTAACATTTGTCATAAAACGTACATTACAATTAAGCGCAAAAGTGTAATTTAGACGTATTATAGTTGCTTGGTTAAGTCATATCGTAGCTTAATCTGTTGTTTGTAATTAGAGTTGGCTTCCGTGACCGGACTTTTAATCACCACACGTCAAATTGCGTGCCCGCATAAACCCGTTTTGATGGAGTTCTTAAGCAAAGTTATTATTTGCTTAAAACATTTATTTCGTATATTATTATTTTGTGGGCTTTTAATGTCTGTAAGCACGCATGGTGCTGATAAGCTATACGTTATTAAAATTTTTCTGAATGAGCTAATAAAAGAATGTTAATTAATTTAAGTAAATATACCAATGTAACAACTGACGAACTTGATATTTTAAACCGTGAGCCAAACTTGTGCATGAATTATTTTTGGCATGATTGGAGAACTGGGAATACACGCGAGCTGAATTCGCGCGCGCACGTCTGAACGCGCCTTTAGAGTAACCTATTTTAAATATAGTAAGTAAATAATTAATGACAAGTACGGAAGCTATTACGTCTATACAACAATTTATATTATTGTCGAATTCAGTTTATTAAAAAAGATTTTGCGTGACGTGGACGAACGCTGGCAGAGTTGCGTACAGAGAGGATCTATCGCACCCTTAACACTGCTTTAACCGAGGAGTGGAGCATAATGGGGTTTTAGTGGGTAGACCCTACATCTGGAGAGCTCCACATACCCCGGCCGATGTCCCCAATCCGGGGATGCTTAAAGCATTTCCCAATGTAAAGGGTTAAAAAAGTAAGTACAGAAATTATCATAAAAAGTTTGCGTTTTTCGCCACTTATTATTATTGTTTCATAATCTTTCCCTAATCCATTTCCCATCCATTCACATTGGACTTCTGCAAAGTGATTTAATTAACTAGTATTAAGTACTAAGTAGTTTTCCTAGTGACCGACACGTTTGATTGCCGTTGACAACTTAGGGTTACGGTGATCGCACATTTATCAGCACGCACGCGTCTAAGAGCCAGTCCACACGGCGTGTCTGTTTGACGCATACGTGACACGGCATAGCCGGTCACACGGGCGCGCGGGCGGTGCGCCATCGCAGTGTTATTACGAAGCAGTCTTAACGCGACGTCAACACCCCCTCCCGCTTCGTCTCGGGGGCTGCTGTCCGTCATGTGTGCGTTGCGTCGACGCAGCGCGCCGTGTGAACACCTTGGTTATTTGTATGTAAAACAACGCAACGGCAGCGCTGCGTCGACGTGAATTCGTTATTTAAAATTGTCTGTCAAATTAAATGTGTGTCAAAGTAAATGAAGTTCCTTTTATTTTAATTATTTAATGCATTGCATGAAATCGCCAATTCACTTGCAATATGAACTTTTGTATAAGATAAAGAGATTACAAAATTATAACTTAGACAAAGCCTTTTATATTATAATTTATAATGATATAGATCAGCGGTCGACAACCTTTTGGCAGGCAAGGGCCACAAGGTGGCAAAATAAACTAAAGGCGGGCCGCAGGCCTCATACTCGTATTAACTATTAACCCTAGAAGCTCAATATACCTACACGATACACATAATGAGGGAAAATAAGTTTTTATTATAAAATGACACAAACAGCTACGTTCTTAAGTGGCGATAACTACTGGCAATATTAGAAAACATTATTTTTGATATAATATTATATAACTTATTCACAAAACACTCACGGGCCGCAAGTAAGAAGTTCGTAGGTAAGCCGCGGGTTACCGACCGCTGATATAGATAATCATGTGTATCCAATATCCATCCTGAAGTATAAAGTTTTAGCTAGCCAATATTTTTAGCCCAAATATGTACAGTATTTTCCCACAAAAATGACCAAAAATCAAATGCAATAGTTTGCTTGCATAACAAAACTTGTTCAGAAGTATTTTTCCTCTAATATTACCTTTATGGCAACGCCATAAGGATCACTTTATAAACTGCGAGGTATTATAAGTATGAACGGTCTGTTATTGCACTGCGAATAATTGTGATAGTGGTTTATCGCAATTAAAATTCAATAAAATTCCACCGACGGCATCAAAGACTCAAAGAGTCTATTTTTTACTAAGGATTTTATTAGGTTTTTCAGTTGCCAAGATTAGCTAGGAACTTATTTAATTTTAGACCCGATCAAAATATGTCTGCAGTTGACTTTAAAATAAAATAGAAAAAAGTGTCGTGGATCGAATCAAAACTAACACCAGAGAAATTGATTTAATAAGCAAATAGAGGGACTCTGTCATTTGGTTGGGGTTTTTATCAAGTCAACGTCAGTCATAATCTGACGGTCAGTTTTAACATAACCCGACCATGTTATATAAACAATAAAGAAAGGGCAGATTTTTGTGCACGTGTTAGTCAAGTTATAGCATTGTAAATGATTGCCAGTCAACCAATCACGTCGATGTAGCCAGATGTAGCGTAGTTTTTACGCACGTGCGAGTAAATAAAGTGGCTTTAGCCAGTGGCGGGGCAGGACCTAACTTTGATGTGGGCAAGATATTATATCTTGCGAAGCCCCCTAAAATATTATACTTTGCGAGGCCCCTAAAATATTTTTGATAATCAAACTTTTACTTATGAATAATTATTGAGTATCAAAACTCGTAAATCCTTAAAAAAAAACCTCGTGGTCCAAGGGGCGCGAGGCCCGTAAGGCCCGTATTTTTGGTCAGTACGGTAAAAATACGGGCCTCAGTCCTCAGACCGCGAGGCCGTGGGCGGTCGCCCACGTCGCTTACGCCTTACGCCGCCTCTGGCTTCAGCAAAAACAAAAGTCTAATTCTTTAATTTGATTTACCCACAATTTCCTTTTTAATCGACTTTGTTAAAATAAATAAAAGGTATTTTTTAATCAGTGGAGAAAATCCTCAGATAAATAGTAGTCATAAAAATAAACCATGATAGTACTAGATGACGCCCGCAACCCCGTTGCGCCAAAATTCGTTTATCGCGCGGTAACCGTACATTTTTCCGGGACAAAAAGTATACTACCTATGTCCTTTCCCGGGACTCAAAGTATCTCCATATTTAGCAAAATTGGTTCAGCGGCTTGGGCGTGAAGAGCTAACATACAGACAGACAGACAGACAGACACTCTCACATTTATAATATTATCTAGTATATGGATGCACATGATTGCATAGTCGCAACTCGCAGCCTTTCATGAACAATTCTCGACGAATCTACCTACAGGGGTATCATAATTCATAGGTCTACCAGAATCTGATGGAAATTTTTGACAGCAGATTTTAAAAAAAATATCCTTGATCATTGGATAAATTTTTATATTTGCATGTTTAACACACAGAATCAGCTGCTATAAGAAGAAAAACGGATCAAAATGTTTTATTCCAATTACCCCCGTATTGCTAGTCATTTTATTTTCTCACTTTTTGCCATCAGATTCTGGTAGACCTATACATTACATTTTAAATTTTAGGTTGGCAACCCTACATTACAATCGTTTTTCGTCACAAATCACAATAAGCAACGGCGGAGAAACCACATAATAATTCACGATACTTAAAAACAATTTTGTGACAAACATTTGTGATTTGCGTCATTCTAAATTACATCCGAAACACATGCAACAAAAACATGAGCTGTAAACAACTAACAAAGACTTGTTAAACATATTATATGTATTTATATGCAATACATGTTGTATGTTATGGTAATAAAGTTCCTCAAGGTTACAAATACTCTGTTATGGCTTAAGTCGACTGCCTTCACATTATGTCGCGCGGCTGCCGCGCGGCTGCGGCGGTACCCGCGACATAATGTGAAGGCAGCCTAAGTATAACTAGAAGTCGCGCAGCTGCCGCACTACTCGCGACGCGAATATAATAATATATTTGCCATACTTCTAGTAGAGGGAATAAGTGGCGCCATACTTGAAAAACCGTTTGAATTACGAATAAAATCTTAGGATTTTGAAAAAAATATTGTTCACATTCGCCACCTCCCACAGGTATGGCATTATCAGACTTATATTTATGATCATACAGGGAACTGTTCAAAAAAGTTTCAGGGTGGTACAAATCGTTTGGCGGAAGAAAAAAAAATCACTCCTTTGCAGTGGTATGACGGCCATTGGGAACTGTCGGAAAAGTATGGCAAGGTGATTTTCGTGAATGGCTACTCGACGATGATTAGCTATGCAAAAATTAGCCTGGTACAAATGATTCAATTGTTTTATTTAAGTAAATAAATGTATTCGCGTCGGTATGGCGGGCTGTAAGTCACACCCGAGAAGTATGGCATTACGCTAACGCCTACTTCTTTTTTTTTCGACTATCTGAAATTACAAGCATTTTTGTGGAACAAATCGTTCGACACTCGTTATTTATCCGACGCGTTCGATTAACGCCCACGCGTTTGGGCCGCCAGTGCGAGCGCTATCTATGACCATTATTTTCCTTTTTGCCTTTACGTAATTAGACCCCTGAAGAACCGCCATACTGGTACAAATGACCAAGAATTTTGTGTCACCATCTCCCGGTCTATTAATGTGAAGGCAGTCTAAAGACGAGTCAAAAAACTTCATATAAAATTTAAAAATGTACGGGACTCATAGTTTTAAACCTTGTTAATTTGATAATTTTGGATGGATTTTATAAAATATCGATTTATTAACGTTAGGTAACCATGACTGTTAACAAATGAACAGCTAAAAGCAAAATAAGTAATTTTATAAGTTTTTAATTACAAAAGCGAAAAACTCCACGATGGTTCTGTATAAACGGTCCAGCGGAATTTTAAAACGGGTCTTTAGAACTTATGAGAGTTGACTTCGATAATGGATTTCGATTCAATTCTACAATCTAGTTTTTGTGTTTAAATTATTGACACTACAAAATAAAGTTTGTGTCTTATCTTCTACCTGTATAAATAAAGATGTGATTTTTATTTTTGTTAGTCTCGCTTAAACTTGAGAACGCCTGAGTCGATTTGGCTTATTTTAGTCTTGAAATATATTTTGTAGAAGTCCAGGGAAGGTTTGTATTGTGATTTGTGGTTTATATTAGGAGGGTTATAGAAAGTTCACTCGGTCATACAGTTATCCATACTTTTTTTCATTTGACATTTTGTCATAGTTAAAGTAGTTGGTGCAACCCACCCTAAGACACCGAGGTAATTAACCTTACACATGGTGATTTCAAGACGAGTGACAATATTTTTTCTAATACAAATATTAGCCAACCATGAACCAATCAGCTATAACATTCATTACTTTATTTAACTGTAATATTTTTCAGAAGTATCATAATATTCATAAATCATACCCATACAAATATTACCATATCCATCATTAAAATACTAGCTAGTTAGTAGGAGTTTCTACTAGAAACAGAAAAATAATAATTATTATCAAACACTTTTTTTATATTACACAAACCTTGTCCTAACAATAACGAATATACAAAACCAAGAATCATCCAATTTGGTGCAGTCGTGTAAAAGTGAAACGTACAATGTAGCTGTTTTACAATGTTACTTTTACTGTGAACTCGATACAATAAGGGACACAATATGTACCCTGTACAGTGCACACCCTAAAGTCTTACCATTTTTAGGGTTCCGTACCCAAAGGGTAAAAAAAGGACCCTATTACTAAGACTTCGTTGTCTGTCCGTCTGTCCGTCTGTCTGTCTGTCTGTCTGTCTGTCGCCAGGCTGTATCTCAAGAGTCGCTATAGCTAGACTTCTGAGTGTATATCTGTTACCGCTATAACAACAAATACTAAAAACAAAATAATATTAATATTTAAGGGGGGCTCCCATACAACAAACATGATTTTTTTAGCCTTTTTTGCTCGATATCAAAAATGGCAAAGGTAGGCACTTGAAATTTTCACAAAGGCCTTAATAATTAATAATAATATTAAAAAAAAAAAAAAAATTTAAGGGGGGCTCCCATACAAAAAACACAATTTTTGGCGTATTTTTGCTCTATAACGGTACGGAACCCTTCGTGCGCGAGTCCGACTCGCACTTGGCCGATTTTATTATTTTAATGATACATAATGCATATCCCACATTATAACGTCAATAACCGCATACATTTTAAAAATCCAATTCGTTTGGCTTATGTTTATCTGTTTTCCAATTTATTTCCATCACCCTACAATACGTGACGGACTGCAATGAGTTGTATCCAGGGATTAGTTGCGAAGTTTGAATTGGATCAGACATAGAAAAAATTGGGTCACATTTTGTTATTGTTTAAGTGAGATATTTTACCATTGTTTGGGTGTTACCGAAACCGAAATAACTGATCCGCAGTAAAACACGATTATAGAGAAAACCAGGAAGGATAAAGACTTCTTGTTAACAAATTTCCAAAAAGAAGGAGTATATATCCTCCTATACGGGATGGTACAAAACTAAGTGATAATAATTTAGGGTGTGTTAGTGTCCCTTTTATAGAGTTCACTGTGAAAGTAGCAGCGCTGAAAGAGCATTTTTTGTGTGATTTGTATGGGCAAGCGCCCGTGCGTCAGGAATTTTCCCATACAAAAGTTTAAAAGAAAGTTGCTCTTTCAGCGCTACTACTTTCAAATTGAATTCAATATAAGGACACATACACACCCCAAAAGTATTATCACTTTGTTTTGTTACACCCTGTAGACTCTAGGCTCTAGCACCCACAAAATGAAGTCTCCCACAAAATGAAGAATCACTTTTTATGGAAAAGTACTAAGTAGACTCAACATTTTGAGGACAGACTCGATTACAATGGACTGGTGGCCAATAATTGGACATTTTTGTGGACGTGGTTACGTGGGCGGAGTCTTAATTGTTTAGTGAAACATATTTTAACCGAAGAAGTTATAGTAACTAATAAGTATCTGTCAATCAAACTGTCCGTGTGTGTGTGTCCATTTCATCCTAACGGTTTGATAAATTTTTTATATTTTGTCAATTTTATTACCTTTATATTGGTTGCGTTCCTATCGTGGGTCCACGGATTCTGATAGCCTTTTCGAGTGATTTGTATTTTATCGTAAATCGTAACAGAGTTACCCTGACCTTCTGAAACGCGTAATGGATGTCGAAGAAACGTGGAGTTTTGACTTAAGACACTTGAGAATTCCGACGTTCATATAAAATTCATAAGTAAGGTTGAGGTTTTAAAAGAGCTTAATAGAAAGTGAGATGGATTTTGGTGTTTACTTTGCAAAAATCATAATATTGTTGCGGGTTTTGTTTTAATGAAAGTTACTGCAAAATTAAAGCTATTGAGGCAGTACTTTGTGTTTGCTGACTTTAATTTTTAAATTACGTCGAGTGTAAATTGTTAAATCCTATTTTTGATATTATCTAAGTGCAGAAGTATTTTGTTCCCAAGCGTTCTTTAAATTATGACATGATGATACTTTAGGTTGAGAATGTGTCCCTTATAATTAAAGACGTGCGCGGAAGAACTAGATAACATAAGGAAAATTACTAATTTTTCCCTTATAATTTAAACAAACCTTATAACTTACCTACTTCATCATCTGGCTAATATATGTAGCTATACATATATTTTTTTTTTTATTTCAAATTACTTTCCCAGCCCTAAAGCCTCTATTTAAGCAAGAAAACGGATTTTTTTTAACCTTTACTTACCTGTTTCTTCCACTCATGTCTTCGAATATAGAGTTCACTATGAAAGTAGCAGCGTTGAAATACCTAATTTTGAGTTCTATGATTTGTTATGAGAAATTTCCCAACGCCCTGAATTAGTCCATTACAAAAAGTCAGCAAACTCTAGGTATACACACAACTTACGGCCTGTCCACATCTACACGTCACGACGTCGTCAACGTGGAACGGTGCGGTAACGTGGCACGTTACGTCAACGTAACGTAAAAATGCACGTCACGGTGTAGCAACATTTTACGTCTTTTTTTTTCTTAAATCTCTCTCTCCGTCTTCTTAACAATAGCAGAAGCAGAATATGTATTGTGCGGTCCATATCTAGATAAGTAGTGAAGAATGTAGCAGTTTTACAAGGCATGGTGACGTACAATGTTGCTACACCGTGACGTGCATTTTGACGTTACGTTGAGGTAAATTTTCACGTCCCGACAACGTACCGACGTGCCACGTTACCGCACCGTTCCACGTTGACGACGTCGTAACGTGGACATGTGGACAGACCCTTACAAGGAAAGTTTTGTACACCGCACGTATATCTTGTGAGTTGTGACTTGTGACCGACAACAAAAATTTCATAAGGGACCACTTTATGAAATTATAGTTGACGATAATACCATAAAAGAAGAAATGTATATTAAAATAACTTACAGCATAAGTCTGCAGGATTAACGTCCCTAAAAGAAGTATTGTTGTCATCTGCTTCATTTCGTCTGAAACAAAAAATAATAATAATTCAGAAACCTATTTTTTTTTCAAAACTGACAACCTTTATTACTACAATCTACAACGAGATTATTTATTGTATAAGGATTATAAAAACGTGCTCTTTCAGAATCGGTGTGAGAAGATAAGGCAGAATAATTTTCCGTTCCCCTTTTGTTTATCCTACAAGCAGCATTCTTTAATACGGTTTAGTAATTAAGGGATAAAGCCGATAAACAGATTTTTATATTCAGATTAGATGTTGACTGAAATATCGTTGTTCTGAAATTCCTTTATCGCTAGAGAACTGCATACTTTTTCGCTATAAAACTATCCTATGCCTTTCTCAGGGCTTAAAGCATTTCTACACATTTTCATCGAGTTAATTCAGACCGCACCGCGACGCGTAGATGCATTTCTAAAGTATGGACTTGACAGATTTGCAAGACGTCTCACGCAATTATTATTAAAGTACACATATATAAGGCCTTTGTGAAAATTTCAAGTGCCTATCTGTTGCCATTATTGATATCGAGCAGAAAAGGCCAAAACATCACGTTTGTTGTATGATATGGGAGCCCCCCTTAAATATTAATATTATTATTTTGTTTTTAGTATTTGCTGTTATAGCGGCAACAGATATACACAATCTGTGAAAATTTCAGAAGTCTAGCTATAGCGGTTCATGAGATACAGCCTGGCGACAGACAGACAGACAGACAGACAGACGGACAGACGACGAAGTCATAGTAATAGGGTCCCGTTTTTACCATTTGGGTGCGGAACCATAAAAAAAGAGGTAACAGCCACATACAGATAGACAAGCACACTTTCACATTCATAATATTAGTACGGACTACGGATTGCGAGACTTGTATTTCACAGGCTATAATATATTATACACTCGACTCATTAGAAGCACGGCAAAGTCTCAACAAATCCTACTTATTCTTGGAATAATAAGGAGCCATTGTTTAGCATAATCTGTTAAGCAAATGCCTAATTACCTACATTTGAAAGGCACAACCTTCACAACATACTGTTGCAACTTGCAACTTTACAACGTGAACTGTGACCTCCGAAGAACCATTATTCTTAGAAGTTACTATTGTCATAATAATTACAATCTAAATCGCATAAAGCATACCGATGATAAAATATATTTTGGTTAAAACTTTCACGTTGGACAATTTTGACTATCATTATAAGACTAATCGTAATCTACTATCGAGGCACAGGACAAATTAAGGCGGGCTGAAACCCCATTTTGTTATTTCTTGATACCCGATTTACCTAGTTCCAATATAATAACGAAATGTAAAAAAATATGAGATATAGAGCACAATATTTAAAAGGGTTTAAATCAAAAACATTTTAATAAAAAATAATACTTTCGCTGTAATTAATTTACAAACTCACCTCCGACAAAACTCTTTCTCATCGAAATATAAGTATTAACAAGAATAACTTACATTTTATTTTAATAAATTGTCAATGAATCTATTTTAAAAAGGTCTGAAACGAATAATTTTTTTTCTTAATATTTATTTCGAAAGATATTTTAAAAAAACACACGAAAAATAAAATAGAGAAGATCCGCCCGTCGTAACTTACAATTTTATGGTAAGCTAAAATGAATCTTATTGCGATGCGTACACGCTTGGTATTCGCGTTCGCAAGGTTATCGTATTCGAATTGAGGTAAGTGCTCGCCTTAAGAGCTTTAGCTTCTGATGCTGTATATTATAATGATGTAGGCATTCTTTAATAAGAAGGTATTTTTTAGAATTACATTCCTAAGACAGTTAAGAAGAGGATCAAAATTTGTATTCCAGGAATTCTTTGAACACCATTGCTGTTTTTTTTTTCTAGTTCTTAATGAGGTGATATCGAAGGCAAGTATGTAAAATATTATCATGATTGTCGGTAGTTTACAACATAACATTAATATTGAGGTTAGTCGCTGGAAGCAATATAAAGGAAGTTGGCACAATTTCAAAGCGTGCTAGTAATTGGTTTGTGCATTCGAAATAACAATTAAAATGATTTGATCAACGGTTTTGTATTAGTTGGCGTTGAATGGCATAAACTATGCTCAGAATCATGACTCATGAGACAAGTTACAAAACCTCATAAATCATAATGATAAATATCGGTATGAAATGGCTTTAGATGATGTAAAAAGATTTTCTGAGATTTCGTATTTTAGACTTCCTGTCGTGCATGTTCGACTTAGTATTCCATGAATATTAATTAGGAAATAGTGTCTCTGCGAAAATTAAAATCATGTACTATCAGAGAAGTTGATTCATAGGCAGTTGGCGGACCTACGACGATCACGACTTATGAAGTGACATAGTTTAACCAAATAACGTAGGTCCGTCAACTGCCTATGAATCAATTTCTTCGATGGTATTAATAATAATATGTTATGAATATATATTGGCGGAAGAATAGTTACTAATACTGGATTAAATACTTTCCGAAACTGTAATAACTAAGCGTGGCCACGATCCAGTGCGTTACGGAGGACGTTACGGTACGTTGCGACATCGGAACCAGAGTCAATTCAGATCGCAACGCGACGCGTAGATGCATTTGTACTGAATTGACAGATTTCAATTGCGTGAGAGTTGAGACGTCTTGCAAATCTGTCAAATCCATACAAATTTAGAAATGCATCTACGCGTCGCGTTGAGGTCTAAATTCACCCTTACGTATGACTTATGAGGCATTGCGTTGCGGCAACGAACGCCAACACAAGACGGTGACATCACAACGCGACATCTAGAGTTAGTTCTGAAATATAACCCAGTATTACACTAGTGCTCATGACGTCAAAAATCAAAGCTATACCTACTAGTAATTCGTTCGGAACTTCACTGATCAGTGCATTGTAGAATTTGTTGGGATTTCACTATCGTAAATATTATGTTACGATCCTTTTCTGAGTATACTGTTGTGTGCTGTGTGTGACCTGTGACGTGGCAGCCTAAAATCGCGATCGTCATTGCGTTAATTCAATGTGTATCTAGTTGTGTAGTAAAAATGTGCATGAAGGTTCATTTTATATTGTAACTATCGACCCGCTCCGGCTTCGCACGGGTATAAAATATATAGCCTATGTCACTCACCGAAAAAATGAATTAAATCGATTCAGTAGTTTTGATTTAAGGGTCCCACACATTAACAGTCCGCCTGCAGGCTCTGGTCGGCAGGCTGCCTGACAGTCATTGACCGTCGATACAAAATCTACGAAATCGTCAGGGGAACTGTGAGTCTGTGATCATTTCCGACTAACTGCCAGGCGGCGGCCTGCCGGCGAACTGTTAATGTGTGGGGGCCCTTATATATTATACTTATAAACTTATATATAACTAATTATACTTATAAACCTTCCTCTTTAATCACTCTATCTATTAAAGAAAACCGCATCAAAATCTTTACGTAGTTTTAAAGATTAAAGGGAACAAAGGGACATACGGACAGATAAAGCGACTTTGTTTTATACTATGTAGTGATATCGTATCGTGACGCTGCAATGTGGCCCCAAAACGTTGGAGCGCCGCGGCGACAACGCAACGGAACGTTATGGCTTTTTACACAGTCCATTAATATTAGTGAGGCACATAAACGGGCTTTTTGGCTTACTGCAAAGCGGATAATGTGTTTGGGAGACGTTATCGTTGGCCGATCAGACCCTCCCTTAGTTGAATATTAAATTCCCTTATCTAGATAACAATTCCTTAATCCAGTCAACCGACGCGGTTGCTTGGAATTGCGTTAATATACTTGTTATTAGATAAAGTAAAATGTATTATAATAGTAAATACAGGCTTTCTATGAACACATAGGCTACTTTTTATCTCGAAAAAACAGTGTGCGCATGTGATATAGAATTGATGGGGATGAAGTCGCAGGCAAAAACAATATTCCGATTGAAAATATTTGAATAGACTTAATTTTACCGAATGTTATGGAAGTTATTGTTTGTTAAGTAAACAGTTCAAATGCTCAAATATTAATTTTTGTTATGAGTAAATAAATTTTAGATTAATCAAATAGATGTATACTATTCAAACAACTACCTAAAATAATATCTTAGAGACGCTTAGGAGTGGATTCAAATATTACGAAGATATTATTTCATGATAATTCCTTTCGTTGAACACACATGTACGACACAATTTCTCATTTATAATATTAGTAAAAGTACCTATATTAGTATGGATGTTTTAAATGTAATCTGTTACCTCTTCACGCCCAAAACGCTGAATCGATTTTGCTGAAATTTGGTATGGAGATACTTTGAGTCTCGAGAAAGGACATAAGATACTTTTTGTCCCGGAAAAATATTTTATGATTCTCGCGCGATATACTATTTTTGCACAACGGAGTTGCGGGAGGCATATTGTTTTTTTATAAAAAAAGTTAAGACCTACGAGGAATATATTCAACTAGATAACGCCCGCAACTCCGTTGCGCCAAAACTTGTTTATCGCGCGGGAACCGTACATTTTTCCGGGACAAAAAGTATCCTATGTCCCTTCCAAGTTCCCGGGACTCAAAGTATCTCCATGCCAAATTTCAGCAAAATCGGTTGAGCGGTTTGAGTGTGAGAGGTAACAGATAGACAGACATACAGACGGACGTCGGTTCGTCTGTCCGTTATAGAATGTACTGTAACTTCGTGGTGGAAATTCATGTTTTACAGTTATTCATTCCATCGCTTCCGAAACCGTCTTTGAAGAAGCAAAACATTGTGGGTAGTTGTTAAAATTTCTTGCTTAAAAATAAAGCATATTCTTTGATCTTTTTTTAATTCATCAAGCCCCAAGCGGCCACATGCGGCCGCGATAACAATGGAAAAGCTATTGTGTCTCGTTTTTCCACGATCGACGGGTAGCATCCAATTGTACATTTTATGCCCGCGCTGGCAACATTGTGGAGAAATCATAATACGCGGCTGCTGTCCGTCTAGACAGACAGACAGACAGACAGACACACTTTCGCATATTTTATAATATTAGTATGGAAGTATGGATTACGTAACTAAGAATCTTTTTTTTTTCTTTTATGAAACAAGGGGGCAAACGAGCAAACGGGTCACCTGATGGAAATCAACTTCCATCGCCCATGGACACTCGCAGCATCAGAAGAGCTGCAGGTGCGTTGCCGGCCTTTTAAGAGGGAATAGGGTAATGGGGGAGGGTAGGGATGGGAAGGGAAGGGAATAGGGGAGGGTAGGGGAGGGAATAGGGTAGGGGATTGGGCCTCCGGTAAACTCACTCACTCGGCGAAACACAGCGCAAGCGCTGTTTCACGACGGTTTTCTGTGAGACCATTCGTGCCGAAGCATGGCACTCCCACGTATAATATCTATTATACTCTTGTACTGCACCTGAAGCTTGGGCGATGTTATGTGCTACAAGTTTGCGGAATTTGCCATGGCCCATGTTATTATTCAATTTCGACCATTTCATTATTGTAACATACAAGCTGTAAGAGAACAAAGTGATATAATATTTTGGGGTGGTGTATTTTGTCCCTTATACAGGGTGTAACAAAACTTAGTGATAATACTGGTGTGTACGTGTTCCTTGCAGAGAGTTCACTGTGAAAGTAACAGCGCTGAAAGATTAATTTTTTGTGGTTTGTATGGGCAAGCGCTCCGGGTCATGAATTTTTCCATACAAAAGTTTAAAAAAGTTGCTCTATCAGCGCTGCTACTTTCACAGTTAACACTATATAGGGGACCCTTACACACCATAAAGTGTAATAACTATGTTTTGTTACATTCTGTATATGGATATAGGTGTACCAAACTAAATAATAATTAATAATGCTTAGGGGTGTGTGTTTACCTTATATACTAATATTGAGTTCACTGTATTCATTTCATTCATAGTGAACTCTACCTATATATAAGTTACACATATACCCAAAAAAAAAAAAAACACTTAAGTACTTTTGCTACACTCTATAGGTAGTCTGTATAATGTAATATGACGTGCCAATAAGGGTGAAGCCAAACGAGCGTAATTTGTGAGTTGTGAGTCGCAGAATTTCTGCCGCGTAAATATCTTTTCATACAAATCATGACTCACAAAATTACGCTCGTGTGAATCAAACAGGACTTTTGTATGAAACTGAATGCAGCAGAATTCTGCCGAACCGAAATTCTGCGACTCACAACTCACAAATTACGCTCGTTTGGCTTCGCCCTAAAGATCAACAAAACAAGAGTCAAAAGCTGCTAAATACAAAATTAACCAATTCATTATCTTCCCAACGCTAACACAATATAGTGTAACAAGTTTTGCTTCATTGGGCTATACTTGCGAGTTGCGACTTGTGAGATGTGACAAAATATATTATAATAGTGACAACATAATCCATACTTAATAATATTATAAATGCGAAAGTGTGTCTGACTGTCTGTCTGTCTGTCTGTCTGTTATCTCTTCACGCCCAATCTGCTGAACCGATTTTGCTGAAATTTGGTGAGGACATAGTTTGAATCTCGGGAAAGGACATGGGGTGGTTTTTATACCGGAAAATGTACGGTTCCCACGCGTTTAACTAATTTCGGCGCAACTGAGCATCAACTAGTATCTTATAATAGTGACAACATAATAATAATATTATTCTTAGTAGCAGTAATACTTTCACTTGTTGTGCAATGAACTTATTCTCGATAAATGAGGTTTTCTGTCAATCGACGACAGTAACACACTAAAAAGATATTTTCACAAGCATATAGAAAAGAAACCGTACATTTTGCTGTTACAAAAAATAGCTAACGTGGCCTGCTCTATATTTATTGAGCCCAGCAATAGCTGTATTTTTCAATGCGATAAAAGTAGCTGTTCTTTTCTTACATTATTTCGTCAAAATTTATGGAGCCTTTAATATTTTTCAAATTCTTTTACCTTTTTTTTAAAAGCAATTATATGTCTTAACTTTCTACAGGTTGTAAAAAAACTAAGTGATAATACTTTAGGGGATGTATATTATGTTCCTGACATAGAGTTCACTGTGATAGTAGCAGCGCTGAAAGAGCAAAATTTTTTTTCTGATTTGTATGGGCAAGCGCCCCTGCGACATGAATATATTTTCCGTACAAAAGTTTAAAAGAAAGTTACTCTTTCAACGCTGCCACTTTCACAGTGAACTCTTTGTCAGGAACACATACACCCCCTAAAGTATTATCACTTAGTTTTTTTACACCCTGTATTTATCGCAAAACATAACTTAAGGTAGTTATTATAGCTATCGTGTGAATTGGTTGCTGTCGTAATACTTCAAAAACAAAATTGTTGTAGCCATGACACGGCAAATTAACATGTAATTGTGATGTTCTACTAACATGCTGGACCCATTTGGATGATATTCTGTATGTACGTTTTAATACGTTTCTGAAAAATGTAACACTAAACACTTGATATCTAGGGTTACTACCGGAATGTTAATTTTAGGCCTGCAGTTAGTACTTACATAAAAACGAAGTTAACTATAAAGTAGATGACGTGACGATCTCCATACCAAATTTCAGCGAAATCGGTTCAGCAGTTTGGGCGTGAAGAGGAACAGACAGACGGACATGAGACACACTTTCGCATTTATAATATTAGTATGGATTATAAAATATTATAATCGTTATCGTTAAATATAATATTATCGTTTAATATAATATTATCGTATTAGTATTATGATACGGTATAATAAATGCCGTATCCCAAAAACTTGTCCGTGTATAAAATATAAAATAACGGTGCGGAACCCTTCATGGGGATCCGTCTGTCTGTCCACTAATACGTTGAATATCAAAAGTTCTTGTGCTCAAACATTCGAGCAAGCGATAGCGCGATGTAGGAGGACAGCAGCGCCATCTAGTAATATAATATAAAGTTTACCCATAGGCCATACGGCATACCTCTTTGAAGATAAAATCTTATGAAGACGTGAGTTGATAAAGTGGATAACTAACATTTTATAACATAACGCAACTACTCATTTTTCCTTTAAAATTAAAACAAACCTTGTAACTTACCTACCTACTTCATCATCTGGCTAATATATCTGGATATACATAAATTTTACTTTTTTTTTTATTTGAAATCATTTTCCGGTCCTAAAGCCTCAATTTATCAGTTACCCACTTCATATTATACCTCTTCAAATATAAAAGATAATCGTCCTGTATCAAAGGATGAATAACATTGTATAACATTGTAATAATAATAACAAAATGTATCTTTGGTTTATTTAATTTTTAAACGCGCGCTTTTTTGTGATTGCTTTATTATGTTTTTGTTTAAATAAATATTTTTTTTGCTAAAGGTTTAGAGAGGTTATTTTTTGTTCATTTTCGTCTTTCAATTTGCATCGTTCAAACCAAGTGATATTGTGTTTAAAAAAAAATTTTAACTCGATCCGGTTAATTTTCGTTGAAAATTGAAATAGATTTAAAATAACAAAAATAATAATAATTGATCTCTAAATGAACACCGAGACAACATCAATTGAGTCCTAAACAACAAAGTTATACTACTTTTTTGATAAATTTGTAGACAAAGCATGTAAAATTAAGAAAAGTCTACAATAATGATATATCCCACAACCTAAACACTTTTGTGGTACACTTTACGGAAAAACTATCGCGCCTATTGATTTGTGCTTTAACATAGTAATTTTTAAGGTTCCGTAGTCCGTACCCAAAGGGTAAAAACGGGACTCTATTACTAAGACTTCGTTGTCTGTCCGTCTGTCTGTCTCCAGACTGTATCTCAAGAATCGCTATAGCTAGACTTTTGAAATTTTCACAAATTATGTATATCTGTTGCCGCTAAAAACTCACAAAGCTCGGCTTTTAGCTAGTTATAAAAAAAATCTACAATACATTTGTGAAGTGTAAACTGTAAACATGAAACGAAATAAAATAGAGCACAGAAAAATTCACTACAATGAATATTTTTTTGAATGAACCATCTCATATCGCCTATGATCGGTAATCAAAACTTTACGGACAAGAAATCTCTGACGTACCAAATTAATATCAAGGAAAATAGATACTCAAACTCAAAGTGTCTAAACACATTAGGCCGAAAAAACGCGGCCGAGGTTCGGCATGATTACGCCTGCAATGTATTTTAAATTACCGATGACACACCATGCTGAAATTACGTCTTGTTATATTGTATGCGTAGCGCATTGAAGGCGTAATCATGCCGAACTTCGGCCGCGTATTTTCGGCCTAGTGTGTTTAGACACAAACTCAAACTTTTCCGCTTTTTTAAGCTGGCTCCTAGACAAGCAATAATATTTTATTGTCAATATCACGCTTCAATTTTATTGAACAATTTATTTGACAATTAGATTGAAGGCGCGCGATGTTCAATATCAACCCTAGACGGTCAATAATATTACGCAATACGTGATATTGACATTAAAATTTGCTCGTCTAGGGGCCGGCTTAGTTTCTTTTATTCTTTCATTAGTATAAAGGAATCCATACTATATAATAATATTATTATAAATGCGAAAGTGTGTCTGTATATCTGTCTGTTACCTCTTCACGCCCAAACCACTGAACCGATTTTCCTGAAAAAGGATACTTTTTATCCCGGGAAAATGTACAGATCCTGCGCGATAAACGAATTTTGGCGCAACGGAGTTGCCGGCGTCATGTAGTTTTACTAATAAAAATATATTAAAATTTTTTTTTTAAAAATCGGCCAATTGCGAGTCTGATTTCTGAAATGATTTTTAAAGTGTTGAGAATATCTTTATTAAAGTTAAAACCTTTATTTTGCTACTTTGTCTTCAGATCTTCGTTCAAAGCTTAAACTTAAAACTTAAAGTTAGGATCAAAGTTTTGATGGCAATTTTTAATTTTCAAAAAAACATTGATTATTTCAAATGAAATAATCAATGAAAGAAAATGTAAGAATATTTTACCTATACTTTACCTGCATTATAATATTAAAATTATACAGTTTTAATTAGTTATCTATACTAATATTATAAAGCTGTTTTAAAGTTTGTTAGTTTGTTTGTTTGAACGCGCTAATCTCAGGAACTACTAGACCGATGTAAAAAGTTCTTTCAGCGTTACATAGCCCATTTATCGAGGAAGGCTATAGGCTATATTTTATCACGCTAAGACTAATAGGAGCGAAGAAATAGAGGAAAATGTGAAAAAAAACGGGGAAATTTATTTGAAAGGGCTTATTTGAACGCGCTAATCTCAGGAACTACTGGTCCGATAAGAAAAATTCTTTCAGTGTTAAATAGCCCAGTTATCGAGAAATTCTATAGGCTATATTTTATTACGCCAAGACTAATAGGAGCGAAGGAATAGAGGAAAATGTGGAAAAAATGGGGGAAATTATTTGAAAGGGCTTATTTGAACGCGCTAATCTCATGAACTACTGGTCCGATTTAAAAAATTCTTTCAGTGTTACATAGCCCAGTTATCGAGGAAGGCTATAGGCTATATTTTATTACGCTAAGACTAATAGAAGCGAAGAAATAGAGGAAAATGTAGAAAAAACGGGGGAAATTATTTCAAAGGGCATATCTCACGAACTACTAGAGCATTTTTTCTGTTATTTGGATCAGATAAGAAGTAGACCACGTGAAGGATCATAAGCTTTTTTGTGGACTAATTTTTCTGTGAAATATCTAATTTATGCGGGCGGACCCGCGCGGAAAGTCTAGTTAATTTATAATTATAGAGGTAGGTGTCGTTAGATCTAATTGATTTATTGTCTACTAGATGATGGCCCTAAAATTCGTTTATCTCGCGGGAAGCATATATTTTTTAAGGTAAAAATGTATCCTATGTCCTCTCCCAGAGGCCAGGACTCAAAGTACCTCCATGCTGAATTTCATCAAAATCGGTTAAGCGGTTTGGGCGTGAAGAGGTAACAGACAGACGCATTTATAATATTAAGTATGGATGGCAATTGGCAAATAAATATTTTTGGTTATTTTTTAAAGTTTTTTGTGGTTTATTCCACATAACAGTATTCCTTCGTCCGCAAAATAAATATATTTAGACGATCGAAGTATTGTTTGTGATCGGAATTGTAACGTTCGCGTGACTGACGTCTGGAATACAAATTATTCCATTGTTTTGTAACATTATCACACGGCACCCAAGGCTTATAAAAAATAGGGAAGTTGCCACTCAACTATTAAAAACGAATAATGTTGTAATGTATGTTTATATTATTATCTGTATAAATAAAAATGAATTTTAAATTTTGTTTGTCTCGCTAAAACTCGAGAAAGCTCACGGAGTGTTTATATTAGGAGGGAAGTGATACAAAGTCCAGTGGATCATTTAGTGGTATATAAAATATCAATCATAATAATTCCTAGTTATATCAAATTTGAAGATAGCTGGGGTAATATTAAAGAACATATAGAAACTTTAAAGTAAGTATACAGGGTGTAACAAAAATAAGTGATAATACTTTAGGGTATGTACGTGTCCCTTGTAGAGAGTTCAATGTGAAAGTAGCAGCGCTGAAAGACGAAAAAAAATTTTCACTTTTGTATGGGTAAGGGCCCGAGCGTCACGAGTTTCCCCATACAAAAGTGAAAAAAATTTTGGTCTTTCAGCGCTGCCACTTTCACAGTGAACTCTCTACAAGGAACACGTACACACCCTAAAGTATTATCACTTATTTTTGTTACACCCTGTATATTGTAAACATCATATTTATGAAGATAACTCGTTTCTTTACCGGATAATAACGTACTCGTATAATATGAGAAATATTTCTCACTTATTAGATATTTAATTGGATTATACAAAGAAAATACGGATAGTTATTTTCCAGTTTGAATATTATAACGACTACGTCGTACCTACAATATTATTATTTAACAAATACTAATTATTATTTTTATTATTTAACAAATATTAATAATATTTAACAAATACTAAAAACAAAATAATATTAATATTTATGGGAGGCAATACAAAAAAACGTTTTTTTGGCCTTTTCTGCTCGATATCAATAATGGCAACAGGTAGGCACTTGAAATTTTCATAAAAGCCTTATTTAGATGTGTACTTCAATAATTATTAATAATATTAAAAAAAAAAATTAAGGGGCCCCCCTTAATTTTTTATTTTTTTAACCCATACAAAAAACACAATTTTTGGCCTATTTTTGCTCTATAACGGTACGGAACCTTCGTTCGCGAGTCCTACTCGCACTTGGCCGATTATTTATTTTGCAGCAACTTCGGAAAACTTTGAAAGCGACTGTGAAATGCATAATGCAATAAATTAGAACGAATGGTGTTATCATGCTTAAACATTTAATGTAAAGTTAAATTCGATAGAGAACTGATTTCCCCCAACTGCGTTTTTAAGCTTAAATACTTACTTTTTAAAAGTTCACACACAATGCAAAATTGATCAATGATTTACACAACCGCGTGCGCCTATGGAGGCTCTACGTTCGACACTACATTCATATAACATGCCATTCTCTCAGCCGGTTAAACTGGCCTTAGGGTACAGTTGTCAGCGGAAAGTTCTTATAAAATGTACCATCGAGGAAATTGATTCCTAGGCAGTTGACAGACCAACGTCATTGTGTCGGATCATGTCTGCAATTCAATAGCTATGTCCACACTATGCGCTTTCGTCTTCAATTTTCGTCATCTTCTTTCATTCAACTTTCGTTTTGGCGCATTCAATAATTGAGTGCGTCAACGAACGCAACGCTAACATTGTCATTTTTGTTCAGTTTCAGTGTCTGTCAGATTCTTGTAACATGTGCGACGAGAACATTTTATCGGGTGGAATATGTGCGGCTTATTTGGTCATAAGAAATTCCAGAAACAAAATAAAAAAGCGAAAGTTTTGGATACGGTCAGAGGGCATGCGTGGCGGGCATGCCTCACGCGCGCTGTTTACTGCGCTATAACGCATGCCCTTGACGAACAGAATAATCAGCCAAGTGCGAGTCGGACTCGCGCACGAAGGGTTCCGTACCGTTATAGAGCGAAAAAAATAGTGTTTTTTGTATGGGAGCCCCCCCTAATTATTTATTTTATTTTAATTGTATTATTAAATATTAAATCAGGAAAATAATTAAGGATTTTGTGAATATTTAAAGTGCCTACATGTTGCCATTATGGAATACGAGCAAAAAAAGCCAAAAAAAATCACGTTTGTTGTATGGGAGCCCCCCTTTATTATTAACTTTATTTTGTTTTTAGTATTTGTTCTTATAGCGGCAACAGATATACGCAATCTGTGAAAATTTCAGAAGTCTATCTATAGAGGTTCTTGAGATACAGCCTGGAGACAGACAGAATGACGGACAGACATCGAAGTCTCAGTAATAGGGTACGGAACCCTAAAAAGGCACAGTGTGGACAAAGATAATGTTAATTGTGATCTGTCGGTTGGGTTATACTTAATCTGTGGGGTTTCACATAACGCGACCAAACTACGTAGGTCGTAGGTACCCCTCTCTGCCTAGGAATCAATTTCTCTGATGGGACCTACGTAGGTAAAAAAATAAAAGCCTAATAAAACAACTACGAAGTTCTTGATCAACTAGGAAATAAGTTTTCTATATAAAAAGTTTTTAGGAAACAAAACTTTTCTGATGTGGCTTAATTATGATTCTTAGCGTAGAGTAAGGTAAAAAACGCGTAGCAAAAGGTAAACGAGAAAGTGTGTCTGTTCGTCTGTCTGGTTGTAACCTCATCGCGGCCAAACCGCCGAACCGATTTTGCTAAAATTCGTTATAGAGATACTTTAAGTCACGGGAAAGGACATAGGATATTTTTCAATCCGGAAAAAAATACTGTTCCCGCACGATAACCGAATTTTGGCTCAACGGATTTGCGGGTGTCATCTAGTATTATTATTTTTATACCATCTTGTTATTTTCTAATGGCAAAACAACATCTGAGTCAGGGCTTTATGACGAGTGAGGAAAAATAAGACCTCACAGTGTTTGTTAGAATGGATACTTTGGACCTACAGATCCGACGAACTTACTAAATACTGGTTCTATATAGCTGGAAATAGCATATTATTATAATCAGCTACTGGCGAGTTGATATACCCGTTAGTTCAGGGCTCAGGGTACATACCCTGAACATAAGTTGGTACCCATATAGAGCGAGAGATCAAGTTGACTGGCTTTTTGTTAGATTACTTAGCCAACTTGCTCGCTTACGCTTAGTCAAATCTCGTACACATTTGATTCTTACTTAAGTTGTCACGTATCTACTACAGCTATCTAACCTAAGCTAATTACGAAATCTGACCAAAAACTACAGAAGACTTCCGCTGTGCCGGTCGGTGCGGCATTGCCAGACTTCGGCACGGTGTTTGTGTGCGTGCGACTAGACGTATGCGAATTATAATTGCATAAGTTGATAAAAATGCTATGCAATCTCTACTCCTATGCCTATGCCCTATAATATATTATCAAAATCGACCTAGTATTTTCAAAACTTTAATACGACGCAAAGTAACAAACTTCTCTTTTTTATAATTACCTTATATAGATGTAGCCTCCCAATTTAAATATTGGCCACTTATTTTATTGTATCACTCATTAATATTATTTAATATTTTGTTACCAATTTGTAGAATATTGACCACAACATTATAAGTAAAACAGGAATATTATTTAGTACTCACTACTCATATTATACTAGAATCAGGTTTGAGAAAATTAAAAGCCCATTTTGTGGTTTTTATGTTATGTGGTTTTCGTTTATTTATCAAGATTTACCGTAATGTATTGATTTATATAGTTTAACTGTTTTCTAACGTTATAACAGTAGATGTTAACCGTGTTAGAGTAGGTTCACACGGCACAATCCTGCACGTTTTTTTGCAGTATACGTCTTAAGATGGCGACTAACGCAAAAAATCAAACACCTTCCTTCTCTCTTCACAGTCACGCCCGTCTTTCGTATGCCAGGTGAAAAAGGACGACACGGAATCATCGCCAAGTTAGTTTTTTCTTAATAACTCGATAAATATACAGCATTTTAAAAATCCGCTAGGTCAGTGTCTCAATGAGAGAATTTTATACAATGTGTTAAAATATTAACTAAGTTTAATGCACGGTTACGGCAATATATGAAAAATTGGTGAAAATTAGATGCATCTTTGTGATTTTTTTCTATTGAGAAAATTTTAAGATATCGTGTTTTCGCTCAGATCAAATTCTTGTAAATATAATGTAGTATCTATGTTTAGAAAATGAAACAATTCGGGGCTTATTTTCAAGTATAAAAAATGAATTATAAAATCGACAATTTTGGGTTGTGGCGACCCTTAACTCTTAACATTCATACGCGGATTGTACTGCAACAAATCGTGCAGTACAATCGATGTGTGAATTGTTCTATATACATTGTATGCGCCACTATTTATTCGTTAAGACGTATACTGCAAAAAAGTGTAGGAAACGTGCAGGATTGTGCCGTGTGAACCTCACCTTATATTATAACCCCCTTACATAATATTATTCACACTGTGCATGTTTTGTTTTTGTCTGATGCGTTAGGAAAAAGGCTTGACAAACGAATACTAAACATTGTATTACCTACTATAATGTATTATTATACACAGTGGAACTTTTTAATAGTAATAGAGTTAAGGGCCTTCCCCTACGGATATTCCGTAATTTACTGTATTTAGAGCCTTATAAACTCATAATTTGAAAGCTACAAAGTTATAATAAAAATACAGCAATAATCTTCAGTATATCAACATTCCTTTCCCCGTTTTAAATTTTCTATTTTTGTTTTTATACTCATAATATTAGCTTCCAAAGTAATACCAATTTATTAAAATTGAAGCATACTTTCAGCATCTCCCTAGTATTTACAAATTACGTTTATTTGAAACACACGACAATAGAAAGACAATTTCATTAAGTTCATATTCCCGTTTTAATTTTTTTTTAGATCAATTTTGAACTAAGATAATTAAAAAAAAATAGGATTTTAGTGCGATCTCGGCAATGCGTCAAATGTATGGTCAAGGTCGTTTGCTCGGGGGATGGCCTTAACGCATATTTTTTATCGTCAACTTTTGTGTTACTATAATTTTGTAGTAGGTAGTTATACTATACATTATACAATTAATAATAATAGTAATTTTCGACATGAAATCAGAAATCAATCTATACATTGCCAAACTGCGATTGTACTTTAATTAATCAAAATATATTATGATTATTATTAATATGGTGAAGAAGAATTATATTGTTATTAATAGAATATTATAACGTTTAACAATGTTATCTGCACTGAGATAAGATTATTATGATCACACCTGACGCAGCCAACGAAGTAATCTCTACGTCACGCAAAATTGAACTTAATTACTGAAGCATAAGTTATAATTTCCTTTAGCTCAATACTTATGCATGTGATACAGAGTTATTAAAAAGGAAAACCCTAGCCGGCGCTGCCACGGTTCGCTGAGCCCCAATCGTCGGATCAGCATCCGTGAGTATCTGGGCCATAGATCCTATATGCAATAGTTGATGTGCTAATTGACGAATCGGATATTATGGCTCTATGACGAGTCTATTGATAGTACTTTAGAATGTGACCCTTTACCTACCTTTATAAAGAGTTTTCCGTGAAAAAGTAAGTAAGAACATTAAATAATCGGCCAAGTGCGAGTTGGACTCGCGCACGAAGGGTTCCGTACCGGTATAGAGTGAAAGTAGACAAAAAATTGTGTTTTTTTTGTATGGGGCCCCCCCCTGAAATATTTAATTTATTTTAATTTTATTATTAATTATTAAAGTACAAATATAATTAAGGATTTTGTGAAAATTTCAAGTACTTAACTGTTACCATTATTGATTACGAGCAAAAAAGGCCAAAAAAAATCACGTTTCTTGTATGGGAGCCCCTCCAATATATTAAATTTATATATGTATAGGTGTTCTGTATACAGAACAAAATTTGCAGTTTGGCCTTATTTCTAGTAACTAGCTACACCCGCCGAAACCGTATCTAAGGTAAAATGTAAAATAGTTTTGTCTACGTGGTAAGAACTTTAGTAACAGTTCTATACAAACGAATTTCTAATTTGCTGAGTTTCTACTTAGGTAAGAGGTAGTTTGTTGCTTCCAGTGTATTAAGGGGGCGACTAGCCCAAAATTGCCGATTTTATAATTCATTTTTATACTTGAAAATAAGCCCCGAATTGTTTCATTTTCTAAACATAGATACTACATTATATATCCAAGAATTTGATCTGAGCGAAAACACGGTATCTTAAAATTTTCTCGATAGAAAAAAAATCAGAAAGATGCATCTAATTTTCACGAATTTTTCATATATTGCCATAACCGTGCATTAAACTAAGTTAATATTTTAACACATTGTATTAAATTCTATTATTGAGACGCTGACCTGGCGGATTTTTAAAATGTTGTATATCGAGTAATTAAGAAAAAACTAACTTGGCGATTTCACCTGGCATATGAAAGACGGGCGTGAGAGTGAAGAGAGAAGGACGATGTATGATTTTTTGCGTTAGTCGTTTTCCGGGATAAAAACTATCCTATGTCATTACTCGAAACTCAAAGTATCCCCATGCCAAATTTCAGCAAAATCGGCTCGGCGGTTTGAGCGTGCATACAGACAGACAGACAGACTGACAAACAGGTTGACAGACAGACAGACGGACAAACGGACAGACAGACAGACGGATAGACAGACAGACACACTTTCACATGGATATGGATTGAAAGCAACGAAACTGAGAAATTGCTCTTAGAAGCATTCAATAGTTCATCAGATTAAATACTGACAGTTTTCTTAGAAAGGACTGAGCAGTAAGCATCTCGCGCCCTTTTTATTAACTGTGATCCAATTATACTTTTACTTCCCTAACTCCTGAGCCCTTAATTACATGACAATTAAAATAATGATGACTAAGCGAACTGCTTATAAAAATATTCATAAAGATCTATTTTATTGCTTATGATAGTATCCGCACAATGTTCTTTTGTCTGATGACTTTATATTACTCACATACTTTTGAGGATCTCAAATTAAAATAGTACCTACTTAAGGAATCTAAAAACATTTAAAATATACGTTCATCGCCTATTCTTTTATTACTCTAAAATAGGATGTTTAAATTTTCCTCGGAAACATGAAAATGCGAAACCTATTTTAAAGGAAATATTCTAAAAAACATTCCTTAATAAACCATAACTTTCCCTGCTATTGCAAGCATATTTATGTAAATTAGATAACCAAATTATTAAATAAATCATGATATACTCGGCTGAAACGGGACGAGGGTCGAAACCGCAGCTTGCCTCGCCGTGCACCGAACCCCTAACTTTGCCCTATATTAATATTGGAGAACATTTTTGTACCTACCCTCATAATCAATATTTAGGGCTCTTTTAATAAAAAATAAGTGTAACATTTGAAAAATGTACTGTATAATATACGGAAGGAATATTAAAAACACAATGAGTAAATGTGTCGTCCCCTTTTCGGACTCCAACATATTATGGAGTTAGAGTAGTTGAAATTACAACTTTATTGCTTTACAGATTATATTGTTTATATAAAGGTACTCTACAAGTTGGTAACACAGAACTTGGAGTCCTGTTCTAATATTAAAAAAAAAAAAAAAAAAAAAAAAACTTTTAAACTCAAATTCAAATTAGATTGCGTTAGTTTAATACTACCAATAATAAAAACTAAGGAAACGTAACACCCATACTTCAATCGTTTTGAATTTGGTTCTCAAGGTTCTTTTCGCACACTTAAATAATATGGCAATAGCTACGAAACACTACATTCAAATTGACAAAATAAAACCGTTGACAATAATTGTCACTACTATAATTACACAAAATTCTTGCTTGTATTCGGGTCTCTTTTTGTATAAAGTATGCATGTATTCGGGTCACATTTTGTAGAATCGGAACAAATTTTTTGACACAATAACTCTTCCTTAGTTTTTATTATTCGTAGGTTTAATAATAATTAATCTAAGGACATAATTACAGCCTATCAAATTTCAACACAGATTATAATATTAAATGCAACTTTACTTTAGTCTTCTTCTTTTTTAAAAATAGCCTCCCATAAGGAATAGCCATATTTGACTTTAAGCTGCGCGTCCACCGGGTCGGAATCGGAGCGTACGGTGCGGACGGACGTCCGGACGTCATTTATAATTTGTCAGGAGCAGAAATGACGTTCCAGTGCACGCAGCTCCATAGAAATCAATACAAGGCAACAAATCCGTCCGCTGCGTATGCTCCGCATTTGATCCGGTGGACTCGCAGCTTTAGTCTTCACTCTAAGGGTGCCATTTTTAGTAGAGCTATAAGCCCGGCCGCACATTGTCCGAAATTTCTGATCAGAAACATTTGAACGTCCGCCAGACCGCCACTCCGCACACTATCCGAAATTTCCTTCCGGCGAGTTCGAGCTCACTCGGTTCAGTACAAAATGTAAGAGAGAGCGCGATCCGATTTTGAAATGAAACGAGGAAAGCAAAATGAGAGTGAGGGTTGCTAAAGAGCTTACGGACGAGTTCGCAGTGGTCACTGGACTTAAACAAGGAGATGCTCTGTCACCTGTGCTTTTTAATTTGGTTCTGGAATATGTCCTCAAAGAAGTGATTGCACTAGACGTAGGGCTACAACTAAATGGGAAGCATACGTTGATAGGGTATGCCGACGACCTGGCATTACTAGGTGAAACTCCAGAGGAAGTGGCCAGCGCTGCTGAAGTCTTAGAAAATGAAGCGCTTAAGGTAGGCCTAAGTATAAACTGCGAGAAAACAGAATACCTCCACATTAAACGCTATAAAAACACGCGCACAAAACGAGAAGACCTGAATGTGAGAGGGACTTCTTATAAAGGGACGGACAAATTTAAATACTTAGGCTGCACCATTACCGACACCAACACCAGACAGGTGGAAATAAACATCCGCATCCAAAACACCTTACGATGCAGCGCGGCACTTCATGGAGTGTTAGCGTCCAATCTCCTAAGTAGGAAAAGTAAGATCGCCATTTACAAGTGTGTAATAAGGCCAATACTAATGTACGGATGCGAGACCTGGACGCTCACACTCGATGAAGAGAATAACCTACTGGTAGACGAAAGAAAAATCCTTCGCAAGATCTTGGGCCCGGTGAAGACAGGAGACGGAGGGACTAGAATCCGAACCAGCGCCGAAGTTGAAGACCTCATGGCTGAGCCCAATATTATTGGCGTAACAAAAGCCCAGCGACTCCGATGGCTCGGTCATGTTGCAAGAATGGGAGAGGATCGTGCCACTAAAAAGGCGTTCCTTGGGAGTCCGATCGGGCGACGACCTGTCGGCCGTCCACGGTATCGATGGCTAGATGTCGTGGAGTCGGACCTGCGCGATCTTCAAGTCACAGAGTGGAAAGAAACTGCGCAAGACCGCGACAAGTGGCGCAAACTCGTGTCGGAGGCCAAGATCCACTTTGGGTCGCTGAGCCAGCGTAGTAGTAGTAGTAGTACGATCAAATCACAAATTGTTTTTTTTTTTTTAATGAAATAAAGGGGCAAACGAGCAAACGGGTCACCTGATGGAAAGCAACTTCCGTCGCCCATGGACACTCGCAGCATCAGAAGAGCTGCAAGTGCGTTGCCGGCCTTTTAAGGGGGAATAGGGTAATAGGGGAGGGTTGGGATGGGAAGGGAAGGGAATAGGGGAGGGTAGGGAAGGTAAGGGAATAGGGGAGGGTAGGGAAGGGAATAAGGTAGGGGATTGGACCTCCGGTAAACTCACTCACTCGGCGAAACACAGCGCAAGCGCTGTTTCACGCCGGTTTTCTGTGAGAACGTGGTATTTCTCCGGTCGAGCCGGCCCATTCGTGCCGAAGCATGGCTCTCCCACGTCTAAAAAATTGCTCCTAATTGTTATCTATACTAATATTATAAAGCTGAATAATTTGTTTGTTTAACGCCCTAATCTCACGAGCTACTGGATCGATTTTGATGTATGTATTTTGGGCACAGATTCAGAGTAGAATAAAAGAAAATGTATGATTTTCGGGAAATTCCTTGTTTGCTCGGGCGGAGCCGCCTGAAATGTCTAGTCTCACAAACTAATAAACTACTAATTTTGAATTTTTTGAAAGGTACACGTAGGCGTTTCTGGCTCTGAAAGTTTGCACAGGCAAAGAGTTGTGTTGGCATCGAGGCGGTGTAGTGTGCGATGATGAAAGTTAAGCCATAAACAAACTCGTCAAAACAAATTTTAATTGAATTGTGATATATTTTATTAGATGTTTCGCGCGGCTTAGCCCGCGTAATTTAGGAATTTCACGGAAACCGTACATTTTTCCGCAAAAATAGCCTATCTCCCTTCACGTGGTCTATTCTTCATGTGTGCCAAATAACATAAAAATTGCTCCAGTAGTTCTTAACATAATAATTAATAAGCAATTTAAAAAAAAATCCCCCGTTTTTTCCACATTTTCCTCTATTTCTTCGCTCCTATACTAATAGGAGCGTGCTTAGCGTGATAAAATATAGCCTATAGCCTTCCTCGATAAATGGGCTATCTAATACTGAAATAATTTTTCAAATCGGACCAGTAGTTCCTAAGATTAGCGCGTTCAAACAAACAAACAAACAAACTCTTCCGCTTTATAATATTAGTATAGATTAGTTTATTAGTATTAGTATAGATCAGTTTTGAAATAAACTACTAAAATTAAAATGGAAGATAGTTAAAGTTTATAGAACTACAATATATTTAACCCTATGGTGTCCTGTGAGATTTCAGTTGTCGAACCAAATCACTGGGAGTAAGTTTTTTCCAACTCTATGTTTTAACACAATTTGTCGCTTGGGAGTGTTGGGACTTGGGACACCAAAGGATCGTTTCCCATGAAAATATCGACTTGGATGTGTCAAGACGGTCGAGGGTTAGTAAAAGTTTTGTACAGTGTAGGGGCTGGTCCCAAGTGCCTCGTCGGCGGAAGGTGATTAAAATTGATACGAGGGTATTTTAGTGTTATCGTGAGTTACACTTTGTATGGAATATATCACAGGACTCACAACTCACAAGCACTATCATAAGTGATGAAATATAATAATTTACAATAGGTAAATAATGGTTTTCAATGAGAATTTAACGAAGATTTTGAGATAAACGCTAGAGAAACGCCTATCAAGATCTGTCAAACTATCTTCATCGAAATAGGGATAAGTCCTAATTAAATATCTCTGAGTTCCGCAGCTATTGTTCAAAGCGAGAGCCATGCTTCGGCACGAATGGGCCGGCTCGACCGGAGAAATACCACGCTGCGCTATGTTTCGCCGAGTGAGTGAGTTTACCTGAGGCCCAATCCCCTACCCTATTCCCTTCCCTACCCTCCCCTATTCCTTTCCCTTCCCATCCCTACCCTCCCCTATTACCCTATTCCCTCTTAAAAGGCCGGCAACGCACTTGCAGCTCTTCTGATGCTGCGAGTGTCCATGGGCGACGGAAGTTGCTTTCCATCAGGTGACCCGTTTGCTCGTTTGCCCCCTTATTTCATAAAAAAAAAAAATTGATTTCATACCTACATGCTGTTAATAAATAATTTTAGAATGAGAATTAGGGTATTGTGTATCAAACAATAACGAACTACTAAAACAACCACACTCAACACTCTTACGGCCGTTCCCAATATTCAATCTCTGGTTTGACATACGACCGATCGCAGCTAACATTGAATTGACATAAAATATATGTCTCTAATGTCTAATGAGAGCTATTCCTATCTCTAGTAGGGCAAAACCAGAGATAGATCAAATATTGGGAACGGCCGTTAGCGGGTGCCAGTAAGTCAGTAACACTGGTTTAGGGACTGTCCTCACGGTTAATTTTAACCGCGCGGATTTTTTCTTATCTGAGTATCCGCACCGCGGATAAAAAAAAATTGGTTATCATTTGTGTAAAGTCGATTTACGGGCGGTAGTTTGACGTGACAAATGACAACGTCAAACACGAACCGAACTGAGCCGATCGCTCGAACCGATCTTGCCTCTCTCTCGTTCGTGCCGCGCTCTCGCTTGCGGAACGCGACAATGAGCGTAACGGGACAATGACATCATCTTTTTCGTGCATGCATCCCGTCGTTATAATATGTGGTAGTATGGAGTTATTAGACGTTGTCACGTCAAAAAATATATTAATAAAAACGCGCGAATAAAATCCTCGCCGTTAAAATTCGCAGTGCGGACAGTCCCTTATAGCTAAGAATCTAGTAGAGTGCGTGGAGCATCTAGTAAACAGAGTTTCAATTCCAGCACATAGGGCCGAAACACATAACGGGTAAACCAAAGCTTAAGATTATTGCTGTATTTTTATTATAACATTGTAGCTTAGAAATTATGAGTTTATAAGGCTCTAAATACGGTAAATTACAGAATCTGCGTAGGGGAAGGCCCTTAAATGGATGTATCCAGTATCTTCTGTGTCGTATATTTAAAACCGAGTAATGTCTTCTTAATAACATATAAGCAATAAGTTTCTTTCGGCGATTCATGCCAGAGACACGTTTCACAATAAAAAATCACGAGGAACTGGTTACCCTGCTAAAACGCTGTTTTTCGCGACGCTGCGACACCGCAACGCAAACTGCCGATTTCAGCGCCGCAACCCGGTTATGTGTTTCGGCCCATAGTACTGACTATGACTGTATCAATGTGAACGAGCACTGGCGTGACCACATTGAGGCCACTCGGACACCGGGTCACTCCGGCGTCCGGTTTGTTACCTTACCACTCCGGTTATGTAACGATTTTGGTTTTTAAATGTACGTACTTACGGTTATATACTACAGTACCTGTAACATACGTAATATATCATAGTATAAAATAAAGTCGTTGTCCGCTGTCTGTCTCTTCAGGGTGTTACAAAACTAAGTGTGTATAGAGTTGACTGTAAAAATCGCAGCGCTGAAAGAGGAACTTTTTTTTTACTTTTGTATGGGAAAATTTATGACGCTGGGTGCTGTTCCATACAAATCAAAAAGAAATTGCTCTTTCAGCGCTGCAACTTTCACAATTAAGTCTATACAAGGAACAAACACACCCTAAAGACTCTTCTGATGTTGCGAGTGTCCTTGGGTGACGGTAGTTCTATTACATCAGGTGACCCGTTTGCTCGTTTACCTTATAAAAAAAAAATTAAGCGTTTTTATGGATAATCGTTGCTGCGTTTCCACCAGAGCTGAGCTATGCTGCGTTGCGAGGAATGTGTTTTTAAGGACCGATAGAAACGCTTCATTTGCCTGACCACGTTCAGCGCTACGATTCTATTTGTTCTTGTAAAACACATACCTCGCAACGCAGCTTAGCTCAGCTCCGGTGGAAACGCAGCCTTAGGTTTTTATTTTTTTAAATAGTATTAACACAGTATTAATTTATTTACAGGTCCCAAGCTGAAGAATGTCGAAGAACATTCTCATGTCAAAGGGTTTATGGATGCTGCTGTCGATCCTTGCGGCACAAGAGAATGTGGCAATCGTGTCCCGAAAAAAATATACCCGAAAAAAATTCTTTAACGATAGTCGATACCAACATTTTTTCATATTATTTAAAACTATTTATTTTAAAGTAAATTATCCAACCAAATAAAAGATTATAACACGAAGAGAATTTTCGATGCACAATTTTAAATGTTAATAGAAGAATAATTATAAACATACATAAATTTTTATATTAGCGGTATAAGACATTAAATTAATACTAATAACAATCAAGATAATACAAAAGTCAACGTAACTGAAATCGTAAATAGTGCTAATTTTTTACAAGGATCGTGACGAAATATTCAATTGTTGATTAACATACAATTCGTTATGAACTTCAGACCCGGATTTTGGAACAATTATTTTTATAAATATTAAATAATAACTGAGAAACCTATAAGGGACCTATCAGACAGAGAGTGGTCACGCGTTCAAGCGTTGTGCGTTCGAGCGGTTAGTCTCACAGGAGGTATTTTGACGTGGTCAGAACGCCCCCTGTGTTAGTATCTCTATTATATAACGTAATACAACACAAAGAACGCCAAACTGACCGCTTAAACGCTTGACCGCGTGACCGCTCCCTGTCTGATAGGTCCTGACGAAATATTATACTTGTACCTTAATTCTACTTGCAGCTTCATTCCTTGTTCGATCCAGCGTCTATTTTCTATTTAAAAAAAAAATAGAATAAAAATAGAATCAAGGTGCTGATTTACAAATGGAAATGTAAGTCCGTTCATACGAGGTAAAGATATGCGCCAATTTTAAGATTTACTGGGTACTGAGATTAGCTCAGGTCATATTCTTAATTTTTTAATAATAATTAAAAAGGCTCGCATTTCTTCATCCGCGAATTAAAGTTCATCTTGTCATCTTCGTTGACTATAATATTATAGCAGGTAAAAATGTAGTTAAAATCATTTTCGGATATTTCCGATAGAGTGTAGTCTGTTTTTATATTTAAACACAGGCTCTGTTAAAAACATTTTTATTAGCTTCCTTTTAACTTTCATAAATCCTACTAATATTATAAAGGCGAAAGTTTGGATGTATGTATGTATGTATGTATGGATGTATGGATGTTTGTTACTCTTTCACGCAAAAACTACTGAATGGATTTTAATGAAACTTTACAATAATATAGCTTATACATCAGAATAACACATAGGCTACAATTTTAACCGACTTTAAAAATGGAGGAGGTGTTATGTTCGTTTTTTTATGTTCAACGATTACTCCGCCGTTTGTGAACCGATTTTCAAAATTTTTCTTTTGGTGTATAGGTTATCATCCCAATTTGGTACCATATTCATGAAAGTGGTGACCTGATGAAGGGATTCATAAGAAATCGAGGGAACTCCTCAAAATTTATATAGGAACATGTGGTGACTTCGGTTTCGTGAGCAGTATTCTAAGCATATGCTACCAACAAGATTTTGCACCAAGGTATACCATGGTTCGGAAGGTGCTGAGAGAACTCCTGACTCTTTATAGATACAAGTTTGGGAGTTTCGACCTTGTTATAAGAACGGAAAGCATATATGCTACTATGCAAATTACATTCATCATCATCATCATCATCATCACTACCATAAACCATTATAGAACCATGTATCGTCCCGTTTTGACTCATTATTGGTACTTTTCATAGTCTTTTATTATATATCACTTAAACCGCGGGTAACACCGCGGGGCACAGCTAGTTGCATAATAAATGTCATATATTTTCCACCCATTTTATCATGGAACCCAGTTGTATTTTTTAAATGTGTAATACGTAAATTGTAAATGTAAATACGAGCAAACCCTTTCGGATATTTGGCGCGTGGCGGAAGGAAGCGCCACTCAACGCCTTTCAGCAATTTCATGGTGCTCGCACATAAAGGGCAAGCCATGCTTTCGCGAATTTAAAAGGTTTTGTCATACGACTTCCTCACTCGACCGCGTTCGGGCACAGACTGGTATGGGCCACGTGTAGATGCGTACCGCCATCTCTGGGCCATTCCCTTTGAATTGCGGCCGAAAAACCGACACCGCCGCTATCCCAAGACCATCGCTGGCGCCATCAGCCATCCTACCACTACGTACTCCACACGCTGGGCCATCGTGATGGGCCACTACGATGGGCCATCGTGTAGAGGCGCAATTATGTGTGGTTCAGAAGAGTGTAGACATCGTCATGGCCTCTAACGTGCACGTTATAACGTTATCGTCGATGGAAATTTAAAAGCGTCTTCATATATCTTCATACATTTTACTTCCCTGAGATATCGTTTTACCGCGAACGTCCGCGATATTACCGTCACGTTAAAAATTATAAAAGCGCACAATCTAAAATGGCCACTTTGGAGAATCATATTATAATCATAATATTAATATGATTCATTTTTTAGGGTTCCGTAGCCAAATGGCAAACCCTTATAGATTCGTCATGTCTGTCTGTCTGTCTGTCTGTCTGTCCGTCCGTATGTCACAGCCACTTTTCTCCGAAACTATAAGAGCTATACTATTGAAATTTTGTAAGGAGATGTAGTCTGTGAACCGCATTAAGATTTTGATACAATAATGGAAAAAATTTTAGGGGTCCCCATAGGTACAACTAAATCAAAAAAATTTTTTTTTTCATCTAACCTATGCGTGTGGGGTATCTATGGATAGGTATTCAAAAATCATATTGAGTTTTCTAATATATTTTTTTTCTAACCTGAATAGTTTGCGAGAGAGACTCTTCCAAAGGGCTAAAATGTGTGTCCCCCCCTCTAACTTCTAAAGTAGGGGCATGTAAACACTAAAAAAAAAATTATGTACTTTACTATAAAAACTACCAACGAAAATTGGTTTGAACGAAATCTAGCAAGTAGTTTTTTTTTTTAATATTATTATATTAAAAATTTTTTTTTTCATCTAACCTATGCGTGTGGGGTATCTGTGGATAGGTCTTCAAAAATCATATTGAGTTTTTTAATATCATTTTTTTCTAACCTGAATAGTTTGCGAGAGAGACTCTTCCAAAGTGCTAAAATGGGTGTCCCCCCCCCCCCCCCTCTAACTTCTAAAGTACGGGCATGATAAGTCTAAAAAAAATATATGATGTACTTTACTATAAAAACTACCAACGAAAATTGGTTTGAACGAAATCTAGCAAGTAGTTTTTTTTTTATATTATTATATTAAAAAAAAAAAAAATTATTTTTCATCTTACCTATGCGTGTGGGGTATCTATGGATAGGTCTTCAAAAATCATATTAAGGTTTGTAATATAATTTTTTTCTTACCTGAATAGTTTGCGAGAGAGACTCTTCCAAAGTGGTAAAATGTGTGTCCCCCCCTCTAACTTCTAAAGTAGGGGCATGATAAGTGTAAAAAAAATATATGATGTACTTTACTATAAAAACTACCAACGAAAATTGGTTTGAACGAAATCTAGTAAGTAGTTAATTTAACTTTCATTAAATCAACTGAAATATAAAAATAAATCAAAAACATTTTAATTTCATAAAAATAAACCAATACGGTTTATGGCTGCTGCGGAACCCTTCATGGGCGAGTCCAACTCGCACTTGGCCGGTTTTTTTTTAAATCGCAAGATGTTCACTTTGCGTGTGTTAGATTAGAGTATATATAGATCTAACATATTTGGTTATAATTTGAAAACTATTACCAAAGTCATAAACAAGCAGTGGCAAGATTTGGCAAGATTTGAAATGAAAAAAACGGAAACAATTATAAAGGTATTTATTGAAACAACCTTAACGAGTAAGGGTTGGTAGGTATAATCATTATTAAATTGTAAAACTAATTATTACGTAATTCGTCAACAAAATATATTTAGCAAAGGTATTTTCATCAAGTATATCAAAATAAAATACAACTTGGGAATAACACAGAACAAAACATAATATCAAGCAAATATAATATCATGTAACAAAAATAAAGCATAGGCTTGTACAAAATCTTTATAATTACAATAATTACCAAGTTACTAATTACTAAAATCTTTATGACAAACAAAAAGGTACATCACCAGAATATTCTCGGCCAGCAATAAGGCCCGTACTAGGTTCGCTAGCTGTTTTATACATTCGAACTACCTACACTGCACTATAAATAATATTTATTCTACCCACATTTTCCAAAGTTGTGTTACTTGGCTTAAAATATATTATGATAATATTCTATATTTACAATTAAACAAAACCTTAACATAATAATATTCATAAAATTATTAAAAGACAATACTTATATAAAAACTACCTTACATTTAAATCTTTCCTTACAATTCAATTATCATAGGTCTTTTGATTATTAATTTAACATAAAAATTACGGCTTAATATTGGTATTGCCAAGTCTTCAATTGACTTATCGAAACTAAATATATCTGAACAATGTAATTTTATAATAGTTCACCTTAATTCATAAATTTTATCGTTTTATCGATACCTATGTACCTATATCTATTACGTGCAATTCATATGTCTATAGTAATTCGCATTCAATTCATACTAATTTGACATTCATTAGTTTGACAGTTTTGACAATTCATTTTCTAAATTGATTTGAGAGGATTTGCACTTTGTGACCTTTTTAGGTCTGCTGGACACAACATTTGCGGCGTCGCATCGTAAAAAATCTACGCAGTCGCAGAACGCATCGTGGAAATTCCCGATTCGATAGCGACATTTCCGATGAATTTTTTACGTTGCGACAACGCATCGCATTTTTGTGTGATGTTGTTTTAGCGAAACGACGCAGTAATGCAGTGTTGTGGCCTTACTTACTAATCTGGGGACACGGTAGTGTCCCCGCCGAGACGAGCCAAGCGAAGCGCAAGGGCACTACCTACCTTTTCTCGAAGTGTTTCGCTGTTTTTTTGAACGGGGATAGTCATAATCTGACTGATCGAAGTCCTCTTTTAATTTCGCGGCGAGTTCGGGCCAAGATGAAACCTTGTCTCTTATAGCGCGATACCAATGAAGGGCATCGTCCTGAAAAATTTCGGTAGCAAAAGCTAAAACTTTTGATGATAAAATATTTCGAGCAACAATAAATTCCTCAACGCGCTGAATGAAGGAACGCACACACGTTTTGCCATTAAATTTTATTTTATTTAAGTCCGAGACAGAACGGTCGCAAGTGACTGATATTAGGTTCTGCACTTCCGGAGTTTGAGCCTCACTAAAAGAATAGAATTGGTTTCCGTTGTAGCAGATAGTTCATATTTTCAGGATATGATGTCATCACTAGACTTATTAAGCATACAAAGTCTCAATTGAACAACTTTAATACTTTAGATTTTATAGATATCTAAAATACGCCGATTTCGTCACTGACACACTGATGGTCATCAAAATGTTTGGCTACTTCCTAAAGTGCTAGAAAGCCGAAATTTGGTATGTAATATAAGTTTAGTATACAAACAACAAAAAAATTCATAAACTTGTAATTTTCGCCTCCCATCCCTTAAAATGGGGGGGTGGAAGTTGACCCTCATAGAGTTGGTTTCCAATATAGCAGATAGTTCATATTCTCAGGATATGATGTCAATAATAGATTTATTAAACATACAAAGTCTCAATTGAATAGGTCTAATACTTTTGATTTTATTGATATCTAAAATACTTACGCCGAAATTTGGTTACGCCGTAAAATAAGTTTAGTAGGGGTAATGGAAGTTTAAATATGAGACTTTCACCAATCTTATGAATTAGGACATAAAAGTTTACACGGGATAGACATTAACTAAAAACCTCTTAATTAAAAATATAAAAAAAAAAATATCTAAAAAGACTGCCTAGCAAGTAGCAACTTACAAAAAGGACTGAAATCCCACCAAAAACATTTCATGTAAAATGTTACCTCGACGACCACAAAAGGTTTGCCTTGTGAAAAAGACATCAGGCCAGTATTTTTCGTTAAAAACGATGACGAAATTCGTTATCAAAATGTATGCGGTTTGACATAAGTCATCGCTAAATGACATTTCGCTTGCGAAGACTAATGTCAAATCCCATACATTTTGATAACGAATTTCGTCATCGTTTTTAACGAAAGGGACTTTGGCTACGGCTACGGCTACGGCTAATGTAGAGCCAAGCTTCTGAATATACACGGCCTAACTCTATCGACCCTAACTCCAACAAATTCTACATATCAGTAAGTATGTATGGCTTGGCTATTTCGTTACTTTAGATCAGAAACTAAATATTCGTCTCACTTCCACGACGGTAGCGAAACAGCGAAGCCATACATACTTTCTGATATGTAGAATTTGTTGCAGTTAGGGTCGATCGAGTTAGGCCGTGTATATTCAGAAGCTTGGCTCCACATTAGATCTGTCTTTTTCACAGGGCAAACCTTTTGTGGTCGTCGAGGTAACATTTTACATGAAATGTTTTTGGTGGGTAATATTATCAATGAGAAAGTGTGTCTGTTTGCCTGTATCGTACATCTTTCAACAACAAAATCTATCTATATCCTTTTCCGTTTCTCGAAGTATCTCCATACCTTTGATCTATATCAGGGCAGCTGCTTAAGCGTGAAAAGACAGATAAACAAACAAACAGACACACTTTCGGATTTATAATTTTTGTCAGAATTTAACCAAATTCAAACGTGATCAACGGCATACCTTATGTAAGCCATACACGCTACGGTCTACCGGAGAGGTCACCTGTCCAGTTATGCCTGCGCAAACGTGTCACTCAAAAGAATTGATTTCGATTTTGCGCCGGTCGCCTGCGCAGCAGGTCCAAAAATGTCTATTCCCACACACATTCCCGTCTAACTGCGCAGGCATACCTGCACAGGTGGACCTCTCCGTAGTGTATGGCACACATTAGATGGATTTATTGATTACTTAACTTTTGTATTTAAATATAAACTTAAAATTATATTTTTTAACATAATCTTGATTAAATTGAAGTTAAATAATTGTTTAATCCTAGAGTATGTCCATTAGGGGAGAGTGATTCTTAAGGGATAGTAATTAATAATAATATGTTGTCGCTCGGGGTTTTATAAACCGACCATTCCTATTATTGTTTAGAAATCTTTGAGGCTTGTGATTTACCATATAGTAGGAAAAAAAAAATCCGCATCTCTTAAAAAAGGCTCTGTGTCTTGTTCCTTCAAGGATTATAGAATGGTTTGGTAAATGGCACTAAAAGAAAACAAAATTTAACTACTCAATCATGTTTTTAAGTAAAGTACAAGGAAGTTAAAATATTTTTTCTTTATTTTTGCTATTATTATCTATTTTTGTTTCAACATAACGGACTTTATTATGGATGTCTTTAATATATGAACTGCAAAATAGTCTAATTGAATTTCACAATAAATAATTATTTGGACCACAAAAGTGTTTATGTGAAATTCAATGTTTTACTTCTACTGACATCTAACCTTCTAATATATTATAAAGGTAATTTCTGAAATTCAACTCAGTATGGTATTCATGACGTATTGAATCCGACGCCATATTGTATTTGTGTACCACTGCAGATGTGATAAGTGCAACATAATAACATCGTAATAACATCCCAACAAAGTCAACATCCATGCACTGGCGCATAATACCTATTTCGTAACGAATCAACAGTATGTCGTCCATTCCAGGCATCAAGAGCTCTGACCAGTATACTGGGCTAAATTTCGGAACATACCCAACAGTTCAATGTACAACGTCTCCATGATATTATGATACCGTCAGAATTGACCATAGTGGGCTTCGGCCTGACCGAGCATACCAACTCGCTCGGTCGGATGATCTTTCATTGAGGTTCTCAAGCATATTCCCACAAATCACAATAGTTATATTATGGCAAGACAACATTTGCGGTTTAGCTAGTAATATTAAGTAGGATTAAGTTATACAGATAACAAAACAAAGTTATAATACTTTATTATGTGTCCCTTGTTTAGAGTTTACCATGGAAGTAGCAGCGCCGAAAAAGTTACCTTTATTTTTGAATTGGCAAATTCATGAAAAGTAACTCTTTCAGCGCTGCTACTTTCACAGTGAACTCTATATTAAGAAACACATAATATACACCAAAGGTATTATGACTTTGTTACACCCTGTATAGGAGGAAATAATGAAAGAACAATACAATATAGAAAGGTATCAGGTACCGATGTAACATTTTCAAGGGAAACATAGTCGGCCTAGTCCAGTGGAAAGAACTAGTCAATACGTCTGGGACCAACTATGTGCGGGTTTCCTCACGATGTTTTCCTTCACCGTACGAGCGTCCGTATTATGTACTTGAGATCAGAAAATGTCTTATTGGTCACGCCTCCACCCGGGATCGAACCTGCACCCTCTACGAGTGCGAACCAAAGGTCTACCTATTAGGCCACGGACGCTCTACACTCTACAGGTACTGTAAACTCTACAAAATCGCTGTGAAATCGTATGGTAGCGCAATGTCCTGTCATTTTAATTGCCCTAATCTAAAAAAACCCTTTTAAATCTTTTGAACATTTTGATTAGTTTTATTTATTCCAGTCAGTTTCAGCGTAAAATTATTACACTTTTATAAAAACACGTACTTTGTTATCAGAAAAATCATTTTTAAATGTAATATTTTCAAAATGCTTCAATTTAAAGTTTTGGAAGCGATACCTACTATAGAAATAAAAAGCTTTGCAATAGCAAATTTTGCATGGAATGAGTTTATGGTTTCATTTAGATCAGCGGTTCCCAATCTTTTTCAGCCTGCGGCGCAGTTACACGTCGCAATAATATGTTGTCACTGCGCCCTACTTGCTACCTACTCGTATTAGAAAAATATACATAAATAAACAACATTAATGATTATAGTTAGGTTAAGCAGGTAAATGATACAGAAAAAATATTTAAATTTTAATCATCTACCTGCTTTACATAATTAATATTATAATTTAATTTTATGATATTTGTTGTTTCGGATAGTGATGGAGGATCGACTCACGGCGCCCCTTTTGCCTTTCCACGGCGCACCAGGGGCCGCACCACGAAACCGTTTTGAGACTCAAATAATCGAACGAGAATGCCGCGTCCTACTCTAACAAACGTGAAATTACGTTGTTAGAGCAGGACGCGGCATTGTCGTCCGATTATTTGTGTCTCAAAACGGTTTCGTAGTAGGCCTCCAGGGCGCCGCGGCGCACACTTTGGGAACCCCTGATTTAGATGAAAACTGTCTGTTCATCTTCTGTTAGTTCTATTGGAGACTCTATCTCCTCAACCGTGATAGCGAGATGGTTAAACATGATTAGATGATGAAGTTATTTTTTGTTGTTGGTGTATCTACAACAAATACTAAAGAATAGATTTATTAAGGGCCCCATATAGTTTAACAATCAAAATACATTACAGGTCTACAACTGTTGTCGTGATTGTGTATTTCGCGTATCCCGCGGCTCTGCCAAAAGCGAAAGAGCAGGAATACCGTTGGGATTCCCAGATGGCCGGGGATGCGTAAACGCACTTACCTAATAAAAAGGCCTCCAACAAGTTCTTAAAGCGTCTCCCAGACAGACGCGGCCTACGGTGGCGGTGGCGGTGGCGGTCAGTTGAATGGCTTGGCTGCGTGGCCGCGTGTGTCTGTGTCGTTCCCAGGGCTTCATAACGTTATCGAATACCAGAAAAAATATCGTTACGTACCGTTATGTTCATAATGGTAGCCAGATAACGGTATTTTTATAAACGATATATAGTAACATAACAAAAAAATATCGTTATAAAATACCGGTATTTTTACCGGTAAATATATCGATATTTTCTGGTATGCGACGTTGCCAGCTCGACGCGACACATTTTATTTTTACCGGTATTTTTTGGTATGCGAATTGCGACGTTGCCAGTTCGACGCGACACCTTCCGTTCAATGTTTGTAGATGCACGAAATCAGCATTCTGCAATCTCACTCGTAGGCCGTAGCCCAACTTTTCTTCTTCAACAACCAGAGTTTTTTTTTTTGCGAGATTTGTGCTTACCTACTTTTAGGAGTTTAATACTTACATAGAAAAAATATAATAAAAATACTACTACTATACTGTTTTGGAGTAAAAATGGGCCGTAAAAAGCAAAACACTGTATATAGATACTTTGACTTAATAAGTCAAGATAGTGCTGCAATTTGCGTAGTCAATGAATGCAGAAAATTATGCAAGGTATGTCCGTATTTATTTACTTGTTTTAATTGTGGCGAATGCGGGGAATGGGCTAAGTATGGATAACCATATTTTGTATGTCTTAGTTTAGAGCCAGTGCACACAGCGCGTTGAGTTGCGTTGCGTCGTCGCAACGTAAATATTTTAACACATAGCCGGCCACACGGGCGCTGTGCCATCGCAGCGTTATTACGAAGCAGTTGCGACGACGCAGCGCGCCGTGTGTATACCTTAGTTATTTGTATGTAAAACAACGCAACGGCAGCACTGCGTCGACGAAACGCTGACACAACGCGCCGTGTGGACTGGCTCTAAACTAAGACATACAAAATATGATTATCCATATTTTGCCCATCCTCCGCATTCGCCACAATTAAAACAAGTAAATAAATACGGACATACCTTGCATAATTTTCTGCATTTATTGACTACACAAATTGCTGCACCATCTTGACTTGTTAAGTCAGTGTCTATAAAATCGGCCAAGTGCGAGTTGGACTCGCGCACAAAAGGTTCCGTACACACAAATAAATCAAGATTTCTTTATTTATTTCTGTGGTTCCGTACCATTATAATTATGTCGAGCAAAAATGATGGCTAAGGTTTAGAATCATACCCAACGATTTTGGTGGTGAGATGGGTTGAGGAGGGATGGATTGGATGAGGAAAACCCCTCCGTACCACTCCCACCCTCAGGAGACCCTCCGTTTATGAGAAATTCGTATTTAAAATTTTCTTAATTTCGAGGTTAGGTCATCTGTTCTCTGGTGTTTAAGAAATGTTTCTAAGGCATCACAAGGCTGTGGTGAGTGGAGGACTAATATTTCATCATTCCAAAACTATATACAGGGTGCAATTAAACCTTTCTGCCAATTTTTTTCCAGGGCTTAGGTATCATTAGGAGAGTCCATTTAACCAAAAAAAATTTGGGTGTTATTTTTTTTAATGACATATTTTATCCCATTTAAAATCGTTGCAGAACGTTTTTTCAAAAAGTTGGTATGATTTCTGTTCGTTGAAATCTCTACTTTCCGATGGTGAAAAAAAATTTACTATAGTAAATCTTCTCAGAAAATGCAAAAAATCGAAAAAAAAAATAAAATTCAAAAAATTATTTTTTGATCATTATGAATAATTTCATACATAGGTCTACCAGAATCTGATGGCAAAAAGTGAGAAAATAAATTGACTAGCAATACCGGGGTAATTGGAATAAAACATTTTGATGCTTTTTTTTTTTCTTAAAGCGGCTGATTCTGTATGTTCAACATGCAACTATAAAAATTTATCCAATGATCAAGGATATTTTTTAGAAATCTGCTGTCAAAAATTGCCATCAGATTCTGGTAGACCTATAAAAATGTTATTGCTGCAATTTGTTTCAATTAAAAAGTTGATTTATTTAATTTTAATTACATTTCTGTCATAAAAAATCTCATTATATTATATACATAAAATATAAATGTAAATCTATACTTATAAAATAACATGTCCTGACTGACTGACTCATTCATCATCGCTGAGCAAAAACTGTTAAAGTTACAGCCACAAAATTTGGTGAGTAGGGTTGTTTTATTAAGTAGACGTAGACACCCACTAAGGAAGGAATTTCGGACATTTTACACCGAAGGGGGTGAAATAGGGGTTGTAAGTTTGTTTGAAAGTCCGTCATTTCTTAAGTTAGAAACGTGAAAGTTTATTTTTGGGCAAGTGCTTAAAAATGAATGGATACGACGTATTTAAGCGTTTTTGGAAATTTTAACCCCAAGGGGGTGAAATCGACGGTCCCTACGTATAAAGAGACATGTCAAAAGTAGTGGTTTTCAGGAGAGCGTTTTTAAAATTCAAACTGTTACTGTAGATTACCATAAAACATAAACACAATTATTTTTGTTGATCTGTAAAGCTTAATGTAGATGTAGGCCGTTTGTCATGATATAACACAATTTTAAGTATGTACTGTCGCCAAAATTGCAAGATGACCGTTTTTACGGTGACAATTCAAGACTGCCCATAACGGTTAAGTTGTACATGTCCGTTTTTACTTTGGAAGAATTAAAATATTATATTAGGTCCTAAATTCATTCAGCACTATATAAAATGATTCGTATTGTCATAATTTATAAGTTTATAACATAAAAGTAATACAAATTCTGTGTCTTCAGTAAGAAAAACTAAAAAACACAGACATATCTTTTTATAGGCTGCTAATTTAAGTAGTTTTTTCTATGTCATAATGAACGAATAAAAGGACATGTCATCAATTAGTTTAGATCCATAATGAAAAATTCTAATAAAATGTGATTATTTGATAAATTAAACTGTTTAGTTTTAAAAAGACTACAAATTTTAGTATCTATGTATTAATTAATTCTGTTTTACTAAAGGGTAAAGCATAAACATAGTAATGTTGAAGATGAAGAAGTTGCATTTTATTTGTAACAAAATGCATCGTTGCTATGATTTAGATTTTTTATATAATATTTTTGAAAATTTGTCAATGATACCTGCTGTAGAAAAAAAAAAAACTTTTAACATATTTTACATGTCGAAGATAACGAATGCTCAGATACTTTGCCTTTTTCTTCTTCTTGGTCATTTCGGATACTTGAGCAAGGTCAATTCCTTTTCCAATTTTGAGACCTAGGGGACCATTCACGACCTTAGATTTTTATTGCATCTTACATGAGTAAATTCTTTGAGGCTTCGTTATAACTTCTACGGTGGACAAGTCTGGACAGTAAAATATATTTCTGAGTCGATTATTATATTCAGCTTTAACTGACTCTTGAGCTTTTCTGAAGGTCATAATTTTTAGTATTACCGTTGAATACAGAGCAGCATTGATGTAATCGTCTAACACGTTCCTCACAGGAAGAAAATAGTATTTCATCCCAATTTGCGATTGCCAAATTGACTACAGAACACCTTATCAATTCTATACTAATATTATACAGCTGAGATTTGTTTGTTTCAACGCCCTAATCTCAGGAACTACTTATCCGATTTGGAAAATTCTTTCAGTGTTAGATAGCTCATTTATCGAGGAAGGCTATACGCTATAAATTATAACGCTACAATTAATAGGAGCAAAGAAACAGGGGAAAATGTGAATAAAACGGGGAAAATAATTTAAAAAGGCTTATCTTACAAACTATTGGAGCAAAAAAAATAGCCCATAAACTTTTTAATTTCTAGGTTAATCATGCACCGATGTCACTTTAGATTATTTAATATGAGCTTTTCCGGAATTTTTTTCAAGCCAGTCTCAACCCTACAACCAAGCGATACCGCGTTGTAGAGGGAGTCCATCTATAAAGTGAACAAGGAGTGTTCTTAATAGTTTTTTATTAATTATATATAGTTTATTAGCATTTTTAATACTGTTTTATATAAAATAAATAACATTCATATTCATAATTAAACATACATATCAGACTTCGCTTTCTATCTGTCGTCCGTTCGTCTATCACCAAGCTTTATCTCAAGAACCATAGTAGAAAAAGAGCAATAGTAGAAATTTTCACAAATTACGTTTTTTTGTTGGTGATACTTAAAGAAATATAGTAAAATTAAAATAAAATAAATGACTATTGTGGGGCCTCGTACAACAAATGCGATTTTTTTGCTCTATATCGATAACGGTAAGGTCCAGATAGTTGTTCATCATGAAAACAAGCCTCAGCCTCCGTTGCAACTATTATTTCACGTTGCTGATTATTTATAACACTCAGATGCTCATATTGGTTTGAAATTAATTGAATTTGTGCCACGAGTCCCACTGAAAAAGAACTAAAGTCTCATAATAACTGAACGTAAATGATAACAAGTCTATAAATAATTCGCTACCTTAGAGGTAGAAACGGACATGTACGACATGACGCGGAATGGCGTGTAATTTCCAACGCGGTACAAGATGGTAAGTATAGATGTCCGTATATACAACAGTAAAATCTAAAACAACTCCCAACTTGTCCTCATTTACGTCTTTTTATCTTTGGAATTACTTGTGATAGAAAAATAATAATAATGTAGGAATATGCGTCTCATAATATACGGAAATGCATGATGCAATATTTTTTTTTTGCTATTTTGGACATGACTTTTTATACGTAGGGACCGTCGAAATATTGGTTGAAAGTTGAACTGAAAGTCCGTCATTTCTTAAGTTATCAATTATCATGTACTTTAGCTTTTAGTTTACTACTGATAATGTTTTAGATATTGATATGTTGTATATTATTACTAAATCTCAACTGGATAGTTAAAACTATTATAGTTAAGTAATTTGTAGTTAACGCCGTTGGTTCCGTAGTAACTATGTTTCTGTTTATATATACAAGACTAGACGTTCCGCGCGGCTTCGCCCGCGTACATTAGATATTTCACAGACAAATCAGTCTACAAAAAATAGCCTATGATCCTTCACGTGGTCTACTTCTTATCTTACCCAAATAACAGAAAAATTGCTCTAGTAGTTCGTGAGTAGGGATTGCAATCCAAATACAATATACTTCGAAATCCGAAAAATCCGGATAATCCGGATTTTTCAGGGCTACGAAAAATCCGGATTTTTATGTATTGTGTAATATCTGACATACAAATTCATATTTGTTTAAAGGCGCTATTACAAATTTGCGTGGTCAATAGGTACCTAACTCAGTACTTCGTATGTCCAACATTGCATTGTTTAGTTATTTGGCGGTTGTAATTTTTTAATCTTATTTTAAAAAAAGGACGACATTTTTTAATTTCTTATGACCTACCGTTTATTTAAGTACAATATTTTACTATTTAATAATATTAATGATAAGAAATGATTAGAAATGTACAATAATTATTTTAGAATATTGTCACTATTGATTAAATGTTTTTCTATAAAATCTTCTGATTTGTAAGTCTGTCTAAAGGAAAATAATAAGATTTTATAAAATAATAAAATGTTGATTTGACCCTTCGATCGCGGATTCTTGGAAATGCTATTGTATTCATTGTTGTCACAATCACCGGTGCTCGAATGGGGCTTGATGAGTTAAAGCTTAAATAATTATTTTAAGTTATTTATTCTTTACAATAGCCTATATTATTTAAATGCTGGGCAAAGGTTCCCTCAGGATCTTCCACTTATCTCGCTCCAGCGTCACCGCTGATATACCTCCAAGAAGGAGTTTGCAACCATGTTCTAGGCTTTGCAATCATCGGTTGCTCACTAAAGAGCCAAGAGATGGCCGTATTTAATAAAAATATTTTCATCTTCTCTGACAGTCAAGATGCACTTAAAGTACTGACTGCAGCAGAAATTTCGTCCAAATTGGTTGTAGATTGTGGTGATACGTAAAACATGCTGAAAGGGAACAACAATGTCTGACTTGTATGGGTACCGGACACAGTAACGTCTTTGGCAACGAAACCGCTGACGAGCTGGCTAGGCTAGGGGCTGAGAATCTCATATACGGTCCAAAAGTGGTCTGTGGAATATCTCCCAGTACTACAAACCAAGTGCTCGAGGAATGGGGTCACAGACTAAGCAAACAGCAATGAGCTGAGACCCCTGGCCTGGTAAATTCTAAGGCACTAATTCCTGGCTTTTACAAAAAACTGTCAGAATTAATACTCACCATGGGTAGGAAATAAATAAAAATCCTTACCTTTAAATAATAAGTGTTAATAGAATTACGACTTACAGATTCTGCGAGGTAAAGGGCGAGACACCTTTTTATCTTGTTTTGTTTTTACCTCGATGACTTTCCTACTCTACTACACAGCAAAAACTCACCCACTCTACTAAAGAAGTAATTAGTGACACCAATTCCAACCACATCGTTCAATTAATGAGGATTAGGGAGTCACAAGAGATCCTTGAGGGTCGTCGTGGCATCAGAGTTACAGTAATCTGCCCTCGGAGGGAAAAAATGCCTCTAAGAGTGTCGAGCTATCTTTTCCTAGGCCTAGATACCCACTCTCTCGATATCCACCCTAGATGCATGAGGATAATACGACCAGTGTCACTTTAGCTTGGCCGTTTTGACTTTTAAGTATGTGATTCTTGTTTGGATGGATTTTTTTTATTTTGACGAGACGACTTACTTCCAAGTTACTGCGCTCCATTGCTCTTTGGCAGACCCCGAGTTGGATTTTGTGTAAATCAGTCAATGGAGTTTGCGTATTGTTGGTTAGGACGAGCGAAATACTCATGTCGATGAATCTGCGCTTCACTGATGTATTTCCGGATAATCTGGATTTGAACATGTCAAAATTTGAAAATCCGGATTTTTTTAAAAATCCGTTTTTTGTAATCCCTATTCGTGAGATAAGCCCTTTCAAATAATTTCCCCCGTTTTTTCCACATTTTCTTCTATTTCTTCGCTCCTATTAGTCTTAGCGTGATAAAATATAGCGTATAGCCTTTCTTGATAAATGGGCTATCTAACAATGAAAGAATTTTTCAAATCGGATCAGTAGTTCTTGAGATTAGCGTGTTCAAATAAGCCCTTTCAAATAATTTCCCCCGTTTTTCCACATTTTCCTCGATTTCTTCGCTCCTATTAGTCTTAGCGTGATAAAATATAGCCTATAGCCTTCCTCGATAAATGGACTATCTAACACTGAAAGAATTTTTCCAATCGGACCAGTAGTTCCTGAGATTAGCGCGTTCAAACAAACAAACAAACAAACTAACTAACAAACTCTTCCGCTTTATAATATTAGTATAGAAGTATAGATTTATAATTATGTACTATGGTTACTGTTTGTTAACTTCAATAAATAAATAAATAAATGTAATAAAATGAAGGAATTAAACTTAATATAATCAAATTAGCGACATTAGGCATAGATTGAAATGCTACGTAGTTGCGTAGTTTATAAAGTTGCATTTTATTAAAATTTACTTATTTACTCGCATGTCGCGGATCTCTGCGGCCATGCGACGCTGGCCACGTGGTTATTACAACGACTGACTTAGACCAAAATGATAGCTATAATCGTGTCAATAAAGTAGCATTTTACTTGAATCTGATGATGGGATCTATAAGCAATCGAGGGAAATTCTTGAAATTTATAAAAACACATAGTGGTTAAGATGTTTTTTCTAGCTGTAACTCAAGCATATATGTTACAAATAAGTGAAATTTCATACGAAGGTGTCTCTGGATCCAAATGTGTCGAGTATAAATACTTATATGAAGAAATTAAATAAATGTTGAGAGTACAAAACTTTCTAAGTTTTATCATGTTGTTTAATAATAAGGATTAAAATTGTAAAAATATGCAAAATATACCAAACCTTCTAAGTTTTTTATACTTTTATTGTGACTGATAGTGATAAGACCTTAGTCTTCCAGGTTTTATTTAGCAATAGGTTGTTAATTAATAGATTTAAATAAAAAAAAATTAAAACAAACAAATCATTCTAAGTTTTATTAATATTAATTTTTATTATGACTGATAGTTATACTTAATATTTATTTATATTTGTAGAATAAAAGCCTAATTTATAATTATACTCTTAATGAAAAGCCCATAAGATTTATTAAGAGTATATTTTGGTAATTAATTAGATTAGATTTAAATTTTAAAAATATTTCAAACTTACCAGAACCTATGTTGAATATAAGTTTGAATAAATAAAATAATTGTTAATAGAACAAATTTTTTAAAAGTTTTTTATACTTTTATTGTGACTGAAAAACCTTATTATTTATTTGTAAGAATAACTGAAAATTCTAGTCTCATTGGTTATTTACTGAGAATAGGTTGTTACATAGGTTTAAATAAAAAATATTAAGTTCACATACAAAGCATTAGTTTTATTATTAACTTTTATTATGACTGATTAGCGTACAATTAATAATTTAAAAAATATATATATTACATAATTTATACACTCTTAATGGATGGGATATTCAAGACCTTCAATCTTATAGGTTTATATTTATTATGAATATTTTGTTAATTGATAGATTTGAATTTTAAAAATATTTAAAAGAAACCAAAATCTGGGTTATGTATAATACGAATAAATAAAACAAATTGAATCTTTTATTTACTGTGTTTATTAACCACTTCCAGCACATCTTTCCAAAAAATTTCGAGGTTTTTTTCTGGTATTTGATTGAGCAGATATCTAAATGTGACTGCTTAATGCTTTCACATTTTGTGGGCACGAGCATAATGCCGGGTTTCCACTGACGCGGAGCGGAGCTTAGCGGTGCCGAATTGACCAATCACCATGCTCAAAATCTTCGCTCCGCTTCGCTGTCATTCCGCTGGAATAGCACGATTGTTTCTGAACTCCGTAAAGAGAACTGCAACCGTCGCATCATCCTCCATCACGACAATGCGAGTTCTCACACCGCGCACAGAACAAAAGAGTTTTTAGAGCAAGAAAACATAGAATTATTAGACCATCCGCCGTACAGCCCCGACCTAAGCCGTAATTATTTCTATACTTTCCCTAAAATAATGAATTAATTGCGTGGTCAGAGATTTTCATCACCTGAAGAAGTTGTGGACGCCTACAAAACGGCCATTTTGGAGACCCCAACTTCCAAATGGAATGGTTGCTTCGATGATTGGTTCCATCGTATGGAAAAATGTGTCAAATTTCGCGACGAATACTTCGAAAAGCAATAAATACATTTTAAATAGTAATGTTGTTTCACTTCCTTGATTCCCGAAATTTTCAGTGCCGCCCTCGTAGTTTCCTTTTTTTCGGTATTTTATGTGGTGCCAGTATGGATTGAGATTCGTTGTCATCTTCAGGATCGATCTGAATAAAGCATTGGAATAAAGTAAACCCTTGTTATCACACCTAAATATATAAATGTTATTATGTAGATTACTAGAATTCTAAGTTGAATACATATATATATATATATATATATATATATATATATATATATATATATATATATATATATATATATATATATATATATATATATATTTGTAGACTGTAGTTAAAAAGAAGGAAGATGATAGCATTTACATAATAATATGTATTATAACACGGAGAATATTTTAAGGAGCGTAGCTCGTCGGATCAGAGGCGCTTTGCACACGACGGGGCGGGGCGGGCCGGTCAATTACGCCGCAAACGAAATAGCACAAAGGGAATCCTATAATATGTATTACCAACGCACACAGAGGGCAAAAAGACCGCCGCAGGTGCTCGGCGGGCTCTGGCGGCACGGCATGTCCGCGGCTGCCCGCCGTGGATCACACAAACCAGTTTACATGTAGTAACGCAGACGGCGCGACGGCGCGGGGCGGCAGCTAGCTCTATTCTCTCTATCTCCACTAGAACGAACCTCCTGAACTGACTGCCTCCACCCGTCGTGTGCTTTGTGTACCTACGCGGCGAGGGCAGCCGCAAACATCAACGGGCAGACGCGGTCTTTATTCCTTCGTGGACAAAAAGCCCGCCCCGCCCCGTCGTTGCAAAACAACAGAGTCCGCCCGTCAGCCAGCGCATGGCGCACGTACTAGCAATACAATAATTTACTATACAAACCATAAATTAGTAATATTTGAACAAAGATACTGAGTACTGAACTACTGACCATGTCATTCTCATTGGCGTCATTTTCCTATATACCTTTACCTACTGGTCACCAGACACGTCTAGTTTAACTTTGTGCAAACTGCATACTGAACTGACTGATTAAATTAAGTATTTTACAAAAGGTAACGTTATCAAAGAACATATATTTACCGTTATAAATCCTATTTACCGTTATAACATTTACCGGTATAAATTCCAATTTTTACCGTTATTATTAATACCGGGTAAATTTTCATACCGGTATCTATGCCCTTGAAGCAGTAACGTTATGAAAAAATACCGGTATTTGAAGCCCTGGTCGTTCCTAAAACTCTCAAGTCATCCAACTGACCGCCACCGCTACCGCCAACGCAGGCCGCGTCTGTCTGGGACACGCTTAAAACAGTCGCAAATTGCTAGTCAAACTAATATGACCATATCTCTTGAAATTTGGTGGCCTTTTGCAATAACCCCACACTATACCTATTGTCTAAGCCGTATAACGAGTCACAGAATACAACGATATTTTAAAACTAGATGACGCCCGCAACTCCGTTGCGCCAAAATTCGTTTATTTACAAAAAAATTTATTTAAATAAACCTCTTATTTTTCCGGGATAGAAATCATATGTCCTTTCCCGGAACTCAAAGTATCTTCATACCAAATTTCAGCAAAATCGGGTCAGCGATTTGAGTGTGAAGAGGTAACAGACATACAGATACACTTTCGTATTTACATAAGTATGGATATTAAGTTTGTGACTCTCTTCGTGGATCATTAGATTCTGTTAGCATTGTAATTTGTTATTACATTTATTTAATTATTATTAATTAACAGTAAATAAAGGTGACCGATGGAGGATTATCTGGTCGCATTACTTCAAATCCAGCCGATAGATCAGAACAGAGTCCGACCAAATAAGGTCGTCGTTGTAAGGTAGGTTCGTCATCTACCTCCGAATCAATTTCTTCGATGCTACTTCAAATAAGTTTTCCTGTCACAAAGTAGGTACAAAATCGATAAATATTTAAATAGAATTCAACAAAAAGTTTATCACGTAAAAACCCAAACTGACGCACAAGCTGAGGCCTGAGAGCCACTTGTCCTTCCCAAGATATCTTGAGAGCGGTTGTTAGCAATTTTTCCGAGACAATCCCAAATTCGGACACACCAACTTGATACTTAAGACCTAAAATTAAGAGTTATTTTGGCGTGTTTCGCCCTACGATCCTACGTATGTAATTACGATTAATACCTACGCAACTCGTTTTTACTTGACTGTACACATTAATACTAACTTTATATACCTATGGAAACTTCCTTAGTTGTTTCAATTTCGAAATATTATTTACTGGATGTTCCGCGCGGCTTCGCTCGCGTAATTTAGGAATCTCACGGAAACCGTACATTTTTTCACAAAAAATAGCCTATGTCCCTTGACGTGGTCTATTCTTCATGTGTGCCAAATAACATAAAAATTGCTCCAGTAGTTCTTAAGATATTATTATCTTAAGAACTACCGGAGCAATTTTCAATAACATTGGAGCAAAATAAAAAATTGCTTATGCAATTTCATATAATTTTCCCCGTTTTTTCCACATTTTCCTCTGTTTCTTCGCTCCAATTGATCTTAGCTTAATATTATAGGTATAGCCTATAATAGCCTTCCTCGATAAATGGGCTATCTAACACTGAAATAATTTTTTAAATCGGATCAGTAGGTAGTTCCTGAGATTAGCGTGTTCAAACAAACAAACAAACTCTTCAGCTTTATAATATTAGTATAGATTCAAAACATTTTTTTGTTGTTTAATAAGTATAAAAGGACTAACAAAAAGCGAGGTTGCATGGTGTACGACGCACGATACGTCATATTACTATGTGCGGTTTGTATCATCAGGCATCAGAATATGCTGGACCTACTGTTTGGGCGGGTGTGGCCAAGTGAATGTCAATATTGTGATCTTTCATATTTTGGGCATAACCCACTGACCTCCATTATACAAGTACGCTGGACCTATGATACCCACTTTTTTTGTGCCTATTTGAAGCGGAATCAGCGTCCCCAGTGAGAGGGAAGAGAACTAAATTCAGTGGCATAACCTGACTCTAATGACTATTATCAAAATGCTGAATTCTGACCTTAGTGGTCATTGACCAAGGTCAAAATATTTCTCTTTCTAGCGTATTTTGCATACTCGATGTGAGCTCATTGTGAATTATATCACTTCAAACTCACAAATAGTTGCAGTATGTGCTAAAAGTTACCAAGAGGTTTTCTCATGAATAATTATGTGATAGTATCCGTGTCTTTATAAGAGTTCAATTTTTTTCTTAAGTTTTTTGTTTTTGTGAGCGAGCATTTTCATATAGCTCCTAGACTAGAAAGGTCTATGACCGCTGATGCCACCTAAAATTATTTTGACTATAGTTTCAGATTCTTTTTGACAGAAGTTTATCTATTCAATGTCGTTTGGGATAAGCCACCATTAAAGAGTTTACCAATCAACAACGCTACTGAAAAGATAAACTTCGGACAAAAAATGTCATAAACCAGACATTCATTACTCAAATTCGCCATCTGCTTATGAATCAATTTCTTTGATAGCATTCAATAAAAAGATCCTTTTGAAAGTTCAGAAACAAATTGACTTCCAATACTCCAACAGTTTCAATAATATAGTTCTATTTAAGAAGAATTTAATTAAAATAATCTGTCCTTTGATGTCCTTCTTAATTAAAATAGTATTTCATGTTACAAAGTCTTAAGCGTGATTACTCCAATAGTTCAATACTTTTGAATATATTCTTGAGTATTATTAGATTGACGTGCGAAAGGGTATCCTGGAGGAACCGTATTATTACGTGGGAGAGCCATGCTTCGGCATGAATGGGCCGGCTCGACCGGAGAAATACCACGTTCTCACAGAAAACCGGCGTGAAACAGCGCTTGCGCTGTGTTTCGCCGAGTGAGTGAGTTTACCGGAGGCCCAATCCCCTACCCTATTCCCTTCCTTTCCCTCCCCTATTCCCTTCTCTTCCCATCCCTACCCTCCCCTATTACCCTATTCCTTCTTAAAAGGCCGGCAACGCACCTGCAGCTCTTCTGATGCTGCGAGTGTCCATGGGCGACGGAAGTTTCCATCAGGTGACCCGTTTGCTCGTTTGCCCCCTTATTTCATAAAAAAAAAAAAACGCGTAGTTTGCTATGGTACTCGTATAAACAACACTTTTTGTCTGATAAGAATCAAAATCGGTGCCGTTAAAAGTTGTTCTAGATGCAAACATACAAACAAAATATCATTCCTAGTAGTATAATTATTAATAGGAGGTGTTATTGGCAGTGCTCTTTTTTTTTCAATAATATTTTCAGTCTGGGGTAATAGGAGAGGATCCGGCAAGCCCAGGCTTTTGGGATGTTATTTACTGTGCCTGAATACTTTTATAATTGTAACCTTATTGTAAAACGTAGTTTTGCTGTTAATGTTAAGAAGGCGTATTATCTTTTTAATGTATACAATTTTCGAGTCGCTAACTCGCGGTGTCTGTTGCCAAACTTCTCCGAAACGGCTAAACCTAGATAGTAATAAATAAATAAAATAAATAAAAAGCCTTTTATTACTTGCCAATTACAATTTGCTCGATCAAATCACATTCTAATTATTAAATTTATAAGCAATAGGGTAATTAAATCAATTTAGTTTAAATAATAATTACAAAATTAAACAAGTCATAACAATAGTCATGTCAAATTATTATAATTAAATCATAGTATTAAATAGTAATTACAAAATTAAACCTAGATAAGTACGCAAAATAATATTATCAAAAAAACTATATTTTATTGACAATGACTATTATATTCTATGTAAAACTTAAATAATAGAAAGTTGTACACGATACATATAATATATCTTTGTCTACATATAGATCGCGACAATCAAGGAAACGGAATAAAGGGATTTACACAACAATTTGGGGGCTGGGATTTTTGGAAATAGAATTTGATAAGACGGAGACTTATCTCGGGAAAAACCTTTGGAAAGCGGCGACATTCGCATAAGCTTACCCCGAGTTGGCTATTAGTGCTCTTTATGTAAGTGGTGGAAATATTGACGGAACTTAACAGTATTTAGCTTTGTTATCTTCTTCTTCTTAGCTTTTTCCCACTTTACGTAAGGTCGGTTTTCCTCATAAAGTTAATATACCTAGCGGAGGCTAGGTATATTAACTTTATGGTTTTCCTAGTACTGTTGGAGAAGTTGATTCGTAGGCAAATGGCGTATATCAAACCCAGCCGACAGATCATGACTTACATTGAATTGACATAATCAGACCAAATGACGTAGGTCCATCAGGTGCAAATGAATCAATTTCTACGATGGTAAATTTGCGCCAAGTAATTCTATCTTGAATTGTCGATTTAGGCAATTTATTTACAGCTAGTGCTTTGGTCAAACTCATCAAATCGAAACCTTCTTCGGCTTTGTTATAATTGCGGTAATTTTGTGGTGATTTGTCAGTGAAAACAATGACGCTCAAGTTAGGTTTTTACCAATAGCAGTTTCAATATAAACCATTATGCATACAGCGTTATGGTTTCAAACGAACGATTTTCTTCACAAAACGTTTTGGTTCCACTTAGATAGAATATACAGTTTTGGTATGTTTACAGTCAAGTTTTTCATGGAGTTTTTGACGACGAAAATGCATTAACTCCATCAATTTCACTTCAGACACTGCAATGCATTAGTGCGTTCAGGTTTATATTACCTCGGAGTATCTTGAGTGACTCTTATGTCCGGGGCATAAAGGTCAGAAATCTTATCCCACTGCACTGTAAATACTACAAGAGAGTGGTCGCCCGCAACACATTTTCCAATATCGAAAACTTTTTCCTCAAAAATCTGTCGAGTGTCGGGTAATTCGTAATTTTATTGTGCGCGTCACTTCCGTGACGTCACTTCCGGTGACACGTCACGAATTCATAGCCGGGTATAAATCAACTTCCTGACACTCTTATTGCATTGTAACATCTTGGGTATACAGCTTAATATAATAATCTTGTTGCTATGGATCTCTACTCAGTGTAGTTTTGTCAGTTGTAGTTTTTTTACCCCCGACCAAAAAGAGGGGTGTTGTAAGTTTGACGTATCTGGCTGCCTGTTCTTCTGTGTGTCTGTCCGAGGCATCGTAGCATCCAAACGCCTGGACCGATTTTGATCTGGTTTTCTATAGTTTGGAAGTTGACATGATCGAGAGTGTTCTTAGCTGTTGTTATCATCAGCAGTATTTGTATTACATTGTTGTCTATTTCATCATTCATGATAGGTTAAATAATCAATTTCTTTTAATTTGATAGGTTCAATATTTTGCATTCTAATTCCTTAAACCAATGCTTAAACTTATAAGAGTTTAGAATCGGGGGTTGTTTCTCTTTATTTAACATTACTTACTATATATTATGTATTCTGTGACATTACTCAGTAACCATATTATGCAGTCGAAGCGACGCGTCACGTTTTTTGCCAAAGCATATTCATCTCTATTGTTCTATTATTTATGTACAACTTAGGCCCGTATTTTTGGTCAGTACTCAAAATGCATCTCGGTCTCAAGACACGGTTCAGGCTCTGTGATTGGTTGGCTGTCAAAATTTGGACCAATCACAGAGCCGAACCGCGTCTTGAGACCGGGTCGCATCTTAAGTACTGACCAAAAATACGGGCCTTAGTGAGTTGAGTCTTACTGTAAACGAAGAGCAAGGCAGTACTAACTTAACCATGTGGCTGGTCTGTCAAATGGTTTTTATAATATCTATTGCGTTCGCCTATTGTCAGAGTGAACAAGCTCTTATAGTTTCGGATTTCGTCTTCTACGCCCTTTTACAAAATTTACAAAGTATATTATATCGATTGCACAAAATATTTTTTTATATTAAAACCAGTAAAACCTAAAAGATTTTTTTTTCCATTAGAATAGAGGCATTTCTTCTACTATTTGTTAGGTTTAACTTATCCAGTAAGGATCTTACTTATATAAAGAAGTAAAAAAACGAAAATGTAACAATACAGGCCACTTTGGTCCATAAAAATCGGTCAACAATTTCATCTTCAAAACGAGCCGCACATGAAAACTCTTGACACAAAATATCAGATCACAGATGGGTTTATTACACTTCACACAAATCATCGCAATTGATAGGGTACGATTACTACACTTAACACTATCGTATTTTACATTAATGCTATACTTACAGGTGAAAGTTTTTGATTGTGTAAGTATTTTTATTACTTTTTCAGGCAAAAACTTTTCGATCAGCAGTATAGTAATCCATACTAATATTATAAATGCGAAAGTGTGTTTGTCTGTCTGTCTGTCTATCTGTTACCTCCTCACGTCTAAAGTCTAAACCGCTGAACCGATTTGACTGAAATTTTGTGTGGAGATACTTTCAGTCCCGGGAAAGGATACTTTTCATTCCAGGGAAATGTACGGTTCCCGCGCGATAAGCGAATTTTGGCCGGTTTTGCTGTTTGTGTGGAGATACTTTGAGTCCCGGGAAAAGACATAGGATTCTTTTCATCCCAGGGAAAATGAACGGTTCCCGCGCGATAAGCGAATTCGTCGAAAAGGTCGTCATCTAGTTGAAACTAACTTTTAATTTGCGTATTATTCCAGGCGGTTCGGCTGACTGACAGGATAGTAAGTGCGACGTAGAGTCAGAAGGAAACGGTTTCTCAACTGTTACCAAACTTCTGAAATCCGGTATTACAACCGTCAAAGTTACCCAGGATTACAGTGGAAATAGCAATCCACAGCTCTAGAAGTTTGGATACTTGTGAATGATACGCTGACCGCGTATTCACATAATATTCTATATAAATATAACACATTTTTATTTGCTTTTTGTAAATAAGTTTGTTACTATTGTAATTTTCCATCTTTTTAGTAAAAGATGGCCCCGTACGAGTTTCTTATGCCGGGTTCTTCTCGCCGGGTTGGTTCCCGAACCGGTGGTTGGCCTCATGTAGACGTTTTAAAAGTATTAGCTTTGTTAACCTATTTAGAAATAAATGTTTTGATTATTATTGGAACGAAGTTCTTTATTGCGTATTGCGAAAGGAGGCTAGACGGAACGGCACTTGACCTCGACACTTTTTTTAGTACCTGCGAAGTAGGGGCAGATGGCGTTGATAAGTATATTGAGTGGTACTTAGTATCCCTGTGCGTCTACTAGATGGCGTTTTTGAGAATAAACAGTGACATCTATCGGACGTTTAAATAAATTTTATTACAATTCCACAAAAGTGTCGTTAGTATTCCTGGGCGTCAATAGATGGCGTTTTTTTATAACTTCGTTCCATCCGGGTGTCCCTTGAATGGATTACTTAGCAAACTCACTGTTTTGAAGGATTTAATTTAAATTGAGAGACTCACAAAACAAATGTCTACGCCATGTATATAAAGTTTGTAACAAAACTAAGTGATAATACTTTAGGGTGTGTACGTGTTCCTTGTAGAGAGTTCACTGTGAAAGTAGCAGCGCTGAAACATCATTTTCACCATACATTTCCCCAAACAAAAGTGAAAAAATATTTGTTCTTTCAGCGTAAGTTCACTTAGTTTCTTTTTACTGGCATATACGGCCTGTATATGCCAGTAAAAAGAAAATTATTTATTTAATATACAACATTTTAATCAAAAAGTGTGTCAAATATTTGAATAAATAAACGTTTTAAATTTAATAATTAAGTATGTAATTTTTGTTTAATTCTGTTAATTGAAAAGTAAGTCATAATTTTATTATACGGTACTCGGCGAAACATAGCGGTAGCGGTCATTGACTCCCTGTCAAAAACTTGTCGTTTTCTATATAAACTGCGATTGACAATGAAGTGTCAGATGAATCGCGGCTTTGTATAGAAAATGACAAGTTTTTGACAGGGAGTCAATGACCGTTACGGCCATGTTTCGCCGAGTACAGTATAGTGTCAACTTTTATTAAAAGGGAATATTAAAACAATAGTATTTTAAAAAATAAAACCAACTTCAAAATTGTATAATCCCGAACCGGTGGTAGGCATCATGTAGATTTTCAGAAAATATTTGCAAAAATTTATTCTGAATAAAAAAAAATGAGTTTTTTTTTGAGTACGTAATTAAGAATCAAAATTCCATAGTATCTCAAAAACTACTTAACCGATTTTGATGAAACTTGCAGTATACAGGGTGTAACAAAACTAAGTGATAATACTTTAGGGTGTGTATGAGTTCCTTATATAGAGTTGACTGTGAAAGTAGCAGCGCTGAAAGACCAATTTTTTTTCACTTTTGTATGGGGAAGCTCGTTACGCTGGGACGCTTGCTCATACAAAGGTTAAAAAATTTTGGTCTTCAAGTGCTGCTACTTGCACAATGAACTCTATATGAGGGACCCATAGACACCCTAAAGTCTTATCACTTAGTTTTGTTACACCCTAAACACGCCAGTCTGGAAATATTACATACATACGGGTCGAATTGACAACCTCCTTTTTTGAAGTCGCTTAATAAAATAACATAATATAGAGGTATTTATTGAAATGTAACGAAATGTTATTGAAGATATTTACATAAGAATTTTTTCCAAGAATAATCTAATTTCTCAACAGGTAAGCCTTTACATATTATTATTATTATGAGCACAAAATTCGTAGAAATAAAATTATATTAGTAGTCTTCTTTTACTCAATCAGTAAAGCGTTCCAAAACCATTAAAAATGATACCATAATATTTTTCCAGTTTTCCCAACCAAAAAATTATCCAAGCATATACTTAGATGATACTTATACTCTGCTGCCGATGGTATATTTTCATTTATTTTATTTAAGTGTCTAAACACACTAGGCCGAAAAAACGCGGCCGAAGTTCGGCATGATTACGCCTGCAATGTATTTTACTGATGACACGCCATGCCGAAATTACGTCGCGTTATATTGTATGCGTAGCGCATTGCTGACGTAATCATGCCGAACTTCGGCCGCGGCCTAGTGTGTGTTTAGACACTAAAGGGAAAATGATATGCTGAAATAATTAAATTGGTATAACCTTTATTGCCTTAAAACCAAGAAAGTGTAATATTATGTAATAAACAAAAATTACCTAACATAACATCATTATAATCTTTGCTCTAAACACAATTTAAACCAATGTTTGCCTTTGTTCACCAAGAAAGACCGACAAAAAGATTACTGTCATCCGGAGGCACACAACAGTCCAATCTTTGAATCCCATTATAAATTAATTCTTCTGACCCGAGGTACACCCTTACACCCTGGGTGCCCTGAGCTTCGTCACTTAGATATCCGGATAAAAATAACGTAAAGGATTACGGGCGGTAAAAATAGGACGTACCGCCCTTGTATCAACGTCAACCTTATTTGAAAAATAGTGTTTGCACAGGAGATTGCCTCGATTCTTTTATCAGTGAAATGTAACACCTATGTATGACGCCATTTAAAAGTATAGTTTTCTTTATGCAGTATACATTATCTGACACGTGCGTCTGTGTAGAGCAGCGGTTCTCAAACTTTTTTGGTGGCGCCTTTTAAGAAGTGATATTTTTGACGGTCCCCCAAAAAATAATGTTTTGTCTTTGAATGAATTGCAGCAAACTTAGCTTAACAAGATAGAAATGGAAAAGAATGGACATACTGGCAGATTTTAGGGCCGTTCCACACGATGTTTTTTACGCTCGTTTGTATCGATACAAACGCAAGTTGAACGCTCAGCAAACGCAAGGAAGCCGACACGTTTTAAATTTTATATGTGAAAAAAAAAACGCGATGAAAACGCGCAGAAGTCGAGCGCATCAAAAACGCGCGTCGTCAGTGAGGTGTGGAGAGCTGATGCTAATAAGTAACACGATCGTCTTGGTTGAACTTATAATTTATTCTGACTAACCTCTAGTAAGACATAGATACATAATATAGATACTATACCACTACATCAGTGCGCAACAAATACGTCGTGTGGAAGGGCCCTTGGTAATAAAATGGCGGATTACCTTTATCAATCTGTCACTTCGTCTATTCTTCCGTAGAAAGAAACCGAAAAAAATTAGGTTCGTTTTTCGTATTCTGATATTTTTTCAAACAATGAAAAACTCGCTACTGCCAACAACTCTACGTAGAGGATTCGCACACCACATACTTTGATGAGGTTTTTTTTTAAATGACAAAGAGATCTTTAATGATTACTTTACTTTAATGGAGAGTTTAACAAAAAATGTTGGTTGTGTCAAAATCTTTAGTAAATTAAAAAGTTATCGCATGTCGCCGATTGCGGCCTTTAAAGTCTTTACCACCTACATAAGGAAGCAAAAACTAAGTGTCCATCACATTTTGACAGCGGTTCAACGTAGGTCAGGCCAAAAATGACATTTATGGAGCTTTTGAAAACATAAATTAATCACTGTCGAAAACTTGCGAGCCTCGAACACATGAGGCCTGATTAGCTGACACGGGGAGTTGATTTTGGAGTCGTTAGCATACAGCATACTTAATTATGTGTGTTAATGAGTCCCAACGAAATTGGGTGAATCAATAATTTTGATAGCTGTTAGATGATTGATTGATACTTCCTGATTTTTTCTTCTGATTAATTTATTTGGAGGTCCCAAGATAGATTGAATTTCCTCTTTTTTTTATGAAATAAGGGGGCAAACCAGCAAATGGGTCACCTGATGGAAAGCAATTTCCGTCGCCCATGGACACTCGCAGCATCAGAAGAGCTGCAGGTGCGTTGCCGGCCTTTTAAGAGGGAATAGGGTAATAGGGGAGGGTAGGGATGGGAAGAGAAAGGAATAGGGGAGGGAAGGGAAGGGAATAGGGTAGGGGATTGGGCCTCCGGTAAACTCACTCACTCGGCGAAACACAGCGCAAGCGCTGTTTCACGCCGGTTTTCTGTGAGAACGTGGTATTTCTCCGGTCGGGCCGGCCCATTCGTGCCGAAGCATGGCTCTCCCACGTTAAAACTCCCACTCTTCCCTCGGCACCCCTGAGATCATATCAAAGAGTTTTCGTGGTTAGATACCAATATCGATCTTGATTCCTTACAAGTTACAACACAGGAGACAGTGGTGGGAATGTAGTAGGGCAAGGTCCGTTAAAAATGAGATTAATCTGTGATTAAAGTCTCTTTTCCTCACCTAGGTATTTGTATTAATAAGGAAGTAAGGAAAAGAGACTTTAATCACATATAACTAATAAGTTACGTTTAATTACTTTTCTGGGTTAACGATTGAGTATCATTCAATTGGCCAAGTTACACAAAAGTTACACAAGAAGCTAATCTTTGTGTAACTTGTCCAATTTGACTGATCCGAAATTACTTATCGGAGAATCCGAAAAGGCAAATTGTGACAAAACAACGATTATACACTCAAAAGTTCATCCAAAGGTTTCATCGATCATGAACGTAAGTTTTAACAAAATTACAACGTACAACGAAAATTGATTTTCCAAATTAGATGCCACGGAAAGTTTATTCTAAGATTGATTGAACGTTGAGGTCTTGAAGCAGCTAGACAGATAACCCACAATTTATCTAAGGGCTTTATAAGGGCGGCGTCATCTGTCTTATGTCTCGCATTATTTTCTCCAAACGGATATCCAATTTTTTTCGATCGTAATAAATTAATGAAATTAATCACGTGGTGTTAGTAAGCACCAGTTTTGTTTGGGTTCCGGGAAAATGTGCGCGCACGTTTCGAAGAAGTGCAGCGGGGCGGGATGCATTTTGCACGTTGTTGATTTATATATAAGAAAATATAAATTAGGGACCATCCATAAAGTACGTCACACGATTTTCGTGGTTTTTGGACCCTGATCGTGACCGTGATCTAAAGACTGCCCTAAAAATATGTGCGAATTCTCATTACAATATGTCAGTTTCCGAAAACTAGTTTAAATTAAAGTTTAAAACTTTTAAGTACGTAATTAATTAAAATTCTTGTTAAACGGAACTAGAACATGTAAAATAATTAACTTCAGCTTCGTTATAACTTTTTAGTAAACAACTTTCATCTTAGATAGGTACTGATAGCAAATTAAAAGCCGAATATCCGTTATGCAGCAAGTTTTATTAACATAATCACAATGTCCTTCGCTTTTGAAAAAGGTGACATACCGCATTGAGTTATAAGTACTACGTACGGTAGTACTTATATAACTCAATGACATACCGCCATTTTGTTACCACTCGAATCATCATCGACCACATAGGGATGCGCGTTAGCCGATGTGTCTAGTGTTGCCCGCTCACGATTAATAATAATCGATGTAACAATACAAAAATCCTTATGTAAGAGCCTGTCCACATCTCCACGTCACGTCGTTGTCAACGTGGAACGGTGCGGTAACGTGGCACGGTTCGTTGACGTGACGTTGAAATTTACGTTAACGTAACGTAAAATGCACATCACGATATAGCAACATTGTACGTCGCTATGCCTTGTAAAACTGTTACATTCTTCACTACTGATCTAGATGTGGACCGCACAATACCTACGTATTCTGTTTTTGCTATTGTTAAAAACGGAGAAAGAGAAGAAAAAAGACGTGCATTTTTAGTCACGTTAGCCACGTTACCGCACCGTTCCACGTTGACGACGTCGTGACGTGGAGATGTGGACAGGCCCTAGATAGTGCCCTCCGTATTTTAGTTAAATTTTGAAGACACTTTCGGACCCAACAAAGGACACAAGAACGTCAAACTTTTCATTCCGGAAAACGTACGATTTCTACGGATCGTATATTGTACTCTTTATTAAAGTCAGAGCTAATACTTGTAATTAATTTAGGAATAAAAAAAGAAAAACGCCAAGCTCTGCTTTAATTGGTCATGTTCTGGAATTGGCCTAATTTTTCACTCGTTGCCAAAGAAGAATTTATTTAGGCTAAGCAAAATTTGTTGTTAATTTTAATTACCGTCAATATATAGAGCGTAATTATGTTGATTATTTACATTAAAAATGTTTTAATTAGTTCTTCTATCTATGTGAAAACAAAACTCAGTATTAACGCTTAATAGTTTTACTATGAGACAAAACAAAACAAAACTGAAACAAAGAAATACGTATAATAAGTTAGATTTAGTTTTTATTCTTCCAAACTTAATTAGATAATAATAGAAGGCCACGTTCCTTTGAAGGCCAACTATTAAAAAGTCGTAGTTATCGTCATGGTAAGACATATTCCTTCTACTACACACTTAGATCCATCAAACTTAAGGCCACAAACGCGGCGGCGAGTCGATCGCGCTGCAACTGTGGCAGTGCGATCTCACTGTTTGTAGACTTTGGTTGTCGAGGCTACAATTGTAATTTCCGCACCCTGAAAAACTTTAGTTTTAGTTACATAACCTATATCTATCTCACATTTTATTACAGGGTATTGTCGTATAGGGATATGTGTATAGTAGTAATAAAAGAAAATCTACTTATGCCTCGATTTAATTTAAAATATTGGTAATGTTCCTAGGAATGCCGGTGGTTCCTTATAAGGCCCAACCATAGATTTGATAGTTGGCCTTGCTAGGGAACATGAACTTTAGAAGGAACATCTAAAAATCATTAACATATAAACAGTTATTTTTTAGTCATAAATGCGTACCGTAACAATTAAAATAATGTTGTTTTTTATGACATCTTTACTTATTAGGATTATTAAACTTATACACGCATATTGAACATTCTGGCCTTATAAAGAACGGGCCCATAAGAAGGCCATTTTAGATTTAAAAAAAAATTGATTGCATTATAAACCGCATTGGCAATTAGTTATAAGGTGTCAATGTGATACTCACTACTATAGGTCTACCAGAATTTGATGGCAATTTTTGACAGCAGATTTTCATAAAATATCCTTGATCATTGGATAAATTTTTATATTTGCATGTTTAACACACAGAATCAGCCGCTATAAGAAAAAAAAAAGGATCAAAATATTTTATTCCAATTACCCCGGTATTGCTAGAGTCAATTTATTTTCTCACTTTTTGCCATCAGATTCTGGTAGACCTATACTATTTTTAAAGAATTTCCATTAATATATTCTTAGTTATAAGATGATGTTCAAGCAATTTTCGTTATAGTTTTTTTAGATGATATAAATATATTAAGCATTTAATGTGTTGCTTAATTGAAATAAATTATAATGTCGTTTTAGCAAAAGCAGATAAATAAATACTTGTAACTCTATTTTCAAGTTTAACGACTGATGTATATGTATATTGGCCTTGTTTGGATCTCTTCCATTTGGAAGAGCTTAACAAAACTTAAGTTTATTAAAGGGCTATTGAAGCTAGGTTAAAAAGAGATTTATAATATGATACCTTATAAAACAGAGCATTACTTGATAATTTGTTTTCTTAATTTATTTAGTTAAAAAACGAATAAAAAGCATTTTTTCCGTTAGCGCGCCCGCTAAAACTCGCGCGGGCGCACGCTCGCGTGTGTATAAATGAAAAATAGTATGGGGCCCGCGTCCGCGCTCCGTCGCACGCGCCTGCGCTGCCCATACTATTTTTCGTTTATACACACGCGAGCATGCGCCCGCGCGAGTTTTAGCGTTGGCCCTTAGAGTGGCCTTACATGGTTCATGGTCCTTAGTAATCTTTTGTGATTAACGCCTTCTGTGTAGATTATTTTGGGTTTACAGCTATGGAACAAGCAAAAAAATTGTATATTGACCATTTTTCTATTTTTTTTCAATTTAACGGTCTCTTAAATTAGGCGAGGCTCCTTTGAGGGAGTTTAAAAGAGTACAATAATAATTGTGATAATTTTAAGGCTCGATTTAAAACAGTTGGCAACTACACCGTGATCATAACGAATAGGCATGACGATTTTTTTTTCTTATTGGTAAGTAAAGGACCATTCAAAAATAGAAATATCGGTGAAAAAATGACTCTGATAGCTTAAAAACTCTCCTAGATATCACAATTCAAAACTCACATAAAATAGACCTTCTCAAAACGCTCCATACAAATTGTCATCATGCCTAATGCATGTAATGATTTAAATAGCTCCGCGGTCGCATCGCAGTTATAGATCTCGATGTGTAGCGGCCAAACCGCTCGTTCACGCGGACGCATATAAATCTGGCCTTAGTCTGGTGTTTAATTTCACTGAATGTTTGTAACATTCAGTGAAATTAAACACCACGTCATCCATTCCCGTATTAAAGACAACGTCATCCCGCATTAAATCCAGGTGGGATTCCACCTCTCAGTGTCAGTTATATTGCTCAGTCAAATTATTCAAATATGCTTGAAGCTTAATTAATTTTAAACTCACTTAGCGTTAACGGCAAAGGTTTCAAGCTTCCTTTTAAACAAACTTGAAATATTAAATTATGAATGTCATTTTAATAAATGTAATTTAATTTAGGCTTACCTATTATAATATTCACATGGAAACGTTTTCAGCAAACTCGCCCTGAAAGACATAATAATATTATTATGTCAAGAAAATAAATTTGGGTTTTGATATTAGCTTTACTTAAGACCAAAATAATATAATAACTATAACAGATTCTTTATAAGAAGTGCCGAATTTTTGTCAAACTGTTATTAAAATAAAACAAGAAAGAATGTAAGCTAAATAATTTCTTCGGATCAAACCGAAAAGTTATTTCGGATATTTTTTCCGCGTCCCAATAAATCTGCTTATGAATAAATACATAAAAAGTAAAAAACCAATACAAAATGTAAGGACATCGTCTCCGTAATTTTGATGTCAAGTTTTTTGGCATCAACACTAAAACGCTAATATTAGGAAAAAAGTTGGTAAATGTGTAAAATTGTGACTTGTTCACGCAATACTGCAAATTGTGGTAACAGGCTTGTCATACAATGATGATGATGATGACAGATGAAAGCGAGAATGTGGAGAAAACTTTGTTTTAGCTCCGTGGGAGAAAACGCAGAAAATTAATTATTCATCTTTGTTATTATTGCTGATGTGGACGAAGTCACAGCCAACAACTTGTGGTAAATACCTACCAATCTCTAGTTATTATGGCCGGTTTACATTATTCCAATCCAGTAATCCAATCCAGCGCTGAATTGAATTCCAGGGCGTTTCAGTGCACGGTCACATTGTTCCAGTAGCAATCCAGCGCTGAATTGCATTCCAGTGCATTCCAAGTCCAGTAGCAATCCAGCGCTGGTTGGATTACTGGATTGGAATAATGTGAACCCGCTTTTATGCAAGTAATTAGTGCAAGTACGAGAGCTCGATCTTGGCTTGTATATATTGTTTAATACTGGCGGAATATCGCGTTATTGCGGTCGCGAATTGCCTCCTAAGCGTTTGCTTTGAATAATGTTCCTTCGCTTTAAAGTATTTTTACGTAATATTGGACATCGTGTACATAAGCTCTCTAGCATCGACGACCTCTGTGTATTTTTATACACCAGATGTTAAGTTGGAAAACACAGTTAATAATATGAAGTCCATTAAAGAAAAAAGGAAAGGAAAGAGAAAAAAGTTATACACCAGATGTTGAGTTGGAAGAAGACAAATATATCTGCGAAAACCGTATGCAAATCGGATCAGTAGTTTTCGTGTTAAAGAAAAAAGGTTGATACAAAATCTGACCCCCTGTCCCCTTAGAGGGGTGGGGGGAACTATTTTTATACACCAGATGTTAAGTTGAAAGAAGACAAATATATCTGCGAAAATCGTATTCAGATCGGCTCAGTAGACAGACAAAAAACTAACCACATTTTTGGCTTCTATAGCGATGTAGTAACACCCCCCGCTTATTATTTTTTGAATATCTTTAATGTACAGAATTTTCATTTCTATAGTTTTATTATATGTATAGATAATAATTAATAAGTGTATAATATAATAAAAATCTTAAATGTATGTATAGTATAAAAGTATTAAATATATTTCCGTTGTCTGGTACCCGTAACACAAGTCCTTCAGGTACTTACCACGGGGCCAGACTGACGTGGTGTGAAACGTCCATAGATATTATTATTAATATTATTATTATTATTAGCCTTAAATTTTGCTTATGTCAGGAAAGTTGAGTTTGATGAGTGCCAGACGCGAGAGGACCGGGTAAAAATTACCGCGGTACCATACATAAGGGACCATCCATAAAGTACGATTTTCATTTCGCTAAATTTTAAATTTCGCTATTCAATTTATTTAAAATGTGATGCCACAAAACATAGGAGTTAGGACCCCTTCCTTGTCACACTATGTCACACTTCGTCGATCCCCTACAATACGACGTCGACGTACTTTATGGATGGCCCCTAACGAAATAACATAATAATTGGTTCAAGCTTTCTGTCCTCGGTATGTCACTTTACATTTTTAGGGTTCCGTAACCAAATGGCAAAAAACGGAACCCTTATAGATTCGTCATGTCTGTCTGTCTGTCCGTCCGTATGTCACAGCCACTTTTCTCCGAAACTATAAGAGCTATACTATTGAAACTTGGTAAGTAGATGTAGTCTGTGAACCGCATTAAGATTTTGATACAAAAAATATTAAAATTTTTAGGGGTCCCCATAGGTACAACTGAAACAAAAAAAAATTTTTTTTCATCTAACCTATGCGTGTGAAGTATCTGTGGATAGGTCTTCAAAAATAATATTGAGATTTCTAATATCATTTTTTTCTAACCTGAACAGTTTGCGAGAGAGACTCTTCCAAAGTGGTAAAATGTGTGTCCCCCCCTCTAACTTCTAAAAGTAGGGGCATAATAAGTCTAAAAAAATATATGATGTACATTACTATAAAAACTACCAACGAAAATTGGTTTGAACGAGATCTAGCAAGTAGTTTTTTTATACGTCATAAATGGTAAACCTTAATTTAACTTTCATTAAATCAACTGAAATATAAAAATAAATCAAAAACCTTTTAATTTCATAATAATAAACCTTATTGCTGCTGCGGAACCCTTCATGGGTGAGTCCAACTCGCACTTGGCACATTTTTTTATCAACTTCGCCCTACAGAGTGCGCTATATGAACTTAATGATTTTAGTAAGAAATCATTTCAGGTCTTCAAGGTAGCATCTTTCATTTGTATAGAAATAAGATTGTCGAGTGCTACTAGTAGAATTTTATTGTAAGGTAGATTATGATAAATAATATGCTACAACCGTAGCACTTGCTACGATAGGACGCTACGTCGTGCTACTGCTGTCAAAAATATCAAAGCACGCTAGCCCCGCCTACACAACCCGCTATCCTCCAATCGTGATAAAATGATTCCATGAATCGTGCCCCCGAGCATTGTGCTTTGCGCTGCAGCTAATAGTGAACAATATCCCGTAACAACGGTTCCCGCATTGTAGCACAAAAGTAAAGGTCGTAAGTCCCAAAACTGTTTTTGATGATTACTTAAAAATTAAATACAATACTAATATTTCCTTTAGCCATTATTTTATAAAGTGTGTGATTGTAGTAGTGCAAGTTATTTAATGATAGTAACTCAATAAGTGTAACAGATATTTGTTGACAAGCCCAGAAAGATTCATAATTTCGAAAAATATAACTATCGAGTCAAAATAAGTGAATCGTGTTTTCCGTTAGGCAAATATTAGATAAATATACAACGATTAAATAAATCTCAATTTCATTTAAGTCAATCGTCTTCCGGGATCGTAATACTTATTAGAAAACACAGCAAAATTTGGCAGCCCGCTCTTCTTTCTTCTACACTAGTTTTTACCCGAGGCTACACTATTGTATGGCATTTTTGTAAATACAAAGATTAAAATTACTCAGTTGTTTCTACAGTTATATTTTTTTTATGAAATTAGGGGGCAAAAGAGCAAACGGGTCACCTGATGGAAAGCAACTTCCGTCGCCCATGGACACTCGCAGCATCAGAAGAGCTGCAGGTGCGTTGCCGGCCTTTTAAGAGGGAATAGGGTAATAGGGGAGGGTAGGGATGGGAAGGGATGGGAATAGGGTAGGGTATTGGGCCTCCGGTAAACTCACTCACTCGGCGAAACACAGCGGAAGCGCTGTTTCATGCCGGTTTCCTGTGAGAACGTGGTATTTCTCCGGTCGAGCCGGCCCATTCGTGCCGAAGCATGGCTTTCCCACGTCTAAAATACGTATACGTATAAGGTAATACTTTCGCCTTTATAAGTTATTTCGTTAGGCAATCGTTCCACGCGAAAAATATACCATTCTCATCAGTCATCACCTTGATGAGTGGCAGTCTTCCACCGTGCGTTTTTCGCGTAACTTTCTGCCGCGCACTGTAAAACTCTGGAACGAACTGTCACCAGCAGTATCTCTGGACCTATACGACCTGCAAACCTTCAAGAAGAGAGCGTATTCCCTCTCAAAAGGCCGGCAACGCACCTGCAGCTCTTCTGATGTTGCGAGTGTCCATGGACGACGGTAGTTGCTTTCCATCAGGTGAACCGTTTGCTCGTTTGCCCCCTTATTTAAAAAAAAATACTAGCGTGTAACATAGTCCACACAGAAATTTGAGTAACTCTGGTAGAGTGTAAATAAACGGGGACAAATATTTGCCGGCAGGCTTAAAAATATTTCGAAAAAGTTCAAGCTTTCACAAAATCCGGGTCGCATAAAAGGACGACAAAACACGTGTTCGGACGGATTCCCACATCCGAAAATAAATTCAATTATGCCTTTATGTATTTTGTGGAATCTATCTCAGTGGGAGGATCATCAACAAAGGCAAAATTTCGTTTGGGGCCGCAATAAGCACTCCGCCCGTGGGACTGGCGTAAAGCCAAGCATGTTCTTTTGGAGCAAAATTAAAATTATCGTTCAACTAGACGTTCCGCGCGGCTTCGCCCGCGTAAATTAGATATTTCGCAGATCAGTCTACAAAAAATAGCCTATGATCCTTCACGTGGTTTACTTCTTATCTGACCCAAATAACAGAAATATTGCTCTAGTAGTTCGTGAGAGAAGCCCTTTTAAATAATTTCCTCCGTTTTTTCCACATTTTCTTATATTTCTTCGTTCCTATTAGTCTTAGCGTGATAAAATATAGCCTATAGCCTTCCTCGATAAATCATCTATCTAACACTGAAAGAATTTTTCAAATCGGACCAGTAGTTCCTGAGATTAGCGCGTTCAAATAGGCCCTTTCAAATAATTTCCCCCCGTTTTTACCACATTTTCCTCTATTTCTTCGCTCCTATTAGTCTTAGCGTAATAAAATATAGCCTATAGCCTTCCTCGATAAATGGACTATCTAACACTGAAAGAATTTTTCAAAAAGGACCAGTAGTTCCTGAGATTAGCGCGTTCAAACAAACAAACAAACAAACAAACAAACTAACAAACTCTTCCGCTTTATAATATTAGTATAGATTTTATACCATATGATTTTCCGATGATCCGATATGATTTTCATGTTCACGGTTCGTGGCTGTTCATTTTTCATTATGATACAATTAAAACCGCATGTGGGTGGATGTGATATTGTTAATTTACCGTTCGGGAGACAACAGCGCACAAATATTTTATGTGTCTATACTCTATTATACGGTAAATTCCAGAACTACTGCGTCGATTTTAATGAGGCATAGATGACGCAGCCAACTGGTTAAAATAGCCGTTCAATCAAACAGACATCCAAGAATAATCTCCCACGAAATTACAAAAAGATTTCCTATTCTCTCAAATTACATACTAAACTTAATGGCCACCATAGTTAATTTGTCATTTAACCGGTTGGCTAAGCGTCGACTAGCTGTAGTGTTGAACGTAATTGCACTCAACAAGTCGGCTGAACGACGTATAGCCGTGTGATTGAATGGCGTTGTTCAGTCAAAGGGTTGGCTGTTTGATTGAACGGCTATTTTAACCAATTGGCTGCGACATAGACATTGAGTTAGACTACGAGGATACAGGATTCCTACTTTTTTATCGTGCGAAAATGTATGATTACCATTGGGTAAGCAGTGAAACTTCTAGTAATTAATTGCATCTGGTAAATAGTACCGATGGGCTGCAACGACTTTTTACTATGAAACATTATTATAGGACACTGCTGCGTATGTTTAACCTTACCAAATAGTAGGTAACATTAGCAATATTCTGATTAAATATTATGTTAAATATTTGCAAAATTCATTTTACATGTTTTATTTACTTATTGATTTTTCAATAAATGTGTGCATGTGACATTGCAAATGCAATTTTAAACAGTAATTATCACAGTCCACAGAGGAATAACTACAAATTCAATTCATATGAATTGATCGCTTATCCTTTCTCTCTAATCTAACCAGTAAGAAGCAAGAACCTTCTAAAGGCTCCACTCAGAGACATATCTATAGTACGGGAGCCCTAGAACATTTTTTTTTTGTGATTACTAACAAGCTAATTTTTTGTGAGTAGCTACATTTTAATAAGACGAAAAACATTTTTATTTTCGAAAAATCTCGAAAGTGGTAGCTAACAATACAGAGATAGAAAGGATTTCATACTTTGACTTGATGGTCCTAAAATATAGATTGTTTTATTTGTAGGACAAGGTTAAATCTCTTAAATTATATAACTATTAACCTACCAATATACAAAAAATCTGCTGGTTAGGGTTCCGTTTTAGGGTACAGTAGCCAACCAAGTTTTGTTGATTACAGAACCCTAAAACGGAACCCTAACCAGCAGATTTTTTGTGTATTGGTAGGTTAATAGTTATATAATTTAAGAGTAACCATGTCCTACAAATAAAACAATCCATATTTTAGGACCATCAAGTCAAAGTATGAAATCCTTTCTATCTCTGTTAGCTACCACTTTCGAGATTTTTCGAAAATAAAAATGTTGTTCGTCTTATCAAAATGTAGCTACTCACAAAAAATTAGCTTGTTAGTAATCACAAAAAAAATTGTTCTAGGGCTCCCTCACTATTATATATTTATTTATTCTATAGTACCATCGAGGAAATTGATCGTAGGAATTGACAGACCATTGACCAACGTCATTTGGTCGGATAATGTGAATTCAATGTTAATTGTGATCTGTCGGCTGGATTTGACGTAACGCGACCAAACTACGTAGGTCCCCCATCTACCTAGGAATCAACTTCTCTGATAGTACAATATAACCGAACTCCTTTAAAGTAGATTTAAAATTTAAATCGCATCAAACATAATTCAACTCTGAAGGCATACCTATATACGAAATTAAAACAACGAAATATATCCGGCTTACGACCACTTTATCCTGATATATTGCCTGACAAAATGCAATAAGCACTTTGGACACGGGGGTGTGAATTCTTTGTGTGCACTCGTTGATATATTATGATTCCGTGCAGCCGACTATGCACCATTCTGATCATGTATGGATCATCAATATCTTGGAGGAAATAAATTGTTCCGATCTGATATGTCGTGTAAACGCGAAGGTATAAAGCGATGAAGAATTTTGAATTTCAAAATGGCGCGGTTAGGTACTTACTTTAGACTTTAGAGCAGCGGTTCCCAGCCTGGGGGTAATTACCCCAGCAGGGGTAAAACGGCAATTCTAGGGGGGTAACAGAGTTGGCACGAAAAAGTATTATAATAATAAACATTCGACTCTTGTTACATTAAAAACAAAAGCCAGAATTCGTCTGAATGTGGAGCATGACATGAGATGCGCGTTGAGTGAAACCGAACCTAATATTCTTAAACTTGCGAATGTAAAGCAATATCAACCTTCACACTAGCTGTTAAGTCCAAGATATTTTATATACCTATTACTAGTTACCTAAACGTGCAATTTCTTACCTAATAAATATATTTTTGTTCGAATTTGTGTGGTTGAATTATTTTAAATTAGCTAGGGGTAAACTTACTTCCCATACTTGTTCACAGGGGTAGTGACATTGAAAAGGTTGGGAACCGCTGCTTTAGAGTAACTGTTTAGCCTTGATATAAATAATCAACCCTTTGTCTTCGCACTGGTTTATAACCTGCAACTTGTTAAGTAGATAACCATATCAATAAAGTTCTCGGTTGAATCATTTTGTTAATGCATCAAAATCCGTTGCGTATAGTTTTTAAGAACTACGCTATAGCTCAATATCTGTTCTTATACTATAATATAGAAACAGACAGCGGGATTTGCCTGTGCGTTGTTTTGTACTTTAAAGTATATTGTGATTATAATAATATGTAATATGATTATTATTAGCAAGTTAGGTAGACAGGCACACGTATGGAATTTTAAACTTACCTTCACTGCGGAACTCTAAAAGCAATCTCACATATTTGTAGAAAATAGAGAAAGTGAACATGCAAGTTCATTCGGTGAGAATCAATGATGAAAAACTCAAAGCAGATATGTTACTACCGCGCGCGTTGTGAAGATTCAAATACGGCCCAATTGGGTCGTCTGTTATTTAGTCTGCATCGAGCGCAGTCACGAACGTGCCGCGTCTTGTGTTATCTAAATAAATTGAAAATGACGTCGTGCGTATTTCGAAAATGTACCAATTATGACTCAAAAGAAAACAAAACACATGCACTGACATATAAGTACTACGTACTAGACTTGACACCGACACGCAATGCTTGGTCACATTCAACAGAATCTATATAGCCGCAGCGCACTTAGTCGGCCGCGAGCTCTTCTGCGCACTAGACGTATGACAATTATAAAAAAACAAAATAAAAGTCACAAAAATGCCTTGGTGTGTCTTAAGATACTGTAAAAATAATTCCAAAAACACTTCCAAATGCGACGGAATAACATTTCATCGGTAAGTATTCTTATTTAATTATTTTCAATTAAAATACGAACATTCAATTACTAGGCGAAGACGCGCGCCATTTCGCATTGTCATAGAGTAGTAGATTCAGAGGGTAGGCAGAATACAGATATCTATGATGAGACGACGATGATTGAAGTATTCACGTAGACGAGTTTGTATTTTGGTAATATAAATACGGTATTACGTGTACATTATACATGCGTACATTATAATTGTATTTATAAAATATTATTAATTAATTTAAATAAGGTAAGTATGTAGTGGACTTTCGATCCATACTTATTGTAATATAATTATTATAAATGCGAAAGTGTGTCTGTCTGTCTGTCTATCCGTCCGTCTGTCGGTCTGTCCGTCCATCTCTCTGTCTGTCCGTCCGTCCGTCTGTCTGACCGTCCGTCTATCTCTCTGTCTCTCTCTGTGTCTGTAACCTCTTCACGCCCGAGCCGCTGTAACGGTTTTGCAAAATTTTGGTATGTAATATTTTGGTTTTTGACTGACTTCCAAAAAAGGAGGTAATACGTTTGGCTGTATATATGTTTATTTTTATTATTTTTTGTATGTTCAACGATTACTCAGCCGTTTGTGGTCCGATTTTCGAAATCCTTGGTACGGAGTTAACTCGACCGTTTGTAGCTCCAAAACTGGGGGGTTTGTAGCTCCAAAACTGGTCGAGTTAACTCCGTACCTGGCGGCCATACTTATAGTATGGCCGCCAGGTACGGAGTTAACTCGACCTTTGAAATTTTCGGAATTTTGAGGCTACGTTATATTCTATTCTCGGCAATTTGCGGAGTGTTTCTTCGGAGTGATGCCTTCAGAGTAGAGTGATGATGATGATGTTTTTTAACTGACTTCCAAAAAGGAGGAGGTTATATATTTTGTATGTTCAACGATCACTTCGCCATTTGTGGACCGATTTTCAAGATGTTTTCGCTATTGTATCGGGTTTAATCCGAATTTGGTACCATGTTCATAAAAAAGGTGACTTGATCTATAAGTAATCGAGGGAATTCCTCGCTATTTATACTAAAACACCATTTATTTGGATGATATTGTGATTTTGATTCATAATCTGAATTCTGAAGTATTTCAAATGGAATTTTATAGTGATTTTGGATAAATAATTAAGTATTCCAAGTAAATCATACCAAAAAGTCAGATTTTGCACCAAAATATACCAAGGTTCGAAGGTGGTGAACAGATCTCCGGCCTCCTTACAAGTTTGGGGGTTTCTACGTTATTTTAAGAATTGAAGGCATATGCTAATGGTACATTAGATTAATCATTATCATCGTCAAGACACAAGTCTGTGCGTTCACCACTTAAAAGTAAGGCCAAGTTAGTCTCGAAGAATCTTGGTGTTCTTAATAGAGCGAGACAGTATTTCAGTCCGGACCAACGCCTACAACTCTGTAAGGCGCAGGTTCGGCCTCATATTATGGTGCGCCAAAATACCAACTACTCCCTCTGGATCGTATCCAACGATGTACGCTGCCTAATAAGCTGCTATTGTGTATTATTGTACGAGTATTGAATTTGAACGAAGGGCCGCCCGAATCGTTGACCCTCATAGTGTTTTAAACAGGCTGGACCTTTTGGAATTGTGCCGAGATGTAGCTTCGCTCTGCATCCTCTATCAGTTGTATCACGGGGAGTGCTCTGAGGACCATCCCATCACCTTGATAAGTGGCGGTCTTCCACCGTGCATTTTTCGCGTAACTTTCTTCCGCGCACTGCAAAACTGTGGAACGAACTATCGCCAGAAGCATTTTAAGAAGAAGGCATATTCCCACGCTTCTGCAGCTCTTCTGACGATACGAGTGCCCATGGGCGACGGTTGTTGCGTTCCATCAGGTGACCCGTTTGCCCGTTTGCCTCGTTATTTTAAATAAAAAATCTAATTAACTTCTATGTCCTTGAGAAATCGTACTTGATGTTGATTAGTGAAAAAAACCGTGTCTATATTTAGCGACTTGTTATTATTATTTCGTTTATTTCTGCATGACTTAAAAGTTAGATTTCACTTAACTATTTTTAACTGAAATTCAATTCTTTAGTCATGCAGAAATAAACGAAACTATGTTTGTATTCCCCTATCTTAGATGAGCCGCCATATTGGATGTATGATGACATTACATTAGTTTTAGAGTTATTCTCAAAAAGTTCTTTCATTTAATATCCTTACTGTTATTATAGGACGGCATAGAAAATAACTTTTCCGCTATCTTGGATGGTCGGCCATTTTATTATTTATAGTGAACTGTATTGTGCATTGTTATTCAAACCAAACGTGTATACAAAATTTCAGCTCAATCGGTTAAAATATTATATGTACATACATACTTCGAAATTGAGTTCAAAAATTCCACCCGAACTTACATAATAATATGTACTAATATATTTAATAATATATACATAATAATATACAGAGCAAGTTAAATAAAAGCTTTTAATAATGTTTAGTAAAAATCTTTGTTTTATTTTATCCACTTACTCAAATAGACTCTGCGTTCATTCGAGTGTAGGCACAAAACTTTGTCACTTCTGCGGTACTGATCTATAGCCATCACCGCCCCGCCTCTCACCCCGCTCATGCCTCAAGTGTGACATGTTTTTGTTTGCAATAGCAGCTCTAGTACGTAGTACTTATACCTCGATGAACACATGGAATCTCTTACCACATGTCTTGATTGCAATAAATACCTCGATTATTTACATTTTAAATTATTTTTTCGAACAATCTGGAAAAAATCGAATTTTCGTCATAGCTCAGGCGAAGAAAGAGACAGCGATACGATTCGACGTTTAAAAATAGAACTGTCTCTTTTATGTAAATAGTTTTTCGTATCTTTTGTTTCACTTATCTGTCAAATTTGTCAATGTTTGCAATTTTGAATTTGAAAATTGTTCGGAAGAGATTTAAGCCGGAAAATAGTATGGACGTAACAGATCTGTATAAGTAGAATATCATTGGTGAGAATATACTTTGTACAAATCTGTTACTAACAGAATGTCAAACTACCAGCTCCAAAATAGTCCCTGAGGCAAGGCGAAAGTTGAACCTCAGTTCAAAACACAGTCAACTTTATTCCGCATCGCAAAGTTAAGTAATAAAATGATACAATATTGGATTTAAAGAAAAACCCGTCGAGCGGAACTTTTATATTAAATTGATTTAAAACTTTCATTAGTTACACATTGCTTTGAACGTTAAAAAGTTAATTTAATTTTAGAGTATACAACGGAAAATGTTTAACATTGAAACTGTTTAGTGTGTATTGTAACAAAAAATGTTATTTAACTCCATGCATACTAATATTATTATAAATGCTAATGTGTGTCTGTCTGTTACCTCTTTACGCCCAAACCGCTGAACCGATTTTGCTGAAATTTGGTATGGACATACTTTGAGTCCTGGGAAAGGACATAGGATACTTTTTATCCCAGAAAAATGTACGGTTACGCGATAAACGAATTTCGGCGCAACGGGGTTGCGGGTGTAATCTATATTCAACAAGTATCCAAGTTTTTTTTAATTATTTAAGGTAAAATCAGTACACCATACGTAATTTAAATCTCCTATTAAACTCTCTGGTAGCCTGTATATAACATTTTAAATTATCCGTTTTTAGTTGATTAATTCTTCTTTACGCTGAAACGACGAGCTAGAGTGGATAATGGGTACACAGCACTGACCTCCATTATACAAGTACGCTGGACCTATGATACCCACTTTTTTTGTGCCTATTTGAAGCGGAATCAGCGCCCCCAGTGAGCGGGAAGAGAACTAAATTTGACGTAACTTGCAAATGGCCGCTTAATCGTTATTGGTTGTCATCACTAGTATTAGTTCCAAATACTCCCACTACTGCTATCAGCGCTAATATGGCGACTTTCAAACGTCATTTTTACGTCAAATCATAGACAAATATATTTGGTCAATGGTCAAATTTAGTTCCTATCCCTCCCATCGGGGGAGCTGATTCCGCTTCAAATAGGCACAAAAAATAGGTGTCATTTCAAAGGGTATCATTAGTCCAGCGTACTTGTATAATGGAGGTCAGTGGTACACAGGGTATTCAGACATTTTAAGCTTTAAGTTACGAAAATCGAAATGGATTTAATCTTGCAAAAACACAATATGGTTCCCGATAAACAAAATATTTTAGCGCAGTGCTGTTGCGGGCAACATCTACTATGAGTATGATAATATAATTAGTGTATCACATTCCTCATAAGCCACATCCCACCACTCGTATTATGGCCCAAGAGCCAGCGACAGCCAAACTTTCGGCTTTCTATAATGGTGCACTTATAGGGGCAACTAAAATTGCTCAACTCCTGTCAACTTTGACGTCACGACTATATCAAGCAATTTTCGGCAACAAGCTCCATATTGCTCCACTAATTGCTCCAGATCGCTCCATTCGTGTCGCCGAGCAATTATTGCCCGTGTAAGCGCTTCTTAAAAGTTGAAAGTTTTCCTGTACATACGACCCCTATAGAGGTAGGAACGACTAGCAACTATGGAGTTTTTTTACTTTAACCTTTATTGAAGGTTAGGTAGACATTCAGAACTAGATAATTTCTGAAGTAACCACGCCCGTAAATCCATAGTTGCTGGTTCTTACCTCTTTATGGGTCTGCATATACAGGAAAACTTTCAGCTTTTATAATGACGAAAGTCAGGCTGTTGCTGGCTCTTACTCTATTAGGAAGACATTTTCAGGGCAATTAATGATCATCAATCATGTAACCCCAGCGTCCAAGTGTATTAGGCGCGTGCTAATGCGAAATGCATGTTTAATATAATTATTACGCTCATGTGGAAATAAATATTACAGTAATGACTGCACTTGACACGTCTTATTAAAATAAAATTAGGGGACAAAAGAGCAAACAGGTCACCTGATGGAAAATCAACTACCGTCGCTCATGGACACTCGCAATATCAGAAAAGATAAGCGCGTTGCCGGCATTTTAATAGGGAATACGGTCTCTTCTTGAAGGTATACGCTCTCTTCTTGAAGGTATGCAGGTTATAATGGTCCGGAAATATCGCTGGCGACAGTTAATTCCAGAGTTTTATTATTTCTGGCTTAAATCATTTTCATTTTGACGGCGACGGCTGTTGGGCCGAGATATTGTATGAATTTCCAGGAAGCGCCTTTGAATAACGTGTATATTTGCTCTGATTTTTTATTTCATGCATTTCACTGTCAGCGGTTAGTCTGATATAAAAATCAGTATAAATGATTTTTCACCATGGCAGTTAGTTATTAAACGTATTGAAATTATAAATAACTCATGCTCACCCAACAGTATATTTTGTGCAATCTTTGAATTTTTTTACTTTTTAGCCACATCTATAAATTCGTTTGTTAAAAAATATTTATTTAGTATCAAACTAGTATGATTTATAAGACTATACTAGTTAGGTATGCTATCTAATATACCAATTACCATCTAAGTATAATATTAAACTAGACCGAATTAAGAAAGTGTTGCACGAATTTTATCTGCTAGACAGTAGACTACATCGCAGAGAGCTGTATTTAAGTTATTGTAGTTTTTAGGGTTCCGTACCCAAAGGGTAAAAACGGGACCCTATTACTGAGACTTCGATGTCTGTCCGTCTGTCTGTCTCCAGGCTGTATCTCAAGAACCGCTATAGCTAGACTTCTGAATTTTTCAGAGATTGTGTGTTTCTGGTGCCGCTATAACAACAAATACTAAAAACAAAATAAAGTTCATATTTAAGGGGGGCTCCCATACAACAAACGTGATTTTTTTGGCTTTTTTGGCTCGTAATCCATAATGGCAACATGTAGACACTTGAAATTTTCACAAAATTCTCAATTATATGTGTTATTTAATATTTAATAATAAAATTAAAATAAAATAAATAATTAAGGGGGGCTCCCATACAAAAAACACAATTTTTTCCATACTTTCGCTCTATAACGGTAAGGAACCCATCGTGCGCGAGTCTGACTCGCACTTGGCCGATTTTTTGTCAATTATATCCCCAATAAAAAGTTATATGGGAAGCTGGCAGTTGTCTAATTTACAACACAAATTCCCTCTCAGAGCCATTCGTTACGAGCATCCTGCTGCAGCCACAAACTTGAGCTACAACGAATTACGAAATTCCATTCAACAAAAATTGTACGAATAAATATTTTTACAGTGTTCAAATGAAGGAATTAGCATTGCTTAAAACATTAAACGCTACTAAATAAAATGATGTTATTTTTGTATGTAAAATAGTAATTCTTAACGCTTTAATTCGTTAACAAATTAATTTTCAGAATGAATAATGCTCAACATTTCTGTCAGGACCATGATTATTCCTTGCTGATTAAAGCAACATTAATTTAAGTCGTGAATTGTTAATTAGGTTACTGTGATTGTAAATTGTAATGGATTTAAATAATCGGCCAAGTGCGAGTTGGACTCGCGCATGAAGGGTTCCGTACCATAGAACAAAAATAGGAAAAAAATGTGTTTTTTGTATGGGAGCCCCCCTTAATTATTTATTTTATTTAAATTTTATTAATAATTATTAAAATATAAATACAATTGAGTATTTTGTGAATATTTCAGGTGCCTATCTATTGCCATCATTTATATCGAGCAAAAAATGGCAAAAAAATCACTTTTGTTGTATGGGAGCCCCCCTTAAATATTTAATTTATTTTGTTTTTAGTATTTGTTGTTATAGCGGTAATAGAAATACATAATCTGCGAAATTTTTATCTCTCTAGCTATTACCGTTCTTGAATTACAGCCTGGAGACAGACAGACAGACGGACAGAGAGACGGACAGACAGACATCGAAGTCTTAGTAATAGGGTCCCGTTTTTACCCTTTGGGTACGGAACCCTAAAAAACGAACATAACACCTCCTCCATTTTCAAAGTCGGTTAAAATTGTAGCCTATGTGTTATTTTGATGTATAAGCTATATTATTGTTAAGTTTCATTAAAATCCGTTCAGTAGTTTTGCGTGAAAGAGTAACAAACATCCATACATACATACATACATCCCGCCTTTATAATATAAGTAGGATTCTGTATTTATTTATTTACATACACCTTTCCACTTGTAAACGCGTCAATACCTTCCACCTTATAAATTTAACTAGCTGTGCCCCGCGGTGTTACCCGCGGTTTAAGTGATATATTATGTTCTATAATGGTTTATGGTAGTGATGATGATGATGATAAATGTAATTTGCATAGTAGCATACGCTTTCCGTTCTTAAAACAACATCGAAACTCCCAAACTTGTATCAATAAAGAGTCAGGAGTTCTCTCAGCACCTTCCGAACCATGGTATACCTTGGTGCAAAATCTTACTTGTTGGTAGCATATACTGCTCACGAAACCGAAGTCACCACATGTTTCCATATAAATTTTGAGTAGTCCCCTCGATTTCTTATGGATCCCTTCATCAGGTCACCACTTTTATGAATATGGTACCAAATTGGGATGATAACCTAAAAACCTATACACCAAAAAATTTTTTTGAAAATCGGTTCACAAACGGCGGAGTAATCGTTGAACATAAATAAAAATCGGCCAAGTGTGAGTTGGACTCCCGCACTAAGGGTTCCGTACCATTTTTTTTTATGAAATAATAGGGCAAACGAGCAAACGGGTCACCTGATGGAAAGCAACTTCCGTCGCCCATGGACACTCGCAGCATCAGAAGAGCTGCAGGTGCGTTGCCGGCCTTTTAAGAGGGAATAGGGTAATAGGGGTGGGTAGGGATGGGAAGAGAAGGGAACAGGGGAGGGAAAGGAAGGGAATAGGGTAGGGGATTGGGCCTCCGGTAAACTCACTCACTCGGCGAAACACAGCGCAAGCGCTGTTTCACGCCGGTTTTCTGTGAGAACGTGGTATTTCTCCGGTCGAGCCGGCCCATTTGTGCCGAAGCATGGCTCTCCCACGTATATTATAAAGCAAAAATAGGTAAAAAAATGTGTTTTTTGTATGGGAGCCCCCCTCAATTATTTATTTTAAGTACTTAAATTTTATTATTACTTAATTATTATTAAAGTATAAATACAATTGAGTATTTTGTGAACATTTCAAGTGCCTACCTATTACCATTATTGATATCGAGCAAAAAAATAGCAAAAAAAAATACGTTTGTTATATGGGAGCCCTCCTGAAATATTTAATTTATTTTGTTTTTAGTATTTGTTGTTATAGCGACAACAGATATGTAACAATCTGTGAAAATTTCAGAAATCTAGCTAAAGCGGTTCTTGAGATACAGCCTGGAGACAGACAGACGGACAGACAGACGGACAGACAGACATAGAAGTCTTAGTAAGAGGGTCCCGTTTTTACCCTTTGGGTACGGAACCCTAAAAATAAATAAAGTAATCGAGCTTATAACATTTGATTAGCTTTTAATAATTAAATTCTATTTAATTGCTGTTTTAAGTTCGGCTAAGGCCAAAAGTTTCAAATCTGTAATAAATAATATTCTAATTACATAAATTAAATACGAACTTTTTATTATTGTAAAATATTGAGTTACAATATAAAGCTAACGAAAATCAATCGACGCCCAAGAAACATGATTATTTCGTCCGAAGATGGCTTAAGCCGATTTTAGGTCTGACTAGTGTCATAATACCAATCATTAGTACCAGAGCATAAAATCCAATTAAACCCCCCGTGCTGACACCGTAGGGGTTGTAAATTGCAGCACACCTGTGATATCGGATGCAGCGGTAATGGAAATGTAAACTTGTTTCGACTTTTCGAGTCGCTGTTTCTTTTGATAAAACTGAGGTAAACAGGTTACCTAACTTATGGTATGAATTATGATAAGCAATAAAGTAAAGCAGATCCTAAAATTACTGTTATATTTTAATGTTATTGTATACAAGTCAAAGTTTAAAATGAACGATATCGTTAATAACATTTATGACTTTGAGCAGCAAAGAAAGATACGGAAAAAGTAATTAAACGTTATAATTTAAAATCACTGTGGCAATAACTCAAGAGCCCAAATTTTTGAAAATCCATTCTAAATTAGCGAATTGTCTACCTATATAGACAGTAGTATACGAATCGAAGTCAATTGTTAGACACTTCACACTTCACACTATGAGGTAAATGTTTGAACTAAGGAATCTTGGCGTTCAGCGATTGTGTCTTGAGAGCCAAGTAATTATTTGGCTTTGTAAGTCTTTGTTGTGCGGTGTGCTTATCTACTTATCGAACAAGAGACTATTAAAATTTAAACGAGATTTTTAACCGACTTAAAAAAAGGGGGTTATCAATTCGACCCATATGTATGTAATATTTCCAGAACTGAGGCCGTAGCCAAAGTCCCTTTCGTTAAAAACGATGACGAAGTTCGTTATCAAAATGTATGGGATTTGACATTAGTCTTCGCAAGCGAAATGTCATTTAGCGATGACTTACGTCAAACCGCATACATTTTGATAAAGAATTTCGTCATCGTTTTTAACGAAACATACTTTGTCTAAGGGGCCTGCATAGTTTTCGTATAAGTATGTCAGTCTATATCAGCGTCTGAACAAATGTGTCAAATTTCAAAAGTATATGTATGTATGTTTGTGTTCGCATATTTCCGGAACTACAAGTCCCATTTAAGTATTTTTTTTTGTACTAGGTATTGTTCAACTTAGGGAATGCTGCAAGTTTCATCAAAATCGGTTCAGTAGTTTTTGAGATAGGGAATTTTAATTCTCAGTTACGTACACTTTGAAGTCGGTTTTATCTTTTTAAAATACTATTATTTAATGAAGGTTCTTTTTTAGGGTTCCGTAGCCAAATGGCAAAAAACGGAACCCTTATAGATTCGTCATGTCTGTCAGACAGTCCGTATGTCACAGCCACTTTTCTCCGAAACTATAAGAGCTATACTATTGAAATTTGGTAAGTAGATGTAGTTTGTGAACCGCATTAAGATTTTGATACAATAATGGAAAAATTATTAAAAATTTTAGGGGTCCCCATAGGTACAACTAAATAAAAAAAAAAAATTTGATCTAACCTATGCGTGTGGGGTATCTATGGATAGGTCTTTAAAAATCATATTGAGGTTTCTAATATCATTTTTTTCTAACCTGAATAGTTTGCGAGAGAGACTCTTCCAAAATGCTAAAATGTGTCCCCCCCCCCCCCCCCTCTAACTTCTAAAGTAGGGGCATGATAAGTCTAAAAAAAATATATGATGTACTTTACTATAAAAACTACCAACGAAAATGGGTTTGAACGAAATCTAGCAAGTAGTTTTTTTTATATTATTATATTAAAAAAAAATTTTTTTTTCGTCTAACCTATGCGTGTGGGGTATCTATGGATAGGTCTTCAAAAATCATATTGAGGTTTCTCATATCGTTTTTTTCTAACCTGAATAGTTTGGGAGAGAGACTCTTCCAAAGTGGTAAAAAGTGTCCCCCCCCCCTCTAACTTCTAAAGTAGGGGCATGATAAGTCTAAAAAAATATATGATGTACTTTACTATAAAAACTACCAACGAAAATTGGTTTGAACGAAATCTAGCAAGTAGTTTTTTTTTATACGTCATAAATGGTAAACTTAATTTAACTTTCATTAAATCAACTGAAATATAAAAATAAATCAAAAACCTTTTAATTTCATAAAAATAAACCTTATTGCTGCTGCGGAACCCTTCATGGGCGAGTCCAACTCGCACTTGGCCGGTTTTTTTTTTTTCATTTTAATTACATTATTAACATCTTATATATTACAAGTTATTACAGTGCGCCATAAACCGGATCAGTTTATCTGGGCACTAGGTATCGCACAAACCATACGATTTGCTTTTTAACACACAATATTAGACAATTTTAAGTCACACACATGATACAAATTTATAGAAACAATATTCTTTTTATATGTAATTTTAGTTCATTATCGCGAAGACGCAATAATAAACTAAAACTACATTTACACAAGTATGTGACTTTGCAAATTAAATATGTGTACGGTTAACTTATTTACTGATGTAAAGTAGTAAAGTTATACTAAAGACTAAAGCTAGGGTGAAACAAGTATGTAAAAAGACATGGAAATAGGAAAAAGTATAACAGAAATATTATTATGGTAAATTACGACACACAGCAACATGGAGATAATTAAACTTGAATAACTATAGTCTACCTATAAAGTATAAACAATATAATGTAGAAAAAATTTAGCCCAGCCTAATCTATAATAATTATTTCGTAGCTTTATACATGTGTATTAAGTTGTGTAATCAATGACTATTTATATAATATACCTATTAAATATAAATTAATGTTATTGGCGGTTACAAGAATAAGATTTTGGCAGCGCCAGTTATAGCCAAACTCAACCCACCAATTCACTATTCATATATATATGTGTCTAATTAGTCACAAAATATACATTTATGAAATGTCTCTTCAAAAATTATATTTTATTTGAAGAGACATCTCATAAATTACAGTAGTCACTATTTTTTAAACGCTTCCAGTTACCAAATACTTCTTCAAATCACTAATAAATTTAGGTCGGTCGATGTCTTGGATTTTTGATGGCAGGCTATTTACAATTGTAGGTACTATATTTTTTAAGGTTCTCGAGCCGTATACGTTGTTAGGTTGAAAGGTCATATACTTACTTTTGTAAGTAATTTCGCGTAATTAGCGGTTTAAAATCTTTAAAATGATACAGAAATCAGAATAATTAAAAATTATGTGTCGTTGATAAGATTTTTAAACTACTCCCTTTATAATTAAGTTAAAACTCCATATTATAATTATGTTATTAAATTAATATTAAAAATTATAATTAATATTATGCTCCGTTGTAATATAAGGTACCTGGAAGCTTTAATCGGTGTACAGAGAAAATAAAACATCAATGAACTATTATAGAAGCGCGTGGTTTTTCCAATAACAGACCATTAAGGACCTAGCTGGGTGTTTTTTTCACGGAAGGGGGATAAAAAGATGGAAGTGATAAAAAAGTTGGAAAAATATCAAAAGGAAAATCATCAAAGAGAGATTGGAAATGATATAAAGTTGTTCCGTTTTTTTCAGTTTTGAAGTCCGAAAGTCCGTTTTCAAAAGATATATTTAATTGCAATGAATTCATAAATTGGACACCTCGTCCTTTCATTGGAACATCACTTTAGTACTCACTCCATGTAGTAAGTCAATACTTCGGGATTTTGAAAAGTTGCATAGTTTTTATCGCGGGCTTAGCTAACACCCCCCACTCCGACCAGTTGGGTCGACACATCGGGCCCGGTAGGCCCTAAAATTAGCAGGTCGAGCAGGTCTTTCAGTACGAATATCGACGTAAAGGACATTAAAATAACATTCATATCAGCACGCCTTGTACAGTGGCGGTTACGACGCTCACCGCGTCCTTGATAGGGCGAAATAGGGGAAACCTTTTGTTTTTAGTATTACACAAATCAAATATATCAAATGGTTTAGGTTATGTTATGACAAATGTACTACATTTTTTGTTTTTCTAGAAAGTGTGTAATTTAGCCATAAAATGAGTTAATTATGAAAAACAGCGTTAATAATAGTCATCTTTGAGACTTTTTTCTATCGAGCAGAATTTTTCAAATTGTGTACTATATCTTTTCGTATAGTAAATTTTCTCAATTTAAAAACGGTACTTTTTTCATACTTAAATAATTACATTTCCTTTAGAAAAAACATTATTTAAAAAACCCATTTTACGTAGTTGCAAGAACCACTGCACCTGTGCCGGATGGCAGCGGGCGTCATAAAGCAACCGCAGACGACGTGTCGCAGGCCGCAGCGACACTACTGGTTTGTATGTATTTCTATGAAACACCCGGAGGGTGACACGAAGCTAGCGACACTTATTCATAGAAATACATAGAAACCAGTACTGTTGCGACGACACGTCTTCTGCTGCCGCTTCATGTAGCGGGCTTCCAACTTGTACCTTTATAGTATGCAATTTTTTTATATCTCCATAGATAGAAGAGTCCATACTCTTCACACAACGTCAGTCTAGTCCCGTAGTAAGTACCTGATAGACTTGCGTTACGGGTACCAGACAACGGAAATGCGCTGACCACGCGCTCAACCACTGAGCCACAGAGGTCGTCAAATGCTATACAATATCTTTACCGCGGCAGTCCCCGAGTGTCACGCATATTGTTTTTCATCTTCTCTGAACCTGAATAGGGTTACCTACCTTTCCACAACTAATTTCATACAAACGCACCCGTTGACCAGAAAACAAGTTTATTATGTAAAATATATTCTAAACTATGTCGTTTCAGGTGTAGTACACACTATGATTTTACTGTATTTACCCACCTTTTCAAACCTTCAAGTTCTTGCAGATCTAAAACTTTTTGCGACTTGACTTTGCCAACCTCTTACATTTCATGTTTGCTGTAATAATTTTTATCTCGACAACAACGGCTTCAATTTTAGTGGGTGGTATAAAAAAGTTTTTTTTTATGGGGAATTACGTTAAAAGTACGGCATTTTTATGTCTGTCGTTAGCCGACGAAACGAAAAATGATGTGAAACCAATAACACTTAGAACACGACTACCAACGTTCTATCGATAAGTATTTAATATTTGAAAATTTTTTAAGTATAATAATATTTAAATATTTAAATATTATTATATAATAAATAAAAATATTTTAAGCAACTTCTCTTTACTCAATAAAAGAAAAAAATATGTAAGTAGGTAATAATGAAATAATTTGGATTTATAATAAAAAAATATATTTTATTTCTGAATCTAATAAAGACCTTCAAAAGCTATAAAATGCACTGCAAGTTCTTGTTCCGCTCGCTTGTTTATTTATTATGAGGAAACACATTGTGATGGAAAGCAAAACTTGAGGATTGAGAGACCGGAAAAGAGTTTTCTCAAAGTGTAATAAATTTTAAGATTTATTGGTGAAAACTTTTATATAACATATAGGTTCTTATGGTCAGCCAGAAAATAAACAAACTGAACGTTACAATATTGTATAGTTTTCTAGATTAAGTATTATGTTCTTATTTTATTTAGTTGTCTGGATGAAACTGCCATTTTACACATTTTCATAGTTTGTATTTTTTTGATTGTTATTTCTTTTATTTTTGGCACTTTTTACGTGTTTCTTTTGTGTATTTTATGTGCAAATAAAGGATTTATTATCAATAATTTACCTTATTCTTTCTTGTAAATGAATTCGATAGTTTGTGTGAATCGATGTTTGTTACTCCTTGTAACTGTCAGTGTCGTGCTACTAGACGGATTTTGATGAAACTTTGCATGACTAGTATTTGGAATATTTGTAATAATATAGTTTACTTTTAACTCCAACTGCATTATATTTTGTAGTAATACCTCTAATTTTATTAAGAAAAATGTTTCTGTAACTAAATACTGTAAATCATCCGCTATTAAGAAACATTATTATTTATTATCTAAATGTACATTCTCTAATTTATTGTACTTTTAGCTGAATAAACATCTCCATTATGTTGTTCTATTAATCTCTGTCAAACTGTCCCCTTTACAAACCTCAGCTTAATCCCGTGGTCCGTTCGAAAATATTTTACCTCGAAGTTTCCGATGATCCTTATGTCGTTGGCGATAAGGTCCTATCGGAGGTAAAATGACACTGAATGACCGGCTTTATCATTGAAGATCGTGACGTCATTCCGTCATACGTTAAGGATTAACCCTTAATTGGTTGCATGGGGTCAAATCACTTTCAAACCGAAAAAAAAATGCGCTAGAGTTCCAGGAATGCAACGACGCTTTTGGTAGTTTCCTAACTCCTATCGAGGTATCCTAATAAGTGGTAGGTAGTCGGTTAGCTAACGATGGTGCATGTCACATGTGTCGCTACTCTCTTGAGCGCTGACCCCATGCGACCACTTACGTGACTTTTTTGTCACAAGACAAATTCCATTTTTGTAATATTATGTTTAATTGTTAAATTATTTTTGATATAATTTAGGATGATTTATAAATATATGAGTATTGACAACATTTTATTATATAATTGCTCTGTAAAAATGTCAGTATAGATCAAGATAGTGAAATACGCTGGTGGCTGGAAGGTTTCTGATGATAAAAGAGATTTTGCGAGCCTAGCCTCTGAATTTCAAAACTATGCACCGATTTGTGACGGGCATGAATCGGTAGACAAGATTTAAGAGCCCAGAGATGCCTAAAATAATCCCTGACCACTGGATGGTGATGATGATGATGATGATGAGGGGGTGATGACCAGAAGTGCGTAACAAATCATACAAATGAATAAAAATATGTTTGTTAGTATTAGCTCAGGACCTAATTTCTTCGGTGCTGCAAAAAAAATCTGGTCATCGAAGTGAATAATATATTTTTTTAATCTCGATCTCAAGTCCCAACCAGTGACATTTATGAAATTTCGAGACAGAGCAGTAGTTGATTGATTTTTTTAGTTGTATAGAGGCAAATGAAGGTTTTTTCTTATTAAGATTAATTATCATAAAGCATTCTAACAATTCGCATAATTAATACTTCGTTTTATTCATTTCTTCAACTTAATTTTCATTTTTTATTTGGGGTCAGTGGTGACCCCACGCGACTACTTGTGTGATTTTTTGATGCGCCTAATTAAGGGTCAAGGAAAAGATAACTTTTTTTAATGACAAAGGATTATGTCGTAATCCCTACAGATCCGCTATAATTGTTTATTGAAAATAACCCAATCATCGAGAAAAAACTTTTAAATTTTTCAAAGGCTTTTTTTGTTCCACGGATTCGTAACCAAAAATGTTCATAAATAAATAAGATTTTGATTTTTGATATTTGATCCACGAATTTGGGGATTTATTTGTTAGGGATATTAATTGAGACCGGCAATTTGTGGGGTTATGTTTGTAAATTATGTTGAAAATTCCCTGAATTAGCGTTATAACACAATTGCTGCGGGCACCTAAAACGTTGAGTAAATTACTCCACCATAATTGCTAAAAATACGCGTATTTACAAAAATGACAGCATTTTTTACACAAAAGTAAAAGCATATTTGCGAAACACGTCCCAAGTCCCAACGTTATGATATTATATTATGCTTATTGTGTAGATTTATAAAAATCCATTTTATTTACACGTTCCTAGATACCTTTGTGAGCGACAGGTGAAAATTAATCTCATCTCAGGCATCTTAAAAACTACAACATATCTATACTAATATTATAAAGCGGAAAAGTTTGTTAGTTTGTTTGTTTGAACGCGCTAATCACAGGAACTACTGGACCGATTTGAAAAATTCTTTCAGTGTTAGATAGTCCATTTATTGAGGAAGGCTATAGGCTATATTTTATCACGCTAAGACTAATAGGAGCACAGAAATAGAGGAAAATATGGAAAAAACGGGGGGAAATTATTTGATAGGGCTTATTTGAACGCGCTAATCTCAAGAACTACTGGTCCGATATGAAAAAATCTTTCAGTGTTAGATAGTCCATTTATCGAGGAAGGCTATGTTTTATCACGCTAAGACTAATAGGAGCGAAGAAATAGAAGAAAATGTGAAAAAAACGGGGGAAATTATTTGAAAGGGCTTATCTCACGAACTACTAGAGCAATTTTTCTGTTATTTGGGTCAGATAAGAAGTAGACCACGTGAAGGATCATAGGCTATTTTTTGTAGACTGATTTGACTGTGAAATATCTAATTTACGCGGGCGAAGCCGCGCGGAACGTCTAGTAATTTATAAACAGGGCCGTCTTTAACTAAGCTGGGGCCCTGGGCATACAAGACTTGGGGGCCCATTTTGAAAATAAGAAACGCGAAGTACATGCTAACATTTTTAATTTATGTTTAACTAGCTGTGCCCCGCGGTGTTACCCGCGATTTTTAAGTTAAATATACTTAATAAATAATAATAGTTTATTGCTAAGTACTCACATACGGTTTTACTCGATAGTTTTACCTACTCCAAATCGAGCAAAAACCACAGTCTGGACCGCAAAACTCACAGCTCGAAGGCTCGCATCGAGCCGGCTCGATGGAATTAAATATATCTAATTTCCTTCGATTTGGAGTAAAACTATCGAGCAATGCTGAATGTGTGGACGAAAGCCCAAGCCGTGGGTTTTACTCTACGTGATTGCTCGATCGAGCAAAACCGTATGTGAGTACTTAGCATATGAAATTAACCAATAATAGGATCATACTGTGATGCATGGTGTGATGGTAGTGATGATGATGATGAATGTGATTTACATTATAGCATAATATACTTTCCTTTATTAAAACAACGCCGACGCTTCCAAACTCGTATCCGCAGGGTGTAATGATAAGTACTCACATACGGTTTTGCTCGATCGAGCAATCAAGTAGAGTAAAACCCACGGCTCGGGCTTTCGTCCACACATTCAGCATTGCTCCATAGTTTTACTCCAAATCGAAGGAAATTAGATATATTTAATTCCATCGAGCCGGCTCGATGCGAGCCTTCGAGCTGTGAGTTTTGGGGTATACTCTGTGGTTTTTGCTCGATTTGGAGTAAAATTATCGAGTAAAACCGTATGTGAGTACTTAGCATAATAAAACTAAGTGATAATACTTTAGGGTTTGTACGTGCTCCTTGTAGTCAGTTCACTGTGAAAGTAGCAGCGCTGAAAGACCAATTTTTTTTTCACTTTTGTATGGGGAACCTCGTGACGCTGGGGCGCTTGCCCATACAAAAGTGAAAGAAAAATTTGGTCTTTCGGCGCTGCTACTTTCACAGTGAACTCTCTACAAGGAACACATACTCATAACATGACTACTAAGCTAGAGCTAAATTAATTTATTGTGTTAGACTGTTGCCAATAATAATTGTGACAAAAACGCTTGAAGGCACGGAAATTTCTAGCGCTGTCCACGAGATCACATACTAGCGACTCCAGCACCCGTAGCACGGCTACAGTGGAAATACGAAAGTATAGACAAACAGCGGAGATAAACTGAAGGTGCCGTTCCGATCTTTACCGCGGCTAGCCGCGATCGACAAAAATTCGATTAAAATGCCACTTTATGACATAGACTATAGTCTACGTCATAAAGTAGGATTTTATTTGAATTTTTAGGACCATAGTTAGACCATAGTCTATGTCATAAAGTGGCATTATATTCATAGTCTATGTCATAAAGTGGCATTATATTTGATTTTGTGTCGATCGTAACAAACATACAAACTCACATACTTTTGCCTTTATAATATTAGTAGGATTCTGGATTTATTTATTTATATATACACCTTACACCTTGTATACACGTAAATACCTTCAAACCTTAAAAATTTACTATATTCGCGATAAAAAGTAATGTATCCGACAAAAATTGTTTTGAGAATATGTAAAAGAGTTAGGGAAATTGAAGGTCTTTGGGGGCCCCCCTGAGAACGGGGGCCCTGAGCCCGGGCCCCGTGTGCCCCTAGTGTAAAAACGGAACTGTTTATAAACTAAATATAATCTTATATATAAAATTCTCATGTCACAATCTTAGTTACCTTACTCCTACGAAAGGGCTATAAGTACTGATTTTTACCAAATTTTATATGCATATTCAGTAGGTCTGAGAATCGGCTACTGGCTACTTTTTATATTGATAAGTGCATTTGTTGAATAAATAATAGTAAATTATTACAACTCGAGACTGATGGCGACCATTGTTTGTGCGACGGGATAGCGATGGACGTTGCCATGGTGCCATACTTATTTTTTTTTTTTTTTTTTTTAATATATTTATTCATTTCAAAAAACTTAAAAACTAATACATTAAAACCTCGCCAAACCAAGGTTTATCGGCGAGATACGCTCATTTACATTTTTTTTTTAAATACTATTATCTATTGTATACATTGTGCACTGAAATTATTGTGAACTGAGCCAATATACCAATTACCAAACATCTGCTTTCTCAAATCCATTCCATTCAATTTCATAAACAAAAAATTCTTGGGCATTGTTGAACATCTGTTACTAAAATAATAGGGTACACAATAACTACCATTTTAAGTAAAAAACGTACATGTGGCGATTTCTACTTAACTTTCTAAATGTTGCATGCGGCCCTCGTCATCTTTGTGTCCAGAACAAAAGGAAACAAAACAAAAATTGTAACTTAGAACTAAATTTACAAGTAAAATAAAATAGAAAATTGAATATATTTATACTTAGCTTAACCTATACATTTATATGATTTATGCGATATGACCGATGACAGACTCAAACATTTAGCACTTCGACTTTTAACTTTTTCTTAATAAGCTTCGGTGACAGTTTTTCCTCATCCCTTAATATATTGTATTTGTTACATATTTCAGGTACTAAATACTTATTTGTCCTCTCTCCATAGTAATTTTTAATTTTAGGTTTTATCAGTCTTTGTTCTCTAGCCCTTTTAGTATTATAATTATTATCTATTGCTTTCTTATACTCGCTACTATAGTAATACTGAATACCGATTAAATATTCAACTTTTTTATCAATAGGTAAGATATTACATGTTTGGAATAAGTTCTTATAATCTTTTTTACACTCTATTTTTTTCCTTTGGGACAGCTAGTATAATTATAATAAAGCTATTCTAATATTATAAATGCAATAGTGTGTCTGTCTCTCTGTTCAGTCTTTACGCTCAAACCGTTGAACCGATTTTGCTGTCCTTGTGTCCCCGGAAAGGACATAGGAATTTTATCCTAAAAAGGTACAGTTCCGGCTCGATTTAAAACAAACTTTCTTCTTTAGAGGGAAGCCTTAGCCTGCAGTTTGGATTTGGATGTCTATTTTTAAATAATAGAAGAAAAAAAAAAGCCGATAATCCTGTTGGCTTTTTGTAGTTTTGACATTTAGGCCCGTATTTTTGGTCAGTACTTAAGATGCGACCCGGTCTCAAGACGCGGTTCGGCTTTGTGATTGGTCCAAATTTTGACAGCCAACCAATCACAGAGCCTGAACCGTGTCTTGAGACCGAAATGCATCTTGAGTACTGACCAAAAATACGGGCCATAGATGATTAGGGCTGTTAGGCTGCCTTCACATTAAGTCGCGAGTACTGCGGCTGCCGCGCGGGTGCCGCAGTACTCGCGACTTAATGTGCGCAGGCAGCCTAACGCGCGCATTCACGCGAATTCGCGCGGATGCGCGCGCCTTTTTAAATTCTCAGAAGTAATAAAGTGCGTTAACGGGTTGAATTTGTTATGTTCAGTTTTAATAATTCGCTTCGATGCGATTTAAAAAGGCGCGCGCATCCATGCGAATTCGCGTGAATGCGCCCGACCAACACTGATTGGCCTCACAGAAGTAATGTATGCGTTACGCTCTGGAGTTAAGGTTGAATATTCTGTGTTCAGTTTTTGGGAATTCGCTTCGCTTCGCTTCGACTCTGCGCTATTATAAATTGACCCTTACCCGTTTGGATGCTACGATGCCACGGACAGACACGTCAAACCTATAAAGCCCCTCTTTTTGGTAGGGGGTTTAAAATCTAAGGAAAAAAACCGGCCAAGTGCGTGTCGGGCCACGCGCAATATAGGGTTCCGTAGTACCGCTAGTTTTTTAAAATTTTTGTATGGTCAATGAATGTAGATTTATAACGTGTTTTACACTACTTACAACATCATCTCAGTTAATTTCAAAGGAATTTGAACGGAAAGAATTGTTGTTGAGTTGTTGTTGTGAATTGTATTGTAAAAACTAAAAAAATTGTATTCGGCAAAGTATAAAGGAATTATACTTTGCCGAATACAATTTTTTTAGTTGATCGACTATTACTCAATAACTTATGAAGTCTTCTTTGCCATGATAGCCTTCCTTTTAAATTCAGCATATTTCCTACTCCCGTGAATTTTTTCACATTTTTAGAAGCAAGGTAGAAGGGGGGGGACACTGGACTCTAACGATTTTTTACATTTTAAAACTTAATATTTCACAAACGGATCCCTAAATCGGAAAATGATCTATGAATACTCATAATATTTTTAAAAACCTATCCAACGACACCCCACACGATGGGGTGGACGCGAAAATAAAAATCATCCCCGCTTGATGTGTAGGGACGGTACCTTTAAAAAAAAAATAAGATTTCATGTACCATTTTATCGGCATCATTAATATGTGTATTCATGCCAAATTACAACTTTGTAGGTCCTATAGTCTCTGAGCAAAACCGGGGACAGACAGACAGACGGACAGACGGACGGACAGACCGAAACTATAAGGGTTCCTTGTTGACTACGGAACCCTAAAAACAAATCAAACTTGAATTTAAGATAACAATGATGACTTGAATAAGTTTTATGGTTTTCTATGATCGAGTCACGACCAGGGATGTAAAGCGGTAAAATTACTTTCGTAAAATTCGGTAAATTACGATATTTTACGTAAAATATTATATTTTACGGTAAATTACGGTAAAATTGGGTAAAAAAAGATTTGATTTCGTGGCATAATTTTCATTAAGAATGTGGATATAAACAATTAAACAGGTTACTTAATGCAAGTCTAGACTGCAGTAAGTCAAAACAACATAATAGCCAGCCTGCCGGCTTGCTGTATGCTCTGTCGAGTGTCGTCAACTGTCAACAAGTCGCAACAGCGCAAAATATTATGGCAAACAGCACTAATCGGCAACGTCACAACTCACACCGTGCGACGCGCACGCAGTACACAAATTACAACTTGCAACACGCTCGCCCCGCCCGCCGTCATACCACCATTCTGCATACATACGTAGCCGGTAATTTTACCGTAATTTATATAAATTACCGTAAAATACGCGTATTTTACCAGCGTTTTCGGTAAAATTACGTAATTTTGCAACCCTAGTCACGACTCACGACCTTCGTAATCTTATTTCCCGCATGTGTTACGTTTTTGGGGCAAGTGTGTCACAGGATATGAACGTGAATGTTTTTCGAAGTAACATAAAAATGACAAAGAATGTTTTGATGTCACGATTGTGTGTGAGCTGAAATTGTGCGTTAAAAGCAATGAAATATTATTGGAATGCTTCGAAAATTGTAAAGTTTAGGATTATTTTTGTAAAAATACTATGTGCCTTGTTGCTCGCAATTATGTCGAGGTGTCGTTTATGTGAAGAGATAACAAGACAGACATACGGACAAAAATATTTTCGCATTTGTAATATTAATGTATATATAAATATAATATCGATAATGAAAGATTTAGGGGCAAGAGGAAACGAGGAGATTAAAAATATAAATTATGAAAAACTTGTCTCTCATACCCTTTGTGATTAGGCAGACCATATGAGGTAATTTCTTGTTATAATATTTCGTTTCTACTACCACAAAGGTCCATTTTAGAAACAAAAATAAAAAGCGCTAAAAGTATTATTTATTTCTTTTGACTGAAATATTATCTTTCATTCCCACCTGTAATTTAAAAAAATGTAGTTTATCGACTCTATTTCTTAGCAAAACATTTAAGTAGATAATATTATCACTGTAGAAACGCTTATACGATTAAATTTAATCCGGGATTTAATTTAAACACGACCAGATGAGAGCACATTGCTTAATATTATATTAACTCGCCCTGAGAAACTGACAAATACGCATAATAATATTATTTGATAAGTCGCTAATCGCTATCGAATTGCGTTATAAGCCTAGTTCTGAGGCCCTAGACAAAGTATCGATAGATGACGAAATTCGTTATCAAAATATGCGGTATCAGTATATGCGGTTTGACATAAGTCACCGCTAAATGACATTTCGCTTGCGAAAACCAATGTCAAATCCCATACATTTTTATAACGAATTTCGTCATCGTTTTTAACGAAAGGCACTTTGACTACGGCCTCAGGTAACTATTTATGATATCGATCCATATTCGTACTAATATTATAAATGCGGAAGACGTGTATCTATCTGTTACCACTTTACACTTAAGCAGATTAACAGATTAGGGACTGTGTGTGAATTACGTCGCGCGTTAAGGAAGGGGATGGACGAAGTTTGACATAGTGTCACAAGGGGGTGGGCGGGGTCCTAAATTTAACGTCACATTTTCAGATCTACGTATACGAAGAGGATTAGCGAAAATTCATGTTTTTATTTTCACTACAACTTTGACCCACTTTTTGTAGGTTTGTTATGTTCCTTACCAAGGTTACTGTAATCTTAAAAATTTTGTTTAAATCCATTTGCCACTAAAAAAAAGAGTGTTAAAGAATGATATTTTAAAATTTTTATTTCATCAGGAATTCAAAATAACAAAAGGAATAAAAACAAACACAGAAAAAATATTTTTACGCAAAAACGTTTAAAAGTAAATCACTTTGTTTTATTACACTCTGTATATTCATATTATAAGGAGGAAATACTTGTATATTTGTTTTTAGCATGTTACTCGCAATTTTCCATATTTTCTAATCTTACAAACCTTCCCTGGACTTCTACGAATATTTGAATACTAAAATTAGCCCAATCCGTTTAGCCGTTCTCGAGTTACAGCAGGACTAACACAATTGATTTTTTTTAAAATATAATATATAGATAGAAGATAATATAGATAATTTAGAAGATTATGCAGAAAAAAATATTTGAATTTCATAACCTACAATTTAAAAAAAATCCTGGCTATTTATATGGAAAAGGAAAATATAATAAGCAATAAAAGTGACGTTACCACCATTATAACATTTAAATTGAAAATTTTGAAAGGAATATACCGATACCCCAAGGAAACCGCTCCTTTACTATCAATTTGCAAACGAACACCGTTTCCATTTCGCTGAAAATATTTCTTCCATTTGCAATAATATTATGATTTACAAACATATTCCATGTTCATACGGTATATTTTGTTATTACGAGTTTGTTTTTATTTACCTCGCCTTATGCTCATTATTGTACTATCAGAGGAATTGTTTCGTCAGGTTGGAATAATTACTGACTTTAAGTTGATAAAAGTCAACCTAAAGTAGGTTTTAGTTTGCCTCATAAAGTTAATATACCTAGCGGTTTTTATAAAAAACTTAATAAGGATTTATTGTTACTCCTCTTAAAATCTATCGAATGGTATTTTTTTCCACACCAAAATCGAACTTTTTCGCGAATGTCCACTATTTAGCGATTTCGGACCACTGTGCGACGTCGCAAGTCGCAACGCAGTGTTGTCGCCTGGCCCAATGATTTTATAAACGATTTTTTTATACAAAATTTTTTAATGATGAAAAGTCATATTTTACTCCAAAATTACAATTTTATTATATAATATCTATGCAGTTTTATTTTATCCCATTTTATTATTTTTACTATCTTACTATAATTATTATTCCATGATCGATATTTTATCGAATTACAAGATGTATGTAGGTACATCACTAACACGCACACGTAAACATAATTGTATACACAGATGTAAATCAATTTTGGTGTCGTTTGACAGCTCGGGATTGTTTCTCTATTCCGCTAGGTATATTAACTTTATGGTTTGCCTATAAAATATAATTTCTTTGATGGTACTATTTAGAAAAGGTCCCTGATTGTCCAATTTTGAAACTATGCCTCAGTAATAGTAGTTAGTACAAAAGTTTTTAAAGAAACTACTTCGGACCGAATTGATCTACGCATTTACATAATATGAGAATGTGGGCTCAAAAATGCTAATTTTCAACGAATATCTAGTCTTATGGAAACAGTGTTTTGTTTGATAATCAAAAATGTCTTTTGTTTTGATATTAAACTATGCTGCCATTGATGCTGCCATAATATTAAGAAAAAGATTTAACTAATATAATATTATTTAAAAATTATGTATCAGATCCTTTTTAGGGTTCCGTACCCAAAGGGTAAAAACGGGACCCTATTACTGAGACTTCGTTGTCTGTCTGTCCGTCTGTCTGTCTCCAGGCTGTATCTCAAAAACCGCTATAGCTAGACTTCTGAAATTTTCACAGATTGTGTATTTCTGTTGCCGCTATAACAACAAATTACTGAAAACAAAATATAATCAAAAATTAAGGGGGGCTCCAATACAACAAATGGCTTTATTTGCTCTATATCTGTAATGGTAACAAGTAGGCACTTGAAACTTTCACAAAATCTTCAATTATTATATGTGCACTTTAATAATTAATAATAAAATAACAATTAAATAATTATTTAATACAAAAAACATTTTTTTGCCTACTTTCGCTCTATAGCGGTACGGAACCCTTCGTGCGTGAGTCCGACTCGCACTTGGCCGATTATTATTTACTATCTATACTGGTGCTGCCTCTAGCGTGAAAATATAGCAGTAATAATTGTCCTACTCACAAAAACATTTTACAATAACATTTTCATTTGTAGGTAAAACAGCGTAGAGTATTAATTAATATTACTTAGAGAACGTATGAAAAGGACGGGATAGATTCATATCAGATTATAAGTCTCATAAAAATAATATACATATAATACCCGGCACGTGTCCACCACACTTCCTGAAATTGAGAGAACTCGCATAACGTAATTTAAAAGGATATCATATTATTACGTTTTATGTAAATATATTGTAAGAATATTATTGGGTTTTGTTAAATAATAGTAAATCTCGAGGAAACGATTAAGAATACAGGTGTAAGTAAGAACCTGGTCGAACTGGTATCCGAAGCTATATTATCAGGGCGAGCGAAGCGAGCCCTAGTATATCCCACAACCTGAGCACTTTTGTGGTACACTTTACGGAATAACTATCACGTCTGTTGATTTGTGCTTTAACATAGTAATTTTTATGTATGTTATCATCGATCAGTCAAGGTTTGGTTACTATTAAATTATAAAAAAAAAAACTGTCTTAAAAATTATTACCACGCAGAAAAACGACGGGAGCCCCCACAAAGCTCGGCTTTTGACTATTATATTGGTGTGCCACTGGTGACACAAGTATAACGATTAACGCATGATAAAGACATCCCAACATGGTCATAATTTATACTTCAATGTACTGGCGTACAATCAACAAAATGGCATCGATTGACGACATCATAAGCACTAGCCAGTATACTGATCTATATTTCAGAACCTATCCTATAAATTGATTAAAGTGTCAAATAAATCATTTACCGAAACGTCGGTTACTAATTCAACGTAAATTGTATTTATGATGGAATTTAAGTGGAACGAGAGACCACCTGATATGCAATGATTCTGTTAAATAGTGTATAATATTCACCACAAGAGAACCAAGTAATATTATTTACTTGCTTATTCTGTCTGTCAAAATTCCGCTTTAGAAGTTCAAAAATTGCCTAAGCGTGAATAGGTGGACCAATTTTAATAAAATTTCGTTTGGACATACTTGGAGTCCCGGAAAATGACCAAAAGGTCGTTTTACATTATCACAAAAATGATTTATAGGTCTTTCTAATTCATGACTTCAGCAATTTCATGTAGACGTATTTCAAGATGTTTCGATGTACTTATTACAGTTTTTCGACGTTTGGTTATAATTTTTTAAAATATTTTTCCAGCAATATAACTGCGATCACGATAGGCGGATAAAAAAATAAAAGTTATGAAGAACAAAAGATTCAAATAGGTTTAATGTAAAATCCTTAAAGCCAATAAAATGTCAGTCTTGTAATAATTAATCCAGATTTATACAGGTTAAATCGTTAAGTCGCTGTAATCACAGCACAAATTATAATTTATGTGCAAAACATTTGCGATACCAACGAAATATTTGTATTTTGAGAAGGTTCGTATTTTGACTGCAAATACAATTTCCCCGAAATCTATGTTTGGATTGAGTTTTGAAATTATTTATTGAAACGAAGTTCCTTATCGCGCGTTCGGCGTAAAGGAGGCTAGACAGAAAGATATTTGACCTCGACGCTTTTTATTAGTACCTGCATAGTAGGGGCAGAGGGCGTTGATAGTATTCCTGTGCGTCAACTCGTTTTTTGAGAATAAACAGCGACGCGTTGTTAGTATTCCTGGGCGTCAATATATGACGTTTTTTTTAATAATTTTTTGAGTGTATAATTATGTATACAGGTTTTTTGAACATAAGAAATAACTTCGTTCCATTCGGGTGTCCCTTGACACCTCTCAAGTTTTTTTTTTAATAATTATTTATTTTACGGTTTATCACTTTTTAGTTTTTACCCATTTATTAAGAGCTATTAAATTATTGAAGACATGAGTGGATGAATTGGGTAAATAAATTTGAAGACTGACGTTTTGCATAAATGAAGGCTTTAGGACCGGGAAAATGATTTAAATAAAAAAAAAATGATTCTGATTTCTGTGTATAGCTAAATGATGAAGTAGGTAAGTTACAAGGTTTAACCTTTAATTAAACCTTGTAACTTACCTACTTCATCATTTAGCTATACACAGAAATCAGAATCATCATTTTTTTTATTTCAAATCATTTTTCCGGTCCTAAGGGCGAAGCCAAACGAGCGTAATTAGTGAGTTGTGAGTTGCAGAATTTCAGTCCGGCAGAATTCTGGTGCATTCAGTTTGATACTAAAGTCCTGTTTGATTCACACGATCGTAATTTTGTGAGTCATGATTTGTATGAAAAGATATTTGCGGCAGAAATTCTGCGACTCACAACTCACAAATTACGCTCGTTTGGCTTCACCCTAAAGCCTCCATTTATTTTTTTCCCATATAATGATTTGAACAAACTGTTCAAATTATTATAAGGGAAAAAATTAGTAATTGCTCTTATGTTGTAAAATATTAGTTACCCACTTCATCCACTCATGTCTCCAATAAATAATTGAGCTGAAAGTCGTTTATCGTATTGTAGCTATACAGTTAAAAGATGGATTTATTGAACGAGTCAGTAATTTACTTGAAGAAATAAGGGCCAACCCACACGTACCACAAGTCACAACCACACCACGTCGCAACGACAAAATGCCGTCAAGCAGTGGTTACGTGTCAATGTTGTCGCTGCAGCTTTTTGTAGTTGCGTTGTGGTACCGACAAAATGTCGACGTGGTTGCGTTGTCGCCAGTAGTTGCGATGCGACGTACGAAAGTCAATGAAACGGAGGGGGGGAAGAGCGCGGGCGGTGTGCGCGCACTGTCATTGCGTCGACGCAACGTTTTGGTGGCGATGTGGTAGGCCACTACTTCGCTTGTGGTTGCGATGTGGTCGGTATCACACAAGACGTGGTCGACAACGACTGCAAAATGTGGTACGTGTGAATTGTCCTTCATTTACAATACGAAATATACGCCCGATCACGTGGTGTGGTTGTGGTTGTCGTGTGTTTGTGGTACGTGTGGGTTGGCCCTAAAATCGTACAATCCGCTCAGAATTATTTTACCCAACAGAATAGTTTTGCCCAAGGGCCAAGACACAAACGTATCATATCACTCGTATAAAAACTTTTTGGAGGAAATCGCTAGCTTAACTGGTATTAAGTGAAAAGCAATAGTAACTCGGAAGTTACACGTGGAATAAGAATAAAATAGGTTTGCTGGTCTGATCTTAGGAAGAAAATACTTCAATAATGGTTATCATTAGTCAGTTATGTAGTTATTATTAGTTACTTATTACGTTTTAAATTAATTTGACTTAACAAGTTAGTAAGTACCTGAAAAACTAAAGATGCCCATTCTTCCATTAGTTAAAAATACGTTATAATTGAAATTTAATGTTTGCTACGAATGCGTAATCAACAAGTAAAAGATGCAAATCATTGAATTTGCTTTATATAAAATCGATTTTTCCCGCTGCTTCGACCCCAAATAGAGGATCAAACACTATTTGTGTTTGATCCTCTATTTAACTACCTCTATTTAAGTGTAATATTATATTTAATTCTTTATTAAATACCTAAATAGGTCCTCTATTTAAGTATTGAATATAATTCACGTGTGTGAACCATCAATCAATCAGCTATGTTACACTAGGTTTTCCGATACCGACATTAGGTTAGCCGAAGTTCTATAACGATTTTCTACAACAAAACTACTACTATATAAAACAAAAAACTATCCTATATATCCTATTCCCCGTCTTCGAAACATTCGCATTATTAGTAAGGATGGGATGGACAGTAGACACAAACGAGTGGGAGTTGAATTTATAACAAAGATAATATTGAAAATACCGCAGGCGGTCGCAATTTTATTCTAAACTTCCTTCACTCAAAGTATTAAACAATATCCATTGGAACATCACTTAAAAATATGCTTTTCTGGAGATAAAATTCTCGTTTTACTTGGCGGCGCTATCAGACCGCTATCCACGGTTATAAATTCGTAAGGATTTAATTTTGTTGTCGTCACGATAATATCTTTTTATGGCGAATAAAATACGACCCCGGACCTGGTTAGGCTTCTTACAGACGAACGGCACTTGTCGACGGCATTCGAGGGCAGTCGCTGGATTTTTCTACCTTGATTTTTTTGATGCCGTCGACGCGTACCGTCGACAAGTGACGTTCGTCTGTAAGCGCTCTTAGGGTCAATTCAGACCGCAACGCGACGAGGCGAGGCGCGGCGCGGCATAAAATATTTGTATGGATTTAACAGATTTCAATTGCGTGAGACGTCTTGCGAATCTGTCAAATCCATATAAATTTAGAAATGCATCTACGCGTCGCGTTGCGGTCTCAATCAACCCTTAGGGTCAATTCAGACCGCAACGCGACGCGTAGATGCATTTCTAAATTTGTACTGAATTGATAGATTTCAATTGCGTGAGACGTCTTGCAAATCTGTCAAATCAATACAAATTTAGAATTGCATCGTCGGGTTGCGGTCTGAACTAACCCTTACTTGGAAATGGGAGCTTGACTTAAATAGTATGTCCTGTCCTAAGGACCCTAAGGTACATCTATGACCAAGTCAATTTCAAATAAATCACCTTTCTCAGTATTATATTATTATGAATGGGTATTGTGCGCTTTTATAATTTTGAACGTGACGGTAATATCGCGGACGTTCGCGGTAAAACGATATCTGAGGGAAGTAAAATGTATGAAGATATATGAAGACGCTTTTAAATTTCCATCGACGATAACGTTATAACGTGTACGTTAGAGGCCATGACGATGTCTACACTCTTCTGAACCACACATAACTGCGCCTCTATACGATGGACCAGTGCTGGCCCATCAAATGGCGCATGCGATGGATATACAATGGTTGCAACGCCTCTACACGATGGCCGCGTTCAGATGTGAATTGTGATCTAAACGTCTTTCAAGATGGACGTGTAAGCATTACCCATTGCGGCAATGCAAAACGTACATTTTTCAATAATTTATAACTTCACCAGATGCGATGATAACATCGTGCGCTTTTATAATTATTCTGGACGATAATATCGCGGACGCTGATTTCCGCGGTAAAACGCGGACGTCGGTGTCCAACGTTAAATGTCCTGTTTTGTTTCGGTCTGTCTGTCCGTCTGTTTGTCCGCGGCTCATGGCCAAGAAGACTTCATGAGTAATAATTGAGTAATAGTCGGTCAACAAAAAAAAATGTATTCGGAGAAGTATAAAGGTTCTTCCTCACCGGGAGTATTCGCTTGTAATGTAATGTTACAGAGTCGAGCATTGCAATGTGCACCGTTACTTGTAATGATACAAAACCGAGTATTACAGCAATACAGCAGTGTGTAATATCTTGATACAACTTGTAACATCAACTAGCTATGGAATGCTCAAAGTCGAATGTTACATTACACGCGAATGCTCGTCAGTCAGGGAGATAGTATTGTAATCTTTAATGTTACATTACACGTGTAATGTAATGCCCAAAAACAAATCTATAATGTTACATTGCAAGTGAATGCTCGCGGTGATCCCGGTGCGGGAGCACCTTTAAGTAGCTTTTCGATCAATTTCCTTTGAACGTAACTTACGTTGCCCGATACGCACTTGGCCGGGTTTTTTATTTTATTTCATAGTTCATACTAGCGAAGACAGCTTTGTTGTTATTGACAGGCATGCGTATTAGCAGTTCGCGGGGGCCCGGGCTAGGAAGTGCGAGCACGTGGTCTCACTCACACATCAATTAATAATTCTTGTAGCTACGCACTACAAAGCAAAAATATCGGGCGGTTTTAGAGGGAAGTTTAGTGTGCCACGTTATCGTAGCGTTATGGACGTGAATGTTTACGTTAAAACGTCTTCAGGCATTTTACTTCTCTGTGTTATCGTTTTACCGCAGACCGCATATTTCCATCACATCCAGAATAATTTAACGTACTTACCCAACGTTTTATCGTAGAAGTCGGCTTCCACGATAACGTGACGCCCAGAATTATAAAAGCGCACAATCGCGTTTATACTCTTGAACGGACAAGAATTTCATGAGCATAATAAATTAAAAATATTATAATTATTTTACGTCTCCACTCTCCATGCACCCAGGACAGACAGGCGCGTCAAGTTAAGGAGTGGCTACCGACTGGTCGGCGTAACATGTAACACGTAATGGGCCGAACCAAAAAAGGTGGCGCGACGAACTGGATCCCTCGACAAAGAGTGGACAAAGATATCACAATATCGTGAACTGCGGAAAGAAAAAGGGGAGACCTTTGCACAACAGTTGGACATTGTACTCGTAGAGTGCTAATTTTAAAAAGTAATTGTATAAAATAGTATTTTAAAAAGATAAAACCGCCTTCAAAATTGTACCTACTTGAAATTCCATATCTCAAAAGCTACTGAACCGATTTACATGAAACTTGCATTACCTATTCCCTAAGTTGAACAATACCCAGTACAACAAAAAATAATTATTTAAATCGAACTTGTAGTTCTGGAGATATACGAAAATAAACATAAAAAGTTTAAAAACATACATACATATACTTTTGAAAGAACACATTTAGAAATTTCGAACTGTTCTGGAAATATAAAATACAGACGGGTCGAATTGATAACCTCCTGTATTTAAGTCGATTAAAAATTAAATGTCACCTGGTGTATTTAAACAATACATTCTAGAACATCAGCTGTAATCATTGTTTTAGATTAATGTTCATTGTACTCCAGGGCAATCGAACTCAATTTATGGCATTAAGCGAAACTAGATCCGGCAGCCGTATCACGTATCTTGCGAGAGCAATGCGATAGCAATTATTGCGCGATAATTGCTCCAAAATCGCAATTTCGTATCACGTATCATAGCCAAAACAATACGATTGCAATCGACCGCTTACATGATACCATTGTTTTTTAAATCCAGCAATCGATCGCGCGATTATTGCTAGTGTATTGTTGATCGCTATTTTTTACGTGATAGCCCTGCCGATGCTAAATTATCATAACTATTTAGTTTGAATTACGTAATATTATTCCGGCGAATGTAATTTGACTAAAATTATCGTAGTATGTTTAGTGTCAAAATTGTGATACCATTTGCGTATCGTTTTTCGAAATATTATTATTATGAAAATCATGTTAATAAAATAATTGTACATTTAACTGCTGTGTAAAAGTTTCTAATGCCCTACAGTTACAGCTTTTTTTAACTAACTAAGAGAACAATTTAAATATGATACAGTAGTACTCAACTGTGTCATTCAAACTCGCTCTCTGCAGAGCCAAATTTTGACCGCGTCTGATTCTTTTTAGTTTTGTTTCGCTAGTTTTTTTTCTTTTTGGAAAACCCACAGCTAAAATCGAATACATGGGGCATCAAAACTTTTCACAAATAGAATGAAGCTAAAATCACGCGGAAGTTTGCGTGAACTTTGATTTTTGAAATTTTTTAAACTCTGTGGGATATATACGTGGCGGCCAAAGGAAGATCTTCCGACCGAGCGAGGTGGTATGCTCGGTCAGTCCGGAGCCCACGTGATACATTTCAGCTGTCGTATATATAGCGACGCGCTCAGAAAATAGCGCGATGCAGGAATGTTAGGCGAATTGTGGGTACCGCCACATCACTCCCCCCCGAAGACCGGAGGTCGAATCTTGAAGTCTTGTCGCTTGAGTCGCCAGTGCCAGAGAGTCCCAGTGAGTCGGAACTGTGAAGCTGCTGCACGGGATCCAGTGAGTCGGATAGCTGCCGTGCGGGGCCGATGCTACGTGCTGACCAGGAGAGATGTGCTCTGCTTGCTGACCGGTCGGTGTAGTAAGAACGCCCGATGATGACGATGCGGAGTCGCCCAGGCCGCGGTACATTGCGGCTAGTGGACGAGGCACCCGATGAGGCGATGCTGGCTGGCGCGGTGCGGAGGGGCGGGGAGTGATAATTATGAAGGAGACGTGTTCTGTCGAGGGTCACCAATGTGGGAATAATGCGTAGCGGCCACAAAGGAAGATCTTCCGACCGAGCGAGGTGGTATGCTCGGTCAGGCCGGAGCCCACGTGATACATTTCAGCTGTCGTATATATACTGACGCGCTCAGAAAACTTCGATAGCGCGATGCAGGAATGTTAGGCGAATTGTGGGTACCGCCACAACTCTTACCCACAATTTGAAGTTTCCATCTCGGTTGGCTTAGATAAATCCAATGATGAAAATGACGGCTCTTCATTTCGGGGCCTATCAGTAATCCCTCCGGGATTACTGATTGTGATGGATGGCGGATCAGTTGTCTATTCCGACAATATTTTTACGACACGACAATTTTTATTGTTTCAGGGCGGTCATTTCATCATTCTCCATCACGTAACGACCATTCCTTTATTTTTTCCAATTACTTTGTCTAGCGACAAATTTTTATGTGACGTTAAACATGGACAGGGGTGAAATATTATCTGTATAATATTATCCTTATATAAAAAAGTCAAAACAACGTGGAATTTACTATCAGAGAAGTTAGTTCATAAGCAGATGGCGGACCTACGAAGTTCGGTCGTGCTATGTCAAACCCAGCCGACAGATCACTACTTACATTAAATTGACATAATCCAACTAAATGACGTAGGTCCGTCAACTGCCTATGAATCAATTTCTTTGATAGTACGATGTGTAATGTGCTTCCTCCTTTTTATTTAAAGGCATTAATTTTAATCTGATTTTAAAGTAATAACGTTTTATTACTCATTGTACAATAGTTTAATATTAATTCAGTGCCTATGTTATAGTATTTGAAAATACTTTCAGCAGAAACGCTCTCTTGCATAACAGTATTTCCAATATAACTTATCCTAGTCAGCTTTCAGGTTTGTTTATTAAGGGTTGATTCAGACCGCAACGCGACGCGTAGATGCATTTCTAAATTTATACGGATTTGACAGATTCGCAAGACGTCTCACGCAATTGAAATCTGTCAAATCCATACAAATTTATGCCGCGCCGCGCCTCGCCTAGCCTTGTCGCGTTGCGGTCTGAATTGACCCTTAACAGTATATTTTTACGTTCGTTCCAGTTATACGTTACGAATTTACGATATAAGAATTGCATGAGAAGCATTACTTTAGTGTATAGTCACTAACCAACATTATCTAATATATAAAAATAAGTCGGGTTTTCCTTCCTGACGCTATAACTCCAGAACGCACGAACCGATTTCCACGGTTTTGAAAATTTCGTTGGAAAGGTCTCGGGCTCCGTGAGGTTTATAGAAAAAAAAAAAAAAAAAACTTCAAGAGAAAAGCAGGAAAACAGGGAAAACAGGCAAAACAACATTTGCCGGGACAGCTAGTACACTATAATATTACTATGGTGTACACTAACAGCTTCTCTGCTAAAATAATATTACCTTTGTCTGTATAGGACACATTAATAATAATTCGTGAAATATTAAAAGAAACCTTCTGATCAATTCAACACAAAACATTATTGGGTCACATAATGATTTCTTAAGTTTACGCGAGTATCACTCATGATATAACAAGGAAACACTTACGGATTTACTTCGCGGAGCACTTTTACTAATCCCGACGTTTCGGCTGCTTTACAGCTGCCGTGGTCACGGGTGGACTATCCACCCGTGACCACGGCAGCTGTAAAGCAGCCGAAACGTCGGGATTAGTAAAAGTGCTCCGCGAAGTAAATCCGTAAGTGTTTCCTTGTTATATCATTATTGGGTCAGTTAAAATTGTGTCAGTTCCATGTTATACAAAACTATTATAATTAAAATGTAGCTCTTTCGCTCCATCTTAATAAATTATTTATTCATGGACTGGCAACGCTATAATTAACCCTGTAATTTAAATTAATTAAAATCAAAATATGTCCCGACCATTCCTCATTTTCTGTACAGTGTACACAAATAAGATGGATGACTGTTTCAATCTTGGGCGGGTTCGGAGGCATTCCTCAACTATTTATGAAATTAAATGGGACCCTTATCGCGCGGAATTAATTTTGGACCTCAATCAAAGCTGTCACGAGTTAAGATATCATTGGATACGGAGTCACGCGTCCTTAGTCCTTACATACATGTACAAACTTCTGGTTATAAATCCACTTGACAGAATGGTCAGAGAACTTATAAGTTTTATTACGTGTTGTTTCACATAGTTATGTTTAGTGGAAAGGTTATCTAGTAGGAGCTATGAAAATTTTAACGAAATATCCTCTATAATAATTAATATGGCGTTACTTTATTATAAGATTTAAAAATAAGACTTAAAAATATTAAGAAAATATAACGTAATAAATTATATTCAAAAAACTTTTTGAAAAAAAAAAGCTTTTATTTAAATAGACTAAAAGAAGAAAATAAATTTCTCCTTAAAAATTTTAACTATTAAGTTATAATCCACAATATCTTATTATACAATTTGCATGATAATAAAATGCATTGATAGTACAGGTGATGTTGTATATACTGGCTCCCCCAATATTTCTCGGCTAAATGTCATTGAGAGTCGAAACGAACTTGTGTCTAAAATAGAAAATTCATTGGAGAAGGTCTCTGAATGGGGTAGACGTAACTTAGTCCAATTCAACCCCGGCAAGACACAAGTCTGCACGTTCACCACTAAAAAGTCACCAATGGTCGTATATTCTCGTTTTGAGGGCACATATTTAACCATCTCCCCTAGCTTTTAAATACTTGGCGTTAACATATCAAGCGAAGTCCAGTTCCGATATCATCTAGAGGGTAAGGCCAAGGGTAGCCTCGAAGAAGCTTGGTGTTCTTAATAGAGCGAAACAGTACTTCAGTCCGGACCAACGCCTACAACTCTACAAGGCGCAGGTTCGGCTTCATATGGAATATTGTTCTCATCTCTGGGCAGGGGCGCTAAAATACCAACTACTCCCTCTGGATCGTATCCAACGAAGGGCCGCTCGAATTGTTGACTGCCATAGTGTTTCAAACAGCTTGGACCCCTTGGAATTACGCCGAGATGTAGCTTCACTCTGCATCCTCTATCGGTTGTATCACGGGGAGTGCTCTGAGGAATTGTTCGGAATCATACTACCTGCAACTTTTCGCCATCGTCCCACGCGAAAAATATACCATCCTCATCACCTTGATACTTTCAAATTACAAACAAAAACTTCCCTAAATTCTTCAAGTATCCAGCCAAAGTTCTATTTTGGTCCTCACAAACGTTCTGTAATATTTAAAGACACATAAATATGCAAATAGAGGATTCATTTGAAATGCTAAACGGACTGTCTTCTAACGTTAAAACTACACGAGTACAAGTTCCAACGTTTTTTACATGAAATGAGAAAACTCTTTACAATTGCATGTGCGAACCTTCCCACATCTATTATCTTTCCACCCCGTTAAGTTTAAAAAGGGAATCCTTTGTGAGTTGGTGTGCTCGACGCATTTATTTAAACACATGGTTTTATATTCGATCGCACGCCTTGACAAAGTCGCTGTTTTGACCTCATTTTTGCTTGAAAAAAAAAATTTTAAATTTATGAATATCCCAATTTTTTTACAAAAGTAGCAAGATTACAAAACAAACTTGGTGTCACAAAAACCTGAAGGTGTAATAAATATGCTTAATAAGTTGCATGATTTTATTATAAACTGTGATTTATGATGATAAAAAAATCATGTTAAAATAGTAATATGGATTTCTAATTTTTTTACCTTATTTTTTTTTCACTCTTATTTAATATTTCTAAAATGTTTCATATTGTTTAATTTTATGTTTAGTAATATTTTAACTCCGGGTTAATTAAATTGAATAATGTGTTATTCAGCACATCCTGTCACCGATTAAATTATTATTTGTGTAAGAGTCTGTCCACATGTCCACGTTACGACGTCGTCAACGTGGAACAGTGCGGTAACGTGGCACGGTACATTGTCGTGACGTGAAAATTTACGTCAACGTAACGTAAAAATGCACGTGACGATGTCAAATGTTGGCGAACTGCCAACTGCTAGTTACCTAATATGTCAATGTTGTACGCCTGAAAAATATATAATAAATTCATTTAGTATTAAATTTTGCAGACTAACAGACAGACAGGTGGAAGATAAATGCCCTTTGCGTACGAATCTTAGAACTGACACGAATATTACGACGCAGGAAACATTTCGTGGAAGCCAATTTTGCTGTCAATAGACTCTGTGGCTAGATGTGCCAATTCACATTACATTCGGACTATGAATTTGATTTATAAGGCTGGCCGCAGACACACAGTTACCGTATTCGTTTTCCAAATTCGTTTTCCGCATTCGGAATTCCGTCAGACTTTTCGAGAGCGTTCGTTTTTTTCACGCGCGTACGCGCCGGCTTGCACTTGAAACGAACGTGCGAAATTCGTTCCGTTCCGAAAAAAAGCGAACCTGTGCTCTAGTTTATGTATAAATTTCTACTGATTCTATGCATTGGGATTTCTGAATACATACTGAAAACGAATTCGGAAACTGTATTCGGTTATCGTGTGTATGCGGCCAGCTTTACAATTTTATCCTTGTAACTTAGTTGTAAATCCTGTATAATAAATACTTCAGATATTCTGCTACAGACATCAAGGTAGAAACACTTTTGTATAGTAAGAAATAAATTCGCTTGAAGCGTACGAAACTCAAAGAGTATTTCTAAGAAACATTCATTAACACTTCACCTAGAACAAGCTTTTAAGTTCTGGTTTATTTGAAGTCTTCGGGGACTTGCGGCTTATCAAAATTAATCTTGTAATATTACTGCATATCAGATAAACCAAGTTTCGTTGAAGACTCTCGGTAGAATTAGGACGAGAGCACATTGCTCCGTGTACGATGTGTTGCATCGTCGGAATGAATTAATAACCATTGACTTGTACAATTGTACCGCAGAACTGAGTTGCGGCAACGCGCGACATTGCAATACAAGACGGTCAGAAGTCCTTTTACTTGGTCCCTTGTGTGTTATTACTTGTTTCGTCAAAATATCTTGTGAAATTGAAATTCATCAATGTGGCACAATATTATAATTATATAATATGAAAATCGCTGGATCGTCACTGCTGCGGCGACCCACACTACGCAACGGAGCAAACGAGGCCGTACTCAAATAGACATTCCATGATTATTTAAGCTTAATTTAGTCAAGAGTATGACAGAATGTAGTTTTATATTTCAAAATTCTTGTTGACTTAAAGTTAAGTAATCCTTAAATCTCAATATCTTTGGAGTTAATTCTGACACAGCAAAAACCGCGCAGCTCTCGTGCTCAAACAGCGATTGAGTATGAAACGACGCTTGCTTTAAGTTGTACAGTCTGTCAAGAAAGAGTAGACGCAGTACAAAATTTTCTAAACGTAATCACGCTCAAAATATGTTTTTTTCTCTTTGTATTTCCACAGAGAACGCAACACTTTAAATATTATCACCTTGCACATTTTTATCTCGATTTAATAAGGTTTTCATATTTTTTATGTGATTTCAAAATTGTGTACAGCGTCTACTCTTTTTTGACAAGCTTTAAGTCCGAACACACTAGTCTCAACCGCACGAATTACGACGCGTCAAAACAGGGCAGTGTCTAAACACGAATGAAGCCGCCGAATTTCCGCGGCGGAAGTTCGGCATGATTCCGCCTGCAATGTATTTTAAATTACCGATGACACACCATGCCGAAATTCCGTCGCGTTATTTTGTATAGCTCCTTATAGCTCCTTAATACGTATAGCTCCCTAGCTCCTTTGTGGTGAGAGTACCGACGAATCTTCTGTCGACTTTCGAGGCGCCGGAGTTCTGGCCGATGGATGTAGTCTATCGGAGGTTCCGGGGGAGACTCCGGAACGAAGCGAGTCACGTCGCCGGCAAAACGTGACAGTGTTAGTTTTTTAAGTATATATAAAATATGTATGTTAGTTTTAAGGTATGTATTATATTATAATTTTATGTATGTTAGATTTTAAGGTATTTGTTATATGGGCCTCTGATGCCCGAAATAAATGATAACATCTGGTGTATAAATTTTTTTCCCCCCACCGCTCTAAGGGGATAAAAGAGGGGGTCAGATTTTGTATCAAACTTTTTTCTTTAACACGTTAACTACTGATCTGATTTGCATACGGTTTTCGCAGATAAATTTGTCTTTTTCCAACGTAACATCTGGTGCATAAAAATAATTCCCCCCCCCCCCCTCACTCCTGGAAATGCAGCTTATATCAAAATGGTGTCGCGTCGTCAGTGTTGTTCAGTTTTGATTCCTCTTTAAGAACAAACTAAGTCAATAATTAAGAATGAAATTATTCTAACCTAAACTAAACATCCACTATTTCAGTGTAATTTAATTACTAGGCTTCGTCCCCCCAGCCCCCCTACTTAGTGGCTGCGCCCTCTTCCTCCCTGAAAATGATGAGAATTATAACAAAACGGTGTCGCGGCGTTAGTGTTGCGTTGTAATTCTTCTTTTTTAAGAACAAACAGAGGTATTAATTAAAAGTGAATATCATAATGAAATTATTCTAACCTAAACTAAACATACAGGTTTTGAGTGTCGTTTGATTATTATGCGGGGGGCTTTGCCCCCGGACACTACTTGGGGGAGCTGTGCCCCCCCCCGACCCCCCCCCCCCTCCTGGAAAAGTAGCTTTTATCAAAATGGTGCTGCGTCGTTAGTGTTGAGTTTTAATCCTCCTCTTTAGGAACAAACTAAGTTAATAATTAAAAGTGCAATTATTCTAACCTAAACTAAACATACACTTTTTGAGTGTAATTTATTTACTATGAGGGGGACTTCGCCCCCCGAGCCCCCCTACTTACTGCGCCTCCTTCCTCCCGCACCTGGAAATGTTGCTTATAACAAAACGGTGTCGCGGCGTTAGTGTTGCGTTGTAATTCTCCTTTTTAGGAACAAACTAAGGTATTAATTAGTAAAAGTAAATATCATAACGAAATTATTTAAACCTAAACTAAACATACATATTTCGAGTGTCGTTTGATTATTATGCGGGGGGCTTTGCCCCTGGACACTATTTGGGGGGGCTGCGCCTGCGCCAAACTAAGTTAATAATTAAAACTGAATTTATTCTAACCTAAACTTAACATACACTTTTTCATCGTTTGATTAGTCTACTGTATTACTATACTTCCTGTATATCTACCGTCCACTGTTGGTTATAAGCTTTCCAGCTAAAGATTTCCATCGGTGTTGACACTAAAAAAATAATTACAGTGACGTCATACCTCCACCTCCACTCAACCTTACTGAAGGAGTAATTCGTTGAGGTAGTTCAAGAATACCGAATTTGAGGAATTCCTTAAAGACACCTTCGTTGAGGTTGAGTCAAGCCGGGTTTGAGGAAACAACTAAGAATACGGGTGTTAGTCTGTTATGAGCAGGACTTAACTAGATTATCACTTGTGATGCACTATTAAGTTATCTTCGCCGAAGTCATTTCAGACTCCAGTCTGCATCTTTATGGTCATCTTGAAGTTTGCTAAGTCGTTAACATGAAACTAAAGCTATCAACTTGATATTCTGTTTTGCTTTATTACATTTGCATACGTCAGTATATTATGACGCCTCTGTTTCGTTGCTCCTAAATTCGTTTACAAAACGGGAACCGTACATACTTCCGGATATAAACATTTTATTTCCATTTCCGGTATCTCCATACAAAATTTTAACAAAATCCGTGTGAAAAGGTAACAAACAAAAACGCTTTCTAATTTATAACATTAGTGTGGATTAAACAGAGAATTGTAACTTAATATGAAATCATCCATTGTAGAAAAAATCTGAACTTTTTTTTTATTGAAACGTGGAAGAGTAACTGGAAAGCTTGAATACAAATAAACAGTCGCCTCTACATGATTAATGAACTAAGAAAATAATAAGTATCTGATTAAACAAAGGATACGTTTACTCAGGCTAATATAATATTATCTTCTTCAATCATTTTGTAATTGAAATATTTTAGTACTGTTCTTGGTAGAAAGAAATAAAAACAAATTTAAAACCTCCCTATTATACTTCTTTTGCTGTAGTGTGTTCAATTTCCCTTCATATTTTGTTCACCATAACCGAAAACTATATAAATGTGAAAAGCAATGTGCACAGTCATCCAAAATCCACTTTATCTATAACAACGACGAGCCCCGACAAATGCTTATATCTATTGTGTTTCCAGCGAAAAAATCGACTCGTGAAATGACTGAAACCACATAAAACCTATAAAATCTTTTCTAAACATGTAAAAACCACAATATCTATTGTTACCGTTTTAGTCCATCATAATAGCTCATTGTTCGGTCGTGAAATTTCATGGAACATGCTCTACACGAAAAATAACTATTAAAACGAATATCGTGAAAAATAAATAAAAATACTTGGTTATAGTGAAACTAGGACGTTTTGGTGCATCGACAACGTTATCGTGAGTTCGTGGATGTAAAGCAATCGAGATAATGCTATAGTTAGCGTAAGTTCCGTAATATAAGTTACAAGTTACAACCCAGTATACTGGTCAGTGCTCATGACGTCATCATATTGTATTCAACGCCATTATATTGCACTGATAAGACCAGTGCCGAATTTATATTTTTTATGAGAGTAAGTCTACTTCATTTCCGCTGCCCCATGTACGTAATCTGTAGGGCCTCTTTGGAAGCTGCCGGGCCCTAGGACGCTGCCGCCCCTAGGCCGTGGCCTATAACAGCCCATTTATAAATCCGGGGTGGTCAATGGGTAAGACATGTGTCATTAGTAGTGTCGTATTAGCATTAATGACATGCTATCAAAGTCATATACGTAAATAGTCAGAATATTTCGTAATTATTCATCAGTATGGCGTCGATTCTTGACGTCACATCCACAAAATAATAATTGGATGAAATTACGTGACACAAGATTGTTAGCCGGCCCCGGCTAGGGGCTTATGTACAGGGGCGTCGCGGGGACCTCGCTCCGCAGACGCAGCTCAGGTACATATTACGCAATACGTGATATTGACAATAAAATTGCTCGTCTAGGGGGCGGGTTAGACAGCTGTCTCACAAGTCAGTACCTGTCCACATGTCCACGTTACGACGTTGTCAACGTGGAACGGTGCGGTAACGTGGCACGGTACGTTGTCGTGATGTGAAAATTTACGCCAACATAACGTAAAAATGCACGTCACGATGTAGCAACATTGTACGTCACCATGCCTTGTAAAACTGCTACATTCTTCACTACTTATCTAGATACTAGACGTTCCGCGTGGCTTCGCCCGCGTAAATTAGATATTTCACACACAAATCAGTCTACAAAAAAAAGCCTATTATCCTTCACGTGCTCTACTTCTTATCTGACCCAAATAACAGAAAAATTGCTCTAGTAATTCGTGAGATAAGCCCTTTCAAATAATTTCCCCCGTTTTTTCCACATTTTCTTCTATTTCTTCGCTCCTATTAGTTTTAGCGTGATAAAATATAGCCTATAGCCTTCCTCGATGAATGGGCTATCCAACACTGAAATCATTTTTAAACCGGACCAGTAGTTCCTGAGATTAGCGCGTTCAAATAAGCCCTTTCAAATAATTTCTCTCTTTTTCTCTATTTCTTCGCTCCTATTAGTCTTAGCGTGATAACATATAGCCTATAGCCTTTCTCGATAAATGGACTATCTAACTCTGAAAGAATTTTTCAAATCGGACCAGTAGTTCCTGAGATTAGCGCGTTCAAACAAACAAACAAACAAACTCTTCCGCTTTATAATATTAAGTATAGATGGACCGCACAATACGTATTCTGCTTCTGCTATTGTTAAGAACACGGAGAGAGATTTAAGAAAAAAAAAGACGTAAAATGTTGCTACACCGTGACGTGAATTTTCACGTTACGTTGACGTAAATTTTCATGTCACGTCAACGTACCGTGCCACGTTACCGCACCGTTCCACGTTGACGACGTCGTGACGTGGAGATGTGGACAGGCCGTCACAAGTAACTCGTTTTTTTCTAAAAAAACGTTTAAAGTAAGGTCTGTACTTTGAGTAGCAACTGCTACGTATACTTCGCGTAGCAACTGCTACGTATACTTCGCGTAGCAACTGCTACGTATACTTCGCGTAGCAACTGCTACGTATACTTCGCGTAGCAACTGCTACGTATACTTCGCGTAGCAACTGCTACGTATACTTCGCGTAGCAACTGCTACGTATACTTCGCGTAGCAACTGCTACGTATACTTCGCGTAGCAACTGCTACGTATACTTCGCGTAGCAACTGCTACGTAATTAGTCTCCTAGCTCGTAGCATTCAGGTTCATACTGCAGCTTTCAGAGACGAATATTAATTACTTAAGTAACTGTAATTATTAAATAAAGATTTTGACATACGTCTCATATATTATTCAATAATATAAAATTCGAATAAGTAATTAATATTCCTCTCTGAGTGCGTTAAAATTCTTAATTTAATTCAAATAAGTAATTAATATTCCTCTCTGAGTGCGGCAGATACTATAAAGTTAATTTTAAGGATTGCGTCAAATAAGTTTTGTGTTTGTTATTACGTATACACCGCCACTCAAGGCTACTCTGCTCAAGGTATACAAAATGGCAAAGTAAATTTCAACAGTCTTGTAGGTCTGTAAAGTCGTTTGCGTTTCATAATTAGAACTCAATCAACGATTAGCTAACTCAAATGCTCTACTTCCAAATTGAGATTGAAGAAAATTTGGAACATCCGAGGAAAATAAACAAAGCTTATTAAAGTTAAATTAAGACATAATCTCTAAGACGTTTTGCATTATGCGCCCCGAAAAAGCTTAATTATTTTTCTGCTTTAAGAATTCGCTTTATTTTGATTTTAAATTGTTAATCTTATTTTTAGAGCCACCGCACACCTGAGACACGACTGTCTTAAGACAGACTATCGCATAATAAAAAGCACTAGATGCGCACATTTAAGACAAAACGTCTCATAGACAAAGTTGTCCAATGCGTACAAGAACTGCCCCGTGACAAGTCTGCCTAACGACTGTCGGCTTCCTTTTGAAGTGTATGCGAGCGCGCACATCTACGACAAAACTGTCTAGCCACAATAGACATAACTACCAGTAGTTCGACTGCAAAGAGACGGACAGGTTTTAATATATTATTATGTCAAATTCGTCCGGTTTCACTAAGATTATGAATGGAATGTGCCTCGCGCAGGCTGATATAATTTATTTTTAAATAATTTTGAAATATACTATAATATATTTCAAAATTAGATTCTGACAATTTTAATCACATGTGCCAAAACAAGAGAAACACGTCCAGCGATCCAAGTACCTTATTATCTTTACCGTCGAGTCTTTCCCGTTTATTTTTGAAGTTATTTTTATCCGAATGAGAACTTTTCTATCTATATCTATAAAATCTTTCAGAACTGCTCGCAATAGACGCAAAATATATTTTTCAGTAACGTAATACAACATTTTTTTTAATTAATATACAACTTGTTATTTGTAATACCTGAGTTGTAAACATAAATTATTTCAAATTGACGTGTTTCACATCCCGTTTTTAACGTGTTTAACATGTTTAACATCCCAGAGAAATACACTAATAGAAAACCCTAATGCCTGTAATATGTTATAGTTTTAAGTTCGTAGTGACACGTTAACAACCCTAGCGATTTTCGTCATAATACGTCAAATTTAAAAATTTCAACATCAGTTCTAACTTCTAAGTTGACATACTCTATAATTCTGTCTACTCTGTCCGGGCGTTCTCTACTGTTTAATATACAATTGTATGCGTTGCGTCATCGCGTCGTAGTCAAGACAGTTTTGACTTGGTGTGCGCCACGTGATAGACACAACTGTTTCGATTTAATCGTAAGACTGACTTGTCTATGTGAAACAAGATTGTCTAACTACAGTCGTGTCTCCAATGTGAGGTCGCACTTAGACTAGATGACGCTCGCAAATCAATTGCGCTAAAATTCGTTTATAGCGCAGGAACCGTACATTTTTCCGGGATAAAAAGTATCATATTATGTCCTTTCCCGGGACTCAAAGAACCCTATACCAAATTTCAGCAAAATTGGTTCAGCGGTTTGGGCGTGAAGAGGTAACAGATATACATACTTTCGCATATTTTATGAAGTTTAATATGTCAAAATATTTATTAAATTAATCTTAAGTAATAGAACCAGATCCCAGAAGGATAAGACATAACTTACTCTATAATGGATGAAACCATAGGTTCTTAGTAGTGCCTCATGTACTTAGAATACATGCGTGTTTGTGGAGCTCTACGTGTGATACCTGGGCAGGTACCAGGTAAGAAAGTTGACTAAAAATTAGTCTTAATTTACTTATTTTGTCGTGGCTAATCCAATATATAAAATTCTCGTGTCACGGTGTGCGTAATTGAACTCCTCTGAAACGGCTTTCGTTACCGATTTTCGTGAATCTTAGCGAGCATATCGGCTAGGATTGAGAATCAGACATCTACTTTTTATATTGATAAGTGCATTTGTTGAATAAATAATAGTAAATTATTACAACTCGAGACTGACGGCGCGGCGACCATTGTTTGTGCGACGGGATAGCGATGGACGTTGCCATGGTGATATACTTATTTAGTCACTTCAATAAAATAATATGGGCGAAATACTTTATATGGCAAAACAACGTTTGCCGGAACAGCTAGTATTTATATATAATTTGTAGAATATTATTCTGAACTAGTATCATGTAGTGTAAGACACTTTTCAATGACCAAAACTTTTATCAGACGCTTTAAAAAAACTTTGTTGCTTTTTTTTAAAGCGTTATTTTTATTTTATAAAATATTAATATATAACACCTTAGAAAACAATATTACAAGAATTTATTTTCTACTGGCTGTTGCACGCGACTTCGTCCGTGTCAGAATAGTATAATAAGTAATAACAAATATCGATAATTTTCCCCTTTTATGGTTCCTTACCCAAAGGGTAAAAACGGAACCCGATCACAAAGATATTTTAGCCTGTCCGTCTGTCTGTCTGTCCATATCCAGGCTGTACCTCCCCTTTCTAATATGTAGTGATTATTATTAAAGTATAAATACAATTGAGTATTTTTTGGTCATATACCTAGTCAAGTGCCTACCTGTTAGACCCAGATCCCAAAGCGATAAGACACAACTTACTATCACAATATGGATGAAACCTCAGGTTCTCAATCTTATGTACTTAGAATACCTGCGAATTTGTGAAGCTCTACATGGAGCTATTCTCACTACTTTCATTCCAAATTTTTTGCATCCTTATTTCAATAATGTGTGAAAATGTCTGTTTGTCTGTCTGTCTGTAACCTCTTCACGCCCAAACCGCTAAACCGATTTTGCTGAATATTGGTACGGATATACTTTGAGCCCGGGAAAGAACATAGAATCCTTTTTTAATTTAGGCTATTTGAAAGTAAGTAAAACATTTTTTGTGATTATTTTAAAATTACTTTCGATGAACTTCTTAATCGCAACCAAGTAATTCAAGATAGAAATTAAAAATCTGTCAAATACCCTATTCCCTAAAAGGTGTAATCTGCGAAGTCTTTTATCTCACGAAAAGTGATGTTTTACAGGGCCGAGGGGGTTACAGGTCCGTTTTTAAATTTTGTCGGCTCACCATAAAACTCTTTGTAACGGTCACGATCGTCGGGGTACAGTTTTGAAGTCTTCTTGACTGATTTTTTGTACCCCCAAATATTTCAGTTTCTTTTAAATCCCTTTATAGTCAAAATGAAATAAAGTGTCCCCAGCGGTTATTCACCTTTTTAGTCTCTTAGTTCAGCTACTAATCTATACGAAAAATGCTCGCACTGTATTCAGTTAACTTAAGAGAGAAATTTAACACATATAACGAGACGGACTACTGTTAGAATGATAATAATCTCAATATTTTGTGAGTTCGAAGTGATATAATACTACATACTGAGTTCTCATTGAGTATGCAAAACACGATATCAAGAAACATCTGTACTTTATTGTCTATCGCAGTTTGTGCACAAGAAGATGACATAGACAAGTTTTTTTAACAGGGGCCGGGGTCAATGAACGCTACGAACAGGATTCGGCAATACGAGAATAGACATAAAACAAGTTTATTTTTTTATAATTTGAGAGCCTTTGAAGCTTTATTTCAGCCGCAGACTTATTTTAATTATTATATTAAGAGATTTGCTTTGTTTGACTATTTAGGTAGACGTGACAGCTAAAATTATAGCACTCACTTTTTTGATAATTTTTAGCAAAAAATATTTTGTAAATTAGCTTTTTATTTTTTAATAAAGATGTTACACTTGCTTTTTAATAAACGTACCAAAGCAAATGCACGTTTCAGGAGGTTCCACTCTGAAATTTTAAATTCTGTGTTTTTGTTCCAACTTAAATGCAGAGTGTGCGTTTCCGAACGAGTCTGAAAAAACAGAGATAATCCAATAAACGGGCGAAAGTCAATAAACTTTGCGGGAATAAAAAACAGTTTGGTAACAAACGACCATAGTTTTTAGCGTTTTGGCCGAACAACAGCGGACAACATACATTATGTTATTCTAACAAAAAACACCAGGTACCACAAAACAGTATTGCAATTAATAATTTTAACAAACCTTACTTACCTTTTTCATCATCTATCTAATATATCTGGCTACACATTAGATCCACAGTTTTTTTCATATCAAATCGTTTTTCCAGCCCTAAAGCCTCCATTTATGCAAAAACCGCATTTTTTTAACTGTTACTTACCTGCTTCTTCCACTAACTTCTTCAATTCAATCTCGCCATCATCCCCGTCGATCGTGGAAAAACGAGACACAATAGCTTATCCATTGTTATCGCGGCCGCATGTGGCCGCTTGGGGCTTGATGAATTAAAAGGCGGCTGGAAAACAGCGAGGAAGTAGTTTAGTCTATAAAAGTTTCAATAGGTCTCCCTACTTTTTCCAAAAATATTTAAATTTTAAAGATTGCTGATTATTACAATCGCAATAAAAATACGATGAAATATTGAAGCGGATGCCACGTGTAATTTAACGATTATAAAAATTCTAGAGAGCAAGAGTCTACAATTCGTAACAAAAATTGGTGTTCATTTTTATAATTTTACTATTACAAAACAGGGGCATGTTATAATCAGATTATACCAATTTGTAGGGACCACTGGATAAACCCAGACTTGTTTGTGGAGTGAAAATTTTCGCCCTAATGAGGCAAGGGTCACACCTTCTAATCAGCAAAATGGAGGTTAAGTTAACGGTCACAATTTTTTTTAGCAAAATATTATTATGTTGGGTCATGGGTGTTAATAGTGTGGTCTTTTTGAACAAACTTTTTTTATTTCACCACCTTTCGTCAGTCTTTGTCATAATATACTTTTTAAGTTTTATTAATTTTCATCATCATCATCATCATCATCATATCAGCCTATATTCGTCCACTGCTGGACATAGGCCTCTCTCAATGAACGCCAAGATGACCGATCTCCTGCTACTCGCATCCAACATGGACCCGCAACTAAACGGAGATCGTCGTCCCACCTAGTTGGAGGTCGACCTACACCCCGATTTCCTAGCCTTGGTCACCATTCCAACCGAAAGATGGCGGTAAAACCATCAACGATAGGGTCAGTGAAGAAATCCATGGCCATCAATGGGCTGCAGCATTGATGGTTTGATTTACTTGCCCCTGTCAGATTGCCAATCCGCGTGCTCCGCGTGGCAATTATGAGCAAATGCCTTTCATGAAACGCACCAGAAAAGGATGGCCCCTAGTTCCCGGTAGCGGTACTATTCCTGGCCACGGTAGCGGCCATGGTAACGGCACTGCGAGGGGTGCTAAGAATCTCCGGGCTACGGATCGCTACCACCAACTGGACCTGGCGACGTACAACGGACGAACGCTTATTAATTTTATGGCATCTAAATGCAAATAATTATTGGGTGATTTTAAATAGCATACAGAAAATGATTGGTTGAATTCCGGTCGTTGGTATGATTCCCACGTTGGAAACATGTTATTTCCAAGATTGGTTAGGACAATGCAGGCTGATCACCTGATTGTCTGACAAGTAAGATAATCCATGCGTCGGATGGGAATATGATTGTAAAAGGCACACGAAATTTCAAGTGCGATATGTACGAGTACAGTTCACACAGACAGTCAATCATAATATTTGCCTTTTAAATTTTAAATTAAAAAGTTTAACAATTTTTCAAACTACATCCAATTTTCAAGTACTGTGTATTTGCTCTGGGCACTCTTAGTGCATATTTACAACTTTTGTAACTTAAGTTACACAAGGCCAACGAAAACATTCTTAAACTAGGCTGTGTCTGACAGCGACTCCATCCTTGAAGATTGAAAGTAATTAGTGTAAAATGTAAATTATAGTAAGAAAAAAATACGTGTAGCACTCGGGGACTGCCGCGGTAAAGCTATAGCATTTTTTATCAACTCATACAATTATAATTCGCATACGTCTCGTTGCACGCACAACACTGTGCCGAAGTCTGACAACGCCGCCGCACCGCATTATAATATATTCGTTTTGTGCATTCTCCTTAGTGTACACGAGTAAGGTTAGGTCCCTTTTTTTGTTAAGAGCGGCCAACCCGTCCATATTTCCATACAAACGCTCGTACGTGATTATGGCGTTGTAAAGAATCTTTCTTTGAAACTTGTGAACTAATAGGTACTTCTGCACTAAGTATGTTTATAAAAAAACGCGAACTCAAAATTTGGAGAAACAAATTGAGTATAAGCCTCCAAAAATCTGCTTTTTTGCACAAATTTTATCTGAAATTTAGGCGTTTATAATGTACTTATTATTTGTACCAATAAAGGAAATATTTGTTTATAAACCTTGCAAATGTAATGGATATTCTAAATGCCAAACATTTTTTCTACAATCTTGTAAGGCCTACTAAATATAAACACGTATTTCTTGAAACAAGTTTTTTGAAATTTCCGCACACTATATTTTATCGTTCAATGTTATCGCGCAGTCACTTGCGCGCCTCTTCCGCGTTGACGATAGTGGGACTGGGAAGGGGCCTCTTAAGGGCAACAGGGGTATATCTGAGTCCCTCCTACGACCAGCCCTAGCCCTAGACAAAGTATCTTTCGTTAAAAACGATGACGAAATTCGTTTTTAAAATGTATGCGGTTTGACATAACTCATCGCTAAATGACATTTCGCTTGCGAAGACTAATGTCAAATCCCATACATTTTGATAACAAATTTCGTCATCGTTTTTAACGAAAGGGACTTTGGCTACGGCCTCTGGGCACTATCAAGGCACAGGTAACAACTATTAAACTAATATTATAACAGAAAGGAAACATATTCAATGCGCCTTTTATAGCTGGTACGGGCGGAAATGCGAAGCGTTCAAAAGGCTAGGAATAGAAATCTCCGATAATGTCACTCTCTGCGACACACAGGAAACTGATTCTATCTGTTTAAAGTCCTGTTGCCATGATAACCGAATGTTAATAGCTTTGTGTGTTTTGTTTGTATCTATTATTATTGGTTATGAATAATTCCGTTTTAGGATTACATTGTTAAATTAATTCTTCTCAAGGTTATTGTTGATAATAAGTAACTTTATATTATTACAGTATTCCATGGGAACAGTTATTTTGAGACAAATGTGCTTAATCGTATTAACAGAGTATAAGCTACAACGATGAGAAATTTAATCAATAATAATATAGGTCTACCAGAATCTGATGGCGAAAAGTGAGAAAATAAATTGACTCTAGAAATACCGGGGTAATTGGAATAAAACATTTTGATCCTTTTTTTTTTCTTATAGCGGCTGATTCTGTATGTTAAACATGCAAATATAAAAATTTATCCAATGATCAAGGATATTTTTTGAAAATCTGCAGTCAAAAATTGCCATCAGATTCTGGTAGACCTATAATTATTAAGTAACTATTTATTGCGTGAAGAAGACGTAACAATTACTTTTACAAATATTTATTATTATAATTACACATTTTATGGCGATAATCAGAATCTCAATGCATAAAATAGCCTAATAATAATAATAAGTTTCTATATTGAAAGGAAAGGAAAGTTCTATATGAAATCTGCTGTGTTAGGCACTGAGTGAATACTCACTCGTTAAAATGTAAGCAAAGCCATATTATTTGATATTTCAAACTTGGTAAAGACTACCAAATGCAAACGTATTAAATGATTTTACAAATCAATGAATGTATCTAGTAACGAATAATAGTAATTTCTAACAACCCTTTACAGCCTCTGATTAGATAAAGGAATTCGAGGCTTAGTGGCTGGGCTGATGGTTTTCAGCGCTTTTTAATAAGCTTGGGCTGTATATTTATGTAACGGAATCTTTGAGCACGATTTTTACCTTTCTCCAGTAGTCTAATTAATTTGAAATGACAATGCAATAATTTGTTAAAATTTAAAAAAAAATATATGATTTTGAATATTTCTAATAAAAGATGAAAATAAAATATAAAGCTTGTTTTTTTTTAATTTTAAGCAAAGTAATGTTTGATTTTTTTAATGATTGTCTTTCTAAAAATCCTTTAATTAGTCTGTATGAAAACTCTTCAATTAATTATTTATATTTGTACTGGCAGCTCATTCTATATCCAATTTCCTATAATACAATATCAAATAAGGCGCTTGTTAAATATTGAGGTCAAACAAGATTGAAAACAGAACAAACTGAAGTGACTTTATTTTGTTTACAATTATTTTTAACAAAAAATTAAAACCGACTTCCAAGGTAAAAACAATAATAAAATCCTTATAATATGAACTGCAAAGTATTAAATAACGTTTCCTATCTAATTGTGCCTTTTTCCGAATTCGGCTAAACCTCAACTATTTCTGTACTCAATCTTCATCATTTTGAAGTAGGTACCAGATATAGCTGAATCTTCAGTTCTCTGACAGAATAGGTATTTGAAACTTTTGGAACTGGCACCGACTTCAAAATTATGAAGATTGAGTACAGAAATAGTTGAGGTTTAGCCGAATTCGGAAAAAGGCACTATTAGATAGGAAACGTTATTTAAAACTTTTTAGTTCATATTATAAGGATTTTATTATTGTTTTTACCTTGGAAGTCGGTTTTAATTTTTTGTTAAAAATAATAATTTCACTCTTTTTAGTTACCTAGTAAACCATCGCGTATATTCTACGTACCTATCTTATTACAATTTGTTAAGAGAGTCACACTCAATGCTATTGTGTTTCTTATTCCTATTACGATGTAGATTGTTTTCCTATGTAAGTATTTTCATACTAAGGGTTCAATTTTTTACCTCGATCGTGGGAATCGCAGACACAATAGACTTTTAATTGTTATGCGACAGCCGGGTGCCGCTTGGGCTTGATGGGTTAATAGTTAAATTAGTGTAGTACCTATCGAAGCAACTTAGAGAACTTCGAATCTCAAAAGTAATGTCAAATGTGTGCCTTACGCTCTGGAGTTAAGGTTGACTTTGTTATGTTCAATTTTGTGGTACATAGTCGCTTAGAACTTGAATCATTTATTTTGAAACAACATTATATTTTTATTAAAATCGTTATGAAAAGTACCAATTATTATAAGGACATAACGTGATGATATAATTATGGTGTTGTGGGGGCATATTGTATCAATATACAACCATGTGACACTGGTGACTCTGACGTGGTAATGATGATGATGATGATGAATGTAATTTGCGTAGTAGCATATGCTTTCAGTTCTTAAAACAGCGCCTAAACCCCCAAACTTGTATCTATAAGGAATCCGGAGTTCTCTTAGTATCTTCGGAACCATAGTATACCTTGGTGCAAAATCTTACGTTTTGGTAGCATATGCTTAGGATACTTCTCATAAAACCAAAATCATCATATGTTTCCATATAAATTTTGAGGAGTTCCCTCGATTACTCATGGATCCCATCATCAGATCACCACTTTTGTGAAAATGGGACCAAATTGGAGGGAAGGAAGGGAGAAGTTAAGAAATTCTAGAAGATTTCAGTTTACTTAAATACCTTGAGCACCTAACTTACAAGTATTTAAACGTATTTAAAACTAACTCCGTTTGTATAATAATAAAAAGCAAATCATGATAAAGTTGCGCTCGTTGCCTTTTTGTTTTGAGTATAATTAACTCTTCTGCTCCCACAGAAACTAAACTGAAAAGAAGTTTCTGTCGGCTTTGAATGAGATAATTAGGTGATCGTTACACGGTAGACTAATGCCCGGTTACTGAGTTTTTATAACCGGAGTTTATCTATTCACTATTGCTTTTGATTGGCTAGCGTCGAAAAATTTACCAATCAACAACGCCAGTGAAAAGAAAAACTCCTGTCAAAACACCTCTGAAACCTGTGTCTGAAACCGGGCATTAGTTGACTGAGTTATTCCGATGGAATATTTTTGCCTAACGTTACGGTACAATAACATGGATATTATACTGGACTCTTAACTAAAACGGGGGCCTAGCTAACGCGTCTTTTATCGCTTCTTTTTAGAGTCAGAGTAAATCATACATTTCTATATTATTTCGGCTGTTACTTCTAAAACAGAACGAAAATATTAAAATAAATTTTTGTATAGAGATAATTAAAGTTCCGGAAAAGGGCATTTATTTAAAAAAAACGTGTGGCACTCGGGGTGTGGTGAGCATACCCCGAGCCACACCGAGCCGAAGGGCGAAGTCTGCCGAACTTTCAGTACGTTAGACGAATGTTAGGTGTTTTTCGTTACGGAATTTTTTGATTCGATCGCCGCGCTCAAAGCGATTAAAGCTATGCAATAGCTTAAAACGTTTCTGTTATTAAACAAATACTGAAGTTGCGGGAAGCATCTAGTTAGAATAGACATTAGACATTAAACGTAAGCTTGCCATTCCCTAAGCATTGTGTGGCAATTTAAGTGGTGCTAAACAAAGCTGAAATTTATGACCTGACCGTATATCACATGAATTACCTGAGATCTAGGACAAAGCGATACTATTTGACGTCAGCAGAGAAGGGTTATCAGAAGCCATATACGTCATCGGGTAAGGATTTAGTAGCCTCCTTAGAATACGCGCGTAAAAGTGATAAATGATCTTACTTTAATATTTTAAATATTGGTAGCGTAATCGAAGCTGTCAAACTCATTGTAGCGTAATTGTGTTCTCCGTAAACTTATTCAGTAATTGTTGCAAAAATTGGTGTTACCTCTTAATTTGTGATTAATTCGCCGAGACAAGCGGTAAATACTGAACTGAAGTAATAATTATTGAGAATTAGCACTGAAACAAAGTATATTTTATCAAAATACGACCAGGATCAAGGGTAAATTTTTCTTTAACTACCCACATCTTTGAAAGTCAATCTGACAATTCTGACAGTTGACATTTACTTTTTTTCTGTTTAAAACTATTAGAGCACAGACTGAAGCATTAAAAAACTTTAAAAAAAAAATGAGTTCTTGCCACGCATGTCAACGAGTAATCAGTACTACTGAAAAATTGTCTTGCGCAGTGTGCTCTCATTTTTATCACTTTGCATGTGTGGGATTTACAAAGGAAAATTACTCAAAATTGTCAAGTAAATAAAAAACGACATGGAAGTGCCCGGAATGCAAAATTATTAAAAGGAAGGGTGACAATAGCGACACACCAGTAAAAATCGCCGATGAACTCGTCCTTGAAGAAAATACTGCTCTCGCTGCTGACCCCTGCGAGGATATCCAACAACATCTCAATCGTTTTGAGAGCACCATGCTTACTAAAATACAAAAAATGCTGTACGACACTCTCGAAAGTAAAATGAAGACGGAATTTCAGGACATTCGTTCTGGACTGCAGCAAATTCCTGAACTATTGAAAACTATCGAATTCCTCTCGACGAAATACGACGATCTCCACAAAAAGATGGTGGAAACCGAAAAAGAGATGGCAGACCTTCGCGCTGAAAATACTTCTCTCCGCGAAAGTATTCAGGATATGGCATTCAAAGTTAATCAAATAGAACTTAACACAAGAGAAAGCAATATAGAAGTGCAGTGCCTTCCGGAGTTTAGTAACGAAAATTTAACCAGCACCATAACGCAGCTACTAAAAACTGTTTCCTGTCCATTGTAAGAAAAATATCTTTTATCGTGTGTGAGGGTCCCAAAAGCCAATTCTACATCACACAGACCAAGATCACTTATTGTTAAGTTGTCGTCAGCACGTACACGTGACACTTTACTGGCAGCGTGTATCGCTTTTAACAAAGCCAACCCTCAGGATAAGCTAAATAGTTCTCAAGTCGGTATCGGTGGGAAGAAGCAACCGATACACGTCATGGAGCATCTCTCATCTTATTCACGAAACCTACATGCACAAGCTCGTTTGTTAAAAAAAGACAGAATTTGCAAATACGTTTGGGTTCGCAACGGTCGCGTTATGATCAGAAAGGATGATTCTTCCCCTGCGATTTGGATTAAAAATTCAAACATCATCAACACTCTTAAATCTAGTTAACAGTATGGTTCCTACTAAAATAACAGATACACAACTTAACATCTACTATCAAAATTCTCGAAGTATTCGTGGTAAACTATTAGATCTAAATTTGACATTTAAATTGTTCGTATGAAATAATTAATCTATCAGAAACATGGCTTAATGACACCATCTACGACTGTGAAATACTTAACAATAATTATCAAATATTTAGGAGGGACCGATGTACTACTAATAGCTGTAACTGTAACTAAAGACATAGTAGCATATCGCATGAGCTTTCTTGAAAGTGATAAGGAAGATTTGTGGGTTAAAGTAGCTACTGGAAAAGGGAATCATGCAAAATCCATAAATATATGTGTATTTATATACCCCCACCACTAACAAGAACACGATTTGAATAACAAATTAATTCACTTAGTAGGGCTATTACGGCCATAGATAAAGGAGACATCTTCATCGTTGGAGATTTTAATACCAGCCAGATATCTTGGATAGAACTACCCCAGGTACAACTAAACTTCACTAAAACCCGTATGTTGGATATCAATAATTCAATAGGAAATTCGTTAAAAGAATTCTTAGCTTTACATAACTTAACCCAATGTAATACAATTACAAATTCTGATGGTAAAATCCTCGATTTGGTACTATGCGACAATAATTCAGCTACAGTAGAACGTGCATCCGTACCACTTACTAAGGTTGATTGTTATCATCCCGCCATAGGTATTACTAAAAATATCCCTGTATATAAATATCTAAAAAATAATAATGTTACTAAATTAAATTTCTATAAAGCTAATTATAATGTAATCAATGAGAAACTACTAGAAATAGACTGGGACTCAGTATTCAATAAGCAGTCATCAGTTGATGATATGGTAAAAGTGTTTTATGATGTAATAGACAAAATAATAAATGAGAATGTTCCCAAAAAAAGGTTGTACAAGTGTGAACAGTACCCAGGTTGGTACAGTTTAAATCTCATAAAGCTTTTAAAGGAAAAAGAGAAAATACGTAAACGAAGTATAAAATATAAAAACCCCATAGATAAGCTGGAATTTTCCCTAGCCAGAACTAGATGTCGCAACGAGATTAATGCTTGTTACAAAAAATATGTGCAAAATATCGAAAAGTTAAAGCATTTTGGTCTTACATTAACTCAAAAAGAAAATCCAAAGGTACCTTACCTAACGAAATGTTTCTAAATGATAAAAAGTACAGAGATCCTATTAACATTTGTAACGCTTTTATGGAAAACTTTTCTACAGCTTTTAATGGCACCAGCTTGATCAATTATACTGACTTACTAAAAGAAGGCTCTAAAGACTCAATGCCAGTTAGCACGCTAACTAATATAGAGGTAGATAATAAAACAATAATTAAAAAAATAAAAAACCTTGACCTAAATAAAAGTACTGGACCGGATGGTATTCCACCTATCTTTATTTCTCGTTGCGCAGATTCCATTTCCAAGCCATTAACACTTATTTATAATAAATCTTTAAGCAGTGGAATTTTTCCAACACTTTGGAAGCAGGCGAACATCGTTCCTGTACCTAAATCAGGTGACTCTAGGGATATACAAAATTATAGGTCAATAGCCATACTTTCCGTGTTTGCCAAAGTACTAGAATCACTGGTCTGTCCATACTTGAACAATCATCTAAATATGGTGTTAAAATCTGAACAACATGGATTTCGCAACAGAATGTCCACCCTAACTAACCTTAGTTCATACATTGATGATTTGTGTAATGCTGTAGACAAGAATTTAGAAGTAGATACATGGATTTTAGCAAGGCTTTTGATAGGGTGGACCACAAACTGTTATTGGAAAAGTTGAGCAAGATAGGGATTCATGGTAATTTATTAATATGGTTTTGTACTTACTTAGATTCTAGAATTTTAAAAGTAACCACAAATGGGTATGAATCAAAGCAAGTTATTGCAACTTCTGGAGTGCCTCAGGGCTCGCACTTGGGACCCCTACTATTTTTGATTTTTATTAATGATATTGCTAATGTCATCAAATATTGTAAATTTTTACTTTTCGCTGACGATCTTAAGATTTATAAAATTATAACGAGCAACCTTGAAATCATTCAACTGCAGCTGGACCTAGATCAAATACATATTTGGACCGAAATTAACAAACTTCCTTTAAACGCTAAAAAATGTAATTGTATTAAATTCTCGAAAAAGCAGAACACTATCGCTTCTTCTTATCACATTAATTATGTAAATCTTGATCGGGTATCCCAGGTGCGTGACCTAGGTGTAATTATTGATGAAAACTTAACATTTATTAACCACATTGATACCATAGTGACTAAATCTCTCAAGATGCTGGGCTTCATCTGGAGGAACTGTAAAGATTTTAAAACGTCATCGCCCTTTAAGTTATTGTATTTTATGCTTGTGAGAACGGTATTAGAGTATTGTTCCCCGGTCTGGAGTCCACACTATCAATGCCATATTAATAGAATAGAAGCGGTTCAACGAAAATTCTTATTCTTTTTAACAATTCACCAAAAAAGTATAATGTTTTAAATACATATAACGAACGATTAGAATACTTCAATATTCAGAAAGTTGAGCATCGTAGGTGGATAACTGATCAGGTGTTTCTTTTTAAAATGTTAAATAACTTATATAACAGTCCTGACTTCCTGTCACGAATAATGTTTTCTGTTCCAAGACCTAACTCTAGAAAGCGAGAGGTGTTTTTTATAAAGGGTTACAGAACCAATTTAGGCCATCATAGCATGCTACCGAGAATATGTCGAGACCATAACAAGCTGTACAAGGAGTTCGATGTGGACATTACCGCTCACAAACTTGCTCCTTTTAAGCGAGTGCTAGCGGAAATCCCCTACCCAACGTAATGTGCGATATAATTGTCATCATCGACCTCAAAAAAACAATTTCGCTATAAATATAATATGATTTGCATGCTGAGTCTGCCTGATTGGGTCTGCACCTAAATAAGTCTCGTGTTGTTATATTAGTGAAATAAGTTTTTATAAGATGTAGACCTGTTGGCAGACCAAATAAATAAATAAATGCGTAAATGTGTATGTCTGTTCACGCTTAAACGGATTCTCAGATTTAGATGAAAATTACAAATATAGTTTGCGAGGCGGGAAAGGATAAGTAGTTTTTGTTGCGGATAAACGTACGGGCCACGTGCGATTAAAGAATATAATTAATAGCTTTGTCATTGATTTGTGACAGGTGAGTTACAGCCATGGCACACGATGCGGTGCGGCGCCGCACCGGAGGCCATCTCGCCGGACTACCGGCCACACGGTGAGTGCGGCGCCGCAAGGTTTTGCAGTACTCTGTAGCAGCGACGGACTCGAGCTCCACCAATACATACACCCCTCCCCGCCTCGTCTCGATTCCAGTGCGCGTGCGGTGCAGCGCCGGAGCGCACCGGACGGCGCCGTGTGCTATACCATACATTTTTATATGTAGGAAACCGGAGCGGCACCGGTCAGGCGCCGCACCGCCGCCGCACCGCATCGTGGGGCATGGCACGGGTTAATTCCAATGACATAAGAAAGGTCTTTGGTTAATTCAGACCGCAACGTGACGCGTAAATGCATTTCTCAATTTTTATGGATTTGACAATTTCAATTGCGTGAGACGTCTTGCAAATCTGTCAAATCCATACAAATTTAGAAATGCATCTACGCGTCGCGTTGCGGTCTGAATTGACCCTTTGGCCTTAGGTGATAAAAAGATTTTTAATAATAGACTTATGCAGAACGAATTAAAAAAAAAAAAACTACTGATAGGAGAATTTTGCGAGACTCATTTTACAATAAGTAATAATTAAAAAAATACGCTTTTTTACTATTTTTTTTCAAAAATTTTAACAAATTATTGCACTATCATTGGCTTTTAATACGTATGCAAAGTTTTGAATTTATTATTAGACTATTGGAGAAAGATAAAAATTGTGCTCAAAGATTCCGTTACAGCCCAAGCGTATTTTAAACTAGGAATTTGCCTCAGCATTTCAGAGCGTCCTTGATAACAATATCTATTTCCTTAATAATTGTAATTTGAAGTAAGAATTTAATCTTTTATATCAAAATTAGTTCGTTATTTTGAACAGCTACTTAAGCTTATAAGATAAGACTAATGATCAAGTATTTCAAGGAAAGGCTGTCTATTCAAATTATTATGAAATATATTCAATTCATCTCTTTACAAACCATTCATCGCTCAACCTGTCATAGCACGCTTCACGATACATTTCGCTATTATATAATAATAATCGTAAAATAATTAAAATGTCTATTATAATGTTAGTCTAGTCATTACGTCGGAAAAATCGGGTTAGAAGTGCAAATGAACCGAGAAAGCCAAATTTTGGATATTACGTGGGGGATGACTAGCAAAGCTTAAGTTCAAATTGTCGACCAAAATAACCTGGTGGGTTTTCCGCCATCTTGAAAAAAGGGTTAAATTCAGTTTTTTCATCATAACTCGGTTCCCCGTCGAGATACATTTTTTTTACGTATCTCGACGGGGAACCGAGTTATGATCGACTCGGATCCTGGTCCTTCGAGATACCTCGACGGGGAACCTCGGGGGGTTTGACACGATAGACCCGACGTATACCATAGTAAACAGAACTTACGAGTAGACCGACTCAGAAGAGATCTCGAAATTTATACGTTTGACGTTGGATGTCATATCGGCCGGCACGCGCCGTAGTACTCAGCATTGTGAAACATGTTGAAAATGACATTAGCGCCCAACTCGCGTATATTCGCCCGTTTGTTTGAATTCGAGGTACTCCTTATTTCTGTCTACTTTGCGTCTACATAGCGTCAAACAACCTTCATTTACGAGATTTATAAGGGTCAATTCAGACTGCAACGCGACGCGTAGATGCATTTCTAAATTCGTATTGAATTGACAGATTTCAATTGCGTGAGACGTCTTACAAATATGTCAAATTCATACAAATTTAGAAATGCCTCTACGCATCATGTTCCGGTCTGAATCGACCCTAAGAGTACCGCTGTATGCTTACAGCGGTAAGCATGCTTGTTACGAACGGCTGAGCAATTACGTAGAGTCACGACTCACGGCGCGCGCCGGCCGATATTATGACATACTACGTCAAAGGGCCTGAATTCACTTTGATTAGTGCGAGTGCAGGTGATTAGTGATTAGAAGAAAATAAAGGACTTGCACTAATCAGTCGCTGTCCACACTTACTTTCTCCTGATTACTAATCACCTGCACTTATCACTAATTATCAAAGTGAAAACAGGCCAAAACGTATTTGAGAACACTTCCAAGTCGGCCTACTGGACGTTTGTTCTGTCTATTATGACCGTACTGTCAACCATAAAGTAAAAATATAATTATTTGAGTAATAATCTCACTCTGAAAGTATCAACAACAATTATTTTGTTTTTCCTTGTCTTATTGCGGCCCTCACGGAGTTCACTGTTTGTGCAAAATTTGCGCCATTTGTTTTTTGTGTACTCCAAAATAAAGATTTTATAAGAGGAAATGACAAATAGCGGGTTTACATTATTCAAATCCAGTAATATATTGCAGGCTGCAGCGCTGGACTGCTACTGGAATAATTTAAACGGGTACCTACTGGAATACACTGGAATGCACTGAATTGTATTGCAGTGCCCGTTAATCGGCCATAAGATTTTTCTCTTTTTTTTCAGAATAATATTAACCTCCTTTCCTATTTTCAGAAAAACTTTTTACAAGGCAACTTTGCACCCTAAAAAATAAAAAAGATCTGGTAATTTCCAAGTCTAATAGGTTGTTAGTTGCCACTGTACTAATCAGCACGAAGTCAACATCAGCTCTATTACGTAAGCGCCTCGGAAGTTTAACAATAACGCTGGAAAACACTAACCACTTTGCTCATATTATGCAGCTAAAGCCAAATTTAAATATTTGGCTCCAGCACAGAAACACAAAGCTTTGCAAACAAGTTGATAATCCTCGACTACCTTGGTATTCTCATTTTCTTAGAAACTGCATATTATTTCGGGCTCGGTACGAATAGCAATACGACTAGTTGAGCTTATTAAAAGTGTCCATGACTAGAATCGCTGGCATATTTTTGATGAGGGGCGGGTTTGATTCCATGGTTTGTCACAATGAGACTTTTTTAATCATTTTAATTAATAGTTTAAACAGCAGTAGACAAGACAACAACATTATGCTGCGAACCTTGGGCCAGATTAATAACGTAAAATTCTACTCAGATTTAGAAAATTACTTGTGCAGCAGCCAATAAAAGCTCGCTGATCCTAGCCTTGACCAATAACAACTCGGTAAGTTTTAGTATCTGAATCTCACTAGAACACTAAATTAACTTGCTGATAAAACTACCCAAAATTACGGATCACGTCGCGTCTATCAAAGCGACAAATGCTGCGTTTTTTTTATGTTTCCGCCATACAAAAGAACAAAAGAAAGTCGTACAACGCGGCTGTGACAATAACTTGCAAGTTGCAACTCTTGAACAGGATAATACTTTAATTATTATGAAAATAAAATGTCCAAAGATTATTTACGAGTGATATTATATTTTACAGTTCGAAGAAGCGCTTATAGGATTTTCGTTTTCAGGACTTTTCATTAAAATAAATCCTTTTATGTAACATTTATTTGTATCCCAGGAAAATTAAACTTTCGACCTAGGAATAATTTGCATTCGCATTTAAACACTACAAAAAAATATATTTTTCTAATGAAACAATTTACAAGAGACGTGGTTTTAACATACATCTGCGTGACTTCCAAGCGTGTAAGTTTTTTCTAACATACTGCTGCGTGACTTGCAACTTGTAAGCGTGAGTTTTTAAAAGCTTTTATTTAAATTGCTCTCTATGTAAGTATGTATGTTCGGGTGAAATTTTGAAACTCAATTTTGAAGTAGATACATTTAACCGATTGAGCTGAAATTTTGCATACTTACACGTTTAGTTTGGTAAATGTACAATGCACGACATGGTATGTGACATCACTCTAAATCCAATATGGCCGACCATCCAAGATGGTGAAATAGTTATTTTCTATGCAGTCCTACAATATGGATACTAACCCGTCGGTCGTGGGAAAACGAGACACAATAGATTTTCTATTATGTCTCGGACGCCGGTGATCGTATGGGGCTTGATAAATTAAAAGAATGGGCTTTTTGAGAGTAACTCGAAAACGAATGTAATGTCATTCTACATGCAATATGGCGGCTCATCCAAGATAGGGGAATAGTTAGTAGTAGTGCACTTCTGCAATATGGGTATCAAATGAAAGGGCTCATTGAGAGTAATTCGGAAACGAATGTAATGTCATTCTTTATCCAATATGGCTGCTTATCCAAGATAGGGAAATAGCTGTTTTAAAGCACTTCTGCTATATGGGTATATAATAAAGGGGCCCGTGTCGTGTTGTGACGTGACGTGACATGTCGTATCGTGTCGTGTCGTGTCGTGACATGTCGTATCGTGACATGTCGTGTCGTGTCGTGTGGTGTCATGTCATGTCAAGTCAAATCCAGCCGGGTTTTAGAAAATGTCCAGTTGAATCCGGTCACTTTTGTTAAGTGAAATAATTTAACTTTTAAGTCACGCAAAAATAAACGGAATATAACAACTCGCTAAATATAGACACGGTTTCTTCACTGATCGAAATCAAGTACGATTTCAAAGACTAGAGTTGATCAGTTTTTTTACAAATTTTAGAAACAAAACAAACAACAGTCAAACTAATTATAAATCTAGCCAGAGATAACTAAAAAACAAAAAAAGCTTTTATTATCATGCAAATTGTATAATATAATATTGATGTTATAACTAAGTAGTTAAATTTTTTAAGGAGAAATTTATTTTTTCCTTTTAAGAGTTTTTAAATAAAAGCTTTTTCTCAAAAACTTTTTTGAATATAATGATAATATTATTATAAAAGCCAAGGTATGTAACAGGACATATCGTGAAGAGCGAAACAGATAATATTATAGGACCTCCCACTGCACTTTAACCCTTTGGGAGTTGAAGCAAAACATCGAAATGAAAATGGTGTTCCGCCAGTGAATAACAAAACGTTATTCAGATTCCCTCTGCGTGTATGCGTCGGCGGTCACAGACTGAATTTATGATCAGCGCGCTTCAGCTTACGGAATTTATAGAGGGACGTTCGGACTTTAATGTGCTGTAGAGTTTAGGCAGTTGCAACGGTCAAGACCATTGAGATACTAGACTACTGGAGTGAGCCTTATATTGGTGTATAAGCGTGAAAAGCGTGTCGAGTTGAGTCCGAGTTAGTCGGACATAACAAATGAGTCGGTCTGCATATATCATGTAATAAAAGTATTAATAAAGGTTTTTAGTGAACATTTTATGCTAGATATTGTTGAATTTTCACTATTTTGTAGTTTCGCTAAATAATAAACCATAAGAATGGCCAAAGAATGCCTCAAACACGTGGATTTAACATTAAATACGTAAGTTTTGAACAACATTTTTTGGGCTTTTCAATCGGTATTTTTGTAAGCTTAAAAGATAATTTATAAGTTTAATAATCCCTTGATCGTGCTATACAGTGTGTAACAAAAATAAGTGATAATACTTTAGGATGTGTACGTGGTCCTTGTAGAGAGTTCACTGTGAAAGTAGCAGCGCTGAAAGACCAAATTTTTTTTTCACTTTTGTATGGGGAAACTCGTGACGCTCGGGCCATACAAAAGTGAAAAAAAAATTCGTCTTTCAGCGCTGCTACTATCACAGTGAACTCTCTACAAGGAACACGTACACACCCTAAAGTATTATCACTTATTTTTGTTACACACTGTATAAGGCATTAGTGTAAAAAATGTCACATCAAGTAATAATTTGGATACAACCATTGCATAGCTTTTTACGTGTGTTTTAGGGATGCACATTACTTGAACTATAGTTTATCGATACCATGAACTAAATGACTTTCTTTTCCGGATTATAATACTATGCATAAAAATGAGCGACGAATAGAAATATTCAATAAGATACACGCACATTACGGCAATGCACACAAGCACAAAATAGCCACGCGATGGCGGGCTAAGACTCCATCTATATAATATAATATTTTATCTATGGTCAAGACCGTCTGTTCCGACTATACTGCCGAGTGTCAAAATATTTTTTTATTAAGGGCCTTTCCCTACGGAGATTCCGTAATTTACCGTATTTAGAGCCTTATAAACTCATAATTTGAAAGCTACAACGTTATAATAAAAATACAGCAATAATCTTCAGTATATCAACATTCCTTTCCCCGTTTTAAATTTTCTATTTTTGTTTATTATACTCATTATATTATTAGCTTCCAAAGTAATACCAATTTATTAAAATTGAAGCATACTTTCAGCATCTCCCTAGTATTTACAAATTACGTTTATTTGAAACACACGACAATAGATAGACAATTTCATTAACTACATATTCCCCGTTTTAAATTTTTTTTTAGATCAATTTTGAACTAAGATAAGCAAAAAAAATAGGATTTTTGTGTGATCTCGGCAACGCGTCAAATGTATGGTCAAGGTCGTTTGCTCGGGGGAAGGCCTTAAGTATTAATTAAAAAATTAAATTAATAAATTCAATTCGTAAAGGATCAATTCTTCGTTCGGTAAGATTACCTTCAGTATGAAACTTACTTCTGCTATATAAGTAAGTTTCATACTTTTGTTCAAATTATGTTTTTTTTATTAAACTTTTTAGTACTTATACGTAACGTACTTTAATATTGTTTTTTTTTTGTTTTGCATAAAAATGAATGAAATAATCGAGACAAATGGATGGGTGGATGTAGAAGGAGATCGATGAAATTTAGTATGTCACAATTACGCGTAAGCTTTTCTTAAAAAACTCTTGCTTGTTTTTAATCAAATATCATTATGGGTACTGTATTATAGAAAGAGACATAGTTTAGATGTTTGACATAAAATGTACCTTACCGTTAAAATGATGATAAAAATATATTTCAAATATATTTTAAGCATTATTCTAAGGAGTTTAAATAGCTTAAAGTTCAAACGACCCAAAGCTTTGATAAACCACGACGGTACCGCATATTTAAGGTTGCTACTCTGAAGCTTTAAGCTTAGCTTATTCTTTGTTTCACTGCAGCTTGTTTACGAAACTTGTTAGCTCTGTAACTTCTGTAAGGGGCATTTTAACGTATTTTGTTGCTTTACTTGTGTTTTATTTCAAAAAGTATTTATTACAATATTATAAGTGTTTCAAGTTGCAAATCGTATAAAAATAAAAATTTGTCAGTAAAATAAAGAAATATTATAAACTTGCGTAACCGACAGACGTGCACAGTAGAACGATGACGATTTCATAATCATATTTAAATATTTAAATTTAACTTTAAAATTAAACGAAATAAATAAATCACGCTTATATAAATGTTGAAACCGGTACATTTTTATACAAATATAAAACTATCGAATCACATTTACAAAACTTTGTATTCTGAATATTTCACATTACGTCCATGATTTCACACATAAATAATCGCGTAATTGTTTATGGCAATTATAACGGCTTTAACAATATTCGTGGGCAACGATATACATTTTAGGTCATAATACTCTGTTGAGTACTAAAGACCAATATTCCAATAACGATACATCGAATAACCGTTCTCGCAAAACGTAAAAGTTACCCTCAAATTATTCAATTTGTATCGATATAAAACGCTGTTGTCCGGATTGAAAATTGAATGGAAGTAACAGATTGTGTAGACATTAAAACTGCCGTGTAAAAACGTATTTTCATTCGTTTTCACGGCATCCTATTTCGTTTGCATACAAATTCTAATAGTGTTTTGTTTTGTTTCCGATTTTATATTAAAACTAGACGTTCCGCGCGGCTTCGCCCGCGTAAATCTACAAAAAATAGCCTATGATCCTTCACGTGGTCTACTTCTTATCTGACCCAAATAACAGAAAAATTGCTCTAGTAGTTCGTGAGATAAGCCCTTTCAAATAATTTCCCCCGTTTTTTCCACATTTTCTTCTATTTTTTCGCTCCTATTAGTCTTAGCGTGATAAAATATAGCCTTTAGCCTTCCTCGATAAATGTGATATCTAACACTGGAAGAATTTTTCAAATCGGACCAGTGATTCTTGAGATTAGCGCGTTCAAATAAGCCCTTTCAAATAATTTCCCCCCGTTTTTTCCACATTTTCCTCTATTTCTTCGCTCCTATTAGTCTTAGCGTCATAAAATATAGCTTATAGCCTTCCTCGATAAATGGACTATCTAACACTGAAAGAATTTTTCAAATCGTACCAGTAGTTCCTGAGATTAGCGCGTTCAAACAAACTAACAAACTCTTCCGCTTTATAATATTAGTAATATAGATGTAATGTATGCGTTATCGATTTAAGAGCTGGTTATGGATGCTTTCATCTTAATATTATGTTTTACATTTTTAAAAAGACATTTCAATGTTTTAAATTATACATACATACCCTCTTACTAATAAAAACTAAAAAGTTACACAGCGTGTATAGAGGGTGCATAAGATTTTTTTCTACTAATAATCATTTTTTGACATAAGGCCTGTATAACGATGCTGTCATTTCCATACTAATTTCTCTGTATAGACTCTCTGTAACGTGTGTGTAACTTAAAAACTCCTGTTTAACTATTCACACGCTGAACGCATGTTTAAGAAGTTTTTATTAGTAATAGGGTAATTTATAACTAGATATTATGCTGATACCGATTCTGTATTTATTTATTTCTGGCGCGCAAACGACTTAAGTATGGTAAACTTTGTATACTTCAAATTAATTTTTTTTCCAAAAAATACATTATTATTTTAGTAGTCGAAAGTGGACAAGCTATATCGCATTGTACTAACGCGGCACCGCTTTTTGAGAAAATTCCTGAAGCCCAATTCTTGTTGATTTCATTTTGTAACAAGCAGTAAAGTGAATTAACTTACTCTAGAACGTGAATATTAACAAGTAACAACAATTGAATTAACTGAAAACCCACTCTGAAAACTAGCTCGAACCCATATTTAAATGGAATGGCTGGAAATATGAAATGGAAAATATATTTCATTTGAACTCATACAAAAATGTTTATTCAGCGACCCGACGTGGTAACCGGATGTAGTTAGCGTCTTGGATTTCCGTGGAGTTACTCGTAGTATAATGGCTCATTCCATAGATATATTTAAGTAAGTACATAGATGCCGCGCAAGCAACGTAGGGTTCAAGACAGACTACGAGTAAAATCTTTATCATAAAAAAAAATTATACATCATAATTCAAGACGTGAATGGAAGAATAAAGTAAGTAACATGAAAAAACTTCCCGTTTTTTTGCTTAAATGGAGGCTTTAGGGCCGGAAAAATTATTTAAAATAGAAAAACTATGGATTATATGTGTAGCCAGATATATTAGCTAGGTTATGAAGTAGATAAGTTACAAGTTTTATTAAAATAATTAGGGAAAAAATGAGTTATTGTCCGTATGTTACGAAATGTTAGTTGTTCGATTCTTCCACTTACGTCTTCAATTATTGTGAACTATACATACGAAATATACGGTTCACATGATGTATAATAATAATAATAGTATTTTGAAAATATAAAACCGACTTAAAATTTGTATGTAATTGAGAATTAAAATTCTTTATCTCAAAAACTACTGAAACCGATTTTGATTAAACTTTCAGCATTCCCTAAGCTGAACAATACCTAGTACAACAAAAAAAAAAATACTTAAATCGGACTACGGATAAAACATACATACATACACATTTGGAATTTGGCACATTTGTTCAGACGCTGATATAGACTAACATATTAAATAATAATATACGAAAACTGAGCAGGTCTGGAAATATTACATACATACGCGTCGAATTGATGACCTCCTTTTTTTGAAGTCGGTTAAAAAGATAACAACTCGAACACAACAGAGAATGTAGAAAATTTGCAAATCTCTCTCATTTAAAATATTATAGATAAAAGAAGATTTATGTCGACTCTCAAATAACTATTGTTTTTTATCTATAAGGCAACTATTTCGAATACATTGTATAAAATTCAACATTCCCTAGTTTATTTACCGTATAGACCACGGTAATGTTTTCGAAACTATTTCCAATAACAGTTCATTTTGTCATAACAAAATATATTTCTACTATTTGACGCTCGCAAATCCTAAATTAAAATAAGTAAAATTAGTTTATCGCGCGGTGTGCGTACATTTTCCGGGATATCCATTCCCAAGACTCAAAGTAACTCCATATCAAGTTTCAGTAAAATCGTTTTATCAGTTTGGGCGTGAATAGTTGACAGACAGAAAGACGCGGACATACCTTCACATATATAATACTAAGTATGGATGTAAGGATACCCTTACATCCATAACTTCAGATCAGTATACACCGATATTGAAGTTGTATGACTGAATCTTACAAAAACCTTTTAACTTGAAATATAATATTTTCAACATTTACTCGTTTCAGAGGCGGTGTAAGGCCGAGATGGCCCACAACGCCCACGGCCTCGCGGTTCAAGGGGCCTCGCACCCCTTAGATCACAAGCATTTTATTTTAGGATTTACGAGTTTTGATAATACTCAGAATTTTTATAAAAAAAAAATTATGTAGGTATCAACAAATTCTTTCGACAAAATCCGTCCTCTTGCATCATCCATCCTCGCAAAATATAATATCTTGCCCACATTAAACGGTCTTGCTCCGCCACCAGTGACGGATTAAGACTACTTGATGCCCTAAGCAATCCATGCCCTTAGGGGGGCCCCCTCTCCGTATGTCAACTAAAATCGGTCTTTAAAACTTTACCGCCTAAAAAACTTCGTTTTTTTCCTAGAAACTTTTTTGGTGTGGTGACGTAAGAGCGTGATGCCCTAAGGACGGATTTTTTTTGTGCTTCCACTGGTGCCCCCTCAGACGTGATGCCCTAGGCAATTGCTTAATTTGATTAAGAGTTAATCCGTCACTGCCCGCCACTCATTGGTTTCATTCACATCTCACTCCATGAAAGGCTGAGTCCACATTTGTAGCATTTCAATGTATCATTTCTCTGTTGCGTAGCCTCGGATGTCAATCGCTAGTTTGTACATATCGGGTATCATCTTGCGTTTGATTGGTTTAAGTAATCGATCTTATTCTTTGGTAAAAAGGGTTTAAAGTAGTTCACCGGTATGTCTTCGATTACTTAAACCAATCAATCGCAAGATGATACCCAATACATCCAAACCAGCGAACGACATCTGCATAGTACCTCAAGAAATATCTATACGGAAACGTGATGTTTTGCTTCAATAAAAGAGCCTTTTTATTGCCCGAGGTTATTCTTTATATTTGCGCTCAATTCGATCACAATTTTAAAATATTTTATCAGCAATTTGACCTTCGTCACACAAATAAACAAAATACTTATCTCTTTAATGTTTGATCGTTTCATCATTAAAGGGCGAAGTAAGAAGCAAATAAATATAATACTGGGAAAACTTGAAAGCTTCCTGAAAATGTGTTTTTTCGACATAAATATATCGACCGTGCTGTTTCCGTGTTGGCAACTAAGTTTAAAGTTCGTGTATGTGTTAATTTATACCGTTGATAAAGTAGAAAAGTTACTGAGGCTCGTCCGTGCGTCGCCTACACGTAAGGTACACAACAAAATACACAACATACAGTATACACTCACTTCAGTAAGTTTGATATAAACTAATATTATAAATTAATCCATACTAATATCCATACTCCATACTAATATTATAAATGCGAAAGTGTGTCTGTCTGTCTGTCTGTCTGTTACCTCTTCACGCCTAAACCGATGAACCGATTTTGCTGAAATTTGGTATGGGGATACTTTGAGCCCCGGGAAAGGACATAGGATACTTTTTATCCCGGAAAAATGTACGGTACGATAATCGAATTTTGGCGCAACAAAGTTGCGGGCGTCATCTAGTTATTATATAACTTTCAACTTTATATTTTACTAGCGGCCCGGTACGTGCTTCGCTACAGTGAAACAATAAAAAAAAATTGGAACTTGCTTCTACTGTCAACACTGAAAGAAATCAACACTGACAGCAAAAATCAAAAATAAAAATATTTATTTATAAATACACAGCACAGCAGCCGTAGTGAGGCATATTGCTTTATTTGGCCTTTATAATTGCAGAGTTTTGCACCGGTGACATTTTAATACTGACAAAGAGGAGCACAATTTAAACAAACTCACAAACTGAAATTACCGGTCTGTAGCAATAAACAGCCGTGTAAACGAACATCTGGTGCGAATTAACCAGGGTTTTAACACGTAGTTAGGGATTTAAGTATTTATTTTGCTACTTCTTAGGACGCCCGCTCCCTTGAGACACGACAGTCTTAAGACAGTCTGTAAAAGACAGTGTGACAATATAACCCGCTATACAGGGTGTAACAAAACTAAGTGATAATTCTTTAGGGTGTGTACGTATTCCTTGTAGAGAGTTCACTGTGAAAGTAGCAGTGCTGAAAGATCAATTATTTTTTTCACTTTTGTATGGGCAAGCGCCCCAGCGTCAAGAGTTTCCCCACACAAAAGTGAAAAAAAATTTGGTGTTTCAGCGCTGCTACTTTCACAGTGAACGCTCTACAAGAAACACGTATCCACCCTAAAGTATTATCACTATGTTTTGTTAACACCCTGTATAAAACACGTAAATCTTTACTCACAAACATATTATAAAATTATAATGCTAGATGACGCCCGCAACTCCGTTGCGCCAAAAGTCGTTTATCGCGCGGGAACCGTACATTTTTCCTGGACAAAAAGTATCCTATGTCCTTTTCAGGGACTCAAAGTATCTCCATATCTTTCAGCAAAATCCTGTCATCGGTTTGGGCGGGAAGAGGTAACAGACAGGCAGACAGACAGACACACTTTCGCATTTATAATATAAGTATAAAGTATAATTATGGATTATATAGGCTATAAAGACGGACACACTCAAACAATAGTTATTTTGTATTGCAATTATATTCCGTCTTGAGACTGTCGTGTCTAAAGAGAATTTGACATAATAATATTATTATCTCTCGTAAGCACGTCACCTAGTGATGCGTACAAGTTGGAAGCCGGCTACATGAAATTGCAGCAGACGACGTGTCGTCGCGACACGTTTAGGTTTCTATGTATTTCTATGAGTAAGTGTCGCTAGCTTCGTGTCGCTAGCTGCGCAGGGTATTTCATAGAAATACATAGAAACCAGTAGTGTCGCGACGACACGTCGTCTGCTGCAACTTCATGTAGTCGGCTTCCAACTTGTACGCATCACTAGGTGACGTGTTTACGAGAGATAATAATATTATTATTATCTATTGTTTGAGTGTGTCCGTCTGCTGCGTCGTCTGCTGCGTCGTCTGCTGCCAACCGGCATCTTTAATCTTAATATTAATATTCTTCTCTGAGTTCGACTGTAACAAGCATAAATTAAAAGTCGCTACATTGTTTGCTCGAAAGCAATATAATATGCAAACTACCCTCACAACAAGTGAAATGGCACTGCGACACAAGTTGCACACTCTCACTGATTTATTGAACACTTCTGTGTGCTTCTGTCAAGATAATATATCACTTTGAGTCTGGAATAGTGACGGCTTCAAAACATGTAAGAGCCAGTCCACACGGCGCGTTGCGTCAGCGTTGCGTCGACGCAGCGCTGCCGTTTGACGCATAGCCGGCCACACGGGCGCTGCGCCATCGCAGCGTTATTACGAAGCAGTCTTAACGTCAACACCCCCTTCCGTTTCTTCTCGGGGGCTGCTGTCCGTCATATTGTGTGCGTTGCGACGACGCAGCGCGCCGTGTGAACACCTTGGTTATTTGTATGTAAAACAACGCAACGGCAGCGCTGCGTCGACGCAACGCGCCGTGTGGACTGGCTCTAATTCGTCTTGTTTTTACTAATGCAAATAATTTGTCAAAAAACTAATAAGACTACAAATATGGAAATTGGAATTGGACCACGAGCAACGAATTTTTTTTTTTGTATTTTTTTATAACAATAACATCTGTACCTATACACAGAGTAACATTTTTTATTAAAATTATAATTAATTTGTTTCTACGACATTACAACAAATGTTTTCAGAATTGTCTTAGTTATATACCTATACTACGAAGCCGGGATAGTTCAAGAACCAGTAGTCATAGGCATTTTTTTTTTATGAAATAAGGGGGCAAACGAGCAAACGGATCACCTGATGGAAAGCAACTTCCGTCGCCCATGGACACTCGCAGCATCAGAAGAGCTGCAGGTGCGTTGCCGGCCTTTAAAGAGGGAATAGGGTAATAGGGGAGGGTAGGGATGGGAAGAGAAGGGAATAGGGGAGGGAAAGGAAGGGAATAGGGTAGGGGATTGGGCCTCCGGTAAACTCACTCACTCGGCGAAACACAGCGCAAGCGCTGTTTCACGCCGGTTTTCTGTGAGAACGTGGTATTTCTCCGGTCGAGCCGGCCCATTCGTGCCGAAGCATGGCTCTCCCACGTATTAGAAAATTTTTAGTAAAATTTTATCTCAAGGTGAATGAGCAAATATTTTATGTGAGTGCAGGTGACCGAAACCACGAGTTATATATGCAGACCGCATTCAAAACTTTACTATCGCATAAAACGTACGTAAATCACCGAATAATAATGCTTCTGAAAGCAAAATTATGTAGGTTAAGTAAAGGTAAGACTTCAGAACTTTAGTGAAGTTGATCTCTACGTTGTAAAGTTATCTACTCTTTACTTTTTATTAGGGTTCCGTACCCAAATATACCTACTTGGGTACGGAACCCTATTACTAAGACTTCGTTGTCTGTCCGTCTGTCCGTCTGTCCGTCTGTCCGTCCGTCCGTCCGTGCGTCCGTCCGTCCGTCCGTCCGTCCGTCCGTCCGTCCATCTGTCTGTCTGTCTGTCTGTCTATCTGTAACTCAAGAACGGTAACGGTAACAGTTATGTATATTATCTGTTGCCGCTATAACAACAAATACTAAAAACAAATTAATAAAATTAATATTTAACAAACGTGAACGTAACGTGGCTTCCGTACAACAAACGTGATTTTTTTGGCCTTTTTTGCTCTATATCAATAATGGCAACAGGTAAGTACTTGAATTTTTCACAAAATCCTTAGTTATATGTGTACTTTAATATTTAATAATAATATTAAAATAAAATTAAAAATTAAAAAATTAAGGGGGGCTCCCATACAAAAAACAAAATTTATTGGAGATAGGGACTTTTAATTCTCAATTACGTACAATTTTGAAGTCGGTTTTATTATCTTTTTAATTGGTAAACAAGCTTAGGGTATTAGAGCTATTTTTGGTGGTCATTATATTAATATTGTTCCCTAATATAACGCCTCCGTGGTCCAGTGGTTTAGAACGTGGCTCTGACACGGAGGTCGTGGGTTCGAAGAAACGTGTTATTTCCAAGTTTGGTTAGGACAATGCAGGTTGATCACCTGATTGTAATAATAATAATAATAATAAACATTTATTCAAGAACTTTGGGCATTACACCACGCTACATTACAAAATAAAACGTTAACACACAGTTAAAAAGAAGTTGACATGAAAATACCAAGCAGTATGAAATGTAACTAGCCTAAGAATTAACAACAAACAAAAAAAAAAGAAATAAGTAACAGGTAACAAACAGGTAAAAAAAAAAAAAAACTTAGTAAGCAAGAGTATCATGGGAAGGCAGGAGGTGTAATGCTCAAGCCACTGAAATGGAGTCCACTCAGGTAGAACGACTATGGATAAACCACAGTCCCTGATATTCTGTGGATCCAAAATGTCAGGCGCAAAACAGACCACCCAAGGCTACAGTGTTGCAATATATAAAAAGTTATTTATAATATTTTAAACAATTATAAAATAAAACATACGCTCATTTTGGGTAACTTCGAATTGCGGTTCAACTTTGAACAATACAAAAACATACAAAAATGTATTGTTCAAAGTTAAATCGCAATTCAAAGCTACCCAAAATGACACATAAATAATATAATAAATAGAATGTATATAGGTACAGTCATTTTGGGCAACTTTGAATTGTCTGACAAGTAAGATGATCCATGCGTCGGATGGGCATGTAAAAAGTCGGTCCTGCGCCTGATCTCTCGCCAGTCGTGTCGGTCGTCCGTCCCACTGGGTTATGAGAGTAAAGGAATAGAGAGTGCCCTTATGTACTGCGCACACACTTAGGAACTATAAAATAACTCCTGCGTGACTGGCCCGGTTTCATTGAAACCGGCCACTTTCGCTGAAACCGGCGCGGGAGCTATTTTTAAGGCAGGGATGTTTCTAAAATTAGCAGGTCGATGTCTGTCAGTACGAATATCGACGTAAAGGACATTAAAATAACATTAATATCAGCGCGCCTTGTACGGTGGCGGTTACGACGCTCGCCGCGTTCTTATAGGGCGAAATAGGAAAAAATTATAAATTTTATTTTATTTTTTTAATGACCGAATCATTTATTATAAAACTATTCGGCTATTTTTTTAGAACTATAAAAAAGCTATCCTTTTTGTAAAAAAAATCATATCATTGTCATTGAAAATTACTAGATGTTTGAATTTGAAGTGTATTTATGGTGTATTCAAGATTTTTTTACAGAATTACCATGCCATTTTTCAATATTCTGTTCGGTTATTTTGTTACTTTGTTCCTTTTTGAGTCTACATCAATTTTGGTGTAAGAGAGTTCGACATAATTTCTTCAGACTGGAAGCTTAAAAATCAGTCTTTTCGAACTGGCGTCGCCTAATAATTAATATTTTAGTCAATGCAGTTTGTTTATCCAGCGTTTCAGAAGAGAAATTCCGATGTCGACAGCTGCAGAATAATTGCGACATCAATTTTAATTACTCTGATGTGAACTGTTGACGGTTTAAATTCAAGTAATTAATCAAGACTGGACACAGTCGCGAGTCCCGACATGATGCAAAATGGACCATAATATTTAACGAAGGCTGCTGGAATTACCCCGTCTACCGCGAAATGACGCAAAATACCCTATTTCTGCTTTATAATGACGCACAAATGTTTAACGCCTTTTAAAACAAACTTCATAGCATGTCCTCAAAATGTTTGTTTCTAGCTAATTGCTATCAAGACTTACTAGATGACCCAGTGTACTTCGTAGTTCGTATTAGTACTTTCCTCCTAATATAACCTTCCTTGGAATTCCACGGACATTTCAAAACTAAAATTAGCTAAATCAGTTCAGTTGTTCTCAAGTTTCAGCGAGTCTAACAGAATTAAAAATTAGTTTTTATTTATATTATATATATTGCAACACATGAAATATTTCTATTATGCTCAATGCTCAATGATTATTATATCTAGTCAATTAATGTAATTGAAACTACAAAATTTGTATCTTCCAAACCTGGAAGAGGTATTCAGGAGAACACATAATGCACGATGCGCTAGGTGTTCCTGCGCATCGTCGCTGAGTGGTGTGAAATGTGGTGTTTCCACGAGTGGAGCCCAAAGAGGCAGAGGTGGTGGGGCTGCGGTCGTGTATCACGCGTTTCCCGTAGTCCCACCTTCAGGAGCAGGAACACTGTTGGGGTTTTAGTGGGTAGTCCCGGGTGCGGATATTACGTCTGCCCCGGGGAGTCCCACATACCTCGGTGGTTCTCCCCAAGCCCCGAGGATGCATAAATGCATTCCCCCAACGAAAAAAAAGGAGAACACGTCATAATTGCAGAGCATTTCAGAACGTTAATATAATTATTAACGTTCTGAAATGCTCTGCAATTATGACGTGTTCTAGAATGAATGAATTCTTAGATAATTCTAAATATAGATTTGAAACGATTTCATTTATTTCACTGCAATAAATATAATGACCACGTACATAGATACATTAAACTATGTAGATGACGCCCGCAACTCCGTTACGCCAAAATTCGTTTATCGCGCGGTAGACATGCATTTTTCTGGATTAAAAGGTACCTTATGTCCTTTACCGGGACTCAAAGTATCAACATACCAAATTTCTGCAAAATCGTTGCTGCGGTTTGGGCGTTAATAGACAGACAGACAGACACACTTTCGCATTTATAATAATATTTTAATATGAATTTTGCTTTAAAATTAGAGATACCAATATAAATCTTATTAGTTTAGTTTGCATTAGTTGTTTACTGTTTGTTCGCATTGACTATTATCCAGCCTGTTAGCTAACAACTAATTTGCTAACGGGGCTCTAGTCTATCCAACAATTAATCGTATCCAGTAAATATTACATGAACATCAACAATTGCCTTAACCAAATATCGTCATCACTATACATTAACACCTCTGAATTTTAGTGTTCTAGGCACTAGGGCATAAAAATACAGTTTATTTCACAGACATAGATCAAGATAGATACCGCATGTGTATGTACTTCGCGTGCCATATCGCGTTCCCAAACGACATATCGCGTTTCCAAATTTTTATGAGTTCTTATATAATATTTTGATTGGAAAACTGAGATTTTCTAGCAGTGCTATGCAGAGCCTTGTTCAATAACAGAATTTCATTTCATTCAAACAACCTTAAAAACTTTATGGACATTCAAATTGCGTAATAAATAGATGTTTTATGTCTTTTTAGGTTAAGGATCGGCCACAATGTTATGTTGACGATAAAATCTCGGTTTATTCGCGTTGATTTTATTATATATAGGAGTCTTAATAGCCTGGTAGACGATAGGGGTTGTCCGATTAAATGATAATCAAGGGGATGCAGATTCGATTCCAGATTTTGACTTGCATTTGGAAGAGAACAAGAAAAGTGAAATTTTAAAATGCAAGGAATTTGTACGGACTTAGACTTAACTTCATAATTTAAAGCATCTCCATACCAAGTTTCAGCAAAATCGGTTAAGCGGTTTGGGCATGAGAGGTAACAGACAGACAGACACACTTTCGCATTTATAATATTAATATTAGTATAATTAGTATTCTTATATATAAAATTCTCGTGTCACAATGTTAGTTAGCGAACTCCTCCGAAACGGCTTTACTGATTTTTACCAAATTTTATATGCATGTTCAGTAGGTCTGAGAATCGGCTACTGGATACTTTAAATATTGATAAGTGCATTTGTTTTTTGTTTTTTTTTTTATGAAATAAGGGGGCAAACGAGCAAACGGGTCACCTGATGGAAAGCAACTTCCGTCGCCCATGGACACTCGCAGAACTGCAAGTGCGTTGCCGGCCTTTTAAGAGGGAATAGGGTAATAGGGGAGGGTAGGGATGGGAAGAGAAGGGAATAGGGGAGGGTAGGGAAGGGAATAGGGTAGGGGATTGGGCCTCCGGTAAACTCACTCACTCGGCGAAACACAGCGCAAGCGCTGTTCCACGCCGGTTTTCTGTGAGAACGTGGTATTTCTCCGGTCGAGCCGGCCCATTCGTGCCGAAGCATGGCTCTCCCACGTATAAAAACGTTGAATAAATAATAGTAAATTATTACAACCTGAGACTGACGGCGACCATTGTTTGTGCGACGGGATAGCGATCGACGTTGCCATGGCGACATACTTATTTACGGCCGTTCCCAATATTTGATCTATCTCTGGTTTTGCCCTACTAGAGATAGGAATAGCTCTCATTAGACATTAGAGACATATATTTTATGTCAATTCAATGTTAGCTGCGATCGGTCGTATGTCAAACCAGAGATAGATTGAATATGGGAACGGCCGTTAGTCACTTCAATAAAATAATATGGGCGAAATCATAGAGATATTATGTACTACGTACGTAGTACTTATATGTCAGTGGGCGAAATACTTTATATTATGGCACAGCTAGTATTAATATATTAGTAAGTATATGTAAGTAAGTAAGTATGGATCAGTTTGTAGTTGTGCCTAGTATTTCAGTATTTCGTAATATAAACTGGGACTGAGATGGCTGATTCTGGCCACGGGTTGCATGGATGAGGCGTGTCGGTCATTCAACTCAAACAATACTGAAGTAGATCTCTAGTACGTGCCTTGGAAGACCAAGACACGTTTAAACTATCTCCCGTTTAAGCTTTGGCACTGCTACTTGAATGTACCTCATAACAGCGGTTCTCAACCTTTTTTGGTGGCAAAACCCTTTTAAGAAGTGACATTTTTGATGGACCCCATAAAAATACTGTTTTTGTCTTTGAACGAGTTGTCTCCATGCTGGTGTCTGATGACATTTCTAAAAACAATTTATATATTATCTTTACGGAGCTCCTACAAGGCCTTTGCGGAGCCCCAGGCCTCCGCGGAGCACACTTTAAAGGCCAATCCACACGTACCACAACCACACGACATCGCAACGACAAAATGTCGTCGAGCAGTGGTTACGTGTGAATGGTGCCGCTGCAGCTTTTTGTAGTTGCGTTGTGGTACCAACGAAATGCCGACGTGGTTGCGTTGCCGCCAGTGGTTGCAATGTGATTACGTACGAAAGTCAATGAAACGAGGGGGGGGGGGGGGGAGCGCGGGCGGTGTGCGCGCACTGTCATTGCATCGACGCAACATTGTGGTTGCGATGTGGTCGGCCGCTAGTTCGCTCGTGGTTGCGATGTGGTCGGTATCACACAAGTGGTTGACAACGACTGCAAAATGTGGTACGTGCGAATGGTCCAGTTCATTTACAATACGAAATATACGCCTGACCACGTGGTGAGGTTGTGGTGTGGTTGTGGTTGTCGTGTGGTCGTGATACATGTGGGTTGGCCCTTAGAATAGCTGATTTAGGGACGATTTTTCAATCGTCAGATAACTTTTACCTAAAGAATAGATAATATGACACTTTGACATTTTTTCCATATTTAAAAATCTGTCAAAACGCCAAATTTATTCCATTGGTAAAATTTATCTGACGATTGAAAAATCAGCCCTTAGAAAATTATGTACAATATATAGACATAGGTACTACGTACAAAATTAAAGCGTAAATTTTTAACGCCACTTTTCACTGCAGTTTTTGAAGCTTACTGTACGTCTACTTTTAAGTATTGCTTTTATTACTGGAATAAAACCAGTCACAAATCTTTATACCTATTGTTGATTAACACTTCAAAATAGCAATTGAAATGTTCTATGTTTTTATGTCTTAATTTTATTCACACTCTACTTGCTTATTGTACATTTTTCTACTCGTACTTTCTTTAAAAAAATATTATTAATATTCCAGTCATAAATTTTAATGTTTCTTAGCTTTTTCAATTCTTTTAGAACTACGGAAAATAGAGAACAGATTATTTAAAATTTTCATCATAAAAAATTATACAGTTAACCGCATTTTGGGGTATTTCCGACACATAACAAATAACAATATAGATTTAGTAACAAGATTAAAGTTTCAAAAAGTTTTCCGAGCTCGGACTTTTTTATTCTCATCATGTTTATTCATTGAGGGAATAAGTCCCTATTAAGTGAAAGACGTTTTGTACTTTTTATGCTCAACGGACGTCGCTGCGAATAAATTACAATAATTTTAATTTAAAACAACACAAAAATGGATCAACGAGCAGAACCGATGAAAAAGTCCAATATGGATTCAAATTAATGCTAGATAAAAAACTAAAATGACTATTAATTTACCAATATCGCCATTTTTTCAGTTTTGCTAAAACTCGAGAACCCGATAAGTTTAAATCGATTTGGCTAATTTTTGTCTTGAATATATTCGTGAAAGTCCAGGGTTAAGGTTTATATTAGGAGGAAAGTAATACGAAGTTCACCGGGTCATAAAGTAAGATAAAACGGTGGTAAAACAATTAAAATTTTAATTTTCGATGATTTTGTAGATACAATACGTAGGCATGCCTAAACTCACAGCTTGAACTACTGTTCGAACTAAATTTTTTTTTATACTTCGAACGTTAGTAGTAGAACTAAAATACTTCAGGCATTAATAGATTTTTTTTTATTCGTTTAATGTTCATCTCTACAAATGGCATGTATACGAAAATCTTTAAAAAGACTAATTGTTTACACATGTTATCAAACTGTAGGAGATCAGGGAGTCTAAAAAAAATGTTAATGGTTTAAATACTCGCCTGCATGTGAAACCACCGTGAGCGTTACAGCATCCGATTTTTGATTATGCAGATTAAATCTGGTTAAGTTTAATCTCATCTGAGACATGTTGCAGCAGAATCAGTAAATCACAATGGCCGGAATTAAACGTCGAGCAAGATTGACGACGCTGAGGATCTCTTCCCACCTATCTCCGTAATATATTACGGGGCTGGATGAATTAATGAATTGATTCTAAGGAATTTGTTGCATAATTTCAAAGATACTTATAGACCGTCTTGGCGGGGGCACTACTGTGCCCCCGGATTTTACTAGAATATAACGTCCGCAACTCCGTAGCGCCAAAATTCAGGTATCACGCGAGAACTTTTTTCCGGGATAAAATGTATCTGTCCTTTCGCGGGAATCAAGGTATGTCTATAGTTTATACCTTTCAGTAAAATCGGTTCACCGGTTTGGGCGTGAAGAGGTAACAGACAAACACTTTCGCATTTATTATATACTAGCTGTCCCGGCGGCCGTTGTTTTGCCATTTAAAGTATTTAAATGTTACCCCCTCTTTTGTCCCCTAAGAGGGGTGGGGGGAAAATTTTATACACCAGATGTTAAGTTGGAAAAAACAGTTGAAATATGAAGTAAGTCCATAAAGAAAAAAGTTTGATACAAAATCTGACCCCCTCTTTGCTCCCCTTAGGGGGGGGGGGGGGGTTGATTTTTATACACCAGATTTTGAGTTGGAAGAAGACAAATATATCTGCGAAAACCGTATGCAAATCGGATCAGTAGTTTTCGTGTTAAAGCAAAAGTCTTATACAAAATCTGACCCCCTCTTTCGTCCCTTTAGAGGGGTGGGAGGAATTTTTTTGATACACCAGATGTTAAGTTGGAAGAAGACAAATATATCTGCGAAAACTGCATTCAAATCGGATCAGTAGTTTTCGTGTGATAGTGGAACAAACATACAGACAGACAGACAGACAGACAAAAAAACTAACCACATTTTTGGCTTCTATAGCGATGTAGTAACACCCCCGCTTATTATTTTTTGAATATCTTTAATGTACAGAATTTTCATTTCTACAGTTATATGTATAGAAGTATGGATTATGGATATTATTATGGATGGATGTAAATAGCTAAGATACAATAGGTATATTAGGTAGATATGAATAAGTACAGTTTACATTATTCCTAAATGCTAAAAATCAGAGACCATGTTATTACTAGTGATAATAATTATTGTTTGATTCGTTTTGTCGATAGTTTTCTATTCAATAGCGCTCTTGATGGGCAAAGCAGGCAAGGTACTGAATATATAATGTGTACCGATACCGGTGTCCGATCCTTTGATGTCATGATGTATGGCATATTTTATCGATAAATTGGCTCTCAAATTTTTTCCCTCTCTCACGGTTGTAAAATGGCAGCCATTTGAGTTTTTCTCGGGCTTTCACACTAATCTGACCAGTACTTCTCATGTAAATGTCCTAAGAAGATAAAAAAGGTCTCAATTGATAGCTAAACTTGTGAACTACGCTTACACAGACAATATGTTATGAATTTAGTGGAATAAAACATAGAAAAACCAAAGTTTAAGGGAAAAAATGTGTATTTTTTAATTAATGTCTTTTTGTAAAAAATCTAGCACATTAAACTGGTTCTTTTTTATTTTAAAAAGATAGAGAGGGTTATCATCTTAAATAAATTATTCCTTTATTTATATGCTCTAAGTCAGATAAATTAGAAGTTATAATGATATTTTTATGAAGTATTGGTCAGATTTGTATGAGAGTCAGAAATGTTTTTTTCAAAAGTTAGAGAAAAAAAAAATTGAGAGCCAATTTGTCAATAAAATATGCCATACATCATAACATTAAAGGATTGGACACCGGTGCTGGGACACATGTCATGATATGTGGTATTCAATAGATATATACTACCGATAAAATAACCTAAAATCCGGGCATTACTCCCATAGAGATACAAACCGATGCCAAAAAATATGTTATAGGATAATATTTTCTGCACAACGGCAAAAACATAAAAAATAAGCATCTAACATCTATTATCGCTTAAAGTGATCGCTTATACCCTAAATAAAGTTCGACACTAAAAGAACCTTTTTGGACGATAAATCATACCTCTCTGGAAACTATTTAGGACCGATCGAGAGTTAGGGCTGGTACACACCAAAAAGGCTGTGAGATAACTGATAGCCCGTAATTTCAATGTAACATAGTTCGCTTTCGAGTAAACATAAGAGCGTAAGAGAATATTAATTAATTTGTATGCGTTGGAGAATCCCTCTCTGGACGTCCATGCTCAGGAACCTATCGGTTGTATCACGAGAAGTGCTCTGAGGAAGTGTTCGGAATCATATCTCCTGCAACTTTTCGCCATAGTACTGCCACCAGCAGTATTTCCGGACGAATACGACCTACAAACCTTCAAGAGAGCGTATTCTCTCTTAAAAGGCAACGCACCTGCGACTCTTCTGGTGTTGCGAGTGCCCATGGGCAACGGTAGTTGCGTTCCATCAGGTGACCCGTTTGCTCGTTTGCCCCCTAGCTTTATAAAAAAACGCCATCGACACAGCATTAAAGGTGTATAGTTACTATTAGACGATGCCCGCGACTGCGTTTCGCCAAAATTCATTCATCGCATGGGAACCGTACACATTTCCGGGATTAAAGTATCTTCGTATCAAATTTCAGAAAAATCGGTTCAGCGGTTTGGGCGTGAAGATATAACAGACTGACAGACATACACACGTTCGCATTTATAATATTAGTATGGATAACTCCCTGGCTATTAAATAGGCTAGCCGCTAGAGCTTCCATCTGAACATCAGCCTTCGCCACTACAGAATATACAGGGTTATGAAAGCATCGACAGTGTTGTTATTTGCCTCGCGAAATTTAGATATTTTGTACTAGGTACATTGTATAAAAAACGCCTCCGTGGTCCAGTGGTTTAGAGCGCGACTCTTGACTCGGAGGTTGTGGGTTCAATTCCCGCGTTGGAAACATGTTATTTCCAAGTTTGGTTAGGATAAGGCAGGCTGATCACCTGATTGTCTGACAAGTAAGATGATCCATGCGTCGGATGAGCATGTAATAACTAAAAAGTCGGTCCTGCGCCGGATCTCTCGCCAGTCGTGTCGGTCTTCCGTCCCACTGGGATATGAGAGTAAAGGAATAGAGATTAGAGAATGCTCTTGTGTACTGCGCACACACTTGGGCACTATAAAATTACTCCTGCGTAACTGGCCTGGTTGCAATGAAACCGGCCACCGTCACCGAAACCGGTGTGGGAGTTATTTATTTATTTATTATAAATGAAAATATTTAATTTTCATTTACCATTCATTTAATAACAATTTAGCATAATCTTCTTATATTATAAATTATAAAATTCACGTGTCACAATGTTAGTTACCGTACTTCTCCGAAACGGCTTTACTGATTTTTTTAACAGATTTTATATGCATATTCAGTAGGTCTGAGAATCGGCTACTGGGTACTTTTTATATTGATAAGTGCATTTGTTGAATAAATAATAGTAAATTATTACAACTCGAGACTGACGGCGACCATTGTTTGTGCGACGGGATAGCGATGGACGTTGCCATGGCGACATATTTATTTAGTCACTTCAATAAAATAATATGGGCGAAATAATTTATATGGCAAAACAATGTTTGCCGGAACAGCTAGTATTACATAAAAACATTTCACAATATACACCTTATTTATAGATTTTTAACTTAAGTAGACTATAATACATTTCAATCTACTAGTTAATGACTACTTAACGATTTACATGTTATGAAAATAATAATATGAAAAATCGGCGAGTATTTCTCGCGCACGAACAATGTGTTTTTGTATGGGTATGGGATCCCCTTTTATACTTATTTTATTTTTAATTATTAAATTGCTACTATAATTGAGGATTTTGCGAGTATTTAAAGTGCCTACCTCTGTTTCCAAAATTGATATCGAGTAAAAAATACCAAAAAAATCACCCATGTTTTATGGTAGCTCCCCTTAAATATTAATTTAATTTTGTTATTAAAGCGGCAACAGAAATACACAATCTGTGAAAATTTTAGAAGTCTAGTTATAGCGGTTTTTAAGATACAGCCAGGAGACAGACAGACAGACAGACAGACGGACAGACAGCAAAGTCTTAATAATAATAAGGGTTCCGATTTTACCCTTTTTTGTACGGAACCCTAAAAAGCTTTTTTTAAGGTATCATATTATACTACTATAGTCTAGTTACTTTAGACATTTGAATTATTAACAAAATATCCGGAAAAGACGGGGATATTTCCGAGAATTTTTGTTTATTGACAATGTAAGGACCGTACTATATTCTTATAGAGTATATAGAATACTCACACACATTAAACAGTACACATTTAAAATTGTAATTAAGTCTAAGTAGGTGCATTCTTAGCATAAAAGCAGCATTTAAAGCACTTTATTTAGTTTTCCCCAAAATGTGAACTAAAAACAAAATAAATATGGGAACGGTTTTTAACTTTCATTTGGATTAAGAGAGGACAGTTTTATCCAAGTATGTTAAATCTAACTTTATCTCTACTTTTATTACTTCGAAAAGATTCTTATAGTAGGGAATAAAATATTTTGTTTGCCGACGCCTTTTCGTGGATTTCTTATTCTAAAGTTGCATTCTCTTCCGCGCTGCTTCGGGAAAATTTTAATCTACTTTTAACATTCAAATAAGAAATGAAATAGAATGAAAACTTACTATGCATTTTAAAGTGGGCACCTAGTTTGTGGCGCATTTATTTTTAACTGAATAACGCTTACAGAGCTAGTAGCTACGTTTTGAAATGTAGAAAGAACACTTACGGCCGCACTCAGAAATATATAAGTTTAATTTATTTAAGAATTTAATAGAAAAGCTTATACAATAATCTTCATTATATTATGAACTAAATAATTTCCATAAGCCCGTAGACTTTTACCAGAGTAAACAGAACTAACGAGTAGGCCGACTCAGAAGAGATCTCGAAATTTGTACGTTTGAAGTAATAGTATGTCATATTATCCGCCTGCGCTCGCAGTACTATGCGTTACTAAGATTAAGCATTGTGAAACATGTTGAAGGTGACACTCACGCCCAACTCGCGTATATTCTCCCCGTCCCGTTTGTTTGAAGTCGGCGAGGTACTCCTTAGTTCCGTCTACTGCGCTTTTACCATTACACAATCAGCCAGATAATATTCTACACGTATCTACAAATTCCGTAAGTGACATTGATTTATTGAGTGATTTGTGTATATCACAAACTGAAAAATTACCTAACAAACATAAAAATAATGTAATAGTCTACCGTTTTTAAACCTTAATTATAAAGGATGAACAAATTCTTATTATCAAGTGTTTTCATTTTAAAAAGCTTATCTAATCTAAATATTTATATATCTATTATAATATATAACTCAAAGGTGACTGACTGACTGACATAGTGATCTATCAATGTACTTGTACAGCCCAAACCACTGGACGGATCGGGTTGAAATTTGGCATGCCAGTAGATGTTATGGCGTAAGCATCCGCTAAGAAAGGATTTTGATCAATTCTACCCCAAAGGGGATAAAATAGGGGATGAAAGCTTGTATGAAACTTTGTCAATTTTAAACCGATCGGGCTGAGACTTTGATACCTAATTAATAATAATACTTCTTAACGCGAGCAAAGCCGCGGGCAAAAGCTAGTTTATAAATAATTTTAAAGTATTTTTGCAGAAAAGCCGATGCCTCGTGCGAATAAAGCGTTATATCTCTTCGTAATATCAGAGCAGCTAGGCCAAATTCTTTGGCAGCATATTTTCCTAATATTAAGAGATTCCTACATTTATAACATTACCTCGCATACATTTTTGTTGATCAAAGGGTACGAAATACGAATATTAGAGAAAAACCATTTTTCATGCTGAACAAGAAAGAATCATTATTATACAATTATTATAACAGGAAGAAAAGTGGTATAATGAAAATGAAACATAATATTTACGTTATTTACTTCACTATAGTATACTAGCTGTTGCCCGCAACTTCGTCCGCGTGAATGTATGTTATTATAATCATAGAGAAATTATTAAATTAGTCTATGTTATAATCGAGATTTAGAAAATTGAATACCCATCAACAACTGTTTTATTTGGATAAGGATTAACGTAGGGATTAACATTATATTACACACAAAATTTTTAATTTACATCAAAGACCCAGGAACATTGAAAGATCTTAAGTAACTTTCGTCGGAGCGTCCGTGGCCTAATGGGTAGACCTTTGGTTCGCACTCCTAGAGGGTGCAGGATCGATCCGGGTGGAGGCGTGTACCAATGAGACGTTTTCTGATCTCAAGTACATAATACGGACGCTCCTACGGTGAAGGAAAACATCGTGAGGAAACCCGCACATAGTTGGTCCCAGACGTATTGACTAGTTCTTTCCTCTGGACTAGGCCGACTATGTTGCGAGAATGCCGTATGTGCTTGGGCAACCATACGGACATTTAAAAATCTTGTCCCAGGCACTACAGTATTTGAGAAGTGGTTACTTCGCTCTGAAAATACTGTATAAATCATCTACAACGGATGCAAAAGGCCTAGTAACTTTCGTCGGAGGGGCTTGAACCACAGATATCGTTTTAAAAAACCCTTCTTCGAAGAACACTTGGCGTGGACAGGGGATAGAGGCCACAGGACAGGGGACGATAGACGACAGAAGACGGGATATTTAATGTACGCATTTATTCCTCTTTAATCTACCTCTTACTCTCAGATTCCTGTCCAGGATATCACCAACTTTAGACTTACAATGTAGATTGTCTAGCATTGTAGTTCTTTTGTCTTGCCAGAAAAAACTCTCCCAGAGAACATGATGAGTGGTTTGTTCAAACAATCTGCCTTCGGTCGAGCACACAGGTGATGCTACTAATTTAGATCCGTAAAGTTTGACTTTAAAATTTCCATGGCCGGTAAGGAACTGAGATACGCAGTGGTCAATATCCATCCAGTGTTTGGATAAACGTTCACGAATATTAGGGAAAAGTTATAAAGATGTCGACCTTTGCTGGAAGTTATAATCACTTTGTGTGTCGTTGTGAATTTCGAGGAGTTCCTTCAATTCCATTACTCATAGATCCCATTATGAAATTTCCACCTTCGCGACCGTAACTGCGGAAGTCACACTTTATAAATTTCGAGGAGTTCCTTCAATACCTCACGGATCCCATTATAAAATTTCCACCTTCGCGACCATAGCATCAAATACAAATTATAGCCCATAAATAAAAGAATTTTCCAAATCTGCACAGAAACGGCGAAATAATTATCAATTTCGATGCTGATGCTTTCAATGCAAATTAATACAAAAAAAAAAAAAAAAAAAAAAACAATAAAAGCGTCATAATGTGGTTATGAATGGTGTAATGATGATGGTGATCATGATGATTAATATAATTGACATAGTGGCATGTGCTTCCAGTGTTTTAAGCAACGCTAAAACCCCTACATAATATAATATCTATAAGGAGTCTGGAGTTCCGTTCAGTAGCGGAACCTTCGCAAGCCCTATACCCTGGGATACGCCTTGGTGCAAATCTTACTTATTGGTAGCATATTACGTTAATTTTACTTAAAAAAAGTGAAAATAACTGTAATGTTTTTGTTGTGAAGGAGTTCCGTCGATACCTCGAGGATCCCGAGGGAATCATTATCAAGTCACCGTTTTTATAAGCATGGTATCTAATTCGGGTTTATAATCTATACAACAAAAAAAGCATTTTGACAATTGGACCACAAACAGCAAAGTCAACATTAACTCCTCCTTTTTTGGAAGTCGGTTAAAATAAAGTATCTAAGATGTTGACCAAGGATGTAAGGTATTACCATGCCAAATTTCATTGAAATCAGTCCAGCGGATTCAGAGATTAGCCTGTACAAACAGACAAACAGACAGAGAAACAAAAATTTCAAAAACAGTTAAGATGTGTTCTCTTACACTTCTAACATGCCCCTGACTCGTTTTTTTAAGTTTATTTTCAATGTACAAAAATTTTACCTCTACGATTTTATTATATGTATAGATTATGTTTCATTTATATTTTATAGACTCATTTCGTGCAATTCCGTGGGGGGGTTGTTCAGGTCGGCCTGCGATCATTTTCGAATCGAATGGATAGATCGGCCTCCTTGTGTAAGCGTCTCTATCACTACCTTTTTGTACAATTCAGTGTTTCGTACAGATTTAGACTCTTAATATACACATTTAATATTTACTTGTTTGTCACCCTATTTTAGATAAAATAAGCGCAAATTTCAGACAATCCAAATTAGGTGCGAATAACTGATGTATTCGGCAAAAAATGACGTAGACGGGGAGACAAATATGTGATAAAATACCGAGTAAATCTCAGTATATCGTGAAGGCGATGTTTGTTTCGGCTATACAATTACCATAAGAGGGGCTGCGTCTTACAATCCTATTCAATATTCCTGTCGCCTCTGATAATACTCACGGGTGACGGAGGACAGTTGATTCATTGGATATCAATAATCCTCAATGTAGGTCAGTTCTGATCTGTATATAACGGATCATTTTTAAATATTGTCAGTATTTGATGGGGCTTATTATAATGTCAGACTCGACTGCTTGTTGCCCGCAAATTTGCTAGCGTACAAATTCGCTTACCGCGGGTATCGTAAAATTTTTCATGAAAAAACTATCCTTTTTCCAAATCTTGATTGAAAGTATTTCAGTGCAAATGTTGATAAAAACCCTCTTCTGCTGGGCGCGAGGCGGTATAAGGTGACGCCGCGTTAAAGTAAATAAAAACCGGACAAGTGCGAGTTGGACTCGCCCATGAAGGGTTCCGCAGCAGCAATAAGGTTTATTTTAATGAAATTAAAAGGTTTTTGATTAATTTTTATATTTCAGTTGATTTAATTAAAGTTAAATTAAGTTTACCATTTATGACGTATAAAAAAAACTACTTGCTAGATTTCGTTCAAACCAATTTTCGTTGGTAGTTTTTATAGTAAAGTACATCATATATTTTTTTAGACTTATCATGCACCTACTTTAGAAGTTAGAGGGGGGGGGGGGGGGGGCGGCTCACATTTTACCACTTTGGAAGAGTCTCTCTCGCAAACTATTCAGGTTAGAAAAAAATGATATTAGAAACCTCAATATGATTTCTGAAGACCTATTCATAGATACCCCACACGCATAGGTTAGATGATTTTTTTTTAATTTAAATATATAAATATTATTTAAAAAAAACTACTTGCTAGATTTCGTTCAAACCAATTTTCGTTGCTAGTTTTTATAGTAAAGTACATCATATATTTTTTTAGACTTATCATGAACTTAGAAGAGTCTCTCTCGCAAACTATTCAGGTCACGCATAGGCGTGTGGGGTATCTATTGTATACGCATAGGCGTATCAAAAAAAAAAAAATCATCTAACCTATGTTAGATGAAAAAAAAATTTTTTTGATTCAGTTGTACCTACGGGGACCCCTAAAATTTTTAATATTTTTTCCATTATTGTATCAAAATCTTAATGCGGTTCACAGACTACATCTACTTACCGAATTTCAATAGTATAGCTCTTATACTTTCGGAGAAAAGTAGCTGTGACATACGGAGGGACAGACAGACAGACATGATGAATCTATAAGGGTTCCGTTTTTTTGCCATTTGGCTACGGAACCCTAAAAACCGTGTTGGATATGTTGTAGTGGAACAGCAAGAAATGGAAAGGGCGTAAGCGACAAAATGGTTTTTGTCGCGTAATTTAAAAACCATAAATATATTTCATATAAGCTATGTGCAAATTGAAGTGTATGCTTGAACCAATCTATGTACAAATTTTGGAAACTTAAATCACTATACTACATATACACTACACTATACACACTGAATACTGACAATGAACTTTAATTTCTTAGCTTTAGTCATTGCTGAGAAAAATCGATATCGCTACAGCCAAATTATCAAGGCGTCGCCTTAATCGAGGTGACGTAGTCCTCTGATTCCTCCTTCAAAATAGAGCCTATCTAATTATTATTTTTATAAATATCTTCAGAAAGAGTGAGTCTATGCCTCTACGTTTTTATGTTATCTTAAAGATCCTTCAAATTTGTTTTATGGTCGGTGGATTGGCGGGGTACGGGGCATTAATTTTTTGCGATTTTTGAAGGGTCATATTTTTTTATTTATTAGTAAATTTAGAAAAAATCGAACGTAGAGGCATAGCTTTAACAGATCCCAATATTGTATAAAAAATCATTTGTCTAGATGCATTGTCCAGGGAGTAAATTGGGGAAATACGTTGTACGTGTTACGTGTATGGAAAAACAGTGTTAGCGTTGCCTCTTAAGGGGCCGGGTGCCATCGAAATTTTCATACATACGTCATACCAAAATGATTTTCTCATACGAAAATATTTAACATTTTTGAGTTATTTTTCAGCTTCAAATAGTAATTACCTAGGTTCCTGCACAAAAATTTACTACAAAATATTTAAACACAAAAAAAAATAGTGTTTAAATATTTTGTAGTTTTACTACTAAATATTGAAACATTAAAAAATATATAAATAAATAGTAAAACTACAAAATATTTAAACTTTAAAAAATATTTTTTAGTATTGAATAATTTTGTAGTAAATTAACTATTTATTTATATATTTTTTAGTGTTTTAGTATATTTTTAGTGGTTAAATATTTAGTAGTAAATTTACTACAAAATATTTAAATACTAAAAATTTTTTTTAGTGTTTAAATATTTTGTAGTAAATTTTTGTGTAGGAACCTAGGTAATTACCATTTTAAGCTGAAAAATAACTCAAACATGCTAAATATTTTCGTATGAGAAAATGATTTTGGTATTAAGTATGTATGAAAATTTCGATGGCACGCGGCCTCTTAACACACGTACAGACTAACTTTCTTTCGCATATTTTATCGAAACTATCAGTATGGCAGTACTTTCAACATAAGTCGAAAGAATAACTAACACACAGATAAGTTTGCGGTATTAAAAAATGCTCGTATCACCTTACATCAAACTATATTATATTATTACTTTGTTAGGATAATGTTACTGCATTACTGCAATGGTTTCTTCTATCAATAAGTACTAAACACACCTTAAAAGTTTTCATTTCAAAATTCATTTTCAGGAATTTACTTTCTTCGCTCCATGGTCAAATTGGGATACATTTTTTCCTACAAACTTAACTACGAGAATATCTGCTTGCAGTAATATTTCTGCATTACAAGTTTTTGCAGCCAATTTACCTACAGCTTTTATGTTAAGACAAATATTGACAGATTGTCAGCTGAATTTGATGTTCGCTAAGTGGTTTGCTGTTGAGCTTGGCAATCTTCCAACTCCCGTTGTAATCTTGCCTGCCATCAGTATGAGCCAGGCAATATAATTTTATTACTCGTTCTGGCGATGCAAAACTGTTATATTAAGTATCTATTTAGTACTGCAAAAGTCTTTCTTTTGCCAAGAAATATCGCATTGAACATCGTTGAGCAGCTCTTTGGTGTTTCGTTTAATGATTACGGTAGGTACTTAGTCTTCCCACCAGCAGGTAATATAGATTAGTTAAATTCAACATTATGAAGCTTTGATCTTTATTCGATCTATGTAAGCCGGTTCTTATGAAATGACAAAATTGTGTTCTCATTAAGTTTCGAATCAAGAAAAAAAAATGTTTAACGAAGGTTAGAAGTAATAATTATGAGAATACTTTTTTGCTGGTTGATATGAAACGGATTGGATCGAATTCGGAGCCTTAATGTTGCATTAAAAACTAGAATAGATGTACTATCAGAGAAGTTGATTCCTAGGCAGATGGGGGACCTACGTAGTTTGGTCGCGTTACGTCAAACCCAGCCGACAGATCACAATTAACACTGAATTGACATGATCCGACCAAATAACGTGGGTCTGTCAACTGCCTAGGAATCAATTTCCTCGATGGTACATAATTATCTCTATAGCTGGAAACAAATTATCGGACGCGTCCGTAAGCCGCGTCTGATGGATGCGGCTTAACAATGTGCACGGTTCATACGGGGACGTCCGCGGATGCAGGAAGGTTTGTAGGAAGATGAGTCTTCGGATGTCTGGCTAGTCATTTCAGAAAACCGTCCGCCGCCCGCGGATGCGCCCCCGCGCCCCGTTCATAACGTCCGCGGATGCAAAAACATCCCGCTAGCCAGATTATTTTTGGACGTCCGAACGCTCAAGGTCGCGTCCGCGACTTATGTCAGATAATGTGCACAGTTTAGTGTATTTTGTATTAACCAGATAGAAACAAGCCGCATTCGAGGAAAACGTCCGAGGACAACGTCCGATAATTTGTTCCCAGCTTATTTCATCATATTTTGCACTTCTGAAATGTAAAGGCATGATAGGTATATTTTTTAATGTCAAAACATATTTAGCAATAATCTGTTTATCTGTTCTAAATGGGTCCTCAGTGTACGCTAAACTTCGGAGAACTTCATAACTTTTAAATACCCAATTGTCTTATTATCATACAAGACCCACGTCACGGAGTTAAATTTCTTGACATGTAAAGTACCTACTCGCTCGACATGTAATATCCAGGTGAAGATAATACTGTCAGCAGCAGCCGACATAGTATTGCAGACCCATGTCATGTCACCTTTACAACTTTTTACGAATGTAGCTAACTTTTCATTAAAGTGCTCTTGTATGTTTCCGATTTTTAAAAACATAATTTGAAATGATGTGTGTAAAATATTAAGATTACCACTTTTCGACGAAATTCTGGGTTCAAAATGGTGAATCGGATCTGCCTACGATCGTTTTTCTACTGTTTTCACAGAATACGTATAAGTACTCCTGTTTTGTAAAAAAAGTAGGATTTTCTCACTTTAAAATACTTAGTTTAATAGCTAAGCTAAATAATGTTTATATTTTAAATTGACATCATAGTTTTAACACTGTAAACTAAAATTTAACATCAGTATAAGATAATATGGAACATTATATAAAAAACAAAATAAATACTTTGTATATTACATAGATTACGACTCGTAAAAGCATTATTCTGAACAAACAAACTCACGTTTACCCATACGATACGTATCCCAAGGCTTAACGGTATTACAAATTGATAAAATATTATGGATTAATAAAGGTAAGCCTATTTAAAACGATGAAAGGTTCCACCTAACGTATGAGGAGGGTCTTACGGCATCAAACATGTAAATCAGTACGAGAGCTACAAAAGAAATCCATTACGTTTGGGGCGGGTAAGTATTCCATTACAAAGCTATATAGGGGGCTTACAGGAACTATAGGTAGCAGCACATAGCAAGGTAATACAGCACAAGTTTCTGATTTTATTCGCTAGCTGGCAGCACTTTCTTTGTCTGGGAAAAAATGCAAAAATATGTGGCAGCACAATACTATTTCAAATAAATATTAGAGTATAAATTTTGAATTGCCAACACCAGTTCGCAGCATAATATGATTGCGCACATTCCCTATTACGAAGTCAGGCAAGACTCCTGTGAGAAGTTATTGTGTGGAAAGGATTGAGGCACTATCAAGGAGACAGAACTGAAGCGTCTTTATTAACATTTCTTGGAAGTTGGGACTTGAGACTTATTGGGGACAATCTAGTCACATTGCAACGTCGTGAGGAGTTGCGATGCCTTTTTAAATTTGGAACAGGCAGCCAGACACCAAGGGCAACTCAAGTCAATTGAATAAGTATATCTTATTGTGTAATAAATAAACTTTAGTTTTGAACGCCTCATTAAAAAATGCATCACATCGAATCGCGTCACGTTGCAATATGAACTGACTCTTAGCGTGTTTATACACGGCGCCGCCGCGGCAGCGTTTTTCGCCGCCGCGCCGCGGCACCCGCCGAGCTAAACAATCGCCGCCGCCGCGGCGGCGCCGTGTGTAAGGGCAAATAGAAACACAAGGATGAGTAATGGTCAATGGAGCGTAGTGGTGGTTAATATAACGTATAGCTGAAAAAAGTAGCGCGCTATTTCTTCGCAACGAATAGCTCGCGCTATAAAACTGCTGTAAAAAAAGAAGATGTAAAAATAATGTATAATACTAAAAAAGAAAAAAAACCATTTAAATCATATTTTGTGAAAAATAGAATTGTATAAGTATAAACCAATTCATTTCAATTTCAATTGTTTAAATATATTATTATTCATGTATTTGCAACATAATAAAATTAACCAAATAATGCGTTCTAACGATTATATTATTCTAAACTAACAAACACGTTATATTATATTAACTCACCCACCGCGTTATAATTATTGTAGACGTTACGGATCATCATGTTGTAACATCACGAAAGAATTCAATAACGTCGGTAACAACGCGTCCAATCGACTCGTTATAACGTATCATTCGTTATAACGTAGCGTCAAAAATAGCGCGCTTGAAAAATGTAGCGTATTCCATCTAGCGCGCTATGAAAATATAGCCGTTAGGAACACCACTAATGGAGCGGCGCCGCCGCCGCCGCGGCGTGTGTGTAATCAGCCTTAGGGTCAACTCAGACCGCAACGCGACGCGTAGATGCATTTCTAAATTTGTACTGAATTGACAGATTTCGTGAGCGTGCTGCGTGAGACGTCATTAAAATTTGTCAAATCCATACAAATTTAGAAATGCATCTGCGCGTCGCGTTGCGGTCTGAATTGACCCATAGAGCCAGTCCACACGGCGCGTTGCGTTACGTTGCGTCGTCGCAAACATTTTGACACATAGCCGGCCACACGGGCGCTGCGCCATCTCAGCGTTATTACGAAGCAGTCTAAACGTCAACACCCCCTCCCGCTTCGTCTCGGGGGCTGCTGTCCGTCATGTGTGCGTTGCGACGACGCAGCGCGCCGTGTGAACACTGAACACCTTGGTTATTTGTATATAAAACAACGCAACGGGCGCAACGCGCTATGTGGACTGGCTCTTAGTATGTAGCGAAATTAAATTACTGCCATTGGAAAATTTTCGTATTATTTACATTCTATTAAAGTGTAAAAGTACCTCACAGACATTTAGGTTGTTCACCACACGTTAAACTTTAAATTATTCTTAATTAATTAATAATTTCAGACATGTCTGTTGGAGTCTGTTTTTATTGTCTGGGTCTAAGTGACGTGAGATTAATATAATGAAAATTGAAAAAGAAGATAATAATATACGTGGTATTTGAAGATAACGCCTGAGTATTATATTTGAAACCTACGAATTTAAATTCAATAGAAGCAATGTGGCAATAGCTTTGTATCAAACAATAATTATATTTTTTTTAATAAATTGATGGAAGTAAAGTGTTATATTTCAGTTTTCGATTACTATTTTTCGAGTCTCTCTGGCTGTACAGACAAATTATTCTTTTTGATAAAATAGTCCTGTAATACCGAATAATAATATGAGATAAAATTAAATAGCATGAAATAAAAATATTATTGAAGAGAACCACTGATTTTAATCGAATAAATTCATAAAAACCTAAGCGATTGAAAAGCAAAAGCTATTGAAATTCAATTAAGTGAACTTGAAGTTGTTTTGAATGTAATATAGATTTGCGATTTAGAATATAATGCTATATGCTAGAAATAATAAATACTACAGAAGAGTAATTGAATCAAAAATTGTTATGAAAATGAAATCCTATTTGTACATTTCGTAGAACTTTCGTAATGTTTAACCGACTTCCAAAAAGGAGGAGGTTATATGTTCGGCTGTGGATATTTTTTTTAGTTGGTGGTCAAACTCGGATCGGTCACACAGTTTCGTTGGCGTTTTATAACGGTTGATTTCGGTTCGGCTACGAATTTGACTTTGGTTAAAGTAAAATTTGAGCGGTCAAATATTTTTATTGTTTTATACTGCATTATATTTCGATGGCTATAATAAATAATGAAGGGAAAATGAATAAGGGGCGGAAATTAAGCGTGATACGTTTTGGAGCTCATTCCAGTGCGAAGTCCAGAACAATAAACTGGGGATTCCCCGGGGATTACGTTAGCGTGGGTCATGAAGCCTCGCAAGCCATTAAATGAGCGAAACAAATGTCTCGTTACATGCATGCATATTCACATCCGGTTATATTAATGTAACTGTAATTTATTGGTGTAGATACTGTATCTGCATCGTCAGCCAACCGCCGTAGGACCGAACTATCCTGATCTTAGGAATCTCGCGAACGCTTCTTGTCTGCCTGATACCTTCTTCAAATTATTATCGGTCAATCGAACTACTACGTGATGCGACCATGCGTCGGGTCAATTCAGACCGAAACGCGACGCGTAGATGCATTTCTAAATTTGTATGGATTTGACAAACTTCAATTGCGTGAGATGTCATGCAAATCTGTCATGCAAGTCTGAATTAACCCTTATGTAAGCCATACACGCTACGGTCTACCGGAGAGGTCACCTGTGCAGTTATGCTTGCGCAGGTGTCACTCGAAAGAATTGATTTTCGATTTTGCGCCGATCGCCTGCGCAGGCTCAAAAAACTGCACAGGTCTAATCCCACACACATTCCGGTCTACCTGCGCAGGCATACCTGCACAGGTGGACCTCTCCGATAGACCGTAGCGTGTATTACAGCCATTAGGGTCAATTCAGATTTCAGACCGCAACGCGACGCGTAGGTGCATTTCTAAATTTGTACTGAATTGAGAGATTTTGTGACCGTGAGACATCTTGCAAATCTGTCAAATCCATACAAATTTAAAAAAGCATCTACGCGAAGCATTGTAGTCTGAATTGACCCTGACGCGTTTAAAGTCACTTGTACAAAATTTGGACCTAGTTACTTCTTGTCTACGCAAAAAATAATGCACAGGTGATTTTGACGTAATTTTGATAAGATATTATAATAAAAATAATAATAATATTATAGCCTTTTATTCAGATCAACTTATTCTAATTACATACATATAAGATACTAGACGTTCCGCGTGGCTTCGCCCGCGTAAATTAGATATTTCACAGACAAATCAGTCTACAAAAAATAGCCTATGATCCTTCACGTGGTCTACTTCTTATCTGACCCAAATAACAGAAAAATTGCTCTAGTAGTTCGTGAGATAAGCCCTTTCAAATAATTTCCCCCGTTTTTTCCACATTTTCTTCTATTTCTTCGCTCCTATTAGTCTTAACGTGATAAAATATAGCTTATAGCCTTCCTCGATAAATGGGCTATCTAACACTGAAATAATTTTTCAAATCGGACCAGTAGTTCCTGAGATTAGCGCGTTCAAATAAGCCCTTTCAAATATTTTCCCTCCGTTTTTTCCACATTTTCCTCTAATTCTTCGCTCCTATTAGTCTTAGCGTGATAAAATATAGCCTATAGCCTTACCTTAACAAACAAACAAACAAACAAACTAACAAACTCTTCCGCTTTATAATATTAGTATAGTCTAAGGGATTATGCCTAAATCAAAAAAATACAAGCCCGAATCTACAGCAAATAATTTATTACGAATCGTTAACAATCGAATTTAAACGTCCGTCCCGATCTAAGCGATGAAGCGAAGTGAAGGGAGGGCCAGCCCGCTCGGTTCCCCTCTCCTCGCACCTCCTTCCCTCGTCTCGCACCACCCGCCTGACGCACCGGTTTTCGCTTCGGCGCGACGACCAACTTGTTAATGTAAGACAGCCGTTCCTGACGGCTGAACGTCCCGTCAGCCTGATCTTTCCTCTTCCCTTGGTCCTGATTCTCAGCATCACTTGTTACATCAGTGTCTTCGTCATCACCTAAAACACAAATTATTTCATGAGCAAAATGATCATTATTTCATTTAGGTATTAGTAAAAAAAAGCTGCCTATATTGACACAATCGACGATACTGAACGATTGAGTCAAAACAGGCGCTTATAGCAGTGAAGAAAATGTCAATTGTGATGAACGAGTTCCGGACCTCATCCATCAACAATGGCATCTCCAACTCCGCACTCACTAATAAGATGAATGCAGGATTTTAGAAGGAATTGCCGCTGGTCGGGGCACAGCACAAGGTTGCCACTGGTCGGGGCATGGTACAGAGATTGCCACTGGTCGGGGCAGGTATAGAGGTTGCCACTGGTCGGGGCATGGTACAGAGATTGCCACTGGTCGGGGCAGGGTACAGAGGTTACCACTGGTCAGGGCACAGCACTCACCACTCGCGAAAAAGGCTTCGCACACATCTGGTGTCCACTCGCCGCGCCACTGCACCATATGCTCTGCAGCGGTTTGAGTTTTCTTCCCATATGAGCCAGCCACCAGCTCCAGTTCATATCGGTGGTGTGGAAGCTCACGCAAGATCTAGTAAGGACCTCGCATGCCGGAATCCAATTTGCCCTTGCTCTGTGATCCCTTAATAACAAATACAAAACTACCAACAGCAAAATTACGAGGTTGGCGACGTCCTTTATTTACATAAGCATCCTGACGCTGTTGATTGGCAGCAAGCAGCTCCGAAGTTCTTTGTCTTCTCAGCGTCATTAAGCCTTCACGATTAGGATTACTATTACTTAAAGCAACATCTCTTACTAAGGCTCTTAAAACTGGTGTGGTCCCATCAATGCCAGTTAATATTTGAAGAGAAGATGATTGCGTCGTGGCCTGCTTAGTAATATTAAGAGTGAGTTGAACCTTCCATAATGCTTCACACCAGTTGGCACCTTTATGGTTAACTTCTATGCGCAGCATGTTGAGAACCGTCCTACAATACCTTTCAACTTGTCCATTTTCTCGGTGCATTTCTGGCGTTACATAGTGAATCGAACACCCTAACTCAGAAATCCAGTTTTGAAACGACATACTTTCAAACATTCTGCCTCGATTGCAGACTATGGTAGAAGGTGTGCCAAACAATGAAATTGCGTTAGAAAATACTCGTTTCAATTCCTCTGTGTCTTGTCTATATATGGCATAAAGCAAGCAGTATTTTGAAAATGAGTCTACAACTATGAGGATGTACTTAAAACCGTTTGACTCAGTTAACGGGCCTAAAACGTCAACATGAACTACAGCAAATGGAACATCAGGCTTAGTCCAAGACTCAATTGGGAGACTAGGAGCTCGAGGCATTTTTTTATGAGCCAAACAAACTATACAGTGTCCTATGTATTTCTTTACAAACCCTCTCAAACCCGGGAACCAAAAATGACGGAGTATTAAATCGGTAGTCTTGTCAATGCCGATGTGATCGTGATCATCATGAAAAACTCTCAAGAGACTGAGCCTATGGCCTTTGGGCACGAAACAAAGAAAACGCGATTCTTCGCCGGTTGGTGAAAACTTATAGTACAACAACTCATTTTTAATAACGAATCTAGTAGCATCTAACTGACCTTCGTTTAATTTTTGCATAAGGTTCTGGGTCTCTGTGTCAGCCGTTTGAGCAATTTTTGCCCAATTCCGTGGATTTTGAATATGAAGAACATCAGCGGGCTGACGGCTCAAAAAGTCTGCATGTTGCATAAAACACCCCTTTCTATATTCTAATGTGAATTGAAAATCTTGAAGGTAAACCCACCATCGTGCGACACGCGGTATAAGGTCTTTTTTACGTTCAGTTAATTTTAACGAATTACAGTCGGTTACAATTTTAAATTTAATGCCTATTAAATAATGCCTGAAATGCTGTAAAGCACGAACTATCGCAAGAGTTTCCAGTTCGTAACTGTGATAGCGAGATTCTGCACCTTGGGTGGATTTACTGAAATAACCGGCAACACGCTTCCGCCCATTATGATCCTGTAGTAATATTGCACCATATCCTATTGCACTGGTATCAGTGTGGAGCTCTGTAGGACGTGCAGAATCAAAAATTGCTAAAACTGGCTCTTCAGTAAGACACTTAATGATGTAATCGCGGGCAGCGTCCTGTTCTGCGGTCCATATAAAAGATTGACCTTTTCTTAATAATTTTGTAAGAGGAGCCGTTTTAGAAGCATAGCCTGCTATGTATCGGCGAAAATAGCCTGCTAGACCCAAAAATTGACGCACTTCCCTAACGTTAGTGGGCTTTGGCGATTTTATCAATGCGTCTGTTTTACTAGGGCTTGGCCGAACCTGACCATGACCAATCAGTCTACCTAAATACTCGAGCTCCGTATCCAAAAACGTACATTTCTTTAAATTAACTGAAAATCCTGCATTTTTAAGCGTTTTTAATACTTCTCGTAACGTGTCAAATCCCTCCTGCACTGTATTGGACATAATCAAAACGTCATCAATATATGACAGAACTTTACCGGCTTCTATCAAGTGCTTAAGCGTTTTAGAGATGATCCTTTGGTACGTAATTGGAGCATTAGCAAGCCCATATGGCATTTTTAAGTATTCGTAATGCCCTTCAGGTGTTACGAAAGCCGTTTTTTTAATAGAATCATCATCTTTCATTGGCACTTGATGAAATCCCGTCGCCATATCGAGGCTAGAGAAGTAATTAAAACGGCCTAATCTATCGATATGATCATCGATCAATGGCAGCGGAAATCGTTCTTTAATAGTAACGGAATTTAGAGCCCTATAATCTATGCACATCCTGTCATCACCATTCTTTTTCTTGACGAGGATAATAGGGCTCGCGTAATCCGATTGGGACTCCCGTAATATTCCCTTATCTAAAAGATCTTTAATTATGTTGCGAACTCTGTGTTTTTCATCAACCGATAGTTTATATGGTCGATAATGTATTGGTGCATCGCTACTAAGCCTAATTTCCATGAACCCGGTATTTACAGTGGAAGTCGCTGTTCCTACTATTAATATGTCAGAAAATTCTTTAATTATTTCAAGCAACTGATCGCGCTCTTTACCGATTAGAGGTGTTTTAATTTTATCGACTGCTATAGTATTTACGGTTACAGTATCAACTCTTACTAACCGCTGGCTATTTTTCGTACGAATATAAGTAACACCACTACGATTTAATACATCAGTACCGATTAAAATTGGAGCCTGCATACAATTAGAAGCCACTACATATAAATCAACTTCCAAAGATAATTCAGGAAACTCAATTATTGTATTAATGTAAGATGTGGACTCTAAATCTTGACTTCCAATACCACGCATTCGTCGATATGTAGGAAATTTATTAAAAGTAAAATGCTTCAAAATGTTTTCAGCAATAAGTGAAATATCGGAGCCAGAATCTATCAAAACATCTACGGGTAAGTTTTGAATAACGGCAGGAATTACGTTGTTTCTTTTGGTATCGTCTCCGAGCAAAAATTTACGTTTTTAGGTATATTTTTGGATTTAGATTCTAATCTCTCTTTGGCAAAACAAGATTCTACAAGATGCCCATTCTTTTTACAAAATGAACACGTTTTTACCCGCTGATTACTTTTGACTGACTGCGACTGCGATCCGCCATTTAAAGATCTTTTTAAATTAACGTCTTGCAAATTTAATTCAAGCTTAGGTCTTTTAGAACAATGTATTTGCTTGTGACCAACATCTCCACAAGTAAAACAAGTTAAGTGGTCATATTTAACAGCCTCGCGTTTGCCTGGTCTCGGTGGAATACTAGCCGACGAACGAGAAGAATTGTAAGTAGCAAATAACATATTTTTGGGCTTAACGTATACCGACAAAAATTCTACCAGATCGTTTGAACGTAGCTTAGCATTAGTAGCGGCAGCTTTTACTTGGGGATCCGTAATACCACGAACAACAATTGCGACTTTGAGCTCATCCGAAAGCCCTCTAACGATATTAAGCCTTAAAAGGGATTTCCTTGCATATTCTGCATAAGTGGTAAACTTATTCGAGCTAGTACTCATAACGTCATATAGTATAGACGCAACGTCAAGTTCACGCGGACACAATGAACGAAAATCGCTTTTAAAATTTGACCACGTGCGGTCAGTAGTGACCCATTCATTGAGCCAAGTTCTAGCGTCCCCACGTAAGCAACTACCTATACGTCCTAAACATTCCCCATCATCCCAATTATTTAATTCACGGCCGCGATCAACTTCAGCACACCACTGGTCAAAATCGTGCACCTTTGGATCAAAATTAGATATAAAGTAATGTCTAGATTTCACTTCTAATAACGCTGAAAGTGCACTAACAATTCTATCCGCAGTCTCCGTACTATTACTACCTTCGGCTGGTCTACCGACAGAACTATTTCCCGTACCGCCGTTATTAATTGTTTCGACCTGTATCGACGCCGACGCCGACGCTAACGGAGGCGTATACCTACGTGCGGCACTAGACGATGCTTTCCGTGCAGGAATCCGTTCTTCTAATGCGTCTAACCTTTTAATAATAATCGCTAGTGGGTCGCGCTGGGAATCACGGGAGGCGCTTGAGCAATCACGCAAACGAGACTTATAACGATGTCGAGACGAACTATAGGAGTCGTCAAAACGGTCACGTTGCCTAGAACTAGCCCTTGCAGAATCACGTCTTTTATCACGGCACCTACGACGATTGTCACCCGACATATTGAAAAGATTTCGAATTAAATGTAAAAATCAACCTATTTGCGATTTACGTAATTTAAAATTAATTTGTTTCGATTTACGAAATTAAAATCAATTTGTTTTAATCTACAACTTTTAAATATCGATCAACTTATTTCAACTACAAGAAAAACACATAACCGTTATTAAATTGCAACGTACGTTCAAATTTTGACGGTAATAGCAAAAAAAATATATAATTTGTTGTAAAGAAAATAACGATCACTTTTACACTAAGAAACTTTAAAACAAGATGGCGAACGAAATAGCGCGCCTAAAATCCCACGTCTGATCTAAGGGATTATGCCTAAATCAAAAAAATACAAGCCCGAATCTACAGCAAATAATTTATTACGAATCGTTAACAATCGAATTTAAACGTCCGTCCCGATCTAAGCGATGAAGCGAAGTGAAGGGAGGGCCAGCCCGCTCCGTTCCCCTCTCCTCGCACCTCCTTCCCTCGTCTCGCACCACCCGCCTGACGCACCGGTTTTCGCTTCGGCGCGACGACCAACTTGTTATTGTAAGAATAGATTATAAGTAAGTATTATAATATTATTTAATTCACCGGTGGACATAGACAATAAGCCGTAGTCATGTTGACTGAAATACGAGTAAGGGTCATGGATGGTACCGACTTCAAAATTATGAAGACTGAATACAGAAATAGTTGAGGTTTAGCCGAATTCGGAAAAAGGCACTACTAGACAGGAAAAATTATTTAAGTAATACTTTTTAGTTCATATTATAAGGATGTTATTATTGTTTTTACCTTGGAAGTCGGTTTTAATTTGTTGTTAAAAATAATAATTTCATTCTTTTTAGTTACCTAGTAAACCATCGCGTATATTCTACATATTATTACGGATACGGACACGTAGTGCCATCTAGTGTCAAACCAGCGAAACTGATCAGGGAAGCACAGAAAACATGAATCCCCTACTCAATACTAGGTGGCGTTAGGTGTATGTTTACTTACGCGTATTCTCTAGAAACATCCCACACTTGTTTACTTGTTTACGTGAATCGGGGAAGGAATTTTCTAGAATTCGTCTCGCCATATAAATAGCCGCAGGTAGACGGCCCGGCAATTCAGTTTCATCTGAGCGATCTTCGAGGCGACAGTGTCAGTGAAAACAAGTGATCCATAGTCAGTGAACCAGTGAACCTACGACTTGGCTACGACCTAGGATAGTGTTTGGACTTAGTGATTTGGATCTAGTACTTAGTGTTTGGACTTAGTAAATTGTGTGAGCTAGTGCTAGTGCTAGTAAAGTCTTTTTAAGAGTCAGCAGGTCTTTTTCTCCAAATCCTTCGAACCCTAGCACGTAACAATATCTTATTACAATTTGTATCCATATACAACCATGTGACATTGAGATACACCCATGTGACATTGGTGACCCTTTTTTATGAAATAAGGGGGCAAACGAGCAAACGGGTCACCTGATGGAAAGAAACTACCGTCGCACATGGACACTCGCAACATCAGAAGAGCTGCAGGTGCGTTGCCGGCCTTTTAAGAGGGAATACGTTCTCTTCTTGAAGGTTTGCAGGTCGTATAGGTCCGGAAATACTGCTGGTGACAGTTCGTTCCAGAGTTTTACAGTGCGCGGCAGAAAATTACGCGAAAAACGCACGGTGGAAGACTGCCCCTCATCAAGGTGATGAGGATGGTATATTTTTCGCGTGGGACGATGGCGAAAAGTTGCAGGTGGTATGATTCCAAACAATTCCTCAGAGCACTCCCCGTGATACAACCGATAGAGGATGCAGAGTGAAGCTATATCTCGGCGTAATTCCAAGGGAGCAGTTGGTATTTTGGCGCCCCTGCCCAGAGATGAGAACAATATTCCATATGAGGCCGAACCTGCGCCTTGTAGAGTTGTAGGCGTTGGTCCGGACTGAAGTACTGTTTCGCTCTGTTAAGAACACTAAGCTTCTTCGAGACTAACTTGGCCTTACCCTCTAGATGATATCGGAACTGGACTTCGCTTGATATGTTAACGCCAATTACCCTGACGTGGTAATGATGATGATGATGATGATGATGATGAATGTAATTTGCATAGTAGCATATGCTTTCAGTTCTTAAAATAGCGCCTTAACCCCCAAACTTGTATCCATAAGGAATCCGGAGTTCTCTTAGTATCTTCGGAACCATAGTATACCTTGGTGCAAAATCGTGCGTTTTGGTAGCATATGCTTAGGATACTTCTCATAAAACCAAAATCACCATATGTTTCCATATAAATTTTGAGGAGTTCCCTCGATTACTCATGGATCTCATCATCAGATCACCACTTTTGTGAAAATAAAAAATTTGAAAATCGGTTCTCAAACGGCGGAGTAATCGTTGAACGTACAAAACAAAAAAAAATCCACAGCCGAACATATAACCTCCCCCTTTTTGGAAGTTTGTTAAAAAACTAAAGAAAGCTTAGTCACTTGTTTTTGTATGTTTTTTTTTTTTAATATTTTATGCCAATAATAATTATAGACTTCCAAAAATAGTCATGAATTATTCGACCAAAAGTTATTTCGTTAACTATAGGTCTACCAGAATCTGATGGCAAAAAGTGAGAAAATAAATTGACTGTAGCAATACCGGGGTAATTGGAATAAAACATTTTGATTCTTTATTTTTCTTATAGCGGCTGATTCTGTGTGTTAAACATGCAAATATAAAAATTTATCCAATGATCAAGGATATTTATTGAAAATTTGCTGTCAAAAATTGCCATCAGATTCTGGTAGACCTATAATAAAGTACTTGAGTAAGTGTATTTTTTATTTCGTAATTTAATCCAAAAAGGTCTGATATTGAATGGGTTTTATTTACCCAGAAAATACTTTTGTAGTCACTACTCACTAGATTATGGATACAAATAAAAAGGATTACTTACCCCTATAAGTAAGAGTATTTCGTAAGGTTCATAATATCGGCTTTTCAATCAAAATATCTTGTCGTTTTTCTTATTAATTGGTTTACTTTGTTTATTATACTAAAATTAAAAAGTATTAAACTGGTAACTGACATGTGGTGTAATGGTAACGGTTACGTTATAAAAGTCAAGAAACACATTTCTTATGACACTAGCCATAATTTTCCTACAACATCGACAAAAGTATTGCTCGCAGCTCGATCAGTTTCAAATTTTGGCTGTGCTCTAAGGGTCAATTCAGACCGCAAGACGACTGGTAGATGCATTTCTAAATTTGTATGGATTTGACAGATTTGCAATACGTCTCACGCAAATGAAATCTGTCAATTCAGTACAAAGGAGAATGACATAAAATGTATGGAGTTAGTAAAATTGTCTTCTAAATACTGAAGATTATAACCAGACCGCAATCAAAAATATCCTGTCAGTGAAAAGTTATGGCTTAATGAAAAGTCATGTTTTTTAGCATTTTGAATGAAAAATATTGTTGATGTAATAAAAATATATTGAGTTTGGTGCAAACGTCCACCACTAATGGTATGCTATGTAATGGTCTGCTAAATACTGAATCATTATATAACTGGACCGCAACCAAAAATATCCTGTCAGTAAAAAGTTATGACGGAATGAAAAAGTTTTCTACCATTTTATTCCATAAAATATTATTGATATTATCCATTGCATTTTTTAACTACTTAAATCTATGTTATGTAATGCCGCTTGGCATTCCCGATTAGGTTTTCACTGAAGTCGATGAATATCAATATCAATATTTTCACTCAAAGAAATCATTTTTCATAGGGTCATAACTTTTTACTGACAGCTTATTTTTATTTTGTCTCATACTGAAAGTTACTCTATATTTAAAGGATAAGAAGTCAATATGGGTCTCGTTAGTGGTGGACATTTGGACCACTTTAGTTCATTCTCCTTTAGAAATGCATATACGCGTCTGAATTGACCCTAAGAAGCAACGAATTGTTTAAACTATCTGCCCTCGTTGCGCTTTCCTCGTGTTAATGTTTTGGGGCGTCATTGTAACGGAGCTTCGAGATTGAGCCTTGTCTAGTAAGAAATCTGTCGATAAACATTATACCGTGTAACAAAACTAAGTAATAATAATTTAAGGTGTGTATGTGTACCTTATAATATAGAGTTCACTGTGAAAGTAGCAGCGCTGAAAGAGCAACAATTCTTTTGTGATTTGAATGGGCGATCGCCCGCGCGTCGTGAATTTTTCCATACAATGGTGAAAAAAAGTTACTCTTTCAGCGCTGCTACTTTCACAGCGAACTCTATACAGGGGACCCATACACACCCTATACCTATAGTATTATCACTTAGTTTTGTTATACCTTGTATGTGTAATATTGTATCGATATGTACAAAATATACAATATGTAGGAAACGATTAACACTGTTTTCGCAGAATTCTCTCTATAAAAAAACTCTTTTATTTTTGCATTAATTAACATTTAATGATTACTTACTGTAATTTATTGAAGTTTTTGACATGCATTTAACATTGTCTGAGAAAATGTTCATTAAATTAATATTGAGTAATAATGAAAAATCTGTAAACTGTGCGCTCCGTGAGTGCCTAATTACTTCTTATTTTCAACAGAGGAATCCTTAGCATGTCCGTGGCTTTGTCAGATTTACAGACTCAAGTACTAGAAAACTGTAATTTGGCAACGAAACAAGAGCAATCCCGTGTACAAAATGTTAGAACAAAGTTTTAGATGTTCTATAAAATAAGAACTTCGGTGGATACTACAATGCTTTGATATTAAAATGTACATTTTAACGTTGCATTCATATTTTATGGTTTATTAGCAAAACGACAAAATTGCATCTAATCACTATCACTACATAGTATAAAACAAAGTCGCTTTATCTGTCCGTATGTCCCTTTGTATGCTTAAATCTTTAAAACTACGCAACGGATTTTGATGCGGCTTTTTTAATAAATAGAGTGATTGAAGAGGAAGGTTCATATGTATAGTGACATTCATTAAATAGTGGGGAAATATTATTTTTGAGGTTTCTAATGTGATGTCGTGAATAATTACATTTTTTTCCGCTTACATTGCAAACGCTGGCTGAGCCCTACGAGACTAATCAAAATAATGTACTAAGTATTGTACACAATGAAAAGGTCTACAGAAATCTCCGTGATGGTATATGTCTATCTCTTATGGATATTATCCCACAATAACATTTTTTGTCATTTACTTTTTGCGACAAATAATGGCTAATCTTCGAAGCGATTTTAACCAACACAACATTAATCCATATTCAATTAAATACTTTAAATACATTGTTGATTAATTTAGTTTTTAATTTAATATAGATCTATATATCTATATTAGGCCCTTTACAGCATATTATGATTTAAATGAATATTTACAAAGATATTACAATGCGGGCCACGGTACTTGTACTTATATTATTAATTCTGTGGCTACGGGCAGTAATGAATATGAATCAAAACTGCTGGATCGATTTTATATATTTTTTTATACATTTTTTTAAGGTATTTATTATAATATAAATATGTATGTTAGTCTGTAAGGTATTTGTATTATGGGCAAATTTCAGCAAAATCGGTTCAGCCGTTTGGGCGTGAAGAGGTAACACAAAGAGACAGATAATTACTGACACTGGCTATTCCTCAAGGGAGGCCATTTTTAAAGAAGAAGAAGACAGACATACAGACAGACAGACAGACGGACAGACAGACAGACTCACTTTCGCATTTATAATAGTAGTATGGATTAGGAAGGCGTTTAGTTTTACAAAATATAGATTGAAATGAAGAGAATTTAGCAGATATTTCTTGTTGTGAACAGTTCAATTTATTGAGTTGGTGGATATAAGATTAATGGTCTTATCGACTTGACACAATCACGGTACATTTAAGACCGATCAGTCACTCTGAGTTGATTCCAATGTTGGGGTGGCTTCTCACGGCTTGTGATATAACGCGCCGTGAGAAGCCAGCTTAGTTCTACAAAAAGATTAACTAAAGCTTTGTAGCACATATGGACGCTGTTAAGCATTTGTGTTATGTGTATCATCCCACAAAAAAAATTACATATCGAGTTATGAATGTAGTCATGTTCTTTAGATCATTTAGAACAAGACTGCATTCAAAATTCAACAAAAAAATAATTGTGGGTTAATACACAAATGCTTAAGGCGGCCATAATATTATCTAGGTTAAAGTTATAAACTGGTGGTGGGTGGGTGGATTGGTAATCAGCTGATTGGTCATTTATCTCTTATAAGAGATAATAATATAAGAGATTTAGGGCCTGTCCGCGCTGCGGATATTTCACCGCGTGATATTTATTCTCGCGAATTAATTCATATAATTTTTTGATCGGCACTGCGGATACTCTCAAAAGATTCAACGTGTTATAGAATTACGAGAAAAAATCCGCGCGGTTAAAATTCGCAGTGCGGACAGGCTCTTAAGGACCTATCAGACATAGAGCGGTTATGCGATCAAGCTTGAACGCGTGACCGCTCTCTGTCTGATAGGTACCTTAATGAGAGCGTTAACATGATATTATAATTATGACCTAGAGTTAACTTTACCAAACCTCTTGAGAGTGCAATTATATTTCCAATTTCTTTTCTTTTTAGGGGTCCGTACCCAAAGGGTAAAAACGGGACCCTATTACTAAGACTTCGATGTCTGTCCGTCTGTCTGTCTCCAGGCTGTATCTCAAGAACCGCTATAGCTAGACATCTGAAACTTTTACGGATTGTGTATTTCTGTTGCCGCAATAACAAGAAATACGGAAAACAAAATAAAATCAATATTTAAGGGGGGCTCCCATAGGCCATACAACAAACGTGATTTTTTCGGCATTTTTTGCTCGATATCAATAATGGCAACAGGTAGGCACTTGAAATTTTCACAAAGTCCTAAATAATTATATGTGTACTTTTATAATTAATAATAAAATTAAAATAAAATAAATATTTAAGGGGGCTCCCATACAAAAAACACAATTTTTGGCCTTTTTTACACTATAATGGTACGGAACCCTTGGTGCGCGAGCCCAACTCGCACTTGGCCGATTATTTAAACTTAATTATAAAGGCATTTGGTAGGGTATTTGCTATTGTTCTCGAAAATAGCTATTCGAATGTACAATAGAACTATATAAAGGAAATAGGTACAGAAAATTAGTCGTGAACGTATGAATTGAAGACATGAGTGTATAAAGTGGGTAACTAACAATTTGAAAACTGTCGTTTTTTGCATAAATGGAGGCTTCAGGACCAGGAAAATGATTAGAAATAAAAAAATGTGGATTCCATGTATAGCTAGAAATATAAGCTAGATGATGAAGTTGGTAAGTTACAGGGTTTGTTCAAATTATAGGGGAAAAAATGAGTAATTGCTTGTATGTTCTAAAATGTTAGTTACCCACTTTATCCACTCATGTCTTCAATTATTTTCTCCTTACATGCTGAACCTCTGTTTTATTATCATAATTTAAATGCATTTCCACGATTCGCTTTGTTTCAAGTAAATAGAGCTAAGGCACTTAAGTTTCTTAGAAATGTGTTACTTTGAGAGAAGTAAGAGAATTGTATGTGTTACATCATAAATTATTATGTTTCTTATTCAGAAATTATTTTTGTAATCTTTGTAATATTTTCCCATTTAACAAACATTTTAACAGATATCTACAATAAGGTCAAGCTTATCAATAAATGCATGCTTAGCATCCATACTAAAATTTTTAATGCGAAAGTGTGTCTGTTTGTTACCTCCTCCTAAACAACTGGGCCGATTTTGCTGAAACTTAGTATGCCTTGAGTCCCCGGAAAGGACATAATTATGATACTTTTCATCCCAGAAAAATGGATAATTCCCGCGTGACAAAATTTTGCAGCAATGGAGTTGCGGTCGTCATCGAGTACTAGTATACCTTCTCGTAAAGTCAACGAAATCTGGCCTTGTACCATGAAACTGTTTTGAGACTGAAACAATCGGACGAGAATGCCGCGTCCTACTCTAACAAAGGTGAATTGACGTTGTTAGAGCAGGACGCGGCATTCTCGTCCGATTGTTTGAATCTCAAAACAGTTTCGTAGTAGGCCTACTGAAGTTGAATGTTAAGTTGTAGGTAATTACTAATTAGTTTACAAAGGCACCTTTTGACGACAGTGAAATATATATTTACTAGCTTTTCTTTGCGCCTTTGTTTCGAGTGATCTGGCATACAAACTTTAAAACACCTTAACACCTTTGGGGGTGAATTTGTAAAAAAATCTTTGTCCTTTGGGTCTAAGCGTCTTGCCTTTGTATTTATCTATTGAAACAAGTATCAGCCTTGCCATTTCAATAAAGAGATAGTTAAATACCAACAATGACGCTAATAGCCTTCGGCAGTCATTGTTTTTCTATGGAAATGAAGATGTACGACAATTGCCAAAAGCTAACTAAGACACTTGGTTGTGACACGTAATTTTGTCGTTATAAAATCTATCGTGTGACTTCATGAAATACCTCAGCATTCAAAAGGTAACAGACGAACAGACTGCAGACAGATAAACCTTCGCATTTATAATGTTAGTACGGATGTGACTTAAAGACAAAGCAATTCTATTGTCGTTTCCTCCGAAATCCAATGTAGATTTAACCACCCCCGCCATTGCAAATATTGCTCCCTTCCAAGCAAACAAATAATCGCCACTTTCGGAAATTAAAGCCCGTAGCCAAACGCTCCGAAAGGAATTTACTGGACTAATACTAATAAATAATAACAATGGAATAAAAGAAAATCTGCTTGGCAACCAAGCTCTTGAGAAATGGTGGCAGTTTCCGAAGATTTTATTGTAGATATAAAATGTTATATAAGTTTATCTTAAGTAAAAAGGTAACAGCTAGTAGATTTTAAAACAAGATAATATATGTAGCAAGCATTTCATTACTCAAATTAAATTTTAAAACTGTAACTAGTTACACAGTTCTACAACGATTTTATTTCGCCTTGCTAAAATCAGAACTAAAAAAATTAAAACCTCAAAACAATGACCATTAACATCCACCAAAAATATCTAGTAGACGACAGCAAAAATCCACGCAGACAAAGTTGAGAGGTGAATCTAGTGAAACACAGGAATAACGTAATTTGACTTGCTATCTTCATAATCAGGGCGAGCGAAGCGAGCCCTAGTATATCCCACAACCTGAGCACTTTTGTGGTACACTTTACGGAAAAACTATCACGCCTATTGATTTGTGCTTTAACATAGTAATTTTTATTTATATATAGATGTGTTTTCATCGGTCAGTCAAGGTTTGGTTACTATTAAAATATAAAAAAAATCGGCCAAGTGCGAGTCGGACTCGCGCACGAAGGATTCCGTACGGTTATAGAGGAAAAATAGGCAAAAATTGTGTTTTTGTATGGGAGCCCCCCTAAAATATTTATTTTATTTTAATTTTATTACTAATTATTTAGACTACAGATAAAATAAAAAAATATTGTGAAAATTTGAAGTGCCTAGCTGTTGCCATTATTGATTACGAGCCAAAAAGGTAAAAAAAAATACGATTGTTGTATGGGAGCCCCCCTCAAATATTAATTTTATTTTGTTTTTAGTATTTGTTGCTATAGCGGCAACAGAAATACATAATCTGTGAAAATTTCAGAAGTCTAGCTATAGCCTGGAAACAGACAGACAGACAGACAGACGGACAGACGGACAGACAGACGGACAGACATCGAAGTCTCAGTAATAGGGTCCCGTTTTTACCCTTTGGGTACAGAACCTTAAAAACTGCCTTAAGATTATTACCACGCAGAAAAACGACGCGAGCCCTCACAAAGATCGGCTTTTAGCTAGTATTATGTTATTGTGTAGATAGGGAAATCTATACTTAGAAACTTATTGTGAATGTATTGAATGATTTTCAGAATCTATACTGTAGAAGTATACAGTTGACAAGAAATAACCATAATAATATAAAATAATAAAAATATATTCCATATTTTGTGTCTGCGTCTTGTAAACGATCGATTGATTCAAATTAAATTAAACCTCAGAAGGTAAAAGTATTTTATATTATTATAGTCTTTAGAATTACTGAGAAGTAAAAAATTTAACAGCACTAGAGTAATAAAATTAAAGTCAGGGAGTTTAAGAGTTTTTCACAAGATTCTTTTGGTTGAGTCAGTTAAAAATTAAAATATTTAATCAGTGGACAGTGAATCAAATCAATGATATCAAATTATCGTCAACTTCTGGTCCCAGTAAAAATTATTAACTTTTTAACGAAGATCCTATCTATACTTTATATTTTAATATTTTATATTATAAAGCGGAAGAGTTTGTTTGTTTGTTTGAACGCGCTAATCTCAGGAACTACTAGTCCGATTTGAAAAAATATTTCAGTGTTAGATAGCTCATTTATTGAGAAAGGCCTAAAGCTGCGCGTCCACGATTAGAATCGGATCCCCGAGCAGACGACCTTGACCATACATTTGACGCGTTGCCGAGATCGCACAAAAATCGTATTTTTTTACTTAAGTATCTTAGTTCAAAATTGATCTAAAAAAAAATTAAAACGGGGAATATGTAGTTAATGAAATTGTCTATCTATTGTCGTGTGTTTCAAATAAACGTAATTTGTAAATATTAGGGAGATGCTGAAAGTATGCTTCAATTTTAATAAATTGGTATAACTTTGGAAGCGAATATCATGAGTATAATAAACAAAAATAGAAAATTTAAAACGGGCAAAGGAATGTTGATATACTGAAGATTATTGCTGTATTTTTATTATAACTTTGTAGCTTTCAAATTATGAGTTTATAAGGCTCTAAATATGGTAAATTACGGAATCTCCGTAGGGGAAGGGCTTCGTGCATTTGCATTATGGAGGATAGTGACGAGGATATTGTTGTAATTAGCTGTATTTTATCAGAACAACTTTCATTCATTATTTGCCCAATTTCATCCCAAATATTCTCTCTCCTCAGATGGTTATGATAATGTTGATGTTTTAGATTGTAAAGTTCTTCATATTTTTCCACTAAAGTAATCAAAATACCGTCATTCATCGTGAATAAGTATTTATGTATAGCCGTCGCGTCGTCGCAAACACGTCAGAACTTGAAACCTTCGGAATCCGAATGACGCGTTCACTGCGGATGACGTCATCGGCATAAATACCGGTCTCAGGCGCAGAAATGCCGATCCAGTGGACGCAGTACCATAGAAATCAATACAAAACAACAAATCCGTTCGCTCCGTACGCTCCGATTCTGATCCAGCGGACGCGCAGCTTTAAGGCTATATATAATATATATTGTTACGCTAAGACTATAAAAATATAAAATAAAAAGTAGACCAAGTGAAGGATCATACGCTACGGGTAAAATGTCTTATTTACGCGGGCGAAGCCGCGCGGAACGTCTAGTTTCTTTTAAAAGAAGATATACAATCGATAAAATCCTTTAATAAGTACTAAAATGTTGAACTAAATAAAACTTAATTTATGATCTACAAACAAAATTTCAATAAATTGTAAACAGCTTATGTGAAGGAAAGCGCATTTCCGGAACAAACGAATGTGTGCCTACCTATAGCTCTTAACAATAATTTATCAAGTATCTTATTACTTATTAGTAAGACTTTCTGAAGTATAATTAAATTATTTCATCGTTATTGTCTGTGTATTACGTTTCCACTTTGAAAGTTTTGGTATAATTTACGTAATGAAATTGGTGATTAGGTAAATGTAATTTTTTTTTTAATGAAATAAAGGGGGCAAACGAGCAAACGGGTCGCCTGATGGAAAGCAACTTCCGTCGCCCATGGACACTCGCAGCATCAGAAGAGCTGCAAGTGCGTTGCCGGCCTTTTTAAGAGGGAATATGGTAATAGGGGAGGGTAGGGATGGGAAGAGAAGGGAATAGGGGAGGGTAGGGAAGGGAATAGGGTAGGGGATTGGGCCTCCGGTAAACTCACTCACTCGGCGAAACACAGCGCAAGCGCTGTTTTACGCCGGTTTTCTGTGAGAACGTGGTATTTCTCCGGTCGAGCCGGCCCATTCGTGCCGAAGCATGGCTCTCCCACGTAAAGCATTATTTTGCATATTTTGTTGATAGTTTATTTGAATTTTAATTAAAACACAGTGACACGAAAGGTATTATAAAGCCGCAAACTCGTAACATGTTCAGCTTGAATTACGTGATTTCGGCGGCAAAAACAAAGCTAAATGAAGTGGGAGTCATGAATAGAAATCCACTTTTGAATCTACAAAGGGGAAAATTTTAAATCGCATACATATTCATTATGAATCCATCAGCTGTACGTGTGATTCTAGTGCCTTGAGATCCCTCAAGGCACTAGAATCACACGTACACGTACCGTAAAATCTTTAAAACGGCTGAAATAGAGGAGTTTCTGGGGCGGACGTGATCGGTCGGCCTCAAACAAAGATCACACTGGGCAGATGTGCTGGATTACACGCTGTGATTATTTGACACTAATCTCGTCAGATTAGCTTGAAATCTAAATGTGTTAGAGCTTAGACTATTATATTAATATGTAATTGTAGGATTAGATTTAGTGGTAAAGGTTCTAATCTTAACCTCTAATCTTTTTCTTTAAAAAAAATGCTCCTTCGTGAATCGCCAATGACGGAAACTGTAAAATAGTACCACTAATATTGATACTTAAAAAAAATATTTTCCAAAGTGATACTAAGTTCACCTTCTCAACTAGTTTATTTATTTAAAATTGAAATTGTGGCAACGGTTATAAAACAGTGGAGCCAGGAACTGTAATATTTTCTACAAAAACCAAAAGGTGAATTAAGATAAAATATTTAATTTAATAACAAATAGGCCACATCTATGTTTCTTTGATCTCTGGAGAGAACACTTCCGAATATAAAGTCAGACTCATCTTAAGAATAGCATTTACTTTTTAGAAGCAGAGCAGTGAAGTTGAAAAATTTAATTTCAAAAATATTTACAAGCTTGCTGTAAATTTAATAAAAGACCAACCAGCGAAATATTGCAGACGAAGAATGTGTAAATAATATTTTGTTTATTTTGTTTTGTAACTTTCATTTAACTGGCGATGTTTATGTTCAAATATTTTAATGTTAAAAACAAAAATTAATTACACTGACATATAAGTACTACGTACGTAAGTAGTACATTATAAATCTCTATGATCAATTATTAGATAGATAGATAGATCGTTTATTTGCTTAGAATGCAGGTACAATAATAAGATGTTACAGTATTTTTCAGAGCCTTATACATTCTGCCTTACGGCATGCAAAAATGTTATCATCGTCAAATTATTATTAAGTATTACATATTATTTCAACTACAAACTATAGATTGGATATATTATGTTAATATTAGATAGCATGTGTGTAAAAGAAAAACATGCCATTTAAATAAGCTTATCTAGTAAATGTCATAATTTTCTTGTTTAAAATTGAATTAAGTAAAAGTATCATCAAATTTATAACAATTAATAAACATAGAATTAATAATTCATTATATAACATGCAATTTAAGTTTAATTAATACCTAGTCAATAATAATAATAATAATCAGGTTAAATATCATAATTAATAATTAATTAGTATAATACAGCAACAATGTAAACTATCCAGGTTACAGGTAAAATTAAGGTAAAATGTCATAATTCGTTAGTATAAAAAATAATAATAATAATAATAACACAAAATTCATGTACAAAATTAATAACAGTTAAAATGGAATTGATTACATTGTCACATCAATTAAAAAATTATATTTGCATCTCATAATATTTCTGTGTTTTAAAGTTAATTGGTGTAGATTTAATCTCAATTTGAATTAATGATAAATTAATTAAACCTACGTATTTTAAGATTAAAATCTTAGCTATTACAAGTCAAACATTTACTAGCACAGTATTTAGTGTGTACTTAATCATTTTTATACAATCTTATAAAAGTATCCAAGCTTCTACACTAATTCCAAGTTTAAATTGGATTAACTGATTAATGAAAGTCGATTTCAACTAGTTCAATTTCATAGAATTGCATCTAGATTAGGTTGTAACTATTAGAGGAGAAAGGATACCTACTTCATTTGGAAATAAGAAACTAAGAAGAATTCTATTAGGATAATCAAGTACCTACGTGACTTGGAATTGAAGATGGCCAATATTATTTCCGATATAAATAGAGAACTGATGAATGAGAGTATATTGAGTCAACACTCAACAACTCATAAGAAAATAATACAACAATTAGTTCTTGTTGCTTCATATTAAGTTAGTTGCTTAAGCCGTGACTTATAAGGAATATATATGTTCTTATTTGAATTATTATATTTTTGACTAGCTGTTGCCCGCAACTTCGTCCGCGTGAATGTATGTTATTATACTTAATCGACTTTTAAGAAAGTGAATACCCATCAACAACTTTACATCAAAGACCCAGAAACATTGAAAGCTCTTAAGTAACTTTCGTCGGCGGGGCTTGAACCACAGATATCGTTTTGAAAAATCCTTTCTTCAAAGACCGCTTGGCGTGGACATGGGATAGGGGCCACAGGACAGGGACATGTGACGGAGATAGAGTATAGACGACAGAAGACGGAATATTTAATGTAGGCATCTATCCCTCTTTAACCTACCTCTTACTCTCAGATTCCTGACCTACACTTAAACCAGAATAAAATAACGCTTGAAGTTGTTTACTTCAGGAATCGTGATGCTTCCCTAAAATGAGCTACATTTATCTATAAGTCTAATAAACAATTAACTATATAAATAACTATCTATAAAATGACAATATAAAAAAATATTAGTCCTTATCCAAATAAAAGCTTTGTTAAAAAAGTATTAAAATTTTCAATCACAATCATTATAATAACATAAATTGGTATATGCTTGCAGTTCTTCAAGCAATGCCAAAAATTTCAAACTTTTATATATTTTAAAGACTCAGGAGTTCTGTTCATTGGATCCAGGATTACCCTTCATCTGAAACTCACCAACTCTACATAATATGCGCTACTTAAAACTACACTGTAAATACTTTTTTCTGTACGGGCGTTGTTGGCCCACCGGCCACCACACATTCCCACCAATGTATCTCCTGTGTCGCCAGGATCGACAGCGGTATCCAACCACGAAAACTCTTTGATATGATCTCAGGGAGCCCTAAGGACATGCTCAAACTGGTTTGGGACTCGCAACGATATTAATCAGAAGAAAGTAGAAGTATTAATAATTCTAATTCCCCTTCCCATTCAAAGCGGAGACAGCACAAAGTTGCAATGACCGAATGTCAAATATCTTGACGGGGAGCACCACGAAACTAAACTATAATAATAATTGTGACTACTAACTAAGCTATAGCTAAATTAATATTGGAAATTGTTGTGTTAGACAGTTAGACTCAGGTTGCCAATAATAATTGTGACAAAAACGCTTGAAGGCACGGAAGATCCTAGCGCTGTCCACGATATCACCGTAGTAATATGCGACATCAGATTTACAATGTAGGTTGTCTAGCATTGTAGTTCTTTTGTCTTGCCAGAAAAAAACTCTCCCAGAGAACATGATGAGTGGTTTGTTCAAACATAATGCCTTCGGTCGAGCACATAGGTGATCAGATGCTACTTACTAATTTAGATCCGTAAAGTTTGACTTTAAAATTTCCATGGCCGGTAACGAATTGAGATACGCAGTGGTCAATATCCATCCAGTATTTGGATAATCGTTCACGAATATTAGGGAAAAGTTATAAAGATGTCTACCTTTGCTGGAATTGATAATCACTTTGTGTGTCGTTGTAAATTTCGAGGAGTTCCTTCAATTCATTACTCATAGATCCTAATATGAAATTTCCACCTTCGCGACCACAGCATCAAATACAAATTATAGCCCTTAAATTAATGAAAGAATTCGCACAGAAACGGCGAAATAATTATCAATTTTGATTCTGATCCTTTCAATGCAAAATAATACAAAAAAAGCAATAAAAGCATCATATTGTGGTTATTAATGTTGTAATGATGGTGGTGATCATAATAATTAATATAATTGACATAGTGGCATGTGCTTCTAGTATTTTAAACAACGCTGAAACCCCTACATAAATAAGGAGTCAGGAGTTCCGTTCAACAGCGGAACCTTCGGAAGCCCTTATACCCTTGATATGGATATGCCTTGGAGCAAATCTTACTTTTTGGTAGCATATTATGTTAATTTTACTTAAAAAACCGGCCAAATGCGTGTCGGGCCACGCGCAATATAGGGTTCCGTAGTACCGCTAGTTTTTTTTAAAATTATGGTCAATGAATGTACATTTATAATGTATTTTACACTACTAACAACATCATCTCAGTTACTTTCAAAGGAATTTGAACGAAAAATTCCTTTATACTTCGCCAAATACATTTTTTTTAGTTGATCGACTATTACTCAATAACTTATGAAGTCTTCTTAGCCCGGATAGTTTTGCTTTTAAACTTAGCATATTTCCTACTCCCGTGAATTTTTTCACATTTCCAGAAGCAACCGTTTCGCTGGTAGAAGGGGGGGACACTGGACTCTAACGATTTTTTCCACTTTTAAACTTAATATTTCACAAACGGATCCCTAAATCGGAAAATGATCTATGAATACTCATAATATTTTTAAAAAAACCTATCCAACGACACCCCACACGATGGGGTGGACGCGAAAAAAAAATTCATCCCCGCTTGATGTGTAGAGGAAGGTACCATAAAAAAATTTTTTTTTGAGATTTCATGTACCATTTTGTCGGCATCATTAATATGTGCATTCATGCCAAATAACAGCTATGTAGGTCCTATAGTCTCTGAGCAAAACCGCGGACAGACAGACAGACAGACGTGAGACGGACAGACGGACAGACCGAAACTATAAGGGTTCCTTGTTGACTACGGAACCCTAAAAAACCGAAAATTACTGTAATGTTTTTGTTGTAAAGGAGTTCCGTCGATACCTCGAGGATCCCGAGAGAATCATTATTTATCAAGTGACCGTTTTTGTAAACATGGTATCAAATTCGAGTTTACAATCTATGCAACAAAAAAAGAATTTTGACAATCGGACTACAAACAGCAAAGTGAACAATAACTCCTCCTTTTTTGGAAGTTGGTTAAAAAAAAGTATCTAAGATGTTGACCGGGGATGTAAGGTATCACCATGCCAAATTTCATTGAAATCGGTCCAGCGGATTCAGAGATTAGCCTGTACAAACAGACAAACAGACAAACAGACAGAGAAACAAAAATTTCAAAAACAGTTAAGATGTATTCTATTACACTTCTAACATGCCCCTGACTCGTTTTTTCAAGTTTATTTTCAATGTACAAAAATTTTATGTCTACGATTTTATTATATGTATATAGATATAAAAATAAAAATATAGTTTAAAAATTGCAACTTCTACTAGTTTTATGTAATACAAGCCGTGCCCCGCGGTGTTACCCGCGGTTTTTAAGTGAAATTTATAATAAACTAGTAAAAGTACCAAAGTGATGATGCACGGTGTAATGGTAGTGATGATGATGATAATGATGATGAATGTGATTTACATAGTAGCATGTACTTTCCGTCCTTAAAACAACGCTAATATCTCCAAACTCGTATATCTATAAAAAGTCAGTAGTCCTCTCAGCAGTCAGCACCTTCGGGACCATGGTATACCTTAGTGCAAAATCTCACTTTTAGGTAGCTCAATACTTCTCATGAAACCGAAATCACCATATTATTAAAAATTATATATTTCATATAAATTATTAAAAATTTTTAGGAGTTCAGTTTGTTCACGAAAAACGCAGGTACTCCAAATCTAAATATTATTCCTACGCAATATTATAAACACAATATTATAATCTCTAACTTGAGCTAAAAAGTTTAAGGTTCTAGTCCACATTAAATGTACAGTATATTCCACTATTATATTTCGCGACTTCATTCTTAGCGATTTATGCTTACTTGTTGTATAGTGGCGCTCCCATGCGTCACCCTTGCACGTATTTTAGAGATATGTAAAAAAAAAATGTCACTGTCACTAAGTCACCTGTCATGATTCATGACTTTTCCGGCGCTTAGACTCGAGCTACTCATTCCGTGTTTTCGTGCCGAACCCTTCGCACGTTCGCAACTTACCTACGGTCAACGGTGTGGAGCTTTCAACATGGGGAAGAAGCGTTGGAGTCCGGATAGCGGAGAAAATATTCGAAGAAAAATGGGACGACAAATCGATTCATCTTCGTCAGATATCAGACCAAGTAAGTGTTAACTCAGGGGGAATAGCTATAATTATACTTATTTTATATTATAATTTAATAATACCAAGGGATATATCAATAGATAACGCATAATTATAATTTTTTCACGTAACGGTTTTCTGTTACGCAATAAAGATGTACCGTCGAAATTTATTTTTCATCTACCTACATATTTTAATGTAGAATAATTACGAATACGCAACTGCCAAGGTCGGGGATTTTGCTGTTCGAAAACAGACACGCAACTACCAACCTCAGGATTTTTGCTGTCATATTTTGATGCAAATTACGAATACGCAACTGCCAAGGTCAGGGCTTTTGCTGTTCGAAAACAGACACGCAACTACCAACCTCAGGGTTTTTGCTGTCATATTTTGATGTAAATTACGAATACGCAACGGCCAAGGTCGGGGATTTTGCTGTTCGAAAACAGACACGCAACTACCAACCTCAGGATTTTTGCTGTCATATTTTGATGCAAATTACGAATACGCAACTGCCAAGGTCAGGGCTTTTGCTGTTCGAAAACAGACACGCAACTACCAACCTCAGGGTTTTTGCTGTCATATTTTGATGTAAATTACGAATACGCAACGGCCAAGGTCGGGGCTTTTGCTGTTCGAAAACAAACACGCAACTAGCGAAATCGGGGTTTTTGCTGTTAAAGAATATATAATTTTTTTTTACACCTACCTACATGTTTTCATGTACATTACGAATAATTGCAAATAATTCAGGGCTTTTGCTGTTTGGAAACAGACACGTAACTGCCAACATCAGGATTTTTTCTGTTTGAAAACGGACGCACAACTATCGAAACTGGGGTTCCTTGCTGCTATAGAATATAATATTATTTTTTCAACATCTACCGACACTTGATATACCTACATTACGAATACGTAACTGCAAATATCAGGGCTTTTGCTGTTCAAATAATATGATAATACAACTGCAAATATTGTGGTTTTTGACAGATCGTGATGATCCTGTTCAAGAAGTTGATCACGCGCAGACCATATGGCCCTTACTCCTGGAGGAATCCGCGCCGGTGCTGAATCTCACACCTGCGGTCGCCCCAACGTCGTTGAAATCGGCACCATCTACGGGGCGTGATGGCGATCAGCCGCAGGAACAGACGAATGACGGGACACCAGCACGAGCGCCGTCCCGCCTGCCGCAGCGCCGACACGCCGCCACGAGCGAGCGCCTCGGAAGCCCACCGGCCTGCGCCTCATCCGCCCCGCCGCGCCGGGCCGCCGCGCCGCAGACAACTCGAGCGCAGACGCGCAAGCCAGCCTTTCGTTAATTATTTATTGAGGTACCCTACTACGCAGGCCGATTACGTTATTCTATGACGAGTGGTGTATTACACTTTTACTATCCGGTATAAGATACCGTTTAAATCGAAACCTGTAAAAAATGTAACCCCGTGCTATAATAATAATTATTAGTGTCTGTTTTTGATATTAGTAGCTTGATTGAGACCAAAGCAATCGAGAGGTGTACCTACTCCCCTTGCAGATTATTTTTTGACTCCTAAGCTATGTTCTTAGATAATACCGAAACCTAGATCGGTGACAAAATATTCATACTAAAATTGAAAATTTAAACTCTAAAGCTGTGGACACTAGAAAGGTATTGTGTCAATTTAAAAACGTTAAAATTAAGGATAACGGCACTGTCTCAAACAATTTTTTATCACCTAATAAGTAATTGTTATAATATGACCAAGATTGATTCAATTAAAGGACGCATATTCTTCGATACCGATTCATTAATCTCGTAGATAATATTATAGTATATAATATATTATATACCATTCGCCATAATAATACGTACTGCTCCATATATCTTTACTAAGATTTTGGAACCAGTTATTAACGATGTAAAAAGAATTAAGAAAGTAAATTGGTGCTAGTATGTATATTATATTTACATAATTAGGTTTATATTCCTAGGTGAAACTTTTAAAGGTTGTCAGGAATGTATATAGTTAATAGTTATACTTTCCTCTCGTAATGTACATTTGAAAAAATGGGTTTTATTATTATTAATGAATCGAAGATTAGGGTACTACCTAATATTAAATGTAAATTGTTTCGTTTTTAATTCTGCGTCTATAATTCTGGAACTACCACAGGAATATATTAAATACCACAAAAAAAAAAAAAAAAAAAAAACATTTATGAATAGAAATAATTAGGAAATGTAACTTAATTTTTTATAACCTTTCCAAGATCCTAGTTACAATCAGTCAATAATCTCTTCAAAAGATGTTCTAAGCCAAAAAGCTGAGCTAAGAAAATGTGAAATAAAATAATTTAAATTTTCTCAGATGCTTCTAAAACTTTATTTTTGTAATGAACAAAGATACCATGGACATTGTAATAGCAATGAAATGAGATCACTTATTGAAATACAAGGCAGCCTTTTTTGCTAGGTATCTTAGTAGTAGTGAATTTTTTTTTTAGTCGATCGATAATATACGATCGCTATTTTGCGTATAAACAGAATGGGTAGCGTCCAATTATAGTTATTTGATCTATATAACCAGGGAAAATTTAGCAATGGTATGAAGATAAGAAAATAAGTAACGAAGGTGGTGAATTCGACGTAGATTCATTTACTATTATAGTCTAGTGCCATAGTACGTAGTTACGTGGTACAAAGACCCTGATGATTGACATAGCCGTACAGTCGTAGTTCCCATGGTTTAAGGAATTATCTAAGAATCATAAGCATATTATTATTCGTAAGCCTGATATTAACTTGTTAAATCTACTTATAAAGTCCTGTAACATCTTCATCGCTCGCTACGCCTATAGTTGCCGCGAGTCGTGAGGTTATCCGGGAGTACATACTGGAGGTCACCACTGTCTGAGGAATGTGTTGAAATAATACTAAATTCTTTATCCGATAATACATATTAAATGCAATACTATAGTGGTATAAAACAATGAATAATGTTTTGGAGAACACATAACTACGATTTATATAATTTGCCAGTCGATAGGGTAATAGCTTTTCTGTCAGATAAACTGAGCCAATGTGCTAAATATAGCACATTAAATTATAAAATAGTTTTAAACCTGCCCAATCATTATTATGTACTAATTTAGAAAATGATATCAACTCAAGAGGTATATGAAAGGAACTTACAGAATGAGACTTATTAAGCCGAATAATAAGAAGTGAATTGGGATACTAATAATGCCCTATCGTTTATATCTCTGCAGTGGCCCAACGAAAATGGTTCTGAAAGTTCTTGCTAAGCAAACTGCCACTTTACTTGCACTTGTTGCAGTGCATAGGGTACAAAAAATTAGGTGTAATAACTAATAAAATATGTAGTATTTATTTTACTAAAAAAGATGAGGTTTTAATCTACGTAGGTATTGCTTACCGGATATTATAAAAACAAAATATAATATGTGATTGATTAATATAATTACTGTAGGTTATTGGTGGAAACTTAAAGGTGAAAACTTTTTATGATAAAAACTTCTAAACTTTATAGTTTTCAACCGGTGCTTAAACTTCCTTACTATTCACAGGACCATAAGATTTGTCCTGCATTATTATACCTCTTAGAATATTTAAATAAAAGGAAAAATTATCGTAAATGAGATTACCCTTTTTATTCGTTTTCGTAAATCATATAATAACAAATAACAATTGTACTCAAACTTTAAGTAACTGGATCAAAGACATTACTATTAGGTAAAAGGGGTATTGATACTTCAATTTTTGGTCCATATAGCACTCGCTATACAGCTACGACGAAAGCTAATAAACTGGGAGTCAACATAGAACCAATCAAAGAATCTCTAGGATGGAGTAATAGTTAATGCCTACCTCTATTATATTCGCTAAATTCTATAATAAGGAAATATTTTTCCCCAATCTAGACAGAATAAAATTTCGTAAATATTATAATTTATGTTATAAGAAAGAAATGTATTTATTTTAGTCAGTTACTTCAAATGTTATCTAAGATCATAATAAGGAGTACTTAAAGAATATTTGTAATATGAAGGAATATTACTTATATTTTGTAATATTGATAATTATTTATTAAGTAAGTATTTCCATTTACCAATGATAATATTATAATAATTATCACACATTTTTTGTAATTTAAAACCTTAAATAAAAATAGAGAATAATTACTTAAACATTTTATATTTGTTTTACTCTAAACATCATACAACAAGTAAGCATAAATCGCTAAGAATGAAGTCGCGAAATATAATTGAAGATCAAACGAACTTACCTTAAGTGAAGTTCGATCACAATTATATGAGCGACTTCATTCTTAGCGATTTATCCAAACCCACCCCATATTACAGGTGAGTCGACTAATACTTTGACTGTGACCAGTCTCTCCCTACCCAAGTTACAAATATAAAATGAACACCGCAGGTAAGTTATATTTGCTCTAAACAAAATGAGTAGCTCGAGTCTAAGCGCCGGAAAAGTCATGAATCATGACAGGTGACTTAGTGACAGTGACATTTTTTTTTTACATATCTCTAAAATACGTGCAAGGGTGACGCATGGGAGCGCCACTATACAACAAGTAAGCATAAATCGCTAAGAATGAAGTCGCTCATATAATTGTGATCGAACTTCACTTAAGGTAAGTTCGTTTGATCTTCAATTATATTTCAATTATGAGATAACAACTACTCTTCTAAATATTTTGAAATTCTGTTTTGTTGCGAAAATAACATTTACCGTTATTTATTAATCTTCAGAACGATTGTATTAGATACTATTAACAACGATTTTAATTAAAATTAAAAAAAATATGTTTTTTATCATATATCCAATTACAAAGCCATAGATAATATTACTAATTATCGACTTTATGTCTAAACACACTAGGCCGAAAAAACGCGGCCGAAGTTCAGCATGATTACGCCTGCAATGTATTTTAAATTACTGATGATACACCATGCCAAAATTACGTCGCGTTGTATGCTAGCGCATTTCAAGCGTTATCATGCCGAACTTCGGCCGCGTATTTTCGGCCTAGTGTGTTTAGACACTTAAACTAGCTAAAAGGCGAGCTTTGTGAGGGCTCACGTCATTTTTCTGCGTGGTAATAATCTTTAAGGCAATTTTTTAAAATATTTTAATAGCAACCAAACTTTGACTGACTAACACATCTTCATATGAATAAAAATTAAGCACAAATCAATAGGCGTGATAGTTTTTCCGTAAAACGTACTACAAAAGTGCTCAGGTTGTAGGATATACTAGGGCTCGCTTCGCTCGCCCGGATTAGAAGTTCAACTTTTTAATTAACTTTTAAGCGTCAATCTCGTCCACGATAGGTATTGTTTGCTTTGAATCTAACGCAGCATTTGTTGAAATTGTAAGCGGTCTGTTAATCTCGCATATAAATAGCCTTATTAGCTATGCTAGCTCTCTTTAAGACCCTGTTCTAAACGTTCTTTTATTCAGTGTAACACAAGCCAATGTATTGTGTTATCTGTAATCACATCGATAAAAGTTGGTAATTGGTATTTCTATTTAGGAAATATCAGAAGGTAATATTAGTAGTGAAAACCGAATTGTGGTAGTTTTAGTATCATAATAATATATATTAATACGCGAGCGAAAAACTTTGGATCCCTTTTGACGAAAAATGAGGAAACGTAGGTGAATGAAATTTTGCACAGTTATAGTTTGTATGGTGAAGGAGTTCATCGAGCTAATATTATTTTGAAATTATGCTTTTTTAATACATTTTTTTAACAAATGAAACATTACACACACCACAATGTGCACACTACCATCTTTTTGAATGACAAGCCTATACATACGAATTATACTCTTTTGTTTATGGTTAAAGCATAGTATAAATAAGAAGGGGAAGTGGGTTAGCTCCGGCTCAATTCGCGATATAATTTCCTACTGTCATAGGGTTGTCAATTTTAGCAATATAACACATCTCTAGTCAATAAAGTTCAACAATGGTTTTCCTATCAAATATAGAAATGTATTCAAGATACAGAGCAGCATTATTAATATAAAAAATTGGCCAAGTGCGAGTCGGACTCGCACACAAAGAGTTCCGTACCGTTATAGAGCGAAAAAAGGGAAAGTGTTTTTTATGGGAGCCCCCTTAATTATTTATTTTATTTTAATTGTATATTTAAATATTAAAGTTCACAGATAATTTAGGATATTGTGAAAAATTCAAGTGTCTACATGTTGCCATTATGGATTACGAGCCAAAAAGACCAAAAAACAACGTTTATTGTATGGGAGCCCCCCTTAAATATTAACTTTATTTTATTTTTAGTATTTGTTGTTGTAGCGGCACCAGAAATACATAATCTGTGAAAATTTCAGAAGTCTACCTATAGCGGTTCTTGAGTTACAGCCTGGAGACAGACAGACAGACAGACAGACGGACAGACATCGAAGTCTCAGTAATAGGGTCCCGTTTTTATCCTTTGGGTACGAAACCCAAAAAAGATAAAATAAACCAGCCGGCGGCGGTGGCAATTCTAGAATTGCTGAATTATTAAGACACCCAAACACACAGCATTAGTTTCTCTTGCGATTATCAGACATTTTTGATTCATTTAGCGGTGCCGAAAAGCTGTGACGCGCGAACCTTGTGCAGTGTTAGCCCCGACTGGCGCACTGAGAAACGGGTTGAGATTTTGTTAAGTGTGCGTGCGGCGACGCATAGATACTATGGCGCACACATACAAGCCGCGGGCGGTGCCTTTGTATGAAGATAACTTACTTCCCCTCTTTATACTATGGTTGATGTATGTTGTGAATTGATGAAGTGAAATAGCCAATACTTTAAACGGGGAAAAGAAGAAGATAATTAAATTTAAGGTCGTATTTCGACCATTGAGCGATTTCTAGTTCATTTTATTAAATAATAATTAATTAAAATCTTCAATTGTTTTCAAATAAACCGACCATTTCAGATGAGCGGAAGAGATGGTCACAAAAATGTCTGTTAAAATATTAATTCCGAGTATATAAATACCGAAAAAAACATTTATTGAAATTTTAATAATAATATTTAAAATGAAACCAAACAGACAGGAGTATATAAAGTCTTGTTCGATCGAATATGTAACCTATTTAGATTTAAAAATAATACTGTTGACAAGAGAAATGTGTCATAATGTTAGTTCAGTAATATGGCTTGTAAAAGGAACTTGTGAAAATGAATAAATATTATTTGTAATGCTTTACAGCCTTTGAGTATTAAGAATTACCTTTTGGTATTTTAAACATGGTCTTTCGAGCGAAAAAGTAAATGAGAAATATGTATACAATCCACTCAAACAGAAGAACATGATCCATAAGGACCTTCGAGAAGGTAACATGGTCCTTTATCTCTATAAATCATGTAGGGCCTCTGAGAACTGAACATGGTCCTGCAGGGCCTTTGGGAAATTAACATGGTCCCGGACCTCTGAGTAAAGAAATTAATATGGTCCCGGACCTCTGAGTAAAGAAATTAATATGGTCCAGGACCTTTGAGTGAAGAAATTAATATGGTCCCGTACTTCTGACTGGGGAAATTAATGTGGTCCCGAGCCTCTGAGTAGTAAACATGGTCCCGGATCTCTGAGAAGTAAACATGGTCCCGGACTTCTGAGAAGTAAACTTGGTCCTAAAGACCTTCGAGAAATAAATAATATGGTCTTCTTCTTCAACTCGAAAAGAACCTCTGAGAAACTTAACATGGTCCTTACGAGCAGACGAATCTTGAATATTATAGTTGTGGAGTTGTGGTCGCTGTCGCTACATATTTAAAAGGAGGTGAGTGAATGCATTTATAAAAAGTCAGAAGGGAAAAGAGCCTGAAAAGAAAAGCAAAGAGACTAAGAACAGTAAATAGAAGGTAAAAAAATAGCTACAATAGAAATAAAGAACTCAAATTATTATAAAATATCATTAAATAAATTACATAAAAAATCAGTGTGTAAAAATTTAAAAAATCAAAGATGTCAAAATAGTCAAAGTGGAAAAATCAAGGTTCTATTTATAGAAAAAAGTGCTTTAACAGAACTAGCCAGATAGACGTCACAGAATAGACTAAAGAGTGACAAAAGTGTCAAGTCAAATAAGACGGATTAGAAAAATTGATTGTAACTTGAAAGATAATATTTTGAAAGATGACAAAATTCTATAAAAAGCGTTAAAGAAAACAATCGAGATGTGGAAGGGAGAGTCACATAGTGGAAATGTCAAATAAAGGCAACGTAGAAAAGACAGAGATAGAGTGATATGGCTAAAAAACATTTTAAAAGACTACAAAATCTAAGCAGAGAAAAAAGAGAATTGAAAGAAGAATAAAGTAGAAGAGCTAATGGAATATTAAGAATTGGGCCATATGAAAGACAAAGAAATAAATTTACTAACATTTTACAAGTAGGTACCAACTGCCAAAGTGTACTCCCTTCCAACAGGACGATAGTTATTTTTTAGTTTTTTTTGCTTGTTTATATTCAGTTTACTTTATTTTATTATCAATTATCATACTTAGTTACTTTTTATTACTTTATCATTGTTATTAACTTATTGCTCTCCCGTTAAGAACATTACTAGATGTCCTTGGTGGGCGGCATGTTCGGTCGAATATGTAACCTATTTAGATTTAAAAATAATACTGTTGACAAGAGAAATGTGTCATATTGTTAGTTCAGTAATATGTCTTGTAAAAGCAACTTGTGAAAATGAATAAATATTATTTGTAATGCTTTACAGCCTTTGAGTATTAAGAATTACCTTTTGGTATTTTAAACAGTCTGTTCTCCGAATTGCATTGATCAATTATCAACGGAGAACTGGCGACCTAAATCAAAAAAAAAAAAAAAAATAGCCAGACAAAAATATCGGTAGGAAGGTACCGAAAACAATTGATGAAATCGTTGAATTTCGTATGAAAATTCGCTATGGATAGTAATGAATAAAAAACCTTTCCACCTATATTTTTGTCTGGCTATTTTTTTTGGGATTACATACTAATCTCGCGTCAGAAAAAAGCCAACACAGCTGAGCTCACAAGAAAATCATTATTATTTTCCTACTTTTAATTAACGCTGCAACCCCTTCCCACTCGATCGATCGATCGATTTAAAATTTTTTTTGGGTGCACAGGAAGTACAGAGCAGCTGTTTGAAAAAAAAAATTAAAATCGCTGAGCCTATATTTTTTCCATTTTTTCTCCACCCCACTACACCCACAACCACCGCCCACGGTCTGCCAGCACGCAGATTATCAGAAAATGTTGTTCAGGGAAGTAGCTAACGGAGTTATAATACAGCTGAATGACCGATTTGGTCGTCAGCTCTTAGTCCATTAATAAAAGCTGGTATGGCAACGTTTGACAGTGATTAACCTGAAACAGTTTTCCAGGAATCGAATATTTCATTAACTGATACGTTTATTAAAATAAACAACAAGCTTTTGACATCTTGTTATACACATAATCTATGGTCAAAATGAAATAAGATGGCACCAGCGGTTATACCTATCTAGTCTAGGAGCGATGAAAAAAATGGTCGCAATGTATTCTGTTGACTTAAAAACAAAAATGGAGGTCTTATTGAAACACAGACTATTATTTATTTATTTTATATATCATTTTCATCGGCAAACCTATTGGTAAATCTTAAAATGATAATCTCCAACTTTTTAAGCGATTTACTGCATACTCAGTTCTAACCAGTGTTGCCAGATAATATATTTTGTTCCAAGTCGGGACTTTGGAACTTTTGTGTGAAAATAGCGGGATTCTGCCGTCATTCGACATATTAAAAAAAAACGTATACAGGGTGCAATTAAACCTTCCTGCCAATTTTTTCCAGGGCTTAGGTATCATTAGGAGAGTCCATTTAACAAAAAAAAATTGGGTGTTATTTTTTTTCAATGACATATTTTATCCCATTTAAAATCGTTGCAGAATGGTCACTAACGGCGCGGGGGAATGAGAGGGGGTGATGCGGTATGAGGCGCGCGCGCGGGGGCACATCACGCGCGGCCGACGCATCGTGTCCATTAATTGTAGTATTTTTTAGGATAACTTTCGGAAGCTCTTTCTCAACATTTTAGTACTGAGTGACTATAAAAGAAAAAAAACGTGTATTTTTATTTTTAACAAGGATCAATACATCAAAATTTGGCAGGAAGGTTTAATTGTACCCTGTATAATCAAAAGTATTCGAATTTTTAACTTTTTATTTGACTTAAAATTATGTTTACGAGACAATAAAAGCAAAAGTAGCCATAGAAAATCTACCCCTCTGTACTCCCACTATCTTCATTACGCACCTTTCTTTCTCAGCACGCTGGCGACGCTGCACGTATAACTTTCCACTTGTCCGCGAAAAGCGGGACTGAGCCTGTACCGCGCGGGACATTTAATTTTGATTTAAAAGTCGGGACGTCCCGCCATAATTGGGACGTCTGGCAACGCTGGTTCTAACCGAGCATGCAAAATGCGATATTTACAGACAAATACGATACTGACAGATGTTTCTATTCTAAGGAGACTAGAAACATCTGTCACTTAATTGTCAATCGCAGTTTGTCTAGAAAACGATGAAATATGACCAGTTTCTTGACAGGGGCATAATGACCGCTATCGCCTAGTTACTGCATTACGAGAATAATTTAAAGGTATGCGTCTACTTATCGGTATCGGACGTATCGGACGCATGCAACGGAGTACTATGCTTTATACTAAAATCCGTTGCGTGCGATGCGTCCGATGCATGTGATGCCGATAAGTGGACGCTTCAATATAGTTAATTTTACTGTTAGTTAACTTTCTCTGTTAATGATTTAATTTAAATGCTTGTAGATACTAGGAGTAATGCCCTAAAATCTAAATTATACTGACGACGGGCGATGTCTAGCTTCACCGTTGGTTAGTTATTCAAATAACCACTCTATCTGTGACTAATCTCTGTTATCTCAATTGGGTTTCCAGCTTTGTGTTTCAATTAACTATTCAAGCTGTTAGTAAAGTTGTTGAGGGTCAGTTCACATTAAACTAGACGAAACGTGGCGAGCCTTATATAACAGCGATGCTACATTAAGGCCATCCCCCGAGCAAACGACCTTGACCATACATTTGACGCGTTGCCGAGATCGCACAAAAATCCTATTTTTTTACTTATCTTAGTTCAAAATTGATCTTAAAAAAATTTAAAACAGGGAATATGTAGATAATTAAATTATCTATCTATTGTCGTGTGTATAAACGTAATTTGTAAATACTAGGGAGATGCTGAAAGTATGCTTCAATTTTAATAAATTTGTATTACTTTGGAAGCTAATATCATGAGTATAATAAACAAAAATAGAAAATTTAAAACGGGGAAAGGAATGTTAATATACTGAAGATTATTGCTGTATTTTTATTATAACTTTGTAGCTTTTAAATTATGAATTTATAAGGCTCTAAATACGGTAAATTACGAAATCTCCGTAGGGGAAGGGCCTTAAGGCTGGCTGCGCGTTTTGGCCGCTACTTCGCGAGATCACATATGTAACGATTTATTTAAATAGCGGTGCGGTCACGCTGTCATTTACATTACATAATATAATTACTTGTGATTTCGCGCGAGTCCCCCGAACTCGCAGTTTGGCGGCGGCACCGTATCCCATACATCCCTATTCCACGCAGTGTTTATTATGACTTATAAAGAAAGCAAAATCAATTTTTCACGTACCAAATACTGAATCTACCAAAAGATGTAAAGAATCTTCTCTGAAACAATAGATCGATACAAGACTGTAGCCGTAGTCTGATACAAGATTATTAAACTTCGAAAGAGCTCTAAGGGAGCGAACTCACGGCGCGGTATTTCCCGCGCCCGCGCGCGGTTGCGGGCCCTCGCAAATGAGCGGTTGTATTTCAGAACTCACGAGACCGCTGATTTGTGCGGGCCCACAGCCGCCGCGGTCGCGATTATCGCCCGCAAACTCTGCGGGCGACGATCGCAAGACGGGTGGTTTATGTACGATCGCCTACTACGGCTACTGCTATCGCCCGCTAAACTATCGCAGAGCGCGCGGGCGCAAACCGCCGAGGCTGCGAGCGACCGCCGCCCGCCGGTGCAGCGGGAGCCGCAAACAACCGCGCCCGCGCCGTGAGTTTTGCTTTCGTTTTTTACATACAAAACTGGATTCTACGAAGGCTGCGGGCACGCAACCGTGGCGGGCGCGGGAAAAAACCGCGCCGTGAGTTCTTAGCCTAACAGGTAAAACATAGAACAACGCCAAAAGCGGAAATTCTGCTACGAGTAATTTGTGAGCAAACCTATGACTTGCTACTTAAGCACCTTTTGATCTTTAGTTTGATGAAATTACTACGGGGCTCTCAGCCGTTTTTCTGTTTCATCTCTATGAAACAATTTTAATAATCCGGACGGAAAATGCAGAGAAAGGTAGATTCGTTCAGTAAACTTTCTTTCAACTCTGCTGATTACAGCTTTTGTATTTTTATAAAATAAACTTTGATGAAAATCTCCTACTAAAGAAAATTCATGATCATCATCGCTTTTCTTTTCTCTATACTAGCTCTCTTGTTGATTTTCTCTGAAGTCAGGGAAATTGAAATTTGTGTGTCATATTGATTCCAATTATATATTTTATCCATACATCCATACTAATATTATAAATGCGAAAGTGAATGTCGGTCGGTCGGTCGGTCGGTCGGTCGGTCGGTCGGTCGGTCGGTCGGTCGGTCGGTCGGTCGGTCGGTCGGTCGGTCTGTCTGTCCGTCTGTCCGTCTGTCCGTCTGTCCGTCTGTCCGTCTGTCCGTCTGTCCGTCTGTCCGTCTGTCCGTCTGTCCGTCTGTCCGTCTGTCCGTCTGTCCGTCTGTCCGTCTGTCCGTCTGTCCGTCTGTCCGTCTGTCCGTCTGTCCGTCTGTCCGTCTGTCCGTCTGTCCGTCTGTCCGTCTGTCCGTCTGTCCGTCTGTCCGTCTGTCCGTCTGTCCGTCTGTCCGTCTGTCCGTCTGTCCGTCTGTCCGTCTGTCCGTCTGTCCGTCTGTCCGTCTGTCCGTCTGTCCGTCTGTCCGTCTGTCCGTCTGTCCGTCTGTCCGGCTGTACGGTTCCCGCGCGATAAACGAATTTTGGCGCAACGGAGTTGCGGGCGTCATCTAGTATATTATTAACACGAAAGTGTGTCTGTCTGTTTGTCTTTTACATCTTCACGCTTAAACCGCTGAACCGATTTTGATAGTTATGAAGACACTTTGAGTCCCGGGAAAGGACATAGGGTAGTTTTTATGCCGGAAATATGTACGGTTCCCACGCGATGAACTACTTTCCGGCGGCGCAACGGAGATAAGGGCGTCATCTAGTCTAATAATATTTATACAAGAAAAATATAAAACAAGTATTAAAGTTAATAATAGGTTGACTGTTTCCGAATGAAATCCATTAAAAATTGCGGTTTATGTTATATTTATCCAATGAAATGTGTGAAGCCCGAATGAATATGCTTAAATTAAACCTTCTCTAAGCGGTTGGCTCACGATATCTTTATGTTCCCAACCTCCAACCTTTGATTTACACAGTATTGAAAGTCGGTGCTTTTCCCGAAAAATATTATTATATACAGTCTTGGTTGCGTCGATAATTGGAAGTTTTTTCTTTTCTAATGAATCCTGCTACACAGAAGTCGTGGTGCATTCTTCAATTATTTATGACTTAATCATAAAGGATACAATATCTGATTATATCTGCATTCTGCTCCACGATAATACTATAATAATTTTTATTATTACACTAGAATATTATAATGCCTGCAACTCCGTTTTTTTTTAAATGAAATAAGGGGGCAAACGAGCAAACGGGTCACCTGATGGAAAGCAATTACCGTTGCCCATGGACACTCGCAACATCAGAAGAGCTGCAGGTGCGTTGCCGCCGTTTTAAGAGGGAATACGCTCTCTTCTTGAAGGTTTGCAGGTTGTATAGGTCCGGAAATACTGCTGGTGACAGTTCGTTCCAGAGTTTTACAGTGCGCGGCAGAAAGTTACGCGAAAAATGCACGGTGGAAGACTGCCACTCATCAAGGTGAAGGTATATTTTTCGCGTGGGGCGATGGCGAAAAGTAGCAGGAGGTATGATTCCGAACAATTCCTCAGAACACTCTCCGTGATACAACCGATAGAGGATGCAGAGTGAAGCTACATCTTGGCGTAATTTCAAGGGGTCCAGGCTGTTTTAAACACTATGGCAGTCAAAAATTCGAGCGGCCCTTCGTTGGATACGATCCAGGGGGAGCAGTTCGTATTTTGGCGCCCCTGCCCAGAGATGAGAACAATATTCCATATGAGGCCGAACCTGCGCCTTGTAGAGTTGTAGGCGTTAATCCGGACTGAAATACTGTCTCGCTATGTTAAGAACACCAAGCTTCTTCGAGGCTAACTTGGCCTTACCCTCTAGATGATATCGGAACTGGACTTCGCTTGATATGTTTACGCCAAGTATTTCAATGCTAGGGGAGATTGCTAAAGAGGTGCCCTCAAAACGAGGATATACGACCATTGGTGACTTTTTAGTGGTGAACACGCCGACTTGTGTCTTGGCGGGGTTGAATTGGACTAAGTTACGTCTACCCCATTCAGAGACTTTCTCCAATGAATTCTCTATTTTAGACACAAATTCGTTTCGACTCTCAATGACATTTAGCCGAGAAATATGGAGGGAGCCGGTATCACCTGTACTATCATCCGCATAGCAATGAATGCCGTTGGTCTGTAACATGTCATTGATATGCAGTATGAATAGGGTAGGCGATAGCACACAGCCCTGAGGGACACCAACATCAACAGACTGAGTTTCCGAGCATTCGCCGTCAACTACGACCTTTATGCTTCTATCTGCTTGAAGAAACTTGTGACCCACTTGCATAATTTCTCGGGCAGCCCGTATGATGGAGCTTTGATAGCAGCGCTTTATGCCAAACCCGATCAAAGGCCTTCGCAATGTCCATGCGTTTATCCCGCGGAAACCGTATATTTTTCGTATTAAAGTATCACCATACTAAATTTCAGCAAAATCAGTTCTGCGGTTTGGGTGTGAAGAGGTAACAGACAGAGAAACAGACAGACAGACACACTATTACATTTTGAATATTAGTATGGATATGGATAGTATGTTCGTAAACTTGATTCATATTTAAAAAAAAAACATAATATTACGCCCCTTGTACACATTGGGCCAACGTATAGACTATAGAGATTAGAGGCCTAGTTGGCCAAAAGTTGGAAGCGACATTCCATACTCTATACGTTGGCCCGATTCGTTGGATCAATGCGTTGCAGGCCTTGCGGCAATGTGTGAAAAGCGGGCTTTATACACGTGAAAAGTAAAATGACCTTTATTAAACTTGTATACTTTTTCGCTGGGAAATCTACACATGCGGGCACGATCAAAGTGCCGTATCTCCATTACAGGACTTTGAAAGAGCAGAAAGTAATTTAGTGTGTATGAACACCGGTGCACTTTTAAATTTGATTTGCAATCCTCCGTGCATAGTGTTCTGTTTTAACTTGGCTACTTTAGCAGCTAGCGAGCCGCTTATTTATAGTAATGTAGTGTATATTTTAACCGTCTTTCAAAACGGAGAAGTTAGAATTAGGGTAAATAATCAGATTATAAACAATTAAATCCCTTTTTTTTCTGGAGTCAGAGGTGATTGTTATCTTTTAATTTCATATCAAGAACAGGTTGTCAATATGTTACAATATGTTCGTTTGATGTTTCAGTTATTTGTAAAACAAAAACGATTCCGACAAACTTTGGAGGATACTCACGTTTTATTGACTTTGGGATTGTTAAAGTTCTATTTGCTCGTTCTTTATTATTTTACAGAAAGGCTCATTTTCTGGACCTTTGTTTCTAACTAGGACAAGAAAACGTTTAGTGTTACAGTGTCCCATGGCAGGACCCCACTATTTCGGGATAGATGTATCGTGTTAATACCATAAAGTTAATATAGCTAGCAGAATAGAGAAACAAAGGCCTGAGTAAGCGTGATGTCACTATCAGTAACACTGCGTGGTAAAAAGAGACGTGTGATACATGACAGCAGAACCAATTTTTTTCATATTTTTGACGTCCAGTCGGCACTTATCGGCACGTTGACAATTTAATCTCATAGAATTCATGTTCAATCATGCTTGTGTAAGTGTATACGTAAACAAATTTCCACACATAGAGGTAAATCAATTTCGGTTTCGTTTGACAGCTCGAGATTGTTGCTCTAATCCGCTAGGTATATTAACTTTATGGTATTAACACGATACATCTATCCCGAAATACAGAGCCTAAACTACCACCGTATCAAGTTTGATCAAAACGCGTTTAGTAGTTTTTACGAAATGAAGCTTACTTCACTTCACTTTAAAACGTACACACAAACTTTAGCTTTTATAATGTAAGTGGTGATAAAGTTAAATTTATTTATCCATTAAAAAAATAAAATGTATATAAAAATATGTATATAAAATCTTTTTTCCCCGCATGTTTAGTTACATATTACTATAAAGTAACATAAAGAGTTTAACCTTTTTATAAAGATTTTTTTAATCTCTGCTAACCGGGAAAGTAAATAGACCGCATTTTCTGCTGAATGTATGCGCAGGATAATCACATTAACATATTTAAATCACAATGCGGCGCCCTCATGTTTCGGCCCTCTTTAATTCCCGGCTTTATATTCTAACCTGACGAAATTCAATCTTACCGAACTTAGTTAACAAAAACACTTGATTTTTTATATTATTTATATAAAATATTGTGATGTTAATTGCTGAGTTGTATAGATAATGTAAGCTGCAAATATTGGAATCGGAAAAATAAGTTTCCACGCAATCATAACACTTAATTACACAATGCGAATTTCGCGTCGTGGTTGTTACACTGTGACCACAACGCGTTGTGAGCTATTTTTCGCTCACTGAGCGTTTTCGGTCTTTGAGCGTAACAGATACATAACTTGTCACTGTCGTAACTTGTCAGTCAAAATTATTCCATTAGTCCGATGTGATCACTGACCTCCATTATACAAGTACGCTGGACTAATGATACCCTTTGAAATGACAGCTATTTTTTGTGCCTATTTGAAGCGGAATCAGCTCCCCCAATGTGAGTGATAGGAATTAAATTTGGCGTAAAAACACAGAATACAAATAAATTACTCACGGACGTAAAAATAACTAAATTTGACCATTGACCAAATATATTTGTCTATGATTTGACGTAAAAATGACGTTTGAAAGTCGGCATATTGGCGCTGATAGCAGTAGTGGGAGTATTTGGAACTAATACTAGTGATGACAACCAATAACGATTAAGCGGCAATTTGCAAGTTACGTCAAATTTAGTTCTCTTCCCTCTCACTGGGGCGCTGATTCCGCTTCAAATAGGCACAAAAAAAAAGTGGGTATCATAGGTCCAGCGTACTTGTATAATGGAGGTCAGTGGATGTGATTGTGAAATATCAGATGTTATATAGGCCTTTTATCTGTAAGGATTTTCATATTTTAAATGAACATCGCATAACATCAAATAAAAGAAATACAGACGTTAGCGTACGTTTACGTAGCCTCAAGTAGTAATCGGAAATTATTTGAAGACTCACCTCAGGTACAAGTGTCACAATTTGCCACCGATTTTGTATCGGAATATTTTGCAACGAAACGCCAAGACTAGTCAATATAGTAATGAATAATGATGATAACTTTCTACGTCCCACCGGTTTCGGTTTCAGATCAACATGCCCAATCCCCATGACGCATGGATAGATAACTCCCACACCGGTTTCGGTGACGGTGGCCGGTGTCGAAAAAGATGGTCGTAATATTGCAATAAGTACCTATACTTCTTAATTATTTGAAATTTGAATAGAAACGAGAATTTAATAATGCAAATGGCCACCTAATGCTGTTATAACTTCATATTTAATATCCTTGAATGTTTAATCTGTACCTAATTAGCTTCATGAAAAGTTGGATTGTTGTGATAATAAGAGAGGAAAAAATTCGGTGAAAATTGAAGTAAACTAATTTGGGCTTCAGGTGAGCCACCCGACCCGGATTTCATTAACCTTCTTCACAAGTTACAATTATGAAAATTTCAATTCAAGCCCAACGCTCGGGAAATACAAACACTTCCGAATATATTCGTTTAAGTACAAGCAAAACATGTAAGCGGGTAGGATGGATATTATTTTAGGTCCCCTCTTTAAAAACAAAACCTTGCAAAAAACAGTATTATAGTCCGAAAGAAAACTCTAGAAGCTTAAACAACTTTTATAGTTCTGGTGTAAGTAAATAATACATCAATAGTAAAATGCGCTTTTTTGCATAGCTTTGTGCAAAAGAGATTGGCCAAGTGCGGGACTCGCGCCCGAAGGGTTCCGTACCGTTATAGGGCAAAAATAGGCCAAAAGTTGTGTTTTTTGTATGGGAGTGTATGGGAGCTCCCCTTGATTTTTTTATATTATTTTTATTTTATTCTTAATTATTAAAATACATTTACAAACCAAGATTTTGTGAAAATTTTAAGTGCCTACCTGTTGTCATTATTAATAGCGAGCCAAAGAGGTCAAAAGAATCACGTTCCTTGTATGAGAGCTCCCCCAAAATATTAATTTTATTTTGTTTTTAGTATATCGTTATAGCGGCAACAGAAATACACAATCTGTGAAAATTTCAGAAGTCTAGCTATAGCGGTTTTTGAGAAACAGCCTGGAAACAGACAGACAGACAGACAGACGGACAGACAACGAAGTCTTAGTAATAGGGTCCCGTTTTTACCCTTTGGGTACGAAATCTTAAAAACCCGAAATCCAAAGTAAGTAGGTAGGTACGTAAAATATAAAAATTAAAAAGCATGAATAAAAGCGTTGACTAAACATTATTACTTTTTAGGCATGGCTCAAAGTTCGTCTTATCGGTTCTACTATCTGCTTTACAGGAAAAGAAACTAATTTCGTTCCTGGGTAAATCTTTATTTCCACTGAAAACTGAAAAAATCACCTAAATAGATATGTCAGTTTAAATACCAGCAGAATTAAGTAACATGACTCCATTTTAAAATCAGTAAGAGGTGAATTTTCACGTAGAAATTTCCAGATTGCAATAAAGTGACTTTAGTGTTAGTAGGTTCCTCATGATATCAAATTTGGTCGGACATTTTCAGCACTTACATCCATATAACTTAATATTATAAATGCGAATGTGTGTCTGTCTGTACGTTAATTCTTCACGCCCGAACCGCTGAACCGATTTTGCTGAAATTTGGTATGAAGATACTTTGACTTTCGGGATAGGACATATGATACTTTTTTTCCCTAAAAATGTACGGTTCCTGCGCTATAAAAGACTTTAAGCGCAACTAAATATGACCGTAACGTTATAGACCTTGTCTAACTTAAAATGCCCACCACTTAGGTACCACTTCATTAGCTTTAATATATTAAGAAAATAAAAAACCGGCCAAGTGCGAGTTGGACTCGCCCATGAAGGATCCCGCAGCAGCAATAAGGTTTATTTTTATGAAATTAAAAGGTTTTTGATTCATTTTTATATTTCAGTTGATTTTTAAATGAAAGTTAAATTAAGTTTACCATTTATGACGTATAAAAAAAAAAACTACTTGCTAGATTTCGTTCGAACCAATTTTCGTTGGTAATTAGTAAAGTACATCATATATTTTTTTTAGACTTATTACTTAAGAAGTAAGAGGGGGGGGGGGGGGGGGGGACACATTTTACCACTTTGGAAGAGTCTCTCTCGCAAACTATTCAGGTTAGAAAAAAATTATATTAGAAACCTCAATATGATTTTTAAAGCCCTATCCACAGATACCCCACACGTATAGGTTAGATGAAAAAAAAATTGATTTAGTTGTACCTATGGGGACCCCTAAGATTTTTAATAATTTTTCCATTATTGTATCAAAATCTTAATGCGGTTTACAGACTAAATCTACTTACCAAATTTCAATAGTATAGCTCTTATAGTTTCGGAGAAAAGTGGCTGTGACATACGGATGGACAGACAGACAGACAGACAGACAGACATGACGAATCTATAAGGGTTCCGTTTTTTGTCATTTGGCTACGGAACCCTAAAAAGGAAAAATTTGGTACTGTAAACACGAGACTGAGCGTCCATGGCCTAATGGGTAGACCTTTGGTTCGCACTCCTAGAGGGTGCAGGTTCGATCCCGGGTGGGGGTGTGTACCAATGAGACATTTTCTGATCTCAAATACATAATACGAACACTCAAACGGTGAAGGAAAACATCGTGAGGAAACCCGCACATGGTTGGTCCCAGACGTATTGACTAGTTCTTTTCTCTGGACTAGGCCGACTATGTTGCGAGAATGCCGTATGTGCTTGGGCAACCATACGGTCATTTAAAAATCTTGTCCCAGGCACTACAGTATTTGAGGAGTGGTTACTTCGCTCTGAAAATACTGTATAAATCATCCACAACGGATGCAAAGGACTAGTTTAAACACGAGATAGGGGCGATTGATTTATACACAAACTTTTGATCTGGGTTGGTCGTGATTTGGCTTGGCTACACATCTGCATAATATGAATCAATTTCTCTGATAGTACCTTAGAATAAAATCGTGATGAGAAAATAAAGGATGTTTTCTACATAGACAATAAACCATAAATATACAAGAACAAATGTACTGAAGTGTCTTTCCAATTGGCAATCCGCTCGAATAGAGTAGAATATTAAACTACGACACTAGTTCTACTCATTAGTACATTTTCTTTCGCTCAGATAGGTAAGCTCTTTGTTCGCCTTTGTTGTTCGTTTCCACTATCTTCATTTCAGCGGTCTTTAAAATAAAGTCTTTATGATACAACTTTTAATTACAATACCCAACTTTTTATTTACTGACTAAACTGTAAGGACTTTAAGGACTTTTTTCATTTACATAAGAAACTAATTTTTTTACATAATTTTTGTCCTGGTAATACCGAACGTGTTGTCACCGTACACACGTAGGTGCGCCCGCAGAGACAGAACTTATTTACATATCGCGCTGTTAAACTCAACCGAACGCCGATAACCGTAATATTGTTCGAAATTTCAAGTACGAAATTATCAATCGAGTCCTAGCTACCTAAATTCGAAAGTTATTGCACAAGGAGGTATTCAAACTCAAATTAAAGTTTTCCGCACAAAATGCTGTCAGTTTTTAGGATAACGTTGTAGCACAGAACATATATTAGGTCGTAGTCAAAAGACTACAAAGTAGTCAAAAGAAAACAAAAGTTTTGGCCAAACTACATTATATTGTTCTACAAATCTACATTATACAGTTTCTAAGGTTAACGTATAATTTTTTGACGTTAAAAGAAACTGAAATTCTAGGAAGCGTTTCTGGATAATAATAATAATAATTTAATTAGTCTGCGTTGTCACACATTTCGGTACCGGCCGCGGCGTCGACGATCAGGGAGCGGCTTTTTTTCTGGTTCCTGCTGCTATTTGCTGGTTTTCCTTATGGTTCCAGCAGCTGCTATAATTGCAGCAACATTGTGTATTTAGGTATCGCTATTTTTAACCCCCGACCAAAAAGAGGGGTGTTATAAGTTTGACGTGTCTGTCTGTCGGTCTGTCTGTCTGTCTGTATGTCTGTCTGTATGTCTGTCTGTATGTCTGTCTGTCTGTCTGTCTGTCTGTCTGTCTGTCTGTCTGTCTGTCTGTCTGTCTGTCTGTCTGTCTGTGGCATCGTAGAATCCAAACGGGTGGACCGATTTTGATCTAGTTTTTTTTGTTTGAAAGCTGACATGATCGAGAATATTCTTAGCTATAGTTCATCATCATCAGCCTGCTCATTGCTGAAATATCACGGTTTATCTGGTTCGTGATAGGCCGATTAGCAACTTGCAGTCGTTTGATGGGTTTTATATTTTGCATTCTGGTTCGTAACACTTATGAATATATACATATTAATGGAAAGTTCACCCTGGTGCTGCAGCATCACCTGGTAATCAATAGGATACCCAACTCCTCACCAACTTAGAGCAGAGGTTTCGTGTTTGGGCTCATTTTAATTGCGACAACCAATAAGACGTAGATAAGCAGTAAATATTTGCATGCTGCTGCTGCAGCATCACCTGGATTGTATAGGAGCCGAGCTCCATATGAACCCAGGGTGGAGGTTTCATGTTTGGGCTCATATTGACGGCCTCATCCAAGAGGATATTTATAGATCGTATTCATTGGGATATGATCCTGTTGATAGGAACAATTATACCAACACAAGTTTAAAAAACATAAAATGAATCCCCCGACACACCGGGACAACAATTATGGACTAAAATATTACTTTACACTTAGGAATTATTTAAACTTAAAGTCAGTAAATATTATTTCATTACTTTTTAAAGATGTTTGGCGGGGTTTTTTTTAAATTTCTTATTCCACTTCTTTTTGTCAGCGCTAGGCTAAATTCAGCCTAATAGACCTCATCTTTAGCTGAAAAATCAGCGGTCGAAAGTATTGTATCGTATTATTTAATCTCTATTCTCTGCAAAACGGTCTCCAGTTAATGCACGATATAAATTCGTTATGATACCGAAGCCAACAAGAACCAACCAAGCCACAAAATTTCAACTGCAAATTTAATATTTACTTAGCCAACTGGTGTTTACGGATTAACGGCATGTAAGTATAATTACTTATACCTAAAATTACATCATATTATAAACTTCATATCAAATTTTCCATTACAAATCGATTTTTTTTAGTCTTTCAGAGGCTATCAGAGGTAATGACGCTCATATTATAAAGGCGAAAGTTTGTGTGTATGCTTGTTACTTTTTAGTTTTTACGTATAAAAGGCTGTAGCGACACTTTATAATACACTTTTAAAAATATCAAAACTTATTCTATTTGAATTTCTACAGCTCAATACGGCACTTTAAGGCATTTAGGCATTTTTAAAATTCCGATTGACGTCCGATTCCGATAGCAGACTAAAGAAAAGACTTTCGAAAGACGAGCATTGCTCGTCGTTTGGGAACGCAATATGGTACGCGAAGTACATACACATGCGGTATCTATCTTGATCTATGTCTGTGGTAAACTAGATCAAAATCGGTCCATCCGTTTAAATACAACAATGCCACGACACACACGACAGACAGACAGAAACACCAAACTTACATACCTCTCAGCTGTTTTCAGCGTTGAAAACAGCTCAGGGGTGGTGTGGGGTTAATAAAACCTTTACCCTCTCATAATAATATTATATATAATAGAAGCCTATGCCTCGCTTACACGCTATCAACTTTTCCGCGTGGCGGTCGCATATAATATTATGACCCCTATGTGACCGCCACGCGGAAAAGTTGATAGCCAAAACGTTTTCTTTATCGCTTCTTTATAGATTCGCCGATCAAAATGTATGAAATTGACGTAAGCGTTCGATAAAATAAAGTCGACATTCGACTGATGCTATGTCAATTCCATACATTTTGATCGGCGATTCTATAAAGAAGCGATAAAGAAAACCTCTTGGCTAAATGGCATGATATTCCTCAACGCAAGTACCTATCCCCAATCACGTACGAATGCTACCAAATATCTGGAACGTGGTCCCTTAAACTTTACGATCTGTTTTTCCCAAGAACTCAAATAACTAAATGTTTTATACGTTGTATGTTGAAAAAATAAATAGAGGATTATTACTTTTAGGAGAGATGATATAATACATGTAGTACTTAAGCGAGAATTCCTTGTTGGGTAGGTAAGTACCTGTTATAACATTTACTAATTAAAATAATATAAGGACCGATCCCTGACAATGCTTGTACGCGAATAATAAAAGACGTGAGTGGAACGACCAGATAACTAAGATTGTATAAAGAAAATGAAAATGAAAAATGAAAATAATATAAGGACAATTAAGGTACAAGTCGGAAGCCGGCTACATGAAGCGGCAGCAGACGACGTGTCGTCGCGACACCACCGTCCGCAACCACCGCGGCACCGCACCTAATATGTGCCCGAGCTGCGCCTGCGCAGCGAGGTGCCCGCGACACCGCTCTACGTGTCGCGCCTGCACTGGTCCATGACGGTCGAAGACGTCGTAAACTACATCCGCGAGAAGACCACCTACACCTTGAGGGTGGAGCGTCTGCACTCTCGCCACCAAGTGAATTTCAGTTCCTTTGTGGTAAGAGTGCCGACTCAAGTTTTATCCATCTTCGAGGTGGAGGAGTTCTGGCCCGCCGGTGTAGTTTACCGGAGGTTCCGGGGGAGGCTCCCGAACGAAGCGCGCATCACGTCGCCGAAAGAGACTTTACGTGATAAAGTGTAGTGTGATTGTGTGTGTGAATGAGTAAATAATATATTAGGATAAAATAGTTATTTATAAAATTGCCATAACACAAGTTTTTACTTAGCATGGGATTAGACGACGTGATGTACGCTACCTAGCTTTTATACTATTGTATATTATTGTATGCTTAATATAGAATTTGATTTTTGAAGAATTTGATTTTTTTTTTTTGAAGAAGTGTCTGCACTGAACTGTTCAGTACTTATATATTGAAATTAATAATTCTATAAAATTGTATTATATTCAAATTGTACTGACACCATGAAACAGCAAAAAATAATTTCTGAAAAGGGTATTTTTCTTTTCAGGTCGTCATTTTTTGTATCCACAGAACTTCGAAGTTTATAAATGGGACCAAACTTTCAGGTTGCCGGAATAATAATTGTTTCAGCTTATTGTTTCTGTTTCGGAACTTTTGGAATTACAGTCGTTAATAATTTTTTATTTTTTACTTTTTAATACTTTTTTAATTTCCTATGTTATTATAAAAGTAAGGTCAACATTTAACTGAAGTCATATAATTATAACCTCTATTTCCCGATACTATTACTATGTAAAGGAATATATTATGTAAAGGAACGTAAACGGTTTTTCTTTCATATTTGCATATTTAGGGATATCTTTAACTAAGCCCAAAAACAGCAACTTTTCATGCATTTGCAAAATAAAATTTACCTTGCGAAATAAAATTTAAAGAGCAAACCAATTTTACGATGTGAGCTAATTTTGTCATCGGGAGTAATTAAATTTCAGCCACTTTCTCATGTTGGCTGGCTTAAAGCCAGTAAGGTTGTAAACGGCTTCAAATTATCGCCAACCGGTAAGCCTAGAAGCATTTGCGGTGGGAAATTTATGGCTTCTTACGGTGGAAACCAAGAATTTGATTAAAAAATTATAAAACGAATATTTTCTCTTTTCTCTTCAAAAATTTTTTTTTTCTTTTGACTGTTGCGCCCCACTTCTTTTTAACCGACTTCAAAAAATCAGGTTATCAGTTCTACCCGTATGTATGTAATATTTCCAGAATTGCCCAGTTTTTGTATACGTTAGTCATAATATCAGCGTCTGAACAAATGTGCCAAACTTCAAAAGTGTATGACGTATGTATGTATGTATGTATGTATGTATGTATGTATGTATGTATGTATGTATGTACTATGTATGTTTTTTATGTTTTTGTTCGCATATCTCCGGAATTAAAGGTCCGATTCAAGGAATTTTTTTTATTGTTGTACTAGGTATTGTTTAACTTAGGGAACACTGCAAGTTTCATCAAAATCGGTTCAGTAGTTTTTGAGATAGGAAATTTAATTCTCAATTACGTACAAAGCGGTTTTATCTTTTTAAAATACTATTGTTGAAAACATTATTTAAGGATATCTCCATCCATCTTAACTTGATTAAGAACTAGTTCTTTAGATTTTACACAAGTAAAATTTTACCACGCTCCGTAGTGCGCTGTTAATTGTAATAATATAATTGGACCTATTTATGCATACCAGATCCAACCCACACGATGACAGTTCTGAGAAAAAGCCGTTTTTATTCAAATTGTGTACTCTTTAAAACTGATTGTTATTTTAAGTAAATTTAATTTACAATAGTATATTTTGTAATTTATTCTATGCGTACAAACATAAATATGTTAAAAATTACTACTATTTCTAACAAAAATTAAACAAAACAGGATGGTTCCTTTTAGCAAAACTATCTTAGTGTGGGATACATATAATCCAAAGAGAACCATCTCTTTGGATTTATTACACAAGTCAACAGGATTTTTGTGCATAAGTTCTGTGCACCCGATTTGGATGTCTAACATCTAATTAGTTATAGAAACAATGATTTTAACTTATAAAATTTACTTTTATATAAACTGAGACCTTTCAAATTTTGAAGAAAACCGGCATTTTTTTCTTTCGGTTATGTAGTAAAAGAATGAAATATATATTCGTTATTTTTAGGGTTCCGTACCCAAAGGGTAAAAACGGGACCCTATTACTAAGACTTCGATGTCTGTCTGTCCGTCTGTCCGTCTTTCTGTCAGCAGGCTGTATCTCAAGAACGGTGATAGCTAGAGAGTTGAAATTTTCACAGATTATGTATTCCTGTTGCCGCTATAACAACAAATACTAAAAACAAAATAAAACAAATATTTAAGGTGGGCTCCCATACAACAAACTTGATTTTTTTGGCAATTTTTGGTCTATATCAATAATGGCAACAGGTAAGTACTTGACATTTTCTGGTTTTACAAAGATTTTTAAAACTAGATGATGCCTGCAACTCCGTTTCGCCAAAACTCGTTTATCGTGCGGGAACCGTACATTTTTTTCCGGGATGAAAAGTAGCCTATTGCCCTTTCCCGGGACTCAAAGTATCTGCATACCAAATTTCAGCAAAATCGGTTCAGTGGTTTGGGAGTGAAGAGATAACAAACAGACAGACAGATAGACAGACAGACAGACGGACAGACAGACAGATACACTTTCGCATTAGTAGTTATGGTTTTAAGGATAACGGTGTTTACACTAACACACTGTATAAGTATATAATTAGTATGGATGAATGAAAAACCTCAGATTGCTTAACGTATTTGTTTATTATGAAATAAAAATCTATAACTATATAGGTAAATCTAAAAAAAATCAAAACTATTTTAAAGTAAGTAAATTTAAAAATCACTCACTTCAATTTACATAAGAATCACTCACTTGATGGAATAATAATTTTAAAGATTCAAAGGACAATATGACATATAAAATGTTTAAAAATTAAAATACGTGTTAATAACGCGGGAGAACCATGCTTCGGCAGTATTTTGATATCGCTGGCTTCGGCACGAATGGGCCGGCTCGACCGGAGAAATACCACGGGCTCACAGAAAACCGGCGTGAAACAGTGCTTGCGCTGTGTTTCGTCGAGTGAGTGAGTTTACTGGAGGCCCAATCCCCTACCCTTTTATTTCGTTTCCTACCCTTCCCTACCCTCCCCTATTACCCTATTCCCTAGCTCCTAAAAGGCCGGCGACGCAACTGCAGCTCTTCTGATGCTGCGAGTGTCCACAGGCGACGGAAGTTGCTTTCCATCAGGTGACCCGTTTGCTCGTTTGCCCCCTTATTTCATAGAAAAAAAAAATCTAGATCTCTTAAATTCTCTTAATATCCGGGATGTTTAAGACATTATGTTATACTAGACGTTCCGCGCGGCTTCGCCCGCGTAAATTAGATATTTCACAGACAAATCAGTCTATAAAAAATAGTCTATGATCCTTCACGTAGTCTACTTCTTATCGACCCAAATAACAGAAAAATTGCTGTAGTAGTTCGTGAGATAAGCCCTTTCAAATAATTTCCCCCGTTTTTTCCACATTTTCTTCTATTTTTTCGTTCCTATTAGTCTTAGCGTAATAAAATATAGCCTATAGCCTTCCTCGATAAATGGGCTATCTAACACTGAAAGAATTTTTCAAATTGGACCAGTAGTTCCTGAGATTAGCGCGTTCAAATAAGCCTTTCAAATAATTTTCCCCCGTTTTTTCCACATTTTCCTCTATTTCTTAGCTCCTATTAGTCTTAGCGTGATAAAATATAGCCTATAACCTTCCTCGATAAATGGACTATCTAACACTGAAAGAATTTTTCAAATCGGACCAGTGGTTCCTGAGATTAGCGCGTTCAAAAAAAGAAACAAACAAACAAACTAACAAACTTTTCCGCTTTATAATATTAGTATAGATAGATGGAGGTTGATTTGTTGATTTTAATTAAGAAATAATTAGTATTTATAAGTACGGCTTTATCGTTTTACGATAAAGTCCCTTCTTTTGTAGATTAAAAAAAACAGAATGGTAATAATATATATAAACAAAAAACCAGCCACGTGAGTCTTTGTAAAATATTAAGAACTACGCCTTTTTTAATATGCAAACAAGAACCAAGCCGCATGATTCTACTTGCCTAGTTAAAAAAATATATTCAATTTTTTTTTTAAAGATCCAAGCTGCATGGTCTCCATGCAGCTTGGATCTTTAAAAAAAAAAAAAACAATACTCATTAATTTGTTGGTTGGTAACTTTGTTGTGAAAATGTTTTGTTCTGCGAAAATTGTTAGATTAGTACGATCTTCATAGGGTCGATAAAAGGTCCATTTTGGAATACTTCTGCATTATTAACTCAATTTTGGCAATGGTGTGGATTGGACTCATTTTGCATAAATAGGGTCAATTGTGATACGTGAAATTTAATTTTAACATGTAAAACCAATCTAATACAAAAATATACTTACTTGAAAGGCGCATTAAAATCGTAACGTTACGTTAAGTTGTAATAGTATTTCGTTGTAATAGTTTTTCCAATCAAAGTCACAAATACGGTATCTTATCAAAATACCCATGACGGTTTTTGCCATGGGTTTTATAAAGTTTATCATTAACTGGATGACGCCCGCAACTCCGTTGCGGCAAAGTCCGTTTATCACGCGGGAACTTTTCTTTTCCGGGATACAATCTAGCCCTTGTCCTTTCCCGGGACTCAAAGTATCTCCATGCCAAATCGGCTTAGCGTTTTGGGCGTGAAGAGGTAACATATGGAAAGACAGACAAAAAGACACACTTTCGCAATTATAATATTAGTTTGGATATCGGATAATCATTAGTTTTTGAAATACGTGACGATAATAAAATCTTTTAACTTCCTCTGATACTAATTTCATGGCGGGTAAATATACGCAAAAGTTTAACTCGATACACTCCAACATTAGAACGAATCTTTGTATTGTAGCCACAGATCGTAGCTCTTTGTGCTAAAGGTATTCACATGTGCGCGGTGCAATATCGTCTTCAGACGTGAGACGGAGATGAATGTAATATGCCAATTTATTCGAGCTGATGAGGCCTTTCCACGTTCCGTATAATACATATTAGATTGAGAGGGCCTTCCCCTACGGAGATTCCGTAATTTACCGTATTTAGAGCCTTATTAACTCATAATTTTAAAGCTTCAAAGTTATAATAAAAATACAGCAATAATCTTCAGTATATCAACATTCTTTTTCCCGTTTTAAATTTTCTATTTTTGTTTATTATACTTATGATATTAGCTTCCAAAGTAATACTAATTTATTAAAATTGAAGCATACTTTGAGCATCTCCCTAGTATTTACAAATTACGTTTATTTGAAACATACGACAATAGGAAGACAATTTCATTAACTACATATTCCTCGTTTTAATTTTTTTTTAGATCAATTTTGAACTAAGATAAATAAAAAAAAAATAGGATTTTTGTGCGATCTCGGCAACGCGTCAAATGTATGGTCAAGGTCGTTTGCTCGGGGGATGGCCTTAACGGCTTGTTTACGCTGATTATACTATCCTAATGCGACATTAATGTTTCTTCGTTTATTTTTTGTTCCCGTCCGTTTCTAAAGAATAAAAATCCATACATAAAAATACGAAAGTGTGTGTCTGTCTGTTTGTTACCTCTTCAAACCGCTGAATATATTTTGCTGAAATTTGATATACCTTAAGTTCCGGGAAAGGACGTAGGATACTTTTTATCCCGGTAAAATTCCCGCACCATAAACGAGTTTTAGCGCAACGTAGTGGGCGTCCACTGGTATTCTCATATACGTAAAACGATTGATTTTTTGTGACCAGTCAGACCACGTTTTAAATTTTGTTAAAAAAAAATAGAAGTACAGCATTCCATCCAAACTATACAAAGAATTCGTTAAGGATATTTTCTAGCGATCTCGTATGTAGTTCGATATTGATTTATTATTCTAAAGCTGACCTCAGACACATATTAAAAATATCGTTATACGTTGCTTACCTTTAGGTGGCTACCTAAAGGTAAGTAACGTACAACGATATTTTTTGCAATATTTAACCCATCAAGCCCCGTACGAGCACCGGTGATCGCGACAACAATAGAATACAATGGCATTTCCGAGAATCGCCGATCGACGGATTAATTAGAATATTTTTATATCAATTCTAAATCAAAGGGATTCCACTGAAAAATATTACCTTAATGAGACTAGACTACTTCATAACTGTTAGCAGAAATCCCAAAACTATGGAAACTAAATTTTAAACATTCCGTCATTAATGCGACCAAGTGCCACAAAGTTTGCTCAACTGGGAGCGCCGTATAAATTTTATGGAAGCTCTACGAAAATATTTTTCAATTTTTTTCTGCTCTCAGAATTCCTGATGATACGAGTAGGTATATAAAGTTAGACCACGAAATAGGTACGGAACTAGTTTTACAGATTCAGAGTTTGGTAAAATACGTCCGTAACTAATTTAGGCTCAAATTCTAAGGGTTATGTTTATTTAACATCATATTTGGTTAGTTACAGCTACAGTTAACTTCTGGAATAATTGATAAATGTATGCTCAAAGCGTTTGCCACTTTATTAGGACTTATTCATACAGAAACTAACGGTCAGCACTCACCAGTTTTAGAGTCTTAGTTATAGTCTATCAGTCTTAGTTATATCTATATAGTCTTAGTTATTTTTCAGCTTAAAATAGTAATTACCTAGGTTCCTGCACAAAAATTAGCTACAAAAGATTTAAATACTAAAACATATCTTTTAGTGTTTAAATATTTTTTATTATTATTTTATTTAACATTTTGGTACCTACACAAGACACTTATTGTAAAACAATTGACATGGAAAGACGACACAAAGGCACTGAACTATTTTGTAGTTAAGCTGAAAAATCAAACTAAAACATGATAAATTTCTTCGTATGAGAAAATGATTTTGGTATTACGTTGTATGAGAATTTCGATGGCACCCGGCCCCTTAAGTGGTATTAATATTATTGTTGTAAACAAAACTACTCTTCACCCATAAATTATTACCAGGAAGAAATTATGTAGTATCGAGTACAAAATGAAATTAAGCAGTTTGAATAGCCCCCAAAGAGTCCATTAAAATAAGATCAGTCATGCCATAAGGCCAGATTAGAATGATGGAATATTGTTAAGATTTCCTTTGAGATTTCAAATAGCCTTTTAAAATATTAATATTTAAATAATATTCAATAATATATTTTGATTAAATACGAATACATTTTCGAAATTGGTTACATAAATAAATAAACAGGGTGTAAAGAAATCAAGTGATAATACTCTAAGGGTGTTAATATGTGTCCTTTATGTAGAGTTCACTGTGAAAGTGGCAGCGCTAAAAGAGTCACTTTTGACTTCTATGTTTCTATGATAAGTGCCGCATAATCATGAGTGGTGAACTCATACAAAAATCTGAAACAAAGTCATACACACACGCCCTAGAGTATTAACATTTTGTTTCATCCCACCATAATCTACAGGCTCAAAAACTACTGGACCGATTTTAAAAATTCTTTCACCATTCGAAAGCTACATTATCCACGAGTAACATAGGCTAAATTTTATTTTGTAAAAAATAGGGTTCCGTAATATATTTGGGTTTTTCGGACACAAGGTGTAAAAATCAACCAGATAAGTTACTTATTTTGCGTACGCTGCCTAAACTATAAAAGATAGAACCATAAAATGTTCTAATTAATTGTAGATCTTATAAATATCTACAAAAAAATCCGCGACACACTATACCTATCTATGTCGAGTGAGGCACAACAACGATTTTTTTATTTAAAAATCTTGAATTTTTTTTGGACTTCATTTAAGCGCGTTTATTTTACTCATGCTATTAATCCTTATCAAAATAAATTATTTCACCACTAAGCACAGTTTATGTAGATAATATTTGGTCTTTGAATGATTAAAATTTGACGTTTGGTTTTGAAGTTATCGCGTTAAGAAGTATTATTATAAATAATAATAATACTTCTTAACGCGAGCGAAGCTGCGGGCAAAAGCTAGTATTATATAAACTGGTAGCTTTTAGATATAGAGAACTGAGGATAGGGATTCATTTTATTTATTAAGTAAATACTGCGTTGAATAATAATTATTATTTACAAACCGGTTATAATAAGCGTGTATCAAACACGCTAAAAATCAGCCAAGTGCGATTTGGACTCGCGCACGAAGCATTCCGTACCAAAAAAATGTGTTTTTTGTATGGAAGCCCCCTTAATTATTTATTTTATTTTAATTTTATGATGAATTATTAAAGTATGAACAAATTAGAGTATTTTGTGAACATTTCAAGTTTCTACATTTATTTTATTTTTAGTATTTGTTGATCTAGATGCAGCAGAAATACATAATCTGTGAAAACTTTAACTGTTTAGCTAGCACGCTTCTTGATATACAGCCTGGAGACAGACAAACGGACAGACAGATACGGGATAGACGGACGGTCATCGAAGACTTAGAATATGGTCCCGTTTTTACCTTTTGGGTATGGAACCCTTAAAAATTAATAAAATTGCAGGCTAGCTAAGATAATTTTATTAGGTTTTAATTCTTCTAAGAATTTCATTATGAGTCATGTAAATCCCATGCGCTTTGAATAAAACTTAAGGCTAGCACTTACCTCAATTCCAAAACGATAACCTTGCGAACGCGAGTGCCAAGCGTGTACACATCGCAATAAGATTAATTTTAGCTTAGCATAAAATTGTAGTTACGACCGGCGGATCTTCTCTATTTTATTATTCGTGTTTTTTTTTTTAAATATCTTTCGAAATAAATACTAAGAAAAAAAATGTTCGGTTAAAAGTTTTTTAATATAGATTCATTAACAATTTATTAAAATAAAATGTATGTTGTTAATACTTATATTTCGATGATAAAGATTTTTGTCGTAGGTGAGTTTGTAAATTAATTACAGCCAAAGTATAACGTTTTATTAAAATGTTTATGGTTTAAAACCTTTTAAGGCGAGCACTTACCTCAATTTCAAAACGATAACCTTGCGAACGCGAATGCCAAGCGTGTGCGCATCGCAATAAGATTCATTTTAGCTTAGCATAAAATTGTAAATTACGACGGGCGGATCTTCTCTATTTTATTTTTCGTGTGTTTTTTTTAATATCTTTCGAAATAAATATTAAAAAAAAAAGATTATTCGTTTCAGACCTTTTTAAAATAGATTCATTGACAATTTATTAAAATAAAATGTAAGTTATTCTTGTTAATACTTATATTTCGATGACAAAGAGTTTTGTCGCAGGTGAGTTTGTGAATTAATTACAGCGAAAGTATTATTTTTTATTAAAATGTTTTTGATTTAAACCCTTTTAAATATTGTGCTCTATATCTCATATTTTTTACATTTCGTTATTATATTGGAACTAGGTAAATCGGGTATCAAGAAATAACAAAATGGGGTTTCAGCCCGCCTTAAATATTGTGCTTTGTATCTCATATTTTTTACATTTCGTTATTATATTGGAACTAGGTAAACCGGGAGTCAATAAATAACAAAATGGGGTTTGTCCTCGCCTTAACGTCTTTGAACGCTTTATCCATACCACATACATTTAAACTCTAAAGACGTTTTGTTTTCAACCCCTTAGGGGTAAAAAAGTTCATTACGCTATTAACAAAAACAAAACTTGAAATTTAGTTTTTAATTTTCAGTCTACATAAATAAAAAATAATTTTTAGTTATGTTAGTTCCGCTAAAACTCGAGAACGGCTCAACCGATTTAGCAAATTTTCTTGAAATATTCGTGGAAGTCCAGGGAAGGTTTATATTTTGAGGAAAGTGATACGAAGTTCAGCGAGTCAACTAGTTTTTAATTAAAAAAAATTAACAAGGTATTTTGTTTATTAAGCTTTCTAATCTACATAATATGTACATACTAAAATTGCAAGTTACTCAGTGAAAATGGAAAGAAAGATGCACGTAGGCCGTAACAAACCACATAACAATAATATTTAAGACGTGAGTGGAAGAACCAGATAACTAACATTTTATAATATAAGGACAATAATTACTCATTTTTTTTTACTTGGAAGTAATTTAAACAAATCTTCTAATTTACTCATTTCATCATCTGGCTAATATATCTGGCTGTACATAAAATCCACACTTTTTTTGATTTCAGATCATTTTCCCGGCCCTAAAAAAATCCATTTATTCATAAAATCCACATTTTTTTGACTTCAGATCATTTTCCCCGCCCTAAAGCATCCATTTATGCAAGAAACGGCAATTTTTTAACTGTTACGTCTTACCTATCTGCTTCTTCCACTCACGTCTTTTATAATTGTTGTTGCCACTTTATCAATCGACTTTACTGCTCATACATATTGACCTACTTATATCGACTTATTTATATGTAGAGCGACCACCGAGAGACGTAAATCATGATATTATAATAAGGGTCAAGTATCAAGAGTTTGCGGGCGTGACGTTTGCAGTTGGGGGAAGTGGCATAATTAAGGCTCGGCACGCACTGCTTTCGTCGCATATTTCCCCTGAATAGGCTTTCTCGCGATTGAAATCTGTCACATAATATTATTATAATGTAACTAGCTGACCCGGAAAATTTTGTTTTGCCATAAAAATTATTTCTAGTATCAATGAAAAAGTAGATAAAAACCTATTCTCAGGCCTAACGAATGTACATACTTTCATTAAAATCGGTTAAGCCGTTTTGGAAGAGTTCGCGCACTAACACTGTGACACGAGAATTTTATATACAGGGTGTAACAAAACTAAGTGATTATACTTTAAGGTGTGTATGTGTTCCTTGTAGAGAGTTCACTGTGAAAGTAGCAGCGCTGAAAGTCCAAATTTTTTTTTCACTTTTGTATGGGTAAGCGCCCCAGTGTCAGGAGTTTTCCCATACAAAAGTGAAAAAAAATTTTGGTCAGCGTTGCTACTTTCACAGTGAACTCTCTACAAGGAACACATACACACCCTAAAGTATTATCACTTAGTTTTGTTACACCTTGTATATTATGTAGATATATAGCGAGCTATTCGTTCTATTTATAAGATGTCGTCTTTTGAATCTCTAAGAGAAAAATTTAAAGAAATAAGAATTCTGACCGTCGCATCTCAATACATTTTGGAAAATCTCTTATATGTTAGAAAGAACATAAATATTTTCAAAAAGAAAAGCGATAATCATAATGTAAATACTAGAAATAAGAACAAGTTAGCAATACCAATGTTCAGACTAGCCAAAGTAAGTAATTCTTTTAAAGGCCAATGTATACGCCTATACAATAAAATCCCAGAAAATGTTCAAAATCTACCTTTAAACAAATTTAAAAATGCAGTTAAAGAACGTTTGTGTGCTAAAGCGTATTATAAAGTCAATGATTTCATCGAGGACAGCACACCTTGGGAATAGGGTGGCTCCATGCAGGTTACTTTTCGTTTATTTTGTTACATAGCTGTAAGCCATAACATTGCTATATTATTTTATTTTAATATTATAATTTTCCATTTTTTTAGTAAAAGATGGCCCCGTGCGAGTTTCTTACGCCGGTTCTTCTCGGCGGGGTAGTTTCCGAACCGGTGGTAGGCAACGTAGTTTCTTCGTTCTTTCTACGACTTTCAAAAAGTGTATCATGATACCCATTTTGAATAAAAAGATATTTTATTTTATTTTATTTTATTATGAGATAAAGTATTATTGGTTGCTTGCATATAAAGAGAACGGAAGTTACTTCTGTTATACAGGTCAATATTTATTATGTTGTTGCACCAAAATTCATTTAATATTTCGCGATAAAAATTATATACTTAGAAGTTTTTATATAAAAGTATATAGTACGGGATAAAAAGTATCCTACGTCCTTTCTCGGACTCAAAGTATCTCCATAACAAATTTCATCAAAATTGGTTCAGCGGTAAGGCTTGATGGAGGTAACAGACAAACAGACAGACAGACTATTATAAATGATAATATTAGTAATATGTATATGGGTTCTATTTCTAGTCTTTGTTAAAATGTATCTGCCATAAAATTGTTGTTTATATTTAGATTTTTTATTTTTATTCTTACCGCTAAGAATCAAAAAAACATATATATAATTTGTTATTCTGTGGGTACCATCAAAGAAATCGATTCCTAGGCAGTTGACAGACCAACGTCATTTGGTCGGATCATGTCAATTTAATGTTAATTGTGATCTGTCGGCTGGGTTGACGTAACGCGACCAAACTACGTAGGTCCCCCATCTGCCTAGGAATCAACTTCTCTGATACTACCTTGTGTAGTAATATAATAGACAGTTCATGCACAATAGACAGAACTAACGTTCATTCTGTCTATTGTGGTTCATGCTTATAATTTTTTTTTATTTTACTGCAAATTACGTTGCGGGGAATTTCACAATTATTTTGGTTTGTGCATTTTTTGGTTCGTTTTTTTACGTTTTTAAAAAACGTAAAAAAACGATAACCGATTATAGCCCTATCTTTGAAAAAATATCCACAATATAAAAGGTATTTGCATTTTAATTGTAAAATCTACACAAAATTAGTTATTTGTGTTATGCCGCGGGCGCACCTACGTTTATCGTCACGAAGCTTCGTGCTAATATGTGCTAAGAGACGATACCATTGGACAATGAAAAAAATTGTCCAATGGTATCGTTTCATAGCACGAAGCTTCGTGACGATAGACGCATGTGCGGCCACGGCATTAGTATGTAACAGGATTAATACTGTAGCGTGCTACAACTAAGCCCAATTTGCTTTAACTAGGATTACTGGTAACTAGTTAACTACAGTTTACAGATACCTTAAACGAACAAGTATCAACTAGCCGAAAATGCAAATAAATTAATAAAGTAGAAATAGATGTTGCCCGCAATTTCATTACGCTGAAGCTCGTTTATCACGCGAGAACCATATATAAAACCAGGGTATCTGCGAAATGTTTGTCATGAAGGTATTTCCATACGAAATTTTATGTAAGTCGGTTCGGTACAGTATCGGCAAACTGTAAAGTGTAGGCTACAAGAGGAAACTTGCAGATAGACAACTTTTTCATTTTTAAAATCAGTAAGTAGGGATTTGCAGAATATTACTAGGTTTCTCACTGTCCTTGAAAACACTTATCTATTAGAATTTAGATACATATTGTTTGAGATAGTTGACTGATTTTCATATTAAATTGAGATAATATGCCTTTTAAATCAGTATTTGCATAGCAGTACCTGAGGTCTATAATGTGGAATTTCTCCAGTACATAGATCAGGCATTTCGATGTTGGTCGCGTGACTCGGTCTCCATTCTCGGCCTCGAATCAGAATCTCTCATTCACTGCCTTTCAATCTAACCACTCGTTATAACCATAGTAATAAGAGGGGAAGTAGGTTACCTCCGGCCCAATCCGCGATATAATTGCCTGCCGTCTTACGGCCGTTCCCAATATTTGATCTATCTCTGGTTTTGCCCTACTAGAGATAGGAATAGCTCTCATTAGACATTAGAGACATATATTTTATGTCAATTCAATGTTAGCTGCGATCGGTCGTATGTCAAACCAGAGATAGATTGAATATTGGGAACGGCCGTTAGGGTTGTCAATTTTAGCAATATAACACATCTCTTATTAGTCAATAAAGTTCAACAATGGTTTTCCTATCAAATATAGAAATATATTCAAGATACAGAGCAGCATTATTTATATAAAACAAGATAAAATAAACCGGCTAACTAACGCCTGTCTCTTATACTATAATCAAATCTGTTGTTATGATTCGAACTTTGCTTTATGTGTAATGTGTATATCTGATTTACAATTAGTCAATTGCTTATTTTTAATTACGATTAAAAATAAGTAATTGACTGTAAGCAATTAGTTAATATACCTACAATACAGATAAATACGTGGGAAAGCCATGCTTCGGCACGAATGGGCCTGCTCGACCGGAGAAATACCACGTTCTCACAGAAAACCGGCGTGAAACAGCGCTTGCGCTGTGTTTCGCCGAGTGAGTGAGTTTACCGGAGACCCAATCCCCTACCCTATTCCCTTCCTTTCCCTCCCCTATTCCTTCCCCTATTCCCTTCTCTTCCCATCCCTACCCTCCCCTATTACCCTATTCCCTCTTAAAAGGCCGGCAACGCTCTTCTGATGCTGCGAGTGTCCATGGGCGACGGAAGTTGCTTTCCATCAGGTGACCCGTTTGCTCGTTCATTAAAAAAATAATCGGCATAACTAAACGTAAACAAAGCAATAGCGGCAAATTAGATGACAGATCAATAGTACCTAAAACATTCTCACATTATTTGTACATGTTCTAGTGGGGAAGTAGACCTACCTACTTAGTATTAGTACATACCTACTTCCTCTGTGTCATAGAAAACAAAAATAAAAAAGAAGTAGGTATCTCATCATCAAGTAAAAATTATATGCAAGAATAAGTGAGTAGTACCTTTCCTGTTCAATAGGTAATCTGAACAGAGACAATTCTGGAATTGATGAATTATTAACAAAACACACAGCAATAGTTTCTCCTGCGATTATCACACATTTTTTATTCATTTAGCGGTGCCGAAAAGCCGTGACGCACGAACCTCGTGCAGTGTTAGCCCCGACTGGCGCACTGAGAAACAGGTTGAGATTTTGTTAAGGGTGCGTGCGGCGACGCATAGATACTATGGCGCACACATACATGATACAAGCCGCGCGCGGTGCGTTTGTATGAAGATAACTTACTTCCCCTCCTTATCACGTTCCTGCGATATATCATATAAGGCTTAGACACCCGATGCATGTACTCGCGCTCTGTGCGGAGGCGAAAAACGGTGAACTTCCCCTGGTGCGGGGGCTGTATAATGAGTATTTTTGTATGTTCGAATGAGACAAGTATAGGTTTGAGTTTAGGACTTTAAGGGCTACTCGATAAAGCATTAAAATCGTGCTAAAGTCTTCCGGCCTGATAACGCACTGATTGATATTTTTTCCATTCCTTGCGGGTCATAGATCACAGGGTCACTCCACCCCTTCCCGCACTGGTATAGGTGATTGAATTGTTTACTTCATATTAGTGTTGTGACGTAATTAGCGGGAGCGGTACGATAGTGCGTTTGCACAGTCGTTTGTTTACGTTTTGAAATTTTGTGATTGGTGTTAAATCATTAATAATGCCTCGGCCAAATAAACAATATAGAAAAATGCTTGAATAATCGTTTCAGCAGGAAATAAATCGTTAAAGTGAACGTTCTGATATAGATAAATCAAAAAATGATATAAAAAGTAATAAGTCGCAGCAAAATCCTTACTGGCCTGTTATTTTTTCATAATAAAAAATATCTTATTGTTTCTTCAATATATGATATTAAAAATAATATGTTGATAACTTATTTCCCATCACTAAAACTCCCTTAAATAAACCTATAATTCAGTGTGGTTTCGGGTTACAAGACCTTACATATATATTTGCATGTATCTCTCAAGTAAATAGTAGGAATCCAGGGCGAAGCCAGCACCATGAACACTGACTCTTCTACGATCGATATTGATAGGTGGATTTCCAAATTGTTAAGTCATTTATATTGGTCGATACCTTACTAGGCCAATAAACCCCATACCGCCGCGGCGGAGAGTTTATGTATAAGGCTAATCGGCCAGTTAAGAGCGGACTGTCAAATTTTGCTGTGTTTTCTAATAAGTATTACGATCCCGGAAGACGATTGAGTTAATGAAATTGAGATTTATTTAATCATCTGATATTTGGCTAACCAAAAACACGATTCACTTATTTTGACTCGATAGTTTTATTTTTTGAAATTATGAATCTTTCTGGGCTTTTCAACAAATACCTGTTACACTTATTGAGTTACTATCATTAAATAACTTGCACTACTACACACTTTATAAAATAATAGCTAAAGGAAATATTAGTATTGTATTTAATTTTTAAGTAATCATCAAAAACATTTTTAGGACTTACGACCTTTACTTTCGTGCTATAATGCGGGAACCGTTGTTACGCGATATTGTTCACTATTAGCTGCAGCGTAAAGCATATTGCCCGGGAGCACGATTCATGGAATCATTGTATCACGATTGGAGGATAGCGGTGTGTGTAGGCGGGGCTAGCGTTTTGACAGTAGGCTCTTAACGCACCATATAAAAACATCGTTACGTTATAACTTTACGGTCGAAATTGTGGGAAGGGAAGGGCCTCCAGGCGTTATGAGAATAATTGTACAATTATCTAGTTTGACCAGTAATTACGTAGTAACTATATTTTAATAAGCTGTGGTTAAACGTCTGTCAGACTGTAGGCTTACTCTTTAGGCTCAATTTTATACCGCCGCGGAATGAAACAGAATGGAAGTGTCAATTTCGCCTCATGCGAGTAAATTAGCGCCAGAGAATTCTCGAGAATTCCGCGGAAGACGCGCGTCCAATTTTTGGGTCGTATTTAATTTGTGTGTTATATTGTTGATATAAAGTTCATTGTGCTATGAACAATTCCGTTGCAAAAAACCGCTTCCGTTCCATTCTGCGGCCGTGTAAATTGAGCCTTAAGAATATAAATTAGCTACGATTAGCTGAAGCTTAGGTTAACAATTCTGGTTTTTACTTAGCAGTAGACATTTCACACCGCTCCCCTCGCGTAACTAAGGAATTGAGCCGGAAACGTACATATTTTGAAGCCTACATCCTTACCAGGAGTAAGGATATATTATATTACCTACATAAAATCAGTCCAGTAGTTCGTGATATTACCACATGCAAACGAACAAATTCTTCAGCTTTATAATATGAGTAGCTACGCTTAAAGCTTTAGAACTTTACTTTTTCCACATTTTTGATTGTTGCTGTTGTTGATTGTTATTTATTTTCTGGACAAATGCATTATTATAATGAATTTAATGTAAGGGTACTAAGATTGAGATCCATACTTAATATTATAAATGCGAGAGTGTGTCTGTCTGTCTGTCTGTTACCTCTTCACGATCAAACCGCTGAACCGATTTTTCTAAAACTTGGCATGGAGATACCTTGAGTCCCGGGAAAGGACATTGGATACTTTTTATCCCAGAAAAATGTACGGTTCCCGCGCGATAAACTAGTTATGGCGCAACGGAGTTGCGGGCATCATCTAGTCCCTACATAGTATAAAACAAAGTCGCTTTTTCTGTCCCTATGTCCCTTTGTTCCCTTGAATCTTAAAAAAAAGCAAAAGATAGAGTGATTGAAGAGGAAGGTTTATAAGTATAATAACATTCATTAAATAGTGGAGAAATACTGTTAATTTTGAGGTTTCTAATGTGATGTCGTAAATAATTACATTTTTTTTCGCTTACATTGCAAACGCAGGCTGAACCCTACGAGATTTATCAAAATATTGTACTAAGTATTGTACACAATGAAAAGGTCTACAGAAAACTTCGCGATAGTATATTATGTCTATCTCTAATGGATACCCCAAAATAACGTTTTTTGTCATTTACTTTTTACTACAAATAATGGCTAATTTTCGATGCGATTTTAACCAATACGGCATTAATCCTTATTCAATTAAATACTTTAAATACATTGTTGATTTAATATAGATCTATATCCCTTTACAGCATAATATGATTTAAATGAATATTTTCGAAGATATTACAGATTTAAAAATTGTGGGACGTAGGTTTTGCGGCGGTACCGGCCAATGCGGGCCACGGGTAGTAATGAATATAAATCAAAACTACTTAATCGATTTTAATAATTTTTTTAGTAAGTGACATAGGCTATATATTTTATACCCGTGCGAAGCCGGGGCGGGTCGCAAGTATAGAATATAATACTTCACGGCATAAATTTCACTGTAACACCTTTAATATTCTGTTGCATAAATTTGGAATTGTACTTAAATGTTAATATTGTGGTCTTCTTTGATGTAACGTTGGTTAGACAGTTAATATTATATTATTAGTAGATAGGTACGTAATAGCATTATTATAAATGGCTTATGCAAAAAGGCTTGCCCGAGCGAAACAGTATTTGCGATTAGTATAACTAAGTTTAGAAAATTGGGTATACTATATTCGTATGCATGTAATATTTATTATAAGAATAAGAATCAATTCAATTTTACGTAACAAAAAACACCACCATTATAAAATACACAGAAGAATAACAAATAATACTAAAAATATAAAAACTTAAAAATAAAAAATTAAATATTCTAAAAGAAACCAATCATTTGTTGTGAAAAAAAGAATACGTACAAAAATGGCAGTGCATTGCCACGAAAAAAACAAAAGGTGATCACTCAGGTTTTGACAGCGACAGACGCCGCTGTCCCTGGTCTTCCGTGACCACCTGTCCCCGTAAGTTATAATCAGAATCTAGGATGCTTCACACGCATATGGAAATAATTTTATTATTGTGTGTGTAACACTTAAATATCTTAAACATAATATTATAATTATTGATGACGTGTTTGTTTCAAGTGTATAATAAATAATAGAACATAATATTTAAGAGTAGGTGTGAAATCTGTGACATATAATTTAACAATAATATAATAAGAAATATATAATAATATATAAATATATTACTTTCATACTGTAATATAATGTTATACAATAATTATCGTAGCTAATTATTATCAGTCTGTTGCTGTAATAGGTATAGTACTATAATATTTAAATTTTTCAAGAAACTTGAGAGCACGAAGCGGCGGCAACAAATTGTTCCAGACCTTGCTAGCTAATTGTCTGAAGCTTCCTCTGAAAGCAGCTGAGTGGTGTGACTGAGACATTAATAAATAACTTGAGCCTCTAGTAGTCATTGATAGGTGTTTGTATCCAGCCCACTGCAGCTTGCTGTAAAGGTAGGGAGGAGAAACTTTACCACTCCGAATAAAAGCGTAGGTAGCAAAATGAAGCTGCCATCACCATCGCTCGCTATTTATATACGGGGAGACATGGGTTCTGGGGGGAATAGTCAAACAGTACCTGGCACATGCAATTCGCACTTTTTGTATCAATTTCTTTCTTATTCTATATATACTGATTTTATTGAGTATTTTATAATTATTAAAAATAACAAAGCATTGTTCAAAGGAATTTCAAAAAATACTTTTTAATTTTAATTACGCCTACTTCCTTGGAGGAACACGCGTAAGGTACACACGTGTGTGACGTGTGTTCCACCAAAGAAGGTTAGTCCCGTGCGTTGTCAGTCAATCAACTTTGCCTTTTATATAGATAAGTCCCGTAGGTCGAACCCCAAATGGATGAAAAATTAAACACTTCGGAAACATTTTCCTCAAACACAACAAAGCCAGGAGATAAATCTGAACATATTTCGACCGCTATAAATATCATAAAAGGTTCGCAAGTTCAATTTTTTATTATTTACACAATGAAGTGATTTATGTATGGAGCTTAACATTAATCCATTTATCACCACGGCAATAAAGACGCGCTGCTATAAATTGTCGTCAAGGTTCATACATCCCAAATTATATTGTTCGTAAATAAAAGCTTTTGGAGCATCATCGTATCCGCTATATGATATCGCATTCGATAAATGGTAGGAAACTATAAATATTACAACAGAAATATTAATTGGAGGAAAAATAATAAAAATCTGAAGTTAAGTATATAATATTATTACATTACATTAGTATTGAGTTTTTTGATTGCAGATTGGCTGAATCCTGAAAAGATCTACATATTATTTACATGACCTAGACTGTAATAACAAAACATTTTTTAAAATAATGTGTTTTAGATAGCTAAAAGTTATTGATAGCCATTTCCAAGTGTATTTAGTAAATTGTTTAAGGGTAACTTGTGTTTTTTTTTTTTTAATTCAGTTATCTCATAAAATTTAAAAGTGGGAAAGCCATGCCGCGACACGAAAGGGCCAACATTGACCAGATTAATAATTCTGCGTCTTTACAGTGGTCATGAGTTGTGAGTCGTGACTCGTGACCAAAGGACCAAGCCGAGGTAATTGAATCTGAAACTCGATTCACAATATACTCGATTCACTCGATACTAGAGGACTTAAAAAAATTGGACAAGAGCGAGTTGGACTCGCGCACGAAGGGTTCCGTACCATTATAAAGCAAAAATAGGTAAAAAATGTGTTTTTTTGTATGTGAGCCCCCCTCAATTATTTATTTATTTAAATTTTATTATTAATTATTAAAGTATAAATTCAATTGAATGTTTTGTGAACATTTCAAGTGTCTATCTTTTGCTATTATTGATATCGAGCAAAAAAATTACGTTTGTTGTATGGGAGCCCCCCTTAAATATTTAATTTATTTTGTTTTTAGTATTTGTTGTTATAGCGGCAACGGATAGATATACACAATCTGTAAAATAATCAGAAATCTAGCTAAAGTGGTTCTTGAGATACAGCCTGGAGACAGACAGACAGACAGACGGTAAGACAGACAGACGGACAGACAGACGGACAGACAGACGGACAGACAGACGGACAGACAGACGGACAGACAGACGGACAGACAGACGGACAGACAGACGGACAGACAGACGGACAGACAGACGGACGGACAGACGGACAGACAGACGGACTGACAGACATCGAAGTCTTAGAGTCCCGTTTTTTACCCTTTGGGTACGGAACCCTAAAAAGTAAAGCCATCTGCTATAATTAAGAGCGTGATAAGTTTTACCTAATAATTCATAAAATGTATTCGACAACTTCACCGTAAACTCTTGCCGCGCTAAGTGTTGACCAATAAACGGGAAATAAGTTTCCGAACCCGAATCTTGCTTTAATTAAAATAAGAAAAAAAAAAAAAAACAACCCCCGACTCAAAACCGATCATATATCACTGGAAGTTGCTTACAAGTTACAACCTTTAATGAAGTAGATAAACCCAAATTATTCTCCGTATCAACAACAACAATCAAGAACACTCTCGATCGTGTCAGCTTTCGAATTAAAACAAAACTATTAAAATCGGGGGTTAAAAATATACTAGCTAAAGCCGAGCTTTGTGGAGGGCTCGCGTCGTCACACCTTGACTGACTGATGATAACACATCTACATATAAATAAAAATTACTATGTTAAAGCACAAATCAATAGGTGTGATAGTTTTTCCGTAAAGTGTACCACAAAATGTTCATGTTGTGGGATAATATACTAGGGCTCGCTTCGGTCGCCCTGATGAACTTTTTAATGCGCAATCGAAGTATGCAGTTGAAAGAACAATATGGGATTTAATTTGAGCCCTGGAACAATTGCATATAAAGCGGATAACTCGACACCCGGCAAATCCCTTCGATAGAATTGGAAAGATTATTATGATCGAATCTCTCGCTCTGACGATATTATGTCATTTAGTCTTCTTTCCTCTGTCTTGCAAAACTGCCTACGTTTTAATAAGAGGACTAGCCAGGACTTTGAGATTTATTATTAAATAAAAATAATGAAATAAAAGTAATAAGTATTTACATAGGAAAATTAAAAAATAATGGTAATTAAAGGATTAACTTCCTCAAAAACTGTGTGGTCTAAAATCCAAAATGTAGTATGTTACTTGTTAGAATCCACTTTTATATCTTGTAACAATGATAAAAAAATAACATTTCGTATGGAATAGCAGTATTCATAGTTAGCTGTTAAATCTATTTTCCTGCTAGAAGCATACAGTGTGCACACAAATTTAACAGACGTCTTGGTCATAATGCCGCGTACTTAACTAACATTTTTGCTCAGTGCTTATAATTTTTTACATTACACATTATTATTTTACATTATATTGATTGGTACTCAACTGTTCACTCTTCTTATGAAGGGTGTGAGAGAATAAAACTCAATAAGAAAACAGGCCATGCGTGTAGCCATGCGTTAAATAAAATTTGACATAATATGCAAAAAAGTTATTAGAGGCAATAAACAGAAAGAAACGTGGTGGAAAATTATACCCGAGATTGTTAATTTAAAACATAGGCTAATTTATCAAATGACTCACGCAATTGGGTCGTTTAGACATAGATTATAGAAAACTAGATATTACTGAGGGTGCGTCCAGAGAGTGGTAGCCCTAGGGGGTGGCGAACAGGGTAATCGCCCGGGGCCTCGCTCTTGCAGAGGCCTCGCAAAGACCTGCCGCCCAGGGCCTCGCAAAGACCTTTCGCCCGGGGCCTCGCAATGGGTAAGGCCACCATGACTGCGTCTAGATCACTGTGACCGTGATATTTGAGATGTGTGTCATATTGTGTGCATATTTTAACTTTTGATCAAGGCACTAAGTTCTTTCAAGTTCCACTATAAGAAGGCGTAAAAGTAGATAACTTTATGCCTTCTTGTAGTGGAACTTGTGACGTCACAGCTCGCTTTCTTGCTAATTTCAATTATTTGTATATTGTTTTTTTTTTCATATTTACAAAACAGGTTTTTAGCACAGACGAAAAAATAATTATAAATTTTCCTATTTTTAGAGTTCCGTAGTCAACAAGGAACTCTTATAGTTTCGGTCTGTCCGTCCTTCTGTCTGTCCGCGGTTTTGCTCAGAGACTATAACTACAACTAATTCGGCATGAATGTACATCTTAACAATGCCGACAAAATGGTATATAAAATCTTAAAAAAAAAAGAAAATTTACGGTACGTCGCGTTCGCGTCCACCCCACCGTGTGTGGTGTCGTTGGATAGGTTTTTTTTAAAATATTATGAGTATTCAAAGATCATTTTCCGATTTAGGGATCCATTTATGAAATATGAAGTTTTAAAGTGGAAAAAATCGTTAGAGTCCAGTGTCCCCCCCTTCTACCAGCTAAACGGTTACTTCTGGAAATGTGAAAACGGGAGTAGGAAATATGCTTAATTTAAAAGGAAAACTATCACGGCTAAGAAGACTTCATAACTTATTGAGTAATAGTCGATCAACTAAAAAAAATGTATTCGTAGAAGTACAAAGGAACTTTTCGTTCAAAATCCTTTGAACATAACTGGGATGATATTGTTAGTAGTGTAAAACACGTTATAAATGTGCATTCAGTAACCATACAAAAATTATAAAAAACTAGCGGTACTACGGAACCCTATATTGGCCGGCTTTACAATAATTGTTGTGTATCTGTAACGTACCTATCCATCCATACTAATATTATAAATGCGAAAGTGTGTCTGTCTGTCTGTCTGTCTGTCTGTCTGTCTATCTATCTGTCTGTCTGTCTGTCAGTCTGTCTGTTACCTCTTCACGCCTAAACCGCTGAATCGATTTTGCTGAAATTTGGTATGGGGATAATTTGAGTCCCGGGAAAGGACATAGGATACTTTTTATCCCGGAAAAATGTACGGTTCCCGCGCGATAAACGAATTTTGGCGCAACTAAGTTGCGGGCGTCATCTAGTATTATATTATCTTTGTGAAAATCTTATTGCTTTATCCCATAATGCTCTTGAATAATTTGGCACGCATTTTTCAGGCGTTGCCCGTGATGCAGCGGATATTGCCCTGATGTTTCACCCAGACGAGCTTATCTATATTACAGGGGGTGGCTGGATAACATATGACGCCATTAGGTACCAGAAAATTTGTCACAACACATTCATATGATAGGCCTCTGAATCTTTTTTTGGTTTTCATTTTATTATACTTTGCCTCTCACTTACCTTTCAGCTGTTAGCGATTTTATTGAAAAGTTATTTTTTTTTTGTTTTGAAGAACGTAGGAATCGTTATAAATATTATTATATAATTATTATTAGGTTAAATTATGTATGTAATATAAATAGAATTTGAGTTGAACATAATGGCAAACTCGCGTTGTATTTTACCGCATATTATGTAGGATAAAACATGCATATACATTAGGGATGCCACGAATAGTGAATTGGCCGAATACCGAATACCGAATAATCGGCAACGCTGTCGGCCGAAGCGCCGAATATTCGGCACGAAATACATACTTTTCGGGGGCGTGGTAGTTGTACTAAGACAAGTCGCAACCTGTTTTTCTCGTTGCGTTTTCAAACGAGTAATTTGCGTCAAATTAGTTTGATTTTTATTTGAAAACAGTTCGCCTATATCGGAAGGCCGATCCTTACAAGTGGTGGTTAGCAAACGAAAAACAATACCCAAACCTTTCGAAATTTGCCAAAGTTTATCTCTCCTGGATGTAGTGTGTATAGTGAGAGGTTATTTTCTGAGGCTGGTAACATTTACTATGAAAAGCGTAATCATTTGCTACCAAAAAATCTGAAAAAGCTTGTTTTTATCCATTACAACTTACCACTGAACAATTTTAATTACTAAAGTGTTGTAATTTGGAAATAAATACATAATTTTGAGTAATATAACGTTTTTTTTACATGATTTGGTATTCGGTATTCGGCCGAATAGTACGTGTTATTCGGCTGAATACCGAATAGCAAAAAAAGAAGCCGAATAGGCCGAATACCGAATAGTTGCCGAATATTCGTGACATCTTTAATATACATGGTGTCCGAATAATTTCTTGTCGAAATTATAACAGTCACTTTCGCGATTTCTTCCACTACCTTTGCAGGTGTCCTAAAAGACATAAACCTACATTTGACGACCTCTGTGGCTCGGTGGTTGAGCGCGTTGTCAGCGCTCAAGCCGGGGGTCGCGGGTTCAAACCCCGCCGACGGAACAAAAAAGTTTCGTATGTTCCTGGGTCATGGATGTGTATGTATTATATGTGTATTATATTATAATAAAAATCTTAAAAACATGTATTAATATATATAAAAGTAAAGTATTTATTAAATTAACTAAAAAGTATTAAATAAATCTTACTCTTTAGTAGTTAGTGCCTCTTTCAGAATTTGCCTAAACCTCAACTATTTCTGTATACAATGTTCATTATTTTGAAGTCGGTACCAGCTCAGAATCGTGAATTCCATGACAAAATATTTTTAATTTTGGGACTGGTACCGACTTCAAAATTATGAAGATTGTATACTTACAGAATAGTTGAGGTTTAGGCAAATTCTGAAAGAGGCACTACCTACTAAGAGTAAGATTTATTTAATATTTTTAGTTCATTTAATAATAAGTAATGTTATTGTTTTTACTTGTAAGTCGGTTTTAATTTTTTGTTAAAAATAATAATTTTACTTTTTTTAGATAGTTATTTAAGGAATTCTGTAAAGACTTAATATGTGTTCTGATTAGTGACTTTGTATCCAGGATACACTTTTATAATACGAAAACTCATTATCTGACTTCACTACCACTTCAGAATTTCTTAAAAAACTCCACGCATATTATACTACTGTATATGCTTAAAGTTTATCAAGCAATGCTGAAAATGAAATGATCAAACACTCATCTCTAAAGGCTCTACAGGTCTGTTCTCAGACTTTCGTTCTATTATAGCACTTCCGCATAGAAACTCAGCATAAAAAAAAGAGCGTGTGTGCCGAGCACACGTGTCAGAAGTGAAACTTAGTAAAAATCGTCGCCTTACTCCGTGACGGTATCGCCAAGACGCGACCTTGAAGTTTTACTCTCAACGCGCCTAAAGAAGTTTCACTTCAAAAATTTGCATAAACTACTTAAAACTACATTATATATTAGAGATACAGATATTTGTCCCAATTTTGAACAACTTTCCTATACATACGTTCTATTTATAAAATGTCTGCTTTAGAATCTCTGAGAGATAAATTTAAAGAAATTGGTATTCTAACTGTTGCTTCTCAATACATTTTGGATAATGTAATATATGTTAGAAAAAATATAAGTAAATTTAAAGTTAAAAGTGACATTCACTGTAGAAATACTAGAAATAAGCACAAACTAGATAAGCCGGTGATCAGACTTAGTAAAGTCAGTAAATCCTTTAAAGGTCAATGTATACGCCTTTACAATAAAATCCCAGAAAACGTTCAAAATATTTCCATTAATAAATTTAAAAAAGTAGTCAAAGAACGTTTGTGTGCCAAAGCCTATTATAAGGTCAATGATTTCATAAACGATGGCACATATTGGGAGTAGGATGGCTTCTTGCAAGGCTACTTCTACATTAGTGTATGACTTACAATTATAGATAGATAGATAGATACTTTATCGCTCACATTAAATTAAATACAATCATCTTACTAAAACTAAAACTAAACTTAAGAAATAACATAAATGTGGGCAAGGGCGGCCTTATCGCTATAAGCGATCTCTTCCAGGCAACCCTGCAGGAGAGGAAAATTATTTAATCTAAAGATAGTATGCGGGGTAAAGAATATAGTGACGAAATAAAAATGATAATAAATATTAAATAAGAGTAGTATAGTTCACAATTGGATACTAAACTGAGCAAAAACACTATAATATAAATAATACAACTGTTAAATTTAATATATTATACTAATTTAAATATATTTTAATAGACCTACATGTAATATAACATAATATTATAGATATACATATAACATATAAGCATTATAAAATTAAATAAACAATTAGCATTAGCAACTAGCAATTAGCAAGAGACTTTACTCCTCAGATGGATATGTAACTTCGATTTAAATGTAGCTAGTGACTGCGACTCGCGAATCTCGAGTGGTAGTTCATTCCACAAGTAAGTAGCCTTCACAGCGAAAGAATCCGCAAAGTATCCCGATTTAGTAAAAGGTGCTAATAATTTATTATTATAAACAGAGCGTAACGCACGTTTGTGGTCTGCATCACGAAACTGAAAGCGTTCCTTAAGGTAGGGAGGAGAGCGGGGGTCATGTAGGATATTGTACAATAGGACCAGGACATGCTCCTCCCGGCGGAGTCTGATGGGTAGCCACCCGAGTTTCTGACGAAATTCAGAGACGTGGTCGAACTTGCGCAGTCCATATACGAATCTGATGCAGATGTTTTGTAATCTTTCTAGTTTGTTAAGGTGTTCTTCGTTAAGATCTATTAAACAAACATCTGCATAGTCGAGGATAGGTAGAAGTAAAGTCTGCGCAAGCTCGACTTTAGTCTTCATGGGGAGTAGATTTTTCCAGCGATTTAGTGAGCTCACCACTGCAAAAAACTTTCGACTGATTTCTGAGATGTGGTGAGTCCATTTCAGAGTTGAGTCGACGTATATGCCTAAGTTTTACGCCACATCTCTACAGGGTAGTGATACATTGTTAAACGTAATACTAGGCAGAGTATCATAATTAGGCCGGTTAATTTGTTTTGAACTACCAATAACAATAACTTGAGTCTTATTGGGATTGACTATCAAGCCATGGCCTTGGCTCCAACGTTATATGGTTGCAAGATCCTTATTGATAGCAATTATTGCAGACTTCAAGTCATTGGCCGGTGCGTGGGAATAGATTTGGAGATCGTCCGCATAGAGGTGAAAGAAGCAGGTGAGGAGAGGGGTGAGGAAATTGATAAAGAGGGAAAAAAGAAGAGGGGATAGGACACCATCCTGAGGAACGCCAGCTAGTATATCACAAAATCCAGATACCTGATCGTTAATACGTATACATTGCTGTCTACCAAAAAGATAGCTACGAAACCACTCTAACATAGGATCAGAGAATTGAAGCGCGCCTAGCATAGCAATGAGGATGTCGTAGTCAACGGTATTAAAAGCATTACTGAAATTCAGCAATGCTAGAACAGTAAGCTGCTAGTTGGACATGGCAAAGCGTACGTCATCAGTTACCTTAGTTAGAGCAGTCACAGTACTATGCCCCGGACGAAAACCAGATTGGAAAGGACTGAGCAAGCCATTGTAATTAATAAAAGAATTTAATTGCTGGTAAACAAGACGCTCAAGGACCTTCGATAGGAATGGGAGAATGGAAATGGGTCGGAAGTCAGAGGGTATGGTGGGACATTTAATTTTAGGAATGGGAATAACTGCAGCTTTGCGCCAGCAGCTAGGAAATGTGCTGGAGCTAAGGGAAAAATTAAAAATATGGCAGAGGACAGGGAGTATAACGGGTGAACTAAGAATAATCATTCTTCGACTTAAGCCATCAATACCCTCGGCGTTAGACTTAATGCTTGTTATGGTTTTATCCACTTCCTGGATAGTGATGGGTTTAAAAGTGAAAGGAGAAAGTGGAGGGTCAGGAGTAGGAGATTGTAAGATTGCATTTAGGGACTGCTGTTTAACGGAGGCAGGGATAGGACAAGCAGAAGTGAGGTGACGATTCAGGGTATCAAGGTCAAAGGTAGGTGAGGGGGTACACTTTGTTTTTCCGATACCCAGGGAGTTGAGAAATGACCATACCTTCGCTGGATCACCATTACTAACAGATGAGTGGATGTGGCGACGCTGTGCATCCCTACACAAATGGTGTTTTAATTTGACAGGGCGTAGAGGAGCATGTAAGTCAAAAACCTGCATTAAGAGGGAATTAAAGTTATCCATCTTCTTGTCCACAGTAGATGCATTATAAACCACATCCCAGTCAATAGCTCTGAGATCCTCAATAAGTTTGTCAGTATCAATTAAATTATAATTGCGCTGCATTATAATACGGGGCTTGGGTTTAGGATAACGAATTTTATAGGAGAGGAATATAAGGTCGTGATAGGAGAAGGCTTCAGCGTTAAATTGCCCGTGTGTGCTTACATGGTCAGGCGAGGATACAATCATGAGATCGAGTAAGGAATGTGCACAATTAGGAAAGAAATGGGTAGGATTAAGAGGAAGGATACAAAGATTAAGGGAGTTGGTAATGGAGCGGAGTTTAGAGGCACGGGCTGAGTGTAGTTTGTCTGTATTTACTAAACAGGTGTTAAAGTCGCCCATAATGATTGTGTGATTTACAGAGGTGACATACTTTTCTAAAAGGACTTCGAATTTATGAAAATAATCTATTTGCAATGAGGGGCAATAGAACACACCAAGCAGTAATTTTAAGTGACCGAATGAAACTTCTATCATTAAATGTTCTAAGGATTCCGAATAATCAGAGGGAGATTTATCAACGATGTGAAAGGAGAGATGCTGCCTTAGATATATGGCAACACCACCGCCACCTTTACCAGTTCTATCATTGCGGATAAGGACAAAACCGGGTAAAGAGTAGGAAGTCGAGGGGAGACAGGGCTTTAGGAAGGATTCGGATATAAGTATGGCATGGACATTCAAGTTGTTGGAAAAAGTGGCAAGGAGGTCAGGATAGTGTGCTGGGATGCTCTGGGCATTGATGTGTACAGCATTGAAGTTTCGGGGGAACGATGTAAATGTCGTCTCCAGAGAGACCTCAAGGGATTGTGTAAGACTGTGAAAGCTCTCACCTGAGGAATGTGATGAGGAAGTTAACGAGAAAAAATCCGATCCATCATCCGAAAGATCATCATCGCTAATACTTGCTGTCATATATGCAAATATCCACTATAATAAATAATACTTACTGATAAATATTATCTATATAAATTTAAAATCTAGGTTATAAACTACTATGTATAATGAATTATGTTGACATTGTATAATTTTAAGTTACAACATTGTAAATTTTATTTAAAAAGATTAATTTTTTTCTCGCTTGCGAGAGTGCGAGTTTCTTACGCCGGTTCTTCTCGCCGGGTTAGTTCCCGAACCGGTGGTAGGCACCATGTAGTATCAACATACTGAAAGCATTTTTTAAAATCTATTCAGAAATGAAACTATTTTTATTTTTTTATTTTTATATTTATACCTCATGGATCACAAAATTATAATCAAATTGCTATCTTGGTAACCGCAACACTATTAGGCTCAATTTCTACAAGCGTGGAGTTGAAGCGCATCGAAGCGATTCACTAATTTGCATAGGAGCATATGCTATCAGTTCTTAAAACAGCGCCCCAACCCCCAAACTTGTATCTATAAGGAGATCAGAGTTCTGTTCAGCACCTTCGAACCATGGTTTATCTTGGTGCAAAATCTTACTTTTGGTAGCATATGCCTGAAGTATCATACAAAAGCAAAATCGGCATATGTTTCCATTTAAATTTTGAGGAGTTCCTTCGATAACTTATGGATCCCATTACCAAATTTCTACTTCTTGGTAACCATAATGCCAAGTACCAATTATTATATGTTATTTTAAAATAACAAAAGGATTTTAACAAAAACACTCATCAAACGACAGTATATTGATCAAAGGCATCTGTCTCAACCTGAAAGACTATGAAAAGTACTAATAATAGGGTCAAAATATGATGATGCGTGGTGTGAGGGTAGTGATGATGATGACGAATAATCTAATATGCTTAGTAGCATAATATTATGCTTTCAGTTCTTAAAATAACACCGAAACCTCCGAACATGTATCTTCAAGGAGGTTGGAGTTCTGTTCACCACCTTCGAACCATGGCATATTTTGGTGAAAAATCTTACTTTGTGGTAACATATGCCCGAAATACTTCATTTAAAATGAAAATCACCATATGTTTCCATTTAAATTTTGAGAAGTTCCCTCGATTACTCCTAGATCCCATCATCAGGTCACCACTTTTGTAACATGGTACCAATTCACTATCATACTCTATACAACAAAACAAAAATTTTGAAAATCGGTCCACAAACGGCGGAGTTATCGTTGAACATACATAAAAAAATAGGGTAGTATTTAATCGAGTGACTGTAAATTACAGTTTTAAGTGTCAAAATTAATTAATTTGGGTTATAGAATTACTATTTGAGCGACTGACTGTGAGTGACGAGAAATTAACAGAACAGCAACTTACAAATTATTTATTTGAGTTACTTAAAATACAAAATGAGCAGCTTCATAATATTTGAGCGACCTAATATCTGTTTGAGTGTCAACGTTACGTCCTGCATTTTTTTTCAATATTTGGAAAATGTATTTTTTATACTGAGCGGCATTTTATCTTAAATGAAGTGTTTCGAATACTAAAACCACTTTGAAAAATACACTAATGAGCAGAGTATAATGAGCTCACATTAAAACAAATAAAAAATGAATATGAAATAACTATTTGATGAAACACTATTAATCAGGGATCCCTAAAACAATTTTTTTTTTTGATTACTATCAAGCAAATTTTTTGTGAGTAGCTTTATTTGGATAAGAGAAACAACAATTTTATCTGTGAAAAATCTCGTAAGTGGTAGCTAACAGAGAGGTAAAAGTTTAGAATCATGCCCAACGATTTAGGGGGGGAGGGGAGGAGGACGGAGGGGGGTAAACCTATATATAAATATATTATGTATTTATATATAAAAATCATTAATAAATTATTACATTACACAAATTATAATCCTTAACGGAACGTCAAAGAAATGGGTAAAAATTTTATTGGTGACCTATACCAAAAAAAAAAAAACAACTGGCTTCAATTATTATGAGTCAACGGAGCCCCGCTACGCGGGGCTCCTACTTCTGGGTGGTTCACAAAAAAATAACCACGATGGCTAAGGCCGGAGCTTCGCTGCGCTACGCTCCCGCCTTAGCCATCTAACCTAACCCAAAAAAGTCGTATTGGGCCAACACGGAGTTACTTAGACTTTAGGCCGCGTTTCCACTGACGCGGAGCGGAACGAAGAGGAGCTTAGCGGTGCCGAATTGACCAATCACCATGCTCGAAATCTTCGTTCCGCTTCGCTGTCATTCCGCTGGAATAGCACGATTAGTCATTTCGGGCACCGCTAAGCTCCTCTCCGCTCCGCTCCGCGTCAGTGGAAACACAAATTAGACATGACGATATAGTAAAACGATGATAAAAATGATTATGAAGAAGACTAACTTTGTATGTACACCCCCGATGTCAGTGCCAAAAGCCAACAAAAAAAAAGTAAGAAGAAGAAGAAGCCAAATATTTACTAGCCAAACCCATACAATTACTATACAGTAGTGAATTTTGATAATTTGACTTAATTTATATCAAGAAACCTTGGATTATATAGTTTTAGAATGATGAAATATTTGTCTCCCACTCACCGCAGCCTTGCGATGCCTTGAAAACACTTCGTAAACACCTTTTAAATGCAAATTTCTCATAAATGGAGGGGCTCCTGAGGGTGGGAGTGCTACGGGTGGGTTTTCCTTATCCAACCTATCCCTCCTCAACCCATCTCACAACCAAAATCGTTGGGCATGATTCTAAACTTTAGCCTTACAGAACCCTAACCAGCTGATTTTTTGTAACATTGTCCTACAAATAGAACAATCCATATTTTAGGACCATCAAATCAAAGTATGAAATCCTTGCTATCTCTGATAGTTATTCACTTTCGAGATTTTCATTAAAAACACGTATCAAAATATAAAATATAAACCCTCAAATAGAATATCAGTAACCAATAATCATTAATAAAGCAGCTTACAAAAGTTTGCTCAAAGTGAACTTTTTAGTAGTTCGTAATGTATATATAACCTCAGTTAGAAAAATTGAATCTATCTTTAATATTGAAGTTGCCCGCTATGTATTTCCAGTCGCTCACTTAGTAATACAGTCGCTCGGATAGAATTTTAATATCTGAAATAGATTAATCACAATCCACTTTTTGTAAGCTCGTTCTGGATTTTATTATAAATCAATATTAGTCGTTAGTTTAGTTTATTTTTCGCTTACTCAAATTCACACCGCTCATGTTATTAAAACAGTATGTTCATCATCAGTCGCAAAGTAATTTTTTATTCGCTCGTTTTATTATTTCCCAAAAAAATATATCCACAGCCGAACATAGAACCTCCTCCTTTTTGGAAGTCGGTTAAATATATTTTTGTTGTCTGGTACACGTAACACAAGTCCTTCAGGTACTTACCACGGGGCTAGACTGACGTGGTGTGAAGCGTCCATAGATATTATTATCATTATTATTACATTACAACCAGAACGAAACGGAATATTGTAAAACTAAAAAGCTAGGTTCAATAAATACTTCTGGCCATTCACATTCGGAGTATTTTGCAAAGAATTAAAAGACAAATAAACTTGAAATACAGAATACCGTTAGCATAAATGCGGGCGATATTTAGAATGATTGTTCCTTTTAACGTCGCGTTTGAGCAAAAGCTACAATCGATAGTGCAACTTTATTTCGCAGAAAGCTGTTCCATTTTGGTATCGAAAATATTTTAGTTCGTTTAGTTGTATTTGATCTACTTATTTTAATCAAATTTTAACCTTCTAAGATGCAAACATCCTTTTTTATTATTTATCTATTTGTAAGTTAAAACTATTCCGTAGAAATGTAACCAAATTGAGTAGGTTCGTAGATGAATCAGTATTTTTATACCTATGTGACAGTAAGATATTAAAAAACTCTTTAGATGTCGCTATCGTATTTTATTACAATATATTTACTTATTTGAGTGCTTCTTGCATTTGAAAGCCAGAATGCTGTATTTAAATATTTTAATTCTTTTTATTTACAATACAAAATATAGACATAACATTTTTCTAAAGAACCTCATTTCATTACAGTTGTTGGCGGTTTGCCAGGGCGCCAGCCACTGATGCTATGACAATCAAAAAAGCTTACAGCATGACGTTTCACCACAAACAAAATGGTGGAATAAATAATGGCATTCTTTTGTTAATAATGCTTTTAGTATTATAAAGAACTTTTAGGGTCAACCTGTGTTTTCAATACAATTTATATAAAAGACTTTTTATTTCTAGTATTGCTCTTTCACTTTTTCTTAAACTTTGTTATAAACGAATGATGAAACCAATTTTTATGAAACTGATATTCGCATTTGCATACTTTTACAATGTAAGCAGTAAACGTAATATTTTGTAAGTATATTATTATCATCATCACTTCTTTCATCATTGATGCAATTAATTTTGGTTTAGTCCTTTACCGCACCCGACTCAGGAAATGAACGGACGACCATTTCAGGGAAACAGACCCATAATACCCTCATCATTGGATGTGTGTATTCGATTCGCTTGGTATTCTGCTCACAATGTTAATGAAAAGTAGTGTTAATGAATTTGGTCCACTTAATAACTTTAAAAGTTCAATGTGAGCAATCCGGATACGAATTAATGTAATTGATTGAATTGCCGTTACTACTTACTAGCATATCGTATTGTAAAAAAAATGCATAGCAGCTACACACTTCTAAGTCGGCATACTCCTTAGTATGTCTACTCAGGCAGCTACAACACTTCAAATTTTTTTCTAAAATTACATACTTCTTCACCCTTCTTGGCTTTACTCAAATCTATACTTAATATTATAAAGCGGAAGAGTTTGTTAGTTTGTTTGTTTGTTTGTTTGAACGCGCTAATCTCAGGAACTACTGGTCCGATTTAAAAAAATCTTTCAGTGTTAGATAGTTCATTTATCAAGGAAGGCTATAGGCTATATTTTATCACGCTAAGACTAATAGGAGCGAAGAAATAGAGGAAAATGTGGAAAAAACGGGGGGAAATTATTTGAAAGGGCTTATTTGAACGCGCTAATCTCAGGAACTACTGGTCTGATTTGAAAAAATCTTTCAGTGTTAGATAGCCCATTTATCGAGGAAGACTATAGGCTATATTTTATCACGCTAAGACTAATAGGAGCGGAGAAATATAAGAAAATGTGGAAAAAACGGGGGAAATTATTTGAAAGGGCTTATCTCACGAACTACTAGAGCAATTTTTCTGTTATTTGGGTCAGATAAGAAGTAGACGCGACCAAGGATCATAGGCTATTTTTGTAGACTGATTTGTCTGTGAAATATCTAATTTACGCGGGCGAAGCCGCGCGGAACGTCTAGTTTTTAAAATAAAGGGGTATCTAAATCTACTTACTGCCGCACTCAGAGTGGAACTTTAATTCAAATGCAAGCCTTTATTCCTGCTTTATTAAGATAAGTCATTACAATAATTTATTTAAACATTAAAATAGTTTTTCAAAATCAAATTTCAATTACTAGCTAAATTACAATATTGTCAATACATTTTCATTTTTTAACACTTTACTTATAATTAATACATAATATAATTTTTTGCAATTTAACTTGAACTAGTTTTGTATACAATATACATATTTAAATTTTCTTTTCAACATTATTCAAATATAATATTAAGTCAAGTTTTTGTTACTGTTTTTCATTTAATTTTTCTCCTTATCTGTCTGCCTCTTGGCAAAGGCCTCCTTTAATCTTTTCCAGTTTTTCCTGTCTTGTGCTACCCTCATCCACATTGTTCCAGCAACTTTCACTATTTCGTCTTCCCATCTCTTTCGTTGATTCCCTCTACGTCTCTTTCCTTCCCTAGGGCACCAAGAGAGAACGCTTTTGCTCCATTTCTCTTCTCCTCGTGCTGTATGTCCCGTCCATCTCCATTTCAGCTTTTTTACTTTTACTGTTACAAGTTTACTTTAATTACTTAAATGTAATTAATTCAAAATTTTGACATAGGCCTCATACATTATCTGTCAAACTCTTGATTAAATTTAAGCTAAATCCTATTATTAATTAAATGTCTCTGAATACGGCGGTAACACGCAATTTTCATTGTTATAGTCACGAATCGGAATCACGATCATGTATAATTTGAGTTAGTCAAAAAGCATTCGCCAGGTTCAGATGTCAAAAATGTATGGAATTTTACATAACGCATCGCCATGACACTTAGTCATGGCTATGGCATGCGTAGCGCCCAGTGAATTAAATATAAGAATTTGTTATTGAAAATTATTTTATTTCATGAAAATGTTTACCGTGGGAGAGCCAAGTTTCGGCACAAATGGGCCGGCTCGACCAGAGAAATACCACGGGCTCACAGAAAATCGGCGTGAAGCAGCGCTTGCGCTGTGTTTCGCCGAGTGAGTGTGTTTACCGGAGGCCCAATCCCCTACCCCCCTAGATATGCCGCAGTTCAGAATTAATTTGTTACCCCAGGTGGGTACCAACTGCGTTGGAAAATCCCTCTCTGGACGTCCATGCTCAGGAACCCCTGGAACTGAGGGTGGACGTTCAGGCTGCCCCTCGTATTCTGGGGAGAGCAAAACTGCGCTCCAATCTGCTCGGGGCAAGAGCAAACACACAAAGGCACCCCCCTCGATATTAAACATGGACTTCTGTGATATCAGAGGATTACACTCCAAACTTAATGCCGTCCATTACCTTGAGACGGCAAAGTCGGCTTTGCTCTTTTTAACCGAGACGCAGATATCATCTCCGAGTGACACATCATACCTTTCCCATCCAGGGTATTATCTCGAGCACTCCTTTCTGCCCAAAGCTGGAGTGTGTGTGTATATCAAAGATGATATCAGCTCTCGCCGCCTCAGCAATCTTGAGGACAGGGACCTCTCAACATTATGGCTCCGCTTTCCGCTGCAGACTTCAAATCCTGATGGCTACCAAACATCCGTAACCGCACCACTTGGTTCATCGGATCATTGCCTTATTAGGAGTTCTGTGCCACTTACGACGGCGCGGTGTTGCGACAGCTTGCTGTTAAATACCGTCGTGTGTGGCACTACAAGTAATTAGCAGACTGGGATGGGATGCGGTCGTTTTTTGCATCCTATCCTTTCTTGTTGGCATGTGTTGTTGGCATGTGTGCTTCTCGCCGGATGATCCCGACAACACTGCCAACTCTGTTGCCAATGTGGTGATGCAAAGGATGGAACTTTCATTCCGTCCTCTGTAGTGCCAACTGGCGGCAGTTTTTTTTTTAATGAAATAAGGGGGCAAACGAGCAAACGGGTCACCTGATGGAAAGCAACTTCCGTCGCACATGGACACTCGCAGCATCAGAAAAGTTGCAGGTGCGTTGCCGGCCTTTTAAGAGGGAATAGGGTAATAGGGGAGGGTAGGTATGGGAAGAGAAGGGAATAGGGGAGGGAAAGAAAGGGAATAGGGTAGGGGATTGGGCCTCCGGTAAACTCTGAGTGAGTTTACCGCAGGACCAACGAAACACGGCCCGGCGAAACACAGCGCAAGCGCTGTTTCACGCCGGTTTTCTGTGAGAACGTGGTATTTCTCCGGTCAAGCCGGCCCATTTGTGCCGAAGCATGGCTCTCCCACGTATAAAAACGATTTCGTCCCTGGTTTGGTTCATCCTCTAAAAAAGCTTCTCGTCGGAAGCAGGATGCTTACCAATCCTGGGTCAATGCAGTGTCTGCTCGGGATTTAAATACCAGCATATACAAAATGGAGTATAACCTTGCCTCTAGGACCTAGGTCCCTCAAGAAAGAGATCACTCGGGCAAAGAAACAGCACGTCAGTAGAATTGGTAAGAGACTCGAGCGCCTCCCCTCGGAAACCCGTGCATTCTGGTCTCTGGCCAAAGCTATTGAAGGGAATTCCTGCAAGCCAACCCTACCATCCCTACACGTAGGAAATGGATCGTTGGCCCAGGACGCAAAAGACAAAGCCGATCTTCTGGGCAAGCTCTTTGCGTCAAACTAGACCCTAGATGACGGGGGGCAGAAACCGCCGACCATACCGCGATGCACGACATCATGTCGGATATTCGGTTTCATCAGCGCTCAGTGCGAACAGTCCTCCGTTCCCTTGATATCCAATAGTCGAGTGGGCCTGACGGAATCCCTCCTATTGTATTGAAAAAGTGTGCTCCAGAATTGGCTCCGGTCTTGACGCGTCTTTTTCGGCTCTCCTATTTCTCTGGCATCGTCCCGGCTTCTTGGAAGACAGCCTTGGTGCACCCGATCCCCAAAAAAAGGTGATCGTTCAAATCCTTCCAATTACAGACCAATCGCTATAACATCTCTCTTCTCGAAGATAATGGAATCCATTACCAATTTTTACGTGGGAGAGCCATGCTTCGGCACGAATGGGCCGGCTCGACCGGAGAAATACCACGTTCCCACAGAAAACCGGCGTGAAACAGCGCTTGCGCTGTGTTTCGCCGAGTGAGTAAGTTTACCGGAGGCCCAATCCCCTACCCTATTCCCTTCCCTACCCTCCCCTATTCCCTTCCCTACCCTCCCCTATTCCCTTCTCTTCCCATCCCTACCCTCCCCTATTACCCTATTCCCTCTTAAAAGGCCGGCAACGCACTTGCAGCTCTTCTGATACTGCGAGTGTCCATTGGCGACGGAAGTTGCTTTCCATCAGGTGACCCGTTTGCTCGTTTGCCCCCTTATTTCATTAAAAAAAAAACAGTACGGGTTCCGTAAGGGTCGCTCGGCTGGTGATCTCTTGGCGTATCTAACTCATCGTTGGACTCATGCGATTGAGTCGAAGGGAGAGGTATTGGCTGTTAGTTTGGACATTGCGAAGGTCTTTGATCGGGTTTGGCATAAAGCGCTGCTATCAAAGCTTCCATCATACGGGCCGCTCGAGAAATTATGCAAGTGGGTCACAAGTTTCTTAGCAGATAGAAGCATAAAGGTGGTGCCGGCGAATGCCCGGAAACTCAGTCTGTTGATTGGTGTCCCTCAGGGCTGTGTGCTATCGCCTACCCTATTCATACTGCATATCAATGACATGTTACAGACCAATGGCATTAATTGCTATGCGGATGATAGTACAGGTGATGCTGTATATACCGGATCCCCCCATATTTCTCGGCTAAATGTCATTGAGAGTCGAAACGAACGAACGAACTTTCTCCAATGAATTCTCTATTGTCTGAAATAGAGAATTCATTGGAGAAAGTCTCTGAATGGGGTAAACGTAACTTAGTCCAATTAAACCCCGCCAAGACACAAGTCAGCGTGTTCACCACTAAAAAGTCACCAATGGTCGTATATCCTCGTTTTGAGGGCACCTCTTTAACAATCTCCCCTAGCATTGAAATACTTGGCGTCAACATATCAAGCGAAGTCCAGTTCCGATATCATCTAGAGGGTAAGGCCAAGTTAGCCTCAAAGAAGCTTGGTGTTCTTAACAGAGCGAGACAGTACTTCAGTCCGGACCAACGCCTACAACTCTACAAGGAGCTTTCGGCCTCATATGGAATATTGTTCTCATCTCTGGGCAGGGGCGCCAAAATACCAACTGCTCCCTCTGGATCGTATCCAACGAAGGGCCGCTCGAATTGTTGACTGCCATAGTGTTTCAAACAGCTTGGACCCCTTGGAATTACGCCGAGATGTAGCTTCACTCTGCATCCTCTATCGTTTGTATCACGGGGAGTGCTCTGAGGAGTTGTTCGGAATCATACCTCCTGCAACTTTTCGCCATCGCCCCACGCGAAAAATATACCATCCTCATCACCTTGATGAGTGGCAGTCTTCCACCGTGCGTTTTCGCGTAACTTTCTGCCGCGCACTGTAAAACTCTGGAACGAACTATCACCAGAAGTATTTCCGGACCTATAGGACCTGAAAACCTTAAAGAAGAAAGCGTATTCCCTCTTAAAAGGCCGACAACGCACCTGCAGCTCTTCTGATGTTGCGAGTGTCCATGGGCGTCGGTAGTTGCTTTCTATCAGGTGACCCGTTTGCTCGTTTGCCCCCTTATTTCATTAAAAAAATATTTTATTACCTTACAATCTTAAAAAGAAAATTAGGTCAAGTTATGCAATAAGAAGGAAATTTTATTAAGATAATTGTAATTAAACTTTGAATATTCCTGAGCAATACGACCGGTTGTTACTTGTTACGTCTTTTATTACAACTTTGCGGGACTGAGTACGATTGTTTAAAATTATGGTCACTTTGAATAACTTCATCTGGTAAGTGACTGTAATACTAATGAACTAAGCAGAAGGCTGCATTGTTATAACTTATAAGTGTTATGATAGCAGACTTTTTAATATACTCGATTCCGCTATTTTAATCAAACATTAACGCAGCTATGATCCAGTCTGGATCCAAAACAGCAAAAAAGTATTGTATTTTTCTTTATAAGTATTTAGGATATAACGAAGCTTAACGTTGGATAAAATAGCAAAATCAGACACAAAAACCAAATTCCGAGCTACGATAAATTGAATAAAAAAAAAAAAACAAAGTAGACCAGCGTTGCAGGCTAAAAACAAAACGTAGATCGCACGCTCCATATTTTTATTAAAAAGTTATAAATTACTATAATATATTAAGTAATTAGTGTACTCAACTATAAAATGTAAAAATTACTACATGATAATAGCACTATATTGGTAAATGGTAAGGTCCTAACATTTGTCTAGTAAGTCGATCAGTGTAATTCGACCTTCCTTTCAAACTGAGCCTATAATATTGAATAATCCATAATCTAATTTAAGTCTTCAAAAGGCAGCGAAAGGGTCGGAAATCAAAGTCAATTACCGTTCTGGAATTGATTCTAGCTCCATAAGGGCACTTCTGAAAAACCTATGTCAAAAGGGCAGATTTATTGACTAGCTTTTGCCTGTGACCTTAAGTGTCACTTCAGACTGCAACGCGACGCGTGCATGCATTTCTAAATTTGTACTGAATTGACAGATTTCAATAGCGTGAGACGTCTTGCAAATCCATATAAATTTATAAATGCATCTACGCGTCACGTTGCGGTCTGAATTAACCCTAACTCTAAAAAAAAAAAAAAGATTTTGTTGCTTCGTGTCTATAATAATATAGTCTTTTTCAGTAAATTTAATAATAAAAGAATTTTTAAAATCGTAACAGTTATTCCGATTATACAAGGTGTAACAAAACTTAGTGAATATACTTTAGGGTGTGTATGGAGTCCCCTATATTGTGTTCAATGTCAAAGTTGCAGCGCTGAAAGATAAACTTTTTTTTTCAACTTTTGTATGGGAAAATTCAGGACGCAGGCGCTTGCCCATACAAAACGCAAAAAAAATTTGCTCTTTCAGCGCTGCTACTTTCACAGTAAACTCTATAATATAAGGGACACATACATACCCTAAAGTATTATCACTTAGTTTTGTTACACCTTGTAGACAAGCAAACACTTCAACTTTTTAACATAGGTAAGCACAAACTACAAAATTGTTTTGTAAGTAGCATGTATTTTTAATTTTAAAATACCTACTAACTAAACGCGAGAATCAATCAAAATAAATTAAAATGTCCCTAGTTTTCACAATTTGCTGTATGTTAAATAAAGTTTTATTTATTACTTTTCTATTTAGTTCCTAGTACCAATGTATCTTTCATTTAAATTATCAATTTCCTAGTAATTATACTATTACAGATAGAATGTAATTTAGGTTGTAATTTAAATTATCTAGTACGTAGGAACTATTTAATTTAAATTACATCCTAAACGGTAGCAAATTATTTACGTCCTAATTTATAAATTTAAGAGAAATTCTGTATATTAATAGATGTGGTAATGAAAATTTATCGGTGTCCATGGCCTAACACACTATTTTTACTAGTGGTTTCCTCTTTAAAAAGTTTCACCGTGGTTTCAGTTCAAAAAGAACGCAGAAACATGAATGATGAAGTCAACATTTGAATCGCGTTACGCAACTGAAAACGGGAGATATCAGATACAGCGTATTGTTACGTTTTACGAGGCACTTTGTCGGTACTAAAGTTACTTGATGAAAATGTTCACGACTTCACGATATCACTTTCACGTGATCAAAGTACAAAGTAGAGATAAAATTTAGTTATGATAATAACAGTGTTATCGTTCGAATGTTCATTTTGCATAAAAAAGTTTATACGCTGTCGTAACTCGCGGCTCGTGACGAAAATTGAGGAGATAGACGCTACGTGTGAGTGACGTCAATTTAAAAATCGGCCAAGTGCGAATCGGATTCGCGCAAAAGTCCGTACCGTTATAGAGCAAAAATAGGTCAAAAATTTAATTTTTATATGTAACTGTAACAATATAAACATATAGTTATAGTTACATAGGTATTATAAGGTTATTATGGTTTTGTTACATAATATTTTTACTATTTAGTTCAAATCAGGTTGTGCAGGTAGTATTTAGATACAAGAACCAGAAATGAATTTCGTATAAAATATTCCTAATAGATTTTATCGACTGCATTTAAACTGCCAGTACAAATAGATTGGATCAGAGAAATCCTTTCAATTATTTTTCTTCTATAAAAAGAGCTACTGAAATGGAAGTTTTTAAAGACGATTTCTTGTTGAACACTTCCAATAACTTCAATATTTTTAATGACTTAGATACTAATGAAGTAATGTTTTATTTGAAATTGTATAATAATAGTATTTTGTATTATACAGAACCTTTTTTCGAAGCATATGATTCGAAGGTACATATTATTACATACCTTATAGAGAAAACATAATTTAGTGTAGATTACTATTTAACGTAAAATTAAAAATGTTCTTATCGAATTTTCGAATAAAACTCAAAGTAAAGCTTACTTTTTTAGTCACACTAAAGGTGCCTTTCCGATCTTTGCCGCAAGCGACCGCGACATAGAAAAAATCAAATAAAATGCCACCTTATGACGGCTATAAGATTTATTTTGCTCTACGCCATAAATTGAATTTAAATTCGTCCATTTGTTGACTACTCAAGAAGTGTATACAAAATTCAAAAAAACTATTATAGACCTGAAATTATACAAACAGAATTCGTGGAAACCATCAAGCAAGGCTAGCCAGGACTTATTACTTTAAATTTTGTACTGGTAATTTTAAAGTGCACATGAATTTTTTAAATGCTACAGTACTTTTATACCTAAAATAATAATCAAAAGCCTTCTTTAAAACAATGAATGAAGAAACATGTTATGTAGATTCTAATATCTTCTTTATTTTTACATAAACAATACGTGTAGACCGAAATGTATTCAATAGGACATAATATTACGCAAAGGTTGGAGTAGATGCGCTACAGCTTGCACACGCAGTAAATAATCCGACCAAAATCTAACATGTTGAACACCTCATATCAGGATATTGACAGAAACGTGCTATGCTGGTGCTGCCTCTAGCGTGAAAACATTGCTGTGATAAGTCCTATTGGAATGCTATTTTCATAAACAAGTAAGGGTCAGTTTACATTGCAACGTATTGTAGTTCGTTAACGTAAACTGACCCTTACTTGTTTATCAAAATAGCATTGCAATATGACTTATTTCTGCAATGTTTTCACGCTAGAGGCAGCACCAGCATAGCACGTTTCTGTCAATATCCTGTAGCCTGTAGGCAAGTCTGTCAATTCAAAATGTTAATAAAGTTGATAAAGCTAATAAAAGTAAAGTTATTTCGTTAAAGAGATTTAACTTTGTAAGTAACTTGTAATAAATCGGATTAAACTAAATAAACAACACAACTTTGTATGGGAAGGCCATTCTACACCTGTTGCGTCATTTTCTAGTTAGTTTAGCAAAGTGCAAGAATGGACCCAAATGGCTCTACACTTTAAAATAAATTACTCCAGGAGTCCAGGTTGAGGTGACATTGCTGAAAGCCGGTAATGAACTAAAATACATCTACACTTTGTTACCTAATATAATTGGAAGATGCCTGATGCTTTTGGAATTCTCGTGCTGTTAAATAGCTAGCGAAAATTAGCTATAGAAAATTTGGTACGTGAGGCTTATATTATTGATTATCTATTTGTATCACCTTATAGCTAAAGGAGAAAACAAAACGTATAAAAAAATGCTAACTTTGTCACATAGGTCCATGTTAAAAGTTTTGTTTTAGTCCATTTTGTGCGTAAGGTTTTCCTATTATTAAAAAATAATATTATAATATAAATATGTTTAATATTATCATAAGCTAAACTTACCGACTTCCGATTAAAAACTTTAATTACTACACAGAGGATACAATAAGTGGCCATAATTTTACATAAGCGTAGCCACGTTTTCCTGAATGCTAAAGTTATGGTTTTAAAACAAACGAAAAGTAATTTCAGCCATACGGTGTTAAAATAAAATGGTATCATAATGAAAGGGTCTTTTATAAGCCTGTATTTCGTTACGAATGCAAAAGGGTATGTGAAAAATGTTGTCATAAGTGACCCGTATAAGAAATTGTCGAAGGTATGATATTTTATCCTATCCTACTAATATTATAAAGGCGAAAGTTTGTATGGATGTATGTATGTATGTATGTTACTCTTTCACGCAAATACTACTGAATGGATATTAATGAAACTTTACAATATATAGATTATACATCAGAATAACAAATAGGCTAGAATTTTTACGGACTTTCAAAATGGGGGAGGTGTTATGTTTGTTTTTTATGTTCAACGATTACTCCGCTGTTTGAAAACTGATTTTCAAAAATTTTCTTTTGTTGTATAGGGTATCATCCCAATTTGGTACTGTATTCAGAAAAGTGGTGACCTGATGAAGGGATCCATAAGTAATCGAGGGAACTCCTCAAAATTTGTATGGAAACATGTGATGACTTCGGTTTCGTGAGAAGTATTCTAAGCATATCTTACCAATAAGTAAGATTTTGCACCAAGGTATACCATGGTTCAGAAGGTGATGAGAGAACTCCTGATTCTTTAAAGATACAAGTTTAGGAGTTTCGGCGTTGTTTTAAGAACGGAAAGCATATACACTACTACGAAAATTACATTCATCATCATCATCATCATCACTACCATATATACCATGCATCGTCCCATGATTATGTCGAGCCTATTATGAGCCTATTATTGGTACTTTTCATAGTCTTTTAGACTTATACTTGAGTTTGTCAAGCGATTTTAAAAAATCTATACTTAATATTATAAAGCTGAAGAGTTTATTTCTTTGTTTGCTTGAACGCGCTAATCTCAGGAACTACTGGTCCGATTAAAAATATCTTTCAGTGTAATATAGCTCATTTTTTGAGGAAGGCTATATATAGGCTATAATAATTATCACGCTAAAACTAATAGGACCGAAGAAACAGAGGAAAATGTGGAAAAACGGGGAAAATTATTAGAAAGGGTTTATCTCACGAACTACAGGAGCAATTTTAATGTCATTTGACACAGATATAGAGTGACCACGTGAAGGGACATAAGATATTTTTTTGCGGGCAGGCGAAGCCGCGCGGGACATCTAGTCATCAATAATATTATAACGCACGTTGCCGTTGAATCTCTCAAAGATTAACGTTACATACTGCCCGTCGATCGTGGGTAAACGAGACACAATAGATATTCTATTGTATCTCGGACGCCAGTGACCAGACGCTTGATGAATTAAAATTATGTTTACTCTGAAAATAATAGATATTATAGAACAATTATTACTTATGAGCTACGACGTAAAATCTAGGTTAAAGGAATTTAGGTTTAGGTTTCAACATTTTTATTTATACTAAAACTCGTTACAGGTTACTTAGCCTAGACGATGTAAAAGTAAACTTTTTGTAAAAAAAAGAAAAAAGTTGATAAATAGAATTCCTGCGTAGTTAACTATCTTGATAAATTACTACTATCATCCAGATATAACCATTTGCGCCTTTATTCAACAAAGAGACGATAATTAGTTACTTTAAAATTACACCCAGATCCGGCACCGAGATTGATCCTCGAAACTTAGTAATCTAAAGTTACAGTGGTCTAAGCTTGAGATAGAGAGGATGACCTAATAACATTAAGTGTGCATTGTGCAGTGGGCACTAAGAATGTACGGTCAGGAAAATAATGTTTGTTACAGACCTACAAATATTATGTTTTGTGAATGACATTGTCATTTACACACGGGTGTGGACTGTGGATATGAAGCTGTTATAATGTCACCAGCAAGAATTCGTATTTGCAAGATAATTCTTGGAGATAGACAGTTCACAGGGACAAAAGTTCAAAGTTTATAAGATGGCGGCGTTAGCCATGATCACAAGAATTTCTTGTAGGACTGTCTTTGAATGAAATCATACTTTGTACTCCTTTTTCTGTAGAGTGAATCAAATTTCAAGTTTCGTTTATTGTTTTAAATTGGTGTTTTCTCTTTCTTTTTATTACTTTAATAATTCTTATTTCAAAAAGAATAAAAAAAGAAAATAGAAAGCGTTTAGGAATAATATCATAATGCCCTATCAAAAGGTTGCCCCCTTATTTTATATAAAAAAGTGTTTTGTTATTGTTCATTGGTCACCATTGTCGAACCTTTACACAGGAGTCGCAGTAGAAAGTGGTAAACCTCAGCCCGTTATAATATGAGTCCTTTCACCGAGAAATAAGTTAGCTTATCATTTAATTTCCTAAGCTGTACGGCAACTTAGTAGCACTTTATTGTATAGAATAAGTTCAATCAATAAACTTTTCACAAATGTTTGTACCTAGTTTTTAGGGTTCCGTACCCAAAGGGTAAAAACGGGGCCCTATTACACTTCGATGTCTGTCCGTCTGTCTGTCTCCAGGCTGTATCTCAAGAACGGTATTACCGTTCTTGAGATACAGCCTGGAGAGTTGAAGTTTTCACGGATTATGTATTTACATTGCGGCTATAACAACAAATACTAAAAATCGGTTATGTGCGAGTCACCGATTTTTACTAACCCCCTTTATAATAATGATAATATCAAACTGTGTATAAGTATTTGGTCCTATTTTAAAATGTTTTGTCTACATCTCATATGTAAGAAATTGGCTTGACGGACAAGGATGAAACACTGTATAAGCCACAAGTATAATTTCATATAGTATAATATAATCAAACTAGCTGTTGCCCGCAACTTCGTCCCCGTGAATATGTGAATCGAGATTAAGAAAATTAAATACTCTTAATCATCAACGTATTTATTTGGATTAGGATTAATATTATATTTCTTCGCTTCATTCAAAGATTATATCTTTGAACGAAGGAGTTTATAAAATTGCCACCTTGGTAACCGTAGCACCAAATTGGAATCATGTACTTTAACACAACAAAATAATTTTCAAAATCGCTAGTCAAACGACAGACTCGATCTAAACGATTATGAAAAGTACTAATAATAGGGCCACAATGTGATGATGATGAATGAGATGATGAATATAATTTACACAGTAGCATAATATATGCTTTCCGTTCTTAAAACAACGCTGAAACCCTCAAACTTGTATCTATAAGGAGTCTGGAGTTCCGTCAGCACCTTCGCAACCATGGTATACCTAACTTGATGCAAAATCCTACTTTTTGGTAGCATATTATGCTTAGTATTACTTTACATAAAACTAAAAATCACCATAATATGTTTCCATATAAATTTTGAGAGTTCCCTCGATTACTCATGGATCCCATCATCAGGTCACCACTTTTGTGAACATGGTACCAAATTCGAGTCAGACCCTATACAACAAAAAACAATTATGACAATCGGACCACAAAGAGCAAAGTCAACATAAAGTCCTCCTTTTTTGGAAGTCGGTTAATTTTTTTTATCTAAGATGTTGACCAGGGATGTAAGGTATCACCATGCCAAATTTCATTCAAATTGGTCCAGCGGATTCAGAGATTAGCCTGTACAAACAGACAAACAGACAAACAGACAAACAGACAAACAGATAAACCGACAAACAGACAAACAGACAGAGAAACAAAAATTTCAAAAACAGTTAAGATGTGTTTGTTCTATTACTCTTCTAAAATGCCCCTGACTTGTTTTTTTTTAAGTTTTTATTCAATGTACAAAAATTTTACCTCTACGATTTTGTTATATGTATTATAATATATATTATAATATAATTATACTCTATAATAATAGTATATTATGCAGAGATTTTTTTTTTATTAATTTAAATAAGGGGCTTTTGCCAGCCCCATCGTGGGTGCATGTAATTCAATTAGCTATGCTTTTAAGGCTATTCATAAAACTAATAATTAGCAGTGTCCTCATGTGAGAGTAAGTTGCGAGAAAAACAGTTTCAATATATAAAATATAATGTAACTAGGTATATGTATATCCCATTTACTAAAATAGGTACTACATTATACTATTCAGAACTGCCTTCCCATGTCAAAAGCCAGTCTTGTAGTATCTCTAGTAGTTATTATTTAGCTAATAGAAGCAGTTGCGAGTTTACTCTACATTTCAAGCTATTTAATGTTACGCCCGCGTTCAGAAAACTTGGGCGTAATAGTACAATATGCACCTAGGGCAGGAAAATAAGAGATGTCTCAGATCACATGTAATTTTAAAATTGGCCGAGGCGAAGCCGAGGTCAGCAAACATGTGATCTGAGGCTTTCTTATTTACTGCCCATGGTGCGTATACTATTTTTCTCATCGACGGAGGCGGAAAACGGCAACATCGGTAAGCGCAGCGGGAAGAAAGTTGACGTTTTCCACCCGGAGGTGAGAAAATGTATTTTTGTGCGTTTTCATCTCGTTTCAGTGTGACATGACCCTGATTGGGAGCACTTGGTATGTCAACTACTTGGGCCGCGCAGGCACTGCAGTTAAGTGGAGCTTAGGCCATAAACCAATCAATGTCCCCTTGTAATTACCGTCTTAGAATCGGACGCAGCGTCAAAGTAGGAAACTGTCATCTTGCACTCTTATTATTTGGTAATCAGGCTGTTTATTGTGCCAAACTCCGTGGTGAATAAAATAATAATCCTTACCAATTACCTGCGAAATTGTCTATTTGTCTGTGTGTAACCTATTCGATAAATTGAGGGACGGAAGAGAGATAACTCATAGGATTTTTTATTGCGTAAAAATGTACGGCCTGATTAGGGAATGCAATACCGGGATACCGGGATCCCGAAATACCGGCATGCTTTTTGCGGGACTAATCTCGATCGAAAATTTAGCGGGATCCCGCTGGACTGGCGGGATTACAAAGAAGCGTGATTTATACGTGTAAATCTGAGCGCGGTGGCGCGTGGACTGGCTAAGCCGGCTAAAGAACTATTTCGAGTCAGGTGGATTAAAAGGCACATACCTTCAATTCACCTATAATGTTTTGCCATATTATAAATTATTTCTAGTATAAATATAAAAAGTAGATAAAAACCCGGCCTAACGAATGCACATACAAAATTTCATCAAAATCGGTTGAGCCGTTTTAGAGGAGTTCACGCTCAAACTCTGTGACACGAGAATTGTATATATTAGATTATTATATTATATTTTTTATTAGATATATAGATAATAGATATTGTTATTGCGTATGCTTAAGGGCACCTTCTCCCTAAATTAGCAGGTCGATGTCTGTCAGTGCGAATATCGACGTAAATGAGATTAAAATAACATTCATATCAGCGCGCCTTGTACGGTGGCGGTTACGACGCTCGCCGCGTCCATGATAGGGCGAAATAGGAGAAAAAACCTTTTTACTTAGATAAAAAATATTATAACTAAACATGTATCCAATAAGTAATCGAACTGTTCAAATTATTTTTTGATTGAGTCCCTGTAAGTCCTATAAAACTCAAAATGTTTTTAAAATCGAGGTTGGTTCGGATATTTTTTTATCGAGTAAAATTATCTGTATTGTGTTTCTAACCAAAAAAGTCACTAGTTAAAAGATGTATCTATCTATACATATATTTTTCAGTTTTTTTGAATGGCGCTTTCTTTAAAAATTACTCATTCTAGAAACGTGAATTTGGAAGAAGGTGCCCTTAAAGCGCTATAACTCAAGTACGTCTGTTTACGTAATGTTGTTATTTCAGTTACCGTACTTTGTAAACTTGCGAAGTGTCTGTCAGACGAGCAGACGTTTACCAACTTGTGACAACTTTGATTGGAATGCTAAATTAATCTTGGGTGGGCTGAATTTGATTTTAGACATGATAAATGATAAATTAACAACGTTAACATAATAGCTAACACAACATTTTTGTATTATCTCATAAGTTAGGATTTATTGGGAAAATTTAGGTTACAAGTAATTCCTTTTCAATAATATGCTGAAGGCAAACTTTTTAACACATTCGCTGCGAAGCTCGAAAACATAATATTCCATTCTGGTGCGTTACAGGACGATATCGTCATGTACTGTAAAATTTTCTAGTGCGGTACAAGTCTAATTTGTCCGGTACTTCCTACTTTTTGTCCGGTTCTTTATAAAACTTGTATTTCTCATTCAATTTTTAACTTCCGGCGTTTATTTGACTTTTATCTATAAGTAAAAACCTTAAATAAATAAAATAATAAAAATGTTTTATTCTTCACACAACATAACGTATGCACTTACAACTTACAAGATATAACAGGTAGTAAGGTACATGAAATATTATATTATATTATATTAAGCAAGAATCATTATGTGAACTGGAGCCTAAACTAGGTAACCCTGTATTTCAGGACTCCAGGTTCCACCCGCAGATATTACCAGTAAAAGGTGTTACGTTCGCGCGCGCGCGAGTGTGTGTGTTTTATGTGTGTGTGTGTGTGTGTGTGTGTGTGAGTGTTTGTATGTGTGGGTGTGGTTGTGTAATGTTTGTATGTGTGTATTAATATTATTATAACTATTTGGATTATACATTTTTATGTAATATAATATTTTGTTATGACCTTGACCTTTATACATTTCTCTTGGTTGTAGAATTGGACGAGTAATTTTTTGGTGAAAATTTTCGAATAGTCGATAAACAGTAGTGATGTGAAACATGAAAACAAATATTTATCGATATGATTTTTTTTATAAAGAAAATTAAACATTATTTTCAGGGGCTTTATTAAAACAAATAAGACAAAAAACTTTTTTTATATTCAGCGCACATTAATTTAACTTTAGGCACCTTTTTTGCTTTGCATTTGTCTGGTCAACTAAAGTATTTAGGCCAGGTGACGTAGTTTTAACTGAACGTGTAGAAATCTTTCTATTCTTTAAAACTTTCATTTTCTTACCAGGAAAGAAAAACTTTTGGGCTTTGCTTGTACCGTCACTTTTAGTAAGTTATCATTATCTTCCATTGTTTCTTCGAAAATGACCGTCCCGCTAATATGTTTAAGTCCGTCTGAAAGTAAGAAGTAATAATGTATATTTGTCTCTATTTAACTCACAGAATATCGTACCTAAAATGCTGCCGCACGATCGAGCAAAACTAGTTTTTTGCGCTCGCACCACGGGAAAGTTCATTACCGGCTATATCTGTCCGGTGCCGCAGCGAACGTGTTAAGTTAAATACAAAAATTTGTTATTTTTTAAGTAATACAGACATTGTCGTTTAAGCCTGCACGCTTTAGATAGAGTTTCTTTCTTTGAAAAAAAAGACAAAGCGACATAATATATCTGTCCTTTGCAAAAATTCTACATTCCAAGCGCTCACTACTAGACCCTCCTTCCTAGTTTTTTACATATCATATACCTAGATATTATAAACACTTTATTGCTCCTAATAACAGATAGCTAAATAGTTACTACGTAATCCTACGTAGTAATATACAACCGAAAATGCCGAATAAAGAAGTAAACACCGCGAGCGCTTTACGACTTCATATTGCATATTATTGCGAATTTATCGTCGTTTTTCGCGTCTCTGTGAAATGTGATTTCCTCGCACGTAGTCAGTGACGTACAAATCATATGAGCTTTTATTACTTAACGCTCACGCCGTGTTTTGTACAGGAAAATTGCAATTTTATTGGATTCAAATTGGCTACAGGATGTTTTTGTGTGAAAATATTATGAACAATATTTAACTGACTTCCAAAAAAGGAGGATGTTCTATGTTCGTCTGGGGATATATTATTATCAGGGCGAGCGAAGCGAGTCCTAGTATATCCCACGACCTGAGCACTTTTGTGGAGCACTTTACGGAAAAACTATCAAGCTTATTGATTTGTGCTTTAACATAGTCCTATTAATATTATAAAGGCGAAAGTTTGGATGTATGTATGTATGTTTGGATGTATGGATGTTTATTACTCTTTCACGCAAAAACTACAGAACGGATTTTAATGAAACTTTAAAATAATACAGCTTATACATCAGAATAACACATAGGCTATAATTTTAACCAACTTTCAAAATCGAGGAGATGTTATGTTCGTTTTTTTATGTTCAACGATTACTCCACCTTTTGTGAACCGATTTTCAAAATTTTTCTTTTGGTGTATAGGTTACCATCCCAATTTGGTACCATATTCATAAAAATGGTGACCTGATGAAGGGATCCATAAGAAGTTCTTTAAGCACCTTCCAAACCACGGTATACCTCCGTACAAAATCTTACTTGTTGGTAGCATAATATTATGCTCAGAATACTTTTCACAAGATTGAAGTCACCCTTGTTTCCATTTAAATTTTGAGGAGTTCCCTCGTTACTCATGGATCCATTAATGAGTTGACCACTTTTGTGAGCATGGTACCAAATTGGGATGATACCCTATACATCAATAGAAAAATTTTGAAAATCGGTTCACAAAAGGTATTACTCCACCTTTTGTGAACCGATTTTCAAAATTTTTCTTTTGTTGTATAGGCTAGCATCCCAATTTGGTACCATATTCATAAAAATGGTGACCTGATGAAGGGATACATAAGAAATTCAGGGAACTCCTCAAAATTTATAAGGAAACATGTGATGACTTCGGTTTCGTGAGCAGTATTCTAAGCATATGCTACCAATAAGTAAGATTTTGCACCAAGGTATACCATGGTTCGGAAGGTGCTGAGAGAACTTCTGACTCTTTAAAGATACAAGTTTGGGAGTTTCGACGTTGTTTTAAGAACTGAAAGCATATACTACTATGCAAATTACATTCATCATCATCATCATCACTACCATAAACCATTATAGAACTATGTATCGTCCCGTTTTGACCCTATTATTGGTACTTTTCATAGTCTTTTAATATGTATATCACTTAAACCGCGGGTAACACCGCGGGGCACAGCTAGTAATTTATATTTTTATTGTAGGTATTGTGTTATCATCGGTCAGTGAAGCTTTGGTTACCATTAGAATATTAAAAAAAAACTGCCTTAAAGATTATTACCACGCAGAAAAACGACGCGAGCCCTTACAAAGCTCGGCTTTTAGCTAGTTATTTTTATTTTATGTTCGAAGATTACTCCGTTTGTGAACAAAATTAAAAAATATACATTTTCGATTAATGATTTCACACAAAAGACTTGGTTGCTATTATTTTGTAGGTACAAGGTTTGGGTATTCAAAGTTTTTAACGCCCAAAATATTTTTAAAAGTTCGTAATTTCTTTTATTCAATTCGCTGTTGGATTAAAATTTGGAGCTTGCTATCTCATTCACAATTATTGATTTGATGCATTTGGAAAATTAGCACGATATATTATGCAAAGGTCGGAGCTGAGGGTACTACTAAAAGCACATACAGTAAATTATCCGAGTAAAATCCGGCACACGTCATATCAGAATATTGGCGGAAACGTAATTGTCAAACGTCGAACAAAACTTTTTGTTTATTTCTATGCTTGTGCTGCCTCTAGCGCGAAAACATCGTAGTAATAATCTTAATGAACAATGCACAGAAGCCATTAAACTTCATATTGAATGTTAAAATTTGTTACTAGCCTTCTGGTTTGCATTATAACCGATTTAAACATTTACTTTGCATTGTAGGAATTCAAAGTTATAACGTTATACAAGTCAAACGGGTGTATTGTTGTGCTGACATCGTGTCCTCAATTCGGAATTGCGAACGATAACAAAACCATGTTCGATTCCACATGGAAATGTTACAGAATTGTACAATGTACATCATTTTGTTTGGAACTAGCCACACCAGCTCAACTTCTGCGGTCATATATTTTGTTTTGCGGCAGTTTTTCTTGAAATTTCGCAATCATTTTCAGGAGTACAATCAAAATAAGGGACAGAATTTCTTAAAAAAAGAATAATAGTATTTTAAAAACATAAATCCGACTTAAAAATTGTACGTAATTTAGAATTGAAATTCCCTATCTCAAAAACTACTGAACCGATTTTTATGAAACTTGCAGTGTTCCCTAAGTTGAACAATACCTAGTACAACAAAAAAAGGATCACTGTAGTTCCGGAGATATGCGAACACAAACATAAAAACATACATACATACACTTTTGAAATTTGGCACATTTATTCAGACGCTGATATAGACTAACATAAGCGAAAACTGGACATTTCTGGAAAATATATTACATATATAATACGGGTCGAATTGATAACCTCATTTTTTTGAAGTCGGTTAAAAAGGATCGATTAGCCGTTTGGACCTACTTTGGCGTTGTTGCCTACAGTGCCAGCAACCTTATTGCGCCAAAAATTTGTCAATGGCGCGAATTAAAAAAAGCTACATGATGAGTGGCAGTCTTGCACCGTGCGTTTGCGTAACTTTCTGCCGCGCACTTTAAAACTCTGGAATGAACTGTCACCAGTATTTCCGGGCCAATACGACCTGCAAACCTTCAAGAAGAGAGCGTATTCCCTCTTAAAAGGCTGGCAACGCACCTGCAGCTCTTCTATTGTTGCGACTGTCTATGGGCGACGGTACTTGCTTTCCATCAGGTGACCCGTTTGCTCGTTTTCCCTTATTTTATAAAAAAAAAAAAACATTTTACACAATTAGTTTAACATAACATAATATAACGTAGCTTGAATTAATGATAACTGATAACTATAATATTAATATTAGTAAACATTGAATATTAGTATGGATATTACGAAATAATTATTTGTCTTTCAATAAACACGAATGGCGAAAGCTGATGCCTTACTTTCGACACAATCGAGAATCGAATCGACTCGATCTAAGTAGGATAAATTGGTACTCTCGACAACCACACCAGCGCACGTTCATGCGGTGGCCCAATTTGTAACTAAATAGGATGGGGAAAATTATTGATGTCAGGCTTTTGGGGTGTCGATTTCGATTCGAGTTTGTTCAGTGTACTTACGATCGAAACTGAATGAAAATCGAGATCTAATCAGTCTCGTAAGTCAAAACCGTATCAGTTTCGGGAGTAAGGCCTCTAGTTTCTAAAGGTACTCCCTCACCGGAAGCATTCACGTGTAATGTAACGTTATAGATTCAACTTTGAGCATCACATTACAATACTACCTCCCTGACTGACGAGCATTCGCGTGTAATGTAATATTATAGATTCGACTTTGAGCATTCCATAGCAAGTTGACTTCGCTGTCACATAGAATAATTGATGTTACAAGTTGTATCAAGATTCAAGATATTACACATTGTATCATTACAAGGTGCGCTATGTAATGCTCGGTTCTCCTCCCTCACTGATGTAATGCTCGACTCTGTAACGTTACATTACAAGCGAATGCTCCCGGTGAGGGAGCACTTTTAGGCCCGTATTTTTGGTCAGTACTCAAGATGCATCTCGGTCTCAAGACACTGTTCAGGCTCTGTGATTGGTTGGCTGTCAAAATTTGGACCAATCGCAGAGCCGAACCGCGTCTTGAGACCGGGTCGCATCTTAAGTACCGACCAAAAATACGGGCCCTAGAGACGGATGTCGTATTGATTTGGTAGAGTCGCAAATTCAGCATGCACCGGTGGATTTACAAGAAGTAATTCGATGCTACACGTTTCTGCAGATTTAATTTAATCCTGCTCTAGTTCAATTAATGTTGTTTCGGATAACTTAATAGTTTGCAAGCGTTAGTCCAATCTGAAACTAATGTAGTAAATAAGGTTTATTTACCCTATGATAATATTTACAATTTACTATACATTCTTTGTTACGCTTTCGAACGAAGTTTCGAGCTATATCTATTTAATTATTTATCAATTCAACAAATTCTTTAACCCTAAATTCATAAACATAATATTATGCTGAAGTAACATTATTCATAAAATTGTTCTCTCAGAAGTCAGACCCCTGTTCTTAGGTGAAAGTTTTTTCAGAATATAATATGTGTTGATAAAATAAACAAAATCTCTACATAATTTAATTTGTTTACTTAGTATGTAAAACATCAATATAAAGTGTGTAAAATGGCGGCCTTACCGCTTAGGGTCAATTCAGACCGTAACGCGACGCGTATTAAATTATGTATTAAATTGACAGACTTGCATGATGTCTCACGCAATTGAAGTCTGTCACTCAACGCGACGTGTAGATGCATTTCTAAATTTGTATGGATTTGACAGACTTCAATTGCGTGAGACGTCATGCAAATCTGTCAATTCAGTACAAATTTAGAAATGCATCTACGCGTCGCAATGCGGTCTGAATTGACCCTTACGCAGTTATCTAGTTTTATAATAATTATACTAATATAATAATAATAACTGGTGCAGTTCATTTGCAGCAGATGTCGAGCAGGCGGAAGTTCGGGTAACTGTCGATTTATTACTTAAATGATAAGGTACGCGTGAGCAAATAGTGCAACATTTAGCTGGATTTGAAATTTACTGGATTTACAACGGCGTCGACGAGATCGTAACTTGAAGTTATCCGAGAGTAAATGTGAATTTGAGTTAAGGTATAAGTTGGAAGCCGGCTACATGAAGCGGCAGCAGACGACGTGTCGTCGCGAAACTACTGGTTTCTATGTATTTTTATGAATAAGTGTCGCTAGCTTCGTGTCGCTAGCTGCGGAGGGTTCTCGTATTTCAAAGAAATACATAGAAACCAGTAGTGTCGCGACGACACGTCGTCTGCAGTTGTCGCGTGTCGCTCGGCTCCAACGTAAACAGTTATTAAACCGATTATCTTGTACCAACGAAGAAATTGATTCATAGGCAGTTGACGGACCTATGTCAAATGGTCGGAGTATGTCAATTCAATGTTAGCTTTAGCTCGGCCGCACATTATCCGAATTTCTGATCAGAAATACTCGGACGCCTCGCCGCGCTTATACATTTTGAGACGTCAGAATTCTGAAAGTATGCGGGGTCCACAACAAAATGTATGAACAGAGTGCGTTCCGGCGGGGCGTCCGAATTTTTCTGATCAGAAATTTCGGATAATGTGCGGCCCGGCTTAATCTGTTGGATGGGTTTGACATAACGTGACCAAATAACGAAGGTCCGCCATCTGTGTAAGAATCAACTTCTCTGATATTACTATGCAGTATGCACATTTAATATATTTTTGAGGTAGTAATATTATATTAACAATTTAACATAGAATACTTTTACTCGTAAGGTTATAATTCTATGTTACTCGTATTTAAACCGAACACAAATATTTTTAACAAGAAATAAAATGTATGTTTCTTTTTTTATTTGTATTTTGGGTTTTAAAATAATATGACTCAACATTTAAGATTTAAAAATTTTGTAAGTAATTTGTATATGAAATGAAAATTTTGATTGGATAAAATATAAGTACAGTTTAAGAATCAATAAATACAACACACGCTCACAATGAAAAGTAACTACTTTTCGTAACTATACTTATTATATTACATAGTAAAGTATACCCATTTGGGTACGTTTAACTAACTGTAAGGGTCAATTCAGACCGCAACGTTATTCTATTCTATTGTATTCTAACGCGACGCGTAGATGCATTTCTATTTGTACTGAATTGGCAGATTTCAATTGCGTGAGACGTCTTGCAAATCTGTCAAACCATACAAATTTAGAAATGCATCTACTCGTGGCGTTCCGGTCTGTAAATTAAATTTAGAATCATCATCAAGACATTTATGTTCTACAGTTAATAATGAAATATATTACATTCTTACTTAGGTATTTACAACTAAGCGTCGACATGCATCCCGAATTCTCAGAAACTATTCTGAATTGAAATTGAGCGTGAAATAACCGACTATAACAAAGGATTCTTACGTCAAACTTGATCTTTCTACATGGGGTTGCATTTCAAACGATAGTAAAATTGAAACGCTGTATAGGAATTCGAAAACTGGAACCTAGATCAAATTCAGTTTCTAGAAGGCTAATAAAAAACGTTTTTCAACTAACATAGCGTTTAAATTCATCGTTCTGTCACATCATCGCTTGCCTTGGAATCAGAGAAACCTTAAGGCTTCAGTCTCGAAACCTATAGATTTATATTGGGACTGGCCTCGAAAGCCCAGTCACGATATGTATATTGTATATGTTACCGTTAATGTGCGTAAACCAGTTAGAGTGCAGATCAACGCGGTATTCTGCAGATTATCTGGGTGAGTCAATTAAAGTGCAAAACGTTGATTCTATTCTTACATTATCGAGATAATCTGCAGAATACCTAGGTAATCTGCAGACTAACGACCATGCACACGGTAAATTGCATAAAATAGGTTCTTGTTTGAATTATGCAAGTTATTTAGTTGTACTGCAGTGGTCCTTAACCTTTTTTTCATACGGGCCACAAACATGTTTTGGTCTTGGTGTCGCGGGCCGCAAAAAAAATTTTTTGGGATTAAAAATAACGTTCTTTAAAATTAACGATTTAAAAGTGGAAAAACTTTCACGACTTAACATTATTTTGCGGGTGGGTGTGAATTTCAAAATGATTTAACATCACGCGGGCCACTATTCACTAATAAAGTCTCGGCGGACCGCGGGTTGGAATATCTGTATTGTAGATAATTATTTAATATAATTTTAAGGACGTAAACAAAGCAATAAATTATTAAATTTTAATTAAAATGTGACTCCAATGATAAAATATAACAGATCGCATCAACTAAAAAAAAAAAACAATAAAAACAACAACAGTCTGACAGGTTGAAAAGTTTACGACAAAGTTTTTTAGAACTTTTTACGAAGGATGAGTTTTGCTGGAAATATAAAAGAGTGCAGTTGTGTTTTTTCTATTAATTTCCTCACATTGTGTTATCTAGATTTTTAATGTGTAATATTGGTAGTTTATTAACAATTAGATATTAGTTATTACTTCTTACATACACAAGGCAAGTGATACAACTTCCACTTTTGTATTCCCTCCTAAACTCCATCGAAAGTTTCAGTAAAGCGTCTACCACTTTACTGAATCAACCGACTTGACCGACTTGTCCTTGATTGCACAGACTTTTACTTAGACTTTGGACTTTACAATAACACTGTTTTCCCGCCATTTCCTTGACACTGGTCAATGGTCGAGAATGGTTATACAAGGTGTAACAAAAGTAAGTGATTAGTGATAATACTTTAGGGTGTATAAGTGTCCTTCACTGGGAAATAAGCAGCGCTGAAAGAGTTAATTTATTTTCTGATATATATGGGCAAGCGCCCCCGCGTCACGAATTTATCCATACAAAGGTAAAAAAAAAGTTACTCTTTCAGCGCTGCTATTTTTGCAACGAACTCTATATAGAGGACTCATACACACTCTAAAGTATTATCACTTAGTTTTGTTACACCCTGTAAAGCCAATATACAATGTTACTCCACTGCAATAAGATATAATAAATCAAATCATCGAACGCGGGAACAGAGAGGCGCAGTCCTAGCGGAGGAGCGAAACAAAAGTGTTTCGTTCACTGTCTTCCGCAATTTAATGATGTACCATTCCTTACTATGCAAACTAACTAGGTTAAGTGCAAATATAAGCCTTTTTGATTACAATTTCATATTTTAACGGATAGTATAAAGAAACTGCAGATTACCTAGTTAATGTGCACAGTAACGTATTCTGCATTCTAACGGTAACATATTTATAACCAGTCTGTGTAATTCCCACCGCTTCGGGCCATCGTGGATTATCGAAGACATGAGTGAATGAAATGGGTAACAATTGAAAACTGAAGTTTTTTTTTCATAAATGGAGGACCGGGAAAATTGTTTGAAATAAAAAAAATGTGGAGTCTACATATACTAGAACTAGATGATGAAGTAGGTAAGTTACAAGGTTCGTTCAAATTATAAGGGAAGAAATGAGTAAGCCATATGTTGTAAAATGTTAGTTATTCACTTCATATCCACTCATGTCTTCAATCGTGGTTACCAGTATGATTGGGACAACTGAAATGTTTTTTTATCAAAACTAGAGTATTTCATTAAGGGTAAAAACGGAACCCAATTACTTACACATCACTGCCTGTTTATCTGCCTGTTTTCAGGCTGTACCACAAGAACTTGAAATTCATTTAAAGTAGATAATAATTATATTGTTATAAATATTTTATCTCATATTATAGTCACTGCGACTAAGTAAATTTTTTAAGCAAGAGTCTTGCATGGAGCAAGACTCTTGCATAGTCGGTCTTGGTCTTGGTCTTGTTCTTGCACACCTAGTCTTGGCCTTGCATTTTTTGCAAGACCAAGACCAAGACTGCAAGACCAAGACCAATTTTGCTCATCACTAACCGTACGTGATGCTTTGATACAAAAGGGTACGGTACAAACTACAAAGAGTAACATTTTATTTACAAAACAACAAGTGATACTCGTAAAAAGATAAAAAGACCAAACTCGGAATAATTTCCGAGAACAGGGGTGTTCCTAAATTACAAATTTCATATTATGCCTGCCGGGGATACTTGATACTGATAATGCTACATACATCATGTTTGAGTTTAATGTTTAGAATGTAACATTTAATGTGTTATAACTTACGCGTTTATTGAATTTATGTTATTCGTCGTCGAATTAATTTTATTTTATTCAGCAAAATATTAAATCCACGCGGTTGAAACAACTGCTTTTTAGATTAGGTGTAACAAAACACTTTAGGGTGTGTATGAGTACAGAGTTGACTGTGAAAGTAGCAGCACTGAAAGAGTAACTTTTTAATTTTTGTATGGGCGAAGTCGTGATGCTGGGTAGGTCGGCCAAAATCGAAAAAATACTTTTTCAGCACTGCTACTTTCACAGTCAACTCTATACAGGGGACTCATATACGCCCCAATATTACCACTTTGTTTTGTAACAAAGTAAGATTTTTAGGTTCTTGAACCTGAAAATTGCTAATTGCTAAATTATGTTAGATACGAATACTTTATCTATTTAGTTACATGAATTGATCTCTGTATAATTATATTCAAACTCTTTGTATAATCGAATAAGTTGATTCATAGGCGAACGAATAAAGGAACAAATAATCGCTATTTAGTCAGGTTATGTTAAGCTGACTTTACTCTCATAACCCAGTGGGACGGAAGACCGACACGACTGGCGAGAGATCAGGCACAGGACCGACTTTTTACATGCCCATCCGATGTGTGGATCATCTTAATTGTCAGACAATCAGGTGATCAATCTGAATTGTCTTAGGACAGGACAAGTTTGGTTAGCCAAACTTTGACATAACATGTTTTCAACGCGGGAATCCCAAGACCTGCGAGTCGAGAGCCACGTTCTAAGCCACTGGACCACAGATGCGTTAATAATAATAATAATAATAATTAGATGGGTAAGTCCGTAAGTATGTACGCCATTTGACACAGTACACAATATTTAATTTCTATAAATTGCGACGGTTAATTATAAATTAACCGACATTAAGCGGCTTACGTTATTCACGTGATAAATATATCCGATTATTTATTTGTATTTAACGCATTAAACAAGCGGCAATTTCCAGAAACAAATTATGAATGCATTGTACTAAATAGGCGCTGTTAGTGATATACCATTAATATATTTCATCATCATCATCGTCAGCCTATTGCCGTCTACTACTGAACGTAGGCCTACCCCAATTAATATATTTAAGGCGCTATATTGAAAAAACTGTCCTTTTTGACGTAATACCATTACTCAGAAATGTTACAAATCTGGTAATGAGATATACATATCTTCATAGCCTTATCTAGGTTTGAGAAGAACTAGAAACACGATTAATGTATTTTGCCTCGATACATTTAATTTTCGAAATGACCTCTTGAAAATACGAAATTTGAAGATTATTTTTAAACGAAAATAGATGTATTGTAGGAAATTAGTCTAATTAATAGACACCTTTGCAAATCAAAATCGTATAGAAGCATTTTGATTAAATGCTCCTAGTTATTTTTTTAATAATTATAATTACGTTTTGTCGCATGTTTTCCGAGCGAGCCGATAGCTTCTGGCCGCAGCGTATTCACGACTTTATAGTCATACAAATTAAGTATAAAATTGCCCTTGCGGTATAATTTGTTTTCGATATAACGCCTTAACGCAATAAAATATAATCAACACCTATTATGTTCTGTTCATACTGAGAACAACGTGCCGAAGTGTGTGCACAATACCCAAATACGCTTTATCCATAGAGAAAGTCGATATACGACTATCTATAAATCAGACGCAGGACCGTCTTTTTAACCCCCGACCAAAAAGAGGGGTGTTATAAGTTTGACGTGTCTGTCTGTCGGTCTGTCTGTCTGTCTGTCTGTCTGTGGCATCGTAGCATCCAAACGGGTGGACCGATTTTGATCTAGTTTTTTTTGTTTGAAAGCTGACATGATCGAGAGTGTTCTTAGCTATAGTTCATCATCATCAGCCTGCTCATTGCTGAAATATCACGGTTTACCTGGTTCATGATAGGCCGATTAGCAACTTGCAGTCGTTTGATGGGTTTTATATATTGCATTCTGGTTCGTGACACTTATGAATATATACACATTATTGGAAAGTTGCCCTGGTGCTGCAGCATCACCTGGTAATCAATAGGATACACATCTCCTCAGCAACTTAGATCAGGGGTTTCATGTTTGGGCTCATTTTAATTGCGATAACCAGTAAGAAGTAGATAAACAGTAAATATTTGCATGCTGCTGCTGCAGCATCACCTGGATTCTATAGGAGCCGAGCTCCCTATGAACCCAAAGTGGAGGTTTCATGTTTGGGCTCATATTGACGGCCTCATCCAATGATCCTGTTGATAGGAATTATTCTGCACAAGTTTAAAAAGCATAAAATTAAATCAAATTAAGAAATTTAAAAAACCCCGCCAAAAACTTTAAAAAGTAATGAAATAATATACTTATACTGACTTTAATTTTAAATAATTCCTAAGAGTAAAGTAATATTTTAGTCCATAAATGTTGTCAAGGTGTGTCGGGGGACCGCTAATGTAGATGTTTGATTTCACATAACATTATAGTTTAAGGGTCAGTTCACAGCGACCCGAATCGAGAGAATCAGCGACTATTATGGCGATACAAAATGCAAAAGTCGCTGTTGTCGTAGTTTACTTGGCGGTCCCCCGACACGCCGTGACAACATTTATGGACTAAAATATTACTTTACTCTTAGGAATTATTTAAACTTAAAGTTAGTATAAGTATATAATTTCATTACTTTTTAAAGTTTTTTGGCGGGGGTTTTTTAAATTTCTTAATTTCATTTTTTTTTTATGAAATAAGGGGGCAAACGAGCAAACGGGTCACCTGATGGAAAGCAACTTCCGTCGCCCGTGGACACTCGCAGCATCAGAAGAGCTGCAAGTGCGTTGCCGGCCTTTTAAGAGGGAATAGGGTAATAGGGGAGGGTAGGGATGGAAATAGGGTAGGGGATTGGGCCTCCGGTAAACTCACTCACTCGGCGAAACACAGCGCAAGCGCTGTTTCACGCCGGTTTTCTGTGAGAACGTGATATTTCTCCGGTCGAGCCGGCCCATTCGTGCCGAAGCATGGCTCTCCCACGTAAACGTCTTTTGGTATTTGCATGATCGCATGAAGTCATCACTCATCACCCGTGCCTAGCACTGCACGGCAATCAGTATATTGTTAACTGTACATTTGCACCTTCACTCTGACGCTGGCAACTCCTAAACGGGGAGGCATACGCTAAAAGAAGAAGAAGAAGACCGTCTTTTAAATGCACGAACGACACATGGATTTTCCTTGTAAATTGGGTTGATCAATAAATAACATTCCAATTCACACAACACAACTCCAAATTGATTTCTGTTGCTAATATTAAATTTATATTTCCATTTATTTTGTATTCTTATGTTAAATGAAATACTTTCTTCTTCTCTTAATGTAGAATTTCAGATTCACGTTTCGCGTTTTCTTGTCGCCTGACTCGTGTCAAGCGGCTCATCAAAGGAGCCAACAGCACTTGGCGTTGGTCTAATCTTTATCCCACTTTATCCTCTGAGTCGAAGCCTTAAGGGTCCTTTTATCGGCTAACAATAGGCCGTTGACACTTTTCACTTTGTAAGATCGTGGCTACGAATAATAAATACTATATAAGAGTAACTGTGTCAAAAATGGTCCCAAGAAATGCACACCAAGGTGTGAATTTCATGGAACTTTCAGTTGTCAAGCTCAAGTCGGTCACACTATTTTATTTGCCTCAGTAACTATACGTACTTTTTTCAGTAACTGCAACTATATCTTGGCAGTCCTACATTAGTTCTATATCGCATTATAATATTAAATTGATATTTTTAAATAAATACACGGGTCTTGTTTGTGTTTGTAACTTTACAAATGATGTCTTATGAATTAGACATAACACCAGCATTATTTCGATTAGAAAATAAAATGTCAAATTCAGGATTTTGTTATCTCTGAGAATCTTTTAAAAGTTGATACAAATAAGAGCGTTGCCATACAAGTCGTCGAAAGGGAAAGGGAATAAAGCGTTATATAATATATTATGGCACTTATATTATAATAATTAAACGATGCGGCGACGCATAATTATCAATTCAGAAGAAGACGGTGACAATGCAACCACGAATCTTATACCTACCACTTCATATTATCTTGACCGCAAAACTATGTACGGTATACCCAGTCTAAATTATCTCAAGTGATACTTGGATGTTTCACTATAAATATCATTAAAAAAAAACCGTCCAAGTGCGTGTCGGGTATAGGGTTTCGTATAGTACAGTACCGCTAGTTTTTAATTTTTTTTTATGGTCAATGAATGTACATTTATAAGGTGTTTTACACTACTAACAACATTTAGTTCTCATTTACTTTCAAAGGAATTTGAACCAAAAGTTCCTTTATACTTCGCCGAATACATTTTTTTAGTTGATCGACTATTACTCAATAACTTATGAAGTCTTCTTAGCCGTGATAGTTTTCCTTTTAAATTCAGCATATTTCCTACTCCCGTGAATTTTTTCACATTTCCAGAAGCAAAAAATATTTTTAAATGAAATGTATACATTAATGCCATTAAAATATATAATAAATTGCCAAACCATTTTAAAGACCTTAATAACCTAGTCTTCAAAAGAGAAATTACAAAGTGGTTAGGAGAAAGAAGTTTTTACAATATCCAAGAATACATGAATATATAATAATTGAAAATAGCTTTATCATTTAATTAATACTATTTATACCTACTGTAACTTTGACATTTTGACACAATATTATTCTACTTATTTTTTATAAATTTTACTTATTTTGACTTCCAATGGATATTTTAGTAATAATTTAATAATTATGGATGGATTTTATTTTGTGATAGATTTTAATTTTGTAATTCTATAAATTAATTTTCAATATATTTTATGTTTACCTTGACTTTTGCACGCCGCCTGGATGGCAGAATGTTTAGAACAGTATTATAATTTGAAGATCTATGTTATGTACTACATTCTTGCAATAAATATATTGCATTTCATTTCATTTCATTTCATTTCATTTCATTTCATATATTTCATTTCATTTCATTTCATTTCATTCCAACTGTTTAGCTGATAGAAGGGGGGGACACTGGACTCTAACGATTTTTTCCACTTTAAAACTTAATATTTCACAAACGGATCCCTAAATCGGAAAATGATCTATGAATACTCATAATATTTTTAAAAAACGTATCCAACGACACCCCACATGATGGGGTGGACGCGAAAGAAAAATAATCCCCGCTTGATGTGTAGGGAAGGTACCATAAAAATATTTTTTTAAGATTTCATGTACCATTTTGTCGGCATCATTAATATGTGCGTTCATGCCAAATTACAGCTTTGTAGGTCCTATAGTATCTGAGCAAAACCGGGGACAGACAGACAGACGGACAGACGGACGGAGAGACCGAAACTATAAGGGTTCCTTGTTGACTACGGAACCCTAAAAACCGCGAAGAACCAATGTGGATCCACCCTAAACCCTAAGCCGTAAAGGTCACTTGCTGTAATAAGCCCCAAGTTGTGACGTCTGTGCTCAAAATGTATAGGCTCTTTTGTCCCCTTCAATTTTGTAATAAAAATAGAATTGAGGACGCAAAAGAGAAACCTTGTTATGTCTATAATACCTAAGAATAAAGCCCAATTTCAGCAACGTCTGTTAGAGTTAACAGCTAGTTAAAATGTCATATCTTTCATTCATACGAAAAACGAGAGAGGTAAATTAATGTTATTAATTCGATCGTTAACTTTAACAGTCGTTGGTGAAATTGAGTTTTGAAGTAGTAATGGTCTAATTTATCATTGACGTTTCAACATAAAATTTTTAATGTATAATTGAGAAAAAAACAAAGAAAGTCGCCTCTGTTTTTAGTGAAAGTGCCTGGAAGACCGAACTTGCCTAGGAATCAATGCAAAAAAAAACTATAAAAAAAAACATAAATACTTGGATAACTCAAAATAATAATGTTGTTTCTCAGTATATGAGCTTAGATCCGAAACGCTCTAAATTTCAAGTAAATAAATACAGCTGAGAAACCAATTATGTGTTTACGTATGTTAATTTTAATTCCTGTTTTTAAAGTATACATAATTTCTCAGAACTGGTGAAGTAAACTTAAGTGTACCAGGAGGGAGCAGACAGGGAGAAAACCCCATATACATATATATTCCGGTTTAAAATATACACTCGACCTCTTGTTTTTAAGAAACAAGATCACTTTTTAAGCCTCTCAAAGTTAAAAGTAAGTTTAAAGTTGTTAAATTAAAAAGTTATATATGTAGAACGGTAACGAAGGCTCAAAATACAATGCAAAGTATAATACTAAAACCGGACTAGGTCAACATGTTCCTTTATTACATTCCGTTTGCTACCTAGCGTATTGTGTAACTTATTGTATTGCGCATAATACCATATTTGAAGAACAGTGCAAATTTTATACAGTAGGTAGGGCTGCCATCACCGAAATTGTAGTCGCCGGTCAAGCACGACAAAAATCCCGGACATTTGGCCGAAATGTGGTTATTTCCCCGGACACCTCTTAAAAAGTGTTTACGATTGCGCCTTGCCAATTTTTGGTAAAACATATTTCTTTTGCAATCAGAATTTGTAAAAATCTGATTAACTACTTGAAAACGTACTTGATTTTGTTCAGAGAAGATACAATGTGTATGCTTAGCGAGTTTTTATCTTTCGTTTGTTGCGCATGCCTAAAAAGTTGGATTTCTTTCAACACCCGGACACTTTTCAAAAACTCGGCTGGACGGTCCCCGGACGCCCTTCAAACTAGGACAAATCCGGGAAAATCCGAACGGATGGCAACCCTAACAGTAGGGTAACTCTGTTCTCTCCTTGAAATCAAACTCACTCAACACAGAGACAAGTTTTGCATTGTTGTGTTACTTTTGATATTCTAAATTCATGCTGATGCGTGTACCATATTATAATGACGTACTGTTTATTTTTATGCTGTGTTTGAAGTCCAGTCATGCTAGTTTTCATAATAATATAGTAAATTGCGTTGCACATGCTACAGAATATGCACAACAATTTGTACATTTCCCTTATTAAAAAGTAGTCTGTGTCCTTCTCTGTGGTCTTCTTTCCGTAACAAATTTCATCAAAAGGGTTCATCCATTAAGTATGTCACACCTAAAGGGGGGGAGGGGTTTGACGAAGTGTGACATGGTGTGACAAGGAGGGAGGGGGTCCTAAGTTTTGTGACACCACATTTTAAATTTAATAAATTAATAGCGAAATTTAAAATATTCAGGTGGTTTTAGTTTTCAAATGAAAAATTGCTGTGACGTCACACTATGGAGAGATCCCACAAATGTGACCACCTGGTGCCACAAATGTGTGGGAGGGGGGTCTAAAACTCGTGAAAATCGTGTGGCGTACTTTGTGGATGGTCCCAAAGGGATCCACAGATCTTTTTATTACGGACCCACTATTTCATCGACTGATGATAAATACCAGTAACTTGTTTTTCGATTTAACATGTGGACAATGCTTTACATTGGCTACAATTTGAATAATTGAAGTTAATTGAGTTTTAAACAATAAAATCCCGTTTAATTGACTTAATGGGCGGTTAAATTCTTCTCGTAAATCAAGCTCTAATAATGAATTTTTCCGACGTAAAGTGATCATTTCCTAATTCCTCGGCAAATTGAGCGGTCGGTTTGCACACTAAACCGCGGATCGGTTGGACGCGGATCCAAATCGCAGGGATTACAAAGTTGCAATGGCTTTCAAGCGGCAAACTCAGTAATACTACAGCAGCTGGTGAATATTATGAATAAATGAAATTAAAATACACGATACATAATATGACTTTCGATCAGTTTAGTTTTATCTTAGCCTTAGCGTTGAGTTAATTATTATAAGTAAGTATAAGTTAATTAAAAAATAATAATAAATAATTTTATGTCACAATTCCAACTGTTATGTCAACAATGGCATAAGAATTTTATCTCTCACATAAGAATTCTATCACATAAATGCTTTAAGGACCGTATATTTTATTCGTTTAGCTATAGTAACAAATTATAATCTGTATTGAAAATTGTGTAAAATAGCGACGCGATACCACGGTTTTGTGTAACAGCTTAATATTTGTCTCCCCAATCTTTTGTTTACAGGAAAAAGCACCGTTTTTTTAATTCAAACCCAAAAACGTGACAGCTACAAACGTTTGATATCATTCACTCTGTTTCTGCTTTACGACTTCCGACTCAAAGAGAATTTATTGGGAATATTTTGCGTTTTTTGCGGTGGTTTTCTATGAAAAATTTATTTATTCTGTCGTCAGTTGACGTATTTTTTTTTCATGAGTAGGCAAACAAAACAAAATGAAGGTGAATGAAAAATAGTAACTTTAATTAAAATGTAATTGGATGTTGGGATTTGTCATAAATTGATGTAAATAATTTTCTGATAAAAATTATTTGTGTTTGTAATATAAGTTCCAGGCAGACTTTTTTTATGAAATACACTATTTTATAGAGGACGTACTTAGTTTTGTTATTTTTATCTATCAAACTAAAATAAAACTGTTTTTTTTATAGTCATTAGTTTTCTTGAAAAATAAATATTTCAAGAAACGTTTCTTAATACCTTTAGCTATTTGTACCGCTTTAGTTCATCAAGCCCCAAGCGGCCACATGCGGCCGCAATAACAATAGATAAGCTATTGTGTCTCGTTTTTCCACGATCGACGGGTTAATATAAAAAATATAAGTTGTTATGTATAGTAATCTGAAAGTCAAAGGAAACATGCTGCTGAAGTTCTGAACTCAAGAACTAATATAGAGAACGAAACAAACAAACTTCATACAGCATGCGCAATAGAACGCTCGAACTTTGCTGAGCTGTAAGCTGTTTTTATAAAGCTAAAGCTTGTGCTGGAACAAAATTTCTTGGATGCGCACAATGAAACTATAATAATAATAAGGATTTCGTTGAAAATAATAATTCCAAAAAAAAATCCTATGATACATCCTTTTTCTAAGGTTTTTATGAAACTAGTCGCAAAAGAAAAGTGACAAAGTAAAAATTACTTTCATAAGACTCCATAAATCTCAGAAAAGCCGCCACCTCCATTTAAAGTTAATTTAGGAAACTATTTCTGATGTAATCACTGGCTGACAGAATAATGTAATAAGTCATTCTTATCACATTCGGTCTGCTCTAGCGAGGGTCGGCGTAGACGAGATACCGACGGCAGCAGCACGACAACATCACAACAGCGCGACAGCTTACGATAGCAGCACGACAGTCGTCACTGTGAGTGTGAGACTGTGTCAACTAGGTGCGACAACCAATAATAAAGTAATACCAGAGAATTTGATCCATAGGCAATTGCACAAAAAAAAAAACTACAAAATTTAAATACTCCAGTATTCAGTCTTGTGAAAAAGCGGAATCTAATCAGACTAATGATAGGCGGTGAAAACATTAAGTTCTGTCGCTATGCGCACCGGTCCTAAAGGTAGATTTTCAATCCGTGCGGCACGCATCGATCCTATAGCTTGGCCGATAGGAGTCGAAGTCAAAGTCAATATCCCATATGAATTTAAAGTAAACTGTATTTCAAATGCGTTAGCGTACTGCGTGCCGCAAAGATCGGAAGGATATTTTAACGGGATACATCGGTGACTGTCGCTTTGACAGAACTCTGTCGTTACTCGTTGCCGGTATCCCGTTTGCACGCCTAGGCGTAGAAAAGTCACGTACAATTCCGCAATCAGCAATAAATTGCCAGGTTAAGTGCGGCATGCTCTGGGATTATGAAGTTAATGACATTTTTCGCGCATAAGCCTATAAAAGTATATAATTTATTCCATGAACATTCCGCGATACGATCTTCTATTTCGCCTTTTAATAAAACAACCAAAAGGGAATTGAGTGTTTATAATGTCAGTAGTATAGATAATACAAACAATGTATGTTTTACCTACAAATAAGTTTTCTTACCTTTATTCAGACAGCGTCACAATTTTTTAAAAGAGTAGGTTTGTTATGTTCTTGAAGCAACACATTTAAAATCTTGGACCTTTACTGAATAACCGCTCTTTTATACGTATGATAATAATAAAATAACTTATAATATAGAAATATAATATAAATATATTAATATAGAAATTATTTATTTATTTTGGTTTTAAGTTTTCCATTACACTGCCACGTCTCCAAATCTTAAAAAAAAATTGGTACTTTTCAAGTTCTACAACGCAGTTGCAAAAATCCTCTTCACTTATAACCCATCAATTCCCAAGCGGCAGCCGGCTGCCGCATGACAATTGAAAATCTATTGTGTCTGCGATACCCACGATGGAGGTGATAATAATATTATAGTTGTAAAAACTATTTTAGTTACGCGTTTTTCCTCAATCCCACACTAATTAGTAACTTGTGAGATTCTTACTGAAAATCTTCTATAGTGTAATGTGTTTGTCGGATAATATGTCGTGTTCATCACTTTCTCATAATATGAAGGTACACCACTGAAGAAAGAAGGTATAATAGACAGTTTTCTATAATCCTTTCTTTGTTGCAATTTTCTCATCGTGTATGAACTTACCCTAATGTCGTTTCCCGATATTTACAGTATCTCCACACCAAAATTCATCAAGTCGGTTGCGAATCTTAAACGTGAAGAGGTAATGGACAGACACACTTCTAATATTACTAGACATGGGCGTACCCAGGATTTTAGCTAGGGGGGGCAGCATACCTATTTCGAGATGGTCGGTCTGATATATTGAAACAAAAAATCATGAAAATTGACTTATTAATCTGACTGAAAAGATATTTTGTTTCCAACACTTCATGTTGCGCAGAGTAGGTAACACGTTTTAATTCCCACTTGCCAGCAAAATTGACGTTTATTTTATCTTCTAGGGGGGGGGGGGGGGGTGTTAGCTGTCCGTATTCGATTTCCGAATTCGTAGTCCGTATTCGGAATTTCGAGAGACAAGCGCAAACGTTATTTTTTTCACGCGCGGACGCGCTGGCTTGCCCTTGAAATGTACGTGCAGAACTCGTTCCGTTCGGAAAAAAGCGAACGTATACACCAGTTAATGTATTTACTACTGATTCCATGTATTCGGATTTCCGAATACGGAAAACTAATTCGGATATCGAATACGGAAAACGTGTGTATGCGGCCAGCCTAAATTAACAAACTATTTATTGTATAATTGAGCTGTAACGACGTCGGTCGTACAAAAGTTACCTAAAGTCATAGAGTTGCTGCAAGAACACTAAGTATTCTACGAAACTGAAGCGAAGATGTTATTCAATAACAAGTTCTGAGTTAATTAACATAACTTGAGTAGACTAAAACATGAAAACCAAAGTTCGCTCTCAGTAGCTCAGTACTACAAAATGCCGGAAAGGTACAAATATAAATAAATTGTGAAATATGAAGTTTTAAAGTGGTTTTAATCGTTAGAGTCCAGTGTCCGCCTCTTCTACCAGCTAAACGGTTGCTTCTGGAAATGTGACAAAATTCACGAGAGTAGGGAATATGCTGAATTTAAAAGGAAAACTATCACAGCTAAGAAGACTTCGTAAGTTATTGAGTAATAGTCGATCAACTAAAAAAATGTATTCGAAGCAGTATTACGGAACTTTTCGTTCAAATTCCTTAGTACGCGTAACTGAGATGATGTTTTTAGTATAAGTGTATAGTCGTGTTATAACATTTTTTAGGGTTCCGTACCTCAAAAGGAAAAAACGGAACCCTTATAGGATCACTTTGTTGTCCGTCTGTCCGTCCGTCCGTCTGTCAAGACCCTTTTTCTCAGGAACGCGTGGAGGTATGAAGCTGAAATTTATATCAATTACTCAGGTCTACTGTCCCTTGAAGCTGTGAAAAAATCAAACTTCTAAGCCAACGCAATCAAAAGATACAGCCGTTTATGCCGCAAATTTTCGACACTTGCAAGGGAATCAAAACCTACAGGGTGCTTCCCGTGAACTCAGAATCTTGAAATTTGGTACGAAGCAACGTCTTATAGCATAGATAAAGGAAAAATTACGAAAACCATAAATTTTTAGTTACATCACATAATATATATTTTTTTAATAATTTTAAACTTACTACCCATTTCCTCATAAACGCATAGAGGTATTAAATTGAAATTCATACCAAATACTCAGGTCTATAATACCTTTAAGCTGTAACAAAATCAAACTTTGTAAACCTTGCAGGTTTGTACGGAACCCTCGGTGCGCGAGTCCGACTCGCACTTGGCCGGTTTTTTTTAGAATCGACAGAATTTCATAAATGTTCAAAATAGGATAAAATAAAATCCACATAAATCTGTAAGAAAAATAACAACGATGATACTCAACGTCCGTAATACTCATTTTCAATTTTCCTTTACTCAGGAGGGATATAGAAGATTAAGTTAGTATTTAACTTGGGGAGATAGGGTAACTTTGTATCGTCTAAACTATTATCGCATGCGATAACATAATTATTATGTATCGATGTTTGGAATTACGTTCTCCTGTAGCCCTAGCATGGCCACAGTAGAAATACGAAAGTATAGATAAACTGCGGAGATAAACTGAAGGTGCCGTTCCGATCTTTACGGCAGCTAACCGCGACCGACAAAAAATCAAATATAATGCCACTTTATGACATAGACTAAAACTATAAAGTGGCATTATATTTGATTTTTTGTCGGTCGCGGCTAGCCGCGGTAAAGATCGGAACGGCACCTTCAGTTTATCTCCACAGTTTATCTATACTTTCGTATTTCTACTGTGGCCATGCTAGGGCTACTGGAAGTTTCTCGCGATTTTCTCAGTGCAAAAATCAGTGAGCTGCATTCTGGGAGCACCAGTAGTAGTGAAAACGAAATAGCAGCTGGCATACATGTTCGCTTAAAGAAAGGGATAATAACTTTAATCTATGAAGCGTCGCCGGTATACTCTTTTTTCGTCTTAAAAAAAATAAAAAGTATACAATGCCACAAAATTACTTTCACTTTTAAGAAATCTGTTGTTGTATAATGTATTCTATGTACGGTGTACCCAATGTTCTCTCGTAGCCTATTCTATGTCTACAAAATTTTATCACAATATACTCAACGCAAGATACATGAAACATTTTCCCTACATCCATACTTACACTTATATACTTATTGCATAAATAATAATAATAATAATAATAATAATAATAATAACACATCCATCACTCAACATTCATCCACTCACTTATATCACCCTTCAAAAGGCTATAATTCTTAATACATGCCGAATTGTCAGAAAATTCCTGTCGATTACTTGATTTTCAACTTAAGCTGAAGCTGCTTGGTCACAAGCCCGCAGCTTTAGTGAAACACCCCTAGTGGAGAAGTAAAAAACTTAAAAATATAAATAAAAATAATAATATCTATGGACGCTTCAAACCACGTCAGTCTGGCCCCGTGCTAAGTACCTGAAGGACTTGTGTTACAGGTACCAGACAACGGAAATATATTTAATACTTTTATACTATACATATATTTAAGATTTTTATTATATGATACACATATTTAATACACATCCATGACCCAGGAACTTTTTTGAAAACTTTTTGTTCCGTCGGCGGGATTCGAACCCGCGACCCCCGGCTTGAGCTACCAACAGCCCACCAACTGAGCCACAGAGGTCGTCAATTACTTATATACTTTTTATTATAATAATATTATAAATGCGAAAGTGTCTCTGTCTGTTACCTCTTCACGGCCAAACCGCTGAAGTGATTTTGTTAAAGTTTGGTATATTGGAGATACTTTGAATCCCGAGAAAGGACATAGGATACTTTTATCCCGGAAAAATGTACGGTTCCCGCGCGATAAACGAATTTTGGCGCAATGAATTCGCGGGCGTCATCTAGTTATAACATAAATAGCACATTGAAAATAGATGTTATAATATATTAATGCTCCAACGACAAGTCTTATTGACTTTTAGTAATTAGACTGGTTTAATCTGCTCTTAATAAGCATCAATGGAGTAATATATTTTAGTTTGCTTTCAGTCTCCAATTCTATTTGACATTATGTTAATTTATATTCAGGTTATTTGTATACTTAACAAATTCCAATTTTCAATCCATCACGTGAAACTACATAGGGAATTAGTACATTTGTTGTGACATATTAGCTCTCGTAATATGGATTTAATAGTTAGCAGAAACGTATATAATGGTTGTGTGTATCGATCAATTATAAATTTATAATGAACTAGCTGTGCCCCGCGGTGTTACCCGCGGTTTAAGTGATATATAATAAAAGACTGGAAATTACCAATAATAGGGCCAAAACGGGACGATACATGGTTCTATAATGGTTTATGGTAGTGATGATGATGATGATGAATGTAATTTGCATAGTAGCATATGCTTTCCGTTCTTAAAACAACGTCGAAACTCCCAAACTTGTATCTATAAAGAGTCAGGAGTTCTCTCAGCACCTTCCGAACCATGGTATACCTTGGTGCAAAATCTTGCTTGTTGGTAAATGGTAGCATATGCTTAGAATACTGCTCACAAAACCGAAGTTACCACATGTTTCCATATACATTTTGAGGAGTTCCCTCGATTTCTTATGGATCCCTTCATCAGGTCACCACTTTTATGAATATGGTACCAAATTGGGATGATAACCTATTCACCAAAAGAAAAATTTTGAAAATCGGTTCACAAACGGCGGAGTAATCGTTGAACATAAAAAAACGAACACCTCCTCCATTTTGAAAGTCGGTTAAAATTGTAGCCTATGTGTTATTCTGATGTATAAGCTATATCATTGTAAAGTTTATTTGAAATCCGTTCAGAAGTTTTTGCGTGAAAGAGTTACAAACATCCATACATCCATACATCCATACATACATCCAAACTTTCGCCTTTATAATATTAGTAGGATTCTAGATGACGGCCGCAATTCTGTTGCACCAAAATCAGTTTATCGCGCGGGAACCGCACTTTTTCCGTAACCGTTCTCTTAAGGAATAACAAAATTTGGTATGAAGACCCTTAAAAAACCGGCCAAGTGCGTGTCGTGCCACGTGCAATATAGGGTTCCGTAGTAGATACCGCTAGTTTTTGATAATTTTTGTATGGTCTGATATATAAATGCACATTTATATATCGTGTTTTACACTACTAACAACATCATCCCAGTTACGTTCAAAGGATTTTAAACGAAAAGTTCCTTTGTTCTTCTACAAATACATTTTTTTAGTTGATCGACTCAATAACTTATGAAGTCTTCTTAGTCTTGATAGTTTTCCTTTTAAATTCAGCATATTTCCTACTCCCGTGAATTTTTTCACATTTTAAGAAGCAACCGTTTAGCTGGTAGAAGGGGGGGGGGGGACACTGGATTCTAACTATTTTTTCCATTTTAAAACTATATATTTCACAAATGGATCCCTAAATCGTAAAATGATCTGTGAATACTCGTAATATCACCCCCGTTTTGATGTGTAGGGAAGGTACCGTAATTTTTTTTTTCAATGATTTATTATGCCATTTTGTCGGCATCATTTAGATGTGCATTCATGCCGAATTACAGCTTTGTAGGTTTTATAGTGTATGAGCAAAACCGCGAACAGACAGACGGACGGACACACGGAAACTATAAGGGTTCCTTGTTGACAACGGAACCCTAAAAAACGGGAAGGAACATAATATAAAGCTAGTTTTCGTTGCGGAAAACTGTATGTATTAGCATCTTTTAACGAATGTCGACACAACGGAGTTGGGGGTGTCATCTAGTAATTATAAAAGACACTAGATGTTCCGCGCGGCTTCGCCCGCGTAAATTAGATATTTAACAGACAAATCAGTCTACAAAAAATAGCCTATGATCCTTCACGTGGTCTACTTCTTATCTGACCCAAATAACAGAAAAAATGTTCTAGTAGTTCGTGAGATAAGCCTTTTCAAATAATTTCCCCCGTTTGTTTTTCACATTTTCTTCTATTTCTTCGCTCCTATTAGTCTTAGCGTGATAAAATATAGCCTTTAGCCTTTCTCGATAAATGGGCTATCTAACACTGAAAGAATTTTTCAAATCGGCTCCTATTAGCCTTTGCGTGATAAAATATAGCCTATAGCCTTCCTCGATAAATGGACTATCCAACACTGAAATAATTTATCAAATCGGACCAGTAGTTCCTGAGATTAGCGCGTTCAAATAAGCCCTTTCAAATAATTTCCCCCCGTTTTTTCCACATTTTCCTCTATTTCTTAGCTCCTATTAGTCTTTGCGTGATAAAAGTTAGCGCGTTCAAACTAACAAACTCTTCCGCTTAATAATATTATTAGTATAGAAATATAGATATAGGCTTAATGTGTCCGTGTGTCCGAAACTTCTATGAATATGGTTTACTGTATGATAGTTTATACTGTGCTGACTGCTGAGGTGGTGATTGAGCGGTAAAATCAGAGTAGACAGAACTAAGGATTACCTCGACTTCAAACAAACGGGCGAATATACGCGAGTTGGGCGCTAATGTCATTTTCAACATGTTTCACAATGCTCAGTAATGCACTATTACGGCGCGCGCCGGCCGATATGACTTAGGGCCTGTCCACATGTCCACGGTACGACGTCGTCAATGTGGAACGGTGCGGTAACGTGGCACGGTACGTTGTCATGATGTGAACATTTACGTCAACGTAGCGTAAAAATGTACGTCACCATGCCTTGTAAATTTATTTATTTATTTTATTTATTTATTTTACCATTTAATTCAGGCATCTAGGCCCATAATACAAATACCTTACAGACTAACATACATATTCATATTATAATAAATACCTTAAGGACTAACATACTAAATAAAACTGCTACATTCTTCACTACTTATCTAGATATGGATCGCATAATACGTAATCTGCTTCTGCTATTGTTAAGAAGACGGAGAGAGAGATATTAAAAAAAAAAAACAAAAAAACACGTAAAATGTTGCTAGAGCACGATAACTCTGCGCGCGACAGGTGGCGTGCCAGCGCGGCGTAGGGATTCATTAAAAAAATGGGTAATCCCAATGATATTTTTTTAAATAACATTGGTAGTTTTACTTTAATATCTTTATTTACTTATATAAATTATGTATAGGAATAGGCGTATCGATTATCATGTAAACGTGGCGGCCCGACAATTAGTTCCGATTTCAGCCGCGCGCAAAGTTATCGTGCGCGCACTTTACACTGTGACGTGCATTTTTACGTTACGTTGACGTAAATTTTCACGTCACGTCAACGTACCGTGCCACGTTACCGCACCGTTCCACGTTGACGACGCCGTGACGTGCAGGACATGTGGACAGGCCGATACTACGTCAAACGTATACATTTCGAGATCTCTTCTGAGTCGGCCTACTCGTTAGTTCTGTTTACTCTGACAACAAGATGTCTTCTAATTTGACTAACGATATAAAAATATTTGTGACATAAGGGCTCTAGGTGACACGTCGTTATTGCCAATCATAATATTTTGTATTGACAGTAAAATCAACTAAAAATAACATACGTAGGTGGGCCACATTTGACATGAAAAATAAATAGCTCGCTTATTGGTCGATAGTGAGTTATAGAATTAAGTAGCATAAGCACAATACATAAACTTGTTAAATATGATTTAAAAATAATATTATATTACTAAAACGATGCTACAACATGAAATAATAATAATAATAATAAGGTTTATTTGCCACTACAAACACGGTACATATTTACATAAAATTATTATATAAAAGCAATTCTAAATAGCAGTTGCAAATTGGCCCACGCTCGGCATATGCTGGTACGCCCGAAGGCATATTCAGCGCCGGTCTTCCGCGAGAGCCATAAGTGACGACACGGATATCATAAATCATTATAAACTAATCACAAATAGGCAACAACTATATTATATAATAATTAACTATATACAAATGAAATTTGTCTGAAAATGAATAACTTTAACAACATAATAAAGCTCTTTAACACCAGCCATTCTAACATAATCTCATATTAATTGGAGAAAAACATATTGAAATATTAATTTAGTTAGTAACTCTGTCCTCGGTATTTTTAAATTTTAATTAAAATAATCCATTCAATCGTCATACTTGGCGAAGTACATACATGACCGGTTTAACCGTAATATAGGTACTTGTAGCATACGCTACAGGTCCAACGATTTAGGCCGTTTTCATACAATAAAATATATATCAATTCAGTACAAATTTAGAAATGCATCTACGCGTCGCGTTGCGGTCTGAATTGACCCTAAAGCGCTAGTATGATAAGGCCCTAGAAGCCTGATTATAGTCCTAGTAGAGTGGCGATACAGTGCCAATGGCCGAGCACATCTATAAAATACATACCGAGTGATGTGTCTCGGTACTCTACTCGGACGGTGTAATCAGGCTCATACTAGCGCTTTACTTGGCGAGTAGCTTTGACGCGCGACGGGCTCGCAGCGAACACGACGTGGTCAACGAATGCTTCGCGGACGCGCAACGTGATTGTTGCGTTTTATGCTTTGTAAGCTCACTGCAAACATGCGATGGAAACGTTGCTTATGCGCCACGTACTCGTGTGGGCCTTATGGTTTATGTAATAACTATATTTTAGTAATTAAATAATAAGTATGTGCTTAAAGGGGTCCCATTTCCGAAGCTCCAATGTCAATAAGCGGTCGATGTATTTTGCACACGGAACACACCCTAACATTTATGTTGCTCTGCCCGCAAATCGCTAGTGTGATAAGGCCCTTAGTCTAGCTGGTTTGCGACTACCTGGTTAAAAAAATATAAACTAAAACAGCTCTTTCTCTATGTACACTTTGTGTTAACAATTTTGGTAAAATTATTAAAAAGAATTAAATTAGTTTCTGTATGACCCAGACCTTTAACTTGCTAATCGAAAGTAAGCCATTACTAATAGCTTTCGAGGACCAAGATATACGAGGTGTAAAAAAACAAAGTGATGGTACTTTAGGATCAAGATAGATACCGCATGTCACTCCATTTGTAGGAAAACGAGCGTGCTACTTTTTTACTACCTACTGTGACGTACCGATGATAAGAAACGTGTCCATTATCATGGCCAACGTTTCTATTTTAATTTCTACAGCTCAATACGGCACTTTAAGGCATTTAGGCATTTTTAAAATTCCGATTGACGTCCGATTCTGATAGCAGACTAAAGAAAAGACTCGAAAGACGAGCATTGCTCGTCGTTTAGGAACGCGATATGGCACGCGAAGTACATACACATGCGGTATCTATCTTGATCATGTCTGTGGTATAGACCCTAAAGGAACACATATAATTATTTTGTGACTTGTATGGGCAAGCTACCCATCGTCATGAGCTTTCCCACACTTAAGTTTTTAAAAAAGGAACTCTTTCAGCGCTGCTACATCCCAGCTAACTCTATATTGGGTACCCATATACACCCTAAAGTTATTATTACACTCTGCATAAGTTCATATCCTATACTTCCATATCCATACTTCTATATCCATACTTCCATACTTCCATACTAATATTATGAATGCGAAAGTGTCTGTCTGTCCGTCTGTCTGTCTGTTTGTCTGTCTGTCTGTTATCTCTTCACACCCAAGCCGCTGAACCGATTTTGCTGAAATTTGGCATGGAGATACTTTGAGTCCCGGGAAAGGACATAGTATACTTTTTATCCCGGAAAATTGTACGGTTCCCGCGCGATAAAGGAATTTTGGCGCAACAGAGTTGCAGGCGTCATCTAGCCCCTCCGTCTCTGACAAAAAGTCTAGGTAAAAATTTTGGCAGACCTGAGCCAAAACAAGATGGCGCCCGGCCTGCCCTCTTTGTACAATTAATATTATAACTTTACAACCTAACTATATTTTATGTTTTTGTGAATAATTTTATAATAGCTAATAAATTTCCTATCTATCAAGCCATCATAATATAGTATTTAGTCTGATTTAATATTCTTTTCAGAAGTATATATTTTGCAAAATATTTTTCTGACTGTTTCACATGAAATAAGTTAATATTTTGTTATAATCTACACGACTGAACCCTGTTTTAGACCCTTATATAAACAATTCATCGTAACAACTTGAGATGTTTATAAAAATAGGTCATAAATATGACCCGAAAAAAATGGGTTTTGTATTACCCACAAGCAAACTTCGTCATTAGGGCTTTACAAATAAAGTTCAAAATGGCAGCAGCCGGCAGAATATGACCGTTACCTGCGAACTTTTATCTCAATTGTTTTAGTAACGTAAGACATACTATCAATATAAATCGTCTTGTAGACGTTGTGTAATAACTTCTATAAGCGTTTTACGTAATTAATTTAAAAATATATGAAGCAAATTGCGTTCAAATCACATAAATCACACACAACTTTTTTCTCAATTTTCACAAGTTATTACGATGTATTTCTTGCAAATGATTATCTAAAAGTATTTATAATTAGTAAATTAAACTATTTTACTACTTACATTCGTTAAATCCATCAATTATTTCAAACAAATTTTCAATAGACTGAAATCAGATATTCCCCCACAGAGTAACATATATTTTTTCATTGAGAATGTTGCCAATATATCATAGATCGTAAGTAACCAAACTTCTTCATACAAAAGTAGTCTCTAAGTCGACGAAATACGTAACTCGATCGAATGAAAGAGCGCGGCCATATCCGGCCGCTTGTGTCTAGACGGAATAGCTGCAGTATAATCTGTGGCGGCCGGATCCGGCCGCTTGGGGATTGAGAGGCTAGTCTTATATAAGACGTTTATTTCTTGCTATTACCGTAAAGTTCAATAAACTATTCAGACCGCACTCAGTTACTGTCAAAAGCTATGACCCACATCATACTGTTCAAAATTATTTTACGGAGAGAGAGTATTTTATGATACTGATCTTTATGTAGTCGATATGAGATTGATGTCAGACGTAAAAGATAAAAAGCGCAAGAACGTAAAACTAAATTAAAAAAATCATTATGACTTCGACTTAAAAACAACTTTGAACAAAAGCCTAAATTTCTTTATCGTGTGCTTTTATATACGTGTAAAAGTCCATCCAAATCGATACAGTACTTTCAGAATCCGATAAAACAAACAAACAATGAAATTTGTCTTTGTAATAACTATGTTTTATGGATTGACCAGTTTAAGTGCGACCCTCGTAGCATACTTTTAGTGTGCTACGAGGGTCACGCTTAAACTGATCATTCTATAGTTAATAGAAACGGACCTATAGGTATCTACTACCAAATAGTGTAAAGTATGTACTAATATGAATTATAACGTATCTTTACTTTTATAGAAGTTGTGAATATGTTATAACACAACTATTACAGCTATAAAGTCTTACTTACTCGCTGAAAACTAAATAACATGCTATATAAAGTAGAAACGTATTTAGGATTAGTAAATGACCAAAATAAATCACACAAGCATGTTTCAGAGCTAAATATCCTGATCCTCTTATAAATAACCACAGATGTTAACGATCATAGAGGCTACTCGGTCACATAACTCAAAACTTTGGCCCACAAGCTTACGTGCTGTTCAGAGATATGTTACCATTCAAATGTGGTCCTTATGATTATCGACATAAAGGTTATGCTGGAGGTAGAATATTACTGAATACCCTGTATCTTTATATCCAAGGGATTTGCATTTCCCTATTCCTTCTGCTATTTATGACCAGCGGCTTCTGTTCATAAAGCCATTATAGGTCCCAAAAGTATTTTTTGCTGAGATTTTCACGATTCTGCCAAGAAAAATGGTTTATAACTTAATTTTTATTCAGCCAATGACAGTCTTTTGCCTTTAAAAACGGTGAAGTGCGTTTAAGAAAAAAAAAGTTTGTATAGGCAGCACAAAATTTTAAGATCGTTCGACAAAAACAGGGTTCAATTTTGCTGTTAGTGGTTGTGCACTCTATTGAATTAGATTAATAATCTAGACAAGTCCAGATTGTTATTGGTGACACCTTATAATTGGTAGATGCACCTGTTACTTCCTCAGGTTTTCCCACCGATCTAAACGTTTTGCGCGGCATATACTTTATTTACTTAATTTAAATATTTTAGATTACTTAAATTATTAAAAAAGTCCTCATTAAATTGACGCAGTGCGACAGATTACACTCCACGGAAATGTTTTTGCGGGGCCTATTTAAAAATTTAATTCATAATTAAAAAATCGTGTTATTTGCTCAGCTCATTCGAAAATAATATTATAAAGCGGAAGAGTTTGTTAGTTTGTTTGTTTGTTTGTTTGTTTGAACGCGCTAATCTCAGGAACTACTGATCCGATTTGAAAAACTCTTTCATTGTTAGATAGTCCATTTATCGAGGAAGGCTATAGGCTATATTTTATCACGCTAACACTAATAGGAGCGAAGAAATAGAGGAAAATGTGGAAAAAACGGGGGGAAATTATTTAAAAGGGCTTATTTGAACGCGCTAATCTCAGGAAATACTGGTCTAATTAAAAAAATTCTTTCAGTGTTAGATAGCCCATTTATCGAGGAAGGCTATAGGCTATATTTTATCACGCTAAGACTAATAGGAGCGAATAAATAGAAGAAAATGTGGAAAAAACGGGGGAAATTATTTGAAAGGGCTTATCTCACGAACTACTAGAGCAATTTTTCTGTTATTTGGGTCAGATAAGAAGTAGACCACGTGAAGGATCATAGGCTATTTTTTGTAGATTGATTTGTCTGTGAAATATCTAATTTACGCGGGCGAAGCCGCGCGGAACGTCTAGTTCGAAAATAAAAATACTCCAATAATATTATAAAATTAGCATATAGCTTCATTAACATAATATTGCTGTAAGTGGGTGAAAATAATGCTCAAAAGATTTTAATTTCTCTCGTTAGAGCGACAGAAAACTTTTGTTCGTGTTTCAAAAGTTAAATGTTTGAGGGGGATGAGGAGTAATTTTTTGCCATCGGACCCGAAAATTCAATACATATTTCTAAGGGCTTTTAAGGAAATTCAGTGATTGTGCACAGAAAACTGTTTACTCGTTTCCTTAATTATGGACGACAACTTTAACTACTAGTTTTGTCTGTGTTTTAGGTTGTTTACATACTTTTTGTTTTTAGTTTAAAATCGTTAAACTGCATATTTTAAATGCATTTTTCTAGTCATTTTGTGCATGTATTATTATGGATAAATTTAACTAAATTATTTTCCCACCAATCTAAGCATGACGTGACGATCTTGGTATAGTTTTAAAGTTGTAACACTTAAGTGCAGCACCTAACTACACTGGGCTGCATAGCTACTATAATAGGCGTCGAATCATGACGTCATGAGATATTATGATGTTGATAAACATGACATTTCATGGGTACACTAGCAAAATGATCCAGTACCATGACGTCATGATGGGTTATATTTAGGAACACAATACACTAAATTTCATACGTCAATCAAATGTCAAACTTTTACCGATCTTTTGGGGTTTGAAATTTAATGAGAATAACTGCATTTCGTAGTTCGCAGAGATCGAATAAGAAACGAATCCTTATTAACGTTGCGTTGTATAAATAAAAATAGTAAAATCGGCACAAAATCAAAGTCGACAAATGGAACTTGAACTATAATTGCAAGAATTTTGCAATGAAACTGCGATTCCGACAAAAAGAATTCAGTCTAGTGACCCCATTGTTCTATGTCCGATTCACTGCGGCACAATTCACTAAATGGAGTGGACGTATTAGGGATTCACGGGAGCGTACTCACCCGATAGCCGTTTTACAGACAGTTTGCCGAAATCTATTGAGCCGGGGGCAAACGTCACCTTAATATATTCCGCATAATTGTCCAGCGTGAATAATGTACGGAGTTTGGACTGTGTATTGTTGGCAGCTAATTATAGATTATAGAGAATTTGTAATGGTTACGTACGTTAAGGTAAATTTATCGCGCGAATTTTTTAATAACACGTAGCGTGCAGGTCAGTGTGTTTTTTGCCAGGCGCCTCTGCGTTTCCTATAACACTTGTCTTTGGTCGCTTTTATAATTTTTCGTAACATGGCACGGCACGGCAATACCATGGATAGCTTTTTGTAGGCCGTCGTTTAAGGCGAGCACTTACCTCAATTCCAAAACGATAACCTTGCGAACGCGAATGCCAAGCGTGTACGCATCGCAATAAGATTCATTTTAGCTTAGCATAAAATTGTAAGTTACGACGGGCGGATCTTCTCTATTTTATTTTTCGTGTATTTTTTTTAAATATCTTTCGAAATAAATATTAAGAAAAAAGATTATTCGTTTCAGACCTTTTTAAAATGGATTCATTGACAATTTATTAAAATAAAATGTAAGTTATTCTTGTTAATACTTATATTTCGATGACAAAGAGTTTAGTCGGAGGTGAGTTTGTAAATTAATTACAGCGAAAGTATTATTTTTTATTAAAATGTTTTTGATTTAACTCATCAAGCCCCATACGGGCACCGGTGGTCGCGACAACAATAGAATACAATAGCATTTCCAAGAATCCGCGATCGAAGGGTTAATCCCTTTTAAATATTGTGCTCTATATCTCATATTTTTTTACATTTCGTTATTATATTGGAACTAGGTGAATCGGGTATCAAGAAATAACAAAATGGGGTTTCAGCCCGCCTTAATGTTTTTTATTATTAAATACGAAACGAGCAAACGGGTGACCCGATGAGAAAGCAACTTCCGCCGCCCATGAACACTCGCAGCATCAGAAGCAAGCTTGCAGCTGCAAGTGCGTTGCCGGCCCTTCAAGAGGGAATAGGGCAATAGGGGAGGGTAGGAATGGGAAGGGAAGGGAATAGGGGAGGGCAGGGAAGGGAATAGGGTAGGGGATTGGGCCTCCGGTAAACTCACTCACTCGGCGAAACACAGCGCAAGCGCTGTTTCACGCCGGTTTTCTGTGAGAACGTGGTATTTCTCCGGTCGAGCCGGTCCATTCGTGCCGAAGCATGGCTCTCCCACGTAAAACCACTACACGACACGACGCGACACGTCACGGCCTAATATTCTCTGTTTTTTTTATAAAATTAGGGCTCACTTGATGGATAGCAACTACCGTCGCCCATGGACACTCGCAACATCAGAAAAGTTGCAGTTCGTTGCCGACGTTTTAAGAGGGAATACGCTCTCTTATGAAGGTTTGTAGGTCGTATTGGTCCGGAAATACTGATGACGACAGTTCGTTAGAGTTTTTCGTGGCAGAAAGTAACACGAAAAACGCTCTGTCGAAGAATGCCACTCATCAAGGTGGATGGTGGATGGTTTATTTTTGTGAAAACAAAACGTCAGTTCTATGGTAAGTACTATGTCACGTGTCGTCGCTGCCGCGTATTGTCGCTTTGTGTGGTCTCACTTTGACAACTTGCCGATGGAGTGAAATTCCGTCTGCGTAGATTTTGCTTAAAAAAATTACAATAGATATACATTATACAGGATATAACAAAACTAAGTGATAATACTTTAGGGTGTGTATGGATTCCCTTTAGAGTTCGCTGTGAAAGAAGCGGCGCTGAAAGAGCAACTTTTTTTCATCTTTGCATGGAAAAATTCTTGACGCGCGGGCGCTTGCCCATACAAAACACAAAAAAAATGTTTGCTCTTTCGGCGCTGCTACTTTTACAGCGAACTCTATATAAAGAACACATACACACCCTAAAGTATTATCACTTAGTTTTGTTACACCCTGTATAGCAATGTATAGCAAAATCTACTTTATAATATGCTACAAAGAACAGGTAAATAAATATGTTTTGATTCGATCTTCATTCGATCAATCAATCAATGACAAACCGTCACCGGTTCCGCAATCTTTACATCAAAAGGAAGACATTTCAATCATTTTCCGATCTCACTGCATTGGTAAACATTAAATGACTCGACGTAATAACCTTTACGGGATTTCGTTTTTTATTAAATTCAACAAAATATTATTATTACCTCGATCGTGGGAATTCCGGACACAGTAGATTTTCAATTGTTATGCGTCACCCGGGTGCCGCTAGGGAGTTGATGGGTTAAGGACTTGTTATCGTCGTTTTTTATTTGGGAACCGTACATTTTTCCGCAGCAAAAAGTATCCTATATCCTTTTGAGTCTCTCAAAGTATCCTATATCCATACATGGTGAATTTCGTCTAAATCGGGCCGAACCGATTTAGACGAAATTTACGACGGAGGGACTTAAGTGAGAATAAAAGATCAGACAATTACGCACTTTCGCATTTTTAATACTAATATGGATGGCGCTACTAAAACACCTAGGTAATTAAAAATAAGTTTTATGCTTCAAAAAATTTGATAATCATAGTTTAAATTAACGAAGTGTCTATTGCCACACTCCACGGATAATATCTTTAAATTGATATCGCAACAGAGCCTAGTGTATACAGGGTGTAACAAAACATAGTGATAATATTTTAGGGTGTGTATGTGTCCCTTATTCAGAGTGCACTGTGAAAGTAGCAGCGCTGAAAGAGCAAGTTTTTTGTGATTTGTATGGGCAAGCGCGCCAGCATCTTTTTTTTATAATATCTATCTATGGACGCTTCACACTACGTCAGTCTGGCCCCGTGGTAAGTACCTGAAGGACTTGTGTTGCAGGTACCAGACAACGGGAATAATATATTTAATACTTTTATACTACACATATATTAATTTTTTTTATTATATCATACACATATTTAATACACACCCATGACCCAGGAACATTGAAAACTTTTTGTTCCGTCGCGTCGGTGGGATTCGAACCTGCGACCCCCGGCTTGAGCTGCCACACACTCTTAACCATTGAGCCACAGAGGTCGCGTCAAAGCATCTTGGGTTTGCCCATACAAAAGTTAAAAAAATTGACTCTTTCAGCGCTGCTACTTTCACAGTGAAGTCCATACAGGGACTTATGCAGACCCTAAAGTATTATCACCATGTTTTGTTACTACTTGTATATGTAGGGCGCCATCTTTTTCAATGGAATTACAGGCAATAAAACTTTAAGGCTCGTGTACCCTCATAAAATAAAGTTCCGCCAAGACCTCACGTACTGCTTATTTATAACTGCTACGCTCACCAGCATCATGTAACTCTCGCCCATAGGAAATAATTGGATTTGAAAATATTTTAATGTAGGTACTGAATATCTACGGATTCTCTCTTCCAGCTTTGGTTTTTTAAGCCCCGGCCAGAAAGAGGAGTGTAGGGACCATGTATGTGTGAATGTGCGAGTGTCAGCAGTTTTGTGTCTGGAAGGTGATGTATGTCAGAGACGACGGGCAGTCACTGCGTGAGGCCTTGTCTGTATGTACGAGTGTTAGTTTCGGGATAATAAAAGGCCAAGTTTAATATCAAGTATTTGTTTTACTGTTGCAACCCGGGGACTTAGTAATGTGTGATTGAAGAGACTCTTACAGGAGTGTTATAAGTTTGACATGTCCGTCCGTCTGTGTGTATCATTCGTCCGTGGCTTCGCAAATGCTGGCAAATGGGTGGATAAAACTTGTCGAGTTTTCTCATCTGAAAGCTAATATGATTGAAAGTGTTCTTAGTAATAGTTCATCACATCAGCACTATTTACTTATCGAAATTTCCAGCACTGAGCGGCAGTGCTGGAAAATTTGGGTTAAGCAACTATCAGTGATTTTATTAACTTCTATTCTGAAATCTGATGTCAGAACACTTATGAATATTATTATTTTTTCACGGAGAGGGTGGGAAAATCCTCATGAATTCATTATGGGCTGGCTCATAAGGTTATGTCCGACTTTACTGTGGTGTTAAACAGTAACCTACGGACTAAACTTCCTCCTGGTCACAACCTGCTGTTGTCAAATTGCAATTTGACAGAACACTTATCTTGAAGTTCTGAATCGGTAGTATGCTAAAAGTTTAGCAAGTTTAAAAACACATAACTTTATAGGCAACATTATAGATAACTAAAAAAATTATTGAATTGAAAAAAAAAATACAAAAAATACAAAAGTTCTCTAAGTACTAAGTAGCATCAGAGTTTATAACTAGCTAAAAGCCGAGCTTTGTGAGGGTTTGCGTCATTTTTCTGCGTGGTAATAATCTTTAAGGCAGTTTTTTTTGTATTTTAATAGTAACCAAAACTTGACTGACCGATGATAACACATCTACATATAAATAAAAATTACAATGTTAAAGCACAAATCAATAGGCATGATATAGTTTTTCCGTAAAGTGTACCACAAAAGTGCTTGCTGGTTGTGGAATATACTAGGGCGAGCGAACTCGCTTCGCTCGCCCTGATAATGATCAAGGTATTTTCTCTTTATAATAACAATATATTATTTCTTAACCTTGGTTAACTATGTTTTCTAAACAAAGGTTATACTGTATTATCCATCGAAAACTTTGCTTATTTTGCTGATGGTTTACCAGATAAAATGTAAATAGTAGTTTATCCTGTTACTCAATCCGGAAATTGAATAGATATAAGCCATACAGCAAACGAAAAGCCAACACACACGAAATCCCGAGGAAAACTGTCTTACCTTTATTCGAATGCCCATAATATTGGATATAAGATATACAATGGAATACGGAATTTTCCTGTTTGGAAAGGATGTCTATTTTAAGGTAAGGAAATTACTTAGCAAAGGTAAATATAATCGTGCTGATCCCTTTTTCAGTATTTCAAGTATTCAAAGGGCTGTCATTCATTTATGTTTCAGAAAATTGCTTGGATAACGCTTAATTAAGGAAAGATAAATATTATGATGATCCATTTACTTACTCGGAAATCGTTCTTAGAAGTGTCAAGTTTAGTAGCAAAAAACGATCTGCACCCTGAATTTTTATTATTACTTGTTAATAAGCTACAAAGGAGCAAAAAAATAGAACAATTAAAAGACGATAGTCTTAATTCAGATTAATAAAGAATAAAATGTAATGTGTAATTATATTATATTCTGTATATTATATATTATATCAATAGTCTGTCTTAAAGTCTGTGTAAAACGCCTCCGTGGTCCAATGGTTTAGACCAGCGGTCGGCAACCTTTTTGCAGGGAAGGGCCACAAGGTGACAAAATAAACCAAAGGCGGGCCGCAGACCTTATACTCGTATTAACCCTAGAAGCTCAATATATACCTACACATAATGAGGGGAAATAAGTGTTTGTTATAAAATGACACAAACAGCTAGGTTCTTAAGTGGCGAATGGCGATAACTACTGGCAATATTAGAAAATATTGTTTTTGATACAAATATTAACCTTAATTCACAAAACATTCACGGGCCGCAAGTAAGACGTTCGCGGGCCGCATGCGGCCCGCGGGCCGCGTGTTGCCGACCGCTGGTTTAGACTTTAGAGCGTGGCTCTTGATTCGGAGGTCGTGGGTTCGATTCCCGCGTTGGAAACATGTTATTACCAAGTTTGGTTAGGACAATGCAGGCTGATCACCTGATTGTCTGAAAAGTAAGACGCATATGATCTATGCGTCGGATGGGCATGTAAAAAGTCGGTCCTGCGCATGATCTCTCGCCAGTCGTGTCGGTCGTCCGTCCCACTGGGTTATAATATAATAATATAATATCTATGGACGCTTCACACCACGTCAGTCTGGCCCCGTGGTAAGTACCTGAAGGACTTGTGTTACGGGTACCAGACAACGGAAATATATTTACTTAATACTTTTATATTATACATATATTTAAGATTTTTATTGTACCATTCATATATTTAATACACAACCAAGACCCAGTAACATTGAAAGCCACAGAGGTCGTCGAGAGTGCTCTTGTGTACTACGCACACACTTGGGCACTATAAAATTACTCCTGCGTAACTGGCCTGGTTTCAATGAAGTCGGCCACCGTCACCGAAACCGGTGTGGGAAGTTACTTAAGACTATGTCTCATGTGAAAGTTTGAAATATTTTTCTTTAATTTTGTATAATATCTATTTTCTTGAATATTACCTTTTATTTGGTATATGATACATACTTTGAAATAAATTCCCTTTAACCAAAATGAAAATTGGAAATTTATCCCTAGCCTACGGTATCTCTTTTACCGAAACATAATTTTCTGGCAATTACAATGGAGCCATGTCAATGTCCTAATCGAGACTGTGGCAGTGTGCTCCAATTGGCCTTTGAAATAGATACACCTGAAATTACGTATCCACGCAGTGACTGTCTACGCTTATAATTATATCATGTCCTAGAATTATAGGATTAGCTGTCGTAAATGGGTTAAGTACTAGTTCTGGGACGTTTATTCCATTGCATTTAGGGAATGCAATGTCGTTCTCGCGAGATCTCGGCCTTTTTTAGCGAGATTGATCTCGGACGAAAAAAAGGCGAGATCTCGCGAGTTTGACGAGATTGCACTTGAGCATAAAAACGTCTTATTCGAAGCGCGGACTGACACGGACGGAGTTGCGATCACGGAGTAAAAACAAAGAGGAGCTGGCCTAAGAAAATGTGTACTGTGATTTTCAAGTAGGTCCTGAATTTTGACTTCTCGTTGTTTTGTTAGTTATAAAAGAACTGTTTTATTACTAAAAGATTTGTGATTAATAATGTGCGCTGTTATAATAACGCCGGCTTTCACGATAAAACGTTGGGTACGTCAAATGCCCGTTTGATTTTACGCACTGCGGACGTTTTGTGCGGTTCAGAAGTGTAGACGTCGTGATGTCCTCTAACGTGCACGTTAAAAAGTTATCGTCAACGGAAATTTAAAAGTGTCTCCATATATTTCCATACATTTTACTTCCCTATATTATCGTTTTACCGCGAACGTCCACGATATTACCGCCAAGTCCAAAATTATAAAAGCGAACATTAGAAGAGAAGTCTGGTTGTTTCTGTCATTTGTTATTTGATAGTAGATACGTATGTTAAAGTTTACTACTTAAAAATTATAGACATATTATACGTTAAGCAATGTTTGATGCATAAAATTCTATTGAAAAAATTCGTGAAAATAAATGTTAATCCTTTAATACTTATAATATTTATTACTTTATTTTCCCACCAAACTGCTAATCTCGCGAGATCTCGAAATTGGCGAGATCTCGCGGTATTGTATTCATAAACTCGCGGGATCTCGCTTGAGCCTTAGGGCTCAAGCGAGATCGAGCGAGATTAGTCTCGCGAGATTTGCATTCCCTAATTGCATTACTATATTATTATACTTACAAACGCGCCTCCGTGGTCCAGTGGTTTAGAGCGCGGCTCTTGACTCGGAGGTCGTGGGTTCGATTCCCGCGTTGGAAACTTATTATTTCCAAGTTTGGTTAGGACAATGCAGGCCAATGTAAAAAGTCGGTCCTGCGCCTGATCTCTCGCCAGTCGTGTCGGTCGTCCGTCCCACTGAGTTATGAGAGTAAAAGGAATGAAGAGTGCTCTTGTGTACTGCGCATACACTAGGGCACTATAAAAATTACTCCTGCTTAACTGGTCTGGTTTCAATGAAACCGGCCACCGTCACCGAAACCGGTGTGGAAGTTATTATTATTACTTACAAACATAAAATTTTGCTCTGAATATACTGTTAATTTTATATCCATAAATTTACGTACACGTAACTTGTGGATCATTTCTTTGCTTAAAAGCTTTGAAATTGTTTTAAAGTAGTTCACTTCGATAAAATGCTTCTAGAAGTTCTCTGTGTTACAAAATTACACTAGTCAAAACACAATCCCATGATATCTAAAAAGAATTATTCAGAACTCTTCCAGAACTTTTAGCTCGATTGTTTAGTAATCACATCTAAATCCATCCAACGCTATTCATCTTGCTGGCTCCGGGCGTCTTGTAAAGTATAGAAGGGTTGTTATTTGTCAACGTCACGGTACAAAAGACCCCAGTTAAATAAACTTAAATCCCAGCCCGCATCTTCAAATACAACATTTGACCCCAGTTAATCCCACAATGGCACAAATAAGATCTTTGACACAATTCGTTTCAAAAGCGTAAAATCGGATTCAACTGCCATTTTCTCATTTAAAAATAGTTTGAATCGGCGAACCTATTTTGTACTTTATTGTGTTTAAATATTCAATGTTTTTGTCAAAAACATCGCAGAAACAAAGAGGTTACAAGCAGAGTTTAAATAAGCTTAAGGCCAGAAGACCGCAACGGTTTAATTCCTGATTATACGAATATTCAAGCTAGTCATTTTAAACAAAGGTTTCGTAAATTTTCTCCTGAAAGTAAAACAGCCGAATAGTCTTAAAATTTTATTTACACTCCATCAAATACTTTATTTACATTTTAGTGCCGAATTACCTACAAATACTCCCTGTACAAAATTCTTACGATGATTTTTAACATCAAACGATTTTATCGAAACTGGCTTATGTGCCGTATATTTATAATAATCAAAGTAGAAAACAATAATAAAAGAAACGGTTCAAATGTAAGGGCGCCCGATCGGGGAACTCTCTCGTCGGACATGACGCTAGAAGCGACGATCACTCGTCGACCATTCGTGACGTCATTTCTTGGATTTTCATCGGAGGCTGAGACGCTGCTTACTTCAGGTTGAACGCAGCTCGGAAGTTTTACCTGAACAAAAAATAAAGCTAAAGAAAATCCTAGGAATGTAGTGTTATGTGAAACGACCGTAAAAGTGTACGTTCTCGTTTTTAGCACCTGAAAATGCTTCAAACATAGTTGCGTGAGTAACATTAATTAATGTTACTATTTGGTAAAGTATTCTCAGCGAATCGAGGAGGTAGCGGTCATTGACCTTTTTATTCTAGGGCCTAGGCGCTAAATAAAAATGTTCGCACTGTATTTAGAATATTTAAAAATAAAATTGACCTCTTATAAAGACACATATTATTATAGATTCATCGGAAAACCTCTTGATAATCTATTAGAATGATAATCTTCAACTTTTTATGAGTTTGAAGTGATATGCTTCATATATTTAGTTCACATCGAGTATGCAAAATACGATATTGCCCTTAAGGTGATATCAGACGGTTCACTCGGATGATTATTCACTCGAGTGAATGCTTCATTTTCCTTTCATTCTATGTTCACACGGCTTAGAGGGACTAATATAGAAAAGAACATTCACTGTTCTTTTCTTTTAATATGTCATCGAATGAAGTCGTGCGTCTTGGAATTACTTTAATTTTTGATCATTTATTAAGAGTTGACGAAAAAGAAGATACCGGATGACAATATCCAACACAGTTGGATCGGTTCACTAATGAATTCATTCGGCACTAATGTTTCATTTTGTGTTTAGATGTGTCACTTGGAGTTAAAGATGCAAAATGAAAGACGAAAATGAACAAAAAATGACCCGTCTGATAGCACCTTAAGACTAGGAATATCTGACACTAATTCATTGTCAATCGCGGTTTATATAGAAAATGATGCAATATAACAATAATAATTATTAGTCTCTATTCGCCTAGTACACGTTAGGAAAGCTCACTTCTGTAATATTAATTTCATTCCAATTATCATAGACAATGGAACAGAATAATTTTCATATTATTATTTGTATCGTTGTTCATTCGACATTAATAATAATTGTTAAATTTCTAGTTGTCTAATACTCATATTGTATTTCACGTATTGTCAGTAAATAACACAATCGAAAGTGCAATAAATTTTCACCGTTGATTCTAAATACTTCATCACTATAAATCTGAATCGAATATATTATTTTTACCAAACTCTCATCAGCATGCAAAAGTTAGGATTTATTTGTTACTGAACAAAACGTTAAACGAACTGAAAAGTGAATCGAAATATATATTAAATCTGTTTGCTAATGGAATCCAATTATTGTGCTAGCGTTGTTTCATGTGCTTGCATTGCATAATAAATTATATCAAGCAAATGTGTTATTAATGTTGACTTTGCATAGTAAAAAAAAGAGTAACAAATTCTGCCACTTTAGAATAGTGTTAACTAATTCCATTTTAAGGTGAATCCTTGGTAAAAAGTATGGTTTATTTATCAAGAACACAGTACGCCGCAGATAAAAGGATCGAATCAATCGAATAAAGAAGAGCTCACAGACAAAATGCTTGACATTCAACGACCAACTTTGACCTCATTATAAATCAACATCGCAATAGCAACATTGTAGCAATCAAAAGATTTTCCAGGAGTAAAGCCACATTACGATGCGATGCGTTGTCCCTAGAACGGTGCTGCGTGTTAAATAAACCAGATTTATGCGTTGCGTCATTGCATCGGATGCGGTGTTTTGACGGTGTGAATAAGGCTGACTGATGGAATGCGCGTTGTATGCTGTATCAATTTTTGTAGCAATGCAGCGTTTAATACAAGGCGTAATTCCGTTCAGAAGACGCGTCGCACCGCTGTCCGCTACGCACCGGAGCAGTGTGACATCTCTTTTACCGTGTTACATTACTATGCATTACCTGTGGCGGAGTGAAATTGAATGGAGTCTCGTGGCAGCGCCGCGCCTGATGCGCCAAGCAAGCTGAGTATGCGATCGCGTGAGGTATATAGCTCTGTTCCACGACGCCCGCGAACAGTATAGTCGCCATTGGTCCTGAAAATAACTTTCCCTTACTACATTTTTTTTAAACTGTTTCTATTATAGTAGGGGAGGTAATGCTATTTATTGCAAAGTCATTTCATAACGACCAGTAGTAGATTAATATTTAATAATCAACATAATGAGCGTCAGTCGCCGCACCCGTGGTGGGTTGTACATTGAGAGTGTCTCAAAGTTGTCGAAAAATTTTTTGCTAAAAGTAATTTTATATCGTATGAAAGTTTGATGGATGATTGTTGAGGTCCTGTTTAACCAAAAAATTACCGTCAGCCGTATTGTAGACGGGGGATTCAACGTCAGTCGCGTTGCTGAATATGTAAAAAAAATTTTGAATATAAAGTCATTTTATGCCGTACAAAATTTATACAGGAGAATGTTTCTACTTTGTAAATAAAAAAGAAAACCGTCAGTCGTTAATATGATGGTGGAAAAACCGTCAGCCAGCGATATAAGTTATAACCAAAATAACCATACTTCGCGCTTACGCCGGTTCTTCTCGCCGGGTTAGTTCCCGAACCGGGACCTTAGTTACGACGTTCGAAAAAAAATTTGTAAAAAATTACTCTGAATAAAAACTATTTTGATTTGATTTGATTTTGCTCAATGTATCCTAGGATTCCTAGGGCGTCGCGTAGACGACATTTCCACCTACAAACATTCAGCTGACAGCGATTTTCGTTTGAATTAACTATAAAATTGTCTCACATAGCAATTTTATGCGGTAAGTAATTAATTCGATAGTCAATATTTGTGAGGAAGAATTATATAGATTTTACTTGTAAAGTGCCATCCATCTATTGTTACATACTAAAACTAAAATAACACCTACCGAACCTAAATGTCTATAATCTAGATATGAACCTTTATTGGGTGCGAATTGGGATCGTTATAATGTCAATGTACAATATGATTCCCAACAACAACTTTGAGATACTCTCAATTTTTATTCCACCAATACTGAAGTAGCTTATACGATCAAAACTCTTATGTATTAATAGAATACTATTATTGTTACGATTTTCGCTCGGTATGAAATGACTTTTCAAAATGAGCGTGACCTCCTCTACTATTAGAGATTGCAACAACTTTGCGTCTGTACATTTTTATGGGTACAATTATTATTGCTTTTAAAAACTATCCCAGGGCATAATTTAAATTATAATATTATAACTAACTCTAATACTAAGTTATAGGTAATAAGTAATAAATAAACTAATAACTAACAACTATCATTTAACTAAATTTTTACTCTTTCGCATACTTTCATCCAAGCACGCATTAACACAGACTGTCACATACTCCACATAGTTTATAATATTATACAAGTTTTGTTCACTCTCATTCCCTCTCATCCCTTACTACTGTCTACTTATACTTTGTTGATCTTCATTGATCCTGAAAATAATGTTCAGTTACTATACCTTATGCGTTTTAAGATGATATGCGTGACACATAATAATCGAATAGTAGGGAAGTTACCTAAAAAAATTAATCGATAATTAAAAAAAATATCAAATCACTCCGTAAAGGAATTGCAATCGAAATTATCGATTTGGTACTGATGTTTCAGAGTGATTTCGATTCAACTGTGTCAATCTCTATTGATATAAGTTCCGTTTCATGCATCTGACATTTTACAAATATTTTCGTAACAATAATTTTATACTCCTATTTCACAGTTAATATTTGTAATTTTATATTAATAAGTTAGCATTTAGCAACTTTTATTTTTTATTGATTTACAATTATAGGAAACATTTGTTTTTGGAGATGGATTATAATTTATTACATTTTTTTTTGTTTTCTTGTAAAAAAATCCGTAGCAAGGAATATGAGAACTGTCACCCATATCATCTTATAGCGCACCAACTATAGTGTCTTCTAATAGCCTTAGGCCCTTTTTTACCACTTCCTGATAAGTGCCATATATACCACTTAACTTGACAGATAGAGTATGGAGAATCTGTCAAAAAAGTTGTGGAGCCTATCCGGAACTTTATCAGAAAGTGGTGAAACAGGCCCTTAGTCTCAATTGGTCCAGAATCCAGATATAATATTTTTCAGTTACCGGTGTCAACAAATTGATAGTTTAATATAGGCTGTAGTTATATAGTATCAGCGAAATAACTTGAACTAAAAGGCTTTAATTGATATGCTCTTTGGAAGTATTGCCTTTAATAACAACAAAGCTAATAATAGCCTTAAGGCCCTGAAAGGTTCTGTTTACTGATGTTGAATAAAAATATACTAAATAGTTACAACAATAAATTATTCTGAAACCTCGGCCTGATCTCGTTTATCAAAAGGAATCATAAATTAATGGTATTATCAAAAGCCACCGTTTTTGTGATGGCGGTTTCTAAACCATTTAATTCCCAGACAATTCCCCTAACTTTGTGTGGGCGGGTACCGTGAACTGTCATACATCAAAGGGCGATATAACCTAAATCCTTATGTTTCATAAAAACATCAGATGAAAGTTTGGAAAACCACGCAACTCGGGTGTACCTATTATTATCATTATTGAAAGGAAATGTTTTTATTAAAATTTCAATTTGCTATGAAACAGGAAACAGAACACGTGAAATACTTAATAAAATATGGTACAAAATGTGGTAAAACAAAATGAAAAATAAAAAAGTACCTTAGAGGTAATGAGTACGGAGAGTTTACTTTTTATTTAGAGGTTATCAGTACTTTGTACATTTTCCTACTTGATTCAGCATCTTTCACACTAAGTAATGCGTCTTACGCCTCCATGGTCCAGTGGTTTAGAGCGTGGCTCTTGACTCGGAGGTCGAGGGTTCGATTCCCGCGTTGGAAAAATGTTATTTCCAAGCTTGGTTAACCAAACCTAACCAAACTTGGAAATAACCATTGAAACCTTAAATTAATGCGTCTTAAAACAAAATGAAAAAAATGTGATTATCCAATTATGATAATATTCACTGTTATATTTAATCTGTCTCAATTAACCAGATTGGTTACCAAGCTGATGCTTTTGCACGGTGATATAGTTTGCTATCGAAACTTTTATAACTCAGTATTACTGTGGCTTAAGACTTTATTTCCCCTAATAAAGAGTACAATAATTGAAGACATGATTGAGGCTTTAGGGCCGGAAAAATTATTTGAAATAAAGAAAATGTACATTTTATGTGTAGCCAGATATTATATTAGCGAGGTGATGAAGTAGATTGGTTACAAGGTTTGTTCCAATTATAAGGGAAAAAATGAGTAAATGTCCGTATGTCACAAAATGTAAGTTATGGTGTTCTTCAACTCACGTCTTCAATTATGTAAAATATACACATACCTAGAGCGTAAACCGGCACGTCTTCTCCCCCGTGTGTCGCCCACTGTCTCGGCACGGCGGCTGAATGGACGGCGTCCACTGGGCTTGCCGAAGTGTTCAGAGGCACCGACCTCGGTTCAGAGTACCCTGGCCCAGTTCCGTAGAGTAACGTGGTGTACCTCAACCCGTCGATGTCCGATGGGACCGTGTCCGAACCTGTGTTTAATATTTTAATTTGAATAACATCTTTTGTATTTGAAAAATCAGACAAGATACAAACATTTGCTGATATTTTCATAGATGTCTGACCACTATTGTCTTATCCGAATGCTTAGAATAATATGTAATAATATATACCTACTATCCACAGTTTTCGATTTGTAACTTTATTTTTTGTTAAGTACATACTTTTATTTCATAGTAGTTTTTGTTATATTTTATAAAAAAAAAAAAACATTTTTTTTTGTCTTTTTTGTTACATATTTTTATCATTATAACCATATTCATTATATTTCATTTAAAAATTTTGTCGCATACGCACGCTGTACTCACCTATCATTAGAACTCATTTTATCATTAAGCACATGTAAATTTAAAAAATTTACACAAATGCTGATTTGGTGAATCTATAAAATAAATAAATTAATATACAACGAGCTAGTCCTGTGACGTGACAGTTTTTGGTCACTCCGCTTAAAAATACTGTAATAATTTTCTTTGCGGAACAAAAAGGCGTTGAAGAAGTTTCCACGCCAAAAACAACAAAAAAAGATAACGTTGATTAAAACATTCCTCACCTAATATCGGGTGACCTCTGGGCGTGGCCTGGCCCCCGAAGGTCATAACGTGTCCGTGGTCCGCCGTGACGATTATTAATGTCTCGGCCGGATTGACCCGCTCAAGCGCCGCTAGTAAAGCCGTTTCCAACTCCAAAGTCTCGTCGAGCGCCCGATAAGGATTGTTGTAATGATGGGCGTGATCTATCCTCCCACCTAAACAGGGTTAATACGAAAACTTTTGTAATAACGTAATACAGATTATGTTTTGCCATAATATGTTTTACAAGCATTAATCATTTTTAGGGTTCCGTACCGAAAGTGTAAAAACGGGACCCTATATTACTAAGACTTCGATGTCTGTCTGTCCGTCTGTATGTTTCCAGGCTCTCGAGAACGGTGATAGCTAGAGGGTTGAAATGTTTTAGAGATGATGTATTTATGTTGACAACAAATACTAAAAACAAAATAAATCAAATATTTAAGGGGGGCTTCCATACAACAAACTTAATTTTTTCAGCCTTTTTTGCTTTATATCAATAATGGACACACGTAGGCACTTGAAATACTCACAAAATACTTAATAGTATTTGTACTTTAATAATTAATAATAAAATTAAAATAAAATAAATATTTAATATTTAATCCCATACAAAATATACAATTTTTGCCTTTTTTTTAAACTTAAATGTTACGGAACCCTTCGTGCGCGAGTCCAACTCGCACTTGGCCGATTTATTTATGAACACAGATGAAGGCTAAATAAACCGTTTTGACACGCAAAAATTTTATGACGCCGTTTAAGTCCCTCAGGGTGTACTATTTTAAAAGTTTTTCTATTTTATAGCGCTTATTAGTTTCAAATGTAGAATTCAATTGCCAGTACTTAAAAACACATAGAGAGAGATTACGGCAATAAAATTTTAGTAGCCGATCCTGTTTCCAGGTTTGCACAGCAATCAGCGTTGAGCACTCAACGTAGCCATTATGCGAATCGGCATGTTTATCGTACGTTACATAAAGAAGTTGCAATTTTCGTGAAAATCCACATGGCAAGCTCTCCAGATTTTCACGTCATGAATTTTTTAGTTACCTAATTTTATTAGTATTGAGAGATCTGTAAGAGCCCCCGCAGACTGCAGACTTTTAGTCGGCCGATAGTTTGATCGAAAGCTTAATTAGTACGAAGATATATTATATGAAGGTGCACACACTAAGCGATTTGTATCGGCCGATAATAATGTACGGAAACCCCAATTTGGTCAAACTATCGGCCGACTAAAAGTCTGTAGTCTGCGGGGGCTCTTGGGGTTAAATCAAACCGCAACGTGACGCGTAGATGCATTTCTAAGTTTGAACTGAATTGACAGATTTGAATTGCGTGAGACGTCTTGCAAATCTGTCAAATCCATTGTACATAATTTAGAAATGTCAAATGCATCTATCTCCGCGTCATGTTGCGGTCTGAATTGACCCTTACAAAATCTGCAGAGGCTTCGAAAGTTTTTATTAAACTACATTAAACAACACAATATAGTTAACCGAGTGCCGATTTTATCAAAAAAGTTTGAATACCGCTTGGAAAAATGTTGTATCATAATACCGCTTAAGTTATCTCAGCCAAAACAAGTGAGACTTAAAGCGCGAAGTATAAAAATTTATGTGGCAAATTTTTAAAATTACTGCGGAATATTATTGTGGTCGGTGTAAAATGTTTAAAGTTTGAACTTTTATTTTGTTATCTACGCCGGAATCCCTGCTGTTATTAATTTATGCAAATTAAAGCGCAGCTTGTTTTTTTACGGCTGCGCAGTTTTATGAGCTTATACCGGGTACACAGTACACAGAGTGCATGTAAATGAGTGATAATACTTTAGGGCAGTGTTTTTAAATCTGTAGGTCGCGACCTTCTTTAGGTCGCTAGAGGTCAGGAGAACTATTTCAGAAAAAAAAAAAACGATAAAGACCAATAGGAGAATTTTAACAAAAATATAATATTGTATTCTTAAACTTACATGATACAAAAGCAAAGGGTGAGGGGGTCGCATCATGAAAAAGGTTGAAAAACACTGCTTCAATGTATTTGTGTTCCGTGTATAGACTTCTTTGTGAAAGTAGCTGTGTTGAAAGAATTACTTTTGACTTATATTTTTTAGTAAAAATACCCTTACATGATGAAATTTGCCTACAAAATTATCATTTTTAACAAAAAAATAAACCGATTCCCAATGTAAAAACAATAATTATAATGAACTAAAAGTATTAAATAATTTTTACTCTTTAAGAGCGGGTTGTGCAATTTTGCTGTGTTTTCTAATAAGTATTACGATCCCGGAAGACAATTGACTCAAATGAAATTGAGATTTATGTAATCATTGTATATTTATCTGATATTTAGCTAACGGAAAACACGATTCACTTATTTTGACTCGATAGTTTTGTTTTTCGAAATTATGAATCTTTTTGGGCATTTTAACAAATATCTGTTACACTTATTGAGTTACTATCATTAAATAACTTGCACTACTACAATCACACACTTTATAAAATAATAGCTAAAGGAAATATTAGTATTGTATTCATTTTTTAAGTAATCATCAAAAAACAGTTTTGGGACTTACGACCTTTACTTTCGTGCTATAATGCGGGAACCGTTGTTACGAGATATTGTTCACTATTAGCTGCAGTCTAAAGTACATTGCCCGGGAGCACGATTCATGGAATTATTGTATCACGATTGGAGGATAGCGTTGTGTGTAGGCGGGGCTAGCGTTTTCACAGCGCGCTCTTAATAGTGCCTTTTTCAAAAGGCTCTGTTAAAAACTCTTTCAGCGCTGCTACTTGCACAATGAACTCTATATTATAAGAGCATAAAATTACTATATTATTACATATCCGATAAATATACATTAATACATTAATCATTATCAGGAATATGAGTATTTTGTGGCAAACAACATTCAATATACTTCCCTATAGAAGATTAATCAATTCTGATATTCAGAGAACTACGCCAAACTTCTGTAATATTTCTTGCCAACTTTACTAGTTCTGATAAATAAATCTAAATTAAATTACCTATACTTTACCTGTACAAACTTTTAGATATTATCATTATGGACAAGCCAAAAGTAATTAATTCAAACCATGATTTACAAAGCTGAAATAATCATTGTTTCGTAAGACTAAGAGCCTATCCACACGGGCGTTGCGTCAGCGTTGCGTCGACGCAGCGCTGCCGCGCGTTTGACGCATAGCCAGCCACACGGGCGCTGCGTCACCGCAGCGTTATTACGAAGCAGTCTTAACGTCAACACCCCCTCGCGCGCTGCTGTGACGACGCAGCGCGCCGTGTGAACACCTTGGTTATTTGTATGTAAAACAACGCAACGGCAGCGCTGCGTCGACGCAACGCTGACGCAACGCGCCTTGTGGACTGGCTCTTACTTATTAATATCTCAAACTAATATCATTAATCTTACTGACTTAACTTTTTTTATAATCCTAGATTTGCGAAGTCGTGCTTTGTTAACAAAGTTTTGGCTTTATTTCAGACACCCTTACACACACAGTGATTGTTTGCTAAATTATGTTTCTTTTCAGATACTCCAACTACCTTCAAGCAGTAGAAAAAATCCCTTGTCGTTCTTGGTCAATATGGACAGCGCAACCCTGGTCATGTCTGCTAGGGAAGGGTCATCCGCCTTCACAGCCCCACTGGTGGACCCGTCTTCAGCATCCAAGGAAGCACCGCGCTCAGCGTTGAACTCCATGTGCGAATATTCGAACAAACCTGGCAAAAATACTGTATATTTAAAAATAGAAAAGACAAAAAAAGGCTCGACAAAGATAATTATGAAATACCAAAAATTTGAACAATAAGGAACACAATAAGGCGAGATTATTAATCGGCGCTGCAGTAAATAAAAGTATAGAATAACTTTTCATGCTACAAAATAAATTACTTTTGTCGTATCCACCTCGCCTCAATAAATTTTATCTTCTGCCCAAAGAAAATCCCGAGTTTTACATCATTTTGATTCCCGATCCTATTATCAAAGAAGGTTTTATAGCTTTTACGCCACGAGATATTGCATGTGGAATAGATTACATCAGATCCATATCAGATCAGTTCGTACGGAAATGTAAGAAAACAAAGTCTAAGACTTTTTCCCTCACAAAAACATTGATTCACATACATCTGACTTACCAAAAACTAAATATTGAATCCGAGATACTAACATTTTGTAAAGCTGCCACATCTTCCTCGGAGGAATCTAAGAAAATCTTGTAGGATCCAATGTAAAATCGAATTTATTTTCGAATAAAGTGGCCAATAAATTCGAAGCTAAATATATTCCAGATCCACTTTAAAGATTGGCTTCCTCGAATTTAGGGCAAGTCTTTTAGTCAACAGACAGCTGGACAATTCTTAATGCTGTCTACCCTTAGGGATATCGTCGTACCGAATTCAAACAAACCATTCTCCGAGACGTGACTTTGAATAGGATACTGTTGTTAGTCTATGTTTGGTCAGCGATGTAATCTATACTTTATATTATAAATGCGAAAGTGTGTCTGTCTGTCTGTATGTTACCTCATCACGCCCAAACCGCAGAATCGATTTTGCTGTGATTTGGTATGGAGATACCTTGAGTACCGGTAAAGGATATAGGATACTTTTTAACCCGGAAAAATGTACGGTTCCCGCGTCATAAACGACTTTTGGCGCAACGGAGTTGCGGGCGTCATCTAGTTAAATCATACGTTTTGAACCTATATCATACTGAATAACCTTCATGCTTACGCTCTAATCATTAAATTCTAAATCACAAAACATATGAATTCGCTTGTTTCGAGCTTCAATTAACTAAAATTCTCGCACAAATAAATTGCTCTACGTATAATATTACATACACAGTGCAGTTGTTCACGCTATTAAGCTTTAAACAAACCTACGCGTCAGTGACGCGGGATGCGGGACGCGATACGGGAGCGTCTGCAACGCGAAACTGGGCGTGCACACCTGCGCGACTACGGTGCGAACCGTCAAAATTCATTTGTTAACGAACAGTCACTGAAGACGCGCGACTTTATCTGGTGCAAATTATGCTTAATTGTTGTGGTAATGTCATCCTTATACTTAACATCAGAGTCGGTTGAGACGTTGGGAGGTACTAAGCTTGCTTTTGATTTGAAAGGTGCAGAGGAATAAAACACGTCCACAATGGTCAAGTCGAATCAATTTAATATCATGATTCATGACACAATTCATCAAAACGTAAAAAAATCAAAAAATCATAAACTAAAGAGTTGTAAAAAATAATATAAAAAAGGTTTTAAAAAGAAGTCTAGTTATGTACACTTCAAAACACACGTCTGACAACTTGACGCGCACGTCCCGCTTTGCCGACGCGAACATCCCGCGTTGCGGTCGCGCAGGTGTGCACAGTGCCATAAGATTACATGGGCAGCGTCCGCCGTGCGGTAGACGCTCCCGCTTCGCAGTCGCTTTGGTCGCGTAGGTTTGACCTAAGCCTAAAACGTATGCATTTTCATAAATACGTACCTAATACATAATCTACTGCTCTCGGATCTATTTTCGCTAGCTGCTCCTTCGTGTGGATATATTGGGCTCTCAATCGTCGCCTCTTCTTCTCTCGCGCCCAATCTTCTGCTAAATTCCTCCCGTCTAGTCTTCTTCCTTCTCTATTCGGATGTTCCGGATCCGGCGTCACGTTGGGTAGAAAATGTCGTCTCCCACCGCCCATTATTACCTTTACAAATGAAAGTAACATAAACAATAGACGACCTAGACTTGTATTGTGTTGGAGCCGACATATTTTTAGCATCCCCTTTATACAATGGCCGAGTGTGGGTACTATAGTTACATAAGTTTGGAGATGATGTTTTCTAGAGAACAATGCATAGAGATGAAAAGAAACGAAGGCAATTTCACATGTTATTGGACGAACTAAGAAATGGCTCATGGTCATTACCGAAATACATTTATTGTATTTCTGTACGATGTGTTCTTCATTGTAATGCCAATAAGCATATTTCAATATAATGGGTATTATTATTTAAGAGGATTAATGAATAAATTAATATTTGAAAATGCAGGGTTTTGATATTTTGAATATGCGAATCGTAGAAAAAAAAATCGTAGAAAAGTTTGATATTCCTCTTCAAATATATGACACAATTTAATGCAAAATAAAGTAATACAACATTTGAAAGACACGTTGTTATATTATTTGAGTATCGCCATTCTAGCAATGTGTATTTTCTTAACCTACATTCTGTAAAAAAACTTTATCCAAGAAAATGTAGATTTCTTGCTTCACTGTTACTTTTTATTATAATGACATAATATAGGGGGAGATTTTATTCCGTTTCAAGACTTTACAAAATGATAACATTTCGACTTATAGCAGATGAAACAAAACTAAGTGATAATATTTTAGGGTGCGTATGTGTCCCTGTATAGAGTTCACCGTGAAAGTAGCAGCGCTGAAAGAGTTATTTTTGTGATTTGTATTCGCAAGCTGCCTCATGAAGTTTTCCATAAAAATGTGAAAAAAAGTTATTCTTTCAGCGCTGCTTGCTACGTTCACAGCGAACTCTATATAGAACCCATACACACCCTAAAGTATTATCACTTAGTTTTGTTACACCCTGTATAAAGAACAGCATCTGTTTCGTCGCCTCAGTGCCTAGGAACTTTTGTATGAAACATGTATTCCATAAAAGAAAAGTCTTGCCAAATAAAAGTGGCTAAACGGGAATACTTTCAGTTTCTAAACGGGATGAAGCTGTATAACTTACGTTTATGCTTCTTCCAGGCTCGTTTTCGACTAGTTGCATGGCGATGTCTTTGCAATCTTTCCTCACAGTGGGCGGAACTCGGCTGTCATCTTCCCAGTATCTTGAAGGAGCATGGGCGTATAACGCAGCTGGCGTCGCGTGAGTTATCCTAGCTGTGGTCACAATACCGCTTGATTTGCCTGGAAAATACTATGATTTGAAATATCTAGTAGGATATTGTAAAGCGCTTTAACATTACAGCTACAATATAAAGATGTTTGTTAAAGCACGATACTTTTTAGCACGATATTTCCGTGTGCGAAGTTTTAAGGATAATATGCATTGACGGTGCGTATATTATAACAAAATGAACGGTCATTACTCCAAAACGTGAAAACGTACGTACTTTTAGATAGAAGCCATATTTGCATTTCATTACACTAGGAAATATTCTAAAGGGGCGTTCCGATAATGCGCATCATAATGTGGTAAAATCATAATAATATATTTTCACTTAAATCCATGAACACACAAAATGGAAAATGAGGTATTTTAGCTTTATAATACCGTTAGTAAGTAATCCATATCTGTACTAATATTATAAATGCGAAAGTGTGTCTGTTTGTCTGTCTGTCTGTTACCTCTTCACGAAAAAACCACTAGACCGATTTTGCTGAAATTTGATATACAGTAATTATTTTAAGTCCTGCCGGCCTAAGATGCGCAAACGAGAAAATTTTGTCTACATGTTTTCTCGATGTTAACTGGTTTATCTCTTCATCTCTATTGACCCTAACATGACATACTTTTTTTCTCGCGTCTGTCGTCAAAATTAGAGATAATTGTGTTTTTTTTCTTAATCTGTCCTATTTTTGTCTACGAACCCTAACATGACAACACATTTTTATCGAGTTTTGCCAAGATTTTGACAAATGAGAGGAGTAGTTTGTCGATATATACTATCTGTGAAGCTAGTCCACGAACGAGAAATTTTTCTCTCGACGTACGCATGTTAGGGAAAAAGAGATATATATATCGATATCGACAATATCACTACGCTCGAAAGTGAGATATCCACGAGATATCTCGTTGGCGTATGCTAGGACGGCTGGTCTTGTCCTTTACATGGGATATTTTTATTCTAACGGAATTTTGGCCTAACGGAGTTGCGAGCATCATCTAGTATGAAATAAATTCTTTTACATCAGTAATCCCGAAAGAGCCATTTGGTACTAATGTTCTGGCATCAACGTTATACTGGTATGCATATTTTGTCGGTAAAAAATTTCTGAATAACCCTCCCATGAAATGTGTAGTCCATTTTCAGCGCATTATTTCAGTAATATGGGTATAATCTCGTCATAATGCCCCCATGGAGTAATTAGGTCGTAATAATGGGGAAACCTAATGAATGCATTGTTCGAACCGTGCGTCAAAGAAAAGTGGCGCTTACGTGGATAGGTGAATAGTAATTAGAAATTAGCTACCCATATAAAAGTAGTTTCAGTGAAGGCAATTTTCATGAAAGAATGTTTAATAATTATCATCAATGAGACGAGCAAAGTACCTTTGAGTTTTGGAAATTCTAATGTTTTACGTCTAATACACTTATTTGCTTTTTAACCCCCGACAAAAAAGAGGGGTGTTATAAGTTTGACGTGTCTGTCTGTCTGTCTGTCTGTCTGTGGCATCGTAGCATCCAAACGGGTGGACCGATTTTGATCTAGTTTTTTTTGTTTGAAAGCTGACATGATCGAGAGTGTTCTTAGCCATAGTTCATCATCATCAGCCGGCTCAGTGCTGGAAAATCACGGTTTATCTGGTTCTCGAAAGGCCGATGAGCAACTTGCAGTCGTTTGATGGGTTTTATATTTTGCATTCTACATAGTTCGTGACATTTATGAATATATACACATTAATAGAAAGTTGACCTGGTGCTGCAGCATCACCTGGTAATCAATAGGATACCCAACTCCTCACCAACTTAGAGCAGAGTTTTCGTGTTTGGGCTCATTTTAATTGCGACAACTATAAGACGTAGACAAACAGTAAATATGTGAATGCTGCTGCAGCATCACCTGGATTCTATAGGAGCCGAGCTCCGTATAAACATAAAGTGGAGGTTTCATGTTCGGACTCATATTGATGGCCTCATCCAAGAGGACTTTCATAGATGGTATTTATTGTAATATGATCCTGTTGATAGGAATTATTCTGAACTATAACCAACACAAGTTTAAAAAGCATTAAATAAAATTAAATTAAGAAATTAAAAAAAAAAAAAAAAAAAACCCGCCAAACACAAAGTAATGAAATAATATTTACTGACTTTAAGTTTAAATAATTCCTAAGTATTTCCTTAGTATAAAGTAATATTTTAGTCCATAATTGTTGTCACGGTGTGTCGGGACTCTCGGGAGACCGCGCGTATAGTTTAAGGGTCAGTTCACAGCGGACCGAATCGAGACAATCAGCGACTTGTCGATACAATATGCAAAAGTCGCTGTTGTCGTAGTTTACTTGGCGGCCCCCCGACAGACCGTGACAACAATTATGGACTAAAATATTACTTTATACTAAGGAAATACTTAGGAATGATTTAAACTTAAAGTCAGTAAATATTATTTCATTACTTTTTAAAGTTGTTTGGCGGGGTTTTTTTTTTATTTCTTAATTTAATTTTATATATTGGCTAACGTAAAATTAAATTATAATGCTTTTTATATAATATGATATTGATTGTACTGTAAGTTGTTGGTGGAAATTATTTTTTCTCAGTAATAAATGTACACTTTTGCTTTTTTAATTTCAATATTTCAATGGGCACAGCTACCAATTATATTGACGTAAGACGTAACTGGACAAAGTATCGACATTTTTGAAAATGTTCGTTTTTCGCATAAATGGAGGCATATAGGACCATAAATATAAAAAAAAAAATAGATTTTATATACCTAAGCGACATATTAACACATGAAACATTGTAGTGAAAACATGAAACATTTTCAAAATAAAACGGACCAGTTTAATTTTAATATTCAAATTTATAGTGGTAGTTGTTAAGTCGTTAATTTAAAGCGCATGGGTCCAATCCATGAGGCTTAATAATTCTCCAACCCTCATTAATTGTAAGAGGGATAATTGTTGTTCAACAAATACAACATGTTAACAACTAAGAACATCAGAACTATTAAAATTATATGCGAATGTTTCACTGGGTAGGTTAATCAGTAGTTTTTATTTATATTTTTTTGTTTAATGTTAGATACATCTATTTGCTTTCTGTTCATGTCCTTTTTTGTCTCTTTTTTCTATTAGATTATATTTTGTACGAAAGAGTATTTATGCAGCTTAAGCTAATTTAAGTTTCATCAGTAGATTTAAGATTTTGTTTTAATGTTGTAATATTAATAATATAAATTAAATAGACTATTTTTAGTAGTCGGTAAGATGTAAGGTTCTCACGATATCTAAAACCTTTCCTTTAAGACCTGTAACACTTCTATAATTTCTTTACATTTAGCGGTTACGACCTCTCCAAATTAAAAATCGGTGTCATGCCTATCAAAGGCGGTTGCAGCAAATTGTTCCTTATTTGGCGCAAAGTGAAACCCTAATTGCTGATTACAAAACCGACATTTCTTTCTATTTTACTTTTTAAGTGTTCTGACTTCTAATATGGCTACAGTACGTCTGCTAGACAGTCTGTTTAACTTCACGCTTAAACCGATAGAATAAAAGAGTATGAGTGGATTGCACCAGAGGCGTGGTTCTAGTTACAGTTTTGGTCAAAGTTATGGTTATAGTTAAGGCTAACTTAACTTTAACCTTAACTTTGACCACGGAATTTGACAGATGTCTGTTGTGTTTTTTTTTTTATTAAAGCTACAGTTAATGGGGTTGAAGGTATAAAAATGAATTATCCGTAAAAATCGTCAGGAAAATTATTTGTTATAACAACACTGTGAGCCATAGTACATTTTCACGAAATATTTCGATATAAGTTTGAGCGGTTATGGTTATCGTTAAATATAGCGTCCTTAACCAAAGATTTGACATTTTGCACTGTAGTTATAGTTAAAGTTATAGTTAAAGTTACAGTTATAGTTAAAGTAAGTTGGTGCAACCCACCCTAAGAGAGTAGATTAACATACATATATTTAATTATGGAAACAGAGAACCAGGAAAAAGAAAGGAATGAAGTATACTGTTAATCGCGGAATAGAACAAAGTTATGAAGCAAAAACAAGCAATATATAATTATTAAATTGATTGATATGAAATTTAGCTGGTGAGGAATCAATAGCATGGTAAAAAATATTGATGTTCAATGTGATCTTTTGTTGTGAGAACTTTTTAGAGCTTGTAGTTGAATATAATTTGTCACCTCGAGCTGCCAAAAAAGTTTCCTCGTTATTTTGTGTGACTTAATAAGTCATTTGAACTTCTTCGATCATTAGCGAATTTTTTCATCACTTTTTCATGGGGATTGTTAGATATTTCCGCTATCCACAAAGTTTAAGTACTACACATTTATTTTAAAACAGTGCCCCATATCGGAGATGCTTACACTAATCTATCCCCTGATAATATATCGAAACGTTGTAAATCTGAGACACTTTTACTGAGATTGTAATAGATGGACTCGAAGCAGAAGACGTTTGAAAATGTAACTTCAGGATATAAATAACATTCATAAAATATATTTCGACTACTCTAAGCCTGACCCTCTAAATAGGCAATTTCTAGGACGCTTATAGCCGTAGTTTATACCCATTTTATGTAAGGTTGTTTTTCATTCGATTCGAGAGACGATAAAATCTTGCTTATTCCTTACATGGATGTTATTTTTATATCAGATACATTCTTTTTCATAAATATATTTCTAGCTTTCCGTTTGCTTTGTAATTTAAAGAATATTTGCTATCGCTAGAAGCCATTTCGTGATATCTCTGAAAGGATTAAGTGCACGGTACAAGAATTGTTTTTAAATCAAACCTCAGCGCACCGGAGGAAATTGTATTAAAAATAACAGAACAATGACCATCAGCGCTTTGTTAAACTAATGTGATATCAGAGAAGTCGATTCATAGGTGGTGGTGGACCTATGTAATTCGGTCGTTATGTAAAAACCAGCGATCATGACTCATAAGTCATGAACTCATGACTAACATTGAATTGACATAACCCAAACAATAACGTAGGCCCTCCATATATAAATGAAATTCTTCTATCCTTACTAATATAATATTATAAATGCGAATGTGTGTCTATCTGTCTGTCCGTCTGTCTGTCTGTTACTTATTCACGCCTAAACCGCTGAACCGATTTTGCTGAAATTCGGTATAGAGATGAGTCCTGGAAAAGGACATAGGATACTTTTTATTATAGAAAAATGTACGGTTCTTCGCGATAGACAAATTTAGTTGCGGAGTTGCGGGCCTCATTTAGCGGTTCTTAATTTAGCATACCTGCATCGTGTGCCCAGTCGATGAGCGAGGAGACCTTCGAGTTGACAGATGAGGAGCAGCTGTTGAAGCGGCCTCCAGCGTCCAGGCCAAGGGTCTCGTACCGCGCCTTCACCCCGCACAGCAGAGCCGTCGCGCAAGCTGACGACTCCCCAGTTTGAGCGTCAACGTTGTAAGTCTACAGAATGTAAGAATCGGGTCCATTCACTTTGCAAAGTGACACGTCGATGTAGTTTTTCAGTAACGTTTATTAGAACGGGTCAATTTATATTTAATACGTGGGAGAGCCATGCTTCGGCACGAATGGGCCGGCTCGACCGGAGAAATACCACGTTCTCACAGAAAACTGGCGTGAAACAGCGCTTGCGCTGTGTTTCGCCGAGTGAGTGAGTTTACCGGAGGCCCAATCCCCTACCCTATTCCCTTCCCTCCCCTATTCCTTTCTTTCTCTTCCCATCCCTACCCTCCCCTTTTACCCTATTCCCTCTTAAAAGGCCGGCAACGCACCTGCAGCTCTTCTGATGCTGCGAGTGTCCATGGGCGACGGAAGTTGCTTTCCATCAGGTGACCCGTTTGCTCGTTTGCCCCCTTATTTCATAAAAAAAAAATTACATTGAGACGTTGCGAGGCGTTGCGATGCATTTTGAAATGAATTCATTCTAAACTAAACTTTATTTACACTTGCCGCCCGCGGTGTCGGGCTGTCTGTTCCTTCGACTGGCTCATTTAAAATTACATCGTCGCCTCGCGACGCAATGTGAATTGACCCTTTCTGATAAACATTACTTTATTACCGCGATATAACGATAATACTAACTGCCGCACTCAGTTGAACATTAATTACTTCAATGTAATTAATTCAAAATTTTGATATAAGCCCCCTACATTATCAGTCAAACTCTTCATTAAATTGAAGGTTAATCATAATTAAATGTCTCTGAGTACGGCGGTTAGACTGGGCTAAGAAAGTCGAAACTACAGTGGTTTCTTGGCCCCAAACGCGGCACGTGGTCTCGGTTCGCATACATTTTCAAGTCAGTAATATTATTTATTCTTTAACTGTAGATAAAATAATGAGAAGAATAGAGGCCTTGACGTAGAAAAAATATTGAATAATCAAGGTGATATTGTTTCACAAACAAACTTCGACAAAATTCCAGCGAAAGAAAATATGTAGAGTTGGCTTTATGAAACATTATTAATTAATGAAAATTAATACCTAGGGGTTAAAAGTAGATTTGTTTACCAGCAAAAGTAATAAAGAAACATTTCCTGTTAAACCAGCTTAGCGAAATGGAAATGCTGGTTTATTCAATTATTTATTTTCGTTAAAACTTTTGCAAAATGTAAACGAAAAATTATTGTAATTCGGTTAAATTAATGCAGGTAGGTACAATAATATTATCGGTATGTATTATTGTTTACTGTACATGTGGTCAAAGCATGACATTTAAATTGGTAGCTGATTACGCGTCGTTCTTTTTCACCTGGCATATGAAAGACGGATGTAAGTGTGAAGAGAGCAGGAAGAATATGTTCGATTTTTTTAACCCCCGACAAAAAAGAGGGGTGTTATAAGTTTGACGTGTCTGTCTGTCTGTCTGTCTGTGTGTGTGTCTGTCTGTGGCATCGTAGCATCCAAACGGGTGGACCGATTTTGATCTAGTTTTTTTTTTTGTTTGAAAGCTGACATGATCGAGAGTGTTCTTAGCTACAGTTCATCATCAACAGCCTGCACAGTGCTGGAAAATCGCGGTTTATCTGGTTCGTGAAGGGCCGATTAGCAACTTGCAGTCAAACGACTGCAAGTTGCTAATCGGCCCTTCACTTCTTCGTTTGGTGGGCTTTATATTTTGCATTCTAGTTCGTGACATTTATGAATAAATACACATTAATGGAAAGTTGACCTGGTGCTGCAGCATCACCTGGTAATCAATAGGATACCCAACTCCTCACAAACTTAGAGCAATGGTTTCGTGTTTGGGCTCATTTTAATTGCGACAACTATAAGACGTAGACAAACAGTAAATATTTGCATGCTACTGCTGTAGCATCACCTGGATTCTACAGGAGCCGAGCTCCATATGACCCCAAAGTGGAGGTTTCATGTTTGGACTCATATTGACGGCCTCATCCAAGAGGACATTCATATTAGATGGTATTCATTGGGATATGATCCTGTTGATAGGAATTATTCTGCACTATTATATAGCCAACACAAGTTCAAAAAGCATGAAATAAAATAAAATTAAGAAATTAAAAAAAACCTTTTAATTTTAAAAAAATATGAAATAATATTTACTGACTGTTAGTTTAAATAATTAATAATAATAAAAATTATTTATTTGCACATTAAAAACATAGCATTACAAATATTATAAAAATAAAGGATTTGCGCAAATTGGCGGTCTTACCGCTACAAGCGGTTTCTTCCAGACAACCAATTCGACACACCCCCGACACACCGTGAAAACAATTATGGACTTAAATATCACTTTACACTTAGGAATTATTTAAACTTATAGTCAGTAAATATTATTTCATTACTTTTCAAAGTTGTTTGGCGGGTTTTTTTTTTTTATTTCTTAATTGCTTTATTCGCTTTCTTAACAATAATTCTGATATTCTCGATTCTCTCAATAATAATCAAATTATATGGCAACATTTATCTATCAATAAAACAGACGAAAAATAGGTAAAACAAATAAAATTCTACCTTTGCTAACGCGACTGCGGGGAATGTGTCCCAAACCAAGTCAGTGTCCTCGCCCGATTGTCCTCTCCGTTGACCCCTCAGTATTCTTGCCGCTGTCGCAGTGGTCAGACTCATGCCGTCGCCGACCACCAAAATTATATTCCTTGTGCAAAAAGTAGCTGTTAGATTTTGATTCCAAGGGCCTGTTTCACCACTTCCTGATAAAGTGCCGGATAGGCTATTCACAACTTTTTTGACAGATTCTCCATACTTTATCTGTCAAGTTAAGTGGTGGATAGCCTATGCGGTACTTATCAGGAAGTGGTAAAACAGGCCCTTAATATAAAGTCCATAATCTACACTAATCTACACCAATATTATAAAGAGGAAAACTTTGTTTGTTTGTTTGTTTAATTGTAATGAATAGGCTCAAAAACTACTGGACCGATTTTAAAAATTCTTTCACCATTCGAAAGCTACATTATCCACGAGTAATATAGGATAAATTTTATTTTGGAAAAAAAATAGAGTTCCGTAAGATATTTGGGTTTTTCGGACACAAGGTATAAAAATCAACCAGAAAAGTTACTTATTTTGCGTACGCTGCCTAAACTATAAAAGATAGAATCATAAAATGTTCTAATTAATTGTAGATCTTATAAATATCTACAAAAAAGTCCGCGACACACTATACTTATCTATGTCGAGTGAGGCACAACAACCATTTTTTTATTTAAAAATCTTGAATTTTTTTGGACTTCATTTAAATGCGTTTATTTTACTCATACTATTAATCCTTATCAAAATAAATTATTTCATCACTAAGCACAGTTTATGTAGATAATATTTGGTCTTTGAATGATTAAAATTGGACGTTTGATTTTGAAGTGATGGCGAAATTAAAATATTACGATTTCTGCTGCACGACCCGTTACGAAGTGGGCGTCACCAAGGCGGGGGTGCGCGTGCGGGAGGGAGTTTAGATCTATTAGTAAATGATGATTTAAATAATACTTAATTATTTACTAAATCTAAATAATATATAAAACTCAAAGGTGACCAATTGACATAGTGATCTATCAACGCACAGCCCAAACCACTGGACGAATCGGACTGAAATTTGGCATGCAGGTAGTTATGATGTAGGCATCCGCTAAGAAAGGATTTTGATCAATTCTACCCCCAAGGGATAAAATAGAGGATATACCGATCGGGCTGAGACTTTGATACCTAAATAATAATAATACTTCTTAACGCGAGCGAAGCCGCGGGCAAAAGCTAGTCTTACATAATCGGTTTTCGTTAGCGGGTGTCAGTGTTTTCATTGAAACTAGAACAGGATTTAAGGGAGATAAAAGGATCTAGCTTGATCCTTCGTCTAAGAAGCCACGCATTTTTTAGATGTTATTTTTTTCTTTAAAATACAATAAAAACTCTTTCTGGTACAAATATAAATCTAAATTAAACATAGACATTCAATAAAAACCACTTTCAGAAAAGTCGGCTCGAATTTTATAACATAATCTATTTAGGAGAAATTAACCATTTTTAAAGTGTTACTTGGATGATCAGTAGGTAGGTATATTGATAATAGTAAATGTTTGTTTCACCATGACGCCAAAATGGCTGAAACCTACAGAGAAATTGGCACAGGATCAATTTTAGTTCAAACACTGGCTATTTATAAGGGGTGTTGTTGTAAATATTATTATATTCAATAGAATGCTATTGACTGCTTAGCGAATCGCGAACAAGTTAGCAAATCAATGAACAAAATAGACAATAAACTAAATCAACTGACGCAAATGAATAGACACAAAGGCGATTGAAGTAAAACAGATATTGAATGAAATATGATTCAATTTTGATTTGCTGGCCCCTTGCTAAGTACCTGAAGGACTTGTGTTACGGGTACCAGACAACGGAAATATCTATACTATAAAGCGGAAGAGTTTGTTAGTTTGTTTGTTTGAACGCGCTAATCTCAGGAATTACTGGACCGATTTGAAAAATTCTTTCAGTGTTTGATAGTCCATTTATCGAGGAAGGCTATAGGATATATTTTATCACGATAAGACTAATAGAAGCGAAGAAATAGAAGAAAATGTGGAAAAAACGGAGGAAATTATTTGAAATGCCCTAACTCACGAACTACTAGAGCAATTTTTCTGTTATTTGGGTCAGATAAGTAGTAGACCACGTGAAAGATCATAGGCTATTTTTTGTAGACTGATTTGTCTGTGAAATATCTAATTTACGCGGGCGAAGCCGCGCGGAACGTCTAGTATTTAATACTTTTATACTATACACACATTTAAGACTAGATAATGCCCGCAACTCCGTTGCGCCTAAAATCATTTATCGCGCGGGAACCGTACATTTTTCCGGGATAAAAATATCCTATGTCCTCTCCCGGGAAAATCGGTAGAGCTGTTTGGGCGTGAATAGGTAACATACAGAAAAACAGACAGACAGACACACTTTCGCATTTATAATATTAGTATGGTTTTTTATTATATTATACACACTTTATTACACATGCATGACCCAGGAACACTGAAAACTTTTAGGTCCGTCAGCGAGACTCAAACCCGCGACCCCTTGAGCTGCCACACGCTTAACCATTGAGCCACGGAGGTTGTCGAATTTGATATAATACTTTGTAGGAAAAACGATTCCCTTATTCTGACAATTAATTTTTATAATTGGTTTAATGGCTCTATTTTCCTTTTATACCTCAGTTAAAATATTATTAATAAAAATGTAAATAAGACGGATTTAACTATATTTTAAACTATTATATCTTTTATACAAAAAAAAAAAAACTTATTATGTATTTTTTTAAATTCTCTTTACAAGACAGCCGTAGCATGATATTTTTACATGATTTTAGGTAGGCTGCTGATAATTTTGGCAATACGCCTCTCGCGTAAATCAAACATGAGCAAATTATATAAGATAATACGGAGTTAACTAGAAATGAACCCTTCCTATTTGCTTTAACAAGGGAACGTGCATATCTTATAAGGCTCGAAGTTATCTTTAGTACCAATAATTGAAGCCGAGGAAGGTAAAGGACCTTGGAGGACACCTCAATTATAAATTAGGAAAACCACACCCGATTAATTATTCAACGACCCTGTAAGGAACAGGAATATTTAATAGGCACTAAAGTTTGGAACAAATTTTCATGAACTTTAAATAGCCTAAACCAGAGGTTCCCAAACTCTTTTGTTTGTGGCCCACTTTTATAATGTTGGTGCATACTGATCACAAAATTATTATAGTGATTAATCTACAAAAACGCTTAGTTAAGCTAGGGGCGTTATATTTTTAAAAATACGCGTCAGGATTACAAAATTCATATCATTGTACATTTCACTCTGGCAAATAAATAATAATAATTATTATTCAAAAATATATTATTTGATGGCACGTCTATGACATCACTTTAGTGATATTCAGAAAAGTGGCACGTTGATAAGGCAGGGTTCGCCATCCCTAGCCTATGCTTTCTAATAAGAGAAATCAAGCCTACATAAAAGTTCTTCACTGCTTACCAAATTAATTTACATGGACCCCCGCCTACAATTATTGTGGACCCCCATTTTTCGTCAGGGCCAACGTAGACCCCCGTCTAGTCTCACGTGGACCCCTGGGGGTCCACCTGGACCACTTTGGGAATCACTGGCCTAAACCAACTAGAGGGGCTAATATCCGAACCCTCCGAGAGATTTAAAAACTAAAATATTTTCGTATAATTTATGATATTATATATTTTAGAATCGTATAAACTTGTAATATTTAGTTCGTTTCTAGAAGTTATTTCGATAAGCCATATTATGTTAGTAACCTTACCAAAATTTATGTTTTTTCGTGATAAAAAACAATCATAATAACATTCATATTTCGAATAAGTTCGTGCGCTCTAAAAATTATACCAAGTCATACGGTCCAATATAAGGAAATATAGTAGATGCTCATAAAAAAGTTAGGATTTTATGATCATAATATAAAAAACTCGACAAACTTGGAAAATATACACAAAGGGCGCGTTGTAGCATACTTATTCTCTTTTGTTATCCATTCTTTACATATATCACCAGGGTTAACTCGATTTCCGCATGCCTGGATTTCGGTTATATTTCACGCACTTTGTTAGGAATATTGAGCTTAAGTCATGTATCCACATCATTTATCAGGAATATGAAATCTACATTACCGATGATATGTCAATTTAGATATTCCCATAGCCATAAATCGAATTTAAATAAATCTTGTTGTAAATCCCTTGTGGCTGGATTACGTTATTAAAATCCAGTAAAAACAGTATTTGTAGGAAAATGTTACTCTTGAATTATATGACTATTAATCTATCAATATACCAAAAATCAGCTCGTTAGGGTTCCGTTATAGGGTTCTGTAATCAACAAAACTTGGTTGACTGACGTTTAATACTATTTTGCAAAAAAATTAAATAATTATTATCTTAATTGCACTTTGTTTTGTTTAATTTATTCGTATATATAGGTATTTCAAAGACTCATGATAGCTCAAACATAAGTTGTATTGAAAACTTAATAAAAAAATCGGCCAAGTGCGAGTTGGACTCGCGCACGAAGGGTTCCGTAATACAATAGAGCAAAAATAGGCTGAAAATTGTGTTTTTTGTATGGGAGCCCCCCTTAATTATTTAAATTTTATTAATAATTATTAAAGTACAAATACAATTGAGTATTTCGTGAATATTTCAAGTGCCTATGTGTTGCCGTTATTGATATCGAGCAAAAAATAACAAAAAATCACGTTTGTTGTATGGGAGCCCCCCCTTTAATATTTAATTTATTATGTTTTTAGTATTTGTTGTTATAGCGGCAACAGATATACACAATCTGTGAAAATTTCAGAAGTCTAGCTACACGGTTCTTGAGTTACGGCCTGGAGACACACAGACAGACAGACTGACAGACGGACAGACGGACATACATCGAAGTCTTAGTAATAGGGTCTCGTTTTTACCCTTTGGGTACGGAACCCTAAAAACTGTCTCTAAAGTCATATCTGAACAAGAAGAAATAATAAGTCTTTACCAATGAAATTGCCGTATTGCAGTAGAGACTTTTTCAAACAAAAAAAGTTTTGATTGGCTATATATTATATAAATTCAAATTAATTTTGTTTTAAAAATATGTCATTCTATTTAAAAATTCAGTCTATTGTGTATTAATTAGCGTTGTATATTCATGACATTTCAACATTCTTTATCATAAAGGTACAAGTCCGAAGCCGGCTACATGAAGCGGCAGCAGACGACGTGTCGTCGCGACACTACTGGTTTCTATGTATTTCTATGAATAAGACGTGTCGCTAGCTTCGTGTTGCTATCAGATAGTATTTCATAGAAATACATAGAAACCAGTAGCGTCGCTGCGACACGTCGTCTGCGGTTGCTTCATGTCGCCCGCTGCCAACCGGCACCTTTATGAATACTTTAAAATTTCGTGTAATCATGTGTTTTTTTATTTTTTATTTTTATAATATAATATATTCTATGGACGCTTCACACCACGTCAGTCTGGCCCCGTGCTAAGTACATGAAGGACTTGTGTTACGGGTACCAGACAACGGAAATATATTTAATACTTTTATACTATGCATATATTTAAGATTTTTATTATATCATACACATATTTAATACACATCCATGACCCAGGAACATTGAAAACTTTTTGTTCCGTCGGCGGGATTCGAACCCGTGACCCCCGGCTTGAGCTGCCAGTTGCCACACACTCTTAACCATTGAGCCACAAAGGTCGTCTCGAATAATGGAGTATTAGATGACGCCCGCAACTCCGTTGCGCAAAAATTCGTTTATTGCGCGGGAACCTTTTTCCGGAATAAAAAGTATCTTAATATGTCCTTTCCCGGGATTCAAAGTATCTTCATGCCAAATTTCAGCAAAATCGGTTCTGCGGTTTAGGTGTGAAGAGGTAACAGACAGACACACTTTCGCATTTATAATATCAAGTATGGATGATTTCCGTCGTGCCACCAACGCGGCACAAACAGCACATAACATCAACGAAGTTTACGGAGATAACTGTACAAACGCACGCACAACCCGTTATTGGTTTACTCGGTTTCATTCTGGGAATTTCGACTTGAAAAATAAAACTTGTGGTCGTCCGGAAACTTCGGTCAACAATCTAAATATATATAACTCAAAGGTGACTGACTGACATAGTGATCTATCAACGCACAGCCTAAGCTACTGGATGGATCGGGCTGAAATTTGGCATGCAGGTAGATGTTATGACGTAGGCATTCGCTAAGAAATGATTTTTATCCTTTCATCCCCTATTTTAACCCCAAGGGGATAAAGAAAGATTGTATATAATAATACTTTTTAATGTGAGCGAAGCCGCGGGCAATGATTGATGATTTATATATATTTATATTATATAATGAATTAAAGGCGATTATGGTAGCTGATGCACTGGCAGCAGATTTTGATGTTAGGATCAAAACAATATTGGTCAATTTGCTACAGGTTGGCAAGGTAAAAAAGCTTGATAAATCAGGGTGCCCCACGAACTTAGCGATCCTAAGCCTTGCGCTGCTTAACAGGCACATAAATTAAGGAATTTTGAACCGAACTATTACGTGCGACGAAAAATGGCTTCTATTTGACAATCGAAAGCGCTCAGCAACTTGGTTAGATCCTGGTTCGATACCAAAGCAATGTGCAAAACGAAAAATGACCCCTAGAAAGGTGATGGTCACAGTTTGGTGGTCTACTGCTTACTACTAATTCATCATAGCTTTTTACAAAACGACGAGGGCATTACTGCAGATGTGTACATTAAAGAACTGGCCACAATGATGGCGATGCTCGCACGTCTGCAACCAATTTGGTCAATCGGTCGTCTCCACTGCTCCTTCACGAAAACGCGCGACCACAAACTGCACAATAGACCGTCTCTGCAAGAGTTAGATTAAGAAGTTCTCCCTCATCCGCCATACCCACTAGACCTTGCACCTACCGACTCGATCCGTTATATCCGTTATACCGTTCGAAAAAAATTACTTTAACTTTTTCCAAAATTTGGACACCTCTATGGCGGGAAAAGAATGCAATTCCCGAGAGTCAGTACAAAACACCTTTGAAGAGTTTGTTGTCTCCTGTCCAGCTGATTTTTTCAAGAATCATCATTTAAAAAATCCATAAACTGCCACTGCGTTCGAAAAGATGCATTGATTGCAGGGATTACTTTGAATAACAGATATAAGTAAGTTCGAAAAAAATTACTTTAACTTTTTTCAACCAAAACGGCAATTTCATAGGTAAAGACCTAATATTATTAACAAAGATCACGTCATTCTATTTTCACTGTGGATCAAGAGCTACAGCGGACATGAACTTTAAAACCGAATAAAACTCATGTTCCAGTTTATACGAGTCCATAAAATTATAGTGCTCTTAAATTAAAATTTGTTAGAATCTGGACTTTTTGGTCGTAGCCTGTCCTGAAACTATCATGCTTGTGTATCAACTATTCTTTATTTTTCTTTTAGCAATGTGCAATTGTTCTTACTAATTTTATTAGGTATTCTTTATATCATTTGCTTTCAACCAATGTCCTTCTTTCCAATGACATTACAATTTATTATTTTTTTGAGCAACCTTCAATCTCACTCATTTTATTAGTATTCATTCTTCTGATGTATTAACCTTAAGTATATTATAAACAGTTATCATTACTAGAAATGCAAAATTAGTTATGATGTTCATACTGTGCAGTGTGAATGTTTTAAATTTGTTTCAGTTTGTTTTCGATGATGATAACCAGAATTTATCTATATCCTGAAATACCCACGCATAAAAGGTTTTTTATTTTAGGCGAAACCTAGTTAGGATTTTCATAAACCTTTAAACTATGTACGTAACGTAATAAATATTACAGCATAACTGTACTTTTAATATCAGAGCTTTTCAATGCTTTTAGTTTTTGCGAAAATACTTTTAGCTTTAGAAACTATGGACTTTAAAAATTTGAATTTTTCAACTAAAAATGTTTATTACAAAGTTACACAAAAACTGTACTCGTTTTAATCCGGGATATTAAACTGTGATTTTAATTTTTACTGCATTAATATAAATGTTATTCTGTAAATAATATTTTATTCTGTATCTTTCCTTTGAAAAATAAATTAATAAGTTGACATAATCTTGATGGGCTATTATAATTTAATGTTATACATAATTACTCAATTATAAATTTAGAATCATTAATGGTAAGTATTATAAAGGTAAAGTTTACTTTAATGTCTTAATTAATAACGAAATAAGTACACGTGTCCCATATTTAAATTAAAAAAAATTGTAATTAGACGTTGTCACGTCAAAAAATATTTTTTACTTACTTAGCAACAGGATTCTTTTCGGTGGCATACTGTAGACGTTTCTGGAGGGTTTCTTGAGCCTGAGCGTACCAGTAGGCGCGATCTGCGACAAATACAAAGTCACTTTTAAAAATTATTATCACTTTCAATAAAAAAATCGTCCAAGTGCTAGTCGAACTCGCGCACGAAGGGTTCCGTACCGTTATAGAGCAAAACTTAATTTTGCTTTTTGCATGGGAGCCCCCCTTAACCCTTGAACTCCGATAAGACCCACTTGGGCCGCGAGAACAATAGATTTATAATAGATTTCCAAGAATCCGCAAACGAAGGATTAAATTTGGATTTTATTTGAATTTCATTACTAATTATTTAACTACCTTTTGCCATTATCGATATCGAGCAAATAAGGCCAAAAACATCACGTTTGTTGTATGAGAGCCCCCCTTAAATATTAATTTGAATTGCCGCTATAATAACAAATGAAATATTAATTTGTTATTATAGCGGCAACAGAAATACCCAATCTGTGAAAATTTCAGAAGTCTAGCTATAGCGGTTCTTGAGATACAGCCTGGAGACAGACAGGCAGACAGACGGACAGACATCGAAGTCTTAATAATAGGGTCCCGTTTTTACCCTTTGGGTACGGAACCCCAAAAAACGTCAACTTACACCGCATATGCCGGTTGGCAGCGGACGACATGAAGCAACCGCAGAAGACGTGTCGTCGCGACACTACTGGTTGCTATGTATTTCTATGAAATACCCTGCACAGCTAGCAACACGAAGCTAGCGACACTTTTCATAGAAATACATAAAAACCAGTAGTGTCGCGACGACACGTCGTCTGCTGCCGCTTCATGTAGCCGGCTTCCAACTTGTAACTTTCGTCCATCCGTCCATTTTCGACATTTCAACCGTCATCGTCGTAGAAATCGTACCGAAATAGTAATTTGACAATGGGCGATTAATATTTTAATAATAAAACTGCGTTACATGATTTTGGTACCCTCTTAATTGTTAAGTGTAATTAATAGGAAATGAGTTAGATTAAAATATGTTCTAAACTTATGTGGTATCCATCACGTCTAGTTTTCGAGGTACCATCGAGGAAATTGATTACTAGGCAGTTGAGAGACCAACGCGACGTCATTTGGTCGGATCATGGCAATTTAATGTTAATTGTGATCTGTCGGTTGGGTTTGACATAACGCGACTAAACTGTGTACAGAGTAGACAGAACTAAGCTATGTAGATCCCCCATCTGCAGGAATCAACTTCTCTGACATGCCAGTTATTATTTCTAGTACCGCCGTACTCAGAGATATTTAATTATGATAAACCTTCAATTTAATGAAGAGGCGTATGTCAAAATTTTGAATTAATTACATTTAAGTAATTAATATTCCACTCTGAGTGCGGCAGTAAGTGTACTAGTAAGTTTAGACGTAAAAGAAACAGTTGCCGTTTTCGATGCATTGTACTTTTTAGTTTGTCTTGTTTAGTAATGATTGTTTCTATTCGAGATCTCAGACATCTCTTTCATTCGCACTCATACTTTATTTGAAACCTGTACAATATTAATACGGGACTAAGTGGTCTACGCAATTGCTTAAATGCACCAAATGAGTTTTGTTACGCTTGCACTACGAATAATAAAAACTAAGGAAGAGTAACTGTGTCAAAAAATTTGTTCCGATTCTAAAAATGTGACTAGAATACATGCATACTTTATGCAAAAAGAGACCCGAATACATGCAAGAATTTTGTGTAATAATTATAGAAGTGACAATTATTGTCAACGGCTTTAATTTGTCAATTTATATGTAGTAGCTATTGCCATATTATTTTAGTGTGCGAAAAGAACCTTGAGAACCAAATTCAAAACGATTGAAGTATGGGAGATACGTTTCCTTAGTTTTTATTATTCGTAGCGCTTGCATTATAAAATCATAAACAAAAATTACAGCCTGGAGACAGACAGACGGACAGACATCGAAGTCTCAGTAATAGGGTCCCGTTTTTACCCTTTGGGTACGGAACCCTAAAAAACGACATGCCAATAACGCGGGTACTCGAAATTTATTTATTTATTTTTATTATGTATAAAGCAGAGTGCACACGATATTAAGGCCAGGTTGTCCCTAAAATTAGCAGGTCGATGTGTACAAAGTACAATAATTATGTATTAGGTTAAGTGCTGAGTGAGAGCTTTGTGTCAGCACTCAGCAGTTTGCATTCATTAACGTTGTAACATTTTACTTAATAAATCAGTGTAAAAACAGCACTCGTTGGGTTTGGTTGTACATCCCATCCCTATCTATCTGTAGAAACACTACACTATTTATCGTTCAATGTTATCGCGCACTCACTTGCGCGCCTCTTAACTCACATTGCGCTGGATGAAACAACAAGTTTTTCGATCACGCCCGTGTTGACGATAGTGGGACTGGGAAGGGGCCTCTTAAGTAAACAACAATGTGTATTTTTTTTGGCTTTGAAATGTCACTATTTGTTTGTTTATTATTGATTCAAAGTCATGTAAATTAGGGACTACCTGGCCTTAACGATTTGAGTAGAATTTGCACTTCTGCACAATAGGAAATATTACGCAAAGGTCTGAGCAAAGGGCACTACTAGCACACGCAGTAAATAATCCGCCCAAAATTCAACATGTTACAACTTTCCACAGACCTATAAAGAGTGGACTCGGCATATTGTTCTATACATACAATCAGTTATACAAATACCATGCATTTTGATGCGGAATAAGTAAACATCATGCTGTCATTCTCTAACTTACATCGTTTTCCATATGTAGAAAAAGATAACAACACTTCAGTGTTTGCTGCTATGGCAACATTTTTCATTTAACGTGCCTTCAAAATGCCTACCGTGGCCGGTCCGCCATTTTATGTTCCAGTTCTCCGAGATACATAGAGTGTCAAAGTGTCGTATTATTAAATTAAAATCGAGGATAGTTGGAAATTTCATGGATATTTCTGTTTAATTATTGTGTGTAGTGATTATGGACAAGAAAATACTTAATGCCTAAGTGCAGTGTTGTTGGATGTGGCTCAAGAAAAAAGGAAAACCAGAAAAGTTTGTCCTTGCATCGGTATGTTTATATTTTTACTAAAACATTTGATATTTTACTGATAACTTGACTTCGTATGTGCTAATTTAGTGAATAATTACACAATAAATAATATTTGTGATAGAATAGAATATAACATGGCTTGATTTTCGATATTTATATAATTAAGAAATTAGTAGATTTGACTTTTAGTGATGTACTTTTTTATAGAATTTAACAATTTTATGGTGAAGAATCTGATCATATATTTGAAAGATTTTAACCTTAATCGGCCTCGTAATCTATTTGAGAACACATAATCATATACAAAATCAATGTCATTTCGATAGTTACTTTGTACATATTGTCCTGTTTTCATTCTAATAATAATTTTACTCATTATGTAAACATCAAACTTCTATAACCTAAATTAAAAGTAATACAGCAGTTTATTTAAAGCATCGTTGTACTATAGTGTTTGATGTTAATTATTATTTATTACTTTTCAGCCAAGTACCGGTCAAGGTGAATCTGATTTATTGAAAGAAATAAAACAAGAAGAAAATAATATTCCAGAGAAAACTCCTTTAGCAGAGAGGGTTTTAAATTTGGTAAGTATGTATTCCATAAATTTTATTCCACATTTCATAACCTCCTAGCTTCTCTTGTAGGAAAACAATTTTAATAATATACATATAAGTTTGAAAGAATGTATAGAATGGAGAACTTTTTACAACGATAATTGTTGCATTTTTGTGTGGTTTTTGATTTTAGAGCTAATGATAATATAATATTATTATCATACAAACTGCTTGGTTCAATTTTTTTTTGTATTTCCAGCTTCCGGTGGAATCTTCCAGTGGAATCACTTTGATTAAGGCTCAGCCAGTGCCTAGTACTTCTGGAGTTCCCCTTGTCAGCTTAGAGGTATGCACTCGTATATAACAAAATTGACAACCTGAAAATGTCAGCTCTCAAACAAGAATATGTATATAAAATATTAAAAATATAGGGAACACTCTTGACGCAGGTGCAAATAAATATCTGTACTCATCACGAAAATAAATAGCCTTATTAAATTTTAAACACTTTAGCAGCTTCAAAATCAGGATAGTTCCCGAATAGGCCAATTAAGATGTCAAACAAATAAAATATAGCAAATGGAATATTGTATTGTTTATTTATTTATAGGTGGGGCTTCATGTTACTCGTAACTTCACCACTTTGAATGCAGAATAAAAGTTCATAAAAATCTTGTTTACAGAAATGAACTCAAATCAAGAAGTTGGAGCAAAAGTGTGACAGTAAGGACACGGAATGAAAAAGTTCGCGGGCAAAAGAAAAAAATAGCAATAAATTTGTATTTTTTTTATTTATCTTTTATTTATCTCCACATAAAAAACGGGAAAAACGGGACCCTATAACTGACTTCGATGTCTGTCCGTCTGTCTGTCTCCAGGCTGTATCTCATTAACCACTATAGCTAGACTTCTGAAATGTTCACAGATTGTATTTGTCTGTTCCCGCTTTAATAAAAAATACTAAAAACAAAATAAATATTTATGGGAGCCCCAAAACAAACGTGTTTTTTTTTTTTGCTATTTTTTGCTTGATATCAATAATGGTAAAAGGTAGGCACTTGAAATGTTCACAAAGTACTCAGTTGTATACATACTTTAATAATTGATGGTAAAACTAAAATAAACTATAAACCCTTCGTGCGCGAGTGCAACTCGGAGTTGACCGACTTTTTTGGCAATTTTTGCCCGATATTAATAATGGCAACCTAAATAATTAATAATAAACTTAAAATAGTTTAAATAATTTTATTAAAATAAAGGGGGGCTCTATATAAAAAACTATATTCGCCTATATTTTTGTCTATGTATTATTGTACGGCAATCTTCGTGCGTGAGTCCAAGTCGCACTTGGTTTGACTATATAATATATATATATACTTATTGTAATATGTGAGCAACCTCAAATGTTTTATTGCTCAACTACGAATAATAAAAGCTAAGGAAACGTAACTCCCATACTTCAACCGGTTTAAATTTGGTTTCTTTTCGCACACTAAAATATGACAATTGCTACGAAACACTAACACTCACGAAAGAAAGCCGTTGACAATTATTGTCACTTCTATTTTGTGTACCGAATACATGCATAAAGTATGCATGTATTCCTGTCACATTTTGTAGATCACTCGCGGACACAATTTTTGACACAGTTACTCTTCCTTAGTTTTTATTATTCGTAGTTGCTCACATATAACAGGACGCTCACATAATTATAACATCTTAGTTTATCGATATCCTCGACAAATATCAACCGAGTGTCCCATCACTATAGACCGCCATGTTTAGTTCTTGGCAATATGGCGCCGACCACGCTTTTTTTGTAGTTATGTCGCTTCCATCTGTTTCTTTTTCATTGCAACTTTCACAAATACACACGTCGAATATTGACAGAAACGTTATCAAACGTCGAACGAAACTTTTTATTTACTGTCTATGCTGGTGCTGCCTGTAGGGTGAAAACATTGCAGTAATATGTCCTATTGCAACCACTATGACAGAGAAGTTGGATGGACGAACCGTCATTGCACGCCCTTTGATGTGAGCTAACTTGGGTCAGGCTTTTCTCAAAGGAGCTCAGACTATGAAGTTTGCATTGTGATTTGCGTTTCATTGATGAACGGAACATTATGGAGTGAAACATCAGTATCGGTCACGAGTCACGACTCACGCATTCTCACTTGTAACTCCTCGGGTGTCACTCGTGTAAAGAAACCTTTATCTACTCGTCTTCATAGTAATAAGGGTCAGCGACACTGTAAAAACAGGCGACGCAATGCATTTTTAGTCAGCTATTGAAAATTAAAGGAGGTAGTCATAGAATGGGCATAACACCGCGGCGACAAGTCTGTCAATTCAATCTGTGGTAAATAAAGTTCAGTTTGAATCACCTCGTCACAATGCAATGCTAACGTTTAGTGGCATGACATAGTGTTTACAGCAATGATATTCTACTTATACAGATCTGTTACGTCCATACTATTTTCCGGATAAATCTCTTCCGAACAATTTTCAAATTCAAAATTGCAAACATTGACAAATTTGACAGATAAGTGAAACAAAAGATACGAAAAACCATTTATATAAAAGAGACAGTTCTATTTTTAAACGTCGAATCGTATCGCTGTCTTTTTCTTCGCCTGAGCTATGACGAAAATTCGATTTTTTTTTCAGATTGTTCGAAAAAATAATTGAAAATGTAAATAATCGAGGTATTTATTGCAATCAAGACATGTGGTAAGAGATTCCATGTGTTTTGTTTTCTTTTGAGTCATAATTGGTACATTTTAGAAACACGCACGACGTCGTTTTCAATTTATTTAGGTAAGACAAGACGCGGCACGTTAGTGACTGCGCTCGATGCAGACTAAATAACAGACGACCCAATTGGGCCGTATTTGAATCTTCACAACGCGCGCGGTAGTAACATATCTGCTTTGAGTTTTTCATCATTGGTTTACAGAGTATTTTTGCAACAGTCATTCATAACAGAACTATCGAGTGGATTTGCATAATGCTATTCAGTACGTGAATTCATTCGTAGGTCATAAATTCACGCTGAAGGGTAACCAAGGGCGAAGTTTTTTTGACAGCTGTCAGACCTCGAGTTTTGGCGTAACAGATTACAACAGTTGGAACGGTTTCAAAAGCTTGTTTTTCGCTGGAACTCACTACGTTTTGTCCTAATTTAATAGTATTTTAAAAAAATCATAGGATTTTAAATTTCGAACAGTGCATAAGCCAATTTCCTTCCAGTTTGGAAACTTATAGGTACGCGACAATAGTGACATTAATATTACATACTTCTTAATCATACTACTACGAAATATTGAATTGTTTTTTTATCACAGTATGCATGTGATTTAAAAGATTATCCCCCTTACTAATAAACGCTGTATAAGCTTTGAATAGTTAGTTATACAGTGTTTTGTCTTCTTCAATCCAATTAAAAATGTTACTTGTGTTACAGGAACAAAACACTGTATAACAGCTATTCAAAGCTTATACAACGTTTATTAGTAAGGGGGTCTGAGTATATCAATTGCATAATAATATCTACCCCGAGAACGAAAAGTTATAATTTGGAACATTATTACGTATGATTTGAATCGTTTCACAGCCGAAACAGTTGGAATATCAAACATTCTGCACATCAATTTCATTGGCGATTAATTGCATGAATTGAATCCATAACGCTGATGAGTCTGTGTAGAAATGCAATCATGATTCATGACCACTTCATAACTGCATTTGGGACATGATAAAATGGTTTATTCTTATGACAAAAGAATGAATATGTATAGGGAACATGGACAACGAAGGAAAAAAAAATATGTTGGTCGCTAACCCGAAACATATTTTTTAGTATTTACTTTACATTTCCTTCCATCTATCGTTTATTCACGTTCAGTACTAAAAAGTGCTGCCTGCGGACGTCACAAATCCGAAACTATTAAGTTGTAATTTTACTACGCCACTAGCTTTTACGCCGCCGCCGGCGGCAGCATGGGTCGCCACACAAATGTCAGTAGAAAATGATACCTACAGTGTATGTCATAGAGCAGCATTTTATTTGAATTTTTATCGGTCGCAGTCGCTCGCGGCAAATATCCGAAAGCCACCTTTATAATTTATTTGTAGGTCGCGGTCGCGTGCTGCCGAGATTGGAATGCTTCGTTGTAAGGTACCGTTCCGATCTTTGCCGCGGGCGCCGCGGCTAACCACGACCGACAAAAATTCAAGTAAAATGCCACTTTATGACATTTATTGGTTTCATTTTACTCTACGCTACAAGCGGCGGCAGCATGGGTTGCCACACAAATGTCAGAAGAAAATGATGCCTATGGTCTATGTCATAAAGTGGCATTTTATTTGACTTTTGTCGGTCGCGGCTAGTCACGTAAAAGATCGGGAAGTCCGCAAAAAATTTGCTTTAAACTTACTAGTGAGTATTTAATTTTTTTTTAACCTGAAAAATTTACGTTGGTCGAGGTGATAATTATCACAGAATTGCACAATGTACATAATATTATTATTTTAAGTACTAGGGGTGGAATTACACTTACAGCCAGCGCAGAAGGCGGAAGATTTTCTAGGGCGACAACTATTAAAACCCAATAGTTATTTTATACTATAAGTATTTGTCATTTATAATTTAGTACATTCAGGAAATTCAACACATACTAAAACATATTTTTAATAATAATTACAATTTTGCCAAGTAAATATTGGGCTCTAATAAAATCAAAATAATTTTATAAGTGCATGATGGCAGATATTTAAATTCGGCCCTGGTACACACAATATGTCAACTATGAGTTAAAATCGTGATGCATTTAGCCAAGGCCAAGCCAACTTGGTATTCGCACTTAAAAGTACTTTTATGTGAATTTTCCATACTGAAACACAAACGGAAAACCTTGGAGGTGAAAAGCATCATACGTAACATGTAAATAACAACACTTTATCAACCTAAGCACTACAAGGGTATGTTGCTTGAATTCTTAATAGCTGCTTATGCCCGATTTCTGTCGAGGTTTTTAGCAAAAGCTTATCTGTTTGTTGTCGTTGTTTTATCAATGTTTTTTAGTTAAGCAATCAAAATCGGTATAATGAATACAATATAAACTACTACTTATTATCATTATTAGACTACCTAATGGCCGGTTCCGGACAAACTGCCAAAAATAAAGTTATTATACTCTACTCGGCGAAACATGGCACTAGCGGTCATTGACTCCCTGTCAAAAACTTGTCATTTTCCATATAAACCGGGATTGACAATGAAGTGTCAGATGTTGTCAATCGCGGTTTTATATGGAAAATGACAAGTTTTTGACAGGAAGTCAATGACCGCTAGCGCCATGTTTCGCCGAGTAAAGTATAGACTCTAATAACTTTATTTTTGGCAGTTTGTCTATTTTTACCATGAATAACATAATAAATAAGTAAAAATATAATATCTATTGCTAATTACAAGATGATTGTAAAAATATCGGTCCCAAATATAGAGGTAATGAAAGCTGTGCAATAATTCATGATCGTCGATCAGATATTAAGCTATTTGTTCATGGCTCGTTTTTTGACCGACTTCAAAAAAGGGGGTTATCAATTCGACCCGCATGTATGTAATATTTCTAGTTATCGTATATATTTTAGTCTACAATATTATCAGCTTCTGTACAAATGTGCCAAATTTCAAAATAGTATGTATGTATGTTTTTATTTTTGTGTTCGCATATCTCAGGAACTACTAGTCCGATTTAGGTAGTTCTTTTTTGTTGTACTAGGTATTGTTCAACTTAGGGAACACTGCAAGTTTCATCAAAATCGGTTCGGTACTTTTTGCGATAGGGAATTTTAATTTTCAATTACCTACAATATTGGAGTAGGTTTTATCTTTTAAAATACTATTATTTAAATTTCATTTGTAAACTACCTCTACACGAACTGGCTCTCTTGAATTTTTAAGTTAATTCCATTGGTTACTTAACGTAAGACCATTTAAGACAACACTTCACAAACGGCCAGGGTGAATTAAAGTTTGTTGCAACATTATTTACAATAGACGTTCCGCGCGGCTTTGCCCGCGTAAATAATAAATTAGATAATTTACAGACAAATTAGTCCACAAAAAATTGCCTATTATCCTTGACGTGGTCTATTTCTTATCTGTGCCAAATAACATAAAAATTGCTCCAGTAGTTCGTGAGATAAGCCCCTCAAATAATTTCCCCCGTTTTTCCACATTTTCCTCTATTTCTTCGCTCCTATTAGTTTTAGCGTGATAAAATATAGCCTATAGCCTTCCTCGATAAATGGTCTATCTAACACTGAAAGATTTTTTAAATCGGACTAGTAGTTCCTAAGATAAACGCGTTCAAACAAACAAACAAACTCTTCAGCTTCATAATATTATATAGTAAATAGTCACTATAAGTGACTAGAGCTGAGAACTAGAGCGAAGTTCCTAAGTGCTTTTAATCAGATAGCTTCGAAGAATTCTCTTATCAACGTGTCTTGTTAGTGGTTTTGTTTTCGGTTAATACCGTATTTTTTGTTTTGTTTATCGAAATTAGTTTAATCACTTTATCAGTTTTGTTGAAACAGCTTAGAAATTTGTTTTGACCGGATTTTGGGAAGACTATTGTCTGTATTTATTTGTACGGTTTTCCCGATTTTGTCTGTTTGTTGCATGTTTTGTGGTTATGAAATGTCATAAAATATTAATTTAAAAGTAAATAATTCTAATATTTTTGAATATGCTATCAATCACGATAATATCAAGCATTAAATTAAGGATTTAAAAGTCTACCCCGCGAAAATCAGCCTGCTCACTAATACTAGTGAGCAGACTGATAAAATAATAATATGAAACATAATTATTTCTACCTACAGGTTATCGCTATGTAACTTTTTTTTCACTTGATTACTATCAAGCTAATTTTTCGTGAGTAGCTTCACAACAGCAATTTCCTCAGAAATATTTAAAATAGTCTATTTTTTATCACGCGAAAATGTACGGTTCGTGCGGGATGTTATTTTACTCGTAAGTCGCGGAGAGCAGGTATGAAATAAAAGTCGCACAGGGGTATAAATTCGAATTACTTACGTCTTTTGTCTTATTTCTGGATATGTCGTTATTTCATTGCTGCATCAATATTTTTGTGCGCGAGTGAAAAAGAGTTAAGAATAGCGTTATATCAAGTAAAATTTATATCTGGTCCGCGCCTCGACAGGGTGTAAGATATTATGCGCGGTCGAAATTTAACATTATATTTATAGGTGTAGGATGTAATGCTTCAATGGTTTCTGTACGCCTAGGCTCGCTTTGGTCTACGCTTGCTAAACGCGTAGACCCGTGGTCGTCAAATTGCGTCCCTGGCGCTGGTGCTGATAAAAACTTGGCTTATATTTCATCTGGGTTCACTAAAATCACGTGTTTTAATAATTCCGCAGTAAGTATGACATCCACGGACGTCTAAGGAAAGCCATCATTCGTCCTATTATGTGTTACCAACATCAGTCTCTCAAGCAATGAAAAGCAATCTGCCGCATTTGCCAGATTGCAATACTGGAATACAAAATGGTTTCACATCATACTTGATGGAAACTTCTCTGCATGGTTTTGTCTGTTTCTAGGGGCTCTCTTGGAACCTTTTTACTGATTGCATTGTCTTAATACTGTCGTTATTTTTTATATTGTGAATATAACAAATAATGACAAAAAGCATAACGACAAATAAAAATCTCTTTTAAGGTTTTTAGTAAGTTAGACGACTGAAAATAATGACTTTAAATTGCAAAAAAGACTGGGTGTCATACCGCAGCAGGGCACAAAAATATTTTTTAGTAAAAATATTGTATGCCAAACATCGATCAGTATAAATTATTACTATTTATTTGACAATCAGCAATAAAAATATCTCATTCAAATGAAAATTTCAGTTTATAAAACGAAATAAAGATTTGTTGACTTATCATTGATTTTTTATGACTGTAGAATTCCGAATTTTATCGTTTCTAAAACAATCATAGATATATGATTGTTTTAGAAACGATAAAATTCGGAAAAGTGTTTTAATAATATGTTTTATTAAATACTTACCAAAAAATAAGCTATCATTGTTCCATACACACTGCCTTCAAAAATTCCTGACAGGTTTTTAGATATTCCAAAAATACAAATATCCCTAAGACTTTGTTGATGGGTGTATTTTATCAGCAACGGTCCATACAAGGTGACTTGCCCATCATCAAAAGTCTACGGTACTTTCAGCAGACTTAGAACCCTTTGAAGCTGTCCACACCTTATTTTGTAAGCCTTTGATCACATAATAAAGAAAACTGTGGTCAATCACTGAATGTTGATTGAAAACTATAAAATAAGTTTTTGCGATGGATAGATTGTTTGAAGAGACTTGGCTTTTTTACATTGAATAGTTTTGGTAGGACTTTACAAATATTATTATTAATAAATATTTTTGTGACAATTAGTCTTTAATGCTCTTGAAAAGAAACTTTTAGGTACTTTAAAATATTATATTTTGTTTAATTATGACCAATAGAAATAATTAAACCTATACTTATATTATAAAAATAAAGAATTTGTATGTTAGTTTGTTATAAATACCTTAAATCAGGTCTTGCCTTTAATAATTATCAAAAAAACGAAAAACCCGAAAAGCTCGAAAAACCCGGGTTCCATTTTTGAAACCCGGGTTTTTTCGTGATCCCCAAAACCCGGGTTTTCCCGGGTTTTCGGGTTTCGGGAAAACCCGGTCTCGATGCCCTACTTGCCTTGCGTCGACTAGCCTAGGCTCGTGTTGGTCTACGCTTTCCAAACATGTATTGCAGGCATAACACTCACCGTATGTTTCCTTGACCTCAGCATGCATGGGCGCCGGAGACAGGACTCCAGTGCTGATCGTGCACATCATGATCATGACGCAGCACCACCTCATCATTGTCAAGCTTCATCTGTGCCGGCCGCGTCGCCCTCGAGATTTGAATCCCATGTATTTCGACAACTTGGGCCTGCAACAAAGATTTTTAAATTATTTTGACACACTAATAAAATTTTAACCCTTAAACTCCCATAAGGCCCACTTGGGCCGCGAGAACAATAGAATACCTACAATAGCATTTCCAAGAAGCCGCGATCGAAGGATGCATATAATATTATGTTTATTTATTTATTTCTTTATTAGACTCGCCAACACAGAAATACGTTTAAATATACTTAAACTAGAACATGCACTTATGTGTAAGCCAATTATAGGCGTGTACAGCATTCATTAAAAACAGTAGATATTATTTCTTAAATCTATAATAATGATTATAATGTAGTTTTAATTTCCGAAAACAGAAGTTTGACTATTATATTTGATTAATTTGGTTAATTTGCTTTTTAAACTCTTACAGGAATCATTAAAAAATATATTTAGGTCCTTTACACATGTGCAAGCTAGGTTGTAATCAGTACAGATATTAGTTAAGGTAGAGTATTTAAGGATGTTTGTTTTACTTTTAGGAGTGTAGAATAATTTGGTAATTGGATAACGAGGATAGTGATACGGGACATTTAATTTTATACAACGAAGTAGGTTGTCGCAGTTAATAATTCCGGATAATATCTTTTTTAAGAAAATTATATTAGTTATCATTCGGCGATTACTAAGTGACATTATTTTAAAGTGTTTTAAGCGTGAATCATAAGTAGCGCGATGAGAAATACAGGAGAGTGAAACGCGAGATGTCTCGTGAATGCACGTTGGACATTTTCTACGCGCATGGAGTGTTTTATCTTCTTCTTCCGAAAGTGTTAATTTTTAACCTATTTGGAAATAAAAATATTTTTCATTTTTTTTATCACAAAACAAATCACACATTCCGAGACTTTCGGTCGATTATGATATAATTGAAAATACAACATCGATATAATTGAAACACACTAATTACAAAATTATAGAACAGTCATTATTATGAAATGAAAACATCGGTAAAATTTTAATTGGATCAAAGTTGCTGCTTCATAACTTCCGTTAATTGCTCCCCAGACATTAATGGCCTGTTTCACTACTTACTGATAAGTTCCGGATAGGCTATCCGCAATATATCTAATAGATAGAGTATGGAGTATCTGTCAGATAAGTTATGGATAGCCTATCCGGAAGTTATCGGTAAGGGTGAAACAGGCCCATATAATATATTTCATAACTTCAATATTAATATTATCTTTCGCATGATTCTAATGGCGATTATTGTGATGATAAATCGTTGTTTAGGACTATTGTTTTTCCCACTGCCATGTTTTAAATCTCTGGTAGTATTTGTTTATCTGGCAACATTCCAAACAAAATTAGGACAATTCTGTATTTTGTTTAACCAAATCGACTACAATAGCTTACATTGGCTTCAATGGCTTACATTGTGTATGTTTTTTTTTTACATTTTCTTTGGTACAAACATCAAATAAAATATATATGACAAATACATGATCTAGCGGTATTTTCCAGCTCTCCCTGATAAAAAATGAGTTGAACTCTCGCACGAAGGGTTCCGTATCAATTATAGACATTGAGGAGTATGCAATGTATTTTATTAATTGTATTATATTTGAGTTGAAGGAATAAAAGATAAATTGCGGTTTACGATTTATGATGTATAAAAAAATGCTTACTTTTTTCAATATTTCTGTAAATTAATGTGCGGTTCACCGAATACACCTACTTACCAGGTATCAACAGTATAGGTTCGAAGAAAAGTGTCTGTGACATACGGTCGGACAGACAGACATGACGAATCTATATGGGTTTCGTAATTTGGTAATACGGAACCCTAATAATGCTGCATAGTTATTGGTCAACGCTGACCCGCGATTCAGCGTTGACCCATAAACACATGAAAGTCAATTCACAGTAATAAATATACACTTCTCATGCACTTATTCCACTTTATTAATATATTTTGTTACAATTTTAATGTTTGACACGACCGGTTTGGACAAAATCATGCTCAGGTGTCAGTGTAATAAATATACACTTCTCATGCACTTATTCCACTTTATTAATATATTTTGTTACAATTTTAATGTTTGACACGACCGGTTTGGACAAAATCATGCTCAGGTGTCAGTGTAATAAATATACACTTTTCTTGCACTTATTACACTTTATTAATATATTTTGTTACAATTTTAATGTTTGACACGACCGGTTTGGACAAAATCATGCTCAGGTGTCAGTGTAATAAATATACACTTTTCTTGCACTTATTCCACTTTATTAATATATTTTGTTACAATTTTAATGTTTGACTCGACCGGTTTGGACAAAATCATGCTCAGGTGTCAGTGTAATAAATATACACTTTTCTTGCACTTATTACACTTTATTAATATATTTTGTTACAATTTTAATGTTTGACACGACCGGTTTGGACAAAATCATGCTCAGGTGTCAGTGTAATAAATATACACTTCTCATGCACTTATTCCACTTTATTAATATATTTTGTTACAATTTTAATGTTTGACACGACCGGTTTGGACAAAATCATGCTCAGGTGTCAGTGTAATAAATATACACTTTTCTTGCACTTATTCCACTTTATTAATATATTTTGTTACAATTTTAATGTTTGACACGACCGGTTTGGTTAAGTGTACGAAAAGTGTGAACATGAATTGAAACATTTATTTCCACCAAAAACTACGAGGTTAGAGTACATTAAATATCATATTATATGAAAGTCAATAGTAAATAGTACCCCTGCTAAAATGAAACATCTTAGCTGCTCTTGCAGTGACATGTTCCATTTTTGTTTCATTTTTATTACAAACTTTTATAGCCAGGTCAAAATGCATTGGGCTCGTATTGAAAAATCTGGTCTATTTTTTGTTTAAGTAACAAGTATTTTAATTGCAATCTGAGAGCTGTATTAACAAAGTTGATAGTACCCTTATTATACCAACGAATATACTTTTGAGAACAATCAGATAAAAAACCGGCCAAGTGCGTGTCGGGCCACGCGCAATATAGGGTTCCGTAGTACCGCTAGTTTTTGATAATTTTTGTATGGTCAATGAATGTACATTTATATATCGTGTTTAACACTACTAACAACATCATCTCAGTTTCGTTCAAAGGAATTTGAACGAAAAGTTCCTTTATACTTGATCGACTATTACTCAATAACTTTTGAAGTCTTCTTAGCCGTGATAATTTTCCTTTTGAATTCAGCATATTTCCTACTACCGTCAATTTTCCAGAAACAACCGTTTACCTGGTAGAAGGGGGGGGGGGGGGGGGACACTGGACTCTAACGATTTTTTCCACTTTAAAACTTAATATTTCACAAATGGATCTTTAAATCGGAAAATGATCATTGAATACTCTTAATATTTTTAAAAAACTATCCATCGACAACCCACACGATGAAGTGGACGCGAGAAAAAAAAATCATCCCCGCTTCATGTGTAGGGGAGGTACCATTTCTTTTTTTTGAGATTTTATGTACTATATTGTCGGCATTATTAATATGTGCATTCATGCCAAATTACAGCTTTGTAGGTCTTATAGTCTCTGAGCAATACCGAGGACAGACAGACGGATAGACGGACAGACAGACAGACGGATAGACGGACAGACGGACAGACGGACAGACGGACAGACGGACAGATGGACAGACGGACAGATGGACAGATGGACAGATGGACAGACGGACAGATGGACAGACAGACGGACAGACAGACAGACGGACAGACGGACGGACAGACCGAAACTATAAGGGTTCCTTGTTGACTACGGAATCCTAAAAATGGAGTACGTTATACCAGTCGAGATAACAAATTGAAAGGAATGTTGTACAATACATTTTCCAATTTAAAAGTTCTTATTTTTCGTGTGTAAGATAAAAGAGAGTCCAAATTTTTATTTTCCTGACCTTTTCCTTTTTGGTATACGCTACAGTTTACTTTTGTTATTCGCTTTATAAAGTCACTAGATGACGCCCGCAACTCTGTTGCGATAAAATTAGTTTATCGCGCAGGACGGACAGACGGACAGACGGACAGACGGACAGACGGACAGACGGACAGACGGACAGACGGACAGACAGACAGACGGACAGTCGGACAAACGTACAGACGGACATACGGACAGACGCCCGGACAGACACACAGACGGACAGACTTTCGCATTTATAATATTAGTATGAACTAGTATGGATGTGTTAATAGAAGCTCTATGTCAGGGATCACCAAATGGCGGACCGCGGTCCGCATTCGGACCGCCGACCCATTGTGTGCGGACCAAGCATGTTGGAAGATGAACTTCGTTAAAAATAAATTTTGGTCTCGACTTACTGATCTCCAGCCGTGCTAGCATACGCCAACGAGAAAATTTTGTCTACACGTTTTCTCGATGTTAACTGGTTTATCTCTTCATCTCTATTGACCCTAACATGACATACATTTTTCTCGTACGGCTGTCGTCAAAATTAGAGATAATTTTGTTTTTTTTTTTTATATGTGCTATTTTTGTCTATATACTAAGGAACTATATACGAACGAGAAATTTATCTCTCGAGTCTCGACGTACGCATGTTAGCAAAAAAGAGATATATATCGATATCGACAATATCACTACGCTCGAGAGTGAGATATCCACGAGATATCTCGTTGGCGTATGCTAGGGGGGCTGGATTTAATGTCAATAGCTTGCACCAATTTCACTCCAAACAAGCAACAAAAAATGTCACTTTTCTCATTGATATGATGTAAATAAATACCTTTGTAATTTCCGTAATTACATCGTTTAATTTTTTTTAATGTGTGGACCGTGAAGGTCATTTTATTTCTTAAAATTGACCCCGAGCGAAACTAATTGGTGACCCCTGCTCTATGTTATAGTTTATCACTTGAATAAATAAAGTAGTCCAGCGTAACAAAGTTATCCAAGCGCCAAAAAAGTAGCGACATAGGCAATGTGTCATGTAGCAGTTTATGGAGGAAGTTTTTGCTTAATTTATTTTGTCAGCGGCCAATTCGCTCAGTCGTGACTGGCCAAATAACTTCCCTTGGCCTTTTTCAAATATATTTTTGGCTTAGTGAACAAAAGTAATTATAACTTTTACAAAGCACTCGTGCTTAATGAAATCCTTGCCTTGATTTAACAAGTATGACCTCTTTAATATTTTTGATAAAATTTTAATGTTTATTTTGACCATTAAGGGCCTTCCCCTACGGAGATTCCGTAATTTACCGTATTTAGAACCTTATAAACTCATAATTTGAAAGCTGCAAAATTGTAATAAAAATACAGCAATAATCTTCAGTATATCAACATTCCTTTCCCCGTTTTAAATTTTCTATTTTTGTTTATTATTCTCATGATATGAGCTTCCGAAGTAATACCAATTTATTAAAATTGAAGCATACTTTCAGCATCTCCTTAGTATTTACAAATCACGTTTATTTGAAACACACGACAATAGATAGACAATTTCATTAACTACATATTCCCCGTTTTAAATTTTTTTTAGATCAATTTTGAACTAAGATAAGTAAAAAAATTGGATTTTTGTGCGATCTCGGCAACGCGTCAAATGTATGGTCAAGGTCGTTTGCTTGGGGGATGGCCTTAAGAGATATACTTTGGCATGAATTGAATTCGGAAAGTCAATACCACGGCCTGACAAAAAGCCGGCTTGTCATCAAAATCAAAATATCTTTGGAATAACGCGGCAGAGTTTTATGACGTGTTTTGCCGAGATGAGCTAATAGTGGAGGGCTACACTAACAGTGGGATGGCATGAAACAGAAGTGCACCTCTCTACTAGAAGATTTACGTGTATTATGAAATGTTTTACGAGTGTTTGTGTATTTATTATATTTTAAACTTTCTATTTTATTTTCCAACTAACTTCTCTTTTATATTTTAACTAATATCTAAACTGTTAAAAAAAATAAATCAGTCTGAACTGAACCGACTTGGCTAATTTTAGTCTTGATATATTCGATGAAGTCCAGGGAAGTCTAAAACGGGAAAATACGTGGGAGAGCCATGCTTCGGCACGAATGGGCCGGCTCGACCGGAGAAATACCACGTTCTCACAGAAAACCGGCGTGAAACAGTGTTTGCGCTGTGTTTCGCCGAGTGAGTGAGCTTACCGGAGGCCCAATCCCCTACCCTATTCCCTTCCCTACCCTCCCCTATTCCCTTCCCTTCCCATCCCTACCCTCCCCTATTACCCTATTCCCTCTTAAAAGGCCGGCAACGCACTTGCAGCTCTTCTGATGCTGCGAGTGTCCATGGGCGACGGAAGTTGCTTTCCATCAGGTGACCCGTTTGCTCGTTTGCCCCCTTATTTCATAAAAAAAAAAAAAAAGGTTTAGGAGGAAAGTGATACGAAGTTCATTGGGTCATCTAGTAATTAAAAAATTGGCCAAGTGCGAGTCCAGTCGCACACGAGGGGTTCCGTACCGTTAAAGAGCAAAAAGAGTTTTTTTGTATGGGAGCCCCCCTTAAAATATTAATTTTATTTTGTTTTTAGTATTTGTTGTTATAGCGGCAACAGAAATACACAATGTCTAGCGGTTTTTGAGATACAGCCTGGAAACAGACAGACGGACAGACGGATAGACAACGAAGTCTTAGTAATAGGGTCCCGTTTTTACCCTTTGGGTACGGAACCCTAAAAAAACCATTTTACTAAAAATGTACGCACTTCATCAACGTTTTAATACACATTCATGTAATATACGAGACTTCTCAATTTTACACCTGATGTTCCGATGGCAAAAGTTCATAACTACGAGGAACGAACTACCTGAAACTTTCGAGATGACTGTCTTTGTCCCCATTCATTAAGAACTGAGTCCGTTTTGCATCGAAATTAAAATAGAGATTAAAACATTAAAAGAAGTTATTAAAGGGAAAAGATTTTGTATACGTTACATTAACGCTTTTTCTTTTTTGCTCGTTAGTCATTACATTAATGACGTTGAAAAAGTCTGTTTTATTTACACCTTTTGAATTTGAAAAAAGGTAAATAAATAGTAAGGTAAGTAAATAAGTAAATAAATAAATTAATTAATTTTTAGGATTCGTGACGCAAAAAATTAGTTAAGATAACGAAATAACATACTAAAGAAGTAAACATCTATAAATGATATAGCTAATGCAACATTAAAAATATTAAGATCTTATAATATAAAGCTTATTTATGACTATACATTAAAATATTTCAAAGTTGAACTTTAATGATACTTTGCTCTATATAACAAGTTATTTATATAAATAAAAATTAGCATAACCGACTTGGCTAATTTTGGTTTTGAAATATTCGTGGAGGTCCGGGGAAGCTTACCGGATTATCTGGTTATTAATAGTTTTAATGGTTGTCAAACCGCAAAATATCCAGATACCCTATATATAAAATATAATTTTTACTTCACTGTAACTTGAATATTTTTGTTATATTCCTCATGAAACCTCCCCCGGGTTTTATGTCAGGATTCTCAGCTTTTCTCGACGGAGGTTCTAGACTAACGACCAGATTAATATCAAGTGTTTGAATAAATAGCCTGCATTGGACGCTAAAAAGTGTTCTCCATTTACATGCGTAAAACTTAGCTTAGGATAATATTCTATTAATATGGATAGAGTGCAGGCATGCTGAAAATGTATATGAGGATTTAACCCTTTATTAACTTCTATAATCAAACTCACTTAGAGCCAGTCCACACGGCGCGTTGCGTTGCGTTGCGTCGTCGCGACGCAAATATTTTGACGCATAGCCGGCCACACGGGCGCTGCGCCATCGCAGCGTTATTACGAAGCAGTCTTAACATCAACACCCCCTCCCGCTTCGTCTCGGGGGCTGCTGTCCGTCATGTGTGCGTTGCGACGACGCAGCGCGCCGTGTGAACACCTTGGTTATTTGTATGTAAAACAACGCAACGGCAGCGATGCATCGACGCAACGCTGACGCAACGCGCCGTTTGGACTGGCTCTTAATGAACTAAAATATAAAAGCGAATGTTTTAATCGCAAGTGTAATATCGACGTTGTAAATTCCCAGAACCGCATTCATCCGATACGAATATTTATGACTGGAGCATGATACCATTTATCACGGCTATAAAGACATAAATTGTCGGGGTCTACATACGCATATTGTTTGAAAGATACGCTTCTGCCAGCACTTCCGATACAGAAACGTATTTGGTTCGATAAACATCAATACCGACGTCTAAAAAAGATGATGTTTTATTTTGGTTCAGACTGCCAATAGCCTCACAACCTCTTTGTAAACGACTCGTTGACAGGTCATTATAAAATATGTATTTTCTTGGAAAATGTAATTTTCCAATACAGCTAGTTATTTATTAAATTCCAATAATTTTAAGGTTAGGCCTGAGTTCTTGGAATGGCTTTTAATTGGAATTCATAAAATTCATCGAACGATCTCAATTTCTAAACAATCGAACGCGTAAAAGAAAAACAAGCGAAAGCTTTTTTAATTGTTGCGATAATTATAAACTCTTTCCTAGTCTATAATATATATTTTATGGCAAGTATGAAAATCGGGTCAATAGTTTAGTAGTAAATTTATTAAAACAATCAAATCTTTTAATCATTTAATAGATGAGAGAGAAGGCAGTGGTATTTTTATAGCCTGTGTAAATGTTCAGTAACAGCACAAAAATTACTTGCACTTCGTAAAATTAAAACGTCATAAAATATTTACTGTATTTTTTCAGCGTTGAGTGACTAGCATAAAATGCGATAAGGAACTTTATACGAAAAATATTGATTGCGTTATCGGAGGCTCGCAGGCACATAATAGATTGAATTTATTAGCAGTTCACCTCAGGCGTGGTGGAAAATTCCACAGCCTTGTGTCTACACGATGTACCACAAGTTTTATCGGCTTTAAAAATGTTGGCAAAAATACGATGGATGCTTAAAAGTAACGCTCAAAACACCCTTACCTACATGAAACGCTTTATACATACGAGTATTACCCATGAATATCTCGTTAATCTATATCTACACTTCTACACTAATATTATAAAGAGGAAAACTTTGTTTGTTTGTTTGTTTAATTGTAATGAATAGGCTCAAAAACTACTGGACCGATTTTAAAAATTCTTTCACAATTCGAAAGCTACATTATCTACGAGTAACATAGGATAAATTTTATTTTGGAAAAAAATAGGGTTCCGTAAGATATTTGGGTTTTTCGGACACAAGGTGTAAAAATCAACCAGAAAAGTTACTTATTTTGCGTACGCTGCCTAAACTATAAAAGATAGAACCATAAAATGTTGTAATTAATTGTAGATCTTATAAATATCTACACAAAAGTCCGCGACAGACTATACTTATCTATGTCGAGTGAGGCACAACAACCATTTTTTTATTTAAAAATCTTTAAATTTTTGGACTTCATTGAAATGCGTTTATTTTACTCATGCTATTAATTCTTATCAAAATAAATTATTTCATCACTAAGTAGAGTTTATATAGATAATATTTGGTCTTCGAATGATTTAAATTGGACGTTTGATTTTGAAGTTATGGCGAAATTAAAATATTACGATTTCTGCTGCACGGCCCGTTGCGAAGTAGGCGTCACCAAGGCGGGGGTGCGCGTGCGGGAGGGAGTTTAGATCTATTAGTAAATGATGATTTAAATAATACTTGATTATTCACTAAATCTAAATAATATATAAAACTCAAAGGTGACTGATTGACATAGTGATCTATCAACGGACAGCCAAAACCACTGGACGGATCGGGCTGAAATTTGGCATGCAGGTAGATGTTATGATGTAGGCATCCGCTAAAAAAGGATTTTGATCAATTCTACCCCCAAGGGATAAAATAGAGGATATACCGATCGGGCTGAGACTTTGATACCTAAATAATAATAATACTTCTTAACGCGAGGAAGCCGCGGGCAAAAGCTAGTCTTTTTATAATATAACTAGCTGACCCGACAGATATTGTTCTGTCTTAACGATGATAAAAGTTAATCATAAAAGTTTACTGTGCGGGAACCGTACATTTTCCGGGATAAATAGTATCCCTTGTCCTTTCCCGAGACTCAAAGTATCTCCATACCAAAATTCATCAAAATCGATTGATGTAGATGTAGATTTGTCCTGAATGACATGAAAATGGAATCACGCTACAACTTTAACCACTGATCGTAGAGACTTGAAATTTGGGGGAAGTGTTCTCCGTATGACGTAGGCGTGTGATAAGAAGGGATTTTTCGAAATTCCTCTCCCAAGGGGGTGAAAAATGTTATTCATAGTTTGTTAAAATATGACCTTTAAATGGATAAAAAAGGGATGAAAAGTTATTACAGGCGTGATTTGCTTCTAATATTGCATATAAAATCTCCTTGGTTCTTTATTTAAAACTACATTTGATTTGACACAAATGACATGACTTTTCAAAATTATAATCAGGGCTTGTATAACAATAAATATATGTTTGTCACAAATTTGTACTTTTTTATGTAAAATATAGACACATGTTTTTTTTTGTGAAATAAATGAGCATGCGGGTCGCCTGATGGATAGCGAGAACTATCATCCACGGACACCCGAACCATTTAAAAAGTTTTAAGTGTGTTGCCGCCTGCCGGGCTTTTCAAAAACCTTCCAAGTGGACACGACAGGTTCCGTACCATTTCAGTACTTACCTAAAATGATGTTGCACTATTAACAGCCGTGCTTCTATAATATAATAATCGCGAAACTTTGTATGTATGGATATTTTGTTACTTTTTTACGTGAAAACTACCGAATGGATTTTGATGAAACTTTATAATAATATAGGTTATCATGTCAATTATTTGGAAATCAATGACAGGAAACTCGAAATATAATACACATAGTCGGGAAAACAAATGTTTCGCAGTGGGTTTTATTAATATTTTGCATATTATGCAGTCGGGGAAATAGATATTTGGTAGTGGCGTTTTTCTTTAAATTTTGTGCATTGTATAGACGGGGAAATGAATGTTGGGTAGGAGGTTGGATTCAAATAATGCACCAATGTAAAGTCAGGTAAATTAATGTTTGGCAGTTATTGCCAATGTTTTGCACATTGGATAGTCGGGTAAATTAATGTTTTGCAATTCGTTTTGAAAATGTTGCACCTTATACAGTCGGGGAAATGAATGTTTGCCAGTAGCTTTTATAAAAATTTCACACATTTTACAGTCAGGAAGTAATAAATGCTTTGCAGTGGGTTATATTAAATTTTCACACATTGTACAGCCGGGGAAATAAATGATTTGCAGTGGGTTTTATTAAATTATCATACATTGAACAGTTGGTGAAATGAATGTATAGTAGCGAGTTTTATTCAAATCACGCACATTGTAAGGTCGGGAAAAGTAATGTTTGGCAGTGGTTTTTTATTGACATTGGCAGTGGGTTTACATTACTGGTAGTTTTTTCTTCAAATTTTGTGCATTGTTCAGTCAGGAAAATTAATGTTTGTTAAGTAAGTTTTATTAAAATTACGTACATTATTCAGGGAAATACATATTTGGCAGTGGGTTTTATTATTATTTTGTGTATTGTATAGTCGGTGAAATGAAATAAATATTTACCGGTGAGATTTTTCATAATTTTGAAAATCGTACAGTCGAGGAAACTAGTGTTTGGCAGTGAGTTTTTATTAAAATATTGCATATTTTACAGTCGGGATAGTGCACGTTTTTCAGTAGGTTTTATTCTTATTACGCAAATTGTACAGTCAAGGAAATTAATGCTTGGCAATGAGTTTTTTTTTTAACTGTACAGTTTATTTGTTTTAACGCGCTAATCTCAGGAACTACTTTTTCGAATTGATAATTATTTTTGCATTGTCAATTCAAGTCAATTTTATAACGAAGACTTTAGGCTATTTAATGAGATATTACACTGCGACGAATCGGTGGAGGAATTAGTGAAAAATGATGTAAATATGGAGAAAATTATCTATGTTTGTTATTATAAAGATACTGACGCAGACGAAGTCGCAGGCAACAGCTAGTTATATTATAAATTAAAATATGAATTTAATGGTTAAATATGGTCCTTTAATCGAAAGTTTAAAAAATATATAAAAAGCGGGTTAAGACTTTTTGCATAGGTAATTGATGTGTCAAAACTCAAAACTCATGTTACATTCATCCTAAAACGTTAAATTCGTAACTAAATTTAATAATAAAATAGTTTGAATTAAAATTTAAGACCATAAGTAGTAATGTATTTTACTACTATTAATTTTAATAATTATTATTATATTATAATTTTTCTTATAATCAACCATAATTTTACAAACAAGCTCCCTTTTAAAAATGCGCAAAAAACGAACGATACTTTTTGAGGAAGAAGCGATTAAGTAAAATACTTTCAGTGAACTAGACAATAAATGTTTCATTTGTTTTTGTAAAGGGAACGTAAATAATTACGTGCAGGTCCAACCCAAATAGCAGCCTAATCACGCCGTTTGTGGCTTTAAACACGAAACGCTCAGTTTATTCAGTTATCGAGTAAATTACTGCCAGCTCAGCAGGATATATAGTATTGATTGACGACAGACTTAGCATTAATTAGGTACTGAATATAGCCAGTGGCAGAAATTAATGAGCCGTTGTAGCCTGTAGGACGCTTGGCGCCTGCTCAGTAATCTGTGAATCGTTTACATTATATAATGTACTATCACAGAAATGTATCAATAGACACTTGGCAGATGTAGTTAAGTCGGGTAGAAGTCACTTGCTAATTGATCAATGATGATTATGGATTTGATCCGACCGAATGAGGAGGGTTTCTGCACATGTTTTTTTTTTAATATAGTTCAATCAATATACTGTATGTTGGTATATTATGTCATTTTAATGGTTCAAGTTTATTGTCTAATCGTCACCGACTTTCCTATGAAAATAATGTTAGCTTTGTAACTTTTAAGAAATTGTTCTTTACCTTTACAAAGGTAATGAAAAGAAAGTTCGTAATTGGTTAAGGGATGTAGGGCTTACCGCAAAGTTGGGACTCAAGTGTGAAGAATCCATTAAACCCATGTAAAACGTCTCAAAGGGATCCTTCTAAATCTCAGGGTGTTAATTCATTTTCATGGGGTGAAGCGGCATAATGTCATGTAGTCCTAAATTTTAACATACACCAACCATGTAGGGACATTTGTGTTATAATATACTCCGAGGTATTTTCTTACATGAAGAGTCTAAAGATAGAGCAATTAAAGACTTGAGCGGAAGAAGCAGGTACCTAAGTAGCATTTAAAAATTGGCGTTTATCTGCATTAATGGATGCTTTACGGCTGGGAAAATGATTTGAAATCATATAATGTGAATTTTATGTATAGCTAAATATATTAGCTAAATGATGAAGTAGGTAAATTACAAGGTTTGTTTAAATTATAAGGGAAAAAATTAGTAATTGTCCTTTCTGGTTCTTCCACTTACGTCTTTAACTATGGACTACCGTCACAAATATTCAGATCTGCTATTTCATATTTAATGCTCAGAGCGACACGGTTATACGAATGAGTAAGTGAAGCTGGTTTCGTTTATGTGTGAGTACTCCACGGCTAGACGACCAATGACCACGCACAGAAAGATAACACAAAGTAGCGCAGTTTGATGCGCCTGTGTGCATGTGCAAATGTATGTACGTATGAAGATTGAATGTGGCTTCAGCAGTAATAAAGCCTGAGCTTTTTTTTTCAGTCCAAAACAAGTCCTGAGGCGTGGTGGACTTAAAGTAGATTAAGATGTAAGCTATTAACCTACGCGAACAAATTATTACAAAAGCGACAAAAAAAGGATTAGGGTGAAAAGCCCATAGACGACTCAAACTATTGAAATAAAAAAATAAAGCCTGAGTGCTATTTTGGTAATTTAATCTGAGATCTGATAACACCTTATAATATCACCATTGTTATACAATTATTGTAGAAAGTGTAGGTAGATAAAAGCGCTTTAATACTGTTCAAAGTACTTACATTTTCTACCATTCATACTTCTCATTACATACTTCTACCAAGACCTTTATACCTTAAGGTTTATTTCCACGGAAATCCAGAGGTAAAATAAATATGAACTGTAATAACTAACACAATATCACTTCCTCAATTCCTCTGGGTATATTAGCTTTGATGTAACCACACTTTGAGAAACAATGAAAATGACTCATTAAGCTCACGAGGCCCTTGTTATTAAGTGTGGCTTTGACCAAAGATTTGAAGAAACGATATGACATATTTTATCAGAAACAATATTCTTCTTTTGGTTTATGCAGCCTTCCTATTGTAGCAGTACCCAAAATTTGCGCCACATTCTTACATCGCGCTATCGAAGTTTTCTAAATTACTCGGTATATTATACATAATATATACGAAGCTGAAATCAATCACGTGGGCTTCGGCCTGACCGAGCGTAACACCACAAAAACTATTGAACCGATTTTTATGGATGTTGCAGTATTTCCTAAGTTAAAGAATACCTAGTACAACAAAAAAAGAATCACTTGACGATTCAAGTGACTTGTAGTTCCGGAGATATGCGAACACAAACATAAAAAACATACATACATGTAATGATTTGAGAAGAAGATGGAACGGCCGTGCTGTTTTTTAATCGACTTCAAAAAAATGAGGTTGTCAATTCGACCCGTATGTATGTTATATTTCCAGAACTACCCAGTTTTCGCTTAATTATGTTTGTCTATATCAGCGTGCCAAATTTACAAAATATGTAGGTATACATATTTTGTAAATTTGGTACATTTGTTCAGACGCTGATATAGACAAACATATGCAAAAACTGGGTAAGTAGTTCTGGAAATATTACATACATACGGGTCGAATTGATAACCTCATTTTTTTGAAGTCGATTAAAAAACAGCACGGCCGTTCCATCTTCTTCTCAAATCATTACTATTCCACCACATTCGTGTATTTTTCCACAAAAAATCGAGTTTTGAGTTAATAATGTACTATGCAGTTTTATTCTTTAGAAGATAAGGATTACAGCAGTAAAATCCACTTTTTTGAAAACCCACTGTAGCATATTTCAGAGTACTAAAATGGTTATTGCTTATTTCTCTAAGTGAGGTTTTGTATTTAGCATTTATGTACTATGCGTTTTACACTATGAATGCCATCATGTGTTTAAATTTGGAACGCAAATATTTTTGTTCCAAAGTTAAACATGGGAAGACCTCAATGATTTACAGTACTTGCTACTTTGTGTTTGGACCTAATCCATATCTACTAATATTATAAATGGAAAAGCGTGTCTGTCTGTCTGTCTGTTACTTCTTTATAGTTTAACCGCTCAACCGATGAAACTTGGCTTGCTTTGAGTCCCGGGGATGGATATAGGATTCTTTTATATCGGAAAAATGTACGGTTCTCGCAAGATAACAAAAATGATTTGCGCTTAAACCGCTGAACCGAACCGACCGACTTGACTAAATTTCAGAAAAATCGGTTCAGCGGTGTGGGCGTGGCGAGGTAATTTTATAACATTTAGTTAAAATAAGCACTTAAATTTGTATTGAAAGAACAAATCAGAATTTTGCATTAATGTGTTAAATCACATAGGACATTAATGCTAAATGTAATAAGCCCTATAGCAATTTAGCATTAACCATTTTTATACTTTTTCTCATTAAACTGAATGTAAAATTAAAATGTTTTTTCATAAACATAATCTACGCATTTCAACAAAAAAAAAATTATACCGCACAATAACATTTTTTTGTTTAAAATAAGCAGAAAGGAAAGATTATTTCAAAAATAATTAAAACGCCGATTACTCAAAATTGGTTCGATATGGGATAGTACACGAATGCTTAACAGCATCCAATTTATATCCTTTGCTTTAATATTATCATGACGTATGTATCTTTATGAATATTATATTCTTTTGTAAAAAAAAAAAAAAACTTAATATTTTTAATATTTTTTATTGAAATAGTTCTCTTGACCCTACAGAAGCTTGGGGGTCGAGACCCACAGCTTGAAAAACAGTGTTTTTAAAAAACAATCTGAATACAGGTTAGTGAGGTTACTTGTTAATTATTTCCCCTGTAGCGTTTGCTTTGACCAAATACCACTTTGGACGATAATCGATATAGCTGTGAATATTAATCTCTGGTATTAGAATTGTCCTTAATCCTTGTACCACTATTGTCACTAGCAAATGAAGCAATACTATAGAAATATCCACAATACAGTAACAATATTATAATTTAGATATAAATAATAATTATTATTTATACAATAATAATTATTAGCATTGCTTAAATTGCAACTTGCTTATTTTAGGCCAGTTTTGGTTTTAAAATTATTTTTTTAGGGCTTCGTACCCAAAAGGTATAAACGGGACCCTATTACTAAGACTTCGTTGTCTGTCTGTCTGTCTGTATGTCTGTATGTCTGTATGTCTGTATGTCTGTCTGTCTGTCTGTCTCCAGGCTGTATCTCAAGAACCGCTATAGCTTAACTTCTGAAATTTTCACAGATTGTGTATTTCTTTTGCCGCTATAACAACAAATTACTAAAAACGAAATAAAATTAATATTTTATAATCCATACATAAACGTAATTTTTTTTTTTTGGCCTTTTGTGATCGATATCAATAATGGCAACAGGAAGGCACTTGAAATTTTCGCAAAGTCCTGAATTATATGCGTACCTTATTATAATTCATAATAAAATCAAAATAAAATAAAAATTTAATGTGGGCTTCCATAAAAAAAAAACACTATTTTTGGCCTATTTTTGCTCTATTGCGGTATAGAACCCTTCGTGCGCGAGTCCGACTCGCACTTGGCCGATTTTTAGCAACATTGTGCACTTTTTCGAGATATATTTTTTATTACTATTTTAATTAACATTATGATAGTTTTACAAGTTGTTACACCATAAACCGAATCAGAGTCACTAAAAATGTCAAACTCGAGTCACAGAAGAATAGACTGTCGGCGCAGTGTAGGAGAGGAAGTAATAGATTATTACCGTAATGTTTTGTTTTGACTTCTGCCGGTACTACCGAAGCGCAAGCCGTTGTTTTTTTAGTACTACAAAATTGTTATCGATCAACTAAACATATTTTATTGTAACTCTATGTTTTCAACATTCCTGAATTTTTTTACTTACGTCATACTTACGTATAAAAACTTGAAAAACACAACCATCTACAACAGTCGGTTAAAATCCAATATAGATTTGATTGATGTCGATATCAGATTTTATACAGACCATCAGAAGTGATCAATCACTCGGACTCAATTATTATCTCAAAAACTTTTTAATAACACTTTTTATACCAAAAAAAAGTTATACGAAAAGATCACACAAGACAACACGATTTTTATACCTGCATTTTTAGGGTTCCGTAGCCAAATGGCAAAAAACGGAACCCTTATAGATTCGTCTTGTCTGTCTGTCTGTCTGTCCGTATGTCACAGCCACTTTTCTCCGAAACTATACGAGCTATACTATTGAAATTTGGTAAGTAGATGTAGTCTATGAACCGCATTAAGATTTTGATACAATAATGGAAAAATTATTAAAAATTTTAGGGGTCCCCATAGGTACAACTAAATAAAAAAAATTTTTTTTCATCTAATCTATGTGTGTGGGGTATCTATAGATAGGCCTTCAAAAATCATATTGAGTTTTCTAATATCATTTTTTTCTAACCTGAATAGTTTGCGAGAGAGACTCTTCCAAGGTGGTAAAATGTGTCCCCCCCCCCCCCCCCTCTAACTTCTAAAGTAACTTCTAAGTAACTTTGGTTTGAACGAAATCTAGCAAGTAGTTTGTTTTATACGCCTTAAATGGTAAACTTAATTTAACTTTCATTAAATCAACTGAAATATAAAAATAAATCAAAAACCTTTTAATTTCATAAAAATAAACATTATTGCTGCTGCGGAACCCTTCATGTTGCTTCCAACTGCTAGAAACCCTCAAAGTCTAATACTTTAAGAAAGTTTAAGGGTGGCAAGCTTAACTGTCAAAAATGTCCGACACTGGAAGACGGAGATTCCTCCACATACCGCGAATAATATAAGCTATGAAATTGAGCTTTACTCTTTCTCGAAGGTCAGGTAGACCTTAAGAACTGGATACCTCCTAAAGTAACCGCGACCGAAACTCCAGAGTTGCTGGTCGTTCTTACCTCTGTAAAGGTCACAAACAGGTAAACTTTCAGCTTTACGAAACGAAGGAAGGTCTGGCCCTCGCGGGCTCCTACTCTACATTAAATAACAGGCACAAGAAAAAAAAATGTTGACTTGTATCAACTATCAAGGCTTTAATCGATGTTGAAATCACTGTAAATATTAAGTAATAACATCTTAATTAACAAAAAATACGGCGTTAATGTTACAATATAAAGTGATAATAATTTAGGATGTGTAAGGCTAGACTCTACGGCATAGAGTTCACTGTGAAAGTAGCAGCGCTGAAAGAATACCTTTTTATCTTTTGTGTGGGCAAATTTATGAGTCATGGCGCTTGCCCATATAAATCACAAAAAAATATATTACTCCTTCAGCGCTGCTACTTTCACAGTGAACTCTATATATATATATATATATATATATATATATATATATATATATATATATATATATATATATATATATATATATATATATATATATATATATATATATATATGGAACACGTAAACACCCTATGGTATTATCAATTTATTTCGTTAACCCCTGTATAATACGTTTCCTCATAAATATTATAATATGTTATCTTCATATTATGTGGCTTTTCATTAGACATTTAATTAATTTAACAAGAACACATTAATTAATTAAGTATTTTTCATTATTGTGTGTAAACGCGTTTAAACTCCTTTCACACCTTGTGGTTGTTGGTAACTTTTTGATACTCCGAGAATAAAGTGAGTTTTAACACAAAATTACAACTTTACTTGTGAGTAATCCAGAGAGCAATGTGAGCTTAAATACAAAATTATAACTTTACTTGTAACTAAAAGTGCCTCAGGTTTTTTAGAATCGTTACATTAGCTCAGCTTTTGTACTAGTTGCTTTATGGTAGTGATGAGCAAAATCGGTCTTGCAGCCTCAGTCTTGGTCTTGCAAAAAAGCAATGCCGAGACCAAGACTATCCTAAAACTAAAAAAACCAAATCCAAGACCGAGATCAGGCAGATTTGACCAAGTCCAAGACCAATATTGTACTAAAAATACCAAAACCAAGACCGTCTGAGTCTTGTTTTGCTCATGACTACTTTATGGGTGTTAAAACTTTAAACTACAACAACAATTATAGTATGCTGATCACTCGATAGCCATTAGCTACAACATGCCTTAGATACTAGTAATCTGTACCAATACTAGCTTTGAACTTTAGTGTTCTGTGCCATAGATGATAGCTTCATAATTGTTCGGACTTTAGCTTGGCCTTTGATTACACTTTGTTTGTAAATTATCTTTGTGGCTTAGAGAGCTCGGGTTAATATGCAATCTGTCGAGTAGAGGACGCTAGTATTACTGGCACAGTCTAATTATTGCACCAATAACCCAAGAGCCAGCAAAAGCCAGAATTTTGTCATTTCATAAAATCTAAACCTTTTCCTGTATATACCTGCAAACCTTCAAGAAGAGAGCTTATTCCCTCTTAAAAGGCCGGCAACGCACCTGCAGCTCTTCTAATGTTGCGAGTGTCCATGAACGACGGTAGTTGTTTTCCATCAGGTGACCCGTTTGCTCGTTTGCCCCCTTATTTAAAAAAAATACCCTTGTAGAGGTACGAATGACCAGAATTTATGGAGTTACGGTCGCGGTTACTTTAGGAGTCATTCAGCTATTATCCTGTTATTATTCACCTTCAGAACTGGATAATTTACTAATAAAGTATAAAGTCCCCCGTGAATAAGTAATTTATTTTAATTTAATTATTAATTATTAAATCAAACACATAAATGAGGATTTTGTGAAATGTTCAAGTGCCTACCTTTTACCATTATTGATATCGGGCAAAAAAGGCAAAAAAAAAACACGTTTGTTGTATGGAAGCCACCCTTAAATATTAATTTTATTTTGTTTTTTGTATTTGTTGTCATAGTGGCAACAGAAATACACACCTGTGACGTAATCGTGTCGTGTCTGTGAATATTTCAGGAGTCTAACTGTAGCGGTTCTTGAGATACAGCATGGAGACAGACAGACAGACAGATAGACAGACAGACAGACGGACAAAAAACAAAGTCTTAGTAATAGGGTCCCGTTTTAACCCTTTGGGTATGGAACCCTAAAAAGGGTTGTTTAAGGCCAAGCACGGTATAAATAGTCAGTACTCAAGATGCATCTCGGTCTCAAGACGCGGTTCGGCTCTATGATTGGTCCAAATTTTTACAGCCAACCAATCACAGAGCCTGAACCGTGTCTTGAGAGCGAGATCCATCTTGAGTACTGACTATTTATACCGGCCTAAGTAAGTGATGACCACGATCAAGCTTAATATTGATAAGCGTATTGCAAGCAATTATTATCGCTGTGTTTAACAATTTGATCAATTTGCTAATGATAATTATTGTTTTATTGATAAACCATTTAATAGTATAAATTTTTACGCACTTGATATTATCTAAAGTAAATGTAATATGAATGAGATTTTCGTATGATATTAATAAATGAAATTTAATATTTCTTGAGCCACATTCTTTTCAGGGGCAAAACTTTGTAATGTCGAAAATTCTAGTACGTTTTTTATTATAACGACTTTGATAAATTCAGTACATCCATACTAATATTGTAAATGCAAAAGTGTGTCTGTCTGTCTGTAACCCCTTCACGCTCAAACCACTGACCGATTTTGCTGGGATAAAGATAATTTGAATCCCGGGAAAGGACATAGGATACTTTTTATCCCGTGAAAATATACGGTTTCCGCGCGATTAACGAATTTTGGCGCAGCGGAGTTGCAGGCGTCATCTAGTACTAAAGTACTAGATGACGCCTGCAACTCCGCTGCGCTAAAGCACTAGAGTGGAGTAATAAAGGCTGTGAATGAACCTCCTAATGGTTTCTGTGAAATCAAATGGGACGATTAAGTGATAACATCAAATTGTGTTGAGTCCATTACTTTTTATACTCATTTTATAGCCCTAGATTACGTTACAGGCCAGCAATAGTCACTAAATTCGTTTATTGCACCGACTTTCGTCCGGAACTATGGAACTGATTTTAACGAGCCCTTTGACTACCTCGTCAAAAGTATAGGTCTGATCTGAAACTCGGTCCAGTAAAACGAGATAGAATAACATCTGTATGTTATTAGATCTTTATAAATATATTTTTGATGCGGTGATTTGCTTTTTAGCGTACGAAGTCGCTGACGGCTTGTATTTAACATTACAATCACTAACTATAATTATTATGTAAATCGAACCGCATATTGTTCAAACCTCGAACAAAACCCTAATGCAGGGGTCACCAATTAGTTTCGCTCAGGGTCCATTTAAAAAAATGAAATGACCTTCACGTTCCACACATTTAAAAAAAAAATATACAAAGATAATAACGGAAATTACAAAGATATTTACATTTCAATGAGAAAAGTTCCAGTTTTTGTTGATGTTTGGAGTGAAATTTGTGCAAGCTATTGACATTAAATCCTGGAGATGTTCATCATTAAGTCGAGACCGAAATTTATTTTTAACGGAGTTCATCTTCGAAAATGCTTGGTCCGCACACAATGGGTCGGCGGTCCGGATGCGGGCCGCGGTCCGCCGTTTGGTGACCCCTGCCCTAATGAAATAAAAAAATGTTAATGCAACCTATCTTGTGGTTTATACATAGCTTTATAATTAGACAACTCCGCCCGCGTTAGTAAGTTATTTCGCGGGTACAGTACATTCTCTGCAAAAAAGTAGCAGCCATGTCATTCCTTGTGGTGCACTGTGTAATTGTGAAAAATTACATAAAAATTGGTTCAGTCCGTGAAGATTAGCGCGTTCAAACAAACAAGCTCATCGGCATTATAGTATAGGTAATAGACATAGATTTGATTTGATATTATTTGGATTTCATTTGATATCTATCTGATTAGCAGATTGACTGTCATATGTGTTTATTGAATCAATACTTCTGTATGCTCATCAGTTTGAACTAACGAACATATCGACAGTAAACAGTTAGCATTGTCTAATGAAATTACAGCTTTATGAACCAACTGTAGACAATTGATAAACAACACCAACAGCAACCACTCATTTGGAATCGATCAAAACGAACTGCCATGGATTTGGAAATGACTAGAAAATATTCTCGCTTCATTTGCCTATAAGCCGTAAATCCAGTTTTTTTAGGAATTTTTGAAGTGAAAACTTCTTGTGAACCAAAATTCGTTGGAGCAGAGTCTGTTAACGCGGCATAGAAGAGAAAGTTACCCCCTCTATTTGAAGTTGTATTTTTACGAAAACGTATGTTCGGGTTTTACTGCCGGCACTCACAGAGTGTAGCGTGGTTCATGAACTCGTGTATAAAAGAATAGAGAAAGAATTAATTTGAATATGAAAAAAATATAAAAGTTGAAATATTTTTTTACATAATAATTTATATTTATTATTTTTTATAATTAAATTATAATTAATGATCTCATTAAATAATATCATTTTAAAAGTGTCACTATTTTTAATGAAAAAATTATATAAAATCAATGGACATGTTCCGTTGGAGAATAAAACCAGGGCATGACCCATTTTGTTTTAAAAGAGGTATTCATGTCATATTTAAAGCTTGGTCATTTATTTTTGTATCAAATCTGAAAAAAACCTTCAAATTAAAACAGAAGTTATTAAAAAATCACACCATTTTATAGCCCCAAAAATAAGGCATAATATATTTTTTCAGAATAATCTAAAATTCTATACTATAAACTATTGAGAAATTACAACTAAGACGTGAGCACCTAACTTATAATTTTAGACAGCAATTTGTTACCTATCTATATATTAATACGCGAGCGAAAAACTTTGCACCCCTTTTAACGAAAAATGCGGGAACGTAGGTGAATGAAATTTTGCACAGTTATAGTTTATAAGGTGAAGGAGTGAGTGCATCGAGCTAATATTATTTTGAAATTATGCTTTTATCATACATTTTTTTAACAAATAAAATATTACACACACTACAACACACACACTAGGATCAGCCTATACGCACGAATTTTACTCTTTTATTTATGGTTGAAGTCTGTTGTCAAATTGAAAATAGATTTAGTTTTTTTTTATTGAATCTTAAATACTTTTAGACAATTACTCAACAATTACTACACGGCCAGTCTGTCATCATTAAATTTGACTTTGTCGCAGGAATTATGTCTAAAAAATAATAAAGTCAATATATTTTTGACAATAGAATATCAATAGAAAAGCTATCCGGTGTATGTTTATATTTCTCCATGAGAAAAGCGTTGAAATTTTAAACTAATTTAATTTTTTATTTGAGGTCGAATTTCGACCATTGGGCGATCTCTAGTATTTTTAATATTATCATGTTTTGTTCCACGCAAACGAAGATTTCTAATAAAACTTTCATTGACACGTTACTTTACATTTTAAATATGGGGCAAAAACTCATGGGATTAGTGTTGGATAAAAAATAGAAGCATATTTTGTCCGATTCGAGACACCCGCATGTATTCTTGAGCAAACAAGTGAACTTCAGAACAAAACCTCTACGCTCATACGGGCTCCGTTCCACTTGCAAGAAAAATATTAATTAAATTTACCGCTTCTTTTATTCTTAACTTATAAATTAAAATATCATAAATGCAAAAGTGTGTGTGTGTCACTGACCTCCATTATACAAGTACGCTGGACCTATGATACCCACTTTTTTTGTGCCTATTTGAAGCGAAATCAGCGCCCCCAGTGAGCGGGAAGAGAACTAAATTTGATGTAACTTGCAAATGGCCGCATAATCGTTATTGGTTGTCATCACTAGTATTAGTTCCAAATACTCCCACTACTGCTATCAGCGCCGATATGGCGACTTTCAAACGTCATTTTTACGTCAAATCATAGACAAATATATTTGGTCAATGGTCAAATTTAGTTCCTATCCCTCCCATCGGGGGAGCTGATTCCGGTTCAAATAGGCACAAAAAATAGCTGTCATTTCAAAGGGTATCATTAGTCCAGCGTACTTGTATAATGGAGGTCAGTGGTGTGTGTGTGTTTATCTGTGAACATGGATTTTATTTAAATAATAGAGATACCTACTTTGAATCTCGGGAAAAAACGACACATTTTATCTCGGAAAAATATACGGTACGTCGGAGACCAGACATACATGTATATTTTCTCTATGGGTACGTATTTCTGGGCAAAAAAATTGCGGGCATTACCTAGTTCAGTGGTTCCCAATTTGTGGTACGCGTACCCCCAGGGGTACGTGAAGTTGCATCAAGGGTACGTGCGGCTATCAGTAAAAACAAGAACATCTCATGCAACAGCAGACTCAAGAGTTATTTTGTAGAGCAATCACTGGGTGACTTTTGGGCTAATTTAAAAGATATTTATCATATCAGCGAATCAGCAATAAAATATTTACTTCCATTTTGCACAACCTACCTTTGCGAAAGCGGATTTTCGGCCATGACGAACTTAAAAACTAAACATCGTCACAGAGTTCAACTTGAAGACGATTTAAGACTGAAGCTGACTGAAGGACAACCAGATTTTCAAGAGCTGTGCAAAGAAAAACGTGCACATTTGTCACATTAGCGTCTTCGCCAATACATCATGTTATTTTGATTTTCACTATTGTACTGTAATTTGAAAATAATAAATGTTATTTAAACTGACTTATTTTTTTATTTATTTATCACTAGCTGTGCCCCGCGGTGTTACCAGCGGTTTAAGTAGCCTATATCTTAATTCAGGGTGTCAACTACCTGTATACCAAACATCGAAATTGGTCCAGGCGTTAGAGCATGAAAAAGTAACGAACCTACACACACTCACAAACTTTATGTGATATAGAATATGTGATTGCTACAATAAGGGGTACGCAGGTTTGAGGTCTTTTTTGAAGTGGTACGCAGCAAAAACTAATTGAGAACCACTGAATTAGTTCATAATAAATATCATAGCAAGACATCTGAATCACGTAGCTCTTGAAATAGGTATGTTTAAAAAAAATCTTAGCCAATGTCAGCAACAGACTCCAACTCACAGTTAAGATGTATATGAATTTATAATTTACTAGATGACGCCCGCAACTTTAATTTGTAACAGACATACAGACACACTTTCATTTATAATATTAGTATGGATGTGAAATTTATTTTGGGTTAATCTAACCACATGCATGCATCTCCTTCACGAGGCCTAAATTTAAAAGAGTCGCGGACGTGGACCATATTATTGCTCCTGCGGACCACTGGTTGGGAACCAGTGATTAACACGGTCTGGCAGTAGTTCATCGACATCAGCTCTCTGTTTTGATGACGTCATCTGACTGCATCGCTCTCAAAGGGCGCAATTAACTCCGTTGTTGTGTTTACTCAATTCAGCCGCTATTGTTAGTTAATGGGTGTTATATTTAACTACAAGATGATGCCCGCAACTCCGTTGCACCAAAATCCGTTTATCGTGCGGTAGCCGTACATTTTTCCGGGATAAAAATTAAATTATCCTAAGTCCTTTACCAGGACTCAAAGTATCTCGTCACCAAATTTCAACAAAATTTATTCAGTGGTTTGGGATTGAAAAGGTGACAGATAGACACACTCATATTTCGCATTCATAATATTAGTATGGCTGAGTTGAATATTGCAGCTATTTGTTGAAGTGCACAAGTAAAAAAATTCGGTAAAATAGATTTCTCATGCTTACAAGACGTGTCTTTACGATTTTGGAGATAATTAGTGTGGCTAAATTCAAAGTGTAAAAAACATGATTATTATTTTATTTTACAGATTTCACTTTTATATAGAGTTCACTTCAAAAGTAGCAGCGCTAAAGGTGCATTTTTTGTCATTTGTATGGGCAAGCCACCCAAAGTCATGAGTTTACCCATACAAAAGCTTGAACAATTTTTGCGTTGCTACTTTCACAGTCAACTCAATAAAAGGGGACTCATAGTCTCATACAATCATCAATGGAGAAAAAATATTATTTAGAAATTTATACAATATGAGTTAATCTAAAAAGTTCTTTAAATAACATTTTCTGTATTTCATTTTTCATAACATTAGCCAGTACCATCGAAGAAATTGATTCATAAATAAGCAGTTCACAGACCTACGTCAGTTGGTCAATTCAATGTAATTCGTGATCTGTCAGCTGGGTTTAACGTGACAAAAAACAATCGGCCAAGTGCGAGTTGGACTCGCGCACGAAGGGTTCCGTGCCGTTGTAGAGCGAAATTTGGCAAAAAATGTATTTTTGTATGACAGCCCCCCTAAAATATTTATTTTATTTTAATATTATTATAAATTATTAAAGTACAAAATATATAATTAAGGATTTTGTGAATATTCCAAGTGCCTTTATGTTGCCATTATTGATAACGAGCAAAAAAGGCCAAAAAATCACGATTGTTGTATGGGAGCCCCCCTTAAATATTAATTTTATTTTGTTTTTAGTATTTGTTGTTATAGCGGCAACAGAAATACACAATATGTGAAAATTTCAGAAGTCTAGCTATAGCGGTTCTTGAGATACAGCCTGGAGACAGACAGACAGACAGACAAACGGACGGACAGACATCGAAGTCTCAGTAATAGGGTCCCGTTTTTACCCTTTGGGTACGGAACCCTAAAAAGAATTAACTTCTCTGATAGTACAACAAAAACATAATATTGTGACATATCACTATAATACATATATAACAAAATATCTTCGATACTCTAACGAATGGAATCATTGTTTATTAAGAAAATGCCTTCTTGCCAATGAGTATAATCTGGTTTTGGTCAAATATTTATTCGCTGTTGGCATGGGAGATATTATTGCTTTTCTGTGAAGTTGATGTTTCTCCGACGGTGACTTCAAAGTGCTTTGATAGCTATTAAAATTTAATCAAAATAAATCAAACAAAGGAGAATGAAGTAAAGTGGTCCAAATTTCCACCACTAACGAGACCCATATTCACTTATTGTCCATTAAATATAGAGTAACTTTCATAATGAGACAAATAATTAAAAATAAGCTGTCAGTACAAAGTAATGACCATATGAAAAATTATTTTTTTGAGTGAAAATATTGATATTGATATTCATCTATTTCAGTGAAAACCTATTAGGTAACATGTCATGCCAATCGGCATGACATAACATAGATTGAGTAGTTAAAAAGTGCAATGGATCATATTAACACTATTTTATGGAGTAATTTATATATTATATATAAAATATTAAATGGTAGAAAACTTTTTCATTCCGTCATAACTTTTTACTTACAGGATATTTTTGGTTGCGGTCTCGTTATAATGATTTTGTATTTAGCAGACCATTACGTAAGTGTTATTGGTTGTGGACATTTGCACCAAACTCAATACATTTTTATAACATCAATATTTTTCATACAAAATGGTAAAAAACATGACTTTTCATTCAGCCATAACTTTTCACTGACTTTTGATTGCGGTCTGGTTATAATGATTCAGTATTTAGTAGACAATTTTACTATATAGGTCACGTTAGTGGTGGAAATTTGGACCAGACCCCATACATTTTAAAACATACTCCTTTAATATCATAAATTATTAATTCATGAATTAATCATAATTTTAATAACAAATACGAATGTCCGTTAATAATTCTTAATGCTATTAAGCGAACTATCTCTGAAACGACCTACATGAAATCTATACATATAATAAAACTGTAGGAATGAAAATTCTGTACATTAAAGATATTCAAAAAATAATAAGGGGGTGTTACTACATCGCTATAGAAGCCAAAAATGTGGTTAGTTTTTTTGTCTGTCTGTCTGTCTGTCTGTCTCTCTGTCTGTATGTTTGTTCCACTATCACACGAAAACTACTGATCCGATTTGCATACAGTTTTCGCAGATATATTTGTCTTCTTCCAACTCAAAATCTGGTGTATAAAAATCACCCCCCCCCCCACCCCTCTAAGGGGAGCAAAGAGGGGGTCAGATTTTGTATCAAACTTTTTTCTTTAATAGACTTACTTCATATTTTTAACTGTTTTTTCCAACTTAACATCTGGTGTATAAAATTTTTCCCCCCACCTCTCTTAGGGGACAAAAGAGGGGGTAAGATTTAAATACTTTAAATGGCAAAACAACTTTTGCCGGGATAGCTAGTTCATAATAATTAATAGGTTGTTCGAAGAGTAATTTAGTTTTTTTCTCGACAGAGGATTTATTTGTACTTTTTGTACCCAACTTCACATTTAAGCCATTTAAATTATATGCTTTGAGAGCTCATATAGCAAGGCTTGTGTGTGAAAAATTCCAATTAATTCTACGTAGTAGTCTTTGGTTGGTGCCCTTTTATATGTTGAGCGATAAGCAGCATTTTCACCTCAAATGAGGAGGTCGGACATAAGCAAACTCAAGCAAATACACACAATAAATTTTGGTTTAACTATTTGAATATTTTTCATACCGGTATACTAAGAGTAGTTAATAATAATTAATTAATTTCCGTTTAGTTGCGGGTCCATGTTGGATGCGAGTAGCAGGAGATCGGTCATCTTGGCGTTCATTGAGAGAGGCCTATGTCCAGCAGTGGACGAATATAGGCTGATATGATGATGAGTCGTCTCTGTTCCCTAATTAATTATACAACAAAGATATTTTTTTCTTTCAAGTTCATTTCTGTTTAAACTTAAATGCAAATCCTTTTTTTATTATGAATTTTATACAAAATATTTTCTGGTATTTTCACCGGTTCCATACTACGTACAGGGTGCAATTAAACCTTCCTGCCAATTTTTTTCCAGGGCTTAGGTATCATTAGGAGAGTCCATTTTACGTGGGAGAGCCATGCTTCAGCACGAATGGGCCGGTTCGACCGGAGAAATACCACGTTCTCGCTTACGCTGTGTTTCGCCGAGTGAGTGAGTTTACCGGAGGCCCAATTCCCTACTCTATTCCCTTCCTTTCCCTCCCCTATTCCCTTCTCTTCCCATCCCTACTCTCCCCTATAACCCTATTCCCTCTTAAAAGGCCGGCAACGCACCTGCAGCTCTTCTGATGCTGCGAGTGTCCATGGGCGACGGAAGTTGCTTTCCATCAGGTGACCCGTTTGCTCCTTTGCCCCCTTATTTCATAAAAATAAAAAAAAAATAAAAAATAAATTTAACCAAAAAAAAATTGGGTGTTATTTTTTTTTCAATGACATATTTTATCCCATTTAAAATCGTTGCAGAACGGTCACTCACGGCGCGGGGGAATGAGAGGGGGTGACGCCGGGATGAGGCACGCGGGCAGGGGCACGTCACGCGCGGCCGACGCATCGTGTCCATTAATTGTAATGTTTTTTAGGATAACTTTCGGAAGCTATTTCTCAATAATTTAGTACTGAGTGACTATAAAAGAAAAAATACATTTATTTTTATTTTAAACAAGGATCAATATATCAAAATTTGGCAGGTAGGTTTAATTGCACCCTGTATAGCTCGGATGTAAACTAGTTTCAAAAGTTGAATTCTATGAAAATTTGTAACACGGATCTTTTTTGTAGAAATACTAATTGTTTAAAAGTTAGTAAATGAAAAGTTCAGGTATCGTTTTTATTTCTTTGGAAATGCTAAACGCTATTGTTGCAAAGCAAAAATCCGTTCCACAGTTTTTGTGATTGCCTAGGCTGAAAAAAGCAATTCTAGCCTCAACTATCAAAGCCTTAAAACTTTCCATTGATTTTCCAATCAATTAACTCTCGGGACGTCAATCGCACTATACAAACATCAGCCTTTTGACGGGTAAATTTCATTTGCACTTATAGTGGAAGTCCAACTTCTGTACCGAATATTAATGGGGCGTTCAGACGCTATGCTAATAGACCTAATAGTATTACATTGCCGCAACTCTAACTATGTTTTGCGTCACTTCTGAAATTTTAAAGTAAACCTTTGGCGATATTGTAACAAAGGACCATGCCCAAAAAAACCCGTACTCGATTAAAATAATTTATGTACAGCAAAGTAGACCATAAATAGTAGATTGTAAATATGCAATTCATTTTATTGAAAACCATAACCAAAACTGATAATTTGAAAAAATAAATCTGAGACACACAGTACTTCGAATCAACTAGTTACTTCCTTTGTTTTTGTGTTCTTTCTCGTGAAAGCGATGTTGATAGATAAGAATTTTACAATTTAGAGAAAAAAAGAGATGTCAAATATCTTAAGAATAAACTAATTCACAAGTGGCTTCTCTCTACATCCTCTATCGGTTGTATCACGGAGAGTGCTCTGAGGAATTGTTCGGAATCATTCCTCCTGCAACTTTTCGCTATCGTTCCACAAGAAAAATATATCATCCTCATCACTTTCATGAGTGGCAGTCTTCCACCGTGCGTTTTTTGCGTAACTTTCTGCTGCGCACTGTAAAACTCTGAAACAAACTGTCACCAGCAGTATTTCCAATGGGTGAATTTCCCAACCGCATTTTTTTGCGGCTACTGTGAAAATGGGGGTGTGAAAAGGCTTTTTAGGGTTAAATAAAATTTCATTGCATAGTTTGTGTAATTACCCATATGAGGCAACAGACACGTTTTTAATTCGATAACTATAACATTAAAATTAAAAATTCTAAAGGTGGTAATTTGTGCCCTCGGTGACTGTCCCCAAACCCGTTTTAGTCTTTATTTCGTCAGCCGAGGAAAAAATTTTAGTGGTACAATCAAACGGATTATAATACAATTTTCATAATCTCTAGCGTTATATTTTCAAAACAGTGGGACAAAAAAAAACTGTCCCAAGATTTTGCCTGCTTTCGGTGATTAAAAAAGAAACATAAATTGTCGAGAACAGAAGTATTTTGAACGTACTGCCGCTTCTTTAACTCAAGTACCAATCAAGCTTTTGCATTTGGAGCGAGAGATGGTTTATAAATAAAATAAATAAATAAAAATAGTTTTATTTCTGAATAGATTTTAAAAAAATGCTTTCAGAATGTTGATACTACATGGTGCCTACCACCGGTTCGGGAACTAACCCGGCGAGAAGAACCGGCGTAAGAAACTCGCACGGGGCCCACTTTTTTACCAAAAAAAGTGAGAAAAAAATTAATCTTTTAAATAAAATTTACAATGTTGTAACTTAAAATTATACAATGTCAACATAATTGTAAGTCATACACTAATGTAGAAGTAGCCTTGCAAGAAGCCATCCTACTCCCAAGATGTGCCATCGTTTATGAAATCATTAACCTTATAATAGGCTTTGGCACACAAATATATCATCCTCATCACTTTCATGAGTGGCAGTCTTCCACCGTGCGTTTTTTGCGTAACTTTCTGCTGCGCACTGTAAAACTCTGAAACAAACTGTCACCAGCAGTATTTCCAATGGGTGAATTTCCCAACCGCATTTTTTTGCGGCTACTGTGAAAATGGGGGTGTGAAAAGGCTTTTTAGGGTTAAATAAAATTTCATTGCATAGTTTGTGTAATTACCCATATGAGGCAACAGACACGTTTTTAATTCGATAACTATAACATTAAAATTAAAAATTCTAAAGGTTAATTTGTGCCCTCGGTGACTGTCCCCAAACCCGTTTTAGTCTTTATTTCGTCAGCCGAGGAAAAAATTTTAGTGGTACAATCAAACGGATTATTTTATTGGATTCTTAAAGAATTGAGGTATAATCAATACAATTTTCATAATCTCTAGCGTTATATTTTCAAAACAGTGGGACAAAAAAAAAACTGTCCCAAGATTTTGCCTGCTTCTTTAACTCAAGTACCAATCAAGCTTTTGCATTTGGAGCGAGAGATGGTTTATAAATAAAATAAATAAATAAAAATAGTTTTATTTCTGAATAGATTTTAAAAAAATGCTTTCAGAATGTTGATACTACATGGTGCCTACCACCGGTTCGGGAACTAACCCGGCGAGAAGAACCGGCGTAAGAAACTCGCACGGGGCCCACTTTTTTACCAAAAAAAGTGAGAAAAAAATTAATCTTTTAAATAAAATTTACAATGTTGTAACTTAAAATTATACAATGTCAACATAATTGTAAGTCATACACTAATGTAGAAGTAGCCTTGCAAGAAGCCATCCTACTCCCAAGATGTGCCATCGTTTATGAAATCATTGACCTTATAATAGGCTTTGGCACACAAACGTTCTTTGACTACTTTTTTAAATTTATTAATGGAAAGATTTTGAACGTTTTCTGGGATTTAATTGTAAAGGCGTATACATTGACCTTTAAAGGATTTACTGACTTTACTAAGTCTGATCACCGGCATATCTAGCTTGTGCTTATTTCTAGTATTTCTACAGTGAGAGTCACTTTTAACTTTAAATTTACTTATATTTTTTCTAACATATATTACATTATCCAAAATGTATTGAGAAGCAACAGTTAGAAAACCAATTTCTTTAAATTTATCTCTCAGAGATTCTAAAGCAGACATTTTATAAATAGAACGTATGGCTCGCTTCTGCAGCACAAATATTGTATTAATGTCGGCAGCGTTTCCCCATAAAAGGATTCCATATGACATCCTACTATGAAAATAACTAAAATATACTAATCGTGCCGTGTCTTCGTCAGAAATTTCTCTAATTTTTCTGACTGCATACGCTGCAGAACTGAGCCTACCTGCAAGATTAGCAATGTGAGGACCCCACTGTAATTTACTGTCAAGTGTAATACCTAGGAATACAGTGTTATCTACCAAATTCATCTTCTCATCATTTAATAGTACATTGGTTTGGACTTGCCTAACATTGGGCAAAGTAAACTTTATACATTTAGTTTTACTAGAATTTAAAAGTAAGTTATTAACATTAAACCAATATACTATTTTTGAGAGAGCACTGTTTACCTCGTCGTAGTTCGACTGTTGTCGCTTCACTTTAAAAATAAGTGAAGTGTCATCAGCAAAAAGCACTATCTCATTATTATTATCCTTTACTAGATAAGGTAAGTCATTTATATAGATGAGAAAAAAAAATGGGCCTAATATAGATCCCTGTGGGACGCCTAATTCTATTTTGGTTCCATTGGAACTTTTACCATTTACCTCAACCCTTTGAGTCCTATTTTTAAGGTAAGAAGTCAAAAGGCTGAGAGCAGAGTCCTTTATGCCGTAGTGGCGCACTATTTGCTGCGTCGCTGCGTGTTCCCGCTAAAAACGTAAGTATATCGTCTCGGTGACACCCGACACTTTTCTCTTCATTTCCGTGAATCAATTTATCATATTAATTGAACCAGCCAGAAGTATTAATTTATTTTCTTACAAACACTTTTAATAATATGTATCAGTATACAATATAGATATCGGTATAAATAATATAGGTGTCAAAATATTCAACGATTTGTCGCAAATTTGCATTTCGGTGAATTCGGTGACCTATTTGGTCACCGAAATGCTTAAAAAATCACCAAAATTCCAAAAAATCACGGAAATGGTGACTCGGTGACTTAGGTGACTTTCGGTGACCTACGGTGACAATTATAGTTTTCATATCGGTGAATGCTTTTTTCATCTCGGTGATTTTTAAAGTTGTTTTATACAGGATAAATAATAATCTGCGAAATCGTAAATAATGTTAATAAATAAAAAATAAATATGCTGCTTCTTAATGTTTGAATTTTTTTAAGCTATTGTACAGCTTTCATCGCGTTTATCAAGAAATTCCGTAACGTTTACATTTCGGTGAATTTTTTTTTCATCTCGGTGACTGACTTTTTCATCTCGGTGACAGCTAAAATATAAACGTGTGTGCTACGTTTGTTTATTATTAAATTTTTATGTCATTAGTTTCGTAGTCATAAAACATTAAAATTGAGAGGAAACTTCGGTAAAAACTCAAAAAAACATAGAAACAAAAAAGTTCACCGAAATGAAAAAATATATCGACATGTTGAAATTCACCCCAATACGACCTGCAAACCTTCAAAGGCCGGCAACGCACCTGCAGCTCTTCTAATGTTGCAAGTGTCCATGGGCGACAGTAGTAATTGCTTTCCATCAGGTGACCCGTTTGCTCGTTTGACCCCTTATTTTATAAAAAAACCGATCATATAAACGATATCTTGTAATAATCCTAAAAACAGTACATAATAAGTATACAGATTATTTTCTATGCCAAACTAACATTCTATACTGTCAGATATAAAAGTGATAAATATTTTAATATTAAATACATAAATAATATAATATTATAATCACTAGACATCTATTTATAATGTTTTTACTACGTACTAATCGCCACATTATCGTTTGTAGTCCTAACTATCATAGATTCCTATAAGAAAAGTCAATTAGTTACGATCGTTTTTAAAGTACTCGGTGATTGTTTAATCCAAAAAGGACATTGTATTTGGGATACAGTATATGTAGTCTACTATGCCTCATATAAATGGTTTGAATCGATTACGGGTTTTTGGTCCATACATTTTTGGGCATTCACCTTTAGCGTGAAAAGTTCCATTGCACACATCCGATCAGGTGAAAGTAAATAAAGCTTTCAAGTATTTCGCTAGTACTCGAGGATGGCTGGAACGATTTGGATTTTTTTCTTTACATATTATTACCTACGAATAATAAAATCGACCAAGCGCAAGTCGGACTCGCGCACATGAAGGGTTCCATACCGTTATAGAACAAAAATACGCAAAAATTTGTGTTTTTTTGTATGGGAGCCCCCCTTAATTTTTTATTTTAATTTAATATTATTATTAATTATTAAATAACGCATATAAGTAAGGCCGTTGTGAAAATTTCAAGTGCCTACCTGTTGCCATTATTGACATCGAGCAAAAAAAGCCAAAAAAATCACGTTTGTTGTATGGGAGCCCCCCATACAACAAACGTGATTAATTTTATTTTGTTTTTAGTGTTTGTTGTTAAGTCTAGCTATAGCGGTTCTTGAGATACAGCCTGAAGACAGACAGACGGACAGACAACGAAGTCTTAGTAATAGGGTCCCTTTTTACCTTTTGGGTACGGAACCCTAAAAACTAAGGAGAAGTAACTCCGTCAAAAAACATGTTCTACAATACTTGTCAAAAATGTGTACCTAGGTACATATTTTCAATACATTTGCAATAGTGGCCTTCAGCGGTATCAGGCTGACGTCACATGACTTTACATGACGTTACATGGTAATAGTATGGGAGTTACGTTTCCTTAGTTTTTATTATTCTTAGCATATTACTATTAGTTCGGGTAAGGTTTTGACGTTGAGTAATTTTGCAAGGGCTCAATATAATAAAATAAAATTAATTTAACAACTTATATTGGGACTGATAATATAATAATATATTAAAAACTAGATGACGCCCGCAACTCCGTTGCGCCAAAATTCGTTTATCGCGCGGGACCTGTACATTTTTCCGAGATAAAAGTATTCTATGTCCTTTCCTGGGACTCAAAGTATCTCCTTACCCAGTAAAATCTGGTCGGTGGTTTGGGCGTGAAGAGATAACTGACAGACAGACAAACAGACACACTTTCGCTTACAATATTAATATAGATATGAAATACGATGACGAGGGTTAGGCGTTTATGTATTTAAGTAATAACTACTTTACATTTTACATCTCATATTTCTAATTTACCGATCCCAAGTCGCAAGATGAATTAAAAGAGACATTTTTTTTTAATTTTTACTACTTTTAATATATAAAAATTATCACAACGTAACTTTTCACACTCTGTTAGAAAAAGACTGCCATTCCGAAATAACCATTGACGAAAACCACTCATGTAAATTATGGCTTCGCTTAAACACGGATGCGAATAGTTCTAAATGCCGTATGAAAGTTGAATCTCATAATACATTTTGTAATCTCTGATGCGATTGAAATGACGACCTACTTGATTAACCTAGATACACATTACACACAATACAACATCAACATGGCAACATCTCACACTTCACCACACTTTGAATACTCAGTAATACCGCATTTTTGTTCTAACACGTTCCCCTGACATTGCTTTAGTGCTGCCATCAAACAGTAATTACAGCAATGTGTTGCTGGGATTTATGCTCGTAATATACAAGTTTATGACACGCATCATCTATCTTTTAATGCGCGGTGTTTTATACAATTAGTTTGAATTATGCGCGCTCGTGTAGCATGTTATGAATATTGAGCTGTGTGGCAACGTTTATTTTCCTGTTAGCTACCTGAGGTAATGAAACCACATAACCTCATTCTAAACGAGAATAATCATGAATGTGGGGACCCACAGTAGGTAGAGTTGTGTCAGTAGACACAACACTACGCGCTATCGAAGATTTCAAAATACGAATAATAAACTTAATATACCTAGTGAGCTTTCTTGTGCTAAATGCCCATTAACTTACAACAATATATGATACTAAATTGTGTTCGAAACCATGATTCGCATAGTACCAAAAGATATTGCTTGCAACTTTGTTCACGCTCCTTTTTTTATCGCACAAGAACCGTACATTTCTCGAGACGTAAAAATTTTATGGCTCAAATATGAAACTTCATATTATTATTAATCAAGCTTAAGCATGAATTGGTAACAGACGAAATATACTTTCAAATTCATACTGCGATGAATTGTAGTATAATGTGTTACTCTGGCCACAAAAACAAAATTCACAAGCAAACGAAAAATATGAAAAGCGAACACTATTCTCTGACTTTTGAAGTATTTCCACGTGAAAAATAGGAGTCCATCGCTCGGATTGTACATTGTAAAAAGAATAACAAATCCATTTTGAAACGTACCGAGTAAGGTGGGAAATTAAAATTAGTATGAATAGTTCGTTATTACCAGGTAGGTTAAATTTTCTAAATATTTTGAATTGATAAAGGGCCATTTGGTAGGCTAATACTAAACATTGATAAAGACCGTTTTTTGATTACCTTCATGCTAAATCACGCGATAAGTTTTTGATTTCCAACATCAAAGGCCGACACGAATTTTACAAAACCAATATAAAGCTCTCATTTCAAAAGAGAGAAGTAATTGTAAACAATTAAATATGTGTTAATACAACTCAAACAATATTTTCGCTACTATAGACATCAGAGTTGTTTACAAAACGTACACAAAATTTTACATGTGGGGTGTCGCCCAGTTATGACATAATAAATAAATTTATATAATATTCTTTTTTAGGGTTCCGTACCCAAAGGGTAAAAACGGGACCCTATTACTGAGACTTTGATGTCTGTCCGTCTGTCTGTCCGTCTGTCTATCTGTCCGTTTGTCTGTCTGTCTCCAGGCTATATCTCAAGAACCGCTATAGATAGACTTCTAAATTTTTTTTTTTTTGCTCGTATTCCATAATGGCAACAGGTAGGCACTTGAAATATTCACAAAATCCTTAGTTATATTCTTAATTTAATATTTAATAATAAAATAAATAATTAGGGAAGGCTTCCATACAAAAAACACTATTTTTTTCGCTCTATAACGGTACGGAACCCTTCGTGCGCGAGTCCGACTCGCACTTGGCTGATTATTTATAAAATATTTATTGTGGTAGTGATATATATAGTGTTACCAGACGATACCCGCAAATCCGTTGCGCCGCAATTTGTTTATCGCCTGGGAACCGTACATTTTTCCGGGATAAAAATTATCCTATAACCTTTCCTAGGACTAAAAGTATATCTATACCAAATTTCAGCAAAATTGATTCAGTGGTTTGAGCGTGAAGAGGTAACAGACAGACAGACCTTCGCATTTATAATATTACTAGCTTTTTGTTTGGGGGGGGGGGGGGGCGCAGCCCCCCGAGTATTGTCCTGAGCCAAAACCCCCCCTCCTCCCATATTAATCAAATGACACTCAAAAACTGTATGTTTAGTTTAGGTTAGAATAATTTCGTTATGATATTCACTTTTAATTAATACCTTAGTTTGTTCCAAAAAAAGGAGAATTAAAACTCAATACTAACTACGCGACACCACTTTGTTATAAGCAACATTTCCAGGAGAGGGGGGGTTTGGGGGGGCGCATCCCCCCCAAGCAGGGTCCGGGGGGAAATCCCAGGTGCGGGAGTTATGATATATATGACGCGTTACCATTTTGATAAAAGCTGCATTTCTAGGAGTGAGGGGAGGGGGGGGGGGTTGGTCTTTTGTCCCCTTAGAGAGGTGGAGGGAAAAAAATTTATACACCAGATATTAAGTTGGAAGAAGACAAATATATCTGCGAAAACCGCATTCAAATCGGATCAGTAGTTTTCGTGTGATGCGGGAACAAACATACACTCAGACAGACAGACAGACAGACAGACAAAAAAGTAACCACATTTTTTGGCTTCCATAGCGATTTTAGAGAGATTTTTTTTTTGAATATCTTTAACGTACAGAATTTTCATTTCTACAGTTTTATTATATGTATAGATTAGATACTGATAGGTTCAAAATAATATATTTACATCCTCCATCATCCCTTATTTTATCCCCATGGGGGTTGAATTTATCAAAATTCTATTTAAGCGAACGTTTTTATCATAGAGGCTCAAATCTTCAATAATTTCAGTTCAATCAGTCGAAAGTCTAAGAAAATTCATAAAAACTTTCATCCCCTATTTCATCCCCTTAGGGGTAGAATTTATGAAAATCCTTTCTTAGGGGATGCCTACGTCATAGTCGCTTTATGCATACAAAATCTCAGCTCGATCGGTTTAAAATTGACAAAGTTTCATACAAACTTTCATCCCCTATTTAACCCCCTTAGGGATAGAATTTTTTAAAATCCTTTCTTAGGGGATGTTTACGTCATAGTAGCTTTATGCATGCAAAGTTTCAGCCCGATCGGTTTAAATTTGAGAATTTCATATAAAATTTCATCCCCTATTTTACCCCCGTAATTTTTTTTAAAATCCTTTCTTAGATGATGATTACGTCATAGTAGCTTTATGCTTGCAAAGTCTCAGCCCGATCGGTTTAAAATTGACAAAGTTTCATACAAAGTATCATACCCCATTTTATTCCCTTGGGGGTAGAATTAGAGGTGGATTTTTTAAAATCCTTTCTTAGGGGATGCTTACGTCATAGTAGCTTTATGCATGCAAAGTCTCAACCCGATCGGTTTAAAACTGAGAAAGTTTCATACAAAATTTCATCCCCTATTTTACCCCCTTTAGGGGTTGAATTAATTTAAATCCTTTCTCAGGAGATGCCTATGTCGTATTAGCTTTATGCATGCAAAGTCTCAGCCCGATCGGTTTAAAATTGAGAATTTCATATAAAATTTCATCCCCTATTTTACCCCCGTAATTTTTTTAAAAATCCTTTCTTAGATGATGCTTACGTCATAGAAGCTTTATGCTTGCAAAGTCTCAGCCCGATCGGTTAAAAATTGACAAAGTTTCATACAAAGTTTCATACCCCATTTTATTCCCTTGGGGGTAGAATTAGAGGTGAAATTTTTTAAAATCCTTTCTTAGGGGATGCTTACGTCATAGTAGCTTTATGCATGCAAAGTCTCAGCCCGATCGGTTTAAAATTGAGAAAGTTTCATACCAAATTTCATCCCCTATTTTACCCCCTTTAGGGTTTGAATTTATTTAAATCCTTTCTCAGGAGATGCCTACGTCGTAGTAGCTTTATGCACGCAAAGTCTCAGCCCGATCGGCTTAAAATTGACAAAGTTTCATACAAACTTTCATCCCCTATTTTACCCCCTTGGGGGTAGAATTGATCAAAATCCTTTTTTAGCGGATGCCTACGTCATAACATCTACCTGCATGCCAAATTTCAGCCCGATCGGTTCAGTGGTTTGGGCTGTGCGTTGATAGATCAACATGTTAGTCAGTCACCTTTGAGTTTTATATATATAGAAGTATGGATATGGATACATATAACTACGGCCAGGCTGCAGGCGCCCTTAGAGCCAGTCCACACGGCGCGTTGCGTCGACGCAGCGCTGCCGTTTGACGTATAGCCGGCCACACGGGCGCTGCGTCATCGCAGCGTTATTACGAAGCAGTCTTAACGTCAACACCCCCTCCCTCTTCGTCTCGGGGCTTCTGTCCGTCATGTGTGCGTTGCGACGACGCAGCGCGCCGTGTAAACACCTTGGTTATTTGTATGTAAGACAACGCAACAGCAGCGCTGCGTCGACACAACGCACCGTGTGGACTGGCTCTTAAGCTCTCACCCAACAGTGGACAATTTAAAAAAACCAGCAAACCATGTTTTGCTAAATATCAAATATCTTGCAACATAAAAACTTTGACTAACTTCGATAAGAATTAATTGAAATTGGCTATCAATTAGATCTTTTTAAATTTTTTACTACTTGTTAGACAGACACATAATTTAAACGATATCGGAAAACGAAAAGCCTGAGGGCCATGCTAAGCCCGTTTTGAACACGAAATTAATGATTGGAATTTAGAAACCCGTTACGCTTCTAGATATCCTAAAGACATTTTGTTCAAAAAGTAAAATGAAATGGACATTTTAATAATTCTTATGGCGGCATTTATAGGAACTGTCCCTGTGTTATATTTGGATATAACACAGAAAGAAATTAGTTATAAAGTACATACAGTATCGGTACTGTAATGTACCATCAAAGAAATTGATTCATAGGCAGCTGACGGACCTACGTCATTTGGTCGGATTATGCCAATTCAGTGTTTAATAGTTGTGAACTTGTGATCTGTCGGATGGGTTTGACATAACGCGGCCAAATTACTCAAGTCCGCCATGTTCTTCTCTCCTTCTCAACTTCTCTGATAGTACTTTCTTCGGTAATATCGGTAATAAATCGCTGACCGCAATCTTTGAATGTTTAACCAAGTTCTTGGTAAAAAAGAAACATTTTTTTTCTCGACTAAATAAAGATAGCTAATTTTAGTAGATACTTTCTTCTTATCAAATTATATTATGTAATCAAAAATAAATTCCCTTCTAATTTATATTTTACTAAAACAAATAAAATTAAACATAAATATTATTTAAGCTCAAGCCGGGGGTCGCGGGTTCGAATCCCGCCGACGGAACAAAAAGTTTTCAATTTTTCCGGGTCTGGATGTGTATTAAATATGTGTATGATATAATAAAAATCTTAAATATATGTATACTATACATATATTTAAGATTTTATAGAAGTATTAAATATATTTCCGTCGTCTGGTACCTGTAACACAAGTTCTTCAGTTACTTAATAATAATAATATCTATGGACGCTTCACACCACGTCAGTCTGGCCCCGTGCTAAGTACCTGAAGACTTGTGTTACGGGTACCAGACAACGGAAATATATTTAATACTTTTATACTATACATATATTTAAGATTTTTATTATAATTATGATACACATATTTAATACACATCCATACCCGGAAACATTGAAAACTTTTTGTTCCGTCGGCGGGTTTCGAACCCGCGACCCCCGGCTTGAGCTACCAACAGCCCACAACTGAGCCACAGAGGTCGTACTTAGAACGGGGCCTGACTGACGTGGTGTGAATCGTCCATAGATATTTATTATATTATATTATTATTATACACTTTTTGAACGTTGAATCTACAATGACAATCAATAAAATGTTAGTTACCCACTTCGTCCACAGTCACTCATGTCTGCAACAAAACACTAACCCCCTTACTAATAAACGTTGTATAAGCTTTGAATAGTTATACAGTGTTTTGTTCCTGTCACACAAGTGACATTTTTAATTGGATTGAAGAAGACAAAACACTGTATAACTATTCAAAGCTTATACAGCGTTTATTAGTAAGGAGGCTTGTATTTAATCGATACTAATGTTATAATTGCGAAAATGTGTCTGTCTGTCAGTCTGTTACCTGTCCTGGCCAAACCACTGAAACGATTTTGCTGAAATTTGGTATCGAGATACGTTTAGTCCCAGGAAAGGACATAAGATACTTTTTTATACCGAAAAAATTACCGCTTCAGCATGATAAACGAATTTTGGTGCAACGGAGTTGCGGGCGTCACCTAGTTTACAAATAACACAAAGAGCATGAAAATTGCCTCTTATCTAATCTATTATCTAAAAGTAACATTTAATTAAACCCTGATGAGTTTTAATTTCCGTCCATTATCCTCCCATCCCGACCGAAAATATAATCATTTCGTTTTTGAAAATTAATTAATCTTATCTTTTCCATTAGCTAATCAACCCCGTGTCGACTCGACCGTGACGCTACTGTACTCAATTTATTTTAGCAACCGATTACGTCATACTACTGTTTTATTTTAAACTACGTCCTACATTCTATACGATACTATTGTATAATAGTAAGCTATAATTTTATCCTTCTTTTGCTTAGAATATGCGAAAAGCCTAATGACGGCCGAATTGAAAAAATTTCTACTGCTTATAGGTAAAGACTGACAATGACAAAGTAGCAAAAAAGTGTTTTTTTCGGCTTTTAATATTACAAAAACAAAAAAATTGAATACTATAACGAAATTTATAAAGTTACCTTTACTTGCAGCCTTTTTCGATTTACCGCGAATTTTCGCAAAAATAATCGAGGCATTTCATATTTAACACAATAACTTTTTCAATGAAAGCTTATTCGCGTATTTAAAACCTTGAAAATTTAAAGAAATATACAGTAGTGGCTAAAAATTTAATTAAATTCACCGATTTTTTATCCGATGATCGAAATTCGAATCCACTTCGTTTGTTTCTCAATTATACGCCGAGACTGTGCATGTTGAACGAATTCAATTTTTGTCTAGTGGATTTTAAAACTTATGAAGTATAAATATTTTAGCTGGCAACACTCGCCGCAAATATTTTTTGTGACTAAGGATAATGGGCATTTTTGCCTAGAGGCTAACTACAACGCGTTAAATATTGTTGAAAACAAGTAGAACAAATTACCCCTTTATTGGCAGTCATCCACCATTGATACCGGTTTTCCTGTATGATTTCGTAAATTTCCTGCAAAGATTGATACGTTAGATAATTTTAATAAACGAAATAACTGATGTGATGCTAATAAGAATCATAACAAAATAAATTAATATATAAGTACGTATAGGTATTACATTTAAAAATAATATATTAAAATCAAATCGCCGGCAAAACGTTATACAAGCATAATTCTCAAAAAGGCCAATAGGGAATTTTTCAGATTATATAATAGCCGTAATGCCGGGATGAAAGTATGCCCGGGGCAAATCCTTCAATAAAGATCATGAATGATCGAACCTCCCCTCTTTTGTTGCTTAACTCAATTTGATGCTTCATGCCTCTGATCCCCAATCGTTGGAACGTTTCTTCTATTTGGGTGGATATTTCGTTGTAATTACTGTAGATTATCCGGATATGAAGGATTATAGACGAAGCGTTGCGGGGAAAAACTGCTTAGTGAAAGTATGGTCGTTTAAGGCGCTTAAGATGTTTGCTTTGCTTCGTAGCGACTGCTTCATGTCATAACAAGCGAGCGAAAGATACAACCACTGTTAATCGTAATTATTCAGTACTTTATAAGACGAAATTGAAATATTTGCACCATTTGTTTTAGAAATGTCATCATGGTCTATGGCTCTATGCTGGCCCACTACGAACCATCGCCATTGTGTATGATGGCGGACGATGGAACTTTCAAGTTTATTGATTTACCCGTGGTTTACAGTTGACGATGGCCAGCAGTGGTCCATCGTGGGCCATTGTGTACTGGCTACTTAAGAGACAGTTCATTCAAAGGCAAAACATTTTTTTGGGTGTCCGTCAAAAAGTCAAATCGTAAAAGGGTTCCGCCACCAAAAAATTTTGAGAACTATTACACTAATATAATATCATGTTTCATTTTATAAAATATTATTCTTTAAATTCTGTATCTAATTAATATGTAACTGGTTTTAAATTTTAATATTGTATAGTCAATTTTAAAACCGCAATACTATCATATTAATTACGTGTATCAATTTCATTTATAATTAAAATTTATTTCAAGTTATTTCCCAAAACGTCATCGCGAAATAAATAATGTTTCCTGTATAATTTATGGAAAATCTATACTTCCATATCCATACTCATAATTATTATAAATGCAAAAGTGCGTCTGTCTGTCTGTTACCTCTTCACGCCTAGGCAGCTGAACATATTTTTCTGAAAGATATGGAGATACTTAGAGTCCCGAGAAAGGACATAGGATATATATTCCGGAAAAATGTACGGTTCCCGAGCGATAAACGAATATTGGCGCAACGGAGTTGCGGGAGTCATCTAGTACTACATAAATAAATGCCGTAAACTGAAAACCTGTATGTGAGTTTTAGTGAACTAAAAACCATCAACAAAAAAAATACTCATAACTACAGCTGGTTTCTATAAATATCGGACTCTCAACCGTTAGATACAACAAAGCGTTCACTGTAAAAGTTGCATTAAAAAAAGAGACAATTTTAATAATTATATCTATGGACGCTTCACACCACGTCAGTCTGGGCCCGTGGTAAGTACCTGATGGACTTGTGTTACGGGTACCACACAACGGAAATATATTTAATACTTTTATACTATACATATATTTAATACACATCCAAGACCCAGGAACATAGAAAATTCTTTGTTCCGTAGGCGGGATTCGAACCCGCGACCCCCGGACCCGCGATGAGAACACGCTCAACCACTGAGCCACAGAGGTGGTCGAAAATTTTGACTTCTATGTTCCTATGAGAAACGTCCCAGTGTCAGTCCATTCGTCAGTCATTTGCCCATAAAAATGAAAAAGTAAGAATTAAAGGGACACATATAAACCAAATCAAATAATTTTATTCAGAATAAATTTTTTACAAAATCTTTTCTGAACGTCGAGACTATGGTGCCTACCACCGGTTCAGGAACTAGCCCGGCGAGAAGAACCGACGTAAGACTAAAGCATAACCACTTAGTTTTTTTACACTTTACATTGCGTTATCACCGTTCAAAGATCGTGGCCTACGTTGGCTAGCAGATGATGATGGCTGCTAGTAAATAAAGACAGCAAACAATTTCTAGAAGTATATTTAAGTTAATTAGGTACTCGGTCGCTTGTGTTCAGCTGCAGCTCAATTAGCCAGCACATTTCATGTGAGGTGAGCTAAATTCTGAAGCGAGCGACCTTATTTCGTTTATTTTAACATGTTTCAGCATTTAAACTAAATAATATATTTACAGATTACGGTAATGACAGCAAAAATAGAGTTTTTTATATTCTAAAAGTCTGGCTTATCCAGGAGCCAAGTTTTCGTATTGGTTTTACATTATAATAACCTGTTTACTGTTTAGTATTATTTAAGCTTGTTAATTAAGTAGAGCACTACAAGTATAGAATAAACCCTGAATCTACTATTTAAATTAAATTTATTAGAGCTACGGTCCCAGTTCGATATAGTTCCATTTTGTAGTTTGTTAAGAGACTGGACTGGATTGAATTTCATTGTTCTAATCCTAGCGGAGCTACAATTATAATATTGGATTAAAATAGTTAAATCGGAGTACATGTTGCTTAAAATTCCCTAGCTCAAAAACTACTTAACCGATTTTGATGAAACTTAAGTTGAGCAATACCTAGTACAACAGAAAAAAGAATCACTTAAATCGGGCTTGTAGTACCGGAGATATGCGAACACAAACATAGATACATACATAGACTTGAAATTTGGCACATTTCTTCAGAAGCTGATATAGACTAACATATACAAAAGCTGGGCAGTACTGTAATTATTTCACACATACATACAGGTCGAATGATAACCTCCTTTTTTAAGTCGGTTAAAAATAAGAATTGGATGTGACGATGCTCTACGAAAGTTCGTAGTAGTCGTAGAGGTGCTACGCTCGCGTAGACCCGCTACGACTATCTACGAATGTTTAAACTTCGTCCGCTTTTTTATTTTCTTTGAATATTTGTCTCATTTTATAAACTCTAGTGTCTTTGAATGTAAGAGTAACTTTGGCTTAGTGGAAAAATTTTCATCATCTCCTCTGGATCCATAATAAAAATGAGGCATTCAAGAATTTTTCATTGCAAATTTTATTAGGGCAAGCTAGTCGTACGGTTCGCAGTACTTAATTTTAAGTACCTGAACGTATATTTAAGAAGTAGTAAACTAATCTTCAGAAACGTCCTCGTTATTTCTTTTGATACGGTCTAAAAAGCAGTTGCGTAAATATTCTCAAACAACTTTCGCGGTTGCAAGTTTGGAGATTTATTTTTTTCTTTTGTAAACGAAACAAAAAGAATCACGTTTTAAAATTTTACCTTCTGTTTGAGAAATAAATTTACCTTTTCTTTTGAGAAAAATTTTTTTCGCTTTTGTTTCTTTTTCGACGCAAATTTTAATGATGATTGCTAAGTAATTGACCATTGTCTTGTTACTTTCCTCCGAAAAGATGCGTTTATACACGCGAAAATTTAGGGCCTGTTTCACCACTTCCTGATAAGTGCTGGATAGCCTAGCCATAACTTATTTCACAGATACTCCATACTATATCTGTCAGATAAATTGTGGATAGCCTATCCGGCACTTATCAGGAAGTGGTGAAACAGGCCCTTAGCGTTAGTCGTTAGTCTTGAAGATAACTAATTAGTACACAGCATTTTTCGACACCTCCGTCGTCCGGTGGTTTAGAGCGTGGCTCAAGTCGAGAAGGTCGTGGATTCGATTTTTGCGTTGAAAAAATGTTTTTTTCAAGTTTGGTAAGGACAATGCAGGCTGATTACGAATGCAATAAAGTATTTAGTTACAAAACCGTGGGTATTTTATATTTTAGTAATTTTGAGAATATCCACAACAATAATATTATGTCTAACTTTTAAAAGTTCTGTACCGAATATTACATTTTTTAAAATGATATTGTATTGGCTTATATTATGTAGATGGAGAATAGCACAAATATAAAAACTTGAGAAGTGTCAAAGGACACCCGGATGGAACGAAGTTATAAATAGGAGTCTATATTTCTCAATACTAGAGATCGCCCAATGGTCGAAATTCGACCTAAAATAAAAAATTAAATTATAAGTTTCAAATTTCAACGCTTTTCTATTGATATCAATGATATTCTATTGCCAAAATATTGACTTTATTATTTTTTAGACATAATTCCTGCGACAGTCTCAGATTATTTAATTTAAATGATGACAGACTGGCCGTGTATTATTTGTCTAACAGTATTTAAGATTCAATATAAATAAAAACTAAACTATCAACGCCCTTTGCCCCTACTATGCAGGTACTAATAAAAAAGTGTCGTTACATCTTTTTTTTTTTTTTTTTTTTATGGACACCCATGGACACTCGCAGCATCAGAAGAGCTGCAGGTGCGTTGCCGGCCATTTAAGAGGGAATAGGGTAATAGGGGAGGGTAGGGATGGGAAGAGAAGGGAATAGGGGAGGGAAAGGAAGGGAATAGGGTAGGAGATTGGGCCTCCGGTAAACTCACTCACTCGGCGAAACACAGCGCAAGCGCTGTTTCACGCCGGTTTCTCGCCGGCTCTCCCACGTAAACCGTCTAGCCCCCGCAAGGCGCAACGGGCGATAAGGAACTTCGTTCCAATACGAAGCTGTCACGATGCTTGGACCCTCAAGGCGTTATAGCGAAATGAAAATACAAGAATATTGTGTATTCTCGGAAAGTAATTTCAAAAGTTACGCGAATAGAATAGAAAACGAGTAAGTAACTCCTAAACTTTATTAGACAATGTAAAGAGTTAACAATAATACTTGAATGTAATTTGGGGCTTTAATTTGCTGCCATTCAGTGATCATCCCTCGAGCGGGAAAAGACTTTCGCAACGAGACAACAATCTAATTTTCTTACGCCGCGCCGAAATAAAATGAAATATTTAGGGTGAGGCCAAACGAGCGTAATTTTGTGAGTCGTGAGTCACAGAATTTCGGTCGCAGAAATTCTGCTTGGCAGAAATTCTGTTGGGATGCCAGACGAGTGCATTTTATTCACTTGTAAGAGCCTGTCCTGATGAGGTGTTTTACGCGCATACCCGAGATACTAGAGCTACATATATCGCGTCCAGATGCCTACGCGCGTTTTCATACTGGCGCGTAAAACGCGCACATAGCGCGCACTACGACTTTTTTCCGCGCGATTTTATTTAAAAATAGCTTACTTCGGCTAGCTCTGAAGCTCATGGTACCTAGGGCTCAAACTAGGTACACTATAATTTTTCTACAACTATCTAGGCTAAGTATTTATAATATTACTGGTTTCCGAAGTTTTATTTTTACTAAAGTTTATCAAAAACTTGTCCTTTTAACTCAATAATGTTAAAAAATCTATCAACTAAGGCTCGATTTACGAGCGGTTTGGCCGCTACATTGCAAGATCAGAAGCAATTATTGTTTGAAATGATTTATTTAAATAGCGGCGCGGCGTCGCACTGTCATTTACATACAATTGCTTGTGATCTTGCGAAGCCCCCTATAATATTATATTTTGCGAGGCCCCCTGATGGATGACGTAAGAGGACGGATTTGTTGAGAGAAAGAATTTACAATACTCAAAGTTTTATTTATAAAACTTTTTATTTATGAATAATTGAGTATCAAAACTCGTAAACCCTTTAAAACCTCGTTGTCCGAGGGGCGCGAGGCCCCTTAGAGCGCAAGGCCGTGGGCGGTCGCCCACGTCGCCTACGCCTTACGCCGCCTCTGGTAGGGGCCAAACCGCGGGTTCGGGCGGAGGCACATAAAATCGACCATACGCTGTCTTAAATATCAACTCTTGTCAAAACGCCTTACGCCACCCCTTCACACGGCGCATAGCTCGAGCGGGCGCGGCGCGGCTTGTGATATTACGCGCCGTGAGAACGCTCCCCGTGCCACCACTTTCATACAGCGCGTGGCTCGAGCTGGCGGGTGATATAAACGCGCCTGCTCGAGCCAGCCCGAGCCACCCCTTCACACGGCGCGTGGCTCGAGCGGGCGCGGCGCGGCTTGTGATATTATACGTGCCGTGAGAAGCCAGCTTTAGAATCTGGGCACTGATATTATAAACATTAAAATTCCAATTCATACTTTATCCCCTGTTTAATCATAAAGCTCATAATAAATTCGATAACGTCAGTACTTTATTGCAATAATCGAGCCATATTTTTTGTAACGCCATAAAAAGGATAATCGTTTTTCGGAGGCGTAAAATTGTTACCTTCCGTGATCTAACTTATTGCCTATTATAGGGGTAAAGTGTGCGCCGCGGCGCCCTGGTGCGCCGTGGAAAGGCAAGAGGGGCGTCGTGAGTTAATCCTCCATCATTATCCGAAACCGCTATAAAATTAAATTTTAATATTAATTATGTAAAGCAGACAGATGATTAAATATTTGTTAATTATCATTAACCTGCTTTACCTAGCTAGTAAATCATTAAAGGTGTTTATTTGTGTACATTTTTTTAATAGCTAGGTAGAATAGGGCGCCGTGACAAAATATTGTGACGTGTAACTGCGCCGCATTCTAAAAATAGATTAAGAACCCCTTGCCTATTAGATACCACAGGCCCCGCAGATAATTTATAGCGTGGGGTGGGTGAGCAAAGTGACGTATCCGTTGTGCCATGTTAACTCAATTAACGGGTTGAATCATCCCTTTGTGAGCATTTCCTACTAAGGCTCGCTAGTTTCAAGTCTATGGAATAAAACCTAGGTCTCGTACAGTAATATATTAAAATATAATAAGTTATTAATACACAATTTAATATTTTTGGTTTTTGATATCACATAATTTATAGTTGTAATACAAAAAAATACATTGCAAAATTTAATCCATACGTTTATCTGTCTGTCTGTTACCTTTTCTCGCCCAAACCAATGAATAGATTTTGATGAAATTGGATACGCTTATACTTTGAGTAAAAGGATATAATATATTCTTTTTATCGCGGAAAAATGTACGGTTTACGAGCGAAATCGAATTTTGGCGCAACGGAGTTGTTGATCTAGTAGTTTTAAAAATTGATGCATAATTATTGTACCAATCACAACAGTTTCAACGACGGTAGCTGGTCCAAACCTAGCCGGTGGCCAGGTGCAGAATCTACGCACACACTTGGACATTATTATATAATAATGTCCAAGTGTGTGTGCAGTACACAAGAGTTTCATTCTCCTTTTATTTGTGTAGTCCTAGCCATAATATGTCAGACGATTGACGAGAGAAATTTGTAAAATCAATAATTGTAAAATCTATTTAATACATGACCGTCATGATTAGAGGATCATCCTGCATCGTTCAAAAATGTATTTTAAATTTCATGATATAAAGACAATTTTTCAATCTTCTACTCGAAACACTTTTTTTTCGTTTTATAATGTGGGATACGAAACCACAACCAATGGGAGCCAAGCACTAAGCCATTGGATCCTGGAGGGGCTAAGTCTAGTTAAAGGTGAAGTATTAATTTAAAAAAAATGCTCGACATTTTTTCCCTCGATTTTATTACTACTATAATTATCGGTTTTATAAGTATTAAAGATAATATGAGTGGAGAAATTGGGTAACTAACAATTTGAAAACTGTCATTTTTTTGCATTGATGGAGGCTTTAGGACCGTTAAAATTATTTAAATTAAAAAATTTGAATTCTGTGTATATCTAAATATAATACCCAGATGACGAAAGAGGTAAGTTACAAGGTTTGTTCAAATTATAAAGGAAAAAATGAGTAATTGCTCTTAGATTATAAAATAATAACAACAATATTAATGATTTATTTTCTCACTACAATTTAAATCAATTACATAATTAACTAAGCCACTAAGCCTCTCAGACTATGTTACGATCTTAGAAATGTTAGTTACCCCACTTGATCCACTCATATCTTCAATTAAAACAGACCGGAAAAGCATAAAGTTGTAGAAATTAAAGGTATTGTCCCAAATTCACGTCTGGCAACAAAGAAATCATATATTACTTACAGTTTGCGCAATGCAGCCATCCGAAATAATTTTAAAATATTATATTATGCTCCTACAGCAGCTTCCTTTATGAAGCAACAAATACATTTAATTTTCAATTTTGTTCGTTACATAACATTATCTTTTAAAAATACATAGAATATTATAATCATTTTATATACATTGTTATTTTAAGACTCAGAGAATTTCAAACCAAAAAAAAAGTTGTAGGTTAAGTCACTATTTTTTGAGAAGTTGGATATTTTATAGTACAAAATAATATAACAATTAGATGAAAGAAATTAGTACAGGACCTAAAAAGCTGCCACCCGTTTTAGCATTATTATGTGCAGTCGCAACCAACGTCTTTTAAGAATAAAATATCTACAGACATAAAGTGTTAAAATATTCTGCCAAATATTAATCAAATTAAATAACATTTTTAACCTAACATTAAGCAAGAAACTTGCTATTTGATATATACGAAAATTTTATCGTTCACAAAATATTAAATGCTACTTAAAGTTTAAACTTACCCCAAATATTTTCTTTACTCCATATGCACACAAAAAATTATAAACAATCACCAAAGTACACAAATAACACTAAAATATGCATTTACAATGTCAACAATAGTTTAAAAGTTAATTAAACAATTTCATAAATGCCTTTTTCAAACTTTCACTGAATTCACGTAATGTTTCGTTCGTGCATGAACCGTCCTGAGTCGAACCGAAGACCGTTTTTCAACGGATCGCATCGTCGACTGAATTTGGATAAGGCATATGACGCATGCGCCCTCTTAACCCTACGTTAAAAGTACCTATATGTGGCTATTTCATTACTTAGAAACTTTTTGTTGTGCGTCTGGTTTTTGTCTGCGGTAAATGTAGGTGTTGTAATTACTCCCGCGTAAACCATCTATTTGGTATTTTTTATTACTCACGAGGGATAAGTGCAGGTATCTTTGCGCTCGCTGTTTGGGTCGAAAAGACGCTGTTTGCCTATCATATCAATTTGAGTGTGACACGTAAACTTTACTTGTCGGACAAAGAACTTATCGCATTAGTTGCACAGTTGTAGTCAAAGATACTTGCGACAGAACAGAACAGAAGTAAATTAAATTTTTGGAGTTATGCAAGTGACAGCTGGTGAAAAATATAACTTTTTATTTTCTTGATGTTTAATGTAGTTTTCGTAAAAAAATAATGATTTACTTTAATCTGATGATATAATGTATAAACTGTTTATTTAACATGTACAAAACTAAGAAAAAACTAATCGCTTATAGCGATAAGGCCGCCCTAATTGCCCACATTTATGTTTTTCTTAAGTTTAGTTTAAGTAACTGATTGTACATAATTTAATGTGAGTAGTAAAGTTCTATCTATCTATGTATCTAATCTATCTAGTATTTATAAAAAAAATTAAAACCGATTTTTTCACAAAAATATAATTTTTTATCATAATTGCGATAAAAATAACATGAATTTGCTGACAATATCGTAATTAAGGAAATCCAACTTCAAAAATTGCTAATTTCTCAGTTACGACGCTACGTATTTGGATAAGGTATTATGAAACTTCTATCGCTTCGTTTTCTGTCGCGATTTGTATAGAGAACGATAAATTACTAGTTCTAAAACATGGTAGCGGTGGGGTGAATAAACGCTACAGACACAATTCGCTGAGGTCACTATAGTAATACTAGCTTTTTAAATTATTATATTATTCTAATCTATCTTGTATGTCAATCCACTTTAATAAAGTATCAGGAAAGAGTAAAGCATTAATTATTTGTAACTCTGAACCTTTCTACTAAGAAAGTATATTGTATAAAACCAAATATTATGTTTAACAGTTGAAATTAAAACTCGGAACCGAGCCACAAATGTGTAATTGTGAACAAAGGTTTAAAGTTCAAAATTGGCGACTTTTAATAAAAGCCAATAGTTTACGGTTTGAGGAAGTTGGAGGTTATTGGAATATCGCGCCGTTAGTTCTGCAACAGCTGGCTCGCAATACCAACTATCGGAATACCTGAATTTTGACGTGAACGCGTCTTTCAAATTCTAAATGGCAAAGAGGATCAAATTCAATGGTGAACTAGAGGCGTGTTGAATATTATTTCTGAATTTTAAATCGATTTAAGGTGCTCCCTCACTGGGGGACTTTGAGCATTACATTACAATACTACCTCCCTGACTGATGAGCATTCGCGTGTAATGTACAACATTAAAGATTCGACTTTGAGCATTATATTACAATACTACCTCCTTGACTAATGAGCATTTACGTGTAATGTAACATTATAGATTCGACTTTGAGCATTATATTACAATACTACCTCCCTGACCGACGAACATTCTCGTGTAATGTAACATTGTAGATTCGACTTTGAGCATTACATTACAATACTACCTCCCTGACTGATGAGCATTCACGTGTAATGTAACATTATAGATTCGACTTTGAGCATTATATTACAATACTACCTCCCTGACCGACGAGCATTCTTGTGTAATGTAACATTATAGATTCGACTTTGAGCATTATATTACAATACTACCTCCCTGACCGACGAGCATTCAGCAAGCAATGTCAAAACATTACACGAGAATTTAAACCCCCTTAAATATTAATCTTATTTTTTATAGGTTACAAGTTATATCAAAATATTATGTATCATCTCAAGGTGCGCATTGTAATGCTCGGTTCTCCTCCTTCACTGATGTAATGCTCGACGTAGACGTCGTCTGTAACGTTTCATAATACGTGAATACTCCCGGTGAGGGAGCACCTTTAGAATTATTTTGTCATTTAAACTCTATATTACCTTAGATTTGTTCGATCATTATGTTTTTAACATTAGCAAAATTAGAGATCTTTTTTAAAATATTTTTCTTATTTCATCGTGCCGAAGCACTGTCAAGGTACAAGGCTGGTCTCAGTATTGGCACATTGCGCCACGAGCGTGTTCAACAAATACAACAGTAGTAATTACATCGAGATTGCATTTCCCTGAACACCTCCCACGAAAACTCCATTTTCACAGCTAAATAAAGCTGTATAATGTTTTATTTATTCAGTACTAGACGTTGCCCGCATAATTACTGGTCCCGTAACTCGTTTATCTCACATTTAATTTTTTTGACAAAAAAAAATCTGATTTTATTAAAATCAAACAAAAATAGTTTTGCGTTTATAATATTCATATGGATTGGGCTTTAAAATTGTAAATAAACTTAAGGAAAATTAAAAATAAAAATCAGCTATTTGCGAGTTGGACCTTTTTTTTGTCGTTGGGGAAATGCGAATTACGCATCCCCGGCAGTCTGGGGAGGGCCACCGGGGTATGTGGGACTCCCTGGGGGTAGTGAGGCCATATCCACTAAGACCACAACAGTGTTCCTGCTTTAGGCATTGCGAGTTGCACGAAGAAGAGTGCGCACGAAGGGTTCCGAACCGTTATAGAGCAAAACTAAGCCATAAAATGTGTTTTTGTAAGGATAGGTCAGACGGACGGACAGACGGATAGACGGATAGACGGATGGACGGACAGACGCACGGACGGACGGACAAACAGACATCGAAGTCTTAGTTCTTTTTTTACAATAATTTGGGTCGTCTGTGGGCTTTTCGCCCATATCCTTTTTCTGTCACTTTCATAATAATTTGTTCGCGTACAAGTTTTATAGTTTACGTCATCTTAATCTACTTTAAGTCTATCACGCCTCAGCACTTTTTTTTACTTTTATTATTATTTAATTATTACCACTATTATAATATTTGGTGCCCTCGTCTGTGGTCCCAGCATGGCAGCCAGCAGATCCGACATTTTCCGATAGCTAGTTTGTACGCATCGCAGGAAGACTTTGTTCGATAGCTATGTTAAATAATGCGTTTATGAAAGTGGTTTTATAAGAAAAATTGCTATAAATTGCATAACTTATCGAATGGTATGCAAAAATTAAGAAATTTTATTTTAAAAAAATCGACTTGACTATCCAACTTTGAAGGCTCATAGCAAAAAAAATCATAAGTTATGAAGCTGACATTTTCTGGGAATACTTATTTTTATCGCTATGTATTTGTTTTATTCAGCGGCGTGCACAGGATTTTGACACTGGGTATGCAGCGGTATCGGTTCAGTAGTTTTGGCGTGAAAGCAAAACAGACAGACAAACGGACAAAAAGAGATATTTTCGCATAAATTATAATATTAGTGTTGATATAAATTAAAAACTATGTTTTCTAAACTATTAGTATAATTACGTTCTGTTATGAAGAAATAAAAAAACGCCATCTGTTGTCACATGTTGGAACTACAATGAGAGTTCATTTCATCGATGTTTCCATGGAAATAGACCAACATGTGTGCTAAGCTAAAATAAATAAAAACGTCATCTATTGTAAATTGTTACATATTAGAAATACAATGTGAATTCATTTTCATCGATATTTCCATGGAAATAAGATACTTAATATATTTTTGCCTCATCAAAATGTAGCCTATGTCCTTTCTCAGGCTCTAGACTAACTGTGTACAAAATTTTATTACAATCCGTTTATTAGTTTTGGCGTGAAAGCCAGACAGACAGACACATATACTTTCGCATTTAATATTTAGTATAATATATAAAATAATGAAATAAATTAGTATGAATATGGATAACTTTTAACATGAAACTTTCGAGGTACATTTACTTTTTGTTGCTGGTTTAATTGTTGTAACGGTACACACCTACCTTTAGACGCAAATCACAATTAGAATCTTTTCACTGAATGACAATTGTGAAAAGTTGTTATTTTTAATTTTTAATAAACACACATTGTCAACACAAACCTCAGTCAAATAATATTTTTAAGAAATCAAAAACGCACTTATTAAAGAAAATCAACAATTTCAAAACAAAACATTTCTGCTATGTTAACAATTATAAACCTTACAAAACAAAAATGCATAATGTGCATACGTGAATAATTAGATTTCCGTCTATTATTTTTACTCGGATTATAGAAAACGAAAATATCCGATTATTCCCGAACGCCGCGCCGGCCCAGCCGAGCGGGCAACTCCTGCGGCTGGAGTTCGCCTACAAATGGAATTCTATATTCATGTCTGTGTGCGTTTACGAACTGTGCACTGATAGAAAATTCCTAACACACGCATAATCGCAGAGCATGCCGCGAGAGAAGTGCATGCCTTGACCTTGAGCCATCCCGTTCGCGTGTGTACCTAACTTAATGTTTAATTTCTCGCAAATTGATTGTTGCTGTTTTATAAATGTAGGCGTTTTAAATGTATTCATTTTTTTCTACAATATTTTTACTATTAATTTTTAATAATTAACGTCATGAGTCATCTAAAACGTACGAAAGTTAAATTAAAATATCTGTGAATGGCAAGTAATGCACTGCATTTCTGCCTTCAAGGAGTGCACGCCCCTGATTTTATTTTAAAAAATTAGCTAATCTTTGACCTTGTCAACATCCCTATTTACCCTTTGGGTACGGAACCCAAGATCTCACTAATAATATTATCATTGTTGAAAGAGCAAAAGTTTGTAAATGATCGAAATACTTACTATAATGCATGTTATTGAAATGTGAAAATTTGTGATAAACACGTATTATACATAAATAACAATATTGTATTTGAATTTCTTCTCAAAAACGGAGTCCTTTGAGACGTTGTCTTATTAACTTGGCATGAGTTACCTTTTATTTATTACATGGGCATTTCATATTATATTACAAGTTATATAATATGACATTTAATATTACGATATTATTCATATAGCATAATTGAAGACGTGAGTGGAAGAACCACATAACTAACATTTTATAACATAAGTACAATTACTAATTTTTTCCCTTATTATTTGAACAAACCTTGTTATTTATCTACTATATCATCTGGCTAATATAAAATCCACAGCTAGACATAAAATCCGCAGTATTTTATTTTAAGATACTTCTCCGTCCCTAAAGCCTCAATTTATACAAAACAATGGTAATTTTGTAACTGTTACTTACTTGGTTCTTCCACAAACGTCTTCAATTGTACTGTTCATTGTTCGTACAGTGTTGACATCAAGTGATGCGTCAAGTGAGCGAGAGACGTGAACTTGTGAATTGCTCGCTTGAGAATAACTCGAAATACACCTACACCACCTATGACAACTTAAGCAAGACGTCACTTAGGGTGGGTTGCACCAACTAACTTAAAGGTTCTATAACTTTAATTACCCATAACAAATGAACTGTCAAATCTCTGGTTAAAGTCAATAATGGACGCCATATTTGACGATAACCTTTACCGCGCAATTTTGCTCGGTTAAAGTTAGATTTGACATAAGGGTCACAGTGTTGCCATAACTAATAATTTTGCTCTGTCAATTTGTATGGATAATTCATTTTTTTTACCCTCAACCCCATTAACTTTAGCAACAGACATCTGTCAAATTCTTTGGTCATTGTTAAAGCTAAAGTTAAAGTTAACCTTAACTATAACCGTAACTTTGACCATACGCCTCTGTAACAACGCCTCTGGTGCAACCCACCCTTAGCGACGCTATAATAATTATGTCAAATCTTATAATATTATGATTTGATTCTTAATTATTGGACTCAATAATACCTACTGGTAGTAAGCGCCGACTCGTCTTATGATTAGATTTAATATTTAAAGTTAATATAAAATAGGCAAAAGTAGGATGTAAGTGAGATGTATTACATTTGACACGTACGTCATCCCAAAAATAAAAGACTTAATACTAATGTTCTTCTAACTAGATGACGCCCACAACTCCGTTGCGTCAAAATTCGTTGATCGCGCTGGAACCGTACATTTTTCCAGGATAAAAAGTATCCTATATCCTTTCCCGGGTCTCAAAGTATCTCCATACCAAATTTCAGCAAAATCGGTTCAGCGGTTTGGCCGTGTAGAGGTAACAGACCGACAGACACACTTTCGCATGTATAATATTAATATAGACTATAGATTTTCAACGTAAAAGGTAAAAGTATGCAATCGATAACTACGCCAAATCTCTTGATAAACATAGTGCGAACGTAGGTGTCAAAATACGGAACAAGCTTTTTCCATTACATATTTTTTAAACATTATTGCTTTCATAGAGTAAGATCCCAGAGCGATAAGACATAACTTATTTTTACATAATAAAAAATTAATTCTTACTATATTGTTTTATAAGTCATTGTAATGCAAAATAAAAAGAACGCCTTATAAAACAATATAGCAACATTTTTTTTGTGGAGCTTTATTGCGTCTGACAAAAGTTTTTGCCCATGAAAAGTGTGACACTTCGTGATACTAGTTAGAATTATATTCTACAATGTATTCTAAGTACATGAGGCACTACTGAGAACCTAAGATTTCATCCATGTGAAAATAAGTTATGTCCTATCGCTCTGGGATCCGGGACCATATTACTACTTAACTCAATTAAATGAAGATTTTGACATAAGCCCCGTTCATTATAAGACTGTTGTCTGTCTGAGAGCTTAACCCTTAATTAGGCGCGCCTAAAAAGTTGCAAAAGTGATCGCGTGGGGTGTTTAGCACCCCAATCAATAAATTGAAATAAAATACAAAATACGTGCCAAATCAGACTTTTATTGATAGGAACATATGAATTACCTACTAATCAACTTTTATACTTATTTTTAGAACAAACAAATTAAATTTTTAAACTTAAAAATAACTTTATATAAGTACTAGTTTTCTTCATAACAATTTTGGCAGACTACAATCATATGATCATTGCACACATGCTTATGGCATTTATAACAACCAGTCTTTGTTTTTCTATCCTTCGTTCTTGGACAAATATGACACCTTTGTATGACTGTGATCTTCCAGCTTCAAAAAAAGATTCTTGCTCCTCAATTTGATGACGCCTTTTTAGTCGTTTTTGCACCAGTCGTGGTAATGTGGGTATGCCTTCTCTTGAAATTTGATGAATGATCTGTCACGAGAACTAGCAAAATTCTGTAAAGGGGTATCATCTTCACTACTCCATTCATCATCTAGTTCATTTTCGCTTTGCTCCGATTCACTGTTATGGTCGCTCACTATAACATCATAATCTTGTTCAGTTTCAGATTCACTATCGAAAGGCTCTTCTACTTCCAACAACTCTTCTATCTCCCCGGAATTCAAAAAACGTGACATTTTACCTAAAACAAAAATACTAAAATATAACCTCAAAATCAAAATAAAACTAAATATTTTTTGTTCACTACTACTACCGTAAACTAAACATAACCTCAAAAATAAAGTTCTTAAAACATTGAACTTTGAGAAACGTCACATTTCTCAAAATTCAATGTTTTAATAACTGTAATACAAAAGTATAACCTTGTAAATGTTATAAAATAACATTTATAATTTTTAAAATTCATTTAATTGTCAAAATATAATGATTAAAAAATAAATAATAAAATTAACTTACCGGCAATTTGGACTACGCTTACAGTCACCTGGCCTCTTAGACAAAGTATCTTTCGTTAAAAACGATGACGAAATTCGTTATCAAAATGTATGCGGTTTGACATAAGTCATCGCTAAATGACATTTCGCTTGCGAAGACTAATGTCAAATCCCATACATTTTGATAACGAATTTCGTCATCGTTTTTAACGAAAGGGACTTTGGCTACGGCCTCTGGGGTGTCGAACACCCCAAACGCGCTCTCCAACCTCAACCGTCTACCACCGAGCGCCGCTCGCAACTGAATCCTGCACGTTACGCTTATTTACGAAGCTACTTAAAAAACCAGCGCGGTAAATTCAAATTTCAAAATGTTATGAGTATGCAAACCTGCTTTGGGGTGTGTGACACCCCACGCGACCAATTAAGGGTTAATAGAGGCTATCTGAGAAATCATTGTTCTTCATTGAATCTTTGACCTTGTCATGCTTCTTCTTTGATATTGATCTTCTAGGGGCCGGCTAAAAGCTGCTCTCTGAGATCATTAACGATTACTTAACTATAATTAATTGAAGAGTTTGGCAGAAAATGAATGGAGTTTATGTCAAAATATGTCATTGTGATTAATCTAAAAATCTTTCCACAATATTTTTAGTTGGCTCTTTAGTCCTTCTTAAAATATTTTAATCAGTTTATAATGGCTTATTCATCTTAGATTAATTTTGCTAAGTAAAGGAACTATTTAAATATTGCTGCGAGAAAAATGTAATTTGTTTCAACGAATAGTAGGTAATATTTTATATTCATAGATTATACAGGGTGTAACAAAAATAAGTGATAATACTTTAGGGTGTGTACGTGTTCCTTGTAGAGAGTTCACTGTGAAAGTAGCAGCGCTGAAAGACGATTTTTTTTTCACTTTTGTATGGGGAAACTCGTGACGCTCGGGCCCTTGCCCATACAAAAGTGAAAAAAAAATCGTCTTTCAGCGCTGCTACTTTCACAGTGAACACTCTACAAGGAACACGTTCACACCCTAAAGTATTATCACTTATTTTTGTTACACACTGTAATGTTAATGAGGAGCATAACATTATATTTGCATCAAAATGTTTACCCATGAGGATATTTTGTATCCGTTGAAGCTACTATTAAAGTAATGTGATTTCAAAGGAATATTTTCATTTCAAATACCATAATATATGTACCTACCTTACTGTACCTTATATTCCAATAGAATAACGAGCCCCAAAACTAGTTGAATATCAAATATTACCTCTGCAATAACAAAAGGAAAACGGATTGCGCACCCACGTTATAATACACAAAATTATGGATATCTATATATTAATACGCGAGCGAAAAACTTTGGATCCCTTTTGACGAAAAATGCGGAAACGTAGGTGATTGAAATTTTGCACAGTTATAGTTTATTTATAATTCTATGTAGTTTATATGGTGAAGGAGTACATCGAGCTAATATTATTTTAAAATTATGCTTTTATCATACATTTTTTTAACAAATAAAACATTACACATGGTTGAAACCAGATGTATTGACCAGTTCATTCCTCTGGTTTCGCCGACTAAATTTGCAAAAATGCCGCACGGGCTTGGGATCAGTATTTAAAATTGTATATCCCAGAGACTCCTTATCTACTACGGTGTTATTAGTAGTTATTGCTTGATACTATCAAAGTAGTTAATTCATATGCAGGATACGGACCTTTGCTCTGTGGTCGGGTTGTGTCAAGACAGTGTTAGTGATCTGTCCTCTGGGATTAACATAAACCACAATAAACAAAACGAACCAGTAGGCCGACTAGCAGTGTTCTTATACGTTTGACATATCGGCCGGCGCGCGCCGTGAGGCATCCATTACACGGTAGGTTTTGCTGTCAGTTTTACCACAGTCATGACTGTGACTGATGCATAATCTGTCGTGTAATGCAGAGACTGGTGGTTGCATGAAATTGATTGACCGTTATCTGGATGTTTTGGTATTTTGTCATGCAACCATCAATCATGACTTTTGAGTGAGTTTTGTCACATCTGACAAAATTGGAAAAAAAATTAGAAACCAAATTAAAAACAGATTACCTTTGAAAATGTTGGCTTTGACTAACATAAAACTGAAGAGAATTGAGTGACCGTCTAATACCATTCGTCAGTCCATCAGTCAAACATAATTCATGACTGACGGAATTGACTGACGCTTGCATGCGCGTATAATGGATGACACTGCGTTGCTCAGTCGTTCGTAGTATGCTTAGGGTCAATTCAGACCGCAACGCGACGCGTAAATGCATTTCTAAATTTGTACTGAATTGACAAATTTCGTGAGCGTGAGACGTCTTGTAACGTCTCTGTCAAATCCATACAAATTTTTGTTTGCGGTCTGAATTGACACTTAAAGCAGACAGCAGCGGTAATCGCGCCGATTCGTCAGTTTGAAGTCGGCCTACTGGTTCGTTCTGTCGATTGTGCATAAACCGAAAATCTGTCCGCCATTTTTTGCATGTAAATCAATTTCCTTAATTCAAATATATCCTCCTTAATCCTTATAAGTTATAACATTAGTAGGTACAAAATATAATGGATACCAAAGTTACACAGAGCCAATGTTCAACTAAATACTTGTGACCCAGCGCAGATTCAGTCCGACTCGCGCTAGAATTTATAGACCATAAAACGTTTCAGCAGAGGAGCCACCGACATTTATAGGTAGTTTAGTGCGAGCCCGATTGTAACAGATGCAGGCCAAATCTCCAAATTATATTTGTCCTATCTGGTATTATATTGGTGCTATATTTTTGGTAATAGACCTGGGATAAAGTTATTGAATTGGAGTGTTAAAATGACTATCTAGTTAACAAAAATCTTAGAATATTAGATGTAGTTGTCTGCAGGAATTTTGAAATATTTTCAATCGATATTATGACTGGGTTAGGTAAGAAAGGTAAGGAAGGCTAAGCTCACAGTATAAATAATAAAACGGTAACACAGCTCTAAATCATATTTCAAGTTTCAAATATCTTCTTTTACAATCTTGAAACTGTGTCCCTCTAAAGTCTAAATTTATGGCCTAAGATCCCCCCATAGAACGACCTTCACCGAGCTGGTTAATGGATGGAAAGTATTTTATATTCAACTAGGTATGTCAATTAATATATTGCTAGAGGGTTGCCTAAAAATTTCAGTCCAGAATAAAAAAATAAAAATAAAAATATTTTTTTTTCATTTTTTTGGTTTGGTTAATAGACAAATTCCATACCAATCAAAAGTATGAAGCCCGTAGAATATGCAAACGTTAGGTTGTCTATTTTTTTCCCGTCACAACTCTTGAGTAGGCAGGTAAATCAATACTAGTACCGGTCTGGTTAATGCTTAATGCATATTCTACGGGCTTCATACTTTCGATTGGCATGGAATTTGTCTAGCTAAACCAAAAAAATGTATTTTTTTTTATTATTCTGGACTGAATTTTTTTAGGCAACCCACTTGCAATAAATTTATTGACATACGTAATTAAAATATATAAATACTTTTAACCAGCTCGGTGAAGGTCGCTCTATCCTATACCATTACTTCTGTAGAAGAAAAATAAACAAAAAGTTTTTACAACCTCCTTAGACCCGGAGGCCGTAACGTTAATTTACGAGAGATCTCGTGTAAGAGGGTAGAATGGCTTGTCGCTAAATTAGAGACTGATAACATCTATGGGTGACATTAAAGGATCTGATTAAAAGATTTCCAGATTACGACCAACTCTGGTTATTGTTGTGTCCGAGTTTACTCTTGGTTTTAAGTTTCTTTTTTTTCCGTCCCTGGCTTGGCTTTAAGTTTGGAAGCCGAGTGGTACGTAGTATTTTCTTACGGCCCTTTACACACTGCGAATTTTAACAGCGATGCAGTCGCGCGTTTTTAAGCGCGCGATAGCATCGCGACTCCAGCAATTTTTGTATCGATGCTGTCGCGCGTTAAAGTATCGATACAGTTGCGCGTTAGCATCGATACACACGCGCGACACCAGCAATGAACAGATTTTTGCATCGATGCTGTCGCGCGCACGTATCGATACAGTTGCGCGTTAGCATCGATACACACGCGCGACAGCATCGATGCAGACGCGCGTTAGAATCGATGCAGAATTGCAGACGCGGGGTAGTGGTACTACGGAACCCTATATTGCGCGTGGCCCGACACGCACTTAGCCGGTTTTTTTTAAGTAATAATACAGAGAGCGTGATTAAAACAGTTTCAATCCAACTCATCGCGCTGTGGCAGTCAACGAATGACTGACTAAAATACGTTTCGCGTCGTGGCTCACGTTAGCATCGATACAGTCGCGATGCTAACGCGATGCAGCATCGATGCTGCATCGCGATTGCATCGATGCTGCATTGCGATTGCATCGATACTGCATCGCTACAGTTCAATGGCCAGCTTCTGCATCGCGATAGCATCGATACTGTTTCGCGACTGTATCGATGCTTAAAGTAGCGCAAGTGTGTAAAGGTGGACCATTTGCGATTGCATCGATGCTGCATCGCGACAGCATCACGACTGCATCGCTGTTAAAAGTCGCAGTAAGGGGCCTAAGTGCCTTATTTACTACGTATATTTTTTAATTATCCATACTAGTATTATAAATACGAGACTGTCAATAAGCATATTGGCATGGATGAAAATATAAGTATGTAGATACGGTTTTCTTTTGATAAACAAAATGTCTGCTCCATTGAAATTGATTAATGTTGTTTAAATCTACCACACAAGCTTTTTTACCGATTGCAAATTATTTCTGACCTGACAGAAATAAATTGCACACATCTTAGGATTCTGTAGTTTTGTCTTGGAACCTTTATGGTCAACTGAAGCGTTACAGGAATAACCAAGACATGGCAACTACCAAGATCTAGTCACATCTACTTACCTACCTGGCTACATCACATTATCTATTCTAGAAGTTACGAGTCCACGAGGCTTTGACGTGTTGAAATTTGTAGTTGCAATGTAGCCTAGCCGTGAATTTACTGAACGAGGCGACTCGATATTTTTCCATTTGGGACACCCTTTTCATTGGATGATCAGGTAGTATTTCCGTTTGCTTTAAATTTATAATAATCTTTTTACAATCTTATTTCAATTTTTTGTACCTACTGCCTCACTCAACTCAGAACTAGACGTATGATCTAATTTTCGTTGAAAGCAAAATGTATTTAATACCAGTTCATTGCCGCCCTAAAGACATATTTTATGATGTGTTTTTTTTGCTATTTTTTGCTCAATATCAATAACGGCATGACATAGGCACTGGACATGTTCACAAAATACTCAGTTGTATTTGTACTTTAATAATTTGTAATAAAATTAAAATAAATCAAATAATTAAGGGGAGCTCCCATACAAAAAACACAATTTTTTGCCTATTTTTGCTCTATAATGGTACGGAACCCTTCGTGCGCGAGTCCAACTCGCTCTTGGCCGATTTTCAATATTGAGAAGCAGTGCATTGGTGGATATATTTTTTTTTATGTTCAACGAACCTACTCCGCCGTTTGTGAATCGAATTTCAAATAATATACTGTCTTGCAGTAAAATTTACTATTATTTAAGCCGAATTAAAAACTATTTAAACTGTTATCTTAATTGTTTTACTCATATTATTATGTGGCTCTCGGCCTCACGAACGTCAATATATTTATATTATGACTAGATGACCCGATGAACTTCGAATCACTTCCCTCCTAAATCCTAATATGAAATTTCACCTACACGAACAATTATTTTGAGACTAAAATCAGCCAAATCGGTTCAGCCATTCTCGAGTTTTAATGAGACTAACAAAATTACGTTCATTTTTATTTTAGATAGATGATGTAGTTTTAATGCTCGAACTTAAGTGACATAATAATATATTCCTTCGATCGCGGATTCTTGGAAATATTTTGTTCTCGCGGCCCACTTGGGCCTTATGTTCATTCCGTTCCCTATGTTCATTGACAATCTATACATATATAGGTCTACCAGAATCTGATGGCAATTTTTGACAGCATATTTTCAAAAAATATCTTTGATCATTGATAAATTTTTATATTTGCATGTTTAACACACAGAAGCAGCCGCTATAAGAAAAAAAAGGATCAAAATATTTTATTCCAGTTACCCCGGTATTGCTACAGTCAATTTTTTTTCTCACTTTTTGCCATCAGATTCTGGTAGACTTATAATAAAACTGTAGAAATGAAAATTCTGTACATTAAAGATATTCAAAAAAATCATAAGTGGGGGGTGTTACTACATCGCTATAGAAGTCAAAAATGTGGTTAGTTTTTTGTCTGTCTGTCTGTCTGTCTGTCTGTCTGTCTGTCTGTCTGTCTGTCTGTCTGTCTGTATGTTTGTTCCACTATCACACGAAAACTACTGATCCGATTTGAATGCGGTTTTCGCAGATATATTTGTCTTCTTCCAACTTAACATCTGGTGTATAAAAAAATTTCCCCCCACCCCTCTAAAGGGACGAAAGAGGGGGTCAGATTTTGTATAAGACTTTTGCTTTAACACGAAAACTACTGATCCGATTTGCATACGGTTTTCGCAGATATATTTGTCTTCTTCCAACTCAAAATCTGGTGTATAAAAATCAAACCCCCCACCCCCCACCCCTCTAAGGGGAGCAAAGAGGGGGTCAGATTTTGTATCAAACTTTTTTCTTTAATGGACTTACTTCATATTATTAACTGTTTTTTCCAACTTAACATCTGGTTTCCTCTTTTTTTGAAAAATTTTTCCCCCCACCCCTCTTAGGGGACAAAAGAGGGGGTAAGATTTAAATACTTTAAATGGCAAAACAACATTTGCCGGGACAGCTAGTTTATTAAAATAAAATGTAAGTTATTCTTGTTAATACTTATATTTCGATGACAAAGAGTTTTGTCGGAGGTTAGTTTGTAAATTAATTACAGCGAAAGTATTATTTGTTATTAAAATGTTTTTGATTTAAACCCTTTTAAATAGTGTGCTCTATATCTCATATTTTTTTACATTTCGTTATTATATTGGAAGTAGGTAAATCGGGTATCAAGAAATAACAAAATGGGGTTTCAGCCCGCCTTAAGTTAATTTTAGAACAACTTTATATAAGTATATATATACTAGCTGTTGCCCGCAACTTCGTCCGCGTGAATGTATGTTATTTTAATCGAGATTTAGAAAATTTAATACCCACTAATACACTCGAAATTTTTAATTTACATCAAAGATGTGTGAAATGCAATGTTCCTGGGACATTGCATTCTATATATATATATACCCTTCAGGTCACCACTTTTGTGAACATGGTACCAAATTGGAATGACCAAAAGAAAAATTGTACTTTTTGTGTGAAAGAGTAACAAACATCCATACATACTTCCATACAATATACATACTTCCATACATACATACAAACTTTCTCCTTTATGATATTAAGTAGGATTTTGGCGATATCGTGGGCTTTCCCTGCACATCATATTTTATCGCGAGGGCGGAGGGCAAATGTATATCATTGTAGCCATTTAAAAACAACTTATTAATATTAATTATTATATAGGGTGTAAGTAATAAACCTAGATTTAAGAACATCTCGTTGACCTTACTAATACAATATGTCTCAAAAAAGAAGACAAAAGCAAAAAGCAAATGCTCAACATAATAATATACGAGGGCAGCACAGAAAATTTCGGGAATCAAGGAAGTGACACAACATTACTATTTAAAAATGTATTTTTTGCTTTTCGAAGTATTCTCCGCGAAATTTGACACATTTTTCCATACGATGGAACCAATCATTGAAGCAACCATTCCATTCGGAAGTTGGGGTCTCCAAAATGGCCGTTTTGTAGGCGTCTACAGCTTCTTCAGGTGATGAAAATCTCTGACCACGCAATTTATTCTTTACTAGCTGTTGCCCGCAACTTCGTCCGCGTGAACGTGTGTTATTTTAATCGAGATTTAGAAAATTTAATACCCATCAAAAACTGTTTTATTTGGATAAGGATTAATATTAGGTACAATACACTCGAAATTTTTAATTTACATCAAAGACCCAGGAACATTGAAAGCTCTTTTAAGTAACTTTCGTCGGCGGGGCTTGAACCACAGATATCGTTTTGAAAAATCCTTTCTTCGAAGACCGCTTGGCGTGGACAACATGGGCCAGGAACATGTGACGGAGACAGAGGATAGACGAAAGAAGACGGGATATTTAATTTAGGCATCTATACCTCTTTAACTTTTACCTCTTGCTCTTGTAGGTCAGGAATCGTGATGCTTCCCTAAAATTTGATATTATGATCTTAGGGAAAGGACATGCTTAAACTGGTTTGGGACCCGCAACGAAATTAATCAGAAGAAAATAGAAGTATGAAGAATTCTAATTCCCCTTCCCATTAAAAGTTGAGATAGCACAAAGTTGCAGTGACCGAATGTCAAATCAGTGAAGGAGGAGCACCACGAATATGAACTGTAATAATTGTAACTACTAAGCTATAATAGCTAAATAAATATTGGAACTTGCTGTGTTAAACTGTTGCCAATAATAAGTGTGATAAAAACACTTACAGGCACGGAAGTTCCTAGCACTGTCCCAATATCACCGTAGTATGCGACATCAGATTTACATTGTAGATAGTCTAGCATTGTAGCTGTTCTTTCGTCTTGCCAGAAAAAACTCTCCCAGAGAACATGATGAGTGGTTTGTTCAAACATACTGCCTTCAGTCGAGCACATAGTTGATGCTATCTACTAATTTAGATCCGTAAAGTTTGCCTTTAAAATCCCATGGCCGTTAAGGAATTGAGATACGCAGTGGTCAATATCCATCCAGTGTTTGGTTAATCGTTCATGAATATTAGGGAAAAGTTATAAAGATGTTGACCTTTGCTGGAATTGATAATCACTTTGAGTGTCGTTGTAAATTTAGAGGAGTTTCTTCAATTCCATTACTACATAAATCCCATTAGGAAATTTTCACCTTCGCGACCATAGCATCAAATACAAATTATATCCCTTAAAGTAAGAAATCTACAAATCGGCACAGAAACGGCAAAAAAAAATTCAAAAGAATACTTACAAAAAAAAAAACAACAAAAGCATCATAATGTGCTTATGGATGGTGTAATGATGGTGGTAATGGTGCTTCCAGTATTTTAAAAAAATATAAGGGGTCAGGAGTTCCGTTCAGGAACGGAATCTTCGGAAGCCCTAGGATATGACTTGGTTTGAATCTTACTTTTTGGTAGCATATTGTTAATTTTACTTAAAAGAAGTGAAAATTACCGTTTTTCTAAACATGGTATCAAATTCGGGTTTACAATCTATACAACAAAAAAATAATTTTGACAATCGGACCACAAACAGCAAAGTAAACATTTACTCCTCCTTTCTTGGAAGTCGGTTAAAAAAAGTATCTAAGATGTTGACCAGGGATGTAATGTATCACCATGCCAAATTTCATTGTAATCGCTCTAGCGGATTCAGAGATTAGCCTGTACAAACAGACAAACAGACAGAGAAACAAAAATTTCAAAAACAGTTGAGATGTGTTCTATTACACTTCTAACATGCCCCTGACTCGTTTTTTCAAGTTTATTTTCAATGTACAAAAATTTTACCTCTACGATTTTATTATATGTATAGATTTTAGGGAAAGTATAGAAATCATTAGGGCTTAGGTCGGGGCTGTACGGCAGATGGTCTAATATAATTCTATGTTTTCTTGCTCTAAAAACTCTTTTGTTCTGTGCGCGGTGTGAGAACTCGCATTGTCGTGATGGAGGATGATGCGGCGGTTGCAGTTCTTTTTACGGAGTTCAGAAACGACCTGTGGCAAACAAATGCTAGCATACCATTCTGCATTAACCGTTCTTTGTCCCTCAAGAGGAATAGTCGCAACATGGCCGGTTTTGGAGACAAAAGTGGCCACCATTTTTTTTGCAACACTCCGTGAACGAACAATTTTTGTTGGCTTTAACTCATTTTCGAACACCCAAACTCGTGACTGGTTTTTTGTTTCGGGTTCGTACAAGAAGATTCCAGGATTTGTCACCTAATACGATGTTGTATACAGCATTTGAGGATCCTGCGTGGAATCTTTCGAGAGTTCTGACGCACCAAGTAACGCGAGCCGCTTTTTGCTCTGTGCTTCACAGAGCAAATGCGGTATCCATCAGAAAAACAACTTTTTAAACCTAATTGTTTATGCAAGATTATTTGTATTTGACTCATGCCAATGTCTAAAATTGCCTGAATTTTGCGGTATGTCATATATCGATCTTCCTCAATCATCTTACGCACAGCATCAAGGTTTTCTTGGGAGACTGCAGTTTTTGGACGCCTTGACGGGATCATCACTGAGCTTGACACGTCTACGTTGAAATTCAGCAAACCAGCGATAAATTATGGTTTTGGATGGGGCTTCATGACCAAAATATACAGAAATCATCCGGTCAACACACTGTTTTTGTGTTAAGCCACTTCGAAAGTCATAATAAATCATCGCTCTAGAATTTTCTCGAGTCAACCCATTTTCTCAACGACTAAACAAGTTTGACAAGACCTTGTGACAAGACCGAGAATCTTTTTTTAAATAAATAAATGGTATTCGATTTTTAAAACCAAGGAGTTTTCAATAAAAAAATATTTTAATAAGACAGAAACAGTGAAAATATTCCATTCCCGATACTTTTAGTGCAGCCTATGTATAATATAAACAGTATATTCATAAATCATATTAATATGTTAGTGCATTCAAATTTGAAATCACAATGTACAATGTAAACACCAGACGTTTCCAAGCCTTTAATGTTATGGAAAATTGACTATTATTATTATTTTTCTCTAACGTTTGTACTGTTTTTTTCGGGCTCTTATACTAATGTGACCAATTATACTGCATAAGCAAATCGTTTAAATAACTTCTTAACTATTCGACTGAGAGCATAGAAGTCAAGGAATTTGTTTTAGATAAAAACCTCCTCTATCTTTTTAGATGTTTTACTAAAAGCCATTAATTAAAAATACACCTTTTTTTTTAAAGTTTGATTTATCTATGTTTTATTCCACAAAATTTATAACATAATGTATATTGTGTAAGCGAAGTGTGTGCAAATGGTAAAAAACATGACTTTTCATTCAGCCATAACTTTTCACTGACAGGGTATTTTTGATTGCGGTCTGGTTATAATGATTCAGTATTTAGTAGACAATTTTACTATATAGGTCTCGTTAGTGGTGTAAATTTGGACCAGACTCCATACATTTTAAAACATACTCCTTTTCAAAATTTTCTTATAGTGACATGAATCATGATAGTCTTGCCCCTCTTAAGCTCGAATACATTTCTTTTGTATTATAAAAACTCTTTTTACGTCTACCGAACTTCCCCACAGAACTATTTATTGTGGAAAACCCTAAATACAGCCTATGTTGTATTGTTACACAACTAATTCCCGTATATAGAGTTCACTGTGAAATTAGTAGCGCTAAAAGAGTAACTTGTATGGAAAATATCATGACGCCATTGCCCATACCAATCACAAAAAATTGCTCTTTCAACGCTAATACTTTCACAGTGAACTTTGATAAGGAACACATACACACCTCAAAAGTATTATCACTATGTTTTGTTACACCCTGTATAGTTATCACTGGCTTATCATTCGTCTCGACAGAATATGAGCGCAGACTGGTACATCAGTGAAGTGAGTCTACGAACAGAGATGATTGCGATTCTATTTCTCTGCGCTGTGTCCGGTGCTGTGGGTAAGTGAATTTTATTTAATTTTTACCTTTTTTCCATAAAAAGACTAGCAAGTAGATAGTATTTTAACCGGCTTCAGAAAAAGGAGGTTATCAATTCGACTCGTATGTATGTAATATTTCCAGAACTGCCCAGTTTTCGTATATGTTAGTCTATATCAGCGTCTGAACAAATGTGTCAAATTTCAAAAGTGTATGTATGTATATTGTATGTAAGTATGTATGTACATTGTACATATGTATATATGTTTTTATTACTTTTTATGTTTGTGTTCGCATATCTCCGAAACTACAAGTCAGGTTTAAGTGATTCTTTTTTTGTTGTGCTAGGTATTGTTCAACTTAGGGAATACCTACGGCAAGTTTCATTAAGAGCCTGCTGTCAAAAATTACATTTTTAAATTAAATTAAAGCACGCTAGCCCGCCTACACACCCCGCTTTCCTCCAATCGTGATATTATAATGATTCCATGAATCGTGCTCCCGAGCAATGTGCTTTGCGCTGCAGCTAATAGTGAACAATGTCGCGTAACAACTGTTCCCGCATTATAGCACGAAAGTTAAGGTCGTAAGTCCCAAAACTGTTTTTGATGATTACTTAAAAATTAAATACAATACTAATATTTCCTTTAACCATTATTTTATAAAGTGTGTGATTGTAGTAATGCATGTTTAATGATAGTAACTCAATAAGATTCATAATTTCGAAAAATATAACTATCGAGTCAAAATAAGTGAATCGTGTTTTCCGTTAGGCAAATATTAGATAAATATACAATGATTAAATAAATCTCAATTACATTTAAGTCTATCGTCTTCCGGGATAGTAATACTTATTAGAAAACACAGCAAAATTGAGCAGCCCGATCTTAAAATCGGTTCAAGTAGTTTTTGAGATAGGGAATTTTAATTCACAGTTACGTACAATTTTGAAGTCGGTTTATCTTTTTAAAATACAATTATTTCTCTAGTCTAGGTTAATATGACCATAAATAGCTAAGAACAATATAAACGTCTTTGAATGCTTACCTAGTGGATTATTTCCTAGCGGACATCGGCGACGCCCAGGCGCGAGTCCTACTTCTACCCAATAAATGGTGCGCCCTTTGTGCTCCACTCGCCATTTAAAGACGCGTTTAAAGTAAACGACAAATACTTCATCATATTCTTTATTATAATAACTTTAATATAAAAATTGGTTTCTGGTGTTACGTAATTATTTTTTTTTTTGCAAAAAAAGTTGCAAAAAAAGGATTAATTGCAAACAGTTTTTCCTTTGTGATCAGATGGTTTTTACCGGGCCGACTACAGCTACCACCAAGGAGCGGGAGGATGGTTTAAAGTCCACAAGATACCCGCAGCTTGGAACGACGCTAAGTTACGATGTGACTTGGAAGGTACGTAATGATGATTGATGAATTTATTAATATATTCATTTGTATCTTATTTGAATCCCACAAACATAATGCTGGCTTCTCACGGCGCCGCTTCTCTTGAGCCGCGCCACACCAGCCCGAGCCACGCGCCATCTGAAGGTAGTGGCCCAAGGTGGCGCGGGCTGGCTCAAGCAGGCGCGTCCGATCTGATTGAAGTCGGTAACTTCAGAGGCGCGGCTCGAGCGGCTCGTGATATTACGCGCCGTGAGAACGGGTAGCGAGGACTCGCCTGTTGGCTCGTGCTCGCTCGTACAAATCGGCTCGGCGCGGCGCGGCTCGTGATATTACGCGCCGTGAGAACGGGTAGCGCAGACTCGCCTGTTGGCTCGTGCTCGCTTGTACAAATCGGCTCGGCGCGGCGCGGCTCATGATATTACGCGCCGTGAGAACGGGTAGCGCGGACTCGCCTGTTGGCTTGTGCTCGCTCGTACTGCAAATCGGCTCGGCGCGGCGCGACTCATGATATTACGCGCCGTGGGAAGCCAGCATAATAATTGTACTTTGTTAAATATTTTCTGTGTAAATATTTCCAGGGGCTGTGCTCGCTTCACCGATAAACGAGAATATGGCATTAGCACTAACAGAGTTTATGAAGCAGGCAGGGCTGGACTTGGAGTGCGGCATGTTCACTGGCATCAACGCTCGGTTCTCGAAGGGCGACTACTACTCCATAGAAGGTCCCATATTATTTTTAGAAATACCCTACGTATGTGACAGATCGTAATACATTATAAATTTCATTAATCCTAATCAAGATTAAGAAAATACTGATATTTGCAATTTCACGAAATAAGTACCTCATGATAAACACCATATTATACCAAGCCTGTCACCTCGTGTGGTCGGCTGGTCGCAGGGATTTTGACAGTTTATACCGAAATCCAGGAGTGCCGTTGTGGCGGATGCCGGTGGAGTGGATGCCGTTGGAGCCCGACAACAACAACAACGAAGAAGAGTGTATCGTGATGGTCGGTAACTCTTCAATCGCCGATGCCAACTGCTCGCTGAACCTGCCCTACATCTGCTACAAGAAAGCAGGCAAATCTGTGCCCATCAACGAATGTGGCACATTAGATAACGGTATTGTCTATAACTTTCAACGCAATGATACCTAATTTAATGCACATATTTGGCATAGCTAGAGCATTTATCCGCATTACTTCAATTAAGTAATTTAAAAACATGAGAATTTTATACTTTTGCAACATTGTTTGATGAAATTATTTACACAAACTACAACACCTCGATTTGGGTGCTCATTGTATATTATGTACGTCAACTTTTTGCAGATTATAAATTATTCCCTAAGACTGGCAATTGCTACAAGTTCCACACTAGGCCTCGTACCTGGTCAGGCGCATTTATGACGTGCTCCGCTGAAGGTGGATACTTGGCCATTCCCAACGACAAGGACGAGGCTATGCATCTAAGTAACATGTTTAAGGGCAACATCGAAAAAGTCGCCAACACCACATATAAGGATATCATGTTCCTGGGATTTATGGATATTGACAAAAATGGATTGTGGTCTACTATACACGGTACAGCATCACTTGTTAATATAAAATTTACAAAACAGACATATAACACAGGCCAACAAAATCGAAAAAAAAAATTGTTGCCTGCAAACTAATAGCAGTTTCTATAAGTGTTTTGTGTGCACAATATATGTTTCTACAAAGTTTTCTTTCTATCATCTCAGGTTTTTGAGATATGTCATTCCAAAGTTTCAAAAATCTTGCATTTTAGCCCATTTCAGAATCACATTGCAGCTGAAAGTAATCATTTTTATTAGTTTTGATAAATGTATGCCAGAGAGAGACACTTCTTATTGAGAATGTAACTTGTTTCAATGAGTTATGACTAATTTCCCCAATGTTATGACGGTTTTCAAAATGCTTTACCTAGCTTATACTACGTGGAGTAACAATTTTTGTATGAAAAAAGAAAGTATAGTTTACAACCCATATTTTAATAAAAAAAATATATATGCAATTTAAATTGAGATCTAAATAAGAGATGTGTATTATATTTACTAAACATATTTTATCAAAACTCATGAAAATAAATTATTCCAACATTTGTAAAACGATTCCGAAATAGACAAAAATTCGAGATTTTTTAAAATTTGGAATGCAATATCTTAAAAACCTGAGCTGATAGAAAGAAAATTTCTAAGAAACATATGATCAGGGCACAAAGTTCTTACAGGAACATCTTTTAGTTTTCAGGAAACAAAACTACTGTTGACCAGTGTGATATGTAACTATTATTTTCAACTAGTATGTTTTGTCTACTAGGATCCAGGATGGAAGATAACTATTTCGAATGGAAAAATGGCGAACCTGCAGGAAAAGATGGAAATAGTCCCTGTGGAGCTATGTTCCAAGACGGTCTGTTAGACGACTATTCCTGTACGAAACCCGTGACGTTTGTGTGTGAAAAGGCTGTGGACAGCTTAGTATGATTTAAAAATAGAAAAGTACTAGAAGAACACTAATTTGAAACACACATCTTTTATGAATACAAAATAAAATATGTAATATAGTAATTACTATCTTCTTCAAGACTAGTTTTTATTATTCGTAGTTCAAGACTAGAAGATATAAGATATAAAAAAACTAGATGGCTCGGTGTACTTTGTATCACTTAACTATAATATTCCGTATTTCAGAGCCCGTAGGTTAAAAAGCATAATTTTCACAATTTTACTACTTTACTTTAAATTATTTTGACTTTAAGAGGTTATTATAAGGTTATTAACAGGTATTATTTTACATGTTCTATATTTTATCAAAATTCGTGAAATGGGTAAAAACACGTCAAGTGGACCCCCCCTTTTCCACTTAATCATCGAATTTGAATGTGTGTATTTTTAAAAGCTTTTATTTAACTTGCTCTGTATGTATGTAAGTATGTGTGTTACGGTGGAATTTTGGAACTCAATTTTGAAGTAGATTGAGCTAACCGATTAAGCTGAAATTTTGCATACATGTTTAGCTTGGATGACAATGCACGATATGATATGTAACATCACTCTAAATCCAATATGGCCGACCATCCAAGATGGCGAAATAGTTATTTTCTATGCAGTCCTACAATATGGATATTAAATGAAAGGGCTTTTTGAGAGTAACTCGAAAACGAATGTGATGTCATTCTACATCCAATATGGCGGCTCATCCAAGATAGGGGAATAGTTGTTTTTAAAGCGTATCAAATAAAAAGTCTCATTGAGAGTAAATTGAAAATTAATAGAGTCAAGTCAAGTCAAGTCGTGTCGTGTCGTGTCGTGTCGTATCGTGGCGTGACGTGTCATGTCGTGTCTTGTCGTATCGTGTCGTGCCCCCCTAGCATACGCCAACGAGATATCTCGTGGATATCTCACTCTCGAGCGTAGTGATATTGTCGATATCGATATATATCTCTTTTTCGCTAACTAGCGTACGTCGAGACTCGAGAGACTCGTTCGTATATAGGTCGTTAGTATAAAGACAAAAATAGCGCATATAAAAAAAAACAAAATTATCTCTAATTTTGACGAAAGACGTACGAGAAAAAATGTATGTCATGTTAGGGTCAATAGAGATGAAGAGATAAACCAGTTAACATCGAGAAAACGTGTAGACAACATTTTCTCGTTGGCGTATGCTAGCACGGGTGAAGTGTCGTGAAGTATTGTGTCGTGTCGTGTCGTGTCGTGTCATGACGTGACGTGACGTGTCGTGTCGTAAAGTGTCGTGAAGTATCGTGTCGTGTCGTGTCATGACGTGTCGTGTCGTGTCGTGTCGTGTCGTAACGTGACACGTCGTGTCGTGTCGTATCACGTGACGTGACGTTACGTGTCGTTTCATGTTATATCAAGTCATATCCAGCCGGGTTTTAAAAAATTCCCGTTTGAATCCGGTCACTTTTGTAAAGTTAAATTTAACTTTTTAGTCACGCAGAAATAAACGGAATATAATATTTCACTAAAGGACTTAAGTTAATCAGATTTTTACAAATTCTTGAAACAAAACAAACTACAATCAAACAGACTAAGAAATCTAGCCAGAGAATAACTAAAAAACAAAAAATAAATAATAATCAAAAAACTTTTTGAAAAAAGCTTTTATTTAAATACTCCAAAAATAAAAAAATAAATTTCTCCTTAGAATTTTAACTATTAAGTTATAACCTCAATATAAATTATAAAATTTGCATGATAGTAAAAGCTTGTCGCGCGATTTGTAAATAAACTACTACCAATTTAACTGAGTAAATTGATATAATATTTTATATTTTTATAAATTTATTAAATACTGACAGATTGTTAAGTCTCGTGACAAGCTTTTATTATCATGCAAATTGTATTTAATTTATATTGAGGTTATAACTTAATACTAAAAATTTTAAGGAGAAATTTATTTTTTTATTTTTGGAGTATTTAAATAAAAGCTTTTTTTCAAAAAGTTTTTTGATTATTATTTATTTCATGAAGTAGTCACTATAAGTAGTTAATCCCCAAAACAGTTTTTGAAAATTTACCTTTTTTTTTTTAATAAAAATTTTCATGAAAAAGTCATGAAAATTGGTTAAAAAATTGATAATTAAAAAATCGTTAGAGATGTTTTAATGAAACTTTCAGGATTGCTAGTTCAATTCTTATAGTTAAAGAAAATATGTAAGAGTTCGATTTTTTTTAATTTCATATTGTTAATTAACTTTTAAGTTAAAAAATGGAAATTTAAATGCCTTCTCCCTCAAATTTTTTTTTAAATTGTTGTTAAAATTAAAATTTCCAAAAACTGTTTTGGGGATTAACTATTTATAGTGACTACTTCATGAAAAAATACTCACATTCAAATTCGATGATTAAGTGAAAAAGGAGGGGTCCACTTGACGTGTTTTTACCCGATTATATCAATAACTAGCTTTTGTCCGCGGCTTCGCTCGCGTCAAGAAGTATTATTATTAATTAGGTATCAAAGTTCCAGCCCGATCTGTTTAAAATTGACAAAGTTTCATACAAATTTTCATCCCCTATTTTATCACCTTGGGGGTAGAATTGATCAAAATCCTTTCTTAGCGGATGCCTACGTCATAACATCTACCTGCATCAGGCCTGTCCCACTCGCGCGTGTAGGTATTGAAATGTAAGTACCCCTTCAAAGGGACAGATCACTAGGGACTCACAAGCGGGCGGTGACGCACGCGCAAGATTTTTTCGACATTATATATCTACGTACTGATTTAACCGCTGTGACAGAATCGTTATTAATCTGATAAATATGAACAATTGAAAAAAGGTCAAAGAAATATTTCAATAAGGTAATTTAAGACTTTAAAATACAAAAAAAAAAGATAAAATATACACAAACATAGCAAATAAACAAATTTGTTACAAACAAACCACATACTACACAGAAATAAGTTATTATGTTTAAGTTGTAAAAAATTCCTGACCAGCTCCTGCACTATAATCGAATATAAAACTATTATAAAATATAGGTTGGGTTACTAAAATTTGAATATTACTATAAAAAAGTTTGCTATTAGTAGCTATAGTAATTAAAAGAAGAATATTTTATTTTCTAAAAGGTGACAATCTTGATTTCGTCAGAAAGGATACCTCTTACGCGATAGAAAGAGAGCGCACATGTAGGTAAATATAATTGTAGGCACCTAGCACTGCGCGGTCGGAATTTGAACTTTATAATATCGTAGCATGAGTCGTTATTTCTTTAAACGGGTTTCGCGAGTGGGCATTCTGTTGGTACTACTAATATATATTCTGTGCCTGCATGCCAAATTTCAGCCCGATCCGTCCAGTGGTTTGGGCTGTGCGTTGATAGATGACTATGTCAGTCAGTCAATATGTAGGTTTGACTGTCTATCTTTTTTTTTATGAAATAAGGGGGCAAACGAGCAAAACGGGCCACCTGATAGAAAGCAATTTCCGTCGCCCATGGACACTCGCAGTATCAGAAGAGCTGCAGGTGCGTTGCCGGCCTTTTAAGAGGGAATAGGATAATAGGGGAGGGTAGGGATGGGAAGAGAAGGGAATAGGGGAGGGAAGGGAAGGGAATAGGGTAGGGGATTGGGCCTCCGGTAAACTCACTCACTCGGCGAAACACAGTGCAAGCGCTGTTTCACGCCGGTTTTCTGTGAGAACGTGGTATTTCTCCGGTCGAGCCGGCCCATTCGTGCCGAAGTATGGCTCTCCCACGTATGTCTCCGACCTCTTTGAGGTTAATAAGGGCCTTATTACATCAACCCACTAAAGTGGCGAAACAGTAACCCTTGGCCGAGTACTCGGTATCTATATTGGCCTATGACTCGGTAATGTACTTATACATACCAAGTGGCGTATGCTGGGGGTTGGGACTGTCTCGCCACTCTACTCGGTAGGTGTTATTAGGTCATAACTACTCCTTATTCAGTTCATAATAAGTATTATATTTAACAAATCAATACATTATACACGCTCACCAACATCACCGAGTTCCAACTTCTAATTTACTTGTAATTAATATGTAACTAAATCGTCTGAAACACAGGAACGTCAGGTACCAAGAGCTGTTCTAGGTATTCTTACATATTGTCAACTTACCTAGATCTTATATATCTATTCCACTTCAAGTTATGAATCTATGAGGCTTTGACGTGTTGAAAGTAGTTGCAATGTAGCCGAGCCGTGAATTTACAGCGTGAATTTACTGAACGAGGCGACTCGGTATTGTTCCATTTTGGGACACCCTTTTCATGGGCTGGTCGCTTAAATGACAGTGTGCTGCTGTTCAGGTTGTATTTCCATCGTTGTATAAATATTAAACTAGTTATTACATCATCATCATCCATTGCAAATGAAATAGTATGAACTTGTGTCTTAGAAAGCAAACATAAGAAGCCCCTAAGGGCACTCACTTTATAAAGTGAGTAGAATCAAAGTAAGTAACAAAAATTTCCAAACAAAGCTAGCCAACTAAATTAAACATTATCAATAATCGGTCAATTGCGAGACGGACTCGCACACTAAGGGTTCCGTACCGTTATAGAGCAAAAATAAGCCAAAAATTGTGTTTTTTGTATGGGAGCCCCCCTTAAATTTCTATTTTACTTTATTATTATTAATTATTGAAGTAGATATATAATAAATACCTTTGTGAAAATATCAAGTGCCTACCTGTTGCCATTATTGATATCGAGCAAAAAGGCCAAAAAAATCACGTTTGCTGTATGGGAGCTCCCCTTAAATATTTATTTTATTTTATTTTTGGTGTTTGTTGTTATAGCAGCAACAGATTATATATGTCGCAGTCATCTAGATATATCTGCGATTCGATTGAATGATTAGCGCATTCATTGAATGACACAATTCAATTGAATGACTCGGCCGAACGTCGATTTAACGATCGTCACTCAACGTCCAACTAGTTAGCGATTTGTAACATAGCCCTTTGAAGATAACGGACATGAAATCAGTCAGGTAATTGAACGTATTTCACTTTTTTCCCACTGCGGCGCTCGTAGTCACCAAAATAATTCTAAAGTAATTAATAGCAATATATTACTCCGTGTTGGCCCAATACGACTTATTTGGGGTAGGTTAGATGCGCAGCGAAGCTCCCGCCTTAGCCATCGTGGTTATTTTTTTGTAAACCACCCAGAAGTAGGAGCCCCGCGTAGCGGGGCTCCGTCACCTCATAATTGAAGCCAGTTTTTAGTTCAGTTTCTATTATTACGCCACCAACAAATACTTAAAAAATTATAAAATTCCATTTAACGACTTCACTATGATGACGTTTAGTCAAGACGTTAAACGTCACAGTCAACATATTGACTAGTTGTCCTTCAGTCATTCAATAAAATGGTGTCATTCAATGAATACGCTAGTCGTTTAATCGAATCACAGATTGAACCAGATGACTGCGACATATACACAATCATTAAAAATTTCAAAAGTCTAGCTATAGCGGTTCTTGAGATACAGCCTGGAGACAGACAGACGGACAGACAGACAGTCGGACCGACGGACAGACAACGAAGTCTTAGTAATAGGGTCCCGTTTTTACGCTTTGGGTACGGAACCCTAAAAAGGCTCTAAAAATAGTATACTTAACCACAGTTAAAGAATTTGACTAGGTACAACTGTATACATGCTACAACCTTAGTTTTAGCATCTACATACTAGACATTTTCTAGAACGTTAGGGAAGTGCAACTCGGAAATACCGCGCTAAATATCATGCAATATTAACACTGGGTTTTCGTGTTGAATGCAACCTTTGAGGCTTTATGAAATAGGATATGAGGAAGATTTTGAGGGTAGGTATATAAACAACACTGATTTTTATTATTTTTGTGGTTCAAATTTAGTAAAGATATAGTCATCATTTAGGTTAACCTCTAGTAAAATAGTAATTGAATAATAAAAAATAAAAATTAAAAAAAAATAAAAAAATTCAATTAATTTAAACTTCAAAGTAGTTTTCTAATGTATAAGCTTATAAAGACTTTTAAATATTAAAATTCCTTTACCTATAAATGTTGAAGAAGCATCTGAAACTTCTCAAAGAAATTTCAATTTTTATCAAGCTACAAAGAATTTGTAGTAAAATAAATAGGTATTTTAAAATATGCTGTTCACGTTAATTTCTATCAGATCAAGAGTAAATCAATTTTATATATCGAACGTTCTCAGAGTTTGAAGTTATTGTCGGGCGTATCCTCAAAAACGAAAGACTGTAAACCAAATTCACAATATATTTAGCAATAACTTGCGTTTATAAGGGTCATTGGGGTCAGTTCATTTGTTATGATAGGTTTATTTACTAGAATAAGATTCGTTGCTAGAGCTACGTTTCTAGCTTAATTTATTGACCTACCAAAATTATTATAGTGCCATCAGATGGTACAGCCGTGTCCTCGACCAGTTTAAGAGTGGTAACAGCTATCCTTTTCCGCAGTATTTCATGCCCCCATGTTTTCGTTTGTGACTAAATAATAATATGACTATTTCTAATATAGACGCTATATAAAAGCTTACATATACCATTATATGACTACTTTCATATCCAATGGCTATGTAAAAAGCATGCTCACAGCGTTATAGGAATTTTTTGGTACCTGGTTTGAATTTAGTGGTTAAATTGTCAGCAGCATACAAACTTCATAATTCTCGAACCATGTTTATTCTTCAAACTTTCTCTACACGGTAGATCACACAAGTAGGCGATTTACAAGTTTTTAATCGTAGCTGAATTACATTCTAAAAACAAGCTTTTAAAAATACAAAGTCTAGAAATTTAACACTTAAGCTAGAACTTAGGTAAAGTAAGCTCCGAAAGTCGTTAATGTGTCCCTGAAACTTTCTAAGCTTCACGAGGTAAAAATTAAAGTTTTAATGGATGAAAATACCACGAAAATAGTCTGGCGCAATTATAACATTTTTCATAATTTTTAAGGTTTGAATTCCTTCAACCTGCTCAAACTGCCACGGCGTACCATGTGCAGAAGAATCTATACTTTTATGTATGTTATGTTAGGATCAGTATACAAAGAAAAGGCAGGTGTAATAATAATAAATCCCACACCGATTGACGATGGTCGGTTTTCAAACCAGGCCAGTTACGCAGGATTTTGTTGTGCCTATGTGCGCAGTACACAAGAGCACTCTCTATTCCTTTGCTTTCATAAGTCATAACCAAGTGTGACGGAAGACAGATACAAGTCGCGAGAAATCAGGCGCAGGACTAACTTTTTACATGCCCAACCGATGCATAGATCATCTTCCTTAAAGACAATCAAGTGATCATGAACAATATTGTGATCTATGAAATGTAAAAGCGTGACGTCTCAGGCTCAAGCAATCGCCGGATTAAGTAATAAAAATTGAACATACCTTAATTATAGTCTCAACTTTCAAGTAAGTTCATTGGATCCAATAACTTTAAACATGACCCGTATAAATAGTATGCTCTTAAGACATATACCTTAATGTGTTAAGCAAAGAGAATATAAACTACGTAACAAGAGGTCGGACTTAGAAGACAAAAATACAATTATATTTGATTCGATTCAAGATCGACTGTGATTGGCTAATTTTAAAGCAAGATCGACGGTAATTGGCTGTTAAAAACGGACGAATTATAGTATAATCTGTGTTTTTAACTTAAACTTCAATAACCGACGTAATTTTTTTTCTAAGTCCGACCTCTTTTTATATTATCTTTGCTCTTAAGTATCAAGAGCAGACTATTTATACGGGCCTTAGTTCTCGAGACTCTAAAAAACTGCCTGCCTAGACTCTAGAGGCAGTTCTTTAGATCCCTGCGTTGAAAGATGAAAAAAAGATTTAAAGTATAATAGTATGTGCGCTTTTATAATTTTGGACGTGACGGTAATATCGTGAACGTCCGCGGCAAAACCATAACTCAGGGAAGTAAAATGTATGGAGATATATGAAGACGCTTTTAAATTTCCGTCGACGATAACGTGCACGTTAGAGGCCATGATATAATTGGGATGTCTACACTCTTCTGAACCACACATAACATCGTGCGCTTTTATAATTATTCTGGACGATATCGCGGACGCCGATTTCCACGGTTAAACGTGGACGTCGGCGTCCAATGTTAAATGTCCTGTTTAGGGTTCCGTAGTCAACAAGAAACCCTCATAGTGTCCATCCGTCTGTCTGTCTGTCTGTCTGTCCGTCTGTCTGTCCGCGGTTCCTAGTCAACAAGGAACCGTTATAGTTTCGGTCTGTCCGTCCGTCTATCTGTATGTCTGTCCGTCTGTCTGTTCGTCTGTCTGTCCGCGGCTCACGGCTAAGAAGACTTCATAAATTATTGAGTAATAGTCGGTCAAAAAAAAATGTATTCGGCGAAGTATAAAGGAACTTTTCGTTCAAATTCCTTTGAAAGTAACAGCTGAGATGATGTTGTTAGTAGTGTAAAATACGTTATAAATGTACATTCATTGACCATACAAAAATTATCAAAAACTAGCGGTACTACGGAACCCTATATTGCGCGTGGCCCGACACGCACTTAGCCGGTTTTTTAAACATAAATACTACGTTATATTATGTAAGGGTCCGTACCAGCGACAAAAATGCATCTTTTCACGAATTTTTCATTTCTTTTCAAAACGGTGCATCCAACTGAGTCAATATTTTAATAAATAATATAAAATTCTATTACCGAGGGACTGTACTAGCGGATTTTTAAAAAGTTTTGTATATTTTGATTTGCAACATACTCGAGTCTACAGATAAACTGAGCTTACAATTAATTAAGCTGAGATTCTAAACGTATCTAATGGTGCTTAAAGACTTAACTTTGTAAATAGTGTATGAAGGGTAAGAATGGGTCATTAAATTTAAATGCTGTGTAAGGCATTTTTATGTCCTTCCCAGAGATAAAGGCCATTTCATCGAGTTAATGACATTTGTCCGCTATATCGAATAATGCCCGGGTTCTTAGATTTTTTTACAGGAGTTTATCTATTTCACAAAGATGGAATACCCGGTGTCGTAATCGCGGGTTTATACATTATTCCAACCCAGTGATCGAATCCAGCGCTGTATTAAGTAATACAATATAATTATGCAGGTGCCGTCTGGCTACTATTCAGCCGTCTGGGGATGGAGATGGGTTTGTAAAACTCGCAGATATTGGTCTTGACGCATGGTTCCTTCAACAAAGTTTAGTCGACCATTCCCCTTTGAAGTAATCTCGCTCCATGTCGTAACCGACGAAGGAGGTTTCACTATAGCTTTTACAAAATTTTCAAGACTTTTTACCTGCCTTTAACAAACTGGGAATTGTCCTGGAGGAACTGAATCAATAATTGAGTCATATTTAGGTCACTTTAACTTCATAATTTTTAAAAATGCAATTAAAATAACTTGTTTTCCTCCTTCCAGTATTCCTCAGTTCAGTGTTTTTAAATTTTAGCAAACGCCTATCGCTTAGCAGGCATTGTCTGGGTAAACTTTGGTTTTTCGATGGACGGCAACAACTGAAATTTCGCCTTATACAATAACTGAAATTTCGTATTTAGAGCCTTATAAACTTATAATTTGAAAGCTACAAAGTTATAATAAAAATACAGCAATAATCTTCAGTATATGAACGTTCCTTTCCCCGTTTTAAATTTTCTATTTTTGTTTACTATACTCATGATATTAGCTTCCAAAGTAATACCAATTTATTAAAATTGAAGCATACTTTCAGCATCTCCCTAGTATTTACAAATTACGTTTATTTGAAACACACGACAATATATAGACAATTTCATTAACTACATATTCCCCGTTTTTTTTTTTAGATCAATTTTGAACTAAGATAAGTAAAAAAAATAGGATTTTTGTTGTATGGTCAAGGTCGTTTGCTCGGGGGATGGCTTTAACATTCTGTTAGATAAAGCTACGCCAGTATCATCTAACAAAACTTTTATGACTTTTAGGGGTTTTTTTTAAATTCTCAACAGTAAAACGCCTTGTTTTCTCTTCTGTTCAAGCAGTCGAAATACGTTTTCTACCACATTTATCAACTTGCTATGGTGACAAAGATTTTTTATGTCCATCACTTTTTTATATTTCGAAGTGTAGACTGGAAAACGCTCGCTAAATTCGCAATTTCTCTCTGGGAATTATTGATATATCTCTAAGGTGTCTAAATTTTAGATTTCTTTCTAGCTGAAATGTCTGAATTCTTTCCCATGGCTAAATCTTTCATTATTTTAGCATAAATCACATTATTACAAAAAATAACCAAGAAACACTAGAAACATGTGTTAAATCCTATTATTTATAAATTATAATAAAACAGATAAGACTTAGAGATTGGTTTTTATAACAGGTTTCACGCTAAATACATTTTTAGCACCTTTGTCTAACTCCATATTTTCCTGTGTTTAGTGCGTGCAGTACGCACTAAACACAGGAAAATATGGCTTAAGTGACTGTCGCGCTAAATGGTGTTACTATTACAAAATTATTATTGAATAATAAATGTTACTGGCTTACAAAATGTAGAAGACAGACTAAAGTAACAAAAATAAATAAAAAATATAGTAAAACAAACAACACTAAATCAACCAATACGAATCTACGTAAAAATCTCGCACTGAGTATAATAATTTGGCCACACACTGTTTTATTAGTATGGAAGTATGGATGGATACAATAGTTCTGTCACCGTAAGCTAGTTGACTATATAATAATCAACTAGGATTTTTTTAGAATGGGTATTTGCAACTAAGTATTTGGAAAGTGATAGAAGCTAAATGAAGACTACAAGTTGTAGCCTTCATTTAGCTTTTATCACTGGTGTCAGTTCCGGACATTTCGAGAGCAGTACAATGTTGGCGCTATTTATTGTCATATAAAACATTACCGCTATAATTACTATGTGCCATAAATAACAGCAGCCTGCCGTCGTACGAGAAAAGGGCACATCTATCATTTTGGTCAAACTGAGATAATTGGGATTAAAGTTTTTAACATATTCTGCTTCATAGTGTGGAAACCTATTGCTTAAAAGAAAAAAAACTGATGATATATATGCGTTAAGGTTAGTACTACTATATTTTTGACTTTTTAGTTTTTATATATAATTAATTATTAAATAAAATCAAATTATTCCTTTCAACTTAAAAAAATATATTTAAAAAATACGACTTACTACAAAGAAAAGGCATAGTTATACAAATGTGCCCTTTCTTTTAGACTCAATAACCAATTTGCTAGCAATATTAAAAAGAAAGGTCACATTTGGTTAACTATGCCTTTTCTTCAAGTAGTAAGTGGTATTTTTTAAATATATTTTTTAATTATTCTGCTAATTGCGCCTTTTTAATATAAATTTACATTATAAAAATCTACATAAAAAAAAAAACAAATAATCGTGTGAAGAAAGTTTAATAAACTAATAACTATAAAAAATAAACAACAGAAACAAAACTTAACAAATCATCTTCTAGGACACCAACATTTAAATAAAAAAATGTTCTCTTTTATCACATTCCTCGTGTCCAAGCTTTGTGAAGGATATTTTAAGCTTATTTACGACATTCCTATAAAATCCATAGGAGACATTTATTTCAGGCTCTTTCTGACAGTAATTGTCGTACATCATGCGGATATTGATATCCGAGGGCAAATATTTCCGGTTCGGTGCATGAACTCTCCTATAATGCGACACAACTGGACGAAAAGACATAATATGTTCTTTTACCTTTGTACTGTCTATTTGTGAGGGATTCGGGTTATGACCTCGGCCGTCAGCAATAGGCTCTGCGTATTGTGTCTTATAGTATGTGTCAATAATGTTCCTCACAGCCTTACAGTTACTTTTCTTGTAACCCAAAGTTGTGAGAAAAAATGTTTTACATACCGTAACTTTCTCACCGTTTTGATCACATAAGAAATAAGAAACACTCTTAGTTCGATCGTAATGCTTACCATGCTCATCATCATGACTTTTTTGCTTTGGTCTTGCAGGCTTTTGCTGGATAGTATTAGCTAAAAAAAAGTGTTTTTGTTCCGACCAAGACATTTTCCAGAAATTACGATTAATAATTTTGCGATAATCCTCTGAGAATTTCGTCGAACATTTTTTTTTACAAATGTTCTCTTGGCATCCGGGTTTCACAAAATATTTGATATTTATTTTTTCTTCTCTTTTAATTTCCTTTCGTTCTTTAAGACTAACATCATATCTTTTGCGCTTTCTTACTGTCCCTTTTTTTGTAAGCTCATCTTTTGTAGATTCATCTGAAGATTCTGGAATCACTGTTTGCCAACAAGGTTGAGAACATGGAATGAAGTCTGATTCGGAGCTAGAATCATCCAATAAAATATTGGCTTCACGTCGTTCATTAAGTCTTCATTATGATCGCTAATATTAAAAAAAATTACCACTGATTGTTTTGAGCATTGAGCGTCAATATTTTTTGTACTGTGGTTTTTTGGTGGCTCATAATCTTTATCGGCTACTGAATCGTCCGAATCAAAATCTGATTCTGATGCTAGAATTTCTGGCGACCGGTTTTGTAGACTACCAATGGACGGAATCTGTTCGTCAATATCAGATCTAGGCTTTAGATGTTGTAAAGCGGCGCTTACCAATCTTTTACCACGTGACTGCATTTTTAAAATTATCTGAAAAAGGGAAAAACAAGTGAAATGTATAATTATTGTTTGTAATAAATATTTTAATAATGTATTTTAACTATTAAGTTATAACCTTAATATAATATTATACAATTTACATACTTAATAATAATAGCTTGTCGCGATTTGTAAATAAACTAGTACCAATTTAACTGAGTAAATTGATTGATACCGTACTCTCAATGAGCCCTTTGATTTGATACCCATATTGCAGAAGTGCATTAAAAATAACTACATATTGCCCTTTCTTGGATGAGCTGCCATATTGGATGTAGATTACATTCGTTTTAGAGTTACTCTCAAAAAGCCCTTTCATTTAATATCCATATTGTAGGACTGCATAGAAAATAACTATTTCGCCATCTTGGATGGTCGGCCATATTGGATTTAGAGTGATGTGAGTGATGTCACATATGATAACGTGCATTGCCATCCAAACTAAACGTGTATGCAAAATTTCAGCTCAATCGGTTAAATATATCTACTTCAAAATTGAGTTCCAAAATTCCACCGTAATTACATACATACTTAGTACATTAATCATTATACACAGCAAGTTATATAGAAACTTTTATTAATATATGTTTAATGTTTATATCTGATATTCTTACTTAATTAAATATTATGACATGCCACATAGACCGTGTTAAGCTAAGGCACGGTAAAATAATTAGAAACAACATGAAAACATGGATAAAACGTAAATAAACTTACCTAGCGCGGGCGCCGGGCAGGCTGCTGGCAAGCGTGGAGTCGCTTCGACGTCACAGGCACAACTGGCGCGTTTCAATCAAACCCTGCCCTTCTTCCCTCACCCCTAATCGTAAATAATTAAAAGAAAAGGCACAACTGGTTACTTGTGCCTCTTATACGTAAATTAATTGAGACATGCATGGATCATTCATTAAGTAGACAGGGCACATCTGGCATTTGAGCCTTTTCTTTGTGTTACGTTGTAGGTGTGCCTTTTCAAAGTAGTTTTTAGTAAAAATATGTATGAAGTAATAGTCACATCTACGTATTTGTGCCTTTTCAATATAATGATAAATACATGTGCCTTTTCATTATATAAAACGTGAATATTAGTGTCATTTGTGCCTTTTTAGCCTACCGTATCTCCGAATTCCTTGGAGATAAAATTCTACAAAAAATTGAGCAGATGTGCCTTTTTTCCCTGATTCTAAATATGTATATAACTCAATTTTTTAAAAAATGTTAGTTGTGCCCTTTTTTCTTACGACGGCAGAGCAGGCTACTAAGGTTGTTAAGACTTTTCCAAACGGTCACTCATTTCTGTGTTGTTCAGTTGATGTTTACAGGAATCCTCGCAAAGTAACAAAGTTGTAAATTCATTATGCACGTGGAAATGAGTTTCCGAAACCCTTTTTTCGAATTCAACTCGTAAATAACGAAGTTTACACTGCCGTAAACATTGTTTTCTAGACCTTTTCCGACGCACAATTTATTCGCCTCCCAAACTCGAAGTTACCGCAAGATTTTCGAGTGCGATCAAATTCAAATAAGTAAAATATTGGAAAGAATCTTGAGCGAGTTCGAGTCTCGTGTGAGTCAGCTGACCCTTATGCCGAACGAATAGCAATGTTATTTCTGTGTGACATCCACTTTAGATTTCCATGCTTGTTTGAAATATTACCGAAGTGACTAGTAAGTAGAATCTAATCATTTAGGTAGTCATTCTTTTAAAGTTACATTTTAAATCTAACTATTACAATATGAGCAGCCTGCCATTGTTCTGACCAACCTTGAAATCATTTCAAGTAATTGTTCTGACTAATGTTTATCGTGGAAATCGAATCCACGACCGTCCAGAGAGAGTCATGCACTAACCCATAACGCCTACGTGAGGCTTCACGTATACTTTAGCAAGTAGGTATGCAGTATATTCTGGTCAATGGATGAGAAAGAATAGAATACTAAGGGGATGTTTGACCACTTCCTGATAAGTGCCGAATAGGCTATTCACCACTTATCTGATAGATAGAGTATGAGAAGTGGTGAAACAGGCCCTAAATTTTCTTTTCTTATATGTAGTCGAACGAAAATAACCAACAATTTAAGCGTCTAACTTTTTATTCTTCACTGTAACGTTTTATGGGACCTATAATTATTATCTTTATCGAGATTGCGTAAACAATAATATTTGATTGCCTCTATCATTTTCGGGGTTCCATAAAGGGAATATGTATAAAAATAAAGAGACAGCAGTAAATTTTTATGTTTTTATCTCGACTGAAAAAATTACTTCTCTCAGGGTGGCGTTCAATAATGAAATTCTACAGTGTGTAACAAAAATAAGTGATAATACTTTAGGGTGTGTACGTGTCCCTTGTAGAGAGTTCACTGTGAAAGTAGCAGCGCTGAAAGACGAATTTTTTTTTTTCACTTTTGTATCGGCAAAGGCCCGAGCGTCACGAGTTTCCCCATACAAAAGTGAAAAAATTTTTTCGTCTTTCAGCGCTGCTTTCACAGTGAACTCTCTACAAGGAACACGTACACACCCTAAAGTATTATCGCTTATTTTTGTTACACCCTGTATATGCCAGGAGTCGAATAATTCGATCATAAATATTTCATCGCTTTTCATTTTAACGACAGGAATCAGGAGCAATCAAAGAGAATTGCAATTGAATTCTGTATGCTACGACTATAAATTTCACTTTAATTGTCGTGAGCGAAATACTAGGCGAATTCGGCTTATTCAAAATTAAAGTTTCAGTAAAAACCTACAAGACAAATTATGTATACTGCGAACATTTAACCTTCTCTTTTTTGGAAATCGGTTAAAAAATAAACACTATGTGCGACCCGATTTACAATGGATAATAAAGATCGAATTCGACAACTTTAGCGCATGACAGCCAATAAACGCTCGTAGCATTGACCAATGTCCATGTCCACACTGTGCTTTTTAGGGTTCCGTAGCCAAATGGCAAAAAACGGAACCTTTATAGATTCGTCATGTCTGTCTGTCTGTCCGTCCGTATGTCACAGCCACTTTTCTCCGAAACTATAAGAGCTATACTATTGAAATTTGGTAAGTAGATGTAGTCTGTGAACCGCATTAAGATTTTGATACAATAATGGAAAAATTATTAAAAATTTTAGGGGTCCCCATAGGTACAACTGAATCAAAAAAAAATTTTTTTCATCTAACCTATAAACTTAATTTAACTTTCATTTAATCAACTGAAATATAAAAATAAATCAAAAACCTTTTATTTTCATAAAAATAAACCTTATTGCTGCTGCGGAACCCTTCATGGGCGAGTCCAACTCGCACTTGGCCGGTTTTTTGTTCCTCAAGGGCATGCGTTATAGCGCAGTCAACAGCGCACGTGAGGCATGCCCGCAACGCATGCCCTCTAACCATATCCAAAACTTTCGCTTTGTTCTTTTTTTTCTGGAATTTCTTATGACCAAATAAGGTGCACATATTCCACCCAGTAAAATGTTCTCGTCGTACATGTTACAATAATCTGACAGACACTGAAACTGAACAAAAATTACAATGTTGGCGTTGCGTTCGTTGACGCACTCAATTATTGAATGCGCCAATACGAAAGTTGAATGAAAGAAGATGAGGAAAATTGAAGATGAAAGTGCATAGTGTGGACATATCTAATGACCGCACGGTAAGTTTACGGTAATTACTAATTATGAATCACCCGACTTGATTGTTTTTGAAAAGCTAAAACACTTAATTATTATAAGAAAAAATTACCTCATAATAAAACATGACCTGAAACTAACCAAGAAGTAATAAGATGTTAAAGAAAATTCGGAACGAAAACTTAAGTGTATTTTTTTTCATCGTTCACGCAGTCTTATGCTGGTTTCTCACGGCGCGTAATAACACGAGCCGCGCCGCGCCAGCTCAAGCCACGCGCCGTGTGAAGGGGGTGGCTCAAGGTGGCGCGGGCTGGCTCGAGCAGGCGCGTCCGATCCGATTGGTAACTTCAAAGGCGAAGCTCGAGCGGCTCGTGATATTACGCGCCGTGAGAACGGGTAGTGCGGACTCGCCTGTTGGCTCGTGCTCGCTCGTACAAAACGGCTCGGCGCAGCGCGGCTCGTGATATTACGCGCCGTGAGAAGTCAGCATTATAAGTTCCTATAGGAATTTTGTGGTAGAGTATTATCATAATTGATAAAAATAAAGAATCTTGTTGTACAGAGACCTGAAATTCAGGTTCAGGCAGTATTATATATAATATTATATTAAATCAATATTATAATATTTTAGCAATATTATTGCTCGATGGATTCCAAGGAAAAAAAATGAATTCAGACCGAAATCGGAACGCCTTTTATTTCATAACTCGATTATAAGTGTTATTTGATTTACATGCTTTTGTTATGATTAATTAAATTATCAAATACTTTATTCATCTTATCGTGAACAATGTAATTCATTGATACCTTGCAGTCACCTAAATTCTTGCCAATAATTAAAAAGTCGCTTAAATGTCGCTTAGTTTAAACTCCCTTCAAGAAAGCGCTCTTCGGTAAGATCTTCGCTGAGGCCCGAATGTTGTGTACGACTGTGACATAGGCTCTATTGACTATCTCACAAATCTCCTTCTCCCGAAGCTCCTTGGATTTAGATGTGTAATTACGACGCATATCCGTAATATCTTTATCTGGAAAAAAAAATTCTTAGAAACTTGATTTTGGATATAGCTACGCAAGAAATATTTACGGTGGCAAGTTTGTAAAGTAAACAAAAGCATAGATACATTTTTGATCAGTGATTCTAAAAAGAAGCGAAAAAGGAAATGTATTAGCTAAGCCCTCTGTACGAGTATTCAAAATGGCTTAGTTATAAATAAGAATGTCATATCGGTCACAGGCTGTCTAAAGCTGCCTTCTCACGGCGTGTGATATCACAAGCCGCGCCGCGCCCGCTCGAGCCACGCGCCGTGTGAAGTGGTGGCTCGGGCTGGCTCGAGCAGGCGCGTTTAACATCACGCGCCAGCTCGAGCCACACGCCCTATGAAAGTGGTGGCGTGGTTGCGTTCTCACGGCGCGTGCTACCACGAGCCGCGCCACGCCCGCTTTACTCTCGCATGAGAAAGTTTGGCATTCGAGGCTCAAGAATCGAGCCTCAGGTGTCAGTTTTAAAAATAATTTTCAACGATACGTTAATATTACGTTAAATATTGGAAATTGGAGTCGATTAAATCTTATTATATTTACGTGCATTTTGACAGAGTGCATTGTTTAATTGCTTGTTTTACTTCCCTTCGTGGTGAGTAACAATATATATTATTATAACGCTATTGTATATGGCGCTAATTGTTTTAATTAAATAATTCTAGTTTAATTATTAACCTGATTACTATCGGTTCATTAAAGATGTTAGTATAAATAATCATGAAAAAAATGCAGTCGATAATAACAATCAATGCGAGGAGGTATGCGGCACTGATTATAATTCGTTACGCTCAACATAAATAGCGCACCTAGGCCTTACACATGTTGTCTAGTTGCCTACGAACTAACATCATTTGAAATACTGCTAGGAATTGCTGCTCTATGCCATAGGGTCAAATCACATTGCAACGTTGCGAGGCGCTGAATTGTTTTATGAGCCATTAAAATTTAGCAACAGCCAGTCAAAAATGACTGTCTTCTTGTACAGTAAATAAAGTTTCAAGCTATATTCACGCGTCAGATTGCAATGTGCATTAACTCTTATAATATTGCTCTATGTAATTTGAAGCAAGAGCGACAAAAAAAATTTTTGCAGAATATTTCAATTTTATGGACCAATTTAAGCACACCACATATCACAGTGTCTACGTCTGAAATAATATTATATTTTTAGTCACAGAAAACGTGATGAAATAAGCATCTCGGCGATTCATGTAAGAAAAATCTATACTAATATTATAAAGCTGAAGTGTTTGTTTCTTTGAACGCGCTAATCTCAGGAACTACTAGTACGATTTGAAAATTCTTTCAGTGTTTGATAGTTCATTTATCGAGGAAGGCTATATATCAGGGGTCACCAAATGGCGGACCGCGGTCCGCGTCCGGACCGCCGACCCATTGTGTGAGGACCAAGCATTTTCGAAGATGAACTTAGTTAAAAATTTTAAAAATAAATTTCGGTCTCGACTTACTGATGAATATCTCCAGGATTAAATGTCAATAGCTTGCACCAATTTCACTCTAAACTTTAGACAGATAATAATTTAGCAACAAAAATGATCGCTTTTCTCATTGAACGTTTGATATGTAAATAATAATTTCCGTAATTACCTTTGTTTCATAATTTTTTTTATAATATGTGTGGACCGCGAAGGTCATTTCATTTCTTAAAATGGATCACGAGCGAAACTAATTGGTGACCCCTGCTATAGATTATCACGCTGAGACTAATAGGATCGAAGAAACAGAGGAAAATGTGGAAAAAAACGGGGAAAATTATTTGAAAGGGCTTATCTCACGAACTACTGGAGCAATTTTTATGTTATTTGGCACAGATAAGAAGTAGACCACATGAAGGATTATAGGCGACTAGATGATTCCCGAAACTCCGTTGCGCCAATACTCATTTATCGCGCACGAACCGTACATTTTTCCGAAATAAAAAGTATCATTTGTCCTTTCCCGGGACTCAAAGAATCTACATACCAAATTTCAGCAAAATTTGTTCAGCGGTTTGGGCGTGAAGAGGTAACAGACAGACAGACAGACAGACGGACAGACAGACAGACACACTTTCGCATTTATAATATTTCAGCAAAATTTGTTCAGCGGTTTGGGCGTGAAGAGGTAACAGACAGACAGACAGACGGACAGACAGACAGACACACTTTCGCATTTATAATATTAGTATGGTATAATATTAGTATGGAACTATGGATTTTTTGTGGGCTAATGTGTCTGTGAAATTCCTAATTTACGCGAGCGGAGCCGCGCGGAAAGTCTAGTATACTATAAAGATGCTTACCACTGCTCAATTCCTTCTCCAGTTCCGGACCCACGGTAACCGTAGGTTCGCCCACGGCCTCGCACGTGATCGTCTCAGGGCCGACTTCATAATGTTCAACTCCTTTCTCATCCACTTTAAAATCATACCCGTATTTCGCGGTGCCCAACACAGCTGCGAAAACAAAAAATGTTATCATTCGATTTAACCCCTCGGAAAAATTTAATTACATCTTCCCTAGAAATATTGGATGGTACTTCAAACGAGTTCTCTTAATTTTCTTTGAAATACCAAGCGCCGATTTCACCGACGCCTGTAAATCAGTTGTCTAAATTGAAGACATGAGTGGAAGAAGTGGGTAACTAACATTTTTCAACATATATATATATATATATTTTTTATAAAATAAAGGGGCAAACGAGCAAACAGGTCACCTGATGGAAAGCAACTTCCGTCGCCCATGGACACTCGCAACATCAGAAGAGCTGTACGTGCATTGCCGGCCTTTTAAGAGGTAATAGGGTAGGGGAGGGTAGGGAAGGGAATAGGGCAGGGGATTAGGCCTCCGGTAAACGGCGAAACACAGCGCAAGCGCTGTTTCACGCCGGTTTTATGTGAGCCCGTGGTATTTCTCCGGTCGAGCTGGCCCATTCGTGCCGAAGTATGGCTCTCCCACGGTTATTACTCATTTCATCCCTTATAATTTGATATAACCTTAGAATTAGTACCTAATTCATATTATAGCTAAATATCTAGCTATACATAGAATCCACATTTTTTATTTCAAATCATTTTCCCGGTTCTAAGGGCCAACCACACGTACCACAACCACACGTAAAACCACAACCACACCACAACCACACCACGTGGTCGGGCGTATATTTCGTATTGTAAATGAACTAGACTGTTCACACGTACCACATTTTGCAGTCGTTGTCGACCGCTTGTGTGATACCGACCACATCGCAACCACAACGTTGCATCGATGCGACGGCCAGCGACAGTGCGCGCACACCGCCCGCGCTTTCCCCCCCTCCGTTTCATTGACTTTCGTACGTCACATCGCAACTACTGGCGACAATGCAACCACGTCGACATATTGTCGGTACCACAACGCAACTACAAAAAGCTGCAGCGACACCATTCACACGAAACCACTGCTTGACGGCATTTTGTCGTTGCGACGTGGTGTGGTTGGCCCTTAAGCCTCCATTTATGCAAAAAAAAACGACAGTTTACAAATTATTAGTTACCCACTTCATCCACTCAATTATGCATGGCATGGTTGTTATAGCGCGCTATAACAACAAATGCTAAAAACAAAAAAACAAAAAATACGGTCCTTTTTGGAAGTCGGTTAAAAATAAAATTAATATTTAAGGAGGTCTCCCATACAAAAAAACACAATTGTTTGCCCTCTTTCGCTCTATAACGGTACGGAACCCTTCGTGCGCGAGTCCGACTCGCACTCAGCCGATTGTTTAAATATTAATCAGTTAAAATTTAATGATGATTAAACTTCAATTTAATGAAGAGTTTGACAGATAATGTATGGGGCTTTTGTCAAAATCTTCATTTAATTACAATAATTAAGTAATTTATATTTGTTTCTGAGTGCGAATTACGCGATATTTTCTGAGACCACCACCCGTATAGATCCAGATCAAATGAGATTTTGTGTTTTGAGTGGAACCCCAAACACTTCGCGTAATTTATGGACGGCCCTAAGATCCAAATCAATAGGTCACATTCTTGAAAATGTTTACATATGCTTGGAGCTAAGACTTAGTTAATGATCGGTACAAGTTGCTAGATTAGAAACGGTCTAACCACATTTCCCACACAGCATCCGAAATGTGGTCGGTCCTTTGCCCCTGCCACTGGCTAGTCCAAATAAGATTAAACTTTCAGTATTTATGGTACTAATTGCGTCTCGCAGGAATTTCGGAGAGCGTGATATACTCTACCTAAATGAAATTAAGGCGAGCACGGAGCATGTAATATACCTAGACTAGCTGTCCCGGCAAACGTTGCTTTGCCATAATATAAAGTATTTCGCCCATATTATTTTATTGAAGTGACTAAATAAGTATGTCGCCATGGCAACGTTGATCGCTATCCCGTCGCACAAACAATGGTCGCCGTCAGTCTCAGGTTGTAATAATTTACTATTATTTATTCAACAAATGCACTTATCAATATATAAAGTACCCAGTAGCCGATTCTCAGACCTACTGAATATGCATATAAAATTTGGTAAAAATCATTAAAGCCGTTTCGGAGTAGTTCGCTGACTAACATTGTGACACGAGAATTTTATATATAAGAAGAAGATTAATTCTTTATTTTTGGGAATTACTTTACATATTTTCACTACAATTTAAGAAGTTTGGAACATGACATAATATAGAACATTTGGAACACATAGATTTATCTAGATTAATGTAATTATTAATCCCACCAAAAACATAAATGTAAAAATGGAGAGCCAAGTTCCATACAAACATTATTCTTGTCTATGGACTTCGCCGTAAAAAAGGACGGAGATCTAAATGAGTGCCAAGTTCTATGGAAAATCGAAATGTGTATGTATAAGAACCAAATAATATTATGAACAATTAATAATAGAGTCTATTTCTTTGCTTTATTGAATATCTATAACAATTGATGTTATTTAAATAATGTGAGATCTTAAAGTAGACTAGATCTCACTTGGCCAGTTTTCATTACATCAGTCATTTCATAAAGTTATTGAACATTTTAATTCTGATGAAAACTAGCCAAGTCAAATCAAATCTAGTTTAAGATCTCACATTATTTAAATAACATCAATTGTTATAGATATTCCATAAAGCAAAGAAATAGACTCTATTATTTGTTCATAATGTTATTTGGTTCTTATCTATACTAATATTATAAAGCGGAAGAGTTTGTTAGTTTGTTTGTTTGAACGCGCTAATCTCAGGAACTACTGGTCCGATTTGAAAAATTATTTCAGTGTTAGATAGTCCATTTATCGAGGAAGGCTATAGGCTATATTTTATCACGCTAAGAAGTGAGGAAACAGCCCCTAAAGCTTATTGAGTATCAGTCGAATAAAACAAAGATCCATAAATAAACATCAAATCCAGACAGATAAAATCCAAGCGAATGGAAAAAGTCCACCATCACCATACCATCAGGAAGCATGTGAATAATACGGTATAATACAAGTGTATTTCCAACCATTAACTATAGGGTGCAACTTATTGTGCGGAAGTTAAGTATTTAGCTATTATTACAGCTGTCTAACAGACAGACAGATAGACGGACGGACGGACGGACAGACGGTCAGACAGACGGACAGACAGACAGACGGATTAAAAGAATTCTATGTCTATTCCCGGGACTCAAACTATATCTCCATACCAAATTTAAGAACAATCGGTACAATTAGTTTGGGCGTGAAGAGGTAACAGACAGACAGACACACTTCATAAAGTCACCTTCTATTAATTTCCAAAAGTTTCTTCATTTCACAAATAAATATTTACGGGGAGCTCCCAAGTCCCATACAATAAACGTGATTTTTTGGCCTTTTTTGCTCAAAATCAATAACGGCAGCCGGTAGGCACTTGAAATATTCAGAAAATCTTTAATAATATTTTTACTTTCATAATTTATAATAAAAGTAAAATAAAATAAATATTTAAGGGGGGTCTCCATACAAAAAACACATTTTTTGCCAAGTTTCGCTCTGTCCGGCACGCACTTGACCGATTTTTTTGTTTTCTGATTTTTCCCTACGCTTATACATAATTACCGAGCTGGATTCCAAGTTTCAGGCTTCTAGGTCATCTGGAACTGGGTTAAAATTTTGATCTATAGGTCAGTCAGTGATAAAAATGTAGACTTTCGGAGAAGTTAATATCTTAATAACTGTTTGAGCTGTGCTTATGAAATTTAGAGCATATATTTATCTCGCAAGTCTCATTATATGAGCCAAATTTGAAATATTTATGTGAAATAGTTTCTGAATCATGAAGGTGTCAAAAGTAGCTGCAAATGGTTCGTGTAATATTACACACGGTGCTGCTCGCCAGTTCTGTTATGCTGGAACTTGGCTTGACACGCTACCGCGTGTCTAGATAACATTAATCTAGATTTGATTTGATTGATACGTCGGAGAGCCATGCTTCGGCACAAATGGGCCGGCTCGACTGGTGAAATACCACGGGCTCACAGAAAACCGGCGTGAAACAGCGCTTGCGCTGTGTTTCGCCGAGTGAGTAAGTTTACCGGAGGCCCAATCCCCTATTCCCTTCTCTACCCTACCCTACCCTATTTCCTACCCCACCTTCCCCTACCCTATTACCCTATTCCCTCTTAAAAGGCCGGCAACGCACCTGCAGCTCTTCTGATGCTGCGAGTGTCCATGGGCGACGGAAGTTGCTTTCCATCAGGTGACCCGTTTGCTCGTTTGCCCCCTTATTTCATAAAAAAAAGATTAATCTATGTGTCAGAGCAACGAAGTTGCGGGCATCTAGTAAAATATAATACAAAATATAGACAGACGGTATATAATATTTTGGTATGGTTTATGTCTGCAATAACATGAAATGCCTGAAATTCATGAAAAGCAAATGAATTATGTAATCCAGAGTCCTTAAAATATTTCATATGCGTTAAGTCAAACTTGGTGTATTGTAAATATTTTGCAGTTTACATTGTACACAAAACCTGTGCAAGTTGAAAATAATATGACATAATATTCAAACAGCGCTCGTTGACTGCAAACTTTCGGTAATGTATGACGTATTACTGCAAAAACTTTCCAAGTTTCAGACTTCGGTGGAGCTTCAATGATATTCACTTTGCTAAAATATATTCGCGTTCTTCAGTGGAAAACCGTAGTTTGAACAATTTGAACGACATTTTAGGTTTATAGGATAGTCTATTGTTTAAGTTGTTTCCCATTGTACAAAATAAGAGGCCAAAAGAGCAAACGGGTCACCTAATGAAAAGCAGCTACCGTCGCCCATGGACACTCGCAACATCAGAAGAGTTGCAGGTGCGTTGCTGGCCTTTTAAGAGGGTCGCTAACGCACCTGGCGTTGCCGGTCTTTTGCATTACATGTTTGTGCCGTCAGACAAAATTCTTCATAGGCCTACGTCATTCGGTCGGGTTATGTCACAGATTATGGCTATCATTGACTTGACATAACCTCATCAAATAACGTAGGTCCGCGTATAAATAACTTTCTCTGATAGCACTTTAACCCTTCATATTTTAAATACAACATACGCATTTCCGGATACTTTATAACAGGAAAATCGGTTCTGTGGTTTGGGCGTGAAGAGGTAACAGACAGACAGACAGACAGTCACACTTTCGCATTTATAATATTAGTCCACACTTCCATAATTAGTATGGATACAAACAATTAATTACATTGATAAATAACTCGACATAATTACACAATATAATGTTGATTACTAACATAATATTGAAGAAATCTTCAATTATTCAGGGATACATTCCATTAGAGCTATTTGTATGGAGTATTTTTCCTCAGCACACACTCCTCTACTACTGCTTCTGACACGTAATATAAGTTTTGAATACATCTTGAATAGAATCGCCCGAACTTGCTACAACTTTGTAGAAGTGGTTTGAGTCAAATAGCTATAAAAGTTGACATAGAATATATTCTGCGAAAGAGTTAGTTTCTCCGTTGTTCAAAGTTTTCCTTTTATAAATACCTTAGAATCTTGATATTACATTAGTTAAACCGCTAAATAGTTGACTGTTGTTTTTAAGAATAAAATAAATAAATTAACTACCTTAGTATCTTGATATTACATTAGTTAAACCGCTATAGTTGACTGTTGTTTTTTAGAATACAATAAATAAACTATAATAAAGGAAGGTGAAAAAGAATGATTAGCGACTAAATACTTTTTTATTTACATATATTTTTACTACTTAATACCTCGATCGTGGGAATCGCAGATACAATAGATATTCAATTGTTATGCGGCACCCGGGTGCCGCTTGGGAGTTGATGGGTTAAACCAAGTGTGTGAATGTGAAGTAAATATTACCGCCGCACTCAGAGACATTTAATGATGATTAAACTTCAATTTAATGAAGACTTTGACAGATAATGTATGGGGCTTAATGTCAAAATCTTAATTTAATTACAGTTATGTGATCAATATTTGTCTCGGAGTGTGGTGGTTAGACTCTCACTCAAATACTATTTTTCAAAAGCACAAAATTACACTATTTAGACAACTACTCAGTGTTCGTCAAGCTTTAATTCCGAGCAGCATTAGTAGTATTAACAGAGCCGCTAATTTTCCATGTGTTTCATCTGACATGCGAGGCATATTTAGCATGTTGTACGCGATTGCGCGAAATAGGCTTCATAAGCTTAAAAGGCTATGCAATCTACCATAATAATAAGCTATAGCCTATAACTATTAAGCTGCGAATCCACAGTGTGTCCTGCGTTTCCACAATGTATCCTGTGTTTCGTATACGTGCAGTGTTTAAGGCCATCTATAATAAATATACCGAGTGCTGGGCCGAGGGCACTGTCTTGCCTCTCTACTCGGTAGGTGTAATCAGGCCCTTACAAACTGCTAAATCATTTTTGATGGCGCACGTTGTGCCATACAAATAAACATAGCGCAACGAAAGTTAATGTCTCTTAAATCCTGATTTCGCTTTAGACATACTTTATATTGTGTGTTGGAATCTTGGCTAAATATGCTGATAGTAACAAAATATTGATTGTTAAGCAAAAGTAGATGCAGACATTTATCATTAAGGCGAGGCCAGTTCGAAAAGACTGATTTTTAAGCTTCCAGTCTGAAGAAATTATGTGGAATTCTCTTACACCAAAATTGATGTAGACTTAAAAAGGTCCTCAAACTAAATATTTCATCCCTCATATTCGCAAACTTTATTTTTAGACCATCACTAAATTTGCAAAAAATTTATTAAAAAATCAATTATAAACACATTGTCCTCCAAGTTTACGAAGGAAATTAATTATCTGCTAAAATACCATAAAAATAATTAATCTTGATCAATTATGTTTACACGTGCCTAGGCTTATGGACCGTTTGTGGTAACTGGTACATAAATATATTATTATGTAATGTAAAAACCTTAAATAAAATTTGTTTCCTTAAATGACATTTTACAGCAACCAACAGTTCTGGCCCCCACGCTAGGCTAAGCCTGTCCTGTGGGGGGTTTATCTTATATATAAAATTCTCGTGTCACAATGTTAGGCCGCGTACTCCTCCGAAACGGCTTTACTGATTTTAACCAAATTTTATATGCATATTCAGTGGGTCTGAGAATTGGCTACTGGGTACTTTTTATATTGATAAGTGCATTTGTTGAATAAATAATAGTAAATTATTACAACTCGAGACTGACAGCGACCATTGTTTGTGCGACGCGGGTCACGGGATAGCGATGGACGTTGCCATGGTGACATACTTATTTAGTCACTTCAATAAAATAATACGGGCGAAATACCTAGTTTATATGGCAAAGAAACGTTTGCCGGAACAGCTAGTATTATAAATTGTTTCATATTACATCATTACTAAGTACCTAAGACAATAAATATAATGCTTTGTTCTTACTCATTATATATATATTTTTTTTATGAAATAAAGGGGGCAAACGAGCAAACGGGTCACCTGATGGAAAGCAACTTCCGTCGCCCATGGACACTCGCAGCATCAGAAGAGCTGCAAGTGCGTTGCCGGCCTTTTAAGAGGGAATAGGGTAATAGGGGAGGGTAGGGATGGGAAGAGAAGGGAATAGGGTAGGGGATTGGGCCTCCGGTATACTCACTCACTCGGCGAAACACAGTGCAAGCGCTGTTAAACCCCGGTTTTCTGTGAGAACGTGGTATTTCTCCGGTCGAGCCGGCCCATTCGTGCCGAAGCATGGCTCTCCCACGTAGAATATAATGTGTCCCGACACCAGTGTCCAATCCTTGCATCATATAACATTAAAGGCTCGTACACTGGAGTTGGGACACATTGTATTGTTATAGAGTTTATATGGACGAATAAATTTACGAACCAATCTATACTAGCATTATAATATAATAGACAAAGTATAGTTTGTTTGTTATTAATAAGTAATAACGAATTGGTTTCAACACTGGTTGACTGACTGAAAAAAAAAATCACATCACAAGTCAACACACAAAGATCAAACAGATTCCCTGATAGTGAAATATGAGAACGATTCGACAAAAAAGAAGGTCTTACCGTGTCTACTAATTTTCTTACCAAGCAGGGATTCGCCAGAAAAGACTGCCCAAAAATCATGTATTCAATTTTAAAATATAAATGTACTTACTTCCTTTAATAGAGTATGGTCCGGAGAAGGTTTTTCCATTTCCCAATTCGACAAGCAAATCACCATCTGCCTTTATGTCCACCTTGGTCTGTAGATCCACTGTCTTCGTATCTCTGTCCATTCTGTAAAATAGATTTAATGATGATAATCCCAAAGTCATATACACATAACACTGTGCCTCTTATACACAGTCCACTTTGAAAGTAGCAGCGCTGAAAGAGCCAACGCCCTAACGGCGTCATGAATTTGCCCATACAAAGATAAAAAAAAACTTGAGAGGTGTCAAGGGACACCCGAATGGAGCGAAGTTATTTCTTATGTTCAAAAAACCTGTATACATATACACTCAAAAAAAAAAACACCATCTATTGACGCCCAGGAATACTAACAACGCGTCGCTGTTTATTCTCAAAATACGCCATCTATTTGACGCACAGGAATACTATCAACGCCCTCTGCCCCTACTATGCAGGTACTAATAAAAAAGTGTCGAGGTCAAATATCGTTCTGTCTAGCCTCCTTTCGCAACGCCGAACGCGCCATAAGGAACTTCGTTCCAATAAAATAAGTTTTCACAGTGAACTCTATATACACACCCTAAAGTATTATCTATCTGTTTTGTTGCACCCTGTATATCCAAACAAGCGGGGGCTCGGTCAAACCGCAGACCATAGTAATCAATTCAGTGGTTATATAGGTATTACTGAACTGAAATAACCGCGGCTATGCGCCATAGACAACGGGAATTTTGGACACAATGTAAGTTTAGGTTGCACAGTATTTAAGAGCAAGGCCACATTGCTCCGTTGCGTTGCTGTGCGTCGCTATTTGCCGCAGCCAAATTCCAACGTTTAACATTGATTCTTTGCGTCTGTAGACGTGGTATTTTGACGGAACAGGCGAGAGATCAAGTGATTGACGCGCTAGGGTCATTTCTGACCGCAACGCGATACGTTGATGCATTTATAAATTTGTATTAAATTGACTGATTTGCACGACGTCTCACGCAATTGAAGTCTGTCAATTCAATACAAATTTAGAAATGCATCTACGCGTCGCGTTGCGGTCTGAATTGAACCCTAGACTGTCAACGTTAGTAGAAGTCGCAACGCATATAAAGCCTAAAATAAGTTACTAGTGTTACTACATTCTGACGACGCAACGCACCGCAATGCCATGAAAAAATGTGGCTTCACTTTTCATTGTATCTTGTCTTTGTTTTTGAAGACAGAATCAGCAACTGTTTCACATCTTTAGGTAACTACTACGTCTTTTCTTTACATTGAAAATAGTAAGTAGTTACTTATATAAAATCTCATTCTTATAGTCGCTTAAAGTCGACAAAATAACGCAATATTTCATGTATTATATTTGATCACAACTCACAGTTTGGGTAATGTTACTTACTTGAACTGAGAGAACTGTTGGTTTTTCAATCCTACAACTTTTATATTCTTAAGATGCATTTTCGCCTCTGGATTCTCAATTAGGACATAGTCAATCGAAGGTATATTCAGTGGGTCGATTGCTCTGATATCATATTGTGGTATTCCATTGCTTGTCTTCTCCAAAAACTCCTGAGTTGTCTTACTAAGACACTGCGTGTCCTGGATTTCACATGGTGTTAGAAGGGATTCTGCAAAATGAAATACACCTTTAGGGTATGTACTTCAATATTTTACAATAAGCTCATAACATTTTAAAGGACTTTAATTTAACACTTTTTCTGTTATATGTATTTGTTTGTTATAAACACACTTTGTAATATCAAGCAATAAAAAAAAAATAAAAAAAAAAAGTTGTAGTTTTGTGTACTTAATAAAATTTTGATTTGTCAACTTAATTTAAATATTTATAATTAATTTATAATATTGCGTTTTCAGGTAAATTCAAATAAATGTCGCTATATTTTCGAAAAATTCGTTTAGTGTATTAAATATTTAAGAGCATTTTTTTTAATTGCCAGGCAACAGCCAAAAAACCCTTTAACTTGGTATATCTACAAAAATTACAAAGTGTCGAAATATCTCAGGTAAAATCTTTACATTCGCAAAAATTGGACGTTCCAATCACCATGGATATATTTTTGATCAACTTACCTTCGGATAAGACCCCAGTAGCGAACACGATAAAAATGAAACAACTAAGACCCACCATCTTGGAAATGTAACTCGCGAGACTGACCAAGACTAGCACCCAGGTCGAACAAACATGAAATTATCTGAGGCACATAGGTCAATCACTATCGACTTGATGCATATGTAAAGAAATGATAAGGTTATGGTAAGGTAATGAATAATGATTCGTTGAATTGAAATTCCGGACATTTAGATGTTAGTGTACTTATTTATAAAGGAAAAAGTCGTGGAATGTAAGGTGTCTCATAGCTCAATTTATGTTTCATCAAAACCAAGCCAGTCAGGTGTCATGTTTATACTGCCAAAGTGTGTGCGCAGACCATTACTCTTGTAATTTACTGAGACGAATGACTAACACGACTGGTGCAGGCTCAAATTTTTTAATGCCTATAATGCCTAAACCGACTGATTTGCCTGCATTGGCAACATCAAATGTCATTTTTAGGTGATATCCTATATAAATCTGCAACAATCATGGCAAAGCCCAAGCTTTAGGGCACTAGGCTCAGGAGTCAGGCGTCAACGAGGTATCTTCACTTAATTATTATCAACAAAGAAACTTTAGAAATAAAGAGATTTTATGTCCACTTTATCTCTTGCCACAAAACTTACGGTGACATGTCTTTGTGTAACAAGACTAGAAGTATAAGAGATTTTATATCCACTTTATCTCTTGCCACAAAACTTATGGTGACATGTCTTTGTGTAACAAGACTAGAAGTGATTTAAATAATTTCAGCTGTTTAAGCGTGTGAATATATTGTACCCACTGACCTCCATTATACAAACTGTACGCTGGACCTATGATACCCACTTTTTTTTGTGCCTATTTGAAGCGGAATCAGCGCCCCCAGTGAGAGGGAAGAGAATTAAATTTGACGTAACTTGCAAATGGCCGCTTAATCGTTATTGGTTGTCATCATTAGTATTAGTTCCAAATACTCCCACTACTGCTATCAGCGCCAATATGGCGACTTTCAAACGTCATTTTTGCGTCAAATTTAGTTCCTATCACTCACATTTGGGGAGCTGATTCCGCTTTAAATAGGCACAAAAAATAGCAGTCATTTCGAAGGGTATCATTAGTCCAGCGTACTTGTATAATGGAGGTCAGTGTCAGGTCAGGTCAGGTACCTAACAGAACAACAGAGATGGTCTAAGACTATTATATTTTTCTTACTAATTTTAATTAACAGGTAATACCCCAATTTCTATTTATTCTCGAATATTAATATAGGAATGTTATTGTTGGCTTATGTGTCTGAGAAATTATCGCCTATGTACATAATATTTACTTTAGATTGGAATATCTTTATTGTAGCAACTATGAGGATAGTAGACTGAATTAGTATTAGAGAATATTCTAGTAACACAGTAGGTATCATCAGTGGAGTAATTGGTGATATTTACCCACAAACTTACATTTTATTTTTTCCGTTGTTTAGGTCAATACCTACCTACAATATTATAACATGTATTTATTGTAATATAATATTATGTTGATATTTTCAATTTATTGTCAATAATTGATGTTCCATCTGTGAAAATTACTAACATTTTAGTGTCAATAAAAATAACCTTTCCTTATTAACATTGATCAAAGTAAATTGGCAGTGATTACAGATCCTCCGATACTAAAAAGTTGGAATATAAGGAGGTCGTTTGTTCTAAAAGTAAAAAATTACTTTTAACTGAATAGTATAACTAAATATAAGTAACGACCTATAATAATAGCCAGCTATTATTATAGGTCGTTACTTATTAGTTATACTATTACACATAATATATCCATTTATCCATCCATCCATACTAATATTATAAATGCGAAAGTGTGTCTGTATGTCTGTCTGTCCGTCTGTCCGTCTGTCCGTCTGTCCGTCTGTCCGTCTGTCCGTCTGTCTGTCTGTTACCTCTTCACGCCTAAACCGCTGAACCGATTTTGCAGAAATTTGGTATGGGGATACACCTGAAGAATGGTATTCACTGGTGCGATGGGCTAAGGTTAGTGGGAATCCTTATAATGTTGTCGAGGTCAATCAAAACATGATATTTGATTTTAAAAATAATATAACCAAGAAAAATTGGACTAAAAATTTAAATAAGGATAAAATTATGTGGAATAAAGTAAAAAAAAAATTGGAAAATTACGGATTGTTGGAATATAAGTATAGTTTAAGTGATAACGAAAGCAAACAAATACAATGTTTTAGAAAGACATCTTCTAGATTATCCCACTCGGAGCCTCTCCCTGAAAAAGCATACAAAAATTTGTTACCAATTAATGTAGCAAAATATAAAGACCTAAAATATTATTGTGATAACAATATTATTCCGGAAAAATATCATACGTTTTATAGAAATATATTAACAACTGACCAAGATGAGGGGAATGCAAGTGATGACGAAGTTTGAGACTTGAGTGTTGGTGTTTTACTTAATGATTAGATTATACTTAGTTGCTTAACTAAGATTTATAATTAATAAGTGCAAATAAGTGCAATGTTGATTAAAACTTTTATATAACGAATCAAACTATGATTGATCCTGATCTCATTCTTAATCAATAAGTCAGTACTTACTTTGTAGTACTACGTTTGTTTGTTTTTTTTTATACTTACCTATTTTTTATTAAAGAGTTATAACTAAATAAGTATTATTATTGTTTTACTTACATATCTACCTATATTTTTTTTTAAATCTTATCTAGAATGTATAGAAATCGATACTCTAAATTTGATATAATACGCTAACTTATTGCAAGTACGATGTAAAGGACGCTATTTTTAACTTGACTGCTTTTAACACGTTATCCGCCAGTGCCGCATGCACCAGTTAAATTAAGCTAACTTTAAAAACGCGCTATTTACGATAACAATTTACCTTACTACATCTTGTGGTTATACATTGTAACCCCAGGTTAAAGTTTATGCATCATATGTTTTAGAAATAGTAATGAAAACCAATAAAAATAACACATATTTCATACTATGATCTCCCGTAACACACTACGCTATCATTAGTTATACGGGTGTATCATGTAAAGTCTTAATGAGGAATTACGTTTATATACGGCTAACTTGCGCTAAATCCTAAAATATTAATAATTACAAATAAATAAGGTTAGTATATTACAAATTACAATACATATAATAAATATTAATGGTGCCAAATTTCATATATGTACCCTGATTATAAAAAAGTTGCTCTTTTCCCTTTAAACGCGTCTCCTGTAAAGTTTACTTTTTTGAGTTAGCGTAGTATAAATTGTTGGTGTCGAAACGAACTTACCAAGTGAAGTTCGATCATTATTATATGAGTACTTCATTTAAAGATATATAATTAACCAGGTAGTCCTTTGCTTATCTGCTAGGCAATCGCGTTTTTTTTAAAGACGTATGTGGGTACTTGAAAAAATAATAATACTGTCGGTCACTCGCTCACCAGCGCGCCAGATGTTTAGAGAGAGGTAATGCAAAAAATATTTCTTTCTTTCTTTGGGTACTGCAGCAAACATAGTTTCGTGCAGACTGGGTGGGAGGGAGATTATATCTTTGAATGAAGCGACTCATATAATAATGATCGAACTTCACTTGGTAAGTTCGTTTGATCATTTATTATATTTCTTCGCTTCATTCTTCGATATATAATTAACCAGGTAGATTTTCAGAGTAACAAAAGAAAGTTTTTTTTTTACAAAATATAATATAGGTGTACATTATGAATAGTAATCATTAAATTCGAGAAAGAATTTAATATAATGCCCATAAATAATAATAATAGTCAGTAGAAACAAAACTTAAGAGACCTCTATGGTTTGTGATTCAAATGATAACATACTGAGATCATGGTGATTATATAACTGATTCAGCGAAACTTTGTTCGTCGATAAAATTATGGCTAAGGAAAATAGCGAAAGTATTGGAGTTTCCAGTCCTGCCTGTCGACTGTCGTCTTACTAATCGTCATACAAATCGTGTCCAGTTTCGGTCCCCGTGTCGACGCCGCGCTGCTCTCGCACAGCACCTGCTTTATCCAGCGGCTAACCGACTGGGAGGTGGCTGTTCTGTGCAGGGCGTTAAACGTTAGCAATAAGGAACCCGTACCTTAGCATTATCCTATTTAATATAATCTTGCATAACCATCGCACGGTGTAATAACTTAAATATAACTTCTTCTTTTTTAATTAAAAAAAATTACATAATTTAATAACATCACCGATCCGATCACGCCCGGGAGTTGATGTCTTTTTAAAAAAATAAAACCGTATTTTTTATTTTGCCGAGTTTTATTAGGCAGAAAGTTTTAAGTCAATGATCAGTATTCAGTAGGTACAGATTGCAAGAAAAAACAAATAATTTATAAGAGGATCCCGGGTACTATACTACTCAGGTATGGGCAATGATTTTTTACCGGAGAGCTTCTTTCGAAAGACGCTTCACACATTCATCTGAGCCAATGTCACCAACCAATAATGTCAACATTGTTCATAAACAATGACAGTGCACAGTGATGGCTGTAGAAGATATCGTATTACAGCCATTGTCAAATTGTTTGGCTAAGGTTCCGATGGAGCGGACGAAGATCTCTGTAATAAGTCTATCTTCTATATAATATATAAAACTCAAAGGTGACTGACTGACATGTTGATCTATCAACGCACAGCCCAAACCACTGGACCGATCGGGCTGAAATTTGGCATGCAGGTAGATGTTAGGACGTAGGCTAAGAAAGGATTTTGATCAATTCTTCCCCCAAGGGGGTAAAATAGGGGATGAAAGTTTGTATGAAACTTTGTTAATTTTAAACCGATCGGGCTGAGACTTTGCAAGCATAAATCTACTATGACGTCAGCATCTCCTAAGAAAGGATTTTAATAAATTTTACCCCTATGGGGATGAAATAGGGGATTAAAGTTTTTATAAATTTTCTCAGACTTTCGACTGATTGAACTGAAATTATTAAAGATTTAGCCTCTATGATGAAGACATTCGCTTAAATAGGATTTTGATGAATTCAACCCTCATGGGGATAAAATAAGGGATGATGGAGGATGTAAATGTATTATTTTGAACCTTATTTTGTACCTAATGGAACGAATAAATTAAGACGAACAATTAAATTGAATATTTTATAGTCATATTGTGAAGGTGCCCCTCTTGTCAATATTATTATGTCGAGCAAAAAAGGCCAAAGTAGCGTTTGTTGTATGAGAGCCCCCCTTAAATATTTGCTTTATTTTGTTTTTAGTATTTGTTGTTATAGCGGCAACAGAAATACATAATTTGTAAAAAGTTCAACTATTTAGCTAGCGAAGTTCTTGAGATACATCCTGGAGAAAGACAAACAGCGAACATTGTAATACCTTTTTTACCCTTTGTATAAGAACCACAAAAAGGGAAAATTATCCATCTTTGTTATTATACTATGTTAACGCGGACGAAGTCGCGGGCAACAGCTAGTAATCTAATAAGATTGAAGAGAGTATTTATCTAAAATCTAAGTCAAAGTAAAGTATTGTAGAATAAATTTTAAGGAGTCTACTGCTTTAACTGAGTCCGGCTCTGTGGTCGTCGATAATGTGATTATTGCATATTAATATGATTGAAAGTCGAGAATATTGTGTTCTCGGTCCACCAGGCTGAATATTTTAACAATTATTATTCAAAAATAAGTGTGATTCTGTTATCGTATTTATCATTGCATATTTTATTTAGTATTAAATATTTTAATCGCTGAAAACCAGTCGCATTCCGCGGCGGGAATCAGGAATCAGGATATGAAGGTGTCAAAACACCTATCAGTTGAGCTAGCTCACGAATTGCGTGAGCTTGTTTGTCACGGTGTGCGTGGTTGAACTCCTCTGAAACGGCTCGACCGATTTTCGTGAATCTTAGCGAGCATATCGGCTAGGGTTGAGAATCGGACAACATCTACTCTTTTATAATAATAGTAAATTGTTACAACTCGAAACTGACGGCGACCATTGTTTGTGCGACGGGATAGCAATCATGGGCTTTGCCATGGTGACATACTTATTTAGTCACTTCAATAAAATAATAATATGGGCGAAATACTTTATATGGCAAAAACAACGCCGGGACAGCTAGTTATGTTAAAATAATATATATTATAAACATTAAGACTTAAATATTTACATATTTATTGTGTATTTAATACACCCATGGCACTTATTAACAATAAAACGTAAACAAAAAAGGGGCGCCTGAGGCTGAAGAATTGTCGCTTAGAACACTGATATTGTTAAAGCGTGGTAAGTCTAGTAGTGATAAATCATAAAGCCTACGCCTGGTCTGGTTTCCTTCTTTATATTTTTTGTGAAAAAAATGTTAGCGCATCTGATAGTCTGTACGTCAAGACTTAAGGCTCTTAATCCGTAAATTACAATCTTGCGATCGACTAGTGAGTTAATAGGAACCAAGAAGTAGGCTCTTAACTCTATTTTTGCTAGATATCCACTTTTGGGTATTGGCTTGAAAGCCGTACGGTAATTTTCCAAATTAACATGTAATTTCGAAATAAACTTACTTAGTGGTTTCAAATTTAAAATAATTCAAAAATTGTATTTAAAATATAATACAATATTTTCCGTCGCTTTGTTTGGGGAAAAGAAAATCTTTGTAATAAGGTAACCTTCGGTGGGGGTACACGAAGATATAGTTTTAAATTCTAATAATTTATTGATGTCATGATGTATAATATATTAAGCCAGTGGTCCCCAACCTGTTTTTGTTTTAGAAACGAAGTTTCAAAATGGTTTAACATCACGCGGGCTACAAATAAAGTCCCGGTGGCCCGCATGCGGCCCGCGGGGCGCGGGTTGAGGATAGCTGTATTAAGCTCACAGTAATTATGAAAATGAAAAATGAAAATGAAAAATCTTTATTCGGTATCTAAAATAAGGTACATAATAAATTGCTAGGGTCTCCTTTTAGGTATTACCTGTGTTAGGAGACCCCGCTCTTTCGTTAACAAAAAGATATACTTATATTTCTAACATTCAACTTACTTAATAATCTATGAATCTATAATCTATAATTTACAAACTAGTATAACAGTATACTTCATAAATATACTTATAACAAATTAACAATTTAATATTTAATTTACATACGCAATAGTTAGTGTTTTTGATGATACTTTAATGTACATAGTTGGTAATACATAGTATGTAGTATTCCAGTAACAATAGTTAGTGTTTTTGATACTTTAATGAACATAGTTGGTAATACATAGTACGTAGTATTACAGTAACAATAGTTAGTGTTTTTGATACTTTAATGAACATAGTTGGTAATACATAGTATGTAGTATTCCAGTAACAATAGTTAGTGTTTTTTGATACTTTAATGAACATAGTTGGTAATACATAGTATGTAGTATTCCAGTAACAATAGTTAGTGTTTTTGATACTTTAATGAACATAGTTGGTAATACATAGTATGTAGTATTCCAGTAATAATATTACAAAATAAGGTTTTCTAAATAGTATAATAGTAACATCTATAAAATGTATATAAAAATAACTGTCAGCACTACTGCTGCGGTTTTGAGCGTTTAGTCACCTCAGCACTCAACGCTTTTCGAACTCGAAGAGGAGTGATTGTAGCGGTACAGTATTAGCGGCGCCAGCCGACGGTTACCTACGCCCCCCCCCCTCTTTTGACGGGTAGCTGGGAGGGTTTGCCAGAGCCCGAAAGGTACCCGATTAATGGTATGTACTAATTTGTTTCTTCGAACAAACACTGGAATTATTCAGCGAAACAATAATAATCTTGGTCTGATATTGAGACAAGACTTATCGAGTCTGAGTGTTATAGGTTTCCGTTACGAAGTTGTCTGGTCTGATAATATATTATCTGATAAGTCTGATAATAATTAATATCGAGATAAGTCAGATACTGTTGATAAGTCTGATAATATCGAGACTTTTCAGGTGAAATTTATAATGATAATAATAATTGATCGAAATGAAATCGATCTGCAACACTTATTATCAGTAATATTTTATAAGCAGTAGCTTATCTTAATCGTTTTTGGGATCATTTAAAACCATAATCTGGCGAATCCAACGAGGGCTCACCTAACGTCAGTAGGAGCCCTGGATCTATCCGGATCTGGTCCGTTCTATCGGTGCCGGTACTCAGAATCGACCGTTGGCACCTGGTTTAGGAGTGGGAAAGCTTCGGGTTCATTCGTAACCTGATCGACCCGTTTATCGGTCACTTCTAGTGATATTTCCCCGATTGTCTGGTCTTAGTGATCTAAAAAAATAAATATTGGGGTAGCTTAATTGCTCGTTATAATCGACTTATTTGTCGATAAAATATGTTACAAAAATTATTGAGGGTAGTAGTTATCACGTTACGTAGATAATAAGTAAGTTTCGTTATACACTCGCGGTGTATCCCGAATCCCAACATTGGTGCAAAATTTATTTAATAATAATAATTATATACCGGCAGACATAATAAATTATAATCGTAGTTCTATATTTAGAACAAAAGGATCGCGCGGGACGCGCATTGGTTGTTAACTGATGAGACTCGCAGTCAATCTAGTTATTAGCTCGAAATAGCTGTTCTCTATAAAACGGAAAAGATATTAATATTATAATAATAATTGTGTGGTTTTATTTATAGAACAAAGAGCGCGGGAAAACGCGCGGTAGTTGCTAATTTTTATTTTTAAACATCGTCGGAGACTCGTAGTCAATCCATACATTATGTTGATTTAAAAAATATCAATATATTTTTAATTTAAATAGTAATTAAATCGCAGTTAATCCCCTCAAACCAGCCAACATATTATACTTCTATTTTTAGATAAAACATCGTCAGAGACCCACAGTCGATTCCGATGCATAAGGATTGTGTTTAGAGACTCGCGGTCAATCCACACATTATGGCGGTTTATAAAATAACTCGCTGTTAATCCCCAAACCGGCCAACGTATAGTTCTATTTATAGAACAGATAAAACATCGTCAGAGACTCGCAGTCAATTCCGATGCATATAAATTGTGTTTAGAGACCCGCAGTCAATCCACACATTATGGCGGTTTATAAAATAACTTAATATAATTAAACACTTGCAGTAATTAACTTGCAGTTATTTCCCCCAATCGGGCAAACATATAGTTCTATTTATAGAATAGGTAAAACATCGTCAGAGATCCGCGATCAATTTCGATGCATATAGAATATAAATTGTGTAAAAGGACTCGCGGTCCAAACACACTGTAGGTACTTATTGACTCACAGTCGGTACATGCCGGTTAATTAAATAATTGCAGTAATCACCTGTAGTTGTTTCCCTCAATCCAGCAAACATATAGTTCTATAACACATTGTACGTTTATTGACTCGCGGTCGCAGTACATGCCGGTTAGTATTGAATATAATTGGCTCGTCTTGGCCTCGGTAGTGCCTGCCGTTTATTTAAGTATTTAATAGTACTTACATGTATTTTCTTATTACACGATAAGATAACACTGACTTTAGTTACTTGCAACACTGACTCAATCATCTTAATAATAATACCCAGCTGCGCTTTGGCATGGTTACTGAGTATACGTGTTCGCGTTGCCTCGCGTTAACAAAGAATGAGGCGCGCTGGTGAGCGAGTGACCGACAGTATTATTTTTTTTTTCTCGTACCCATATACGTCTTTAAAAAAAACGCGATTGCCTAGCAGATAAGCAAAGGACTACCTGGTTAATTATATATCGAAGAATGAAGCGAAGAAATATAATACCTCGTGTCACCGAAAACAATCATGTGTTATGGAGTGCCATGGTAGGAGTATGTTTACGAGATAATATGACAGAAACAAGGAAATCTATTTCAGAACCAAATTTAACGCATTGGCAAGTTAAAGTAAAAACAAAGTGGCCAAATAGCCCGTAAACCTAATAGTCGTAGGGACCAAAAAATTTACGACGAGACAGCATGACCTGGGCGACTACGCTACTCAGATTTAGCATGACCACCAAAGAAAAGATTTCTTATTAAATAAAATCCTAGATTAATATTAATCGTATTGATTTAATACAGAGTAATTATAATTCACAGTTTTAATAAAATGTGCGAACTTGACATGAAGTAAGGATAAAAAAAATATGTGCAGTTTTAATAATGATTGCTATAAATTTTTGAGTTTGATGAGAATCGATCGTACTTGTTTCATTTATAATATGTATTACCCGAATAATTATTGCCCCTCGGTGCTTAAACTTATCAGAATAACGCAAATTAAGTTAGTTACAAAATAATCATCAAATTAGAGGTCAAACGTGTCTGTTTTAATAGAGTTATCGAAAATCTCTTTAGAGATATGCAAGGAATTTAAAGTATTCGATAGTTCCATAGGTAAATGTGACTCATAATATGTTTATTGAACTTACACTATCAATCGATAATACTGGATTGTAGGAGTAGCTGGATATAATACAGGATTAAAGTGAAACTACCCAACATTACCACAAATATATTATGTACGGAACCAAAACAAGATATTAACATAGATAAAATAAATTTTAAAAACAATGTTTGACCTTTGGCATTAAATCGTGACAAAATATTAGTAGCTAACTATAAATTGGCCAAGCGAACGTTCCGGCATCAGAGGTCTGTCAACTCGGCTGCCACCATGTTGTCCATACTCCTGCTCGCCTGCGTCGTCGCGTCCGCGTTCAGCGCCGACATCACCGACAACAAGGGACCAGAAATCGTCGGCGATTACCAGCTGGTGTACGTCTGGCCGAAGACGACCCAAGCGATTCCCAACTGCTACAAAACCTCCTATTCGTACAGAGGCTTCGACGGTCACCGAGTAACCTGCGACTGCAAAAGAAATAACCCCAACTTGGCCCTACTCTGGCAAAACACCAAGTGGGTGGGCAAGTCGATCCTTTTCGATATCGTCGGCAGCTTCGACGAGGCCAAGGCCGCTCTGAGCGACAGCTGCACCTGCGAACCGTTCAACTTCAACCGTGTCCAGGCTCAGATACTCTCTGACAATCTGCTGCTGGAGTACGAGCAGGAGGAAATCCTGAGGCACTACATCTTCGCGAAAACAATCCCCACTGAGGCGGAGATACGCGAAGCCATTACCTCTATAAAGGACCTGAAGTACGAAGATGGGATGTCGGTATGCAAATAAATAACCAACGAATAAAAACATGTACATGTACAATTTTTAAATTAAAATAATAGATTAACCTTATCATAATAATATATGGTCTTACTTTTCGTGTCAAAAGTTTTTACCAACTGCCACGTAATAGCGCCTCTACAAGAGTGGCCCATCGAATGGCGCATGCGATGGCTATGCAATGGTCGCAACGCCTCTACATGATGGCCGCGTTCAGTTGTGATCTAAACGTCGTTTAAGATGGACGTGTTAGCATTAGCCATTACGGCAATGCAAAACGTACATTTTATAATAATTAATAGACTTCACCAGATGACCCGGTGAACTTCCTATCACTTCCCTCCTAATATGAACCTTCCCTTGACTTCTACGAACAATTATTTCGAGACTAAAATTAAAATAATGGTTTATGGTAGTGATGATGATGATAATGATGAATGTAATAAAAGCAAATCGGTTCACAAACGCCGGAGTAATCATAGAAAACAAAAAAAAAAACTAATATAACAGTCATAACACCTCCTTTATTTTGAATGTCGGGCAAAATAATTGTAGCATATGTGTTATTCTGATGTATAAGCTATATTATTGTAAAGTTTCATTAAAATCCGTTCAGTAGTTTTTGAGTAAAAGAGTAACAAAAGTAACAAACATGCATACATCCATACAAACATTCGCCTTTATCATAATATCATTCATTATGAAACCACGTACTCGTAATTTTGAATTAAATTCGTAAATTGTAATACGACGTCCTCATTCGACCGCGGTCGGGCACCGACTGCTGTATCGGCCACGTGTAGAGGCGTACCACCATCGCTGGGCCATCATCCTTTGATGTGCGGCCGAAAAACCGACACCGCCGCCATTCCACGGCCATCGCTGGCGCCATCGGCCATCCTACGCCACTACGTCCTCCCCGCGCCGGCCCATCGTGATGGCCCACTACGCTGAGCCATCTTTTAGAGCCGCTCGTAAGCGGCCATTCAGGGTACATATCCTTCAATATTTCACAAATTTTTGTGTGTCACCTCCTTAGGGCGTAAGAACTTTTGTAAAACATAAGTTTTTTCAAAAACGTGTTTGTTTTAAGAGACACATGACCCTAAAAGACCGCTAGGGAACACATAATGTTAGGAGACCGGTGGTGAAAACAGGCATCAGTCTTTTATAAGAGAACAGAGGCCCCACTTGGGAGGCCTGTTTAGGCCAACGTTACCTAGTGCCAACGTCAATATAATTATTATATCTAGATATGTCACGCCTGTGTGGAATACCTGTTTAGAGCCAGGCCCTCGAGCGTGCTCTTGTGTATCATATAACACTCTTGAGCATTACAATGACCCTACATATCCAGTTATGGAGGGTCATTGTAATGCTCAAGAGGAATCCATCAGGATTTCACCAGTCACAGACACCGAAATCGGGTTACTATTACAATGGTGAAAAACGATTACGAGTTTTATTCTGTGTAATTATAGTCACTGGTTCAAGCTATATTTAAATAATAATCAAATAGTAACAGATTAGTAGGCGTGTTATCTGAATTATTTTTGTATTCCTCGGTTCAGAGGGTACCCTCTGATTTGATTTATATGACAAATACCTAGCATTATCAATAATAATATTTGTCACTATAATAAGTAAAAGACATACCTACATAGTAATTAACAACAATATAATGTTATCTCTTTTATTAATTATTTGGCAATGTGGTAACAATAAATTCGTTACTCGCTTAGGAGTTAGGTATAATATGATTTTTTTCAATCATACACGAAACAGCAGTTGCTGATGCGATTAAAGACTATTTTAACCACACCAACAAGTATCCATTCGTCTACGGTCTAGAAGAGGGATGGCGAACCTTTTCGTATCAACGTGCCCGTTTCTGAAGAAATCTTTCCGAAGAAGTCATAAGCATGCCATTCAATATTTTTTTGTGATTCGGTGCGTATATCAAAATTTGTGTAATTTTGTGCTAGACCTAGGAGGTATGAACTTAACAAGCACAAATTGACAACTGGACGATGTGTTTTGTACGACTTTCATAAGTTCAAATCTTTATTACATCAGGAATTGGGAAATAACTTATTTTCATTTTTAGGGTTCCGTAGCCAAATGGCAAAAAATGGAACCCTTATAGATTCGTCATGTCTGTCTGTCTGTCTGTCTGTCCGTCTGTATGTCACAGCAATTTTTTTCCGAAACTATAAGAGCTATACTATTGAAAATTGGTAAGTAGATGTAGTCTGTGAACTGCATTAAGGTTTGAACGAGACCTAGCAAGTAGTTTTTTTTCATACGTCATAAATGGTAAACCTTAAACCAAAAATTTTTTTTTCATCTAACCTATGCTTGTGGGGTATCTATGGATAGGTCTTCAAAAATCATATTGAAGTTTCTAATATATTTTTTTCTAACCTGAATAGTTTGCGAGAGATACTCTTTCAAAGTGGTAAAATGTGTGTCCCCCCCCCCTCTAACTTCTAAAGTAGGGGCATGATAAGTCTAAAAAAAATATATGATGTACATTACTATAAAAACTACCAACGAAAATTGGTTTGAACGAAACGAATTTTTTTTTTATATTTTTATATTTAAATATATTTTTTTTCATCTAACCTATGCGTGTGGGGTATTTATGGATAGGTCTTCAAAAATCATATTGAGGTTTCTAATATCATTTTTTTCTAACCTGAATAGTTCGAGACGCCTAAATTTTTCTTTCCCCAATGTTTTTTCTCGTAATTAAAAATAAAAGCGACAGGCGTATAATTAAATCAGAAAGTACGCAACTAAAACCAAATACTTGGCACTTTTTGAGTGTCACTTGTTCCGCGGTAATCGTATATTTGCCTGCATATCTTATAAGGACCATGGACCATATAAGGCCACTCTAACGGGAAAATACTTTTTATTCGTTAACTAACTAAATAAATTAGGGAAACAAATTATCAAGTAATGCTCTGTTTTATCAGGTATCATATTATAAATCACGTTTTAACCTAGCTTGAATAGCCATTTAATAAACTTAAGTTTTGTTAAGCTCTTCCAAATGGCCTTGCAAGGAACACATCTCCAAACAAGTCGTTTAACTTGAAAATAGAGTTACAAGTATTTATTTATCTGCTTTTACTAAATCGATATTATAATCTCTTTCAATTAAGCAACACGTGAAAATATGCTCAATATATTTATATCATCTAAAAAAAAACTTTAACGAACTTTGCTTGAACATCATCTTATAACTAAGAATATATTAATGGAAATTCTTTAAAAATAGTAGTAATGAGTATCACATTGATACCTTATAGCTAAATGCCAACGCGTTTTATAATGCAATCAATTTTTATTTACATTTTTTCTAAAATGGCCTTCTTATGGGCCCGTTCCGTCCAAAGCCAAAATGTTCAATATCAGTGTATAAGTTTAATAACCCTAATAAGTAAAGATGTTATTTAAAAAAACATTTTTTTAATTATTACGGTACGCATTTATAACTAAAAATAACTGCTTATATGTTAATGATTTTAAGATGTTCCTTGTAAAGTCCATCTACCCTAGCAAGGCCAACCATCAAATCTTCGGTTGGGCCTTATAAGGAACCACCGGCCTTCCTAGGAACATTACCAATATTTTAACTTGAATCGAAGCATATTATTAAGTAGATTTTCTTTTATTAGTACCATACATATATCCTTATACGACAATTCACTGTAATAAAATGTGAGTTAGATATAGGTTATGTTACTAAAAACTTAAGTTTTGCAGTGTGCGGAAATTACAATTGTAACCACCACAACCAAAGTCTACAAACAGTGAGATCGCACAGCCACAATTGCAGCACGATCGACTCGCCGCCTCGTATATGGCCTTAAGTTTGATCTAAGTGTGTAGCAGAAAGAATATGACGTCTTACCATGACGATAACTATGACTTTCTTTACTAGTGATCTACTCTTCGTCTATGCCCCATCAAAATCTACACAGTAACTTCAGAGTCTATCCGATACAAACAAACTTTTCCTTTTAATAATACTAAAACTTAAAGCTTATAGGTAAAACCAATTAAAATTTATTTTAAAAGTAGTATAGGTCTACCAGAATCTGATGGCAAAAAGTGAGAGAGTAAATTGACTCTAGCAATACCGGGGTAATTGGAATAAAACATTTTGATCCTTTTTTTCCTTATAGTGGCTGATTATGTGTGTGAAACATGCAAATATATAAATTTATCCAATATCAAGGATATTTTTTTAAAATCTGCTGTCAAAATTTGCCATCAGATTCTGGTAGACCTATAGTAATTAAGTATTGTTACGTACCTACGACATATAGTCTAGTATCTAGCGTCAAACCAGCGAAACTTATCGAGGGAACACAGACAACATAAATCCCCTACTCGATACTAGATGCCGTTAGGTGTATGATTACCTGCGCGTATCTTCAGTCAGATACGAATTCTCTGGAATATTCTGGCACTCGCCTCGGCCCATATAAATAGCCGCAGTCAAGCGGGCCAGTCATTCAGTTCAGTTCGAGCGATCTTAAAGGCGACTTCGGAGTGAAAACAAGTGATCAATAGTGAGTGAACAAGTGGAACCTACGACTTGGCTACGACCTAAGACAGTGATAGTGCTTTTGTGTTAGACCTAGTGCTAGTAATTAAAGTCTTGAGAAGAGTCAGCAGGTCTTTCTCTCCAAATCCTTCGAACCCTAGCACGTAACATTATTATCTAATATAGGTCAAACTATCGAGCGTTTAGTATTAGATTCGCATGCAGCATTAGCTGCTAATTGTTGGCAGTAAGCCCGCTTGCTGGTTACTTATTGAACAGTATTAACTATCTATATCAACATGAGACATAAGCAGAAGTTAAATAGGGGTTGAAAACGATGCTCCCTATTTGATTGGTAGTTGGCGTCAGTACTCAGTGGTTTCGTTTCGAAGTTCTAGACGGGTGAAATAGAAATGTGTGTGGACTGTGGGGCAAGTCCTCTGATCGGACTGTCGAAAGAAGTACGCAATTTTTTTAACTTTATTTATTTTAAGGGGTTTATCGTATTGTGTTATGCATATCAATAGCTGCTAAGAATATTCTTATAAAGGTTATATTTTTTACTCATAAAATTTAGGCGAATTGATATTATAATTATCTATATCAATGACATACATTTTTTTACCAGTTGAAAATGTTATATTATTATAACTAGCTCAGGTTCACGGTTTACCTACACATGACACAAAAATTACACAGCTACAATTTTATTATTGTTTAAAAAAAAACTCTAGCAAACTGTTTGTAACATCAGAGTTCTCTTTAATTTTCAATTTCGTTTAAGCAAAACAATGATCACAAACGATAATAATATACATAAGTAGACAAGAGCTAGACAATATGGTGCTTATGACAAGACAGGACGAGTCTCAGAGGAGTAGCTTTACGAGTTATACCAGGGGTTCCCAATCTTTTTCAGCCTGCGGCGCAGTTACACATCGCAATATTTTTCACGGCGCTCTCAATCATCAATCAATATGTAGTACAAATCAATATGTAGCTAGATAGAGATCTAGCTACATATTAGAAAAATATACATAAATAAACACCTGTAATGATTATAGTTAGGTTAAGCAGGTAATTAGTAGTAAACAAATATTTAATCATCTACCGGCTTTACATAATTAAAATTATAATTTTATTTTATAACATTTGTGGTTTTGTATAAGGATGGAGGATCGACTCACGGCGCCCCTCTTGCCTTTCCACGGCGCAGCAGGGCGCCGCGGCGCACACTTTGGGAAACCCTGAGCTATACAACAAGTAAAGTAAATGAACTCCAGTAGTCGCTTGATATCTTATTCTGAAAGCGCGCACGCTTTAATATTAGTATGGGTTTAGCGCAATAAATCCATACTAATAATGTAAATGCGAAAGCGTGTCCGGTGTCCGTCTGTTACCTCTTCACGCTTAAACCGATTTTGATTAAATTTGGTTTGCAGATACTTTGAGTCCCGGGAAAGGGCATAGCCATAGGATAGTTTTTTTTTTTTTGCAGAAAAATGTACGGTAACCGCGCGATCAACGACTTTTGGCGCACTCCACTCGCACCCAACTCCGTGAGTTGCGGGCGTTATCTAGTATTAGAATGTACGGTACCCGCGCGATCAACGACTTTTGGCGCACTCCACTCGCACTCAACTCTGTGAGTTGCGGGCGTTATCTAGTATTAGAATGTACGGTACCCGCGCGATCAACGACTTTTGGCGCACTCCACTCGCACTCAACTCCGTGAGTTGCGGGCGTTATCTAGTATTAGAATGTACGGTACCCGCGCGATCAACGACTTTTGGCGCACTCCACTCGCACTCAACTCCGTGAGTTGCGGGCGTTATCTAGTATTAGAATGTGCGGTACCCACGCGATCAACGATTTTGGCGCACTCCACTCGCACTCAACTCCGTGAGTTGCGGGCGTTATCTAGTATTAGAATGTACGGTACCTGCGCGATCAACGACTTTTGGCGCACTCCACTCGCACTCAACTCCGTGAGTTGCGGGCGTTATCTAGTATTAGAATGTACGGTACCCGCGCGATCAACGACTTTTGGCGCACTCCACTTGCACTCAACTCCGTGAGTTGCGGGCGTTATCTAGTATTAGAATGTACGGTACCCGCGCGATCAACGACTTTTGGCGCACTCCACTCGCACTCAACTCCGTGAGTTGCGGGCGTTATCTAGTATTAGAATAAAACAGACAAATAATAATTTCAAAACAGTTGTACGTGAGAAACATAATATTATGTATAGAGTTTGCATCTGTTATGAATGCAATCAAAGCATTGAGATACTTTGAAAAAGAAAGTCTATCAGAGCCAACTCAAACTTAAGACTGCGCGTGCTCTGACTGTAAATACTTAGACGAAGTTCAAAGTCCACAGCATAATAATAAGTTATAGCAACACACTGCACACAGACTTTCGCAGTATCTTTGGTCAAATTGAGATATTTTTCAATTTAAACTGCTGCAAGTAGTAAGAACTTTTTACCTATGTTTTTATTAAGATTGCAAATAAAGAGTTTTAGAGAATTATTTTACACTATAGGATCCGAAAATGTTACTTAAGTCCTAAATTTTCTCACCGTATAAACCTCTCTGGACTTCAAGAATTTGGCAAATCGGTTCCGCTGTTCTCGAATTTTAGCGAGATGAACAAATTTGAAACTGATTTTATTTGTAGTATGCTGGTATGCGGTTTCCATTAAAATTTCTAGGTAAGTATGATCAGACCTAGGTAGGTAGAGTACCTATAACCTATTCATAACAATGATGACAGTAGCAACTGGGTAAAGTACCCCGCAAACTATCTTTGTTTGACAAACATGTTTGATGTAATTTACGTTTTCAAACAAGTTTGTCAAACAATTAGCTAGAATCGGTTTGAGATCATGAGATCTTGTTTGACAAATACAGCGGAACATGTTCAAACACGTTTGTCAAACGCTACGCAAATCCCAATTTTCTTCAAACAGGTCAAACACGTAGTTTGTCTGACAAACGCTTCAAACAAAGCTGTACACTATCAAACTGTTTGACAAACACGTAAAATTTGACAAACAATTTGATCGTTTGCGGGGTACTTAAGGGACTGACATGCCTGCAGCAGAGTAAACAGAACTCTGCCTACAGTAAGATCCAGTGAAACTATTTACTTTCATACATATTATTATAGCGTAGTAATGTCAAAATACTACCTGCCTTGACATTTAAATGTCAGAATATGAGCCAGTGATAAGTTTAACAACATTTTAGAAGACGCAGTTGAGACTTGAGACTTAAGGAGTACACGTATTTTATTTCCCTCGCAAACATTCTGCGCAAATGGTGCTTAAAATATAACTTCTAAGCTTATTACAGTTGTGTGCCCGAGATAAATACCCTCAGGTAGTAATTTTGCCTGCCTCATTACGTGAGGACTGTGCATTCGTTGTATAAATGCAATTTGGTTTATTTAGACTTGAATCAAAAAAGACTAAGGTCCAATTTCACCAACGTCAGTTAGTGTTAACAGTTTGTTAAAATATCATGTCTTCTCTTTCATTCATATGAAAAACGAAAGAGCTAACGTGATACTAATTCGAGCGTTAACTTTTAACAGTCGTTGGTGAAATTGGGCCTAAAGGAGTTCTGAGAACCGCAAACTGCGCGGGTAACTCCACGCCTCAAAGGCTTGCTTCTGGTTTTGTAATGTTGTAAAAATGCTACTTACAAGTTATCCCAGAGTTATACTTCATCTAGGTTTATACCTACAAATCATTATATCAGACACTTAAAAAGCGAAGATGAAGTTTCTAAACAATTTAAGGTGCGCTATGCTCTATAAAGAGCTCCATAAATATTGAAAGATTGTCTTCGCTTTATTTAATGTCTGAGATTATGATTAATTGTAGATATCACATCTATTGTATTTAAGGTCTGCACTTAAAATATCTCTACATAATATATACTGTAAAACAATCAATGTAGTTTACGCCAAAAATGAAATATTCCGTACGCTCCAAATTACTCTACCTAAACAATATATTTTATTCATGAGCTCAAGCTATATTTGCCTTTCGAATATTCATCTCAATTACAAATTCCCTTCATAAGTATTCTGGTGAGGCATTTCATCTTTTACATCCTTACTAACGAGCATCAGGAGAGTAAGAAGGTTAGAGGAAGGTTAAATTTAATATACCAACATAATTGAATTTAATCGTACCAAAATCAACAATGTAACAGGTAAGGGGTTAGAAACGTATGATACATATCTTATGAGTCACCTTTTAGACCAGCGGTTCTCAAACTATTTTGGTGGCTGAACTTTTTAGGAAGTGACGTTTTTGACGGACCCCCAAACGGTTCTCAAAAGAGAACGTTTTGTCTTTGAATGAATAGTCTCTATGCTGGTGTCTGATGACATTTCTAAAAGCAATGTATCGCTCGCGGAGCCACTGCAAGGCCTTTTCAGGCTCAACATCAGCATAATCACTAATTACTCTTGCTGGATCGCTTTTTAGTGTAAGGTAAAGTTGATCGGCTGTAACCCCCTAATGACAAGTCATTTTTAAATCAGATCATGCATTTCACATCATTCGATTAATTTTGTATTAAAACGTCCATACAAACTTATGTTTAAATTAAATTAAACGCAATTAAATAAGTATCTACCATTTATTTGTTTAATTATTACACAAGGTATGGCGTTTGAAGCTTTAATTTTAAACGGCGTTACGAACAAAGCGAAGCTTACAGCCGCACTCAACAGAGACATTTATTGATTACTTAACCTTGTATCTAATGAAGATTTTAATTTTCGAACAGCTCATTCCACACTCAAGTTGCCGTTGAACTTGCAAATAAATGAAACACCCACTTGCAACTTTTCGAGAAATTGTGCGATGGCCAAAGTGTTCCAGCAGAGCAATCCAATAGTTTGGGATGAGTGCACGATGGCAAGGAAAAATAAACACACTTTTTTTATTGATTATACCAATTTGAATTAAATAATCATCGTTAAGACAGGACAACGTCTGTCGGGTCAGCTAGTAGATAGATAGATCAAAATTAGTATCTCCATATCAAATTTCACCAAAACAGAAAATTGAATAGTTTAGGCGAAAATCATAAAAGTGTATTGTGCGGGAACCGTACATTTTCCGGGACAAAAAGTATCCCATGTCCTTTCCCGAGACTCAAAGTATCTCCATACCAAATTTCATCAAAGTAGATTGAATAGTATAGGCGAAAATCATAAAAGTTTATTGTGCGGGAACCGTACATTTTCCGGGACAAAAAGAATCCCCTATCCTTTCCCGAGACTCAAAGTATCTCCATACCAAAATTCATCAAAATCGATTGAATAGTTTACGCGCAAATCATAAAAGTATATTGTGCAGTAATCGTACATTTTTCCGGGACAAAATGTATCCTATGTTCTTTTTCGGGACTCAAAGTATCTCTATACCAAATTTAAGCACGGGATATGTGTATACAGGGTGTAACAAAAATATAAGGGTGTGTACGTGTTCCTTGTAATAATAATAATAATAATTTATTTTATTTTTCTCACCACAATAATAATATTACACTTATATAATTACAATAAAACAAATTCAGTATTTGTGGGGAGACTGGAGTCTCAAACTAAGCAGTGTCCTGCTTGTATTTTAAGACACCAGGCCTCCATCCCTAGTATAAGTACATAATATTATTAATATTCAATATATTTTTTATATTTTCATTGTAGAGAGTTCACTGTGAAAGTAGCAGCGCTGAAAGACGAAAATTTTTTTCACTTTTGTATGGGGAAACTCGTGACGCTGCGCTCGAGCCCTTGCCCATACAAAAGTGAAAAAAAATTCGTCTTTCAGCGCTGCTACTTTTTTGTTACACACTGTATATGTGTATATATACTTAAGGCAAAAAATCTGGTAAATTTTGTATTGCTTGGTCGCATCGGCTTCACTCAAGCTTTTATAAGGAAAACACTGCGCCATAATCGGATTTCAATAACGGTTTAATTGTTCCATAGGAATTTCCGGCCTTGAAGCTAGGGGCTATCCCTATATTCTGGGGTTATCCAAGCCTATCGTTACCAAGTTGGCTTTTGTAATACATACAATATACCATTCTGTATCTAATACAAATATTCTTATTACCTAACTATAAAGAATTTCATAGTAATTATGCTACATATTTGGATTTTTCTTCCCTTCTTTCTTGGCCTGCCTTGTGCCACTAAAAATCAATTTAGCCAGTTCTAGTTTAAGCCAGTTTCGGATGAATTAAGCCGTATAAACTTGATAATTCACATTTGAATATCGACAAGGATGAACGGTATCAAATAATATCCATACTAATATTATAAATGCGATAATGTGTCCGTCTGTATGTTACCTCTTCACGCCTACTACCCATTTTGCTGGCTACGGTGGTACTTTGGGAGTCTCTGGAAAGGACATAGAACACTTTTCATCCCGAAAAAATGTACGGTTCCCGCAGGATTAACGAATTTTGGCACAACGGAGTTGCGGGCATCAACTTGTTTGACAATAAATTATAATGATATCATAACACTTACGACCTACGTAAAATCTTAACGAGTTAAAAAATGTCAGAATGCCGATCTTGCTAACAGGAAATTTGGGTTTTATTTCATTTTTAGAATGAATGCGAACATAAACTACGTCGGATCTCTATCTTGTACACTTCTTGGGGTGCTTTGGTGTAGGAAACATGTTGGTAGCATGCGCTAGGTTCCTTTTGGGAACGTTTTTGGTGCTTATTTGTGCTTGGAACAGTTGTGGACAGTTTGTGAGCCTTAGAAATGCAGAAACAAGTAAGTTTTTTTTAACCTTCCCAAATAATTTAATCTAAGTTGTATATGAGTATCCAAATAAGTTAATCCTAGAGGGCTAGGGGCACAAATTACAGGTATATTTAACTGAAAGTGTGCTATTCTCCTACTTTGGTTAGCGAAAAAGAACTACTCAGCAAACATTTTCTAATAGTTGTGGGTATTTATATGATCGAAGCTGCATGAAATTCATTCAGTCATTGATCTTCATGCAACAGTTGTAAAGAAAGCTATAATATTTTAACTTAAAATTTAACAAAAATTCATCACATGTGACACCCATTGAGGTGCGTAAAATTCTCTATCAGGTTCACGTGCCCAAATCTTGTAAAACCAATAAAATTTACCTTTGTGATTATTCAGTGGCTCACGAATTTGACAGGCGAATGAACCAAACCAGACTTTGGTGTTTTCAATAATAATTTAGAAACTTAAGATGGGACATTAAACTATAATTATTGTAATAATATAGTGGGTCAGGTTATATACAAAATTACAAATTTAAAATAATATAATAATATTACCTACTTGCTTAGGTACTTACCTAAGATTGTTGGTTCGTTTTTTTTTACTTTGACAGAAAAAAAAATCATACCCAAATTAGCTAGGCACTTCGAGAAATTAAAGACCTATTATTATTTCAAAACCTATCTCCCTGAAGCAATCCTAAAATCATGGTGTGGTTTAGGTGTAAAACTGTATAGCTGACTTACCTTGTCTTTAAACTACAGTTATGAATAGTATTTTAAAAAGATAAAACCGACTTGAAAATTGTACGTAGGTACTTAATTAAGAATTGCAATTCGATATTTTCTGATTCTATCTCCAAAACTACTGAACCGATTTTGATGAAACTTGCAGTATTCCTTAAGTTGAACAATACGTAGTACAACAATAATAGTATTTTAAAAAAGATAAAACCGACTTCAAAATTGTACGTTATTAAGAATTAATATTCCCTATCTCAAAAACTACTGAACCGATTTTGATGAAACTTGCAGTATTCCCTAAGTTGAACAATACCTAGTACAACAAAAAAAGAATTACTTAAATCGGACTTGTAGTTCCGGAGATATGCGAACACAAACATAAAAACATACATACATACATACATACCTACATACATACCTACATACATACATACCTATATACATACATAGAAACACTTTTAAAATTTTGCACATTTGGTTAGACGCTGATATAGAGTAACATACGAAAACTGGGCAGTTTTGGAAATATTACATACATACACGTCGAATTGATAACCTCCTTTTTTTTGAAGTCGGTTAAAAAGGAAGGACTACGCTTTACGATAACCAAAATCAATGATTTATTATTATTGTATTTTCATTTTAAAATGATGAGTCATGAGGGTCTTCAGTTTAATTACCAAATCGACAAAAAATTACCAGTTTGTATATTTTATATTATATAGGTGTTTTTTTCCCTTGTATGCAGTATATGAACTATGGATTTTGCTCATGCCTAGGTCGATAATCTGAGGTCAATTCATTAGTTGAATTCGCAGTTGGATCCAATGTCATGCTATCTCAATTACTTTTATTCGTCACAATAAATCTATGTGTTTTATTAGCCTGTACTCCCTCTGCTTCAGATTAGGAGCTACTTTTACTGCCGTACTCAGAAGTCGACAGAAATGATGATCGAGCTTTAAGGGCCTTCCCCTACGGAGATTCCGTAATTTACCATATTTAGAGTCTTATAAACTCATAATTTGAAAGCTACAAAGTTATAATAAAAATACAACAATAATCTTCAGTATATCAACATTCCTTTCCCCGTTTTAAATTTTCTATTTTTGTTTATTATACTCATGATATTAGCTTCCAAAGTAATACCAATTTATTAAAAATGAAGCATACTTTCAGCATCTCCCTAGTATTTACAAATTACATTTATTTGAAACACACGACAACAAATAGACAATTTCATTAACTATATATTCCCCGTTTCAATTTTTTTTAGATCAATTTTGAACTAAGATAAGTAAAAAAATAGGATTTTTGTGCGATCTCGGCAACGCGTCGAATGTATGGTCAAGGTCGTTTGCTCGGGGAATGGCCTTAATATATCGAAAATTTTGTCATATTAATTATTATGCTAAAAGAAATGTATGACATTTTCTGTCACACTTTTAATTATTAAATTAATGTAATTATTGGATGACTCTAATTGTGGTCGTCAACTGTACACAAATTATTTGTCTATTATACTAATTCACTCTCAGTACGTCTATATTGTGTCATGTGTGCGAATAATCCTTTTGAGCAATTTGTTTTGACTATTGAGGCGTGCCTGTGCGATTGGCTTGGCTTACATTAGGTACACCTTGGCTTATAGGTCACGTGTGTTCAGGCTTGAGTTGCGTTTTATTAAAATTATTGATGTGCTTGACTAGATAGTCAAGCCTAAAGGAAGGTAGAATTAAGCAAGTGATATTAGCCTTAGGGTCAATTCAGACCGCAACGTGACATGTAGCTGCCGTGAACACAGATTATCCCTCTTACTAATAAAAAGATACACAGCGTGTATACAGGGTGCATAAGATTTTTTCTACTAATAATCGTTTTTGACATAAGGCCTGTATAACGATGCTGTCATTTCCATACTAATTTCTCTGTATAGACTCTGTGTAACGTGTGTGTAACTTAAAAACTCCTGTTTAACTATTCACACGTTGAACTCATGTTTAAGAAGTTTTTATTAGTAAGAGGGATTTAATATTAAGTTAGTATAAATCGCGCGCAATTTGATACTAGTTATACTACACTAGAAGTACTGCATTGCTCTAAATTAGTCTGAAATTATACTTATGTCTGAATGCAGCCAAACGAAGATCTTGTATGAAGATATTTTAACCGACTTCAAAAAAAGGAGGTTATCAATTCGACCCGTAGGCCGTATGTACCTATTTAAGTATGTAATATTTCCAGAAATGTCCAGTTTTCGTATATGTTAGTCTATATCAGCGTCTGAACAAATGTGCCAAATTTCAAAAGTGTATGTATGTAAGTTTTTATGTTTTTGTTCGCATATCTCCGGAACTACAAGTCCGATTTAAGTGATTTTTGTAGTACGAGGTATTGTTCAACTTAGGGAAGACTGCAAGTTTCATCAAAATCGATTCAGTAGTTTTTAAGATTATATGCAATTTCTATTCTAAATTGAAGACGTGAGTGGAAGAATCGAACAAGTAACATTTCGTAACATACGGACAATAACTCATATTTTCCCTGATTATTTTAATAAAACTTGTAACTTATCTACTTCATAACCTAGCTTATATATCTGGCTACACATATAATCCATAATTTTTCTATTTCAAATATTTTTTCCGGCCCTAAAGCCTCCATATAAGCAAAAAAACGGGAAGTTTTTTCATGTTACTTGCCTACAATTTTGAAGTTAAGTCCGTTTTATATTTTTAAAATACTATTATACCGTTATATTTTTATTTATACCTACCTAGTGTGTTAATAGACATTATGTAAATACGTTGCTTCGCATTGAGTACATTATAAGGATAAATTTGATAAGATATACGATGGTCGATGATACATTTAGTCAAAATATTAACAAGAATTACTAATTTCGTATGTTTGAGTATCCTTATGTAACAAGTCTTACCGTTTTAGAATGGCTCAAGGCAAATTTTTTTAGAGTTGCAAAACTCTAAACAGTAACATAAAGAATATAATAAATTAATTATGTTTAATTGCATTTTTCAAGATGATTTATAATTTTATAAAAGAGGAGGCAAAGTTATCTGTCGATTTAATATCCATACTTAATATTATAAATGCGCAAGTGTCTGTCGGTTATCTCTTCACGCCCAAACCACTGAACCGATTTTGCTGAAATTTTGTATAGAGATATTTTTTATCCCGGAAAAATGTGCAGTTCCCGCGCGAAAAAGGAATTAAATGGCGCAACGAAGCTGCGGGCGTCATCTAGTATTATACATAATATATATTATGTAATTTCTAACTAATGTATACTAATTATCACAAATAAAACACAATATTACTTGCACTTTTTCCACTATATTAATTAATTACTATAATTTTTACTTAATTTATTTGAGTAAAAATTGTAGTAATTAATGAGTATAGTGGAAAAAGTGCAAGTAATATTGTGTTTTATTTGTGTTTAAAATGAATTTCCACCAAGACCCGACAGTAAAATCAATTACATACTTATACTAATTATTAGCCTCTGTATTCTGTTTCCAATTCATGATCATAATATTCGTAAACTCTGAAAGACAATTTAATCTCGTATTTTGTACGCCCCATTTCTACGAGTTATTACGTAACTATTTTAATCTCGCTAAGTTTTCTCATCTGTGACGTCACACATCTTAAATTCAAATCCTGATCTGAGGTTACGCTGGAGTAAGTTTATCCATTTCTGTGCAAACTTCTGTTCTCCTGCTCGTTTAAAAAAGGGAACAAGAGCAGGAGTGCTAGCAGCTAAGTAACATCTCAAATACAAACTTCGTTAGTTTCATGTGAGGATTGAGTGCAAGAAAGTTTTATGTATCGCTATCTTGTTGGGAATTCGATTTGGTATCATTTACTTTGCAGTTTGTACTTTATTTTCAAGAAATCCAATATGGATTCGAAAAACTTCAAAAACTTCACGTTGTAAGTTGTTATGTACCCGGTGTAATTTATATCGCTCTGATTGTGTTGGAAGTTGGTAGATACTTTCTATTTATTTTAACAGTTTACCAAAAGAACTTGTTCCCAATTATTTTTAAACAAAAAATTAAACCCGACTTCCAAGGTAAAGACAATAGTAATATTCTTAAATGAACTAAAAAGTATAAAATAATTCTTATTCTCACAAACTTCTTATTCTTACGAACTACTTAAGGCCATCCCCCGAGCAAACGACCTTGACCATACATTTGACGCGTTGCCGATATCGCACAAAAATCCTATTTTTTTTACTTATCTTAGTTCAAAATTGATCTAAAAAAAATTTAAACGGGGAATATGTAGTTAATGAAATTGTCTATCTATTGTCGTGTGTTTCAAATAAACGCAATTTGTAAATACTAGAGAGATGCTGAAAGTATGCTTCAATTTTAATAAATTGGTATTACTTTGGAAGCTAATATCATGGGTATATTAAACAAACAAAAATAGAAAATTTAAAACGGGGAAAGGAATGTTGATATACTGAAGATTATTGCTGTATTTTATTATAACTTTGTAGCTTTCAAATTATGAGTTTATAAGGCTCTAAATACGGTAAATTACGGAATCTCCGTAGGGGAAGGCCCTTTAAACAAGATCTTTGTCACTACAGTTGTCACAAAAATTTCGAGGAATTCCCTACATTCCCTCATGAGCCCCGTGATCAAATTTCCACCTTGGTAGCCATAACATCAAATTCGTATTGTACTTTAAAATAACAAAATAATATTAAAATCGATAGATAAACTACAGAATAATTATCAAAAACATCAGTCTCAATCTATAAACTTTTACTTTAACTTTTAAAAGTACCAATAATAGGGTCATAATGTGATGATGCATGGAATAGTGATGATGATGATGATTAATGTAATCAGCATAGTAGCTTATGCTTTTGGTTCTTTATACAACGCCGAAACTCCCAAATATGTATCTATAAGGAATCAGGAATACTGTTCAGCACCATCGGAACCGTGGTATACCATGGTGCAAAATCTTACTTTTTGGTAGCATATGATCAAAATACATCACATAAAACCAAAACAACCATATGTTCCCATTTTAATTTCAAGGAGTCCCCTCGATTCCTCATTGTTTCCATCATTAGACCACCACTTTTGTGAACATGGTACCAACTCGGAACAATACCATATACAACAAAAGAAAAATTTCGAAAATCGGTTCGCAAACGGCGGAGTAATCGTTGAACATACATAAAAAAACACAGCCGAACGTATAACCTCCTCCTTCTTGGAAGTCGGTTAAAAATACTGCTCAGATGTTTGATATGCAACTCTGATAATAGTGCAAACTTAGATTTTATTGATTCTTGCTTCTTACGGTTATTATATTTTCGTCTTGAGTTTTACAACCCAAAACAATTCTGTCTTGTATTTAAAAACAAAAAGAGAGAAACCTTAATTCCTAACAAAAATGTTTCGCAATTCCAGCAATGAAGCCGCTTCCGTTCCCGACGTGCAAAGCAGACGACCTGGAATGCTTACGACGTGGCTTAAGAACATTCTTCTTTCTCATGAACTCCGGATACTTGGGCATGAAGCAAATCGACCCGATGGTGCTGAATAGCATATCCATATCGCTACCCGAAGAGCGAATGGGGTTCTTGGTGAGGAGAGTCAACGTAAGCGGTGCACAGTGGACTAAATTGGTTGCTAGAAGGTAAAATGTATTTTTTTCGTAAGAGAAAATCTTCGTAAGATTATCTTGAGCTCTTTTACAGATAAATATAGGGAAAGCCCTAGCTCTTATCTGTAGCATAAAGATGCCGTAACTCATCGGTGGTTTTTAACTCAACTTTAGCGCTATTGTAGAGCTCTAAGATCTCAAATAAATTATTATCCAGTGAAAATATACCGAACAGTTTGAGACTTAGACGAAAGGCTGTAACGTTGTTAATGGACTTACTGCCGCACTAAGAGTCAAAGAGGATATAAACTACGTAACACTCAGAGTGGAACATTAATTACTTAAATGTAATTAATTCAAAATTTTGACATAAGCATATTTGAAATAAGCAATTTTGACATAATCTGTCAAACTCTTCATTAAATTGAAGGTTAATCATAATTAAATGTAGGAGGCTAGACAGAACGATATTTGACCTCGACACTTTTTTATTAGTACCTGCATAGTAGGGGCAGAGTGCTTTGATAGTATTCCAGTGCCTCAACTAGATTTTTGAGAATAAACAGCGACGCGTTGTTAGTATTTTTTGAGTGTATAGGTATGTATACAGGTTTTTTTAACATAAGAAATAACTTCATTCCATTCGGGTGCCCTTTGACACCTCTCAAGTTTTTTTTAGAGCTTTTAGGCATGCATCTTAGTTCTGTCGACATGAAAACAGAAAACAACATGTAGGTAAAGGTTAATCGTTCAAGCGATTTAAAAAATACTATTAATAAAAAGAGCTATTAACCCAAACAAGAAATATACTGTTTTTTCGGTCGGGCAAAGAAACAAACTTGGGGACTAGCCTTAATAGACCTAAACCATAATGCCCACTTTGGTTGTAGAAGTCACTTATGAGTAGGATTTATATGTATTAATACATATTTTTATTTTACGCGATTTTCGGCCTAGAATGTGTTTTTTACATTTATTATCATGTTTAGACTGTGAAAAACCAAGTTTTATTTTCCATATTTTTCCATATTTCAAGGTTTTTAAAGATAAATCCATATTTTACAAGAAAATGTAACTATCATCCATATTCACAAAAATACAAAAAAATATATACGTTCCCGCCACGGCTGCGGATTTCGTTCCTCTCGCATTATATCGTCGTACCTATTTTGTTTCCAAAGAATATTATTGAAGAAATAGAAATTAAAGTTTCAAATGCGGAAGTATAGTCCATTGAAATGTTACATGAGCTTTGTATTAATCAGAGGACGCAATTTTATTTTTGGGATATATTGGGGGAGTCAATAGAAGCTTAACCTCAAGTTTGTGGGGTCGCCACCCTTGTCCCCCGGCCGCCATCTTAAAAAAGGGGTGATAACACTATTTTCGCAATATTTCGGAAACTATACGTCTTACAAAAAAAATGTGAAATCATAATTTGTTGCAAATTATTTTGCCTACAAATAAGTTTATATAACTTTTCACTCTAAATTAAAAAAAAAATCATATAATAATAATAATAAAGACTTATTCCCAAACAAAATATGCTTTCTGGCATTGGCCTCCTCTATCTGTTTCCGTTGTTGAATGTCACGAGTGACTCTTTTCTTATACTAAAACAATGTTTAATCATGAAAATTATTGTTATTTTATACTCCATATTTTCGATTTTTTCGTCCATATTATAAGCAAGTACATAATATTTTGAATTTTTTAGTACATATTTATCCGGGCCCTACTTATGAGTCATTACGGTCTTTTTTATTATGGCACATTCGTGTTAGGATTTCTCGGTAACCTTTTTTACAATGGCGATGTTTTATTATTATATATTTTGTTTATACCGACACAACAAATTAGTTTTATGATTATAATAACTGCCTATTCTTCGAAATTCATAACTACATAACCTATATACAAATCTAAGTACAACTATACGCGTTTATAATAACCACATACCCTTGGAAGAAAATTGCACCCATTACTCACGAAAGCTGAAAAAACAAAGGAGTTCTCCTCGGGGAAAATACGTGTAATGTTTTGCTTAGCATCACAAGAGGGGGTGTAACTCAGTGGTAGAGTGTCTGCTTCGCATGCTGAAAGTCCTGGGTTCAAATCCCAGCACCTCCAACGTCAAATGCTTTTGCTTAAATAGAAATAAAATTAATGATTAGTAGTCATCAAATATAGCTATACCTGACTAAACTATACACAACAATAAAAATTAAATACGAATAAGACTGAAGCAGTCAGTACTAAAGTAGAAAGTAATATTATTATTTTTATTAATTTAAACTGTAAAACAAACCAAACGCAACATTTAGGTCATTAAGTCTAAGATGGAAATTAAAAACTTACCAACCCACATCTGCAATGACGCTGGCAAGGTAAAACTCATTAAGTTTTACAGAAAAGAAAAACTTAAAAACCAACCACGATCCTTCGAGAAGAAAAAATGAAAATGTAAATCAAACCACACGCCGGGAATTTCCCTTTGGGAATAACAAGAAAGTAATTAGCGACGCAACAATCAGCGCGGCAAAAATTAACGCAACGAAATCAAACATAATTTTCAGCGATACTGCTAATTTGCTACAGATACTACCAATTACTCTTGAATTGCGAAATAATTATTACCATCCTGTTTCGAGAAATTAAATTATTTCCCCTGCGTCCTTATTAAATACGACAATTATAAGCAGCAACTGAAAGCTTTAACTTGCAATTACGAGTATGTTAACTTGGCTTTGTTGTCACACAAACATACCACAAACGTACCTATAGTTCATCATGTGTGATAGGGGTTTCTTACTACATACAAAACTAATAAAGTTCCTAACTTTTAAATTCATGCCAAATTACAATCGTAGTAATCAGGCACCTTGTCGAAATTCCAACATGTTTCCGTAATGTTTGGACCAAAGCATTAAAAGATTTTGTCCACATTATTTTCTGAAATATACTCCACTAGCTGTTGCCCGCGACTTCGTCCGCGTCAGCATAGTATAATAACAAAGATGGATAATTTTTCCCTTTTTATGGTTCCTTACCCCTTATGGTTTTTCGTACTAACTTTCAACCCCTATTCCACCCCTTTAGGGGTGGGTTTTTCAGAAATGCTTAAATACGTATCTTTTTGTTTTTAATCAGTAACTAATATAATAATATAATAATTAAAATAAAGCTTCATGTTTCTAACTTAAGAAATGACGGACTTTCATTGAAACTTTCAACTCCAATTTCACCCTCTTGGGGGTAGAATTTCCAAAAACGCTTAAGTACGTTATCCATTCCTTTTTAATCAGCAGCCCAAAAATAAACTTTCATGTTTCAAAGTTAAGAAATGACGGACTTTCATTTAAACTTTCAACCCCTATTTCACCCCCTTGGGGGTAGAATTTCCAGAAACGCTTAAACACGTATCCATTCATTTTTAATCAGTAGCCCAAAAATAAAGTTTCATGTTTCTAACTCAAGAAATGACGGACTTTCATTCAAACTTTCAACCCCAATTTCACCCCCTTGGGGGTAGAATTTCCAGAAACGCTTAAATACATATTCATTCATTTTTAATCAGTAGCCCAAAAATAAAGTTTCATGTTTCTAACTTTAGAAATGACGGACTTTCATTCAAACTTTCAACCCTTATTTCACCCCCATCGGGGTAAAATTTCCAAAATTACTTCCTTAGTGGGTGTCTACTTAATAAAACAACCCTAATCACCAAATTTCGTGGCTGTAACTTTAACAGTTTTTGCTCAGCGATCATGAATCAGTAAGTCAGTCAGTTATTTTATAAGTATATAGAAGAGTAAATTCTTGCTGAGGGCAAGAAATATCTGGGTCACCTATCTATCATATAGTATGAAAAATTACCGGAATAACAACATTATACAAGATACCCCACTTAAGAGACGTAGTCAGAATACTAATTATTATCAAGGAAGCGCTGTACAAGCCCAATTCATTTAACGTAAATTCTCTTATCTTAAAATAGGTCACACGTCTATTCCAATGCAAACTGCAGTCTTCAAGCGTCTCTATTCTTTCAACCAATTTCAACATATCCAACCATACTACTATGCAGACATTCCCATTCAGTGAACATATAAATAAGTAAAGCTGCTAAACAATAAAAATAGTAGCACTCCAACATTCCAAGGTAAAAATAAAATAATTTGAGGTTGATACAAAAACTTTAGACAACAATAGCTCTTGAAAATCCAAGAAGAAAGCATTAATTATTTTCTCTAGCCAAGTTTCTTTGCTGAAAAGAAATCGGGGATTTAGTTTTAGCAGAGACAAAAAAAATAAGCCACACGGAAATAAATAAAAGTGACATATATAAATAGAGCATGGAGAGTCAAGCAAAGAAATACTTCTGAAATAAAAAACCCTTACTTGTAACTGAGGTTATATTTTTAATATAAAAAGCAAAATCAGAGCAAAAGATCTTAAAGGGTAACGAACGATTGAACTGAACAACTGAACATTTATTATTAGTAGTGAAGGCCGACTATAATAGTACACACACATATTTAAACGGTATTGTGGCTTGTTGAAGTTCAAGGGCGAACTGATTAAGATATCTCAAAAAACTTTAAATAGTATTGCTAAAAGCGGAATTATCACGATTATAATTAAAATATGGACGAGATTTCATAATATAAGAGCGAGGTCGCATTGCTTCGTTGCGTTCCGTAGTCGACGTAATAGAAGTGAGAGAAGTAGGTAAATGACCAAACAAGCTGCACTATCACCTGCCTGGTATTGTAATCTAAGCGGGCCACTAGACAATCAATTTTATTGTGCAATGTCATGTATTGTGCAATATTATTGACATTGAGCGCGCCCGGCTTTCAATCTTGTTGTCAATTAAGTTGTTCAATAAATATTTTGTGTGATATTGCGCAATTAAATTGACCGTCTCGGGCCCGCTGAGGCGTCTCCGTAACGAAGATGTGGCAAACGATACGACGACACAACGCAACGATGTTCCGTTGATTCGTACTGAGTGCGATGGTACATAACAATGTAGTTTTCCCATTTAGTTTTCCGTTTTCTAATGTCAACGACATTCAATACAAAATGGTTTTAGGGTCATTTATAAGCCTATTAATAATAATAATATTATAATGATCATTCCATTGCACTGACAAATTCCAAATATGAAAAATACACGCCATGTAAATCATTTAAAAAATATATAAACGAATTTTCATAAGTGGACCACGTGTAAAAACATGCGAACATAAACACGCATATTATGTAGTAGGTAAATATTATACCTTTGTGCTGCTACCATGCCTCTCCTGTGTCACACGGGTCAATAAAAAATATTTTATGAACTTTAGCAGTGATTGGACAGGTCTTAAAAAAACATTCAAGTTACCTACGGTAGCAAAGTCAAACTGTGGCACTGTTGAACCACATTTATATTATAATTTGGAATGTACTTTTTTGAATTTGAATTTGAATTTGCATGAATTTGCTTTTCAATAACCTTTGATATCATAATTGCCATCTATAAGATTCATCTAATCATTACATTTATTTACAGTTTTGATACAGAAAGGAACAGCGTCAGATTTTTCAGCGACTTACATGTGATGGGTGATTTGAGTATGAATATAGCAGAACGAGATGAACCCTATGTGGCCCGCCTGACTATGGACATCGGTAAGCCGGTTATGTGGTTATATCTACCCTAGTCCCTACCCCTACTTGTAACACTACTTGCAACATTCAGGTGTTTTCCCTTTACGATTTTCCTGTTTTCGTCATTACCGGATTTCTTCTAAGAAGATTAAATAACATAAAACATACGTTCAGCATTGTTTTCGTCTAGAGGAAAATGCCTTTAATAGGATATACCCAATTCGTCTCACAAGATGCTAAGCATATTAGCAGATAATATTGTATTATGTTATGCGTATTTCCGACTGGATGTAGTATCGGAAATGTGAATCTTGTACATCGTATAATTCAGGTTGTAGAATATTCTGTGCTCGTTCCATTGTATCTTTTACATGCTCCATTTCAGTTTATTTATTCTTCAACCTCGCTATCTTTTTCGCTCATAAATAACTCAGCATTTTCAAAATTATAAACCTAAGTATTCTTTAGTAACGCTGGTGCATGGAAGGAAATTTTACGACAGCTTCCACAAAAGCGCATTTGATAACCTCTTTATTCATTTTGCAGCTGCCTCACAATTTATAAATGCTAAAACTAGCGATGAACCCGAGTTTTCAGTCTAGTTTGTTTTAAGTAGCTTAAAATTAGTTTGACTTAACTATTAAAGTATGAAACTTAAAGTCGCTTAAATGTAGTGATGTCACGAATATTCGGCAACTATTCGGTATTCGGCCTATTCGGCTTCTTTTTTTGCTATTCGGTATTCGGCCGAATAATACGTACTATTCGGCCGAATACCGAATACCAAATCATGTGAAAAAAACACGTTATATTACTCAACATTATGTATTTATTTCCAAATTACAGCACTTTAGTAATTAAAATTGATCAGTAGTAAGTTGTGATGGATAAAAATAAGCTTTTCAGCATTTTTTAGTAGCAAACGTTAACGCTTTTCATCGTAAATGTTACCAGCCTCAGAAAATAACCTCTCACTATACAAGCTACTTCCAGGAGATAAAATTTGGCAAATTTCGGTTCAAAGGTTTGGAATTGGGTATTGTTTTTCGTTTGCTACCACCACTTGTAAAGATCGTCCTTCCAATCTAGGCGAACTGTTTTCAAATAAAAATCCAAATCGTTTGATGCAAATGACACGTTTGAAAACGCAAAGAGGAAAACAAGTTGCGACTTGTCTTAATCCAGCTACCGCGCCCCGAAAAGTATGTATTTCGTGCCGAATATTCAGCGGCCGAATATTCGGCGCTTCGGCCGACAGGGTTGCCGAATATTCGGTATTCGGTATTCGGCCAATTCACTATTCGTGGCATCCCAACTTAAATGTTATAATTATCATCTGAAACCCTTAAGTAGTTTCTTAATTGAGTTAAATACTTTAGAGTTTTGAATTTTCATTAGGGACTTTTTTATAGTTATCGGAAGCATCATCATCATTTTATTATATTGGTGTTGAAACCTCTGGACAGTAAATATTTCGGCATCTACTTAGTAGTTGAAAGCTTTAGTAACATCGGATAATCTCACTTCGGTTCACCAGGTAACATCACAATGTAGTTTACGGTTTCTTATAAAGTTGTAAACCGAACTATAAAGCGACATTGTAAGTAGCTTTGCTGACTGGCTTTCTTGGTTTTCGATTACCGACTAAAGCTCACCTAAGTCCTGACGTAAACGTAGCAAGCTAATAAGTATTAATGGAATCTCCCGAGTTCAAAACTGTTATTATAATTTAATTGGGTATAATATATTAACTGAAGATTAACAATATAGAAAACTGAAGATTTATAAAAAACAAAATAATACCGATGTGCATTCAGGTTTTTCTGTCATTGGCATTTAATGACAACAACGAACAGAATATGCCTCCAATATGTGGTAAAACTGGTTTCGCAACAAACATCAGCTGCAAACGTAAATGTATATAGTATTTAATTTACTATAAGGTTAACGACTTTTTTTATTATCGTCTCCGATTTTTCTAACCTTGTCGTCTCATTTGGTACAAGCCCCCGTCCCACTGCGGCCTGTCTATACCATATGGCCTTACGGAGCCGTTCTGAACGTTGAAGCTGTTCTAACAGAGCTGGGACAGTTGACACCATACCTACATTTTTCTTTATATACATTTCGTTTGACAAGAACCGGTTATTTTTTTACTGTACAGTATGGAAATATTAATATTCTGAATCATTCTAGTCTTTTCTCTCTTGCCCCTCAAGGTCATAAGGGATTGGGCCAATCCGGGATTATTTAAGAAATTATATATTTTTCATTTCCAGGTGACGTAGAATCTAATATAACATACGCCTGGACAGCGGAACGTGGTATAGATGAACAAGTTTACATTCTGATCGGGAGGGATAGAATCGTGGTGAGGAATTCCAGAACACCAACTTTCTTTTTAGAGCCAGGTAAATCTTGAACTTGAATCCTAAATTTTGGTTATTATATCTTATCATTATTATTCGCAAGAAAAAAGTTAGGCTTGGTTGTGGTTTGACCGCTCTAGTATTCAAAATTAAAGATACCTTTCACTCAAATTATACCTACTATTTACTCAAATCTTGGACTGTTTGTAGTTAAAAAAAATCATTTAAATTAAGTCCAAAAATTTTTCTACTGCATAAAAGACTGAAGAGCTCGTTAAAATTTTGAGCTGAATGAAAAGATAAATAGCAACTTGCGTGCGTCTGCATATTTTCTAAATTAGGCTGTTTATTGAGGTAAAATTCATACAAACTTCTATTTAGGTATAATAATATTCAGTCACAATAGATCCTAAAGGTTCGCAGTGACGTCAGGGCTCTAATGGCCTGCCTTCAGGTAAAAAAAAGGTTCATTCGGCACTATAGTTATTGTACTATCAGAGAAGTTGATTCCTAGGCAGATGGGGGATCTACGTAGTTTGGTCGCGTTACGTCAAACCCAGCCACAATTAACATTGAATTGACATGATCCGACCAAATGACGTTGGTCTGTCAACTGCCTAGGAATCAATTTCCTCGATGGTACATATTGACTTAATAATTTTTAATCTCAATAACATATTCGCAGGGCACACATTTACAACCCCGCTTTTCTTTCGAAAGATCCATGCTACGACCATCTTTAAGTAGGTATGTTAAACAATAATAATATGAACTAAAAAGTATTAAATAATTCTTACACTTTAATAGTACTTACCTCTTTCAGAATTCGTCTAAATCCCAACTTTTTCTGTACATTCCATAGTCTTCATTATTTTGAAGTCGGTACCAGCTAATTTAATCGTATGACAGAATATCTGAAACTTTTGGGACTGGTACTGACTTCAAAGTAATGAAGAATATAGTATGTAATACAGAAAAAGTTGAGATTTAGACTAATTCTGAAAGAGGTACTATTAAAGAGTAAGAATTATTTAATACTTTTTAGTTGATATTATTATTGTTTTTACCTTGGAAGTCGGTTTTAATTTTTTGTTAAAAATAATAATTTCACTTTTTTTAGTTATTTACCAGTAAACATGTAAGCTGTCAGTTGTAGATATATAGGATTTAGGTATGAAACTATCACAACTAGTAACTATACTCAGGCAGTTTTCAAAAAAGTTTTATACTAAGCTATGTCTTATTAAAAGCCATGACCTTACTATAAATATGATGCATTACAGACCTGTTAATCTAATAAGCACTCAACTGTGATGAAATTGCTACTATAATACGTTATTTATTACTTATTGATTATAATATTATTACTGAATTATGATGAATAGAATTTGCATGGTAGCATACTTTCAGTTCTTAAAAGAACGATGAATCCTCCAAACTTTCATACCTAATATGAAAACTTATTATCTGAGTTCACTACCACTTTAGAATTTCTTAAAGAACTCCAAGCATATACTTATAATTTATTTATTTATTATGTATTTCTGTTCATTCTATAGTCATCATTATTTTGAAGTCGGTACCAGCTAATTTAATCGTATGACAGAATATCTGAAACTTTTGGGACTGGTACCGACTTCAAAGTAATGAAGAATATAGTATGTAAGTACAGGAAAAAATGAGATTTAGGGTGAAGCCAAACGAGCGTAATTTGTGAGTTGTGAGTCGCAGAATTTCTGCCGCGTTTATATCTTTTCATACAAATCATGACTCACAAAATTACGCTCGTGTGAATCAAACAGGACTTTTGTATGAAACTGAATGCAGCAGAATTCTGCCGAACCGAAATTCTGCGACTCACAACTCACAAATTACGCTCGTTTGGCTTCGCCCTTAAACGAATTCTGAAAGAGGTACTATTAAAGAGTAAGAATTATTTAATACTTTTTAGTTCATATTATTATTGTTTTTAGAATTTTTTAAAGAACTCCAAGCATATACCACTGTATATGCTTAGACTTGCAAACAATGCTGAAATGTTCAAACGCCTATCTCTAAAGGCTAGAGTTCTGTTCAGTGACTTTCGTTGTATTATAAAACTTCCGCATGGAAACTCCTCAGCTCAACATAATGAAATATGCTTAAACTACTTTAAACTACAATAATAGAACTATATTTGTACCAATTTTCAAGGAGTTTCCTACATACCTCATAGATCACATTATCAAATTGCCACCTTGGTAACTGCAACACCAAGTTTAAATCATTTACTTTGTAACAATATTAATATTATTTTCAAATTCACTCGACAAACTCGAGTCTCGATCGAAAAGACTATGAAAAGTACCAATAGATAATAGGTCATAACTCATAACGATGCATCGTGTGATGGTAGTGATGATGATGATGATGATGAATGTAATTTGCATAGTAGCATACGCTTTCAGTTCTTAAAACATCGCCGAAACCCCCAAGGAATCCGGAGTTCTCTTAGTATCTTCGGAACCATACCTTGGTGCAAAATCTTACTTTTTGGTAGCATATGCCTAGGATCCTTCACATAAAAGTAAAATCACTATAATATGTTTCCATATAAATTTTGAGGAGTTCCCTCGACTACTCATGGATCCCATCATCTGGTCACCACTTTTGTGAACATGGCACCAAATTGGGGTTGTACCCTATACAACAAAAGAAAAATTTTCAAAATCGGTTCACAAACGGCGGAGTAATCGTTGAACATACAAAAAAAGAACAGACGAATATATAACCTCCTCCTTTTTGGAAGTCGGTTATAAAAATGAAGACGTGGGTTGAAGAACACGTTAACTAACATTTTGTAACATACGGACATTTACTCTTTTTTCCCCTATAATTTGAACAAACCTTGTAACTTAATCTACTTCATCACCTGGCTAATGTGATGACTACACATAAAATGCACATTTTTTTTATTTCAAATCATTTTTCCGGCCCTAAAGCCTCCATTTATGCAAAAAACGGCAATTTTTTACTGTTAGTTATTGTGTTCTTCCACTCATGTCTTCTATTACTTCTCAATATGGTGCTATTATAAAAGTGTTAACTTAGAGCGTCTTATTTTTCAAAACGATACTGAATTTTCAAACTATAAAGTGATGGATATCCACACAAATGGAGCCATGTAGATGTCACGAACAGTACGAAATTAAATTTATTTTCAGTAATTTTCATATTAAGTACCTTTTCGCTTTCGTCAAAAGGATCCTAATATCATTTATCACTTGCGTTTTGTCACTGAAAGGAACAACGGCTGAAATGCTGAATGCGTAGGTATTTAGATGATATTTATTTTATGGGTCATTCTTATCCGATTACGGCGAATCCGAAACGAAGGGTATAGATTTTGGCAGTCTACGTATGTATGTAATATGCGCCCCCGTAGTAGCTAAACCACTGGTCCGATTTTAACAAATGAGTTGTCAGTATGTAATGATTTCGCTTTGATATTATTAAAATTACTACTATCGTAACAGACACATCTGTGGCTCAGTGGATAAGCACGTTGGTAGCTCAAGCCGGGGGTCGCGGGATCGAATCCCGCCGACGGAACAAAGAAGTTTTCAAAGTTCCTGGATCATGGATGTGTATTAAGTATTATCTATTAAATAATTGTGTATAATAATAATAATAAAAATCTTAAATATATATGTAAGTACCTATAGTATAAAAGTATTAAATATATTTCGGTTGTCTGGTACCCGTAACACAAGTCCTTCAGGTACTTAGCACGGGGCCAGACTGACGTGGTGTGAAGCGTCCATAGATATTATTACTTTTATTATTATAGACAAAAAGACGGTAATCTTTTCCGCAATTTATGCACTTTAGTAAATTGATTCTGGTTATAAAATACGCGTTCTAACAAAGACGAGAAGGGGTTTTAAAGGTTGATGTGGGGAATTTGCGTACATTTTTATGGCTTCAGAAACTAGCTCTAGAACTCAAGAAGCTTACAGGAAACCATAAAAACGTTTTTATAACCAAAGCCTTAGGGTCACCGCCTCACAACATTAAAGGGGTTACTCGTCTGGTGTTATCTAAATATATATAACTCAAAGGTGACTGACTGACTGACTGACTGACATAGTGATCCATCAACGCACAGCCCAAACCACTGGACGGATCGGGCTGAAATTTGGCATACAGGTAGATGTTATGACGTAGGCATCCGGGGATGAAAATTTGTATGAAACTTTGTCAATTTTAAACCGATCGGGCTGTGACTTTGATACCTAATTAATAATAATACTTCTTAACGCGAGCGAAGCCGCGGACAAAAGCTAGTAAGTAAATAAGCGGCGGCTTATCGCTTACCACCGGACGCCTATTCTCATGAATTGAATGTTGCTTCGAACGCAAGCAGTCTCAACATAATAATATTAATGCCTTGATTACACATACCCAGTAGATTGGCGAGACAGTGCCCTTGGCCGAGCACTCGATAGGTGTAACAAAGCCCTATGCTGTTTTAAGCGCAACTCGCAAGTGTGAGCCTGCACTCGAAGCTACAATGCGTCTGCTTATTTTCTGATAATTTTTATTTTTCCATCCATCCATTCTAATTAATATTTTAGGCCTCCAAAAGCATAGTTTTATTACTTAAGTAATTATTTTACATTCTGTTCTTTTATGGGCAATATAGGTATTTGTGTTGTTATTACAAATTGCCTACCACAAGAATAGCTATGGACACTTTGTAGAATTATTTTGTTATTTTAAAATTTTAATATACTTAGGTACTTAAAGTTTTTGCACTTTGGATGATGCATCTGGATGATGGATGAAAATTAAAAGAATGTGTTATAACATATTATAGCTATGGTATAACCAGTGGCGTAACTATAACATCCGGGGCCCGTGGCAAATTGATGGGGCCCTATAAGTAAACATCGTCACATTAATAATAAAACAATGTATAAAAAATTTCTAACCTCACGGCCGGGGCCCTTTTGGGTCGGGGGCCCGTGGCATTTTGCCAGCCCTGCCACCCTATAGTTACGCCACTGGGTATAACAGCTTCTTTTGGCAATTGGAGTCAAATCATATGAAATGTTCGGCTAAAATAAATCATTAACTCTCTGTATGTATAAAATCTTGCTTGCTTTCAGAATCAGCAGACTCGATTGCAATAAACGAAGCAATTAGTAATAAGCCTGCAATCTTAGAGCACATATCCAATGAAATCACAATGTGCATCATGCAGACTATTGTGGAAAACTTTAGGTACTTTGCAAAATTGGTACCAGTGAAAGAATTCTACCAACTGAATTTAATGTGAACATACTGTCTACAGAGTACAGACCCAGTACCAGTGAAGTAATTCTACCAATTCAATTTAATATTGTGAACATACTGTCTACAGACCCAAGAAAGTGATTAAATGTTTTTAGATATAAATGTTTTTTTTTTTTTTGAATGGCCTTTGAATTTTAAGAATGCAACATTATGATAAGTTAACATTGTGGATCAATACATAATACTAAACCTTTATTGTAAAGTTTTGTACCATACTACCTTCAATATTTATGGCAAAGTAAGTGATGTATAAAATTAAAAAATATATATTCAGGAAAAATGATACTAAATTGATGCTTTTTGTTGATGTCTTTAGTTGTAGATAAATTTTGGTTCAAAATATAAAACAATGAAAATTATAATGAAAAAAATATTTATTAATACCTAAAATGCATCTCCCAGTGATTCCTCCATGAATTTCTTATAAATAGCCATAAACTTAGCCACAAAGGCCTCTAAATGGAAAATTGCTTTATTTCCTTGCCTCATTCTATGTTCATATTCAGCTGCATAACTAGCAACCTGGCACTTCATGGCCATATCGCAGTTCCGGACAAGTTCTTTTAGTAAGCCAGCAAAAATCATATCGGGAGGTATTCCATGAATAATAAGTTCATACAGTTTCTGTCTGACTTCTCCTAATTTCTTTGGACTCTGTTCTGACAAAATCATTGATGCCGTTTCTCTTATGAATACTTGCCAATCTGGTTCGGTAACTTTTTGATCGGGCGTGAAGGGATATTTTTGAACTCTACATGCCTCACACATCAGCAATGCTCGACGCAGATTCCTGTCTGAACATGTAGCAATACGCAGTGCTAATTCCGAAGGTAATGTTAGCCCTTCTTTCTTACACACATTGTGGAGTACAGAAGCTATTTCATTTTCTGTAGGTGCGGGTACTCTGATAGTCAAACAACGAGACCTGATAGCTGGTATGACCCTCGATATTGAATTAGCTATTAGTATAAGGCGGCAAGTACTCACATACTTCTCCATCGTGCGACGTAGCGCATGTTGAGCATCCTTAGTCAGGTCATCAACTTCGTTTAGAATTACTACTTTGAATTCACGCTGCCCAGATGAATCTATTTGGTGTGTTTGAGCTACATTCTTGACTAAATCCATGATAACAACTCTGTCGTGAATTCCGACGTCTGTAGGGTTAACCTCTATGTGATAGTTGCTACTCACTGTCATGATCTCAATCTTTTTATTCGAGGGCGTTGTGAAATGCATAGTCTCTTGTCTCAACCTCTCTGCACCAGAACCGTATAGTTCCCGAAGTAAACACATAATACGAGTCTTCTTTCCAGCTCCCGAAGGACCATAAACGAGGAGATGTGGAAAGTCACTCTGTTGCACAAGGCTTTTGAGCCGTCCTGCCTGTTCTTTATGATAATCGAGCTTCATTAGGTCTTTTGGACGATGTTTGTCAACCCAGAGACTCATTTTTCTTGTAGGAATTTACTTATAATCACTAAAAAACAGCTTTTTTACAAATACGAATAAAAGTAAACAAATGCCAGTTAATTGCGTGAGCCGTGACGTTGACAATTTGTTATATTTTGTCATATTATTTTGACAGTTGGCAAAAAACGCGCGAAATCTGACATAACTTTTTTTACTACATCCTTTTTAATATTATGTTAAGGCAAAATAAACAGCTATAAAATCCATTTGTATAATATTATTATTTCATACCGATTACCACAGATTAAGGATATATAGGTAATAATACCTCAATCCCGATTACCAATTACCATACGGTATTTGTAAAACTGTAACGGATAAAAATGAAAAAGATTTGCACACAAGAACAATTATTTAGGAGTGAGCAGATTGTGCCGGGGCTCAGCGTGCCGGGGCCCGGGGCACATCGCAAAAATTCACCGCCATACAATTTGTATCATGTATGGAAGCGGATGCGCGTATCGCTCACTGTGCCGGGACCCGCATCGGCGCGGATTTTTACGCGGCAGATTTTCGTCAATGTGACACGGGCACGGCGCGGCCCGGCAAGACCCGCTGCGCCCCGGCAACAATGTTACCACATTTTTCTACGTTTTGGTAAATTAATTGATGTCAAACGAATGACGATTTAGTAGACCAAAATCTTTTAGTAGATTTTAGTAGAAAATCGATAGTAAAGAATAAATAATATAAAAAAATTTAAAAGATAATGAAGACAGTCCATATAAACATTTTAGTTTTATTTTAGTTTCAACCACGTAGAATACAATATTGATTAATAAATGTAGATTTTCGGTAGAAGCTAAAACACGGTCTAGTAGATTTTAATAGAAGTAACGTTTTTGGTTTATCGAGTCACGACTCACGACTCACGAGTCACGAGTGATTTAAAAGTGGTCACACTGGAGCTATCGAAAAGTACTCAAAATCCGGCAATGCGATGCGATCCAACCCGGCAATAGTGTGCTCGCATTTTGCGTTGCGGTGCGCCCCGGCGCGCGGCCCCCGACCCGCCCCGGCACACCCCGACAAAGTGTGCGCGAACCCTTAACATTCACCTCCTTTTCTTTGTTGAAATAAAACTCAATAAAAAAAAATTTGAAGCCAAACAAATGTCAAAGTCGATATTTGAATCCGTAAAATAATTATTTGTAAAAACAAATTACTAATAATTAACAATAATATCGTCAAAAGTTATCCAAAAATATGTTTATTTAATCGTTTATTTTGTGATATACGTAATTAAGAACTTATCACACCAAATAATATAAGCAATGCTATATCTAAGTTCAATCTACGTTTTTGTGTTTTGTATTATTGCTAAAGTTTTATGCGACGAGTTTAACTTATCTGGTGATGCCGGCCAAGCTTACGCTTTAAACATTAATATTGGACATCCTCCACAAACGGTAATTATGACTATTGATTAAAAATAACCTAATCTTATTTCTTAACCCTAGAAAGATAACCATATATTTTTACCTTACATAAAAGATAACCATACGCCTAAGAAGCGCAAATGCAATATTTAATACTTTACAGTTAAAATATCTATAATTAATTTACTTAGATAAGTATTTAAAAAGTATATAATATGAGTGTAAAAAAAATGCATTATTTTTATACTTATGAATACTTACCTATTTTTAATATTATTAAACTGAAATTATAAAATTCTCAATTAAGATCTCACAAAAATAAAGGTCTTCTGTTTAATCCTTCGATCGCGGATTCTTGGAAAACTATTGTAAATGTATTGTTCTCCCGGCCCAAGTGGGCCTTATCAGAGTTGAATGGTTAAAGGAACAAATCTTACAAATAATCACAAAAATACATAGTTTTTTTTTTTTAAATTAAGTAGGTAATAGTATTTAATCAGTCTTAAAAAGTACAATAAAAAATAATTAACAAAATTAATAGACATTTGTGGCAAACGTCAACTTTCAGTTCGCCACAGATTGCACTTTTGCATTTCGCGCAAGATATTTTGGACATTCTTTTCTTTTTATACGTGCAGAAGTTGCAGAAACACCTTTTTTTAGATGGAGGTTCTTTGATGAAGCCCTCTTCATAATCACTCTGTACCTCATCTTCATTTTCCTCTTCTCGGTCCAATATTCGATATATTTCGTCGTTTTTTAAAGGCCGTCTAGTGGTCATGATGTTCCCTTTATATTATGCCTAAAACAAAATAATAATACGCTTTGTACATCAAAAATAAAAGAACAAAATAAATCATTAAAAGTTATGCAAAAGATAACCATATGCCTGGCGAGCGCAAATCAAACTCATAACTGATAAACCACGGTACTTACCACTATGAAACAGCCGTCCCGCGAAAGGATAGACTGGCGACTTAGTTTGCCGGAACCCACACACAGATTCGCCCGCTAATAAAAAAAGACAGCACTTTGTTTTCTGCGACATAGGTTATCTTTCTAGGGTTAACTACGTCGAATTTAAAATGTTTATCTATGAAATATACACAAACTGACTATAGTTTTTCATTGCTTATTTGTTTGTACCTCTAATTTAACTTACTGGAAAAACAACAATTGAAATGTCTATTCTTAATAACACGGAGTAAAAACAATGTCTCCATTTTACTTTTTTTTTTTTTTAAATAAAGCCTTTATTCACTGACTGTAACCATACAATTTTTATAGCAAAACAAGAAAAACACATTTAGTCAGGTTGTCCTTCGACATAGGCCTCCCCCATTTCCTTCCATTTGTCTCTGTCCCTGGCAAATCTCCTCCATCCTTTTGGAAGGTCATCCTCCCATCCATTTTTTCCCATTGTCTGTTCTTGTTATATGTCCAATCCAGTTCCATTTTAGTTTTCTAGTTTTTATCAATATTACTTTGTTTTTACTTCGTGCTTAATAAGGACTAAATGAGATGGGACAGGTCTGGGAAAAATGGACGAATGAGAACATTGTAAACTTTACGACACTTCACCTTGTTTATGTATTTTTCAGTTAAGCGTCTTAGTAGATACTGGAAGCACAACATTAGCTATTGCTTCATACCCTCGCAAGGAGAGCAATGTTTATTTTCATTTGGACAATTCAACAAGCGTCTATCACAAAGGAAAAGAGGTAAAGTACTCAATTATGTGTATCTCTAAGAATAATTAACAAATACAAAGCTATCAAGTGCCTATGCCTATCCTACATTCTACTTTTAGGATTTAGCTAGACTAAGGTGTCCTACTGCTGATCAAAGGATAATTTGCTGCAGATAGACATTTATCTTTTATATACGACGACCTCTGTGGCTCAGTTGGTGGCGCGTTGGTAGCGCAAGCTGGGGGTCGCGGGTTCGATTCCCGCCGACGGAACAAATAGTTTTTAATGTTCGTGGGTCTTGGATGTGTATTAAATATATGTATGATATAATATAAATCTTAAATATATGTATAATATAAAAGTATTAAATACATTTCCGTTGTCTGGTACCCGTAACACAAGTCGTTCAGGTATTTAGCACGGGGCCAGACTGACGTGGTGTGAAGCGTCCATATTATTATTATTATTATATTATTATTTACATTTGTAATAAATGTAAAGTGTTCATTTAATGTTTTTATCAATTTTATTTACTATAATTCAAACAGGTCCAAGCAAAATATTCTCAAGGAACATGGGTTGGTCAGTTAGTTTCAGATTTTGTTCAGTTCCCATCTCTGTCAAATGTACCAGAAGTTAGGACAGACATTGCTCTGATAACCAAGAGTCACAAGTTTTTCATGAATGGCTCAGGATGGCAAGTAAGTTCTTAGTAATAATTTTATTTGTGATTTTTATATTTTATAATAATTCATTTCACAATCAATTGCCAGGAAATGTTAATATTTAAGGTATTGTTGGAAATGTTAATACTTTAAAGAAAAATGTAATTCAGGCATTTGTACATTTTTTCTCTTTGTAAGTATTAAAATTATATTATTATTCATCTTAAAAACTCAGTAAAGTATGATTATTATCCTAATATTTATATAGTTACTTACTACAAAGACATAAAGGAATAAAAATTATTCACAAAGAATGCAGAAATATAATGGCACAGTCATATCTTTATCATCAGGTTAATTCATAATGTAAACAACTTTATCACAATAATTAACATTCAATTCACATAATCCGACCAAATGACGTTGGTCTGTCAACTGCCTAGGAATCAATTTCCTCGCTGGTACATAGTAACAAGACGTACTATTTAATGATTTCAGGGTCTCCTTGGTTTAGCTTACTTGCCTGTAGGGGCTTGGGGGGAAAATGTTATAGTTGGCTCCTGGCTGGACTCACTCGAGAAGTACTTGGAAAAGCCAGTTTCGTTTGAATTGAAGTTATGTGGCACTCTCAGTCAAACAAACTCCACCCACTATGGAGTTTTTAAAATGCTTGGTAAGAGAATTTTTCCTTATACTTTCCTGTTATCATCTGGGCAGTAGGCATCCACTAAGAATGGATTTTTCAAAATTCTACACTATAAGGGCTTCTATAGAGGATGAAAGTTTGTACGGCAACAATACTATTCCACATGAGCAAAAGTATGTTTGTACTAGTCTGACATATTTTTTATGGAATATTGTTGATACTAAAAATTTTTGACACTTAGAAATAAATAATAAATTTTGAAGGTACCTTAACCAGCAGGGTGCTTAAGTATTTAAGTAATTAATTTAACATTACAATAAAATATTTAAAACTGAATAATATTCAGTGTCTAATAAGAATTATTCATCTGAAATAATCACAATATTTTTCTCTACAGACACATTGCCTGAGGACAGTAACATTTTCAAGACTCCCATATTACAAAAGAGATGGTATGAAGTAGGCGTGTTATCAGTTAGACTCTTGAACTCATCGGAAAACAACAGTAGTAACAGTTCTGATATAAACAAAGATAACTGTGTGAAGTTGAATGAAGAGAAGAGCATAGTGGACAGCGGTACAACTAATATAAGATTACCTGACTCGGTATTTAGACAGGTATGTTTAATGTTTATGTATTACTAAATGAGATGTTTAATATTGATAGTCAGAAAATTGCCATTTATCTGTATTAGTTGCTTCTAGCTTTTTTTTCTTTTCTGTAGGTATACTGTGTAAATATATTTTGTCTATTTTTCGTTTTCAGGTAGTTGACCAACTCAGGCATTCAGCGCAAGCATCAAACAATTTAATTTTAGATGAGTTTTGGTATCACGGAGAGGTGAGTTATAAGATATAACATAATGTATACTGTATTAACACACCAAATGATGTGTGTGTGTGTGTGTGTGCTGAATACTGATGTAAAACATAATGCATGCATGTAAAACGCAAAAAGAAAACGTTGCTAAAGTTTGCACATACAATCCAACTTTGGTCTTGTTTATAATAATTTCATATTATGTAAATTTAACCATAGTTAATTCTCAGTTTTATCATGCATTTTCGTTTATTCAGGTCAATTTCGCAGTGATGCATTAATGCAATGAGGGTGTTTGATATTATATTTGCCACTAGGTGCCACTGTCAGCTATGTAGCCTTAGGGCCAACCCACACGTACCACAACCACACGATAACTACAACCACACCACGTGGTCGGGCGTATATTTCGTATTGTAAATGACTATTCACACGTACCACATTTTGCAGTCGTTGTCGACCACTTATGTGTTGTGTGATACCGACCACATCGCAACAACAAGCGAACTAGTGGCCGATCACATCGCAACCACAACGTTGCGTCGATGCAATGACAGTGCGCGCACACCGCCCGCGCTCTTCCCCCCCCTCCGTTTCATTGACTTTCGTACGTAACCACATCGCAACTACTGGCGACAACGCAACCACGTCGACATTTTGTTGGTACCACAACGCAACTACAAAAAGCTGCAGCGACACCATTCACACGTAACCACACGTACCACAACCATTCCACGTCGTTGCGACGTGGTGTGGTTGTGGTACGTGTGGTTGGCCCTGAGGGTCCATCGTGTCAAATAGACATATTATTGTGACACATGACAGCTATATCGTGACACATTACAGCTATATTGTGACATATGACAGCAGTTTGACACGATAGACCCTACATAGCGGCACCTGGTGGCAAATAGAATATCAAACACCCTCATTTTCTAACTTACACTGTTGCGTAATAGCGCTAATGGCTCACTGCATACTTAACGAGAATAGACCTAAAATACCTGCTTTTACTTTATTTTTTAATACATTTTCAGGCTGGTTGCTGGCCTGAGCCCCAAGAATGGTCTTTACCATCTTTAGCTATTGACCTACTGAGCACTGAAGCAGATAACTCATACTTTACGCTGGAAATACCTGCACAGGTAATTGTTTAGTTAAGAATATTTGAACAGACCACAATATGTATATTTTTCTCTAGGTACTATCAGAGAAGTTGATTCATAGGCAGATGGCGGACCTAAGTAATTTGGTCGCGTTCGCCGACCGCGTAAGGCCGACCAACTGACGTAGGTCCGTCAACTGCCTAGGAATCAATTTCCTCGATAGAACCAGAATACCAAAGAGAATTTAATACAATGTAACGAATGTGAATGAAGTCTTGTAGAATTTGGGCTTTCAAAATATGATTAATCGATTCAATGCGGCGCACATTTTTTAAAACTTTCAGTAGTGGCGGCATACAATTTTCTCGTGACACGTTAGCCGTGTCATACGCCATAAAAATAGATGACACGGCTACCGTGTCACCCGCCATGTTCAAAAAGGTTTATTGTTTTTCTTGGTTTTTACACGTGTATTAACTTGATTTATTTAGTTGAGCCCAAACCATTGATGTTAACGGAAGGTTACGTTGTTTTGAGTTGATTTCGAGTAGTTTTACTAAGTGTTAACCTGAAAATGGCAGTTAAGCGATTTTTTTATTCAGATGTTGTAAACCTTTTGTAGGTTTCAAAGTTAAAAAAATGAGTATATTAAATAGATCTGGGTTTCCGATGTAAATTATACGTTCGTAGATAAATTTAAAGATGTTCGTTGTTAAGTTTTTTGGTAATACATAATGTTAGTATTGTTTTAAACTCATGTAGGTTCAGTTTTTTAACACAATTTTACAAAACGTGGTAATTACTTGATCTGCGAAACTGAAAATTTTAGTCCCTAATCTCAGATTATGTTTACGGAAGAACCTTTGCCAAAGAAAACCAAGTATTTTTCTACATTATCGTTTAAAAAAATTCGCAAAATCTTGAAAGTCTAAAATAATATAGAATAATATGGACTCCCAATATTACTTCTTTATTTTCTTAAAAGTTTACTACTAAAAAGCCCGGCCGCACATTATCCAAATTTCTGATCAGTAAAATTCGGACGCTCGTACATTTTGACACGTCAGAATTCTGATAGTATGCGGGGTCCACAACAAAATGTATGAACAGAGTGCATTCCGGCGGGCGTCCGAATTTTTCTGATCAGAAATTTCGGACAATGTACGGCCGGGCTATAAAAGGGGACAGCCCCTAGTTTTTTTCAATTCACAGAATATTCAGAAATGAAGCCTATTGGCATGTTCTACGTGGAAAATTAAGATGGTTTTGTTCAGAGTAGAATTTTCTAAAGTAATTTGAGGAAGATACAATCGTTTTTAAATGACACGGCTCACGTGTCATACGCCACACGTTAAAAACATATATGACACGGCTGCCGTGTCATCCGCACTGAATGCTAACCGTGATCTGTCGGCTTGGTTTAACATAACTTGATTAAACTACGTAGGCCCGCAATGTGCCTATGAATCAACTTCTTTGATAGTACAATACAGAAGTTTTTTTTTTTAATAATATTCAGCCAAAGCTTTATTCAATTATCCCTATCAGAACTTCATGCGTGTGGTGTCAGCACATAACAACAGTCGGGGTAGCGGCAGCGTGTCGGAGTTCTGTTACAAGCTGGGCCTCGAGGCGGGCGGGAAAGAGACTGTACTGGGATATACGGCGATGGAGGGACTTCAAGTGAGTAGAATTTCATTTAAAACCTACGAGTTGTATTAATACTTAAGAAGAGTACTTAAGACCCATAAAAAAAGCTACCGATAATAACATTATCCTTGTGTGACAACTGTTGTCGTCTTCTTTGGTTCATAATTATTTTGAGTTCGACATAAATTACAGTACGGCATATTCGTATTGATAGGGAACTTTCGAGTAATAAACTGATTTCTGCGCAAAGGAGATTGCCGGGAACATCCAGTTTCATAAGATTTGTGTGGTGCTTCATTGATTTTTGTTTAGCAATAATATCAACATTAGATGTGCGCTTGAAACATAGTTTGACCGTATTAATTTTGTAATGTTTAAAAGTATTTCGTTTATATTTTTAGGTGCTCTTCAACCGTTCCGGTGGTTGGATCGGCTGGCGGCCGTCCGAATGCGGGTCCAAAACGAAAATAACCGGCCCCTTCAACATCTCCTCATCGTTATCAAGCCTCTGCCAACTCACGAAACCCGTGCCCGATGTGGCAGAGTCCATCAAAGCGGCCCAATGGATCCTCTGTGCCATATCTATTATAGCAGTCGCGGTAGTCATATATTTATTGGCCCCTGGTATCAAAGTTTTACTGATCCGGCCCCTACCAAGGTCTCAGCAAATCTCGCTCTCCCAAGCGGCTCTGGTGCAGCAAGAAACGTAATGTCTCTTTCGTATGACATTGCAAGGGCATCGCCGAGGGGGGTAGGGGGCTCCCCTAGAGAACAAATCTAGTAGTTTTATACATTGATATTGATATTAGAACCGTTCTTATCACAATCGTCATCCTGGCAAAGACTTCCAAAGTTTAACGCTTCATACTCTCGACTGTACCAGGCGTTCATATTTTTATCCTCCATAATATTGCCCCATTACTCCACCCCCCCCTTGGTCAAAGCTGGCGACGCCCTTGTGACATTGGACAGTATTTTGGAAAAGTATTTTATATTAGGCACAAAATTTTTCGGTTGTAAAGGAGCAACGAATTAGGCTCAAAAATCTTCCAAATTCAGTATTATTTTTAGTGTTTGGCTGTGTTTTGTTGTGTGTGTTTTTATCTTTGACAGTTATGAAGACCTAGTCATTATTTTGGGAAGTGTGAACTTTGCCAACTTTTAGGAAATGTTTGTGCTATTTTAAAAATTGAATTTAGGTTAGATATCCACTTACTGCACTTATAAATTCTAGTGATATGGTGTACTTAAGCAAAGGGACTATATTTTTTAATTCTTTTCGTGACATGAATAAAAAATCTGCAAATATTTATAAAATGGGTGACGATTATATGATATTAAAAATAATAATATTATGATACATACATCTATAAACATGAGCAAGGCTTCTATTAAAATTTTTGTGATTAGACTTTAACCCTCTTATTAATAAAAAATACACTGTGTAATGTGTATACAGAGTAAAGACGCTGGTGTCTAAACACACTAGGCCGAAAATACGCGACCGAAGTTCGGCATGATTACGCCTGGAATGCGCTACGTATACACTATAACGCGACGTAATTTCGGCAAGGTGTGTAATCGGTAATTTAAAATACATTGTAGGCGCAATCATGCCGAACTTCGGCCGCGTGTCTTCGGCATGGTGTGTTTAGACACAGGCTCGATTTATAATCGAGCGGTTTGGCCGCAAAACTGCGAGATTACAAGCAGTTGTATGTAACGATCCGCTTTTTACGTACAGTTGCTTGTAATCTCGCGGTGTAGCGGTCAAACCGCTCGTCCGCGCGGACGCATATAATTCGAACCTTAAATAGCATGTGTTTTGTCCTTGTCTGTCAAGTTTCTTCCAACGTATTGAACAAGGATAAGACACAGTTTGCTTATACAATGGTGATTTTCAAGTTAGTAAGGGGGTTTACAAGTTGGCAGCTACGAATAATAATAATCAGCCAAGTGCGAGGTGGACTCGCGCACGAAGGGTTCCGTACCGGTATAGAGCGAAAGTAGGCAAAAAATTGTGTTTCTTGTATGGGAGCCCCCCTTAAATATTTACTTAATTAAAATTTTATTATTAATCATTAAAGTACAAATATAATTAAGGATTTTGTGAAAATATCAAGTGCCTAGCTGTTACCATTATTGATTACGAGCGAAAAAACCTAAAAGAATCACGTTTGTTGTATGGGAGCCCCCCTTAAATATTAATTTTATTGCGTTTTTAGTATTTGTTGTTATAGCGGCAACAGAAATACACAATCTGTGAAAATTTCAGAAGTCTAGCTATAGCGGTTCTTGAGTTACAGCCTGGAGACAGACGGACAGACATCGAAGTCTCAGTAATAGGGTCCCGTTTTTTACCCTTTGGGTACGGAACCCTAAAAACTAAGGAAGAGTAACTGTGTCCAAAAAAAATTCCGCGAGTCTACAAAATGAGACCCGATTACATTCGGTACACAATTTTGTGTATTTATTGAAATGACACTTATTGTCAACGGCTTTGTTTCGTCAATTTTAGTGTTAAGCTGGGAACAAATTATCGGACGAACGTCCGCGGACGTTTTCATCGGATGCGGCTTGTTTCTATCTGATCAATACAAAATACACTAAACTGTGCACATTGTCTGACATAAGTCGCGGACGCGACATTGAGCGTTCGGACGTCCGAACAGAATCTGGCTGGCCGGATGTTTTTGCATCAGCGGACGTCTGCCATTGACATATAGGTTAGGTCTTTGACGTCCGCGGATGAACCGTGCACATTGTTAAGCCGCATCCATCAGCCGCGACTTATGGATGCGTCCGATAATTTGTTTTTAGCTTTAGTGTCTAAACACACCATGCGGCATGGTGTGTTTAGACACTAACATCTACTCCTACTACTACTACTAAATTCGGCATGGTCCATGCCGAATTTACGCGGCCCGAAGTTCGGCATGATTACGTCAGCAATGTCAAACGCATACAATATAACGCGACGTAATTTCGCCATGGTGTGTCATCGGTAATTTAAAATACATTGCATGCGTAATCAAGCCGAACTTCGGCCGCGTTTGTTCGGCCTAGTGTGTTTAGACACAAACCCCCTTACTAATAAACGTTGTATAAGCTTTGAATGGTTATACAGTGTTTTGTTCCTGTCACACAAGTGACATTTTTAATTGGATTGAAGAAGACAAAACACTGTATAACTATTCAAAGCTTATACAGCGTTTATTAGTAAGGGGGTTAGTTAGCTATTGTCATATTATGTTAGTGTGCGATAATGAACCAAATTCAAAACGGTTGAAGTATGAGAGTTACGTTTCCTCATTGAACTATTATTATTACTACATATATAAACGACACAGCGAACTTGTTTTTTGCGCTGTGCGTTGAAGCTGGCTGGCATCAACTCAAAATGTCACTTCATGTAAAGGTGTCGGCTCTGTCACGGTGTTAACATATTTTATGACTAGTAGTTGCAGGGGCATAGATTTTGTTCGCGCCATCTTTTTGCCCCGTTGCCGGCCCCGTGCGAGTTTCTTACGCCGGTGGTAGGCACCATGTAGTATCAACATTCTGAAAGCATTTTTTTTTTTAATCTATTCAGAAATAAAACTATTTATTTTTTATTTTTTTATTTTTCTACAAAGAGAATATAATCACTAGTATTTGCTATACGTATAGGTCTACCAGAATCTGATGGCAAATTTTGACAGCAGATTTTCAAAAAATATCCTTGATCATTGGATAAATTTATATATTTGCAATTTTCACACACAGAATCAGCCGCTATAAGGAAAAAAAGGACCAAAGGTTCTATTCCAATTACCCCGGTATTGCTAGAGTCAATTTACTCTCTCACTTTTTGCCATCAGATTGTGGTAGACCTATAGTAATAATAGTTCAATGCGTTTCCTTAGTTTTTATTATTCGCAGGTTAACAGCGAAATGCAGTAAAAAGTCACATCTATTACTCAATAGCCCTTATCTTTTGTAACTGTTATTGCTATTAAATTTGGTCGCATTTTCGGAACGCAGTGTAAGTGAAAAATGTTGTAAATATACCGATAATATGCATCATAACTAGATCTTAGGTAAAATATGCTACATATTACCGTTGAGAATGGCTAAAATATGGAAATGCATATGCGCATATAATCCGGTCTCTATTAATAATACTTGTTTAAGTTATTTGTCTATATTTTTTGTTGGTACTCGCAATAGAGCAAAATTAATGTGATTTTTGTGTGAAAAACAATTATAATTATTTATTCAACTAAACTTAATATTATTACAATGTTACGTTTAGTTGAATTTAGTTTTTGCGCCACAATTTGTTACGAAATATTGAAATGCAAGTTTTTTGTATTACTGTATTGTACTTATAATGATTTATGATATTGAACGTACTGTAACTTCTTGGTTAAAATTCATGATTCACAGCATAATTATGCACTTTTCTTGCACTTTTTCCGCACTTTTTTTTTATCTTATATACAAAATTCTCGTTAAGTATATATTTCTTACTATATTAATATTTTACACGACCGGTTTCGAAAACCATCATGAGGTGTAAAGTAGAAGAAGGTTTGACGACCTCTGTGGCTCAGTTGGTGGCGCGTTGGTAGCGCAAGCCGGGGGTCGCGGGTTCGAATCCCGCCGACGGAACAAATTTTCAATGTTCTTAGGTCTTGGTTGTGTATTAAATATATGTATGGTATAATAAAAATCTTAAATATATGTATAATATAAAAGTATTAAATATATTTCCGTTGTCTGGTACCTGTAACACAAGTCCTTCAGGTACATAGCACGGGGCCAGACTGACGTGGTGTGAAGCGTCCATAGATATTATATATTATATATTAGTGTAAAAAAAGTGCATATATTTATTGCTGTGTGCTGTATTGTGAATACTTTATATTTTACCAAAACCATTGGAGAATTATGTAAATCATGGCCAATGACTAAACTGTTTTTCAAATTCAGCGGTTTTTGAACCACAATTTTTACTGCTTATATTTTTAGGGTTCCGTACCTAAAGGGTAAAAACCTACCCTACTAAACCCTATTACTAAGACTTCGTTGTCTGTCCGTCTGTCCGTCTGTATGTCACCAGGCTGTAACTCAAGAACGGTAATAGCTAGAGAGTTGAAATTTTCACAGGTTGTGTATATCCTTTGCCGCTATAACAGGGGTCACCAATTAGTTTCGCTCGGGGTCAATTTTAAGAAATGAAAAGACCTTCGCGGTCCACACATTTTAATAAAAAAATATTTATTAAACAAAGGTAATTACGGAAATTACAAAGGTATATTTTGTTTACATATCAATGAGAAAAATGAATTTTTTGTTGCTTGTTTGGTCGAGTGAAATTGGTGCAAGCTATTGACATTAAATCCTGGAGATTTTCATCAGTAAGTCGAGACCGAAATTTATTTTTAACGAAGTTCATCTTCGAAAATGCTTGGTCCGCACACAATGGGTCGGCGCGGCGGCGGTCCAGATGCGGACCGCGGTCCGCCATTTGGTGACCCCTGTGCTATAACAACAAATACTAAAAACAAAATAAAATTAATATTTAAGGGGGGCTCCCATACAACAAACGTGATTTTTTTGGCCTTTTTTGCTTTATATCAATAATAGCAACAGGTAGGTACTTGAATTTTTCACACAATCTTTAGTTTTATGTTAACTTTAATATTTAATAATAATATTAATATTAAATAAAAAAATTAAGAGGGGCTTCCATACAAAAAACACAAATATTGCCCTAATTTTTCTCTATAATGGTACGGAACCCTTCGTGCGCGAGTCCGACTCGCACTTGGCCGATTATTTTTTATTATGTCTTATCAACTCGACTATAGTTTTGACAGTGAATTGTGATTATTTGTAGTGAATTTAGGCTAGTACACTCTTAAAGAGTTTATGACACAGGTATAAAGAAATGTAAACTTTACTCTAAACTCGGAGGTAGATTTTGCACGAAAGTAACTTTGCCATATTACATTGCCAAATTACAATAGTAGCAACTTTAGTATCTTTTTACATAATACATAAAAACTTTTTTGAAAATTTTGATAGAGATCAGGAGAGTTCGAAGTAAATATGTTTTAAATGGTAACTTGCATATTATAAACATTAAATTATTTTTAAGTGTTTAAAAATCGGGATTTAAAATCGAACTTCATTCATTACACAAAACGACACGTTTTGTTGCCATTAGGCCTACTACGAAACCGTTTTGAGACTCAACAATCGGATGAGAATGCCGCGTCCTGCTCTAACAACGTCATTTCTCGTTTGTTAGAGTAGGACGCGGCATTCTCGTACGATTGCTTGAGTCTCAAAACGGTTTCGTGGTACGGCCCCTGAATTCGCTTCGATCCTGCAATGAAACTTGTATCTTAATGTGCAGTAAATACGGTAATGGCATAATTTATGAGCATTGAGGTTGAGTCGAGTGAAGAGAATCTCGAGAAAACGACTGATGATACGGGCGTTAGTGATTTATACAATATACAGTTCACGTACATAATAATTCACATACGTTCAGTACGATAATAGTTCGACACTATTGCATTGCATAGTTTTTATCGCCGGCTTCGAGCGCGGCGTCCGAATCAAGAAATTCCGTAACGAAAATCACGACCCCCCCCCCCCCCCCACTCCGACCGGCACAGCGGTGCGTCGTTGCCAGACTTTGGCACGGTGTTTGTGTGCGTGCGACTAGACATATGCGAATTATAATTGCATAAGTTGTAAGTTGATGAAAAATGCGATGGAATAGTTTTACCGCGGCAGTCCCCGAGTACCACACGTATTTCTTAAATTTTACTTTTAAAAGCCATTCTGATTTCTGGATATCAAGCCGTGCTAAGTCTTAGGTTTTCTCATTTACTTATTGAAGTAACTTATAAGTAACTTTATTATTTTTAAAAGTTACTACATGTTAAATGATAATAATTACAAATACACAAGGTAATTTATTTCTGAATAATGAGCACCTGGATAAATAAACATTATAAACATTATTGCACAATTATATTTCTTATATTAATATATAAAAAATATATATTATATTTTGAAGCGTGCACCGATTTATCATAAAAAAATTGTAACACTTTTCCACAATAATAAGGAAAAACTTGAGTATTTAACAATAACATTTGCACAATATCATGGGCGTACCCAGGTAGGGGCAGGACACAAACCCCCCCCCCCTAGAAGAAAAAATAAACGTCAATTTTCCTGGCAAGTGGGAATTAAAAACGCCCCCTAGCTGAAATCCTGGGTACGCCCTTGCACAATATCTACCTAATTAAAATGAAATCTGTATAAAAAATTCAAAGTAAATATTACAGAATTCATTTGTAAGTAAATAAAATTTTCGGAATTATTTTGTAAACGTTGGAACGACATACAGTTATGCCTGGTTTCTGAAGTTTTCGATAGTAGTTTACCTATGACCTCTGTGGCTCAATAGTTGAGCGCGTGGTAGCTCTAGCCGGGGTGAGGTCGTGAGTTCGAATCGGTCCCGGGCCATAGATGTGTATTAAATATGTTTCTTTAGATACATAAAATATATGAAATAAGGTTTCACATCTCTCAGAGTCATTTTATAAGTCAAATACACCCTAAAATAATATATTCAGGCACTAAAAAGGCACTATTTTACAATATTAGCATTAGATTTTATAGTACGAGACCTCTATCCAAATTCTACTATCTTAATGCAGCAGTTAAGCAGCTGCGTTCCTTGCTTGATCTTATCTTTTTGGGCCTGTATTCACTTTGATTAGTGCGAGTGCAGGTGATTTGAAGAAAATAAAGGACTTGCACTAATCAGCCGCTGTCCACACATACTTTCTCCTGATTAGTAATCACCTGCAATAATCATCATCTGCACTTATTACTAATCAAAGTGAATACAGGCCCTTTTGTATCAAATGGCATTCTCATAAAATGTTATGGTGGCAATTCACATGGCTATTTGTATTTGCGTATTTGATGTATTTGCCAAACAATCACCATGTGTAGATAGTATGTTTGACAAAGTATTGGCCTTATTTGCCTATTTGACAAATATGACCAATACCAAATACACGTAACTGTACCTCTGTCGGTTTTTGACGCACATCAAAAGAGTCAAATAGGCAAGTAAACAAAATCAAGTAAAAGTTTGGTATTTGACGTCCATGTGTGGAAGGCCGTATTTGCCTTTACTTGCTTGTTTGTGTATACGTCATTAATTTTGCCAAATGCAACAAATAGCCAATAGCAAATACCAATAGCCATGTGAAGTGCCAGCATTAAACCAACGTCAATCGCGTTTTTTTTTTTATCCAACCAAAAATTTGACATGTTGCGCACGTCATAACAGAATATTGACAGAAACGATGTCAAACGTCGAACAAAACTGTTTGCTTTATGTCTATGCTGGTGCTGCCTCTTGCGTGAAAACATTGCAATAATATTATATCCTATTGAGAATTTTCTTTTAATAGGAACTGGGTTGATAGCGGAATTGGGGTACAACTTACAAGTGTTCTGATTTATTTGAACATACTAATTCTACCGTTGGATCTTAGTCTATGTGTGTTTGTTTGTGTGATGTTATCTAACGAACTTGTCAATTGTTTTAGTGACGTACACGTTTGTTTTTGGATGTGTGGAGTTTTAGATAAGTAGATAGGTCTTAAATAATGTTGACACGTAGTAGGTACAAGAATGAAAGTTTTCAAAGAAAAGTTTAGAATGGCAGAACACTTCGAAATTAGAAATATTTTGTGTGTTGAGTGCGAGTTTTTGTCACCGTAAAGAACCGGCTGGTTGTAAAGATTTGTATTGCAATTTGTCCAAAATTATTATGTTATAAAACAAAGTTATAATATTTGCATAGAGTGCACTGTGAAAGTAGCAGCGCTGAATGAGTTACTTTAACTTTAAACTTTAAAAAAAAGTTACTCTTCCAGCACTGTTACTTTTACAATGAACTCTATGCCGGGGACTTATACACACCCTAATTATTATTATTAAGTATTATCATTTTGTTTTGTTCACCCTGTATACCTTATTCACAAAATGTTTTATTGTCAAATATGTAACTAATCAACGATTAACGAAATTGTACCATGCTGTAGAAATATTTCTTTCTCAGTTTAATTAAACGATATTTGTATTTGTGATCAAAACGACCAATTAAGGCAAAAGGGTTAGATCTTTTAATATGAAAATAATTCATATATTTACAATAAATCATTGATCAGAAAATTGTTTTTTTTTTAAACTTCCCGAATTCTCAGTTTTCACTTTAAGGAAACAAGTTGGAAGCCGGCTACATAAAGCGGCAGCAGACGAAGTGTCGTCGCGACACTACTGGTTTCTATGTATTTCTATGAATAAGTGTCGCTAGCTTCGTGTCGCTAGCTGCGGAGGGTATTTCATAGAAATACAAACCAGTAGTGGCGCTGCGACACGTCGCGTCGTCTGCGGTTATTTCATGTCGCCCGCGGCTGCCAACCGGCACCTTTAGGTCAAATATTTATTGTTGCGGGCGTCATCTAATTTACCATAACATTATATGTCTGTACGTTCATGGATGTTATAATTTTAATTACTGTTCGTCTAAATTTCATGTTTTAATAATTCATAGATGGACTTCAACTCAATTTCCTCTGCACTCAGGTTTCATTTCCTTTGCCAATATTTAATTTATTTCGCCGATATGTTTTAATTAATCACTAAAATAACTTCCTTTGGCAAATTGAAAACTTTGTAGGGGTCACTCATACATTACGTCACACGATTTTGTTTCTTAAAAATTAGGGGGCAAACGAGGAATCGGTTTACTTGATGGAAAGCAACTACCGTCGGCCATGGACACATGCAACATCAGAAGACTTGCAGGTGCATTGCCGGCATTTTAAGAGGGAATACGCTACGACCATTCCATTCGGAAGTTGGGGTCTCCAAAATGGCCGTTTTGTAGGCGTCCACAGCTTCTTCAGGTGATGAAAATCTCTGACCACGCAATTTATTATTTACTTTAGGGAAAGTATAGAAATCATTAGGGCTTAGGTCGGGGCTGTACGGCGGATGGTCTAATAATTCTATGTTTTCTTGCTCTAAAAACTCTTTTGTTCTGTGCGCGGTGTGAGAACTCGCATTGTCGTGATGGATGATGATGCGGCGGTTGCAGTTCTCTTTACGGAGTTTAGAAACGACCTGTGGCAAACAAATGCTAGCATACCATTCTGCATTAACCGTTCTTTGTCCCTCAAGAGGAATAGTCGCAACATGGCCGGTTTTGGAGACAAACGTGGCCACCATTTTTTTTGCAACACTCCGTGAACGAACAATTTTTGTTGGCTTTAACCAACGATATCAAAATACTTAGATACGACGTATGCCGTCAAAACTGTAGCAATGTTTTTGCATGCGAAATGTGTATCGAGAAAATATTGTCGTCCTTTTTTGTCTTACAGTAATAGCATATACCTACTAGTTACTTTCTCTTTCGGTCATTTTACTCTTTAATCGAATCGAGAAAATATTGTCGTCCATTTTTGTCTTACAGTAATATCATATACTACTTTCTCTTTCGCTCATTTTACGCTTCGCTTTGATTTTGCTCTTAAAATGGAAGACAATAATTTAAATATTAATAAAATCTTAGTAATTACGTGTGAAATATTACACCTTTGGCTTTATTTGTATTCCTCGTGTTGTTACTGCACTGTCGGAAGGCACACGACGGCATTCTGGAGCGAAATGTAGCGAAAAACAACGCGGAATTAAACACGTCCGGCTGTTACCGCGTCCTAAGGCACACTGCTCTCAGATGAGTGAGCTCACTCATTTCGAGCGTAACACATTTTCGCGCTGACGATTGTATGGAATGCCTTTTGTAACGTTCTAATTCTATGGCTTTAACTCATTTTTGAACACCCAAACTCGTGACTGGTTTTTTTGTTTCGGGTTCGTACGCGTATGTCCAGGATTCGTCACCTGATACGATGTTGTATACAGCATTTGAGGATCCTGCGTGGAATCTTTCGAGAGTTCTGACGCACCAAGTAACGCGAGCCGCTTTTTGATCTTCACAGAGCAAATGCGGTCCAAATCCATCAGGAAAACAACATTTTTAAACCTAATTGTGCATGCAAGATTATTTGTATTTGACTCATGCCAATGCAAATGTCTAAAGTTGCCTGAATTTCGCGGTATATCACAATATGTCGATCTTCCTCAGTCAGCTTACGCACAGCATCAATGTTTTCTTGGGTGACTGCAGTTTTTGGACGACCTTGATGGGAATCATCACTGAGCTTGACACGTCCACGTTGAAATTCAGCAAACCAGCGATAAATTGTGGTTTTGGATGGGGCTTCATCACCAAATGTAGAAATCATCCGGTTAACACACTGTTTTTGTGTTAAACCACTTCAAAAGTCATAATAAATCATCGCTCTAGAATTTTCTCGAGTCAATTCCATTTTCTCAACGACTAAACAAGTTTGACAAGACCTTGTGACAAGACCGAGAATCTTTTAAAACCAAGGAGTTTTCAATTAAAAAGATTTTAATATGACAGGAACAGTAGAAATATTCCATTCCCGATACTTTTAGTGCAGCCTTTGTAGTACCAGTCCCAGACCCCAGTTTAAAAACGTAATTTTTCCGAAGTCCGTGAATTTGCATCGAAACGAGATGTGGGCTGTGGCAGACGTCAAAGCTGTACCCCGATTCTTTTATAGTATTGCAATGGTAGTGCAGCTTCGTTCCTTGTCCGATCCTGTCTGTTTTACACGGAAAAACATTAAACGTTGGAGTTTTCACCCATAAGAATGCCTTTGTCGTCAGTCATTAAACGATTAACTTGGAGTTTTGACCAATAAAGCTATTGATGTTGGTTTGATATTTCATGAGATTAAAGGTGAGACGACACTACACGACGCGACACTTCATGCTCCATAGAACTAACGTTTTACAAACGAAAATTCGACATATTACAAACGTCAGTTCTATGAAACATGCAGTTTCGCATCGTGTTATGTCACTTTCTCGCCTTAAGATTTTTACTTTGATAGAAAGCAGACTGGATCAAACAAGGAACGAAGTTGCATCATTGCATAGGACAATCAGGGTACTGATCGCAAATAAAATTCCACAATCGGACCAATCGCGCCTAATCTTCCAAAAGTAATTTAATCTGCTCGATGTCACAAAGAACAGACACGGTAAAGTCGGACCGTAGTAATTATTTCTGATTTTTTTTTTTACATGAAAAAGGTTTTTAATTTCTGCCAGACTCCTGAGGTCTGGTCCTGAGTTTTATTTTATAAAAATGAAAAAGGTTATTAATTTTGCGTCTGGTTTTTTAGGGTTCCGTAGTCAACAAGGAACCCTTATAGTTTCGGTCTGTCCGTCCGTTTGTCCGTCTGTCTGTCCGTCTGTCTGTCTGTTTGCGGTTTTGCTCAGAGACTATAGGACCTACAAAGCTGTATCTTGGCATGAATGCACATATTAGTGATGCCGACAAAATGGTACATGAAATCTTAAGAATTTTTTTTTTATGGTACCTTCCCTACACATCATTCAAGCGGGGATGATTTTTTTTTTCGCGTCCACCCCATCGTGTTGGGTGTCGTTGGATAGGTTTTTTTTTTTTAAATATTATGAGTATTCATATATTATTTTCCGATTTAGGGATCCGTTTGTGAAATATTAAGTTTTAAAGTGGAAGAAATCGTTAAGAGTCCAGTGTCCCCCCCTTCTACCACGTAAACGATTGCTTCTGGAAATGTGAAAAAATTCACGGGGGTAGGAAATATGCTGAATTTAAAAGGAAAACTATCACGGCTAAGAAGACTTCATAAGTTTTTGAGTTATAGTCGATCAACTAAAAAAAAAATATTCGGCGAAGTATAAACGAACTTTTCGTTCAAATTCCTTTGAACGTAACTGAGATGATGTTATTAGTAGTGTAAAACACGTTATAAATGTACATTCATTGACCATACAAAAATTATCAATAACTAGCGGTACTACGGAACCCTATATTGCGCGTGGCCCGACACGCACTTGGCCGGTTTTTTATATTATGTTTGTTCGCGGTTAACTTCGCCGTTTGAGAACCGATTTTGATGATTATTTTTTTATTGGAAAGAGCATACGTCACAGGTTGTCCCATGATGAGAAAACACTGTTTGAAATTTGTTTCGTTTTGTTAATATCATTATTGCGATAGGGTTTTGATTGACACGTTTTATTTAAGGCCAGGTAGGTACCAGATATTACATTTTGTACTTAGTTGTTAATTACAATTTTTTGCTACCTACTTGTTAATTTTTAGGCTTGAATATTCATTATCATACAGGCTACTTATAAATAACAACAAGGCGATAAATGATGATGATAAAGTTTTGTCTTGTCTGTTCCCTTGTTTATCATCATTCATCATCTTTCACCATCATTGATCATCATTCAAAGCATACGAAGCGATCTAGTCTGCTTTTATATCGAAAATCTTTAGGACAAGATCAGGGCTGTAGCTAGGGTCAAATTTGAGGTGGGGCAGCGCTAGTGGCAGGTAGGGCAGAAGTAAAACAATCGGTCAAGTGCGAGTCGGACTCGCGCACTAAGGGTTCCGACTACCGTTATAGAGCAAAAATAGGGCGAAAATTGTGTTTTTTTTGTATGGGAGCCCCCTTAAATATTTAAATTATTTTAATTTTATTATTAATTATTAAAAAACACATACAATTTAGGATTTTGTGAAAATTTCAAGTACCTACCTGCCAGTGGCGAAGGGTGAATATTTTCGGAAGGGAAGCCGGAGTATAAAATCTACTACTACTACTACTTACCAAAATGATCAGCACTGATGTGTATGTCTGAGTTTCAAGTTTGCTTAACATGTTTTTTGTTTTTTATAGGTACGCTTTAAGAACGAAGTTTCCTTCGGACAGCAAATAATAATAATCTGTGAGTGAACAGTCTATTTCATTTCAGTTATAACGAACGAATGACTATACGATGACGTCAGTATAACACACAATCCAAATTAATTTATTTCACCACACTTTAACACCAAAACAAATAAAATTCGACAAAACAAACACGTTGTTTAAAATTCGCACTATCCGCCATAAATGTCAAACTTAAAAACCAGTAAAATAAAAATGTATTACGCGCGTGTCTAGATTTAATACTGCTTTAGTCATTCTTAATAAAGTCGTATTACAAAAAGTATAATGCCGCTACATTCATTCTTAATTCGAAGCATAACAATTTTACTTCATGACTGATCTTTCTCGCTTGCACCTGTGCGTTGCTAATTAACCTTTCTCTGTAATAAGCCGTAAGGGATCGAGTTATTTCCGAGTATATTCGCGCGTGCTAGAACGAGACAGAACATGACGATCAGTTCACGGGAATGAAAAGGACAGATGCTTTGTATGAAATATTTTTGTATGAAGAAGTAACTCATAATTTATCGGCTTGCCGCTTGATTCTCTCGGAGATGTTCAGTGCATTGCCTATTTTTTGTAGGCGCTTAGTAAATTCAAACTATTTAAATTTTCAAGTAAATGAAAAGTTTATTGCTTACAAAATTTTGTAGGCAATTAGGTAATTCAAAGTTTTTTAAGTATGTATGTAAAATATTTATTAAATAAAAATGTCGTTAGCCCAAGGGAAGCCGACGGGAATCGGGTTATATGGACACTTGGCCACTGCTACCTGCTATCATTATTGATATCGAGCAAAAAAGGTTTAAAAAACCGGCCAAGTGCGAGTTGGACTCGCCCATGAAGGGTTCCTCAGCAGCAATAAGGTTTATTTTTATGAAATTAAAAGGTTTTTGATTTATTTTTATATTTCAGTTGATTTAATGAAAGTTAAATTAAGTTTACCATTTATGACGTATAAAAAAAAACTACTTGCTAGATTTCGTTCAAACCAATTCTCGTTGGTAGTTTTTATAGTAAAGTACATCATATATTTTTTTTAGACTTATCATGCCCCTATTTTGGAAGTTAGAGAAGGGGGGACACACATTTTACCACTTTGGAAGAGTCTCTCTCGCAAACTATTCAGGTTAGAAAAAAATGATATTAGAAACCTTAATATGATTTTTGAAGACCTATCCATATATATCCCACACGCATAGGTTAGATGAATTTTTTTTTTATTTATATATAAAAGTATAAAAAACAACTACTTGCTAGATTTCGTTCAAACCAATTTTCGTTGGTAGTTTTTATAGTAAAGTACATTATATTTTTTTGAGACTTATCATGCCCCTTTTTTAGAAGTTAGAAGGGGGGGACACACATTTTAGCACTTTGGAAGAGTCTCTCTCGCAAACTATTCAGTTTAGAAAAAAATGATATTAGAAACCTCAATATGATTTTTGGAGACCTATCCATAGATACCCCACACGCATTGGTTAGATGAAAAAAAAATTTGATTCAGTTGTACCTATGGGGACCCCTAAAATTTTTAATAATTTTTCCATTATTGTATCAAAATCTTAATGCGGTTCACAGACTGCATCTACTTACCAAATTTCAATAGTATATCTCTTATAGTTTCGGAGAAAAGTGGCTGTGACATACAACGGACAGACAGACAGACAGACAGACAGACAGACAGACATGACGAATCTATAAGGGTTCCGTTTTTTGCCATTTGGCTACGGAACCCTAAAAATGACGTTTGTTGTATGGGAGCCGCCCTTAAATATAAATTTTATTTTGTTTTTAGTATTTGTTGTTATAGCGGCAACAGATATACACAATCTGTGAAAATTTCAGAAGTTTAGCTATAGCGGTTCCTGAGATTCAGCCTGGAGACAGACAGATGGACAGACATCGAAGTCTCAGTAATAGGGTCCCGTTTTTACCCTTTGGGTACGGAACCCTAAAAAATATCATAATTATTGATCTGTCCTCGGAGCACGGGCTTCTTAATCAATAACTTTGTACTTATACTAATTTTTGTTTGCTTTAGGCTAAATTTCACCAACGTCTGTTAGTGTTAACAATTAAAATGTCATTTCTTCTCTTTCATTCGTACGAAAAACGAAAGAGGTAATGCGATACTAATTCGAGCATTAACTTTAACAGTCGTTGTTGAAATTGGGTCTTATTTTTTTTTTATCTCAAACTATGAACAAACCAATAATAAAAAAATATTTTCGTTTTTGGTATTTTTAAGGTAGGGCATTGCCACACAATGCCCCCCGTAGCTACGGCCGTGGACAAGATTCGTGCGAAAAATATACCTACTGTAGGAGAAGTTTGATTTATAGGCTGATGGCGGACCTAAGTAATTTGGTCGCATAATGTCAAACCCAGCTGAGAGATCACGTTAAATTGACATAATGACGAAGGTCCGCCATCTGCCTATGAATCAATTTCTTCAATGGTACGAGTTGGTAGTTTGGTACGTTACGTACGTTCATTTCAATTAAATTTTCATACACAGATATTTGAAGACGTGAGTGGAAGAACCAAATAAGTAACATTTCACAACATACGGACAATATTAATACCTATCTACTTCATCACCTGGCTAATAATATATCAGGCTACACGTAAAAACCACAGTTTTTTTATTTCAAATTATTCCGGCCCTATTTGGAGGCTCCATTTATGCAAAAAACGGCATTTTTTACTGTTACTTATGTGGTTCTTCCACTCACGTCTTCATTTGCTAAAAATTGAAAAAAGCTAGTCCAATTATTATTAAGACGAATTCCAACAGAATTATACCTGGTTATATTACTTATGTAATTCTGCAAATATTCTTCGACTTAAATAAATAATGGTTCAATGTAACTAGATCATGTAGTTAGTAACAACGTATTGACTTTCTGTTTAGGTAACTCTCATAGGCCATAGCCCAGTGAAATGCGTAAACCGACACGACTAGTAAGAAATCAGGCGCTACTCGAAGAATATCTTTTTCATGTATACATATTATGGATTTTTTTTTCAGACAATTAGTCTTCATTCACCTATTATCCGCGCGCTATCAGAATGGGATGCGTCTGACACGCGCGCTGATGGCGCTGACAGCTGACCAGCTGTAGGGTCGGCTAACACAATAACGTTTTTGTTCGCGTACACTTCTTTTAAGTTTTGTTTTAATGTGATTATAATAGGTAATATATTATATTATTATTAAAATTCAAATTCAAAGCCTTTATTCAGATAAGTCATTACAATAATTCCTTTAAACATTAAAATAGTTTTTCAAAATAAAATGTCAATATCTAGCTAAATTACAATATTGTCAATACATTTTCATTTTTAACAGTTTACTTATAATAATTAATAACATCATATTATTTTTTGCAATTTAATATGAACTAGTTTTGTATATGTATATATTAAAATTTTCTTTTCGACATTATTCAAATAAAATATTAAGTCAAGTTTTAATTATTGTTTTTCATTTAATTTTCCTCCTCATCCGTCTGCCTTTTGGCAAAGGCCTCCTCTAATCTTTTCCAGTTTTTCCTGTCTCGTGCCACCCTCCTCCACGTTCTTCCAGCAACTTTCACTATTTCGTCTTCCCATCTCTTTCGTTGTCTCCCTCTATGTCTCTTTCCTTCCCTAGGGCACCAAGAGAGAACGCTTTTGCTCCATTTCTCTTCTCCTCGTGCTGTATGTCCCGTCCATCTCCATTTCAGCATTTTTACTTTAATTTACTGTTACATCCTCTGTTTTAGTTTGCTTTCTTATTTTAGTATGCTTTATTTTGTCAAATTTCCTTCTACATGTCATGCTTCCCTCTATGCCTCGCTGGCATGATTGTAGTTTATTTATTTGTGTTTTTGTAAGTCACCATGTTTGACAACCGTATGTCAAGACTGGCAGTATACACGTATTAAATAGTTTGCCTTTTACTTTTGTGCTCATTCTTTTGTCTTTCATTATTTCTTTATGTGCCCAATATTGCTTCCAAGCTTTTTCTATTCTTGTCCTAAGTTCTTTTTCAGTTGTATTAGTAGGTAAGATGATTTGGCCTAAATACGTGTCTTCTTTGACATATTAAATTGATTGACTGTTATTTAATATTAATGTTTCTTCTATTCTGTTGGTCATTGCTTTTGTTTTTGATACGTTTATTTCAAGTCCTACTTTTTTGCTTTGCTTGTCAAGGTCATTTATCATTTCTTGCAATTTTAACGAGTCATTAGCAAAAAGAATCATATCATCTGCAAATCTAAGGTTTGTTAGTCTTTCTCCGTTGATATTGATGCCATGTTCTCTCCATTCCAGATTTCTAAATATCTCCTCCAGGACCGCCAAGAAGAGTTTTGGATAGAGGGGGTCTCCTTGTCGCACACCTTTATCAATTTTGATGATTTCACCTTCTTTTTCTAGTTGTATTGTTGCCGTACTTCCAGTATATATGCTTTTTATTATATATTTTTCCTCTACTCCCTGGTTCTTAAGGGCTTCCAAAATTTTGCCATGTTCTATAGAGTCAAAGGCTTTGTTATAGTCTATGAAACAACAATAAAGTGGTAAGATAATATATTCTTGTGACTTCTCAAATACTTGTCTAACGATGTGTACATGATCAACAATTGAGTATCCTGCTCTGAATCCTGCCTGTTCTCTTGGTTGATTCTCGTCTAAAACTTTCGTTATTATTTGAAGTGATACTTTTGCAAAAACTTTGTATATGTTAGACATTAAGTTTATAGGTCTGTATTGCTAACATCACATTAATCCCCCTTCTTGTGTAATAGGACTATCTTTGAGGTCGTCCATTGGGATGGTACTGATTCAGTTTCTAGTACCTCATTAAATATTCTTGTTAGAATAGGTATAATTATTGGTTTTAGCTCTTTTAGGATTTCATTTGTTATATTGTCATTTCCTGGAGCTTTCTAAGCCTTTTGTGTCTCAATCATTTTCTCAACTTCTCTGTGAATTATTGGTGGTACAGCTAGGCTATTCTCTAAGGAACACGTTAAGGCTGTGCTCGCCGCTGTGATCACGGATGTCGCAGCCGTCACATCGTTCGCTGTTGCCACGGCGTTAGAATTCGTATTCTCTAAGCTCTATTAGCTCGTGGACGATGTCTCGGCTGCGTGAGCGCTCGGCTGTCGGCGAGGCCGCCGCTGAGATAATGGACTCGACTATAGATACATTTTTCTCTAAGGAATTTTAGCTATTTTGTCGCGATAAACTCTATATTATTAGTACTTTTAATTATATTATTAGTCTCTATATTATTAGTACTTTTTTATAGTAACAATCATTTGTTGTACATACTTGAACAAATTCAAACAAGCAAAATTATTAATGCATCGAAAAAATATCCAAAAAGTAGAAAGTACCAAGATATGAACCTCGTATCCATTGAGTTACTCGTATCTATAATAAAATATTAAAAAAAAAAACTTGCTTGGCCTTCTATACTTACGTATGTAAACAAAATAGAATGTAAACAAAAGTACAACGGAACGGAACCCTTCATGGGTGAGTCCAACTCGGACTTGGCCGGTTTTGTTTATTATACTCATGATATAAGCTTCCAAAGCCAATTTATTAAAATTCAAGCATACTTTCAGCATAGTATTTACTAATTACGTTTATTTGAAAGTTGAAACACACGACAATAGATAGACGATTTCAATAACTACTTATTCCCCGTTTAATTTTTTTTAGATCAATTTTGAACTAAGATATTCAAAAAAAAATAGGATTTTTGTGCGATCTCGGCAACGCGTCAAATGTATGGTCAAGGTCGTTTGCTCAGGGGACGGCCTTAAACTGAGGACTTCTTAATGAGATACAAGCTTCATATCAGTAGACCTAAGAAGATATTTAGGTCTGCATATGGACTGGAAATACTTTATTAAGTCTCTCTAGTCCAGTTGAAATGTCATTTCAACCTATCTCTGACTGTAAAGCTAAGTAGCAATTACACCCCTTTGACTAGGACACTCATTAAAGTTATCAATAGGTAGAAGTTCCTTTGATTAAATCAAAAGTGGGACACGATTCTTTTTAAATCTCAGGGCGCTTTTGCCTACAAAGAGTGAGCTTGTGTAGTTGAGACTAGAATAATTTATTTCTTTTCCTCACTTTTCTGTGGCATGTGTTTCAATCGTAGGCTTATCAGCTATTTTTCCTCTCTGAATAATAATTATATTAAAACCTTTAGTTTATAATATGTATAGTAATTTAGGTACTACAGTACTTAACTACTCGGTAACTGCATGTGTACTAGGTATCAGAAAAAATGATTTATTAGCAGATCACGGACCTATGTTATTTTGTCAAGTTATATCCAGTAAATGTTGAAGTAATCCATCATATTTTGCCTTTGGAACGATTTATAGACTGATAGTCCTTGCTTCTCAGATATATTATTATGCCTCCTCGTAGAAAAAAATGTATCACGGAAATTAAAATTAATTTTAAAACTTATATTTCGACAAGGATCTCTAGAAATTAAAATAACCAAAATATTAGGTGCTTACAAAACATAAATTTTTTACCTGAATTAATATTATATATAAAGCGGAAAATCATAATAACATCTTCAAACAAAATCGGTAGTGCATAACAGACTATAGCCGCAGGATGTCTTCCTTAAATGCTTTGTTTTTAATTACACATTTAAGTGGTGAGTATTACTATAATAATATTACTAAACTTAAGCCAAAGTTATAAATATAGATATATTACTTTACCATTGTTAGGTAATTCTAATTTGAATAGGTCTTCTCAAAATCGTAATTTAATTTTAAGGAAATGTTGGAAGAACTTTTTGTGGGTGTAGCAAAACTAATAAAATATTGTGATTTTCTATTATCTTAGATGATTCATGTAAAATAAACAGGAAATGTTTGATTAACATTTATTTTGGGATGACATAAATAAGACTACTTACATCTTTTTCTTACTGGTATTCTCTCAAGATGGTTTCCCACCTAAGGTTTTAGAACATAAAAAGTACCTAAGGGCCTTGGCCCTTAGTGTGCTGCTGCTACTGCGTTATTTGAAATCTCACAAACCTTTCATTTCAACTGGACTAAAGAGTAAAAAGTAAAGACCCATAACATGCAATAGTTTTTGCCGACGATAATCCGCTCTTATCATCTAATAGGTAACATCGAAGAAATTGAGCTCATCTTGGCGGGGGCACTCCCGTGCCCCCAGATTCATAGGCTGTTGCCGGACCTACGTCGTTTGGTTGGTTTATGTCAATTCAAATTGGTCATAACCTGTCGGATGGGTTTGACATAATACGACCGAATTACGTAGGTCCGCCATCTGCCTATGAATCAACTTCTCTGATAGTACCTATTTTCCATTTAAACTCTTCTTTCAGCTCTAATATCCAAATGCAGCATCTACGACATCCCCTGCTTATCCAGTCTGACGCAGATCTACGCGACCACCGTCATCCCGGGCGGGACTGGATACGGGATTGAGTCTCTGGATCCCATGATCATTGATATCATAAGCGGGGAACAAGACGGCTTGACGTATGAGCTATCTGATATCGAGGTTGGAGGCTTCAAGCATACGCTAGTTGATAAAGTGCAGTAAGTCGAGAATTCAGATATTCTATAAAATAAACGATTAAGTAGCAAGTTCTAGAATTAATCACGATAAAAACTATACCATCTTCTGTCGAGAGATTTAAAGTCTTAATACAGATTTAAGTGTTTTCAGTGGCTTATGTTTAAGAAGTAACAAATACAGAGGGACAGACAGACTGATAGACAATCAATAGAATATTAAGGATGGATTAAATTGTTTCAAACTGTGAATAATATATCTGGCTATATATAAAATCCACATTTTTTTTATTTCAAATCATTTTCCCGGCCCAAAAGCCTACATTTTTTTAAACGTCAATTTTTAACAGTTACTTACCTGTTTCTTCCACTCATGCCTTCAATTATGATGACTGCAGGCGACCATTTACAGATTCAACAAAGACCAGAGGAAGTCCAACATCAAGGTGCGCATACCCAACCTCACAATATTCTCCAACTACACCGCCAAAGGCTTTTTAAGAAGCGTCCCTTTCAATGGAGATGGCAAATTGATTTTTGAATTATGTGAGTACCTATCTGATATCCTTTACCATGCTAAAAGATGTAAAATCTGAAGATGAGAACATTGTCTTAAGTTCATAACAAATATTTAAATACATTAAATTAATTATGCGTAAAGGCAACGAATTTCACCGTCCTTTAATACCAGTTTTTGATGTTTTTGAAAAAAGTTTACCTATCGCTATTGATTGAATAACGACTAAAATATTAATGCAATCAACAAAGCTGTTGAATAGATGAACTACTGTCGAAAACTTCAATAACTGGCTTTAAGTCTTACATTCTTTGCGTTAGAAATAAACCATTTCATTTCAAATTAATGATTAGGAAAAAATTAAAATTGTGACATCTGAAGGTTCCAAATTAGACCGAATTTAATATTTTAGTTGACTTGGAGTTTGATATCACTCTGAACTATGATATCGTCAAGGGAAAGGACGGTAAGGAGCACATCAAGTATTTGAAGGAGTTCATATATTGGTACGACATGAGATACGCTGAGTCCTTCATTGAAAATGTTAACAAGGACGATCCTGCTAGAGGTATGTTTTGGTGTCTTATATTTTAGTCGAGTGCCTGAAAGAGAACTTTCCCGTGAACCTTAGGGTAACCCCAAAGTACGTCTGAGAGACCAACGCGATACAAAAATTATCAAGAACGGGAACCAACCACGACAGCCCTTTGATACGCTTTCAATGCCGGAGGGACAACCTATAATACTGTCTTTAGACCTGCAACTCGATTCATCGGAATATAGTAGCGTAGGACGAATTCTTGGACGAAATGTTTATCATCTATGTGGACAATTTTCGTACATTTTAATTAAATTTTTAAGATATTGCATAGCTTTTATCGCGGACTTTGGGTGCGGCGACCGAATCAAGAAATTACGTAATGAAAAAAAAACACCTAACACACCCCACTCCGACCGGTGCGGTGTTACCGCACCGCTGTGCCGGTCGGTGCGGCGTTGCCTTCGGCACAGTGTTTGTGTGCATGCGACTAGACGTATGCGAATTATTATTGCATAAGTTGATAAAAAAATGATATGCCACACGTATTTTTTCGTTCAAGTTCTTGATCACTGCACCAATTAGATAGTACTTAATATCAGATTGTAACTTATTCCACGAAACAGAAAATAATCTTTATTTACGTGTTTTTAGCATCCGAAGCCCAAGGCGTACTCAAACACGAAATCAGAACTCTGTACCAGCAGTACGGCAGACGACTGTTCGATAGATTCACCGAGAGAGTCGTGGAGACGGTCAGGAAAGTGATGCTTATTATACCTGCTGACCATATTCTGACAGATTATAATTAGGTTTTGTTGTTGTAAGACGTAGGTTACACGCTCAGTTTCTCATAAATAAATAAAAATAAAATATCTTTATTTTCTAAAAATAGAAATTACATCATAACGTGAGACCTCCCCATTAAGTTAGTAACTTTTGTTGGGGTTGTCTCGCTCATCCCTCCAATGAATACATAATATTTGAGAAACTTAATGCTAACAAAAATGCAGTTGCAAAATAAAAAGAAAAGAAAAAATAATTAGAAATATAATATAAAACAACAACTATAAACCATTTTTAAAGAAAGTATTTTAAGTGATAACTGACGTATTCAACAATAAATTAAAATGTAGGTGTGTGTGTGTGTGTGTGTGTGTGTGTGTGTGTGTGTGTGTGTGTGTGTGTGTGCGTGTGCGTGTTTGTATGCTTGAGTGTGTGTATGTATTTGTCTTGCCATTACATTATATTACTCTCTGCAGTATACGTTCCAATTCATCATAAGTAAAGTATGTTTTAATCCATTCCGTTACTGACTCTCTACATTCATGTAAAGTTTTGGGGTAGATATTTAGTTTACGATTAGTTGAGTTGTAAATGATGACGATTGAGCCGGATATTGACGTCTGGCAAATTCTGTACCCACTGAACATACGGGAACAATATTAGCTACTTTTCGTCTACTAGTAAAAGTCGGGTCGAAAGGTAAGTTTTTATGTAATGATAAAATTATATTCGTAACATACAATTTCCTTACTGTGAGAAGGTTACTTATAGATTAAAGGTCGCTTGTAGTAAACCTGTATGGTTTAAAGTACATTACTTTTATTAATGACCTCTGAGCTCTTTCGAGATCGAGTAATCTGGTTTTAATGGCACCACCCCAAATTAGTATACAATAATTAACCCTTGGATCGTGAAAAAAATCTGTCAAAAATAGGAATCCAACATCGCAAAAAAAAAATGGCGCCCGGCCTTACCCCCTTTTTACAAATATTATAATATTTTTACATCCAAACAATATTTTATGTTTGTGTGAAAAACATTAACAGCTATGTTAAATTTTCTATCTATCAAGGCATCATAATATAGTATTTAGTCTGATTTAATATTCTTTTCAGAAGTATATATTTTAAGTTAATATTTTGTTATAATCTACACGACGGAACCCTAGTGTAGACCCTTGATTATACAATTCATCGTAACAACTTGAGATGTTTATACAAACAGGTCATAAATATGACCCGAAAAAAATGGGTTTCGTATTACCCACAAGCAAACTTCGTCATTAGGGCTTTACAAATAAAGTTCAAAATGGCCGCGGCCGCCAGAATATGGCCGTTACCTGCGAACTTTTATCTCAATTGTTTTAGTAACGTAATGCATACTATCGATATAAATCGTCTTGTAGACGTTGTGTAATAACTTATATAAGCGTTTTACGTAATTAATTTACAAATATATGAAGCAAATTGCGTTCAAATGACATAAATCACACACAACTTTTAGAGTGTAACCTAGAAATTATTACGATGTATTTCTTGCAAATGATTATCTAAAAGTATTTATAATTAGTAAATTAAACTATTTTACTACTTACATTCGTTAAATCCATCAATTATTTCAAATAAATTACACAACATGGCAGAACACACACGAAAAAATTCACGATTTTAAAATGACTGAAAAATATTCGTCGACCACAGATTGTATAATATTTTGCATTCAGAATGTGGCAAATGTATCATAAGATCGTAACTAACCAAACTTCTTCATACAAAAGTAGTCTCTAAGTCGACGAAATACGTAACTCAATCGAATGAAAGAGAGCGGTCGCGTGCGACCGCTTGGGGTTTGACGGAATATTTAGCCCGATTGCATGCGACCGGTTGGGGATTGAGAGGTTAATAATAGATTGAACAAGATTGACATAATTTTTTTTTCAAAAGTTCACTCGACATAACATCCTTTTTGAATATCCAAGTGCATTCCCTAATTCTAGAAATTGTGACATTAATATGCTCGTGCTACGAGTGCTACGTGCTATCTCATCATTCATTACCCCAAGATATTTAGTGGATTTACTTTTTGGACAGTATCACAATTACATAATTTATTATTAGGGTCCCTGCAGGAATGGATGATAATTTTAAAGTCCGGGCTTGGTTGTTAGTAATTAAAATCAAAAGTAATCAAAGTAATTACATCTGCTTCACCCCGAGTGTTAGGTCTAACACTCGGGGTGAAGTAGATGTAATTACTTTGTTAAGTGTAAGTAAACTTTCGCTAAGCCATTCAGCAATTTTAGAGAGGGCTTCCTCTTGACAGATTCCCACGAACTGCCAAAAAAGACAATTGCTGTATCATCTACATAGTAGAAGATTTGTCCGTCTCGGTTATGAATTTTAAACAAATTGTTTATGTATAACAGAAACAATGTTGGGCCCAGAACACTTCCCTGGGGAACGCCAAACGTTACCGATTCTTCAGAGCTAACAACATTTACAATTTTTACTGCTTGCTTACGTCCTGTAAGGTAGCTTATTAGTAGGGATAGAGGTAATCCTCTAAAACCATTTTGCTCAAGCCTTTTGATTAAAATTGGGATAGAGACAGTGTCAAAAGCCTTTTTTAGGTCTAAAAATACCACCAGACATTTGTAGCCTCTATCTACTTTGTCAATAACTACCGAAGTTAATTCTTTTATGACGTCTTCAGTTGATCGTCCCTTTCTAAAACCAAATTGAGAAAGCGACAAAATATTGTTTTTTTTGAAGATAGTTTTCTATTCTGTTATTTAACAGTTTCTCTATGATTTTTGAAAAAGACGGCAATACAGAAATAGGTCTGAAATACATGATATTGTTATTGTCTCCATTTTTATGAACTGGGGTTATTATAGAGCGCTTGAGTACCGTAGGAAAAACTCCAGTGTCAAAACAAATATTAGCTAGCTGTCTTATCAAAGGAATGCAAAATATTTAGATCTTTTTATGAAACTAGTTGGTATTTTATCCCGTCCAGGAGCACTCCCAGATCTTCTTGAGGATCAGTTGGAAGCAAAACAAACGAAAAAGGGTGTTGGTCATTCACTACAATATGAATATTAAGTTGAGGCTTTTTAACTATAGCTTCAGCTAAACCTTTACCTACGTTTACAAAATATTTGTTTACAAAATTTACAGATTCAACATATTATTGTGGCTTTATATTAAGCAAGTGCAAATTGCTAGTTTTTTTGCCTTTAAAGTTTGTGATGTTTATTGTTTTACATAATCTTTTAGTGTCCTTTACGCAGTCTTGAATACTTTTTTCATCGTATTGTCTTTTAAGTTTTCTTATTAGTTCCGTGCAATAGTTACGAAACATTTTATATGTCACCTTTAGTGCTATGTTATTTGTGTCATGTCGTAGTTTTAGTTGCATTTTGTTACGTAATCTTATACAAAGGAGTACTCCTATAGTCATCCAAGTAGTAAACGGATAATAAAATCCATTTACTACTACCATAAATGCGTGTTTTGGTATTAGAATTTATGGCTGTTTGCACTACTTTGATAAGAGTTTCCGCAAAATTGTTCGGATCAGTGATTAAGATAAATTGCATAATATCTGTTGAAATCAATGAATCGTATGCCTTCTCATAATTTGTATAATCTATCGTTTTTGAAATATTCTTTGTCGTTTTGTTAATGTTAGATTTTTTAGGAACGTAGTTGCATGGTCGGTAATCGTTGTATTAAGTATAGCAACAAATATCTTATGCAGTTCATTATCAGTTTTTGTAAAAATGTGGTCGAGACAGTTATCTTCCCTAGTGGGTATGTTATGAATGTTATGATTTTCAAGTAATTTAGTCTATTTTGTCGCTCATATGCTTTCTCACTTAATTTAGGTAAAAGGTTAATATTTATGTCTCCTGTAATTATGAAATGTTTATTTGGTTGAATGTCTAATGAATTAATGAATTTGTCTGCGTTTTTTGTGATGGTGATCGGTATATTCCAAATATAGTAAAATGTGAGATTGTTATTTTAAGTGATGAAGCATGAATTAATTTTATTTCCTCTACTGTAGCTTAATTGTGTTCTTTACATAAATTAATACTCCATCATTTTGATTTAAATGTCGTATAGTGGGGTATGCAGTGAATTTTGTAATATCGGTAATTGTTTATTTAAGTTTATTCTACACTCAGTCAGAATTATTATATCAATGTCAAATTAAATAGCGAGAGATTGGTTTGTAAATCATTGAATTTTTTGTTAACACTTCTAATATTTTGTGTTAGAATTTTAAGGGCAGGATCGTGGCTGTTTGAATAATTGTTAAGGCTCTCCATATCGCATGCGATCGCATTTTCCGATTTAGAGTTGTCCAATTCTAGTAAGACAAATAGGTTATTATCCATCAATTTAAATAAGAGTCAAGTGTATAGCAGTGGTAGACACTATTATAATTAATTAATGGTAATATGTAAAAGGAACTGAATATCTCTATGTTGTCTTTTAAAAGTATAGAAATTATAATTGTTGAAGAGTCTTTATCATCTGTATTTAAATATACTTTATTGTAATTATAAGAGGTAGGCTGCAGAATTATCAAGACAATTTTAATATCCTATATAATAGAAAAAAAACCTAACACACCCCACTCCGACTGGTGCGGTGTTACCGCACCGCTGTGCCGGTCGGTGCGGCGTTGCCTTCGGCACAGTGTTTGTGTGCATGCGGCTAGACGTATGCGAAATATTATTGCATAAGTTGATAAAAAAATGCTATGCCACACGTATTTTTTCGTTCAAATTATTGATCACTGCACCAATTAGATAGTACTTAATATCAGCTTGTAACTTGTCCCACGAAACAGAAAATAATCTTTATTTACTTACGTGTTTTTAGCACTCGAAGCCCTAAGCGTACTCAAATACAAAATCAGAACTCTGTACCAGTATTACGGCAGACGACTGTTCGATAGAGTCACCGAGAGAGTCGTGGAGACGGTCAGGAAAGTGATGCTCATTATACCTGCTGACCATATTCTGATGGATTATAATTAGGTTTTGTTGTTGTAAGACGTAGGTTACACGCTCAGTTTCTCGTCAGTTCAGTCCATCAATGTGGTAAGATTGACGCGAAACTGAACATCTAACCAGTTTATTGACGGACTGATCATTAATTCTTTATTATGTACTTTTTAGTCATCAATCTGTCATCAACCTCATCAAACTGAACGACGTGTAACCTACGTCTGCAAAATTTGCAAAGAAATGCAGGCAGAGACATTCAAAATCAGTAATGATCTCTTAAGATATTGCTTACATTTTAGTGCATGTAACTATATTGTAATTGTACAGTTCACTTCCTAGAACTGTTAATTAATTCAAAATAAAATTATAATTTTGTATTATTCTGTATCTCACCTAACTTATCTTTATTTACTTGCGCCTTAATTCAGTATATTTTTATTTTATACAGGCGACAGAAAATATGAATCTTCCTACTATCTTATAAATTTCCGTTTGTTTGTTACCTTTTCACGCCCAAACCACTGAAGCGATTTTGCTGAAATTTGGTATGGCGATTTTTGAGTCCCGAACTTTGAGTCCCGGTAAAGGACATAGGATACTATTTATCTCGAAAAAATGTACGGTTCCCGCGCCATAAACGAATTTTGGCGCAACAGAGTTGCGGGCGTCATCTAGTTCTGTAATAATTTCAACTTTTGAGATAAAGACAAGTAGATCACAGGCCATCCGAACAATATACATAACAACTACTTATGGAGTAGGTTCAAAACGATCTCGCTTTTTTTTATCACAAAACCCTATAAACTTTACAAAATATGTGTTATTATCGTCAAAATGCAAATTATATCAACAAAAATAAAAATTATTTACCTCTTGTACTGAGAAACTTGAAAGTGGTCCCAACCTTGACATTCACGAAAGGTTTACGTACGAGACCAATTACGGCGATCTGTTTACACTTTACATCATAATAACATTCAGAGAATACATAACATTCGCAATTCATTAAAAAAAATTTAGCAAGGAACATCATCATAATCATTATGAATTAGAATTTATTTATTATAGTACCTCCTTATAAACTTTTTTTAATGAATTTTAATTTATAACTATCGATTTGAGTATCTACTATGACTTTACTCGATGACCTCTGTGGCTCAGTTGGTGGGCTGTTGGTAGCTCAAGCCGGGGGTCGCGGGTTCGAATCCCGCCGACGGAACAAAAAGTTTTCAAAAAAATTCCTGGGTCATGGATGTGTATTAAATATGTGTATCATATAATAAAAATCTTAAATATATGTATAGTATAAAAGTATTAAATATATTTCCGTTGTCTGGTACCCGTAACACAAGTCCTTCAGGTACTTAGCACGGGGCCAGACTGACGTGGTGTGAAGCGTCCATAGATATTATTATATTAGATATTATTAATATTACTTTTAGATTTTTCAATTTATCTATACTATAATCAATATAGCGAGACACACTTAAAGGTGCTCCCTCACCGGGAGCATTCGCTTGTAATGTAACGTTACAGAGTCGAGTATTACATCAGTGAGGGAGGAGAGCCGAGCATTACAATGCGCACCTTGTAATGATACAGTGTGTAATATCTTGATACTACTTGTAACATCAACTAGCTATGGAATGCTCAAAGTCGAATGTTACATTACATGCGAATGCTCGTCTGTCAGGGAGGTAGTATTGTAATTTAATGCTCAAAGTCGAATCTATAATGTTACATTACACGTGAATGCTCGTCGGTCAGGGAGGTATTTTTGTAATGTAATGCTCAAAAACGAATCTGTAATGTTACATTACACGTGAATGCTCCCGGTGAGGCAGCACCTTAATACAGATTTTGGCATTTTATAATATGAAATAATATTCAAATGAAATTCAGTGCCTTAATTCGCCGTTAGGACCTTATCCTACTAATATCATAAAGGCGAAAGTTTGGATGTATGTATGTATGTATGTATGTATGTATGGATGTATGGATGTTTGTTACTCCTTCACGCAAAAACTACTGAACGGATTTTAATGACACTTTACAATAATATAGCTTATACATCAGAATAATACATAGGCTACAATTTTAACCGACTTTCAAAATGGAAGAGGTGTTATGTTCGTTTTTTTTATGTTCAACGATTACTCCGCCGTTTGTTAACCGATTTTCAAAATGTTTCTTTTGGTGTATAGGTTATCATCCCAATTTGGTACCATATTCATTAAAGTGGTGATCTGATGAAGGGATCCATAAGAAATCGAGGGAACTCCTCAAATTTTATATGGAAACATGTGGTGACTTCGGTTTCGTGAGCAGTATTCTAAGCATATGCTACCAAAACTTTTGCATCAAGGTATACCATGGTTCGGAAGGTCATGAGAGAACTCCTGACTCTTTATAGATACAAGTTTGGGAGTTTCGACGTTGTTTTAAGAACGGAAAGCATAATATGCTACTATGCAAATTACATTCATTATCATCATCATCACTACCATAAACCATTATAGAACCATGTATCGTCCCGTTTTGACCCTATTTTTGGTACTTTTCATAGTATTTTATTATACTTAAACCGCGGGTAACACCGCGGGGCACAGCTAGTTATTTATTTTTATTTTTTATTTTTTTACTAATAGATACTTAGCTCACTTAAAAAAAACCTTGGGTAAACTAATACTCGTACTGGTACCATAGTCACAGAATAGCATGACCACTGCAATGGGGGGAGATCCAGTCTGTAAAGCAGTGGAGTGATTTGCGAAAACCAAGAATAGTAAAACTGTCTATTCAATATAACCTCAAATTAGTAAAAAGAGCAGCTGATTAATACATTTACTAATTATAAATATAAGATAAAGACAGGAAGGACTTTTAAAAAATTAGGTTTTTTTTCTTGCCGCGGCCGTTCTTATATAAAACGCGAATGACTGGACATAGCTATCAGAAAGTTGGTAAACTAATACTCGTACTGGTACCATAGTCACAGAATAGCATGACCACTGCAATGGGGGGAGATCCAGTCTGTAAAGCAGTGGAGTGATTTGCGAAAACCAAGAATAGTAAAACTGTCTATTCAATATAACCTCAAATTAGTAAAAAGAGCAGCTCATTAATACATTTACTAATTATAAATATAAGATAAAGACAGGAAGGACTTTTAAAAAATTAGGTTTTTTTTCTTGCCGCGGCCGTTCTTATATAAAACGCGAATGACTGGACATAGCCATCAGAAAGTTGGAGGCATCGAGAAGGACATTTTGTGAATATGGGCTTCAATCCGGTATTTTATTTAACGCAGTTCGCACAGATAGCAAGTAAGTGAATTATTTTGAAATTACGTAATAGTTTGAGATGAAATCAATGACGTTTAAGACTAGATAATAGTTACCTATAGCTTTAAAGCTTGTAACTTTTTAAGAACACCTAAAATTTATTTATTTATAATATTATTATGGTTGCCTCTCCTTAACTTTAACTTATGCGGCATTTAAACTAAATATTAAATCCCAGCTTCTGCATTTTTGCTGCTTTTGCCGTGATTTAAAATAATGTGAGGAGCAAAATAATAAAATTGCCCTATAGAGTTTGGAAATTTAGTCTTCTACAACTTCTATATTTATCTTCTACAGCTTCTATAGACGAATGATTATTATTAATTATCAGTGTAAATCCCCCAAAAAGAGAGCTATTAGATACGATACCTTTTATTTTATTCATATACTTTATTTAAAGATAATAATCAACACTTTCAGATATCATCTCGAAATGTAGCGTGTGGGACACAGCCTGCGTGACCAGCCTGGCACAGACCTACAGCACCCAGATCATTCGGAATGAAATCGATTCGGAAACCGGTCCCTTGGACCCCATGTCCCTCGGAAGAATTGAAGTCGATGATGGCAGTTTGAGGTTCACCTGGTCTGATATGAAAATATTGGGACTCACCGATTCCATCGTTGAGACAGTACAGTAAGTGCTTTATAAAGCTAGTAACGAATGTTAAATTGGATATTTTTTACGAATAACTTTTTAGGTTTGTAAATAATAAGTTCCTTTGGATTTAGATTTGCAATCATGATAATAAACATTCGACGCCTACTAGCTTTTGTTGCTTATTTAATTTTATGAAAAGTGCAACAATCTAATTAGCCATATTACAGCAGCAATAATATTATTGAATATAAAGCAAGTTTGTTTTCTTAGAGTGTGGCCACATTATTCCGACGCAGTGCGTCGCGTGATGCACTATCACAATTCGCGATTGAATAATCAACGCAAAAGTGTAGCGTCTTCGTAGCGGCGACGCACGAAGACTCAACGTTTTTTCGTTGGGTATTCCATTCCATTCCACAAAGCAAATCAATATTGTGGTTTCGTAATTAGCAATTCAATTCTTAAGTATACTTATTAAGTTACCATCATTCATAAACAAACTTTTTCAGATTTAATACACAAGACAGAACCTTCCGCATGAGAAGTCGAGTACCCTTCCTGACGATGTTGGGTAACTATACTTCAGCAGGCTACGTAGAGGATGTCCCATACTTCGGCAAAGGAAAAGTTTCAGCCGTACACAGTGAGTACATGCTTACTTTCGAAACCCCGCACGGTATGGGGCTTAAGGTAATCCGCGTGTGAAATTAAGTTCAAACAAAAGTCTCATCCCGTTGAGCTTATGCAAAATGAAGTTTGCAATGCCGGAGGATGACAACATAAACGACATTTTGTGAAAGCGAGTTTGTCTCTATAGGTCTACCAGAATCTGATGGCAATTTTTGACAGCAGATTTTCAAAAAATATCCAACATAAATGACATTTTGTGAAAGCGAGTTTGTCTCTATAGGTCTACCAGAACCTGATGGCAATTTTTGACAGCAGATTTTCAAAAAATATCCTCGATCATTGGATAAATTTTTATATTTCATGTTTAACACACAGAATCAGCCGCTATAAGAAAAAAAAAAGGATAAAAATGTTTTATTCCAATTACCCCGGTATTGGTAGAGTCAATTTATTTTCTCACTTTTTGCCATCAGATTCTGGTAGACCAATAGTTATTGTACAGAAAAATAACGTTATTAATGACTTTTTATCATCTTCTGTCATATATTTAAATTGATATTAATAAAATTTTAAAATTAGTTACTTATGTTTGAATTAGTACATTACGCACCTAGAGCAGGAAAATAAGAAATGTCTCAGATCACACGTAATCAATCAACAAACATGTGATCTGAGGCTTTCTTATTTACTGCCCATGGTGCGTATACTATTTTACTCATCGACGGAGGCGGAAAACGGCAACATCGGTAAGCGCAGCGGGAAGAAAGTTGACGTTTTCCGCCCGGAGGTGAGAAAAATTTCCCATAATCGTACGCAAATGAGCGAAACAGCTTTAGAATCTAGCTTGCTTTCATTTCTAATCTACTATGTTTGTTATTTTTCAGATAATTTCATAAATGAATTGATAATAAAGTACAATGTTTTTGCGGGAAAAGATGGCAAGAATTACTTTGATTTGGAAAATTATACCTATTGGTTCGAGACACCGAATAGCAGCATCGATTTTGATGGAATTAACAAAGACGACGCTTTCAAAGGTAAATGATTATTCACTGCTTTGATACTTAGGAACTACTTAATTCTTCTTTACTCAAATCTTGTTCATAGATTTGGCAACATTTTTGTGCCAATGTCTGCCAATGTTTTTTTCGGGGTAGCCCACTGACCTCCATTATACAAGTACGCTGGACTACTATTTTTTGTGCCTATTTGAAGCGGAATCAGCTCCCCCAATGTGAGTGATAGGAACTAAATTTGACGTAAAAATGACGTTTGAAAGTCGCCATATTGGCACTGATAGCAGTAGTGGGAGTATTTGGAACTAATACTAGTGATGACAACCAATAACGATTAAGCGGCCATTTGCAAGTTACGTCAAATTTAGTTCTCTTCCCTCTCACTGGGGGCGCTGATTCCGTTTCAAATAGGCACAAAAAAAGTGGGTATCATAGGTCCAGCGTACTTGTATAATGGAGGTCAGTGGGGTAGCCGCTATCAGCAGCTATTGAATAAAAAACATGACGTTGGCATTGAATTTTCTTAAACTACTGTGATACAGATCCTATACGTGGAATGTCTTTTAGAAAATCACAGCTTTAAAAAATGCAAAATGTTGCTCTAATCTGGGTCACGCGATTTTTTTTCTATCGCCCGAGCCACAATATGAACTACTATGTATCCAACTAAACCCGTTAGTGTTAGGGTAAATTCAGACCGCAACGCGACGCGCAGATGCATTTCTAATACTATAAATTTGTACTGAATTGACAGACTTCAATAAGCGAGAGACGTCTCACATCTTGCAAATAATATTATGTCAAATTGATACAAATTTAAAAATGCATCTATCTATCATCTATCATGACCCAGGGATAAAGAAATACACTAATTTCGTATCTATACTATTGAAAATTGTTTTTTTTTCAGCTTTCCATGCCCGAGAGCATTCAAACATAAGATTCACAAAACTGTGGCAACAGTTCGGCAGAAACATTTTCGATAAATTCAACCAGAGGATATTCGAGGCGCTACAGAAGTTCTTCCAGACTAAACCTGTAGATGATATTCTAGCTGACTATTAAAATATAACGACGTAATGAGACTTTTATTGACCTTCGTATTCAAGTAACCAACATTCTTACCGCATAACATGGAGGTTAACGCCGTAGATGTTTTCTTCTATGGAAGAATAGAGTAACAGGTTGACAAAGATAATAATAATCATTCTTTTTGTCCCTAATGCTTGCCGCACCGCTATTTAAATAAATCGTTACATATAATTATTTGTGATCACGTTGTGTAGCATTCAAACCGACTCGTTCGCGCGAATGCATTTAATCGATCTTAAAACCTGTCAGTATGTGTATGCCAGTTAATAATTGCAATACATTGTTTCATACATAACAATTTCCCATAACATTATAGTATATTTATGTAATTAGTTATAAACTTATAACATACACTGAAGTATATCATATTTTGTACTGAATACATTATTATCCTGCTGGAATACTAACACAATTTATTGTGTGTTTGATAAATTAAAAGCTCAATTCTTTAATTCTCAACGTTAAGGTGCGATCAACAAACGAGGAACATTCTAATATAAAACTAAATTAAGTTCTAAGCTGAAACATTTAAATTACGAACAAAGTGTTTTCTTCAAACAAGTGTACTATAACGAAATAAAAAATGTTGTTTGAAAAATATTATATGACTCGTTTTTGATGTTTTGAATAACGTTTAAGGATACTTTTTAAAACGGCGATGGTAGAGGAAATGAAAAGCTATAAGATGTAGCAAAAAAATATTGAAAGAATTCAGTTATTATGATACAAACTAAAAGATTTATTGGAGAACAACATAATAATAAATGGTATGAATAATAGGATAAAAATCTAAGCACTTAAAATACAATCTAAAATATACAGATATATACAAACTTTAAATATAAAACTATAAAAAGAAAAACTTGCCCAAGTCGACCCCATCTGGCAGAGTGCCCAGCAAGCTGACAGCATTGCCACGTTGGATGGCAATTGCTATCCGCTGTGTGCCAGGTAGCTCCCAGCTCTGGGGTCTCGGGTGGCTTCAACAAGCTTCTTAGATATTCCTCTAAAAAGCTTATGTGCCCCCGGACCCCATGCGCCTAGAGTTTCCACCCCAAACGGTTCAAATATGAGATCTCCGCTGAGGTTCTCATATTTGCGCCGCTTGAGGTTCTCTGCTTGGTTTGCGGCTGCGCCCGCACAGCTCGAGGTGCCCTGAATATGGGACGAGGCGAGTGTGTCGACACAAGTAGCATCCCACACAAGGGCCCGTCCCACACTCCAGGGGACCAGGGTCATTCCATCGGGTCTCTTGCCATCGTCACGCGCCAAACCGGAGGGCTCCAGTATCGCTGGCACGCCGGCAGTGACAAGAGCCCGGCGAATGAGGTCATTCAGACTGTGATGCCGCGAAAAGCGTCCAGCACTTCGCGAGCAGCACAGCCCGTGGTGACCGTAGCTGCCTACGTGCGCGCCGCAAACACACTAAAATACATAATATTCAGTTTTTTGAAAAATAAACTAGATTAAGTATTAAAAAAGACACACCCTATATTCCAAATTGGGTATTTGAACTTTTTTTTTGTGATAAATGGAAAGATCATAATGTAAAAGTTTTATAGCAAAACATTTTTATATTATTTTTTTTCGCAATAAGTACATACATATTCTTCAAAGTAAATAAATAGCGTTTGGCAAACTGATAATGGCAATTGGCAACTAACTTTTACGAGCTATAAAGGTAGCTCTAATATTTAATTAATAATATTAGAGCTACCTTTACAGGTCGTAAAACTCTAATATTTGAAGTGTGAACTCTTCAAATACTAGCTAATTCTCGTTTTGTTACAATATGTCCTCGTTTTGTTACAATATGTCTTAATATGCATGATTTCTTAAAGTGCTCCCTCACCGCGAGCATTCACTTGTAATGTAACATTATAGATTCGTTTTTGAGCATTACATTACACGTGCAATGTAACATTAAAGATTCGACTTTGAGCATTCCATAGCTAGTTGATGTTACAAGTTGTATCAAGATATTACACACTGTATCATTAGAAGGTGCGCATTCTAAAGCTCGGTTTTGTATCATTACAAGGTGCGCATTGCAATGCTCGACTCTGTAACGTTACATTACAAGCAAATGCTCCCGGTGAGGGAGCACCTTTATGTTAAAAATGTAACCTGTCATAAAATATATCACCCATGTTAAAAAGCGTTAGTTTATCTATAAATATAGATAAAGTTTATCAGTTTCTTCCAGCAACTTACTGTCAGTACCTCAATATTGTTTACCAGCCAGGGGACCATTAATTTTTTTCCGAAGCCGTCGTGAATTCCCCGTAGATGGTCTATATCTACAGGAAACTACGCTCTGAAAGTAAGTTTTCCGCTTTTCCAACGTCTTGATACCGTACTTATAATATACTAGCTGTCCCGGCAAACATTTTTTTGCCATTTAAAGTATTTCTACTTCATCAGTTGATACAAAATCTTACCCCATCTTTTGATCCCTAAGAGGAGTGGGGGAATTTTTTATACACCAGATGGTAAGTTGGAAAACACAGTTAATAATATGAAGTAAGTCCATTAAATAAAAAAGTTTGATACAAAATCTGACCCCCTCTTTGGTTCCCTTAGAGGGAGGGGGGGGGGGGGGGGGGATTTTTATACACCTGTAGCCCTAGCACGGCGACCAGTAGAAATGCGAAAGTATAGACAAACTGTGGACATAAACTTAAGGTGTCGTTCCGATCTTTACCGCGGCTAATCGCGACCGACAAAAATTCAATTAAAATGCCACTTTATGACAGACTATAGTATATGTCATAAAGTAGGATATTATTTGAATTTTTAGGCATTTTAATTGAATTTTCGGAACGAAAAAAGATCGGAACGGCACCTTAAGTTTATCTCCACAGTTTGTGACTATAGTCTGTCATAAAGTGGCATTTTAATTGAATTTTTCGGAATGAAAAAAGAACGGAACGGCACCTGAAGTTTATCTACACAGTTTGTCTATACTTTCGCATTTCCACTGGTCGCCGTGCTAGGGCTACAGATGTTGAGTTGGAAGAAGACAAATATATCTGCGAAAACCGTATGCAAATCGGATCAGTAGTTTTCGTGTTAAAGAAAAAAGTTTGATACAAAATCTGACCCCCTCTTTTGTCCCCTTAGAGGGGTGGGGGGAATTTTTTTATACACCAGATGTTAAGTTGGAAGAAGACAAATATATCTGCGAAAATCGCATTCAAATCGGATCAGTAGTTTTCGTGTGATAGTGGAACAAACATACAGACAGACAGACAGACAAAAAACTAACCACATTTTTGGCTTCTATAGCGATGTAGTGACACTCCCCGCTTACTATTTTTTGAATATCTTTAATGTACAGAATTTACATTTCTACAGTTTTATTATATGTATAGATAGAAGTTACTCCTAGATAAAAACCTTATAGATTTATCTTAATTATTATAATGTTAATGATAATTATTATGCCTCGAACAAAATTAAAGCGCCAAAGGATTTTAAAACGTTTCCAAATAGAAGGCGGCAAGATGAGAGGTTTTTTTTTTTTTTTTTACGGGCTTTGGCCCACCACACATTCCCACCACTGTATCTCCTGTGTACCAGGATCGACAGCGGTATCCAACCACGAAAACCCTTTGATATAATCTCAGGGAGCCCGAGGGACATGCTAAAACTGTCTTGGGACCCGCAACGAAATTAATCAGAAGAGAATAGGAGGAGTAGGAAGAATTCCAGTTTCCCTCCCCATACAAAGCGGGAGACAGCACAAAGTTGCAATGACCGAAAGTCAAAGAACTTAAGGGGGAGCACCACGGAAATAAGGCTAATAGTTGTGACTCCTAAGCTGAAGCTAAGTTAATATTGGAGTTTATTGTGTTTGAATGTCGCCAATAATAATTGTGACAAAAACGCTTGAAGGCACGGAAGTTCCTAGCGCCGTCCACGAGATCAGTGTAGTATGCGACTCCAGATTTACTCGAAATCCAAATCCAAGATGAGAGGTATGGATAAAAATAATATAATATTTTAATAGTTAAATATCAAATTCAATGAGTAATTTAATACTGCATGGTAATAAACTATAACTACCTACGTTAGAGTTTATTAGCATGCAATAATAAATTACTAGCTGACCCTAAACATTGTTTTGCCAAAAATGTAATACTCCAATATGCATATTGTATAATTACTCTTATTTAACTTCATCTTGATTCTATTTATGGGGAAACCGCTTAATTTTGATGCATTGCATAGTTTTAAAGATTCAAGCATAATATAGGAACAGATAATGGGAAACGACTTGTCTTCCGTTCTCCTGTAAAACTTATATAAATACTTCAACGATATACAACTATTAGTCCCATATTAAAATGTTATTTAAATGTAATTTCCGCACAGGGTTGTCCCATTCGGAATACCAATGGCCAGACATTGATTAATAGGGCTGCCCCAGTTAACATCAGCTCGCAATTATCCTAAGATAACATTAATTTATCTCATATCTCCTGGAAATCTATGCGAATCCGAATTTACTGCATGCTATAACTTTCGTTAACGAGCATAGTGCAAATACGTGTATAATATGTATACGTGGGAGAGCCATGCTTCGGCACGAATGGGCCGGCTCGACCGGAGAAATACCACGTTCTCACAGAAAACCGGCGTGAAACAGCGCTTGCGCTGTGTTTCGCCGAGTGAGTGAGTTTACCGGAGGCCCAATCCCCTACCCTATTCCCTTCCTTTCCCTCCCCTGTTCCCTTCTCTTCCCATCCCTACCCTTCCCTATTACCCTATTCCCTCTTAAAAGGCCGGCAACGCACCTGCAGCTCTTCTGATGCTGCGAGTGTCCATGGGCGACGGAAGTTGCTTTCCATCAGGTGACCCGTTTGCGCGTTTGCCGCCTTATTTCATAAAAATAATAATAATAACGCTGGCCTATGCTAAATATTATGTATGGTAGTGGAATTATTACTAGATGACGCATGGAAAGTTGCACCGAAATTTGTTTATCGCGTGGGAACCGTTCATTTTTCTGGGATGAAAAGTATCATATTATTATTATGTCCTTTCCCGGGGTTCAAAGTATCTATACGTAATTTCAGAAAAATCGGTCCAGCGGTTTGGGCGTGAAAATTTGTTTATCGCGCGGGGACCGTTCCTTTTCCGGTTTTTAAAGTATCTTTATACCAAAACATAGTAATTAAATTCAACGGCTTAGGCGTGAAAATGTTACAGAATTATTAAAGAACTAGACGTTCCGCGCGGCTTTGCTCGCGTAAATTAGATATTTCACAGACAAATCAGTCTAAAAAAATAGCCTATGATCCTTTACGTGGTCTACTTCTTATCTGACCCAAATAACAGAAAAAATTCTTTAGTAGTTCGTGAGATAAACCCTTTCAAATAATTACCCCCGTTTTTTCCACATTTTCTTCTATTTCTTCGCTCCTATTATTCTTAGCGTGATAAAATATAGCCTATAGCGTTCCTCGATAAATGGGCTATCTAACACTGAAATAATTTTTCAAATCGGACCAGCAGTTACTGAGATTAGTGCGTTCAAATAAGCCCCTTCAAATAATTTCCCCAGTTTTTTCCACATTTTCCTCTATTTCTTCGCTCTTATTAGTTTTAGCGTGATAAAATATAGCTTGTATCCTTCCTCGATAAATGGACTATCTAACACTGAAAGAATTTTTCAAATCGGACCAGTAGTTCCTGAGATTAGCGCGTTCAAACAAACAAAGTAACAAGCTCATCCGCTTTATAATATTAGTATAGATTACTACTGGATATATCTACAAAATATAATCTTCTACCCATAAAGTTTCTCTAACATAATATTATATTATATCATACGTAGTTAGTACTACTAATGCTTCATTAAAGCTGAATTTAAAAAAAAAAATGTATTATATTTATTTTACTGTTTCCACGGTAAGGTTTCAGTTTAATGGTCCAAACCAAACAACACTAAGATAAACATGAACGCGAAAAGTGATTTGACTGAATAATTTTTGATTTATTCAAGCAATATTGAATATTGATGTAATTTTGAAATAACAATCAAAACCTTGACTCAATTAGTGTTGATCAAAAATGTATATTAGCTCGGATTTACGAAGAAAGTTAGGGACCAGTCTTGTTTAATGTTTATTACGTGGTTTAATAAAATTTGTATCTTGATTTTCATAGATTGCTATGGAATATTATGTTAATTCTTTGTTTGTTTTCCTTTTTCGCTTGCTTTTAACTTACAGGGCCCAGCGTTGAAATATTTTGTACTAGATGACGCCCGCAACTCCGTTGCGCTAAAACTAGTTTATCGCACAAGAACCGTACATTATTCCGGGATAAAAAGTATTCTATATCCTTTCCCGGGACTCAAAGTATCTCCATAACAAATTTCAGCAAAATCAGTTCAGCGGTTTGGGCGTGAAGAGGTAACAGACAGACAGACAGACAGACACACTTTCGCATTTATAATATTAAGTAAAAGTAAAGTATGGATATCGATGTGGTACACAAAAATATTTAAACTCATTACTACAACTATTCGTATTGCATAAGCCATAATACCACCATGTTAATTGTCCCAAGAATATTTACCCGAATACTACAGTGCCGAGTATTTTGATATTTTTAAAAGTTAATTATATTAAATTTATGTATTTATGGCTCTCCTTAGACTCTAGAGCAGCTTGTCGCAATATATTTTGAGCTTGAAAATTATCACTAGCTAAAAGCCGAGCTTTGTGAGGGCTCGCGTCGTCACACCTTGGCTGACTGATCATTCAGACTGATCTGATATGAACAGATTAACACATCTACATATAAAAAAACCTTGACTGACTGATGATAACACATTTACATATAAATAAAAATTATTATGTTAAAGCGCACATCAATAGGTGTGACAGTTTTACCGTAAAGTGTACCACAAAATGTAAAGGTTGTGACTTATGGGATATAATACTAGGGCTCGCTTCGCTCGCTCTGATAAGTCTTGTCCGAAAAGCAATCAAATTTTTAATAAAACATGTTTATTATTCGGAGGAACCTAAAAACAATATTTTTCGTAAGTTTTTGCATCAATCCATCATACCTATTTCAGATTACATCCGATCGAGAAGATGATCCGGGATTATCCACTGACTCCATTAAGTTGATAACTTTCTCATTATTGTTAGTCTGAAATGAATATTGATATTCGTGAGAAATATTTTGAAGGTCAAGAAATTAATAACACCGATTTTTTATCCGTCTGCGCCAGGAGGGGTATTTTTTAATTTTATTTAAAACCATAACATACATTGTTATGTTATATGGCGAGAGGGCATGAGCTTGCATACACTAATCCAGTGGTACTCAACCTTTTTTATATACAGGCCATACATTTTTTTTAAACTTTATCTTTATGAGGGCTACTGACAAAGTCCAGGTGGGCCGCATGCGGCCCGCGGGCTGCAGGTTAAGTATAGCTGCCCTAATCAAATTTAAAAATGTAATTGATTTTTTAAACCCCTTTTCACGAGACTTAATAATAATTTTCTCCATTTACAAGGTTAACTTTAGAAACCTAGAAAAAATGACTTGTTAAAAATGCATAACATTTAACATTGTCACCCCGCTGAATGCTGATTTTCAAGTGTTCATGATAGGAAGGAATCAGCATCACAGAAACGATTAAGCCTTTCTTTTTGTTTATTTCTATTATCTTGTTTATCTTATGTTATCGTTAAGGAAACAAAAGGTGTGTAACAAAGCGAGACCCGTATTCTACTCGAGATCAAATGGCTAAATGTTACATCCTCTAATGAATATTGTCTTTAAAATTATCTGGAAAATGTAGACGACTTCCAATACCTACGCTTTATTAGATAGCGGCTAAATAGCGGCCAACATTTATTGTTTTATATGTTAATACATATTAGACATAATTACCGTTTTCAGATGTAAACAAACATAGATAATACTAAGATCAACTAATGGATATCATTTATGTTGTAGTTTACAAAGAGTGTAATAAAAGATTATGACAAATTACAAGTCATTTCTATACAATACAATATGTAGAAGCCTTTTTGCATTAGTTGTGTTGCCATGAATATTCGCTCAATTTAACTTTAAAACGGTTTAGCAAACAATAAAAATTAATAATGAAAAAACAATCCGAAACTCACGGCCAACTTTACACATTATTCATGACAGTACCATGTTTAAAACCACCAAAAAAGTTTCTCGAAAATCCAGACCCGCGGTTGTTTTGGGAGTAATTTGAATAAATTTTGGGAGAATATAAATTATTGAAAAACCGTATTGCACTTAGCTTTGTAATTGAGACAGCTTAGGGGATGATCAGAATAATTTATACTGAAATATAGAGCTGCCTCAGCGTTGGCTCATGATGGACTAATACAAAATTACGAACATAATAATAATTATAGAGGCATCAGATGACGCCCGCAACTCCGTCGTACTAAAATTCGTTTGTCGCGCGGGAAACATATAACTTTTTTCGGGATAAAAAGTACCATATATCCTTTCCCGGGACTCCATACCAAATTTCAGCAAAATCGATTGGAGCGGAGGTAACAGAAAGACAAACTTTCGCATTTATAATTTAATGCTATTACATAGTTTTCTAAAAAAAAAGGAGTAAATGTTATGACAATTTGTCTTGTCTTTGTCACATTTTATCTCAAAACTTTTAAAAAATTATGTGTAATTGGATGGGTTGTAATTTTTGATCGCGTCACAAGCGACGATTTCACTCATGTTTTCCGCAAAGATTTATTAAACGGATATATCAGACGAAGCCGATACATCCATAAATGTATGTGATGTAATGTTCCTGTAGGAACAATATTATGTTAACAACAACAAAAAAGAGGGTTGTGTGTTTTTATTTTACTGTATAACTGTGTCTTTAGTCAAAATCATTTTAGGAGTTTTATAGCAATAAATACCTCATTCTTGTTGGTATCCAAACTAATATTATAAATGCGTAAGTGTGTCTGTCTGTTACCTCTTCACGCTCATACCGTTTAGTTTTTATTCTGGAAAAATGTACGATTCCCGCTCGATAAACTTATAGTTTAAAAAAAAATTAGAGGAATTACCACAATCAGTATCAAGTCTAAGAACTATTATCACATAAACCCCGCGTTCCATTAAGCGTTAAAAACAATCAAAACGCTCAAAATAAGAGGCATTTTGTGCGTTTTGATCGTTTTTAATGCTTAATGGAACGCGGGGAAAATATAGCGTCAATATATAGTAAAATAGAGTTTGAGAAGTGATCTAAGAAGTGTATTGAGTGAAAAAACTTGGTAGAAGCTTGTCAGATTTCCCCAAAAACCTTCCGGCCGAGGAACAAGATTCCTCCACGCCTTTTCTGTGTCCCGGACTCGTAATTAAAGCCCTGTCAAAAGTGATCTATCGATAGAGATGTTGTATGTTATCCTAAAATGGTATGATGTAATCATTTTCAGAATAAAAGCTTTTTTGATAAGTTATTGCAGAAATAAAATTTGTGAAATATTCCTCATTCCTATTTTTTTTTTTGTAATTACAATATTTAATAAGAATTGAAAAAAAAATTGGCCCTTTGTTTACAAAAAAGTTTACGAAATGAAAGAAGAAACTTTATTTACCAAAAGAGAATACCAATTTTCTTCATTTTAATAAAAAGCTGGAATCAGATACCTTGTAGGATTCATTTCTTTTAAACTAAGACTGTGTTACTTTTAAGCTAGAGGAAAATCCTTAAAAAAACAACACCATAGCAAAAACAATGTTTGGGCACATTCAAATTCAAGACTATCCAGAAATAAAACGAATTTATTTTAAATTATAAATCTAATCGCTGTATAATACTCAAGAAAATTATTCTACTCATAAAAACTAATATTGCACGTCATCTATTACAACTGAGATGTTCCTTCAATTTCTCACGACGCGACGAGCTTAGAGATCTCAATCGGCGCGTCTGCCCTAACTTCGTGATTTCAGTCCCGCAGTCTCGTTTCAGACGCTGCCGTTGTTAGACGTGTCACTAATATCACAGTACACTTCGATACATTATGAAATAATGTTTAAACTTAAAAACATGTTTAAACTTAACTATGAATACTAAGACTTGATTCGCACGTTCAGTGCTTGCAGTTCAGTGGAAAAACTTAAAAATAGACGTGGTGTTATGTGGTTTTAATATTTGTTTCGGTAAGTTGTATTTTAGTTATTTTAAGTCTTTGGTTACTCGTCGCAAGTTAAATATAATATTATCGTCTAATAGAATATTCATAATGTTATGAATATTTAAAAATATATCCGGACATTTAGAGCTTATTTTATAGTTTTCTTCAGGTTTCAGATTTACTGTTATAAATTAGTAATGGTTTAGTAGAATTATTTATTTTAAGAGTTATCCTATTTTTTAATACAAATAAGATTTTTTAAGACAGTTTGTCAATCTACAGAAAAACAAACTCTACAAAATATTGGTACGCAGAAACAGAGTTTTGGAAGCTTCTTTGAATGATGGTAGAATAAACTTTATGACCTAATGCTATAACTTATAAGTTATAACATAAAATAGAATATAATAATAATTAATTCGATAGTGTTACTAATGAGATTTTTTTTACAAATATTTTCTTACATACAAAGATATAGTAAATTATCTCGAGTTGATAGACAGTAGAATATTTTAGGCAACTTTAATTATTATTTTCAGAGTTGTTTGCTGGCAGCTCCTTTTATTTCAGTAGTTTTTCATTTCATTAACCAAACCTATATTTTACCTATGAAGCTAATTCTATATTATACCAACATAAAATGAACTTACATTCTGTTTCATCATTACTGTTTCATCAAAGCGCCTTAGGGTCAATTCAGACCGCAACGTGACGCGTAGATGCATTTCTAAATTCGTACTGAATTGACAGATTTCGTGAGCATGAGACGTCTAGCAAATCTGTCAAATCCATACAAATTAAGAAATGCATCTACGCGTCGCGTTGCGGTCTGAATTGACCCTAAGCCTACATCAACTAAATGTCAACAGATTTGTAATACTGACTCAGGTTAAATAGACTAAAATTAGAGTTTTTGCATTGAAGTTTATAACTTTGATCGCAGACTTTAAACTTAAAACCAAGCAATACTGGAGAAGTGCCAACTACGCGGTGTTTTACCTTATATAACAATAATATGTTTTTCTTCTTTTTGGTGTTTCTAGACCATTAGGCAACTACTCGATTGGAAAATATAGGTCGGATGTATAAGAGTCACTCAAGCTTCTAGCAAAATCTCTATATTTTATTCTCTCTCAAACTAGCGTTAGTTTTCTATAAAACTAGACTTGGGACTTTGTGTATGAACTTATATGCGTTGAATTTGGAAAATAGGCATCGTAGGTTAAAGCAGAAATTATAGACAGAAAAAAATCCTGGAAAAGTTGCAAGCTTTATTTTGATAAAAACTTAAAGTACATCATTTATCTATATTTATATTTTTGATTATTTAATTTTCAGGGAATCGAAACAACTCTTTGGAAAAATTCACACGCTGTATTATTTGATAATATTATAATATATGGTTTATAATACCCTTACTTTAGAATATTTAATTACTTTTTATGTTTCTATTGACCACTAACAGACTTTTCTATGTCCGATTGTCTGAAAAATAAATTAACTAAAAGGTTAATAATAATTTGTAAAATTTAAAAACTGACGAGCTACATACTAACATAATATTATAAAGTAAATAAAATACTAAATATATTTTGCTTTATTACTAGATATAATCTAAAAAAGTATTTAAATAAATGGTTAAAAGATTTAAATTACGAAGAAACAGAAAAAATCTTTACCATAATATAATAATGGTTTTGAATCTAAAATATTTAACCTATCTTACTATCTTAGCTCACAATCCCCCAACCCATAAATCCGTATATCAATAATACGGTGCTGTTGATGACATGTCATTTTTATTATATTTTATAAGCCATAATTTGCCTGACCTTGGTTTATAAGATAATACATAATATATTTTTAGGGTTCCGTACCCAAAGGGTAAAAACGGGACCCTATTACTGAGACTTCGATGTCTGTCCGTCTGTCCGTCTGCCCGTCTGTCCGTCTGTCCGTCTGTCTCCAGGCTGTAACTCAAGAACCTCTATAGCTAGACTTTTGAAATTTTCACAGATTGTGTATTTCTGTTGCCGCTTTAACAACGAATACTAAAAACGCAATAAAATTAATATTTAGGGGGGGCTCCCATACAACAAACGTGATTTTTTTAGGTTTTTTCGCTCGTAATCAATAATGGTAACAGCTAGGCACTTGAAATTTTCACAAAATCCTTAATTATATATTTGTACTTTAATAATTATTAATAAAATTTTAATTAAGTAAATATTTAAGAGAGCCTTAAATATGAACAAGAAACACAATTTTTTGCCTACTTTCGCTCTATACCGGTACGGAACCCTTCGTGCGCGAGTCCAACTCGCACTTGGCCGATTATTTAAGATAATGTTTTAAATGTTACAACTGTAAGAGGCATTGGTAGCTCCACTGCAGTTTTACACTTTGTAGCTAGCGGTGACTTATTGTAATTATTGTAGTTAAGTCATATTGTAGTCCATGTAATTTTGTTATGTAAATCTGTTTTGTTTTGATAAATAAACCATTAAACCACTAAACTAATTAAAACCATTATTATATTTCATAAATGCTGATTCTAAATAATTGTCTGTAAAGTATTGATCTTATGCATCTATTTTCCATTTAGATTTAACAACATTTGTTTGCAACATTAATGAAACCTTTGCAACTTAATTACAGAAATGTTTTTAAAACTCGAGCCTTTGAAATTCGTTCTGTTTAAACATTTAATTGCTTTTATTCATTAAAAAGATAAATTTACATATATAGAATTGCAGGTGTTTCGTGCTTGATTGTCACAATAATTTACTTCATTGAGATTGTTTTCGCCACAATTATAATACTTGTCACAAAATCAAAATGGGAGCCGAAGAGATTTTTTTTGTTTGTTTTCAAAATAAATCAAAAAAATCTATTGGTACTAAGTAGATAGTATCTATTTTTTGTTTGTGTTTGAGTCTTGTTAGTAAGTACACATGCACAATTCACATACACACTTAATAATTATGTTTGTTAAAGCATATTATCTTTTATATTATTATGTTTTATAATTATACCAAAATAAGATAAATCTTTTTTTGGCATAATTACAAAACCTATCAGCAATTATACATAAAAATTAATAACACTATCAATTGAAAATTATTCAAAGGTTCTTAAGAACAAAAATAAATATTCACGCTTATTATAACAGTTGAGAGTAAAATTGAATGAGAGTTGTAAATTAAAACGAAAGTTGAATGCAAATGTTCATTTCTTATTTATTCTGCTTTCTGTTAATAATTTTACAGCCATCCGACCCTGTATTTAAAAGGTTCTCAGAACGATCCCTTTTAGTAGTAACCTGAACACAGCGATGATATTCGTTATTAATTTGAATGCAGTTCATTTTAAATATAATATAATTTATCTTTATTTACTAGAGTGAGGGAGGGAAGATTTTTTTGTGAAGAATAATTTGGTTCTAAAATACAGGATAAAGGTGTGTTTTGAATGTTACATAAAATGTTTTATGCGCGGCTGTAGCAGCTTTTTTTTATAAAATAAGGGGGTAAACGAGCAAACTGGTCACCTGATGGAAAGCAACTACCGTCGCCCATGGACACTCGCATCATCAGAAGAGATGCAGGTGCGTTGCCGGGTTTTAAGAGGGAATACGCTGTCTTCTTGAAGGTTTGCAGGTCATATAGGTCTGGAAATACTACTTACTGGTGTGAGTTCATTCCAGAGTTTTACAGTGCGCGGCAAAAAGTTACGCGAAAAACGCACGGTGGAAGACTACCAATCATCAAGGTGATGAGGATGGTATATTTTTCGCGTGGAACGATTGCGAAAAGTTGCAGAAGGTATGATTCCGAACAATTCCTCAGAGCACTCCCCGTGATACAACCGATAGAGGATGTACAGTGAAGTTACATCTCGGCGTTATTCCAAGGGATCCAGCCTGTTTGAAACACTATGGCAGTCATAAATTCGAGCGGCCCTTCGTCGCTTAGCACCTAAGTGATATTTGAAGTATCGTTTTAAATTTTGACACATAATATAATAATTATTATAATTATATTATGGACCTAACTATGGGGTAGTATATGACAATATCCTACCCCATAGTTAGGTCCATAATACCTACTTTTCTTTTCGAGAATAGACGATTCTTGCATGACGTGATTTTGCGCAAACGAAGAATTATAAAAACTAAAATGAGAAATTATTTTTCTATGAGCCAGTTCTACGGTTTTAGGGTTCCGTACACAAAGGGTAAAAACGGGACCACAGAACGGGATCCTATTACTGACACTTCGATGTCTGTCCGTCTGTCTGTCTGTCTCCAGGCTGTATCTCAAGAACCGCTATAGCTAGACTTCTGAAATTTTTACAGATTTTGAATATCTGTTGCTGCTATAACAACAAATACTAAAAATAAAATAATGTTAATATTTAAGGGGGGCTCCCATACAACAAACGTAATTTTTTTGGCTTTTTGCTCGTAATCTATAATGGCGACAGGTAGGCACTGGAAATATTCACAAAATCCTTAATTATATTCGTACTTTATATTGAATTATTTAAAATTAAAATAAAATAAATAATTAAGGGGGCTCCCATACAACAAACAATATTTATTCGCTCTATAACGCTACGGAACCCTTCGTGCGCGAGTCCGACTCGCACTTGGCTGGTTTTTATATTTACCTACCATAGTATTTAGTAATGACATAATTTCGTTGATGTCTTTTCAGTGTAGCTTTTTAGTGTCATGTCGTAGCATATTATCTCGTAGCCCTGCTACGAGAATCGAGATATGCTACGCCAATCCTACGCACAGCTATATTTTCATTGTTAAAAAAATGAATAAATAAATACAATTTAAAAATACGAATTATTATAAGACAATATTAATTTATGTGATGTTTAAAATATACAAATGGTGTTTGTAAGCGACTATGGTGCCTGCTTTTTAGACTACCAGACGCTTACCCCACACTATAGTAGACCTTTAGTAGTTTTCAATGTAGAAAGTGATTTGAACGGTTGTGTTATAAATAACTTGGATATTGAATCAACACAATATTTACTACATTTATACTTGAGACAGTATTGAAGATACCTGCAATACATTTAAAAATATACACAGTTTTATTGCTGTCGTTTTGTTCCTACAATTTTACGCTGGAATATTTGTGTTGTCACTGCGGACAGATCGCACCCGAGCTTGCGGTGTCGGTCGAAAGCTTTGCAAAACTTTCGAAAGCTTACATTTTAAGCTTTTGTTTTTTGCATGACGTTTATGGCGGGAAAAGCTTAAAGTATGGTCGCCAATTTGAGTTGCTCAAATGTTTTTGTGCAATCGTGCATAGCAGAGGCCATTAAAAAAACAGTTTTATTTTAAATTGTATTTTTTTTGTAAAAAATACGCCCACATTTTTATATGAGTGCTGCATAATCTATAAATGAACTTTACCCTTCTCAATACCCTATTTATTCGTGTTTATGATTTAACCAATAACTTTTTGTTCCCTATTTTATGTGCAGTGTGGAGTTTAGGCATATAGGTATAGACACTGCCACAAGATCGAAATATACTGGTGACCACTCGTAATCTATTTTGGTGCTCAAAGTGATATCACTTTCTCTCGACTCGACTAATCGAATAAATCCTTAGTTTCCAAAACATTGGTTCAATTTTGTGTTGCATGCATATTGCATTATTATGACGACCTTTGTGGCTCAGTGGATGAGATCAAGTTGGGGGTCGCGGGTTCGAACCGCGCCGACGGAAAAAAGTTTTCATAGTTCCTGGGTCATGGATGTGTATTAACTCATCAAGCCCCATACGGCCACCGGTGGTCGCGACAACAATAGAATACAATAGCATTTCCAAGAATCCGCGATCGAAGGGTTAATTAATATGTGTATGATATAATAAAAATCTTACATATATGTATAGTATAAAAGTATTTAATATATTTCCATTGTCTAGTACCCGTAACACGAGTCCTTCAGGTACTTAGCACGGGGCCAGACTGACGTGGTGTGAAGCGTCCATAGATATTATTATAATTATATTATTATTACTCTGAGTGAATGATACAAATTATATAAAGACTATTGTGAAATGAATATGACTGACTGATATTGACTTTATAAAAAAAACCATCAGTAAAATAGACATTACTTTAATCTCATAAAATTGTGCTCCGTGTTTTTCAGAACCGCATACACGCAAGGTTAAAGTAATCTGGTGAAAATAGGAAAAGGAAATAAAAGATAGTAAAAACGAAGTAACAAATCACAAGGAACGTAAACATTTTCGGTCATGGGACGTTAAGCGCGGGCGAAACACTAACTAAGCATTAAATAGTTATTTGTTAGCTGTTTGTTAGCTAAACTGAGCTCAATGTAATACACAATGGGTGTTATTGTAATTGCTTTACACCCTTTTAGTTCTAATACGGTGTGTAGATAATTACTTTAGTTAACGCTGGATTAATAATATATTATGGCGGCGAGATCGCGCAGTTTGGCCGCTAAAACCGCAAGATCGCAAGATTTATTTAAATGGCTGCGCACTGCCATTTTCATACATTTGCTTGTCATCTCGCGGTGTAGCCGCCAAACAGCGCGTTTGGGCGGACGCATATAAATCCAGCCTTAGAGTAAAATATGTAGTAACGCGATTTGAAGGAAGATCTATTTATTTACGTAGTTATCACTATTTTGGTTTCAGTAAAAAAATCGCTAAGTTCAACTAAATAATTTTCAGACAAATCAATATTTTTTAAAATTACCTCTTTTAAATTTTGTCGCTAAAGTATTTAAACTTAGCCATAAAATTTAAAAGTATTTAACTTTAGCGATAAAATTTAAAAGAGGTAATTTTAAAAAGTATTGATTTGACTGAAAATTATTTAGTTGAACTTAGCGATTTTTTTAAAAAGCGTTTAACTTTAGCAATAAAACTTAAAAGAGGTAATATTTTTAAAAAGTAATGATTTGACTGAAAATTATTTAGTTGCAATTTATGGTTAAACTTTTCCATATCTGTTTGTTAGCTAAACGAAGCTCAATCTAATACACAAGGTGTGTTATTGTAATTTAAATAGATACTGTACCAAGTAAATAAATAGATCTCCCTTCGTATCTCGTAATTATATTTCCTCTAAACTTTACACCCTTTTAGTTCTAATACTGTGTCTAGATAATAACTGTAGTTTAGAGGAAATATATGAAATTTATTTGGGAAGCTAATATTTTTGCTCTCCACTATACGAAATCAAGTTTGTGATTGAACGTGATTTGATTTGAAATGAGCCTTCAAGAAATTCAATTGTTACTGGTTCATACTCCTAAGAGTTAGTTCACACGAAACAAGAAGAAACGAAACGAAAAAAAAAAACGTTTGAAATAATATAACTCAATTCTGTACCAGATGACGCCCGCAACTCTGTTGCGCTAAAATTCGTTTATCGCGCGGGAATTGTACATTTTTCTGGTCTTAAAAGTGCCCTATGTGCTTTCCCGGGACTCAAAGTATTTCCATACCAAATTTCAGCTAAATCGGTTCAGTGGTGGGCGTGAAGAGGTAACAGACAGACAGACAGACACACTTTTTACTTATACGTTTTATAACAGCGTTACTTCGGTAGGCACCTCGATATTGTGCTGTTATTATGTCTACTTGTGCATCCACAGAGAAATGTAGTCACTCATTTCGTCAGGTTGCGTCTCGTTTAATCTTGCTTCGATGTGAAGTTACCCTAATATTTATAGGATTCTGAGAAACCATCTTCTCATGTACTATCTACATGGTATATTATATTGTATTATATGGTTGGATTAGAATAAACTGTTGCATATATTTCTCGGAATCCAACCATCCTATCCATACTTCCGTACTGTCATTATTATAAATGCGAAAGTGTGTTTGTCTGTTACCTTTTCACGCCAAACTACTGAATCGATTTTACTGATATTTGATATGGAGATACCTTGAGTTCCGGGAAAGCACATAGGATACTTTTTATCCCGGAAAAAGTAGGGCCCCGGCGCTATAAACGAATTTCCGCGCAACGGAGTTGCGGGCATCAACTATAAAATAGGTCTACCAGAATCTGATGGCAAGAAGTGAGAAAAGAAATTGAATCTAGCAATACCGGGGTAATAAAACATTTTGATCCTTTTTTAGGGTTCCGTAGCCAAATGGCAAAAAACGGAACCCTTATAGATTCGTCATGTCTGTCTGTCTGTCTGTCTGTCTGTCCATCCGTATGTCACAGCCACTTTTCTCCGAAACTATAAGAGCTGAAATTTGGTAAGTAGATGTAGTCTGTGAACCGCATTAAGATCAAAAAAGAATCAAAAAATTTTTTTTTCATCTAACCTATGCGTGTGGGGTATCTATGGATAGGTCTCCAAAAATCATATTGAGGTTTCTAATATCATTTTTTTCTAACCTGAATAGTTTGCGAGAGAGACTCTTCCAAAGTCCTAAAATGTGTGTCCCCCCCCTCTAACTTCTAAAGTAGGGGCATGATAAGTGTAAAAAAAATATATGATGTACTTTACTATAAAAACTACCAACGAAAATTGGTTTGAACGAAATCTAGCAATTAGTTTTTTTTTTATACGTCATAAATGGTAAACTGAGGTATAAAAATAAATCAAAAACCTTTTAATTTCATAAAAATAAACCTTATTGTTGGTGCGGAACCCTATATGGGCGAGTCCAACTCGCACTTGGCCGGTGTTTTTCCTTATAGCGGCTGATTCTGTGTGTGAAACATGCAAATATAAAAAAATTATCCAATGATCAAGGACATTTTTTGAAAATCTGCCATCAAAATTTGCCATCAGATCCTGGTATACCTATAGTTAGTATTTTATTCATCATCGTTGAATAAAATATTAAAAAGGAGTTGAAAATATTAATTAAAATTTTTAATAGGATCTTAGAAAACTCAAGTATAAGTTTTTACTTTAGTAAGAACTGGCCATGTTATAAAAGTTTGAGTACTTTTCCAATATAACCGGCATATAGATTGGCGATACGTTCAATATTATTTTAACGTCTTATCTTTTATGTCTAAAGTAAAACTAGGCTATAACTTCGCTTATTAGTTTCTCGGAGAAAGATATGCCACAGGTAGGTGGAAATAATTTTATTATCTTATAGAAGACTGAGGCCATGATTTTGTCCAAAAATAAGATTCTCGCGCGTTAGCCGCACATTTTGTCGTATCTAATACTATCTTTGTCTATCTCCGTAGATAAAGCTGACTAGGATCGCTACAGCTTAATACAAAATACATAGACAATATAGTAATAATAAGCAATATAAAGCAATAGCCAAAAATAATACGCTACATTGTATGCTTATAAGTAATAAACATTCTTGCGACAATCTTGCGAAAAACTCTCCTTTGTTACATAATATATTTCTACACAGAGCAATATCCATACATACCCTCTTACCCTCTTACTAATAAAAACTTCTTAAATATGCGTTCAACGTGTGAATAGTTAAACAGGAGTTTTTAAGTTATACCCACGTTACACAGAGTCTATACCGAGAAATTAGTATGGAAATGACAACATTGTTATACAGGCCTTATATCAAAAAATGATTATTAGTAGAAAAAATCTTATGCACCCTCTATACACGCTGTGTAACTTTTTATTAGTAAGTGTTGATTACATAACCCTATAACGGAACCCTAACGAGCTGATTTTTTGTATATTGATAGGTTAATAGTTATATAATTTAAGAGTATCATTATTCTACAAATAAAACAGTCCATATTTTAGGACCATCAATTCAAAGTATGAAATCCTTTCTATCTATGTTAGCTACCACTTTCGAAATTTTTCGCAAATAAAAATGTTGTTCGTCTTATCAAAATGAAGCTACTCACAAACAAAACCGGCCAAGTGCGAGTTGGACACGCCCATGAAGTGTTCCGCAGCAGCAATAAGATTTATTTTTATGAAATTAAAAGGTTTTTGATTTATTATTAAATGTCAGTTGATTTAATGAAAGTTAAATTAAGTTAAACTACTTGGTAGATTTCGTTCAAACCAATTTTCGTTGGTAGTTTTTATAGTAAAGTACATCATATATTTTTTTTTAGACTTATCATGCCCCTACTTTAGAAGTTAGAGGGGGGGGGGACACATTTAAGCACTTTGGAAGAGTCTCTCTCGTAAACTATTCAGGTTAGAAAAAATGATATTAGAAACCACAATATGATTTTTGAAGACCATTTTTTCAGGTTAGCTGAAAAAAAAATTTTTGTTTCAGTTGTACCTATGGTGACCCCTAAAATTTATTATAATTTTTCCATTTTTGTATCAAAATCTGAATGCGGTTCACAGACTACATCTACTTACCAATTTAAGTTTCACCCCAACTATCATTACCACTGCAAATACAGCTTATTTAGAACCTGAAGTGTTATAAAGGTGGACTTGGAGCTGTAATTATAGTTTGTGGCGACAAAACAGAGTTAGTAATAAATTATAACACTTATAGTGACAAAACGGGTCTATAAGAGCGATTATGAAGGCTAAAGTGGAACTACAGCAATTATTATCCCTACAGTACAGAACAGAGCTTCTGTGTTATAGCTTTGAGCGAATCATACCACTATAAGATCTATATAAGAAATAATCATCTCCTATTAACTCCTTTAGCGCATTTAGTTGCACAAAGGAATCAATTAATGCTACTAGCTCTACAAGGCTGTTTATTAACTCTTTTGCAAAACCAAACTCCTAAAGGGATGCAAAACTCCTCTTTGTTATTTAGGGCTGTATATTAGAGTTATTTTCCCCTATTAAAACCCTAAATTCATGAGTCCACCATTTTTTGAGTACAAACTTAATTCTTAAAAATAATAAAAAGAAAGTACAAAATGAAAACTTATTACATTGAATTTACTTGTTTTTGTTACGTTTTTATGCCTGGGTCACGAAACTTTTAAGACAATAGGTAAAACATTAAAACAATTTTATCAATAAAAAATGTTTTGCTTTATTTGAAGCGACACTTTTTTACTTAAAATACACAACAAAGAGTGGGCCCCGTCATTATTTGCTTATAACACATAGTCACATTCACAGTAAACTCATCTTCGCAAAAAAAATTCCGCTTCAGCCTTCCACTAACAAGTCAAAATATTATTTCACTACTCAACTCCGCCATTATCAATGGTTATAGTGTAAGTATATGTGTAACATATACATAAACACAATATTGTTAAGCCGGTTAGAAAAAAAGTTAACAGCATATCAGAATTACGTTACAATTTACCGTATTGCCACCCTTAAGGTGTTTAAACAGTTAGTAAGATGCATAATAGATCTACTATAACCCTAAAGGGGTTAATATTTGTGAATTTGCTTCCTTTGTAGCACACAAAGTGTCTTTAGGTAGCCAGTAACTCTATTATACCCCTTGAAGAGTCACTAGTCACTTAAATACTTCACTTAAATCGCTTTAAGCTCAGTTATCGCTATTGTACATCCACAGTAACTTTACTGTATCTCTAAAATTCATTCTATAGCTCTACTATATCGTCATAGTGGAACATAAGGCGATAAGAATTTGTGCCCAATTCAAGGGTACAGTAGACATATAGCGAGCTATAACTCCATGTGATAGCACTTATTAAACACCATTTGATGTGTTTACATCTGTTCTAACGCTTTTGTTAGCGCCTAATGTTAGTTGGGAATAGTAGAGCTCTTATAGTTTCGGAGTAAAGTAGCTGTGACATACGGACGGACAGACAGACAGACAGACATGACGAATCTATAAGAGTTCCGTTTTTTGCCATTTGGCTACGGGACCCTAAAAATTAGCTTGATAGTAATAAAAAAAATGTTCTAGGGCTCCCGTAGTATTAGCATGCAGGTACTGTACATTTTCGGTATCTCAAAAAATATGTTCATACGAAATATCTTTAAAATTTGTTGCTAATTGCTAAGCGTAAAAAGGAAACTGATAGACATACTATCTCAAATAATCTTAATCTTCTTATATATAAAATTCTCGTGTCACAATGTTAGTCAGCGAACTCCTCCGAAACGGCTTTACTGATTTTTACCTAATTTTATATGCATATTCAGTAGGTCTGAGAATCAGCTCCTGGGTACTTGATAAGTGCATTTGTTGAATAAATAATACTAAATTATTACAACCTAATATTGACGGTGACCATTGTTTGTGCGACGGGATAGCGATCGACGTTGCCATGGCGACATACTTATTTAGTCACTTCAATAAAATAATATGGGCAAAATACTTTATATTATGGCAAAGCAACGTTTGCCGGGACAGCTAGTAATATATAAATCTTCTGTACGTGTGTTTGTAATTTAACTACTTCTAAACGGCTGGACCGATTCTGAAGAAATTTTTTCTGTGTATTCGAGGGGGTTTTGAGAATGGTTTAAATTCACAAACAAAAACCGGCTTAAAAAAAATCGTAGATCATTAGAAAATATAAGAATTCCTTATCGCCGTATTGAATTATGTCATTACTCTATTGACAATAATTAATAAATATTAACTATATATATCCATGAAGTTAATTAAAAATATTAATAAACTTCATGGATATATGACGGGACGTCGTCCGTCGGGCCCGCAAGTATAAGTATAGAAATGTAGATATCTTATTGTTCATAGAAAATACCATGACATTTTAAGGAAAAACAAATTTGCAAGCGCTGATTTTATGAAAACGGCTAGCGATGAAAATTTAAGTAAATAACCTGTGACAGTAAACTTATTTACAGCTTTCCTAATGTGTTTTCGTGGAGCAGCTTTTAAATAAGTCAGAAAACTTCGGAGCTGTTTTCTGCTGCTGTATGCGATGTTACACTCGTAAAGGTCAGTGTACATTGCCACAAACGAGGAGACAATCTATATTTATAAAATAACATATCCTGACTGACTGACTGATTCGTCATCGCTGAGCAAAAATTGTTAAAGTTACAGCCACGAAATTTGGTGAGTAGGGTTGTTTTATTAAGTAGACATAAAACACCCACTAAGGAAGAAATTTTGGAAATTTTACCCCGAAGGGGGTGAAATAGGGCTTGAAAGTTTGAATGAAAGTTCGTCATTTCTTATAAATTTGTCTATAATTTAGTTTTGGAGCTTGTTTGATTGGGTTGGTTAGCTTTTAGGGCAGTATATTATAATTATTTTCAAGTAAAAAGGTTTTCGTTCGTTTTGGCAACATCTAGCAAGATCTTGTAATTATACTTAAATAAGTTAAGTCAAGTTAGTAAGATTAATTGCCAATATTGTTAAAAATAAAAACGCACTTACGTTTTTCAGAACAAAGAAGCACAGAGAGGCATTAATATTAAATGAACAAAGTACCCAACAATCTCGTAACAAGGGAAAGATTTGAGATAAGAGCTTCAGAAATTATCAAGTCGATAACCGTATGTCAAGTCGATAACAGTATCGATATGTCGATGTTTTTAAGACAGTGATATCGTTATACAGGGTGCAATTAAACCTTCCGCCCAAATTTTGGTATATAATATATTGATCCTTGTTAAAAAAAAAATACAGGTATTTTTTCTTTTATAATCACTCAGTACCAAAATGTTAGAAATAGCTTCCGAAAGTTTTCCTAAAAAACACCACAATTAATGGACACTACGTGTCTCCGGCGCGTGCGGGAGGCGCCACCCTCCGCGTCACCCCCGCTCTACCCACCGCCGCGAAGTGACCATTCTACAACGATTTTAAGTGGGATAAAATATGTTATTGTAAAAAACATAACACCCTATTTTTTGGTTCAATGGACTCTCCTAATGATACCTAAGCCCTAAAAAAAATGTGGCCGGTAGGTTTAATTGCACCCTGTATAAGTATATTTAGTAGGTAGTAGTTGCGGAATCGTTTATACCGTATAGTACCGACAAAAACAGTAACTGCCGCACTCAGAGACGAATATTATAGTATAGGAGGTAGCAACGTTTTCGAGAAAGTATTTCAGGTCAGCTGATTTTGTGATATGTCATCCTTCTTGCTCTTTTGGTTAGAGTCTGGGTGGTCTGGCTGGCTGTGGTTGTTGCGCTCATTAGTGCGCATCCTACTGGTCCATGTGATAATCCTGGATTTTCAAATCATTTTAGACTGTCTGTAATTTTAATATTATGTTATTTAAAGATATAATAAACTTAAAATTAATTTGCCAGACATCAATTTGGTTGCTAAGCCTTGAAATATATAAAATAAAAAAGTAATGAAAATACCATTATATTATTATGTAAAATAGTATTTTCATAATTGCAGCTGTTCAACAAAAAAAAATAAAAAGGTGGGCTAGTGAAGGGCATATGGGGTTAATTCAGGCCCTTTAGCCAAGACGTTTTCTTTATCGCTTTTTTGTAGAATCGCCGCGGCGTTCAAAATGGATAGAATTGACATTAATCGAGTCGAACATCAACATCGTTTGTTGTATCGGAGCCACCCTGGAATATTTAATTTATTTTGTTTTAAGTGTTTGTTGTTATAGCCTCAACAGAATATATTATACACAATCTGTGAAAATTTCAGAAGTCTAGCTATAGCGGTTTTTGAGATACAGCCTGGAGACAGACGGACAGACATCGAAGTCTTAGTAACAGGGTCGTGTTTTTTCCGGAACCCTAAAAATATATAGGCGATATAGGGCGAATATAGATCGGGCTTCTAGACAAATCGAGCCCCCTCCTGCATTCCTCGGTGACGTAGCTAATAACGTGAGGCGGTGGGCCTCGCCAATCCCAAATCCTTTAATAAAAGTGTCTGATAAAATAAAATTGCAATCTGTCGCTGCTGGCTCTGGTCATGTTAAAGGCCAGGCTTTAAAAATTATTATTATTATGTTTGTGTTAAGCACTCCTTGCTCACGGGCAATTATTATTATTATAATTGATATTATTATTAATATGAAAATGAAAAAAAATGAAAAAATCTTTATTCGGTATCTAAAATAAGGTACATAATAAATTGCTAGGGTCTCCTTTTAGGTATAACCTGTGTTAGGAGACCCCGCTCTTTCGTTAACAAAAAGATATACTTATATTTCTAACATTCAACTTACTTAATAATCTATGAATCTATAATCTATAATTTACAAACTAGTATAACAGTATACCTCATAAATATACTTATAACAAATTAACAATTTAATATTTAATTTACATACGCAATAGTTAGTGTTTTTGATGATACTTTAATGAACATAGTTGGTAATACATAGTATGTAGTATTCCAGTAACAATAGTTAGTGTTTTTGATACTTTAATGAACATAGTTGGTAATACATAGTATGTAGTATTCCAGTAACAATAGTTAGTATTTTTGATACGTTAATGAACATAGTTGGTAATACATAGTAAGTAGTATTACAGTAACAATAGTTAGTGTTTTTGATACTTTAATGAACATAGTTGGTAATACATAGTATGTAGTATTACAGTAACAATAGTTAGTGTTTTTTGATACTTTAATGAACATAGTTGGTAATACATAGTATGTAGTATTACAGTAACAATAGTTAGTGTTTTTGATACTTTAATGAACATAGTTGATAATACATAGTATGTAGTATTCCAGTAACAATAGTTAGTGTTTTTTGATACTTTAATGAACATAGTTGGTAATACATAGTATGTAGTATTACAGTAACAATAGTTAGTGTTTTTGATACTTTAATGAACATAGTTGATAATACATAGTATGTAGTATTCCAGTAACAATAGTTAGTGTTTTTTGATACTTTAATGAACATAGTTGGTAATACATAGTATGTAGTATTACAGTAACAATAGTTAGTGTTTTTGATACTTTAATGAACATAGTTGGTAATACATAGTATGTAGTATTCCAGTAACAGTAGTTAGTTAGTGTTTTTGATACTTTAATGAACATAGTTGGTAATACATAGTATGTAGTATTCCAGTAATAATATTACAAAATAAGGTTTTCTAAATCGTTATAATTTTTATCTAGCAGCCAATTCTTTATTATAAATTTACATTTGTAAGATGATGTACGATGAAAATTAAGTATTTTGTTTATTTTGTTGTAAATTAAAGCTGATTGTGCCATAAATTTCCTTCTGCCATGTACAGTGACAAGATGAAATTTACTTTTGTGACGGTTCTCTGTCTCGTTCTCGACTTATTCTGCAACTCTCGGACTACTAGCATCACACTGCAATACTTTTCACGACTTCTGTGGCTCAATTAGTTGAGTATGTGGGAACTCAAACCGGGGGTCGCGGGTTCGAATCCCGCCGACGGAACAAAAAGTTTATAATGTTCCCGGGTCTGGTTGTGTATTAAATATGTATATGATATTATAAAAATCTTAAAATATTTGTATAGTATAAAAGTAATTAATATATTTCCGTTGTCTGGTACCTGTAACACAAGTCCTTCAGGTACTTACCACGGGGCCAGACTGACGTGGTGTGAAGCGTCCATAGATATTATTATTATTATTCATGACTTTTTTATTTTGTGTATTTCAAGGCTTAGCAACCGAATTAATATCTGGTAAATTAATTTTAAGTTTTTTTTATCTTTAAATAATATAATATTAAAATTTCAGACAGTCTAAAATTATTTAAAAATCCAGGATTATCACATGGACAAGTAGGATGCGCACTAATAAACGCAACTACTACAGCCAGCCAGATCGCCCAGACTCTAACCAGAAGAGCAAGAAGGACGACATAATATTATCACAAAATCAGCTGACCTGAAATACTTTTTTTCAAACGTTGCTAGCTCGCGTACTAAATGAAGAGTTTGACAGATAATATATTATATGGGGCTTATGCCAAAATATTCATTTACAGTTAAGTAATTAATATTATTCGCTTATCTAGAACCTCCTTTGGGTAATCCTCCTTTAACTAGCTATTCAAATTAATTCGCTTCTAGACTTATTGTATTTAATAATTGTGAAAATTTGACATGCATAAAACTATATTTATAATTCAATTTTATACTCTGTAAACTCAAAACTGTATGGAATTCAATAAAGCTTAATTTATTTATTTATTTATTTTATTCGTCTCTGAGTGCAGGAGTATATCCTCAATACTAAATGGATTGTAACTGCGAACTAAACATAAAATTATATTCTGTAGAATATTTGAAAACAAAAATGTTGTTCTCCTATTTGCAACACTAATATATTAGTGTGTACGAGTAATTCTGAAATTAGCTTCATCTATCGATAATTTTCATCGATACTTCGTTTACGGTAGCAACCCTAGTTCCGCGTAAAACATGGTTGAGTTTCGTAAATTTTGAACGAAGTTTTAATCCTTAAATACCTGGGAGATTGATGATCATAAGTATCGGCTGCTTCATAATACCCCGCAATACTTCAGCGCAGTTTGTCGTATAGTTAATTAAAAGAAGTGTAAGTTTGTTTGGCTTCAATCCCTTTCAAAGCAGGCTTTGTGCTTTTTAATCTCGTATGGGCATAATTTTAGTTAGTGCCTTATTTGATTTTATGACTTTAATTAACTTTTATTATCGTGGAAAGTGCATCCACAATACGAAGATTTTTGTAGCTTTTTTAAATTTTACGACCTCTCGTTCACTTTTAAGTGCATCGACGCTCAAGTCAAGGATTAAAAAAGTTTTTAATGTTTGTTTTTCAACGAAAACAGGAACGAGTAAAAAATGTTTACAACTAAAAGGCACCCGCAATTCCGTTGCGCCTAAATTCGTTTATGGCGCGGAAATAGTATTTTTTTTCTGGGATAAAAACTATGCTATGTCCTTTCCCGGGACTCAAAGTATCTCCATACCAAATTTCAGCAAAATCGGTTCAGCGGGTTGGGTGTGGAGAGGTAACAGACAGACAGACAGATAGACAGACAGACACACTTTCGAATGTATTATATTAAGTAATCGCATTTATAATATTAGTACGGGTAACAAGAAATAGCAATACGTAGCTACGGCGTAGCAGATCTCGTAGCATCGCTGCGTAGCATAGAAAAGACATAAACGAATACCTACTTTTTGTGAGTGATGATAATTAAAAAAATAATGTCGTAAATCATCTTATGTGCGATGTGTATGTTACCCAAGTAACCCAAATACTATGTTACCCGAGCCGTTGTTGCAACTTGCAGACATCACGGATTCGAATCATGCAAACTCAACAAAAAGTTTTCATTGTTGCTGATCATGGATGTGTAAATAATATTATGTATAATAGGAATCTTAAATAATATAATATGTCATGTACTATAAACGTTTAAAATAACGATAGATTTCTCCTTTTTTTCGTACATCAGAATATACTAACTTACAATGGGTCAGACCAACGTTATGTGAATCGTATTGACGATTCACATATTATTATAACGTTCGTCTGACATGACCCATCTATGAATTATTATAACTTACATATTATGAACTAGATGACACTGGCAACTCCGTTACATTAAAATTCATTTATCGCGCGGGAACCGTACATTTTCCGGGATAAATAGTATCCTATGTCCTTTCCTGGGAATTAAAGTATCTCCATATAAAATTTCAGCAAAATCGCTTAAGTGTTTTGGGCGTGAGGAGTAACAAACAGACATACACACACTTACACATTTATAATATTAGTATGGATTTTTTCTTCGACATGATATAGAATTATATCTGAGAAACAATTACTATAATAATAATAATATCTATGGACGCTTCACACCACGTCAGTCTGGCCCCGTGCTAAGTACCTGATGGACTTGTATTACATGTACCAGACAACGGAAATATATTTAATACTTTTATACTATACATATATTTAAGATTTTTATTATATCATACACATATTTAATACACATCCAGACCCGGGAACATTGAAAACTTTTTGTTCCGTCGGCGGGATTCGAACCCGCGACCCCCGGCTTGAGCTGCCACACACTCAACCAATTGAGCCACAGAGGTCGTCAGACTATCAGATAAATGGTTCCATAGGCAAAATATGACGGATTGACACAAGATTGACTGGATATAACTTGACCAAATAACACACTGAGCTTCTATGTTCTTCTTCATGATCACTATTTGTTTGTAAATCAATTTTGTCAGAATGACAGACGGACCGACAGGCAAAAAGACAGACAGACCTTTTTCCTTACATCCTGAAGATTAAGTCGGCTTAAGAGTTACATTTTACAATTATATCATAACAATTACTTTAGGACATTAGGGTTAACATATTATGATTAAGGACTATTTTTATAGTATTTATAGTATAGTTTTTATAGTATGTGTAATAAAATTTAAAAGATTGTTACTGTTGTGGGAATAGGCGTAGAGGCCGCAAAGGAAGATCTTCCGACCGAGCGAGGTGGTATGCTCGGTCAGGCCGGAGCCCACGTGATACATTTCAGCTGTCGTATATATACCGACGCGCTCAGAAAACTTCGATAGCGCGATGCAGGAATGCTAGGCGAATTGTGGGTACCGCCACACTGTGTTTGTCAGTGAACTCTGAGGCTAAGATTCGATGGAACAAAAAGAGGAGGTCCGCCGAAGAACACCCAGTCTCTTAAAAATTCCAACCTCGGTTGTTCGTTGATTCTACATTCTAGAATTAAGTGTAGGAGGTCCTCCTCCTTTTGACATATTGAGCAGTAGGGATCGTCCCTTTTTTTCATAATGTAATTAAATTTATTAAGTGGGACGTGGTATGTTCGAGTTCGGAAACAAATAGTCAATTCCTTTCGTTTCAAATGTCGTGAAGAAAACCAAGGGACGCGCGGTGGTTGAGACAGACAGACTTTCTTATTTACAATATTAGTATGGATATAAATATGGATTTTATTCGTAGCCGTTGTTTGAAGCCTATGTTCATTTTTCCACACGTGACTGTCCCTGAACGTGGCAGTTGACGTCAGCACAATCCACCACTCAGATCTATGTTTAGAACACTTGTTTAGTGATAGTCTCGATTGCTTTGTATACAAAGAGGAATATCTCAAGTGCCATTTCACAGCTATTTTATCGCACCGAAAAAATATTTATAACATTTACAATCAATATGATATTAAATAACTGTATTTTAAAGAGATAAATCCGACTTCAAAATTGTACGTTATTGAGAATCCTATCTCCAAAACTACTGAACCGATTTTGATGAAACTTGCATTATTCCCTAAGTTGAACAATACCTAGTACAAAAAAAAAAAGAATTACTGAAATCGGAATAGTGGTTCCAGAGATATGCGAACACAAACATAAAAACATACATACATACACTTTTGAAATTTGGCACATTTGTTCAGACGCTGATACAGACTAACATATACGAAAACTGGGCAGTCGAATTGATAACTTCCTTTTTTGAAGTCGGTTAAAAAGGGGTTAGATAATGATGTTTTTTATTTAAAAAAAAAGTGTATTCGCGCTGGGACGCTTGCCCATACACCTGTATATAAATAAAAATGAATTTTAAATTTTGTTAGTCTAGCTAATACTCGAAAACGGCTAAACCCATTTGGCTGGTTTTGATCTTGAAATGTTTGTGGAAGTCCAGGGAAGGTTTATGCTATAATATTAATGGTACAAAGTTACCGGGTCATCTAATGTATAGGGATGATGACAAGGTCAAAGATTAGCGAATTTTGTTATTAAAATAAAAAAATAACGGTAAAAAATAAGTGTTCCACAAATTTTAGCTTGATAGCTTTTGTAACTTTTTGTTATGCGCCTTCAAAGTTGGATATTCAAGTCGATTTTTATTGAATTAAATTTCTTAATATTTGTATACCATTCGATAACTTATGTCATTTAAATCAACTTTTGTTATGAAACCACTTTCATAAACGCAATAATTAATATAGCTATCGAACAAAGTTCTCCTGCGATGCCTACAAGCAACTCGAAGGTGACGTCATAATCAAGTAGCATTTTGTATGGAGCATTTTGGGCAGGTCTATTTTATGAGATGTTTGAATTGTCATAATATCTTGGTGAATTTTTAAGCTTTCAGAGTCATTCGTTCACCGATGTTTCTATTTTTGAGAGGTCTTTCAATTACCAATAAGAAAAAAAAAATAGTCATCATGTCTATTATAATTATGGGCCATTATTTATGGGCCATCTACGGACACAGGAAAATCTCTAGTAATACTAACCTACAATGTATTTAAAACATTTTCCTGGAAAACTGACAGCAATGTTATTGTATGGCTTTTATATTGAATACGTACAATATTAGATTATTGTTCGATTCACCATGATGGAAAATAATAAGAGTTTATAGGCAGAGTCGTAACTCATGCTCAAGAATATTTATTTGTAATACGCACCGATGTTTTCCAAGGCTTTGATGAGTAGAAATACGTAACTGTGCATTTTTTTAATCTAACATATTTAACATAGTATAATTATTTCTATTATAAACATAACAAACATTCGTAGGTAACAACAACTCGTAGGTATATAAAACACTAACTGATGCCCACAACTCCGTTTTTGCGAAAACCGTACTTTTTCCGTAATGAAAAGTTTCCTATGTCCTTTCCAGGGGCTCATAGTATCTCCGAACCAAATTTCATCAACATCGGTCCAGTGCTTTGAGCTTGAAGAGGAAACAGACAGACAGACACACTTTCGCATTACAATATTAGTAGATATATATTTTTTCTTCGAGATGATAAAAAAGAATTACATCTGAGGAATAAGGACTATTTAAAGATAAATTGTTCCATAGTCAAAATATGACGGACTGACACAACATTGACTGGATTCGTGATCTGCTGGTAACATGGGTCCGTGATCTGCTTATAAATAAATTTTTGACACAATGACAGACGGACCGACAGACAGACATTTTCGCATTTATGATATTAGCATGGATATTGATATAGATTTCATTCGTAGCCGTCGTTTGAAGCCTATGTTCATATTTTTAGAATATTAGTATAAAATATATAAATGAAAACATCAAAAATGTTCGCAAATTTACTGTAAAACGGTGGTTAGTTTAACCGTAGTACAAGATTAGTTCAAACAGCCGAGTAACTAATCTCGTTCTTTACTTATCGCGACAAAATCTGTTAACAAGTTCCTTCAGTGTCCAGCTTGTCGGGGGAATTAAATTAGCTCCTTCAAAGACCCGCAATATCGACCACAAGAGGAACTTCGTTCGGAAGCTTAACGTGTTAAAAGTAAATATTATTAGTAAATTGTACAAGATCAGTGGTCCCCAACCTTTTTTTCACACGGGCCACAAACATTCTTTTTATCTTGGTATCGCGGGCCGCAACAAAAAAATTTTAGGGTTAAAAAAAAGTTAAGTCTAATGTCGTTTCAGTTAAGCAGACTTCGGCACACTGTTTGTGTGCGTGCGACTAGACGTATGCGAATTATAATTATTGCATAAGTTGATAAAAAATGCTATGCAATAGCTTTACATATATAAACAGATAATAAACAGGAATCTTTGGAAGCAAAATCTGCTTTGGAACCAAATTGTAACCAAATCTCACGTTTTCAATACTAATTCTACTCGTACAAGAAACTTTGTATGTAATACTAATTAGTCAAAGACGTTACCGATTTGTTTACTTTAAACGTTAACTAACATTTTGAAGTAACTTTAGCCAGAACAGAGAGAATTTAGCCTCGGGTAACTACCACAACTATTACACCTATCTAAACATCTTACAGATTGACTAATTTCTATTAAACATGTTGCGTAATATATTCTGAAGAATTTTAATGAGCGTCCAAAAAACGCTGACGATCAAAAAAGAGATAAATTAGACTTTTTTATCTGACTTGTACCAACTAAGAAGAAATTCTTTGTTTAGACGATTTTTTTAGTTGATATAATTTTTGAACCGATAAACAAATAAGAATATTTAGGTGAGAAATTCTTCTTAGTTTCGACGAACAGATAGATTCTTTTTTGACCGTCAGCGTTTTTTGGACGCTCATTAAAACTAAATAATAATAATAATAATAATAATAATAAAGCCTCATTTATTCCTTAACAATTTACAATATTAACGTTTACACTTTTAACATTTTTGCTTACATGTTTTTAATATTAATTTATATATAAATGCATCACATTTACATCATAGCATGCTAATTTAATACCTTGATTTACCTTTTAATTTTAACAATTTCATTTTTCATATTATATATTAAGTAATATATAAGTATATTAATATTTATCAATTTAATTAAACTTTTTATTTAATCATTGAGCAATTATAATTTTTAAAGAAACAATTTAAAATAAATTGATAACACTATATTTAGAATTAAATTATATAGGTAATATTACATCATAACAATAATTAACATGTCAAATCTAAATTCAATAAACCATTTTGTTATAGCATACTCCTGTTACATAATCACATAATTAAATGCATGCAATTTTTACAATTAATAGTTACATTTTTCATAATTTAAATAAATTTCATTAAACTTCTTATTCAATAATTTAAAATTATAATTTTTGGAAACATATTAAGTAATAAATTAAAGCAAATTGATAATATTTTTTACAATTAATTTTGCATTTACATCTTATATCTTAACATGCTAATAATAATTAGCATGTTAAGAATTAAGATATTATAAGGTTATCAAAACATACTTTTATTACATTTAGTACTTTTATAATGCATGCATGCAATTTTCATATTTAAGATTTATATTATTTTTAAGGACCTCTCTACAGAGTAAAGGCCTCCTCCATTGATCTCCACATATCTCTATCTGTCGCCTTTTCTTTCCAGTTGTTTCCAGCTATTTTTAAAATTTCATCTAACCATCTTTCCATTGGTCTACCTCTGCTCCGTTTACCCAGTGGGCCCTTCCAGGTGGTAACCTTTTTTGTCCATCTATCATCACTCATACGAGAAACATGGCCTGCCCATTTCCATTTCATTTTTTTGCAGTGCTGTAGAGCGTCTATGACTTTTGTTATATTTCTAATATCTTTATTTGTTCTTCTATGTTTAAGTTTTATTTTTAGAGTACTTCGTTCCATGGCTCTTTGCGTTGTTAATATCTTGTTTTTAGTGAATTTGTTAAATATCCATGTTTGTGATGCATATGATAGAGTAGGCAGTACACAGAAGTCAAGGACTTGTTTCTTTAGCCTCACTGGAAGGTTTGATTTAAAAACTTCTTTTAGGGACCAGAATTTGTTCCAGGCCATATTTATTCTTCTTTTTAGTTCATCTCTATATCTAGATTTTTTAAATGATATCTGTTTTCCGAGATAAACATATTCATTTACATAATCAATTGGAACATTGTCAACAAATATTGGGATTGTTCTACTATTCGTCATAATTTTTGTTTTGCTTGTATTTAGCTGTAGACCAATTTCACAGCTGACTTTGTGTAATTCTCTTATCATTGACTCTAGTTGTGATGCAGTTTCTGCAAAGAGAACAATGTCGTCAGCGAATCTAAGGTTGTTTAAATATTTTCCATTTATATATATGCCTTTATTATTCCAATTCAGATTCTTCATTATATTTTGCAAGACGGCTATGAAAATTCTAGGAGATAGAGGGTCGCCCTGCCGAGCGCCTCTACATATACGTATCTCAGGACCTGGTTTTTCTAATACGACTTTACTTTTGCTTTTCTTATATATGTCTTGAATTAGTTTGATAGTTTCTGAAGGCACTCTACAGTCTTTTAGGGCTCTCCATATGCTATCGTGCGAGATGGAATCAAATGCTTTGGCATAGTCTATAAACGCCAGGTAGAGCGGGCGGTTCATTTCGACATATTTCTCTATTACCAGATCAAGAGTGTGGATGTGGTCTATGGTTGAGTAATTTCTTCTAAAACCCGCTTGCTCTACCGGCTGGTCTATTTCAATATATGCGGCGAGACGCTCTTCCACGCAGGACGCAAATAATTTATACATATTAGATTGTAAACTAATCGGTCTATAGTTATTTATATCAGCAGGGTTTCCTTTCTTGTACAGGAGGATAATATTCGATTTCGCCCATTCTTCTGGTATGGTTTTACTGTCTAGTATCTTGTTGAAAAGTTCAGTCAGCAGTGGTATAAGCTCATGTTTACCTGCTTTTATTATCTCGTTGGGTATGCCGTCTGGGCCGCTGCTCTTGCCGCTCTTCAATGATTTTATTTTTGTAGCTATTTCCTGGTATGTAAATCTTTGTAGAGTAGAGGTGTTATCTTCTAGTGGTTGAGTATCTGTTTGAGACGGTGGCTTGAATGAGTACAAATCTTTATAGAACTCCGTTGCAATTTTTATTATTTCTAACCTGGAATAGGTGTTTTTATTATTTATGTTTGACTGTAGGCAAGGAATCCATTTTTTTGTGGTTCTTAATTCTTCTTGAGCTTTTTTCAAGCTTCCCGATGCTTTTAAATGACTCTCAATGGTCGATATTCTGAAGTCTTGGTATTCTTTCTTAATAATTCTATAAATGTTTTTGTACAAGTATGATTTCTCTCTTTTTTCATCAATTGTTAAATGTTTTTTATTTGTCAAATCGTTTCTTCTTTTTATAAGCAATTTTGTCTGGTCTGAAATAATTGGTTTTCTTTTTTTATTTATATGGTTCTTCAGTATCGGTTTTAGACTGTACTCTATTGCCATCTTGATTTTTTCATAATATAGCTCTACATCGTCTATTTCATCTGGATGTATATAGGAACAATGTAATTTTAGTGCTTCGTTAAACTGTTGGTAATGCTCAGCTGTTGACAGGGTGTAGTTTTTATTTTTATATTTGGCTCTAGATTTTTTGAGCGTTCCCAGCATAAAAGTGCTTCTCAAGAATTTATGATCGCTTGGGAATGTGAAGTTGTGTAGCACTTCGATGTTCATGAATTTTTCTTTAACATTGGACAAGATGTAATCTATTTGACTTTTATTGTTCTTAGGAGAAAGCCATGTCCACAAGTTCTTTGTATTCTTGCGGAATAAGCTGTTTATTACAAACAAATTATTTTCCCAGCAGAACTGTAGTAATGCTTCTCCTCGGTCATCTCTTTTTCCAAAGCAGGAGTCTCCAAGAATTCTATCTTCTCCTTTTGTTTTACAGCCAACTCTCGCATTGAAGTCTCCCATTATAATTAGATTTTTACTACACACTATTAAGGATTTTTGTAGTTGATTATAAAATTCTTGGATTTCATTTAAATTTGCATCAACAGTGGGGGCATAAACTTGTAATAAAGACAAATTTACTGTTTCCAACTTCATGTGTAAGATACAAATTCTTTCTGATACTGCCTCAAAGCTCTCTATATATTTTTTAAGGTGCTTTTTTATAAAGAAACCTACACCATATTGCCCTTTTGTTTCGCCAAAGTAGCAGAATATGTGTTCTGCATCTTCCTCGATATTATATCCTGTACGTCTTATTTCCGCCAGACCAATTATATCATAATTAATTTTTGATAATGCTTGCTTAAAGTCTAGTAGTCTTTCGTAAGATAACAAGGATCTGGCGTTGTATGTGCATATGTATAGTTTGTGGAGTGGAGGGTTGTAGTCTGAGACCCCCGCGGTGACGGGCCGTATTGGGGGACATAGAGAGGTCGCTGTCCCGTGTCACATGTTGGATGTTGAGGAACTTTTTAACTCTTTATGCGAAGGCGATATGTTTTCTACATCATTTTTTGTTAAATATTGGTCCATTTTATTTTTCTTTATGGGGTTTTTTCCCAGCCGTTGATTGCGGTTCTGTGTTTCAGGTGATCGTGGTAGAACTCTCTTTTGCCGGGTCTGAGATTCTGAATTATTAGTAACATTTTCTTTATCTGGTAGTATTATTAATTTATTATATTTTATGTAACCTTTCCTTCCTTGTGCTTTTTCTTTTTGTAACTGAAGATTAAGGTTTTTTCTTTCTTCTAGTACTTTAGGCGGATAATCTTGTTTAACGTAGTAGGAAGTGGCTTGTAACATTTTTTTATTTTTAAGAATTTCTATCTTTTTTCCCATAGTTGTAAGGGTAACAATAATCGGTCTAATTTTTTCTGACTTTTTCCCCATTCTTGTTACATATTCAATATCTCCTGCTTGACAGTCTATTTTTAAAAAGCTCTGTATTATATTTAAAATTTTGTTTTGTAGATTAAAATATGAGTTTTCGTCTTCCTCAACACCAAAAAATATTAGATTCTTTCTTTTTATAATATTTTCCAGTAATTCGATTTTTTTCCCTTGTTTTTCAGTATTTTTTTCCAATTGTTGCTGTCTAGAGTCTAATATAAGAAATTTTTCATCTATGTTTTTGTTAATACTCTTTGGAATATTCTCTTTTATTTCTTTTAGCTCTTTAGCTTGTTCATCTAGTTTTATTTGTAGTGCTTTCAATATTTCTGTTATATGTTCCATTATGTATCTATTGTTTGAGCCCTCTATCGAATAACTTGTGAACTTTTATTGACTGAGGCACTTTGGTATAGTATGTAGTTCAAAACTTTTATTCATAGATGTCGCTGCTTGATCTATCTTGAACTTTGATGACTTGGTATTTTGTACGAATTTAGGTTATGTTTTCACAGTAATCTATTATTTGTCCACTATACACTTTGTAATCCACATAATCATTTTCTGCACGACGAAATATATGCGGCAATGCCCGTTAATTATGTTATTTTCAGCTTTTGGTAAGAATAATCCTTCTATTATGCCGCTATAAGTCACACCGTATTTTCACCACAATCACTTATGTATTCTTGTTTCTTATATTCTCTGTCCACACTTTGTTTCCTTTTTCACTTATTTATTCAGTTTTTGCACTGTTTTGTTTGTTATTTTTATTTTTTGGAACACAGTAAACTCAGACACGATATTGACAATTGGGCAGCAGCGCCCTCTCTTATAAAAACTAAATAATATGTCCGGATAAATACTGTTTTTAAGTCAAAAAAATGCCACACTAAAAAAAATCGCCAAAAATATATTTGTCGTAAGACTCGCACTTGTCTTCATAATATACTGACTTTGCGGTCAAAGGTATAAAATGACGACTAAAAAGCTCTTAAGCTCACAAAGGTAGACGTTTTTCTATTATGTGTTCACTAATAAGGTTTTTCCACAAGAACACGTTAAAAGCCTTGAAAATAATGTTATTTTATATTTACACAAGATAACATGAAAGAGAGTGACAAGGCAATATTATGTTTCTTTGTCGTCATGGTATTTTAATATTTCTTTTTCAGTTTTTTTGATATGAATTTGATGAATTGAATAATGTGTTAATTAAATTAAGAAATTAAAAAAAAACCCCGCCAAAAAACTTTAAAAGTAATGAAATAATATTTACTGCCTTTAAGTTCAAATAATTCCTAAGTGATCCTGTTGATATGAATTATTCTCAGCACTATAAGTTATAACCAACACAAGTTTAAAAAGCATGAAATAAAATTAAATTAAGAAATTAAAAAAAAAAACCCCGCCAAACAACTTTAAAAAGTAATAAAATAATATTTACTGCCTTTAAGTTCAAATAATTCCTAAGTGTAAAGTAATATTTTAGTCCATAATTGTTGTCACGGTGTGTCGGGGGACCGCCAAGTAAACTACAACCTACAACCGCCAACTCGCTGATTATCTCGATCCGGTTCACTATGAACTGATCCTTAAACTATAATGTTATGTGAAATCAAACATTTACATTAGCGGTCCCCCAACACTTAGGAATTATTTGAACTTAAAGGCAGTAAATATTATTTTATTACTTTTTAAAGTTGTTTGGCGGGGGGTTTTTTTAATTTCTTAATTTAATTTTATTTCATGCTTTTTAAACTTGTGTTGGTTATAACTTATAGTGCACTGCCGTCCACTAACTAAAAGGACGTTAAGCCACAGTTGGCCATTTTTTACTTCTTAATGTGGTCTTGTACAACTTTCGATGCTCTATCTTTTGGTTTAAGAATCATTTACTGATACCATGTTCATAAAAAGGTGACTTGATGATGGGATCCATAAGTAATCGAGGGAATTCCTCGCTATTTATACTAAAACCCCATTTATCTGGATGATATTGTGATTTTGGTTCATAATCTGAATTCTGAAGTATTTTAAATGGAAGCTTATAGTAATTTTGGATAAATAATTAAGTATTTCAAGTAAATCATACCAAAAAGTCAGATTTTGCACCAAGATATACCAAGGTTCGAAGGTGGTGAACAGATCTCCGGCCTCCTTATAGATACATGTTTGGGGGTTTCTACGTTGTTTTAAGAATTGAAGGCATATGCTAATGGTACATTAGATTAATCATTATCATCGTCAAGACACAAGTCTGTGCGTTCACCACTTAAAAGTAAGGCCAAGTTAGCCTCGAAGAATCTTGGTGTTCTTAATAGAGCGAGACAGTATTTCAGTCCGGACCAACGCCTACAAGGCGCAGGTTCGGCCTCATATTATGGTGCGCCAAAATACCAACTACTCCCTATGGATTGTATCCAATGATGTACGCTACCTAATAAGTGCTATTGTGTATTATTGTACGAGTATTGAATTTGAACGAAGGGTCGCTCGAATTGTTGACTGCCATAGTGTTTTAACCCTTCAACTCCAAGTGGACCTTGGGCCGAGAATAATAGATTAACAATAGATTTCCAAGAATCCGCGATCGAAGGATTAAATAGGCTGGACCTTGGATTCCAAGGAATTGTGCCGAGATGTAGCTTCGCTCTGCATCCTCAATCAGTTGTATCACGGGGAGTGCTCTGAGGACCATCCCATCACCTTGATAAGTGGCGGTCTTCCACCGTGCATTTTTCGCGTAACTTTCTTCCGCGCACTGCAAAAACTGTGGAACGAACTATCGCCAGAAGCATTTTAAGATGAAGGCATATTCCCACGCATCTGCAGCTCTTCTGACGTTACGAGTGCCCATGAGTGACGGTTGTTGCTTTCTATCAGGTGACCCGTTTGCTCGTTTGCCCCGTTATTTTATATAAAAAATCTAATTAACTTCTATGTCCTTGAGAAATCGTACTTGATTTTGATTTAGTGAAAATACCGTGTCTATATATTTTAGCGACTTGTTATATTATTATTTCGTTTATTTCTGCATGACTTAAAAGTTGGATTTCACTTAACTATTTTTAACTGAAATCCAATTCTTTAGTCATGCAGAAATAAACGAAACTTTGTTTGTATTCCCCTATCTTAGATGAGCCGCCATATTGGATGTAGAATGACATTACATTCGTTTTCGAGTTATTCTCAAAAAGTTCTTTCATTTTCCATTCCCATGCTAAGTTTTGACTTAGCATGGGATTAGACGACGTGATGTATGCTACCTAGCTTTATACTATTGTATATTATTGTATGCTTAATAAAGAATTTGAATTTGAATTTAATATCTATACTGTTATTAAAGGACGGCATAGAAAATAACTATTCCGCTATCTTGAATGGTCGGCTATTTTATATATTTTATAGTGATGTCATACTGTATCGTGCATTGTCATTCAAACCAAACGTGTATACAAAATTTCAGCTCAATCAAATCAAAAGATTCACCCGAACTTACATAATAATATGTACTAATATATTTAATAATATGTACATAATAATATACAGAGCAAGTTAAATAAAATCTTTTAATAATGTTTAGTAAAAATCTTTGTTTTATTTTATCCACTTACTCAAATAGAGTCTGCGTTCATTCGAGTGTAGGCACAAAACTTTGTCACTTCTGCGGTACTGATCTATAGCCATCACCGCCCCGCCTCTCACCCCGCTCATGCCTCAAGTGAGACATGTTTTTTGTTTGCAATGGCGCCTCCAGTACGTAGTACATAATATCTCTATGGTAACGAGTAATGTTTATTTAAAAAGGACCTTCCCTTTTCATGTTTATTGTGTTTTTTTTCCGTTTTGCTTCACTCAATTCTGTCAAAAACAACGTCTATTGTAACATTTGTAAGTAATATTATAATATACTTACACACATATACAAATGATTTATAAAACAACACTTTCATACATTTTCGTAAAAATATAATGAGGATGTAACAAAATATATAACATATAAGTGTAAAAGGCTCACTCAAACCAAATTTGATTTTGATAAGGCAATTGCCTTCCTCCCGTGTTAAATTTCTGAAGCCCGGGGTTTTCCTAAAAAAGATAACAAAGAATCCTTAAACTTAAACCTCGAGAGGTTGTCTCGAGAAACAAAAGACGGTCAAGTATTTGTGAATTGTGGAAAACGGAATCTAGGTTTGTTCCTGTTGAACGAATTTGAGCTTTGCTTTTATCGTTTTAAGGATTGTAATAATTTGATGCTCGTTGTTACTGTTGTTGCTTTAATTGATCCGCCTGCGGCTACGCGTTTATTTTATTCCGGGATACGCAACTCTTTTGAAAGAAGCTAAACTTGTCTTTCATGTCAATCCGTAGATCTACAGTTCAATCAATCAAAGAAAAGTTATGCTATTTTTTGCAACACTAGTAATCAGATCACCCGATGGTAATTGCGATAGCTATTGCAACCAGCCCATTAGGCCGACAACGACTGCCTCTTTGAGTAAGACCTGTGCTGATGCCATCGTGCTGGCCCATTCATGCTCAAGCATGGTTTTAGAAATAAAAATAAAATTGCATTAAGTTTCTGGTAAGCCGTAAGCCTAAAATCCTCTTGGACTCCAAGATATTTTTTTTTATATTATTATAATGTAATATTTTGTTTTATTGTTTGTTTGGGTAAAAAAACCCATTTCAGACAATCTTAACTCTATAAATTGGTATGAAGATGCTTTCAGTAACGGGAAAGGAAATAAAATAATTTTTATTGCGCTAAATATAGCAGCTGCCGCGTGATAAACGAATTTCGATAAAAGTTTGTTGTATCGAAAAGCATCGTACAATATCCATACTTAATCCAAACTTAATATTATAAATGCGAAAGCGTGTCTCTCTGTCTGTCTGTATGTCTGTCTGATACCTCTTCACGCAAAAACCGCTGAACCGATTTTGCTGTTTGGTATCGAGATACTTTGAGTCCCGGGAAAGGACATAGGATACCTTTTTATCCAGGAAAAATGTACGGTTGTCGCGCGATAAACAAATTTATGCTCAAAGGAGTTGCGGGAATCATTAGGTCTAATAATATAATAACAAATATCAAAGCTGTGGGTGTAACACAATTGTGTATCAATGGGAATTTGAGAAGGATAATTAATATCGTTCATTCAATCATTCACAAGCTATTGGTTGCGTTCAAACAAAGCCTAAATCTGGTAGAGTGTTTTAGGTATAATCAATAATGAAATATTAATAAAAATAAGTCCGCTCGAACAAGCGGTTTGGCGGCTACACCGTGAGATCACAAGCTATAGTATGTAAGGGGGCGTCGACAAATTACGTGAGGTGTTTTTTTAAATTTTTTGACCCTCGAGATGAGATTTCGTGACATTTGATTTAACCCCCTCTCCCCCCCCCCCAAACTCACGTGAGATTTTTTAAAATGTGGGTTTCTTACGTAAGCGCGTTGGATTGTTTGACAGTCAGTAGATGTATACAGTTTATCGTCAAAGTATGAATTAAATTATTTTCTTTCGAACGAATTAGTGAATGATGATCGATGAAATGATTACGATTAAGCATACGTAAAACTTTGATGAAATGGACCAACATATATATTTTTTTTTTGTAACAATAAGAAAAAAAAATTACGTGAGATTTGCCGAGACCCTCTCTCCAACGTAAGATAAGATGAGATTTGGAATCGACCCCCTCCCCTACCTTAAACACCTCACGTAATCTGTGGACGCCCCCTAAATGACAGCGCGACCATGCCGCTATTTAAATAAATTACAGTTACACATTACAGTTACATACATTTGCTTGTGATCTCGCGGTGTAGAGGTCAAATCTCGCTTTAGTCCAGCGTAATATTATGGTGATTTTAAAACATTTTGAGCACTTACCAGCATTTAGAACTATTAAATAATGAAAACCACTTTTACTATACTTTACCTGTATTTTCCTGAACCTAACATCATTTTACCTTTTTACATTATCATGGATCCGAGCAAAGAGAACATAGAACGCTTTTTAATATAGATAATAAGTTTACACCACAGACTAAAATACTGTGTTGCCACTGATAACATAAATGTACTTTATAATTAATACACCTCCTTACATTTATGTTATTATAACTAAACAAAATAACAACTAATTAAAAAAGTTTATAACAATGCCTTACTAAATAACTATCTTAAAAACATATCTCTAAAGATCACAAACTTAACTGTTGTTTCTAAATACTTAGTCAGAAACTAAATAACTATTTTAAATACAGCATATCTCTAAAGTTCACAAACTTAACTGTTCCTAAAGACTTAGTTAGAATATCAGCAATATTATCTTCTGAATTTACTTTTACAACGTTTATAGTACCATTATTACAATTTTCATGGACATAATGATAATGAACTTCAATATGTTTCGAATTCTTAGTGAAATTACCATATTTAGCAATACTCAAAGCTCCTGAATTATCTTTATAAATATTTGTAGGTTTATTAATTTTTATTACAACATCATTTACTGCGTAGAAAAACTATTTCAGAAACTGCTTCAGACATTGCTACACATTCTGCAAAAGTAGAAGATTTTGTTACACTATTTGCTTTTTAGACTTCCAATAAATAACATTTCCAAATAACCTAATGACATAACCAGAAGTAGATTTTCTATCACAAATATCTCCTGCCCAATCGGCATCAACAAAACAATCCATAATATCAGACTTAGAATTTTCTGTATATGTTAATTTTAAATTTCTTGTTAAATACAAATATTTTAGGACTCTCAAAGCATATTTAAAATGTGTCTCATTATAACAATTTTGAAATCTACTAAGGTAATTCACACTGAAAGCTATATCAGGTCTAGTTCCACTACTTACATATAAAAGTTCTCCAATTAAATTTCTATACTTGACATTCTCATTTACATCACATTTTTCCAATTTTAGATTTACTTCCAAAGGAGTTTTATATAACTTACAATTTTCAATTTTATATTTTTTAGCTAAGGATTCTATGTAAGATTTTTGACATAATGTTACAGTTCTAGTTTGAGAATAATCATATTCAATATCAATGCCAATATAATTTTTAACAATATCCATATCCTTCATTATAAATTTCTTACACAGTTTGTACTTGACATCAGCAATTAAATGTTCATTTTTACAACAGATAAGAATATCATCTACAAATAAAATTAAATAAATGTTCACATTATTTATGACTTTTACATAGAGACAGTTGTCAAATTTACTTCTGCGAAAACCAATAGTTATAATATAGTCATTAAAACATTCATACCACAAACGCGGACTCTCCTTCAAACCATACAATGCCTTTTTTAGTTTGTATACTCTACCAGTACAATCATCAAATCCTAATGGTTGTTTAACATAAATCTCTGAAACTACTTTACCATTTAGGAAGGCAGTCTCAACATCCATTTGATGGATTTCCATACCCATTTGACAACAGCATGATAATAATAATTTAAGAGTTTCCAATTTCGTAACAGGGGAATAAATATCATCAACATGATCAGACTGTTGAAAGCCTCGCACAACTAACCTAGCTTTATAATTTATTGCAGACTTCTTTATATACACCCACTTCACATCTATCACTTTTTTGTCCTGAGGTTTGTTTACTAAAGTCCATGTATCATTTTTCACTAAGCAGTCCATTTCACGGTTCATTGCATTTATCCACTGATCACAATCTTCACTCTCGATTGCTTCCTGATAGGTAACTGGATTATCGACATTACAATTATTCGCTGTTATACAATAATAACCATATTCCTCATCAAAACGCACCGGTTTCTTGACATTTCTCTTAGGTCTCAAATTTATTTCGTCTTCTTCTTCAGTAGATTTATCGTAGACTTCTTCACTATCACTAGTATTTTCTTTAATTACAATACTCTTTTCTTTCGTTTCATCCTTGATTTCTATATTTGTTTTGTTATCATTTTTATTATCTTCAAAACCAATACATCTTACATCTTCTTCTATAATATTCACATGTCTTGCTACAGTTACTTTCCCATTTAATAACACTCTATATCCAACATCTGTGTAACCAATCAATACTCCTTCTTCCGCTTTTCTATCCCACTTGGACTTGCGTTTTTGTTCAGGAATTCTTACAAATACTTTGCTCCCATATAACTTTAAATGTTCTGCCGATGACTTCCTTTTGAAAAATATCTCATACGGTGTCTTCCGCTCAATAGTATTAGTCAAAGTCCGGTTTCTCAAATAGGCTGCTGCCTTAACAACTTCAGACCAGTAACGTCTATCAACTTTAGCTTCGGCCATCAAGCATCTAGACATATCCATAATGGAGTGATTGAATCTCTCTGCTGTACCATTAAGCTCATGGACGTATGGTGGACAGGGCTAGAGCCCTGTCCACCACCTAATAGTAGACTATTATTCCTTTCTCTTTAGTAAAATTAAACATTTATTTGTTTATAAATTCTTTACCGTTGTCACATCTAAAAATTTTAATCATTTTTCCTGTCAAATTCTGTACTTCATTTACATATCTTTTAAAACAGTCTAATACTTGATCTTTTGTCTGTATGCAATAAATTTTAGCCAACTTACTATAATCATCAATAAATGATACAAAATATTTTTCTCCGTTATTACCTGTAGTTCTGTGTGGCCCATTCACATCTGAATGTATTATTTCTAAAATTTCTTGTGCTCTTCTCCGATTATTTCTAAAAGGTAAATTATGCATTTTATTTCTAAACATATTTTACATTTTAAGTATTCAGATTCCAGTTGCTTTGGCAGTCCCTCAAGTAATTCTTCCTTGCACATTATACTTAAATAATTAAAATTGACATGACCAAAGATTCGATGAAGTTTTTCTTTTATTGATAATTTGAAAGCTATATTTGAGGTGGCACAAATTTCCTTATCAACAAAACATGTCATCTTATATAGGTTATTTTCCTTTTTGGCAATAGCAATAAGTTCTCTTTCCTTGTTATATATTTTTGTATAAAATCCCTTTGATGAAATTGAATTACAATTGGTAATCTTTGAGTAAGTTAATAAATTTGCTTTCATTTCTTTTACATAAAAAACATTTCTTAATGTAATTTTATTCTTTCCATTATAAACTGCAAAATAAGCAGTTATGTTGCCGATTTTAGTCGCTTCTAAGATTGTACCTATTTTAACTTTAACAGGTTTTATTTTGATAATTTGATTTTACATCACTTTTGAATGCATTTGAATGATTTTTCTCAACAAGCCTGTCCTTTTCTTTTAGTCTAATTTTACTTTTCAAGTAATCAAACGTTCTATCCTTTTGTGGTAGAAAATCAATTAAGTCTCCTATATGGCTATAAGTTTGTGGCAACGATTTTAACATGTAGTTTAATTTTTCTTGCTCAGTTACCACTGTACCAGCCTGTTTTAGCTCATTCACTTGTTTTTCGAAGTCATCGAAATACAAACTTATATCAGAATAATTTGCTAATTTTACACTCTCAAGGTTGTGTCGGCATACTATTTGTAAAGCGGTGGATGTTTTTAAGTACATTTCGTCGAATTTCTGAATTATTTCGTATGCAGAATTTAGCTCACTTACGTATTCTAATTGTTTATTTGAAATAGCGCTGTAAATATAGTTCACTGCTTGAATATCTTTTTCATCCCAAGTTTCATCATCTTTTTCTGCTTTCGGTCTCATTACAACATCGTTACATTTTTTAAACTGCAAAAATTTTAATATCCGAATCTTCCAATTGCTGTAGTCTGACCACTTTTACTATACTTTAACTTTATTTTCCTGAACCTAACATCATTTTACCTTTTTACATTTTCATGGATCCGAGCAAAGAGAACATAGAACGCTTTTTAATATAGACAATAAGTTTACACCACAGACTAAAATACTGTGTTGCCACTGATAACATAAATGTACTTTATAATTAATAAGAACAAATAGTTCCATACTATTCTTATAAATGCGGAAGTGTGTCTGTTATATTCTCTTTATGCTTATACGCTAAATGGAATTTAATCAAATTTGGTATAAACTATAGAGATATTTTTGAGTCCGGGGGAAGGACATAGGATTGTTTTGAAAACGGAAAAAAATGTACGTTTCTCATCCCATTAACGATTTTTCTTGCAACTCAGTCGAAAACATCATCTTGTAACTAATTATTTCTATGTAAAATGTATATAATATCATTAATAATTATTCATATAATATTAAGTGTCAGGTCATTTTTAAATACTTACCCGTAAAAATTACCTTATTAATTTTGAATTAGAACCTCTTATAAAATTCCTCGATGAGTATAAATTCCTGAAGAGTTTTAACGAAAATTTTCATAGTTATTATTGGTTATTGGATTATCAAATAAAAAAGGAAAAAAGGCAAAGGAATGTCATTAAAAAAGTTCCTTCTAAATAGAATTCCGTATAAGCTCTCCATTCGCTTTAATATCCAAAGAACCTTTTTTTAAAATGGCTGAGGCTATTCGATATTTGAAATATCGTGAAAAATTTCCTACGAATTCAAAAAACTCATAAGCTTTTCTTTTGTTTTATTTCGAATTTTAATGCAAACATTTTATGGCGCAAAGGCTCATTGGATTTTTTTCTTTTGATGACAGATAGACATAATATACACGATGGCTGGACTAATTTGATCGGAAACACTAAGTTTCAATATTTGTATTTAGCATTGCGTTGTTCTGTGTCGGCTGTCAAAGAGAAAGTCATAATATTAATACGCGAGCGAAAAACTTTATAACCCTTTTTACGAAAAATGGGGAAACGTAGGTGCATGAAATTTCGCACAGTTATAATTTATATGGTGAAGGACTACATCGAGCCTATATTATTTTGAAATTATGCTTTTATCATACTTTTTTTTAACAAATAAAACATTACACACACTACAACACACACACTAGGGACAAGCCTATACATATTGTATACATACGAATTGTCTCTTTTAATTGTGGTTAAAGTCTGTTGTCAAATTGAAAATAGATTTAGTTTTTTTTTTTTATAGAATCTTAAATACTGTTAGTGTTAGACAATTATTACACGGCCAGTCTGTCATCATTTGACTTTATTAATCTGAGACTGTCGCAGGAATTATGTATAAAAAATAATAAAGTCAATTTTTTGACACTGGAATATCAATAGAAAAGCGTTGAAATTTGAAACTTATAATTTTTTTTTTTTATCTGAGGTCGAATTTCGACCATTGGGCGATCTCTAGTATAAAAAAGGTTCTCCAACTTTATGTGTCTTGCATGAGATGACATAAAAATAAATACGTACAATATTAAAACTGAGCATTCAGATTGTTCAAATCATGCTTAAACTATACGTTTTGACTTTTTATCATATATTGTAAATTATACTATAAGTATAGCATCATGACGTAAAAGTAAAAACGCACTGAACTAAAGAATTCTGATCGTAGTTATGCTTAAAGATTTATTGTGGGAGATTAGTGAGCAGTCCATTCGATATTATATTACCTCCTAAATACCACGAAAGTCACCCTTATGTCTTTGTCATGAGGGTCTCATCAGGGGTAGCATAGCTTTGAACGCACTGTAGTCAAGATTAAATTTATTTGGGGTCGGATTGCAGTCGCAGCCATTTTCCTTGTAGATACGAAAGAAAATAACTCTATTCCTCAATTCCACTGTATTAAGGTCCATATAAATTTAATCTGACACTTGGGTAAGGAAATAAAAAGAAGGTTTTTTCTGAAAATCCTGAATATCAGGAAAATGCGTGCAAATGCGAAAAAAAACGCATTTAGGAACTAGTTCCTTGCTCTAGAGCTATACTATAAAATTATCATACCTTGGTCGTGTTCGAAAACGATGCTCGTTGAACACAAAGACAAGTAATACTGTATTAAAAAAATCTGAAATCACAACAAAGTGTGATCGCTGGTTAGGGCCGGTTTATTACAGATTATTACTTATTATATAAGTTGGTCTGTATATTATTATATAAATGCTGCTAAGTTAAGGCTGTAGCTTAAAAAAATTTATGAAGTGGATTTTTTTTTATGAAATAAGGGGGCAAACGAGCAAACGGGTCACCTGATAGAAAGCAACATTCCGTCGCCCATGTACACTCGCAGCATCAGAAGTGCTGCAGGTGCGTTGCCGGCCTTTTAAGAGAGAATAGGGTAATAGGGGAGGGTAGGGATGGGAAGAGAAGGGAATAGGGGAGGGAAGGGAAGGTAATAGGGTAGGGGATTGGGCCTCTGGTAAACTCACTCACTCGGCGAAACACAGCGCAAGCGCTGTTTCACGCCGGTTTTCTGTGAGAACGTGGTATTTCTCCGGTCGAGCCGGCCCATTCGTGCCGCAGCATGGCTCTCTCGTAGTTGCATTTCAAACTAGGCTAGAAATTGTAAATTATTCAAGTCCACACACGCCATTAAAGCGATAACACGACAAAGGAAAATAAAATAGATTTAAAACAAACGAAATTTACGCCATAAATACTGTGCGATCTGTTGACATTGCCTATAATACTGTAATTTATTACCTATTTATTTTGCTCTATTTATTATGTATTTTGTTTATTGTGTCATTTAAAATCATTGATGTTTCACGCATAAAATAGAGTTAAATTTATTCGTTTATCGGATTTATTATTTAATATTAAAGTAGCTATTATCTGCGAAGCATAAATAACGGCAGTTACTATTTTTTTTATTTTTTTCCTGCTATAACATTCAGAAAAGTTTTTTTACTCACAGTATTTTTATTTTTAATATTTAATTTCATCACAAATATACGTAAAATATATAACTACCGAGTTGAAACGCAAAAGCGAATTGATGATAATAAATTACAGCTTACATACTCGATTACATCAGCATTAGAACAAAAAACTAAACCAAAATCGGTTCAACCATTTGGAGGCTGCGATGTCAAAGACAGACAAACAACACAATCATCACACCTCTTTGTTTTGAGAGTTAATAAAACTTGAAAAATAACTAAAGTAGGTGTAAAATACAATGTATTTCGAACATATCAAATAAAAATAACATCATAAAGATTTTATAACTCTAAGCTACTGCAGCTGGTCACAATAATATTTTAAGAGACAAACTTAGTAAGAAGTATAAAATAACGAATAAACTTAATAGAAGAAAGTATCTAAGTACAAAGTACAAAGTAGGAATGCGACGTCACATACTGTTCAGAGGCCTTAGTGCGAGTTTTATTCGATCATACGCATCGAGCACGTTAACGCGAATTTATATGGGATCAAAGTAGCGCCATCTACGGGCTAACATGGATACTGCTTTGATCCCATATAAATTCGCGTTAACGTTCTCGATGCGTATGATCGAATAAAACTCGCACTAAGGCCTCAGAACTAAGGTATTACTTATGGTGACTTAATTATGTACTATGCCTTTTCATCTACGGCCGCGACTCAAGAAAGTAAATAATAATTATATTATTTATTATTCCTTTATATAATATTGATACTGTATACCTTGTTTATGTTACTAGAAATATCTAGTAGCATAATGTTGTGTGTTAGTCCGAGTAGACCTTAGTATAGTATAATTATTGCTTATGCATTCCAATGCCATAAAACAGGCGAGAACGCATATTTTTTAGTTAATAATAATAATACTCCCTTCACCGGTTTCGGTGACGGTGGCCGGTTTCATTGAAACCAGGCCAGGTACGCAGGAGTAATTTTATAGTGCGCAGGTGTGTGCGCAGTACACAAGAGCACTCTCTATTCCTTTACTCTCATAACCCAGTAAAATAAATAAAATGAAAATAGTTTTATTTCTGAATAGATTTAAAAAAAAATGCTTTCAGAATGTTGATACTACATGGTGCCTACCACCGGTTCGGGAACTAACCCGGCGATAAGAACCGGCGTAAGAAACTCGCAATTTGTTTTTATTTTTGTATTAAATGTTAAAAAAAAGTGGGACGGAAGACCGACACGACTGGCGAGAGATCAGGCGCAGGACCGACTTTTTACATGCCCATCCGACGCATGGATCATCTCACTTGTCAGACAATCAGGTGATCGGCCTGCATATCGGCCTGCATAGACTAATTTAGTGAAAGCCGTCTACCGCAAAATATTTAACAACCAAAGCTAAGGACACTAAATAAACTAAATACCCTCGTCAAAGGTTAGGAATTTGAATAACCATGTAACAGAGTGAGTGGTATTGAATAATTATTTAAGGCGGGCTGAAACCCCATTTTGTTATTTCTTGATACCTGATTTACCTAGTTCCAATATAATAACGAAATGTAAAAAAAATATGAGATATAGAGCACAATATTTAAAAGGGTTTAAATCAAGAACATTTTAATAAAAAGTAATACTTTAGCTGTAATTAATTTACAAACTCACCTCCGACAAAACTCTTTGTCATCGAAATAACTTACATTAACAAGAATAACTTACATTTTATTTTAATAAATTGTTAATGAATCTAAAAATAGATTTAAAAAAAAAGGTCTGAAACGAATAATCTTTATTCTTAATATTTATTTAGAAAGATATTTAAAAAACACATGAAAAATAGAGAAGATCCGCCCCTAGAAACTACAATTTTATGCTAAGCTAAAATGAATCTTATTGCGATGCGTACACGCTTGGTCTTTGGTTGTGTGCAAGGTTATCGTTTGGAATTGAGGTAAGTCCTCGCCTTATGTTCTTCTTTAACGCCTTTGAACATGTTTTAATGTAGTCCAAGTCAAACTTGGGTCCGCACTCAGAGGCTTCTTACTCATCTTCTTACTTTTTAATTTGATGGAGAGCTTGATACAAAATGTATGGAACTTAAAATCCTTAAAACTAAATAAAATTGCTTTTTTCTTTTTTTTTGTCAGTGTTTATTTTTATTATGCTTAAACCTTCAAACTTTCTTTCTTCGAAGGTATATGTTACATATTTTATCATTGTCACATCAACACAAACACCCAAATTGGTACCGTTAGTACGTTTTCATATTAAGTGCACTAATTGTACTAACGTCAAGCGGATGCATCGGCATCTACACGATCACGGTAATTATATTAGATTAGGTCACTTACAACAATAAGCAGATGTAATTAAATTAATTTCCACTATTCCTTGAGAGCGTCTCGAAACTGGCTTCAAAGTGTAATGACCATTGCGCTAACCCTCAATAGAATATTTATTGATTGGTGCTCATAACCAATGAAATATCCATACTATCCATACTAGTCCATACTAATATTATAAATGCGAAAGTGTGTCTGTCTGTCTGTCTGTCTGTCTGTTACCTCTTCACGCCCAAACCGCTGAACCGATTTTGCTGAAATTTGGCATGGAGATACTTTGAGTCCCGGGAAAGGACATAGGATACTTTTTATCCCGGAAAAATGTACCGTTCCCGCGCGATAAACGAATTTTGGCGCAACGGAGTTGCGGGCGTCATCTAGTAGCAAATATGTATTTGTCACTCTAATATTATATAGGCGAAAATTTGTGTGTACGTTTGTTACTTCTTCACGTATAAAGAGCCGGAGGTATGGAGTAGCCTGATACCCTGCATTAACACAATATAGGCTACGTTTTAATGCGTAAAAATATTTTTATTTAATTTTAATTTATTTTTCCTAATAAATCGCGGTAATACCACAGGGTAGCGCTAGTTAGTTTTAATGGGTACTTTTTACTTCTTTTCTTTTCACCTTTCTACCTCCTCAATCCATACAAATATTATAAATGCAAAAGTGTGTATGTCTGTTACTTCTTCGCACTTAAACCACTGAACCGATTTCGATGAAATGTGGTATAGATAAACTTTTGGTCCCGGGAAAGCATATAAATTTGTTTTTATCCCAGAAAAATTTACGATTCGCACGCGCTAATCTAATTTCGTCCCGTATTAAAGTCGGCTTATCATTTCCTTTATACTATAAATGGTTTATAAAGCTATCAATTCAGTACATGTGTTATATAATAATAATAATTGACTACTTATATGAAAATCTACCTACCTGTCTATGTTTAGAACCATATTTTTATAAAGTGTCAAAACTATAAAATGTTGACTAACTAATCACTATCTAGATTCTAGAGTCTAGCTAATGTTATAAAATAAAGTGAAAGCAATTCATTTTACCTGAAGCCATTATCAGATTAAAAATTTTGTTTTCACATTTCGTCCAGTAATGTGATTTTCGTTGTACATAATTCAGTTATTATAATTTGGGGGCCAGTTTTTTTGTACGTAGGGAGTGAAAGCAGTTATGTTTCTTTTTCACCAAATTAATATTTGGTTTTATTATAAGTATTTCTTTCCCGTATGTGAAATAAAGATTTTTAAAGAAATCGCATACATTTTCTTGCAAAAAACTGTTTATAATATCATTAATATTAGTATACTCGACTACTAATTAATGCATAAACGCATAAATAAAATTGTTTTACAATATTACTAGATGACGCCCGCAACTCCGTTGCATCAAAATCCATTTATTGCGCGGGAACCGTACATTTTTCCGGGATAAATGTCCTACGGCCTTTCTCGGGACTCAAAATATCTCCATGCCAAATTTCAGCAAAATCGGTTCAGTGGTTTGTGCGTGAAGAAGAAACAGATAGACAGACAGACATAAAGACAGACAGACGGACAGACAGACACACTTTCGCATTTATAATATTAGTATGGAAGTATGGAAAGTATGGATATGGATGTTAACGTTTCGAAATATCGCAAACTTAGTTATTTTGGTAAAAGTCATATTAGGCAATTCATTCACGAATATATAATTTTCGTAATATTAATACCAACCAAGTACGTACATTTCTATATAGCCTTATAATATAAGGAGTCTAAGAATTTTGTTTATGGTATCAATTTCTCGGAAAACAAAATAATTTCCTTTATACGCTCACGCCACCCTATACTTAGTAATAACAGACGTTAGTATTATTTAGAAAAATATTCGTTAATTGAGATAAAAGTCAGCAAAATTATAGAGATAGCGTAATTATTGTTGTGCTTTTATTTTAATAGAGTTTCATATCAAAGGTTAGAATATTATATTCAAGTATTTTTGTGCATGGCATGTGGCAATTTGTGTATGGTCACTCAAATAATAATTTGCTGAATAAAGGTGATCGCACATTTATCAGCAAGTACGCGCCGTACGCGCTGCATTTATATTAAGAACTAGACGTTCCGTGCGGCTTCGCCCGCGTAAATTAGATATTTCACAGACAAATCAGTCTACAAAAAATAGCCTATGATCCTTCACGTGGTCTACTTCTTATCTGACCCAAATAACAGAAAAATTGCTCTAGTAGTTCGTGAGATACCCTTTCAAATAATTTCCCCAGTTTTTTCCACATTTTCTTCTATTTTTTCGCTCCTATTAGTCTTAGCGTGATAAAATATAGCCTATAGCCTTCTTCGATAAATGGACTATCTAACACTGAAAGAATTTTTCAAATCGGACCAGTAGTTCCTGAGATTAGCGCGTTCAAACAAACAAACAAACAAACTAACAAACTCTTCCGCTTTATAATATTAGTATAGATTCGTTGTATGAAAATATGATGTGAAACCTCGCACATATTTTGTCAGCACTCAGCACCGTACGCGCCGCATTTCGTGAACTATGCGGCGCGTAAGGCGCGTACGGTGCTGACAAATGTGCAATCAGCTTAATTGAAAGATTCTGCATAATATGATTTCATACATTTTGCTTTTTTATTTTATGGTAACCGAAAAAAGTGCCGCACTTAATCACACGAACAAGCAAGCAAGCGTGTGAAGAGAAAATCACGTTTGATTTTTCTATTTTTATGTGGACTCTTAATAAAGCAAAAGCAAGGCAATAGAACGTTCGAAAGCTAACATTTGAGGGAACATTTTTTCTACGTCTGTGATCGAAAAAGTTGGGTTATTAACGACATATTTGGCAAACTAGATACAGATAAAGTAAATAAACCGAACAGCTGTAATTACATCTGGGTGTACGCCAACCTTGAGCTACTAAATAAGGAAGGCCGCGGAGCTTCGAACCCTTGCCAAAAGACATTGAATGGCAGTACTGACATTACGTTGATTACTTTGAAAATGTACTATCGGAGAAGTGGATTCATAGATGGGACCTACGTCATTTGGTCGGATCATGTCAATTCAATATAATTCGTGATCTGTCGGCTGGATTTGACATAACGCGACCAAAATTCGTAGGTCCACCATCTGCCTAAGAATCAACTTCTTTGATAGTACTATAATATACATATATCTTCTTATATATAAAATTCTAGGGTCACAATGTTAGTCAGCGAACTCCTCCGAAACGGCTTTACTGATTTTTACCAAATTTTATATGCATATTTAGTAGGTCGGAGAATCGGCTACTGGGTACTTTACATATTGATAAGTGCATTTGTTGAATAAATAATAGAGTGCGCGCACGATAACTCTGCGCGCGACAGGTGGCGTGCCAGCGTAGGGATTCATTAAAAAAAATGGGTAATCCCAATGATATTTTTTTAAATAACATTGGTAGTTTTACTTTAACTCATCAAGCCCCATACGGGCACCGGTGGTCGCGACAACAATAGAATACAATAGCATTTCCAAGAATCCGCGATCGAAGGGTTAATATCTTTATTTACTTATTTAAATTATGTATAGGAATAGGCGTATCGATTATCATGTAAACGTGTAAACGTCCGACAATTAGTTCCGATTTCAGCCGCGCGCAAAGTTATCGTGCGCGCACTTTAGTCAATTATTACAACAGAGACTGACGGCGACCATTGTTTGTGCGACGGGATAGCGATCGACGTTGCCATGGCGACATACTTATTTAGTCACTTCAATAAAATAATATGGGCGAAATACTTTATATTATGGCAAAGCAACGTTTGCCGGGACAGCTAGTTTTCTATAAAAATCATTCCATCGCATTTTTCTTACGACTTAATATTACAGTAGTATAGTATTATTTTTGTAAAATAAATCGAAACGGAGAGTCTAGGACGTCGGCGTCCGACAGACTCTCAAAGGCCACAATTATCTTGACCCATATCACTCGCCTCCGGAAACACCCGCAGATACAAACAATGAGATTTCTACGTCATTATTTTAGATATTTCTATATTTATGTATTCATAATAATCCATACTAATAAGTAATATCCATACTTACTAATATTATGAATGTCAATACTTACTAATATAATAAATGCGAAAGTCTGTCTGTCTGTCTGTATGTCTGTTACCTCTTCATGCCCAAACCGCTGAACCGATTTTGCTGAAATTTGGTATGGAGATACTTTGAGCCCAGGGAAAGGACATAGGATATTTTTTATCCCGGGAAAATGTACGGTTCCCGCGCGATAGACGAGTTTAGGCGCAACGGAGTTGCGGGCGTCATCTAGTAATGAATAAATTAATTTAGAAATCTTTCATGACGGATATTCATTTTTAACCCCCGACGCAAAAAGAGGGGTGTTATATAATTATATAACACCCTTCTTAATGGATTCTGAATAGTTAATTAACTATAGGTAGAGTCCAAACGGTAAATAAAGGTAGAAACTTTTATACACTAGAATGTCTAAATTTTGATGATATTCTGTACCTTGGTTTTTTTTACTAAACAATAAACTTATTACGTATTTGCTTTTTTAAACAAGCATCCGGTTTTTGTGATTTTAGAAAGTAACACAATTTTGACCCCCCTTTCACCTATTACCAATAAGTGTAAAATAGATACAACTAAATAAATATTTTAGGTAAGTGAAACTAAAAAAATATGTATGTTTTCTAGTGCGTGCCTTATAAAGTTTTGCCTTTATAGGTCTTTCTTCTTTCTATCTTTGTTTCCAGATTCTTCACATTGGTTTTCAGTGGGCCTAGCAGGATCAAAGCGTCCGAGGCCTATTGGGAGGACCTTTGGTTCGCACTCGCAGAGGGTGCAGGTTCGATCCCGGGTGGAGGCGTGTACCAATGAGACATTTTCTGATCTCAAGTACACAATACGGATGCTCGTGCGGTGAAAGATAACATCGTGAGGAAACCCGCACATGGTTGGTTCCAGACGTATTGACCTGTTCTTTCCTCTGGACTAGGCTGACTATGTTGCGAGAATGGCGTATGCGCTTGGGCAACTAGGTAAACGGACATTTAAAATCTTGTCCCAGGCACTACAGTATTTGAAGAGTGGTTACTTTGCTCTGAAAATACTGTATATAAATCATCCACAATTATGGATGCAAAGGCCTAGTTTAGCAGGATCATTTAACTTCAACGTTTGTCGGATATTATTCGCTCTTAAAATTTTCATACAAATCTGTTACAACGATATGAAAACAGAGTTATTCTTGGTAAGCCCATAGTGACGGACAGTATAGTTGGGCAAACGAATGTCAAATGGGCATTGTCAGAATGTTCATACAAATCATCTTATTTTCTCTATCGTTATGACTACGTAAGTTGTTCTTGGTAAACCCATCCAACATAACACAGTGGAGCCGCGGACAAAAACTAGTTAGCCAACCTCCAATCAATTCGAAACTCACTACGTGATTCAACGCTACGATATTCAGAGAAGTTTTAGACAAATACATTGTATCGAAATGCTTTGGAAATCTCTACACCGATTCTACTAGTATGCAGTTTTATTTTATAATGAACTACATTTTGCAACGCAAATGAATGATAATACTTTGTGGTGTGTATAATATTATGTCGTTTATTTGGAAGTAGAAGACGCCCGCAACTGCGGACGTCTTCTACTTCCAAATCAACTTCGTTGCTTCAAAATTCGTTTTAAATATTTATTCGTTTATATCGATACACCCCCTAAAATATTATTATCACTCATTAATGTTCCATTATATGTATTGGTATTCTCAAAGAATGTCATTACAATAATAATGTAAACTACCATTTGTATCTAGCTTTTATCATAACTGAGACTAAATAGAGACTATACATCAGTTGTATGATGGTTCCATTAGAATAGCAGATTCAAGGTAATGATAATTGCAACGTTGTTTGCTTTCTTTGTAACGATTAGAGTTGGTAGTAAGGTAAATTATTATTGAACAGAATTTGCAAGGTAGATCACATTAGATAATTTGCAAGGTAGATCTCTTAAGTACTTGTAAGGTAACTTAAGAGGCTAATATTGAATCGAATTTAAGTCAAAAACATCTAAGAATGGTTTCCGTCTTACAATTTATAAGTTTTATTGGAGCTTAAACTAGTTTATCCAGTGAATAACAATATGGACTCAGCATAAAATTCCGTTGGACTCGGACTCCATTTCCGTGACGTAATCGCACCGTTTGTCACGATGCACAAAGAGTATACCGATTCCTCTAATGGCGTTTCCTACGTTAGGGGCGTTCACATTAACCGATCCGATATACCGGATGCCGATAAAAGGCGCATTAAGACTGAACAGGTTCCAAAAAAGCAAATATGAATGCAGTATCGAGAGAAATTGATTCATATGCAGAAGGCGGACTTACGTCATTTGTTTGGGTTATCATTTAGGCCAGGGGTCACCAAATGGCGGGCCGCGGTCCGCATCCGGACCGCCGACCCATTGTACGCGGACCAAGCACTTTTGAAGATGAACTTCGTTAAAAATAAATTTTGGTCTCGACGTACTGATAAATATCTCCAGAATTTAATGTCAATAGCTTGCACCAATTTCACTTCAAATTGAGACTTTTCTCATTGGTAAGCCTTTGTAATTTTCGTAATTACCTTTGTTTATAAATATTTTTTTTATAAAATGTGTGGACCGCGAAGGTAATTTAATAAAATATTATTATCACTCATTAATGTTGCATCATGTGTATTGGTATTCTTTTTTTTTTATAAAATAAGGGGGCAAACGAGCAAACGGGTCACCTGATGGAAAGCAACTTCCGTCGCCCATGGACACTCGCAACATCTTAAAATAGTCCCCGATCGAAACTAATTGGTGACCCCTGATTTAGGCTTTTGCTCTACGCCACTACAAAGCAACAGCGGCATGGGTCGCTAGACCAATGTCGGTACAAAATGAAACCTAGCCTAGGTCATAATGTGACATTTTATTTCAAATTTTGCTGGTCGCGGTTGCTTGCGGCAAATATTGGAATGTTACTTTAAACCTGATCGAATATTTATTATTGTCAGCACTGTACGCGCCGTACGCGTCGAACGCACCGCATAGTACACGAAAATATGTGCGAGGTTTCACATCATTTCATACAACGAAAATGTGCGATCACCTTACACTGACTTGACATTATCCGAAACGTAGATCCGCCATAATATGCCTATGAATAACTTCGTATACAGTAGGATGTGCTGTCGAAGACAGGTACTTTTTAACCGACTTCAAAAAAGGAGGTTAGGTTAGGTTAGGTTAGTTCGACGCGTGCGGAGGACACGGCCCAGCATACCCTCGAGATGTGCGATCGTTGGGCCGTGCAGCGCCATGATCTCATGGCGGTGCTTAGGCGGGACCTCTCATTCTCGAGCATGGTTCGCTGCATGCTCGAGAGTGATGAGGCCTGGCAGGCGGCGGTCTCTTACTGCGAAATCATCCTTTCGCAGAAAGAGGCCGTGGAGCGGAATAGAGAGGATGACTCATCCCCCATTCCGCTCCGCCGGCGTAGGACGGGAGTGCGGAGGCGTCGCTATGCGAACCTCCAAACTTTTGTCTAATCGGGGCTCCGGGCAAGGATTGGAACCTGCCCGGCTCAGCTAGTCTCGGTGCCGAGGGGTACGCTTAAGTTTGCCTAAGCGTTCCCTAACTTTGGTGGAGGTCCGGTCCCTTTGAGCTGGAGGGAGTCGTGGAGAGTTTTATGTTTGTGTTCGCACATCTCCGGAACTACAAGTCCGATTTGATTATTTCTTTTTTTGTTGTACTAGGTATGGTTCAACTTAGGGAATACTGTAAGTTTCATCAAAATCGGTTCAGTAGTTTACGAGATAGGGAATTTTAATTCTCAATTACGTACAATTTTGAAGTCGGGTTTATCTTTTTAAAATACTATTATTAACACTTTTAATCTTATTAGCTACTAATAAATGAGGTAGAAAAGTGGCGAACCGGATGTGTCTTCGACTGTAAATACAAGGATAAAGACAGTTAACAGTTGGAAATTGTTCCAAGTTTTTAAGCCAAATATCCAAATACTAATAGCTTAAGCTAAAAAGGTGAGAAATCTTCAAAGTTCAAAAAAAAAAAAGACTAAAGATCAGACTCCTAAGGAGAATTATAAAAAAAATACTAAAAAATAATTATACATAAATTTGATTAGCTTATGACTTGTGAATATACGAATGTTTACATTAAAAATGTGTAACAAAACTAAGTGATAATAATTTAGTATGGGTATGTGTTATAGAGAGTTCGCCGTGAACGAAGCAGCGCTGAAAGTATGTATTTAAGGTGACACCTCGTTAAAGTAAAAAACATATGTTTTAGATTGCTTGTTTTCTATGAGAGGTCGGCCCGGCCTCTCATAGAAAACAAGAAATGGAACAGCAAGAAATGGAAAGGGAGTAAGCGACAAAATGGTTTTTTCGCGTAATTTAAAAACCATAAATATGTTTCATATAAGCTATGTGCAAATTAAAGTGTATGCTTGAATCAATCTATGTACAAATTTTGGAAGCTTAAATCACTCTCCTCTGTTGGCAAAATTAGAATCCCTTTTTTTACAGAGGTCTTTTTGATTGATTATTCTGTATTATAAAAGTTGACCAATCGTGTTATGCTATGGGTAATTCAAAGACAAATACATGATGAATACTGACAATGAACTTTAATTTCTTAGCTTTAGTCATTGCTGAGAAAAATCGATATCGCTACAGCCAAATTATCAAGGCGTCGCCTTAACTATTTTTATTAGATGTTTCTGTAACTTCGTTGTGCCAAAATTTATCAATCGAGCGGGAACTCAAAATGGTTGTTTTCCTTACTTTGGGCTCAAAGTATCTCCATACCGAATTATATCAAAATCAGTTTAGTGGTTTGAGAGGTAACAGACTGATACACTTTCACCTTTACAAAACTTGTGTTAATGTCATTGGTATAACGGTAATACTAAATTTAAATGTAGTTTTTAGGGTTCCGTACACAACGGGTAAAAACGGGACCCTATTACTAAGACTTCGATGTCTGTCTGTCCGTCTGTCTGTCTCCAGGCTGTATCTCAAGAACGGCTATAACTAGATTTCTGACATTTGCACAGATTGTGTATATCTGTTGCCGCTATAACAACAAATACTAAAAACAAAATAAATTAAATATTTAAGGGGGGCTCCCATACAACAAACGTATTTTTTTTTGCTATTTTTTGCTCGATATCAATAATGGCAGTAGGTAGGCACTTGATATTTTCACAAAATATTCAGTTGTATTTATAATTTAATAATTAATAATAATATTCAAATAAAAGAAATAATTAAGGGGGGCTCCCATACAAAAAAGCACATTTTTTACCTATTTTGCTCTATAATGGTACGGAACCCTTCGTGCGCGTGTCCAACTCGCACTTGGCTGATTTTATTTGATTTTCTTGTTATCTAATTGTGTTTTCCATTCCGTATGCACATTTCCTCATACAGACGCAATAAAGCGAAGCTTAGGAGTTACGAACTATCGAATACACATAGATTCTCATATCCGCGCTCCACTTTGTCCGGACAAATCGATCGATTGATCTTTTACTATTTTGTTATTCCTATAACTAGTTTTTGACCGTTATTTCGACTGATTAAATCTAAAATAATCATGATGTTTTCTTTCGCCATGGAGTAAAAAGCTTTAAGGTCCTGTTTCACCACTTCTTGATAAGTGCCGAATAGGTTATCCACCACTTAACTTGATAGATAGAGTATGAAGAATCTGTCAAAAAAGTTGTGGATAGCCTATCCGGCACTTTATCAGGAAGTGGTGAAACAGGCCCTAAGATGGCAAAATAAATACTATTGAATAAAATATACTAGAATTAAAATTCGTTAAAGGTGCCTAAAGTAATTAGACTTTGAGGTGGTCTGACAGTGGGAAACAACTGTCATAAATGTCCGGCAGTGGGTCACGAGATTCCTAAACTTATTCCTAAAGAAATAAGACAAAAAATCAGCTTTATATTTTATCAATGGTCAGGTTTTGAATAATAAGGTATCAATGGTCAGACATTCAGAACTGGATACGTCCTAAAGTAACCGCGACCGAAACTCCATAGTTGATAGTCGTTTTTACGTCTATAGGCGTCATAAACAATAATACTTTCAGCTTTTATAAAATGACGAAAGTCTGGCAGTCGCTGACTCTTGGGCCATTATAATAATCAGATTACTAGCAGATCCGGCAAACGTTATTTTGCCAGATACGATGTGGGAATAGCGTTATATATTGTGTCTGTGTCACGCTGTTCCCAAAAAAAAATGATAAGCTTGAATAAATCTTGGTTAAAACGGTACATGTTTTTGTTAGTAAAGTTTCCTGGCAGTTTCGCTTTTGTTCATTGTATAGATGTCTAATGCCGCGTCTGTGTATATTATGTTACCGTTAGAATGCAGAATACGTTAACGTGCACATTACCTAGGTAATCCGTAGATTCCCTGATACCAATCCGTTAAAGTGTGAAATTTTTAAATAAAAAAGCCTATATTTGCACTTTACCTAGTTAGTTTGCATTCTCTTCCTTTGTAAAAGCCCTAAAAACTTTCACCTACGCTTGTCAACCTATGACTATTGTTGTTTTGATTTGTGTTTTTCTAGTTGATACGTTATATTATATTTTATTAGTGGAGTAACATTTTACTTAAAAAATTTAATAATTTATTCCTTTGTTTATGTCCAAAAATGATATTCTCTACAACTAAATAATATGTTTTATTAAAACAAGAACCTATTTTATGTAATATAATGAGAATAGAATAAACTTTTTCACTTTAACTGACTCACCCAGATAATCTGCAAATACCTTGTTAATCTGCAGTCTAACTGGTTTACGCACATTAATGGTAACATAATATATATTATAATCTCACTCGCTTGTATATTTTCTGTACTGGTGCGATATAATTATCTCATGTTACCTATCAATTCAACCCTTATTTGTCACTGTCTGAGAAGGGTACTGTGCGATCGAACAGGGCATGTTAATCCGCTGTTCTAATACGGGTTGATCGTCCTTTAAAAGAGTTAGACCTAACGATGATATACGAGGGCGGCACTGAAAATTTCGGGAATCAAGGAAGTGACACAACATTACTATTTAATAATGTATTTATTGCTTTGCGAAGTATTCTCCGCGGAATTTGACACATTTTTCCATACGATGGAACCAATCATTGAAGCAACCATTCCATTCGGAAGTTGGGGTCTCCAAAATGGCCGTTTTGTAGGCGTCCACAGCTTCTTCAGGTGATGAAAATCTCTGACCACGCAATTTATTCTTTAATTTAGGGAAAGTATAGAAATCATTAGGGCTTAGGTCGGGGCTGTGCGGCGGATGGTCTAATAATTCTATGTTTTCTTGCTCTAAAAACTCTTTTGTTCTGTGCGCGGTGTGAGAACTCGCATTGTCGTGATGGGCGGTTGCAGTTCTCTTTACGGAGTTCAGAAACGACCTGTGGCAAACAAATGCTAGCATACCATTCAACATTAACCGTTCTTTGTCCCTCAAGAGCAATAGTCGCAACATGGCCGGTTTTGGAGACAGACGTGGCCACAATTTTTTTTTGCAACACTCCGTGAACGAACAATTTTTGTTGGCTTTAACTCATTTTCGAACACCCAAACTCCTGACTGGTTTTTTGTTTCGGGTTCGTACAAGAAGATTCCAGGATTTGTCACCTAATACGATGTTGTATAATACAGCATTTGAGGATCCTGCGTGGAATCTTTCGAGAGTTCTGACGCACCAAGTAACGCGAGCCGCTTTTTGCTCTTCACAGAGGAAATGCGATATCCATCGGGAAAACAAATTTTTTAAACCTAATCGTTCATGCAAGATTATTTATATTTGACTCATGCCAGTGTCTAAAGTTGCCTGAATTTCGCGGTATGTCACATGTCGATCTTCCTCAATCAGTTTAAGCACAGCATCAACGTTTTCTTGGGTGACTGCAGTTTTTGGACGACCTTGACGGGGATCATCACTGAGCTTGACACGTCCACGTTGAAATTCAGCAAACCAGCGATAAATTGTGGTTTTGGATGGGGCTTCATCACCAAATGTAGAAATCATCCGGTCAACATGCTGTTTTTGTGTTAAATTCCATTTTCTCAACGACTAAACAAGTTTGAAAAGACCTTGTGACAAGACCACTGACCTCCATTATACAAGTACGCTGGACCTATGATACCCACTTTTTTTGTGCCTATTTGAAGCGGAATCAGCGCCGCCAGTGAGCGGGAAGAGAACTAAATTTGACGTAACTTGCAAATGGCCGCTTAATCGTTATTGGTTGTCATCACTAGTATTAGTTCCAAATACTCCCACTACTGCTATCAGCGCCAATATGGCGACTTTCAAACGTCATTTTTACGTCAAATCATAGACAAATATATTTGGTCAATGGTCAAATTTAGTTCCTATCCCTCCCATCGCAGGAGCTGATTCCGCTTCAAATAGGCACAAAAAATAGCTGTTATTTCAAAGGGTATCATTAGTCCAGCGTACTTGTATAATGTAGGTCAGTGGACAAGACCGAGAATCTTTTTTTAAATAAATAAATGGTACTTATTCGATTTTTAAAACCAAGGAGTTTTCAATTAAAAAGATTTTAATATGACAGGAACAGTGGAAATATTCCATTCCCGATAATTACTTTTAGTGCAGCCTATGTATTGTAAGCTAAGTACGTGATTACATAATATAAAAGTTTGGTGTGTGTAATATGAGTTATGTTTTGTTTTCTTTAGCTGTATATAGTTTTTGTTTTGATCTCTATTTGGTATATTGTTTTTCGTACATAGTAATTGGCGCAAGTGCGCATATTCAAACGAACACGAGGTGTCAATTTTGTGACTATTGACATAATATCTATTTTTTTAACTATCATTGAGAGAATGGAAAAAATCAGCCAAGTGCGAATCGGACTTGCGCACGTTTGGTTCCGTACCACTTTAGAGCAAATATAAGGCGGGCTCCCTTAAATAATTATTTTATTATTAATTATTATTAAAGCACAAAAATATTATTTTAAGTGCCTACCTGTTGCCATTATTGATTACGAGCCATAAAATCACGTTTGTTGTATGGAATCCACCTTCAATATTATACATTTGATTTTCTTTTTAGTATTTGTTGTTATAGCGGTAAAAGAAATACATAATCTGTGAAAATTTCAGAAGTCTAACTATAATGGTTCTTGAGATACAGCCTGGAGACAGAGAAACAGACGGTCGGATAGACAAACGGACAGACATTGAAGTCTCAGTAATACGGTCGGGACCATATAATGAGACTTTTACCCTTTGGGTATGGAACCCTAAAAATACGCGCTTTTTAGCGAAATATATTATAGGAACCAAGAAGCTCGACTTGCACTGTTTATTAGGATCAAATATTAATCACGTTGCGAGGCGTGAGTATATGCCCTTCCTTGACGATGTCTTATTTAAAATTTTAATTTACTTGTATCTAATATTTTATAAGACGCAAATTATACAATACCAAGAGCATAGGACTAATGAAAACATCAATAGACATCTTATTAACATAATGATAATAATATTATTACAGATGCTCTTACAAGATACAGAAAATTAACTGCTGAGCACTATTTTCTGTTAAATATCTAAAAATAATGTACCCTGTACTTTAAAATTAGGGAATTTATTCATGTACAAGTAGTGGATCTATTTAATTTGGTCGGACTATTTCAAGTCAATACTTAGTATTGACACCAGCTTTTCCTATCTTCGGCCACTCGAAGAGCGTCGCAGACAGTGGACTCAAGTGTGGTGAGGATTTGATCGGAGCAACGCATGGGACAGCGGCCCTGCGGTCTTTTTCCCTCAATCTTGCCAATAACCATGAGTTTCTCAAAGTTGCCAAGGTTGATAACACATAAAAATAAATAAACATACACTTTATTATGAGTGATATTAGGTATAGTTTTATAAATACCCTGAGTTGCACGTGAACAATAATTATATATCAATGAACTAGATGACGCCTGCAACTCCATTTCGCCAAAATGCGTTTGTCCAAAAACCGTATATTTTTCCGGGATAAAAGTATCCTATGTTCTTTCCCAGGTCACAAAGTATCTCCATACCACATTTCAGCGGTTTGGGCGTGAATAGGTAACAGACAGACAGATAGGATACACATTTGCATATTTTATAATATTAAATAAAATACATAAATAAAATCTTTATTTTCTCAAAATAGCCATTACATCATAACATGAGACCTCCCCATTAAGTAATAACTTGTGTTGGGGTTGTCTCGCTCATCCCTCCAATGAATACATATTTGAGAAAACTTAATGCTAACAAAAAAATGCAGTTGCAAAATAAAAAGAAAAGAAAAATAATAATTAGAAATATTAAACAAGTACAAATCATTTTTAAAGAAAGTATTTTAAGTGTTAAAGCTGACGTATTCAACAATAGACTAAAATGTAGGTGTGTGTGTTACATTACTCTCTGCAGTATACGTTCCAATTCATCATATGTAAATGTATTAATCCATTCCGTTACTGACTCTCTATATTCATGTAAAGTTAATACATACATTATTAGTATGGATGACAGTCTAAAACAAATTATACGAAATAAAAAAGAAAGAATCCACTCAACTGAGGACGAATGAACATTTGAGTCTCGTTGGTAACATCTTCAACTGTTAAGGACCCTTTGAGGACATACATTTTATTGCATATCGTAAAAATATTTAAAAAATCATGGACAGAATTTTTATCCACACTAATATTATAAATGCGAAAGTGTGTCTGTCTATCCGTTTATCTGTCTGTCTGTTAACTCTTTATGCGCAAACCACTAAAGAGATTTTGCTGAAAGGAATGGAGATAGGTACTTTGAATCCCGGGAAAGGACATAGGATATTTTTTATCCCAGAAAAACGTACAGCTCTCGCGCGATAAACGAATTTTGGCATAAGTTGCGGGTGTCTAGTAATGTTATAATTTTCAGCTTACATAGCATATATTATTATATAAATCTACATTATTTAAATTATTATAATAAAAATAAAAATTTTGTTTGGAAAGACTTGAATCCGAAATTTCTGGACTGATTTTGGTGCAATTTAGTAATGTACGTGATTAATAGAAAAGATGCTGGGAACGAAGCAGTCGTAAAGAGTAATGATATTAGGAAATATTGAATTAATTGTCACTGTATGTAAAACAAAAACATTGTAAGAATGCTAAAGCGTGTGTAACAAATTAAAAATATAATATTATAAAACTTCCAACATCAAAACGATATTTGTTTTAAATAACACAACTTTGTAAAATAGTTTCATAACTTGGTTTCCTAGATCACCATCAAAGTTACTCCATAAAAATGTAGATATTTTAAACGAAGTTTCAAACTTCAAACTATCTATAAAGCAGCCTATAATTCCATCTCGACAGTAAAGTCTATAAAACTTAGACTGTAATAATAAAATTGACATTGAATATCTTATAAAATGCTATAATAATAATTAATAAAACGAGTAGATATTCTGTAGTTAATTGTTACGATCATTATTAGTCTAAAATCATAATCCGAAAATGTGTTTGTGAGTCAGACAGTTTTTTACTCTTCGCGCTAAAACTCCAGAATCTATTTTGGGGAATTTCGGTACGTAGGTATAGGTCTACCAGAATCTGATGGCAAATTTTGACAGCAGATTTTCAAAAAATATCCTTGATCATTGGATAAATTGATATATTTGCATGTTTAACACACAGAATCAGCCGCTATAAGGAAAAAAAAAAGGATCAAAATGTTTTATCCCAATACCCCGGTATTGCTAGAGTCAATTTACTTTCTCACTTTTTGCCATCAGATTCTGGTAGACCTATAGATACTATTATAATTCAAATATTTTTTACCATTATAAACTAATTTAGTCTGTAGGAAACATAATAAAAAAAAAATCGAACAATTTTTAACATTGATTCTGCTATGGAATTCTTTGCCTGTTAATATCAGGCAAGCTAAAAGTGTAGACGTATTATAAAACTTCTCAAAGATTACTATCATAGTAATAATAAGTAATTATATATTAATATATATTTGGTAGGGTATTTAATATATATTAATGTATTTGTATTATATATAGGTAGTATATTATTATTGGTATAATATTTATTATAATGTATAATATTTATTTATTTAGATTAATATATATGTTAGGTTTATAAATTATAATTGTTATTATAAATGTTTTGTAATTTTCTAGATGTAAGTCATTAGTTGTAATTTGTTTTTGCACATTGCCCATTTGCTTTTTATATAAAATAATCTCCTGCTTTTCGGTTGCTTGGAAGAAATTGCTGCATAGCAATAAAGCCGCCTTTTGTGTTTATTTAGTTATTAATAGTACTAAGTTTGAATTTCTATAATATTATGTATGTGTAAATGCAATAAAGAATATTCATTCATTCATTCATTCATTGATTGATTAGTCTATATCACATTAGCAACACTGAAGTTATTAACATACAACCTTAAACCTAAACATTATGTTTTTCAGATAATAACAATTACAATATTAAACAAAAGGCACAGAGCTGCTCAATATCTGTAATTGTTATTCACGCAGCGAAATCATAATCTTTTTTGACATAAATTCGGTTGAATATACCCAAGAGAACACAGAAAATTTTACAGCCAATATGGAACTTTCAAAACGTAGGCGATTTTAATTTGGGGCTTCCAGATAGCCACTTTATGTGTCGATGACCACGATTTATAATATAATCTGGCGTACTATAGATTTTTAGAAGTAATCAGGGCGAGCGAAGTGAGCCCTATAGTATATCCCCTGAGCACTTTTGTGGTACACTTTACGGAAAAACTATCACGCCTATTGATTTTGTGCCTTAATATTTTATTTATATGTAGATATATGTTATCATCGGTCAGTCAAGGTTTAAAAAAAAACTGCCTTAAAGATTATTATTTATTACCACGCAGAAAAACGACGCGAGCCCTCTAAATTCTCGGCTTTTAGCTAGTTATTTTGTGGGAACTTCTTCCAAAAATTATAAGGCTCAAAGTAGCCCCTACAAAATTGCTGGCTGTAAAAATATGCGCTATGCTGATAAAATAATAATTATTATTATGCTTGTTTTATACTTTTATTTGAAATCAAAATTATTTCGATTAATTTGTTGTAGAGTATAGATTAGACTGACGTTAACATATTTCTACTTAAACAGTCCTGTATACGGAGCACGTCATAGTAATATATTATTAGTAAATATATTTTGGTGAAATACTTCAATATATGCGACACTTTAGTTTTGCAATAAAGTTTATAGCTTACAATTACACTATAATGATCACAATTTAATTTCAGTGTGCTAATTTAGTTTAAAATTATGTAAAACTACAATGTGTATAGAAGCTAAGAATGAAAATATAAATTTCTTTATTTGTTACAGATAAGCATGAAAATGAAAAGATATCAGCAAAATCTTCTTACTCTGAATCATTGGACATGAAAGAGATAGCAATAGAAATCTAGAAGCTACTAACGAATGATCTAAATGCCTTATTTAAGAGGACAGAGCGCTGCGTTTTGCATGCGCAAACTATGTTCGACTCGACTAAAGGCGCATTGCTAGTAGCGCCATCTCTGTCTAACAGCTCCTGTTGGCTCAATGGCAAAGGGTGGCCCTCATCGTTCCCAGCAACCACAGACATATTGAAAGCCTTGTTCATATTTGCCATGTCTATGTGTATTGTATTCGGAAACCTGGTGCTGATTTGTGTGTTAAACAATAGAAGGTATATCAAATATATTGACAATCAGGTAATATGATTCAATTTTATTATACGGTTTGTAGTAAGTAGTTAGAATGTGCATGTTACGGGTGAATCCGTTTAGACTGTGGCGTGACAACGACCGTGACATTTTTGAAGAAAATTGAAGTGTGTCAGTACTATGGACGTATAGAATATTATACATACTGTATATATATTATCATGAGAATGTCCGGCCACAGTTAAGACTAATCTTGATCCATTTTTATTAATTGCAAGCATGCATTCACATGTTCGCACAGACTTATCTCATTTGTACCAATCCCATTTTGTGTAGTTCAGTCTTGTGCTTCTTCAACTTCCCTAACTTATATTTCATCTTAACCATTCTCTTTAACTTCCTCTACTAAATTTACTAAAATAGTCTCGTAGATACTTTCAAAACATATTACATCCTTCCATACATTTCAATTTATTTGCGTTCATGCGATGTTATTAAATTGAATTCGGTCTTGTGATTCTTCAACTTTCTCAACTTATATTTCATCTTAATCATTCTATTAAGTTCCTCTACTAACACATCAATTACACTTACCAAAACTGTCTCGTACTTACTTTCAAAACATATATCCTTCCAAACATTTCAATTTATTTGCGTTCATGCGATGTTATTAAATTGAACAGTACATTATTAAATACTCCTTGCTTTTCATATCCTTGCTAGTTCATGCTAAGGAGGCAATTCATAACGAAGAGACAGCGCTGATAAACGTTTTGAAAATTCAATAGGTATTTTGCGTAAGACATGCTAAAATACAGGAAGTGATTATTTTCACCTTGACATGTAATTTCAAACGTATTAACATCCCATGAAGTGGAATAAATAAAATGTTAAGAAAATGACAAAACAAAAATATAATGAAACAATTAGGGCCTGTTACTAGTGGTGGAAAAAATAGCATTAGCAATAATAATTAATTGTTAAATGTCCATTAGCTATAATTAAATTAATCGTACTTACTTGCTAAATAATACGATTGCTAATATTATCGTGATATGATAAAAAATTCACGTCCGCGCTGTTACGCACCGCTGCGCTAACTGTTAATGAATTGCTATTTTTCACTCGATGCGAAATAATACTCGAGACGATTAGTGTGATGCGAACTATCGGTTCGATTTATTCACGAATCACGATGCCGCATTTTTAGCAAATAGCAAAGCAATAACACGTAGCATGCTATGACATCAAAATTAGCATGTTAATGAAATTAATAGAAAATAGCATTAATTCCCATTACTACCTATTACACCACTTCCTGATAAGTGCCGGATAGGCTATTCAGTATCCACAACTTATCTGATAGATACATGAGTGTTTACGAGTATCTATCAGATAAGTTGTGGATAATACTCTATCAGTCAGATAACTTGTAAATAGCCTGTCCGGAACTTATCAGTAAGTGGTGAAACGGGCCCTTAGACACGTCATAATATTTTACTGTCATGTGGGTCATTGTCCGCGCGGTCCGCATAAAAGTTGCCCACATCCACAATTATTTCATATATGTTTTTCCTGTCAAGCGGGCAACACGCGAGCTGCCAGGAGTATGTTGTCACCCGCATTCGGACCATCCACGTGCGGGTAACAACAAAATAGAAAAAGCACCCTAACATTACCAATACTGAGAGATTACTGATAAATCATTGCACGGGCAGAGCTAGAAACTTGAAACACACCCCACCTCTTAGAAACAAAATTAAAAAAAAAACCTGAAGGGGCTTAATAGAACAACAAAGATTCCCTACCATAAATAATGTTTATAGGATAGACAAAGCACGCAAGCTAAGAAGCCGCAAAAAGTTAGTTGAGCAAAAAAGGTAGTAAATTATTTAAATCAGTCTCTGTATTCAAACAATCCATAGATTTCCGTAAATTCATAAAACTTTTCCAAAATACTCCTATATCCTTTATTGGCTAAGTCCCTGAAAAAAGAGCTATAACTCAAATAATCCAAATGGTATTCAGGTCAATCCTCGCACGATTCACAGTTGCAATACAGACTTGATATTGTAAATCATAAATTATTAATAGACTACGCCAATACCAGACAAAACGAAATTGATGATTTATAGTACTGTGGCGCTCGTTACATACAAAGTAGCCATAAACTAGGGGTTGGAGCGACATTGGTCTATCATTTGATTTATTTTAGCGTATTTTGTTATTGACATTTTTTTTGTACTGGAACAATTTATGAGCCGGATGTGTAGAGCTGGAGTCACAGTATAAATTATATACAGTAGTAAATATTCTTCATGCTAAACTAATTTTGGCGCACGCACACATTAGCGAGATTTCAGATAACTTCAAGTAACAATTAGCAATGTCACGTCCCGCGCACGTAGTACTTGTATATGTATGAACGAATTTGATTGAACAGACTTCAGACATCCACAATCTTATATTGTGTCTCGTTTCAATGGATACAAATAAAATTAATTGTTATCCGTGTCTATTACCAGTTTTTAAAAACTAATTGTAAAATTCATTTTAAAAATAACTTTACATTTTTAAATACTTTATGGAATATGTTCTAAACTCAAAAGTCACGATTTGAAATAGAATAAGGATGCGGATTGCGGATACTCATTTCCTTTTCTTTTTCAGCCCCGATATCTATTGACTTCTTTAGCACTGAACGACCTATTTACCGGCATTTTGATCGCTCCCGTAGCGCTGTTGCCGGCTTTGTATAAGTGCTGGCCTTATGGGGAGATATTCTGTCAGATCCAGGTACAAATTTTAACAATCAAATTATGTTTTACTATATTATTGTACCATTTTCTCATTTTTTACTATTGTTTTATTACTATTATAAATGTTGATAACTCTTTGGTATCTTTAAATTATTTTACTGTCTTGAAATTGTAAAACAATGTGGTAAAATATTCCGGGAATGTTATTTACATTCAAAACAACCCTTATAATACAGCAAGAAAGTTAAAAATCAAATGCACTTTCAAAAATGATGTATTTTGATAGTTTTTGTATGTAGGTATGTATTATGTAACAATATTTAAAGTAGAAACATAGTGGTGACAATATTGAAAGATAATAAGACTAAGATTTATCTATATCTAAATTATTTTCTGAGCGTTGTTATTACATAAAATAAAAAGTGGCAAATAATAACAAAAGTTAAAATATAATGATGACACAATTGCTATTCACGGTAGACTCGATCTTTTGAAAATAGAATGTTTACGTCTTCGCAAAATGTTTTTGAACTGTTATTTGTGAATGGCTTTCCTGTTTGTCGGAAAATTCATTTGGGAATTTTCTTGTTATTTACATATTATTCAGTCGGTTTGGCCATTTAAACTTCTAATGGCAAACATGTGGATGAAGTTAAAATTCAAAATATACTTTAGTTTTCCTGCGCCTCCTCCCAAGCTTAAAATCCTCGGGAATGGTATATTTTTTGCGATATAAAAAGAGCCCTTTTCCTTGTTCTCTATATCTGGGAAAAAACTCATCGAAAGCCTGGTAGTTTCGAAGATTAATCAATGTGAATAAATCAACAAACGTCTTTCAAATATTAGCATCAAGTATTTATAATCCAAAAAGTTAGAACCATTTTTTAAATTATATAAAACCCTCCTAAAATGTGGTCTGCAAAGTAATAAAATGCGGGGTTAAATGTAGCGACACTTACGAAAATATTATGCAAGTAACAGAGTTGTTGAATCACAATGGAGCAGTTATTGCTCGTTTCTGAAACTTATTACTGAAAACTTTACAAGTGTTACAAAATCCACTTACAACCTGGCCAGAGTGTAAACTCCGCTTAAACAAAAGACGAGAAAATGAGTAAAGTTACATTTAAAAGTTCCTGATTGGAGATGCGATATGAAATTGAATATTACAACTTTGTAACAAAAGTCAATATTTGCTTTTTATAAAACGCTCCCAAAGCGTTTACATTATTGCTATGAAACTCTGTTAAATAATTGGCAATAAGCAATATAATATGTGATAGGAGTATGTCAATCAAAAAAGGCTGTATTAAAATAAAGGATAATACTTAATTGGTATTTAAAAACCATCTTAAATTATATTTTTAGATTGAAATTAAAATGTTCCATATTTAAACCTAAAAGGAAAAGTAAAAATTTAGAAAAAAGAAATTATATTAGATACTAGCGATGCGAAAATTTGGTTTCACTTCCTGAACGGTTCGCGCTCAATTAAGCGCCGACTAGCGTATTTGAGCATCTACAATATCCAATTACGAATAGAAAGAACCGTTCCAAAGAACAGTTTAAAAGGCTTAATTGCGATACATTTGCACTCGCACACGGATAAAAAGGTAATGAAGATAATTTAAAATTAATGAAAGAGCTAACGCAAATAGAAGAAAGCAATAATTACTATGGCAATCTTTCATAGATAACAATAATTATTTTAGAACAAAAATGTTTTGTACTGCTAAAACTTTCTGGCAATACGAGAGAACCAGTTTTAAAATATATTAAAAATATCTTGAATGCATTTAACGACAACAAGAATGCGAGGAATTTCTCGCAAACAAAACTTTTATGATTTTCTAATGACCTATTTAGTGACGGAGCGGAATCGTGAATTCTTCAAACTTTCAACTCTGTAACCCTTTCTTTTGTCAACTGGTTATTTTATTGTGTGCGGAAATCCTTTGTTGCTTCGAGTGCCACCACTAAAAGTTTTCTTTATTTTCTTTTATTGCTCTTTGTTAAGGTAAGGATGTCCCTAAAATTAGCAGGTCGATGTCTGTCAGTACGAATATCGACGTAAAGGACATTAAAATAACATTTATATCAGCGCGCCTTGTACAGTGGGGGTTACGACGCTCGCCGCGTTCTTGATAGGGCGACATAGGAGAAAATTATACATTTTATTTTATTTTTTTAATGACCGAATCATTTATTAAAAAACTATTCGGTTATTTGGTTAGAACTATAAAAAAAGGCTATCCTTTTTGTAAAAAAATCATATCATTGTCATTGAAAATTACGAGAGGTTCGAATTTGAAGTGTATTTTTATGGTGATATTCAAGATTTTTTTACAGAATTACCATGCCATTTTTCAATATTCTGTTCGGTTATTTTGTTACTTTGTTTCTTTTTGAGTCTACATCAATTTTGGTGTAAGAGAATTCCACATAATTTCTTCAGACTGGAAGCTTAAAAATCTGTCTTTTCGAACTGGTCTCGCCTTAATGTGATTTTTTATTTCAGGCGCTTTTGCGAGGTGCCGTGAGTCAGCAGAGCGCAGTTATTTTGGTGTGCATGGCGATTGACAGATACATGTATTTACTGCATCCAAACGCATATCATAGGCATTCTAGTAAGAAGGTAATCGATACTTACTTAATATTATAAATGTGTCTGTCTGTCTATCTGTCTGTCTGTCTGTTACCTCTTCACGCCCAAGCCGCTGAACTAATTTTGCTGAAATTTGGTGTGGAGATACTCTGAGTCCCGGTAAAAGACATAGGATACTATTCTGGAAAAATGTACGGTTTCCGCGCGATAAACTACTTTTGGCGCAGCGAATTTGCGTGCGTCATCTAGTACAAAATAAACCATCGCTAATAGAGCATCAACTAAATGAATAAATCAAAGCCCTGCTCAACAATTAGTAGCCTTTGATGCATTAATTTTTATTTCAACAATCTGGTGCCTGTTTTTTTCTTACCATTTACTCCTTTTCTAATTTTCGTTACTTTATCTTTTTAATAACTTACAGCTATTCTAAAACGTGTTTGCTTTATGCTTATGTAAATGTGTGTTTTCAGGGATGTGTGTTAGTGATAAGTATAACTTGGATATTGTCGGTGTCTCTGTTTGCTATGATGGTTCTACCACGATCAGGGTATTACTTCAACTCAACAGGGCTGATGGCCTGCGACGTGTTTCATAGTAGAGTTGCCTTTAGGTAAGTGAACTTTTACTGATAGGAGATATTACTGCAATGTTTTCACGCTTTAGGCAGCACTAGCATAGACAGTAACCAAAAGTTTTGTTCGACGTTTGACAACGTTTCTGACAATATTCTGATATAATGACTGCGACATGTCGGATTTTGATCGGATTATTTACTGTATGTGCTAGTAGCGCCACCTGCCTTTGCGTAATATTCTCTATTACCTAATGAGGTTGTTAATAGTACAGGATGGGAGGATAAAGTAGAATATCTAAGGTTCAAAGTTACTCTAGTAGTCTTAGCTTTATGTTCTAAACCTTAGGAATCTCATTTGCTAGCTCTACCTCTTCCCTATATATTAATAGTAGTAATTAGAAAATAATTATGCGTATTATCATATCAAATGTATAGAAATCCTAATTTGGTAATTAGATGCAATATTAATATTAGGATCAGTACATACTGTCACCATTATGTAACAGTTGAATAACACCCATTTAACTAAAATGCTTATGAATCAAAGTTGTATAAAAACACTCCATATAAGTATAACATTAGATCTTTGAATTAAAAGAGCTTTATCAGTTTTTCCACATTAAATTAACGAGTTCGTGTTTATTAACATTATTTAAACTACTTTTGGTAATGTTCGTGGAAGTTAAAGAATATTTAAATATGAATATATTTGACCCATTTGTTTGCGAGATACTTGGCTTCGGAAGTACCAGACGTCACGGCGAGTGTAGGCCGGAGTCATCTCCAGTGTTCTAGTTCAAGGAGACTAGTGAAATATGTCTTGGCTACAGCCAAAAACGGAAACGAGAAAAATATTAAATGTCTTGTTTTTTTTTATCGTTGAATTTTCAAGCCAAATTAATTTTCAATGCTAATTTTACGCTTTTCTTAACCTTCGAAAATAATAATATTTTTTAAAATACAACAAACTCTATGTATTTGTATTTATTAAAGAAACCACTTAAATAATGTTCGATATCTTTCGGTTTAAGCTGACGCACAGAAAATGTGTGTATTAAAAATCATTGTCAGTTATACCGATATTCGAGTTACTATAGATCATTTATGTATGAACTAAATTGATATTTTAGAGATTAATCTTGATATACACGCATTTGTGTTTAAGTTTCTCTATCGTTACATTTCTTTGATATAAAATAACACCTTTACCTTTCCCCCGATTTCACAATACTTGTTCATTTCGTACTAAATTTTCTATGAGAACAGCGACTGTTTTATGGGAAATAAAAATGTTTTTATTCTTTCAAGAATACTCGCTTGTTGTGCCTACTACTTTCCGACTACAATGGCACTCATGTATTGCTACGGGTCGGGGTTTCACGTCAGTAAGACCAGAACTAAAAGCGATCACGACCCGAGGCCTAATGGGGTACCGCCGTGTAAGACCGCGCACAATGAAATTGAGACTGTGGTAAGCTTAATAAAACTATACAATAGTGTTCGGTGATATTTGTTTTTCTATAGAGAACCGGTAGTCATATTACTCCAGCTATTTTATTCTGTAAGCGGAATTGTCGAATTTTAGAAATAGTAGTCGTTCTTTTGATAGGCCTTGCGTGTATTCATCAGCGCAAAACTCCAAAAAAATCTCAGTATTTAATACAGACGTATTTGACTACCATTTACAATAAAATGTAAAAAAATATATTTCTAGGTATTTACCACCCAATTTCTCTTAAATTTTTGAAATATATTTATTTAGACAATAAATAATTAGGAAAAATCATGAACAATACTCAAAGTGTATTTAATTTTAATAACACCATAATTACCAAGATAGAAATCCATTATTATTGTTTCAGCAAATTCCAAGCTTTTCTAGACCACACAGTATGAGCACATCTAGGACAATGGCGGCCATTTCTCTAGGGTTTATTGTGATGGTAACACCATCCACTATTCAGGAAGTAGTAGCGGCGTGTACTGGATGTAAGGTAATGAAAGCGAATGGTGTATTTTTGTTCTACCGCCAACTTTTATAACCAACGTTTATTTCCAGGTCCCTCCGATATTGGATTTTATTGTTACCTGGCTCGCATTGAGTAACAGCTTCTGGAATCCATTCCTTTATTGGCTTTTAAACAGCCATTTTAGAAGGATAAGCAACGAGTTAGTTCAATTCTATGTAAGTATTTCCGAGAATTTACTTCAATTATGCGAGAATTCAACTTTAAATACAATCTGTACAATTTGTTCCCAGATTTGTTGCAAGCGGTCAAAATCCTTCGCTGCGTACGAAAAAGGGGCCGGCTGCTGTGGGTCGTCCGTAACATCAGATGGCTTACATTCCAAAGGAGAATTCGAAGGTCTCGGTGAAAAGTTTTGGGGCGAAATTTTGGAGCGAACCGTTTCTTCTACCTCACTTCATGCCATACAAAAGAATTGCCACAGAGACCCTCTGAGGTACTCCGGATCGTTCAAAGGTTACCACAGTGGATCTTGTAAGCACAATACGAGGTTCTATGATGGCTACGATCCTACTGATCATAGGCAATTCGAAAGGTCCGCCTTCCAAATCGAAGCTTGTTCGAGACAATGTCGACTGAAGAATTCTGACTTTTGTCTCTTCAGACCTGGACCAGAATTAGAATATTCTAGCCGTTCTCGATCCAACTTGAGCTTGGACGAGGGCAACTTCAACAAAATCTGTAACGGAAGGCATCCGGATTTGTGAGAGTTCCGAAACTGCCCGGTTTTCGGGCATAGAAGCAATAGTATAGGAATTTATCCCGGTATGGACAATTTTAACTCAAATATAAAATGGAAGTTTAATGATTCACTGTGTGAAAATGATCATGTACATAATATTGAACATAATCTAGACAGAATACGTAGTCTCAGTCACGAAAAGAGCTTTGGTATGTATGGATTAAAAGAAAACGATAATTTATTGGAAGTTGAAGTAAATGATATGACTGAAGAATCAGAATCGGATGAAACCAAGGACTATCAAGTGAGTGCTAGTGAGTGTTTTGACGAAAAGAGTGAGTATTGTTCAAATAAATTTTCAAGAAATTCCTCCCTTTCGAATAGAGAACTTGACGTTATAAAAGAGAGTTCTAGAAGTTCAAGTGATACAGAAGTGACTTTGACCCGATGACTCCCGAAAGTGACATTCGACAGTGCAAATGTAGTACACTTTTATGGTATTGATCCCTACGTATGAAATACATTATCTTAAATGTTTAGGAAAAACATAGAGAAATATAATTTAATCATGTGGACCAGTAGTTACGGGTCTATATTCTGTAAGTCTTACTAATGATACTAATTAATCTAGATATTAATTATAGAAAACTACTAATAATAATTGTGTATGTACAGAATGTTGTTATAAGAAATAATAGAAACTGTTTTAGCTGAGATTTACATTAGTTATAACTAATAATAGGTTATTGAACTTTTGTAAATTTTCTTACACTTACAGATTCATATTAAATTACATACTACAATCATGCTGATGATAATTTTAAAACCAGATTTTTATTAGGTCCTTATGTTATTATACTTGTGTTTATTATGTTGGTAACACTTGAATTTATCCCATTAGTTATACATACAATCCTTTGAATAGAGGACCTAAAGACTTAATGGTCGATGTTCTTACTTGTTAGACTTTAATAAAAAGCTAATATTGTTTACCTTACCCTGTTTCATGTGAAATTTCACTGTACAGATACACTAATAATGTCAATAGTATCATTATGTTTGAAGTATCCAAATAATGTAATAATTGATTGTTTCAATTTCATTGATGACATTATAATGTATATTATTTGTTATAATGTTACGATAGTTAAATAAAAGACTGTTGATGATGATAACAATTGAATACAATCGCACAACTCTTTCTTCTTAAATGTAATAGAAGAAAATAATTTTGAGTCCCTAAATGTTGTTAATATGTCGATGGAAGATGTAAAATAAATTTTTAATAAAATTTCAATCTATTATTTATACACCTACATAGTTATGGGTTTGGGTAAAGGTTTTTATAGAAATAAAATGATTTTTAACCATCGAAAAAATGAAAAAACACATGTAAAAATTCTTTACACCAGATAAGTTTTAGTCCGGGTTCCGTAGAACATTTTTTTTTTATTACTATCAAGCTAATTTTTTGTGAGTAGCCTCATTTTGATAAGACAAACGACAATTTTATTTGCGAAAAATCTTAAAAGTGGTAGATAACAGAGATAGAAAGGATTTAATATTTTGATTTGATGGTCCTAAAATATTGATTGTTCTATTTGTAGGGCAATGTTACTCTTAAATTATATAACTATTAACCTATTAATATACAAAAAATCAGCTGGTTAGGGTTCCGTAGTCAACCAAGTTTTGTTGATTACAGAACCCTAACACGAAACCCTAACGAGCTGATTTTTTGTATATAGATAGGTTAATAGTTATATAATTTATGAGTAACATTGTCCTACAAATGCTTATATTATATTTACAAACTTTGTATGACACAATATGACTAATGACATTTCTTTTTTTTTGTCCACATTTGACCTATTGTTTGTTCATTCTTTTTTAATTTATTTTCGAGTAATGCCTATGACTTTTATATTTAATTAATTCTTAATAAATGTAATTAGCTTTTATTTAATTTTAGTACTTTTTATAATAATTATGTTAATGCCATACAATTTAAAATTATTTTACACACCACTTATTAGTTGGATCCATTTAAGTAATATTGTAAGAACTTTTTGTACCACATTTAAGCAATAAATCATTCTATTCTATTCATATTTTAGGACCATTAAATCAAAGTATTTAATCCTTTCTGACTCTGTTAGCTACCACTTTCAAGATTTTTCGCAAATAAAATTGTTGTTCGTCTTATCAAAATGAAGCTACTCACAAAAAATTAGCTTGATAATAATAAAAAAAAAATGTTCTACGGAACCCGGACTATTTTTGCTTCAAAAGGAAAAAACCGGCCCAGTGGGTGTCGGGCCACGCGCAATATAGGGTTCCATAGTACCGATAATTTTTGTATGGTTAAGGAATGTACATTTATAACGTGTTTTACACTACTAATTAGTACTAATTTGAACGAAAATTTCCTTTATAAGTACTTCTCCGAATACATTTTTTAGTTGATCGACGATTACTCAATAACTTAAGAAGTCTTCTTAGCCGTGATAGTTTTCCTTTTAAATGTAGCATATTTCCTACTCCCGTGAATTTTTTCACATTTCCAAAAGCAACCGTTTAGCTGGTAGAAGGGGGGGACACTGGACTCTAACGATTTTTTCCACTTTTAAACTTCATTTTTCACAAATGGATCCCTAAATCGGAAAATGGTCTTTGAATACTCATAATATTTTTAAATAACCTATCCAACGACACCCCACACGGTGGGGTGGACGCGGTAAAAATAAATCACCCCCGCTTGATGTGTAGGGGAGGTACCATAATTTTTTTTTTTTAATATTTTATACACCATTTTGTCGGCGCCATTAAGATGTACATTCATGTCAAATTACAGATTTGTAGGCCTTATAGTCTCTGAAAAAAACCGCGGACAGACAGACGGACAGACAGACAGACGGACAGACGGACGAACAGACAGAAACTATAAGGGTTCCTTGTTGACTACAGAACCATAAAAATCGGCCTAGTGCGAGTCAGACTCTCGCACAAAGGCTGGTAAAGGCTTATTAGCTCTTAAAATACAATTAACGAAATAAATCTTATCGATCAAAAAATAAGTAGTAAGCTTATAGCATTTAAAACAGTGAGATTATAATAATTATAAAGTTCTAATTCTGTACAATGTTACTTAATAATAAATATAGAATAGCATATACGATTATTACATTTCATTGGAAAGGCTTTGCTCAGATAAAACAGGTAGCAATAGAAATGAATCTCTGAAAGACAATATTGTTTTACTCGTTCATTAAATCGAATATCCTCTTTCGAAATCATTAAAAATCTTCACAGGATTTATTTGAGCTAAACCTAAATCTACTTTGGGCGGATTTCTGTAATTTTAATGTTTAGTTCGGAGCAAATTTCGTCGAGTCAAATACTTAAAAGGATCGTAAAGCTTTTTAGGGCAGCGAAAGTGTCGATAGAATTGGGACCGTATTGAATTGTAAATCTACAGTGAGTTAAAGTAACAGTTTAATTTTGAGAGAAATATCCTAAAAGTACGGCAACTGAAACTAAAAACCAATTAGATTTAATAACGCAAATAACTTATTAACTATATTCAGTGCATATAAAGAATACTGCATAAAAGGCTTTTAGAGAAGGAAATGTATTAGCTAAAATTACCTCTTATTTACTTAGCATTGATCATTTGCGCAAGTGACATCTTTTAACCGTATTATAGAAGGACACTAGCGACCCGCCCCGGCTTCGCACGGGTATAAAATATATAGCCTATCATGTCTCACTGAAAAAATGATGTATATTAAAATCGATTCAGTACTTTTGATTTTAAATATTCATTACTACCCGTGGCCCGCTTTGGCCAGTACCGTCGCAAAAGCTACGTCCCGCAATTTTTAAATCTGTAATATCTTCGGAAATATTCGTTTAAATCACATGCTGTAAAGGGCCATATAGATCTATATTAAATCAACAATGTATTTAAAGTAATTAATTGAATAAGGATTAATGCTGTATTGGTTAAACTATTTACGACATCACATTAGAAATCTTTTTATTTTATTTTTTATTTTTATTTATTTATTAGAAATCTCTGAAATAACAGTATTTCTTCACTATTTAATGAATGTTATTATACTTATAAATCTTCCTTTTCAATCACTCTATCTATTAAAGAAAACCGCATCAAAATCCGTTGCGTAGTTTTAAAGATTAAAGGGAACAAAGGGACATAGGGACAGAAAAAGCGACTTTGTTTTATACTATGTACTATGTAGTGAAGTGATTTACTCTTGTTTACTTAGCAATAATTTTTCCTGCGAGTGAACTATTTCAGTCATAGATAAGAAGAACTGCTTACTATCAATCACTTGAAGTTTTCAAATGCCTGCGACCTTAAAACGTACAGAAGAGGTAGGTCGGCTAACCTAGGCTAAAAGAGCGAAAGGTGGCATTTTTATTTATTTTCAGATTAAAATAGCCGATGGGTATTTCGCCATCGGAAAACACTGATATAGCACTTTATTGTAACCTTAAGTTTTAAGCGCTTATTTAATATTCAGTTCGAGTTCTTAAGTGCTGTGATAAGGAGTTTTATATCAAGGGGTATGATCATTAACGTTTTATGAAAACCATTCGGTCTTTATTATTTCACGGGTCTGTGTGGATCTTATTTAACTGCACTTTAAAACTTCCTGCCCCTAAAGGGCTTACTGCTTTTATATTTTCTGATGGGTTTGTCATTTTATTCTGAAATCTTTGGACACAGTTAGTACATGACAAAGTATAGGTTATAGGTACTATACGTAAATATGTATAGTAATTTGTTTATAAAATACATCGATACAGTGAATTATCATCATCTTCTTACTCTTTTTAAATCAAAATATGTATAACAGCAAAGGTGTTTTCATCAACACAAAAAAAACACATTTTTTTTGTGATGAAGTTAAGTTTTAGTGCATACTATCCATATTCACAGTTTCGATAAACTTCTTTACATAATATTTAGCTGCAAAATATTATATACCCAAATTCGTGTAATGGAGAATACAAAACGTTACACGTTCCAAACCTTTCATAAACACGTCATAAAATTTATGACTGTTACAACTTTATGCAAAATCAACCATATTTAAACGCAATTTGAAACTCCGTCTCTTTTCCGTGAAAAATCAGTGCAAATGGAAGCCCATTAAAATGCTCCGGAATAATTTGTCACAATTTAGTCTGGCGCGAGTTTTTTTGCGGTTTTTTATTCGCAGGATATTGTTATAAACGATGTTACGAGAAAAATCAACGGCTATAAAATTTAACAAGCAGTCTTCCAGTCATTCTTTATTGTTCTTTCCACTTTTGTTGGCTCATAAAAGCATCTTTTGAGTGACTTAAGTAAATAAAGAAATTAGCTAATAATAGTAATTGTTAATTTATTTTGTGCCAGCAATGTTGCCACAAATAAGGAAAAAAGTCTCAAATTATTTCGGCTTAAGTTTTGTTATGAATCTCATGACTTATCAATATCTTATGGTAGGTATAATTATTTTAGTTTTCAAAGGAGTAAAAGAACGATAGACGAAAATATGTTTTATTTTATTATTTTCTTTTTTAAAAATAAATATTTTTTCAGTTAGTACTTACCGACCTAAAATGATGCTTCTGAAAAAGGTGTCAATTATTTTAGTAACATGAGATGTGTGTTTAGGAGAGTGATAAATGTGAATGTGTGATTAATGAATGAAATGATGGATTGTGCAAAACATGATGAGACTCAGACTTGCCATACATGATATGCGTGGTGAGGACTCGAGTATGACGCATCGACAGAATGACGTTTCGATAGAATATATAAAACTGTGATATTATCATCTGCATTACTTAAATGCCATCATTATACGGATGATGTTGTTATATTTTGATAATTTTTTGTGTGCGCAAAATAGGATCTATTCTTTGAATGATGCATATTATACTTGTATATTATCACTCATTAAATACATGTACCATTCATACCTTATAATGAATAAAATAAATTGTAAATTAAAATCTAATTGTAATAAAAAAAAAAATCTGTGACAGCATAACTGCAGCTTGTTACCATTAAAACACCTTTGAATAAAATAAAATTTATGGAAGACTATGAAAAGGAAACGTCATTCATAGGTATCTGAGCGTAATATTTTGTTCTTTCATAGCGAAATAAAACGACGGTCACTGAATACTGGACGTGCTTGGAGTGAATAAGGAGGTTAGTCCAGTTGTATCTATATTCTTTGTAAACATTAAATGAATAAGGTATAAAAACGAAGGAGCATGTAGAAAAGTATTTTAACTCTATAAACGCTATATTTTCAGGTTAAAGATCAGCAACATTATAGTAATAAATAAACACAAGATCCTTAATTATTATCTGAATAATTCTCAGATTTTTAAAAATTGCTCATCTTTCCAAAATTTTTAAAACCTTCCAAATGTCTTCGGCTGGGATCATTTAGGGGGAGTGACGAGATGAAATACAATCCTGTAAGAATAAATTGGCACGTGGCCAACATTAGAGCTGACGTAACTATTTTGTAAAAAAACTCAAGGAGCTGCTGGACCTTCGCCCTTCCGTGTCAACGCTTATTATTCTGTTAAGGGGGCGACTAAAGCAAAATTGTCGATTTTGTTTCTTGAAATTAAGCCCCGAATTGTTTCATTTTTTAAACATAGATACTACATTATACTTCCAAGGATTAAATCTGAGTGAAAACACGATATCTTAAAATTTTCTCGATAGAAAAAAATCACAAAAAATGCATTAGCTAATTTTCACGAATTTTTAATATATTGCCATAACCGTGCATTACACTAAGTTAATATTTTAACACATTGTATATAATTCTATTATTGAGAAACTGACCTAGCGGATTTTTAAATTGTTATATATTTATTGAGTTAATAAGAAAAAACTAACTTGGCGATGATTCCGCGTCGTCCTTTTTCATCTGGCATAATATGAAAGACGGGTGTGAGTGTGAAAGAGAGAAGAACGATGTTTGATTTTTTGCTTTATTCGCCCTCTTAAATAGGGTCAAATTAAGACGTATCATGGCAATGTCATCCACGCCAAAAAATATCTGCAGAAATCATAGAGATACTATGTACTACGTACTGGAGGCGCCATTGCAAACAAAAAACATGTCACACTTGAGGCATGAGCGGGGTGAGAGGCGGGGCGGTGATGGCTACAGATCAGTACCGCAGAAGTGACAAAGTTTTGTGCCTACACTCGAATGAACGCAGACTCTATTTGAGTAAGTGGATAAAATAAAACAAAGATTTTTACTAAACATTATTAAAAGCTTTTATTTAACTTGCTCTGTATATTATTATGTACATATTATTAAATATATTAGTACATAATTATTATTATGTAAGTTCGGGTGGAATTTTTGAACCTAATTTCAAAGTATGTATGTGCATATAATATTTTAACCGATTGAGCTGGAATTTTGTATACACGTTTGGTTTGAATGACAATACACGATACAGTATGACATCACTATAAATATAAAATGGCCGATCATCCAAGATAGCGGAATAGGTATTTTCTATGCCGTCCTATAATAACAGGATGGATATTAAATGAAAGAACATTTTGAGAATAACTCGAAAACGAATGTAATGTCATTCTACATCCAATATGGCGGCTCATCTAAGATAGGGGAATACAAACAAAGTTCCGTTTATTTCTGCATGACTAAAGAATTGGATTTCAGTTAAAAATAGTTAAGTGAAATCCAACTTTTAAGTCATGCAGAAATAAACGAAATAATAATATAACGCTCGCTCAATATAGACACGGTTTTTTCACTAATCAACATCAAGTACGATTTCTCAAGGACATAGAAGTTAATTAGATTTTTTATATAAAATAACGGGGCAAATGAGCAAACGAGTCACCTGATGGAAAGCAACAACCGTCGCCCATGGGCACTCGTAACGTCAGAAGAGCTGCAGAAGCGTGGGAATATGCCTTCTTCTTAAAATGCTACTGGCGATAGTTCGTTCCACAGTTTTGCAGTGCGCGGAAGAAAGTTACGCAAAAAATGCACGGTGGAAGACCTCCACTTATCAAGGTGATGGGATGGTCCTCAGAGCACTCCCCGTGATACAACTGATAGAGGATGCAGAGCGAAGCTACATCTAGGCACAATTACAAGAGGTCCAGCCTGTTTAAAATACTATGGCAGTCAACAATTCGAGCGGCCCTTCGTTCAAATTCAATACTCGTACAATAATACACAATAGCACTTATTAGGCAGCGTGGCAGCGGCACGGCGAAGTGATCGTTGAACATACAAAATATATAACCTCCTCCTTTTTGGAAGTCAGTTAAAAACATCATCATCATCACTCTACTCCGAAGGCATCACTCCGAAGAAACACTCCGCAAATTGCCGAGAATAGAATATGACGTAGCCTCAAAATTCCGAAAATTTCAAAGGTGAGTACAACTCGGTCGAGTTAACTCCGTACCTGGCGGCCATACTTATACAAACCCCCCAGTTTTGGAGCTACAAACGGTCGAGTTAACTCCGTACCAAGGATTTCGAAAATCGGACCACAAACGGCTGAGTAATCGTTGAACATACAAAAAATAATAAAAATTAACATACATACAGCCAAACGTATTACCTCTTTTTTTGGAAGTCAGTCAAAAACCAAAATATTACATACCAAAATTTTGCAAAACCGTTACAGCGGCTTGGGCGTGAAGAGGTAACAGACACAGAGAGAGACAGACGGACGGTCAGACAGACGGACAGACGGACAGACAGGCAGATGGACGGACAGACTGACAGACGGACGGATAGACAGACAGACGGATACACTTTCGCATTTATAATAATTATATTATAATAAGTATAGACCCAAAGTCCACTACATACTTACCCTATTTAAATTACTTAAATATTTATAAATACAATTATAATGTACGCATGTATAATGTACACGTAATACCGTATTTATATTACCAAAATACAAACTCGTCTACGTAAATACTACATTCATCGTCGTCTCATCATAGATATCTGTATTTTGCCTACATTCCCCTCTGAATCTACTACTCTATGACAATGCGAAATGGCACGCGTCTTCGCCTAGTAATTTAATGTTCGTATATTAATTGAAAATAATTAAATAAGAATACTAACCGATAAAATGTTATTCCGTCGCATTTGGAAGTGTTTTTGGAATTATTTTTACAATATCTTAAGACACACCAAGGCATTTTTGTGACTTTTATTTTGTTTTATTATAAATGTCATACGTCTAGTGCGCAGAAGAGCTCGCGGCCGACTAAGTGCGCTGCGGCTATATAGATTCTGTTGAATGTGACCAAGCATTGCGTTGCGGTGTCAAGTCTAGTACGTAGTACTTATATGTCAGTGGCAAAAATAAACAATGATTCTTGAGTGATCTGCCAGTAATTATCGTCCTTACTACTTTTTTGTAAGAAATGACAGTGTTTTATATTCGCGAGCGTTGAAAGCTCTAAGAGCATAATATTTCACAGGTCCCAGCTATAAATTATGCTGTTCGAGATTCTGCTTATAAAATTACAGAGGAAAAGGAAACATTATTAATATGACCCTATTACCAATATTCATAGAAAATATAATGGAGAAGAGAAGATAACAATGTAATAAAATCAAAGCTCTTAACCATATTAAAAATAGGTTTGGCTTCTTTCAATAGAAAATTAAGCTTTCTTATATCTCTTTTAAATCCAAATCAGTTTCAGAAACTATGGGTTAATTCACATCGCAACGTTGTGAGGCGTTGTAATGCATTTTTAATTAAAACTATTCAAATTTGGGACATACAGCCTGACATCTTGGGCGGCAAGTCTGTCAATTCAATATTATGTATCTTCTTGTGTAGTAAAATATATAGTTCAGTTTTGAATTGGTTTGCGTCGCACTAACGCGTCACGTGACAATGTAAACTGACCCTAAGTAGGTAGATATAGTTTTTGAGATAAATAGGTTACAAAGCATTCGTTTACTTCGTTCTCTGTTGGTGATTTTTATATCACAGATCATAATATTATGCTTTATAGTTTTAAGATCCCCAATGTAGATAAAACGACCATAAACCGGTACTTCCTTAATAAGTATTATTGGGTTTCACTTTACGATTTGAGATGGAGTTTTACTGCATTTCGTATCCGGAGAAGCTGAATAAAGACCTTTTAGGTGAAGCCTACATTGGAAAGTTGGAGATACTTAATAAAAGGGGTGAATACAGGCTGAATTGCACCGGAAAACTGGCCTGGTGACTAATACGACTATGACTTGTTAGTCGTGGCAAGTTGATGGCTTACTATTTTTATATGCGTAATAAGTATAGTAATTAGTACAGTAAGCTCGGTAACACTATATAATTTCATTCGTACAATGAAAATACAAAATATTATGATATAGTAGTAAGATAAAGTCTCCTTAAAATTAACCTCCAAAGGTCAAAAGCGTTCTTAGACTAGCTGGCCAGAACACCAAAAATCAGTCATTCGAGGAGGTATAATACATAAAACAAAACTATTTTGCTTGATAGCGTCCAGTCTTAATCGAAGGAGTGTTAATGTTGAATTAATTATATTAGAATTAGGGCATTAGTCCTCGACAGTCTTGGAAGATCACAACAGTATCTATACAATGAAGGTACGATTAGTCTTTTTGTCTTGCGAAATTCAAGAGCGTTTGAATACTTTGAGGAGATAAAGCTTTGAGAATTTGGGTATAATCGATGTTATGTTTTATCACGTAAATGCCGACAAAAGATAAGTATCATTATCATTAGGGATTTCTAAAAATAGCAAGTAATTTAGTTTCCAGTATATTTAGTTATCCATACTAATATTATAAATGCGAAAGTGTGTCTGTCTGTTACCTTTTCACGCCCGAACCGCTGATCCGATTTTGGTGAAAGGCATGAAAATACTTTGAGTCCCGGGAAAGGACATAGGATACTTTTTATACCGGAAAAATGTATGGTTCCCGCGCGATAAGGGAATTTTGGCACAAAGGAGTTGCAGGCGTCATCTAGTTTAACCTATTTCTGATTTTCTTAACGTTTAAAACTGAAAAAACGACGTAGTATAATAAAACTTTTTTTACATCTATTTAACCTTTTAGTACGATCATTCATTTACAATTTATTTATATATAAAATGTCTTTTAACAAATAGTTTTTGTTTTCAAAATACTTTGAAACGGCTGATCGATTTTCATGAATTTTGTATACTTATCGGTCAGATCCTAAAAAAGTAAATCGATAATATAGATTTTTCACCCCCGAAAAATGTGTATTTGGACGAAAAACATTTGCTGGTTCAAATAGTGTTATTAAAAAACTGAATATACTTTAACCCGTCGATCGTGGGAAAACGAGATACAATAGATATTCTATTATGTCTCGGTCACCGGTGACCGTATGGGGCTTGATGAATTAATGTATCAACTTATTTTGTTCGAACAATGTGAATAATAACTGTATTTTAAAAAGATAAAACATACTTCAAAATTGTACGTAATTCAGAATTAAAACTACCTATCTCCAAAACTACTGAACCGATTTTGATGAAACTTACACTATTCCCTAAGTTGAACAATACCTAGTACAACAAAGGATTACTGAAATCGGAATAGTAGTTCCAAAGATATGCGAACACAAACATAAAAACATACATACATACACTTTTGAAATTTGACACATTTGTTCAGGCGCTGATATAGATTAACATATACGAAAATTGGGCAGTTCTGGAAATATTACATACATACCCGTCGAATTGATAACCTCCTTATTTTGAAGTCGGTGAAAAAAGTTCGCAAGTTGCATAATAGAGTTGCATGCATCGTGCATCTATACTATGTCGGAGTTTATCAACAAACTTTCCGACGGAAATGAAGTTGTATTGAAAGCAGTTGTCTATTTCCATCCGCGGATATTGACTGAGGGAAGCATTGTAAGACTTTGGCCTATTTACTGGAACTGACAGCCCTGTGCATGCGCTCTAATGTCTCTAGGGCATATAAAATTAAGTATATTGTCTCTGGTTATAATATAAAATATTATGTTTTAGTGTTTAAAGTTGAACTTTAATTTTGTGATATACGACAAAAAATAATCTGTCCCTGTTCGAGGTAAGTTTGAAAATGTTTAAGTTTATCACTTCTTTGGTAAGCGTCAAATCATAAACTTGCAGGCAATCAAAATCTTGACAATCAAACGGACATTCAAGTTAGGAGTTTGGACTCAATTCGCCAATTAAATAATTTATATCGTAACTTTAGATGACGCCTGCAACTCCGTTGCGCCAAAATTCGTTTATCGCGCAAGAACCGTATCTTTTTCAGGATAAAAAGTATCCTATGTCCTCTCCGAGGACTCAAAGTATCTCCATACCGTATTTCAATAAAGTCGATTCAGCGATTTGGAAGAGGTAACAAACAGACACACTTTCGCATTTATAATATTATTAGTATGGATGATACATTAATATGATGCTGTCCTCGTATAACAGAAGTAAAATTTTTAAAAAATACGCATCATAGGAGTAGCTATAGGTCTACCAGAATCTGATGGCAATTTTTGATAGCAGATTTTCAAAAAATATCCATGATCATTGGATAAATTTTTTGCATGTTTAACACACAGAATCAGCCGCTATAAGAAAAAAAAAAAAGGATCAAAATGTTTTATTACAATTACTCCGGTATTGCTAGAGTCAATTTATTTTCTCACTTTTTGCCATCAGATTCTGGTAGACCTATACATATTTTTCCGCGTTCCAGTATTAGAATAAGAAGTGTTTAACACAGTTCTACACTTTTGTTGCAACGTAAAATCGACTTTTATCTCACGCCCAGTTCTAGTGCGTTAAAAGATATTTCGAATTAGAACATGTGAGAGTAATGTTTTATAATAGGATATAATATCACTGCAACATTTTCAAGCTGAACAGCAGCACCAGCATAGTCAGAAACTAAAAGTTTTTTTCGACGTTTGACAACGTTTTGTCAATATTCTGATATCACGTGTGCAACATGTTTCATTACTGTATGTGCTAGACGCGCCCTCTGCTCCGACCTTTGAATAATATTTCCTATTATAATGCATTATTTTACAAAAAAAAAACTGTTTTGAACTGTGAAAAATCGTGTTTTGAAAAAAAAAGTACCTACTGGCTTCCTTGGTGGATAAAAAAGATAGAAATAACTAACCAATAATTACCATAGCTGTTTTAGCTGTTTCTATTATAATACTAGACGTTCCTCGCGGCTTCGCCCGCGTAAATTAGATATTTCACAGAAAAATTAGTCCACAAAAAATATCCTATGATCCTTCACGTGGTCTACTTCTTATCTGTGCCAAATAACATAAAAATTGCTCCAGTAGTTCGTGAGATAAGCTCTTTCAAATAATTTCCCCCGTTTTTTCCACATTTTCCTCTATTTCTTTGCTCCTATTAGGCTTAGTGTGATAAAATATAGCCTATATCCTTCCTCGATAAATGGGCTATCTAACACTGAAAGAATTTTTCAAATCGGACCAGTAGTTCCTGAGATTACCGCGTCAAAACAAACAAATAAACAAACTCTTCCGCTTCATAATATTAGTATAGACAATATTATATTATATATGATAGGCACTTATGCTACTACTGAAAAGGAATTTCAAGTTGATTCGAGTCCTTATTCTTGATAATAAAGTCGGCTTTATCTTACTGTTACTTTTATTACGAACAAGCAATTCTTGTAACATTATAACATTATCTATCGTTTTTAATGATGATGCTTTTTACTTTATAATATTGTAACTTCTCTCTATGATAATAGGATATTGCTGCGGTTTATTACCTAATTATTAAATATAAATATAGTGCATTATATATTTATTATTATAAAATCGCAATTTATGTACTATGAAAGCATTGGAAACACAAGTTCAGTTAATAATAATAATCAAGTGTAAAATTATATTTTATTAAAATTAAAAGAACATTGTTTTAATTAATTATTTAATCAAATCATAGTAATTATAATAAAAATAAATAAATGTTGCTTGCCAATTTTTACTAAATTTGTCACAAAATATAATTTTATAAAAAATACTGTGTAGAGTTAAGAATTTATTTTGACCATGATAAATCACAGGCTATTATAAAATTTTACACATATCGGCAAGATATCATATTGACTGCAGGGATGGATGTAACACTGCATTTTTTATAAAGTAAGGGGGCAAAAGAGCAAACGGGTCACCTGATGGAAAGCAACTACCGTTACCCATGGACACTCGCAACATTAGAAGAGCTGCGTGTGCGTTGCCGGACTTTTAAGAGGGAATACGCTCTCTTCTTGAAGCTTTTCAGTCTGCATTAATATGGTTTATGACAGGGGTTCTCAAAGTGTGCGCCGCGGCGCCCTGGTGCGCCGTAGAAAGTAAAGTAGGGTGCCGTGAGTAGATCCTCCATGATTATCCGAAACCACAAATATTATCATTAAAGGTGCCTATTTATTTTGACCATATCATTTTTAAATAGCTAGCTAGGGTAGGGCGCCGTGACATAATACTAAATTTGTTACTGCGCCGTTGGCTGAAAAAGATTGGGAGCCTATGAAGTACGAGCGATCAATCGGAAAAACTTTAATTATATTTCGCGACTTCATTCTTAGCGATTTATGCTTACTTGTTGTATAGTGGCGCTCCCATGCGTCACCCTTGCACGTATTTTAGAGATATGTAAAAAAAAAAAATGTCACTGTCACTAAGTCACCTGTCATGATTCATGACTTTTCCGGCGCTTAGACTCGAGCTACTCATTCCGTGTTTTCGTGCCGAACCCTTCGCACGTTCGCAACTTACCTACGGTCAACGGTGTGGAGCTTTCAACATGGGGAAGAAGCGTTGGAGTCCGGATAGCGGAGAAAATATTCGAAGAAAAATGGGACGACAAATCGATTCATCCTCGTCAGATATCAGACCAACTGCCAAGGTCGGGGATTTTGCTGTTCGAAAACAGACACGCAACTACCAACCTCAGGATTTTTGCTGTCATATTTTGATGCAAATTACGAATACGCAACTGCCAAGGTCAGGGCTTTTGCTGTTCGAAAACAGACACGCAACTACCAACCTCAGGATTTTTGCTGTCATATTTTGATGCAAATTACGAATACGCAACTGCCAAGGTCAGGGCTTTTGCTGTTCGAAAACAGACACGCAACTACCAACCTCAGGATTTTTGCTGTCATATTTTGATGCAAATTACGAATACGCAACTGCCAAGGTCAGGGCTTTTGCTGTTCGAAAACAGACACGCAACTACCAACCTCAGGGTTTTTGCTGTCATATTTTGATGTAAATTACGAATACGCAACGGCCAAGGTCGGGGCTTTTGCTGTTCGAAAACAAACACGCAACTAGCGAAATCGGGGTTTTTGCTGTTAAAGAATATATAATTTTTTTTTTACACCTACCTACATGTTTTCATGTACATTACGAATAATTGCAAATAATTCAGGGCTTTTTCTGTTTGTAAACAGACACGTAACTGCCAACATCAGGATTTTTTCTGTTTGAAAACGGACGCACAACTATCGAAACTGGGGTTCCTTGCTACTATAGAATATAATATTATTTTTTCAACATCTACCGACACTTGATATACCTACATTACGAATACGTAACTGCAAATATCAGGGCTTTTGCTGTTCAAATAATATGATAATACAACTGCAAATATTGTGGTTTTTGACAGATCGTGATGATCCTGTTCAAGAAGTTGATCACGCGCAGACCATATGGCCCTTACTCCTGGAGGAATCCGCGCCGGTGCTGAATCTCACACCTGCGGTCGCCCCAACGTCGTTGAAATCGGCACCATCTACGGGGCGTGATGGCGATCAGCCGCAGGAACAGACGAATGACGGGACACCAGCACGAGCGCCGTCCCGCCTGCCGCAGCGCCGACACGACGCCACGAGCGAGCGCCTCGGAAGCCCACCGGCCTGCGCCTCAGCCGCCCCGCCGCGCCGGGCCGCCGCACTATGGAAAATGGTAGAACTAGAGCATATCATAAATGGATTTTAAAAATATCACAATTTGAATGAAATATTTATTGCATTCGATACTCTAATAACCAAATAATCTTAATCAGACATTTTTTTGTTCTAAAACTGCATAAATATTTTTTTTTCATAGGTTGAAGTAAGTTGAAGTAGCGGATGGCTCATTCAAATGTTTGCATACACGTAATTCAAATGAATATTGTGAAAAAAGTATTTAGCACATGCATGCGGTTTTATACATTTTTAAAAAGGATATTTTATGTTCTTAATAATGAGCTATTAACTTTTTTTAATATGCTTTTTATTTTTGAGTAAGTACTTAAAAATTGACATACCCTATTTTTCACTTTTCTTTTTTTTTCGTCGAAGGTTTTCACATTTACCGACGGCTCGCGACGCGCAACTTTATGTGTTATTTAATAGCCTAACTATTTATAAATGAAAAATTAAAAAAATCAGCTGCGGAAGTTTGCGGTCCTGGAAGTTATGGGAAAAAATGTGATAGCGGTCGGAGTAGATAATTCGGTATCTTTTGCGGTTACTGCTGACATAGTTTACAAAAACTATATTAACCACAATATTTTGATAGCAATAGCTTATCATCTATTTTGCACTCGTCGTGCATGAGTAAATATGCATAACATTCATATTAGTACGTATTTCATATCTAAAAAACTAGTATATAAGGGGAAGCAAATATCTTCAAATTGCACACTTCAGCGTGTATTTCATATTGAGTGACACTTATTTAAATTGGTTATTTCCATTAAAATGTCAACTTTCAACTGTACTAAGGGCGATTTCATCATTCCCTATATCGAGCGTGGCAGAACCTTGGAATCGTTGTCCATAGTTCTACAGCAAACATTAAATGTTTCTGAAAACATCTTGTGTTTTGTAATTGGTGACATTCAAAGAAATATTCTGCCTTCTTTCAATAAGCGCTGGGCTCAAGCATCACGGAAAAAGGACGAATTTATTCGAAATAATACAAGCTGGCTGGAGTCAGGATATTCAGTACAGTTTCCGGAGTCTGAAGCACATTCACTGCCATCAACTTCTGGTAAACGAGGAAGACCGTGCATTGCTTATGGAGACTCCTCAGAATCAACAAAGAAAAGGAAAAACACTCTTTTACTAGAAGAATATGGGTTTGAGCACATTTGTAACGCATTTTTGCAAGGACTGCGGGCCTTAGGTGAGTATGCAGAGGCTCATCTTGTTGAAGAGCTAAGAAACTCTGAGAGCGAAAAGAAAAAAGTTTTCTCGACTATGTGGAAAGAGTCAAACCAAATGAAGATTTTATCTGATACAGAAGCATTGAGTGCTTTTATTGATTTGGATCTAACTAAAGCACAATATATGTACCTAAGAAATTTAACCAACGAAAGAAAGTGTACAATGTTTCCCCCATATTACAAAATACAAGAAATAAAACAAACTTGCTATCCACCATCTTCTACAATCGAAATCACAAATACTTATGCTAAAGTGATTAATATACAAGACTTACTGGACCACACAGTTGCCAGAATTTTAAAAATTAATCCAGTTTTCCTAGAACAACACAGAAATTTAATCCTTTACTGTAAATGGGGATGTGATGGTTCATCTGGCCAAAGTCAATACAAGCAGAAACTGCCAGAAGAATCGGAAACTATTTCAGATGCCAATCTGTTCGTCACTTCATTAGTTCCCATTAGATTAATTGATGACCTCTCACAAGCCATTATTTGGCAAAATCCAGTACCTTCATCTGTTCGTTATTGTAGACCCATTTCTATTGAATTTTGTAAAGAAACTCCTGAAAAAACTAAGGCAGTTGTAGACGAAATTACCAGACAAATTGAATCTTTACGCCCGTCATTAATAAACAAAGATGGTGTTGCAGTAAATGTGAAGCACGAACTTTTTCTAACAATGATTGATGGTAAGGTGGCTCAGGTCCTAACAGAAACTCCATCGGGTTCTACGTGCACGATATGTGGGGCTACTCCTCGACTTATGAATGACCTATTAAAAGTGACTGCTAGACCTGAAAATGAAAGTGCTTACCAATATGGATTATCCACATTGCATGCCTGGATTCGCTGCATGGAAATGGTATTACACATTTGCTACAATCTTGACTTTAAGACTTGGTCTGCTACAACAGAAGAAAAAAAGAAATTGAAGAAAGAAAAGAAGGAATTTGTTCAAAAACGTTTCAGGGAAGAGCTAGGATTAATTATCGACAAACCTCGTCAATTAAGTGGAAACTCAAGTGATGGAAATACAGCACGAAGGTTCTTTTACAATTACACTTGCTCGGCGAACATAACAGGTGTTGATGAAACATTGATTAAACGCTTGTATATTATTTTACAAGCTCTCTCTTCTGGAATGATGATCGATCCCGAAAAATTTGGAGTTTATGCCTTAGAAACTGCGCGAATTTATGTTAGTAACTATGATTGGTACTACATGCCATCCTCCGTGCACAAATTACTTATACACGGAGAAAGCGTGATCAAACATTTTTCTGTTCTTCCTATTGGGCAACTGTCGGAAGATGCACAAGAGTCGCGCAATAAAGACTACAGAAATATGCGCCTGCACCATGCCAGAAAATGTTCCCGTATAGCTACAAATGAAGACGTATTTAAAACGCTTCTATATACTTCAGATCCATACGTTTCAAGTTTAAGAAAACCTTATGTGAGAAATGTGAAGGATCTTGATGAAGAGGCACTAAGTCTTTTGAAGGTGGTACCTGAAGGTGATCCTACATTTACACCGGAAGTAATTTTAGTTAGAAATAGCGAGGATAATAACAATTAGATATAACATTATAAGTAACTAAAACCTAGAATAAAACCAATAATATTATAAGATTTGTCTAATCTAAGATAAATTAGTTTGGTGTGAGGCATAGATAGGTACTATACGATTTTATAATTTTATGTATTTTATTATGCTTGTGTGATAAGTATAATTTTACTCATATTACTACTTATTTATAAAAAATAAACTACTCGTATTACTTTTTTATCTTTTCTTTTTTTTTAACCTAAAATAAATATGTATACAATGAAAAAAAATACAAAAATTGATTATTTTTAAAATCTTTGTATATCACTGTATACATGTGCCAAATCTCAATTCAATACGATGAAAAACCTTGAAGTTACAGATTTTTGATCCGATAAGGACCCAAATTTTCCACTGTGCGCCGCGCCGCAGACAACTCGAGCGCAGACGCGCAAGCCAGCCTTTCGTTAATTATTTATTGAGGTACCCTACTACGCAGGCCGATTACGTTATTCTATGACGAGTGGTGTATTACACTTTTACTATCCGGTATAAGATACCGTTTAAATCGAAACCTGTAAAAAATGTAACCCCGTGCTATAATAATAATTATTAGTGTCTGTTTTTGATATTAGTAGCTTGATTGAGACCAAAGCAATCGAGAGGTGTACCTACTCCCCTTGCAGATTATTTTTTGACTCCTAAGCTATGTTCTTAGATAATACCGAAACCTAGATCGGTGACAAAATATTCATACTAAAATTGAAAATTTAAACTCTAAAGCTGTGGACACTAGAAAGGTATTGTGTCAATTTAAAAACGTTAAAATTAAGGATAACGGCACTGTCTCAAACAATTTTTTATCACCTAATAAGTAATTGTTATAATATGACCAAGATCGATTCAATTAAAGGACGCATATTCTTCGATACCGATTCATTAATCTCGTAGATAATATTATAGTATATAATATATTATATACCATTCGCCATAATAATACGTACTGCTCCATATATCTTTACTAAGATTTTGGAACCAGTTATTAACGATGTAAAAAGAATTAAGAAAGTAAATTGGTGCTAGTATGTATATTATATTTACATAATTAGGTTTATATTCCTAGGTGAAACTTTTAAAGGTTGTCAGGAATGTATATAGTTAATAGTTATACTTTCCTCTCGTAATGTACATTTGAAAAAATGGGTTTTATTATTATTAATGAATCGAAGATTAGGGTACTACCTAATATTAAATGTAAATTGTTTCGTTTTTAATTCTGCGTCTATAATTCTGGAACTACCACAGGAAAATATTAAATACCACAAAAAAAAAAAAAACATTTATGAATAGAAATAATTAGGAAATGTAACTTAATTTTTTATAACCTTTCCAAGATCCTAGTTACAATCAGTCAATAATCTCTTCAAAAGATGTTCTAAGCCAAAAAGCTGAGCTAAGAAAATGTGAAATAAAATAATTTAAATTTTCTCAGATGCTTCTAAAACTTTATTTTTGTAACGAACAAAGATACCATGGACATTGTAATAGCAATGAAATGAGATCACTTATTGAAATACAAGGCAGCCTTTTTTGCTAGGTATCTTAGTAGTAGTGAATTTTTTTTTTAGTCGATCGATAATATACGATCGCTATTTTGCGTATAAACAGAATGGGTAGCGTCCAATTATAGTTATTTGATCTATATAACCAGGGAAAATTTAGCAATGGTGTGAAGATAAGAAAATAAGTAACGAAGGTGGTGAATTCGACGTAGATTCATTTACTATTATAGTCTAGTGCCATAGTACGTAGTTACGTGGTACAAAGACCCTGATGATTGACATAGCCGTACAGTCGTAGTTCCCATGGTTTAAGGAATTATCTAAGAATCATAAGCATATTATTATTCGTAAGCCTGATATTAACTTGTTAAATCTACTTATAAAGTCCTGTAACATCTTCATCGCTCGCTACGCCTATAGTTGCCGCGAGTCGTGAGGTTATCCGGGAGTACATACTGGAGGTCACCACTGTCTGAGGAATGTGTTGAAATAATACTAAATTCTTTATCCGATAATACATATTAAATGCAATACTATAGTGGTATAAAACAATGGATAATGTTTTGGAGAACACATAACTACGATTTATATAATTTGCCAGTCGATAGGGTAATAGCTTTTCTGTCAGATAAACTGAGCCAATGTGCTAAATATAGCACATTAAATTATAAAATAGTTTTAAACCTGCCCAATCATTATTATGTACTAATTTAGAAAATGATATCAACTCAAGAGGTATATGAAAGGAACTTACAGAATGAGACTTATTAAGCCGAATAATAAGAAGTGAATTGGGATACTAATAATGCCCTATCGTTTATATCTCTGCAGTGGCCCAACGAAAATGGTTCTGAAAGTTCTTGCTAAGCAAACTGCCACTTTACTTGCACTTGTTGTAGTGCATAGGGTACAAAAAATTAGGTGTAATAACTAATAAAACATGTAGTATTTATTTTACTAAAAAAGATGAGGTTTTAATCTATGTAGGTATTGCTTACCGGATATTATAAAAACAAAATATAATATGTGATTGATTAATATAATTACTGTAGGTTATTGGTGGAAACTTAAAGGTGAAAACTTTTTATGATAAAAACTTCTAAGCTTTATAGTTTTCAACCGGTGCTTAAACTTCCTTACTATTCACAGGACCATAAGATTTGTCCTGCATTATTATACCTCTTAGAATATTTAAATAAAAGGAAAAATATCGTAAATGAGATTACCCTTTTTATTCGTTTTCGTAAATCATATAATAACAAATAACAATTGTACTCAAACTTTAAGTAACTGGATCAAAGACATTACTATTAGGTAAAAGGGGTATTGATACTTCAATTTTTGGTCCATATAGCACTCGCTATACAGCTACGACGAAAGCTAATAAACTGGGAGTCAACATAGAACCAATCAAAGAATCTCTAGGATGGAGTAATAGTTAATGCCTACCTCTATTATATTCGCTAAATTCTATAATAAGGAAATATTTTTCCCCAATCTAGACAGAATAAAATTTCGTAAATATTATAATTTATGTTATAAGAAAGAAATGTATTTATTTTAGTCAGTTACTTCAAATGTTATCTAAGATCATAATAAGGAGTACTTAAAGAATATTTGTAATATGAAGGAATATTACTTATATTTTGTAATATTGATAATTATTTATTAAGTAAGTATTTCCATTTACCAATGATAATATTATAATAATTATCACACATTTTTTGTAATTTAAAACCTTAAATAAAAATAGAGAATAATTACTTAAACATTTTATATTTGTTTTACTCTAAACATCATACAACAAGTAAGCATAAATCGCTAAGAATGAAGTCGCGAAATATAATTGAAGATCAAACGAACTTACCTTAAGTGAAGTTCGATCACAATTATATGAGCGACTTCATTCTTAGCTATTTATCCAAACCCACCCCATATTACAGGTGAGTCGACTAATACTTTGACTGTGACCAGTCTCTCCCTACCCAAGTTACAAATATAAAATGAACACCGCAGGTAAGTTATATTTGCTCTAAACAAAATGAGTAGCTCGAGTCTAAGCGCCGGAAAAGTCATGAATCATGACAGGTGACTTAGTGACAGTGACATTTTTTTTTTTTTACATATCTCTAAAATACGTGCAAGGGTGACGCATGGGAGCGCCACTATACAACAAGTAAGCATAAATCGCTAAGAATGAAGTCGCTCATATAATTGTGATCGAACTTCACTTAAGGTAAGTTCGTTTGATCTTCAAAAAATACGGCTTAGTTCTTTTCTATCAGCTCTACATTTCAATTCTACAAGTGGTTATCGAAGTGACAAATGAAATTGGTATATTGTATACAAGTTATTGAGCAGTGTGGCACTTTGCCAGATACACCGACCCTTTGTCGACTACACTTGGCAATGGTTTCCGTTCTTATCGGGCTTGTTAACAATACATCGATAGTTTGAAGGTTATTTGCTAAATTTTTCACAAAGTCCACGTTTGGGGAGCTTTGTGTTATGGCAGCTCACGCTTTTTCATTTGTATTTAAAATCTATGAGATTAAGTTATTAGGTGTTTATTTTATAATAATTACTTTATAGTAAAAAAAATCATTACAGTTTGCCCGGTTTTCTGCGAACGTGACTTAGGGCCATTTTGATACTGTTTGGTAGCTCTTTGCCATACTTCAAAGTATGAATTCGACGTAATATCGTAACTTTCTCATGTACCAAGATTATTTGTCATTAACCGACTTTTAAAAAGAAGGAGGTTATATGTTCGTCTGTATATTTTTTATATTGTGGTACCATGTCATGAGTTTTGAAATATAGTAGGCATATAATAATATAGACATATAACATAGTAGGCATTTTATGAATGTAAAAATCAATCTCAAAAAAATAAACTGGAAATCTTTTTACGGACCGGAGTGTATGAAATTCCTTTTTCCGTTGCAACCGCAAAGCGTTTGGGCGTAAAAGCCGCGCCATGTGATTGTTTACGTAACCCCCCCGCAACCCGCAACCCCCGGCTAAACCGCACAATAATGAGTGTCAAGTGGTTGCGACATACGTATTTAAGGGTTTGGACTGGAATTTTCCCGGTATTAAATTTCCACCTTTTAAAATAATGTAAGTTACGGTTATTTGTGTTTCTTTTTTGTGAATCGTTTAAATCTTGTAATTTGTTTTTTAGAATCATTCATGTGTCTAATAAAAGTTTAGTAAAAAGTTGTATTTCATTCCAAAGATCAGTGAATAAAATAGTTAACATTAAAAACATAACACAAAATATTGTTCGATTTAAAAACGAATGAGGCAGTCAGTGCTATAATAAACAGAGCAAATAAAAAGTCAAAAGCTAATATTATTTAAAAACCATTCACCTCAAGAAATACAGATCATTGAGTGGCAAAATTCTATAAAACGCCCATCAGAGCGATAACCAATGAAGGAATAATTCGAACGAATGAACTCATTTGCTCTAATGTCTATTTCTAATGTTCCCATTCGTTTGGTAGATATTCTTTCAAGCTGCAGTCGAAATAATCTTCTTAATCTATAGTAATAATAATCTAAGAAGATTATTATTACTGTGGATCTATATTAAAGCAAAATATATCAGTTATCATCTCTCTTATCTCAGAAACTATAAAACTTATAAATTTGAAAATTTGGCGGATAGGTATAACAGGATAACCTGTGAACATCCGCTATGAATATATTATTTCACTCAAGCAGAACTGCTAGAAAAAGCCGTAAGTAGGTATTATGTTGCGCTGAACCCATTTCATTTTCATACTACATAGCCAGAGAGCGCATGTACTATCGGAAAGGTTGATTGATTCCTATGCAGATGGAGGACCTAAGTAATTTGGTCGCATTACGTCAAACCCATCCGACCGATCATAGCTAAGATTAAATTGACTATAGGTTTCATTTTGCCCTCATACTTTTAATAACACCGTTATGCAAATAAACGAAAACGATTAAAAATCACTCTCCCTTACAATCGGGCGCGTTCAAAACTATTAAACTGATAAATCAATTTGCTACCAATCACAGAGCCTTGATTGAAATAAAATCGCGGGTTTCGTCACCATTAATGAACTTTTATCCAGGTGACAATATCTGTTTGTTGTTCGATATTTTGTGTGCAACTTCGATATTTTTAACCTCCATCTAACAACGGAAGAAAATCTAGTCGTTATACCAACAGGTAAAACTTTATTTTAGAATAAAAATACACCAGGTAATTTGTTATTTTGTTTTATTACTTTATTCATCAACAGTATTCTTCATTTCACTAGATTTAGTTTAGTGAAATGAAGAATGAGATATCTCTAGAAATTTTGGTAAGAAGACGCAATAAATAAGAATATTCGACATCTACCGGGATTTCGTGATATCCCTAGGAATTTCGTGAAATCCCTGATGATATCTTCGTTTCCCTGCGACATATCACATATACATACGGGTCGAATTGATAACCTCCTTTTTGAAGTCGGTTAAAAAAGCTTATTCTACGTGACATTCGGGGCTTTTCAACATTTTGCAGGTTACACGCGTCGCCTTGATGATGACGAATGCGTATAATTCGATTACCGACCCGCTCGCAGTGCGGTTATGGAATTGAAGCGGCACTCGATGCGTAAAATTAACTACGTGCAGTCGAGGTTCTCATTAGCAACGTGGTTTAAACGTTGCTAGTTTATTTTTAAAGGAGCTCGGTTAATATGAGTGGTCTCAGGAGCAAAAGTAAGTTGGTTGATATAGTATTTTGTCAGTTATAGGTATCTCTTTATAAAAATACAATAGGCTAGTTTCCTGCTAATTAAAGAAACTTTCAAAAATAGGAACATCGGTAAAAGAATGACTTTGATAACTTAGAAACGGGAAGACTGTTCGAATATGTTAAATGTTGCGTTTATGAAAGCGGTTTCATAAGAATAATAGTTATACAAATATTAATACAAGTAACAGACAGACAGACACACTTTCGCATTTATAATATTAGTATGGATCAGATCACACCCATATACGCAATTGACCGTTTTAATATTTGTAATGCACGGCGCGTCCCGACAATGGACAGCCGAGACCCCGCGTCATCTCAAATTCTAAGAAGGATTTCTTATATCTCTTCACGGCTCGGCAGAGCTGAATATGTAACTGAAAATCACTATTCGCTAAGACGATTTCATTCTATCCACGCGGCAATGTGGCCTCTGAAAATCTATGCTGTAACAGGCAAATCAAATAGGTTCCACATGCTCATTTTTTATTTGAGTATAGTTTCTAGAACTATTATTATTTTAAGCTTATACTACAACTAGATGACGCCCGTAGCTCTGTTGCACCAAAATTCGTTTATCTCGCTGGAACCGTACATTTTCCCGGGATAAATACATCCCGGGAAAGGACATAGGATACTTTTTATCCCGGAAAAATGTACGGTTCCCACGCGATAAACGAATTTTGGCGCAACGGAGTTGCGGGCGTCATCTAGTTTAATTATATTTTCGACAACAGTTTAATTAATAAAGACATCTAATCAATCATGTTGACGCCCAAACCCTCACGAGGGTTCCATAGAAATGGTGTTCAAAGGCAAAAATATTTTAAGACAATACCAATCGTTGATTAATTATTTTGTGCGAATATTTTCCCATAAAAATGAAAAGTCATTATTTATATTGGATTAATATTGTATTACGAAACTAAGGGCCTGTTTCATCACTTCCTGATAAAGTGCCGGATAGGCTATCCACAACTTATTTGACAGATTCTCCATACTCTACCTGTCAAGTAAATTATTTCTTATCAGGAAGTGGTGAAGTAGGTCCTAAGTTTTGTGCGTTGTTGTGCTGATTAAAGTTTAGTTTGAATGTTATTTATACAGTGTAGAAGATAAAAATCATATCAAACTGGTAACACTATTATGCTAGTAGCACCAATACAACCATGCTACTTGGACGAAAGTTTTTAAGTGTGTAGTATGACGTTTCTTTACTTTGCAAAAAATACTGAACGGATTTTCATCATTTTTTTTCCCGTGGCAGTAGCGCTTTTTACTAATGCATTAGTTATTAATAATATTGATAATACACGCATCAACAAAGTCTAGGGATTTGGTTATTTTATGAAATATCTTAAAAATCTGTCAAGAATTTTCTATCACAGAACAAACGTTTTTATATAATTATATGCAAAATACGAATGAAAATTTAAGTACTTAAAAGGAAAAACTTGAATTATTATTATATTCTACTGTTTACACGCACTATGTTTAATCGCTATATGCAAGCGTTACATTCAAGAAAAGTTTCTCAAATATTAAATTATTTCAGTTATCAATTGTCACTCATTTGTAAAGAATTTCATACTCCTCCGAGAATACAATTCTCATGAATTCCTTTTTTTAAGATTATTAATAAATTTTTTTATAAAACAAGGAGGCAAACGAGCAAACGGGTCACCTGATGGAAAGCAACATACATCGCCCATGGACACTCGCAACATAAAAAGAGCTGCAGGTGCGTTGCCGGCCTTTTAAGAGGGAATACACTCTCTTCTTGAAGGTTTGCAGGTCGTATAGGTCCGGAAATACTGCTGGTGACAGTTTTTTCCAGAGTAGTACAGTGCGCGGTTAAACCTTTATATTAATATTATGAATGAATTTCATACAATAAGTTTATTTCAATCAAATGATACGCAGTGAAGAAATAGTAAATGCTATTGACGATAGTCACAACTCACAAGGGATCAGATGGTGAGAAATACATGATTAAAATCCAGCTATTTATGAGCCAATTTTCTATTAAAAAACTTTTTGTATGAGTTACTATAGATTTTACTGTTATTCAGTTAATTATCTTTTAAAAATACTTTGCATGAGCATAACATTTAATTGCGTTTTCTTCATTTGAATATTTTATTGATTGTTTTGAATGTTAGTTGTTACACAAATTTAATGTATATTATGAATCGAATACTTACCGTATCTTTGAGACTATAATATTATTATGATAAATAAGGGTAAAGTCCCCAATCTTAATATAGGGTACTAGCGGGCCGGTACGTGCTTCGCTAAATAATATGTAATAACTAATAAAGTAAAAAAAAAAAACTTGGAACTTGCTTGTACTGTCAACACTGAAAAAAGTTTCAATTTGACAGCTAAATCCCCATTAAAAATGATCAAAGGGGCATTGATCTACACTAATATTATAAAGAGGAAAACTTTGTTTGTTTGTTTATTTAATTGTAATGAATAGGCTCAAAAACTACTAAATCGTCAGTGCTTTATATGGAAGCTTCTTTGGGGTATGCTAAACATCCTCTATCTTAATCTGACAGATCCGATAATATTTCAACACTTTAAAATAACTTTTTTTAAACCCACCACGTGAGAAATCTGATTTCTATACCATGATAACTAGACACATGTCGGAAGCCTATACAAGCTTTAATCTGACACGCTCGAGCAGGTCACGAAATCCCCTCTTCCCCTCCCCTGCTATAACGGCCTTAAAACGAACTAGACTTCGATACATTAGACACGTAGACTTCACGCATATTTTAGCGCGAGTCCTCGTTTGTGGACGTAGTCTATTCTATTATTACGCGTATACCTACATAAATTCGGTAAATGGGCTATGCTAGAGTTGTATGAATTTCAGCTCAACAATGGAGAGGCTAGCATGAACAAGGAAGGAAACGTCTGATAGGTTAACATTTCACTGTTGCCGTCGTGTTCTCAGAATTATTAATAAGTGCAAATTGTTTTTATGAATTTTGTCTAATGTCTGAACCATAAAGTAAGCCGCCTCTTTTCTTTACAGAAAAAAAACACTATGTTATTCAATAGAAACTATAATAATTTATTATAGTTTAAATATAATTAATGTTTAAATATTAATGCAGAAAAATACGTTATACGAGCCAGACTGGCCTACGGTTCCGTTGGATTAGGAAAGAGTGGAAGACTTTGGGAGAAGCCTTTGCCCAGTAGTCATGGGGCAGCATAGGCTGTAATAGTACATTACGCACCTAGGGCAGGAAAATAAGAAATGTCTCAGATCATATGTAATGTGATCTGAGGCTTTCTTTTTTACTGCCCATGGTACGTATACTATTTTTCTCATCGACGGAGGTGGAAAACGGCAACATCGGTTAGCGCAGCGGGAAGAAAGTTGACGTTTTCCGCCCGGAGGTGAGAAAAAAAAGTTTAAATATGCGTTTGTCAGTTTCTTTACATCGGCTCTGAAACTACTGATGCTATTTTGATGCGATAGTCTAGATTACGGAAAGATAGGGTATTTTTGATAGCTTTAGAGTTTAGGGCATAGCGTTCTCTAAAGCTATCAATAAAAACAAATTTGTGAGTTTGTATTTTTGTTACTCATTTACATTACATCACATTTTCGAGACAAAGAATTAACACATATCTCTGATCACTCCGAAATGTACTGTGTTTTCGTGAGATTTATAATATTACTAGCTGACCCGGCAAATGTTGTTTTGCCATATAAATTATTTCTAGTGTCAATATAAAAAAGTAGATAAAAACCTATTCTCAGGCCTAACGAATGTACATACAAAATTTCATTAAAATCGGTTGAACGGTTTTGGAGGTGTTCGCGCACAAACACTGTATCACGAGAATTTTATATATTAGAGATATTGACTACCTCAGTCGCGGTAAAAAGCTTTTCTACATTTTTCAGAATACAAACGCAGTATTTTACAGTTAGTTGATTCCGAGTATGCGTGATAATTGTATACGAGTTGTGAGAACTACAAAGCAGTTTTATACTAGCGTACTGTATTGTAGTATAATAATATAACCGTTTGTGAGAATTGTTTGTATAACAATCGCTTATTTAATTTTATAACTGCAAACCTGAATAATAACCGCACGAGGTTGTATGTATTTTCTTTTGTATTGTACATGTATTCTTGAAATTATTAGATACATGGATGACGCCCGCAAATGATGACGTCCGTTGCGCCAAATTTCGTTTATCGCGCGAGAACATTTTGCCGGGATAAAAGTAACTATGTCTTTACGGTCTTTCTCCCCGGGGTTTGTCACAACTTTTGTCCTTGTAGTTTTAAGAATTTTCTATGGGTTATTACCTGAAATAAACGTATTTTATTTTTATTTATTTATTTTCGACGGACTCAAAGTATCTCCATACCAAATTTCAGTAAAATCGAATCAGCGGTTTGGGCGTGAAGAGGTAACAGACAGACGTCCGTCTGTATTTTCGCATTTATAATATTAGTATGGATGTAGGTACTAAAATGTATAATAATAATAATTATTATTATTATATTTATGGACGCTTCACACCGCTTCAGTCTGGGCCCGTGGTAATGTACCTGAAGGACTTGTGTTACGGGTACCAGAGTCCAGACAACGGAAATATATTTAATACTTTTATACTATAAATATATTTAAGATTTTTATTATATGATACACATATTTAATACACATCCAAGACCCAGGAACATAGAAAATTTTTTGTTCCGTCGGCGGGATTCGAATCCGCGACCCCCGTCTTGAGCGATGACAACACGCTCAACCACTGAGCCACAGAGGTCGTCATATATTGTTAAAAAGTTGAAAACTCAATGCCTTTTACTATGGTTGAATCTTTGTGGTTGTAAGGTGTCACTAGAGAGACTATTTCACACCTAAGCTCTGCTTTCAATGTAATCAGGGTATAATAATGCATGTGACCGAAATTATAAAATATTATTATCAACTTCATCCTTTTGAGTGGTAAAGCCCCTATGATAAAGTCATCCACGCATCAAAGCATCTTTAGGTCAGTAAATAGCCTTCAATACATATGGATATTTTCATTTATTACAATAGTAAAATAAACCGACTAGAACTAACGCACCTGCAGCTCTTCTAATGTTGCGACTTGCGAGTGTCCGTGGTCGACGGTAGTTGCTGTCCATCAGCCATCAGGTGACCCGTTTACTCGTTTACCCCCTTATTTTATCTATATAAAAAAAATCTTACAGAAGAGAATTAACTTAGAGTTTATAACTGAGTTAAAAATAAGAAACACTAGCCTGTTAAAATATTTTACTTAAGGCCATCCCCTGAGCAAACGTTCAACATACATTTGACGCGTTGCCGAGATCGCACAAAAATCCTGTTTTTTTACTTATCTTAGTTAAAAATTTATCTAAAAAAATTTAAAACGGGGCATATGTAGTTAATGAAATTGTCTATCTATTGTAGTGTGTTTCAAATGAACGTAATTTGTAAATACCAGGGAGATGCTGAAAGTATGCTTCAATTTTATAAAAATTGGTATTACTTTGGAAGCTAATATCATCAGTATAATAAACAAAAATAGAAAATTTAAAACGGGGATAGGAATGTTGATATACTGAAGATATATTTAAGTCTTCTTTAAAAGACTATTATCTAAGTTTGAGGTGTCAAATTTAAAATTAAATTTTTAAAACTGTATTTTATAGCAATAATATTTATATATACATTGTACATATTATATTTTAGTATTATAATATTATTATATATTATATATTATACCTTAGTATGTATGTATCTATCTATTTATAAGTACAATTATTATGATATTGTTTATGTAAGTATATTTATTTTATTTTATTTAGTAACTTTTTATACTTTAAGCACTATACCCATATCCAGCAATTTTATCCTCTCGCTCAACAAAGGTTGCCTGGAAGAAATTGCTGCTTAGTAATAAGGCCGCCTTTGTGTACCTTCTTCATAGATATTATTTATATTATTTTAAACTTTGTATTGAATGTGCACAATAAAGTATATTTTCATTTTCATTTCATTTTCATTATTGCTGTATTTTTATTATAACTTTGTGGCTTTCAAATTATGAGTTTATAAGGCTCTAAATACGGTAAATTGCGGAATCTCCGTAGGGGAAGGCCCTTAATACTGTCTGCATAGTTCTAGTGTTCCCGTCTTATAACGCCAGAAATTCTGCAAAATAAACAAAAATTAACTTACAGCTTATAACTGACTTTAAAAATATATAAAACGCTAGCTAGTTAAAAATATTTTGCTAAATACTGTCTGCATTGTGCCAGTATTTCCGTCGTATAACTTTAAAAATTTTGCTAAATAAAAATAAACTATTTAATAGCCTTTAAAATGAGAAACGCTAGCTAGTTATAAGAATATTTTACTACATAGTGCCAGTATATTTCCGTCTAATAACGCCTGAAAGTCTTAATGTTTGTCAAGGACATGGCTGCAACGCCTGCGGGCACAAAAACAATTTACTGTTCTAAGCCAGGTCTTATATCGCAAGGGTCCTTGCTCCAACGTATTTCCTTCTCAAAGGTACGAGACCTAAGGCTTCTTGGTATCACAACTTTTGTATCGACATGCTTGAAGTTACTTCTTGAAAAGAATGCAGAAAGTTTTCCGAAAGAAAAAAAGAGAGCGTGCTGTGCCGTATACTTTTATGGAGTAATAAAAAAAATGTTTTACTTGTGGTTACACTTTTCAACGAAAAATGTTTATGTGATTTTTTTAGAATTACATACTAGAATATGATATGTGTAGTTTTTTTGCATGTAGGAAATAAGTAAAAACTTAATTGAAGATGACGTGAGAGGAACAATCACACAACTATAACATTTTATAATATAATGACAATTATTATTACTCATTTTTCCCTTATAATTTGAACAAACCTTGTAACCTACCTCCTTCGTCATCTTGCTTATGTATCTGGATACACATAAAATCCACAGTTTTTTGTTTCAAATCATGTTTCCGGCCCTAAAGCCTCCATTTATGCAAAAAAGGGCATTTTTTTAACGTTTACTTTCCTGATTCTTCCACCGACGTCTTCAATTGATTTATCGAAGGTTTATCATATTGAAAAATATTATTTCAAGAAAGTTCTTGGCCTCTATTTATCTACTATATTTATCTACTTGTAAATGTTTAATTTTATTATAATATTATATTAGTGTATCCCTCGCCCGTGAAAATATTAGAATTGCAATAAAATCATATTTATGACTTCGCAATAATTCTGTAAACATTTTATCCCAAACCAATAACGCTAACAATATAACATGAGAAACATAATATATTCTAGTCATGTCCACAAACGGCTTATTACGCATATAATAATCGTTAATCAAATAAAGGAGAAATACATGACATTTATGACGTCATAAATAAAGAAGTATCAAACGCAAGGAAAGTTTCCGCCTACTGGCCAGCCCGTATAAATCGTCGATTCTGAAGAGCTCTGTTGTTGAAATGTATCCGTTTCACTTCGCCTCACTTTTTCCCGACTAATTGCGAGTTTCTTCGCAACATCTGGTATCTTTTAATTAATGATTTTGTCGCTGAATTAATGACGTAGTTCTCTTTGAAATTAATTGATAGGCTCTATTGTTTATTTGATATTCCTTTGATGTAATGTGGCGTCCATGTTTCGTTTGTAATAAATACGGTTGAAACCGATATTAATTTTGATATGGGAAAAGAAATTAAAAAGCCGACGCATTGTTTGCTAAATATTCGATGAAAATTTCCGCGTTCGAGAATAATTTTTCAACAACGTGCTAGAGGAATAAAATCAGCGTTTTACTTGATAAAGTGAAGGAGGTTTTATGTTCTTTGACGCGCCCTCACTTATCTTGCGGACAATAAAAAGAGTTTATCTAAATTCAGGATCTTGCTACTGGGGGTGGAAATAGTTTATAGTAGTTCCGGTACTTTTAACGTAGAGAATTTGAGTTAAAGATATGATAGTGTAAGTAAAGATAATTCGGTAATAAATTATATCATAAGTACAACATATGGGTTTTTTGCTAAATAACAATTTGGGAGGATCAGAAAATGTTGAAGGAAATATTTAGGAATAAGTGTTTAAACACACTAGGCCGAAAAAACGCGGCCGATGTTCGGCATGATTACGCCTGCAATGTATTTTAAATTACTGATGACACACCATGCCGAAATTACGTCGCGTTTAAAACTAGATTAATTACGCCCGCAACTCCATTGCGCCAAAATTCGTTTATCGTGCGGGAACCATACATTTTTTCCCGGATAAAAAGTATCCTATATCCTTTCCCGGGACTCAAAGTATCTCCATACCAAATTTTAGCAAAACTGTTCAGCGGTTTGGGCGTGAAGAGGAACGGATAGACAGACCCACGTTCACATTTATAATATTAAGTATGGATGATCATGGAGAGTAAAAAGGTAAAATTTTAAACCCCAGTGTCATAAGGAAAATTCCGAAATGTTTTAAAAGCGATTAATACGGCGGTTTCAATAAAATAAGAGAAGGAAGCTAATGGGCCAGCAATGACAGCTTAACGTACACCGGACGCGGCCATTACGGGCCACGATGAATGACCTGTAAGTCCAGGGTTTACCTCTAACAAGGATTTAAGAATACAATGGACCTGCCCTACCTATCTGATGAAGCCTTTTTCTGCGATGACCTTAGACAGCTACTATTGGAAAAGTGCCCTTTTTCTAAAGATAGTTCTTAGTTTCTTGCCTTTATCACATTAAAATATATGTCAAGCTATTGTATTGGTCAATCACAAGCTCAAAAAATAAAGTAAGTATGGTATTGGTCAAAAAATTCATCGCTTAAAATGCCATAAAGTCGCTTAAAGCTCCATTTCGTTCGCTTTTACAGCAGCAGCTTTAAGGTGAAAAAAGCTACAACGACAATATAGCTGTCTCTTATCACATATAAAAGAGAAAAATATCAAATTGTTTGCTCGCAATTAACTATTGATATTGGGCAATTCCATTTAAATGCTCTAACATAGCTATAGGTACTCAACCTGCGGCCCGCGTGGAGTTGAACCATTTTGAAATACACGTCGCCTACCGGCAAAATAGTAAAAAATCGTCGTGAAAGTCGTGAAAAGAAGCGATTGAAACAAAAAAAAAACAAAAGAAAAAAAATTCCACTTCTAAATCGCTAATTTTGAAGAACGTATTTTTTTAACCCTAAAAAATTTTGGTTGCAGCCCGCGACACCGACAAGACCAAAACATTTTTGTGGCTCGTATAAAAATAATCGGCCAAGTGCGAGTCGGACTCGCGCACGAAGGGTTCCGTACCATTATAGAGCAAAATTAGGCCAAAAATTGTGTTTTTTGTATGGGAGCCCCCTTAATTTTTTATTTTATTCTAATATTATTATTAAATATTAAAGTACACAATATATAACTAAAGATTTGAGAAAAATTCAAGTACCTACCTGTTGCCATTATTGATATAGAGCAAAAAAGGCCAAAATAATTACGTTTGTTGTATGGGAGCCCCCCTTAAATATTAATTTTACTAGATGACGCCCGCAACTTCGTTGCGCCAAAATACGTTGATTGCGCGGGAACCGTACATTTTTCCGGGATAAAAAGTATCCTATGTCCTTTCCCGGGACTCAAAGTATCCCCATACCAAATTTCAGCAAAATTGGTTCAGCGGTTTAGGCGTGAAGAGGTAACAGACAGACAGACAAACACACTTTCGCATTTATAATATTAGTATGGATATGGATATGGAAGTATGGAAGTATGGATTTTAGTAGTTTAGTACGGAACCCTAAAAAGGATGTGTACCACTGCTCAAACAGGACCTCTGTGCCGACGACATAAGGGTCACTCTCATAGAATATCCACGGTAAAATATCTCTAAGCCACACTCTCTAATGCCCCAGATAATGCCGTCTTACACTCGAATGGCGAATAACAGATTGTCTTAATGTTTCTTTTGACCCATTAATGTTATCTCCGTAATAATCTCTATTGAGCAGTTTGTTGAAGTAATTAGATATCGCTTTAAAGTGAGAGAAATGGTAATGGAGATATAGACGCGAAATTTTTCGTTCATTTTATTTTATTTTAATTCTTTCACACATTTTATTTCAATCTATACTTCCATAGTCCATATTATACTTATCACTACATAGTATAAAACAAAGTCGCTTTTTCTGTCCCTATGTCCCTTTGTTCCCTTTAATCTTTAAAACTACGCAACGGATTTTGATGCGGTTTTCTTAAATAGATAGAGTGATTGAAGAGGAAGGTTTACAAGTAGGTATAATAACATTCATAGTGGAGAAATACTGTTATTTTTGAGTTTTCTAATGTGATGTCGTAAAAAAATTACATTTATTTTCCGCTTGCATTGCAAACGCAGGCTGAACCCTACAAGATTTATCAAAATAATGTACTAAGTATTGTACACAATGAAAAGGTCTACAGAAAACTTCGCGATGGTATAATATATGTCTATCTCTTATGGATATCCCACAATAACATTTTATTTTCATTTACTTTTTACAACGAATAATGGCTAAATTTCGAAGCGATTTTAACCAATACAGCATTAATCCTTATTCAATTAAATACTTTAAATACATTGTTGATTTAATATTGATCTGTATGGACCTATACAGCATATGATTTAAATTAATATTTTCGAAGATATTACAGATTTAAAAATTGCGGGACGTAGCTTTTGCGGCGGTACTGGCCAATGCGGGCCACGGGTAGTAATGAATATAAAATATCAGAACTACTGAATCAATTTTAATCATTTTTTTCAGTGAGTGACATAGGCTATATATTTTATGCCCGTGCGAAGCCGGGGCGGGTCGCTAGTTAATATTGTAAGTGTGTCTACTGTCTGTCTGTCTGTCTGTTATCTCTTCACGCCCAAACCGCTGAATCGATTTTGCTGAAATTTGGTATGGAGATGCTTTGATTCCCGAGCAAGGACATATAATCTATTTATCCCGAAAAAATGTATGGTTTCCGCGCGATAAACGAATTTTGGCGCAACGGAGTTGCGGGCATCATCTAGTTTAGAATTAATAAAATTAATGATCAATGCATTAAAAATTGTGTTAACATTAAATATCGTACCATTGAAGAAATTGATTCATAGACAAATAGCGGACCTACGTCATGTGGTCGGGTTATGTCAATTCAATGTTGATGGTCTGTCGGCTCGATTTGACATAACGCAGCCCAATTACGTGGGTCCACTGATTGCCTATGAATCAACTTCTCTGATATTACATCAATTTTACCATACATTTAATAAAATTAGGTCTTAATATTATTTTAAAAATGAACTGCGTATTAAAACGTCAGTGTTCCATGCAGGTTTTATGTTCATTTTGTTTCATACACTGGAATGAACTCTAGGGAATCTTTTCATTTCACACCGAGCTTTGTGCTCGGCTCAACTTTTAGTTTATACAGCTTTAGTATCCGTGTGATATACTATTATCAAAAATGCGAATATTAAATACATTTTGTTATAATAAGTTATAAAGTTATTGTTATAAAATTAGCAAAAGAATACTAAATAAGAGCCATTTTGTAAAATAAATACATCAAATTGATTTATTTATGACGAATAATTATATTGTTTTCATTCTTAACTTTCTCGACTTTTCTTAAATTAATACGCCTAACTCACAGTAAAAATGTGAAAAAATAGAAACACCAATAGATTATAAGAGACATAAAAAAAACCCCCGCCAAACAACTTTAAAAAGTAATGAAATAATATTTACTGACTTTAAGTTTAAATAATTCCTAAGTGTAAAGTAATATTTTAGTCCATAATTGTTGTCACGGTGTGTCGGGGGACCGCCAAGTTAACTACGACAACAGCAACTTTTGCATTTTGTATCGTTGATTGTCTCGATTCAGTTCGCTGTGAACTGACCTTTAAACTATAATGTTATGTGAAATCAAACATCTACATTAGCGGTCCCCCGACACACCTTGACAACAATTATGGACTAAAATATTACTTTACACTTAGGAATTATTTAAACTTAAAGTCAGTAAATATTATTTCATTACATTTTAAAGTTGCTTGGCGGGGGTTTTTTTAAATGTCTTAATTTAATTTAATTTTATGCTTTTTAAACTTGTGTTGGCTATAGTGCAGAATTGTTCTCCTATCAACAGGATCACATCCCAATGAATATGATCTATAAATATCCTCTTGGATGAGGCCGTCAATATGAGCCCAAACATGAAACCTCCACCCTCGGTTCATACGGAGCTCGGCTCCTATACAATCCAGGTGATGCTGCAGCAGCAGCATGCAAATATTTACTGCTTATCTACGTCTTATTGGTTGTCGCAATTAAAATGAGCCCAAACACGAAACCTCTGCTCTAAGTTTGTGAGGAGTTGGGTATCCTATTGATTACCAGGTGATGCTGCAGCACCAGGGTGAACTTTCCATTAATATGTATATATTCATAAGTGTCACGAACCAGAATGCAAAATATAAAACCCATCAAACGACTGCAAGTTGCTAATCGGCCTATCATGAACCAGATAAACCGTGATATTTCAGCAATGAGCAGGCTGATGATGATGAACTATAGCTAAGAACACTCTCGATCATGTCAGCTTTCAAACCAAAAAAACTAGATCAAAATCGGTCCACCCGTTTGGATGCTACGATGCCACAGACAGACAGACAGACAGACAGACAGACAGACCGACAGACAGACACGTCAAACTTATAACACCCCTCTTTTTGGTCGGGGGTTAAAAATGGGAGATTTCCTTTGTCTATCACGTGATCAAGAAAAATTCTCGTGCAAAATTAAACTTTAGGTAGATAACATTATCTACTCTAATGCAGCACGAGACTTTTTCTAAAGCAATCATCCTTAGCGTGCAAGATACGTAGTTTTGCAGGTTATACCTGGTTATTTTGTAGGTTGTTCCAGTCTTTATAGCCTTCATTATTGGCTGCCAGTTTTCTATGAGACTAAAGTATTATCATCTAGCTGTATATCCCACAACCTGAGCACTTTTGTGGTACACTTTACGGAAAAACTATCACGCCTATTGATTTGTGCTTTAACATAGTAATTTTTATTTATATGTAGATGTGTTATCATCGGTCAGTCAAGGTTTGGTTACTATTAAAATATAAAAAAAAAATATCTTAAAGATTATTACCACGCAGAAAAACGACGCGAGCCCTCACAAAGCTCGGCTAACGGCTTTTAGCTAGTCTTATAGTACCGAAGTAAGGCTTCATAATAATGTTAACTAAGTGTTGTATAAACTAAATTTTGCAAGCACAACTGTGAAATGTTTCAATAGTTTTCAAGAATATCGAACTCTTTTGTGAATTTTGCAGTGCCCCGAAGGTTATATTGATACTTAAGTGCACCTAATTAATGGCGGAATCTTGGCATGGAACTAGGCTTGTAATATCAAGGTCAAATGAAAAAGGCATAATTATGTTATGCGGAAAAATGAGACAACGTGTAACATGTTGACAGAAATAATAATGATTATCTTCTAATCTTATATATCAAATTCTCGTGTCACAGTGTTTGTGCGCGGACTCCTCCAAAACGGCTCAACCGATTTTTATGAAATTTTGTATGTACATTCTTTAGGCCTGAGAATAAGTTTTTATCTACTTTTTATATTGATACTAGAAATAATATGTATGGCATATAACACATTTGCCGGGTCAGATAGTTATAATATTATATTATTATAAATTATATTTCGCGACTTCATTCTTAGCGATTTATGCTTACTTGTTGTATAGTGGCGCTCCCATGCGTCACCCTTGCACGTATTTTAGAGATATGTAAAAAAAAAAAATGTCACTGTCACTAAGTCACCTGTCATGATTCATGACTTTTCCGGCGCTTAGACTCGAGCTACTCATTCCGTGTTTTCGTGCCGAACCCTTCGCACGTTCGCAACTTACCTACGGTCAACGGTGTGGAGCTTTCAACATGGGGAAGAAGCGTTGGAGTCCGGATAGCGGAGAAAATATTCGAAGAAAAATGGGACGACAAATCGATTCATCCTCGTCAGATATCAGACCAAGTAAGTGTTAACTCAGGGGGAATAGCTATAATTATACTTATTTTATATTATAATTTAATAATACCAAGGGATATATCAATAGATAACGCATAATTATAATTTTTTCACGTAACGGTTTTCTGTTACGCAATAAAGATGTACCGTCGAAATTTATTTTTCATCTACCTACATATTTTAATGTAGAATAATTACGAATACGCAACTGCCAAGGTCGGGGATTTTGCTGTTCGAAAACAGACACGCAACTACCAACCTCAGGATTTTTGCTGTCATATTTTGATGCAAATTACGAATACGCAACTGCCAAGGTCAGGGCTTTTGCTGTTCGAAAACAGACACGCAACTACCAACCTCAGGGTTTTTGCTGTCATATTTTGATGTAAATTACGAATACGCAACGGCCAAGGTCGGGGCTTTTGCTGTTCGAAAACAAACACGCAACTAGCGAAATCGGGGTTTTTGCTGTTAAAGAATATATAATTTTTTTTTACACCTACCTACATGTTTTCATGTACATTACGAATAATTGCAAATAATTCAGGGCTTTTGCTGTTTGGAAACAGACACGTAACTGCCAACATCAGGATTTTTTCTGTTTGAAAACGGACGCACAACTATCGAAACTGGGGTTCCTTGCTGCTATAGAATATAATATTATTTTTTCAACATCTACCGACACTTGATATACCTACATTACGAATACGTAACTGCAAATATCAGGGCTTTTGCTGTTCAAATAATATGATAATACAACTGCAAATATTGTGGTTTTTGACAGATCGTGATGATCCTGTTCAAGAAGTTGATCACGTGCAGACCATATGGCCCTTACTCCTGGAGGAATCCGCGCCGGTGCTGAATCTCACACCTGCGGTCGCCCCAACGTCGTTGAAATCGGCACCATCTACGGGGCGTGATGGCGATCAGCCGCAGGAACAGACGAATGACGGGACACCAGCACGAGCGCCGTCCCGCCTGCCGCAGCGCCGACACGCCGCCACGAGCGAGCGCCTCGGAAGCCCACCGGCCTGCGCCTCAGCCGCCCCGCCGCGCCGCGCCGGGCCGCCGCGCCGCAGACAACTCGAGCGCAGACGCGCAAGCCAGCCTTTCGTTAATTATTTATTGAGGTACCCTACTACGCAGGCCGATTACGTTATTCTATGACGAGTGGTGTATTACACTTTTACTATCCGGTATAAGATACCGTTTAAATCGAAACCTGTAAAAAATGTAACCCCGTGCTATAATAATAATTATTAGTGTCTGTTTTTGATATTAGTAGCTTGATTGAGACCAAAGCAATCGAGAGGTGTACCTACTCCCCTTGCAGATTATTTTTTGACTCCTAAGCTATGTTCTTAGATAATACCGAAACCTAGATCGGTGACAAAATATTCATACTAAAATTGAAAATTTAAACTCTAAAGCTGTGGACACTAGAAAGGTATTGTGTCAATTTAAAAACGTTAAAATTAAGGATAACGGCACTGTCTCAAACAATTTTTTATCACCTAATAAGTAATTGTTATAATATGACCAAGATCGATTCAATTAAAGGACGCATATTCTTCGATACCGATTCATTAATCTCGTAGATAATATTATAGTATATAATATATTATATACCATTCGCCATAATAATAAGTACTGCTCCATATATCTTTACTAAGATTTTGGAACCAGTTATTAACGATGTAAAAAGAATTAAGAAAGTAAATTGGTGCTAGTATGTATATTATATTTACATAATTAGGTTTATATTCCTAGGTGAAAACTTTAAAGGTTGTCAGGAATGTATATAGTTAATAGTTATACTTTCCTCTCGTAATGTACATTTGAAAAAATGGGTTTTATTATTATTAATGAATCGAAGATTAGGGTACTACCTAATATTAAATGTAAATTGTTTCGTTTTTAATTATGCGTCTATAATTCTGGAACTACCACAGGAAAATATTAAATACCACAAAAAAAAAAAAACATTTATGGATAGAAATAATTAGGAAATGTAACTTAATTTTTTATAACCTTTCCAAGATCCTAGTTACAATCAGTCAATAATCTCTTCAAAAGATGTTCTAAGCCAAAAAGCTGAGCTAAGAAAATGTGAAATAAAATAATTTAAATTTTCTCAGATGCTTCTAAAACTTTACTTTTGTAATGAACAAAGATACCATGGACATTGTAATAGCAATGAAATGAGATCACTTATTGAAATACAAGGCAGCCTTTTTTGCTAGGTATCTTAGTAGTAGTGAATTTTTTTTTTAGTCGATCGATAATATACGATCGCTATTTTGCGTATAAACAGAATGGGTAGCGTCCAATTATAGTTATTTGGGCTGGTTTTATCGTTAAGCGTTTCGGCAGCGCCGTTGGAGCGCGCGCGTTTGAAGATGTATGGGGGTAGTAGTAGCGTTTTATAGTCGAGCGCGCTGCTCAGCGCTTGCGCAGCGCGCTCGACTATAAAACGCTACTACTACCCCCATACATCTTCAAACGCGCGCGCTCCAACGGCGCTGCCGAAACGCTTAACGATAAAACCAGCCTAAATCTATATAACCAGGGAAAATTTAGCAATGGTGTGAAGATAAGAAAATAAGTAACGAAGGTGGTGAATTCGACGTAGATTCATTTACTATTATAGTCTAGTGCCATAGTACGTAGTTACGTGGTACAAAGACCCTGATGATTGACATAGCCGTACAGTCGTAGTTCCCATGGTTTAAGGAATTATCTAAGAATCATAAGCATATTATTATTCGTAAGCCTGATATTAACTTGTTAAATCTACTTATAAAGTCCTGTAACATCTTCATCGCTCGCTACGCCTATAGTTGCCGCGAGTCGTGAGGTTATCCGGGAGTACATACTGGAGGTCACCACTGTCTGAGGAATGTGTTGAAATAATACTAAATTCTTTATCCGATAATACATATTAAATGCAATACTATAGTGGTATAAAACAATGGATAATGTTTTGGAGAACACATAACTACGATTTATATAATTTGCCAGTCGATAGGGTAATAGCTTTTCTGTCAGATAAACTGAGCCAATGTGCTAAATATAGCACATTAAATTATAAAATAGTTTTAAACCTGCCCAATCATTATTATGTACTAATTTAGAAAATGATATCAACTCAAGAGGTATATGAAAGGAACTTACAGAATGAGACTTATTAAGCCGAATAATAAGAAGTGAATTGGGATACTAATAATGCCCTATCGTTTATATCTCTGCAGTGGCCCAACGAAAATGGTTCTGAAAGTTCTTGCTAAGCAAACTGCCACTTTACTTGCACTTGTTGCAGTGCATAGGGTACAAAAAATTAGGTGTAATAACTAATAAAATATGTAGTATTTATTTTACTAAAAAAGATGAGGTTTTAATCTACGTAGGTATTGCTTACCGGATATTATAAAAACAAAATATAATATGTGATTGATTAATATAATTACTGTAGGTTATTGGTGGAAACTTAAAGGTGAAAACTTTTTATGATAAAAACTTCTAAGCTTTATAGTTTTCAACCGGTGCTTAAACTTCCTTACTATTCACAGGACCATAAGATTTGTCCTGCATTATTATACCTCTTAGAATATTTAAATAAAAGGAAAAATTATCGTAAATGAGATTACCCTTTTTATTCGTTTTCGTAAATCATATAATAACAAATAACAATTGTACTCAAACTTTAAGTAACTGGATCAAAGACATTACTATTAGGTAAAAGGGGTATTGATACTTCAATTTTTGGTCCATATAGCACTCGCTATACAGCTACGACGAAAGCTAATAAACTGGGAGTCAACATAGAACCAATCAAAGAATCTCTAGGATGGAGTAATAGTTAATGCCTACCTCTATTATATTCGCTAAATTCTATAATAAGGAAATATTTTTCCCCAATCTAGACAGAATAAAATTTCGTAAATATTATAATTTATGTTATAAGAAAGAAATGTATTTATTTTAGTCAGTTACTTCAAATGTTATCTAAGATCATAATAAGGAGTACTTAAAGAATATTTGTAATATGAAGGAATATTACTTATATTTTGTAATATTGATAATTATTTATTAAGTAAGTATTTCCATTTACCAATGATAATATTATAATAATTATCACACATTTTTTGTAATTTAAAACCTTAAATAAAAATAGAGAATAATTACTTAAACATTTTATATTTGTTTTACTCTAAACATCATACAACAAGTAAGCATAAATCGCTAAGAATGAAGTCGCGAAATATAATTGAAGATCAAACGAACTTACCTTAAGTGAAGTTCGATCACAATTATATGAGCGACTTCATTCTTAGCGATTTATCCAAACCCACCCCATATTACAGGTGAGTCGACTAATACTTTGACTGTGACCAGTCTCTCCCTACCCAAGTTACAAATATAAAATGAACACCGCAGGTAAGTTATATTTGCTCTAAACAAAATGAGTAGCTCGAGTCTAAGCGCCGGAAAAGTCATGAATCATGACAGGTGACTTAGTGACAGTGACATTTTTTTTTTTTTACATATCTCTAAAATACGTGCAAGGGTGACGCATGGGAGCGCCACTATACAACAAGTAAGCATAAATCGCTAAGAATGAAGTCGCTCATATAATTGTGATCGAACTTCACTTAAGGTAAGTTCGTTTGATCTTCAATTATGTTGCGAGAATGTCGCATGTGCTAGGGCAATCATAGGGACATTTAAAATAATATTATTGTCCCAGGCAAATACTGTAGGTATTTGAAGAGGGGTTATTTCGCTCTGAATAAAACTGTATATAATATCATCATAATGGATGCAAAGTCCTTGATGATAAGTATTTAAAAAAAATTGTATGCATTATCCAGGATCCAAAATTACAAAAGGTAAATTAATTTATGACAATAAAGGTATTTGTATAGTTTGTCAAGAAAGTGAAGAAATTAAAAAGTGGCAACACCGTAGTGTCATCCCTTTCAAATCAATCTAAGAAATAAAACCGGCCAAGTGCGAGTTGGACTCGCCCATGAAGGGTTCCGCAGCAGCAATAAGGTTTATTTTTATGAAATTAAAAGGTTTTTGATTTATTTTTATATTTCAGTTGATTTAATGAATGTTAAATTAAGTTTACCATTTATGACGTATAAAAAAAACTACTTGCTAGATTTCGTTCAAACCAATTTTCGTTGGTAGTTTTTATAGTAAAGTACATCATATATTTTTTTTAGACTTATCATGCCCCTACCTTAGAAGTTAGAGAGGGGGGGGGGGGGGGGGACACATTTTACCACTTTGAAAGAGTCTCTCTCGCAAACTATTCAGGTTAGAAAAAAATTATATTAGAATCTTCAATATTATTTTTGAAGACCTATCCATAGAAACCCCACATGCATAGGTTAGATGAAAAAAAAAATTTTTTTTTGTTGGTTTAAGGTTTACCATTTATGACGTATAAAAAAAAACTACTTGCTAGATCTCGTTCAAACCAATTTTCGTTGGTATTTTTTTTAGACTTATCATGCCCCTACTTTAGAAGTTAGAGGGGGGGGGGGACACACATTTTACCACTTTGGAAGAGTCTCTCTCGCAAACTATTCAGGTTAGAAAAAAATAATATTAGAAACCTCAATATGATTTTTGAAGACCTACCCACTCGCATAGGTTAGATGAAAAAAAAAAATTATTTAAATATAAAAATATAAAAAAAAGCTACTTGCTAGATTTCGTTCAAACCAATTTTCGTTGGTAGTTTTTATAGTAAAGTACATCATATATTTTTTTTAGACTTATCATGCCCCTACTTTAGAAGTTAGAGGGGGGGACACACATTTTAGCACTTTGGAAGAGTCTCTCTCGCAAACTATTCAAGTTAGAAAAAAAACCTCAATATAATTTTTGAAGACCTATCCATAGATACCCTACACGCATAAGTTAGATGAAAAAAAAATTTTTTTGATTCAGTTGTACCTATTGGGACCCCTAAAATTTTTAATAATTTTTCCATTATTGTATCAAAATCTTAATGCGATATACAGACTACATCTACTTACCAAATTTCAATAGTATAACTCTTATAGTTTCGGAGAAAAGTGGCTGTGACATACACGGACAGACAGACAGACATACAGACAGATATGACGAATCTATAAGGGTTCCGTTTTTTGCCATTTGGCTACGGAACCCTAAAAAGGGATGACATTACGATGTTGCCACTTTTTAATTTCTTCACTTTCTTGACAGACTATACCTACTTATAGATATTAGATATATAAAATATGTACTAATATCAAAAATGTGGTTTTACCACATAATGAGACCATGATGAAGGTATTCTTTTTCTACAATAAAAATTGGAAATGTAGTTTTTGACAATATTGCAATTTGTGAGTTCGTACGAAATTTCTGCCATCATAATTATACTTAAAAATTTCAAACAATATTATGTCTAGTCATAATATTATAATACGTTTTATGTATCTTTATGTCTAAGAATCTAGAAATATAAGGCTGGTGTCATTTTATTAGGTTGTGGGTTTATTATTTTAATTAGCATAATATTATTAATGTGCAAATTGCAATGAACACGATAGACAAAAATGTATTTTCACCAGGAAAATAATATTATAATATAAATTAAAATAATTCTAAGCACATGATGCATCGGCAGTGTAAATAGTTTATGTTTCTATTTAAAGTTTTAATAATATTTTTGAAACCATACAAAGTATCCCTCAAAACGAAATAATATTTCCTTACTCAATAATTAATTACGTCTTGCCCTCGCAAATGTCACTATTAATTCTACGAGCGTCGCGAAGTGAGAACTAATGGAATTAGGCTTCGACAAAGACATACGAATAATAAATATTATGGAAAAGTAAATGATTCAAAAAATGGTTCCACGATTCACGAAATGCACAACGCGAGGTAAACTTAGTTGGTTGTGATAATCGGGTTAAGCTGAAGTACAATAACGTCAAAGTTTTCTTTTTCTGCTTATAAAAGACTAGATGATGCCCACAATTCCGTTGCGCCAAAACTCGTTTATCGCGCGAGAACTATTCCTTTTTCCGGGATAAAAAGTATCTAGGATACTATATATATATATATATATATATATATATATATATATATATATATATATATATATATATATATATATATATATATATATATATATATATATATATATATATATATATATATATATATATATATATATATATATATATATATATATATATATATATATATATATACTTTTGCATTTATAATATTAAGTATGGAAGTATGGAAGTACATGGATACTGATATATTTGAGCGGTCAGATGTATGAGCGTTATCGTTCTCTATTGCTTTGTATTTCGTTGCTTCGCACAATATTTCGCCCAAAATTATGTGATTCTCATAACGCTGTCCGCATTACAGCGTAATTTGAAAATTAGCTTTTCTGGATAGACGCCAAGGGCACTGCGGTTTTGTCACACCATATTATATAATGACATGTCAGCTCGTAACTCCGGAATGGGGGCTTAAATGTCACCAAGTTCTATATACTGATGTTGCTAGCAACTTATGTCGTCGACAATAATTATATTAGATTACTTCGTGCGAACCTTGGTTCATAATAATAGTACAGCAGACATGTGCTATGTCGAGGCAAAAATATACATCTGAAAGTCTCTATAAGTACTTTATACGTTACGTTACTATTACATTTTAACTTAAATAATTTACTACACAATAATCAATATGGTTTTACTAAGGGTCGATCCACAACGGATGCTGGTATAGGTCTTCTTTATAGTATATTTGAAGCATGGGAGGACTCGCAGGATGCTCTAGGGGTTTTTTGCGACCTCTCCAAGGCTTTTGACTGTGTAGAGCATGCTACATTGATCAGAAAATTGCACCACTATGGCATTAGGGACTCAGCACTCAACCTTTTGACATCTTACCTCAAAAATAGAACTCAAAGGGTTGACATTAATAGTAAAAGGTCCAATGGGACCAAAATAGAATTAGGCGTCCCACAGGGATTTTAGGTCCATTTCTTTTTCTCATCTACATAAACGACTTACCTTATTTTGTTAAGGATAATGATAATGAGATAGTACTTTTTGCTGATGACACTTCACTTATTTTTAAAGTGAAGCGACAACAGTCAAATTACGACGAGGTAAATAGTGCTCTCTCAAAAATAGTACATTGGTTTAACGTTAATAATTTACTTCTAAATTCTAAGAAAACTAAATGTGTAAAATTTACTTTGCCCAACGTTAGGCAAGTTAAAACCAATATACTATTAAATGATGAGAAGGTGGATTTGGTGGACACCACTGTATTCTTAGGCATTACACTAGATAGTAAACTACAGTGGGGTCCTCATATTGCTAATCTTGCAGATAGGCTCAGTTCTGCAGCATACGCAGTCAGAAAAATACGGGAAATTTCTGACGAAGACACAGCAAGACTAGTTTGTTTCAGTTATTTTCATAGTAGAATTTCGTATGGCATCCTCTTATGGGGAAACGCTGCCGACATTAATACGATTTTTGTGCTGCAGAAGCGAGCTATACGTTCAATTTATAAAATGTCAGCTTTTGAATCTCTGAGAGAAAAGTTTAAAGAAATTGGTATTCTAACTGTTGCTTCTCAATACATTTTGGATAATGTATTATATGTTAGAAAGAATCTTAGTAAATTTACAACCAAAAGTGACAGTCACGGAAGAAACACTAGAAATAAGTACAAACTAGAAATACCGGTGATCAGACTTAGTAAAGTTAGTAAATCTTTTAAAGGTCAATGTATACGCCTTTACAATAAAATCCCAGAAAACGTTCAAAATCTCTCCATTAATAAATTTAAAAAAGTAGTCAAAGAGCGTTTGTGTGCCAAAGCCATGAGGCCATATAAGGTCAATGATTTCATAAACGATGGCACATCTTGGGAGTAGGATGGCTGCTTGCAAGGCTGCTTCTACATTATTTTATGACTTACAATAATTATGTATGTATGTTGACATTGTATAATTTTAAGTTACAGCATTGTAAACTTTATTTTAAAAGATTAATTTTTTTCTCAATTTTTTTTTGGTAAATAAAGTGGGTCCCGTGCGAGTTTCTTACGCCGGTTCTTCTCGCCGGGTTAGTTCCCGAACCGGTGGTAGGCATCATGTAGACTTTCAGAAAATATTTGCAAAAATTTATTCTGAATAAAAAAAATTGAGTTTGAGTTTTTTTTTTTGACTGGGGTAATTTTTGAGACATCTTGATATTCAAGTTTTAAAATTGATATTCGAGACGTTACGCTATGTTAAGATTTTTTGTCAAATACTTATACATTACAGCACACCTTGACGCAGAAATCTTTGACTTGGTTAGATCTGTCACTTAAGATTGTCGTATTGGTAATTTTACATATTATGAGTTGGCTATACCTATGACATCTCCAAGCAGTGGACGCAGAGTAGTATATTATAGCCTCACCATCGCCATATAACCAATAACCAGGCACTGTTGGGGCCGTCGTGGTGTCTGATGACTTATAAGTTTTTTACAAAATGCACCCGAAATCATTCGCCTATGCCCTATGCGAACTAAACAGGAAGACTATTCAGTTTTCGTCGAGTAATACGTGAGCAAATAAGGATGCGAGTAGGGCGCCACTTGATAGTTCTATGCCTTTCTAAATAAATTCTTAAAAAATACAACGTGAAAAATGCACAACAACTATAAACGCAACAAAAACAAAAAACTGCCAATTCAGTAAAACTATACGCTCCGTTCATTTAAAAAATAGCGTAATATTCAACAATCCATTAACTAGTAGGATAGTTTTAGTAACAACTTGTTTGGAAAAAGGATGATTGTATGGATTTATGTTACACGAGTTAAATAATGTTATCGAGAATAGTTGGCATGGTCGCTATCGCTCGATAAATGAGTACGGGCTTTGTGTCCGATGAGTTGCAATTTTCTTTCGGATTTTATTTGCTTTAAGGCTTCGTTTGCGTTAAATTTCGGGTAACTTTATACCCTATTTTCCAACCCGAAAACCAATTTTATCCGGAATAAATAGTTTCATGCATATTGTGTCAATTTTTCAATCCACAATCCTACGATTTTTGTGTAAAGTGAGTCAGTCATTTTTTGATTTATGTATTTACTAGCTGTGCCCCGCGGTGTTACCCGCGGTTTAAGTGATAAATTATAATAAAATACTATGAAAAGTACCAATAATAGGGTCAAAACGGGACGATACATGGTTCTATAATGGTCTATAGTAGTGATGATGATGATGATGAATGTAATTTGCATAGTAGCATATGCTTTCCGTTCTAAAAACAACGTCGAAACTCCCAAACTTGTATCTATAAAGAGTCAGGAGTTCTCTCAGCACCTTCCAAACCATGGTATACCTTAGTGTACAATCTTGCTTGTTGGTAGCATATGCTTAAAATACTGCCCACGAAACCGAAGTTACCACATGTTTCCATATAAATTTTGAGGAGTTCCATCGATTTCTTATGGATTCCTTCATCAGGTCACCACTTTTATGAATATGGTACCAAATTTGGATGATAACCTATACACCAAAAGAAAAATTTTGAAAATCGGTTCACAAACGGCGGAGTAATCGTTGAACATAAAAAACGAACATAACACCTCCTCCATTTTGAAAGTCGCTTAAAATTGTAGCCTATGTGTTATTCTGATGTATAAGCTATATTATTGTAAAGTTTCATTAAAATCCGTTCTGTAGTTTTTGCGTGAAAGAGTAACAAACATCCATACATCCATACATACATACATCCAAACTTTCGCCTTTATAATATTAGTAGGATGTTAAGTATAATATATTATTACGTTGAATTATTTTATCCATACTAATATAATAAATGCAAAAGTGTGTCTGTCTGTCTGTCTGACGCCCAAAATGTACGGTTCCCGCGCAATAAACAAATTTTGGCGCAACGGAGTTGCGGTCGTCATCTATTCCATAATAATACTGTTAAAAAGAAGAATTACAAAATTTTGACCTTCCAATAACAAATTAACCCGTCGATCGTGGGAAAACGAGACACAATAGATATTCTATTGTGTCTCGATCACCGGTGAACGTATGGGGCTTGATGAATTAAATAACAATTTTGTTTTCACACATCAACAGTGGCGTCACACAAATCATTGTAATTTATGTCTTATGTATACAAATATATTGCGCCCAGCTAATAGCCGTTATAAAATATTTGCGGAAAACTTCGTCGTAAATAAATAACGCGGTGTTTACACGCCGTCAACAAACACTATCTATCAAAGTCAGTTGAGTGATTCTCTGTCAATAGAGGCGGAGAGCACTCGGTGTCACGTATATTTGCTCGACGTTCTTATAACTAAATGAATTTTTGGATGCAGTCCTACAAGGATGTTTTTGTCAAAAACTATCTTATGACAAAGCTGCCATCAGCTGGGAACAAATTATCGGACGAACGTCCGCGGACGTTTTCATCGGATGCGACTCGTTTCTATCTGATCAATACAAAATACACTAAACTGTGCACATCGTGCACATAAGTCGCGGACGCAACCTTGAGCGTTCGGACGTCCGAAAGAAATCTGGCTTGCCGGATGTTTTTGCATCCGCGGACGTCTGCACTTGACATATAGGTTAGGTCTTTGACGTCCGCGGATGAACCGTGCACATTGTTAAGCCGCATCCATCAGCCGCGACTTACGGATGCGTCCGATAATTTGTTTCTAGCTTTATGACACATAAGATATTTTAAACCGACGTGACGTGACGTTACTGTCAATGTCTTGCCGCTGGTGTCATTTTAAGTGACAACTATGCCGCATTCACACACCCATGACGATATAATCCAGGCGTAAAAATATCCTTGTTGAACTATAATATTGCTTCTTTTTGTTTAAAGTAGTTGTAAAATGAAGGGTCTTTATCCTACTAGGAGGACAAGACGAAAACACGAACGATGAAAAACCCAAAATAAGGCTGCGTTTCCATCAGAGATCTCTGGTGGAAACGCAGCCTAAAGTACGATTAAAAAACTTTACCGCAAAATAATAAAATTTAAACATACGTTGCTAATTTTAATCAACTACCACAAGTAACTACCGTAATATCTTAGAATATTTCCCTAATGAACCTTAACTGTCAGTTTAATACGAATTTATTATGATCCTGAAAGCGTGTTAATATTATTTAAGACCATTAATATGAGTAAAACAAAGCAGTGCTCTAATGGCTTCCCTATGCCATCGGTCAATGTCAGCTCTGCCCGCCTTTTTGTGCACTTACGGACTCCCTAACACTGTTTATGCTAAATATTTTTAAGTATATTTTCCTTCAAAGAGAGGCCATAATACTCCGATGCGTTGCGGTTTGTTACAATATCGCAACAGAAAAAAGTAATGCCACAAAACTGCGTTGCGGCGACGCACGTCAATCTACATCAATATAATAAAGAGGTAAAGTTTGTTTTTTTGTTTGTATGAGGTAATCTCTGAAACTACTGGTCCGATTATAAAAATTTAACACAGATAGAAAGCTGGTGTGTTCCTGAGTGACATACGCTATATTTTATGTATAAAAAGTTATGTTTTTTTCCTGAAATTTTGTCGTTCTCAGAATTCCACGCGAACAAAGCCGAGGGCAAAAGCTAGTACAATATAAGAGGGAGGAACAAGCGCATTTTTATTTTATCTTCACCGTTTCCTTTAAATACAGCGTCCGATAACGTAGAGCATCAATGTGGCATATCACAAATTACGTTTATATAATGTTAAACGACAGAGCCGCGCCGTTGCGACGTTGCCGCAACGCGACCCGGCAATGTGGCTTCAGACTTAGTTGACACTATCAAGGAAAATATTTGTTTAACCATTTGTCTTGTCTAATGTAGGGATTTCAAGGTCTGTGTCTGTCACATTTATTTAATTGCTTTATTTAGGTGCATAGGGGTGGGTCGTTACGTGATTTTCAAGAAAATTAACGTATCCGGTGACTTGGTCGGCTTCACCCGTAGGTATTATAACGAGTGATTTTTGGAACTAGTTATTTTTATGTGGGCTACTATCTACTAACCACAGTATTTTATGCAAGCAACCATGTTTGCATTTTTCCACCGACTATGTAAGTTATACACGGAACGAATATATACAGGGTGTAACAAAACTGAGTGATAATACTTAAATGGTGTGTACGTGTTCCTTGTAGAGAGTTCAGTGTGAAAGTAGCAGCGCTGAAAGACCAAATTTTTTTTTCACTTTTGTATGGACAAGCGCCCCAGTGTCACGAGTTACCCCAGCGATGATCGCTCGACTACTAGACGCTAGTACTTCCACGGAATATATTATGTTACCGTAAGAATACGTTAACGTGCACATTACCTTGATGATCTGCAGATTCCCTGATACCATCCATTAAAGTGTGAAATTTTTAAATGAAAAACGCTTATATATGTGTCGCAGTCATCTGGTTCAATCTGTGATTCTATTGAATGATTAGCATATTCATTGAATGACACTATTTTATTGAATGACTGAAGAACAACTAGTCAAGACGTTGACTGTAACGTTTAACGTCTTGACTAAACGTCATCATAGTGAAGTCGTTAAATGGAATATTATGATTTTTTTAAAGTATTTGTTGGTGGCGTAATAATAGGTTAATCTAGAAACTGGCTTCAATTCGGAGGTGACGTAGACCCGCTACGCGGGGCTCCTACTTCTGGGTGGTTTACAAAAAAATAACCACGATGGCTAAGGCGGGAGCTTCGCTGCGTTACGCTCCCGCCTTAGCCATCTAACCTAACCCAATTAAGTCGTATTGGGCCAAGACGGAGTAATACATTGCTATTAATTACCTAAGAATTATTTTGGTGACTAATAGCGCCGCAGTGGGAAAAAAGTGAAACACGTTTAATTACCTGACTGATTTCATGTCCGCTATCTTCAAAGGGCTATGTTACAAATCGCTAACTAGTTGAACGTTGAGTGACGATCGTTCAATCGACGTTCGGCCGAGTCATTCAATTGAATGGTGTCATTCAATGAATGCGCTAGTCATTCAATCAAATCGCAGATTTATCTAGATGACTGCGACATATGCACTTTACCTAGAGGTAGTTAGTTTGCATTCTCTTCCTTCGTAAAAGTCCTAATAACTTTGACTTAAGCTTGTCAACCTAAGATTGTTGTTGTTTTGATTGGTTTTTTTCTAGTTGATACGATCTGTTATATTTTATTAGTGGAGTAACATTTTACTTAAAAATTAATGATTAACGCCTCTAGTACACTGACGCTGCGAAACGCGAAACAACTGCGAAACTGTAATAGAGCGAGATTCAATATGTTTCGACAATTCGAAACGCTGCGAAACGCGAAATATCTGCAAAGCCAATGCTTTGCAGATATTTCGCGTTTCGCAGCGTCGGTGTAGTAGAGGCGTTATTCATTTGTTTATGTCCAAAAGATTATATTAAATAATTCTCTACAACTAACTAATATTATGTACAATTCAAACAAGAAGCTGTTTTATGTAATTAATTTAGAATAGAATACATTTTTGCACTTCAAATGCGTGCGTGTCATGCACATATTGCAGGACGAAAAATTAAACAACTTGTCAATCAATGTACAGCACGTTGTTTGCATGTCATTCGCATCAATCAATACAATAAACGATCATGCGTGACAGCATGTAACGCATGTAATTCTGAATTATCGTCTAGGGAGCGCATTAGTTTTAATATACATTTATTGTTTGTGTTTTATAATGTTTTTTTGTATTTATGGTTTTTGTGTTTATAGAAAATAAATAAATTCGATAACTTACGGTCCGTCCGTAAAATTCGAGTTTAACTATATTATCTTAAATATAATATACAGGGTGCAATTAAACCTTCCTGCCAAATTTTGATATATTGATCCTCGTTAAAAATAAAAATACACGTATTTTTTCTTTTATAATCACTCAGTACTAAAATTTTGAGAAATAGCTTCCGAAAGTTATCCTAAAAAACACTACAATTAATGGACACGACGCGTCGGCCGCGCGTGACGTGCCCCCGCGCGCGCGCCTCATCCCGCGTCACCCCCGGTCATTCCCCTGCGCCGCGAGTGACCGTTCTTTTATTTTAAATGGGATAAAATATTATGTCATTGAAAAAAAAATAACACCCATTTTTTTTTGGTTAAATGGACTCTCCTAATGTTACCTAAGCCCTGGAAAAAATTTGGCAGGAAGGTTTAATTGCACCCTGTATAAAATTCTCGTGTCAAAATGTTAGTTACCTTTCCTCCGAAACGGCTTTACTGGTTTTTACCAAATTTTATATGCATATTCTATGGTTTGAGAATCGGCTACCGTCTACTTTTTATATTGATAAGTGCATATTTTGTTAAATAAATAATAGTAAATTATTAGTTTTCGACTCGGACTGACGGCGACCATTATTGTTTGTGTAACGGGACAGCGATGGAAGTTGCCATACTTATTTATTCACTTCAATAAAATAATATTCTTTACAAATAAAGAACTACATTACAACAACAAATAATTTATATTATGCCATAACAACGTTTGCCGGATCATCTAGTATTAGTATAATATATACCCTTTCCTCTAGTGTATATTTTGTGAGTACTTCATACCACGCAATAAAAACGTTACAAAAATCACTTCTTTACTACACCACTCGAAACTAGTTATTCGGTTACATGCTGTGTAGCTAGTTATTGTAACTAGTGAAGTGAAATAACTCCCCTAGGTGAATCAGTTATTTGCATTTATCATCCACTTCGAATTGAGGTGACAAAGCATTTGAGATTCTTTACCTTATTTGCCAATTTTTTATTTATTTAACAACAATGTTTTGCGACAGGGTTTCACAACCATTTTTTCAGGGCTTTAAACTTCAGATTGTACTTCACAGTTGGAACTCAAACTAGATAGTAGTGAATAACGGCGTGAATTTGCTTTGTTGGGAGACTCAGTGGTTTTCACCCACTTTTCATGTGAGATACAGAAGGAAAAAATTACAAGGAAAATAAAACTCACACAGAGAAAGGTTTGTTTATCTCTGAAATTGGGGGATATAAGTAGGCTAATTTGTCACAGCAAAACTGCCAAGAAATTGCACGAACGGAATCGCAAGCAAAAAAAAATGCATCATCAATTTTCAAATTACCTACTTACAATATATGCAAGATTTATTCCAATATTCGCAAAACTTTTAAATTGTTGGATAATCTCCTCAATTTTGAGCAGAGCTTAAGCCATTTTTAATTAACAATATTAATCTGCTTGTTGGGACTCGTGCTCGGCGCTGACACTGAAATACATAAAGACGAAACACGAAATAAAATATACGCGAAACTATGAGAGTGATTAAAATTCGAATAACTAACGCACGGTTCCATTATAAATATTATTTTATTAAATTCCCATGCAAATCATACGACGTTTCATTATATGAATACAATTAATTAAGTCGGAGTGACACGAGGTATTTAATTATCTTTAAATTGGGCCTGACTTTTATGATTTGCTTTTTGGTAATGTTTGTAGTTTGTACTGAATCAACTATTTTGCGTTCGCTAATTAAACAAACTTATTTTTGAAGAAAACACATTTTTGCGGATTTCTTTCAAGTTCTTATGCAATGGCTGTTAGTTATTTTGTAGTGTTGCGTTGGCTCTACCTAAATATTGCAAAACTGCCACGAGAATTACAAGATTTTTGTAGTATATTCTACAGATGAGTAACTGGGTCAAAAAATATTTCTACGAAATGCACACGTTTAGGCTGGCCGCATACGCACGTTTTCCGTATTCGATTTCCGAATTCGCTATCAGTAGTCGGACATCCGAATGCATTGAATCAGTAGAAAATACAGGGCCTTTCCCTACGGAGATTCCGTAATTTACCGTATTCAGAGCCTTATAAACTCATAATTTGAAAGCTACAAAGTTATAATAAAAATACAGCAATAATCTTCAGTATATCAACATTCCTTTCCCAGTTTTAAATTTTCTATTTTTGTTTATTATACCCATGATATTAGCTTACAAAGTACTACCAATTTATTAAAATTGAAGCATACTTTCAGCATCTCCCTAGTATTTACAAATGACGTTTATTTGAAACACACGACAATAGATAGACAATTTCATTAACTACATATTCCCCGTTTTAAATTTTTTTTAATCAATTTTGAACTAAGATAAGTAAAAAAATAGGATTTTTGTACGATCTCGGCAATGCGTCAAATGTATGGTCAAGGTCGTTTGCTCGGGGAATGGTCTTAATTGACGCACACGTCCGCTTTTGTCCGAACGGAAAGAATTCCGCACGTACCGCATGTTTCGAGTGCAAGCCGGCGCGTTCGCGAGTGTAGAAACTCGAACGTGTGTGCTAGTCTCACGGGATTCCAAATCTAAATTCCGCATTAGGAAATCGAATACGGAAAACGTGTGTATGCGACTAATCCTAGGTTTCGATGAACAAAATCACCATGAAAACGTCCCTTTTACATTTTAAACAAGGAATATTCACAAAACAATATTACGTCTCCATCCCAGGCTCACAGGTAATCGTGTCTCAGCGAGTCGAGCACATTGTTCCTTTTATCTCCGCAAAATTTAATTTTGGCATTCGCTCCTTGTGTTTATCTCAACAGTAATAATTGTTGTCAATTTACCATACTGTATCTACAAACCATTACTGAATAATTTTTACTATTTGAGATATATTTTATGTATTGGTCGCTAAAGGTATTAGGAATCAGGAAGAGGGTAATACTAGCTCTGACACGGTAAAATTAGACGCTGGCGTCGGTCGAAAATGATCTGAGAAGTACTGCTGGCCGATTCTGTATCGTACATTTGTGAGTTAAACACTGAGCATACCAAAGTGAGACTTTCCGTTACTCACTCCTCCGTTTCGTTACTAACTCAGTGATTAACTCACAAAATATGTACGATACAGAATCGGCCAGCAGGATAAGCACACAAAATTTCAACAAAATCGGTCCAGCCGTTATTGAGGAGTTTGCTAATCAAGACTGCGACATTAAAATAAAAATATGATAATAGTCATAAGGTTTTGATTTTGTTTTATTTGTTTTTTTTGTTTGTGTTTAATTATGTTGCTTTATTTGTCTTACATAACAGTTAAGCTGGTTTCAGACTACGCTATAATATTATAATAGCATATAGTATATAGAGTAACGCGATTCAGGGTAAATTGCTCTAATCTGTCTCCCGTGTAACTATTAGTCGGTCCAATGGGAATATACTTAACTAGACGTTCCGCGCGGCTTCGCCCGCGTAAATTAGATATTTCACAGAAAAATTAGTCCACAAAAAAGCCTATGATCTTTCACGTGGTCTACTTCTTATCTGATCCAAATAACAGAAAAAATGCTCTAGTAGTTCGTGAGATAAGCCCTTTCAAATAATTTCCCCCGTTTTTTTCCATATTTTCCTCTATTTCTTCGTTCCTATTAGTCTTAGCATTATAATATATAGCTTATAGCCTTCCTCAATAACTGGGCTATCTAACACTGAAATAATTTTTCAAATCGGATCAGTAGTTCCTGAGATTAGCGCGTTCAAATAAGCCCTTTCAAATAATTTCCCCCGATTTTTCCACATTTTCCTCTATTTCTTCGCTCTGATTAGTCTTAGCGTGACAAAATATAGCTTATAGCCTTCCTCGATAACTGGGCTATCTAACACTGAAAGAATTTTTCAAATCGGATCAGTAGTTCTTGAGATTAGTGCGTTCAAATAAGCCCTTTCAAATAATTTCCCCCGTTTTTTCCACATTTTCCTCTATTTCTTCACTCCTATTAGTCTTAGCGTGATAAAATATAGCCTATAGCCTTCCTCGATAAATGGGCTATCTAACACTGAAATAATTTTTTAAATCGGACCAGTAGTTCCTGAGATTAGCGCGTTCAAACAAACAAACAAACAAACTAACTAACTAACAAACTCTTCCGCTTTATAATATTAGTATAGATTTGACTATGAATATTGTAAGCGGATAAACGCGGCTTGATTATCAACTAATTTATTATGAAATGGTTGGGCATAATCTAAACTTGAATGCCTATCAAACGGTTATAGACAGTTTGAAATGTATTTACGTGTTTAATTTATGCACGCAAACATATTTGTAATTACGAATATTTCCTACACCAGTCATTTTCAGAGTATGCTCCACGGACTCCGCAATGGCGTTGTAGGCATACATAAATTGTTTTTGAAAATGACTTCTGACACCAGCATGGTGACAATTCATTCAAAGACAACATCATTTTTGGGGGTCCGTCAAAAATTTCACTTCTTAAAAGGGTTCCGCCACTTAAAAAGTTTGAGAACCGCCGTTCTACAGCTCCATGTAAATCACATTCTTTCACGCGTGTCTTCATTATGTTAGTGTAAATAATTTCTTGCTTGAATTTCCTTCATATAGCTACACATAGACGTATTTAAATAGACAAACAAGAAAGCGCCCAAAGAATAATAAAACACAACAATATTTTTTTTTATTTATAAAAAATATTTTTTGTAAGTATACAAAATGTTTTGATGATGTATTTATTCAGGCATCAGTTCGTCGAATGGCACTTGATTTAACAAAATATCAATATTTTTCACCACTTCGGTCGTGATATCATCGCATAAAGACGGACCAACATCGGCTACTATTTCTTTAGACATCTGATTTAGAACATTGTTTATTTGGTCACCTAAAAGACATAAAATTAACGTAACATAATAATATTATAATAAATATTTTATAAAAATATTTTTTGTCAATTAATGAACATATTACTTTAGTATGTACCTGTAATGCGTAGCACTACGAATATTAAATAAGTAGCTACTTAAAATAATAATTAAATTTCACGTTGTAATTGAAGACATTAGTGGAAGAAGCACGTAAGTAAGTGTTAAAAAAATTCCCGTTTTTTGCATAAATGGAGGCTTTAAGGCCAGAAAAATGATTTGAAATAAAAAAGTGGATTTTTTGTATAGCCAGATATATTAGCCAGATGATGAATAGGTAAGTTACAAGGTTTCTTTAAATTATAAGGAAAAAAATTAGTAATTGTCCTTATGTTATAAAATGTTAGTTATTTGGTTCTTGCACTCACGTCTTTAATTATTTTTATCTTTACATTATTTTTCTGGTAATTTTTATTTTGGGAATTAACATTTTTTTTTTAGTTTAGTTGTTTAGTTTAGTTTAGTTTAGTTGCATCTATATAGAGAACTTACCAATGTTTTTATCACCTAACAAATTCTCCAGTCGAAAGATGGCTTTCTCTACACTAAATTTGACATCGTGTCTGGTTATGTGCCAATATATTTTTCCATCGTCTTTTGTCACATGTTCGTACCACATGCGGAAATTTAACGTCGTATTTTCTGTAACGAGAAAATAATATTATATAACAGTTCAGGCCATGTTATTTTCAAACACTAGCGGTGTTAGGTATTAAAAACGAGGAAAATGAAAAGTTTTTCATATAACATTGAGTTTTAGGTAGTGTTTATTCGTGGAGCTTTATTATTATTTTCATTATGTCAATTAACATCTTAGTTCAAGTATAATTAATTATTCATTAATGTAACTTCTCTAGCGTTGCGAGTTAGTCTATGACCTAACCTCAAACGACCTTCACTGAGCCGATGATAGAATCAAACAAATTCATACTCAAAATTATTTAATTATTATTATATTGCCTCTTATTGCCTCTACATACAGGTACTCTTAAAATTACTTGAATGAACCAATTTTGCTGAATTTTGGTATAAAGAAACTTTGAGTCCCAGGAAATGATAATAAGAAACTTTCTATCCAGGAAAAATAAACGGTATTCCTGACGATAAACAAAATTTGCCGCACCGTTGTTGTGGGCGTCATTTAGTTACATATAGTATATATACATATAGTATATATACAGTTACATATAACATGTTTTTACCGTGGTTTCACTCTGGTTAACCAAGAAGCCATTGACCCCTGTCGACCTAGACGAGCCGAAGCATGTAGCTCATGTGAACCCATGCTGAGTTGTGTGTAAGCAGTGTAAGATATTGTGTGAATCAGGCCACAACTAACGACACTTACTTAACTTAATCGAGGAGTCCCCGTGGGATGAGATCGGGAGCAGCAGGATTTTCCCGCTGAGCTCATATTTGTTCTTCACGTCCAAACTCACGAGGCCCTCCGCTGATATTATTTTCTTTTTCAGGTTGAAACTAAAAGACAAGTTAACACATTCACTGCCGCACTATATTGTGTCACCGTAATAATTATACTGACAGTTTTTTAAAGTTTATTAGGAGTAAACCTACATTATAGATACGTCAGCAACTTTATAGTTATTTAATATTTTGAACTTTTTAGTGAAATCAATCTTCTCTAGCGTATATCAAGGATACAACATAATATAACTATAACGTATGTATATGCACTTGTTTTTATTAGTTATCGCTTCTTTTTTAGCTATTATTAGAAAATTTATGAAAGGTTTCCTTTGGCTATACAGCGTAACAAACAAAAGTATAGAGAAATCAATACACAAAACAGCAAAATCTTTTCAGGCTATTACAGCGGCCATTAGCAAACGGGTTGGCGTATAATAGAGAATATTTATACATTTCAGTGGCGCTCACTAACGGGTTTTACACACCATTAATTTCTTTGTAAGCAACAATTCACTGCCTAATTCGGTCTTCCTTTGGGCGTCATAATATTCGTAATTAAATGATCCGAAGTTAATTACTCGTGACCTTTTAATCAAATAATCTGGCGTCATTAGTGGCAAACTTAATTAGCGGCTTATCAAGGATGATGTTGACAATATTCCCTCGTCAAAAATTATTATGTTACAGACTATTATGATTTATGACGTTATGTCAAGTGATTAGAAAGAAAATGTTAGATTTATCCAATAGACACAAAAATTTTGGACGGATTTTCTACGGATTTAAATATGGCGAAAGTGTGTCTCTCTATTAGACCTACACGCCTAAGCCACTGAATTGCTTAAGATGTTGCAAATGGATATGCTTTGAGGCATGCTATTGGACACAATATAATAGTTTTACGCGGGAAAGGACATTAGCGTAAACCAAGTCTCCGTAAACATCTAGTATAGTTAGTAGCTAAAAACTCTCTATACTTACTCAATATTCGACAGGTACAAATGCGAGAGGCCCTTAAAGTTGTTGTCTTTGAATAATATTTTGAGGCCGTTCTTATCGGGGATGTGCACTATAATTTCCGGGATGTGGAGGGGGTCTAGAGGCTGTAGACCCCTGGAGGGGTCCCCCGCGGCGAAGAGATTTATCGAGTCCCTTCCAGATTTGAGGGCGCAGTCGTTAAGGTGGGGGTCGTTACGGGAGCATGACTTTATGTACTCAGCTGAAAATTAACGGGGTCATTAGACAGATATGAAAAATAATTTGTTCTTTACGACGGAAGTTTGTTCCTTTTTCCTGTGGGCTGTGAGACGATTTGTTAGGGTGTGTCTAGACTCTAGTGGCATTTTAGTACCGTAGATAGTGTGTTATCTCTAATCAGATGGGTATATTCATGTTAAATTTTAACTACTAAATTTCTTATTTATGTAAGCGAATTTTATTGAGTTTTTTAGCTCTTTCGCTTATCCAGCGTTTACACTTTTCACAAAAGGTAGGTACTGAACCAATTTTGATAGAATTTAGGACAGCCATAAGTTTTTATTTTTATTTTATTTTATTTTTATTTATCGTGAAAACCAACAGCTTATAATATATAATATACTTATAAAATTTACAAAGAGCGTTTTACATACAATAAAGCCAATAACAGGTTTCCCATTTATCACAATCATGTAGTACAAACTAAAAAAAAAAAAAACGGCCAAGTGCGTGTCGGGCCACGCGCAATATAGGGTTCCGTAGTACCGCTAGTTTTTTATTTTTATTTTTGTATGGTCAATGAATGTACATTTATAATGTGTTTTACACTACTAACAACATCATCTCAGTTACTTTCAAAGGAATTTGAAAGAAAAGTTCCTTTATACTTCGCCGAATACATCTTTTTTTGTGCATCGAATATTACTCAATAACTTATGAAGTATTCTTAGCCGTAATAGTTTTCCTTTTAAATTCAGCATATTTCCTACTCCCGTTAACTTTTTCACATTTCCAGAAGCAACCGTTTAGCTGGTAGAAGGGGGGACACTGGACTCTAACGATTTTTTCCACTTTAAAACTTAATATTTCACAAATGGATTCCTAAATCGGAAAATAATCTATGAATACTCATAATATTTTTAAAAAACCTATCCAACGACACCCCACACGATGGAGTGGACGCGAAAAAAAAATCCCCGCTTGATGTGTATTAGGGAAGGTACCATAAAATAATTTTTTTTTAAGATTTCATGTACCATTTTGTCGGCATCATTAATATGTGCATTCATGCCAAATTACAGCTTTGTAGATCCTATAGTCTCTGAGCAAAACCGCGGACAGACAGACAGACAGACGGACAGACGGACGGACAGACCGAAACTATAAGGGTTCTTTGTTGACTACGGAACCCTAAAAAAGACCTAAAATAACAAAGGCACATTAATACAAAAAGTCCATAAAGAAGAAGCTGGTCGAGAAGACTAGTCAATGTGTACAGTTGTTGTTAAAAGATAAATAGATAAAATAAAAAGATAAAATAAAGAATCATGTTTTTTGAAAACACCATAACTTTAATATTTTTACTGCACTACCGATTGACAACACCTCACTTTGTCGCGCGTGTCCCACTATAAATATATTTTGCTTAAAGTATAAAAGATTTGAGGTATCTCTTACGCAACGCCAAAGGTTTCACACTACTGCAATAGGAAATGAGAAAAAAACTAATCAGCCACATATCTGAAATATAGAGAGATAGCTACTGTGCGCAGCAAACTTGCATTTCTGCTTTATACATTTCGCAATACAAATTACTGTACAAAGTGTCTCATTATGTATGTCAAACGGTGACACCCAACTAATGACAAGTCGTTATAAAGCCGAGTGCTCATTCACTAAAAAAAAAAAAGAAAAAGAAAACGTTTTGCCGGTTGATAGTTTATAAACGCGAGCGTTTTATAACTTTTATTTTCTATTAACTTTTATGTTCTATTCGTTTTTACAGTTGGATAGCTTGTAGCTTTATGTCAAATGTTATGTTACTGTTCGTAAAATTGTTAAGCTTAGTAAACAGAAATGGATTAAAAAATATCGAATTCTCCGTATATCTATCTGTTTTGAACTTTATAAAATAGATAAATAGAGACAGTTATTTGAACATGTTTTCAACTTTTAAAAGTATTTTGCATTATACAGTATTCATTTTTAAAATAACTAGCGACCCGGCCTGGCTTCGCACGGGTATAAAATATAATATAACCTATGTCACTCAAAAAATGATTAAAATCGATTCAGTAGTTTTGATTTGTATTCATTACTACCCGTGGCCCGCATTAATGGCCGGTACCGCCGCAAAAGCTACGTCCCGCAATTTTTAAATCTGTAATATCTTCGAAAATATTCATATTATCAAGGGCCATATAGATCTACATAAAATCAACAATGTATTTAAGTAAATTGGATAAGGATTAATGCTGTATTTATTAAATTTGCTTCGAAAATTAGCCATTATTTGTCGTAAAAAGTAAATGAAAAAAAAATGTTATTGTGGGATATCCATAAGAGATAGACATATACCATCGCGGAGTTTTCTGTAGACCTTTTTAATGTGCACAATACTTGGTACATTATTTTGATAAATCTCGTAGGGTTCAGCCTGCATTTGCAATGTTAGCGGAAAAAAATGTAATTATTTACGACATTACATTAGAAACCCCAACAATAACAGTATTTCTCCACTATTTAATGAATGTTATTATACTTATAAACCTTCCTCTTGAATCACTCTATCTATTAAAGAAAACTGCTTCAAAATCCGTTTAATTTTACTTTAGTTTTAAAAATTAAAGGGAACAAAGGGACATGAGGGGAAAAAAATCGACTTTGTTTATTAATATGTAGTGATTTTCTTGTAACATTACAGACACATTTTTTATACCGACGCGACGTTTACGAATCAGTCCCTTTTACTTGTCCAATACGTTAGAAAAACCGTTAGAAAACTATTATAACAATAAACTACTTTACGTAGTATGTATGTCTTATTTGTAAGTTAAAGGATAAATAATATTTTTAACCGAAAAACAATTTAGGTTTTCAAGAAATCAAGAAATTGAAAAATTACCCATTTCTTCAATATGTCCTTATGAAACGCGTCTTTATATTCTAGTAATGTGCGTCAAACAGCCGACGTTGTTAAACTTATTATAGAAGCCTGCAATATAAACAATGCATCAGAAATTATGAATTTCATCAATGTTGAAAGAAAATTATCTTAAGATTTTAATAAAGGCTGAAAAACTTTCTACGTAATTTTTGTAACCGTCCTCCAAACTGGACGCCAAGACAAGCTAGCACTACTATCATTGAGGCTCCCTGAGATCATATTAATATTTACGGGTTTTCTGTAGTACGTTAGTACTGTTTTTCACTTTACTACAATTATTGCGGAGCCACCATCAACAGGAGTCTGTTGATGTGAAAATTACCTGTTTTAGAAAGTTGCTCGAAAAAAGATTATTACGATTTTTTTTTTTAAGACAAGTTTTCGTTTTGTGCATCGTGTCTATTTTTTTGCATGGTGAAGTGCTTCCCCGAAGGATTGGAGACATCTGCCGGAGTGTGACTCCCTGGATAGGACTCATGCCCACTAAAACCTTATCGTGTCAGGCAAAGTTCCGGACACGATCAACCCACACAAAGGCCAGTTCGGCCTGCCATCAGTCCAACCGAGTCGTTCGACCTTCCTTTTTAGGATGGTATATTTTAACTCTATCGTCTTTTCAGAAATGAATTAGTGTGTTATAAACCTTATGTATTGAAATATTAAGTTATCCATAAAACATAATTGGTATAATTATGTTAACGATTTCTGTTTTCAGTATTAGCAAAAAAAACTTCATAATTACTATACATAATTACGGCTTAATTATTAAAAATACATTGTTGCATAACTTGCAGTTGAGATTTTTTGAATAACTATTCATTAAAATTTAGAATAAAAATTTATATTCTTAAAAACAAAATATTTCCACGTGAAGAACATATATTTTTTTTAATTTTTTCGTTATATCTTAATTATTCGTCGATCATAGGCAATCATACTCAAATAGAGCTGTAGCAAACCGTATGTATTCGGTACTGAGTAACGGGTACGCCATCTAGTACCGAATAACGAAACGTTACTTACGAATGCGTTTCGTTACTCGCATTTTTCGTAGTTGCCATATATTTTTTTATTTAATGTTTTTTTTTACTAAAATGTCGCGACGAGTATATTGCATACCAGCTGATGATAAGTGTTAACGCTTGCAGTATTCCAGGTTTAAATAAATTTTTTAGAAAAAAGATTTTATAGTCCGGGTTACCTACAACAATTTTTTAAAATTATTATCAAGAAAATTTTTCGTGAGTAGCTTCATTTTGATAAGACGAACAACAATTTCCTCTGCGAAAATTCTTGAAAGTGGTAGCTAACAGAGAGAAAGGATTTAAAATTTCGTTTTGATGGCCCTAAAATAATATGCATTGTTCTTTTTGTAGGACAATGTTACTCTTAAATTAAATAACTATTAACCTATGAAATATACAAAAAAATCGGCCAAGTGCGAGTCGGACTCGCGCACGAAGGGTTCCGTACTGTGATAGAGTGAAAGTAGGGAAAAATAGTGTTTTTGTATGGGAGCCTATTTTTTATATATATATATATATATATATATATATATATATATATATATATATATATATATATATATATATATATATATATATATATATATATATATATATATATATATCACGTCAGTCTGGCCCCGTGGTAAGTACCTGAAGGACTTGTGTTACGGGTACCAGACAACGGAAATATATTTAATACTTTTATACTATACATTTATTTAAGATTTTTATTATATGATACACATATTTCATACACATCCATGACCCAGGAACTTTGAAAAGTTTTAGTTCCGTCGGCGGGACTCGAACCCGCGACCCCCGGCTTAAGCCACCAACGCGCTATCCACTGAGCCACAGAGGTCGTCATAATCCTGAATCCTGAAATCCTGAGTTATATACATAGCGCTGACATGACAAATAAACAGTAAATAGTAATTAAACTACTAATTACATAGGTACAAATACTGCATCATTTGAAACCGTTCGGCGTTCATAACGTCATATACGGAAATGTATTTATATTAATTAGTTCCAAAATACCATCGGAACTAATTAATATAAATACATTTTTCCGCACTACATTCTCATTTCTCGCCTCCATACCCAAATTTTGTAAAAAATGGTTTCGTTTTAAGCGTGATAAGGTATGAGACAGAAGGACAAATACACAGGTGCACTTTCGCATTTACAATATTCATTGGTTAAAATTTAGTTTGTTATTATTTTTAGCAATATTCCGCGAAATAAACCTCAACCTTTAAGTAAATGTGTGGACTCAAGTGACTTGACGGACGTTGTTAGTAGAGTCCACATCCTGAGGATGCGGACTGTTCCGGTGTTGGGGCGAAACGCGCGTCGAGGTTTTCAACCTGCATGGTGGTGAGGGGCCTTGCACGGATTTGTCAACATTATTGCTTGTATGGTGGTGGTGTTTGCAGGTTCTTGCATGCAGGCAGTGCATTCAAGAATGCCTAAAATATATAAATTCCTTTATTAATCCCCGACGCAAAAAGGTGGGTATTATAAGTTTTACGTGTCTGTGTGTCTCTCTGTCTGTCTGTCTGCCTGTGGCATCATAGCTCCCAAACTTCAATTTAGTTTTTTTTTCTATGAAAGGTGGCTTATGTGTGAGTTTTCTTAGATATGTTTGATGAAAATCGGTTGAGCCGTTTAAAAGTTGTGGGGTGTGAAAGTGGGGAAGAATTACCGAATGTCTGCAAATATACTCGTCGAGTGGGGTCTTAAATGAAAGCGCATTACGTGCATATTACAAAACCACGACCAAAAATCTATATTATACTAGTATGTACCTTTAAAAAGTAAAAAATAAAAAATTAAATTTTCAATTTAATTTTTTATTGACTGGGAACACAGTTATTTGGTAAAGAAATATTATTATAATAATAAATTATGATAGGACAGTAAGCAGACATGTTAAAGTAATAAAATATGTTTTGTTACTTGTTTCATCAGTCACACTTGAAATCATTTTACCTGTCTGGCTGAATAAAATAAGATTGGCCTTGGTTATCTGGGTGCACGGTAGTGCCCTCGCCAAGACGAGCTATCAGCTATGCGAAGCGCAAGGGCACTACCTACCTTTTCTGGAAACGTTTTGTCGTATTTATGAACCCTCGTAACTTTTGTTTTACATTCCTATAAACGCGCCTTATTTTAGTAGTTTTTATTATTAAATTTGGTGTCAATATTAAAGTACCTAAGGTGTACCCGGGGAATCGAGACAGTGGCGGTCACTGAGTCCCTGTCAAAAAACTTGTCATTTTCTATATAAACCGCGATTGACAATGAAGTGTCAGATGTTCCTAGTCTAAGAGCGATATCGTATTTTGCATACTCGATGTGAACTGAATATGAAGCATATCACTTCGGACTCATAAAAAGTTGGAGATTATCATTCTAAGAGTTACCAAGAGGTTTTCCGATGAATCTGTAATAATATGTGTCTTTAAAAGAGGTCAATTTTATTATTAAATATTCTTAACCTTCAAGCGGGCGCGCGCTCTTTTGTAACGGCAGTGGTCGCGCGTAACCTAAAAGACGTCTTAGATAAATTGGAGAAACAAAACGCTTTTGATTTAATATTATTTATTATTTCATAAATATAATTATTACTCTTTTTAAGAGTAATCAATTCATCCAGAAAATTAAATGTATTTTCAGTAAAAACTTAGTTATAAAAACTGGTGACTCAAGGTAGCTTATATTATCTTGTGTGAAGGGGGGCAGAAAAAGTGGTCGGAATTTTCTAATCCTAGTTCCGATTTTTTCTTAATCTAGTAATAACAGTCGATGTTATCGGTCAGCGAAGACTTAGTTTTATAAAAATATCATATAATTTGCCTCAATTATATGAAAACTACATATAAAATAATACGAGAGGCGCGCGGCGTCTTTTCGACTTCGAACAGAAAAAAACAAGTACCTACGTTCATAATAATATTATTTTCTTATTATTATTTTCCTAAAATATACTAAATACATGTTGTTCAAATTATTTTACAATTTTTATATTTCACACGGAACCGCGCATTTGTATTCTTTTCCAATTTCCAAAAATCCAGAAAAAAAAGACATGTACATAGTTGAATTTTGGGCATCTGTGTAACCTCTTTAGATTAGATGTACAGTTTCGCATTTATTAATATGTAGGTATTGTTTTTTTTTTTCTCAAGCTTTTCCGACTTTCGTAGAAGGTATAAAATCTTAATTTTTTTACTGCCGTCCTCAGAGACGAATGTTAATTATTTAACTGTAATTAAATGAAGATTTTGACATAAGCCCCATACATTATCTGTCAAACTCTTCATTAAATTAAAGTTAATCATCACTTATGTCGCTGAGTGCGGCAGTTAGAAGTATTCAAACATTTTAAAGGATTACCTTAACAAAATAAAACATGACACTAAATATATATTTATTAACCTATCAAATTATACTAGGAAAGATACTTCGAGGCGTCTTCAAGGAGAAATTTATTCGTTGGGACCCCAATAAAGAACTTTTCGGCAAACTCCAAATAATATTCAATGGCTTTGTCCGTTAACGATTTTCCCGATTTTTCCAGCATTTTCTTCCAATTCTCATTCAAGTAGCCCACAACAAGTTTCGCTGCAAATTGAAATATGTTTTTAAAAATTGATACGTCAACTCAACACAACAGTTTTTATACGTAACTGTTAGAAACGATATTATAATTATTATTTTTTATTAGTATCAGGTATTTGCATAGTAAAGTGGTATTATATTTTTGACAATTTGAGGTGCAGAAAAAATGCATTAATAAAATATTGCTGAGACATTATTAAATAAATTTTACTGTTAAATTGAAAATCCGTATGGTTTGAAAATCCATGTTTTACTTTCATTTCACCTTAAAACAAAATATGGAAGTTATATTATTATCTCTTAGCTGCAAAGCTATATTTTACCTATCATTTAAGTGTGTATTATGTAAAGAGAATTGTTGGGAAAACTCGACATATGTAACGAGTGCGTTTTGAAAACAAAAATGAAGTTCCAAGAGTTGTAATGTACTCCATAAACTTTTTGTGTGTTCATGATTTAAGCACATTATTATTCTAATAATTATAAAAGTACTCAAAATATATTTTTGGTTAAATTAATGTTATCTTCTTTTTAATTTCTCCATTAGCAATATTACGAGATAATATCGTAAATTTTACTATAGCTTATATTTCAAATGAAAATGTAATGGAGTTAAAATCAAAATCAAAATAATTTATATTCAGAGTAATTTTTACGAAACATAGGTTTAAATAGTCAGTTATAACTTAAAGGTAATATAAGACCCTATTTTCGTTCGTTTATTTATGTATGAAATTTATATATTTTTATATTTTCCTACATTCAAAAAGGAAAATAAAATGATATACGTTTGTTTATTGGGCATGGAAATTTTGTTGTAAGGAATGAATCGTCTGGTATAAGCTGAATGCTGATTCAGCTTATACCAGACGATTCTGCGATAAATATAATTATTATAATATTATACACAGCAATATAACATGATATATTAAAATTTATTAATATTATACATCGCGACTCCACTTCTATTTTATTACTGTATTTTTTATGTATTACCTCTATAATAATACAAGGTGTAACAAAACAAAGTTGTAATACTTTAGGGTGTGTATGTGTCCCTTATATAGAGTTCACTGTGAAAGTAGCAGCGCTAAAAGAGCAAATTTTTTTTGTGATTAGTATGGGCTAGCGCCCGAGCGCGATGAATTTTCCGGCAAAAAGTAAAAAAGTTGCTCTTTCAGCACTGCAACTTTCACAATGAACTATACACAGGGGACTCATACACACCCTAAAGTATTATCACTTAGTTTTGTTACACCTTGTATATTTTAAAGCCACTAATTACTTACTCAAATCGGTCCCACCAATCAGCATCTTGTCGGCGGCAAATATGACGTTCTTCACATCATATTCGTATGTTGCCTTCTCTCGTATTAGATGAGCGTGTATTGTACTGTCGCTCGTTCTCTTTAGATTGAATGGAAGGTTGAAATTGAGACGAATGTCATCTGCAAATAAGATAAACTTTAGAAATAGGGAAATATTACGAAAAGGTCGGAGTAGAGGGCGCTACTAGCCATAGGTACAGTAAATAATCCGACCAAAATCTAATAATTTATTATTATGTTGCACCTGTTATATCAAAATATTGACTGAAAACAATCAGCGTTTGACCTATGCTGGTGCTTCCTCTAGAGTGAAAACATTGCATTAATTTAATATCCTACTGACCAGTCTGAAGAAAAATAGAACTGGACCGAACAGAATAAGCAAATAAATCTCGATTAATATTTTTTTTGTATGATTTTAATTTATTATAACTATATAGTGCCAGACATGGAAACTTACATATAAGATCAAGTCGAAAATAAGATCGTGTCAAAGAGGTATGGAGGATGGAGAGAAGCCTACTAAATATCAAAAGAATACACAAAATAGCACAGAAGCATAAGAAAAATAGCTAAAGTAGCAAACGCTCTCCATTACTGCAAAAAATCAAATGGCGCTGGGCGGGCCACCTTTCGAGACAGACAGTTAATAGATGGACTCAAGCAATAACAGCATGAAAAGGGCGCACAGGCACTAGAAATAGAGGGAGACCTTTTACTCGATGGACTGACGACATAGTAAAGATAGCTGGCGAAGGATGGATGGAGATAGCGAAAAATAGAGAAGCATGGAAAATTCTAGGAGGCCTTCACCTTCGAAGCGAGGGGTTCTTAGTGACACAAACATTAATCCTCTTAGCCCATCAATCCCCAAGCGGCAGCCGGCTGCCGCATAACAATTGAAAATCTATTGTGTCTGCGATACCCAAGATGGAGGTGCTGTTACTAACGAAAATATTATCTATTCGCGTTTTTTATCACACTTTGACTGTTTTGTTATTATAGAAGCGCAAATAGAATGTAATGAACTGTAGAATTTTCGATACTTTTAGTTACAACTATTTCAGCTGTTCATTTAACGATTAATATTACTGAATATCGTGTTTCCATTAATTACAGTATTCTCATTTAAATTATTCTAATATTATAGTTAATTTGATGTTATTAAAATATTAAATTAACACTAATTTTTAAATAACATTACATTTGGTTGTTTAAGGTTTTTATACGGTAAGGCCGATCGGGTTAGATTCGTTTTGTGACCTTTAGGCTCTATTCAGAGACGAATAGCTTTAATCTCAGAAAAATAATGTATATTACTACCACAGACATAGATCAAGATAGATACCGCACATGTATGTACTTCGCGTGCCATATCGCGTTCCCAAACGACGAGCATTGCTCGTCTTTCGAAAGTCTGTTCTTTAGTCTGCTGCTGCTGTCGGAATTGCACGTCAATCAGAATTTTAAAAATGCCTAAAAGTGCCGTATTGAGCTGTAGAAATTCAAATAGAAACGTGGGCCTTGATAATGGACACGTTTCTTATCATCGGTACGTCACAGTGGTAGGAAAAAAGTGACACACTCGTTTTCATACAAAAGGAGCGACATGCGGTATCTATCTTGATCTATGTCTGTGATTATTACATTGTTTTCACGCTAGACGGCAGCACCTGCATAATGCACATACAGTAAATAATACAGTTTCGTTCGACGTTTGACAACGTTACTGTCAATATTCTGATATGACGTGTGTAATATATCGGAATTTGGTCAGAAAATTTACTGTATGTAGCGCCCTCTGTTCCGACCTTTTGCGTAATATCTACGAATAATAAAAACTACTTAATATTCAATCAAAATGGCAAAACTTCCTCATGTAAGTAATATGCGTGTACCAATAATTTTAATTTAGAGACGACAACTATAAATAGGATCGAATTCATACACCGTATAGATTTAAGCAGAGTTCATCAACGATTAAATTACTGTAATATTATAATGGAACTCATTCTATATTCATTTAGGAAATTGGTTACATGTAAAAGCCATTTATTGTATCACCAAATGGAATTACAACCACTTCAAAATCTGTTAAGGAACCCCTTTAGTGCTAATTATGGCTAAAACATACAGCGAATGTCTATTAGACGAGTCAATTATGCAAGTTCGCTTCTAACTATAATCTACAGATGCTAATAATAATATTATTATGTATAATTATGTTTCTATGATAATGTTGTATTGACTTTGACACGTTAGGAAGTATCTAAGTTCTTCTATAATATAGTAGTTCTTCTGTAAAAAACCGGCCAAGTGCGAGTCGGACTCGCGCACCGAGGGTTCCGTACAAACCTGCAAGGTTTACAAAGTTTGATTTTGTTACAGCTTAAAGGTATTATAGACCTGAGTATTTGGTATGAATTTCAATTTAATACCTCTACGCGTTTATGAGGAAATGGGTAGTAAGTTTAAAATTATTAAAAAAAAATATATTATGTGATGTAACTAAAAATTTATGGTTTTCGTAATTTTTCCTTTATCTATGCTATAAGACGTTGCTTCGTACCAAATTTCAAGATTCTGAGTTCACGGGAAGCACCCTGTAGGTTTTGATTCCCTTGCAAGTGTCGAAAATTTGCGGCATAAACGGCTGTATCTTTTGATTGCGTTGGCTTAGAAGTTTGATTTTTTCACAGCTTCAAGGGACAGTAGACCTGAGTAATTGATATAAATTTCAGCTTCATACCTCCACGCGTTCCTGAGAAAAAGGGTCTTGACAGACGGACGGACGGACAGACGGACAACAAAGTGATCCTATAAGGGTTCCGTTTTTTCCTTTTGAGGTACGGAACCCTAAAAATGATATTTAAATTTAGACATGAGTGCGGAGTGCCTCAAATTTGCTATTCTAATCCAACATACATTACATAGTTTCGATTCATTATAATAAAGTTACATTTTGTTATTGTCATAATATTATGTTTACTTTTAAATGTTAAATCACCATAAACGCGTGCTGATTTGCCAAACCTAAAAATCACTCGATTGACATTTGTTTGACATCAAACAAAGAAAACTATCTTGATCTTATCAAACGGGAAGTTCGTATCAAACCGTAATAATGAAGAATATAGCGCGAGTAACGAAAATAGCCTTACCCAACTTCACTTTAGTTACTCCACTGCCTGTTACATCTTTAATTCCTAGCAATCCTTGCAGCAGAGAACTCTTCCCGGATAGTGTGAAGGCGCCCTTTACGGTAATGTCACAATTGATCTTCTGTCTCGCTACACGCTTAGCCATGTCGATGCTAAAATATGAAGTATGTTGTAAGAATTTTTAGTATTAAGTAATTTTTAAGTGTCGTAAGCTAGTTACTGGACTCTGTTTACATTTGCATGAATTAAAGTAAAGTCTTTGTGGTGAGACCGCACAAGGCGAAATACATTTTAGCTGAGCAACGCGACACTTTTTAAATTTCTTTGTATTCAGAAAATTTTACGAGTTATATCGCACTATGTAGCAGCAAAAGTGGCTTTGAAGAGCCGGTCACACTCTACTTTTACCCTCGTAACCGAGGGTAATGGGGGATCGGCAAAAAGACACTAGATGGACTTTTTTAACGCTACTATAGGTCTACCAGAATCAGATGGCAATTTTTGACAGCAGATTTTCAAAAAATAACCTTGATAATTGGATAAATTTTTATATTTGCATGTTTAATACACAGAATCAGCCGCTATAAGAAAAAAAAAAGGATCAAAATGTTTTATTCCAATTACCCCGGTATTGCTAGAGTCAATTTATTTTCTCACTTTTTGCCATCAGATTCTGGTAGACCTATACCACTACCTATACTGCGGTACGGTATAGCTGCCAACGATGTCAATACTTAGATATGACATACGCCATCAAAACTGTAGCAATGTTTTTGCATGCAAAATGTGTATCGAGAAAATATTGTCGTCCTTTTTTGTCTTACAGTAATAGCATATACTACTTTGTCTTTCGCTCATTTTAAGCTTTAATCGAATCGAGAAAATACTGTCGTCCTTTTTTGTTTTACAGTAATAGCATAATATACTACTTTTTCTTTCGCTCGTTTCACGCTTCACTTTCATTTTTCTCATAATTTCAATAGTTAATTAAATCTAAGTTATTACGTGTGAAATGTTACACCTTTGGCTTTATTTGTATTCCTCGTGTTGTTACTGCACTGTCGGAAGGCACACGACGGCATTCTGGAGCGAAATGTAGCGAAAAATATTACGCGGTAATCAATTAATTATACACGTCCGACTATCACCGCGTCCTAAGGCACACTGCTCTCAGATGAGTGAGCTCACTCATTTCGATGGTGACACATTTTCGCGCTGACGATTGTATGAAATGCCTACAATATACAAGATACAATTCTGGTACCTCGACTTATTGTTCAATTTTCAGCTGTAGCCTATACCAGGTTGAAAACTCATACTTACTGGTTAAACTCGAACTTGCAGCTCTTGATTCCCTTCACAGTGGCTTCGGGCATAAACATCAAGACTTCATCAAGCACAATCGCTGACACATTCTGTACCTTCACAGGGTCTACCGGAGGTATACCTATCTCAGGTAACCCGTCTTTACTGACTTTGTTTAGGAGATCTTGGAATAAAGCGTTGAGACACTTGTCGTCGGCCATACTGCATTTTGTTATCGAGTCAACTGTAAAAAATTTGAGGTCGTACGTCAACAGAGTAATAACAATTTTTAATTTCATTGCAGTTTTTGTAATGCAACGGAGGTATATGTCTATAATAATATTTGTTAGCCATCGTTTTAAATAATTTTTCTCTTTTCCAAGTAAGCTCTTGTTAATTTAAGAACACCTTTTAAAATTCGTGAGATTATATTTAATTATTGTAAATTAATTAAAAATCAACGTACACATATAATTTATTTTAGAATAATTTTATCCACTTTAGATTTTTAGTTAGTAGTTTTTTGCTACAAATTTTAATAAAATTACATGTAAGTATTAGATAAAACACTACCTGTATATCCTGTTAGTAACATTCATTTATTTAAGCACTACTAATTTATTATAACAAGATTTAATATTATTATCTTAAAAATAAATAAATTGAATTTGTAAATTAAAAGTCACGAGACTAGTTAAAGTGTATAATTTATGTTTGAGACTACAAGTTAATTAAAAATTAAAATATATTTTCACGTCTGTAAATAAATATTAATATTATTAAGATCACGATTGCCTACGTGATAGGTAGAGTCTGATAGTCAATCAATGGATTTTGATATCCAATATCCATGTTATACAGAATGTAACAAAACAAACTAATACTTAAGGGTGTGTATAAGTCCCTTGTATTGAGTTTGCTGTGAAAGTTGCAGCGCTGGAAGAGTTACTTTTTTAACTTTTATATAGGTAAATTCATGACACTAGGATGCTTGCCCATACAAATCACAATAAAAAAAATGCCCTTTCAGCGCTACTACTCACACTGAACTCTATATAAGCGAGACATGCACAATTACACACTCTAAACTATTATTACTTTATTTTGTTACACCCTGTATATATAATAAAATATATTATAGTCATTAAGTCTTATTTTTTTTTTTAGATTTAGAGTATTCGCAGTACAGATAATAATAATACTTACAGTTTATCACGTAAAGGGTCTACGAAATTTCAAATGTGGTAATTTCCAACATGTCAAAATAAAACTAGGCATCCTTAACCTTACCATCAATATACAATGTACATTTTCATCTTTTTGGTAAACGATGGCCCCGTGTGAGTTTCTTACACCGGTTCTTCTCGCCTGGTTAGTTAGCGAACGGGTGATAACTGGTAGCACCACAGTTTTTTCGTTCATTTTTTTTTTTTGTAAAACAATCAGTCAATAAGATGTTTATGAATTTGAGTTTTGCTTAATCGTTTTAAAAACCACAATATCTTACCATAACCTCCGTGACACGAAATTAACAAAACTGTAAACACTAACAACACATACATTTTGCACGTCATTTTTACTTTACACAAATAAGCGGAAAATCTGCAAATTTTCTTTTATATACCACTATTTCACATAATTTTATTACAAAGGTTATTTTCTTGAATAAGATTTCACATAATATATTGTTTTATTTTACCCATCATATTTTGTAATATTCTCATTTAATTTTATTAATCACTGTATTAATACAGTCGTGATGACGCAGAAGAATTTCATTCGTATATTTACTAGTATTTCAGCTTATTTTATTTATGATTTTGTCTATGAGCTCACAAGATTCAGAACTTGGTAAGATTTTTTTTACTCCTGACGTCACTGCAACCCTTTAGGATCTATGGTGACTCCTTGGCATTAGAGTACCGTCCCCAATCCAATGCTGCTCATAAATTGAACGATGTGGTTGGGTTTGGTGCCACGAATTTCCATCCATGTGCCATCTACAGAGGTGGATGTTTATTCGTAGAGATCAAGGTGCCTGTTTCTGCTCTTTAGTAGAGCAGGACAGCCAAGGAGAAGGTGAATAGGTATCTCGTCCTCCTCCTCGCAGAATTTGTTAAGAATACTATTTTTCCTAGGACAAGATAGATTGGCTGCTTATATTTTACATCATTTTAACTGAAACTGGCTTTGCCTTTTGTTTGTGTGAAATGTATAATGTATAATATTATTTAAATTATAATATTATACGATGTCTGTCTTGTGCATATTCCTTATTTGTTACCGGCAGATTGTATTGCCACTTTTTTATTACTAGAATTAGTGACTCCAACGAAGTAATGCCATGCAAAAATATCATAAAAAGAAAAGGTTACAAACGTAGAAACTGATATACATACTAATATTATAAATGTGAAAGTGTGTCTGTCTGTCTGTCTATCTGTCTATCTGTCTGTCTATACGTCTGTCTGTTTGTCTGTCTATCTGTCTGTCTGTCTGTCTGTCGCCTCTTCACGCGCAAACGGCTGAGCCGATTTTGCTGAAATTTGGTATAGAGATACTTTGAGTCCCGGGAAAGGACGTAGGATACTTTTTATCACGGAATGTACAGTCCCCGCGCGATAAAAGAATTTTGGCGCAACTGAGTATAATAATTTTAAATTGAAAAACTGTGTCTGTCTGTCTGTTACCTCTTCACGCTAAAGCCGCTGATCAGATTTTGCTGAAATTTGGTATGGAGATACTTTGAGCCTCGGGAAAGGACATAAGATACTTTCTACCCCGGAAAAAAGTACGGTTCCTGGGCGATAAACCAATTACTGCGCAGCGGAGTTGCGGGCGTCGTCTAGTAGATGTATAAGGTATAGGCAGATTAATTAATATCAAAATTGCTCTTATAGTACGGGAGCCCTAGAACAATTTTTTTTTTTATTACTATCAAGCTAATTTTTTGTGAGTAGATTCATTTTGATAAGAAGAACAACATTTTTATTTGCGAAAAATCTTGAAAGTGGTAGCTAACAGAGATAGAAAGGATTTCATACTTTGACTTGATGGTCCTAAAATATGGATTGTTCTATTTGTAGGACAATGTTACTCTTAAATTATACATATAACTATTAACCTATCAATATACAAAAAATCAGCTTGTTAGGGTTCCGTTTTAGGGTTCAGTAGTCAACCAAGTTTTGTTGATTACAGAACCCTATAACGGAACCCTAACGAGCTGATTGTTTGTATATTGATAGATTAATAGTCATAATATAATTTAAGAGTAACATTGCCCTACAAATAAAACAGTCCATATTTTAGGAGCATCAATTCAAAGTATGAAATCCTTTCTATCTCTGTTAGCTACCACTTTCAAGATTTTTCGCAAATAAAAATGTTGTTCGTCTTATCAAAATGAAGCTACTCACAAAAAATTTGCTTGATAGTAATAAAAAAAAAATGTTCTAGGGCTCCCGTACTATTATAATAGCAGTAGTATTATTTTGTTATAACGCCTCCGTGGTCCAAAAACATGTAAAAAGTCGGTCCTGCGCCTGATCTCTCGCCAGTCGTGTCAGTCTTCCGTCCCACTGGGTTATGATTGACTTCCGCAATCAGGTAACGCACGTACCTTAATTGCCTCCTTAGTTTTTGGATTTTGTATTTCAATTATAGCAGTAGAAAGTAAGATTTAGTTTGTTGGTTGTGTAGAAAAATTGACAATTGTGTCAGTAGAATTTGAAGAACTAAAATCAGTATTTGTTTGATGTAGTAATGTATTATGCCTTCTTTTGCACACACGACATGGGCCTAATTAACAGTTGTGTAAGGCTGATGACCGTCCCTTAAACAGTTCATGCAAAGTTTGAATTTACGAATGTCACTAATTTTATCTTCGTAGCTTTTAGCCTTAAATATTCCACACTCAAATATTTTATGTTCACCCTTACAAATAATACAAGATTTGAAATTATTAGTTTTATTGGCGCTTTGTAAAAAAGAAAAAGATTTCGTATGCACTCTTTCATTGTTGACATTAGAGCCTGAGGGCGCGAGAAGCCATTTGATGCTTTCATCATGTCTAAATTGTTACGATTTAACGTCTCAAGTATATCGGCTCGATCAGTTAAAAATTTATTAAATTGTTCTAACGTAGGCGAAATTTATGAATTGGTTTTATTCGATCGTTATTGTGTATAACGGACAAGAATGTGTCTCGAAACTCTAGCCATCGAAAATAAGTACCATCGAATTTATTAATTTGTAATTGAGGCAGTTTATATTCATTTTCGAAATGATCGCGATCACACCGCTGACAAGAAAAAGTTATGCTCGTAGTTGTTATCGCTAAACTTAGCTATAATAGTTTATGCCATTGCCATACATGTCTCACAATCTAACTCGATAGCATCCCGCTCATTTATTTCAAATGCTAAATTATCCAAATTTAATACATTAATCGAATCCTGCACTTGTTCATATTAAATTGTTAACAAACGAAATATTTCTAATTTTATTGAAAGTTCCGTAACTTGAACTGTAGATAACTCTTCCTTTTTGTCAATTAAATCGATATAGTTTTTAAATTTAGTAACACGCGCTTGGCAAGTAATGCCTTAAATTCACTTTTATCGCTATCGTTAGGCATTTCAATAGAAAATCAAAAGTAAATACCAAAACCAGAAACTTCGCCTTAAATAATATTAATATTTTTGCTTAGACTTTTCCTTAAACTGTGTGAAATTATTTTTATAATAGTTTTGTAAGCAAAAGAGTGTAAAAATAAAATTGCTCACGCTCTTTAATTCGGTGTCACCTGGATCTCTACAAAATGGCGGCTCGCATTAAACTTCGCCTTAAGGCCATCCCCCGAGCAAACGACCTTGACCATACATTTGACGCGTTGCCGAGATCGCACAAAAATCCTATTTTTAGGGTTCCGTAGCCAAATGGCAAAAAACGGAACCCTTATAGATTCGTCATGTCTGTCTGTCTGTCTGTCTGTCTGTCCATCCGTATGTCACAGCCACTTTTCTCCGAAACTATAAGAGCTATACTATTGAAATTTGGTAAGTAGATGTAGTTTGTGAACCGCATAAAGATTTTGATATAATAATGGAAAAATTATTAAAAATTTTAGAGGTCCCTATAGGTACAACTGAATAAACTAACTCTAACCTGAATAGTTTGCGAGAGAGACTCTTCCAAAGTGGTAAAATTTGTGCCAGTTGTATGTTATCTATAAATTCAATTGTTTCTAATTTGTTTTTAAATTTACTAAAAATAGATAATTTTAACTGATTGGGAAACAAAATTACAAAATATTGGTTTATTATGTTGTAGCACAATGGAATCTAGGATATCTAGATAGGAAATAAGTTATTAGGGTTAGGAAATGTTTGTGAGGTTGAAGAATAAGAAGACATCTGAAAACGGAGAGTCGTATCTAAGTCACTCCACAAAATCCTCAGTTTCGTCTTTCTTCTTCCAGAAATAAGTATTACTTTCCAGCTGGAGCCACTCTGACCCTCTGACCTCTGACTGAGGATAATGCAATAGTTGGATCGTCGAATTTCAACGTCATTCGACGATCCAACTATTGCATTATCCTGGTCAGAGTGATTCCTCGTAATCCTCCGATTGAAAATTGTAGATTCGTATTTTTGCACGATCGCCAAATGTTCTGACTTGTATGTTCGATTGGTTGGTAATAATTAAAGATAGACTTTGACAAAATTAGTTTATTGTAACTTGCTGGTGCGATAAACCAGAATGGAAAAGTGAATGGATAAAATGAAGCAAATACCTACATAAAAAGTTAACAATTCGTAAGGAATAGTTAAAATATTAATTTGTCGGTGGATAAAAATATTTATGTGCCGGTGATCGTAAATCTACTGATGTTGCTATTTAAGAACCGTAGGCGCTCGAACAAGCGTTCTATTTAAAACCGACCAATTGCGTGTCGGGCCACGCGCAATAGGTTCCGTAGTACCGCAAGTTTTTTTAAATTTTTTGTATGGTCAATGAATGTACATATATAACGTGTTTTACACTACTAACAACATCATATCAGTTACTTTAAAGGACTTTGAAGTTACTTTGAACGAAAAAATCCTTTATACTTCGCCGAATAAGTTTTTTTAGTTGATCGACTATTACTCAATAACTTATGAAGTCTTCTTAACCGTGATAGTTTTCCTTTTAAATTCAGCATATTTCTTACTTTCGTAAATTTTTTCACATTTCCAGACGCAACCGTTTAGCTGGTAGAAGGGGGACACTGGACTCTAACGATTTTTTCCACTTTAAAACTTAATATTTCACAAACGGATCCCTGAATCGGAAAATGATCTATGAATACTCATAATATTTTTTAAAAACCTATCCAAATATACCCCACACGATGGGGTGGACGCGAAAAGAAAATCATCCCCGCTTGATGTGTAGCGAAAGTACCATAATTTTTTTTTTTAAGATTTCATGTACCATTTTGTCGGCATCATTAATATGTGCATTCATGCCAAATTACAGCTTTGTAGGTCCTATAGTCTCTGAGCAAAACCGCGGACAGACAGACAGACAGACAGACGGACAGACAGACGGACAGACAGACGGACAGACGGACCGGACGTACAGACCGAAACGATAAGGGGAATGTTGACTTCGGAACCCTGAAAACTGGCAGTTTTTAAAGTCACCTTAATAAATAATGTGTTTTTGTGCTTTGTCCAATGACTGATACTGTCCAATCACTAGTCATTTACCCTATTTTGTTTTTAATTAAATATATAATATTTGATAGTTCAAACACTTTAAGCTTGTTACATATCTGTATAATTTGTGGCTGCCAAGAAAATTTACTAAATGAGACCAAGATTGTTTATCAACAATTTCAATTTCAGTACATTTACAGGAGCCATTGTTATTGTGCAGGCAATGATGGCTATAACTTACCAGTCTTTTTTCTATTGTGATTTTTTTTTATTATCGTGTGGTGATCAGATATGTATCAACTTGGTTTCGTCTGGATTCAGGACGAGTCTATTATCATGGCTCCATTTATTAATGTTGTTGAGGTCCTCTTGTAATATGGACATCGAAGATCGGAGTCGGATATTAGAAGACATGTGTCATCTGCGAATTGATAGGCGAGAGTCTAGACAATATTTCAACTAAACTAAAATTGTCTTAAACAGGAAAACGCTAAGTATTTTATGGATATGCAAAAACTCTTCACCATTATAAAAATATTTTCATGATACTTTACTTTGACTGATATTACTGAAACAGAAACATGAAAATCCATTCTTGGGCTACAACGCAAAACCCCCTTTTTATGAAATAAGGGGGCAAACGAGCAAGCGGATGGAAAGCAACTACCGTTGCACATGGACACTCGCAACATCAGAAGAGCTGCAGGTGTGTTGCCGGCCTTTTAAGAAGGTTCTTCTTGAAGGTTTGCAGGTCGTATAGGTCCGGAAATACTGAAGAAGGTCGTAAGTGCACAAATTTTTTATTGCACTAAATCGACCTTCCTCGAAACATATTGTCACAAAAATACATTGACATTTTAAGAGTAGGAAAAATCAATACTTTGCTGGAACTTTTATTACAAAAATTAAATAAATAGATTGTCCGTTAAATTAGTTTACATAAGCGCTCAGGTCATCTGTGAGGATTTTGTCGATGGATATTTTGTTGAATAAGTTCTTGGCAAAGTCCGCGTAGTGTTCCAGGGCTTTGTCCATGAAGATTTTCCCAAAGTTTTGCATCAGCGACTTCCAGTTTTGGTTCAGGTATGTCACCACGAAGTCACCTGGAAAAAGATAGATTTTGTTGAAAGTTAGCTCAGAAAAATGCAGTCTGATGATGTATGATATCTATGATGGAGATGTATGGTATTACATCCACGCTGTGTATTTACTTAAAAAGTATATTGTACTTGACCAATACGTTAGAGAAGCGACCTGATAGTTACAAAACTTTGTATGATTATCATTATGTTAATGTAAAAATAAATATTTTTATTATTAAAATGGTTTAAATTATTTTTGTAAAGTTAGAAATAGTAACAAACAACAAATAAAAACGCTCTCTTTTCGATCTCATTTCTCATTAAAAATTAATAAAAAGGAATATTGTTTTCTCTACAATAACATTCTAGAATTATATCGTTTTTAGTACGTTTTTATGTAAAATTTTTAACACTCAACACGATATTATGGATAGCAATATCTAGCAGTTAAAAAGTTATTTGTTATACAAAATAAAAAATATAGTACCACAATATATTTTAATACCTACAGTAATAAATTACTTGCAATTTAATGTATGAAATGTGAAAATGTTTTACTATGGTTTTAACCAGTTTTTATAGTGCACGCATATAAAGAAACGCAGTAAAAACAATGTAAAATTAGATTTAAAGTAACATATTTTTATGTATGAAAAAGTCTCAGATGATAGAATTATAATTTTGGCTACAAATGAGGTGCTACGGTAAAAGTGCTCACATACATAACTTAATTTCTTACGTAAATTAATAACAAACGTTTGGCCTCTAAAGTTTGACCAATACCAGCGATTACTAACCTGTAAGGGATATTCGTTTAAAATTGCCCTTTATTTCAGTGAATTGTGATTTAAAAATCTACGCAATCACAGATATCCATCATGGTCTTAAGGTGTCTCTTCACAATGGACCATGCTGGCCCACTACAAGTCATCGCAATATCGTAGACAGGGTAATGGTGTATGATGGCGGACGATTTCCAGTCGTGGCGCGCAATGGCGTGGCCTGCAGGGGGACCTGATAGTGGGCCATTGTGTGCTGGCTAAATGAAAAGAGGCATTTAGATACTTACTAATATCTTCCTTTCCAATGAATATTTTGTCGGCTGCGAATGTGACTTTGTCAACATCGTACTTGTATTTCAGTTTGTCGCCGGGGTACAGCAGGTAGATCTTGCCGTCGTCATGTTTCTCCAACTTTAGTGGTACGGTGAATTCCAGGGTTAGTTTTTCTGAAAAAAAATTAGTAAAGCTATTATCATGATAATTCGTCTTGTGGTTCTGTCCGCTATTATACACTAGTTATTAATTCCAGACCAAAACTCTACTTATTTCTTGATTATATGCTTTATTATGAAATTTAAAATACACACTTATTTTATAATAGTGGGTTTTCGGTATATAATTTGTTACGGGAATAATAAACTAGATATCGCCTGTGACTTCGCGCATGCAATTAGTAAAGCCCTTGGACACCGTACATTTTCCTGCACTGAAAAGTAATTCAAGTCCATTTTCATGGCCAAATCTAAGTCAATGTTAGATTTTATTCGATGTCTAGACTCTAGAAGTCTAGACTCTAGAATTTCAAAGCCTATTCGACAGCGAATAAATCTTCACCCATTTATTACGAACAAAATTTACCCTATAAACATCATTATTAATTAAACTTATTTTCGATCGCATTCCACGCCCATTTCATTATGAACTACTAAGAAAGCAATTCCAACACATTGTAGCCGTAAAATTAATAATTACATATCATTATTCAAGACATATTATTATGTTATGTTTGAATTGACGTCATCATTTCATTGCATTTCCATAATTTTAATATATCATCCACATCCGCGTACTCGGCCATAAGGCCTTATTATAAAATATGGAACATCTATACATATAATAATATTAAATATACAGAAGACCAAAAAAGGTGACTTCCACAGATTTCTATTTATGTTTGTAAATAAAAATAAGGAAATGAAATTATGGGCATCGAATTTATGGAAAATTTATAGTGGCACTTCGAATAATGTTACTGTTTACAGCTCTACAAGTCTGATTTGATACGTATCTAAAATTAGAACTAAAGTAATCTTGTCATTTACATACTGTCACCAAAGGGACTGCTGTTTCACACCCATGCTTTCCTTGCCTATCAACCTCCTATTTTTGATGTCAATTTAAGAGATATCAGCTCGGCATCTACATCCCCATATCAATGTCATTAAGCTGCCATAAAATCCTTGTAGGTATGCTCTTTAGTAAATCAATTACGAGCTTCAGTTACCTTTTATTTAAAAATGCATAATTATGTGAACTGTCTTACTAATTTTTGCAGCATAACTTTCCAGTAAACTGCTGAATAAAAATAATTCGCATTTTCTTAATTGTTTATAATCGTAATTTGATTATTATCTAAACAATTTAATATAATATCTATGGACGCTTCACACCACGTCAGTCTGGCCCCGTGGTAAGTACCTGATGGACTTGTGTTACAGGTACCAGACAACGGAAATATATTTAATACTTTTATACTATACATATATTTAAGATTTTTATTATATTATACACATATTTAATACACATCCATGACCCAGGAACTTTGAAAACTTTTTGGTCCGTCGGCGGGATTCGAATCCGCGACCCCCGGCTTGAGCTACCAACAGCCCACCAACTAAGCCACAGAGGTCGTAAAATTTTAGGTAGTGAACCGGTCAAAAGAAGGATGTAAAATCACTATTTAGGGACTTACCACACTGACTAACGAAAGAATGTGCAAACCAAATAGGAAGATAGTATTTACTTAAATGTCAAATTGATTTTGTTTTGATCGATCACAACTTGATTCGAAATTTCATGAAAATACATTTTGTAGTTTGACAAGAAACAGACTAGATAAAACAGAGAAGTAAGATGAAATTTTTGTAGAAGAAATATCGCCGTCAATCGTAACGTCCGCGTAACTCAGTCTCCTTAACCCATTCATGACCACCATGCCAATTTGGGAACACTTCATTTTTAATTATTTATGAAAAAAATATTGACATTAGGTGAAAAAATCTTACATAACAATAAACTTGAAAGTGTTGTCATTACGAATAAAATTTAACAATTTCGTTAAATATTATACATTTATAGCAGTATTTAGCTAAAATTTGCTTTCGAAGGACACGTCGAGGTAGTTAGCTGTTTGTAATTATTAAGTATATCGTCGTAAATAGACATTATTCTTCAAATACAATGAATAATTTATCCCATAAGCACATAACAAGTTTTTTTTCAAAACGTTTTTTACCATTTTAACACTGAAACATTGCTGTACCAATTTTGGTACACTGGCTACATGTATACTATGAAAAATTATTTTTTTACATTATTATGATGAATCGCTAACGACTTTATAGTGTCACTAACAGCTACCGTGGGATTGAGGAAGCACCGAATACGATTATCAAAGGTAGTGAATTAGTGATGATGCCTTGGAGTAGAAATTGACCATAATTTCACTGGAATCCTATGTATTTATTGACAAAGTGGTTTTGATGATAGACAAATTTCATCAACCTTGCTAAATTATGTTTCAGGAGAAATTGAAGTTCATAACGTTGGTACTTTTTCGGATTCTGAGGATAGCGGTCATGCATGATGAACCTGCAGCAGGCAGTGAGTAGAGCTTGTCTTAGATCTAATAAGATTCAAACTACCGCCAATATAATAGCAGTACATACGATTGGCCTAATTGATTAGTGCTAAGTGTTACTTCTTGACGAAGTGTACTCCTTATACTCATACTTATTTAGCACCGCATAGGCTATCACTAAACTAGAAAATAGCAACCTTTTATAACAACTACTACAAGAAAGGATGATGTGGTCAAAATGGACCAATCAATATTGTTGTATAGAATTGGCATTCATTGTTGAAGTGTTAGCACATATAGAATCACACACAAACATGATTGACATGAGCTTATCCAATGCGTGTATTTTACATGTTCAACATAAAGAAGGTGCAATTGAGAAGTTATTATTTCATCAAGGCAGAGCTAGATTTTACCTCCTATAATGATCTCGTCAACGTTTTACTCGCCCACTAGCATCCAAAATCGAAAAACTTCGTTTCAAAAGGACTTTCAAAGCGTGAATGTTAGGTTGTCCGTCATAATAAAAGTCCAAGAGCTTATTAAAAAAAATGGAAGAAATAATTTGCATTGAGTAGGAATGCTTCACTCAAACCCACCCACCCCATAAGTGGCCATTGTGCCAATTTGGGTACACCCCTATAATTTGAATAAAATATGTATTTTTAACTTTTTTTATAATTTTTTTAATCCATACTAATATTATAAATGCGAAAGTGTGTCTGTCTGTCTGTCTGTCTGTCTGTTACCTCTTCACGCCTAAACCGCTGAACCGATTTTGCTGAAATTTGGTATGGGGATACTTTGAGTCCCGGGAAAGGACATAGGATACTTTTTATCCCGGAAAAATGTACGGTTCCCGCGCGATAAACGAATTTTGGCGCAACGAAGTTGCGGGCGTCATCTAGTTATTTATATTCCTGACTTTTATAAAATTAAGAAGTTTCTAATTTTTTTCTTGCCGTTTTGGTTTGGCTACAAATGGGTTAAGTCCTTAACTATGAGAAAACTTAAAACAATAATAATAATAATATATAGTATGGTATGCTGACAGTACTCACCTAATTTGACTTTAGCGTTGCCCTCTCCTTTGACAGAGTCTCTGCCGATGAGACCTTGAAGCGCAGGGCTTGACCCTGAGATATCAAAGTGACCCTTGATGGTGAGGTCACAGGCGAGCTTGGTGGTAAATATTTTCTTGTCGAGGTCAATGCTAGAAAAATACATTTGCATTAGGGCAGCAGACTACCACATCGTTGGCACATTAGATTTTCGTTTGAAAATACTGAATGCTAATATTAATTTTTGTAGTATAAAATCTTAGAGTGACGATCCTATTCCAAATCCCATATTTAAATAAAATAATCGATTCAGTAATTTGTGATGAACAACAGCATGTTTTGTTAGCAAATAAATATTTTTTTTTATTCCTAAAACTTGGTGCACGACAATCGAAATCTTACAGAAGAAAATTTCAGAAGACGGCGAGCTAGCCTATTTGCTAGCTACAAATCGCAAATATAAAAATTTATTTATTTTTATTTATTTATTTATTTATTTATTTATTACAAATCACAACTATCATTACAGGTTAAAAACCTAATACAATAGAGTGTTACTATTACATAAAATATTATATTATAACTTACTTGCTACACAATATGTGACCTTGGTGAACTCATTCAATGAGCACGTAAACAAATCGACCGTGTTTGCGACCGTGTTCAGCGTCTGCAGCGCCCGCGTGAGCGAGGCCATCCGTAGCAGGTTGGTGCGCGCGCGCGTCACCACCAGCTAAAATATAGAGCTACTTACGAGTATTTTTTGAATTCGCAGTTTTTGATTCCTTTTACTACTGCTTCCTTGAAGTTTAAGTTTATAGAGTCTAATACTGTCACATGGAAATTCTTCACCGTCACAGGGTCTATGGAAGGTATACCCAGCTCAGGTACACCAGCCTTCCCAATACTCTTCAAAGTATTCTTGAAAGATCTCTTCAAACACTCATCGTCTTTTAAACTGCATTTTTCTATGTTGTCCACTACAATCAACAAAATATTTTTATCTTTTTAATAATTAAGATAACAATAATATTGTCTTTGACAACCGCTTTTAAATATTCAGTTACATGTAAAGCAATTAATGTTAATACAGTAATGAATATTAAAAAATGTGTCAGACATAATTAAATGTTTATTTTATCTTAGTTAATTTTAGACGATAAAGTAATTATCCTTTTCTAGATTAATTATGCATACTTAGTTAAAAAATAGACTTGGCTACGATATATAGTAATAACATTTAAAAGAAAATATAACTTTCTTTTTTCGTTCACGAAGAGTTACATAAACTGCTTACCAGAAAAAGCGTTGGCAGAAATGAAAAGTGCGGTCGCAATTAAAATATTAAAAACATGCATTTTGCCCGTTTTGCCCGTGTTTTGCCCGTGTCAAAAGACTCAGAATAAAGCCTGTTGACTAACAACACGCTTTTATAAGTGTGAGACTCAACAAAAAGCGTTCGATCCTATATACATCACGGAAGTTTTTCTTTATGCTATTTGGATACACACTTTTTTAGAGTCGGGTTTTACCTTTAATTGTTGTTTACATGGTGTAATTACATAAGGCAGGGCAATCTATTTTTGAGAGATGGACCTTGGTGTGGATAGCTATAAAAATAAAGCAATAAAACGTAGAAATATATAATTATTTTACAAATGCATTAATGAAAATAACTCAGAGTTTGAGGATATAAATAGTCTATAAATGACAAATAATTGAAGACATTAGTGGATGAAGCTGGTAAGTAACAGTTTACAAAATCGCCGTTTTTTTTGCATAAACAGAGACTTTGGGCCGGGAAAATGATTCGAAATCAAAAAAATGTGTATTTTATGCATAGCCAGATATATTGACCAGATGATGAAGTAGGTAGAAAAGCTCACCTATTTCTCATTTCATAAAATAAATATTTCAAAACGCTTTTACATTGATTAAGAATTTATGCAGGTGTGAAAATACTAAATGAAAACTAATTGCTATTCATATAATTTAAAAATATGTTACAATATAATATTTACGTCATGCAACTCGTAAATTTTTAAAAAAGTTTACTTTTCCTGGTTTACTTATTTAAGTAGTTTTTCCTATATCTAACTCTTTCTGAGGGTATAAAACATTACTTTCGGGGCCTATGTAAAGAAACAATAAAAATATAGCATTAGTATATAAATGATGACTAGGCAATATCACAAGAGTAATTACCATAAAATTTAATAGTGGTGTTAATCACTTATAAGGATGAGCGCATTTTGCAACCGCACTTTGACTTACAAGGACTCCTTATAAGCTTCAGTTGCGTCAGATATACTGCTAATAAACAAACATTTTGAGTTAGACAAAAAACTAAGCGTTTTGGACAAAGTTGGACTTGGACTCGTGATTTAAAGGGTTCCGTAGAGAGTCGCTGTGCTAAAACATGTTTGTTTTTTTGACGAAATGCCGTACAAATATTTTATTTATTTTGGTATCTTGGTAATTTTTTATAGCTCACATTAAAGCTAATGAAGTTGATAGACACTTGTTAGTGTATATTTCAATGTTGGCAACAAATTTCTGTTCTTGCATTTATAACAATTATATAATCAACATTTTCAACTGTCAGCTGTCCCTTTCGGGGAGATATTTCCTGGTGATAGCAGACGAGTGAAACGGTAGGAAATACAGCGGAACCTATTAATAATACCTAAAGAAATTTCATCAATAGGATACCCATAACCCATAGGATACGTAACCCTAAAAATGATTTATCTAACAACATCGTTGCAAAGATCAACTCCACAACCACAAAAATATTACCATATTTTAGTAATAATTATAACAACGAAAAACATATTGATGTAACTGGCGTGGAAAATTTTGTGCGATATATTGAAATAAAAAAATACTAAATATTTTTACCTATAAACACTGAACAGATTGTTATTATTCCATACGCTCATTTTTGACGCATCTGCGGTCCGGTGAATTAGAGCTTGGCTCTTAATTTTATTTCCAAGTTAGGCTACAAGTTAGGATAGCATACCTGATTTTCAAAAGGAAACGTTTTCTGAAAAAGGAACTTATCTAATTTCAATGAAACAATGTCAAAACATTCGTAATAATGCATCAGATAGTAAAAATAATAATCATACTTTGATTTTTTTTGGGTAATTGGTATAGTTCCTTTTTAGGGTTCCGTACCCAAATGGTAAAAACGGGACCCTATTACTGAGACTTCGATATCTGTCCGTCTGTCTGTCTGTCTCCAGGCTGTAACTCAAGAACGGTAATAGCTAGAGAGTTAAAATTTTCACGGGTTATGTATTTCTGTTGGCGCTATAACAACAAATACTAAAAACAAAATCAATTAGATATTTAAGGGGGGCTCCCATTCAACAAAAGTGATTTTTAAAACATTTTTTGCTCGGTATCAATGATGACAATAGGTAGGCACCTGAAACGTTCACAAAATATTTATCTATATCAATATTTATTAATCAATAACAAATTTAAATAAAATAAATATTTTTTTCCTATTTTTGCTCTATAATGGTACAGAACCCTTTGTGCGCGAGCCCAACTCGCTTTTGGCCGATTTTTAGTTATTTCATATACCTAATTTGTAGAAACTGCCAATAGAGAATTAATAAAAGTCCAAAAATTCCGTTTATAATAATACACGAAACAAAATAAATATATGTATTATTTAGAACCTAAATCTTACATCTGATGTCAAGGTTTTTTAAAATACATAATACCTACTGAATGTATTGTAAATAATTTCCGTGTGTTGTAAACACTTCGTTTGACATTGGCAAAAATGATTATTTTGTATTTATTTAGTATACTAGCTGTTGCCCGCGACTTCATCTGCGTCAGTATAATATTATGTATAATAACAAACAGATAATTTTCTCCGTATTTACACCTTTTTTCATTAATTCTTCCACTGATCCATCGCAGTGTAATATCACATTAAATAGCCTAAAGCCTTCGTTATTAAATGGACAATACAAAAATGATTGTCAATTCGAAAAAGTAGTTCCTGAAATTAGCGCGTAAAACAAATTAACTCTATAGTTTGAAAAAAAAAAACTCATTGCTAAGCATTAATTTCCTGTACAATGTGCGTAATAAGAATAAAACCTCCCGCAAAACGTGCATTACCCTGAATGTAAAATATGCAATATTTTAATAAAAACTCGCTTCCAAACACTGGTTCCTCAACTGTACTCACAAATAAATATTTATTTCATTTCACCGACTCTACAATACACATAATAATACTAAAACCTACTGCCAAACATTAATTTTGCTGACTGAACAATGCACAAAATATAAAGTAAAACTGTACTACCAATGTCAATGAAATCCACTGCCAAAAATTAATTTTCCCTACTTTAAAATGTGCGTGATTTAAATTAAACTCGCTGCAAAACATTCATTTCACCAATAGTTCAATGTGTGATAATTTAATAAAACCCACTGTATATCATTTATTTCTCGGCTGTTTTATGTGTAAATTTAATGTAACCCACTGCAAAGCATTTATTACTTCCTGACTGTACCATTTGTGAAATTTTAATAAAATCTACTGCCAAACATTCATTTCACCGACTGTATAAGGTGCAACATTTTCAAAACGAATTAGAAAACATTAACCCGTCGATCGTGGGAAAACGAGACACAACAGATATTCTATTTTGTCACGATCACCGGTGAGCGTATGGGGCTTGATGAATTAATTTACCCGGCTGTCCAATGTGTAAAATATTGGCGATAACTACAACTGCCAAACATTAATTTTCCCGACTTTACATTGGTGAATTATTTGAATCCAACCTCCTGCCAAACATTCATTTTCCCGACTATACAATGCATAAAATTTAAAGAAAAACGCCACTACCAATTAATATCTATTTCCCCGACTGCATAATATGCAAAATGCTAATAAAACCCACTGCGAAATATTTGTTTTCTTGACTTTACTATGTGTATTATATTTTGAGTTTCCTGTCATTAATTTCCAAATAATTGATATTATGATAACCTATATTATTGTCAAGTTTCATAAAAATCCATTCAGTAGTTTTTACGTGAAAAAGTAACAAATATCCATACATACAAATTATAGAAACACGGCTGTTAAAATAGTGTAAAATCATTTTTTGTACTGAAATGGTACGGAACCTGTCGTATGTTAAGCAGCTGACTCGCACTTGGAAGGTTTTTGAAAAGCCCGGCAACGCACTTAAAACTTTTTAAATGGTTCGGGTGTCCGTGGATAATAGTTCTCGCTATCCATCAGCAGATGCGCATGCTCATTTATTTCACAAAATAAAACAAGTTATCTATACTTTACATAAAAAAGTACAAATTAGTGACAAACATATTTTTATTGTTATCTCTACATAGCTCAAATAAGCCCTGATTATAATTTTGAAACGTCATGTCATTTGTGTCAAATCAAACGTAGTTTGAAATAACGAACCAAGGAGTTTTTATATGCAATATTAGAAGCAAATCACGCCCACTATAACTTTTCATCCCTTTTTGTATCCATATAAAGGTCATATTTTAAGAAACTGAATTACATCTTCCATAAACTACATGAATTAATATTTATGCAAATTTTCGAGTAAATGGCACTAAAGGATCGTGTTGTCCTAGACTAAATTTAACCCCCCTTTTCACCCCCTTGGGAGAGAAATTTCAAAGAATCCTTTCTTATCGCACGCCTTCGACATACGAAGAATACTCCCCCAAATTTCAAATCTCTACGATCAGTGGTTTAGGCTGTAGCGTGATTCCATTTTCATGTCATTCAGGACAAAGCCTTTTATATAATTAATATATAAATATAGATGATATAGATTATTTAGTATATTTGCTTAAACTTTGCCTAGATATAGGAACTAATTTATCGATAAGAAGATCGAAATTCCGGGACTCAAAGTAAGTATCTCTATACCAAATTTCAGCGTGAAGTGGGAAGAGACATACAGACTGACTACTTTTGCATTAGTGATTTTGGTATGGATTATTGTAATTATAATAATTATTATTTATTTGGTCGAATTCCCTAAGTAAAATCATGTGATTTGGGTGATTATCGGTCGAGTTTAGAAAATTGTTTGCATAATATTGTTGACACTTATATTTACACCTATTTTTACATTTTTTTAAAACATTATCAAACCCTAGATAATATTATGTGGATATTACCGACGATATCAAAATACTTCGTACGTTCGTTACGTTCTAATTCTATGGATATTACTAAATTATTATTAGTATAATACATCGTTTATAACGTCATTTTCTATTCTAATATTTCCAGAATAATCGTTATTGATTTGTTTGATTACCGTGTTCGTGGAACCAGTTTTACATAAACGCTATGCATTATGCACATTAGTCCGGTTAACGCAATAAAATTAATATAATGACGTAGTAACGACTGAGCTAAACCATTCGTAGGGAATGTCCGGCTGGGTGACTTTGTAGCTTACGCCAATGCAACAGGCAAAATTTTACAATATCTACTGCAGTAGAAGATACTTGCATAATCACCGTAAATAGTTTTGAAAGAAGTTTTTTTGACGCCTGAATTCCAATGTTTCCCTCTCAAACCTAAGATTGATATTGAATTGGGATTCAAGGTATTAAAAATAGTCGCTGATAGTAAATGATTCGATACAATATTCTGTATTAGTACATAATATCTCTATGATATTAGGCCGAATTTTATATGTCCAACCAGCGCATTAATCATATTTCCTGTCAGACAAATGTTTGTTGGTCCCAACAGGAATTGAACTCACGAGTATGAGGTTAAGATCTAAACCAGCAGACCACGGAGGCCCTAACATAATAGGATCCTTGTAAGTTGATAAGGCTATCCGTATGCGATCGATAGATCAGATTTCTAAAGTATGTACTATTTTATATTGTTACAGAAGTCAATATACTAAAATTTGGACAAACGAACATGCTTATATTGATACAGTTCGATTCAATGCTTATCCAGCATCTGGTACCATCAGAGAGTTTTTACAGATTGTGGATCTACGCAATTTAGTCGAGTTTTATGAACACCCTCTGACAGCTCATGACCAATAATTTAACCTAGATAAACCAAATTAACGTAGGTAGCTCATCTGCAAATAGAAACTTTTCTTTAATAGTAACAATATATTGTTCAGTGTTATTTGATTCATATTCTTGTAGCAAATGAGTTTTGCAATTTCTTTGTAGGAGATCGTCCTACGCAGTCAGTTTTGAGCTCACTTAGCTTTTCTTACCTACTAAATAATATTTTCCATTGCATTTTATTAAAACGATGAAAACAAAATAGTATCAGTTATAAAGAACAAAATAAAAATACGTGTGGCACTCAGGGACTGCCGCGGTAAAGCTATTGCATAGCATTTTTATCAACTTAAGCAATTATAATTCGCATACGTCTAGTAGACGATGCACGGCAACGCCGCACCGATCGGCACAGCGGTTCGGCAACGCGGCCGGAGCGGGGGGTGTTAGGCTGTAAAATACGAATATTCTTGTAAACCTCTTTTGGAAACATGATGTTTTTCCAAGACCAAAAGTAGACTATGTTACCCTCCATGCTTTCAACTAAGTATATGCCAAAAATCAAGTCGATTTGTTGCTTCGTTAGGCCGTGAAGGAAGGACAAACAAACAAACACACTTTCGCATTTATAATATTAGTATGGATAATATTAGTATGGATAGTCATGAGAGGCTTATAACCATCAGTGGACTGTAGATATACAGGTAGTATACTAATACTGTATACTAATCAAACGACGAAAAAGTGTATGTTAAGTTTAGGTTGGAACAAATTCACTTTTAATTACTAACTTGGTGTTTGATATACTAAGCTACAATTCCAGGAGAGGAGGGGTTTGATACAAAATCTGACCCCCTCATTTGTCCCCTTAGAGGGGTGGGGGAAAAAAAAATTATACACCAGATGTTAAGTTGGAAGAAGACAAATATATCTGCGAAAACCGCATTAAAAATCAGATCAGTAGTTTTCGTGTGATGCGGGAACAAACATACAGACAGACAGACAGACAGACGGACAAAAAAGTAACCACATTTTTGGCTTCCATAGATAGCGATGTAGTAATTATTATTTTTTGAATATCTTTAATGTACAGAATTTTTATTTCTACAGTTTTATTATATGTATAGATTATCATCCTATCAACTTGACTTGAAAATTTTGATTGCCCAGTAACCACATACCAATTAATCGATGTGTCATCATGACACAATAGTTCTACAATTGTTTCAGTAGACTTGTCCTGGATGTGATTCAGCCATTTTGCCTAAATTATTGACGGTAACGTCGGTAACCAACAATAGAGACGGTAGCGTAACAAAAGTAATGACGTCATAGTTTGAGTTGAAAACTTTGACATGAGGAATAACACGACGAAGTTAACAGGCACCTTGTTATAAGGAAACTCTATGGGAGCAGGTACCAAATTAAGAGGGAACGCGGGTGCAGTAGAATTTAAACGAAGAAACTATTGCCATCAGGCTTCACCCTGCGCCGGAACGTGTATTGTGATAGAGACAGATACAGTAAATCGAGGTAACGTAGTCCTCTGATTCCTCCTTCAAAATAGAGCCTATCTAATTATTATTTTTATAAATATCTCCAGGAAGAGTGAGTCTGCATGCCTCTACGTTTTTATTTTATCTTAAAGATCTTTAAAATTTGTTTTATGGTCGGTGAATTGGCGGGGTACGGGGCATTCATTTTTTGCGATTTTTAAAGGGTCATATTTTTTTATTTATTAGTAAATTTAGAAAAAATCGAACGTAGAGGCAAAGCTTTAACAGATTTCAATATTGTATAAAAAATCATTTATTGTATTGTCTTGATGTATTGTCCAGCTGGGAGTAAATTGGGGAATACGTTTGTATGGAAAAACAGCGTTTCCTCTTAATTTCTACGTAAGTTAAGATAAGGTAGGTAGCTCTCTCTAAATAACTTCTGTTCTTGTTTTGATTAACAAGAACAAATTATTTAGTGACTTTGACTGATGTCAATCCTTAAAAGTGAATTGAATAAAGTAATAACACTATGTCATTATTAATAGCATTGCGATTTCAGTAACGATGGCCGTTTTAAGGGTTCCGTACCCAAAGGGTAAAAACGGGACCCTATTACTGAGACTTCGATGTCTGTCCGTCCGTCCGTCCGTCCGTCTGTGCGTCTGTGCGTCTGTCCGTCTGTCCGTCTGTCCGTCTGTCCGTCTGTCCGTCTGTCTCCAGGCTGTAACTCAAGAACCGCTATAGCTAGACTTCTGAAATTTTCACAGATTATGTATATCTGTTGCCGCTATAACAACAAATACTAAAAATAAAATAAAGTTAATATTTGAGGGGGGCTCCCATACAAGAAACATGATTTTTTTTAGCCTTTTTTGCTCGTCATCAATAATGGTAACAGCTAGGCACTTGAAATTTTCACAAAATCCTTAGTTATATTTGTACTTTAGTAATTAATAATAAAATTAAAATAAAGTAAATATTTAAGGGGGGCTCCCATACAAAAAACACAATTTTTTGTCAACTTTCGCTCTATACCGGTACGGAACCCTTCGTGCGCGAGTCCGACTCGCACTGGGCCGATTTTATTGTTAAAATTATTCTAGCTACGAAAAAGTTATGGCGTACACAAAATGTTCTCTATGTCTTTCGCAACCCAGTGGCAGTCCGACACGACTAGAAAGAGACGCAGGATTAACTTTCTACAAGCAGACAACTTGTCAGACAAACTAGTGATTAGCCTTTTTTGGGTTCCGTACTCAAAGGGTATGAAAAACCGGGACCCTATTACTAAGACTTCATTGTCTGTCCGTCTGTCTGTGTGTCTCCAGGTTGTATCTCAAGAACCGCTATAGCTAGACTTTTTTGCTCTATAACGATACGAAACCCTTTGGTGCGGGAGTCGAACTCGCACTTGGCCGATTTTTTTGATTACGTAGGGACGAGGGGGAAACGCTTTATGCGTGTTCCGGGTTGGGAAATGTGCCTTAGTTAAGCCGAAGCAGCCTGGGAGTATGGGGGACTGGCCGGCGTGAAGCGCAAACCTATCTAATAACCACTTGCGATTTGCCATCAGCCCTATTCGGTGGGGTGTCCAGCTTGCTTAACACGGGGATTAAAATTTGTTTCCGATCTTTGTAGACAAAATATAACTATAGTTTTTTTGATAAAAGATCCTACGTTTAAGTAAATAAGGTCGTAGATTCATTGTCAATGTTATTTTATTTTTAAATGATTTTGTGAACTGTTTTTATTACCCATTGTTTAGCGTGGGAAAATTGATAATTCCACCCTCAAATCTCAATGAATCTACATCGCCAAAGTGCTAGACAAATTGTGTAACATTTTATAAAATGTATCCGAATTCCGAGCTCGCAAAACAATAGGTCGTAAAAGTTGCTCGAAAAACTTACATTAAAAATGATTTCTGTTGTTGATGAATCTACGACCTTATACACTTTATAACAGGAACTATTTTCTAAGAATCTATAGTTATTTCTTGTCTTTATCTATTTCTTCTAGATCGACAATCCCCGTGCTAGGGCAGCTGGATTTGTCAAACACATGACACCCTCCACAACAGGTGATTAGCCTGCATTGTCCAAACCAAACTTGGAAATACAAAAAGAGCCATACTAAACCACTGGACCACGGGTTACCTTGTTAGGACAAAATGCTGTAACCTGTAACACATCAACTTGCGAAAAATGAGTTTAAAACTTTTTAGCTCAAAGCACGTCTTAGGGGACAGCGAAATGTAATATGGAATATTTTGGTCGAAAACTTGTCCTGAATTTTGTGGGTGCAATCAATACAAAGCTTACATCAAGTAGATTAATTTAGACTATATTGTTACAAAACGATGTAACCCGGGTTGCATTCTTTTGTCGTAACAGGGCCTTCTACTAACTTATACTTGTTAATACCTATTAACAAGTATAAGTTAGTAGAAAAAGTGGGTTACTAGCATTTTTAAATGTTCTTTTTTTGCAGAAATGATTTTCTATAAAAAAATGTGGATATTATTTTGCTATGGAATACAAAAAAACATTTTTTTTAATTTCTAGTCCTAAGCCTCCATTTATGCAAAAACACTAAGATTTTTAAAACGTTAGCTACCCACTTCTTTCATTTACGTCTTTCAAGTGACGTAAATATTATATCAAATGGCACACCGCATGGATTTTCCGTAAATTTTCATTAATAATTGTAGATCCATATATCATAACATAACAACTTATAATTGTATCCAGCGTAAAAACCTAATAGGTATTCTCAGGCTTTTATGGACTTGTATAATAAAAACGTCACGCCTTTGAAAAAAACCTGACTGATCTTCACATAATTTCCTATGATCTCATTTTAGATATTAGGTAATTTTGCATCTTTACCAGTCTAAGACCAATTCAGATTCTACAAAGGACTGCATGTTCTTATTTTTAAAGCCGGTGTCAATTTTATGGTGATAGTGTTGCTCTCAAAGCTTTTTAGAATAGATTTAAAAAATATATAATATGTAATTACTTTCCACGTCAACGTACTGCAAAAACCTTACATTTTCCTAATAATTGTGCCAGTCTCATCAAAATCGGTCCACCTCTATTGGAGTCTTTTCGATGCATACAAAATATATTGAAATTACTCTTCATAATGTTAGTTTCGATGTGGTAAAAGAAAAATGTTATTTAAAAACTCTCAGCTCAAAATAAACATTAAATACTTGAAATGCGCTCATGACTTACTTTCTAAGTCAAGGCCAGTTATTAGCCTATTAAGCATCTATTAAGTAACAACACAATATAGGTAATATACAGTAGACTATCTTCATACTAGTAACTAGAGTTACTAGTTTATACGTGGGATAGCCATGCTTCGGCACGAATGGGCTGGCTCGACCGGAGAAATACCACGTTCTCACAGAAAACCGGCGTGAAACAGCGCTTGCGCTGTGTTTCGCCGAGTGAGTGAGTTTACCGGAGGCCCAATCCCCTACCCTATTCCCTTCCTTTCCCTCCCCTATTCCCTTCTCTTCCCATCCCTACCCTCCCCTATTACCCTATTCCCTCTTGAAAGGCCGGCAACGCACCTGCAGCTCTTCTGATGCTGCGAGTGTCCATGGGCGACGGAAGTTGCTTTCCATCAGGTGACCCGTTTGCTCGTTTGCCCCCTTATTACATAAAAAAAAAACCCAAATGTGCACCCATACATTAGCGTAATTTCAGGTGACTTGAAGTAGCAAAACAATATTTTATGACGTCGCATGAGCGTCAAACTTGTGTCTGAGTATAGCAGGATATAGAAGCAGGTAGAGTTTGATTTCAATGACACAGCTGAGTTACTCTTCTGTATGCTCTTTATACTGTAATTAAAACCTGTAATTTTAACTCGTAAACGCAAAGTTTAATCTTGCTTACAAATACGCGTAGGCGTTTATATTTTATTACTCTTCATTGATCTTAACAAAACGCGATATCATAATTATTGTATATATTTCTATATTTATATAGATTCTGCTACCAATATTAATTAATTTCCAAACAATATTTTGTCGCGAAACTTTTGAACACAGTACTTGTTTTAACTAGGATTAGGGACTTATCTCTGAAATTCGAATGATAAATTAAGGTGACGTGCTCCCGACTTGGAAGTTTAGAGTCCGCCGCTGTAATCACTTACTACCGCGTGAGCTGCATTCTCATTTGGTTAGTTTCAAACTACTGGCCATAAATATAATAGATAGAGATCCGTCTAGACATGGTGTTAATGTAATCCTTACTAAATATTTATTCAATCAAGGTCCGCTGCCTTTGTCTGTTAAGTAATTATCCCAATGTGCCAGAAAAGCAGACCTTACATTATATTATATTTTATTGTAAATATTTATATTACTAAGGGGGATTATAATAATATACAAGCTTTTGGCAGCACAAACACTTTTATAATAAACTAACAGTAGAAGCATATCTAGTGTTAGCGAGATGTTCAAATAAAACTTAATATTGATAAAGAAGAATTTAACTTAGTGTCGCGACACATCTGCAGAACGTCCGGCGCCGAACGTTCAGCTCAATACGCTCGCAATGTATTTTAAGTTCTCTGTGACACATCAGCGTAAATTACGCCGCGTTCAGTTAGCGCGTAATCTTCCGTCGGCGGAACTTTCGGCGCCGTACGTTCGGCAGATGTGTCCTTACGCTTAGAATATTTGCTATGTTAGTTGAGTAGGCGAATAAAATAACATACATTGTTAAAATAGTAACGGTTTTATTAAGAAGGTAAGAGTGGAATTACAACGTCTGAAAGTCTAGGTAAACTTGGTGGTTATAGTACTTAATTTTAAATTTAAAAATATTTGTAACAATTATACTATTATTATTATAATTGTACTGCTAATATTCGATCATCAATCTCATTTTAATTAATGTTACCCATAAAATTAAAGACCCAATTACTTTCAAGCGTCTATACATTGACATAATAATATCGTCTTCAGAAAAATAGCTGATCCCAATAAAAATCCAAGTCCTTAGTTTAGCTATTACTTAACAAACTAGTTCTGCGTGTTGAAACAGCAAAATGGGGAAAGTAGGACGGCTGCAATCGTATGAATCGAATGTGAAAAATTAAGGAAATTTTATCATGGAATATCTTTTTCTACATCCTTCTTAAACATGCGTTCAACGTGTGAATAGTTAAACAGGAGTTTTTAAGTTACATACACGTTACACAGTATAGACTACAGAGAAATTAGTATGGAAATGACAGCATCGTTATACAGGCCTTATATGTCAAAAAATGATTATTAGTAGAAAAAATCTTATGCACCCTCTATACACGCTGTGTAACTTTTTATTAGTAAAAGGCTTGATTTATATGCGTCCGCCCGAACGTGCGGTTCGGCGGCTACACCGTAAGATCACAAGCTATTGTATGTAAATGACGGCGCGACTGTGCCGCTATTTATAAATAAATTAATACGAAAATCTTTGGACCCCTTTTTACGAAAAATGCAAAAACGTAGGAGCATGAAATGTCGCACAGAGATAGTTTATATGGAGAAGGAGTGCCTCGAGCCAATATTGTTTTAAAATTATGCTTTTTTCATACATTTTTTAAATAAATAAAGCATTACACACACTGCAATGTGCACACTACCATCTTTTTAAATGACAAGCCTATATACACGAATTTAAACTCTTTGGTTTATGGTTGACGTTTGCGATCAAATTGACAATGAATAGAATTTCTTTTTATTGAATCTCAAACACTGTTACATATTTTAAAACATTAATTATCTATGACACCGACAACCGTTACCATGGTGTCTACTTCGTTTTAAATATCACTTCAATAAATATTATTCTTACGAATATACAACTACATCATTGCGATTTGCGAACTAATAGCGTTCAAACTTATAATTTAAATTATTATTGGTCTAATTTCGACCATTGGGCGACCTCTAGTTTAAATAAATCGTCACAACAGTTTCTTGTGATCTCGCGGTGTAGCGGCCAAACCGCTCGTCCACGCGGACTCATATAAATCGAGTCATAATATTATTATGTCACTAGATTTTCCCCGCAACTTTATTGCACCGAAATTCGTTTACCACGCGCGAGATCCATCCTAGTATAGAGCTAAAAACTATCGTGTTTTTCCGGGACTAAGTATCTCTATTTTGTCATGGGTTAAAAAGGAAGACAAAATACTAAACAAAACACAATGAATAAGAGCAAGGCCAAATTGCTTCATTGCGTTGCGTTGCATTGCCGCTGCCACGCCGTACCAATGTTTTAAATACTTATTTTATTATATTACTAGCTGACCCGGCAAATGTTGTTTTGTTATATAAATTATTTCTAGTATCAATATAAAAAATAGATAAAAACCTATTCTCAGGCCTAACGAATGTAGATACAAAATTTCATTAAAGTCGGTTGAGCCGTTTTGGAGGAGTTCGTGCACAAGCACTGTGACTCGAGAATTTTAGATATTAGAATTATCATTGATGCGTTGCGTCGGACGCGGTCTTTTAAGACGGACAGGAAACAAAGAGGAAAGCTGACTGACTCGTTGCTCTGTCACCGTCTTGCGGTTTGTTGTCGCGCGTCGTCACAACGCTGATGTGGCATACAGTGCGTTATTCCATGCCAACGATCAACACACCGCAGCGCAACCGAGCAATGTGGCCTGGCTTTAAGTGCAATGACCTCTATAATCTCAAATGGTATTGTACTATCAGAGAAGTTGATTCATAGGCAGATGGTGGACCTGCGTAATTTGGTCGCGTTATGGCAAACCCATCCTATACAGATCACTATAAAGTGGGCGCCGTGCGAGTTTCTTACGCCGGTTCTTCTCGCCGGGTTAGTTCCCGAACCGGTGGTAGGCATCATGTAGACTTTCAGAAAATATTTGCAAAAATATATTCTGAATAAAAAATTTGAGTTTGAGTTTGAGTCCGTCAACTGCCTATGGTACATGTATTTTAATTTTATAACGTTTACTATTGTAACAAAGGCCTTGTAGGATATTTGGCTCATAGGCGACATTCTAAGACCAGTTTAGGATAAAGCAAGTGGGGATTGGAATTGTAGAGAAGGTGTTTAGCCTTGATTTGAGGGCTAGTGCATTTTTATTATAGTATTTTTACAAGAAGATCCATTGTCGTTAAAAAATATTATGTTGAGGAACATGATATTTTTCTGATCCGTAGGTCCGTAAAGACTTTTAAGGTAGCCCCAAAGGAAGGAAAGAGGAAAAAATTGGGTAAACATTTGAAATTACCTGCAATAACTAGTACTTACAGTCTTTGACGATTGGTTACTTCACTCGAATAATACTTGATAATATCGTCAACCTTTCATAATAATATCTTAATTTTATCATTTATTGCAGTGACCAGTAACGACCATTTTCAAAATCACGGTTAAAAATACATTCTGGGAGAATAAACGACATTTTTATTTCGTGAAGTGTTTGTCGTGTGTAACATGGAGTTTTTGGTGTGCGAGGGAAATGTGACGTCACCGTGAAAAATGATTTTCCCTCCCTAGATAAACACCGTCCCACTTAGGGTTGATATATTTTATAACGCGTAACTTTTTTAAACGTGTCCTGAATTTTTGCCAGCTTATACAAAGCTTTTATTATTTTAACATAGCGTTACGTCTAAATACTTTTACTTTGATGTTATGGCTGGTTTACATTATTCCAATTCAGTAATCCAATGCGGCGCTGTATTATTACTGCAAAAATGTAAACGAACACTGGATTGTAATTTAGTTCATTCTAGTGCCCGTTCATATTATTCCAGCAGCAATCCAGTGCCGGACATGATTACTGCCTTTACTGGATTGGAATAATGTAAACCGGCCATAAAACTATAAAATCAGTTGCAGTGTTTTGTGGGAGGCTGATTGGAATATATTATAGTTATGTTCTTTTATTTTATTGCATATTTTGTATATTTTTAAACACTTGCACCCTTATGCAATATTTATTTTAGGAACTTGGTAGTAAACTTCAAAGCTGTAAGTAGCTCAAAAGCTTTCATGGAAATACTTGCAGCCATTTACCTAGAAGTAGAAACATACGATATATATTATATTCAATACTAGCTTTTGCCCGCGGCTTCGCTCGCGTGGAATTCAAAAATCGCGTAAAATACCTCCTTTAGAAACATGATATTTTTCCAAGACCAAAAGTAGACTATGTTACTCTCCATCCTTTCAACTAAGTTTATGCTAAAAATCAAGTCGATTTGTTGCTTCGTTAGGCCGTGAAGGAAAGACAAACAAACAAACACACTTTCGCATTTATAATATTAATATGGATAATATTAGTATGGATAGTCATGAAAGGCTTATTATAACCAGCAGTGGACGGTACATATACAGATAGTATAGTAATACTCTATACTAATCAAACGACGAAAAAGTGTATGTTAAGTTTAGGTTAGAATAAATTCAGTTTTAATTGTTAACTTAGTTTGTTCCTAAAGAGGAGGATTGAAACTCAACACTAACGACGCGACACCATTTTGATATATTAAGCTACAATTCCAGGAGGGGGGGGGGGGGGGGGGGGGGGGGGCGCAGCCCCCCCCAAGTAGTGTCCAGGGGAAAAGCCACCCACATAATAATCAAACGACACTCAAAATCTGTATGTTTAGTTTAGGCTAAAATAATTACGTTATGATATTTACTTTTAATAATTAATACCTTAGTTTGTTCCTAAAAAAGGAGAATTACAACGCAACACTAACGCCGCGACACCGTTTTGTTATAAGCAACATTTCCAGGTGCGGGAGGAAGGAGGCGCAGTAAGTAGGGAGGCTAATCATAGTAATTAAATTACACTCAAAAAGTGTATGTTTAGTTTAGGTTAGAATAATTGCACTTTTAATTATAACCTTAGTTTGTTCCTAAAGAGGAGGATTAAATCTCAACACTAACGACGCAACCCCATTTTGATAAAAGCTAAATTTCCGGGAGGGGGGGGGGGGTTGGGGGGGGGCTTAGCCCCCTCAAGTATTGTACGGGGGCAAAGTCCCCCGCATAATAATCAAACGACACTCGAAATCTGTATGTTTAGGTAAGAATATTTTCGTTATGATATTCACTTTTAATTAATACCTCAGTTTGTCCTTAAAAAAGGAGAATTACAACGCAACACTAACGCCGCGACACCGTTTTGTTATAACCATCATTTTCAGGGAGGAAGGGGGCGCAGTCACTAAGTAGGGGGGCTCGAGAGGCAAAGCCTAGTAATTAAATTACACTCAAATAGTGGATAATATTATATTTAGATAGATTATAATAATAGTGGTTAAGTTTAGGTTAGAATAATTTCACTTTTAATTATTGATTTAGTTTGTTCTTAAAGAGGAATTAAAACTCAACACTAACGACACCACGTTGATATAAGCTACTTTTCCAGGAGGGAGGGGGGGGGGGGGGGGGGGATTGTGGGGGCACAGCCCCCCCCCAAGTAGTGTCCGGAGGCAAAGCCATATTAATCAAATGACACTCAAAAACTCTACTTATGTTTAGTTTAGGTTAGAATAATTTCGTTATGATATCCACTATTAGTTAATACCTTCGTTTGTTCCTAAAAAAGGAGAATTAAATCTCAATACTTACTACGCGACACCACTTTGTTATAAGCAACATTTCCAGGAGGGGGGGCGGGGGGTTGGGGGGGGGTCGCAGCCCCCCCACGCAGGGTCCGGGGGGAAATCCCAGGTGCGGCAGTTATGATATTATATATGACGCGTTACCATTTTGTTATAAGCAACATTTCCAGAAGGAAGGGGAGGGAGGGGGGAGGGAGGGGGGAGGGAGTGGGGGGGGGGGGGGTTGTTAGGTTGGAAAACACAGTAAATAATATGAAGTAAGTCCATTAAAGAAAAAAGTTTGATACAAAATCTGACCCCCTGTTTGGTCCCCTTAGAGGGGTGGGGGGGAAAAAATTTTATACACCAGATGTTAAGTTGGAAGAAAACAAATGTATCTGCGAAAACCGTATGCAAATCAGATCAGTAGTTAACGTGTTAAAGAAAAAAGTTTGATACAAAATCTGACCCCCTCTTTTGTACCCTTAGAGGGGTGGGGGGGAAAAAAATTTATATACCAGATGTTAAGTTGGAAGAAGACAAATATATCTGCGAAAACCGCATTCAAATCGGATCAGTAGTTTTCGTGTCATGCGGGAACAAACATACAGACAGACTGACAGACAGACAGACAAAAAGTAACCACATTTTTGGCTTCCATAGCGATGTAGTAACACCCCCCGCTTATTTTTAATGTATGAATTTAACGTACAGAATTTTCATTTCTACAGTTTTATTATATGTATAGATCATTTCCTTCCTAGTATAAGATTGGCTCTGCTATAACCTCCGTATTAGTGTAAGTGCCAACAACAAGTTAGTACAAACTTTACACACAGAATATGGATATAATACAGCACATGCAAAAGTTTCAAAAGTAACTCATGAACTTCATATCTTTAGCTTTACAAGCCGCGGGGTGACTAACAGCGAGAACTTTATGATTGCTACTGTAGTGATGTGGTGTACTACTTATTATAGTGGTGTATATTTAGAGGTAGACACGTATTGAAACACCAATGATTGGAATAGGAATGTTATATTTATTTACACTTTACAGGTCGGAGCTATATTTAGATTACAAGTAAAGGGACAAGGTGTAAGTGCGTGTGAGTGGGACGGGCGACACGGTAACATTGCGTCTCTGTCTGGCTGTAGGTCAAGGTCGTCGTAGTACAGCTAAGTAGTGCAGCTACACTACTACTAGAAAAATGGATTTTAATAATACGATGATGAAAGAGAATAATATTCTATACCCACCGAATAATCGGACAATATGCTATTGTGAATTTTTTTCAGAATTTTTCTGTGGATATTTACAAAGATATAAAAAAATATGTGTTTATTCCATAACAATATTTTAAATTGTATTTTACACCAAAAACCGGGCAATACACTATTGCGAAAAAATATGTCAAAACGATTTGACGATAAACGACTATTGCATGATTATTCGGGTAAATACATTGCTGCCTACAGCACACTTCTACTCCTGCACATCTCACTTTCACACTCCTTCCACTCAGGTAGCCACTGATCACCCGCCTCAGGTTCCCCAGACACCTAACTTCAGCTAACCGAACCTTTACAGCTGGCCACCTAGCATTGTCGAAGGTCCCCTCTGTGTCCAGCGATACCACAACAGAAATTTTCTTCTCCTCTCTCATCTTTCTGATGTGGTTCACTAACCTATAGAGGTCGTCTTCAGTGCTCCTTTGAAGGCATATTGGTTGGGGTTTATTTTGGGCAACTTGTAGAATCTGAGTCGGACGACCATCATATCGCGATGATCATCTCAGTCCACTCATGACCAGTCTCCAATCTCAGACCAGCATCAGATCAGTCATCGCATAGGTATTTACACAGGACCCAAGAGTCAGGAATAGTCAGACTTTCTTCATTTAAAAAAAGAAGAATGTCTGACTGTCTCTGGCTAGCTTTTTTGGATGTCTTAAGTCATCATAGATGTAAGAACGACCAGCGACTGGAGGTTTGGTTGCGGTCACTTTGGGAGACATCAAGTGGTAAAGTTCTTCCTAATATTCGTTAAATTATATACGTTGCTCATATTTTTATTTTATGCTTCACAGTAATTGTAGGAATCTCATAATCTGTATATATCATAATCTGTTTCGATTTTTGTAATCCACAAGCGGGTTTTCTCACAAACAAGAATGTATGGGCAATACTTGCTACAAAATAAACTAAACGTGACCGATAAGCAGCGAGATCTGTTACAAATTAATGAGAACGTAATTAGATATATTCTTCTTACACAAATACTCCTAAGAAGCGCTTAAAACTGTCACGACAGCACATGTTACAGTTTCACGCCTGCAAGCAGCTGTCAGACAGTCAAACATTATTCGTGGAGGTTGTCCTGCAGGTCGAAATGGGACCCAATTCAGTATTTAATTAAGAATGCGATTGCTAGCTAATGTGCTGTTATAGTGTGTTGTGTGAGGTTATAGTGTGTTTGTTGTATTGTAACGTGAGAAGTTTTTAACATAGTTTTGGTCAGGATTACATTGAACTGTATTACTATACAGATAGAAGTCGACGATTAAAGCGTGTCCCAGACAGACGTGGCCTGCGGTGGCGGTAGCAGTGGCGGTCAGTTGGATGACTTGAGAGTTCTAGGAACGACACAGACACACGCGGCCACGCGGCTAGGCCATTCAACTGACCGCCACCGCCACCGCAGGCCGCGTCTGGTCTGGGAGACGCTTAAAGCATCGTCATATTAGAAAGGCCTACGATGCTCTCGGAAGACTGTCTAAAGCAATTTTCTGCCATTTTCATTAATTTTATTAGAACATAATACGATATTGTGACACCACCTCAGGCGGCGATGAGGGTTATGAATTATGATTAAGATTTAAATTAACTGCAATGATTATAAGTATTATTAAAATGATAGGGCTAGTCTCCAGAGCGTATTTTTTCAAACCTAGAGCTGTTTCGATTGCAAGAATGTCATTTATGTCATCCAATAATGCATGTATTGAAACAAAAATACATACTATTTTCATTTTACCCATAGTAGAAAATCATTGAAATAAACGACAATGACTTTAATTATAAAGTGTACAATATTTTTTAATCACCGAATAGTAAAGTAATAGCTGTTTACCAATATTCTTATCCTAAACAATTTCCTCGAATAACATTGCAATGGGATATTATACGTGCATTTTATTGCAGTCGAAAACATAAATTACCCGAATAATCATGCAATAGACATTAATGATCAGAGCTTGACCTACTACAGAACGATAAGTTGCATTTTGCTTTATTTTGGGAAGGTATATTTTATGTGAGTTTTGAATTGTGATATCTTGGAGAGTCTTTAAGCTATCAGAGTCATTTTCTCACCGATATGTCTATTTTTGAATAGTCCTTTACTTATCAACAAGAAAAAAAAAATCGTCATGCCTATTCCATGTACTTTATAATTCAAATTTCACGTGAAAACTAACAAGAACATCTTGGCTAAGGCTCATAATACATTTATCTATCACAATGTCTGCAGTGGACATACACAGACACCTCAAACTTTTAACAGAGCTAAAATATCCTTTTTTGTAGACTTCCTTTCAATTTAATTAAATATGGATCTGTCACAAACACTGTAGACTGTAGTGTACTTAAGCCTCCACAATAATTTACTTTAGTGTGTAATAAAATTTAGGTCACCAGTAAAAATGAAATATTTTCCATCTTATTACAACAACCCTTTATACAAGCGCGTAATAAAATCGTGTAAATAGCCCCGGCAATGTGAAAAGGGTCTATAAAAATAAAATATTATTGACAATGACCATGAACTTGAGGACAACTCTTAGAGTAAGAGCACACTAGCGATAAATGGTGTTTACCACGTGAAGTTTGGCGTTAAAAATATTATAAAACGTGTTTTGGCTCGTGGATAACATTAACATCGTCTTGGGGGCCCGGACGCGAATAAGCAATAGAGGCTTTATAGGCACACTAAGGGCCTGTTTCACCACTTCCTGATAAAGTGCCGGATAGGCTGTCCACCACTTAACAGATATCATTCTGTCAAGTTAAGTAGTGGATAGCCTATCTAGCACTTATCAGGAAGTGGTGAAACAGGCCCTGGGAGTGACATATTTAGCTATATATAATTTTTTTAACGCCAAAAGGCTTTGTAAAGTACCTATCCTATATTATAAAGGCGAAAGTTTGGATGTATGTATGTATGTATGTATGGATGTATGGAAGTTTGTTACTCTTTCACGCAAAAACTACTGACGGATTTTAATGAAACTTTACAATAATATAGCTTATACATCAGAATAACACATAGGCTATAATTTTAACGGACTTTCAAAATGGAGTAGGTGTTATGTTCGTTTTTTTATGTTCAACGATTACTCCGCCGTTTGTGAACCGATTTTCAAAATTTTTCTTTTGGTGTATAGGTTATTATCCCATTTTGGTACCATATTCATAAAAGTGGTGACCTGATGAAGGGATCCATAAGAAATCGAGGGAACTCCTCAAAATTTATATGGAAACATGTGGTGACTTCGGTTTCGTGAGTAGTATTCTAAGCATATGCTACCAACAAGTAAGATTTTGCACCAAGGTATACCATGGTTCGGAAGATGCTGAGAGAACTCTTGACTCTTTATAGATACAAGTTTTGGAGTTTCGACGTTGTTATAAGAACGGAAAGCATGTGCTACTATGCAAATTACATTCATCATCATCATCATCACTACCATAAACCATTATAGAACTATGTATCGTCCCGTTTTGACCCTATTATTGGTACTTTTCATAGTCTTTAATTATATATCACTCAAACCGCGGGTAACACCGCGGGGCACAGCTAGTATAGTATATACCGATGAACTTAAGCGCCAAAAAAATATCCACAGTCGAACATAGAACCTCCTCCTTCTTGGAAGTCGGTTAAAAACTACAAAATTAATGTGCATTTACAGTGTGGCCACATAATTACAAGAAAATAATTTTGTTAAATCCTAGAAAAAGGTAAACAAAATTAAAGCTACGCAACACATAATACTTTAAACTTTCCTTGGAGGTTATCCAAAAGTATTTTGTTCATATTTCTTTAAAGGCTTTTATTTACTTAGTTGTTATTAAGTGCTCGCGTGGCGGATTTCAGCGAAAATAGCCAAGTTGAATGAGTTCGGCTTCATTTTTCTGTAAACTACGAGGTGTTTTTCATGGAGAACTTAAAGGTCTTAGTTTATTTTCATGTTTTTGTTTAGTCTAGATTTTTCACATATCTCCTGTTACTTTTTCTAGATGAATTTCTAGATAGCTCTATTATTTCGTTAGCTTTCTCGTCGAATTTGGACAGACATTCGATAATTATTTGTCCTCACCGTCCCGGCTCAAAATATTATAGTATATAAAATATTATAATCCACATTTAAATCCATACTAATATTATAAAAATGCGAAAGTGTGTCTATCTGTCCGTCTGTCAGCCTGTCTGTCTGTCCTCTTACCTCTTCACGCCCTAACCGCTGAGCCGATTTTGCTGAAATTTGATATGGTCATATATAAAGATACTTTGAGTCCCGGGAAAGTACGTAGGATACTTTTTATCCCGGAAAAATATACGGTTCCACGCGATAAACTAATTTTGGCGCAACGGACTTTGCGGGTGTCATCTAGTTAATAATTATAAACGTAAAGATGTAACAGACTGACACATTCTTAGGGTTCCGTAGTCAACAAGGAACCCTTATAGTTTCGGTCTGTCCGTCCGTCTGTCTGTCCGTCTGTCCGTCTGACCGTCTGTCCGTCTGTCCGTCTGTCCGTCCGTCCGTCTGTCTGTCCGCGGTTTTCCTCAGAGACTGTAGGGCCTACAAAGCCGTAATTCGGCATGAATGCACATCTTAATGATGCCGACAAAGTGGTGTATAAAATTAAAAAAATCGGTACCTCCCCTACACATCAATGCGGGGGTGATTTTTTTTCGCGTCCACCCCACCGTGTGGGGTATTTTTTTAAAATATTACGTGTATTCAAAGATCATTTTCCGATTTAAGAATCCGTTTGTAAAATGTAAAGTTTTAAAGTGGAAAAAATCGTTAGAGTCCAGTGCCCCTTCTACCAGCTAAACGGTTGCTTCTGAAAATGTGGAAAAATTCACGGGAGTAGGAAATATGCTGAATTTAAAAAGAAAACTATCACGGCTAAGAAGACTTCATAAGTTATTGAGTAATAGTCGATCAACTAAAAAAAATGTATACGTAGAAGTACAAAGGAACTTTTCGTTCAAATTCCTTTGAACGTAACTGAGATGATGTTGTTAATAGTGTAAAACACGTTATAAATGTGCATTTATTGACCATACAAAAATTATCAAAAACTAGCGGTACTACGGAACCCTAGATTGCGCGTGGCACGACACGCACTTGGCCGGTTTTGTATTTGTAATATTAGTACGTATTGATTTTACTATACAGAAAAAGTTTGTTTGCTTGCATCGATAACTGGCCAAAACTACTAAGACTCTTCAAATAAAATTTATAAGACGCGAGCACATAATAACTCTATAGTGGGCTTGCGTGTAGTTTCAGGCCCTTTAGCCAAGACGTTTTCTTTATCGCTTCTTTAATGTATCACCGATCAAAATGTATGGAATTGACATAACACGAATCGAATGTCGACTTTATTTTATCGAACGCTTATATCAATTTCATACATTTTGATCGGCGATTCTATAAGGAAGCGATAAAGTAAACGTCTTGGCTAAAAGGCCAGGTACAAGTTCGGCATCTTTATTTCATTTCTTCTATAATGATTAGCATACATTCATAGGGCCCTGGTATATGACACTCATAGTCATATAGCGTGTAATTGAGAACCCCAATTAGATTAACCAAGAGGACCCTGACCGAGTTTGTGCCACACAAGGCTAGATAGTCAGAATATCACCAATTATGGTAATAAGTATACGTCTTTCAATTAAAAATTGAGAGAATGTCAACAAAACTAAGCTTTTTAAGCTATTGCATCAGTTGTATCGTGGACACTGAGCGCGGCGAATAAATCAAGTAATTCCGTAACGAAAAATAACTACTTTTGTTTACATCCAAACTCCAAGTCATCGCTTACCATGGGAGAGCCATGCTTCGGCACGAACGGGCCGGCTCGACCGGAGAAATACCAGGGGCTCACAGAAAACCGGCGTGAAACAGCGCCTGCGCTGTGTTTCGGCGAGTGAGTGAGTTTACCGGAGTCCCAATCCCTTACCCTATTCCCTTGCCTACCCTCCCCTCCTCCCCTATCACCCTATTCCCTCTTAAAAGGCCGGCAACGCACCTGCAGCTCTTCTGATGTTGCGAGTGTCCATGGGCGACGGAAATTGCTTTCCATCCACCCGTTTGCTCATTTGCCCCCTTATTTTATAAAAAAAAGACGTCGATATGAAACTTTAAGGAATTTTAATAAAATTGTGCAACATTGATTTTATGGAAGTGATACAGCATTTATTGGCAAAATTAATATCAATATTAGGAAAGTATTAGTAAATTCGGAGATATTAGGAAATGTGGCCTTTAGTTTTCGTCGTAAATAAAAACCTTGATCTCGTTAGAAGAAAAAATATTTGGTATGCTACTAAAGTATGTAATTTTAACCAGGCCTATAATTTTAATAGTATTACTTAAAAAATGCCTAGATCGTGTTCCGTTAAAAATATTTGAAGACGTGTGTGGAAGAACACGATAACTAACATTTTGTAACGTACGGAATTTGAACAAACCTTGTTACAAACAAAACTTATCTACTTCATCCCCTGGCTTATATCTGCCTACACATAAAATGCACAGTTTTTTATTTTAAACCATTTTTCTGGCCCTAAAGCTTCCATTTATGCAAAAAACAGCATTTTTTTCACTGTTAGTTATCGTGTTCTTCCACTTACGTCTTCATTTATTACAATAAAAAGCAGTATGTACAGGGTGTAACAAAATAAAGTGTTATACTTTAGGGTATACCGACGTATGTGTCCCATATATACAGTTTACTGTGAAAGTAGCAGCGCTGGAAGAGAATTTTTTTTTGGGATTTGTATAGGCAAGTGCCCCAGCGACATGAATTTGCCCATACAATAGTTTAAAAAAAGCTCTTTCAGCGCTGCTACTTTGACAGTAAACTCTATACAGGGAGACTCTATGCATTATATTCTGATACTGCATACACAACCTAAAGTATTATCAGTTATCACTTTGTTTTGTTACACCCTGTATAATGTTTATATTTTAATTTGATCAAAAATATTGTATGTACGATCAAGTCTTCTATTAAATAAAATCGGCCAAGTGCGAGTCGGACTCGCGCACGAAGGGTCCCGTACCATTATAGAGCAAAATTAGGCCAAAAATTGTGTTTTTTGTATGAGGGGGTCATTTTTTATTTTATTTTAAAGTTATTATTAAATATTAAAGTACACATATATGTAGGAGAAAAATAAAAGAAACATAAAATATATAAAACAAACGATTTATTTAAATAACTACATCACAAATAAACAAAATATGTATAATATACTTCATTAAGCATCATTATCATAAATTAATTATTATCATTATCAATTTATTATTATAAATTTATTATTTATAAACATAGAACAACTTACCAGATATATTTCCAAGTTATTCTAAAGACAGTTCAGAGCAACGTCTTGCCGTGCCCAAAATCAGACAACTTCTGATCTGTCGATAATAAGTCATCCTCTTTTTATAAACTTGTGGGGATAGAAGGGGAAAAGAACCGAGTGGGGGAGAGGCGTGTTTGTCTATGATGTATCAACTGACTATCCATCAACTGTCAACTGACTGTCCAAATATCAATTGACTATTCAGCAACTAACAACTGACTATCCAACAAAAACTATTGCGGAAGTAATTATTTATAAATTAAAATTAAAAATGTTTCTTATTCTCCCACACGGCCATTCTGACGAGCAGCTGTTTAAGCTCGCGAATGACTTATATTGACCAAGTCTCATGACCTCAAACACCAAATATCATGGTATAATATAATAATATTGGTCAAATCTCATGACCTCACATACCAAATATCATGGCATAAAATAATATTGGTCAAATCACATGACCATACACACCAAATCTCATGGCATAAAATAATATTGGCCAAATCACATGACCATACACACCAAATCTCATGGCATAAAATAATATTGGCCAAATCACATGACCATACACACCAAATCTCATGGCATAAAATAATATTGGCCAAATCACATGACCATACACACCAAATCTCATGGCATAAAATAATATTGGTCAAATCACATGACCATACACACCAAATATCATGGCATAAAATAATATTGGCCAAATCACATGACCATACACACCAAATCTCATGGCATAAAATAATATTGGCCAAATCACATGACCATACACACCAAATATCATGGCATAAAATAATATTGGCCAAATCACATGACCATACACACCAAATCTCATGGCATAAAATAATATTGGCCAAATCACATGACCATACACACCAAATCTCATGGCATAAAATAATATTGGTCAAATCACATGACCATACACACCAAATATCATGGCATAAAATAATATTGGCCAAATCACATGACCATAAATAAAAGTTATATTTTGAATTAAATCATACATATCACTTATTATAATATTGAGTACTTGTACGTTATACAATCAAAACCTAGCCGAAATTATGATCGTTGGCCAAGCGACCATAATCACGCCAGATCGATTGATATTATAATAAATAATTTAATGTATTAGAGAAAAATAATAATAATACATTAACCTCAATGTATCAAAGAAGAAACAAAATCATCTCAAGATTAAGGGCCTTCCCTACGGAGATTCCGTAATTTAAATAGATTTTTTTTAATGGAACCTTCTCGGATGATATATATTTTGAAGCACGGCCAATTAACCGTCTTTTAACCATAGTAAACGAAGATTTGACTGTTGGTTTGACATTTGTCTATAGCTATACTAAGTTCGCACAACACACTCAAGTGGATCTAAACTTTACTTTTATACTAGTGTATCGTTCGGCCAATCTGACACATTACCACAAGTTATATAGGTACTTAAACTTAAAAATAAAATTAAAGGCACAAAACTGTCCGTATACTGTCGCTGCTGGGCCGCGACATACCGCCCGCCTTCAGGACTCGTTGTTAGGCGCCTGCAGTGGCAAAGGGTAGATCTTAGAGAAAGCCCTCGTTCTTCCAGTTGCAGTCCGAATGTCTGCTACACGTGAGACGCCATCGGTACCTGGGTGGGTCCCAGACACCATTTAAGTGGAGGTTGATTCCCATTTTTGATGAGGACGAGATGACTATGAGCTATTGCCCTTCACTTAGTTCTTTGTTGAAGTTCCCCGATGTACTCCATGTACCACCTTCGCCAGAACTGCCGTCGCAACTGCTCCACGCGCCGGTATCGGTTGATCGTCAGACCTAGAGCATGAGAAGAAGTCTCGCTTGGCAGCGAAGTTAGCGGTCGGCCAATAAGGAAGTGACCAGGAAGAAGGGAGAGGTTGGTAGGGTCAGTGAATAAAGGTTTCCAACATAATATTAGGTCAGCACATACCTCTTCTAGACTTCCACAAATATTTTAAGGTTAAAATTAGCCAAATCGGTTCAGTGCTTCCTAAGTTTCAACAGTCATATAGAATTGAAAAATTCAGTTTTGATTAAATATGTTTTTTAAAACTTCTGAAAATCCTGAACATTAATGTGCCATAACAAATCCATTACTAATAATTTCTGTTTACTAATTAACATTTTACTTTATAATAGTTTTCTGACGTATATTTTGGCTATACAACCCATGTTTTTGTTTCCTAAAAACCTGGAACACACTCAAAAGCAAATTTTGGGTTCAACGACCCTCAACATTATAGACATTCTGAAGAAAATCTGAAAACCAGGTTAGTTTAACCTGATCCAAACTTAACCTAACCTAAGGTGGACAACCCAAGTGGAACCCCTTGGAAGAACATTATATGGACTAGAGCAGCTGACTGAGCTAGACTGCTCTCACGGCCTGCCCAACCTCCAGTCCACAAATTAAACAAGTACCATGGCGTGGTTCTAGAATCTAGATGTTCCCCATAACCTTTAGAGAAACACAGATATATTGGTAAATATTCTATCGTTCAAAATTGTTCTCTATTTATTGACAATAACTGTTTTTAAGTTTCCTTGCTATACCTGCCTGATCTAATCAGAAAGAATGTTCATTATTAGCAATAAAATTGTATTAACTATTACAATTATTGCAAGAATTACCAGTCTCTTTCTATTTACATAATTTACTTTTATGGGTAAACCGATTCAACTATTCTTTAGAAGATGGGTGGTCTCTAAATACAATCCACTATTGTCTGTGTTATCTAATACAATTCGCGGTCATGACTCTAAACACAACTAGAGGTATAAAATCAACACTAAGGCCCATAAAATGTTAGGATTCGTTCTAAGATCTAATTCCTCCTCAAAACATTACAAAAGATTCATTTAGGTTTTAACACTCAAAAACCTATGTAAACAATTATACACACACAATATGCCTCTAACTGTGTCTATTCAAATGTATCTATGTCCTTTCTGTATTATGTAACAGATATATTACATAATAAACTATGTGTACCTGGGTAAAATAGCACAGAATTGTATAAATTCTTTTTATAACCCTATAATAATGTTTTCCACCAATATGATCTATACTCAAATATTCATCAATTATTGTAAAAGCAACTCTTATTAGAATTGCTCAAAATGAATTATTTCAGTGACAGTAATTTTAATATTGATTTATTCAATAATAATAATAAGCAAACAATAGTAAACCAAAACTTTGAAACCACAAGTTTTTAATAGATTCACAAGTCACAACTCATCTCATTACGACAATATGTAGTTTAACTTTTCGTCTTTTGTTAAACTAAACCTAACAAATAAGCCAAACCAAAATTAGAGTATTACGTATAACAACGTAATATTAGATCATACGACAAGATTGCCACATCTAGTAATACGAAATCTATGGCATTCTATATTTACGCAAATTTTTACTAACTACCCTCAGTACTTGTGATTTCTTTTTGTTAGAAAATAAATTATTTTTGTTTGTACTTATCAAGCAGATTATACATGTTATTTGAGAAGTGTATTTATTATATTTTGTGCCAAGTTTAATATTATCTGTAATCCCATACACTCTGTACGCTTACAGTTAGTGACACTTGTACAGTGATTGCGAATTTTCTCTTGTTATTGAATTATGGAGTGTCATTTGTGAAAGAAAATAAAAATGAATTAACACAGTATGTAAGTAAATTTACATTATACAAACACTTTGTAAATGGTCTATGGCTATATTCTTAGAAAATATGTTGTAAGTCTTGTAAGTTTTACAGAAAAATAATAATCTCAAGAATATTTTCAATTGACGAGATTGTAAGCTGTTTATTAACACTAACGACAGATCTATTAAAATAGCCAAACTATGATTTACATCGCATATTACACACTACAAAGTAAACAAGTTCAAATGTACTCGAGCTTCCGTTCCTGACATCCTTGTCCAATAAACAATAGTTTCATAAACATGTTCAGAAAACTACCTATTTCGTAGAATCAGAGTGGTAAATTAGAGCACTTTAGGGCCTTACCTGCCTTTTCAACCAATTGAAATTTTCACCAGTTTTCAAATCCACACCTCAATATTTTGTACTATACTTCAGCTTAACCGTCTTGCTTCTTCCGTTAAAAGGCCAGTGTCAACTTTCGATTTAAATTTGATATTGTTGGGTTCCAAAATATAAACAGTTGACATCCACTTTGTTTTCGCAGTTTTAGTAGTAATTGTCCTGGTAAGTGTCCGCCGCACTTTCAGACGGACCACGGGCTGTTTCTTGTCCGAAAATTGGCGACTGCAATGGTTCGGTTGACATCACTATTGGTCATATCGATTTAGTAACAACGTCCCTGAAATCAGACATAAATGGGCGCAGTTTTTGTTTTCAATCCCACTTCTGATGTAGGAGAAAAATAAAAGAAACATAAAATATATAAAACAAACGATTTATTTAAATAACTACATCACAAATAAACAAAATATGTATAATATACTTCATTAAGCATCATTATCATAAATTAATTATTATCATTATCAATTTATTATTATAAATTTATTATTTATAAACATAGAACAACTTACCAGATATATTTCCAAGTTATTCTAAAGACAGTTCAGAGCAACGTCTTGCCGTGCCCAAAATCAGACAACTTCTGATCTGTCGATAATAAGTCATCCTCTTTTTATAAACTTGTGGGGATAGAAGGGGAAAAGAACCGAGTGGGGGAGAGGCGTGTTTGTCTATGATGTATCAACTGACTATCCATCAACTGTCAACTGACTGTCCAAATATCAATTGACTATTCAGCAACTAACAACTGACTATCCAACAAAAACTATTGCGGAAGTAATTATTTATAAATTAAAATTAAAAATGTTTCTTATTCTCCCACATATAACTAAGGACTTTGTGAAAAAATCAAGTCCCTACTTGTTGCCATTATTGATATAAAGCAAAAAAGGCCAAAAAAATCACATTTGTTATATGGGAGCCCCCCTTAAATAATAATTTATTTTGCTTTTAGTATTTTTTGTTATAGCGGCAACAGATATACATAATCTGTAAAAATTTCAACTTTCTAGCTATTACCGTTCTTGAGTTACAGCCTGGTGACAGACAGACGGACAGATGGACAGACGGAAAGACAACGAAGTCTTAGTAATAGGGTCCCGTTTTTACCCTTTGGGTACGGAACCCAAAAAAAGAAGAGTTTATTAGAAAAGGAAAGCAAAAGTCCCGAAGAAGCAATTACTAACCAGTACCAGTCAAAATTCCAAATATGCTGATTCATGAGCTATCAGCGATGATACCATGTTTTTCATGTGAGGACCACTATTACAAAAGAAAATATAATGAGCAAATACATTGCGAAATATCGAATCCAATATTTGATATTGATTATATAAAATACTAGCTGTCCCGGCAACGTTGTTTTGCCATTTAAAGTATTTCTACTTCATCAGTTGATACAAAATCTTACCCCCTCTTTTGTCCCCTAAGAGGGGTGGGGGGGGGGAAATTTTATACTTACACCAGATGTTAAGTTGGAAAACACAGTTAATAATATGAAGTCCATTAAAGAAAAAAGTTGGATACAAAATCTGATCCCCTCTTTGGTCCCCATAGAGGGAGGGATGGGGGGGGGGAGATTTTTTTACACCAAATGTTGAGTTGGAAGAAGGCAAATATATCTGCAAAAACCGTATGCAAATCGGATCAGTAGTTTTCGTGTTAAAGAAAAAAGTTTGATACAAAATCTGACCCCCTCTTTTGTCGTTCAGAATTTTCATTTCTACAGTTTTATTATATGTATAGACTAGTTGACGCCCGTAACTCTGTTGCGCCAAAATTCGTTTATCGTGCGGGAACTGTACATTTTTCCGGGATAAAAAGTATCCTATGTCCTTTCCTGGGACTCAAAGTATCTCCATACCAAATTTCAACAAAATCGGTTCAGCGGTTTGGGCGTGAAGAGATAACAGACAGAAAGACAGACACACTTTCGCATTTTTAATATTATAAGTAAGTAAGGATAAAATTATCACTAATCACGCATCCACAAATACAATAATGAATAACAAACAATAATGCAATGAATTACAATAATTATTACGAAGCAAAACACTAAGCAAAACTATGATAATATCAATCACACCTAAAATATAATAAATGTACTTACGTTAAGGCGAGCACTTACCTCAATTCCAAAACGATAACCTTGCGAACGCGAATCTATTTTATCTTCTCTATTTTATTTTTCGTGTATTTTTTTTTTAAATATCTTTCGAAATAAATATTAAGAAAAAAGATTATTCGTTTCAGACCTTTTTTAAATAGATTAATTGACAATTTATTAAAATAAAATGTAAATTATTCTTGTTAATACTTATATTTCGTTGACAAAGAGTTTTGTCGGAGGTGAGTTTGTAAATTAATTACAGCGAAAGTATTATTTTTTATTAAAATGTATTTGATTAAAACCCTTTTAAATATTGTGCTCTATATCTCATATTTTTTTACATTTCGTTATTATATTTGAACTAGGTAAATCGGGTATCAAGAAATAACAAAATGGGGTTTCAGCCCGCCTTAAATCATAAAAATAATGAGTTATTTCATTAGCATACTTCTTGTTAAGCATTTTTCATTAGCATACTTCTTGTTAAGCTTTCAACAAAATATAAGCTTAAAAGCTTAAGCCGCAGACCATGGCTAACATTGTTTTAAGAATAATCAAAAGTTTTTCTCATGTTATAAGAGGTATTTAAAGTAAAATCAGGATGTTAATTAAAGGAACTTCAAGCTTGAAAATTATAGCTTTCTTCGGTTCGACTTGGCATTCTACTGTTTCTTATTCTGGTTACCTGATAAAATATGAATTCGCATTGTACTTAAGACGCTGACAACTGCCAATGACCTTGATCTCGCCTCACTCTCGCACCACTGTCGATTTTCATGCCAGAGAGACAGAGATGTGAAGTGTTCACTCGGTAGTGTGGATACATTTTTCGTTTGTTAGAGGAAAAAATAAATATTATGGGAAATCTAGATGTCAGAACCGAAAATTAAATCTGGCAATCTTTGGATTTTTGTAAAAGGTATCAAATAAACAAATTTTTGAAGCATAGATTGTATTATAACTTTAGTTAGAACTGTTTAAAGTTCCTGAAAGATGTGACTTTGGTATTTTTTTTCATCCAGTAGGAGTACATTATTTTATTATTTAAACTAGACAAGCTTTTCCAAATATAATCAAAAATCACATATATTTTTTTTGTGCCAATCAATGAAATACATACGTCGAGAAAACTACACAAAGATGTCGAATTGGCAGATGTCTTCGCCTTAATTGTAACTTTAACTAATACATTTAATGAAACAAAGACATTTATTAAGTATATCTTTGTATTGTTTAAATGGGCTATAGTCAGGACAATTTAAGGTGGCACCAGCGGTCATTAACCTTTCTAGCCTAGGAAGTAGGAGCTGTATGTCAAAAATACTCGCACCACATTCTGTTATGTTAAGAATAAAATTGAATTCTTGTAAAGAAACAGGCTATTATAGTTTCATCGTAAAACGTCGTGGTAACTCTTCGTATGATAATCTCCAACTATTTATGACTTTGAGGTGATATAATTCATACTCTGTTCACATCGTTTATGCAAAATACGATATCGCCCTTAGACTAGAAACATCTGTCACTTCATTTTCAATCGCGGTTTGTATAGAAAACGACGAAATATGACAAGTTTTATGACCAGGAGTCAATGACCGCTACAGACAGAATTCCGCGATTTGATAATAATTGCTTAAAAGTTTTACAGTATTATAGTTGGCAAACATACATTGTTTACATAGTTTAATATTAATTAAGATACAAATTGCAACACTTGGACCTTACAATTATCATAACACCGAATCACGGTAAGTACAATGTCAACATTTTGCAAGAGCAAACCAACGAGTCTTTATTTGATTCGGACGTAGGGGTTTCACTCAAGCGTCCGGAAAACGAGATACCGTCCGGTTATTCCCCCTTTTTGCTGAAAAATAGAGAGTAATGTTTTTAAACGTTTGAAGTTGTCCATACTAAATAAATATAGAGAGATATTTAGCTTGTAAGGTGCACATTTAACTTAATTTGGAAACGGATGAAGATGAATGTATAAAAAGAAATGTGCTTTTTTGTCAATTTAATGTCACAGTCAGGTTTAATTGACAGCAAATCACGAAACGTTTAATTAACGTAAGTATATAATATACGTGTAGAATATTTAATCTATCTTGTTCCACTTTTGTTACAAAAACTAAAATATACTTTCGTAATAAAGTGTTTCGTAGTCATAGTCCACGCCATTTAGCCAAGACAAAAGCATTCGTTAATATGACGTTGACGTTCGACTCGTCTAATGTCAATTCCATACATTTTAATCGGCGATTCTATTAAGAAGCGATAAAGAAAAGTCTTGGCTACAGGCTCTGTTTCGACTTTTGTCTGACCGGCTTTTCTGCGACAGCCCTACCGCCTGCGATGTGCCAATTGCCGGCAAACGCGATTTGCCTCGATCAGAATAGGCTTGTTTTTAATGCAGGCAGTGTATGCACAGCGTGCGCTCGGATTTACCAGTGCTGGATCGGCAGGATTTGTGAAATTCGCCAGGATTTGTGAAATGAGAAAGAATTAGACCGGTTAAGTTTGAACACAACAATGGATGTACTCGGTGCTTACGTTTTTACTTTTCTGGCGGTAGGACTGACCTTCGGGAATTCAGCGGGACTCCTTGCACGTGAGTTTCATTTGTTTCAGCAATTTTCGTGACTGCATTTCGAAGTGTTTCAAATAACTTTAAAGTGCTCCAAATCTTATTAAAGTAGTGCCTATTTGTTGAATTCCTAACCTTGTTTTGATAGATTTTTGTCGTATTCTATTTATAATGTGCAAGGAACAAATCTACTATTTAGTGCAACATTGCTCGATAGGAAACGGACTGACGAAATCAAACAAGTAACGAAGCTGCATTGATGTTGCATAAAAAAGTAGAATTAGTGAACTTAAATTATTATTGTAGTTTGTTGAGTTTATAAATAAATAAAAAATTACGAGTTAATTTTTTTGACGTTTATGACGTTAATTTAACTAATGCTAATATTTTAACCATATCGTTATAATTTTAGTAGGGACCGGAATCATTTGATATTCAGTTTCTTGAGAAAAGCCAACATTTTTTGCAATAGATCAACCAAAATTCAAAGTTATTTTCTAATTTTAATGTCTTTTTACCAACTTTTTCAGCAAATATTTTATTCTTTTTTTTTTTGTTATTAAGTATTAATTATCATTTATGATATTATTACTAAGTAATCCGTCAAGTTTTCTCGCTCTCGTCCTTGACCCAAAAGCGGTGCGCGCAACATCCTACGCCTTACACAACACGCTCGCATGAGTGCGTGGATTTTTTCAAGCGTGACACAAACTTTTACACAACCACAAAAAGGGCCTAATTAGAATAATTCGTGATTCTTCAAAACATTATTTTTTATAACAATTTCTAAAATACGCTAATAATTATAGTGTTCTCGAACGGGAGTTCCAAAAAAAAACCGATTTTATTTCAACATTTATTCAAATAAAAATTACAATTAATTTTATAACTTAATTACTTTTTGAAACAGATCTATTCTGTATAAAAGACTATATCCTAAATTACAAGTACCGACCCCGATCGCTGTAAGATCTAAAATGAGTTCACTAACTACCAAAATATGGACCCACGGAGCTGGGATCACCTCGATGATGCGGCGACAGCATTTCCAGTATTCCGTTTCTTTCGCAATTTTATAAAGAAACTTCTTGAGTGGTCTTATCTGTATAGTCTGAGAGACGGCACCACTATGTATGCTTCAAGTTTATTATAGTCCAAGAGATGTTTGACTGCAGCTGACTGATGATGAGACCATTATCTGTATAGTCTGAGAGACGGCACCACTTTATGTATGCTTCAAGTTTATTATAGTCCAAGAGATGTTTGACTGCAGCTGACTGATGTCCTTATACTGGTGTTCGGCAAATCTGTGCTAAGTCCGGTTTTCATAGAGGGTGTATATGTAACACGCTCTTCTTGAAGGTTTATTTCTATAATAAAATAAACATTCAAGAAGAGAGCGTATTCCTTCTTAGGCTTTGTCCACATTTGTATCATTTTCGCGTATCACTCCGTCGCGTAGCACCGAAGCGTATCATGTTCGCTAGTGTGGACGCAAAATGATCGCGATCATGATACACTTCGTATCATGATACACCCCGATCGCTATAAACTGCGTATCTGATACGTTTCGTATAAAAATCGATAAAAGATACGCTATGGTCAAAATAGGCGTCCACACTTAGGACACGCATACTCGATACGATACGCCTGATACGGATACGACTGCTTGATACAAATGTGGACAAAGCCTTAGAAGGCCGGCAACGCACATGCAGCTCTTCTGATGTTGCGAGTGTCCATGGGCGACGGTAGTTGCTTTCCATCAGGTGACCTGTTTGCTCGTTTGCCTCCTAATTTTATATGCAAAAAAATGTATATCCTTGGGACCATTATAATCTCGAAACTCTTCGAGTCATGTTACGTTCGACAATTTTGGAATCGGAGTAAGAAATAAAAAATATAAAAGTGTGTATAAAAGTATCATTAATAGACTTCGCAAGTGCCATGACACAAAGGGCCTGATTACAACTACCGACTAGAGTGGCTACTGGTTAGACAGTGATGACACAATTTGATTGCACTGTCTCTCTGCACTAGAGTAGCGACTCTACTCGATAGGTGTAACTAGACCTTTAGCGGGGTACATCAAAATATATCAAATCCCATACATTTCTGATTAAAATTTATCGGATACAGGTCACCAAAACACCCAGATTCGAATTCGATTTTGAATAAGTCTCGATCACAAAATTATATTTTGTGATCGAGACTTATTCAAAATCGATTTTTGATGCATCAAAATACTCAATTCTAAATGGATCTGTTGTAATTATACGATGTCTTAATAATTCAAGACGTGAGTGGAAGAATAAGGTAAGTAACATGAAAAAACTTTCCGTTTTTTTGCTTAAATGGAGGCTTTAGGGCCGGAAAAATTATTCGAAATAGAAAAACTGTGGATTATATGTGTGGCTACACATATAATCTTCTATACTTCATAACCTAGCTAATAAGATATATTAGCTAGGTTATGAAGTAGATAAGTTACAAGTTTTATGAAAATAATAAGGGGAAAAATGAGTTATTATCCGTATGTTACGAAATGTTACTTGTTCGATTCTTCCACTCACGTCTTCAATTAAGGTGTCGAATTAATAGTGAGATCGAGTTGATTCGATTCCCGAGTGTGTTGGAAGTGGTTGAAGCATCATAATAGCACTTAGGCTAGATTCAGGATTTATATGCGTCCGCACGAACAAGCGGTTTGGCCGTTACACCGCGAGATCACCAGCAATGTATGTAACTGCGAGTATCTATAATACTTACTATAATATTATAAATGCGAAAGTGTGTCTGTCTGTCTGTCTGTTACCTGTTCACGCCTAAACCGCTGAACCGATTTTGCTGAAATTTGGTATGGGGATACTTTGAGTCTCGGGAAAGGACATAGGATACTATTTATCCCGGAAAAATCGGTTCCCGCGAGATAAACGAATTTTGGCGCAATGAAGTTGCAGGCGTCATCTATCTATACAGGGTGTAACAAAAATAAGTGATAATACTTTAGGGTGTGTACATGTTCCTTGTAGAGAGTTCACTGTGAAAGTAGCAGCGCTGAAATACGATTTTTTTTTTACTTTTGTGTGGGCAAGCGCCCGAGCGACACGAGTTTCCCCATACAAAAGTGAAAAAAAAATTTGGTCTTTCAGCGCTGTTACTTTCACAGTGAACATTCTACAAGGAACACGTACACACCCTAAAGTATCATCACTTATTTTTGTTACACCCTGTATATTAATATGCGAGCGAAAAACTTTGTATCCCTTTTAACGAAAAATGCGGAAACGTAGGTGAATGAAATTTTGTACAGTTATAGTTTATATGGTGAAGGAGTGCATCGAGCTAATATTATTTTGAAATTATGCTTTTATCATACATTTCTTTAACAAATAAAACATTATACACTCCACAATAGGCTACTTGAACTCCTTTTTTTCTTCATGCTAATCGCTTCTTAATCATTCATTTTCACCAAAAAAACTAATTATACGTGGGAGAGCCATGCTTCGGCACGAATGGGCTGGCTCGACCGGAGAAATACCACGTTCTCACAGAAAACCGGCGTGAAACAGCGCTTGCGCTGTGTTTCGCCGAGTGAGTGAGTTTACCGGAGGCCCAATCCCCTACCCTATTCCCTTCCTTTCCCTCCCCTATTCCCTTCTATTCCCATCCCTACCCTCCCCTATTCCCTCTTAAAAGGCCGGCAACGCACCTGCAGCTCTTCTGATGCTGCGAGTGTCCATGGGCGACGGCAGTTGCTTTCCATCAGGTGACCCGTTTGCTCGTTTGCCCCCTTGTTTCATAAAAAAAAATATTTTAATATTTTAAACAGTATAAACCCACAAAATGTTGATTGAAAAATATGCCTTTTAAATGGCGCCGAAAACACTGTCCGCCATAGTGTGACGTCATATTTTTTGTATTTTATACATTCTTTATTGAAATGTTTTTTATGTGCTAAACGTACGAGTCTAAAAGTGCCACAAAATTAGAAAAGAATTAAATAAGAAATTAGAAATCATTTGTAATGTTGAAAACTTTTGGAGAAAAGTTTTGGCCATTTCATTTTGCAACTACAGTTAACGGAGATAATATATAAAACTGATGTTTTATTTGAATTATTCAAGAAAATATATTTTACAAATCTTTCTAGGCTAATTCTTATTATTTATGTACAAATAAACTTACATATAACGAGCGCGTTAAATAAAAGATATTAAATTACTAGTCTGATGACGTCACATCCAAATCGGAAGTACCGCAAAAGCGTTTTCGTCAGTACAAATTAAAAAATATAAAATCATATTTTCAAATCGACTTCATTTATCAATCATAAGCTTTTATTAGATGATAAGGGTAACACGGTTTCCTAGGCCAAGTTCTACTAGAAATATACATTTGTTCAATGAACTTGAATATAGGTCAAGTAGCCTATTATGTACACACTACCATCTTTTTGAATGACAAGCCTATACATACGAATTAAGTATACTCTTTTGTTTATGCCATGGTTGCAGTCTGTTGTCAAATTAAAAATGGATTGTTGTTTTTTTATTAAAACTGAAATAGACAATACTTTAAACGGGGAGAAAGAGATAATGAAATTTAAGATCGAATTTCGACCATTGGGCGATCTCTAGTTTATTTAAGAGGGTGACTAACGCAAAAAATCAAACATCGTCCTTCTCTTTTCACACTCACGCCCGTTTTTCATATACCAGGTGAAGAAGGACGACGCGGAATCAACGCCAAGTTAGTTTTTTCTTAATAACTCCATAAGTATACAACATTTTAAAAATCCGCCAGGTCAGTGTCTCAATGATAGAATTTTATACAATGTGTTAAAATATTAACTTAGTTTAATGCACGGTTACGGCGATATATGAAAAATTCGTGAAAATTAGATGCATCTTTGTGATTTTTTCTATCGAGATAATTTCAAGATATCGTGTTTTCGCTCAGATCAAATTCTTGGAAATATAATGTAGTATCTATGTTTAGAAAATGAAACAATTCGGGGCTTATTTTCAAATATAAAAATGAATTATAAAACCGACAATTTTGGGTTAATCGCCCCCTTAAATAGCACAATATACAGTATACAGCAATATACAGTTGCTTGTGATCTCGCAGTGTAGCTACGAAACCGCGCGTTCGGGCGGTCGCATATAAATCGAGCGTTACAATAAGCAACACATAATATTTTGTTATGTCTAAAAAATAATAAAGTCAATATTTTGACAATAGAATATCAATTGAAAAGCGTTGAAATTTGAAACTTATAATATTTTTTTTTTATTTGAGGTCGAATTTCGACCATTGGGCGATCTCTAGTATTGAGAAATAGACTCCTATTTATAACTTCGTTCCATCCGGGTATCCCTTGACACCTCTCAAGTTTATTTTATTTTATTTATGACTATGGAAACTGATATATCAGTGTTTTTAGGGTTACGTAGCCAAATGGCAAAAAACGGAACCCTTATAGATTCGACATGTCTGTCTGTCTGTCTGTCTGTCTGTCTGTCCGTCCGTATGTCACAGCCACTTTTCTCCGAAACTATAAGAGCTATACTATTGAAATTTGGTAAGTAGATGTAGTCTGTGAACCGCATTAAGATTTTGATACAATAATGGAAAAATTATTAAAAATTTTAGGGGTCCCCATAGGTAAAACTGAATCAAAAATTTTTTTTTTTTCATCTAACCTATGCGTGAGGGGTATCTATGGATAGGTCTTCAAAAATCATATTGATGTTTCTAATATAATTTTTTTTACTAACCTGAATAGTTTGCGAGAGAGACTCTTCCAAAGTGGTAAAATGTGTGTGTCCCCACCCCCCCTCTAACTTCTAAAGTAGGGGCATGATAAGTCTAAAAAAAATATAAAACTACCAACAAAAATTGGTTTGAATGAAATCTAACAAGTAGTTTTTTTATACGTCATAAATGGTAAACTTAATTTAACTTTCATTAAATCAACTGAAATATAAAAATAAATCAAAAACCTTTTAATTTCATAAAAATAAACCTTATTGCTGCTGCGGAACCCTTCATGGGCGAGTCCAACTCGCACTTGGCCGGTTTTTTGTCATAGTAATCATTATTGTAAACCTCATAAACGTATTATTATAATCATTATAATATTAATCATTGTACTTGCCAACTACGTCTTTAATATGTCTTTTGATGTTCGTCCCAATAATTCAGACATTGCATCGCATTGTATTGTCTTTTTTATTATGAACTAGCTGACCCGACAGACGTTGTCCTGTCTTAACGATGATTATTTAATTCGAGTTGGTATATAATTAATAAAAAAATGTTTGTTTATTATTTAATTGCCACCGTGCACCGGGTGCAGCTAGTATCTCCATGCCAAATTTCATCAAATTAGATTAAATAGTTTAGGCGAAAATCAAAAAAGTTTATTGTGCGGGAACCGTACATTTTCAGGTACAAAAAGTATCCCTTGTCCTTTCCCGAGACTCAAAGTATCTTCATACCAAAATTCATCAAAATCGATTGAATAGTTTACGCGCAAATCATAAAAGTTTATTGTGCGGGAACCGTACACTTTTCCGGGACAAAATGTATCCTATATTCTTTTCCGGGACTCAAAGTATCTCTGTACCAAATTTCAGCAAAATCAGTCCAGCCGTTTACGTGTGATGTCGTGACTAAGGCATATGTTATGGATTCATTTTTATTTATATAGATTTTTGTCGTAGATATTTGCGATGCGAATTCTCAGTTATGTGTGGAAGCCCTAGCCCTTTGTGTTCAAAACGATATTTTATACGTAGGTCGTAGGTACATGGTAGAATTATAAGAGTAGCTGAGATACTAAAATTTGTTTTCTCCGAGTGCAAGCTCTACAATTACTGAAAATGAAAATACTAACATTTCGTTTGTAATCTAATACAAAATAATAATAGTAATTATAAAAGTTTGTCTGTGTGTAATCTTGTCGTACTTAAATTATTGTTTGATTCTAACATTTCACTTTGCTATTAGCATTCGGATAAAATTCGTAAAATAATGAGTTGAAGCATATGGAATTTTGCTGATGATCCAAAGTAATGAAAATGCAATTTATTGCATTATGGCTAAGGCCTTGGAAGTATCTAGTGATTGCCTTATAGACCATTCAAAGTTGTTGTACCTCTCGGATCTTTATGCCGAGGACATAAGGATCATTTACATGAAAACAACGGGGTAAAACACCTCTTTACTTTACGTTACTTCGTTGGAGAGTGGCGACTGGTGCATAATTTGATAAATTATACACAAAATATATTGATGTTTGTTTGTAGGTGTGTGATAATATTATTAGGGTTGATGCTTGGTTTACAGTAATCCAATCGCACTTTGAATTCCAGTGCCCGTTTATATTATTCCAGTAATAATGCAGCACTGGATTGGAATAATGTAAACCAGCGTATGATATTTAGATAGAGCAAATTGTCTGAGAAGAAATATATGCATTCGTGCATTCGTAAAGAGTAATTGTCCCTAAATCCTACGTCTGATCTGATCCCACGTTGGTCGTGTCAATTTATACTTTACAATGTATGGGGTTTGGGTAATTTGACATAGGGCGTTTTTGCCTTATGTTTTAACTAAATTTTTGAACGCAAGTTGTCCAAGTAGTTATAACAGCTTTAAGTAGACTGTTTATTCCAACAATCGTCAACAATATTCCTTTTTTACAAAATACTTCAAGTGACAATCAAGTCACATAATATAAAATGACACTCTCAGTCTGTATGTATGTAACAAAAAAAAATAATGATAAAATCTATTTATTGCCGCCATTAAAATCCAAATATTATCATAAGAAGTGGCAAGTAGGTAAGGTGTACCGTGTACATTAGTGCTAATAAATATTATTATAATACCTACAGACTATGTAATGAACATGAATCATGTTATGTATACTCGGTACAAGCAATCGCATGCAACGATTTCAGGGCCTTCCCCTACGGTGACTCTATAATTTACCGTATTTAGAGCCTTATAAACTCATAAATTGAAAGCTACAAAATTATAATAAAAATACAGCAATAATCTTCAGTAAGTATATCAACATTCCTTTCCCCGTTTTAAATTTTCTATTTTTGTTTATTATACTCATGATATTAGCTTCCAAAATAATACCAATTTATTAAAATTGAAGCATACTTTCAGCATCTCCCTAGTATTTACAAATTACGTTTATTTGAAACACACGACAATAGATAGACAATTTCATTAACCCATTCAGTGCCTTTAACACACCATGTGTGTCCACACTAATCTCTATCGCCATGCCGCTGGCACACCGGGCGTGCTCTCCGTTTTTCATCAATATCTCTAAGATAAGACAGTTTTTTTCACCGAAACTCTCAGAGCATAAACTTTGTGCCGTAAGCTAATGAATTCTTAAGTGGTTCCATGATCTGATATTTTTTTTATGTTATCGAAAATAATTTATTATGTAATGCCGCGAACATGCCAGGTGTGTTCATGTGGCGAAAAATCTTTAATAAATGAAATGAAAATATACTTTATTGTGCACAAATCACAATAAATTCCATGAAATACAGTTTAAAAGAAATAATATAAAAATTAAGAAGAAAGCACACAAAGGCGGCCTTATTACTTAGCAGCAATCTCTTCCAGGAAACCTTTGAGCGAGAGGATTAGATTGCTGAATTTGGGTATAGTAATAGTCAGGGAGGGGAAGATGGCATTTCGCGACAAGCTCGAGCGTGTCAGATTAAGCTTGTATAGGCTTCCGACATGTGTCGGACACAAGTTCCGACAAATTATCATGGTATAGAAATTAGATTTCTCACATGGTGGGAGCGTGGGTTAAAAAAATGTTTTTAACCGACTTCCAAAAAGGAGGAGGTTATACGTTCGGCTGTATAAACATATTCATACATATTCCCCGTTTTAAGATAAGTAAAAAAATAGGATTTTTGTGCGATCTCGGCAACGCGTCAAATGTATGGTCAAGGTCGTTTGCACGGGGGATGGCCTTAATAGAGGCGTGCCGCTGTTTCCATATAAAATGATGCATATGATCTCGCGGTGTAACGGCCAAACCGCTCATTCGCGCGGACATTCTTACTAAATTTTGAATGTTATAAGTAGAGTATGAAAAATGTGAGGACCACATTCTGTGAATTGGGCTTGAACTCGGAATAGCATGCAAATTCTGGCAACATTAAGAATCATTTGTTAATATTGCCAGGATTAACATTGGTCATTTTTTTAATACCCCACGTAGGTGGAAAAAATGGACAAATATGTATTTAAAAAGCGTAAGCAACAATCTATAAGTTTTTTAACGTGTATTTTGCTAAAATTATTAAATCTTTTCTTAAGGATGTATATAAGGTCAAATTCCGTAGTACATCTAATTAAATTATAGAAGTACCTAAATATGTAAAAAATTTAACACCCAGACACTTATTATTAATTATATATATTTTTAAGGAATTATTCGATATTTAATTATTATTGAAAAAAAAAAATGAGATGTAATTTGACTACCGCTAATAGCGGCCTAGAAGCTCGACAATTACTGACAAGGCTTTAAAATGAACGTGGCGATAAAAGGAACTAATGCCACAACCATACAAAAACGCCATTTTTGACAGTTTTCAGTTTTTGGGCTTAAAAAATTGCAAATCGTACAAAGAAATTGATAAGCAGTTTTTTAGTCGTATAACTTTGATACAAAGTTCCCAATTTGTCTGTCTTCTCAAAAATTGTAACACTTCCGGCAAAAAATACTTTTGATAAATGGTAATTTCAAAATGAATTATTTCATATAACTTATCGGGAAAGTATTATTTTTTTAGTGTCAATCGATGCAGGAGGTTTTATTCTACCATATATTTCAAATTTAGGTCAGAATCTTTGAATTTATAAATGTTATATACATCCTTAAAATCAATTGTATCCTTTACCATTTATAATCATATCATAAACTGAACAGATAATAAATTATAGAACTGATAACATATTTTGTGTTGAGGTATTTCCTTTCAAATAGCTTAGTACTAATCTTAAGGTAGCAAACTATTAAAGTTTAGATCTGATAATTCAGTCATTAGTTTATTTTATGACGGGCTTGGATTAAATGGAAGAAATAGTAACTTAAATGTAGGAAATTGACTAGGGATACGAAAATTATGAAATATTTTCATTGCAATTCCATACTTATGTGTCTGTCTGTCTTTCTCTTTGAAGAGGTAATCTTCACGCCTAAACCCCTATAACGATTTTGCTGAAATATTGTATGAAGATATTTTGAATCCCGGAAAAAGACATAGGATACTTTTTATCTCGGAAAAATGTACGGTACCGGCGCGATAAACGAATTTCGGCGTCAGTGGAGTAACGATGCCTTCTAGTAACTATTATATTATATTTAATATGTCTAATTGTTTTTGTGTGATTCTTATACCTAACCTAAATCTCGGTCACATGTGAATTCATTGTTTATCTGAATCTAATTTAGGTTCAATCTAAAAGAAAAGTGAAATGTAGTAGTAACGTCGCGCGAAAAACAAAACAAGACATCGACAAAGAAATCCTTTTACCAAGTTCACAGCAATGTCGTTAGTGTATCATTTTTTGTTTCGCAACATATCAACAAGTGCACAATCCTGTTTTTTTTTATCTATGGAAGCTTCACACCACGTCAGTCTGGCCCCGTGCTAAGTACCTGAAGGACTTGTGTTACGGGTACCAGACAACGGAAATATATTTACTACTTTTATACTACTTATACATATTATATTTAAGATTTTTATTATATTATGATACACATCCATGACCCAGGAACTTTGAAAAACTTTTTGTTCCGTCGGTGGGATTCGAACCCGCGACCCCGGGCTTGTCGGGCTACCAAATCGCTCATCCACTGAGCCACAGAGGTCGTCAATAGAATTCCACCGATCTGGTTACTAAACTACATTATTTCTATTTCCACAATTTGACCCAGTTCTACATCTTCATTCCACTTTCATAATTTCCACGGGACAAATCCAATAATTCTAATAAAACTAGTTCGCCAGATATTTTCTCGACTCCATCTTTGCCATGTCTCCTAGTCATAAATTATGTAGGGCAACGTAGATGACCGCCATAATATATTTTTTTAAATTTTGACCGTAAGATATACAGGGTGTAACAAAACAAAGTATTAATACTTTAGGGTGTGTCATACACGCCACTTTGTTTCCTTGTATAGAGTTGACTGTGAAAGTCTGTGAAATCACTGGGAGACCTGCCCATACAAATCACAAAAAAACTCTACAATATACACACCCTAAAGTTTTATCACATTGCTTTGTTTCATCCTGTTTATCTAACGGTACATTGCATTAACTATAATGCTCAGTTTCTAGGAACTATAATACCTGATTATTCAAAAATTGATTTTGAAAAATGGATTTCGGCTGATTCTTGAAACTACCAGATAAGCACGCAGGTCCAGCCGCGATAGGAGTTCATCTTAAATATAACGTTATTAATTGGTATCTTGACACAGTAGCCAATCAAAAGAATTTAACTAAACAGTAAAACCCCTATTAAAACACCAAAGAAACCGGACATCATTTCTCTACCTCTGATCTAACAGCATCAAACGAATTCCGTTTTTAGGGTTCCGTACCGAAAGGGTAAAAACGGGACCCTATTACTGAGACTTCGATGTCTGTCCGTCTCCAGGCTGTAACTCAAGAACGGTAATAGCTAGAGAGTTGAAATTTTCACATATTATGTATTTCTGTTGCCGCTTTAACAGCAAATACTAAAAACAAAATAAAATAAATATTTAACGGGGGCTCCCATACAACAAACGTGATTTTTTCGTTATTTTTTGCTTGGCATTAATAATGGCAACATGTAGGCACTTGAAATTTTCACAAAATCCTCAATTGTATGTGTACCTTAATAATTCATAATAAAATTAAAATTTAAGGGGGCTCCTATACAAAAAACACCATTTTTGGCCTCTTTTGTCTCTATAATGATACGGAACCCTTCGTGCGCGAGTTCGACTCATACTTGACTGATTTTTAAACTCCTCGCCTGTTTTTTTCTAACCTGCCAGTTTTACGACGTCAGGCAAATTTTCGAGCGTCTTTTTTCTAAATTCCCTTTGAACCGCAATTCGATTTTCGAACATTCGTAATCAACGAACTCGCAGTCCGTAGACTCAGTTTGGATGTACGAGGTCAGCATACTAAGCAACTACACTAATCTTTACCTATCTGTTTACTATTGAAAGCATTATGTAGGAAGTCCGAATATAGGAAGGGTCAATATTGATTGTAGCTTTTATTGTATCACATTTTTATTTTATTCATGTTAAGTAAGATATTTACTTTCATTGGACCGTATTTTTTACCGATAGGCCAAAAAATTATACATCGTAAATCGCAGTGACCATAGCGATAAATAATTTCGATTTCTAATTATTATTTTGTGTATTAATTGATCTTAGTACAATCTTAATATAATTAAATATCAAAGCTTAAGAATATTGTAATAAAATAATGTATTTTACAAGCACATTAATTCTATGGTTGAATTAAATGAAAATTATATCAGAAAGATCATACAATATAATATTGTAATGCAAAGTAAAATCCCTCTCCATTGAATTCGCTTGGTAAAAAACTTTAAAATCTCCCTAATATTTGCTTTAAAACGCCATTACTTGTAAGGTTAAATAGGTAAATGCCTTTTGAAACCAAAATAAATCCATACTTCTATACTAATAATATTATAAATGCGAAAGTGACTGTCTGTTACCACTTCATGCCCAAACCGCTGAACCGATGTTGCTAAAATTTGGTATGGAGATACATTGAGTCCCGGGAAAAATAGGATACTTTTCATCCCGGAAAATGTACGGTTTCGGCGCGATCAACTAATTTTGGCGCAACGGAGTTGCGGGCATTAACTAATAAGTTTACAAGTACTCAGGTCAAACACCTGATTTTGTAGATTTTGTAGAGTTATGTGCAGATAGGCAATGAATTTCAGTGCATTCAGTGTAAGAGAATATTGGGCTAATATAGATCTAGTTGCAATTACGTTGTATAATACAAAATACGTATATTATTCAGCCGCAAATGTTCTACGTACTGGTGCGTGAAGACGGTTTGGATACCATTAGACTAGGGTTGCCAACCGTCCTGTTTTCCCAGGACATGTCCTAGTTTTCTTAGTGTCCTGGGACGTCCTGGATAGTTTTTAGATAGCGTCCTGGGTTCACTACAAATTATCCAAAATTTTGTTGTAAACGAAATTGTTTTTTATTATGATAAATAGTTTTAACTATATTGTTTTATTGATTAAAAGACATTATTATTTTAATTTCCTAAATCTTAGTGTCTTTTGTCACTAGATAATTCTACTATTGCGAGTCTTGTGTCCTGTTTTTGGGCGAAATTGTCCTGGTTTTTGTAATTTCAAATCTGGTTTTTTAAATTTTAGGTTGGCAACCCAACATGAGACAATTATTATGATCTGAAAATCATTACTGTAGGTAGTTTACCGTGTATTCATTTAAATGATTTATTTGTTTTAAGAAACTGACGTTTTACTTCATTAAACAAACATAACTTTATTCTTTTAAATAAAGTATTTAGTTTTTTTGTCTGATGTATAACACGTTGTATAATATTACAAGCTGACCCGGCAAATGTTGTTTTGTCACAAATTATTTCTAGTATCAATATAAAAGTAGATAAAAACCTATTCTCAGGATTAACGAGCCGTTTTGGAGGAGTTCGCGCACATACACTGTGACACGAGAATTGTATATATTAGAAGATAACTGTCCCTAAATTGTATACTTTTTTCAGCTGACTTCATTCACCCCTGCAATACTACCGATTCGGAATGCCTCATCAAGGCGACGCAGGAGGCAATCCCGGAGTTCTCCAAGGGTCTGCCCAATCTGGGTGTGCCAGCGTTGGACCCGTTTGTGATCGACGAGCTGCCGATCCAGCTGCCTGGAGTCAAGGTCACGTTCCTGGATGGAAAGGTTACTGGATTGAGGAAGTGTCAAGTGCTTAATGTTGAGTAAGTTGAATTTACATTATTACTAGCTGACCCGGCAAATGTTGTTTAGCCATATAAATTATTTCTAGTATCAATGTAAAAAGTAGATAAAAACCTATTCTCAGGCCTAACGAATGTACATACAAAATGTCATTAAAATCGGTTGAGCCGTTTTGGAGGAGTTCGCGCACAAACACTGTGACACGAGAATTTTATATATTAGACTTTTATCTTGATGTCAGAGAAGTTGATTCATAGGCAGATGGCGGTCCTACGTAAATTGGTCACGTTGTCAAACCCAGCCGACAGATCACGACCAACTTTGAATTGACATAATCCGATTAAATTACGTAGGTTCGTCACCTGCCTATGAATCAATTTCGTCGATGGTACATTATAATAGTTCTTACTAAAACCTCAAGATCCCATCCGCTCCATATTAATTTGCATGTCATGTCATTCTCTGTAGGTTGATTCACGATTCGGATACCAAAACTTACCTGCCTGGTCAACAATATCTGCACATTGTTTATTGGCTGTTTAACAGGGTTAAGTCGATAATTTCGAGTCGAATCAAACATTGTAGATCTTCTTAATATTGCTAGTATCCGCAAGTCAGAAAATACTCTGGGTATTTTACAATAATTAAAAACTTACCTCTTTTTTCAGAGCATATTTGGAAAAAAATATATTTATCTTAGAAATCCGATGTAATATAACAATCAAAGGAAAATACACAGCCGTGGGCAGACTACTACTATTCCCAATCAATGGAGAAGGCGACTCCAAAATCAAAATTGGTAAGTAGTTTATTTTAATTGAGATTGCAATATTGCATAACAGTATGGTCTATGAGAAATATTGTTGAATAGAATTTTACCGTAAGTTTGATTCAGTAAATTCCACGAAGACAGAACATTAAGCAAGCCATACATTAAATAGAGCAGAATATACATTCTAAATTAAGTGTTGAAAATTTTGGTACACGTTCAAATTCTCATGATATTACAAGGAAACACTTACGGATTTACTTCGCGGAGCACTTTTACTAATCCCGACGTTTCGGCTGCTTTACAGCTGCCGTGGTCACGGGTGGACTCGGCTGCTTTACAGCTGCCGTGGTCACGGGTGGACTCGAGTCCACCCGTGACCACGGCAGCTGTAAAGCAGCCGAAACGTCGGGATTAGTAAAAGTGCTCCGCGAAGTAAATCCGTAAGTGTTTCCTTGTAATATCATAAGTGATACTCGCGTAAACTTAAGAAATCATTACGTTCAAATTCTTGTAATTTTCAACGTAATTGTTCACTAAAAACCAACTTGAAATAAACCATCTCCATTTCAAATGTTTTTTTTTTTTAATTTTCAACTATTAAATTGTACATTTATCTTTTTTTTATGTCTTTATTTTATTGCTGTCTTTATAAAATGAAACATTTTTACCACTCATACCAACGTGCAACGAAGAGAATCACGGGAATCTTCTACTCGTAGTTATCTATTTCTATTATCTAAATCACAGTAAAAATCATTTAACGTATGTGCAATCTTGTTTATTGTTATTTTATTGCATGTTACACGAACGTTACAAAATCATAATAATTTAATACAATTTACATGATTACTCGTGTGAGCATACTATTGACTTATTTTGATGTGCAATGTGCATAAAAATTACCTAAAATTAGCTTGTTATAATTTGAATCAACTAGGTTAAGCTTAGATTTAATTTAAGGGCTTTCCCCAACGGAGATTTCGTAATTTACCGTATTTAGAGCCTTATAAACTCATAATTTGAAAGCTACAAAGTTGTAATAAAAGTACAGCAATAATATTCAGTATATCAACATTCCTTTCCCCGTTTTAAAATTTCTATTTTTGTTTATTATACTCATGATATTAGCTTCCAAAGTAATACCAATTTATTAAAATATAAAAGTATTCACTTTCAGCATCTCCCTAGTGTTTACAAATTACGTTTATTTGAAACACACGACAATAGATAGACAATTTCATTAACTGCATATTCCCTGTTTTAAATTTTTTTTAGATCAATTTTGAATCTTAATTAAAATAAATTAAAATTTTCTTAAGTTAAAAAATAAGATTTTTGTGCGATCTCGGCAACGCGTCAAATGTATCATATAGGTATGGTCAAGGTCGTTTGCTCGGGGGATGGCCTTAATGTTTTATAATATAATGCAATACAGGTGTGTCTACTGTCTAATATGATCAGTCTTAAGCTATGTGATTTACAATAGAGATCATTTTAAAGATGCTAGTATTAAAATACTTTTAACACTAACCGAACACATGGAAATTTGACCATTAATTGCTAATGTCTCGTAAATATAAAAAGGGATTTTTTATAAAAAACCTTATTTTACAGTGAACTCCGTCATCAAACTGAACATCAAAACCAAATATTTCAAAGACGAAGAGGGCAGGGATCACTTTGGGATCAAAAACTACAAGTACAGCTTCGACTACGGCGACAGAGTCCATTACACCATCAACAACCTGTTCAAAGGAAATCCGGAGTTGAGTAAGTACCGTCGAAGAAAATGATTCATAGGCAAACGGCCTACGTCATTTGGTGGGTTTATATCAATTCAATGTTCGTCGTGATCTGTCGGCTGGGTTTGACATAACACGACCAAATTATTTAGGTCCGGCAACTGCCTATTAATCAATTTCTATGATAGGTAGTACATAATATTGTTACGACTACAAAAATAATATGAAATTGTTTTAAAGAATTTGAAGCTTTGTTAGAGACACTAACTACATCTTGATGATTGGCAAAATATAATGACTAGGTTAGGTAGCATTTTTAGGTGGATACTTCCAATAAATAATATCACTCATAACAACTCATTTAAAATCTGTGCACGTCGATGACATTATATCTCTTTCATCTAAATCAAAAATACATGCTCCTTTTCTAACAAATTAAACCCAAAGTTATCAAAAACAATTTGAAATAGGAAAGTTTTGCTAACGTGTATTTTCATTTTACAAGCAGACTTTTAATACTGAACATGTTAATGCAATAAATAACATATTCATAAAGGATGCTAGCGACACAACTTTTCCCGTAGAGTGTGATTCAATTTTACGGGCGTGGTGTCCGCATTCCGAAAGTCAGTAAAAACTACTCAGTTGAATTTCTCATATTTTGTTATGTATTTTGAACTAAATTCTTGTCGAAATATTTTCTACTCGTGTATTAGAAATTAGAAACTACAAGTCGACTTCATTTCTTGATAGAATAACTTTATTAATCTTAAATGACTATTGAATTTTCATGAAAATAAATAGTTTAAAAAAACAATCACATGAAAGTATGTAGTTGAAAGCTTGATTTTGATAAAAACTCAAACTCCAAAGCAAAAGCAGTCGAAGACAGTGGACCCTCAATATTTATTTACACGCTGCGTATTTAATTTAAAAATCCTTTCGTACAGAGTGTATCAAAACTAACTGATAATACTTTGGTGTGTGTAATATGGATCCCCTACATATAGAGTTTGCTGTGTAAAGTAGCAGCGCTGAAAAAAATACTTTTTTTTCACCTTTGTACGGAAAAATTCATAACGCGGGGACGCTTGCCAATACAAATCACAAAAAAATGTTGCTTGTTCAGCACTGCTACTTTCATAGTAAACTGTATATAAACCACACATACCCTAAAATATTATTACTCAATTTGGTTACACCTTGTAAAGACGCTGCTCAATTAATAGATATATTTATAAGTAAGACGGTATAAAAATATACTTTACATGAAATTCCAATAATTTTTTTATCTTAAAAAAATCTTATTTAATTTTTCAAATAATTTTTCAGGTGAGACAGTGTTACAATTCTTGAACGAAAACTGGAGGGTAGTCACAGAAGAATTCGGCCAACCCGTGGTAGACTACGCCATGAATGTCACAATAGACACAGCGAGGAAATTCTTCTCAGCGGTGCCCTATGATGAACTACTCTACGTACCTATCCCTAAATACTAGATTTAAGTAAAAAGGCCTATACGTTGGACCATGATTGAGAACTGCTTCATATTTGTCACAAATACGCAGCTTACTACATGCCAGTCACAAGGAATATAAAAAATTGACAATAGGTGTGTAGACAGAAACACAAATTATTGTTTTTTTGAGAGTTTGTATTATATAATTACCGAAAATGACATATTTTTACCCATTAACTTTATAATATTTTTTATTTTATTTAATAAAAAGTAAATATTTAATCCGTAATATCACTAATCGCAAACAGCCATCACAGGATGTGACGTCACGATCTCCAAAACATTGTGTGTGACAGTGACATTTCGATGTCAAACCCATACAAAGATTTTTGTTGTTTATGTTTGTTTGGAGGACCGTGATGTCATACATAGCGACGCCATGATGAACTTTAGCCTTTTAGTGGGAAATTTTGAAACTAAATTTAATAAGTGATTTTTTTAATTTAAATAAGAGTGTATTTATTTTTTATATATATATTTTTAGGTGTAACAAATGTACATCTGTAAAACAAATATATTTCCTAAAAATAGTCTACCCCTATTCAAAAATCGTTGCTTGTCTCTTTCCCTAGCATACGAAAATTGTTGTCTGAAATAAACGATTTGAATTGAATTAAAATAATGGTAGGTACTTCGTTTCCACGGATACATCGTATGAACCAGCGATATTTTCCTCTGCATGTAAAAGAAAGAATCCGCTGTAGCTCAAAAAAATTATATTAGGTGACCGAACTTTGCCACTATAGTTATTAAACACAATAGGCATGACGAAATATTTTTTTTCTTGTTGGTAAGTGAAGGACCATTCAAAAATAGAAATATCAGTGAAAAAATGACTCTGATAGCATAAAAACTCTCCAAGATATCACAATTCAAAACTCACATAAAATAGACCTTCCCAAAACGCTCCATACAAAATGTCAGCTAACTGTGACGTCACGCCTACTTAGTTTGTTCGATAGCTATGTTAAATATTGAGTTTATGAAAGTGGTTTCGTAAGAAAAAATGCTAAAAATTGCATAACTTATCGAATGGTACACAAAAATTAAGGAATTTTAAAAAAAAAATATTCGACTTGACTTAACTTGATGAAAAAACTTTGAAGGCTCAAAACAAAAAAATATAATAAGTTATGACGCTGAAATTTACCTATTTTTCATCGCTATGTCTTTATTTTATTAAAAAATCAGCTAATCTTTGACCTTGTCGTCATCCCTATTGACGATCATAGGAAATATTTTGATCACAGGCAATCATGGCCCAACTTATATTGGCTGTATAAGTAATAAGTATGATCGCAAAGATTCGTTAACAATATAAATCAATATTTTATATAGACTGCAGAACCAAAATTTCGTGTTACCCATATTGTTTTGTTTTTAATAAAAATTGTTAGTTTCATTCATTTTCATACAAATTCATAATAATAATTACCTATAGTGAAAGCAAAAAGCTTTCATTCAGTTTGTTAATAAGACAGATAATAAGTTTATTATAATATTTTGTATATTTTTTAACCCCTAAGGACCTTATTTTAATGTCTTTTATGTGATAAGGTATCAACAAAGTATTAACTTAATGTTTAGGTTTAGAAATATGTAAAATTATGGTTAAATAAAAATATAATAATATTATGTAATCAATAAAATTTGTATAAAATCGTGTTGCGATCATTTAGGAATTACTTAACATTAATATGGTTAATCAACATAAAATAAACAATATTTAGCTTTGATGAGAAATATAACTAAAACACAAATGGACTTGACAAATAAAAAGCACTAACGCAGTTTGTGAATTGCATTTCTATTTTCACAGGCGCGCATTAATACAGAATTTTGTAGTTATCCCAAAAAGCACCTTCCTACCTCCAATCAAAAGCCTCATCAAAACAATTTTCTTAGATTTAATTAATAAAATAATATTTACGTGTAAAATTGCCGACGCCCCACAAGGAACCGTGTGCCATTAATTACGGCCATAATTAATTTTCGCGGGAAGCGAACCTGCAAAAATCAGCTATGACGTCAACAAGCATGCGCCAGGTAAAAATATTTTTGAGCAGTAAAATTATTTTAAAAAGTTAAATTTTCAAAATTTTCATAAAATAAAAATAGCAAAAACTCAGATTGACATTTAAATATACGTATTACATATTATTAGTTTTAGCTAATGTAAGAGTTAAGTTTGCAATCGGCATATTCGCATAATACTCCCGAAGACCTGTTAATTATGTTATTAAACGTGTCAAATAAAACATGACAATCTAAATCCACGTAAGAAAAAAATACGCGCGTGGTTGAGTGCTTTCTAAACGTAATATTTTATGGGCATACTAAATATTTCTGATCAGGCGGCCTGATCAGAAATATCAGATCCGAAATGGAATTGACAAGACGAGTCGAACGTCAACGTCATACTAACGAACGCTTATGTCAATTCCATACATTTTCATCGGCGATTTTATAACGAAGCGAAAACGAAAAGATTTTGGCACACCTCCCTGATCTATTTTGTGTCTAAACTTTGAAATATAATTATTGACACCAAGTAGTTACACTGTCAAACCAGAGATAGACTGAATATTCAATCTATCTCTGGTTTGACATACGACCGATCGCAGCTAACATTGAATTGACATAAAATATATCTCTCTAATGTCTAATGAGAGCTATTCCTATCTCTAGTAGGGCAAAACCAGAGATAGATCAAATATAATTGGGACCGGCCACTTAGATTACAGGAACTGCAGGTGAGCTTAATTTATCATTTTCTGTCAAACTCTTCATTAAATTAATATTAAGTAATAATAAAATATAGAGATATTTATAGTTTTAAGTTAATACATCATATTTAAGCCGCTGAATTTTATATGGAGTCCCACATATTAGTGTGCTGATTTTTCATCACGTAAAGCAAAACGATTTTCAATACTTTGCGTTTGTTGTTGCTGGTATAATCTAGGTAACAATTTAATATATTATTGCATTCTTCTTTTTTCAAACGTATGGTAATTTTAATGATTTCAATTAGGGTTCCGTACCCAAATGGCAAAAAATGAAATCCTTATATCAGTCATGTCTGCCTGTATACTGTAATATACTGTTGAAACTTGGATTTTATTTACATTTTGTACATTGTAGGGTCGGGGAAATGCATATTAAGCAGTGGGTTTTATTATTAATTTGCATATGGTAGAGTCGGTGAAATGAAAAAAAAATCCAGTGAGTTTTTTTTTTCAAATTATGAAAATTGTACAGTCGGGGAAATTAATATAATTTGGCAGCGGGGTTTTATTAAAATATTGCATATTTTACAGTCGTAATGCAGTAGGTTTAATTCTAATTGCTCACATTTTACAGTCACGGAAATTAATACTTGGCAATGAGTTATTTTTTCAAACTGTCTGTATAGTTTGTTTTAACGCGCTAATCTCAGGAACTACCTACTTTTTGAATTGATAATAATTTTTGTATTGCATAGTCAATTTGATAAGGAAGGCTCTAACCTATAATGTAATATCACACAGCGACGAATAGGTAAAAGAATTACTGGAAAATGATGTAAATATGGGGAAAATTATCTATGTTTGTTATTATAATACACTGACGCAGACGAAGTCGCGGGCAACAACTAGTAATATTATATTATTTCGATACCAGTATTAAGTAAAAGACAGCAGCTAACTTGTTTGTATTTTTGGATTCAATGACTCTAAATTGTTAAAAAAAAAAAAAAAAAAAACATTTACTTCAAAGGCAAAAAAGTTAAAAAAAAGACACCAGTGTAATTATCGATTCGATATCGATCGATTATAGTGCCTATAATATTTATATATTTGCTTGAATACAAATTTTTTCGGTGATTAAATGCATAAAGGGTGTTTGAAAATGATTGAATCAAAATGCTTAATTTCACGTTATACCATACAAAAGTTCCTTTTAAATATCCTAATAAGTGCTTGCAAGTTTTTATATATCCTATATAGGTAACGATCTTAATGTTTATTAATACTTGTATATAGGTAGTTCGTAGTTTTTGTACAAAAACTGAACACTTGGGCCACAAAAAGTTTAATATAAGTAGGTAAATAAGCATATAAAGTTTTTCATTTTCCGTTTTTAAACCAACTATTCATTGTACCCTTGTTCCAAAATATATTTTAATATAGTCATTTAGTATCTTTAGAAAATATAATATGTATTTTACGTTATTGTTAAACTTGTCTTGCGCTTATTTAGATAATAATTCAAGACATGAGTGGAAGAATAAGGTAAGTAACATGAAAAAACTTCCCGTTTTTTGCTTAAATGGAGGCTTTAGGGCCGGGAAAAATATTTGAAATAGAAAAATTATGGATTATATGTGTAGCCAGATATATAAGCTAGGTTATGAAGTAGATAAGTTACAAGTTTTATTAAAATAATCAGGGAAAAAATGAGTTAGTGTCCGTATGTTACGAAATGTTAGATACTTGTTCGATTCTTCCACTCACGTCTTCATTATTAATAGAACGATTGTACCTTACATAGAGTTCAATGTGAAAAAAGCAGCCCTGAAAAAACAAAAACAGTAAAAATTCATGGCGATGGGGCATTTCTCGTAGGAACATAGAAATTTACTCTAACTGAACACATCACACACCACTGAGCTATGATCACTCGTTTTTTACACTCTGTAGATACACGCTTTAAAATTATTTTTAATAAAGGAACATTTCTTATGTTACACCCCTAACCGTCAGTTGTTGGCCGTGCCATGATGAACATGGCTGATAGGTTAGTTAGCTATAATTGATGAGGCATGGCGGAATCAAAGGTAAGACAGTATTAGTCGCTAAGCTCGACTCTCGTAATCCCATAAGCCTATTTCAATGACAATCCAATATTAAGTACATTACCCGAAGACCGAACTTGGCTTTTTAGGTGTTCAAATTTCAATATTTTAATGTTACCTTACTATTTTTCAGTATATTTTTTTGTCGCAGAGTAATTTAAAAAGCCTTTCGGGCATAGTAGATAGTATGATTATAATATATTAGTATACATCAGAATAAAAAAACAATAAATTATTGAAAAAACTTGGAAGGTTGTTTTCGTAAAATTAGATTAGTGCCATAAGCAAAGTCACATAATGGAAACTACCGTCTCCCATGGACATTTGCAACATTAGAAGAGTGGCAGGTGCGTTGCCGGCTGCATTATTCCTTGTTCGACTATTATTAGCCTTTTAATTGGGAGGGGGTTGAAAATTTTTAATTTAAATGTAATAAAATTCTAGATATTTTTTCAACCGCTAAGTCTTTTCTAATGTTAGCACTGAAGTTCATACTCTATTTTTTTATATAAAATTGCTCTTGCATATTGTAAAACTTTTCTAAACGTCGAGGTAGACCAATTCGTGAACCGGATTTTTTTTTATTAAAAAGTTTTCTATACCATACAACATATTGTCCTTCCGAAAGCGGGTTATTTTGAAGCCATTAATAATGCTAACCTTAATTTAACTTCCCATGGTTAATTAAAAAATAAACAAAAGTCAAAAATACTTATTAAGGTTAGATTCGATCGTGATAATTTTGGCCGTCAAATAAATATTCAAGATTTAATTGTCGAATAACCTTTTAAACTTCTACGTTAAACTCGGAATCCAAAAAGTTTATTTATTTTTTGGATTCCGAGTTTAACGTAGAAGTTTATTATTTATAGCTTTTTATGCAAAATTGACAATTTTAATCTCTAAATTAATTTAAATCTAACTTTACATTAATCATTCTTTGCTTAGAGTTTATACAGCGTGTTTCTTTTAATAAAACAGCATTTTTTTTTTGTTAAAACAAATCCATGACTTGATAAAACAATAATTTAAAATGTTGTTATGAAAATCAAAATTACGTATTTCTATTTAAAATTTTTAGATTTAAAAATAGTACTAGCTGGCAAACTACTATTGATGATTAATTTATAAAGAAAGTAGTTTCTCTAATGAAACGATTTAATACAGAATACAATATAACTCTCTTACTAAGAGAAATTTAAAAATAACCTACTCTATAGCACGGGTCACAAATTAGTTTCGCTCGGGGTCCATTTTAAGAAATGAAATGACCTTCGCGGTCCACACATTTTATATAAAACAAAATTATTAAACAAAGGTTATAATTACTAATTACGGATTTACATATTATTGAGAAAAGTGTCAATTTTCGTTGCTTGTTTGGAGTGAAATTGGTGCAAACTGCAAGCTATTGACATTAAATCCTGGAGATGTTCATCAGTAAGTCGAGACTGAAATTTATTTTTGACGAAGTTCATCTTCGAAAATGCTTGGTCCGCACACAATGGGTCGGCGGTCCGCCATTTGGTGACCCCTGCTTTGTACTATATATCAGGGCTTCCCAAACTGTGCGTCGCGACACCCCGGGGCGTCGCGACATTGTCCCAGGGGCGTCGCATGTCAACACAACCAAATATGTCATTCACACATTCGGTTTCAGAAGATATGCTCAGAAAAGCAAGCGCATCCTTCACATTAGCCAGCCTTGCTGGCTTTAATAGCTTTCATAAATTATATCTTTTTTAATTTTTATGGTTATGTTTTGATTTTTTCACTATTTCCTAATAAAAATATAAACGTCCAAATAGTGTTTTTATGATAACCTATGTAGGCTGGTTCTAAAATTGGAAAGTATTTTTGGGGGCTGGGTTGAGGGGCGTCGTAAAGAAATGGCAAAGTCCAAGGGCGTCACAGTACAAATAAGTTTGGGAAGCCCCGGTATATATTTTCTGTGAAACTAAATATTTTATTAAACTTAAGCCATAGTTGAATAGACATCTGCCGCACTCAGAGTGGAACATTAATTACTTAAATGTAATTAATTCAAAATTTTGACATAAGCATCATACATTACCTGTCAAACTCTTCATTAAATTGAAGGTTAATCATAATTAAATCTCTCTGTGTACGGCGGTTAAACACTTAACTTTAATTTTACAAAGATTTTGCCATAAACTCTATATATTTTATGTCAAACTCTATATTTTATTAAACAGAAGTCATGGTTTTATAATGTCTTCGAGAACGGTCGTAATTATAAGGTCATTAATTTTCATATTTTTACGGAACCCTGAACAATGTTGTGCATTATGTAATCAACGTGAGTTTTTATTTGTATTTTAACTCATACATTGTATTCTTAATTTGAAGATATTAAAGAACCGGTCGGTTTATATGAAGGTCCATTACTAGAGCTGGTAGGTGTGCAAATCTGTTATTCTTGACGCAGCCGTCGGAGAGGAATACGGCTTACTCCTTTGTGTGGCGCAGTCGGTAAAATACAAAGATGATCCTCCGGTCGATTGTCAGTACTGTATTTTGTTTGGTGATCAACTTGAATAGCTTTGGCGACTCGAAGATCGCACGTAAGTATTTTTTTTTTAAATTTTAGTAAAAAAAGAGAAATTCAAACAGATTTTTTGGGTTTTTTGAGAGACGCGGCAAAGTGACGCGTTATCACGCTGGAGTCTGAATTAAACGATAGTTAAGTTTTTATACTTTGTGTAGTAGTATTTAGCGGAAATGTTCAGTTATAATTTTTCATGACTATTCTTCTTTGAACTCGACGATTATTTAACGCTAATTATCCATGTATCGGTACTTACTTTGATTATGGGAAAAATATTTTATTAGACTCATTAAGAAAAAGACGGATTTATTGATGGTTCCTTTATCAAACTGGGTGCAATTGCGTTCTGTCGGGACAAAATACATCAAGTAATTGGGAACTGAAGAAGAATACTGTGGCATATTAATCTTTCATGCCTTTACCACAGGTAACTAAATAGTTACTACGTAACCTTTACTTTCAAAATCGTCTGTTGTTTTTTGCCTGTGTCTTAGCAATGAATGTACCCTACTTTTGTCCTGATGGTATGCTGTAATTTTGTAGATCCAGTATTTAAGACTTTTTTAGGGCTCCGTACCCAAAGGGTAAAAACGGAAGCTTATTACTAAGACTTCGTTGTCTGTCCGTCTGTCCGTCTGTCTGTATGTCTATCTGTCTGTCTATCTGTATGTCTCCAGGCTGTAACTCAAGAACCGCTATAGCTAGACTTCTGAAATTTTCACAGATTGTGTATATCTGTTGCCGCTATAACAACAAATACTAAAAACAAAATAAATTAAATATTTAAGGGGGGCTCCCATACAACAAACCTGATTTTTTTGCTATTTTTTGCTCGATATCAATAATGGCAATACATAGGCACTTGAAATATTCACGAAATACTCAGTTTTATCTGTACTTTAATAATTTATAATAAAATTTTAATGAATGAAATAATTAAGGGGGCTCCCATACAAAAAACACAATTTTCAGCCTATTTTTGCTTTATTGTGGTACGGAACCCTTTGTGCGCGAGTCCAACTCGCACTTTTTAAGAACCATTTCCTCGCTCCTTTCGAATACGCTTGCATACAATATAATATTCAACATGTACGTTAAGCATAATATTAAGCTGCTTATTTACTTTTCATTTAACGCTATACATTATTATGTTGCCGACATCTTCTTTACCTTGATGAAAAATTCTATCAACATAGGTTCAGCGGCTTACGATTGAGGAGGTAACAGACAGTAAGACAAAAAAAATTTCAATATTTATAATGTCGGTTATTTATGATTGAGATATTTTTAGCATTGGCCTAGTTACTCTAAATATTCCTATGACAAAGTTACATGAATGAGGAAAGTAAAATAAGAAGAAATTTTATCTAATAATTATGAATTCGTGATAAGGATAATTATTGTGAAAGATGAATGCGAATTAATAATAAACTCCCACACCGGTTTCGGTGACGGTGGCCGGTTTCATTGAAACCAGGCCAGTTACGCAGGAGTAATTTTATAGTGCCCAAGTGTGTGCGCAGTACACAAGAGCACTCTCTATTCCTTTTTACTCTAATAACCCAGTGGGACAGACGACCGACACGACTGGCGAGAGATCAGGCGCAGGACCGACTTTTTACATGCCCATCCGACGCATGGATCATCTTACTTGTCAGACAATCAGGTGATCAGCCTGCATTGTCCTAACGTTTTTTCCAACGCGGGAATCGAACCCACGACCTTCGAGTCAAGAGCCACGCTCTTAACCACTGGACCACGGATGCGTTTCATTGAAACGCGAATTAAGGAGGTATTCTTAGTACCAGTAAGAAATCCAAAATCAGTAAATAAAACATTGTAATTTTATTAAATCTTATTCGTAGTAGCAATTGTGACATTATGATCCCACAATGGTAAAATAATTATTTCCAGAACTTTTTATGAAACCTTGGACGTTGAAAAACGAATGGTTAGAATTTGTATGCATATCGTATGTTTTATTAATTTAAATGCACGTCTTGCAATCGTCTGACCTATATTAAATATTCAAAATACAATCTCGTCTACGTCTTGATAACGTTAATTAATTAACATCCGTCGATTTATCTGATCGTCTATTTTAAATAGATATCCAGTTAAGACTCATTATTTTTCAACGGAGCACTTATACTTGGTTTTCAGAAAACAAGGTTTTTTGACAGGAATTGATTGGTTAGGATTTAGGATTTTAACAAACCTCAAATCCACAGCAACCGAGCATCAGCTATATTATAACAATTACTTATTTATCCATACTAATATTATAAATGTGAAAGTGTGTCTGTCTGTCTGTCTGTCTGTTACCTCTTCACGCCTAAACCGATTTTGCTGGGTATGGAGATACTTTGAGTCCCGGGACAGAACATAGGATACTTTTTATCCCGGAAAAATGTACTATTCCCGCGCGATAAACAAACAACGGAGTTGCGGGCGGCATCTTTTTTTTTATTATTATTATTTTTATTAGGAAAACTTACAGCTTGCAGAAATCACAGTAAGAGTACAGTTAAATTAGAAACATAAAGCCAATTATAAAGATTTCGCAATTAGATAAAACGTAAAGTAAAACATAATCTATGATTCTAGTGACTCGACAAGAAAAGTATCTAGTATTATTATATAGGTTCGAAAACAAAAAAATGGAAGTTTAGAATAACTTGATTACAAAACTACAAGGATGCTTTAGAAGTTAAGCTTGGCCGTCATCTTCATATGGCATGACTGCCAAACAGTTGTTAAAAAAAAATACCAGGAGTTAGTGTAAAGAAACTTTATCTCAAGTCACATTTTACGTTTAGTAGCGTTAGTAGAGCCTAATATTACATTTTAGACCTCAGTCTTGGTCAAGGTGGCTATAATGCCATTATAAATTCAAAGTGATGATTAAAATCAATACGTGACGATTATTGATGCCACGGTCGCGTACAGGATAACAGACGACGCCTGGTGATATATGAAGCTTAGATGGTATATTTTTAACCGACTTCCAAAAAGGAGAAGGTTATATGTTCGGCTGTGGATAATTTTATTATTTTTAAGCTATTGCATATCTTTTATAGCGGGCTTTGAGCGCGGCGACCAAATCTCTTATTCCGTAACGAAAAAAACCTAACACCCCCCTACTCAGACCGTTGCTGTGCCGGTCGGTGCGGCGTTGCCAGACTTCAGCACGGTGTTTGTGTACGTGCGACTAGATGTATGCAAATTATAATTATTGCATAAGTGAGTAAAAAATGCTATGCAATAGCTTTACTTGCCTCACTTTTTTTTTTGTATTGAGTCTAAACTGATACTATGATAACGAAATACATAATCTGTAAAAATATCAGGAATCTAGCTATCGTGATTCTTGAGATACAGGCCTGGTGATAGACGGAAAGACAGACAGACAGCGAAGTCTTAGTAATATGTTCCATTAAAACAGAGGGAATATTAATTCTTCCCCTGTCTGACTGTCTACACTCTACACTCCCTCCGTCATACGAGTTTTCGAGCAGGTTACGTATCGTGGATGGATATCCACCCAATATGAATCTGTCTTAATCCAGTCTTAACTTCAACCATTCCAAATTTGATCAAAATCAGTAGTTTTTGCTTAAATAATTAAGAAACATAACACTCACAAACTTTCGCCTCTATAAAATTATAGTTACTAGAGGTTGCCCAATGGTCGAAATTCGACCAATAATAATTTAAATTATAAGTTTGAACGCTATTATTTCGCAATGATGTAGTCGTAGTTATATTCGTAAGGATAATATTTATTAAAGTAATATTTAAAACAAAATAGAGTGTAGACAACATGGTAACGGTTGTCGGTGTCACAGATAATTAATGTAATAAAATATGTATATTGTATAGGTCTACCAGGATCTGATGGCAAATTTGGATGGCATATTTTCAAAAATATCCTTGTAATTGGATAAATTTTTATATTTACATGTTTCACACGCATAATCAGCCGCTACATAAGGAAAAAAGGATCAAAATATTTTATTCCAATTACCCCGGTATTGCTAGAGTCAATTTCTTTTCTCACTTTTTGCCATCAGATCCTGGTAGACCAACAGTGTTTGAGATTCAGAAAAAAAATTCTATTCATTGTCATTTTGATCGCAGACGTCAACCATAAACCAAAGAGTTAACTCGTGTGTATAGGCTTGTCATTAAAAAAGATGGTAGTGTGCACAATGTAGTTTGTGTAATGATTTATTTATTAGTACTATCTGTCCGCGGTTTTACTCAGAGACTATAGGACCTACAAAGCTATAATTCTGCATGAATGCACATATTAATGATGCCGACAAAACGGAATACAAAATCTTAAAAAATATATTTTTTGTAGTACCTCCCCTACACATCAAGCGGGGATAATTTTTTTATTTCGCGTCCACCCCACCGTGTGGATCGTTGGATAGGTTTTTTTTTTTTTAATATTACGAGTATTCCTGGATCATTTTCCGATTTAGGGATCCATTTGTGAAATATGAAGTTTTAAAGTGAAAAAAATCGTTAGAGTCCAGCTAAACGGTTGCTTCTGGAAATATGAAAAAATTCACGGGAGTAGGAAATATGCTGAATTTAAAAGGAAAATTATCACGGCTAAGAAGACTTCATAAGTTATTGAGTAATAGTCGATCAACTAAAAAAAAATATTCGGCGAAGTATAAAGTAACTTTTCGTTCAAATTCCTTTGAACATAACTGAAATGATGTTGTTAGTAGTGTAAAACACGTTATAAATGTACATTCATTTACCATACAAAAATTATCAAAAACTAGCGGTACTACGGAACCCTATATTGCGCGTGACCCAACACGCACTTGGCTGGTTTTTATTTGTGCAGTATTCTGCTGATTCTTTAGGGTTAAGGTCACGCGAATGTGATTAATTAAGCCCGCGTAGTATTACTTAAGCAATAGTCATAAATATTATGTCTTAAAACTTTTTTGGCGAAACTGCCTCACCTAAAACTTTCCCAAAGTTTTTTTGAGATATTTGTAAAGAATCAATTAATGCAAATTCTCTACACTCGGGTTAATGACCTAACCTTATGGGCACAGAGCGCCAAGATTCCTACGAATTTAGGTGTATGAAATATGACTTAAGAATTTTTTACCTTTTTACTGTCTTCACTTTTTATCAGACCTATGATTTGTCTCTGTCTCAGTCGTGAATTTAATAAAAATGATTTTAATATTATTAAAATGATTAAAAATAAGATCAAAAATAAAAGTGGCAAAATCTTATGAATTATTATTGTACCGAAGATGGTCCTTGGACATACCATTTCACACGTTGTCATGCAACAAGTATAGACAGAGCCATAATTATAATGATTTTGTTGTAACTACCGCATGCCATACTTAGAAACGTCCTTACATATTGTCAAGTTCACCTCGTTATTTTTAGTTCACGTTGCGTAAGGAAACTTAACAATCGTTTCCAATACATGATAGCGAATATAGAAACTTTAACCATCTAAACATTGCAGCATAAAATATAATAACTACTTTAATATTATCTATACATCTATACAATATATAATAAAATCGTAGAGGTAATATTTTTGTACATTGAATAAAAACTTAAAAAAACAAGTCAGGGGCATTTTAGAAGAGTAATAGAACACATCTTAACTGTTTTTGAAATTTTTGTTTCTCTGTTTGTTTGTCGGTTCGTCTGTTTGTCTGTTTGTACAGGCTAATCTCTGAATCCGCTGGACAGATTTTAATGAAATTTGGCATGGTGATACCTTACATCCCTGGTCAACATCTTAGATAAAAAAAATTAGCCGACTTCCAAAAAAGGAGGACTTTATGTTAACTTTGCTGTTTGTGGTCCGATTGTCATAATTGTTTTTTTGTTGTATACGGTCTGACTCGAATTTTGTACTATGTTCACAAAAGTGGTGACCTGATGATGGGATCCATGAGTAATCGAGGGAACTCCTCAAAACTTATATGGAAACATATAAGTTTTTGACGACCTCTGTGGCTCAGTTGGTGGGCTGTTGGTAGCTCAAGCCGGGGGTCGCGGGTTCGAATCCCGCCGACGGAACAAAAAAAAAAGTTTTCAAAGTTCCTGGGTCATGGATGTGTATTAAATATGTGTATCAGATAATAAAAAATCTTAAATATATGTATAGTATAAAAGTATTAAATATATTTCCGTTGTCTGGTACCCGTAACACAAGTCCTTCAGGTACTTAGCACGGGGCCAGACTGACGTGGTGTGAAGCGTCCATAGATATTATTATTATTATATGGTGATTTTGGTTTTATGTAAAGTATAATACTAAGCATAATTATTATGCTACCAAAAAGTAAGATTTTGCATCAAGGTAGGTATACCATGGGTGCGAAGGTGCTGACGGAACTCCAGATTCCTTATACAAGTTTGGGGGTTTCAGCATTGTTTTAAGAACGTAAAGCATAATATATTATGCTACTGTGCAAATTATATTCATCATCATCATCACATTATGGCCCTATATTAGTACTTTTCATAATCTTTTAGATCGAGTCTCGCGTTGGACTAGCGATTTTGAAAATTATTTTATTGTGTTAAAGTACATGATTCCAATTTGGTGCAACGGTTACCAAGGTGGCAATTTGATAATAGGATCCATGTGGTATGTAGGGAATTCTTTAAAATTTATACGGAAAAATATAGTGATTTTGGTTTTATTAGAAGTATTCTAAGCATATGCTATCAAAAAGTAAGATTTTGCACCAGGTATACCATGGTCCCAAAGATGCTGAGAGAACTCCTGACTCCTTATAGATACAAGTTTGGGGGTCTCGGCGTTGTTTTAAAAACGGAAAGCATATTATGTTACTGTACAAATTATGTTCATCATAATTCAACAACAATATTTTATACTGTCTATATTATGTAATAAATAACATATCATAGTAGCAATATCATCACAGTTGAGTGCTTACAGGTCTGTAATGCATATTTAGGGTAGTGTATGGCTTTTAAGACATAAGACATAGTATGACTTTCTTAAAACCACCTAAGTACAGTAATTAATACTGTATCCCCTGTCTCCTGTCCTGTGCCCCCTATACCCTGTCCACGCCAAGTCATTTACTAAGAAAGGATATTTTTTTAAGGATATCTGTGGTTTGAATCTCGCCGTCGGAAGCTACTTAATAGCCTTCGATGTTCCTGGGTCTTTGATGTGTATTAAGTATGTAAATATGCGTATAATATAATATTAATCCTCATCCAAATAAATACGTTGTTGATTAAGAGTATTTAATTTTCTTAATCTCGATTATAAAATAACACACATTCACGCGGACGAAGTTGCGGGCAACAGCTAGTAACTAAGCTAAAATCAGAACATTATTATGAAAAAGCAAAAAAACGGCGTTCAAGCTATTGCAATTTGCATAGCATTTTTGTCAACTTATGCAATTAAAATTCGCATTCGTCTATTTGCACGCACACAAACACCGTGCCTGGCTGTCACACACACAAGCACTGAAGTCTGGTAACGCCGCGCCGCACCGCTGTGCCAGTCGGTGCAGCGACCACCACACCCCGAGCCACACCGAGCCGAAGTCTGCCAAACTAAAACGACGTTAAGCTATGTCCACACTGTGCCTTTTTCTGTTCATCAAGGGCATGCGTTATAGCGCAGTTAACAGCGCACGTGAGGCATGCCCGCGACGCATACGCTGTGACCGTATCCAAAACTTTCGCTTTGTCCTTTTTTTCTGGAATTTCTTATGACCAAATAAGCCGCACATATTCCACCCAGTAAAGTGTTCTCCTCGCACATCTAAGTGATCTAACAAACACTGCAACTGAACAAAATGACAATGTTGGCGTTGCGTTCATTGACGCATTCAATTATTGAATGCGCCAAAACGAAATTGAATGAAAGAAGATGACGAAAATTGTAGATGAAAGTGCATAGTGTGGAAATAGCTTTAGACGAATGTTAGGTGTTTTCTTGATTCGGTCACCGCGCTCACAGCCCGAAATAAAAGCTATGCAATAACTTAAAAATAATTTGAAAAGTGTACCTACTGAGTGTACCTACTGAGTACCCTGAGTGATGAGTCCTCAATCCTCATGGATGGAGCTCTACCATCTAGCTGTAGCACTGTCGTGCGAAACCAAAACACTGCATTTTTAAAATGTGTCAATTACGCACTTGCGTGATTAACTGCGGGAGCATAATTATTAATTTTGAAGAATATGGATCCACTATTAAAAATACAGCAACAAGTTACATACCATGCATTATATTGTTAGCTATACAGCCATGAAAAAAAATTAAATATTTAACACCTCCATCGTGGGTATCGCAGACACAGTAGATTTTCAATTGTTATGCGGCAGCCGGCTGCCGCTTGGGGATTGATGGGTTAAGAAGATATTTCTCTAAACGTTTGTTTTGATAGTTGACACTGAGAATCGAATAAGTCAGTAAAGTTAAGGCAAATAATATAAGCAACCGAGTTACCTCACAGCTGGCCGCACGCTTTGCGCCCGCGCGACCAAACAGTGCAATTTTGCGCAGGAATGTAACTTTGTCAAATCAAAACAATGTATGTAATATGACTTTCAGTTTTAATGTCGTGATAAAATCAGGGATTTTTTTAATTACAGTGTTTAGGAAATCCTTATATCTCGTAATATAAACGTGTTTAAAGCAAAATTTGCAGTTTCATGGGCTCTAGTAAACTCCATTGAACGTTATAAAGCCAAAACACTGTATTTCAAAATGCAGTCTTTTGGCTTGCTGGGCAGAGCAATAGGACAATCGTTCCACAAAAAGGACTCTGGATTTTATGCGTTAACTTCACAGATTTTTCGGACTGTTATTTTATATATACTTACCTACGATACTTACTAATATTATAATATAAAAGAGCGTCCGTGGCCTAATGGGTAGACCTTTGGTTCGCACTCGTAGAGGGTGCAGGTTCGATCCCGTGTGGAGGCGTGTACCAATGAGACATTTTCTGATCTCAAGTACATAATACGGACGCTCGTACGGTGAAGGAAAACATCGTGAGGAAACCCGCACATAGCTGTTGGTCACAGACGTATTGACTAGTTCTTTCCTCTGGACTAGGCCGACTATGTTGCGAGAATGCCGTATGTGGTTGGGCAACCATACGGACATTTAAAAATCTTGTCCTAGGCACTACAGTATTTGAGGAGTGGTTACTTCGCTCTGAAAATACTGTATAAATCATCCACAACGGAAGTAAAGGCCAAGTTTTAATATTATAAATTCGAAAGTATGTCTTTCTCTCTTGTCTATTTATTACCTCTTTACGCCCAAGCCACTGAATTGATTTTGCTGAAATTTCGTACGGAGATACTTTGAGTCCCGGGAAAGGCCATAATACTTTTATCCCGGAAAATGTACGGTTTCCGCGTAATATAATAATAAACGAGTTGCGGGCGTCGTCTAGTTTCTATAATATAATATTTATGACACAATAATGCAGCGATGCAAGGCAACTAAATACGCTAACGCCCTCTTAATTGTTTCAATTCTTTTTGGTGTTTTTAAAATCTTTCGTTTTGGATTCACCGATCAAGAATGTTAAAAAGGTCGTTTATTTCCGGTCAGTATTTTGCACATACGTTCTTTATGTTTGCCTTACTACTTATAAAGGCTTAACAATATAGAAAAACAACACGGAACTTGTGATATTCTTTGCACTTATAGGACAATTAGCATTTATACGAAAATTGTTGAGTTTTTTTTTTTTTATAAAGATTTAATGGCCTGGTAGCGAGACCTTTAAGCCAAGTCTTTTTAAAGGGTATTTAATTTATTTTATATTTATATAGTTCCCACTGTATTTTTAATAAAATCAATCTAGAAGCAATTTGTGTTTCGCACATACAAGAGACACTAGAGTAGTGACACTGTCGAAAAAAAATTTAAAGGCATCCTATATTGAGGTATGTTGGCAATGAATCGAGGCACAAAGCTGCAAATATCAAATGTTTTGTGAAATTCTGTGAAAAATAAGATTATTATTATATTATTATGCAATCGATTTTGAAAAAACTTTCAATTGTCGAAAGATGATAATATGAAACCTTTTTTAGCTTGCCATAGTCGGGTGTAAAAATAAAAGAGAAACACTTCTATACACTACAGTTATATATCGTAGAGAATTTTATTGAATTTTATACGAGTAAAGCTTGCAATCAGCTACACCTCACGTGCGCACGGCGACTAAATCCACGACATATTTCTACTTCTACCTGTATACATACAACCATAATATGTTATTTTATTACACCAATGTTATTTTATTACAAGATAACTTTCACCAGCGTAAAGATGACATGAAAAAAAAAATGGAAATCGTTTTTTTGTGAATAGAAATTGATTTGTTTTAGGGCAAACACCTAATCGTTGACACTCCTATTTCTTGTGTTGCATTATGTTGTGTAAATAAAATGTTGTGCAGTTTTGTTTTCTCTGTACATAACATTTTCAAAGACACAATGACTTGCGTGTGAAGAGGACTACTTTATTCGGACTGTCATGATTAATTTTAATTTTTTTAGTAATCGCTTTGAACACAAATAAATATTTTATTATACATATGAAATACCTGTATATGTATTTCATAGATATTACAATCTAGCCTAGCAAACACTAAAAAAATAAAATGCTGTACATTAAACGTTTAGGTAAACATAAAATGTAATAAATATTAGAAACTTAATTCAACTTAGACCTCAATTATTCTCAAGATAGTCCTTGCTAATAAAAATAATTAGCTTACGTAGGTAAATACTAATGAAGGCGTAAAAATATACACCAACAAGCATTTAATTGTTGCTTTAGTAGTAATCAGAGTTGTTACACTTGCTGTACCTTGACGTGCCAGCAGCTCTAGTTAGGAATAATTAATTTTTTTTTTTTATTTATGATTTATTGTGCACAAGAAACATTAACAAAATAATAATTTACACAGTAAGACGACACAAAGGATCTGCTTATTTCTAATAGAAATCTCTTCCAGCAGCCCTACGGAGAGAGATTGGATAAGGATAGCAGATAGCACGTGCACAATCATGAATAAAATAATATTATATCAACATGTACTTCTTACAATAAAACTAATAAAATAATAGTAATAATAATAATAATAAACAGATAAGATAATATGATATGAACGACAAAATAAATAAATTATAAATATACCAAATGCTATAGCTACAACATAAAATAAATAATAATATAAATATAATAAATAAAATAGATATATACTATATTATGTATATATAATGATGGTATTTAAATGGATGGAGATTCGAGGTAGTGCTCTTTCAAGCGTCTTTTAAAAACAGTAATGATGGGACTGTCACGGATGGTGTGAGGGAGCGAGTTTCATAATCTGACAGCATGAACAGTAAACGAGTAGGAGTAGAAGTTGGAACGATTTATTATGAAAAATTTGAGAGGAAAAACTTATTAAATTCAAATTTTCAAAAACAAATACAAAAGCTATACATACTTAATTCAAAATATTTACATTATAATATTGACAAATCACAACGTGCATTACTTTGACAAACAATAGTTGATAACTTAGTCCACAGACAACAAAATAAACAGTTAACCGAATAAATTAAAAGATTCTGACATTTTATAATGTACTCCTCCACAGACGGTACTATTCAATTTAGCCGAATTACAGACGATAAATTTGCGTCAATTTAGTTAACCACTTCGCCATCAAAAGATACTGAATACAAAATTAAGGAACTGGTGGGTTACAAATAAAAGCTGGTTAACAACCATTTTCACAGTGATTAACTAAACTTGTATTTTAGCCCCGCAGATCTCGAGATATGTAATATTAAAACGTAATGATAATATGTTATTCAGCGCAACCATTAAAATATTATACTTAGTTAGTTATTTAAAAACCACTAAGTAAATGGGTAATTATGAGAAACTTTAATGAATAAGGGAAAATCGTTGTAAATATATAATGTATGTAAATATAAGTAATAACATAAGTTTATTTAAATATTGGCAGCTTAATCTTTTTGATCTCAAGACATAATAATATTATGTCTGATTACTTTTTGCTATAAGGTGAACTCCACTTGTTCCTTAAGGTATAATTATAATACTATATTAATCATATTCTCGAAAAAATCTGCAGTCGATTCCAGCGCATTTAAAATTTATATTTTTATACCTATTATGGTTAAGTTTATTTGACAAAAAAAATTAAATTATAAGTTTCAAGTTTCAACGCTTTTCTATTGATATTCTTTTGTCAAAATATTGACTTTATTATTTTTTAGACATAATTCCTGTGACAGTCTCAGATTAATAAAGTCAAATGATGACAGACTGGCCGTGTAATATTTGTCTAACAGTATTTAAGATTCAATAAAAAAAAAATCTATTTTCAATGTGACAACAGACTTCAACCATAAATAAAAGAGTACAATTCGTGTGTATAGGCTTGTCAATCAAAATCTCCTAGTGTGTGTGTTGTAGTGTGTGTAATGTTTTATTTGTTAACCTTTCATCTGTCACGAACTGTCAAACCATTTTCGAAAATTTTTCAATTTCCAAACTGATTAAATTATCTAAAGAAATTACCATGAAAGCTATATATAATTTTTATATAATTAGAATTTTTAATAAATAAGCTATTAGTCGCAAATACACATAGTTTTATATTTGAAACAAAATACTAAATCGGTGGTCTGGAAAGTAGAAGAAGAACTTTTGAATAGTTTTAGAGTAAGACGCCCATTTTGGGCGCTTGACAGACGAGAGGTTAAAAAAATTTATAATAAAAGTATAATTTCAAAATAATATTAGCTCGATGCACTCCTTCACCATATAAACTATAACTGTGCAAAATTTCAATCACCTACGTTTCCGCATTTTTCGTCAAAAGGGATCCAAAGTTTTTCGCTCGCGTATTAATATATAGATCCCTTCTATGTACTTATTAATTTGTAATGATTTACGAAATTTACAGTTCTATACTACACTCAAAGATCCAACATGCATAGGTATTAGGTACCTAAATTATTTTAAAAGCATTAGCTACAACATGCTTTTGTTTCGCATTCTCTAGTCTAGTCAATCAAAAAAAAAAAATTAAGAAAAGGCGTTATTAAAATTTGAAGATTAATCAAGGAATAAACCTTTTTGTTTAATTCTTCGAATTAATAAATGTGCTATCTAAGGGCCGAAACACATAACCGCGTTGCGGCGCCGCGCCGCTGAAATCGGCAGTTTGCGTTGCGGCGTCGCGGCGTCGTGACAAACAGTGTCTTGACAGGGTTAAACCAATTCCTCGTGATTTTTTATTGCGAACGGACGTGTCCTTTGCATGGATCGTCGAAAGAAACTTATAGCTAATTTGTTATTAAGAAGACATTACTCGTTTTTAAATATACGACAGATACTGGGTACATCCATTTAATAAGGCTATGAATCTTGATGGCGAGTACTTTTCTCGAAAATACAAAGCATTAAGTCAGATAGACGAAAAAAAAATTTCGCCTACTTTAGAATGAGTGTATCATAATTTTAAGAGCTATTATGCGGATTATCAAAATATAAACAGGAAAATAATGTAAAAGGAAGGAAACCCATTACTGCTTTGGAAATGCTAGGCTTGACTATAAGGTAAAGTAAAACAAATACTTTTTATTGATATTTATTACACTAGGAATCCCAGAAACAAACTGAATTATTGTCAACAAGTGTGACGTCATAACGCTGGAATTTGAGCTGCGTTGCGGCGCCGCTCCGCTAAAATCGGCAGTGACGCCACTGCCGATTTCAGCGGCGAGATGCCGCAACGCGGTTATGTGTTTCGGTTCTAAATCTGCGGTAAGGCGGACGCTAAGAAGGTTAACTACCGAATTCAATAACCTTTCTGCGACAACAATAATGGAAAAACGTTTAAAAATACCTGTCAACGTTTTTTTCGATTATGATTTATGTTACTCCAAGGTTAAGAATAACTAAACGGTTATTAAACTCTACCATAAAATAAAAGACCTCTTCAGCTTTAATTACAAACTATGGATTTTAAAATGTAAATATAGGTATTTACATTTTTGGCTGAGTTAAAATATATTTTGTAGATAAAAATTAATGCCCACAGATAAGTCGTTCTCCAAATTCCATTAAAATCATTTCAGTAGTTTCGATGATAACTTTTAAAAAACTATACAAAAAAAATCCTCTTTTGAATACAAATGTCCAGTTAAATGAGACTTTGACCCGAGACTTTTAAAACGTTTCAGTCACAGTCACGCGCACAGTCAACGCACACCCTTACATTACACCTATAAAAAAAGTCATTAATTTATTTTCTTTCAGCGGACTACATCCATCCATGCGACACTCTTGATCCAAAATGCCTCACCAAAGCGACGAACGACGCTATCCCTGACTTCGTGCAGGGCATCCCTGAGCTAGGGCTTGAGGTTCTGGACCCTTTCGTGATCGAGAAGCTGTCGATACCACTGCAAGGGCTGACGGTGACCTTCCATCAGGGCGCAGTATCTGGCTTTAGGACTTGCATCGCTGATAATGTCGTGTAAGTAACGTTTTAAAATAATATAGAAGAAGCATCTTTTAGAGATATTCGGCACAAACCATCTTCAAGTTATGTATTAAGAGTGGGTTGCACCAGAGGCGTGGTTATAGTTACAGTTATGGTCAAAGTTATGGTTATAGTTAAGGCTAACTTAACTTTAACCTTAACTTTGACCACATAATTTGGCAAATGTCTGTTGCGTTTATTTTTTTATTAAAGCTACAGATAATGGGATTGAGAGTATAAAAAATTGAATTATCCGTAAAAATCAACAGGAAAAATATTTGTTATAACAACACCGTGCGCCATAGTAAATTTTCATGAAAAAAATTCGATATAATAAGTATGAGCGGTTATGGTTATCGTTAAATATGGCGTCCTTAACCAAATATTTGACGTTTTGCACTGTAGTTATAGTTAAAGTTACAGTTATGGTTAAAGTAAGATGGTGCAACCCACCCTAAAGGTATCCGATTCATAGGTAAGTAAACCTACGATAATAGGAATGAGTATATTATCTGTAAGTTGTAACTCTTCAACTTTACTATTGTAGAACGGTGAATAATTTTATTCCTGGTAAAAGAAAAGACATAGGTACATGTCCGCGCAATAAACGATTTTTTGCGCTAATAAAGATGCAGCCTGCAAGCGACTACTTCTAAAACATACACATCATTTTGCTAACTTCAAATTAGTAACGAGTAATTTAAAATACCCAAAATAACAATAACTGATTAACCTTGTACATTGGGTTAAACTTTGTTAAATTATACTCATAAACATTAATATCCGTCTATATAATGGAAACAAAAACAAAACATGATTGCAGTTTTTGCTTGTTTCTGCCAGTGTTTATTAAATTATCAGGTTCTTCTCAAGGTAACAACAGTTTGTCACAATGCAAAGAAACAAAAAAATGTTTGCGATGTCATTACTTTTTTTTTTTTTTGTCAAAGTAACATTTTAATACTAATGAGTAATGAGAATAGTAAGACATAAACAAATGTCGACACATTAATTCGATAGCTTTTCCGGTTAATATGATCTAAGCCAGGAGGCAAGTCACAAATATTTGTAAACATTGAATAGGGTGTAATTTTAACATAATGTAATAGCTTTAATGTAACTCACTTCATATTTGTGACTGTAGATACTTCTGTTAATAAGCCAATAGAATAATATTAATATAACGACCGGTTACATTTTCCAATGAAACTTTCATGCGTCATTATTATAAAGTTTAGGTATATAGTTAATGGACTAACAATAAATGCAATAATCTCTATTAAAGAATACGTAGGTAATAAAACTAACAATATATTACCTACATAAATGCTAAGATTGTATTATTGTCTTATTTATATTATAACTCATACTTCAGAGCTTCTAAATTTTAAATAAGTCAGAAACAGTATAATAATAAGAGTAACAGATATTAATTCAATATTTTGTAAAATTCGATACAATATTTTGAACAGCAAAAAAAAAAAGAGAATAAACTAGCTAATCCATAAATTCCAGGTCAATTCTGGAGAAGAGGAAGTTCATATTCGCTTTCCACTGCAACATCACTGTGAAAGGCCACTATGACGCTAAGGGCAAGCTGCTGCTCTTCCCTATAGATGGCGCTGGCGATGCCAAGATAGAATTGAGTAAGTACACGAGTTATACAGGACGTAACAAAACCAAGTGGTAATACTTATGGGAGTGTATGAGCCCCCTGTATTGAGTTCACTGTGAAAATAGCAGCGCTGAAAGAGCATTTTTTTTTTGATTTGTATGAGCAAGCGCCACCGCATCATGAGTTTGCCCATACAAAAGAAAAAAAAAACTCTTTCAGCGCTGCTACTTTCACAGTGAACTCTACATGTATAAGGGATACATACACACCCTAAAGTATTATCACTTAGTTTTGTTACACCCTGTATAGATTTCTTTTTTAATATTCTACAATCTACTTCATTTACAAAATAATATTCTTATATCTCTTGAAACGGAATTTAAAACTACTAGGACAATCTAAGGACAGCTCAATGTAACAGGCAATAGTTTTACAATATTTGCTGTCAAACGCCTGTTGCATTGCTGTCGCGAGATACATAATCTCCGTGCTGCTTGTTCTCAGACAGTTAGTATGTATGTATAATCGGGTTCTAGCTATACGACTACATAAAGACATCATAATATTATTTTAAAAAATATCATAAGAAAAAGTATTTTAGGTAATGCACGAAGTTCTCCTAATATTTTTAAGTGTGTGCAGTTACAAAACTCCATACTTTTAGCAATGGCATTTATGAATGGCATATCCGACATAATAAAATAATTTAAATATAAACATAGTAATTTAAATGAAAAACAAAAACGTGTATAAATTAAATGCGCATTAATTAAGAAAGAAGAGTCCAAAGAATTCAGAGCAATGCATTGACATTGATTATAAAATTATAGAATACAAGGTCCCCAGAACCAGGTCAACAAAACTTGAATCAATATTCAATAATTAATTAAACAGTAAACATCTAGTTTTCGAGGATTTATTTATATACTAGATGACGCCCGCAACTCCGTTGCGCCAAAACTCGTTTATCACGCGGGAACCGTAAATTTTTCCGGGATAAAAAGTATCCTATGTCCTTTCCCGGGACTCAAATTTCATCAAAATCGGTTCAGCGGTTTGGGCAAGGGTAACAGACAGACACACTTTCGCATTTATTATCTTAGTAAGGGTTATGTTAGAAATCCATATTATTAATTTTAAAATCATTGCCATTGCATTCAAGTGTATTGTAAAAGGATTGCCACCACTAAAGCAAAAATGATGAAAATAATAGAAACAATAATAATTGCTGTAAGGTATTAAAAGGATATAGCTACTATATCACTCCTTTTTATTGCATTATAAATGCTAGGTTTTAATGAATAAATGTTATAATTGTGAATATTTTATGACCTCATTATCATTATCTTTGCATCTTTCTTCCGTGTGCAGTGATATGAAACCTTTTATAATATTAAACATAATATTTTACGTTTAATTAGCATATTATATTTTTAATAAAGATATAATCATTTAAGTTTACTTTTATCAAGTTTAAAATATAACTACCGTTCACCCACATTTATGTCATGGTCTTATTTTTCCAGCAAATCTCCGTATGAAATTGGACATAAACACGAAATATATTAAGGACAACAAAGGGCAAGTTTTCTTTGGCATCAGAAACTACAAATACAATTTCGAATACGGCGACAAAGTCACATTTGATTTGCAAAACCTGTTTAAGGAGAGCAAAGAATTGAGTAAGTATTCTTATACAAATAAGTGATAAAGTGAAAGGGGTGTAAATCTAGGAAAAAAATGTTGAAAAGAGATTTTTACAGACAGTTGATAAATGATTCTTATAAATACATAGATAGACTACAGACCTAGCTACTATTTTTACGAAAGCTCGCAAAATAACAATTTCAATCAAAGGATTTGCTTGTATTTGCACAAATAAGTACTTTGAATTTACTCTACGGTACAAGGACAGTAACCATGGATAGTAAAACTACAGTTTTGAGAAGTAAGTCATCTAAAATTAAGAAGTGTTTCTGAACCTACGTTGGAACTGTAGGCTTGGTTCACACGGCACAATCCTGCACGTTTCCTGCACGCGCGCGATTTGTTGCAGACCAATCGACGTGTGAATGGCTCCTTATACATTGTATGCGCCACTATTTATTCGTTAAGACGTATACTGCAAAAAAACGTGCAGGAAACGTGCAGGATTATGCCGTGTGAACCTGGCCTAAAGGATATTTTGTCACGATTCAGAAGTCACACAATATAATTATTACTAACCCATCAATCCCCAAGCGGCAGCCGGCTGCCGCATAACAATTGAAAATCTATTATGTCTGTGATACCCACGATGGAGGTGTTATAGGGAAATATCTGTTGTTTGGTCACAATTACATAGACTATAGTATTACATAGTAATGTAATGACTAGATTAGAATCTAGTCCCACTTTTAAATTAATTTGACGATAATAGCCACCAATTATACTTATCTGCATTTAATACTCTCTTCTTCCAGGTAACACAGTATTGACCTTCTTGAACGAGAATTGGAAGACTGTAGCAGAGGAATTCGGCAAACCCATTATGGATTACGCTGTGGAACTTGCTCTCAAGACCATCATCAAGTTCTTCCATGCCGTGCCCATCAGTGAACTAGTACTCGTGCCATTGCCTAACCCACTCCCTGTGTAAATTAGGTTATAATATAAAAATAATATGCTCAATAAATAGTATTAAATTTTTGTATCCGATTTTTTTTTTTATTGTTACCATACGAAAAGCCACGGTACTATTAAGTTTTGTTGCAAGTATAAGTCGACGGCCATTCCCTGTAAACTGTTTTATATTTGTTGCAAATTAAATTAAGTCCAGTAGTATTTAACTCAACATTTTTAATGCAAACAAACACATAAACAATCTGAGGAAATAAAGTAAATTCTTTTGATTGCTACAGAAGGCAAAATTATTGAGGCCGGTAGTTACGATTTTACTGTCAAAAGATAAATGGGTGGTGTGCTGTAAAAATAATCCTGTCCAAATAATAATAGTACGTATAATATACATTGTACATACACCAACACGCGTTGGTAAATTTGATGCTTAAGTTAACTTGATTTCATAATAAAATTTTCTAAAAAAAGTTTTAAAAGTATTAGACATATTTAAATAGTATAGGAGGCAACGTTTTCGAGAAAGTATTTCAGGTCGGCTGATTTTGTGATATGTCGTCATTCTTGCTCTTCTGGCTAGAGTCCGGGCAGTCTGGCTACCGGTAGTGGTTGCGTTCATTAGTGCGCATTTCATATTTTATCCAGGTGATGCTATTAATATAGGGATAAAAAGAAATGGCAATCTCTCGCTTCTGGCTCTTGTCATGTTACGGCCGTTCCCAATATTTGATCTATCTCTGGTTTTACCATACTAGAGATAGGAATAGCTCTCATTAGACATTAGAGACATATATTATATCAATTCAATGTTAGCTGCGATCGGTCGTATGTCAAACCAGAGATAGATTGAATATTGGAAACGGCCGTTAAAGGCCAGGCTTTAACAATTATTATTATTACTGTCGTAATTATTACGTTTGTGTTAAGCACTCCTTGCTCACTAAAATGATTTTAAAATCACTTAAAATCATTTAAAATTATTTAGGTATACAGTATGTATACTAAAATGATTTTAAAATCCAGGATTATAACCTGGACAAAAAGGTTGTGCACTAATGAACGCAACTACTACCGGCAGCCAGACCGCCCAGACTGTAACCAGAAGAGCAAGAATGACGAAATATCACAAAATCAGCCGACCTGAAATACTTTTTTTTTAAACGTTGCTACCTCCCGTACCATTAAGTGAACACTTCAAACTAGATACTCAAACTAAATTCCATCAGCAAATAGCGTTAAAACATATTCAATAATGCTCTTGAATTTAATACTATTAGGGGCCTTATTATATGCATGTGATAGTACTACTGGAGCGAAGATTCTATCGATCCTGTAGAAGCCCGATAAGTGCCTGCCCTCTCTCACACCGCATTTTATAATAAAACTCGATTGCCTTTTAGTGACGCAGAGAGGATCCAGTAATATCCTTCGTCCCACCTTTGAAGATGCCCCTCACAAATTTGTACTGCTTAAATTTTATTATAAAGTACAAATTGATTTAGACCAAGAGTTCATTTAGTGCTTTTTGCGCTTGATGATTTTAGTTTGGAATATCTTAATTTAGTTTAGCAATTATGAAGGAATTTCTTAGTATATTTAGGTACAATATTTGTGAGGAAATATATTTACAACTGTACAATTATAGAAATTTAATGCACATTTAAAGAAACAGATATTATTTCTATCCAACTTTGCTATACTTTCTGAAAAATTGATTATAAGTGTCTAAACACATTTTGCCGAATTTCCGCGGCGGAAGTTCGGCCTGCAATGTATTTTTAACACCATGCCGAAATTTTGTCGCGTTATATTGTATGCGTTTGACATTGCTGACGTAATCAAGCCGAACTTCCGCCGCGGAAATTCGACATAGTGTGTTTAGACACTAATAGTATGAAGCAGAATAATTTGGTATATGAAATTGGATCGATGAAATTATGATTTTAATCGAGCATTAAAGCGATCTGTCGGCTGAATTTCACAGGTAGATCCATCCTGTCTATGAATTTTACTGATAAAATAACAAGTTGGTGGATTTTTAAACGACTACTTTAAACTTATATAATAGAAGTAAGTAATTTTTGAAAGGAAACTACAATAATAAAAATATTTATTACACAAAATAAACAAATCTATAGTAACAACTAGACATAACATAATAGACGGTAGGGGGTCAATAAAATTTTAGGACAGTTAGATGTTAATTGAACGAACGCCTGTTAACATAATATAATGTATATTGATATTAAGATGTTTTTCCTATTGCCGTTTAGAAAACAGAGGTCATGAAATTTCTAGACAAAGGATAAGTATAATGGTCATTAGTTACAATGGATATTAGTCATTAAAATCATGTAATTCAGGTATCACGCCACCTACCAGCTCAAGGCATGGCACAGCGTGGAAGAACTTCATCACAGTCTTCACAACCAGGTTCACAGCATACTCTATGACCGGAGAACCTAACTCTTCAGTCACTTCCCTCCAGTTCTGGTTCAAATATTTCAATACCCTCTCACCTGAAAAATAAAATATGATCAATAATTATTATTGATGTTGTTTGTAATTAATCCGTGTTTCCAACCCTTTATTTTTTTAACCCTTTGAAAGGCTAAAAATTTGGCTTACGAGACATCTTGCCTGATTGGAACCTCGCCTGCGGCAAGATATCAAAATAAAAAGACAGAATAAATCTTTCGCTAAAATGTTCTGTAGTTTAAGTCAATGATATTATAAAAGCAAAAATGTGTGGATTTATCTACTTTTGATCACTAAACTTATACAAACTACAAAGATGTTCTAATGTCACTGTCATGAGGGAGTGGACTTTTGTCATATTATAGTTTCCCTGTAGGTATTGTTAGAGTTTCATCTGTCTACCATAAAGAAAGTTACTCAAAAACAATGTTTTTATGACTTTTAAGGGGAATAAAAATTAACAAAAACTTACTCCACTCCTGACTCTCTCTGAACAAGTTTTCAATTTGGAAGAAGACGTTGTCGCCGTAATCAAAGTCGTATGTGTAGTTTTTGATAGCCAAATGCTGAAGGCCTTGCTCGTCCTTGAAATATTTAGTATACGCATCCAGCTTCACTCTAATGTTAGCTGAAAACAATTTAAAGGCGTTAGGCTTAATTGAAAATCTTAAAAACATGGTAAAATTAAGTTAGCTGCTAAGTATCTTAAAGCTAAAACTAAAACGCCAATTCTGGTGCTTACAAAAGTTTATGATTATTCGCCGTTATTGTTACAAGATTATTGTCTAGAATATAACTAGGTTCTAGTAGTTTAATAAAAGTGTGTTCAGATAGCTTACTTAGATCAATTTGAGAGTCCCCTGATCCGTCAATCTGGAACAACAGAAGCTTGCCCTTCGCTTCATATTGTCCCTTGACGGTAATGTTGCAGTGAAATTCGAGATCGAATTTCCTCTTGCGTATATCATACCTGAAATCAGAGTGAGGTGTCACTGTTACTGCTATAGTAGAACATAATACATCTATATGTAGTAACTGCAGTAACAGTACTATAGTCGATAAAATAGGTATAACTTTGTAGTTACTATAGAGACATAAAAACCAATTTTTAGTTGCCCACTGCTATAATAAAATTTTGGCAAATTAATTTAGGCAGCAGGCAATTTATTTTTTGTTTCTTATAAAGTAATTAAATCATGAAAATTACAATAGAAATAGTATCTGGTTAAACCTGACTTGATTAAAGATAAATTACGTAATTTGTGTCGGAATAATATTTGAAAAAAATGCATTTAACTTGATTTATCTTCCTTAATTATTTTTTCTATTAATCTAGAATGTCCTTGATATTCAAATTAGGATTCTATATTAACTAAAACTATAATTTATGATCCCAGTTTAAGTCGAAATAATCTACTCAATTACAGTGGGTGGCCAAATTATTATACTCAGTGTGAGTGATTTCAGTTGTTGCCGTCCTTTGAAAAACCAAAGTTTACCCAGACAATGCGTGCTAAACGATTGGCGTTTGATAAAATGCATAAGTATTGGACTGAGGAATACTGGAAGGAGGAAAACAAGTTATTTTAATTGCATTTTTTTTTTAATTATGACCTGTTAAAGGCGGCGTAACTTTAATATGACCCAATTGACTCAGATCCTCCAAGACAATTCCTAGTTGGTTCACCGCAGGCGACTTGAAAATTTTGATGAAAGCTGTGTTGTTGAACGAGTGAAACCTCCTTCGTCGGTTACGACATGGGGCGAGATTAGCTCAAAGGGTCGACTACATTTGGTTGATGGAACCATGCATCAAGATTCAAGACCAATACCTGCGAGTTTTGCAAACTCCTCTCCATCACCACATGGCTGAATAGTAGCCAGACGGCATCTGCATAATTATGCAGGAATCTACACCTTACCATAACGCCAAAAAAAATATTAACTTTTTTAAAGATAACAATGTTACCTACTAGACACAAAATTGTACTTTTTTTCAAGTGAATATAGTGTATAATAATTTCGCCACCGACGGTAAGTTCTTCTATAGTCTTAATTTGAATAAGACAAATATGCAGGTTATTTTGGTCTATTATGGGCCAATGTAGAGAGGTGGCGTAACATATTATACCTACCAAAAAGAATTAGTAATTACTTACTCAACATTATCAACGATGCAGTCCCTGAAGCCCGACACGGTTCCCTTGTGGAAGGTGACAGTTATGCCGTTCAGTTGGATCGGGAGCTTCTCGATGATGAAGGGATCTAGAGGGGGGATGTCGAATTGAGGTAGACCTTTGACGAATTCAGGGATTGCCTCTTGAGTTGCCCTTGTCAGGCATTCCCTTGTCATCTCCTTACAGGGATGAATAAAGTCCGCTGGAAAAGAATTTTAATTGAAAAGGTTTATGAAGGAAGAGCATTATTTTCATTCATTAATATAGTTATTTACAAAGAATATTATATTTATTGTTTTCTTGTTCGCAAACCGTATCTAGATTATCGATTTTAGAAATCTAATTTTCATGTAAATTTGGTAATACGTTCTTAGTTAATCACACTTTGGTTGCCTTTGCTTTACCGATTTTTGCTTGTCCGACTACTGTTTTTTTTATCTGTATCCAAAATAAAATTGAGGCAATAATGCAACAAAACAACAATCTTGTATATCTTTTAAGTGTTTACAAGCTTTGCCCTTTAATCTGAATAAAATACAAACATAAATACTTACGTGTTAATCGAGCATGACTAATATGGCAGATATTTACCACAAATGCCAAAATTAACGCCTTCGTAATCATTTTTAACACTGCGCCTGCAAGTCGAAGACACTAACTTGTGTAGTGGTCGCAAAAAGAATATATTTTATTTGCAAATGTTCTGCTAAATATTTGGTTTTTCAATCCGGTTTTGGATTTTTTTTTTACGATTTACGTCTCTACGTAAGATTAAATCGACAGACCGCTGAAGGTTCACATCTTATGTAAGAGGACTACAATGTAAGATATATATTTTATACCTCCACTTTAACTACGTATAATTATACACACGATATCCTTATAGTCTCGTCTGTTTTCAATAAATATTTTTTACTCGAGTTATTTTATGGTTACTTGAGTTTGTGGAAGGCCTCCAAAAGCCGACTACGTATACCTGAAATCATTCCTGGTGAATTTGGATTTCTATTTTACGATAAATATAACGATAACATATATGATACTAAGAACTTAATTTCATTAGACGGTGCACTTGAATTTTAATTGAATGATACCTAATGCTATTTAATGATCTTAATAAAGTTTCTTTAAAGTTGTGCTATTCTTTAATGAAATTAAGTTTATAGAACCATTAATTTTGATTTTGCGGGAAGTTATGTTTCTAAGAACTAAGTCATGAAATAAGTCCTGCAAAACACAAACAGAGTTTGTATCCCCCTGACAAAAAGGTCTGTCAATTTTATTGACAGAGCTGCTCAGATTTGTAAGGTACAATATGCAGAATGATCAAAATGATTAAGTTAAGTCAATTATTGTAGTCACTAGTGATCTGTTAGGCTTGGCATGAATTTCGAAAGGAAGATAAGTAAAAGAAAACTACAAAAAATGAGGATATTTATTACACGAAATCTAAACTTACACTTTAAGAAGGGCATAAAAATCTAGATTATATGTAACCTGTATTTAATGTAATAGACGGTAGGGATTAATAATAACATTTTGTGATTATTATTGGCAATTTCACCAACGCCTCATAAAACATTAAATATCATGTTTTCTCTCTAGTCCTCAAAAAGAAGTCATGATATTAAGACGAAGGATTAACGTATATGAACCTTAGTGATTATGATTGAGTTCCCAAGGTTCTAATTCAGGTAGCGGAGCATCTATCAGTTCGTTGCGTGGCACTGCGTGGAAGAATTTCATCACAGTCTTTACTGCCAGTTTTACTGCATACTCTATGACTGGTGAACCTAATTCTTCAGTCACTTCCCTCCAGTTTTCGTTCAGGTATTGCAGTACCTTTTCACCTGCAAAACACATGTAATTACTGACGTTGCCTTAGCCTGATGATACTATGATTTTAGCCCCTAGATTTTCAACCCTCATTTTTGTAACATAAACGGAAGCACTCTTGTGCTTGAAAAACTGGCTTAGGCAATATCTTACCCAGCCGAAATCTTGCCCTCGCCTATCAAATGCAACCTTTTTCATCTTCCTAGGATACTTAGATGAGAGGCATGGGTCAAATGAAAATAAGGGTCCGAGAAAAAATTTAAAGGGCTGCCATTTTAAAACCGTGAGAAAGAGAGAGAAAAAAAAGAGCCAGTTCGTAGATAAATAATACTAAATTTTATAACATTAAAGGATCTGACACTGGTATAGGCATACATTCTATGCGAGGCGTACTTATGCAAATTGTGAGAAAAACAACTTTTACAACTTTATATTTCAAAAACGGTAACTTGTATGAAAAAAGTATTAATACATTTTTGTAGAAAATTTTATGGCCTACAATTTCTATCTGAGGTATTTTTATGAACAAAACTTACCGTTTCGCCGAAATTTTTTTGGACTTTTGACCTTGAATAAAAAATGAAGCACACATGGGAATTATGGGGAACTTTCAAATTTTATTCGTAATCACATTCTTAACAATATTACCGATTTTCAGCTTGATGCGATGATTTATGCAAGGTTACAGGGGTATTTTGGTTGGAATGGTTGACTTCATTTGGTTGAAGGAACCATTCGTCAAGACCAATACCTACGAGTTTTGCAAACTCCTCTCCATCATCAGATGGCTGAATAGTATAGCCAGACGGCATCTGCATAATTAATTATCTAGGACTAGAGTCGACTGTAGACTGTAGACAGTCTACACCTGACCATAAGGCAATTTTTTTTTTTTAAGAAAACAATGTTACTTTCTAAGACACAAAAAAGGTTTTTTTTTCAAGTAAGTATAATAATTTGGCCACCGACGTTAATTAGGATATTTTTACGAGGAAATAATTATTTCTCCTACTTACTCCACTCTTTGCTTTCTCTGAACAAGTTTTCAATTTGGAAGTGAACATTGTCGCCGTAGTCAAAATGTCAAAATCGTATATTGTGTAGTTTCTGATGGCCCAATGTTGGAGGCCTTGCTCGTCCTTGAAGTATTTGGTGTTTACGTCTAACTTCACTCTGACGTTTGCTAAAAAATATAATATCTAAAGTAAGTGAAGTACCTATAGAGATATTCAAGTGATGTGTTAAGGTCAGTACACACCGAAACGATACGGAACTAGCATATTATGTGACGGAACGCAAATTATAATGCTAAGGGGTGTCAAGCTAACACTTAAGGGCCTTTCCACACGACCTATTTTTTGCGCACTGACGACGCGCGTTTCTGATGCGCTCGTCTTCTGCGTGTTTTCATCGCGTTTATAAAGAGATATAAAGTTTAAAACGTGTCGACTTCCTTCCGTTGCTGAGCGTTCAACTTGTGTTTGTATCTATACAAACGAGCGTAAAAAACGTCGTGTGGAAGGGCCCTACGCGCTGTAGGTTTTGCTTTTATGCATCCCCAAGTTCTTTTAAGTTGGAATTTAACTTTTATTATTAACTTATTCTATATTAAAGAAGCACTTATTAGGTCAAATTTGATAAACTGAAGATAACTGCTGAATGTCTTAAAGTTAAATGTAGCAAAAATGGTGCTTTAAAAGGTGCTTTTGGTTTTCCAGTGTTATTATTACGAGTTATTTATTGATTATAATAGATATACAACTTTATCGAAATAGGTTTTAGTTGTCAAATAGAGCTGATAACATACTTAGATCAATTTGAGAGTCCCCTGATCCGTCAATCTGGAACAACATCAGTCTGCCCTTCGCTTCATACTGTCCCTTAACAGTAATGTTGCAGTGGAATTCGAGTCCGAAATGTCTCTTGTGTATATCAGCCCTGAAACAAGAAACATTGAGTATCACTGTTGCTCTATCTTTAATATTATAGTTCTTTAATCGTGTGTACTGTGTAGTAAATTAAGATTACCTATAAATATTACGCTATTTGTCAAGTAATAAATGGAAATAATAAAATGGCAAAAAAAATATTGAAAGTATTTTATATGTTGTTACTTAATTTATAAGTTAATGTAGAAGGATATTTTCAACAGAGTAGTTACTGGTTGAACCTGAATTGATTAAAGATGTGTGTGAACAATTAATATGAAAAAAAGGATTTAACTTGATAAATCTTTCTTAATCTTTTTTACAAATTATAGCAAGAATGTTCATGACATTTAATTTTAGGGTATTACGAGAATATCAAGACTCCAGTCAGAGGCGGCGTAAGGCGTGGGCGGTGTGGGCGACCGCCCACGGCCTCGCGGCCCTTGGACAGCGCGTTTTTTTTTTTTAGGATTTACGAGTATCAAAAAAATCTTCAAACAATATCCGTCTTCTTGCATCATCCATCAGGGGGCCTCGCAAAATATATTTCGCCCACATAAAATTTAGGTCTTGCGCCGCCACTGAATCCAGTTAGAGTCTACGTCTACTAAATTAACTTCTATGACAAACCGACAACCGTTAAAAATCTAATGATCAATTGTCTATATTTTTTGTAAGTTTAACGGTTAACCCCATGAGGCACCCGCGTGCCGCATCACAATTGAAAATCTATTGTGTCTGCGATTCCCACGATCGAGGTATTAATTCAAGCTTTAACAACCATCATTACAATTTTTTTCCGCCCTGTTCTTATTACTTTTCATGTAATTATTATAATGATCATAACATTGTTGTCTATTATAACGCTATTTTGGTCGATTTGCTTGTCAACTCCGGAGATTTTGCGTTCGATTCAAGCATTGGAACTACAAAATCCAGAATTCATCTGGTTACCACATTAAGACAATGGAAGCTGTCTAAAGCATGCAAAATCGACGTCGACGTCACATTCGCGATAGCTTGTATTGGTCCAACCTAGCTTAGTTAACAATACCGCGTAATTCAAGTTTGAAAAGTTTTCAGGAGAGACAAAAACTTCGTATTTCATAAGAAATCATTGAATACTTGTTTAAAATGATTGCTTTTTCATTTAAAACTTTTCGTTTAATTTTATTTAAAATATTCAAAAATATTTACTTAATTTAAAATGTTTTTTCACATTGCCTATTTGCTTTTAATATAAAATAATATCCTGCTGTTCGGTTGCTTGGAAAAAATTGCTGCATAGCTTTATTAAGCTGCCTTTTGTGTTTATATGTAGTTTATTAATAGTACCATAGACAAATGATGATAGTCCTAATTTTGTATTTCTATTTAAGTTATGTGTAAATACAATAAAGAATATTCATTCATTCATTCATTATAATGATTTCATATTATGAAATACGAGGTTTTTGTCAAACTTGTCTACGGGTATTGTTACCTGAGCGACGCCAAGTTACTTACTCAACATTATCAACGATACAGTATCCGGTTCCCTTGTGGAAGGTGACAGTTATGCCGTTCAGTTGGATCGGGAGCTTCTCGATGATGAAGGGATCTAGAGGGGGTATGCCGAATTGAGGCAGGCCTTTGACAAACCCGGGGATTGCCTCTTGAGTCGCCCTCGTCAGGCATTCCCTGGTCATCTCCTTGCAGGGATGGATATAATCCACTGGAAAAAAAATTAAGAAGTTTAATTAATAACAACAATTAGTATTTTTTTAAAACTATTCAATTACAACCAGCTGAAAAAAAAGTTCTATTTTCAACATTTTTATTCATAAATCGTAATTTTAATAGATCTTGATGCTTCAATATTTGTAAATGTGAAACAGAGGGATTATTATCGATACGATATTCTTATATTTTGGAAACACATTTTAACTATAGACAACATTTTTGCTTCGTCTTTGCATGGGTCCAATATTATTGTTATTTAGAATGGAATTTTCTCTTTGAAACGAAAATTACAATCTAAACCTTAAATATCTTTGTGTTTACTATATTTGCTCTTAAAAATATGAATAAAGTGTACAGTGTACTTACAAACAATACTCACGGGCTAGTCGAGCATGGCCAATATGGCAGATATTCAACACAAATGCCAAAATTAACGCATTTGTGATCATTTTGTTTTAACACTGCAATGCCAATCGAAAACACTGACTTGTATAGTGGTTGCAAAAATAATATGACTTATTTGCAAACATTCTGCTAAATATTTGGATTTATAATCCGGTTTTGGGATTAATAAACTATATAGACCGCTGAAGACTTCATTCACAAATACAATGTAAGATAAATTTATTTTTATACCTCTACATTAACTGCGTATAATTAATTGCACACGATATCTAGTCTCGGTCAGTTTTTAATAAATATTTTTAACTCACTGGTTTCATAGTTATTATTATTTCAATCAATAGTAGACCTCCAAAAGCCAGCTTCGTGTTACTGCTGATTCCTGTTGACTTTGAACTTCTCGTTTAACAATAAACAAAACGATAAAAATAAAATATTTTACGAAGCTAAAAACTTTATTTTATGAAACTTTACTGCACTGCTATCTCAATTATTATTAATTTCTAATGCTCTAACATGAATGTAATCTCGATCCAAATATTTTTTGCAGATATTTCTTATATTCAGAGCTGAAAATATAAAAAAAAAGAAATAAATGAAATTCAGAAAATACGTGCGTTTTGGGGCATCACTGTTTTTGCTTTTATTTTAATTCTTCCATGCTGCAGCCTAACCACAAAGTAGTAGGGCTTATTACATAAATATAGAAGTTAAATAAATGATTATCAAGTTGATCTACTGCAGATCAATCGATAATTTATTTTGGTCACAAGGGAAGGTAATATTATGTTTGCTAAGACCTGATAAGTTTTTCAAAAGACAAAGGGCTCTCTGTTTTAAAAAATGATGACCACAAACCAAAACTATACTTACTATTATTTTGTTCACAATTTTTTTTTTGTATAAAATAAATGCATTTTGTGACGTATTTCAGGTATCAAACATTATTCCGTTTGTAATTTGTATACACAATGGTGAGTGAATATTGTAAGTGAACATAACGTACGATGTTAAAGATGGTATGGTAAAGTCGAAGATCGTCCAGATGCAATAGGCTACTTGACCTACTTTTTTTCTTCATTCTAAACGCTTCTTAATCATTCATTTTCACCAAAAAAACTAATAGTTTAATATTTTAAACAGTAGAAACCCGTAAAATTGTTGATTGAAAAATATGCCTTTTATATGGCGCCGAAAACACTGCCCGCCATTGTGCCTCCATAGTGTGACGTCATGTTTTTTGTATTTTTATACTTTCTTTATTGAAAAAAGTTTTATGTGCTAAGCGTTCGAGTCTAACAGTGCCAAAAAATTAGAAAAGAATTTAGAAATCATTTGTAATGTTGAACACTTTTGGAGAAAAGTTTTGGCCATTTCATTTCCCAACTACAATAAATGGAGATAATATTATATAAAACTGATGTTTTACTTGAACTATTTAAGAAAATATATTTTACAAATCTTTCTAGGCTTATTCTTATTATTTATGTACAATTAAACTTACATATAACGAGCGCGATAAATAAAAGATATTATTAAATTACGAATGTGATGACGTCACATCCAAATCGGTAGTAACTACCGCAAAAGCGTTTTCGTCAGTACAAATCATATTTTCATAAAATCATATTTTCAAATCGACTTTATTTATCAATCATAAGCTTTTATTTGATGATAAGGTTGAAATACGGTTTCCTAGGCCAAGTTCTACTAGAAATATGCATTAGTTCAATGAAATTAAATATAGGTCAGAATAATATTACTATTATGTAATATGGTAATAGGCTACCATATTACATAATAGTAATATTATTCTCACATAATCTTTTTTATTTTATCGCCGTCGAATTATTTCTGTAAGAAATTACTTAATAGGATAATATTATTATATTAGCCTGAAAACATAACTCGAAAAGCCAAGTCTTTGTTTTGATTTTTGAGCTAAGTTACTGTATGTTGCTGGTACTTATACTATAGATTAGATATAATATGGTATATAGAGACCATATTATGATATTTTTGATAACATTTACGTTATACCCCCTCGTAGCGTGTGACATAGCTGACATCATTATATCGAGTATAATATTCACTCGAACATTCCCAACTCTCGAATTCCTATATCTAACGAAGATGAACTCGAATGGTTCTTAAAAATATATATTCTCCAAAATATGTACCAGAGTTTATTCCTAATACTTTTTATTATTTACGGGTAATAAAGTAACTTTTGAATACTTCTGTTATAACTTATGTCTTTTTGCGTTTACATATATATGAAGACGTAAAAAGATTTGTGCTAACTCGAATCTTCAAATTAAGGCCATCCCCTGAGCAAACGACCTTGACCATACATTTGACGCGTTGCCGAGATCGCACAAAATTGATTTAAAAAAAAAATTTAAAACGGGGAATATGTAGTTAATGAAATTGTCTTTCTATTGTCGTGTGTTTCAAATAAACATAATTTGTAAATACTAGGGAGATGCTGAAAGTATGCTTCAATTTTAATAAATTGGTATTACTTTGGAAGCTAATATCATGAGTATAATAAACAAAAATAGAAAAATTAAAACGGGGAAAAGAATGTTGATACTTATACTGAAGAATATTGCTGTATTTTTATTATAACTTTGTAGCCTTCAAATTATGAGCTTATAAGTTTCTAAATACGGTAAATTACGGTATCTCAGTAGGGGAAGGCCCTTAACAACAAGCAATTAATTTTTTCGTTATAATTTTTTGTCTTATTATCTTTGAGACCTCTTCAATTTCCATGCGATTCTCGAAGTCAGTTTTGGTAATAATACATTGTTTATGATCATAAAATTAATCTTTTTTTTTATAAATTGCAATAAAACATATTGTCTGTAATCCTTCCTTTTAGTTTTTTAAACTTATAACGACTTTTAAAACTATAAGGCCCACTTGCGCAGATTTTAAGTTAAATTTAATGTTGGTTTAAAATATCTTATCTCTGTCACTCTTTGAGTTTTAAAACGAGATAGCATAATGTTTCACCCTGGGTTAACTTTAACTCCGGATTCGTGAAATTGTCCTTAGTTTTTAATTATTTCAGCTTTTACGCTTTTGGAGCATTGCAAAAAGCTGAGAACAGGTAACGCGTATTTTATTTTATTTTTATTACACATCCATCTGATGGGTCTTTTTAAGCGATTGCCGAATATAGACCATGTTGATGGGTTTTTTTTTTCTTTGTCGTTTCCAAAAATGAATTATTATCTTAGTTTAGAAAAACAATAACGATCTTTCAATATCTTAACTTAGTAATTTGTTAAAAAAATTGTAAAACTATTAAAAGTATGTACTTTTAATAGTTTTACAATCAACCTAGGTAAGTATGTACTTACCTAGGTTGATTGTTTACAAGTACCTAGATCACATAAAACCCATAGATACAATGTAACTGTTATTATTGTAATTATACTGTTACTTGAAATAATTATATATTTTTCAATATTTCTTGCATAATATTCTTATTAAAATTATGTGTTATTTTTACGAGCTAACAGCTTCTAGAACTAAATAACTTGATTTTCCAGTTAGCATCATTTTATTATTAGAGTATGAATTATGCTGTACAAACTACTAAGGACATAAAATAATTATTCACCTACTAATTATTATTATTATTATATAGTAATAACGTAACGTTGTACAGTATACCCCATTTTTGTTAAGTTACTGTTGTTCTTTATATAAACAGGGCCCCAGTATGGTCTAATATAATGTTAGCAATAAAAAAGTAAAGTATTAACCGCCGCGGGAATCGTTTTCCGGGATGAAAAGTATCCTATCTCCTTTAATTAAGAGCCTGCCGCCAAAAATTTCAAAGCATGTTAGCCCCGCCTACACACCCCGCTATCCTCCAATCGTGATATAATGATTCCATGAATCGTGCTCCCGAGCAATGTGCTTTATGCTGCAGCTAATAGTGAACAATATCGCGTAACAACGGTTCCCGCATTATAGCATGAAAGTAAAGGTCGTAAGTCCCAAAACTGTTTTTGATGATTACTTAAAAATTAAATACAATACTAATATTTCCTTTTGCCATTATTTTATAAAGTGTGTGATTGTAGTAGTGCAAGTTATTTAATGATAGTAACTCAATAAGTGTAACATATTATATTTGTTGAAAAGTCCAGAAAGATTCATAATTTCGAAAAATATAATTACTATCGAGTCAAAATAAGTGTTTTCCGTTTACCAAATATCAGATAAATATACAATGATTAAATAAATCTTAATTTAATTTAAGTCAGTCGTCTTCCGGGATCGTAATACTTATTAGAAAACACGATAAAATTTGGCAGCCCGCTCTTAAATAAATTACAGAAAAATCAGTTTAGCGGTTTCGGTGCGAAGACGTAACAGACGGACAGACAAACATACAGACAGGCGAACTTTCGCATGTGTAATAATATTTGTATGGATGTGTGGATATGGATTTAAATGTAAGTTGCACATTTCATTTCGCCATTAAGTAGTGTAAGCCTTTGGATTTCGATGCCACAGGCCGAATGTTGGACAGCTATTGACAGGTCTTGCAGTCAGAATACTGATAACAGGAATAAGGCCACAATCCCAGCCAATTGGGATGTCCATTGGCTTAAATTATCACCCGTAGTCGGGATAATGCTTGAAAAGAGAAATAAACATTTTTGTACGAATTGAGCACCAATCTCTGAAGTGGGTGGGATAAAATGCGAGAATTTTGAACATGTGGAATGAAATATTTTAAAAACTTGAGCTCAAAGAAAGATTTTTTTAGAAACGTCATATTATAATCTGGGCACGAAGTTCTTACAGCTTTTACTTTTCAGGCACCAAATTCTCATCAATTATTCTATAATCTATTTATGAAGTTTTACTGCATTTTTACGGTTAGTTATTATCCTGCCCAAAATCTTAATCCGTTTTATCTTTTTATAAGTTTTGTAATATTCATGTATTTAATGATCAATTAAAATTGACTTTGAAATTATTATTATAAAAGCGGAAGATCGCAAGCCATGGCTTAATGTAATGATTGTATCAGTTTGAATATTTTTATTAATAAATAATAGTTTAAATTTTTTTTAACAAATTATTGCATTGTCATTGGCTCCTTAATTAATACATAAGTATGCAAAGTTTCGAATCAATTAGACTACTGGAGATAGGTAAAAATTGTGCTGAAAGATTCCGTTACGTATGTATGTAACGGAATATATAATATAATAAAAATAAAAATAAGTCGGGTTTTCATTCCTGACGCTAAAACTCCAGAACGCACGAACCGATTTCCACGGTTTTGCATTCGTTGGAAAGGTCTCGGGCTTCGTGAGGTTTATAGAAAAAAAAATCAAAAATAACTTCAAGAGAAAAGCAGGAAAACAGGGAAAACAGGCAAAACAACGTTTGCCGGGACAGCTAGTAATATAATAAAAATTACGTATGTATTAGCCCGAGCTAATAAAAGCGTGTTAAAAAGATCCATAGAGTTATTAACATCGTCCTATTCTGCTGCACACATAAATCTTCCGCAAAGTCATTAAGAAGTTATTGCTAGTTATTGGTAGTATGATGTCGTTTGAGAATGCACGGTAACCTTATTATGAAGTCAAACACTTGGGACGCGAGATTCAATTAGAGTTAGGGACTTTGGAAGTGATGAAATCGGGGCACCAATGAATTTTCTAATGATTAGGGGCCTGATTCTCGTACATCGAATGTCACTTGTATTGTATATTGTCTCACTTGCTCGTAAATCTCATCTTTAACGAGGGATTGAGATTAAAGCGACATTTGAGGTATGAAAGTCAGCCCATATACTTATAGGTTAATAGTGATCTTCGGTCTATACTATGTTTCTATATTTATGGACTTATATTGTGTTATCTGCTTTATTTTTTGGATTTCATATCGTGCTTATTACAAATTACTTTTACTATTTTACTAATTTAATTTATTACCTATATCAAGTACGATACTTGGAAGTTGTAGCGAGAACCCATATCCATACTAATATTATAAATGCGAAAGTGTGTCTGTCTGTCTGTCTGTCTGTCTGTTACCTCTTCACGCCTAATCCGCTGAATTGATTTTGCTGTTTGGCATGGAGATACTTTGAGTCCCGGGAAAGGGCATAGGATACTTTTTGCCCTGGGAAAATGTACGATTCCCGGTTCCCAGTTTTGACGCAACGAAGTCGCGGGCGTCATCTTGTATTTAATATTATGTAAAACGCCTTAACATTTTGAGCAGCAAATTGTAAATTACTGGCGTTTGCTTAAAGTTTATTAACGGACAACCATCAGATAAATAAATAAATAAATAAATAAATTACAAATATAATATTTACTATTATTTTTAGCTGGAAGCATCATATATAATACTTCTCGTTCTTTATAAACCATTAAATCGACTTCACAGTTAAAAGGAATTTAGTTGCGTTGTCTTGCTAAGACTAAGTGACAATTCACAGGTTTACTTAAGGAAAAACAGCCTGGCGAAAGACGTACAGATAACAAAAACTCCCTAAAAGGTCTCTGCAGTCCCTGCGGTTTTAGCTTTCGGTTACAGAACCCTAAAACGTAAAGGCTAAATGCGTCCCTAGTGGCTCATGAACATGACATGCCATCGAAACCCGGTGACCTGCTTCTACACAAGTCACTTTTAAACTACCTTAAAAATCTTAGAGAACCTCTAAAGAAAAGACTGTGTTGACTTAACACACATACATACCAAAACGGGCCGCGGCCTCGTTTCTAATGACACGGGAAAATAAACATTGAACAGCTCAAAACGTTTGATTTTAAGGTCGCTATTGCTATACTCATAAAAGGTCAGTTAGGTCATATTTGAGCGTCATTATTCCTTTGGTTCGGACAGAAAAACTTTAAAACTTTTGTGACAGCATTAAACATAATTATAATAGCGTTCTTTTCTTATTGTATGTATCATAGGTAAAGTATTATAGTATAGAATATGTAATCTTAGCCCGTCATCGCGGGCCATTTTGTGCTTATTTTCATACAAGTAGTGTGCGTGTATTTTCTTAAATATTTCTATTTGTCGATCATTTCGAAGCACATAAAACGTTGTTCAAAACTTACGTATTTAATGTCAAATTCACGTGTTTGAGGCATTCTTTGGCCGTTCTTATGGTTTATTATTTAGCGGAACCACAAAACTCAACAATATCTAGCATAAAATTTTTACTAAAAACCTTTATTAACACTTTTAATACATGAAATATACAGACCGACTCCTTTGTTATGTCCTAGGAAGTAGGACATAACATTACACGCTTTTGACGCTTATACACCGATAATAAGGCTCTCTCCTATTAGTCTATCTCAATGGTATGTATAGAACAGAGGATCCATAGACATAAATATCAGACAGAGTTTCAGTTTTTCACTATAGACTACTCCATCACACCACAGACACATCCATAGCCCATAGGTCTATGGATGTGTCTGTAGATGTGCATGTGCTATATTTTGCTCTCTCATCAAGCAGAAAGCGACAACGATAAATTACAGCTAAAAATCTCGACCAAGTCAGATATAAGAGAATATAAAAATACGTGTGGCACTCGGGGACTGTCGCGGTAAAGCTGAGGAGTGGTGGTGACAGTTTTTTTTCGTTACGGAATTTCTTCATTCGGTCGCCTCGCTCAAAACCCGCGATAAAAGCTATGCAATAGCTTAATATTATAAGGAGGATAAACTATTATATCAAATAAACACCGACAGACAGACATTTTTTTTTTCATAAGTTAAAATGATACACTTAACACGCGATATAAAAGAAACTTCATTTGTCAAGGAGATTATTTCCTTGACAACGAGGGTCCATCGATATCCCCGACACCTCGTTAGCTGAACAACTCGAAAGTTATTCTCACAACACTGGCTACATAAGCATAGTTACAGGAGACTGAAGTACACTTGACGATGTCTGATATTATATTAGAATAGGTATAACACGAATAATGCCCGGGTCAATTTATTTTATAAAAATAAGGGGGCAAACGAGCAAACGGGTCACCTGATGGAAAGCAACTACCGTCGCCCAAGGACACTCGCAACATTAGAAGAGCTGCAGGTGCGTTGACGTCATTTCAAGAGGGAATACGCTCTCTTCTTGAAGGTTTGCAGGTCGTATTAGTTTCTGAAGTTTTTGATAGGGGTTTAAAAACTGCGACAAAATTCGTTTATCGCGCGGGAACCGTACATTTTCCCGGATAAAAAGTATGCCATGGCCTTTCCCGGGACACTAAGTATCTCCATACCTAGCAAAATTGGTTCATCGGTTGGGGCGTGAAGAGGTAACAGACAGACAAACAGACAGACACACTTTCGCATTTATAATATTAGTATGGATGTATGGACGTATGGCAAAATACCCTTTGCCGGATCAGCTAGTACTTGTAGAGTTAATAAAGTGACACAAGGATTAAAGCAAGAATAAAGCAGACCAGAAAGACCAAAGTTAAAGTTTGGATTGATTAGAGACGATTTGATCTAGTTCTTTTAAATTACGTCGAAGGCTGACGAATAATACGCTTAACGATCCACATAGTAACGATCGGTCATTTCCATTGTCGACTATAATATAGAGTAGCGTGTCGGCAGAGACGAGCAAAACTTACCGAATTCTAGTTGATTTACTTTAATATAAGGATAGCTCCATGGTGAATAACCTTGATTAGCATGGTGCTAACCTTGATTGCGAAGTTAGCATGCTCAATCGACGTCAATCATGTGGCAACCGTAGACGAATATGGGGCATATTAATTGTTTTGATTGGTCAATGTTCAAATTTCACGTTTGAACTCGCCTGTACAATTGTGAATCATACTCCAACGTGGACAGGCCGAATTATATGTAACGTTTATTGTTACGGCCAACATGAATTAAAACAAAAGTGGAAATTAACGTCTCAAGTTACTTCATTACAAACATACATCACTGTTTTGGAAAAGACTAAAGTAAATCTGTAAAATGAAATATTTTACTAAACCTTGTACAAAATCAATTTACGACAGGAAAATCCCTGTGTGCACGTAACACATCCAATATTGCTAGAGCGTCTGGCTTTATAGAATACAAGAACACAAAACTTCTAGAAATAAACTTCAGGGCATTTCAGTGTAACTAACAAAAGTTTTCAACGTGAAATTTTACTTAACTTATGCTTTGTTAGGTGTTTACAGTTTTCTTTACCTATATGTTGCACGCAACTATAAGTCTACTATCATACGGTAACCGTAGATTTTGCTGCAATAAAATATTAGATTATCTTACCTATACCTACAATTTTCTGGAACGAAAAGTATTTATCAATCAAGTGACATAAAATTTTTCGACATGTGTGCATGACACAGTATCAGACAGACACATAGAACTTATAATATTAGTATAAAGTATAGGTTGTGGCATGAAAAACATAGAAAAATATAACGTACACCACAAATAGGCATTCGTGTTGAGTTACACTTCTTATAATCCAGTAAACGAAGTCGAGCAGACCAATAAGTGCTACAAATCCTCTGTTCAATGCCCCGGACCTATAAGTCAGTTCCCGACCGATATTTCCGTTAATACGTCGCGTAATTGTACTCGGAACAATAAAAATGCCATCCACGTTCGTAGTAACAGTTCTATTAATAGGAAATTTTGTTTCCTCGCAAACGGACCGACCGAGCGAGATAAAGAGTTTATCAAACGCAGAATCCGTTTTCCCTTTGCAAATCCAGACGACGCAAAAGACGCTCGCGGCCGTCGCCGGAAACAATCCGAAAGCTGTTACTCCCGCCGCCTTCACCGCTGGCGAACAGAAAGAAAATTTCCGCGCAATCTTGCCAACTCATTTCATTGCAATAACGAGCACCGGTGAAAAAATGAAGTCCAATCAAGACGATGGAAGCGGAAAATTACTTCTATCACCTGTAGGAAATCACCTCACGGAACACGACAAAGAAACTTTGGAGTACGCAACTGAGTCGAGTCTGTATTGGGACAATTGTCTCGATAAAATGTTGAAATACAGCGAGAGTATGATATCCGAGCCGAATAACGATTTCTTGAATGCTGTAACGATTATGAGTAACACTATACCGAATAATATTAACAAAAGAGATTCTGTACGAAAGGATTATTCGATAATCAATGCTATTTTAGATAAATATAATAATTTTATGCACCCTAAAGCAGATGAAGCGACTACTGATATAGACACGTCTACAACAAATCCCTCTACCACAGTACGAGTAATTCCAATCACTGAAATTATTTTCGGAAGGAAAGCTGAGTCGTTTAATCAGTCTTTTGATAATACAGTTACGGATAATAGCGTGAAAGGAATCAACGAAAATGGGGTCGAAGCGAAAGACAAGAGTAAAATAAAATTTAGTAGGCTGCCACAAACTCAGACGTATCTTATACCGAAATTCAAGCTAGGAGAGGGTTTCCATCCTTTCACGTTTATGTCTAAATTCTTTTCTGTAATTTATCCATTCGAATACCCAATCGGTAAGTTTTCAATTAGTTTAATTGTTTAATCAACATCATACATTTTTAGTGCAAAAATATTTTAAGTTAATGAAATTCTTCGTGTAACATATTTTCAATTATTTTTAATAACTCGAAAATAATTTCAAATCTACTGAACATTGGATCGTAATGAAATAGAATATCAATCATTTGTCTTTATTTACAGGTCCTGCAAGGGACATCGTGTCAGGAAAATTTTCATTTCCGTATTCATTTTTACAGGTAGGAACAATTATTTCTTATCTACTCTACTTCATAAAATCACTTCTTAAATAAATCTGTTAAAAACGATAAAAATTACATAACACAATAAACGTGTCATCGACATAGAATCAAACAATTTTCTAAATCTCGTTAGCAACATACGCTAGAGAAAAGGAAATCGAAGTTTTAATCCTGTTACAAAGTTTATCCGAGCTATTAAAAGGAAAGGTAGAGAAACTACAAATACCCTTTGTCTCCCGTAGAAAATAACTGGAATTCTAGAAAAATATATTTTATCTAAGAATAAGTTGGAGTGCAGGTGCGCAACTTTGCTCAAGTGTCGATGATTGTTACTTAATTAGAGCAAAAGCGAAGCGAACTCTAAAATCCATACTAATATTATTGGTATGGACACAGGATACTTTTTATCCCCGGAAAAATGTACGGTTCCCGCGCTATAAACGAATTTTGGCGCAAGGGAGTTGCGGGCGTCATCTTGTGTAATATATAATAACAATAATAATATCTATGGACGCTTCACACCACGTCAGTCAGGCCCCGTGCTAAGTACCTGAAGGACTTGTGTTACGTGTACCAAACAACGGAAATATATTTAATACTATTATACTATACATATATTTAAGATTTTTATTACATCATACACATATTTAATACACATCCAGACCCGGGAACATTGAAAACTTTTATTTTTGTTCCGTCGGCGGGATTCGAACCCGCGACCCCCGGCATGAGCATGAACACACTCAACCAATTGAGCCACAGAGGTCGTCGATATATTTTTGAGATGTTCTTAAAATACGAGCAAAATCAATTATTATAAATGTCGTTTAATATTTTACCATGTACCTACTTACAAGACACTGAAAATGGGGTCAAAATTTATAAGAAACGATAGCATTGTATTAAATTATTTATTATAATATTATACTTATATTAATAATTTATTTCAGCTTATATTTACAAACAAATCATTTTTACAACCCTAATTATAGTATTTTAATGCAAGGTCAATATGACTTGGATTCTTGTTTGATCCAGTCAATTTCCTGTCAAACAGCAAAATAATAATTTTATTCTCATAATAAATACGTTAATCAATCGTCAAAGGAATAATTTTTGAGTTTCCATCAATTTGAAAGCATTTAAAGACATTTTTAGTTCATAAATCATAAGAATACCAATTTGAAGTTTGATAGAAAAAAGGCTGGATCAAACAAGGAACAAGGCAATTAATATTGCATTAAAATATTATAATTTAGGTACAGTTAACACTGTTATAATAATAATAATAATAAAACATTTATTCAACAAACATTCACACCACACTACACTGAAATACACATGTTATACAGATACAAAGCACAAAAAAAATAAACAAGATAAAGGAAGTAACAAAAAAAAAGATAATAATAATAATAAGAACATTAAAAAAATAACTTTGAAATGGACTAGGTACTCTGATGTAAGGCAGTGCGATGCGAACATATTGTTGAGAAGGATTCCACTCAGGCTATGATCACGGTATAGGATACCTGTACTGTGATCCCTGGTATTCTGTTGATCCTGTGATCTGTTAACAGTTCTTTGTTGTTAGTCTAACCGACATCTTATTTTTATGCCACAAAAAGTTCGTCTCTCGGTACGGATTCGAAGAATTTTTTGATGTTTCTAATAGTGCCTTTAATGATTACATCTTCGATCGGTTTCCCGAACTCTTCCACAAGCTGCTTCCAATTTTCGTTCAAAAACGTTAACACTGCTTGACCTGTTGAAAATATTGCCATTAAGAACAAGGGAGATGTTGAAACATTTTCTGTCAGACTGTTTTGTACTGTTTACTACAAAGCCAAATTAACACATTAACATTAACACGATACGTAAAAGAACATTATAATTTTTATCATGATTGCTCTTTGAGCAATTTAAGTTATAATATACATTTAAATGAGAGCCCTACATAATATTATTTTTAAAATATTCTGTTTCATTATCTTTCAGTAGTCAAAAGAATACTTTTAAATTTTCCACAAACTAAATACCTCAGTTCATGAGATCATAGTCTTTTGACAGACAGACGAACACTAAGGCGCTGTTTCACCACTTCCTGATAAGTACCGGATAGGCTATCCACAACTTATCTGACAGATACTCCATACTCTGTTCGATAAATTGTGGAAAGCCTATCCGGCACTTCTCAGGAAGTAGTGATACAGGCCCTACAAGTGAGTTGAAGAACACGATAACTAACATTTTGTAACATACGGACATTCACTCATTTTTTCCCTTATTATTGGAACAAACCTTGTGACTTATCTCCTTCATCACCTGGCTATACTATCTGGCTACACATAAAATGCACAGTTATTTTACAAATAATTTTCCCGGTCCTAAAGCCTCAATTTATGCAAAAAAACTTTTTTTACTTTTAGTTATTGTGTTCATCCACTAACGTCTCCAATTATACTCACTTAATTCTGGGTTTCCCTTAAACAAATTGGTAAAGGTGAACGAAACTCTGCCGTCGTAGCTTGTCGTCACTTTATAATCCTCCAGAGTTCTGTACACGACGCCATTTTGAGTTTTATCCTCGAAGACGTACTTCATTTTCAACCCGAGATTTGCTGGAATATAAATAAACCTCTTATTAATAAAATATCAATACCTCATTTGTTAAAATTTGCCTAGGTGCCACTACAGTTAGTCACCTCAATAAAACAAACATAAAAAAATATAATCCTAGAATGGATTAACTTTATCAATCAGTTCATTATTTTTTTCATTTTTCACTCATAGTACCTAATCGTATTAGTCCAGAATGAGTTCATCAGTGAATCTCGAACGGTTATTTAGATAATCACGTCCGAAAATCGACATTTTTATCACTGACTGACTGACTGACCTATAGATCAAAATTCTAACCCACTTCCAGATGACCTAAAAGGCTGAAATTTAGAACACACCTCGGTAATTGTGTGCAAGCTCAGGAAAAAATAAAAAAATAAAAAGTCGGCCAAGTGTGAGTCGGAGAGAGCGAAAGTAGGAAAAAAAAGTGTTTTTTGTATGGGAAACCCCCTTAAATATTCATTTGATTTTAATCTATATATATATAAAACTCAAAGGTGACTGACTGACATGTTGATCTATCAACGCACAGCCCAAACCACTGGACCGATCGGGCTGAAATTTGGCATGCAGGTAGATGTTATGACGTAGGCGTAGGTAAGAAAGGATTTTGATCAATTCTACCCCCAAGGGGGTAATATAGGGGATGAAAGTTTGTATGAAACTTTGTCAATTTTAAACCGATCGGGCTGAGACTTTGCATGCATAAAGCTACTACAACGTAGGCATCTCCTGAGAAAGGATTTAAATAAATTCAACCCCTAAAGGGGGTAAAATAGGGGATGAAATTTTGTATGAAACTTTCTCAATTTTAAACCTATCGGGCTGAGACTTTGCATGCATAAAGCTACTATGACGTAAGCATCCCCTAAGAAAGGATTTTAAAAATTCCACCCCTAATTCTACCCCCAAGGGAATAAAATCGGGTATGAAACTTTGTCAATTTTAAACCGATCGGGCTGAGACTTTGCAAGCATAAAGCTACTTTGATGTAAGCATCCTCTAAGAAAGGATTTTAAAAAAATTACGGGGGTAAAATAGGGGATGAAATTTTATATGAAATTCTCAATTTTAACCGATCGGGCTGAGACTTTGCATGCATAAAGCTACTGTGACGTAAACATCCCATGAGAAAGGATTTTAAAAAATTCTATCCCTAAGGGGGTTAAATAGGGGATGAAAGTTTGTATGAAACTTTGTCAATTTTAAACCGATCGGGCTGAGATTTTGTATGCATAAAGCGACGATAACGTAGGCATCCCCTAAGAAAGGATTTTAATAAATTCTACCCCTAAGGGGATGAAATAGGGGATGAAAGTTTTTATGAATTTTCTTAGACTTTCGACTGATTGAACTGAAATTATTAAAGATTTGAGCCTCAATAATGAAAACGTTCCCTTAAATAGGATTTTGATAAATTCAACCCCCATGGGGATAAAATAAGGGATGATGGAGGATGTAAATATATTATTTTGAACCTATCAGTGTCTGATCTATACATATAATAAAACTGTAGAAATGAAAATTCTGTACGTTAAAGATATTCAAAAAAATTATGTATGTTTGTTCCCGCATCACACGAAAACTACTGATCCGATTCGAATGTGGTTTTCGCAGATATATTTGTCTTCTTCCAACTTAACATCTGGTGTATAATTTTTTTTCCCCCCACCCCTCTAAGGAGACAAGGCGACCCCAACCCCCCCCCCCCCCCCCCCCCCCCCTCTCCTGAAAATGTTGCTTATAACAAAGTGGTGTCGCGTAGTTAGTATTGAGTTTTAATTCTCCTTTTTTTGGAACAAACTAAGGTATTAATTAAAAGTGAATATCATAACGAAATTATTATAACCTAAACTAAACATACAATTTTTGAGTGTCATTTGATTAATATGGGGGGAGGGGGGGTTTTGGCTCAGGACAATACTTGGGGGGGCTGTTTTTACCGTTTGGGTACGAAATCCTTCAAAAAAGCCCAAAAATAAGTTGTGTTCCCAATCCCCATACAAAAACCCCTGTAATACACCCAAAGCAACCGGTCAACACTCAACAGCCAACAACAGTCAACATAATGATACACAGAACAGAAGTAAATCAGTAAATGTACGTAAAAACGCTCCAGAGCAACGTAATTATAACACACGACGATTTCATACTTTAATTCACACTACAATTTCATACTAATATTATAAATGCAAAATTGTGTCTGTCTGTCTGTTAGCTCTTCACGCCCAAACTGCTTGTACCGATTGTTCTGAAGTTCGGTATGGAGATATGGTTAGAGTCCCGGGAAAGGACATATTATAATTCTTTTAGTCCCGGAAAAATGTACGGTAACCGCGCGATGGAGTAATTTGGAGCAATGGAGTTGCGATTTGCATCTGTCTGTCTGTCTGACAATCTGAGTATTACTGTACTTTAATAGCTACTTAACTTTCGCACAATAAGTTGTACCGTAGAGTTAATAGTTGGAAATACACGTCTTGTGTTACACCGTATTATTCCAATGCCACCTGATGGCAGCTGCTTATTCCATTCGCTTGGATTTTATTTGTTTAATTCGACTGATACTCAACAAGCCTTAGGGGCTGTTTCTCCACTTTCTGATCAGTTTCGGATAAGCTATCTACAACTTATATCTGAAAGATGAAGTATGGTGTATCTATCAAATAAATTGTGAATAGCATATCCAACACTTATCAGGAAGTGGTGAAACAGCCCCTTCAGGTTGCGAGCGACTATATATTCGAAATATGTAAGTTTTATCTGGGAAGATTTAGGTATCTGCACTTGCTCGGAAAGTTTTCTTTACAAAAAGTAATGATATCCCACCAAAAATATAAATGTAAAAAAGGAGAGCCAAGTTCAATACAAACAGCTTGTCTATGGACTTCGCCGTAAAAAGAATGGAGATCTAAATGAGTGCCAAGTTCTATGGAAAATCGAATTATGTATGTATAGGAACCAAATAACATTATGAATAAATGATACAGTCTATTTCTTATTGCTTTATTGAATATCTATAACAGTACAGTAAGTAGATTAGATTTGACTTGACTAGTTTTCATCAGAATTAAAATGTTCAATAACTTTATGAAATGACTGATGTAATGAAAACTGGCCAAGTTAGATCTAATCTACTTTAAGATCTCACATTATTAAAATATCATCAATTGTTATAGATATTCAATAAAGCAAAGAAATAGACTGTATTATTTGTTCATAATGTTATTTGGTTCCTATACATACATATTTCGATTTTCCATAGAACTTGGCACTCATTTAGATCTCCGTTCTTTTGACGGCGAAGTCCATAGACAAGCATAATGTTTGTATTGAACTTGGCTCTCCTTTTTTACATTTATGTTTTTGGTGGTATTATATGGTTACATCTTTACTTACGCAGTTTTATTTTGGCGTCTCCGTCTCCGTTGATAGACACAATCAGAATGTTGCCTTGGGCCGTGTACTTTCCTTTGATTGTCAAGTCACAGTGCATATTTATATCCACATTCAAATCGTTGTACCTGCAAAAACGTTTTGTCGCTTAGTAAAATACAAAACTAAATGATGAATTAGCAATACTTCTGTTTGCGTTTGAGCTTAAGGTGCTACCCCTACGGAGATGCTGTAAATTACCATTTCTAGAGCCTTAAATAAAATAAAAAAGTAATACCAATTTATTAAAATTCAAGCATACTTTCAGTATCTCCCTAGTATTTACAAATTACTTTTATTTGAAACAAACGCCAATAGATCGACAATTTCATTAACTACATATTATTTTACGTTTGATTTTTTTTTTAGGTCAATTTTGAACTAAGATAAGTAAAAAAAAACGGCCAAGTGCGTGTCGGGCCACGCGCAACATAGGGTTTCGTAGTACCGCTAGTTTTTGATATTTTTTGTATAGTCAATGAATGTACATTTATAATGTGTTTTACAATACTAACAACATCATTTCAATTACGTTCAAAGGAATTTGAACGAAAAGTTTCTTTATACTTCGCCGAATATATTTTTTTAGTTATCGACTATTACTCAATAACTTATGAAGTCTTCTTAGCCGTGATAATTTTCCTTTTAACTTCAGCATATTTCCTACTCCCGTGAATTTTTTCACATTTCCAGAAGCAACCGTTTATCTGGAAAAAGGGGGGGACACTGGACTCTAACGATTATTTCCGCTTTGAAACTTCATATTTCACAAATGGATCCCTAAATCGGAAAATGATCTATCAATACTCGTAATATTTTTTAAAAATCTATCCAACCACACACGTGGGGTGGACGCGAAAAAAAATCATCCCCGCTTGATAACCATAAAAGAAGGTACCATAAAAAAATATATTTTTTTAAGATTTTATATACCATTTTGTCGGCATCATTAATATGTGCATTCTTGCCGAATTACAGCTTTGTAGGTCCTATATATAGTCTCTGAGTAAAACCGCGGACAGACAGACGGACAGACAGACAGAAAGACGGACATACAGACAGACGGACAGACAGATAGACGGACAGACGGACGGATAGACCGAAACTATAAGGGTTCCTTGTTGACTACGGAACCCTAAAAATAGGATTTTGGTGCGATCTCGGCAACGCGGCAAATGTATGGTCAAGGTCGTTTGCTCGGGGGATGGCCTTAAACTTATCAGTTACATTACATGATAACTAGTTAGTACGGATATAATATATATAAATTATATTCACAAATATTTTGAGATTAAAAATATAATTTGGTTTGGTTAGAGTCACTATCTACTTTGTTTATATTTCTGTGCCATAAGTTTAATAAATATTTAAGAAATAGTAGCAAAAGTCATAATTGAGAACTTACTCACGAGCTTAACATCTCGTTATGGACAATATTAAACCTAAATTTTCCTGGTACACCGTACGCGCAAAACGAAAACCAACGGAAGCCTTACATTTTCCGTAGTCAAAGAAGCCAATGTCCTACTTTTTATCTAGATTAGATTACTTTATTTCGGTATACTATATTTGACAGATTCTAAGTGTGTATACCAGCTGTTTAAGTATGTTAAATACACTTTTAATTATAAAATATGAGTTCCATCGTAGATAACCCATGATAAGGCTACTAAAGAAAATAAAATAGGACCTAAACAAGTGTCGGATACGAAAATTTACGTTGATTGCATGGCCACTGTGATTGCCAAGTGAATTTTTCAGGAGAGAAGAAATTCTGGCTTATTGCCACAAAATAGGAAAGGTTAATAAGGCTGAGAATACTACAGTTTCATGATTTTGTCCAAAGTATGTTAGTGATGTTGCAAAATGATTTTGATACTTAACACGCTTTTCACTTAAAAGAGATGAATAATTATATAGACATAATTATTTACGATGTACCTTTCCATATAAAAATATCTATTATGAATAATTATAATATAACAGTAGTAATATATTATATACTGATACTTCTTCCTGTTATTCATGAACATACAAGTGCCAAGGCGATAGAATAGTTTCTATTTATAATATAATTTAAAAATGGTACATTAGAGCAAAATTATTTTATAACAAAATTAGTTTAAATAATATAATATTAGAGTATAAATTCGTCAATAAAATCAATTCTTGATTGATAAAAGACTTACTTCGCTGAGTCGACTTTGCAATTTTTAAATCCTTTTACTGCTCCGTCTTTGAAGACGATCTTCAGACCTCCTGGTAGTTCGATGTTCGCTGATTTCTGATCCATTGGATCCAGTGAGTTAACTCCGATGCTCGGTATACCCTGGATGAAGAGTGGTAACACTTCTTGTATTGTTTTCTTCAGACATTCCGAGTCGGACTTTGGACATGGTTTTATGTAGTCGGCTGGAAAATTTTAAAATAATTTGTGAGTAAATCAAATAAATGCAAATATTTTTAATAAATTTGGTACTAAGCATGAAATCATATCAATCTATCCTATCGTTTTAACCGGGAAGGTAGTAATAACAAGGTGTAGTTTTTTTACACCAAAATTCTTTAGCACTACATTTTCTCTGAAAAATGTAGTGCTAAACGAATATTGGTGTAACGAAGTTGCGAGCATCTATATATTAATACGCGAGCGAAAAACTTTGGGACCCTTTATGCGAAAAATGCGGAAAGAAGGAGTGCATCGAGCTAATATTGTTTTAAAATTATGCTTTTATCATACATTATTTTAATAAATAAAACATTACACACACTACAACACAACACGCACACTACCATGTTTTGACTGACAAGCCTATACGCACGAATTATACTCCTTTATTTATGGGTGAAGTCTGTTGTCAATTAAAAAATGGATTGTTGTTTTTTTTTTTATTAAATCTGAAATAGTCAATACTTTAAACGGGGAGCCAAAAGAAGAAGATAATTAAATTTAAGGTCGAATTTCGACCATTGGGCGATCTCTATACTGTACTCGGCGAAACATGGCGGTAGCGGTCTCCCTGTCAAAAACTTGTCATTTTCTATACAAAGCCGCGATTGACAATATCTGACACTTCATTGTCAATCGTGATTTATATAGAAAATGACAAGTTTTTGACAGGGAGTCAATGACCGCTACCGCGATGTTTCGCCGAGTACAGTCATTATAATTGTGTGAAAAGCGTAGAGATAAAATAAAGATTATTAAAAATTATTACTACTAAAACCTAATTACTCTATACTACCTGTTCGTTTACCACATTGTGTTTAAAAAAATCATTGATATATAAAATTTACTGTGGTGTTTATTGTGCATCAATGATATTATGTAGCCTATGTTTCATTCTTAATTTCACCAAAGAACAAACTATGAAAAGCGGACATGATTAATGAAAAAAAAACTGACCATGGTGTATGTAACGGATCTCAAATCTAGTGACAACACAAAAGTACAAGTTCTAAATAGAAACAAATGCTTTACAATCGTAGAGAATTGTTGTTAAGGCGAAGACATCTGCCAATTCGACATCTTTGTGCAGTTTTCTAGACGTATGTAATATGTATTTCATTGATTGGCACAAAAAAAATATATGTGATTTTTGTTAATATTTGGAAAAGCTTGTCTAATTTAAATAATAAAATAATGTACTCCTACTGGATGAAAAAAAAAACCAAAGTCACATCTTTCAGGAACTTTAAACAGTTCTAACTAAAGTAATAATACAATCTATACTTTAAAAATTTGTTTATTTGATACATTTTACAAAAATCCAAAGATTGCCAGATTTAATTTTCGGTTCTGACATCTAGATTTCCCATAATATTTATTTTTTCCTCTAACAAACGAAAAATGTATCCACGCTACCGAGTGAACACTTCACATCTATGTCTCTCTGGCATGAAAATCGACAGTGGTGCGAGAGTGATGCGAGATCAAGGTCATTGGCAGTTGTCAGCGTCTTAAGGTTTCAACCTTGAAATATCCTTCACCGTAACATAGTAAATTTTGCACAGGCGAAATCCCACAGAAGTACATTTTCCGTAGTCAAAGAAGCATACGTCCTACTTTTTATCTAGAGTAGATTACTTTATTTTGCAGTCGTATATTTGACACGGTCTGAGTGTAATTTGTAAATATGACACCCCCAACTCAGTTGCGCCAAAATTTCGTTTATCGCGGACCGTAAATTTTCCCGAGATAAAAAGTATCATAATATGTTTTTTCCTGGGACTCCAAGTATATCCATAAAAAGTATCAGCAAAATCGGTTCAGCGGTTTGGGCGTGAAGAGGTAACAGACACACGGACACTTTATCGCATTTATGACATAAGTATTCACATTTTAACCTATTTTTACACTTTTAAACAGCTGACCTACGTTACACGTACGTGTCTAACAAGTAAAATTAAAAACTACTTGAACCAATCTTGTTCTTTTACTATCTGTAAAATGAATTACCGTACTTCAAAGCTCTCCAACGAATTCGACGTTAAACTAAAATAATTAATGCGAAAAGCATTTTAGTTTGGAAACTTTGAACTTGAAATTAGTCTCCAATTAAAATAGTTACCGAGATATTAAGGAGTATAATTTGTGTATAACTTTGTAAGCTTTTAGAGCTCGTAATTCATATTTTATTTTATAGAAATATACCCCTTAGCCAGCCATTCTCAAAGTGTGCCCCGTGGAACCCTGAGGTTAGCCCCAGCCCAGCCCAGCAACGGCCTTGTAGGGGCTCCGCGAGCTATAAATATATATTTTTTAGAAATGTCATCGGACACCAGCATAGAGACAATTCGTTCCAAGACAAAACATTCTTATTTTGGGGGGTCCGTCAAAAATGACATTTCTCAAAAGGGTTTCGCCACCAAAAAGGTTTGAGAACCGCTAGCTTAGAGATACACATGATAGTTGTAAAGTATTTGTTTTTGTCTGATACATGGGAAAAGCCGTTTAATAGCCAAGAACGAAACTGTAAACATGTTAAAACTATAAAAAGATTGTCAATGAATTTATTTTTTTTAATAATACGTATAACAAGTGCAATATCAATCTTATTATTCTTGTTATAAAGGTAAAATATTAGAAAAGCATTATATATTATTAATTATATTCATATAGTACCTCCGTTTTGTATACTTCAATATATTATTAAGCTATCGCAAAGCTTTTATCGCGGGCTTTGAGCGCGGCGACCGAATCAAGAAATTCCTTAACGAAAAACACCTAACATTCGTCTAACGTCGTTTCAGTTGGGTAGACTTCGGCACGGTGTTTGTGTACATGCGACTAGACATATGCGAATTATAATTGCATAAATTGATAAAAAATGCTATGCAATAGCTTTACCGCGGCAGTCCTCGAGTGCCACACGTATTTTTTTGTATTCATTTTCAGTTACTCGCGTCTAGGTCAGCAACCTTACTTGGTTATTAAGTCTTGTTGATTTCATTGGTATTGAAATTATTTTGAAATCAGCCGTGAGTTCATTGACGTCAGTCGAATAGCATGAGAATTGAGAGTAACATAATTTTTGCTAGATATCCCAATGTAATAACGAGAGAAGTTTATTTGCATCGCAACTGCTGTAACTACTCATTTTGATGAAATTTAGAGAGCACTACTTCATTATTCTCTTAGTTTTATCGAAAGAAGTCACTTGTGGCTGGTATTGTAGGAAAATTCATAACTTTACAGTACAATTTAGTTTCATAACCCATATCAATATAAATGCAAAAGTTTATCTTTTTGCCTGTGCGTCTGTCTGTCTTTCTATCTGTTACCTCTTCACACCCAAATCAATGAACTTTAAGTCCCGGCCCCCGGGAAAGGACATAGGATAATTTTTATCTGGGAAAAATGTATGTTTCCCGTGCGATAAACTTATTTAAACGCAACTCCGTTGCAGGCATCATCTGGTATGTAATATTTTAAGGCTTATTAATTATTTATCATCCAATTTTAAGAACAGTTTAAAGATACTATAAAAGTAACACCCATTACATTTGTGCAAAAACCTACATTAAAATAAAATAAACCTTCTTTTTAGAGATGGTTAAAATACATACGTGCAACTTTGGCGAAGCTATGACCGACACTCAGAACTAGGCATAGGAGTATATATTTGGCCATTGTAACTGTCGTCTGTCCGGTTGTCCGTCCCAAATCACAGGTTTTCACTCAGTATTCGCCGACGAGGAAGTGTTTCTTGTTATATATAGGTTATCGAAGGCCGGTTCTTGTTCATAGCTCTTCTCTTAAGATTTTTTGATTTATATTGTTCCGTATCCAAAGTACTATAATTGAGTAAACTGAGATTCTAGATAAAATAGATAATTTTTTATTAATATTTTTTTAACACGTACAACAAAAAACATTTTTTTCGTATTCCATTCTAACTTGCGCTTGGCTGGTTTTGGTTTCAGTTAAGAATCAATATTTTCAGTGTACTTATAAATGGATCACAAAAGTAATACGTTCACCTCCTGTGCAGATTTTAATCCGTTGTCTGGTACCCGTAACACAACACAAGTCCTTCAGGTACTTACCTGCACGGGACCAGACTGACGTTGTGTGAAGCGCCCATAGATATTATTATTAGATATTATAATATGATAGTAAAGTATAAAATATTTTATATCCCTATAAAAACGCAGCTGTTAAAGGAAATCAGGACTTATACCATATATATAATAAAAAAAGCTAATAAACTATATTTTATTAGCTGTTTTATATATTTTTGTGTGCAATTAAAATTTTGCATTAACGTTTATTTAATAATGGTATATTTTACCATATGTATTTAAAACCTAGGATAATCGTATAGAAATTAATTTGTCGTACTTTTCTCGTAATATGAAGTATTTTGTGCTCTTCTTCGAACTCAAAGAAAAGTCCGCTCCATATTTCATCAAATCGGTTCAGATATTTAAGAATGAACAGAAAAACAGAGAAACATATTTTTCATAACATTATGGTATCATGTAGTATTTTTGTGTAATAGTATTTTGTATTTGTATATTACTTTAAATGTAGTAACATGTTCCTCACTTGTTACTTACTTGTGACTGTACAAGAAAGACTCGGCGATTAAACTATAAATACCAAAGACGATCGTTTAAACGATATTGATAATGACCAAGTAGGCCCTTCACTGCTAAATATGGACGTGTATGGACAGTTTTTCCTTATACATATCCATTAAAAGCAACGATTGCGAAAGATCAATGAAGATCCGCCAGATCATAAAAATGTAACACTCAATTTCGGTGTTGGTTAAAACCAGTCTTATTATGCTGTATTTTGCCCATTTTGACCAATCTCTCAGACGCATGAATCCAATCCAAAAAGATTTTTTGGCACTCAATAAGGTCAGAGGTTGGAAACCAATGGCTCCCGTTTAAGTCCAAACTCTAATAGCATCATATTAAAATAGTGATGCTAATCACACTGAAAATTATTAATCAGAATCAAAAAAACACACGATTGAATTGATCTAAACAGTCGTTCTTTTGTATATTCATAAAATGCTAAATGACCCGATGAACTTCACTTTGAAGTATCACTTCTCTCTAATATAAATCTTCCCTGGACTTCCAGGAGTATTCTAAGACTACGATTAGCCAAATCAATTCGGCCGTTCTCGAGTTTTAGCGAGACTAACAAAATCTAAAATTCATTCATTCAAAATAGTAAGGGGTAACTCTATACTCCACATTAAATGAGTAAATAACAAAAAATAGAGCATAAAACTGGATAGGGTAGCGACCAATGCAGCCTTTTGCGTTTTAATTGGACATGTAAGGGAGAAGCCACACGGGTGCGGTGCGGCGGCGGCGCGGTGCCGGAACGGTGCCGCTGCGGCGTCCTGCATATAAAAATCAATGATAGGCCACACGCACCGTGTGGCCTATCATTGATTTTTATATGCAGGACGCTGCAGTGTAAGGTAGTGCGAGTTTCTTACGCCGCGCCGGTTCTTCTCGCCGGGTTAGTTCCCGAACCGGTGGTAGGCATCATGTAGACGTTCAGAGAATATTTGAACAAATTTATTCTGTACTAAACGTTCCGCGCGGCTTCGCCCGCGTACATTAGATATTTCACAGACAAATCAGTCTACAAAAAATAGCCTATGATCCTTCACGTGGTCTACTTCTTATCTGACCCAAATAACAGAAAAATTGCTCTAGTAGTTCGTGAGATAAGCCCTTTCAAAAAATTTCCCCCGTTTTTTCCATATTTTCTTCTATTTCTTCGCTCCTATTAGTCTTAGCGTGATAATATATAGCGTATAGCCTTTCTCGATAAATGGGCTATCTAACATTGGAAGAATTTTTCAAATCGGACCAGCAGTTCCTGAGACTAGCGCGTTCAAATAAGACCTTTCAAATAATTTCCCCCCGTTTTTTCCACATTTTCCTCTATTTCTTCGCTCCTATTAGTCTTAGCGTGATAAAGCCTTCCTCGATAAATGGACTATCTAACACTGAAAGATTTTTTTAAATCGGACCAGTAGTTCCTGAGATTAGCGCGTTCAAAGAAACAAACTCTTCCGCTTTATAATATTAATAGTATAGATAAAAAAAATTGAGTTTGGAATATAAAGTTTATTTACCAGCACTTGGAATAATTATTTCAATTGTATATTTTTGTTTTGCATCTTAATTATCCGTAGTATATTTCATTATAACGTTTAAATGTTAACAATATTACAAAGAAATTATTATTATATTTTATTGAGATCAGATTGCAATCGAGGCCGTTGGATGATAGTGGCTAACCATGATTGCCAAAGTGATTATAAATTCTATCTTTTTATAAAATGACCAAATCTAGCTCTCACTGGCTCTTACTCTACATAATCTCTAATATAGATAGTCATTAGTCATCAAAATAAGTCATAGGTCATCTCTAGATATTGGCACTATTCCAATTTTAAAAACTATATACACAACGATTTCAAAATGTCCATTAAGTCGTTGACACTTTAAAAGGATTCCTTCCTGGTTCAACATAGTTCGTACATTATCGCGAAATCCTTCGTGAGCGAATTCGTTTACTTCAATCCAGTTTGCTGGCATGTACGGCTAGCAGAACAGCAAAAAAAATCTACAGCTGAACGTATAACCTCCTCCTTTTTGCAAGTCGGTTAAAAATATAAAGCACTAAACGACGCCCACAACTCCATTGTGCCAAAATTCGTTTATCGCGCGGAAACCGCGTACTTCATCCGGGATAAATAGTTGTTTCCCGGGACTTAAAGTGACGCCGCGTTAAAGTAAAAAACCGTGTTGGATATGTTGTAGATTGCTTGTTTTCTATGAGAGGCCGGCCCGGCCTCTCATAGAAAACAACATAGAAAACAGCAAGAAATGGAAAGGGCGTAAGCGACAAAATGGTTTTTGTCGCGTAATTTAAAAATCATAAATATATTTCATATAAGCTATGTGCAAATTAAAGTGTATGCTTGAACCAATATATGTACAAATTTTGGAAGCTTAAATCACTCTCCTCTGTTGGCAAAATTAGAATCCCTTTTTTTATAGAGGTCTTTTTGATTGATTATTCTGTGTTATAAAATTTGACCAATCGTGTTGTGCTATTGCTAATTCAAAGACAAAGACATGATGAATACTGACAATGAACTTTAATTTCTTAGCTTTAGTCATTGCTGGGAAAAATCTATATCGCTACAGCCAAATTATCAAGGCGTCAAATATCTCCACAGGCAGACAGGCAAACTAACAGACGGACAGACAAACAGACAGATAGGCAGACACACTTTCGCATTCATAATATTAGTATAGACTATACTCTATAGCAGCGGTCGGAAACACGCGGCCCGCGGGCCGCATGCGGCCCGCGAACGGTTAGCTTGCGGCCCGTGAATGTTTTGTGAATAAGTTTTTTTTTTTTATCTTTATTTAAGGGTTTAATCGCAAAATCTTTATTTAAGGGTTTAATCGTGAATAAGTTATAAAATATATCAAAAACAATATTTTCTAATATTGCCAGTAGTTATCGCAACCTAAAAACGTAGCTGTTTGTGTCTGTCTGTCTCCAGGCTGTATCTCGAGAACCTCTATAGCTAGACTTCTGTAATTTTCACAGATTATGTATTTCTGTTGCTACTATAACAACACATACTAAAAACAAAATAAAATTAATATTGAAGGGGGGCTCCTATACAACAAACATTATTTTTTTGGCATTTTTTGCTCGTAGTCAATAATGGCAACAGCTAGGCACTTGAAATTTTAACAGCATTCTTAACTATATTTGTACTTTAATAATTAATAATAAAATTAAAATAAAATAAATATTGAAGAGGGGCTCCCATACAAAAAAAAATTTTTTTTTCCTACTTTCGATCTGTAACGGTACGTAACCCTTCGTGGGCGAGTTCGACTCGCACTTGGCCGATTTTTTTTAATTGTTGTCTAGAAAAAGCCCTCATTATGCTTAGGTATATTGGGCTTCTAGGGTTAATACGAGTAGGCCTGCGGCCCGCCTTTAGTTTGTTTTGCCACCTTGTGGCCCTTGCCTGCCAAAAGGTTGCCGATCGCTGCTCTATAGTATACACAAGCTCGCATTTTGTTTGCACAGACATAATATTTTATAGTGGGAGAAAATTATTTCTCGTGTTAAAAATTATCATGTGTGCTTTCTCGGGACTTAAAGTTCCACGTCATCATTCATCAAAATCAGTTCACCGTTTAGCTGTTATAGATGTAAGAGGTTATAAATAGACAAATACAATTCCACATTTATTAATCAACCCAGAAGATACTCAAATCAAACGTAGAGTCAGCAAAAAAGTTGAAATGGAGAATACATTAATACTTCGAACCATCTTGCTGACAGTAAAAATAGAAGTAAGAATTACCTTGAATGTATCGTCTCAACTTAATATTATATTAATTTCAATTGCCATCCGGAAATCTACAAGTTTCGGAAATGTAAATTAAATGTCTTTAGGAAAATTTTTCAATAAATAATATTATTTAGATGGATGACAAATCTGTTTTCGTTTGATACTTAAGTCATGACTTTGATTGATATTTAAAATGTTTTTTTAGTAAAATCAAAATTAGCAACAAAGTTTGAATTATGAAAATGAAATCGCTTATGAATCCGGTTCCTATCATGAGAACTGCCTAAGCCCTAATGCCTATCTCAGTAGTATAGAGTAGGCAACATCTCCTATCTGAGTTATAGCCAAGCAATTTTAATTTATTCCATACCGGAACGAATCATTCGAATTTTATTAATTGTGACATCGAATTTTGAATACTAATTCTACTTATTTGGATCCAACATTATGATATTTTTGTGTTGTAATGAATTTGTCTGAATTTGATACTATTAGAAAATTCAAATTTAGACCTCATGTCCGAACTCCGAAGCAGGTATTCAGAGAATTGAAATCTAAGACCCTCATGCGTTATGGTACGAAATTTTTCCGCTTACGCATAAAGGACTCTTTGCACTGTTTATCTGAATAACCGTATAAGTTCTTTAAATCATACAATATGTAACAATGACAATATTAGGGTTACACGGTAAGTCTGGCATCTGTTCAGTCCGTCAGTCTCATCCAGACTGACGAAAGAATGATCGTGTAACCGTGTGGTTGACGGACTGATCATTTTTTTATTATCTACTTTTCGGCCATCTTTCTGGCGTCAGTCTGAGACTGTTGGACTGAACTGACGCCAGACTGACCGTGTAACCCTAATCATAAACAAATATGTCTTTCTCCACATTCATTATCGCTTGTATAAATCCATAATGCGCCAACAAGAAATAGTCGAACCAGACACTCGAATTGCAAAATTCACAGCAACCCCAAAATATTTGTCGACCCAAATCGTCCTTGAAAAGTCCAATTTCTAATTTGTCAAGTAATTCTAATTTGTCAAATAATTCTAATTTGTCAAGTAATTCTAATTTGTCAAGTAATTCTAATTTGTCAAATAATTCTAATTTATGATTATGATAAACATTCACTTAGCGTGTACTTAAGGAGATGAGGCCGGTTCATTCGCAAAAAGCCTATTAATCTCGCGCCAACATTGGTCATCCCCTAATTGTTTCTCCCCCAAAGCGAAATATCTGTTCTTGATGTTACATAAATGTTTGTATTATTCCATAAATATATTTTTGTGACTATTCAACGTTGCTGCTTTTGTTTTGTGATTTGTCTTTTTGTATTATTATGTTGTTAAAACGAAGACACTATAAAAGGCAAACTTGAAAAACTTATTTTTTTTTTCTATTATAATCTAGAATACTTAATGAATAGATTAGATGCTACCCGCAACTTTTTCAGCGGTGGAATTCGCTTATCATGTGGGCGTAGTTTCGCTTGTGCAATATTAGTTGAGATGTAAGGAGATACAAGTATCGTTTTGTCCCATTCTCAGTCAATTACCTTATAGTAAGTCATTTACTGATTCTGTTTTTTGCAGTCCATCAAACTTGAGTCAACTTTTCTGATATTCATCATCACATTCGCATGCCTGGCTATAATAATCCCGGTCTACCTGATCATACTCTCTATCCTGGCGATGGTGGCCAAGTCCAAGTGTACAGAGGAGCCAGAGTCTGGGGCACTATTCGCAGACTCAGAGCAGCCGGACTGCCACTACAAAATGTTGATAATTTTCACATTCCTCGTTGTAATATTATGTTGGTAAGTTATTTTTAAAATTCTTCACCAGCCGCCGCCGAGAGTAGAGTGTTCAGTGATACAGTATTCTGTGTTTAATTTACTCCTCCTACAAGAATGTACAAATTGTACACATAATATCTCAATGAGCTCGGGTATATTCTGATTCTCGTACCTCGAATGTCATTTGGATCGATGGCTGTTTAACTCTCGCAACAAAAACAAGATACTAATAAATAGTTTTTCTACATTCTTTCTTCATTTCAGTATCATCATAGCTGTGATGTTTATCAGTAACGAACAGTCCCGTATCGCTGTTAATGACAGTTATGCAGTAATAAGCTGCGCTTGCACCGACATAGCGACCTGGTTGTCCACAGCTGCGCAGGAGCTGCATAACAGTCTAGTGCCACCGATGGATGTCGTTCTATATGCTTATAAGGAGGACTTGAGAAGTAACAACCTATGGAAATTTTTTATTTTTTATTTTTTATACTAGTAGTATCGAAGTATCAATAAGTAATTATATTGAAGGATATCAGAGATATCCTTCAATATAATTACTTTTTACAAGAAGTGAATTTAAAAAAATCTGCTTTTTTCAGACATAGAAAATCTTCTTGGCGAGCCAATAAAGCAAGCGATAGCTTCTGAAAGCGGAATCGATCTAGTTTTGGATTCACTTAACGATATTATAAAAGGTAGTAATTTAATTTTGATTATACTTGTATTAAATAATCATAATAATAGCTAGATATTTTATTAATCTTTAACTGAAACCTTATAGCATATTCATTCAATTGTACATAGATGCCAGATATGACACGCAACTTGGTTGTCTTAAAAAAATCATCTTTGCGATGAATATAGCAATTTTTTTCGTGATAAAACTATCGCAATACTAAAAGTATTTGCACACTTTCACGTTAAAATAAATAATACCTAATTAAGTATGGGTAGAAGGCTACGTCGCTTAAAAACTACACTTCTATTTTTTTAGAAAGTGAAGACCTATCAGCGAAGGTGTCTTCTCTTCGTGACGACAGCATCAAGGCTGGTCTTTTAGCGGCTGCAGCGGCAGAACGGATCACGGACCTGGCACAGCAGTTGGACAGCCTCAAGAAGCACTGTGTATCCAAAGACGCGCCGCTCTGTGACACACTCAACACCAACTCGCTACAGTTGATGATGAAGTTCGATTCTGTAAGTGTAAGAAGACTGGATAGATGTCTATGTATCAATACTGAGTTTAATGCTTCTGTAATACAAGGTTTGGTCAAAATCAGTAATTCAGTTATTTTCAAGCATTTGAAGTAACACATACGCATGTCATTTTCTCTATTCGTTGGAAAACTAGTGCCCAATGTCACATCATTATGAGGGCAAATAAAACATATGTCTTTAATTTTTTTTTTTATATCTTAGCCAGAGGGACCGTTGTAATATTCAATTAATGAATATGATTATGCTAGCTAGATTATGCTGAAATATTTGAAGTGTTTGCTTGACAATGCATATTTTATATTCTATAATCGCGTTTAAAGGAGATTATACGAGTAATAATAATTTATAACGTTATATTAGTATTATAACTTTACAGCCTACGCTTCTACGCTATGTTCCAGATACTTCGTGAAGATCAACTGCTGAAACTGCGGTCGTTGGGTGTACAGAACTTGACTCAGGAGATCCAGGCCGCGAGAAAAGAGTTCCGGACCCTGCCCTCCGCCATATACAGACAGACGGAGAGAGTTAGAAACGGTATAACTTTATACGCCTCAGATCAAACCTGTAATATAATTCTGCTACTTTATACAGGTTTGATCTAGTCCGGGTCCTAAAAAACAAAACAATAAACTATTTGTGAGATTTTTTTAATAAGTTTTAATATAATTTATCCATAATTCAAAAATTATGGATATATAAATTTTAGCTCGCAAATATCTACAGTCTTGTAGATATTTGCGAGCTAAAATTTCAAAATAAAAATAAAATCGTTTGGTGAAACTGGAGAAGGCAAATGGAGCATGTGTTTAATACGCTCCGGCGCGCTCATTTCAAATTCCAAATAGAATTGAAATTGTTCGTCACAGCACTAATTTTTGTCGAACAATCTTAAGGTCGTGCGTGACCTTCACTGAGATTTTGCTCTTAAAATTTCAGACGTCCTACGTGGCATAGAATCTCACAGGACAAAAGTGAATAACTCGTCAAGGGTGTTGAACGATATAGTTCGCCATCTTGGTACCGGACTGCGAAGGCTTTCACGCCAAATGGACGGCACGCTACACAGGTTACAGAAATATGAGTTTTGGAGATGGACTTTTACCTTGGGTAAGACATCGTGACAGTGCCACAACTTATTTTTGGCCGCTGTTAAGCATTTGTGTACTAATACTAAGCCACCAAATGTTTTTAGTTGAATTATGAATGCAGTGTTGTTCTAAATCATCTTAAGAATCATTCATAACTCAATAAGTATTTTTATGGGATAGTTCACGAATGCTTAACAGCGTCCATTTGTGATACAGTAAGACTTGTGAGCGACTTCGTTCGCGCAGAAATTGGTCGCACAAAAACCATACATTTTTCTGTAATAAACTGGATAATATGAATCTGGGACACAAAATATTATATTCATGCAGTCATGGACTTTAATAAAATACTTTAACAAAAAATTACAACTGAAAAACGTTAAATCACATAACACGTCAGCCTTGAAACAAAAACTAGTTAAAACTGATTTATTTGTTTTTGCACTTCCTATACAAACATAAGTCAAACATGCCATATCCTTAATTATTTTTGTAATCGTAGAAGGTAAGAAAGAAAGAAAAGAGCTCAAATTTATTAAATCATAATAACATTGCAGGATTAACTTGTTTGTTATTCGTAGCAAAATTAACCGGAGCAAAAACCAACTTCAATAACGTAATCGACAGTTAAAAAAAGCCTGAAAATGTAAAAATTTATAATAATAATTCAAATTGTTAATAACTGGGGTCTAGGGAATAAAAAATATAACTTTGTAGAATTCTGGAATATGTTATTCGTATGGACGTTATTGGTTTTCATTATTATAATATTAATTACTAAATGACGTCCGCAACTCCCTTGTTCCAAAATTCATTTATCGCACAGGAGCCGTACAATTTTCCGGGATAAAAGTATACCAAGTTTCAGCAAAATCGGTAAAGGCGTTTGTGTGTGAAGAGGTAACAGACAGACACACTTTCGCATTAATAATATTAGTATGTTGTATGTATTAGTATTATACCGTATTTAGAGCCTTATAAACTAATAATTTGAAAGCTACAAAGTTATAATAAAAACACAGCAATAATCTTCAGTATATCAACATTCCTTTCCCCGTTTAAAATTTTCTATTTTTGTTTATTATACTCATGATATTAGCTTCCAAAGTAATACCAATTTATTAAAATTGAGGCATACTTTCAGCATCTCCCTAGTATTTACAAATTACGTTTATTTGAAACACACGACAATAGATAGACAATTTCATTAACTACATATTCCCCGTTTTAAATTTTGTTTTAGATCAATTTTGAACTACCTTAGTTCAAAATTGATCTAAAAAAACCGGCCAAGTGCGAGTTGGACTCGCCCATGAAGGGTGCCGCAGCAGCAATAAGGTTTATTTTCATGAAATTAAAAGGTTTTTGATTTATTTTTATATTTCAGTTGATTTAATGAAAGTTAAATTAAGTTTACCATTTATGACGTATAAAAAAAAACTACTTGCTAGATTTCGTTCAAACCCATTTTCGTTGATAGTTTTTATAGTAAAGTACATCATATATTTTTTTTTAGACTTATCATGCCCCTACTTTAGAAGTTAGAAGGGGGGGGACACACATTTTACCACTTTGGAAGAGTCTCTCTCGCAAACTATTCAGGTTAGAAAAAAATGATATTAGAAACCTCAATATGATTTTTAAAAACTATCCATAGATACCCCACATGCATGGGTTAGATGAAAAAAAATTTGATTAAGTTGTACCTATGGGGACCCCTAAAATTTTTAATTATTTTTCAAAATCTTAATGCGGTTCACAGACTACATCTACTTACCAAATTTCAATAGTATATCTCTTATAGTTTCGGAGAAAAGTGGCTGTGACATACGGACGGACAGACAGACAGACATGACGAATCTATAAGGGTTCCCTTTTTGGCCATTTGGCTACGGAACCCTAAAAATAGGATTTTTGTGCGATCTCGGCAATCGGTCGTTTATATTGCCTGCATTTTACAAGCTTTGTTACTTTTCAGCTTGCACTGTTGCCGTTGCAGTGATCATGTTGCTAATTTTGTTGGCAATGCTGTGCGGCTGTGGAAGCATAAAGAGCTTCGCGTCAAAGACACTGCAAGTGTAAGTTCAGGTCTATCTATATATTAATACGCGAGCGAAAAACTTTGGATCCCTTTTGACGAAAAATGCGGAAACGTAGGTGAATGAAATTTTGCACAGTTATAGTTTATATTATGGTGAAGGAGTGCATCGAGCTAATATTGTTTTGAAATTATGCTTTTATCATACATTTTTTTAACAAATAAAATATTACACACACTATAACACACACACTAGGAGATTTTGATTGACAAGCCTATACACACGAATTGTACGCTTTTATTTATGGTTGAAGTCTGTTGTCAATTGAAAATAGTTTTTTTTTTTTTTTAAATCTTAAATACTGAATTAGACAATTATTATACGGCTAGTCTGTCATCATTTGACTTTATTAATCTGAGCCTGTCGCAGGAATTATGTTTAAAAAATAATAAAGTCAATATTTTGATAATAGAATATCAATAGAAAAGCGTTAACTTAAATTATAAGTTTCAAATTTAAAATTAAAATTTGAAACTTATAATTTAATTTTTTATTTGAGGTCGAATTTCGACCATTGGGCGATCTCTAGTAACTATAAAATCACGTTTTGCAAACTTGAATTTTCATAAATTTAAGTTTGCAGTGAATTGTCAAAGTGATTGTACAAATGTCAAAATTGCTTATTTTTGTTGGGATGGGTACAATAAATAACAAAACAAAACATTTTGGATATTTGATAAAAATAATAATGGACTATATTTTTATTTGATCAATAAGACATCAACGCGCTACGCGGTTCGTCAAAATAATAATTTTATTTATTATGAAAAATGTAATAAAATAATATTATTTTTACAGTCTTAAAATTAAACAATAACATTATTTTATTCCAATTTAAATAAGGAGATATAAAATAATGAAAATGAAAATTACCTAAACGAGGTAAAAATAGCTATATAGTACCCGTCTGAGTCAAACCTATATTTAAACTTTACCCACCTGCTTGTATTTATGATCACGGATGTGATAACATATTATTATTATTTTAGGACGGTGTTTTGGCTGTGTATCATATCAATCATACTATGGTGTACGGTGTCCATGATTTTCCTGATTGCCGGACACGCTGAGGTGAGTCAAAGTCCTGAGATCAAAAAAATTACCAGATTATAGAGGTATAATTTTAATAAATTGTATCTAAATAATAGTCTTCTTTCAGTCTTCAATTTTTTTTTTCTTCTTCAAAAAAGGTATAAAATTGTTTAACAAAAAAAAAGAGACTTGTCTCGAAGTATTTTAAACATGTATTAAATCTAAAAATAGGAAATGAATCTGTAATATCCAGGCTACAATATTTTATGACAATTACAATGCTTAACATAAGCGACTAATTTCCATAACAAAACATTCAATAAACTGAAATAAAATATGGCTACGAATAAAGGTTAAATCATCAGTTCCTACATAAACCGGAATATACTATAATAATAACATTATGTGAATAATTAACTTTGTTTTATACTTATGTACCTGTTATAGTGATGATTTATAATATAGACTTTGATACTAGGTAATGATGATAATATAATATCAAGATGCGAAAGAGTTCAAGCAGCTTAGAGGAAAGTTTAAATTCCAAATAACAGAATAACGTTCTGACATTGATCGAACGCCTGGTCGTTTAAAATAGCAACGTTTTGTTCTTGAAAGTTTGCCTTTGAACTGCTTTCTTTGTAAGTTTAAAGTTGAACAATGGTCAATGCTCTATAGATTTTGTAAAGTTTTTGATACGCTAATCTAAATTTAAATTTTGTCATAAAATAATATCAAGGCTTTTGCAATGTTTTGCTTTTGAAATCAAAAGTATATGCCTGATATGAGAATTGAAAGCCTTACTAGGTTTTGTATGCTCTGTTTATGATTCGTTGCTATTCATAGCAAGAAGGTCTAAAATTATTTTTGTCGTGGCGTTTAACTTGGCTGTATTCTTGACCAATGAGGCTCAAGACCTCGTATTGGTATACAAGACTAAAATTTCAGGACGCTCCTAAGGATATATTATGACTATACATACATTTTATATGGACTACCCAACAACCTCAATGTGCCAAAATCGTATACTGTACGAGAAGTGAGAAGGCACGGTGCCTTTTCCTATAAAACTATCTTATATCTAATCTTGCGACTCAATACTAATTGTCATCAATGACACCATGCTTCGGCACAAATGGGCTGACTCGACCGGAGAAACCACGGGCTCTCAGAAAACCGGCGTGATTTTCTACTACTATTCCCTTCCCTATCCTCCCCTACCCTATTACCCCATTCCCTCTTAAAAGGCCGACAACGCACCTGCAGCTATTCTGATGTTACGAGTGTCCATGGGCGACGGAAGTTGCTTTCCACCAGGTGACCCGCTGCGCCTAAATCATATTGTGCGCCCTTATTTTATAAAAAAAATCACAATCAATTCAGCGCTTTAGACATGAAGTATAACATACAGATAGATAGAGACACCTTCAATTTTTTTTATAACAATAGTTTTCTAACCTCCTAATTTTACCAGGTGTTCGCGTGTGAAGCGCTCTGGGACAGTCCCCGGTTTCGCACCCTTACCGCGCTACTGGACAAACCTTCAGCTCTGATACCTGATGGAGAAGGTATCTTCGATGTGCTGTTCAAAGAGCTGGATAATGTCACCATCAACGTACCCATCAAGGATGTTCTCAGGTTAGTATTTTACTCGACTGAAGACGAAGACAAAAGGAAGAGTCATGATTTTATACCTCGATCGTGGAAAAACCAGATACAATAGCTTATCTATTGTTACCGCGGCCGCATGTGGCCGCTTAGGAGTTGAAGCATTAAGTCTATGCATAATATTATATTGGAACTTTGATCTTTTCAATATGAAATAAAGAGCTTGAGACAAAATATAAAGCAATTTCATTAAACAAAAGTCTCATCAAAATAGGTAATCATTTTTTCACGCTCTTACCCTACTTCGGGTTAATCCAGCCAAAGGTAATACGAAACAAAAAGGTGGGCGCCCAATTTCTATGGCATAAAATATACTCGTCTTATGCCCTCCAGACGACTTTTACGTCTCATAAAACTGTCTTTTGGTACAATATTTACCCACTCCCTTGGGAAATATAAAATATTTAAATATCCTTTATACTCTTTGTATTGCTTTTGTTGAGAACGTCCCTTTCGTGATAAACATTATATATATTGGTATTTGAAAACTATCATCACTATTCAATAGAGCTTTTCCAATATTTTTTTTTCATATTTTTAAAGGTCTGTTTTCATATTGTATAATTATTATTGTAATTATAATCAGGGCAGTCAGGGCCACCTCACATATACACGACTTTCAAATAATATAATAATAATAATAACTCCCACACCGGTTTCGGTGACGGTGGATGGTTTCATTGAAACCAGGCCAGTTATGCAGGAGTAATTTTATAGTGCCCAAGTGTGTGCGCAGTACACAAGAGCGCTCTCTATTCCTCTACTCTCATAACCCAGTGGGACGGACGACCGACACGAGAGATCAGGCGCAGGACCGACTTTTTACATGCCCATCCGACGCATGGATCATCTTACTTGTCAGACAATCAGGTGATCAGCCTGCATTGTCCTAACCAAACTTGGAAATAACATGTTTCCAACGCGGGAGTCGAACCCACGACCTCCGAGACAAGAGCCACGCTCTTAACCACTGGACCACGGAGGCTTTAACCACGACTTTCCAATACCTAATTTAAAGCTACCTAGAATCTATAGATTATTAAAAGCCGTTTAGCTAAGAGCCCCCACACAAAACTGCGAATTCGCATCGCATCGCATCGTAATTTGTCATTTTTATTATGAATTTTATCGCAGATATTTGCGATGCCATACGAATTCGCAGTTATGTGTGGGAACCCTTAGGTAAACGGCTTTAGGCAGCGTATAATAGTTTAACCCTCATGCCACAATAACCACTACAATGCATACTATAGGTCTACCAGAATCTGATGGCAAAAAGTGAGAAAGTAAATTGACTGTAGCAATACCGGTTTAATTGGAATAAAACATTTTGATCCTTTTTTTCCTTATAGCAGCTGATTCTGTGTGTGAAACATGCAAATATATAAATTTATCCAATGATTAAGGATATTTTTTGAAAATCTGCTGTCAAAATTTGCCATCAGATTCTGGTAGACTACCTACTACCCCAATTCACTCGTTCTATATTTTATCATACAAATCATAATCATGAACGGTAAATAAAGGATACCGTCAATCGGCCGGCGCTCCTTTCAGACTCCTTTATGAAGATTTTCTCATTTCAGAGAATGCGAAAGGAACCAGCCAGCGTACAACGTGTTTCAACTTGAAAAAATTTTGGATGTCAACAAGGAAACCTCGTATTTTGAATGGGACGAACTTCAGAGTGATTTGAAAAGATTGTCGTCGGCCATTGATGTGGGGTTCTTGAAAACAATATCGGCGAACTTCAATAGATTATTAAACAGGATTCACGTTATATCTGACGTCAATTTGACTCAGTATAGGTAATAATCTTAATTTTCTACGATTTGTAAGCTATACGAAGATTTTAAGATTCTATCAGCCCTCTTTCCCAGAAGATATGTTATTTTAAAAGTATTTAAAATGACCATCAGATAAGAATGTATCTATATGCAACAGTAACAAGTAATAACACTAATCTCCTCATTATAAACACGTAATAAAATGTTTTGTTTTTGTCTTTTACTACCTCTAGAAAAATATCTTAACACAGGCTAAGTTATTATTGTTATCATAACTTATAATACAAAACAATCAAATTAATTTCACTCAACTCCTTCCAAACTTGTCTTTGTTGTACGAAATATGTTTGCCAACATTATGAGGATATGAATTTTCTTTCCTTAGAATGGAGTACAATGGGCCCGTCGTGGGTAAAGACTTACCCTCTTTTGTTGATCAGTTGGAGAACGTGGCAATACAAGTGACAGACTTAACGACGGCGGGCAGATTAGAGTCTTTGGGTAATCCTGATTTATAATTCCACAAAGGTTGATTAAACGCCCCCGCGCTCACGTATTTCTTTGAAGTCATCGTATGTTTTATGATTGAAGACGTGAGTTGAAGAACACGATAAGTAACATTTTGTAACATACGGAAATTTACTTTTTTTTGCCTTATAATTTGACCATACCTTGTAACTTATCTACTTTATCACCTGGCTAATATATACTGGCTATACATAAAATGCACAGTTTTTTATATCAAATAATTTTTCCAGCCCAAAAGCCTCAATTTATGCAAAAAACGGCATTTTTTTTACCGTTACTTATCGTGCTCTTTCACTCACGTCTTCGATTATTTCAATGATTTGGATTCTTTAAACTTTATATTCTCTAATTAGGTTTTTAGGGTTGCTATTTATTAATAATTATCTGTAACTTTTTACGTTTAGATCGCTTAACCGATTGCGATGAAATTTGGTATGTACTATCAGATAAACTTATTCATTAGCAGCTGGCATACCTCCGCAATTGAGTCGGATTATGTCAAACCTAGCCGACAGATTACTAATAACATTGATTAGACAAAACTCAACCAAATAACATCGTTCGGTCATCTGCCTATGAATAAATTCCTCTGATGGTACCTACATACTATCAGAGAAGTTGATTCCTAGGCAGATGGGGGACCTACGTAGTTTGGTCGCGTTATGTCAAACCCAGCCGACAGATCAAAATTAACATCGAATTGAAATTATCCGACTAAATGAAGTTGATCTGTCAACTGCCTAGGGATCAATTTCCTCGATGGTACATACTTTGACTTCCATTAGGATATAATTCTAGAATAATTTTAATACAAAATTTGAACAGTTTTAAATGTACAGTTTATATACATTAAGGGAAGACAGAGGCAGCCTCGAGTATGTAATGTAATATGTTACAAGCAGTTTAAAGAACTTATTTATGAAGAGTCCCTTACACAATTACGACAAAGTTACTAAACGCTTTCGATGTTATATCTTGTTTTACAATAACTGCCCGCTCGGGACCTCTTAGGCCCCCTCTTTATTACATTTTTTCTTCCATGTGACGTTATAGAAGTTTATAAAGATGTTGTTTAACAGTATCTACAGAGATGTTTTGGCGCTTGGATGATATTTTCGTAATAAACAGAATAGTATGTCACAAATTACACTAGCGATTGTAGTTACTAATATACAATACTTGAATCATATCAAATCTTAAGTGACACTTGACTTTTTTCCACGTGCAAAAACATCACTGAAGGATGATGTAAATTGAGGTTTTTCTCCTCATTAAAAGATTTAACCATTTAATGCTTTCTCTCTTTATTTAGTAAATACTATTTTTTAATTAAATACGAAAGGGCGCTTGATATTAGATACGCTGTATAATTTGTATAGAACTTTTTTTTTTAACTCAAACATAAACCCCACCAATCTTAGTTTACTTCTTAAAAGTATTTAAAATGTAACGTTCTATTCCCAGCGACGAGGACTCAAAGGCTGCACTTGAGTAGCATCAAGCCTTTGGAGCAGTTGAGGACGGAATTGGTTTTTAAATTAACAGAACTGGAATTACAAATGACCCCTTATAGAAGAAAATTAAACATCTCATTGAGTCATATACACACCGCGCAGTTCTATATTGACAACCAGGGTGATGTTATCGCGCAGAAGGTAATTTTACACAATTATTATATTTTAATACCATTAAATATAGTATTAAAAATACATTCTAAGTTCAAAATTCTCGATTATGCCCAAAAGTGACTGATGACTATTATGTTACACTGGCGTAGAAATTATCCGTCTGTTATATTAGCCTTTCAAAGGCTATTGCAACATAGTAATTGACAGTAGTAAACATTTCTTACAGGTATTTTTTTTTTGTAAAAATTCTTATAGAAACTATATTTTTTAATTTAGTTTCTAATAGACCTACAAAATATGAAAACATTAGATATCAGTTAAAAATAGCGACATGTAATTAGATCTTAATTCTATTTTAAGGTTGCCCTCAGTCTCTTGAAATATTCCAACCCTTTACAATAAAATTTGGTAAAATTAACAATTAAGATATCTCATTCTTTATTCAGTCACGTACGACTACGAGGAACTTACATTGTGTGTTGCCATTTTATAAACTTCTCCCCTTGTTTAAGGCGAAAAACTACCACCATATTATTTAAATATAATGACGAAAATACATGTTAATTAGGTCTTATAATACTTTAATATTTCTTTAATGGCTCAAGTCACTAGATTTGGAGTCTAACTAGTAACAATATTGCAGATGTTGTAAAATGTTAAAATGTTTTACTATTCAATCAATCTAAATATATAAAACTCAAAGGAGACTGACTGACTGACATAGTGATCTATCAACGCACAGCCCAAACCACTGGATGGACCGGGCTGAAATTTGGCATGCAGGTAGATATTGTTATAACGTAGGCATCCGCTAAGAAAGGATTTTGATTAATTCTACCCCCATGGGGGTAAAATAAGGGATGATGGAGGATGTAAATGTATTAGTTTGAAGACTTTGAACCTATCAGTACCTAATGGAATGAATAAATTAAAACGAACAAATAATTGAGTATTTTGTGGTCATATTGTTAAATGCCTACCTGTTGCCATTATTTATGTCGAGCAAAAAAGGCCAAAGTAGCGTTTGTTGTTTGGGAGCCCCCATAAATATTTGCTTTATTTTGTTTTTAGTATTTAATGTTATAGCGGCAACAGAAATACATAATTTGTAAAATTTTTAACTATTTAGCTATCGGAGTTCTTGAGATACAGCCTGGAGACAGACAGACAGCAAAGTCATTGCAATAGGGTCCCGTTTTTACCCTTTGTATAAGGAACCACAAAAAGGGGAAAACTATCCATCTTTGTTATTATACTATGTTAACGCGGACGAAGTCGCGGGCAACAGCTAGTCTAAGATATTTCTAAAAACTTTTACGAATGAAACAATTCAAAAGATTTTTACTATGAAATCCCTTAGAATTGTGACAGTAAAGAGTTGAAATTGAAATGCTTATATCTAGCAACACTCAGCGAAATTGAATATATCCACATATAGGGTAATTCGCTCCCTACGTGACGCCTATTTTAATTAAGCTGCCCACTTTTTACTAATTATGTGACACAATGAAAAAGGTTTCTTATCAATACAATATATGAGTTTTTGCATAAAAAGTGGGTAAATTAAATATTTCTTTTTTTAGGACTTTTATTTATTAATATTGTAACGAGTTTATGAAACCATGACTATTAAATTCCAACTGTGTAGATTAATTTACCAAAAAAAATATTTTAATGTCATCAAAGTTTCAAAAATTTCTATTGAAACTCTGCTAGCTTTTGTATTTATTTTTAAAGGGACGACATATTTCGAATTTGTTTGATGGAGAGTAATTACTCATATTCTTCCAGAAAGTAGCGATGTTCATCTCTCGTCTCATCTCCCACGCGGCTGGCTGGCGGACCCATGTGCTGACTGCAGCGGAACGCCAGGCAGGGCGCTGCGGACCGCTCTTCACTGTATTCGCTGCCCTACGCTCCCTGCTGTGCACCCAGTATATATCACCTCTGGTAAGTGTCTGAAACACTGCTGCAGTACCCATTAGCGGTGACGGGAGTGCTACGACAAGGTCCTGCGAACCGCTGTTTACCGTGAACGCTGCTCTACGTTCCCTGCTGTGTACCCAGTATTACTAAATGGAGTAATTGAGGCAAACTGCTGCTGGCGGACCCATGTGCTGACTGCCGCGGAACGACAGGCCGGGCACTGCCGACCGCTCTTCACTATATTCATTGCTCTACGCTCTACTGTGTGTCTTAAAAGCTGCGCTGACTAAGCAAAATGACAAAGTAATATCATGGACAGCGGTCTACACTGTGTATAAGTTCTACGTTTTTTTTATGCACCCAGCATAGTAAATTATCAGCTCTGGTAAGTGTCCTTAACCGCTGCAGCTATACTAAGTGAAGGACCCATGTGTTGACTGCAGCGGAACGACAGGCGGGGGGCTGTGGACCGCTCTTCACTGTATTCGCTGCTCTACTTTCCCAGCTGTGCACTCAGTATATACAGGGTGCAATTAAACCTACCAGCCAAATTTTTTTGGGGCTTAGGTTTCATTAGGAGAGTCCAATTAACCAAAAAAATAGGGTGTTAATTTTTTTACAATAACATATTTTATCCCACTTAAAAGCGTTGCAAAACGGTCACTTCGCGGCGGTGGGTAGAGCAGGGGTGACGCGAGGAGTGGCGCCAGGGGGGCGCGGCTATCCTCGCGTCGGCGACGCGTAGTGTCCATTAATTGTGGTGTTTTTTAGGACAACTTTCGGAAGCTATTTCTCAACATTTTAGTACTGAGTGATTATAAAAGAAAAAATACGTGTATTCTTATTTTCAACAAGGATGAATATATCGAAATTTGGCCGGAAGGTTTAATTGCACCCTGTATAACCTCTGGTAAGTAATAAAGTTTAATTTAAACTTCTACGATCCTTAGGACCCATGAGCGATGACTGCAGCAAAGTGATCGGGTTTTGTGGACCGCTGTGTATGCTACTCTACGCTCCCTGCAGTGCACAGTACAGATAATATGTACCTACTAGGTGGAGGCGATAGCCTCTGATTAGTGTTTGAAACGATACTGATTGTACTATACGACTGCTCTACTGCGGCTCTACGCTGCCTTGTGTGCAGTTAGTACATATCCCCTCTGGTAGGTCTCTGAACTGCTGCTAGAGGACCAATGACTGACTAACTGACTGCATAAGAGAGACAGGGTCTGCTGGAGCTGGAACAAGAATCTCTGCGTAAGCTTCTCTATATAACTTATTCATGTTTAAGTACTGAAAGCTTCTAAAAGTAGTCTGCAAATATAATAATTGCGGCAGAAAAACAAAATATAAAACAAAATACAAATTCATTTTCCATTATCCTAAACCTATTTATATTAAACATAAATTAAGACATTTCCAAGGACTGCTCTATTTGTCCAAATGAAATCCATCTGAATTAAAAAGCCATTTCTCCGGGGCTAATTTCAACAAACTGAAGTAAACGTATAACTCTGTAGTACTTGAGTCATGATTGATGGTTGTTAAGGAACTGTAAAGTGGGTAGCGAGATCCGGAGATGAAAAATTGCTCCCGCAATGTGATTTGTTGACATATCAAACTTTACATGTGTGCGACTTGCGTGCTATGTTGATATTGTGTTTTGTATAAAAATTTAATGGCGGTATTCTAAGATATTTGATGATTACTTTAATTTAATTTGACGGTGTATGGAGTTTATGTCAAAATCTTTATTAAGCTAGTTTTGTATGCATCCAGTCCACGCAAACGCGCGTCTCGGCCGCAACACTGCGAGATTAGAGCCTAGTCCACACGACGCGTTGCGTCGACGCAGAGCTGCCGTTGCGTTGTTTTAAATACAAATAACCAAGGTGTTCACACGGCGCGCTGCGTCGTGACAGCAGCGTGCACGGCGCAACACACACATGACGGACAGCAGCCCCCGAGACGAAGCTGGACGTTATGTTACATGTTGACGTTAAGGGTCAATTCAGACTGCAACGCGACGCGTAGATGCATTTCCAAATTTGTACTGAATTGACAGATTTCAATTGCGTGAGACGGCTTGCAAATCTGTCAAATCCATACAAATTAAAGCGTGTCCCAGACAGACGCGGCCTGCGGTGGCGGTAGCGGTGGCGGTAGCAGTGGCGGTCAGTTGGATGACTTGAGAGTTCTAGGAACGACACAGACACACGCGGCCACGCGGCCAAGCCATTCAACTGACCGCCACCGCCACCGCAGGCCGCGTCTGTCTGGGATACGCTTTAGAAATGCATCTACGCGTCGCGTTACGGTCTGAATTGACCCTAAAACTGCTTCGTAATAACGCTGCGGTGACGCAGCGCCCGTGTGGCCGGCTATGCGTCAAACGGCAGCGCTGCGTCGACACAACGCTGACGCAACGCCCGTGTGGACAGGCTCTTACAAGTAATGTAGTACGAGTATGTAACGGTAGGCTTATTTATGCTGACATTTACATAATATATTTGCTTGTAATCTCGCGGCGTAGCCGCCAAACCGCGCGTTCGGGCAGACGCATAATATAAATCCAAACTTAAAGTAAAGTTAAGTATTCGTTAAATCTCGTTAACATCTCGGATTTCGATCTTATGCTCGAGCTTATGTTGATTATATTTCGTCAAGTAGGTAAGGTAACTGGAGGCCTAAGGTGGGTAGGGATTTAAAGACCGCAACTTGTAAACGAGAGGAGTTACACGTGTGACTTCTTAAACTTTTTTAAAATTTTCTAGTAATATTAAAATTATATTAAGAAATATGTTTATAAATTACTGGACGACTCGGTAAACTTTGTATCACTTCTCTCTGAGTATAAACCTTTCCTGGTACTTTTAGCAAGACTAACAAAATTAAAAAAAATAAAACATTTTTATTTTCATAGAGTATGTAACCCGGGAACGCAAAAAATACTTTTTGTTTCTTTGTCAGGGTTTTGCCAATGTCAATAGTGTTCACTACCCAATTTGATTAAGGTCTATTAAAGCCTAAAGGCAGATTTTCATTGAGTCAGTAACTAACGTCAGTCCACTGACGTGTCAGTGCTGACCTGGCACTGTCATAGTGTAAAGACAGATTTACATTGAGTCAGTGGCTGTCGTCAGTGTACTGTGCTGACTTGAAATCAATTTATACTAAGTATGGTAGTGGCCAAGTCAGCACTGCCACGACTGTAGACTAACGTCAGTAACTGATTCAATGTAAATCCGCCTTATGGGTATGGAAGCTAAACGAGCGTAATTTTGTGAGTCATGAGTTGCAGAATCTCCGTTGCCAGCAGGGTTGCCAGGTGTTCGGTATTCTACTGAACGGTTCGGTATTTTAGCACCGTGTTCGGTGTTCGGTATGACAAAAATACCGAAGTATGGGCGGTTCGGTATTTTTTTGATTACTTTGTCTCCCTAATAAACGATTCAATTGTCAGATTGCAATCAGCTTGCTTAGCCTGTGCGACAGCCGTAATAAATTAAGTGGGGAGTGGGGATATGGTGAAGGCTGAATTATGTATTCGATGTAATTTCGGTCGCGACATGTCGCGAAATGGATGGGGCAGTTAAGGCAATTAAGACATCGCTGGAAGCTTGCATTAGTGAGAAAAAATATATTTTTTATAAGTAATTAGGTTAGCTATAGGTCTACCAGAATCTGATGTCAATTTTTGACAGCAGATTTTCAAAAAATATCCTTGATCATTGGATAAATTTTTATATTTGCATGTTTAACACACAGAATCAGCCGCTATAAGAAAAAATAAGGATCAAAATGTTTTATTCCAATTACCCCGGTATTGCTACAGTCAATTTATTTTCTCACTTTTTGCCATCAGATTCTGGTAGACCTATAGTTGCTCTTGTGCAATGATTCTTTGTATTTAAAGTTAATAATATATGTAAATAAATTATTATAACTCTTTTTTAGGGTTCCATACCGTACCCAAAGAGTAAAAGCGGGACCCTAGAGGAATTACTAAGACTTCGTTGTCTGTCCGTCTGTCTGTCTCCAAGCCGTATCTCCAGAACCGCTATAGCTAGACTTCTGAAATTTTCACAGATTATGTTACTTATCAGTTACCGCTACAACAACAAATAGGTACTAAAACAAAATAAAATTAATATTTAACCGGGGGCTCCCATACAACAAACGTGATTTTTTTGGCCTTTTTTGTTCTATATCATATCAGTAATGGCAACAGGTAGGTGAAATTTTCACAAAGGTCTTAATTATATATTATGTACTTTAATAATCAATAATAATATTAAAATTAAATATATAATATATTTAAGGGGGGGCTCCCATACAAAAAACATAAATTTTGGCCTACTTTTGCTCTATAATGGTACGGAGCCCTTCGTGCGTGAGTCCGACTCGCACTTGGCCGATTTTTTGTTTGCTGTTCGGTATTTATTTGAAAAAGACCTGGCAACCCTGGTTGCCAGAAATTCTGCTTTATTCAGTTTCATAGAAAATTCCTACTTCATTCACACGAGCGTAATTTTGTCAGTCATAATTAGTATGAAAAATAATTTACGTGACCGAAATTCTGCGACTCACGAGACACAACTCACAAAATTACGTTCGTTTGGGTTAGTTTCCGAACCAGTACTATAGACTTTATGTGGTATAGTTCCAAACTTAGTTATCGCTATAGCGAGTACCGAAGTACCTAAGACTAACTTTATATTCCAGCACGGGTGGTGGTTATGTGGTTTTCTGCTGGGCTTCATCTGGTGTACTTTCCTCACGCCGCTCTGTGTGAAACTCTGGCGGGCGTACGGACGGAAGACCACCAATGAGTTGGAAGCGCTCACCATGGCTGCTGACGCCGGGTGAGATATCCTAGTTATTTACTACCAAGCTGTAACAGCAGCTCCTTACTAATTAAGAGATTTCGTTATACAAGGTGTAACAAAACTAAGTGAGAATACTTTAGGGTTTGTATGTGCCCCTTATATCAATTTTTTTTTGTGATCTGTATGGGCAAGTGCCCGCGCGTAATGAATTTTCCCATACAAAAGTGAAAAAAATCCTCTTTCAACGCTGCTACTTTCACAGCGAACTCGATATAGGGTACCCATACAGTATTATGACTTAGTTTTGTTACATCCTGTATACATATAAATTATAATATCTTTACAATGTTCTGTCCTTTCAAAACACTTAAATTACTAAGGTTTCGGACAAGAACAAGGCACTTTATCAAAGTTAAAAACACAGTATGTACCTTTTTATAAGTACGAAGCTACAACTTTTTGTTGGATTTCTAAGTGTTTTCCTATACATGTGAAATATGTTCAAATATTCATAGACATTAAATATATTCGCAGAAATAAATGTTACAGCGAACCGGGGACCCCGGCCACAGCCACTTGCGACAACAACTGGACCTCACCCGAGTATGTATAATAATATATATTAATTATTAGTTTTTTAGTCCTGTCTGTTTGTCTATAAAATAAAATCATCCTAACATCAAGATGACAACTTTAAATGGTGACAAATCATATCTGCTATAGGGAGCGAACTCACGGCGCGGTTTTTTCCCGCGCCCGCCGCGGTTGCGGGCCCGCAGCCTTCGTAGAATCCAGTTTTGTATGTAAAAAACGAAAGCAAAACTCACGGCGCGTTTTTCGCTCGCGGCGGGCGCGGTTGTTTGCGGCTCCCGCTGCGATCGTAGTAGAAACCGCCCGTCCTTTTGGGTTTTTTTTTTCTTTATTCTTCTGTAAAGTAAGTAGGTATACCGCAACAGCTCGTTTTTGGTGTATGTCCATCATCCATGGCGGTCTGGACTTATCGTTTCTGCCCGCCTTGCAACCGCCCGTCTTGCGATTATCGCCCGCCGAGTTTTCGGGCGCTGACCGCGACCGCGGCGGCTGCGGGCCCGCACAAATCAGCGGTCTCGTGAGTTCTGAAATAAAACCGCTCAAGTGCGCGGGTCCGCAACCGCGGCGGGAAAAAACCGCGCCGTGAGTTCGCTCCCTAAAAGATGAACAAAAAAAACTTGACAAAAATCGGTTCTCCAAGTTGGAAGCTACGATGCCACAGGTAGACATGAAAACAGTCAAACATGACACGCCCTTATTTTTGCGTCGGAAGCTATAAGTATTTCAAAACAAAAATTAGCCAAATCGGTTTAGCCGTTCTTGAGTTTTAGCGAGATATTGAAGAATCAAAAAAAAATTTGTTTGAAGATGACCAACTAAATTCAATACAATCCATACGAAACTGAGATAGAAAAAGCTTTAACCCGTTTTACCCGTAAAAGCCTTATTGAAAATTCCGTACCTACGTGATAAATAGAATATCTAATTCGGGTCTGGATTCTCATTCAACCAAAGTCTTTGTATGTATTTTCTCTAGCGTATTTAAAGTATCTTTAGAAGCTGTCTATCAATAGTATTTAGCAACAATAAGATGAATTATAATACTCGTAATTATCTGACTTGAAGTTTCCGATTGATATTATTTTAAAACCAATTGTAAATTACCATATTTTCTATTTAGTACGAAATTCATGTGGCCATTAACATATGAGAGCTTTTATTATGGCGTAACATATTAAACAGCGGAACAAACGAACAAACATACTGTCATAATATAATATAGACTACGAAATTCCCTTCGTATTAGCTATATCGTTCAAGTAGTAATATCTAAAAAAAATACTTTTTTAAATAAAGAAAACTAAAATTTCATAAATATATTTTTTCAGGCCTCCACCACCACCAAGGAACGATAACTGGTAATCGCGGGGCGAACAACAATCCACTTCAAAAATGTATTTATAAGCACAAACCGTAAAGTTTCAATCTTAAACCGAGACCGTATTAAAACCAAGCATAAATAGGAAAAAAAAAACCCGGTCAAAATATTAATTTTGACCGGGTTTTTGTCTCATTTATGATAATGGTTCTATTGAAGATAATTCTTGAGACTCGATTTAAAGGCTAACTAAAAATACCAGGTTGCATGTTATTGTAAATGTGAGTTATGACAAAACTAATGATCTTATCAATTAAATAGAATTTAATCTTATAATTTTGCCTTTTGGAAAAAAAATGAAGAATCTGTTGATTGTTTCTAATTTTATTGTTACGGTAACTCTTTTATACATATTACCATATATTACGCTTTGCTATTTTTACTTTATATGATACGTCGTCAGTTATACCAATGGTTATACCATAGACAAATGAAATTGGTCAATGGTTATACTTGCATGCCTCTTCTATTCCAATAAAACTAGTCATACTCAATAAATACTGCCTTATAGATATTATTTAATTTATTTATGAAACAAAATTCTGCTAATGTAACTTAACTTATCAATTTCTGCTTCGAAATTGTTTTGTAATAAAAAACTGTAAGTTAGTAACTATAAGAATTGTGGAATAAATAATGTAAATTAATCTTAATCTTTATTTTATGACTCAACCTAAAATTACTCAGCGAAATTGGTACGAATCATCATGGGAACCTTTCTCCATGCATGGGAGCTATTTAGATTCATAGTATGGGACATGTCATATGGATTATGGGTAAAAATAAATTGCCAATTGTGACGAAGAGATTACATGCAATTATGATATTTTAATTAGCGATAGTTGATACGTCATTTCAAGCTTACAATTAATGTAGAAGCGAGTTATGGCCTGAATTCACTTTGATTAGTGCGAGTGCAGGTGATTATTGCATGTGATTAGTAATCTGGAAAAAGTAATTGTGGTCAGCGACTGATTAGTGCAAGTTCTTTAATTTCTCCCGATCACTAATCACCTGCACTCAAACTAATCAAAGTGAATACAGGCCCTTACTTCGAGTAATATGCAGGAGGTCCACAATGGTTACTTTTGACAATTACGTTTTTAAATGCGAATCATAAAGTAGATTAAGTAGTAAAAGCATAGAGAAAATATACATCCTTAGTCTATGGTAAAAGTGAATCCTTTCACTTATATCTTTAACTTATGTTTCATAAATATAACGAGTTGAAAGCTAACGACAGGCCATTTTAGACCAGGAAAAGAAGAAAAGTAGTGGCGTAGTTTTTACAAGAGAAGAAAGAAGTATCTTGTAAAAACTACGCCAGTGATGTAATTTAATTAGAGATATGAGTTCAAACTTAGTTAATAAACATCATTTCGTTATTAAAGTTTGTTTGAATTAGTGTTCCGGAACTGTCGGAAACTTCAAATTAATTACAACAATGTAGTCGGCTTAAATCCTTGTTAGGGTTCCTTAAGACTGGGCCTTGATTAAAGTTCCTACATGGAAATTAAAATGACTTCTGTAATTATACAATTTTCAGAATGTAACAAATATAGGTACGAGACAAACAAAATTGTAAGCTTATTTGAATGCGTGTGATAAGTGATGCGGCCACTGACCTCCATTAAACAAGTACGCTGGACTAATGATACCCTTTGAAATGACAGCTATTTTTTGTGCCTATTTGAAGCGGAATGAGCTCCCCCGATGGGAGGGATAGGAACTAAATTTGACCATTGTACAAATATATTTGTCTATGATTTGACGTAAAAATGACGTTTTAAAGTCGCCATATTGGCGCTGATAGCAGTAGTGGGAGTATTTGGAACTAATACTAGTGATGACAACCAATAACGATTAAGCGGCCATTTGCAAGTTACGTCAAATTTAGTTCTCTTCCCGCTCACTGGGGGCGCTGATTCCGCTTCAAATAGGCACAAAAAAAAAGTGGGTATCATAGGTCTAGCGTACTTGTATAATGGAGGTCAGTGGATGCGGCTGATTGACGTAAATTTTTGAAGTGTGGCTGTGGTGGTAAACATCAAATAGGTATGGATATTTTGTGAACATTATCTATTCCTTCCGATAGGCTGAGCTCGTGAAAAAAGTCTTCCTTTGTATTTGGCGTTGCGTTGAGCAACATCAATCATCTTTTTATTGTGTTTTTTTTTTGATTATAAGCAATTCAAAATAACACATTACTCATCAACAGTAGAATTGTTGACCACACCCTAAAGTAGCAAACGTATTATAACTATAATATTTTTAAATATAATGCGAATTCAAAAGTTATAAGGATATTTAGCCACCTTGTAATCAGCTCGTAAAAATCTAATTCACTCAACGTAATTAAACGATGACAAATTCTGTCATAATATGGCGAATAACACTAAACAGGCGCGCAGTAAACATTATATTTTATGTTACCTGCTATCTAAATAAAAAAGAAAACGGATGCTGTCTAAAATAAAAATCGGCCAAGTGCGAGTCGGACTCGCGCACGAAGGGTTCCGTACCATTATTGAGCAAAATTAGGCCACAAATTTTGTATTTTGTATGAGACCCCCCCTTATTTTTTTTTTATTTTAATATTATTATTAAATATTAAAGTACACATATACCTAAGGACTTTGAGAAAAATTCAAGTACTCACCTGTTGCCATTATTGATATAGACCAAAAAATGCCAAAAAAATCAAGTTTGTTGTATGGGAGCCCGCCTTGAATATTTGTTTTATTTTGTTTTTAGTATTTGCTGTTATAGCAGCAACAGGAATACATAATCTGTGACAATTTCAACTCTCTAGCTACCACCGTTCTTGAGATACAGACGGACAGACGGACAGACAGACATCGAAGTCTCAGTAATAGGGTCCCGTTTTTACCCTTTGGGTACGGAACCCTAAAAATGGCGTCATGCTATCTGGAGCCTAATAAAATTGTTATGTTCTTTACCTATCATCGACGCGAAGGCACGCTACGCTACTCCTGCTAAGGAGTTATTATGGTCTCTCTCTAAAACTCTAAAATAATTATAATTGACCAAAAAAAACTAATAAAAGAATATAAATAATATCTTGTTTCTTATGTGAATGAGTATGTGTACCCAAATATAAATTCTAATAATATAAGTACCTAATTAGGTACTTATATTATTAGAATTTAAGTGAAAGCTGAGACAAAAGCCTCAATAAACAAGGTGTAACAAAACTAAGTGATAATACTTTAGGGTGTGTATGGCTGCCCTATATAGAGTTCACAGTGAAAGTAGTAGCTTTTTTTTCAACTTTGTATGAAAAAATTCATGACGCGCGGGCGCTTGCCCATACAAATCACAAAAAAAATTTGATCTTTCAGCGCTGTTACTTTCACAGTGAACTCTATGTCAGGAACATATACACACCCTAAAGTATTATCACTTAGTTTTGTTACACCCTGTATATGTTATATTTGAATAGCTGTTAGCTGTAACTGTAATAATAATAATTAGTATCCAAGTACAACTCTTTAAACAAAAATTTAAATTGTCGAAACCTTAAGGCACTAATTACACTATCCTTTGATAAAGACAGGAATAACAAGGGATTAATTAAATTACTTATTCATAATAATAATATTATATCTTAATTAAACGCCTCCGTGGTCCAGTGGTTTAGAGCGCGGCTATTGACTCAGAGGTCGTGGGTTTGATTCCCGCGTTGGAAACTTGTTATTTCCAAGTTTGGTTAGGACAATGCAGGATCACCTGATTGACTGACAAGTAAGATGATCCATGCGTCGGATGGGCATGTAAAAAGTCGGTCCTGCACCTGATCTCTCGCCGGTCGTGTCGGTTTTCCGTCCCACTGGGCTATGAGAGTTAAGGAATAGAGAGTGCTCTTATGTACTGCGCACACACTTGGGCACTATAAAATTACTCCTGCGTAACTGGCCTGGTTTCAATGAAACCGGCCACCGTCACCGAAACCGGTGTGGGAGTTTATTATTATTATCAGGGCGAGCGAATAGCAATTTGTGCTTTAACATAGTAATTTTTATTTATATGTAGATGTGTCTTCATCAGTCAGTCAAGGTTTGGTTATACTATTAAAATATAAAAAAAAAAACTGCCTTAAAGATTATTACCACGCAGAAAAACGACACGAGCCCTCACAAAGCTCAGCTTTTAGCTAGTTATTATTATATTTTAATAATATTATTCAGAAATCTGAGGATAAACTGGGACACGCTTAAGTTTGAACAATTAGTTATAAATAGATAAAAAAATAAACGAAAGCTCTCATCATAAGTTTGATGTATAGTTTCGTCACAGATTAGTATTAAAGAAATGTTGCCGTAAGCGTTGTGATAAGATATTTATTACCATTAAGTTTAAAAAGGCCTTGGTGAAATTACTATTTTAGTAAGGAACTTCTATACTGACATAATATAATATTTTACTTCCACACGGTTTCGGCGACGGTGGCCAGTTTCATTGAAACCTGGCCAGTTACGCAGGAGTAATTTTATAGTGCCCTAGTATGTGCGCAGTACGTAAGAGCACTCTCTATATTTCTTTAAAGTCTCATAACCCACTGGGACGGAAGACCGACACGACTGGCGAGAGATCCGGCGCAGAACCGACCTTACACGCCCCTCCGACGCATGGATCATCTTACTTGTCAGATGATCAGACTGCATTGTCTTAACTCCTAACTAAACTTGGATATAACATGTTCCCAACGCGGGAATCGAACCCTCGACCTTTGAGTCGCGAGCCACGCTCTAAGCCACCACGGAGGCGTCTATACTAACATAGGAAAGGTGAAGAAATGCAACCAGTTCTCAGATGTAAACGAAAACAATTACTAGTTTCACCACATACATACCGGTTAACATTTCATGCGGCCTTAGCGACATTACGACATAGTAAGGACAGGCGCTCACTTTTGATCAAGTTATGTGGAATTTAAAAAATTATAATTATTGCTCTGAATTCGTATATTACGCGGGAACAGCACATTTTTTTGGATAAATACAGACAGACAGGCTTAGGCACAGAATAATCTATACTAATATTATAAATGCGAAAGTGTGTCTGTGTGACAGCTGTCTGTCCGTCTACCTGTTACCCGTGAAGAGGTAACAGATAGACGGACAGACAGCTGTCCGTCTATCTGTTACCTCTTCACGCTTAACCACTAAACCTATACTAATAATATTCTTATTCAATATTATTGAAGGACGAAGAAGAATAAAGGAATTGAAATACGGACTATTCTAGACCCTAATGTCAGTTGTATCATCTTTGTCTATCTTTAGTGAGACATTCATTGTGAAGTATAAGAGCTTTAAAAAGCCTTTAGTCGAGGGTCGATATACCATAGAAAGATAGGGGAAATTTGGGAGGTAAGGGGTAAGGCAGAATCCATTTCTTTAATAGTTTATTATATTATCTAAAAAGGCTCAAAGAAAATCGGCGTGAAACAGCGCTTGCGCTGTGTTTCACCGAGTGAGTGAGTTTACCGGAGGCCCAATCTCCTACCCTATTCCCTTCCCTACCCTCCCCTTACCCTATTACCCTGCCCTATTACCCTATTCCCTCTTAAAGGCTGGCAACGCACCTGCTGCTCTTCTGATGTTGCGGGTGTCCATGGGCGACGGAAGTTGCTTTCCATCAGCGACCCGTTTGCTCGTTTGCCACCTTATTTTATTTCAAAAAATGTACACTTCAAGACTCTTTTGAAGGGCTATAATCGGAACTGACACCAGCATATTGTCACAATTGCAGGAGCAGACGTACATTTTCGCTGCGTGATAGAATAAGAACCAGAGGCCGTAGCCAAAGTCCCTTTCGTTAAAAACTATGACGAAATTCGTTATCAAAATGTATGGGATTTGACATTAGTCTTCGCAAGCGAAATGTCATTTAGCGATGACTTATGTCAAACCGCATACATTTTGATAACGAATTTCGTCATCGTTTTTAACGAAATATACTTTGTCTAAGGGCCATTTAGCCGAAACTTTTTCGTTTTCGCTTCGTTATAGAATCGCCGATCAAAATGTATGGAATTGACATAAGACAAATCGAACGTCAACGTCATACTAACAAACGTTTATGTCAATTCCATACATTTTCATCGGCGATTCTATAACGAAGCGAAAACGAAAAGATTTTGGCACACCCCCCAGTTCTTCTTCTACTTTTTCACTCATAAAGAAGCTTTCACTTCATAAACCTTTTTGTGGTACAGCATAGATTATAGAAGGTAATAATAAGCACATGCTAAGTATTTATATTATAAAGACTATAATAGTGTGCGCTACGCTTAATAATATGATTCATTACAATCATTGAGAGTACAACTGATAAACGACCTTGAGATAAAGATTAGCCGACGATGGGGCATTGCGTCAGTTACTAAATACTAGTAATTAGTCCTGTTACTGTATATACAGTTGGTATGTATGTCGAGATCCTAGATGGAAAGGAGATTGGAGAAATGTTAATGTAATTATTACATCTTGTTTGTACAGTAATTGTAATACTCTTATTAATACATAATTATATTTGCCAAGAATACGATGAAAAATCAATAAATTAAAAACGCTAGGAAGGTACTAAGAAGGAGCGTAGTTTTTATCGGGGTGCGATCAGCTTACTTTAGTTATGGGTTATTGTTATTTAATTATTATTATTACTACAAATTGATACTAGTATGAAAATAAATAATTACTGAAAAAATTGTATACGTTTAATTTTATCAATAACAGCGAACTATTAAATGGATAATTGTAAATACATTCGTTTCGAAGTTATTAAGTTTCACGTATTACTCATTAGTCATTAGTCATTACTCTAAAAACTATTTCAAATGTTGATATCAAAGATCATTGAACTCTGAATTGGAATTTCAAATTGAGGATGAACTTCACCTTGAACTACAAACTCATAATCTTCGTGAACTATTGACGATCTTACTCATCTGCCTGCCACGGATCTACGCGAGGTAACAAATGGATAGGGCATTAAAGCATTTTCTGAAGATAATTTTATCCAGTTCCATAGAACAATTAAATTTTTGTTTAGAGGAATTTTAAGTGGGAAGAAAATCCATACAAAATAATCAGGGCGAGCGAAGCGAGCCCTAGTATATCCCACAACTTGAACGTTTTGTGGTACACTTTACGGAAAAGGTATCACGCCTATTGATTTGTGCTTTAACATAGTGATTTTTATTTATATGTAGATGTGTTATCATCGGTCAGTCAAGGTGTGACGACGCGAGCCCTCACAAAGCTCGGCTTTTAGCTAGTTATTACGTTATGTACAATTATGTCAATTCAATAGACTACACAGTAAACACATTAAATTAATAAGAAAACCATAAATTTATAAGTAATATATATCAGAAGTTACATTTCCAAATCCGTACAAGTAGTTCTTGAAAGCCTTTGAGGAAAAGGTCTGACTTTAGGTTCTTAAAAAGTATTTTGCACAGGAAATTCCAGTGCGGTTTACCAGACGTCAAGTCTCAAGGTATACGGGTCGATTTAAGAGTTGATATTATAAATTTCGTTTCATTACTATTAAGTGCTTATAACGTTGTTAAATAAATTTATTGATCCTTATAATATTGCATTGACAAAAACATTGTTGTAACTTGTAACCTGTATATCAAATGCACCTTTGCAGTAGGCACAGTTTTTATTTTTGAATATTTACTACATTACTCATAATAATTACAATAATCTATTACTAATTATGGTTGGTTGATGCATTGGATAACCATCTGAAAAAAACTGCCTTTTATTTTCTAACTTCAAGTGCCGCATCTTATCTTTAACTATACTTCCTGGGTAAATCACGTTTCGCCCGACAAACGCACATTTAGTACACAAAGAATTGGAACAAAAATGTAGTGCATTTTGTTGCATACAAGAGAATTGAAGATTATCACACTTTCGTGTTCTAGTGATTTAGAGGTTCAGAGGTTTAAAGGTATTCCAATACATCGACGTTACGGTAACTAAATGGACGTTCAAAACTCCAAAATTATACCTAATTTTATACAAACGTATGTCCATTCGGATGGAAGCCTGCCATTATAATGCATTACGCTGGGAATTATTCTAAACGGTCAGGTTACACCGAGTCATTATTTGTCGTGAATCTGTCTCGTAGGTCCACCATCTGTTCTATGAAACTATTCCTCTGATAGCGCATTGCCAAACGCGGTTGTTGACCTTTAAGACTAAGATCTACTTACGACACAGTATTGCGAACCCTTTATTGATTCTTCGTCGTGCGTTCGTAATAAACAGTCGACACGTTTGTCCTGTAGACTCGTGCAGACCGTTCATTATTGTCTTACCTCTGATAGAACTTATATTATGCCGACCACATAAAGATCACTCATTTAACTTTACTCTGTAACTTAAATATCCTGATAGATAAAAGTCCTACATTATTTTTGCCAAAATTTCAGCTAATTTTCTTGAACTAAATGTCGAATCGTGACAAAGTCACACGTCGTTACATGGACCTACAATATAAATAAAGAATGATAATAAAATTATACTATAAACTCTTGAATTATTTATCAATTTCCGATCTAGATCCGACTTACGTCCGTATATGGTTAATAATAATAATTAATCAAGTTAACTTCTGATCGATTTCTGAGGTCTATCTACTAGCGCTTTAAATTAGCCAATCGACAATGCTATTAAAAAGATAAACCCCTCAAACACCTCAGAAACTGTGCAATAAAGTAAAGACAAGGAGTAGGAGTCACAAAATTATGAATAATAATTAATTAATCAGGGTGAGCGAAGCAAGCCCTAGTATATCCCACAACCTGAGCACTTTTGTGGTACACTTTACGAAAAAACTATCACGCCTATTGATTTGTGCTTTAACATAACTTATTTTTTATTTATATGTTTATGTGTTATCATCGGTCACTCAAGGTTTAGTTACTATTAAAATATAATAAAAACTGCCTTAAGATTATTACCACGCAGAAAAACTACGCAAGCCCTCACAAAGCTCGGCTTTTAGCTAGTTATATATATATATATATATATATATATATATATATATATATATATATATATATATATATATATATATATTATAGCTATATATTAGTCAAGCTTAACAACCTAAACATTACTACTTCGGCAGCTTTTATTCTATTTCACATTTTAGCTTATAATTCAATAATTGTTCACACAATAATTTATTACATTCAATATTCATGTTACAGCTTTGACATTTACCCAAAAATTTACGATAATTACCCAAAGCAAAAATAATGCGGTCACATTACATGTCACTCGTTCGCTATAACACGAGGCAATTAAGTATGTTTTTGAAATTGCCAACATAAGTTGCCACAACATAATTTGTCATTGCAAAATTATAGCTCACAGCAAAATGTTTAATCTACACTCACTAACATATTAAATTCTAGAAGTTAACTGGCTATTTTGAGTTAAGTAATGAAAATAGTTGGCTTTGATAACGCTTGTAGTGTTAGGTATAACAAGAATAAAACTATAATATCATTATAAAAATAATAACTCCCACACCGGTTTCGGTGACAGTGGCCGGTTTCATTGAAACCAGGCCAGTTACGCAGGAGTAATTTTATAGTGCCCAAGTGTGTGCGCAGTACACAAGAGCACTCCCTATTCCTTTTACTCTCATAACCCAGTAGGGCGGAAGACCGACACGACTGGCGAGAGATCAGGCGCAGGACCGACTTTTTACATGCCCATCCGACGCATAGATCATCTTACTTGTCAGACAATCAGGTCCTAGCCAAACTTGGAAATAACATGTTTCCAACGTGGGAATCGAACCCACGACTTCCTAGTCAAGAGCCACGCTCTTAACCACTGGATCACGGAGGCGTTCCATTATAAAAAATAATTCTTTGGTATTAGATTAATGTAAGTCACTATAATATGTTTTGTGTGCTTAACAATAAAGAAAGAAAAAGGAGGCCTTATTGTACATCCTCAGTTGCTACAACTTCTACCAAAAACTAGTGCATAAAGTATAAATGAAGTCCAAAATCTTTTTACATAAATATTATGTAATTATTTATTATTACATACTTAGTATTGTTTTTATTATTTAGTAACTTTGTCCTACCACAGGTACACTAAAATTAATTTGAGGATTTTAATTAATTTTGAAATATTTCTAAAATTTTAAGAAATATTCAGCAAAATTCATAACATCTTGATTGGCACACGCGCGGTAATATGTTGTGATAATACAATTTTATCAACATATCAGACCATTGCTCACATATCTTAGACCGGGAGCTCGTGCCTAATTACTGGCTTTTAAATTCCAGCGTTATAACCGGTAGCATAAATATTAAAGAACGTTACAAATAATATAATTACACTCTTTAAAAGGTTTGAATGAATCAGTCAGAGAGTTTTTGTTATTAACTTTTTAGGTTTATGGTAGTTGGTACACTGTAAGTTAGAAATAAGTTGTATATTTTTTTAACTGACTTAAAAAATAGTTTAGTAACCTAACCTTATACGTTGGATAGATACTTCAAGCTACTTTTTGGCTCGATTTGCGAAATTGATTGAAAAATAGTTGCGCAAACCGACTTCTAGGATTGGGCGTGTGACGTGTGACGTGCAACAAATCAGTGGCTGACAGACCAATATCCTGTGCCCCACATCGGCGTGTGCGTTATCGCCGTTTTACATTTGCTAATTCATGAGTTATGACTCTTTGACTATTTGACGTTTGGCGCTGGGGAAGTTTGATGAACGCACTAGCTCCGAGGAATTGAGGGGTTGAGGAATGGACGAGTGTGGGTCGCGCTTAAATATCGAAAAACAGCCGCATTTTTTTAATTCACAATGCACAATAACTTTTAAAATAAGGAAACATATTTTTCCGTGCGCTAAAAAGAAAGTATAACACGGTCACATTGACTTGACGCATGGTTTGATGACGTCATTATGGAGCGGGCATGTTATTGCATTCCAGAGATGCGTCAAGTTAATTTGACCATGTTATAATAAGCTGGAATACCCTGACTCTACTATGTTACACCGTGTAGCGGTTAACTCTCCCCCGTCTCACGAATAATTGTTAATTCGCATGTCTTTAATACTTCTGTCTTCTTTATCCATCTCAAAAGAAATGCACAATACCCATAAAGATGTTCAATTCATAATCTATATGAAGTTTTCTAATTAGCACGGAAATACTAGAAAATTAAATGCTCACACCTAATTTATGTACCTTAATTACTTTGGCATTTCCTTTCCTACAAGAGCAGATGGCAGATAAAATGATAATCAAACAAGGACATCGGCAACTGAGGAACAACAAAGAACAACTGAGCATTCATTATCTAGCCGCGGGACGGTTATGAACGACAGCAACAACAAACAACAACAATCGACAGCCAAGCTGTTTCGTGTACGGTCAGCAATGTAACCAATCGTTTGATTTGCTACTTAGAAGATTGTATGTCTGTAGACACTGGTTTTGGATATTTTCAAGTCAAGTCGCAGTGTCCTTTATTATTTATTTTAGGGTACCCCTCGATGTCATTAACGGGTGCCTACGACCACGGCTCTACCCTAACCATATTTGTACATAATTTGCGTTTCTATGTTTCTATTTACGTAAATAGGACTAGTGGTGGTGGACTGCCTACTTGTACCTAGTTCTTATTAATTTCTTTAATAATAATAATATAATAATATCTATGGACGCTTCACACCACGTCAGTCTGGCCCCGTGGTAAGTACCTGAAGGACTTGTGTTACGGGTACCAGACGACGGAAATATATTTAATACTTTTATACTATACATATATTTAAGATTTTTATTATATGATACGCATATTAATACACATCCATGACCCAGGAACTTTTCAAAAATTTTTTATTCCGTCGGCGGGATTCGAACCCGTGACCCCCGGCATGAGCTACCAACAGCCCACCAACTGAACCACGGAGGTCGTCGTCTTTGAGGACCCCAAGGTAGTTACAGCATGACCCTAGGGCTCACTGCGATCATACTAGTTAAATACGAAAGGGAGATTTTGTTGCTGTCTTTACCTACTTAGAACGAAGCTATATTACTTCGTTGCACTGCGGTGGGTGCCACTAGCCGCACCCGCAGCGTCAACGCTTTCACGTTTTACATACTTACCTATTTTATGATATTGACATGTCTGACTCTGTCTGTCACATAAAATAATGATGCGTTTCGTTATCGACGTTTGTCTATTTTATGGCGCGTTTAAATTTTGTGACGTCACTGGCTCTTAGACTATTTTATTTTCGAGTAAAATAATGTAATCGTAAAATTCTAATGTCGCGGTGTTTGTACACCGTTTAGTGACAAGACTAAAAGCGCGGTTGGACCGATTTTTATGGAATTTTGTACTTATTAGAATAGGCTTGAAAATTGGCCAATATCTATTTTTATACCTAAAATAACGTACCTACATGGCAAAATAAAGTTTGCCGGGTCTGCTAGTACTATGCTATAATATGTTAGGCTAGGCTAGGCTGATTATAATATTTTGTGTTGCTTTAATTCTATACTACAGGGCTTCCCAAACTGTGCGTCGGGACGCCCCGGGGTGTCGCGATATTGTCCCAGGGGCGTCGCATGTTAACACAACCAAATATGTCATTCACACATTCCAGGTTTCAGAAGCTATTCTCAGAAAATCAAGCGCATCCTTCGCATTAGCCAGCCTTGCTGGCTTTAATAGCTTTCATAAATTATATATTTTTTAATTTTTATGGGTATCTTTTGATTTGGTAATTATTTCCTAATAAAAATATAAACGTCCAAATAGTGTTTTTATGAAAACCTATGTAGGCTGGTTCTAAAATTGGAAAGTATTTTTGGGGGCTGGGTTGAGGGGTGTCATAAAAAAAAGGCAAAGTCCCAAGTGCGTCACAGTACAAATAAGTTTGGGAAGCCAGCTGCTATACTACATAAATCAAGTAGGATTTTTTTTTATGTTTACATAAAATAAGCTCCTTTACTATATCCTTCGTTATGGGCAAAATGCACCGAGAAAACTTTTCATTAGGATTTGAATGTGCTAATCTAACCACTAAGCAATAGAGAATCAACAGAGATATAATATAATCTAACCACTATAATCTATAGCGAATTAAAAAAAGATATCATACTCGTAATTATAAAGGTCAAGTTATTCACAAGTCTGCAGAATCGTATTCCAAGTCGTCGAGAAGTTTGATTAAGAAATTTTTGATGTAATTCATTTAATACCATCCCTTTTCTTTCGCTTCGGGCTTTATTACTTTTACAAAGTGCAAATTATATTTCTTCAAATTGTATCGCTAATTAAGAATGTTACTTTTCAAGTTTATTTAGATGACTTTTTAAGTTGGTGTGAAAATCAGAATTTTGATAGTATTTTCGAGGTGCTCCTTCTTTCTATATCCTTATCTTACCTTCTTTCACTGCTCGGTTACTGCCTCCTGGTTAGCTGCTAGTCTAAAGGTGCGTTCACACGTGCGCGTTTTCCTAAACGCTACCGCAGAAAACGCGCCGTATCTCTACTTATTAACTATTTAATTCATATTCATTTCTTTCAAAAGTTAAAAAAGCCAGTGTTTTTAAGAAGCGTCAGTAAAGTGTTGGTATTGCAAAGAATTAAAAGTCACATTAAGAGTTTGGGGTTGTCTGGGGAGAGATTACAGAACAGTACCAAACAGAAGATGGTTGCTTTATGCTAATTTCAAGCTATTGGATATATACGTCGCGTAGAATATACTTTTTAACAAAAACGCAATTTCAGATTTTGTTTTTAGCGTAACTCATAATAATTATGTGCTATACATAATAATATTTTATGAATAATTATTATACAGGGTGTAACAAAACTAAGTGATAATACTTTAGGGTGTGTATAGGTCCCCTGTAAAGCGTTCACTGTGAAAGTAGCAGCGCTGAATAAGCAATTTTTTTTTTCACTTTTGTATGGGGAAACTCGTGACGCTGGAGCTCTTGCTAACCCACCCTAAAGTATTGTCACTTAGTTTTGTTACACCTTGTATACTTAAAAAGAAACCCCTCTCCCCCATATTATTCCTGAAATATTATCAGACAAAGACATGTATCACAGTGTTAACGTGGAGTACACAATATTATATTTTTTTAATCTTCATCTATAGGTACTATAAGCTACAGCTTAGCTACGGCGACAAAATCAGGTCCATAATCAAAATGTTCAAGCGTTCGACATCTTAAATAACCAAGTTATTAAATTATGTTTTCATATTATTTTGTATCAGATGTAATCTAAGTCTGTACAAGTTTGATTGCTTTAGAAATAAACAGGACAGTTCAAACATCAAACAGTAGTGTAACTTAGCTGTGTCCTTAAAATCAAACTCGCTCAACTCATATACAAACTTCATACTCAACTTTAACGTGATACTTCACTTTTTTACTGCAACAAGTTGTCTGAAAATACCACTCCGCCGGTTGAAGAAAACAGACAGTAGACTTGTCCTACTAATATTATAAAGGCGAAAGTTTGGATGTATGTATGTATGTATGGATGTATGGATGCTTGTTACTCTTTCACGCAAAAACTACTGAACGGATTTTAATGAAACTACAATAATATAGCTTATACATCAGAATAACACATAGGCTACAATTTTAACCGACTTTCAAAATGGAGAAGGTGTTATGTTCGTTTTTTTTATGTTCAACGATTATTCCGCCATTTGTGAACCGATTTTCAAAATTTTTCTTCTGGTGTATAGGTTATCATCCCAGTTTGGTACCATAGTAAGGGTTTCATAAGAAATCGAGGGAACTCCTCAAAATTTATATTGAAACATGTGGTGACTTCGGTTTCGTGAGCAGTATTCTACGCATATGCTACCAACAAGTAAGATTTTACACCAAGGTATATCATGGTTCGAAAGGTGCTGAGAGAACTCCTGACTCTTTAAAGATACAAGTTTGGGAGTTTCGACGTTATTTTAAGAACGTAAAGCATATGCTACTACGCAAATTACATTCATCATCGTCATCATCACTGCCATAAACCATTATAGAACCATGTATCGTCCCGTTTTGACCCAATTATTGGTACTTTTCATAGTCTTTTATCACTTAAACCGCGGGTAACGCCGTGGGGCACAGCTAGTAAAACAATATATTTACACCAATTAAATACTCTGCCGCTTCCTGCAATCTTTCTATACAGCTATTGGCAAAGCCTTATAACACTAATTATGTTACGTTCCTATTGGGATGATGATAGTCTACACTCTACTGTATTATAACTTATACTGGTAAATAGCTTGCATCCAAATACTTACGGCCAGCTTTGTCTTTTCCTTTGAGAAGTTTTAATGGCGTATCTACGTTTAAATATACTTATTTAAAATTAATTCAATGGGAGCTACGAAAATGATGCTAAGCTCCAAACCAATAGCAATAACATTAAGTATGAAAGAGTTTTAAGTCTCTCTGTTTTTTTTTCCTTTTATTTAAGGTCGCTTAGAACAACAAGGTTATCAGCGATCACAGTTATTTTGTAGAAAAATTCACCTTTTTCGGACCACCCTATAATTTTATTTGCAAAACATAATGCAAGCAACATGCAGTTTCATACAAGGCCATTGGCCAGGCCAGCGTAAGTTCTACTGAATTAATAAAAATATACAAGACTAGTTGACGCCCGCAACTGCGTTGCGCCAAAATTCGCTTATCGCGCGGGAACCGTACATTTTTCCGGGATAGAAAGTATCCTATATCCTTTCCCGGGACTCGAAGTATCTCCATACCAAATTTCAGCGAAATCGGTTCAGCGGTTTGGGCGTGAAGAGGTAACAGACAGACAGACACACTTTCGCATTTATAATATTAGTATGGAAGTATGGATAAACATCTAAGGTAAGGGGTAAGAAATCTTTACAGTGTTACCCTAATACCTCAAATTCTCACACACTTCGTTCCACATGCCGTATCCCGGTTTTAAACGATGATCGCCGTAATTTGGCACCAGGCCATATCTTATGTGAGCTATTCGAAGCTGGTTTAGAGCATATAAAATGCTAATAACCTCGTTATCTTTAATCTGAGCAGCTATTAGCTCAACGCACTGTCACAGTAGTCAGTACAAAGACTATGATAAATTGACATAGTCAATTGACAGTATGTAGATCAGGGACTCAACATATTGAGTAATAGAACGTAGATTTATTAGGTTTGCCATATATGTATTTCTATACCTAATATTATAGTATCGAACTAAAGTCCAAACAGCGCTGAATCGCGCTATCGAAGTGTCTGTGATCGGCGCGACAACTTTTCAATGACAACGTCATTAATGACGTTTTCGGCCTGAGCGAACGTGCTACCTCGTTTTCTCGAAAGATTTTCATTTCGGGAATCGGGATCCCATACAAGAATATAGCTCCTGAAATATGAACAAGCCAGATAAAGGCAGATTTAACGTAGATTTGTTTATAATTATCGACATCATAATATCTCGCAACTAAGTTTAAAAGTCAGGCTTATACGCTGGGTATATAAAAACTTTTGAAGGGTTTATCCCCTCACTATTAAAGTTTGCTGTCATACTGTTTGTCTTTTTGGTGTAATTAATTTTCGAAACATTGAAACTGATAGAATTTTCTTTGCACTAGATGTTATGTTTTTTTTAATATAAAATAAGGGGGCAAACGAGCAAACGGGTCACCTGATGGAAAGCAACTACCGTCGCCCATGGACACTCGCAACATCAGAAGAGCTGCAGGTGCGTTGCAGTTATGTAAACAATTTAAGTATATCAAATCACTACAAACACCCACGAACCAATAAGGGAACAGTTTATAATTGTCACCACTGCAGGGCGGCCATGTTTATTTCTACAGTGACCCAGATGTGGTCGAAGGCTGTACAAATGTCAAGAGGACCGTAGATCGCACCTGTGGCGAATTATAACATGGCCACAGTGTAATAACTAATACAGTAGTTGAACAACTATTTTATAACATTTTATTAACAAATCTACATCCATACTAATATTATAAATGCGAAAGTGCGTCTGTCTATCTGTTACCTCCTTACACCCAAACCGCTGAATCTATTTTGCTGAAATTTGGCATGGAAATACTTTGAGTTCCGGGAAAGGACATAGGATACTTTTTGTCCCGGAAACATGTACGGTTCCAGCGCAATAAGCGAATTTTAGCGCAACGTTGCGGGCTTTATCTGGTTAGAGATAAATTAGAGAAAACTAATGGTAGATAAACACAAGTTAAAAAGGAAAGTACCATCGAGGAAATAGATTCCTAGGCAGTTGACAGACCAACGTCATTTGGTCGGATCATGTCAATTCAGTCTTAATTGTGATCTGTTGCCTGGGTTTGACTTAACGCGACCAAACTACGTAGGTACTAGGTTCCCCATCTGCCTAGGAATCAACTTCTCTCATAGTACATACAAGAAATAGGTTTGTTGCGGGCTGCGGCAAAATATACTATTAATTTCTCAGCAGCCAAGTTGTAAACAACATCTATACCTTAACACAAAATTTAAAAATATACGAATGTAAATAATACAAATCGGCCAAGTGCGAGTTGGACTCGCGCACGAAGGGTTCTGTACCACAATAGAGCAAAAATAGGCTAAAAATTGTTTTTTTTTTGTATGTAGCCCCTTTAAATATTTAATTTATTTTGTTTTTAGTATTTGTTGTTATAGCGGCAACATATATACTCAATCTGTAAAAATTTCAGAAGTCTAGATATAGCGGTTCTTGAGCTACAGCCTGGAGACACACAGACAGACGGACAGACATCGAAGTCTTAGTAATAGGGTCCCGTTTTTACCCTTTGGGTACGGAACCCTAAAAAAGAAACATCACAAATTCATAACTCATTCAGAATAATAATGAAGGCTAATTGTAAAACAATGCGAGTAAGGGCCGGGACACAAAAACACGATACGACGTCGTGTCGTACCACGACGCGACGTCGTTTCACGATGCGACGTCGTGTCGTGGGAATCTACCCAACCCAACCAAACGTCGGAGAGCCATGCTTCGGCACGAATGGGCCGGCTCGACCGGAGAAATACCACGTTCTCACAGAAAACCGGCGTGAAACAGCGCTTGCGCTGTGTTTCGCCGAGTGAGTGAGTTTACCGGAGGCCCAATCCCCTACCCTATTCCCTTCTCTACCCTCCCCTATTCCATTCCCTTCCCATCCCTACCCTCCCCTATTACCCTATTCCCTCTTAAAAGGCCGGCAACGCACTTGCAGCTCTTCTGATGCTGCGAGTGTCCATGGGCGATGGAAGTTGGCTTTCCATCAGGTGACTCGTTTGCTCGTTTGCCCCCTTATTTCATAACAAAAAAAAAAAAGACGTAGATTCCCACGACACGACGTCGTATCGTGTTTTTGTGTCCCGGCCCTAAGTGTCGTAAAATGTTTATTATGAACTTGACATTCTGAATTAAATCTGTTCTGTGACACAATCTTGCATAACCTGTTATTTGTTGAGAACTGTAACACTCATACTATAATTTGAACGGTTAAAAATGCTTTTACTAAATACAGATTAAAATAAAATTTTAAAAGTTATTTTTTTATTTCGGGTTAAGTTTTTCCAGCTAGACTAGAATGGAGCTTTTAGAGTCAAGTCCACTTGAGTTAAATAAAATGTACGGTTCTCGCGGGACTGCATTATGGTATTAATTATAAATATCAACTAGCTGTGCCCCGCGGTGTTACCCGCAGTTTAAGTGATATATAATAAAAGACTTTGAAAAGTACCAATAATAGGGTCAAAACGGGACGATACATGGTTCTATAATGGTTTATGGTAGTGATGATGATGATGATGATGATGAATGTAATTTGCATAGTAGCATATGCTTTCCGTTCTTAAAACAACGTCGAAACTCCCAAACTTGTATCTATAAAGAGTCAGGAGTTCTCTCAGCACCTTCCGAACCATGGTATACCTTGGTGCAAAATATTACTTGTTGGTAGCATATGCTTAGAATACTGCTCACGAAACCGAAGTCACCACATGTTTCCATATAAATTTTGAGGAGTTCCCTCGATTTCTTTTGGATCCCTTCACCAGGTCACCACTTTTATAAATATGGTACCAAATTGGGATGATAACCCATACACAAAAAAAAAAATTTTGAAAATCGGTTGACAAACGGCGGAGTAATCGTTGAACATAAAAACGAACATAACAACCTCCTCCATTTTGAAAGTCGGTTAAAATTGTATTCTATGTGTTATTCTGATGTATAAGCTATATTATTGTAAAGTTTCATTAAAATCCGTTCAGTAGTTTTTGCGTGAAAGAGTAACAAACATCCATACACCCATACATACATACATACATCCAAACTTTCGCCTTTATAATATTAGTAGGAAATAGGATGCTAATATTATAAATGCGAAAGTGTGTCTGTCTGTAAAACCGATTCACGCCCAAACCGCTGGACCGATTTTGCTGAAATGTTGTATGGACAATAGACATACATTGAGTCCCGGGAAAGGATATAGGATACTTTTATCCCGGAAAATGTACGGTTCCTGCGCGATAAACGTTTTTTTGTACAACGGAGTTGCGGGCTTTATCTTGTATTAAATACCATAGAAAATTATTATGAATTACTAGATTCATTGTGTAAAACTGTGATGAAATAAATTAATTACTTCCTTATGACGTAAATAATGTAATCCTATTGTATAACGGTACTATTGTATGGAACACTATTAACTAGATAGTAGTAGTAAAAACTCTTTTACGAAATATTTAATTATTATTGATAGGATATTTTGTCCCTGAAGATTGTTGAACGATTAAGGTCAACTAGACAATTATTAGTTTCACATGGATTGTTCAAACTAATATCTGTAGGTATGTGTGTGTTAAGCTTAAGCTAATATTGCAAGGTGGGTCATAATGTGTCTGTATGTGTGTGTTAAGCTTAAGGTATAATATTGCAAGGTGGGTTAGTATATGTCTGTATGTGTGTGGTAAGCTTAAGCTAATATTGCAAGGTGGGTCATAATGTGTCTGTATGTGTGTGTTAAGCTTAAGGTATAATATTGCAAGGTGGGTTAGTATATGTCTGTATGTGTGTGTTAAGCTTAAGCTAATATTGCAAGGTGGGTCATAATGTGTCTGTATGTGTGTGTTAAGCTTAAGGTATAATATTGCAAGGTGGGTTAGTATATGTCTGTATGTGTGTGTTAAGCTTAAGCTAATATTGAAAGGTGGGTCATAATGTGTCTGTATGTGTGTGTTAAGCTTAAGCTATAATATTGCAAGGTGGGTTAGTATATGTCTGTATGTGTGCGTTAAGCTTAAGCTATAATATTGCAAGGTGGGTCAGTATGTATCTGTATGTGTGTGTTAAGCGCTACAATATTGCAAGGTGGATTAGTATATGTCTGTATGTGTAGTAATTGTCCCGTGTATGGGCACCTTTATATTGCAAGGTTGGTCAGCATGTGTCTGTATGTGTGTGTTAAGCTTAAGCTAATATTGCAAGGTGGGTCAAGCGATGTTCACTTAATTAAGTTTGGAGATTTACATTGGACTTAATATTAAAATAGTTTTCATCCCGAAAAAAATTATCATTCTGGATCGACGGGCGAAAAGATTTTCATTGCAAGGTGATTCAACTTTTGAATAAATAAACTATGAATCAAAATTTTATGAATGATGCTCAATCAATAATAATGTTGATTCATTCATTGATTAGCCCGTTATTATTTTGTTCTACCAAGTAATAAAATACATTTTATGTCCCTACGAAAGTTTAATGAAAATTAAAGTTAAAATAAACATAATTTCCGAAATGAAATCGTCGATAAGGTCGATAAGTCAAACAGTTTACACTACAATGAAATTTAAAACCCCATTAATGGCGGGTCTTATCGACCCGACTGGCAAATGTCCAACGCTCCAGTGACGTGTATCGCAATTAAGGGTATTTCGTACCTTGCAGCTGGCAATTGGCAAAGATGGCCGTGCCAGACTTCTGGCAAACCTCAAGTTTGCCGCTATTTTAGAAATTGATGACTTTATAGCAATTATTGGGCACCAAAATGAATATTAACTTTTTACGCACCTCTTATATTATGAACATTTATTTGGTACTGTTTTATTGTGCGCTTTTATAATTTTTAACGTGACGGTAATATCGCGGACGTTCGCGATAAAACGATATCTCAGGGAAGTAAAATGTATGATAATATATGAAGACGCTTTTAAATTTCCATCGACGATAACGTTCTAACGTGCACGTTAGAGGCCATGACGATGTCTACACTCTTCTGAACCACACATAATTGCGCCTCTACACGATGGCCCATCGTAGTGGCCCATCACGATGGCCCAGCGTGTGGAGGACGAAGTGGTAGGATAGCTGATGGCGCCAGCGATGGTCGTGGGATGGCGGCGGTGTCGGTTTTTCGGCCGCACATCAAAGGGAATGGCCCAGAGATGGCGGTACGCATCTACACGTGGCCCATACCAGTCTGTGCCCGAACGCGGTCGAGTGAGGAAGTCATATGACAATTTACGACACCAAGTAAGGCACCGAGGTGTACCTGGTATACCATGGTTCGGAAGATGCTAAGAGAACTCCTGACTCTTTAAATATACAAGTTTGGGAGTTTCGGCGTTTTAAGAAGGGAAAGCATATAATGCTATTATTACATTCATTATTATCATCATCATTACTACCTTAAACCATTATTTTAATTTTAGTCTCGAAATAATTATTCGTAGTTTATCCTGGAAAGGTTCATATTAGGAGGGAAGTGATACGAAGTTCACCGGATCATCTGGTGAAGTTATAAATTATTGAAAAATTTAAGTTTTGCATTTCCGCAATGGCTAATGCTTACACGCCCATCTTGAAAGACGTTTAGATCACAATTCACATCTGAACGCGGCCATCATGTAGAGGCGTTGCAACCATTGTATATCCATCGCATGCGCCATTTGATGGGCGAGCGCTGGTCCATCGTGTAGAGGAGCAATAACATCGTGCGCTTTTATAATTATTCTGGACGATAATATTGCGGACGCCGATTTCCACGGTAAAACGCGGACGTTAAATGTCCTGTTTTGTTTCGGTCTGTCTGTCCGTCTGTCTGTCCGCGGCTTACGGCTAAGAAGACTTCATGAGTAATAATTGAGTAATAGTCGGTCAACAAAAAAAATGTATTCGGTGAAGTATAAATGTTCTCCCTCACCGGGAGCATTCGCTTGTAATGTAACGTTACAGAGTCGAGCATTGAAATGTGCACCTTTGCTTGTAATGATACAAAACCGAGCATTACAGCAATACAGAAATGTGTAATATCTTGATACAACTTGTAACATCAACTAGCTATGGAATGCTCAAAGTCGAATGTTACATTACACGCGAATGCTCGTCAGTTAGGGAGATAGTATTGTAATCTTTAATGTTACATTACACGTGTAATGTAATGCTCAAAAACAAATCTATAATGTTACATTGCAAGTGAATCCTCGCGGTGATCCCTTCGCGGGAGCACCTTTAAGTAGCTTTTCGTTCAATTTCCTTTGAACGTAACTGAGATAGCGCGTGGCCCGATACGCACTTGGCCGGTTTTTTTTTTATTTCATAGTTCATACTAGCGAAGACAGCTTTATTGTTGTTGACAGGCATGCGTATTAGCAGGGCGCGGGGGCCCGGGCTAGGAAGTGCGAGCACGTGGTCTAACTCACACATCAATTAATAATTCTTGTAGCTACGCACTACATAGCCAAAATATCGGGCGGTTTTAGAGGGAAGTTTAGTGTGCCACGTTATCGTAGCGTTATGGACGTGGACGTTCACGTTATACGTTTTCAGGCATTTTACTTCTCTGTGTTAACGTTTTACCGCAGACGTCCGCGATAATTCCATCATGTCTAGAATTTTAAAAGCAAACTGAGGTGCGTAAAATTAAAAGGGCATTTAACGTACCCAACATTTTATCGTGGAAGTCGGCGTCCGCGATAACGTGACGACCAGAATTATAAAAGCGCACAATGTCTGTGTCTTTGTTCAGTATATCACTTGATGTAATCCGCAATTTTTCTCAGACATTTGTTTATCATTTCTGCCGGAATGACAGCTATCCTATAACGCAAAATTCCTTCATAATATAATAATATATCACCCAAATCTGTCTAAAGGTTTGAGCGTTTAAAGGTAACAAGCACACTTTCGCACTATTAAAATTAATATGGATTATGTATGCCAATAAGAAGTGACATTGTCGTAGTAGGTAAGAATCCTAAGATAATAAATTCTTAAGATTCTACTAATTTTCACCTGCTTCCAAAATCTTTACTGTAATGAAAAGACTCCTAAACTCGATTAAAAGTTTGTTAAAATCTTCTTGTTATTTTAAATAAATACCAGTAATAACTTTGATTTGAAACTTTCGCAAAATTAAAGCTTCTCAAATAATTTTAACAAGTTCAATTTACGAAGTATTAAATCTTTACCTCGAGTTGTGTGGACTTAAACTTTATGACAAAGAATACCTTGCATTGTAATTAATTATTAAATTTATACCGATTTAATTTTTTAAATTTAAAATTCAATAATAATTCCATTAATAACTAGCAGCTCCGCTTGCATGAAATTAGGTTTCATTTGACTTTGGCTCCTTTGAATTATGCATATTTTTATACTTACATCTACATTTTTTAGGTCCTTTCCCCAGATTCAAAGAATCTCCAAACCATATTTCATCGAAATCTGTTAAGCGCTTTAAACGGGCAGAGGTAACAGACAGGCACACTTTAACACTAATAATATTAGTATGGTTCCAGTAGAAGTAAGTTTGTGAGACATTATAACGTATTATAATACGCTACCGTGAGAACAGCAAGCAGAGGTGAAGGTTGCTGTAAAGGTCCCCCCACCTCCCTACAAACACCGCGTCATACAACTTGGTCCTATATGTTGCGATAAGCTATTATTAATGTACAATAATATTATTATCGAGCCTACAATAATGTTTTACTATTATTAAATTTTCCAGCGTAACAAACATTAAGGTGCTCTCTCACCGGGAGCATTCGCTTGTAATGTAACGTTACAGAGTCGAGCATTAAAAAGCGCACCTTGTAATGATCCAGTGTGTAATATCTTGATACAATATCAACTAGCTATGGAATGCTCAAAGTCGAATATTACATTACACGGGAATTCTCGTCAGTCAGGGAGATAGTATTGTAATGTAATGCTCAAAAAAACTAGGCATTTGCATCCGTTGTGGATGATTTATACAGTATTTTGAAAGCGAAGTAACCACTCCTCAAATACTGTAGTGCCTGGGACAAGATTTTTAAATGACCGTATGGTTGCCCAAGCACATACGGCATTCTCGCAACATAGTCAGCCTAGTCCAGAGGAAAGAACTAGTCAATACGTCTGAGACCAACCATGTGCGGGTTTCCTCACGATGTTTTCCTTCACCGTATAAGTGTCCGTATTATGTACTCGAGATCAGAAAATGTCTCATTGGTACACGCCTCCACCCGGGATCGAACCTGCACCCTCTAGGAGTGCGAACCAAAGGTCTACCCATTAGGCCACGGACGCTCTGTAATGCTCAAAGTCGAATCTTTAATGTTACATTACAAGTGAATGCTCGCGGTGAGGGAGCATCTTTACTTTTAAGACTTAAGAGTAAGTGGTAGCGTGTATTTGGGAACTTAAACTATCATACTGAGTCACTGTTATTATAATAACAGTGACTCAGTATGATAGTTTTTTTTTTTTTTTGGTGCGCAGGGGAAACCCTTTATGGGTGCCCCGGGTTGGGGGTGTGCCTCAGTTAAGCTGAAGCACCCCGGGGGCCGGGGGTATGTGGGACTCTCACCCACTAAAACCACCTGCGGCTTGCCTTCAGCCGTATACGGAGGGATGTCCTGGATCTGTCTAATACAGGACTCCCTCCACGACTGGCCGGTCTACCTCAAAGGGACTCCACCAAAGTTAGGAAACGCTTAGGCAGTATGATAGTTTAAGTTAATGATAGTTATAGTAAACGTACCCAAAATTATTTGTGTGAAAATGTTTACACTTCCCAGACATCCTGTATTCGTCATTCGCGTTACGATCATTTAGCTGTCAAAATATTGTATTACCTCTGGTGTTACTATTCGCTCTATTTTCGCATGAAAACCAAGCATCCGTCATCATTTGTCACAAACTCTGGCATTTATAAGTTGCGCTAAACTAGCTTACATTATAAAAAGTGTAACGTTAGCTTTGGCTCTTGAAAAGTTAAAATTTTCACTCCGACGCCTATTTCACGCTTAAAGAAATACTCAAGTGGATCCTGTTAAAAATTATTGCTGCAGTTCAGTTTTCGACCTGTAAGTGTTAGGTGGTAGCAAAAGGGGTTTTGTATATTTCCAAAACTTTATAACACAAATCGCAATGTGTTATTTGTGCCAACAATAATTTTGAAAATTAAATTACCTAATCCATGCTATAAGCTGTTATTATAAATGCGAAATTGAGTCTATCTGTTTGTCACTTTTTGACTTCAGCTTAGGAGCTGCTGAAACACTCTTAAAGAAATAAATAGGTATGCAGAAAATTTGCGCGTCTTTTGGCGGGTGACATTAGAAGGTGAAGATACTTCAACTTCATGTCAGGGTAAATCCAAGGGTTTGTGGGATTCTTACCAACTACAACTCTGCAGCACCTTTATCCAACACAACGGAGAGATTAGAAAACTATCGGCCCCACTCAGAGGAATATTTTAAAGAATTTTATGAAGATTTTGACATAAGCTCCATATCACATTATGTGTCAAAATCTTCATAAATTAAGGTTAAATAATCGTTTAATGTCTCTGTGCGGCTGTTAGCGTGTTTTATTTTATTATGCTCTTGATCTAGTTTCGACGACGACAGGTCCACCAAAGCCTCATGGTGGTAAAAGCAGAACCCTAAAGATAAATTATTTTATTTATTTGTACGGATCTCTAAAGATGTAAATAAAGTTTACTCTGAGTCGATGAGAGGCCTAGCGCTTATGGTAAGAGGCGGTGAGAGGCGATGTTTTATTTATAAGTTTACAGAGGACCAAGTGACATTAAACTTTCATAGCTTTATCAACTTTATATATTTCTTTGTTATCCGAGAAAAGATTCAAAAGTTCATAAGTCCTTTTTTTTTGATGCGAAAAATTCGTAAGCTGCTACTAGGTTTTATGATTCGTTTCGTTTTATGATTTAACATTGGAATGTGATAACGCGTATATATCTTGTCACTTTTGCCCCTAAAACTATATGATGTTAAAAAAATTAAATATTTTAGAAAAAAATACGATTCTTGTATCGTATTGTAGTTGTAATTAATATAATTGCCAGATAAAATTATAAAATATAATTTAAGTACTCCCACATTGTTCAAAAATATTTTTCAATATACACAAGGAATACTACCTACGTAATTTAAGGACTATATACTTCATATCTCAGTCAGTAGATAGTAGTTTTGAAATCGAATTTTGTAGTTACCTTAAATACTTTCACTTCTTAATGTACTCATAACAAGAAGTACCAATTAAAGTTCAAACGAAGTTTTTCACGGTCGGCAAATAAGTGCAAAAGTATGTAGGTACTTAGCTGAGTGTGTGTACCTATTTAAACCCTATTGTCATAGTGATAAGGTTGAAATGTTGTAAGTCGAGTACTTTAACATACTTATTGTGTTCCCTGACCCCGTTACGTATTCGGCATAATCTAAAGGTCGCGAAACCGCCTTTTGACAAAAATAAAAGGCTTTTACAGAGGCAAATTCGAGGTCCGTAAGTTGTTTCCGTCATCTATATTTAATACAGGTTCAGTTACTTCAAGCCAACGTTGTTCGAATGTGTAAGCTTACGATATCTAGAGAACTAAAATAACATTATTTACAAGTCGTTGATAAAACAAAATGAAATCTAATACTTTGCTAAATACATTTTTATACATACTTAGTAAAATTAAAGCCAGTTTTAGGATTGTTAGATTTTTATAAAATCGGCCAAGTGCAAGTTGGACTCGCCCATGAAGGGTTCCGCAGCAGCAATAAGGTTTATTTTTATGAAATTAAAAGACTTAAAAGGCTTATGATTTATTTTTATATTTCAGTTGATTTAATGAAAGTTGAATTAAGGTATACTATTTATGACGTATAAAAAAAACTACTTGCTAGATCTCGTTCAAACCAATTTTTATTGGTAGGTTTTCTAGTAATGTACACCATATATATTTTTTAGACTTATCATGCCCCTTTACTTACTTTAGAAGTTAGGGGGAAACACATTTTACCACTTTGGAAGGGTCTCTCTCGCAAACTATTTAGGTTAGAAAAAAATGATACTAGAAACCTCAATATGATTTTTGAAGACCTATCCATAGACACCCCACACACATGGGTTAGATGAAAAAAAAAATTATTTTTTTCAGTTGTACCTGTGAGGACCCCTAAATTTTTAATAATTTTTCCATTTTTGTATTAATATCTTAATGCGGTTCATAGACTACATTTACTTACCAAGTTTCAACAGTATATCTCTTATAGTTTCGGAGAAAAGTGGCTGTGACATACGGACGGACAGACAGACAGACATACAGACATGACGAATTTATAAGGGTTCCGTTTTTTGCCATTTGGCTACAGAACCCTAAAAAAGTAGTACGTAGCTTGTTAAAACGTCCTAAAGATTATAGTAGTTAAATATTATAATAATAAATTATGCCACTTACAAGATGATAATTATAATAATATGAAAACTACATGACTTTTATTATAGTTTCAATTTTATTAATGCTCTATACAAAGTTATCTTCACTTATTTTAAAACTATCTTAAGTTACAAAAACTTTCACGTAACGAAAAGTTCCGGAAAACTTGTTCTGCTACTGATATTTTATTACACCTAGGAGTTCTTATAATATTTCTCTAGTACTTTAAGGCAGCGTTAATCAACCTGTGGGTAGCGACCCCCTGGGGGGTCGCCAGAGATCGAGAGAACTATTTAAGTAACAAAAACCTAATACAAACAAATACCTAAGTTAAGTAGGAGAATTTTGACAAAATGATATAATTATATTCATAAACAAACGTATATACAATAATATGATAAAAAATCAAAGGGTGGGGAATCTTGAAATATTTTTTCACACCGCGGGGAACCACATAAAAAAAATTAAACACGGCATTACTAACCACTCCTATTTCTATTAGCAAGAGTTACACGGATAAATTGTTCATTATACAATAGGTACCATCGAGGAAATTGATTCCTAGGCAGTTGACAGATCAACGTCATTTGGTCGGATCGTGTCAATTCAATGTTAATTGTGATCTGTCGGCTGGGTTTGACGTAACGCGACCAAACTACGTAGGTCCCCCATCTGACATAGGAATCAACTTCTCTGATAGTACATCGAATGCAAGAAACTTGTCAAAAATCACTATAATATAGTTCAGGTTCCAAAAGCGAATTTTTAACACCTTCTCGATTTTTACTTGTAGTGCAAAATTCATTCATGTTAAAAAACTTTCATGGTCAAAGTTGACAAACATTATTTTTTTCCATAACTATAAACATTTTCATATAAATCATAATATTTTGTATTATTACGCCTAGTTCGCAGTCGTAGGTCGTTATTACACTTGAATTCATCACCATTTAACATACTCAGGTCTTAAATTATAAATAATAAGGTATATAAAAACTAAACCATAATTTACCTTAAAGTTAATATTGTGACCTGAAAATGTCTTGAAATAATCATATGTTCAAGGCAGAATTTACTCAATTAAGTAATTTTAAAACGGCGAGTACCTAGTAGGATACTTGTGCATCTAAATATGAAAACACTATATTTTTTAATATCGCGGAAATTGTGTATTTTCCTGGACAAAAACTTTCCTATATCCTTTCCCGGGACTCTTAATCACAATCGATTGAGCGGCATTTTACCAAACAGAAAAAAGTTTCGTTCTTAAAAAAGTTACATTTTCCCCAGGTTAAAAATTATCTCCATACCTACCCAAATTCATCAGTCGGTTCAGCGGTTTGGTCGTGAATAGGTAACAGACCGACAAACACACTTTCACATTTATAATATTAGTATGGATGTTTCATACTGTGTTAAAATAGCAAAGGCTTATCAGAGTTTTAATGAGGATAATTCTCTTGCAAAATGAGCTTTTCTTTTTATTGTTTTTTCTTTTATGAGGATTACTTTTTTAGGCTTCGATTAATAAATCAATTAACAATATTAATTATAATATCTACTTTAATAATGACGAAGTTAAGCAGAAATAAAAATATTATGATTATTTTTTAAAAATTGATTGTCGAAACTAAAAACCAAGTTCTCAAAACTTACATTTTAAATGTTAATTATTATAAATTACACTTTTTGTAATTATTTGCAATTGATTACTTCTATCTATAAAATATCTAAGCTAATTATTATTAGTATACAATTATACATACTTAGAAAACTACATTGAAAAATCTGCATGAATTAGGTTCGGTAAGGGCGAGGCTGCACGACTGACCTGTCCGCTGTCCGGGATTGCAAAACTAAACATATGGGTAAAGCTGTGGGCACACGAAAGTTTCATATACAAATTTTATTTGTTATTTCAAAACATTTTTACCGAATCAAGAAATTCCGTAACGAAAAAACCTAACACCCTCCCACTCGGACCGGCACAGCGCGGCGGTGCGGCGTTGCCGTGCATGGTGTTTGTGTGCGTACGACTAGACGTAAGCGAATTATAATTGCATAAGCTGATAAAAAATGTTATGCAATAGCTTTACCGCGGCAGTCCCCGAGTGCCACATGTATTTTTTTTAATTTTTGTAGACAACTAGTATTGACTGTCCGTTCAACTAAATTGCCAGTCAATATTTTTTTTAAAAACGTACGTAACATTGTACGTACGCATTTCCGTTTGGATGGAAGCCTGCCATATTTTTATGACTATACAAATATGGCCGTCTTCCATCCGTCAATCCATCAATGCAAACCATGCAATATGATATAATGTAGCAATGTAATATTGAATATAGCTGTTGGTAATTATTTCCCAGAAATCCTGCATCGGAAATTCTAAGAGCCAGTTATTGTAATGAAATAAAATAAAAATCTACCTACTTCGATAAAATAATTTGCAACCCTTTCAAAGTATGCAGTTTCCTTTCTCAATGTTGCAAAATGGTTCGAAAAACAATTTGTGCATCTAAAAACCTTGACAATAATTTTGATTGTTTATGATAAGACCTTGCAATACATGACGCATGTTGAGAGTCTGACTATTTCTCAATAGAAATAATTATTATCTGACTTAGATATCAGACTACATTTTTTCTAGGTATGCTAGACTTATAATATTATCAGTATTAGTCTAATAGTAAATTTAGTCTAAATTCCTTTTAGACTTACACGGTCTTACCACAAAAGATTTAAACACCTGTTGAACAGTTAATTAGAGAAAAATTCAGTACAAAATGGTCGCAAAAGAACTGTTCAATAGATGTTTAATTTTTTGTGGTAAAACCGACAGTTTTTATCATAAAGAAGGTTATTATTAGAATTTTCATATTAAAAAAGTTTGTCTTTTCTTTCATAAAATCTAAAAAAGAAAAAGTATTATGGCTGGCGAACAACTTTTTTTAAAAATAAATACCCCTTTGGCGTTAACAATACTATCTCTTTCATTTTTTTTTTATGTTAGCTTTACATGTACACGAGACTTTATTCTTCAGACAAAGCTAACACGTTTTCCCAACCATCTGGACGCAGGTTTATGTGCACGATTGCCTATTACTTTACTTTTCGACATGATTCATACATTACCTTTTAGGGCCTATATCGCAATACCGAAAACTCTTTAACTATTCTATTAGTTGTTGAAATGTTTGTTATTTATTTGAGGATAGTAAAAATAAAAATTAATGTTCAAATTGCTTTTAGTTCTGCGATAATGTCATGCAATGATATTACTTTCTTACACGTCATTATGACATTATAATTTTTAAAATAATTATCATTAGCCACAATTAGTTGTTTTTTTTTTTACTCTACCCTTAACATAATATGAGTTAGAATTTTAAATTAACCAAGAATCCTACAAATATTATAAAGGCGAAAGTTTATGTATGTATGTATGGATGTTTGTTACTCTTTCACGCAAAAACTACTGAACGGATTTTAATGAAACTTTACAATAATATAGCTTATACATCAGAATAACACATACATAGGCTACAATTTTAACCGACTTTCAAAATGGAGGAGGTGTTATGTTCGTTTTTTTATGTTCAACGATTACTCCGCCGTTTGTGAACCGATTTTCAAAATTTTTCTTTTGTTGTATAGGTTATCATCCCAATTTGGTACCATATTCATAAAAGTGGTGACCTGATGAAGGAATCCATAAGAAATCGAGGGAACTCCTCAAAATTTATATGGAAACATGTGGTGACTTTGGTTTCGTGAGCAGTATTATAAGCATATGCTACCAACAAGCAAGATTTTGCACTAAGGTATACCATGGTTCGGAAGGTGCTGAGAGAACTCCTTACTCTTTATAGATACAAGTTTGGGAGTTTCGACGTCGTTTTAAGAACGGAAAGCATATGCTACTATGCAAATTACATTCATCATCATCATCATCATCATCATCATCATCACTACCATAAACCATTATAGAACCATGTATCGTCCCGTTTTGACCTTATTATTGGTATTTTTCATAGTATTTTATTATATATCACTTAAACCGCGGGTAACACCGCGGGGCACAGCTAGTATTTTAATAAAAAGGGACCTGCCCACGCAAAATCACCTAAATAAACATCATTTTGTTTGATATAATAATAATCTGAGACCCTACTAAGCGTTTGTCAATCTCAGGAAATTAGCAATTAATTGTGCTAAATCAGTTGTTGGAAATTGGCGCTTAGATTCCTTTGAAGGGTTTTTACGGACACCCGCACACAATTAACTACGATAGTGACGCAACAAAGGAGAATTTTATTCAGAGACATCGTCATCATTATCATCGTCTGCGTCATTGTTATCATCATCATAATATTATCGTCAATGTCATCTTTATTGTCACTATCATCTTCTGCGTCAGTGTCATCGTCATCATTTTCATTTTTTCATAACACTTTTTGTTATGTCACTTTAACGGCCGCACACAGAGACTATGATTAAACTTCAATTCAATGAAAAATTTGACAGATAATATATGTCAAAATCTTTATTTAATTATATTTAAGTAATTAATATTCGTATCTGAGTGCGGAAGTATAGGTCTACCTGAAGCTGATGGTAAATTTTAACAGCAGATTTTCAAAAAATATCCTTGATCATTGGATAAATTTATATATTTGCATGTTTCACACTCAGAATCAGCCGCTATAAGGAAAAAAAAGGATCAAAATGTTTTATTCCAATTACCCCGGTATTGCTAGTCAATTTACTTTCTCACTTTTTGCCATATGACTTTTATCGTCGGGCTCAGATCTCTTCAAGCTATAATCACCTAGCTATTAGTAAAGTAGCTTTAAAATATAAAGGGCCATGGGGACGACCGGAACCCATATACGTATATGGGGCCCTTAAACATAAATGTCTCCCCACGTTAACCCATTATTAATTTATTACCACATGTTTGCGAAGCAGTTTATTCGTAGATAACACGCACATATTTTGACGTCAAATATGGGCAATCGTAGACGAATATGAACAATTTCATAGTCGCTTGGTTCATCTTAGTCAAACGTGGAGTTAGGTTTTTAGGATAGCAAAATTAACGAAGTCATCTTGTCTCAAAGCTGGAATAGATATCGTCTAGATATCGACGCAATATTCCCAATCTCAACCAAATCCTAGTCTGCTCTAATCGCTTGGGATATTAATCATCAAATGGTACTCCAGCTTCTACTTAGGTATAGGGACAGTCATATCCTTAACTAGATGACGGCCGCAACTCCGTTGCGCCAAAATTCATCTATCGCAGGAAACGTATATTTTTTCTGGATAAAAGTATTATATTATGTCCTTTCCCGAGACTCAAAGTATCTCCATACCAAATTTCAAAAAAATCGGTTCAGCGGCTTGGGCGTGAAAAATTAACAGAAAGACAAACAGACAGACACATATCACTTTCGCATTTATAATATTCGTATTGATATTGTGCTGCAGTCTGACTGACAATTTTTTTGTAAATATTCTGAAATAATGTCACACCCATTACACACTTAGTTTTATTCTGTTATTTTTCTGCCCAAGTCTATACAAAAGTAGTTTGTGCCGAATTTATTTTTTTTACTTTTTTTTGTATTTTTTGACGATAAAGATGGAGGGAGGCACAAAATTTTACATAAAATTTATGAAAATCTGTGCGACGTTACATACATTTTGATCGAATTTAAAGGTGTGTCACACAGACAAAATCTTAATTTTATAGAATCTTTCCCAAAAATTGTCTCAAGCAGAAGTTGAAAGACAAGCTTTTTAATGTTTCCCCTAGGCACATTTTATAGTAATTTTTTTATTCATCTGAATCATACTTACAATAAAAACCCATGTTCTATGCTAACTAATTGCAAATAATTATGTTAGCGCTAGCACAATGTCAATGACTGGGGTTAGACGCTATATAAACGAAGGTTTGTGCTTAACTGTATCAGTTAGTTCTAACGGATTCAGTAAAATGGCAGCTAAGGTACGGTTTTATTCCTACATCAGTCTATACTTTACAGTCACGAGAGTAGTGCAGTAATTCAGCTTTAATAAATAGTGGTAACTAGCTGTCCCGGCAAACGTTGTTTTGCCTGTTTTCCCTGTTTTCCTGCTTTTCTCTTGTTTTTTTTTTTTTTTATAAACCTCACGGAGCCCGAGACCTTTCCACCGAATGCAAAACCGTGGAAATCGGTTCGTGCGTTCTGGAGTTATAGCGTCAGGAAGGAAAACCCGACTTATTTTTATATATTAGATAGAGCTTTAATTTTTTTTTTAATTAGTGTTTTTCTGAAATCTCGTGGTTCGTACTGTATGTTGTATAATTTGTGTAATAAAAGATTGTCTTTGAATGTTTTAGAGCTTGGCTCTCGACTCGGTGATCGTGGGTTCGATTTCTGCGTTGGAAAAAATATAAGTTTGTTTAAAACAATGCAGGCTAATTAACTATCTAACGAGAAAGATTTGTTCCTATATATTATGAACTACGCACCCACTTGGGCAATATGACACCTGTGGCTTAGATTCGATTTTTTTTAATACATAAAGAAAATAGAATCGGCCACCGATACCTACTGAAATCACTATTACCATTATTTAAATCCATAGTGGAATCAGGCTTAAAAATGTTAAAATAAACAGCTCCAGTAAAAAACAGAAACAGTCTACATTAAATTCGTAAATAATAAATTTCCCATTATTTTAATGCTTTCATCTTTAAAGCTTAAGGCTTAAAAGCTCGGCAAAAATATTTTACTACCATTACATTACATTTCCTACTCGTATTTTATAATTTCATAATACCTTTTGAACTCTTTGCTTATATTTTTATTACATACTAGGTAACGTCGGAACTGAGCAAAATTTATATTATGGCGGGGTAAACGTACATATTTTTACGCAACAATTTTCCTATGTCCTCTCTCATCTCGAAAAGTATCTCTACACCCATCTAAATTGTTTCAGCCGTTTAAGCGAGAAGATATTTTTAGTATATTATTAAAAATAAACCTTTTTTTTTCAGTTGATAGTTCTGTTGTGCGCTCTCGCGACGGCTCGTGCTGGTGGAATATACGGCTCCTACGCCGCCGCTCCCGTAGCGTACGCCTCTGCGCCCATCGCTACATACGCCGCTGCACCCGTCCTCAAGAGTTACGCCGCCCCCGTGATCAAGAGCTACGCCGCCCCTGCATACGCCCCATCAGTGGCGTACTCAGCCCCAGCGGTGTCCACTATCTCGTCCTACTCGACTCACACCGCCCATGCGCCAGTGGTTAAAGCCATCGCTCCTGTCTCCTATTCCGTTGCTCCGGTAGTCAAGAGCTACGCTTCCCCGGTGTCCTACGCTCCATCTCTGTCCTACTCCGCCCCTCTATCCTACTCGCACGCCGCCCCTGTATCCTACGCCGCCCCCGTCGCCTCTTATGCCCATGCCCCAGTGGCGTACTCGGCACCGGCGATCTCCCACCTCGGCTACGGCAGCCTTGCGGGCCACGGATGGTAATAAACTGTACAACTTAGATTTAATGTATATATTTATATTTATATCGAAAATACAATACTCTGAAAAATAATGTTTGCATTTTGTTTTTGCAATTATACCCCTATATTTCCAGCATGATTTAACATGACCACAATAGATAGGTGAAATTCTACGAAAGAAAATATAAAGTAGCAGAGAAAGGGAATCTGTCACGATCTCCAAGTTTCTCTTTTTTTCCATTTTTACTGTGGCCATGTGGCATTAGCAGTTTCACACTCAGCCAAAAGTCTGACTCAACCGATAATAATATTAGTAAACGTTGCTAGTAGTAAATCGTGATCAAAGCACAATCAATAACGTTTATCTTGACGTTAACTACGTAATGGATCAATGACCTTTTTATTTACATACATCTCTGTAACTACAGCTTTAGCGGCCATATTAAAGGATCTAAGTAGCGTCCTAACTAAGCATCTAAGATTTCTAGTGGGACTTCTTTTTGCAGGCTAAGAAAGGTTCTTAAATAAGGTTAAAGTTATGTTTTATCCATTGTATACCGATGCGATGTCGCAATTCAAATGTTTAAAATATAACGACAAAATTAAAATAATCGGCCAAGTGCGATCCGGACTCGCGCACGAAGGGTTCCGTACCGTTATAAAGCGAAAGTTGGTAAAAAATTGTGTATTTTGTATGGGAGCCCCTTAAATATTTATTTTATTTTATTTGTGTAATTAATTATTAAATTACAAATATAATTGAGGATTTTGTGAAAAATTCAAGTGCCTAGCTGTTGTCATTATTGATTACGAGCAAAAAAGGCCAAAAAAATCCCGTTTCTTGTATGGGAAAATTCCCTTAAATATTAACTTTATTTTTTTTAGTATTGTTGTTATAGCGGCAACAAATATACACAATCTGTGAAAATTTCAGAAGTCTATCTATAGCGGTTCTTGAGTTACAGCCTGGAGACAAACAGACAGACAGACAGACAGACAGACAGACCGACAGACCGACAGACCGACAGACGGACAGACGGACAGACGGACAGATGGACAGACGGACAGACAACGAAGTCTTAGTAATAGGGTCCCGTTTTTACCCTTTCGGAACGGAACCCTAAAAATAACATAACAAAAGCCTCAGAGGTGGTGCTGTAATATAGGGGGTGACAAAATTTCCGAAGAGAAACACAATAATAAATTATGCCTATCTTATGCAGTCACGTGTTTGAGCCGTGGCTCGTGAACCGTATGTAAGAACTAGCGGCAACAGATATACACAATCTGTGAAAATTTCAGAAGTCTAGCTATAGCGGTTCTTGAGTTACAGCCTGGAGACACACAGAGAGACAGACAGACGGACAGTGGGACAGACATCGAAGTCTTAGTAATAGGGTCCCGTTTTTACCCTTTGGGTACGGAACCCTAAGAAAGAAGTCAGAGATCCTCTGATTGCAGCCTGTTATGAACGTTGAAAAACATTTTCCTTAAATGTTATTAATCTTAGTAGACCAATCGTTGGATATACAAAAATCATAGTCAAAGCAAAGATAGACGATAGATCACTTCAATGACTAAAATTATAACTGCTACTCACATTATCGAAATAAGATGGTAAAATAATACCTGATGTAAAAAAATTTTTTTCAACCACATTTACACAACGACAACGCTGCAAAAAAGATTTCGTTACTTGTAACGAACACGTGAAAAGTAACGTAAAACTGACGATTACGATAAGTAAATATAAACTAGATGATTCGTAAGGTGTGATGAAATTAACACTTAAGAAAATTACGTCAAGAATAATGATGACATTGATTTGAGCTTAAATATTTTATAGAAAACCTATATTGTTCTGGACTGTAGAGTTCAAACTCGATAAAAGATTTAATTAAAGGTAGAAAGATAAACATAATCGCATTTTACCAAAAGAGATAGAAAAATGAATTGAGACAAACAACATATTTGGCGACGAAAATGATTCCTTTACATTTTTCATTCAAAAAAGTATAAAAGTCACTAGAGAAACAACTAACTGCCTTATAGAAGCACCAGAAGGAGCGATTTTGAAGCTTATATAATACTAGATGTCCCGCACAACTTCGCGCGCGTAAATTAGGAATTTTATGGAAACCGTACATTTTCCCGCAAAAAAATATATTATGTCCCTTCCCGTGGTCTACTCTATATCTGTGCCAAATAACGTAAAAATTGCTCCAGTAGTTCGTGAGATAAACCCTTTCTAATAATTTTCCCCGTTTTTTCCACATTTTCCTCTATTTCTTCAGTCCTATTAGTTTTAGCGTAATAATTTATAGCCTATAGCCTTCCTCGATAAATGAGCTATCTAACAAGAAAGAATTTTTAAATTTGACCAGAAGTTACTGAGATTAGCGCGTTCAAGCAAACAAAGATACTCTTCAGCTTTATAACATTAGTATAGATTTTTTTTAATCGCTTGACAAACTCGAACCTCAATCTAAAATACCATGAAAAGTACCAATAATAGGGTCATAATAGGCTCGACATAATTATGGGACGATGCATGGTATAGGTAATACCGTGATACGGTAGTGATGATGATGATGATGAATGTAATTTGCGAAGTAGCGTATGCTTTCCGTTTTTAAAACAACGCCGAAACTCCCAAACTTGTATCTACTTATAAATCAGGAGTTCTCTCAGCACCTTTCGATATAAATTTTGAGGAGTTCCCTCGATTACTTATGGATCCCTTCATCAGGTCACCACTTTTGTAAATATAGTACCAAATTGGGATAATACCCTATACACCAAAAGAAAAATTTTGAAAATCGGTTTGCAAACGGCGGAGTAATCGTTGAACATAAAAAAAATCGGCCAAGTGCGAGTCAGACTCGCGCACGAAGGGGTCCGTACCGTTATAGAGCGAAAGTATGTGAAAAATTGTGTTTTTTGTATGTGAGCCCCCCTTGATTATTTTTTTTATTTTAATTTTATTATTAAATATTAATGTACACATATTTGAGGATTTTGTGAAATTTTAAAGTATCTACATGTTTCCATAATGGATTACGAGACAAAAAGGCCAACAAAATCAAGTTTGTTGTATGGGAGCCCCCCTTCAATATGAACTTTATTTTGTTTATAGTGTTTTTTATTATAGCGGCACCAGAACTACACAATCTGTGAAAATTTCAGAAGTCTAGCTATAGCGGTTCTTGAGATACAGCCTGGAGACAGACTAAAGTCTCAGTAATATGGTCCCGTTTTTACCCTTTGGGTACGAACCCTAAAAACGAACATAACACCTCCTCCATTTTGAAAGTCGGTTAAAATTGTAGCCTATGTGTTATTCTGATGTATAAGCTACTTTATTGTAAAGTTCCATTAAAATCCATTCAGTAGTTTTTGCGTGAAAGAGTAACAAACATCCAGACATACATCCATACATCCACACTCACAAACTTTCGCCTTTATAATATTAGTAGGATAGACATAGATCAGCTGAAAAGATTCGTTTAATTTAAAAGTAGATTAGCTAAAACTCAAAGAGATCAGACCGCAACGCGACGTGCATACGCATTTCTAAATTTGTACTGAATTGACAGATTTCAATGCAAATCTGTCAAATCCATACAAAATTAGAAATGCATCTACGCGTGACGTTGCAGTCTGAATTGACCCTTACAAGTCACTCTTTACTGCTCTCTCTTACTACATCCATTACAAATAACCGTAAAATTAATCTGCACAATATCGACTCATTTCCGGCAATTAAAATACACTCACGATAAAAATAATGAGAGATTAAAAAAAAATTGCAAAAAGATCGTTCCGTTTCCTTCAGTATTCGTAGTATCAGTTACGAAACAGCCTTGACATTGAAAAGCCGCTTGCGGCGATCATCGCCTTTTAACCAGTTTGTTTCGTCGGTATAAAAGCTTGTGTAAGTGCTCCAAAAAAGTATTCCAACCAGAACACTCAAACAAACAATCATGTACTCCAAGGTACGAAGGAATTTTAAATTCAAATCAAGTTTAAAAACAGGCTGCTCCAGAATCCCGATGGTCGATCAGCATTGATAAATGCATAAGATTTTTGTTAAATTATAAACAGTGAAAGGATTGTGCATAAATGTTTGTCATTTGATATAATCATACTCATAATTTTTGATCCCTTGTGTTTGTTGTTGTTTGCAGGTCATCATCTTCCTGTGCGCCGCGGGCATCGCCTCCGCCGGCAACCTGCTGGCCGCCGCCCCCGTGGCCTACAGTGCCCCTGTGTCCTACTCGTCCCACCTGACCCACGCCGCCCCCCTCAGCTACGCCGCCGCCCCCTACGCCACCTACGCCCACGCCCCGGTCGTAGCCAAGGCCGTCGCCCCGGCCGTGTCCTACCAGTCCATCTCCCGCTCCTCGTCCTCCCTCGGCTACGCCGCGGCCGCCCCCGCTGTAGCGACTTACGCCGCTAGCCCAGTGTACGCCAAGACCATCGCCGCGCCCGCTGTCTCCTACTCCTCGGTCGCTCACGCCGCCCCATTGGCCTACGCCAGGAGCTACGCCGCCCCCGCTGTCGCCACCTACGCTGCCAGCCCCGCCGTGTCCTACTCTTCTGTAGCTCACTCTGCCCCCATCTCCTACGCCACTAGCCCCGTATACGCCAAGACCATCGCCGCAGCTCCCATCGCTACCTACGCCGCTCACGCGCCCGCTGTCGCTACCTACGCCGCGCACGCGCCCGCTGTCGCCACCTACGCCGCGCACGCTCCCGCAGTCGCCTACTCCGCCGCCCCAGCCGTGTCCCACGTCACATACGCCGGACTTGGCGCACAATACGCCTGGTAAATAAAGGCTTCGGATTAGTTGTACATAGATAATGTTGACTGTTGCTCTTTATTTATTTTTAAACTCGAATAAAAATTGAAAATAGGAAAAATATTTTTTTGGTTTCATTGTTATTGACACATCATAAAACCTAAATTTAATACACATTACTTACCCTGAAGTTTGTTTGTTACCCTTTGTACCATCGAAGAAATTGATTCATTGGCACCCTTTACCTTACCTTACCTCTATAGGTAGTAGGCTTTTATAAAATGACGAATGTTGGGCTGTCGCTGGCTCTTGGATTACTGCGTTTGTTGTTTAGTAAAATTTCACGAAGCTATAATATGATGAAGTGCACAGTCGTAAAAACACGATAACTGTACATCTTACTATCTTTTTTTTTTCTTTTATTTACCATTTAAAACAATACATATTACAAAAATTATATAATATATCATCGAGAAACCACGAAGGTTTTTAAGACGATATTATAAGTTAGCACCAGATCTGCAGAGGTGACATGCTTTACTGTACTCGGCCAAACGAGGCGGTAGCGGTCATAGACCTTTTTAGTCTAGGCGCTTAATGAAAAATGCTCGCATTGTATTTAGAATATTTAAGAATAAAATTGAACTCTTATAAAGACACAGATTATTACAGGTTCATCGGAAAACCACTTGGTAACTCTTAAAATGATAATATCTCCAACTTTTTATGAGTTCGAAGTGATATGCTTCATATTCAGTTCACATCGAGTATGCAAAATACGTTATCGCTCTTAGACTAGGAACATCTGACACTTCATTGTCAATCGCGGTTTATATAGAAAATGACAAGTTTTTTGACAGGGAGTCAATGACCGCTACTGTCTAGATTCCCCGAGTACACCTTAGCTATTTGCAGTAAAATAGGTGTACGTACAAAAATCGAAAACTAACCTCTCTCTATAAATTATAATATTTATTTTTAAAACTCTATCGCATTTTTTTTCTATTTCCTATTTTTTTCTTTTGGGCTATTTATGTGCTCTTATTATTATTATCCGAAGATTAATCTTTGTTGTCTGAATTTCTACAGATATACAGTGTGTAACAAAAATAAGTGATAATACTTTAGGGTGTGTACGTGTTCCTTGTAGAGAGTTCACTGTGAAAGTAGCAGCGCTGAAAGACGAAATTTTTTTTTCACGTTTGTATGGGAAAGGGCCTGAGCGTCACGAGTTTCCCAATACAAAAGTGAAAAAAATATCATCTTTCAGCGCTGCTACTTTCACAGTGAACTCTCTACAAGGAATACGTACACACCCTAAAGTATTATCACTTAATTTTTTTTACAGCCTGTATATGTCGTTTCGTAGTTTTATATCATTAGCAAATTTTCTCTAGTTTGAGCCGGCCTTTAGCACACTCAATCGTGTTTTATCATTCTCTGCAGCTTTTGTCATAAGAGATATTATTGCGTTAGCTCTGTGTTCCACTTTTATTTTTACATACAACAATACCATAATATTAGGTCCCATTAATTTCCGTTTAATTTGGACTTTTTTATTGACCTATAAGGGTCAATTCAGACCACAACGCGACGCGTAGATGCATTTCTAAATTAGTACTGAATTGACAGATTTCGTGAGCGTGAGACGTCTCGCAAATCTGTCAAATTCATACAAATTTAGAAATGCATATACGCGTCGCGTTGCGGTCTGAATTGATATATGACTGACATATTTTATTCGATAACGACCGAAAGGTGTGATAGTGCGCCACCGCTCCCGCCCCGCTGCCCGCTGATTTCGAGACTGAAGCCTTACCGCTGACTTACGAGTAGATAGATTATAATATTAGCTTATTCATTCAGCATTTTGCATTGAAATAGTAAACATACAACTCAAAAACTTTACCATAACAATATTAGTTTATTACTATATAATTAGACACAGAGATACAATAAATAGTAATAACAACAGACATACCCAAAAATACAAATCGATTTTTTTCAAACTGAATCGCCTTGTCGAATCGGATACCTTATTAAACGGTCCGACGTAGCTGAAATTTATGTTCGGAGCCTTACCGGCGATTACTTCCGGTATCGGAAGCTCTGAATACGTTTCCGGTCTATCATAAATTGACTTCTTCCCTAGTTACATTCCAATGACCTGTGATTTTGCTCTCGATATCATCATTATAATAAAATAAGGAATTTACTCAACTAAAAATATTATATACAATGTGTCCCGACACCGGTGCCGATCCTTTAACTCATCAAGCCCCATACGGCCACCGGTGGTCGCGACAACAATAGAATACAATAGCATTTCCAAGAATCCGCGATCGAAGGGTTAATGTCGTGATGTATGGCATATTTCATCGACAAATCCGATCTCAAATTTTTCCTCTCTCTCACGGTTGTAAAATGGCAGCCATTTTATAATATCCTATGCAGATAAAAAAGGTCTCAATTGTTAGCTAAACTTGTGGACTACGCTTACACCAACAGTATGTTATGAATTTGATGTAATAAAACATAGAAAAACCAAAATTTAAGGAAAATTTGTTGTGTATTTTTTAATTAATGACTTTTGAAAATGAGAGTCGGAGCAAAAAAATTTTTTTCAAAGTTAGAGAAAAATAAATATTGAGAGCCAATTTGTCAATAAAATATGCCACACGTATCGGACACCGGTGTTGGGACACATTGTATAGCAAATAATAAATTTATTTGTTGAACAGTTTTGGAAATAATACTGGACAAATTTCAAATTTCAATATTTACAGAAAGTAATTATCCCCTCACTTTGAATAATATTATATTGATAGTATTATTCAATTTGGGACTACTTTAAATGATTTTTTAAATGTTTATCAGGCACCAATTACAATTACTTTTATGGTAGCCTACTTGTTGTTAGACTTAAAGCTATCAACAAAGAGACTACGAGTTAAGCCTTAATCTAAGACATAATGTATCACAATATACACTATCCACCCATACTTAATATTATAAATGCGAAGGTGTGTTTGTCTGTCCGTCTGTCTGTCTGTCTGTTACCTCTTTACGCCCAAACCGCTGAACCGACTTTGCTGAAATTTGGTATGGAGATGCTTTGAGTCCCGGGAAAGGACATAGGATACCTTTTATCCCGGAAAAATGTACTGTTCCCGCGCGATAAACGAATTTGGCGCAACAGAGTTACGGGTGTCGTCTAGTAATAGATAAATAGCATACGTATTCATCGCTAGGGCGAAGCCAAACGAGCGTAATTTGTGAGTTGTGAGTCGCAGAATTTCGGTTCGGCAGGATTCTGCTGCATTCAGTTTCATACAAAAGTCCTGTTTGATTCACACGAGCGTAATTTTATGAGTCATGATTTGTATAAAAAGATATTTACGCGGCAGAAATTCTGCGACTCATAACTCACAAATTACGCTCGTTTGGCTTCACCCTAGACGCAAAACTCCGTTGCTATCAAGTATATTTTAATGTCAAGGGTTCCGTTAGTCGTGTATTAATAGGTTTGACCGATTTGCGTAGGGTTTTGTTTGCATTATAATAACTTGCAAACAGATAAATACTACAAGTATCTATTCTCTATCATAATCTCTTTGCAACTTTTCTATTCGAGATATTAATCTTCCATATTTGAAATTTTCATTTAATTACATATTATACAAAAATGTATATTTTTTATTTATATATGTTTATGAGAAGACGAGCAAAATCGTAATTTTCCGCAATAAAAGCTACTTATATAATGTTGTAATATTATCCTGTGTCCTTTTTAGGGGCTTGATGTTTCTTTATTAAAATTTCATCTGAATAAGTTAAGGTGTTAGGCGGTTACAGACAATAAACATTTTTGCATTTGTATGGATATTTTGCATAATTGTACAGATTATTCGCTGAAACACACATATTATTCAGATTGCACTCAAAAAGATAATTAAGAGGCTACTAGTATATTCACCATTGAGGTCCAACAAACGCTAATCCAGATTATGATTGCAAAAATATAATGACATTGACATGCGCTCGCGGCGACGATGTAAAGATACGCCTAGTATATAAGCACGAATAGGGACAACCGAAATTATTCTAATCAGAACAACGGAACAATCATGTACTCCAAGGTAATCAGAAGTCGAGCCACGTCCTAAAATTAGGACTAAGTTTAATCCAAGACGTGTTTACAAATTCCTAGTTTTAACCCAAATAGTGTGATCAAATCGAAAATGATTTTATACTTTTTACTTTCTTGTTTTCTTATCATTATAATGACTCAGATTAAGAAAAGTTCATGGTTTTTGCATGCATTGGTTTTGCAAGTATTAATTTAAATGTTAAACTTTTTGTGACCGACAACCTTCAAATTGTGTTATTAAATTGTCATAAGACTGGCTTTAATAACATACCTGCACCTAGATTATTATATTACTAAAACAATACATCGTCAGTTAAATTAAGCTTAAATTCAAATAGGTATTTTTATTGGTTTTATTAAATGTACTAAATGCTACTAAAAGTAAACCTGTCGTTATCATGGCCGTTGAATATGTAGTTGCTGAAATGTTGAAAAAATAAAGTGCCTGCGTACTTTTGTGTCACTGTTAAAATCGACGATGTGTCCTAAATAAGTGTTTATATTTCAGATAGTAATTTTCCTGTGCGCCGCAGGCATCGCATCCGCTGGCAACCTTCTCGCTGCGGCCCCAGTCACCTCCGTCTCCTCATACTCGTCCCACACCACGGCGCACGCTGCTCCCCTCAGCTACGCCGCACCCTTAGCGTACGCCGCACCCGTCGCTTACGCCCACGCTCCCGTCGTGACCAAGACCTTCGCCCCAGGTGCGGTATCCCACCAGTCCATCTCTCGCACCTCGACCAGCCTCGGAACATACGCCGCCGCCGCCCCCGTCTACGCCAGGAGCTACGTGCCTGCCGTTTCTACTTACGCTGCCAGCCCAGTGTATGCTAAGACCATCGCACCCGCAGTCTCCTACTCCTCAGTGGCTCACGCCGCCCCATTGGCCTACGCCGCGAGCCCAGTCTACGCCAAGACATACGCTGCCCCTGCTGTGACTACCTATGCCGCCAGCCCCGTGTACGCCAAGGCTATTGCTGCTCCTTCGGTCTCATACTCGTCAGTGGCTCACGCTGCCCCAGTCACTTATGCCGCAAGCCCAGTCTACGCTAAGACCATCGCTACCTACGCCGCTCACGCGCCCGCTGTCGCTACCTATGCCGCTCACGGCCCCGCTGTCGCTACCTACGCCGCTCACGCTCCCGCTGTCGCCTACTCGGCCGCCCCAGCCGTGTCCCATGTCACATACGCCGGACTTGGCGCTCATTATGCCTGGTAAATAATGATAGTCATCACCAATCACAATAAGTTGTAAATAAATTATGCAGTTATAATCGTTGTAAATCTGAAATAAAATATTTATAAGAAAAGCGATGTTTTCTAATCATTTTCCTATATAATAATATAACAGTTGTAATTCTGAGACAACATCCGAGTAATTAAGGCCCGTATTTTTGGTCAGTACTTAAGATGCGACCCGGTCTCAAGACGCGGTTCGGCTCTGTGATTGGTCCAAATTTTGACAGCCAACCAATCACAGAGCCTGAACCGTGTCTTGAGACCGAGATGCATCTTGAGTACTGACCTAAAATACGGGCCTTAGTCCCAGACTAATATTATTCTTCTCTCAAAGCTATACGTATGTAAATATGTAAATAAATAAAACATTTACCCTCTTACTAATAAAAAGTTACACAGGTGTATAGAGGCTGCGTAAATTTTTTTGTTAAATTAACTTAAGATCAAGATGGCGGATTTTCAATAGATCAGCTGATTATATTTTATTTTGAATATTATGTAGTTTTGAGTGCGTTTGCTAATTTCTACCATCTTATTAGCAAAGAAACATGAAAAGAACTATTAATTAATATGTTTTATTTCTTTAATCAATTAAATGAAATAGATTTCGAGTTATTATCGTATATTTTTATTTTCCTCCTATGTCATCATTGGTTATAATTGTTACGTTTATTTTATAAATTATGTATATTTATTTAGTTTTAATTTTATCATTATCATTCTTATTCCTTTTTTACCTCTTATTTTACTGACTTTATTATTATTATATTATTATATTATTATATTTTTTAAAATTTAAATTAAACCGCTTATTTTGCATATACAAAGATGGCGGTTTATTAAAACGTCCACATCGACCCACCTTTAAGATGGGTCGTTTTTAGCTTTGCATTAGCGAAAATATACGTCATGAGTGACGCTTTTGCCGCGATCACAACGATCGCGGTCGACATGTGAAACGGCTGAAGGAGTATTTTCAGCGTTTGATCCATTTTGGATCCTTTTTACGGCGAAGTCCATAGACAAGAATAATGTTTGTATGCAACTTGGCTCTCCATTTTTACATGTATGTTTTTGGTGGGATACTTATTACACAGCGATATGCCAATTAGAAGTTTCCACTAGTGTATAATAAGTGTAACTTAAATCTAACACACCAAGCATCAAATCATGACAAACATAATATTATACATACTATATACATTATACATACTAATATTATACAATAATGTGTGTCTGTCTGTTATCTCTTCACGCCCAAACCGCTGAAACGACTTTCATGAAATTTGGTACGAAGATACTTGGAGTCCCGGGAACGGACACCTGGATACTTCTTATACCTGCTAAATGTAACATTCCGTATCTGCGCAACCATTGAGATATAAGTATGCGCTACGGAATTGCAGTTATCAACTAAATAATAATAATCTGTCCAGTTTTCATACTTACCGCATCAGATTAGGATTATGGATTGTCCTACCTACACAATAATATCATACTGTCCACAATATTGTTATGATAAAATTTGCTGTTGATTGAACTTCTATATCTTTTGATCCACTTTTATCGCTAATGATATTTATGTTGGTACAGCAATTCAAACTGTAAGAAGCGATTGGCAAAGTTTTCCAATAAATATGAATCATGGACCTCATTAGAGTCACTAAGCTCAACAGCCTTGGTCTCTACAAATTGTTTCAGCTACCATTTTGTTTGTATACTGGGGACATTGATAAAACAGGCCAACAAAATTAAAAAACAAAATTGGTGCCTGAAAACTAAAAGCTTTGTGTCCTGATCGTATGTTTCTAAGAAATTTTCTTTATATCGGATCAAATTCATCATTCGGAATGAAAGATCAATTTCATTTCTTTATTTCATTCCGAATTTTCAAAAATCTCTCCCTTTTTAGCCCTCGACAAAAAAGAGGTGTTACGAAGTGTTAAATAACTACCGAACAAGTTTTTGATAAAATTTGGCACAAATGACAAACTACTACAGTTTAGGTTATACAGAATGTCTTGCGCAATTAATTGCGTAAATAAGCAAGAAAAATATAAATAGCCGCTATTCTATTACAAGCAATTCATTTATTGCACCTTTCTATAGCTCTACATAGAGCTGTATCTTTATTTAATTTTTTCACTTTTTGACACCGTATACTTTTTTTATTCTATTGCATGTATAACTCGAATGCTGGCTTCTCAGGGCGCGTAATATTACGATATGCGCCGCGCCAGCTCGAGCCACGCGCTGTGTGAAGGGGATAGCTCGAGGTGGCGCGGGCTGGCTCGAGCGTAGCAGGCGCGTCCGATCCGACTGAAGTTGATAACTTCAAAGGCGCGGCTCGGCGCGGCTCGAGCGGCTCGTGATATTACGCGCCGTGAGAACGGGTAGCGCGGACTCGCCTGTTGGCTCGTGCTCGCTCGTACAAATCGGCTCGGCGCGGCGGCCTCGTGATATAACGCGCCGTGAGAAGCCAGCATAATATATTTAAAAAATGAATAGCTAAATGTGTGTGTAAGCGCTATAGTTCATGGAATTGGTACATTTTGGTTTGCATTAAATGGGGTAGTTCTGATTTTTTTATATGTTGTATGTAATGAGGTGCTAATTATAAAATATATAAAAATATAATTTTCCCACCTCGAAATCCTTCCGGGACATTGTAAAATTCATGAGAAACCATAAAATTTTCTCGCACTCGCAGCATCAGAAGAGCTGCAAGTGCGTTGCCGGCCTTTTAAGAGGGAATAGGGTAATAGGGGAGGGTAGGGATGGGAAGGGAAGGGAAAAGGGGAGGGTAGGGAAGGGAAGGGAATAGGGGAGGGTAGGGAAGGGAAGGGAATAGGGGAGGGTAGGGAAGGGAATAGGGTAGGGGATTGGGCCTCCGGTAAACTCAATCACTGTTTCACGCCGGTTTTCTGTGAGAACGTGGTATTTCTCCGGTCGAGCCGGCCCATTCGTGCCGAAGCATGGCTCTCCCACGTATAAAACTATAGTTAAACTCCTGTGACGACCTCAACTTCAACCGCCACATGCAAAGTTAATATGTATAACACAGTCTTTAATTTTTTACACTCTAACTAGCTATGCCCGCGACTTCGTTCGGGTGGAATAGTTGTTATGGGCAATGGGCAACATATTTATTTTAGCGAACAACTTCCTCAGCTTTATAAATTATAGCTGTTACCCACGGCTTCGTCTGCGTCTATTTCATTAATGCATTTATCTCGACCAAAAGTTCTTAGACCATATAAAACCGATTATTTTGAGTTAATCTTAAAAGATAGACATGTACTATCACGGACATTTTTTAGATCGTTAAATAGGAATAATTCTTCCATACATTATTTATTTATATTATATATTCCATATTTTTTGGGTATCTTGGACCGTTTTTGCAGCGCACGCAACGGAAACTCTCAAAGATGAATAATTTTCCCCGCTTTTTTCCACATTTTCTTCTGTTTCTTCACTCCTAAAAATCACATCGTAATATTATTGTAGTCTACAGTCTTTCTCGATAAATGAGCTATCTAACACTGAAAGAATTTTTCAAATCGGACCAGTAGTTCCTGAGTAATCTCAGGAAGTAGTGGTCCGATTTGAAAAATTCAAATTCAATTTGAAAAAAAAAAACAAACAAACCAGCAAACTCTTCAGGTTTACAATATTATTATACATTAATATAGATTATTTCATTTTTAAAATATTATAACGCTTATTTCATAAGTCGTATTTCATTTTGTTTGTTCACCTCAGCAACTTTGAACAGCTGTAGCTAGGGAACTATCAGATTTTAATAGACCAAATGGTCTGGTTTTGTTGAAAAATGTGTCTTCTTTAATAACGTATATATGAAGTTATGCCGGCAAATAGATCAATATTTGACCACATTGATGAGAACTTGTAAAAACTCGAAAAAAAAGTTTTTGAAAAATTTGCAAACATTTGAAAAAATGGCATAAACTGAAAACTGATAAAAAAAATTACGGTTTCTCATGAATTTTACAATGTTCCGGAAGGATTTCGAGGTGTAAAAATTATATTTGTCATTACCACCTCATTACATACAAGTTACAACATATAAAAAAATCAGAACTACCCCATTTGATGCAAGTGAAGACCCCTTTTATGGTACGATTTCCATGGATTACTAACTTCATAGATATGACAGGGTGACGACCATCGGAACCGCTAGTTTTTGATAATAATAACAATTTATCCTGACAATTTATTTGAAAACATTACTTGTAAATACTTGTGATGCACTTAGTCACACTCACTAATAAACGACTCCAAAAAGATGAAGACAAGTAAATTCCAAGCAAAATATCCCAAATTGTGGCAAAGGGTGGCCAACAAAAACATAAAAAAATAATGTAGTTGTGTGTTTGCAAACCCGTTTCACCTAAATTCGTTTATCGCGTGGGAACCCTATATTTTTCGGGGATAAAATTACTATCCTTTGTTTTTTCCCGGGACTCGAGGTCGGCAAAACAAGGGCAACGCGGCTCAAGGGCATTCTGTATATCAAATTTCATCAAAATTGGTACAGCGGTTTAGGCGTGAAGACATTACAGACAGACAGATAGACAAACAAGACACACTTTCGCATTTTCTACGAACCATAACTGTCGCCGACTAGCAAATATCATAATGACAGTAAATCATATTCAAACTCAATTACACACATGCAACCAACGCCCAAGCGATGTTTATGCAACGTACCCGCGTAAAATTCATCCTTGACATTGAAATATTTCGCTCAGGGCGATGAACAAAGTACGACCACCTATCTGAATAAATGTATATAAGCACAAGTGTGCTCTACAAAAATTATTCCAATCTTAACAACGGAACAATCATGTACTCCAAGGTAAAGTCGAAATACTCTACCCAAAGTCTACATAGTAATTACTATAAGGACAATAATAATTAATTTATATAATTAATTAGCAATTTCTTAAATTAAAATTTTAATAAAACCAATATTAATTAAAATAATGGCCATAAGAATTTCGATTGAAATTTCATGTAGAAAGCTTACGACAAAAAATTAATTAGTAGCCAATTAATATTATTACCTGTTACGGTACGATAGTCGATATGAATGATTCACACTTGATAACCACGAAAGACATTGTGTTTCGATGTCTTTTCTTAATAAGTATAGATAATTTATTATTAAGTAAATGAAAGTTACTATAACACAAAATATTAACCCTTTCAGGTCATCGTCTTCCTGTGCGCCGCGGGCATCGCCTCCGCCGGCAACCTGCTGGCCGCCGCCCCCGTGGCATACAGTGCTCCTGTGTCCTACTCGTCCCACCTGACCCACGCCGCCCCCCTCAGCTACGCCGCCGCCCCCTACGCCACCTACGCCCACGCCCCGGTCGTAGCCAAGGCCGTCGCCCCGGCCGTGTCCTACCAGTCCATCTCCCGCTCCTCGTCCTCCCTCGGCTACGCCGCGGCCGCCCCCGCTGTAGCGACTTACGCCGCTAGCCCAGTGTACGCCAAGACCATTGCCGCGCCCGCTGTCTCCTACTCCTCGGTCGCTCACGCCGCCCCATTGGCCTACGCCAGGAGCTACGCCGCCCCCGCTGTCGCCACCTACGCTGCCAGCCCCGTCTACGCCAAGACCATCGCGGCGCCCGCCGTGTCCTACTCTTCTGTAGCTCACTCTGCCCCCATCTCCTACGCCGCTAGCCCCGTGTACGCCAAGACCATCGCCGCAGCTCCCATCGCTACCTACGCCGCTCACGCACCCGCTGTCGCTACCTACGCCGCGCACGCGCCCGCTGTCGCCACCTACGCCGCGCACGCTCCCGCTGTCGCCTACTCCGCCGCCCCAGCCGTGTCCCACGTCACATACGCCGGACTTGGCGCCCAATACGCCTGGTAATAATTGACCGAACAGTACATGATTGTTAATTCTTATATAAAAATGTTGTTACGATTGTACTTAACTTCTAAATATTTTGTAATAAAATCGTGGTAAATATTTAAACATATTATTTTAATTCCCTGGCATTTATAAACGCAATTTGTCCGTTTAAAATACTTAAAAATTAAGCTAGCTTTTTTCCCTATAAAAATGAAAACTTCAAGAAATCTAAATAAGGTAATATACATAATATGACACCGAATATAGTAGATTAACTAAAGCTATAGTATTTACTAATGCCTAAATATAAAATTATACACGTATGCAAATTACATTATGCAACAAGTGACTAATGGAAAACATTAATCACACAATATCGTATGGACTATGGTTCAAAATCAAGTTCTTTACATAATTATACTGTCAGAAGCATGAATTTGTTTAATGCAAAAAATTATAGGCAAAAAAGTTTTTGAAAAAAGCTTTAATTTAAATACTCTAAAAATAAGAAAATAAATTTCTAAATAAAAATTTTAACTATTAAGTTATAACCTCAATATAAATTATACAATTTGCATGATAAAAAAAAGCTTGTCGCGAGACTTAACAATCTGTCAGTATTTAATAAATTTATTAAAATATAATATATTATATTTACTCAGTTAAATTGACACAAGTTTATTTACAAATCGCGCGACAAGCTTTTATTATCATGCAAATTGTATAATTTATATTGAGGTTATAACTTAATAGTTAAAATTTTTAAGGAGAAATTTATTTTCTTATTTTTGGAGTATTTAAATAAAAGCTGTTTTCAAAAAGTTTTTTGCCTATAATTATTTTTTTGTTTTTTAGTGATCTCTGGCTAGATTTATTAGTCTATTTGATTGTAGTATGTTTTGTTTCAAGAATTTGTTAATATCTGATTAACATAAGTCCTTAAGAAATCGTACTTGATTTTGATCAGTGAAAAAACCGTGTCTATATTTAGCGAGTTGTTATATTCCGTTTATTACTGCGTGACTAAAAAGTTAAATTATTTCACTTAACAAAAGTGACCGGATTCAACTGGGCATTTTCTAAAACCCGGCTGGATTTGACTTGACATAACATGACACGACACGACACGACACGCCATGACACGCCACGATACGACACGACATGACACGACACGATTCGACACGACACGATACGACACGACAAGACACGACACGCAACGACACGACACGACACACGATACGACACGATTCGACACGATACGACACGACACGACATGCCACGACACGACACGACACGACACGACAAGACACGACACGACACGACACGCCACGACACGCCAAGACACGCCATGACATGACACACGACACGACAAGACACGACAAGACACGACAAGACACGACCCGACACGACACGATACGACACGACACGCCACGACACCCCACGACATGACATACGACACGATTCGACACGACATGACACATGACACGACACGATTCGTCACGACACGACACGACACGACTCTCAATGAACCCTTTCATTTGATACCCATATTGCTGAAGTTCATTAAAAATAGTTATTCCCCTATCTTGGATGAGCCGCCATATTGGATGTAGAATGACATTAAATTAGTGTTCGAGTTACTTCTCAATGAGTTCTTTAATTTGATACCCATATTTCAGAAGTGCATTAAAAATAAGTATTCCCCTATCTTGGATGAGCCACCATGTTGGATGTAGAATGAAATTACATTCGTTTTCGAGTTACTCTCAAAAAGCCTTTTCATTTAATATCCATATTGTAGGTCTGCATAGAAAATAATTATTTCGCCATCATGGATGGTCGGTCATATTGGATTTAGAGTGATGTCACATACTATGTCGTGCATTGTCATCCAAACTAAAGGCGTTTGCAAAATTTCAGCTCAATCGTTTTATTATATCTACTTCAAAATTGAGTTCCAAAATTCCACCGTAACACACATACATACATACAGAGCAAGTTAAATAAAAGCTTTTAAAATAGTTAAAAAATATAATATATATAAATAAATAGTTCTACACATTTAGGTTTATATTATAAAGAAAATTACTACTTTTCCAGACAAATACAAGAAAGTAATTTGGCGATCAAAAAAATTATTGTATTGACTATTGACACACCACAGAAATTTTCTAAAAATTTCCTATTAAGCCTTTAAGCTGTAGGCTTTGATTTTTTTTTAACCAAGCTCCTTTTATTGTCCATTAACTTCACGATTTATTGATTAGACTGTACATAATTAGTACGGGAGCCCTAGAACATTTTTCTTTTTGATTACTATCAAGCTAATTTTTTGTGAGTAGATTCATTTTGATAAGACGAACAACATTTTTATTTTAACAAAAAATCGGCAAAGCGCGAGTTGGACTCGCCCATAAAGGGTTTCGCAGCAGCAATAAGATTTATTTTTATGAAATTAAAAGGTTTTTGATTTATTTTTATATTTCAGTTGATTTAATGAAAGTTAAATTAAGGTTTACCGTTTATGACGATTAAAAAATACTACTTGCTAGATCTCGTTTAAACCAATTTTCGTTGGTAGTTTTTATAGTAATGTACATCATATATATTTTTTTAGACTTATCATGCCCCTACTTTAGAAGTTAGAATGGGGGGACACACATTTTACCACTTTGGAAGAGCCTCTCTCGCAAACTATTCAGGTTAGAAAAAAATTATATTAGAAACCTCAATATGATTTTTAAAGACCTATCCATAAATACCCCACATGCATAGGATCGATGATTTTTTTTTTTTTTCAGTTGTACCTATGGGGACTTCTAAATTTTTAATAATTATTCCATTTTTAACCCCGACATAAAAGAGGGGTGTTATAAGTTTGACGTGTCTGTCTGTCTGTCTGTTTGTCTGTGTGTGTATCTGTCCGTGGCATCGTAGCATCCAAACGGGTGGGCCGATTTTGATCTACTTAGTTTTTTTTTTGTTTGAAAGCTGACATGATCGAAAGTGTTCTTAGCTATAATTCATCATCATCAACCTTTTTATATTTCATTCTAGTTCGTAACATTTATGAATATACAATATACGTATATACATATTAATGGAAAGTTGACCTGGTGCTGCAGCATCACCTGGTAATCAATAGGATATCCAACTCCTCGCCACCTTAGAGCAGAGGTTTCGTGTTTGAGCTCATTTTAATTGCGACAACCAGTAAGAAGTAGATAAATAGTAAATATTTACATGCTGCTGCTGCACCGTCACCTGCATTCATCAGCATTCTATAGGAGCCGAGCTTCGTATGAACCCAAAGTGGAGGTTTCTTGTTTGGGCTCATATTAACGGCCTCATCGAAAAGGACATTGATAGATGGTAATCGTGAGAATATGATTCTGTTGATAGGAATTATTCTGCACTATAACCAACACAATTTTAACCTTCATAAGGTCTTTAATTTTACAAACGTTACCGTGCTTTGGGTCAGATTTGACCCAAGTAGTAAAATTATAGTTAAAAGTAACAAAAAATTAAGATATATTAGTTATAGAAATTCTATGACATTTTGTACATTTATTTCTACATAAATACTTTTAATTTTTGTGAAAAATATCATTTATTATTTATCTATACTTTACATGAAGAGTACTGCAGAGTTTGTTTGTTTGATCACGCTAATCTCACGAAGCACTAGACCGATTATTATGTAATTTAGCATAGATATAGAGTAGACCATGGGAATAGACATAAACTAGTTTTTTTTGGGAAAATGCACGGTTCCCGTTCCTGCGAAATTACTGATTAACGCTGACGGAGCCGCGCGAAATATCTAGTCTAATGTAAAAAGAAAATAGGCAATTTTGTTAGATATTTTTATAAGATGGGACAAAGTAGTAATTGAAAAGAAATGTAAATGAAATTACATTATTACGTTATTGATAACATAATGTAAATCTACTGTACTAGAATATCTACTGTATCAGAATGTTTTTTACATACATACGAATTTCTTACAATCTACACAGCAAAGGAGTTTTATTGTCAGTTTTATCACATAGTTGGCAACGACTTCTTTTGGGAGCCTTCTTAGCTGTTTTTTTTTTTTCTTGTTAGGAGTAAGTTGATGGAATTTTTCAAGTAATGTCGCCGTTTTGCTAGGTACCCTTCCTTCTTGCTGCTGTTGACAGCCGTAAACAGTATGAAAGCATTTTAGGCTTATCTGTCTTATATCTACCATGTTAGTAATTACCACTTGAGGCCAAAGTATTTTTCTTTTGCAAATTTATCTAGTGTATCCACGTCACCTTTATAATATTCGTTGTAGTCTAATATAATCACAGTTTTTTGTCAGATCTATAACTCATTTCTGAGTTGTGATTCAAAGTGATGAATAAAATAATTATTCATCGACTTATTTTTTTTAGGTACATAAGAAACAAATGTAGTATCTTTGGTAAGAGCAAAACATGATGAATACCTATAAAGATCATTTATTTGTTGTTACTATTTTTGAAGGTAATCTAAATTGATTCTTATATTATAACAGTGATCTGTTTTTTGTGCAAGTCGATGTGATGTAAACAAATTATCCACCGTAAGATGGACTACACACAAGCCTTGGTTTTTGTCAATACCTATTTCTTTGCCCGTGTAGGGTTGAATATTCCAATCTCTAAACGTAGTTGGTGACAGAATCACATAGAACCCAAAATTTGATGTCATATTAAGCTGGTTTTGATGGCATGTATAATTGTTAAAACGAAAAAATTTTTTGAATGCAACAAGCTGCTCATCTATTGTAATTTATTTTATTTTTATTAGTCTTAGTGTTATAAATTATAATTCTAAGACTTGTATGGATAGAACAAAAGAACGTCTCATCCAAAAAGTTTTACGATACATAAACAATTAGGACAATAACAGATGAGCTGTGCGTTAGTTATTAGTTGCGGTCAGTTCTGACCCAAAGACCGTTCAAGTAAAAAAAGCCATGCGCGGAATATTTTAATTACTTTTAAAAAAACTTATTCCAATAATAAGTAAATTGAAGCGAATAATTAAAAGTCATAAAAGATCGAACTTCTTGGGTGCTTATTTTCTGAGAAAATTCCACTTTCATCTCAAAATGGGTCAAAATTGACCCGAAGACCTTATGAAGGTTAAAAAGCATTAAAAAAAATTAAATTAAGAAATTAAAAAAAAACCCCGCCAAATAACTTTAAAAGTAATGAAATAATATTTACTGCCTTTAAGTTCAAATAATTCCTAACTTGTGTGAAAAATATTTTAGTCCATAATTGTTGTCAAGGTGTGTCGGGGGACCGCTAATGTAGAATAGATGTTTGATTTCACATAACATTATAGTTTAAGGATCAGTTCACAGCGAACCGAATCGAGATCATCAGCGACTTGGCGGTTGTAGGTTGTAGTTTACTTGGTGGTCCCCCGACACACCGTGACAACAATTATGGACTAAAATATTACTTTACAAGTAAGGAATTATTTGAACTTAAAGGCAGTAAATATTATTTCATTACTTTTTAAAGTTGTTTGGCGGTGGTTTTTTTTTTGCGGTTGCGGTTCAGAGACTACATCTACTTACCAAGTTTCAATAGTATAGCTCTTATAGTTTCGGAGAAAAGTGGCTGTGTCATACGGACGGACAGTGAGACAGACAGACAGACATGACGAATCTATAAGGGTTCCGTTTTTTGCCATTTGGCTACGGAACCCTAAAAATGTATGGAGTTTAACCTAGAGACCTATATAGTAAAATTGTCTACTAAATACTAGTTAATCTATATCTAATGGGGCTCATTAGTGGTGGACATTTGGACCACTTCAGTTCATTCTCCTTTAATTTGCTTTTAAATCTATCCATCCACACCATTGAGTCAAACATAGGCAATCATAGACAAATAATAATATGATCCTGTACAGTATGTAGTAATTTAACTACTTTTATTTCGTAGGCCACTTGTACCATCGAGGAAATTGATTCCTAGGCAGTTGACAGACCAACGTCATTTGGTCGGATAATGTCAATTCAATGTTAATTGTGATCTGTCGCCTGGGTTTGACATAACGCGACCAAACTACGAATCAACTTCTCTGATAGTATAATTCTTCTCTTCATCATAGGCCAATGTGGAGAGTATCTGCCTCTCATAATAGAAGCAGATACTCTCCACATTAATTAAATTATTAATTATTTAAAGTTCAAATAATTAATAATTATGTGAACTCACTGATGTCTATTTATGTACTAGAATCTGAGAGAGTATTGTTGTCTATTATCTGCGAAAGAAAAGTACAATTCAATCATCATCAATTTTACAACATAAGTACCTATATGATCTAGGACTCAGGACATTCAGAATATAATTATTAGTTACCCTGCAATTACAATTACTTTAGTAACTACTTTAAAGGATGGTAAGTAAACATAGAAAAATAAAAATTCAATCACTGACTGAGTTACCTTTTACCGAGTTTAAGCGAGACTAACAAAATTTAAAAATCATTTTTATTTATAACTAGGTTTTGCCCGTGGCTTCGCTCGCGTTAAGAAGTATTATTTTTAATTACTGATACGTAGTCTCAGCCCGATCGGTTTAAAATTGATATACTTTCATCCCCTATTTTATCCCCTTGGGGGTAGAATTTATCAAAATCCTTCTTAGCGGATACCTACGTCATAACATCTACCTGCATATCAAATTTTAGCCCCAGCCGTCCAGTGGTTTGGGTTGTGCGTTGATAGATCACTTTGTCAGTCACTCAGTCACTTTTGAGTTATATAATATATTTAGATTACTCTGCAAATATAATTACTTTACTAACTACTTGAAAGGATAATAAATGTAGACAAATAAAAATTCAATAACTGAGTGAGTTACCTTATAAAATAATATGTAACAATAAAGAAGAGTGTCGTCTTTGTTAGACATACCAGCAAGACTTCACAATTATTCACATACTAGCTGTGCCCCGCGGTGTTACCCGCGGTTTTAGTGATATATAATAAAAGACTATGAAAAGTACCAATAATAGGGTCAAAACGGGACGATACATGGTTCTATAATGGTTTATGGTAGTGATGATGATGATGATGAATGTAATTTGCATAGTAGCATATGCTTTCCGTTCTTAAAACAACGTCGAAACTCCCAAACTTGTATCTATAAAGAATCAGGAGTTCTCTCAGCACCTTCCGAACCATGGTATACCTTGGTGCAAAATCTTGCTTGTTGGTAGCATATGCTTAGAATACTGCTCACGAACCACCACATGTTTCCATATAAATTTTGAGGAGTTCCCTCGATTTCTTATGGATCCCTTCATCAGGTTACCACTTTTATGAATATGGTACCAAATTGGGATGATAACCTATACACCAAAAGAAAAATTTTGAAAATCGATTCACAAACGGCGGAGTAATCGTTGAACATAAAAAACGAACATAACACCTCCTCCATTTTGAAAGTCGGTTAAAATGGTAGCCTATGTGTTATTCTGATGTATAAGCTATATTATTGTAAAGTTTCATTAAAATCCGTTCAGTAGTTTTTGCGTGAAAGAGTAACAAACATCCATACACCCATACATACATACATACATCCAAACTTTCGCCTTTATAATATTAGTAGGATTGTTCACAAACTCACATAGGGGCGTTCCACGCCAAGCGGACAGGGAAAAAAAGTCGATGTCACCGATTTTGATAATATTTGAATATGATATACCTACACGTGTTATTAATTACACGTGTGCCAAATATTTCTGTAATACAGGGTGCAATTATACCTTCCTGCCAAATTTTGATATATTGATCCTTGTTAAAAATAAAAATACACGTGTTTTTTCTTTTATAGTCACTCAGTACTAAAATGTTGAGAAAAAGCTTCCCAAAGTTATCCTAAAAAACACTATAATTAATGAACACGATGCGTCGGCCGCGCGTGATGTGCGCGTCACCCTCTCTCATTCCCCCGCGCCGCGAGTGACCATTCTGCAACGATTTTAAATGGGATAAAATATGTCATTGAAAAAAAAATAACACCCAATATTTTTTTGGTTAAATGGACTCTCCTAATGACACCTAAGCCCTGGAAAAAATTTGGCAGGAAGGTTTAATTGCACCCTGTATAATGTCTAGATTATGAATGATGGGACTTTGAAACGTGACTTTTCTATTCGGCACTCAGTGCTTCAAAGCCGATCAAGATTGAAAAAATTATATATTTGAATAATTAAACCACTTGTTACTCCATTTAATAAGCTTTTTAACTGCATTTTTGAAAACGAAAAAAAAATTTGTTTTTCTTTGAAAAAAAAGCAAATCAATTTTTTTTCTTGATGTTCTCAAATAGGGACCATTTTGATTTTTTTTATATATTTTTTGTGTTAATAGCTAATATTCTATAGAACATTCCTGCGCTACTTCTATAATGGGCCGGGAAGTGGATTAGGAGCTAGACTGAAAATACTGCCGAAGGGTGGCGTCCAGCGCCATACTTACTGTACTATGGCCAGAAATCGCTAAATAGTGGAACCAATTCCAACAATTTAGCGATTTCTGGCCATAGTACAGTATGGCGCGCGCCTTCGGCAGTATTTTCAGTCTAGTTACTAATCCAATTCCCGGCCCATTATAAAAGTAGTGCAGGAATGTTCTATAAAATATTAGATATTTACACAATAAAATATAAAAAAAGAAAAGTCACGTTTCAAAGTCCCATCACTATACAAAAACCATACAAAAATATTTGGCACACGTATTAATAACAAGTACATTGCACATTGTACAGGTATAACATAAATATTATCGCAATCGGAGACATCGACTTTTTTTTCCTGTCCGCTTGGCGTAGAATGCCCCATAGGAAAGGCCAAGAAATAATTGTATCGTGAATCTTAATAAAGTAAAATGCTACTAAATTACAAAATGAAAACAACATTCTGGAAAATAGCTATTTTGGGTGGGTTTAATTTTCATGCAGGATTTTAAATATTATACATATATATTATCTGAACTTAACCCGATTATAAAAATTAAAACGTTTTTACGGATATAATCATAACAACCTACAATAATTTATTATCATATAAAAAGGCTTCATCATCGAGAAATAATTTTTAAATTATTATTTTAACTTGCTTGTGTTAAACTTTATCAACAGCTTACAGATTGGATTTATATTATATATTAATTATTTTTTAATGGAGGTCGTTTATTTTGTTTGTTTGTTTAATTATAATTAATGTTATACCTATGAGGTGCATTATCTATTCTGTGGAGGTACCTAAAATTATCAATGCTCTTAGTCCAACTGATAAAATATTTCAGGCAAGATTAATTCTGCGGGCATTGCTATTATATTACACTATTCTTATTATTTAGTTTAAGAAATTATTATTGTGATAATGATTTAAAGATGATTAGGAATATAATTGAAATTCTTAATCAATTTTTGCTCCGTTAAAACTAGGACGCCTGGATACAGGCTTCCTAAAAATATTACAAACATGATGAGGTAAACACAATAACGTACATAGTGCACCAGACTAATAAAATATTCTAAAATCAAATTAACCTTACAACAATTATTGCCCAAATTATGCATAACTATAACATATTAATTGGGCAATAAAACGCACATAACGGAAGCATTAGTAGTATAAATACTAGAGCAAACTGTATTGTGATTATTCAGTTATCAACATAACTAGAAACATGTACGCCAAGGTAGGTGTCGACAAACTCTGCTATTCACTTACTAAGTAGTTAAGTGGTCTTTATTGTAACAAGTGACGACAGTTTAGGAGCCTGCTGAGGAACTCTTGCTTCACGCATTCTAATAATTGTTATTTTTTTCAGGCTATCGTCGTTCTGTGCGCTCTGGGCGTCGCCCACGGCAGCGGCATCCTGGGAGCCGCCCCCCTCGCCTACAGCGCGGGTCTCTACGGCCCCGCCGTCACCTCCTACGCCGCCGCCCCCGCCGTCATCTCCAAGACCATCACTCCTGGATCTTCCTCCTACTCTGCCTACTCCACTGACATCGCCCACGGATCTCCAATCGCCACTTATGCCGCCGCCGCTCCCGCCATCGCCACCTACGCCGCTGCCCCGGCTCTGACCGCCTACGCCGCCCCCGCAGTCTACTCTAAGACCATCACTCCTGGATCCTCTTCCTACTCCGCCTACTCGACTGACATCGCTCACGGATCCCAAATCGCCACTTACGCGGCCGCCCCCGCTATCGCTACTTACGCCGCCGCCCCCGCCTACACCACTTACGCCGCCTCCCCCGCTTACACCACTTACGCTGCCGCCCCCGTCCACGGGTCTGGTCTTGCCTACTCTGCCCTCCCCGCTGCCCATCTTGTAGGTGCCTACGGTGCCTATGGTGCCAACGGTGCTTGGTAAACTGGTAACAATCCCAGCTGTGGATTTTACAGTCCAAAACAGATCTGTTTTTTGGACTGTACAATCCACAGCCGGGACAGCTGGGAAGAATTACAGTCTTGTAGACATGTTTCTAAGTCAAATGTTTGTAAATATGTATAATATAAGAAAATAAATGTATTGCCAAATACAAACTTAAGTTTTTTTAATTTCAAGAATTCAGGTACAACACCTCTAATTCGGTATTCTTCGTAAACATTTTCAACAGAAAACCAAAAAAATCATAGAACAAAAAAATATATCCTGCATTATTTGAAAAGTGTTATTCTGTTATTTTGTATATTATAAAATATAAACTTCTCTGAAAATTTTGCAAGCAACACTGCACAGACCACAGTACATAGTAAACGTGCTTTAAGGAAGTAGAGTTTATATTATAAGCACCTAGGCTCTATCTCCTACACAAAATCTTAAATTATTTTTCATGTTTTTAAATAAATTCCCAATGAAAAGCTTGAATAAATAGTGAATAACTAAAATTAATAATTTAAGGAGTGTATGGATTAATTAAGATAATACATTGATAAGAAAAAAAATTTACATATTTTCTAAAGAAATAATAAAAAAAATAAACAACGGGCTAATAATATTAATTTGCCGTTCAATTAGATTTGAATATTTTAATATCAGAAGAGAAATGTACCCTAACTCCTCAGGATTGTAAGTTTTTTCCCCTTACAAATGAAGATAATATTATATAAGCAGCGTACAAATATTCAAAGTTGGTTGTATATTTTCTCTGTCGTGGCACGGGTACCAGATGCTCTAGTTATTTATTCCCTGTATTTTAATATTTTTATAAGGGGTTACAACTGATTCTTTGTATGCCTTTATTATAAGACAACAGTTTTAAGTTTATTTACTAGCAAGACGGGATTGACATAGCCACTGTGTGTGCTAAAATTCCTAATTTAAATGAAAATTAAAAAAAAGGGGTTACACTTGAAAACAAATTTGAAATCCAAATGATTAAGTGACCCATAAAAACTTAAAACGGTGCGTTAGTAAGAGTTAGTAGCTCCTGTCTTGCATCAGTTATGTTTCTGATGTGAAAACGTAATATTTCTTCATAATTTTCAGTCTTTGGCCTACATTCTAATTTATTTATTTTGACTATACCATTTATGAATATTATGAAATATTAAGTACTTCGCGAACAGTGAAAGCTTTGTATTTTAATTTTTGCAAGTGTTATATATAAAGCCTTAAATTGTAATTTCTGGTAGCTAAATGCTAAAAATATGATAATTATTATATTTAAATAATCGATTTATCTTATTAAAGTGAAAATGGCAGCTGTCCTTATATTATTTCTCACTTATAAGCAGTGACAGTCTGTTAGTAGAGTTTTAATTTTAATCAGCGTTATAATAATTTGTTTTAATAATTTTTATGTGTCAATATGAATAATGTCGTGAGATGTGCGAGGCTTGGGAGTCCAATTAAAAGTGTGTTGTCCTTACGAATGCCATTTATTGAATACAATCAATTATACTACTACTATACTCTTACTATTGCTATTACACAATATGAATTACACACACATATGAGGGAAACATACAGTAATATAAAGGAGCTTACACACTACAGTCGTGGTGTATGAATTAATTTAAATTTCATTAAAAATAGCGAATAATAATAGAGTTACACATTCATTTTCAATATTTTTTATTACAAAATATCATTACAACGTTCATAACGAGTATTAAATATTATCAACAGGTACGATGGTTTGCGATTGCTTTGGTTTACCATCCGTGGCCGGCTCCGTAGCCGTAGGACAGGGCGGGAGACGCGGCCAGAGAAATAGCCGGGGCGGCCGAGTAGGACAGAGAGGGAGCGGCAATCGTAGAGATAGAGGGAACCGATGCGTAAGACAGAGATGGAGCATACGCGCGAGCTACTGGTGCAACAGAGTAGGAGCTGGAGATAAGAGGAGTGGAGGCATAGGTACGCGCTACCACTGGTGATGCTATGCTCTTAGCTACAATAGGAGCAGCTGCCGCGTAAGCCACAGGGCTGGTATGCGTTTGTACGGACTGGTAGGACACAGCTGGGGCGGAGGAGTAGCTAGCCACGGCAGGGGCCGCAATAGTTTTGGCGAAGAGAGGGGAACCGTATGACGCCGCGTATGAGGCTACCGGAGCCGATACCACACTGGAGTACGCGGGGGCGGCGATAGTCCTCGAGACAAGGGGGGAGGCGTAGGACACAGGGGCAGCAGCGTAGCTGGAGATGGCAGGGGCTGCGATGGTCCTGGAGATCAGGGGTGAGGCATAGGACACGGGGGCGGCCGCGTAGCTGGAGTAGGCGGGGGCTGCGATGGATCTGGATATAAGGGGGGCCCCGTAAGAGGCGATGGGCGCGGCGTGGGCTGTGCTCTGAACTGAGTACGCCACTGACGCGGGGGCGCCGTAGGTGATGCCGCCGCCAAGCAAGTTACCAGCAGAGGCGATGCCCGCCGCGCACAGGAATACAATAACCTGAAAACAAATTACAACTTACTTAGATTATCCCAAATAGCAGCACGTTTTCTTGCCCAGCTGTGCTAGAGAGTATATTATGTTTTAAAATCACTTGAATTTAAATATTAATTTAGTTATTTAATTACTAAACATAATCGAAGACGTGAGTGGAAGAACACGCTAACTACATTTTACATTTTTGTAACATACGGACATTTAGTAATTTTTTTCCAACTTTTTTTCCTTATAATTTGAATAAACCTTGTAATTTATCTACCTCATCACCTGGCTAATACTTATAATATCTGGCAACACATAAAATGCACAGTTTTTTTTTTACTTCAAATAATTTTTCCGGCCCAAAAGCCTCACGTTCGTGCCACGCGCAATATAGGGTTCCGTTGTACCGCTAGTTTTTGATAATTTTTGTATGGTCAATGAATGTACATTTATAAACTCTCTCTCGAATCTCTTTTTGAACTTTGAATTACACACAAACTGTATTGCACTTAAATCATATAATTGAAGAACATAAAAAATGATAAGACACGATAATTAATAATTCTTCATTAATATAAATTATACTAGATGAAATTTAAAGTGTCTATTTTAAACTTCATTTAATTTATAGAAAACACTTTTAAATATAAAATATTATTTAGAAAATTCCCGCACCTTTGAATACATGTCGATAGTTCACTCCTCTGCACTGTAGAACTTCTAGATAACACATTCACTTTTTATACCTTTCAGTACGGGCTAGTATACTTTAGTATGCACAAATAAATGCACTAAAGATACGGGTCGACGTAAAATATGCTGTACTGGGTTGTAATAAGAGTTAATTTTGTTAATAATTCAAAATATTTTCTTCAAAAGCTCAATCTGTAACAATGTCAGGGTGAGTCTTGTCCACATATGCTCCAGATTATTTAACAACTTGATTACCCAATTATCGAAACCTACTAAAATATTAAACGCCGGATATTATTTTATAAATGTTTGCATATTTTTTAACCGACTTCAAAAAAGTCGGTTAAAAGGAGGTTATCAATTCGACCCGTATGTATGTAATATTTCCAGAAATAGCCAGTTTTCGTATAATATGTTAGTCTCTATCAGCGTCTGAACAAATGTGCTAAATTTCAAAAGTGTATGTACGTACAACACGGTCACATTAACTTGACGCATCGAAATATTAATTTATATATTATAACATGCGAGCTCCATAATGACGTCATCAAACCGTGCGTCTAGTTAATTTGACCGTGTTGTATGTATGTTTTTGTGTTTGTGTTCGCAAATCTCCAGAACTACAAGTCCAATTTAACTAATTTTGTTGTACTAGACATTGTTCAACTTAGGGAATACTGCAAGTTTCATCAAAATCGGTTCAGCAGTTTTTGAGATAGGGAATTTTAATTCTTAATTACCTACAATTTTGAATTCGCTTTTATCTTTTAAAAAAATACTATTTGAAATATTGAAAATACCTGAATACTATTTGTTATAAACAATATCCCCCCTGCTAATAAAATATTTACTCATCAAGATTTGCTTATCTTTGTATTAATATTACTGTTACATATTTAATTGTATATTTTGTAGATATATATTTGATCCATTTGCAATACATAGCTGTCTGTTTGTAAGTGCCCATAATATACTAAAGTTTATTTATTTACTTTTATAATGTTTATTTTGCTTACTCATCTCTTAGCCAATTCTCGAATATTACGCGTACCACAACCCGTTTTAATACTGTTTTAATCTGTGAAATGCCAAAGTTTCCAAACTCTATCATTAAAATATCTTTTTTTTATGAAATAAGGGGGCAAACGAGCAAACGGGTCACCTGATGGAAAGCAACTTCCGTCGCCCATGGACACTCGCAGCATCAGAAGAGCTGCACCTGCAGCTGACGAAAGGCTGGCAACGCACCTGCGTTGCCGGCCTTTTAAGAGGGAATAGGGTAATAGAGGAGGGTAGGGATGGGAAGAGAAGGGAATAGGGGAGGGAAAGGAAGGGAATAGGGTAGGGGATTGGGCCTCCGGTAAACTCACTCACTCAGCGAAACACAGCGCAAGCGCTGTTTCTCGCCGGTTTTCTGTGAGAACGTGGTATTTCTCCGGTCGAGCCGGCCCATTCGTGCCGAAGCATGGCTCTCCCACGTATAAAAATCTTCGTTTCTAATTATTTTATAAAAACAACATTTGTAATAGGAAATAAAATTATAGTCAATAAGACAGTAGCTATCTCTAGATACATTTTATTGGTAATCGATATACTTGGGTATTAAAATTAAAACCTAACTTTTAAGGGTCAAGTTTAGCTCCAGTTTTAATTGGCAATGCAGTTGTTACGAAATTCGGTGTTACAATATCGAAACCTGTACGGTTATTATTGTTTCAGATATATTGCATCATTTTTTATCCTGTGAATAATATAAAAGGCAATAATTTTTTAATCAAGGCATACTTTCATCAAATTACCAACAGTCAACATGTACTCAAAGGTAAATAGATATTACAGATTTTATTTACTTAAAAAATTAGCAAGAATAAGAACAGTTTTTTATGTACTTAAATTAATAAAATGTAATGGTGTAAACTTGCAGTGATTAAGTTTCCTAACCTTTACGTATCTAAGCAATTAAAAAAGTGTTTAAATGGTTTCTAATTTTCATTTTTTTTTTCTTTCCAGGTTATTGTATTCCTGTGCGCAGCGGGTATCGCCTCCGCTGGCAACCTGTTTGGCGGCGGCATCGCCTACGGCGCCCCCGCGTCAGTGGCGTACTCAGTCCAGAACACGGCCCACGCCACGCCCATCACCTCTTACGCCGCACCTGCTATCTCCAGCTACGCCGCCGCCCCCGCTGTGTCCTACCAAACGATCTCAAGACACTCCAGCCCCCTAATCTCTGCTGCCCCAGTGAGCTACGCCGCCCCCATTTCAGCTCCAGTAGCCTCATACGCCCCATCGCACCTCAGCTACTCGTCGGCCCCAGCAGTGTCCTACCAGTCAATCTCAAGACACTCATCTAGTTTGGGCGGATACGCTGCACCTATTGCTACGTCCTACGCTGCCCCTATTGCTACGTCCTACGCTGCTGCCGCCCCCGTGATCTCTAGGTCCTACGGAATTTCTTCATACTCTTCACCTTTGGCTCTCGGATCTTACGGATCCTACGGATCTCTGGGAGCGGTCAGGTCTATTGGATCTCTAGGGTCAATTGGATCTTACGGATCTCTTGGAGGTCTCAGATCTATCGGATCCTACGGATCTATTGGCTCTTATGGATCTCTTGGAGCAGTCAGATCTATTGGATCTCTCGGATCGATTGGATCTTACTCAACTCTGTCTCATGCTCCGATCGCAAGAATCGGTGGACTTTCTGCGTACTCTTCCCCAGCTGTTTCCATCGCCTCTCCCGCTCTATCCTATGGCATCAGAGCAGGACACGGATGGTAAATGTTACTTTGTAGATTTATGATGTTACCTTGTTGAACGTTATGAAATTTTATTGTTAACAAAATGACTTATGAAGAATAAATTTAAGAATTTTTTTAGTTGCAATTCTGTTTTCTTATTTTACGACTTTTTTTACTTAAAATGTTTACTTAATACAATACATAATACATTAGGCCTTTAGCATTCACATTTAGTACAAAAGGCCTAAAGGAACAACATCGAATCAAAAACTAGAAATTAAAACTAGAAAGTCTTTCTAATTATTATTATGCTAGAAAACATAATTACTAAACACAGTTCTTATGAGTAACATACTAGTCAAGGAACCTTTATTTAATCTGCGACCTACTTATGTTTATAGACAAAGTTGCAGCAACCTACGATCAAATCGAATGATATTAATTATTAAGATACATAATGCATATACGACCGCTTTAGGCATGTGTTAATTCTAATTGGAACGTTTAATATGCTTGGATAAGGCCTACATGATAACTTTATACCTAATCTGTGTTCGTTTTATTAAATAACTCCTTTATAAATTGTTTTGTAACATATTTTATATTCAAATAGGTTGTAACTTGCTTGTTACATTGAAGCTTTCATTAAGAGCCTACGGAGATTCCGTAATTTACCGTATTTAGAGTCTTATAAAGTAATAATAAATTAGCTACAAAGTTATAATAAATTACAGCAATAATCTTCAGTATATCAACATACCTTTCCCCGTTTTAAATTTTCTATTTTTGTTTGTTATACTCATGATATTAGCTTCCAAAGTAATACCAATTTATTAAAATTGAAGCATACTTTCAGCATCTCCCTAGTATTTACAAATTACGTTTATTTTAAACACACGACAATAGATATAGACAATTTCATTAACTACATATTCCCCGTTTAAAATTTTTTTTAGATCAATTTTGAACTAAGATAAGTAAAAAAAATAGGATTTTTGTGCGATCTCGGCAACGCGTCAAATGTATGGTCAAGGTCGTTTGCTCGGGGGATGGCTTTAACAACTATTATGATTAAAACTTGAAGAGGAATAGATCTTGAAAAGTAACAGGAAGTGTTTGTTTGAATAAAATAGGCTCTGAAACTACTGAACCGATTTTAAGATATTATGAAAGACGTTTCAACTTTTTATTGCAGAAAAGTAACGGTTGTCTAAAGATTATATACGCGTATAGAGTCGTATGTAGCAACTAGTTTTAAAAAATGGTTACGTTCAATCAAAACGATGATAGTTACTATTTATACGATAGGTACAATAATCCAAAACGGGCAATAAAAATCAGCTTTAAAACACCAAGGACCTCATAAACAAGGTTTGAATCACGAAACCGCAATACAAAAATATACAGAAGTGTAACTTTACCGTAACTCTTGAAATTAAAATAAAAAATAAATTATATAGAAAATAAAGAGATACTTGACTTTAAAATTAGTTTAACGCATACTCAATATAATACCGAAATCTTATGCTCTTTAATCTTTATAGAGTATAGATAATATTATCTAAAATAACTTGTGCGACGTGCGTACGATTTGAGCGCGCTATGATCGGTCTTGTGTACCATGTATATTATAATGTCTGAAATTACGAGTGCGCACAATTTGGGCGCTCTAAGGCCGTGTTCAAACCAAACTGACTGTCAGCCGCCGAATGTGAGCGAACGTTACGCAGTTTATTGTATTTCCATACATATTCACTTTTTCGTTCACACCTAACCGACGATACGTTATCACGCTAGGCGTAGGCGCGGACATTTGATGCCGTTTATTTCCACGTTCACACTGGGGCTCACAGTGAACCTGCTCACATTCGGCGGCCTACAGTCAGTTTGGTTTGAACATGGCCTAATTGTAGGGGTTTTAGTTTACTGTATAATATAAGTATACTATGACACAGCCTAGAGGATATGAAATATTCAGCAGACGATATTGGACATTCTGTTCTTTTATGGTCTATGTGTAATAAATATGTAACGCTATATTTTACATGAAAAATTGAAAACGTTGCTGGCAATGTGACGCTTTACATAGTTGCCGACGCGATGGTTGTAATGAATAAGTCGTCATTAATATTAATCACTGATCAACACAGTATTGCAATTTATGTGTTTTTTAATTTGAGGGCTAAAATTATAAAATATGATTTAAACCCGCAGATTTAAATTATCCATACTAGTATTATAAATACGAAAGTGTGTCTGTCTGTACTGTCTGTTACCTCTTCACGCTCAAACTGCTGAACCGATTTTGCTATTTTTGTTTCGGGCGTCTTCTTTTTAGGGTTCCGAAGTAAACAAGGAACCCTTATAGTTTCGGTCTGTCCTGTCTGTCTGCCTGTCCGTCTGTCTGTCTGTCCGTCTGTCTGTCTGTCCGTCTGTCTGTCCGTCTGTCTGTCCGCGGTTTTGCTCAGAGACTATAGGATCTACAAAGCTTAAATGTACATATTAATGATGCCAACAAAATGGTATACAAAAACTTAAAAAAATATATTTATTTATGGTACCTCCCCTACACATGAAGCGAGGATGATTATTTTTTTGCGTCCACCCCAAAGTGTGGGGCGTCGTTGGATAGGTTTTTAAAAAATATTACGAGTTTTCTTAGATCATTTTTCGATTTAGGGATCCATTTGTGAAATATGAAGGTTTAAATTGGAAAAAATCGTAAGTGTCCAGTGTACCCCCTTCTACCAGCTAAGCGGTTGCTTCTGGAAATGTGAAAAAATTCACGGGAGTAGGAAATATGCTGAATTTAAAAGGAAAACTATCACGGCTAAGAAAACTTCATAAGTTATTGAGTAATAGTCGATCAACTAAAAAAAAGTATTCGGCGAAGTATAAAGGAACTTTTCGTTCAAATTCCTTTGAAAGTAACAGCTGAGATGATGTTGTTAGTAGTGTAAAACACGTTATAAATGTACATTCATTGATCACACAATTTTTTTTAATAAACTAGCGGTACTACGGAACCCTTTATTGCACGACACGCACTTGGTCGGTTTTTTTAATAATTTAAACCCATAATATAATTAAAATACGTAAATAGCTTTAGAATTCATTAGTAAAGATCCTATAGATAAACTTTTATGAACGTCATGTCCTAACAATAATCACCTAATAGTTTTTTTTTTAAACATATACATCGAGCAAAGGCACATAATATCATAACGTATGATTACTGATCTTTAACTCCTCCTTCTTCTATTGCTCCGTATGTCATTTTCCCATCTAACATTTGGACATCTATTATCTAATATTAATATAATCATACCACCAACATTAATATAATTATTGTTTAGTGTGGTGGAAATATATTTCATTATTTTATTCCTTACTACTCATAATATTATAGCAAACGAGGTTTTAAGGCCGTCCCCCGAGCAAATGACCTCGACCATACATTTGTCGCGTTGCCGAGATCGCACCAAAACCCTATTTATTTTTTACTTATCTTAGTTCAAAATTGACATTTAAAAAATCAAACGGCAAATATGTAGCAAATGAAATTGTCTATTAATTGCCGTGTGTTTCAAATAAAAGTAATTTGTAAATATAATATCTATGGACGCTTCACACCACGTCAGTCTGGCCCCGTGGTAAGTACCTAAAGGACTTGTGTTACGGGTACCAGACAACGGAAATATATTTAATACTTTTATACCATATATATATTTAAGATTTTTACTATATGATACAAATATTTAATACACATCCATGACCCAGGAACTTTTTGAAAACTTTTTGTTCCGTCGGCGGGATTCGAACCCGTGACCCCCGGCTTGAGCTACCAACAACCCACCAACTGAGCCACAGAGGTCATCAAAATACTAGGGAGATGCTGAAAGTACGCTTGAATTTTAATAAATTGGTATTACTTTGGAAGCTAATATCATGAGTATAATGAACAAAAATAGTAAATTAATAACGGTGAAAGGAATGCTAATATGCTGAGGATTATTGCTGTATTTTTATTATATTTTTGTAGTTTTCAAATTATGAGTTATAAAGCTCTAAAAATCAGTCCCCCCATCTCCGTAGGGGGACGGCCTTAACTGAACGTTACGTAATTGGTGACTGACTCACATCTGACACTTTGTAATATTTCTTCACTATAATGTAACAATAGAAGTTCAGAACAATTAAAATACTTGTATCTACATTTTATTTTTTTATTATATTTAATAAATAAATTATTTACAAAATATTTTAGCCATCTCTAATCTACCAGGCTCCATGAGCGCCGTAGCCGATGCGACCGATAGCGGGAACACCGTGAGCGATGGCGGGGGCGGCGGCGTAGGACAGAGCGGGAGCGATCCCGTGACCGAGCGAGATGGCGGGGGCGGCATAGGATACAGCTGGGGCGACAGAGTGAGCTACTGAGATAGCAGGGGCGGCGTAGGACACAGTTGGAGCGTGGGACACGGCCAGAGGAGCCGCGGCGACCAAGGGGGAGCCGTGTGAGGTGTGAGTGGTGTAGGACGAGTAGGAGGTGGCGGGAGCGATGGCCTTGGACACGAGGGCGGGCGCAGCGTATGAGGTGAGCGCGGGTGCGTAGGATAGAGCTGGGGCGATGCCGTGCCCGTAGGACAGCGGAGCGGCACCAATGAGGCCTCCGGCGTGCGCGACGCCCAGGAGGCAGACAGCGATGATCAACTGAAAGAATAAAACATAATCAAGACATTTTTATTTATTTAAATTATTTTTGAAATTTTATTTTTAAAGTTGTTATTTGTACACGCAAAAGGATGTACACGCAATATGTAACTTGATATAATATTCTGCCTCTAAAAGGGCCAGCCAAAATCATGTCTTAAAACCTGAATTAACTTAGTAATAAATTTTTATTGACTGATTTTCACTTCGTTTTTTAGGAAATGTTTATATTTAATTACTTAATTGTTGTATTTAATATTAACACACCTTAGCGTACATGTTGTAATTGTTGTTATGAGACTGAATGCATTTTGCTCTGATAACAGTGCTTTTATAGCTGCAGCGGTCGGGTTAATCGCCAAATTCATTATCAGTGACCTTGTTTTGGGAACAAAAAGTTCAAGAATTCGTTTCTTAATAATTAACAATTCGCAAATACTTTGAATTAAACCTTATAAATGTAGTTATTTGAAGGTATGTAAGTACTTAGAAATAAATTATTTCATAGTATTGATGATGGAACCCGTTACAGTACTTAATAATATTTAGTACTGTAACGGCTTCCATCTTAAATACTATGAAATAATCACTATTGTCATATTCAATCCAAAGGCCCATAAAATGACACGAGAAATTGTATAAGTTTCAACAGCATAAATTATAGTAGCGAAATGAATTCATAATAAAAACATAATAATGACTCCGGACTATTGTCTTTTAGGTTTAGGCTGCTTTAAATATGTATAAGTAAGATATGAAAACTTAAAAAGCACAACCTAATAATTTTATGTAACATAATTTTATGTTACAAGTCACCACTGTAAATTTTCGTTCTAATGATGACTCAAGCATGATAATATTATAATATTTTATAAAACTTAATTCAAATTTGAAATTACTACAATAAGCTGATAATATACAAACGTAGTATCCAGTTATTTTTATATTTTTCGTGTAAATATTTGGGCCGAAATTTGCTGCAAGTGCCGAAAACTTGTTCACCTTGACAATGAAAGTAGTTTCAGTGACCAGTCGATATTGTTGTAAGTATAAAAGCGGCGTATGCACTTGTAAATGCATTCAGTTTTAGAGAAACAAAAAACAACATGTACGCTAAGGTGTGTTTATTTTAATGATTATTTACATAAACTTAAAAGAAAACGTAAAAAATTATAATATCAACGTGAATTTCAATCTTTAATTTGTTATTTAATTTTCTAAAATAATATAATATTAAATTATCAATTTAGGCTAAACCAAGTTTTTCGTTAGAAAATATTCTAATTTCTATGGTATCTTTCATTTTTCAGTTGATCATCGCTGTCTGCGTCCTGGGCGTCGCGCACGCCGGAGGCCTTATCGGTGCCGCTCCGCTGTCCTACGGGCACGGCATCGCCCCAGCTCTATCCTACGCGCCCGCGCTCACCTCATACGCCGCGCCCACCCTCGTGTCCAAGGCCATCGCTCCCGCCACCTCCTACTCGTCCTACACCACTCACACCTCACACGGCTCCCCTGTGGTTGCCGCAGCTCCTCTGGCCGTGTCCCACGCTCCAGCTGTGTCCTACGCCGCCCCTGCTATCTCAGTAGCTCACTCTGTCGCCCCAGCTGTGTCCTACGCCGCCCCCGCCATCTCGTTCGGTCACGGGATCGCTCCCGCTCTGTCCTACGCCGCCGCCCCCGCCATCGCTCACGGTATTCCCGCTATCGGCCGTATCGGCTACGGCGCTCATGGAGCCTGGTAAATAGAGAAGAAACGGAGTAAAATGTTCCTATTTATTTATTGAAAGATTTATATAAATATAAACTTTTTATTAAATTATTGTTTGGTGTATGATTTAATACATAGCATAAATTCAAACTCAAAAAAATTTATTCAGAATATTTTTTTTCAAATGTTTTCTGAACGTCAGTACTACTGGTGCCTACCACCGGTTCGGGAACTAACACGGCGAGATGAACCTACCTACCTACATGTCAAAAAACGATCAAAAGATTATTATTCAAAGCTTAATTCTAGTTTTAAATAAAAACCACCATTCAACGATAACAATAATTTGGCTTTGTAATGTAGCAATTAACTTAAAATAATTAACTTATAACTTAAATAATCCATATTTCAATTGTAAAATATATCTACAGGTGTGTCGTTTTGTTTTTCCCTTTATGTGTCTATTACATTCCGTCTATTACTTCTTTCCGTTTGAACTGCAGAATCAGTTTACTACTGTATACTTTGAGTCTCGGCAAAATACACAAAATAATTTTTATCCCAGAAACTGTACGGTTCCAACCACTTCAATAACGCATCGATAAACACAATGTATTATGTAATATTTGAGTAGAGTATTTCACAAAGAAGGACGCATGAATTAAACCTCTTTAACGAAAATCGTTCAACAGAAAATTCTTGTTAAAAAATACTCATACGCTCCGCAAAACGTTTTATTAAATTCATTCGACCGTTTCAGGTTGAGGAAAAATAGGTAGGGCGAAATTAAAATCCGCTAAAGAGAGCTTCACCTCAAAAGAATTTCGGTATGTAAAATTAATAAGTAGTGGTTACGGGCCCGAAAAATACATAAGCGGATTTTTTTTTCAGGTGACTTGGTCTTGTTATTTAGATTTAATATCTAAAAGTTGCATAACTAGGGATCAAAAAATACATAAGCGGAAAATGTTTTATGTATAACTTGACCTGTTATTACCATTTAATAAGAGTTGCATAGCTATGTTCTAATTTGCAGGGCTACAATAAGATTTTTAAATTTTATGAAGTAAATTAATAATGCGGTTACGAGAAGTTTAGTATCACAAAATATGTTTCTGTCATATTTAATTCATTTTATAGAAATTCACAAGCATTTAATTTATATCACTTTCTAAAAATTGTTTTAAAAACAATTGTACAATTCAGGGACTAACAAGTGTTATTGCTTGATGCATATCTAGGTACTCGTAAGAGTCAGACTTGGTACATGATTCAGATTATGTAAGGGTTTTTTTTTATAATATCATCGGTTTGTTTAAACTATAGTCGTTTAGTAGGTAGTAGACAACATTACTAAGATAGTTAATTTTTAGGTTTCCGTAGCCAAATGGCAAAAAACGGAACCCTCATTTGAGGACAAATTTATTATTATCATTGTGTACGTTTCGAGGTTTTGTAAATAAAATATAAAGATTCTCTTAATAATTTTATTTTCAATATTTACACAATATTTATAACGTTCGCTTTATTTACAGCATAATAAATACATAAGTGTCATCCTAGATTCAGTTACCAGTATTGTATTAGCCATAATTAACCATTATGGTTCAAATTTTTCTTCATTTTTACGTTGACGCGTATAAATATATAAGAATCACAACATATTATTTACCAGGCACCGTGGGCACCGTAGGCACCGTGGGCACCGTAGGCACCGTGGGCACCGTAGGCACCGTGGGCACCGTGGGCACCGTAGGCACCGTGGGCACCGTATGCACCGTAGGCACCGTAGGCACCATAGGCGATGGCGGGGGTGGCGGCGTAAGTGGCATAAGCGGGGGCGGCCGCGGCGTAAGTGGCGATGGCGGGGGCAGCGGCGGCGTAAGTGGCTACTGGAGATCCGTGGGCGATGTCAGTCGAGTAAGCGGAATAGGAGGAGGATCCAGGAGTGATTGTCTTGGAAATGACAGCGGGGGCGGCGGCGTAAGTGGCCACAGCGGGGGCAGCAGCATAAGTGGAAACGGCGGGAGCGGCCGCGTACGTGGCAAGAGCGGGGGCGGCAGCGTAAGTGGCAAGGGCGGGGGCGGCCGCGGCGTAAGCTACACGGGAGCCGTGGTTGATGGAGGTAGAGTGAGAAGAGTACGAGGAGGATCCGGGGGTGATGGTCTTAGTGACGACGGCGGGGGCGGCGGCGTAGGAGGTGACGGCGGGGGCGTAGAGACCCGCGCTGTAGGCGAGGGGGGCGGCTCCCAGAATGCCGCTGCCGTGGGTGACGCCCAGAGCGCACAGAACAACGATAGCCTGAAATAAACAATTTTGTTAGAATTTTTCGCTTTATAGAAGAATCGCAAAATCAAATTTCGAAATAGAATTATTCAACACCTACCTTGGCGTACATGTTTGTTCTAGTTATGTTGGTAACTGAATGATTAACATACCACTTGCTCTAGTATTTATACCGACGATACTTCCCCCTGTGAATGTCTTTCTTTGTCAAGGTGAGACGAACAGCGACTTCACAACAAAATAATGTTTGACAAAGGTACATTCACTTTGCTCGTAAAACACTCACGGATGCAAAAATAATTATTTAGACAACCGACATTTTAGAATTCGTGGCAAACTAGCTCAATAGATGGCGTTCGATAGTTAGGTACATATTTACTTATCTTGCCGTCGTCCGTAGCCTAATGTGTAGACCTTTGGTTCGCACTCGCAGAGGGTGCAGATTCGATCCTGGGTGGAGGCGTGTACCAATGAAACATATTCTGATCTCAAGTAAATAATATTGACACTCATACGGTGAAGGAAACATCGTGAGGAAACCCGCACATAGTTGGTCCCAGACGTATTGACTAGTTCTTTCCTCTGGACTAGGCCGACTATTATGCGAGAATGCCGTATGTGCTTGGGCAACCAACTCACTGCTGGAAAATATGGAGTTTATTCTATGACCTCAATGAGAAGTGTTCAAATATTTTTTGTGCTTGGGTTTATAGCTATAGTAGACCCATGACGATCACTTGTTTCTGACGCTGCAGCATCACCTGGAATCTACATAACACCCTCCTCAAGTTCAAAAACGATACCTCTACTTGCAGGGGACCCGCTTTTTTGACTCGCTTGACAAGTTTTTAATGAATAGTAGATTATATTAATTATTCATTATTCATTATAATTATACAGAGTCGTTTTGAGGATTCCCTTATAATATGAACTTAAAAGTATTAAATAATTTTTCCTATCTAATAGTGCCTTTTTCCGAATTCGGCTAAACCTCAACTATTTCTGTACTCAATCTTCATCATTTTGAAGTCGGTACCAGATAGCTGAATCTTCAGTTCTTTGACAGAATATTTGAAACTTTTGGAACCGGCACCGACTTCAAAATTATGAAGTTTGAATACAGAAATAGTTGAGGTTTAGCCGAATTCGGAAAAAGGCACTACTAGATAGGAAAAAATTTTTAATACTTTTTAGTTCATATTATAAGGATGTTATTATTGTTTTTACCTTGGAAGTCGGTTTTAATTTTTTATTAAAAATAATAATTTCACTCTTTTTAGTTACCTAGTAAACCATCGCGTATATTCTACGTATCTTATTACAATATTACAACCATGTGAAATTGAGATACAACCATGTGACATTACTGACCCTGACGTGGTAATGATGATGATGATGATGATGATGATGAATGTAATTTGCATAGTAGCATATGCTTTCAGTTCTTAAAACAGCGCCTTAACCCCCAAACTTGTATCTATAAGGAATCCGGAGTTCTCTTAGTTTTTCGGAACCATAGTATACCTTGGTGCAAAATCTTGCGTTTTGGTAGCATATGCTTAGGATACTTCTCATAACACCAAAATCACTATATGTTTCCATATAACCATATAAATTTTGAGGAGTTCCCTCGATTACTCATGGATCCCATCTTCAGATCACCATTTTTGTGGAAATGGAACCAAATTGAAGTAAAACCTAATAGAACAAAACAAAAAATTTGAAAATCGGTTCACAAACGGCGGAGTAATCGTTGAATATACAAAAAAAAATTAAAAAAATAAAAAAATCCACAGCCGAAAATATAACCTCCTCCTTTTTGGAAGTCGGTTAAAATTTAAAATAATAATAAATAATTATCATAGTAGGCTCTCATACAAAAAACACAAACGAATAAACGGTATGGGACCACGGCGATTCTAGACCTTTGGAGGTCTGGCCAGTATAATATATATTTTGTGAACATACTCTAGGTTTTCTAAAATAGACAATCAGTCACTGATAGACAGATTTGACTGATGTTATTCAATTACTATCCATCGAAGCGCCTGTGAATTTTTTGTACCAAATATTCATGAGCAAGGCGTAGCTCTCACTTATCAACAAATTGTTCAAATTTATAATCAAAACGATTTATCTTTCTTATTGTTATTATTTATCAAAAAAGAATACAACGGCAACCTTCGGAATCATTATTTAAACATTTTGGCGTAAAAATATTTTTTCTTGTAAGGTCAATGCAAAGACTTCTTTAGTTTCTTATGTCAATGGGTCAATGTGTGGAAGTCCGTCTGGGAGGTAAGTCCGTCTAGCGGCAATAACTTCCCTATTTGAACGACTAGTTTCATATGGCTTAGTGGGTAAAACAATATTGCAGAGTTATTTTGACCTAAGAAACAGACATGTCGCTACTAACAGCTACCTGTTACGAAAAAAAACGGCCAAGTGCGAGTTGGACACGCCCATGAAGGGTTCCGCAACAGCAAACTCTCAGCTCGCAAACTATTCAGGTTACAAAAAAATGATATTAGAAACCTCAATATGATTTTTGAAGACCTATCCATAGCTAGGGTTGCCAGATATGTTAGACAAAAAACCGGACAAGTATCATTTTTTTTATTAAAATTTTACTGAAAACAGAGGATCGTTATCGGTTACTTAAAATACGATAAAGAGTGAATTTACTTTTTTATATATTTAATACTTGATGTTACTGCTTTTATTAAAGTCTTATTGTTTGATATTAAGTCTTTGAAATCAGTGCCACTAGCAGTTATATTAAATAAACCCACAATTCACTTTTTACAGTATTTACAGCAAGACGATTTCTTTCATCTGTCCATACATTTCCCATAGCATTTGGCATAGCAACGCGTCGTCTATGCGTAATTTTCACTAAAACCGGACAATCTTTTGTCCGGTTTACCAATATTTTTTAGACTGGACAAGCATAAAAAAACCGTACTGTCCGGTCGAAAACCGAACATCTAGCAACTCTATCCACAGCCCATACCTAGACCTAGCATCTATACCCACACGCAGAGGTTAGATGAAAAAAAAATTTATTGATTCAGTTGTACCTATGGGGACCCCTAAAATTTTATCAAAATCTTAATGCGGTTCACAGACTACATCTACTTACCAAGTTTCAATAATATAGCTCTTATAGTTTCGGAGAAAAGTGAATGTGACATACGGACGGACAGACAGACAGACAGACATGACGAATCTATAAGGGTTCCGTTTTTTGCCATTAGGCTACGGAACCCTAAAAACGATCTGCCATTTTTTTTCCCGTTTTGTACACGCAGTCAGAGTGTAAGTCTCTGCCAAAAAAAAATTTAAAAAAGTGGAAATACGAAGCGGTTTTTGAAGTTTCTTGAATTACGTCAGTAATTTAGTGATTCTTTTACTTATTACTGGTGTGCAATTCGTTAATATCGCTTTAATTTCGTTATTATCACTTGCAAGTTGCAACATATGTCTAACCTAAAATTGCAATAGTTGGGAAGTCCGTCTAGCTTGCGTAAGGAAAGGCCGTCATATGCCGGTCTTGCCTCTAATCAGATATTGTCAACTTTTTCAAACCTACATGTATTTATTGTTAACTAGCTGTTGCCCGCAACTTCGTCCGCGTGAATGAATGTTATTATAATCATAGAGAAATTATTAAATTAGTCTATGTTAAAATCGAGATTTAGAAAATTGAATACCCGTAAACAACAATTTTATTTGGATAAGAATTAACATTATATTACACACGAAATTTTTAATTTACATTAAAGATCCAGGAACATTGAAAGCTCTTACAGTCAGGGATCCCTAGAACAATTTTTTTATTACAATCAAGATAATTTTCAACCAACAAAATTTGGTTAACTACGGAACCCTAAAACGGAACTATTATTATATACTATTTTTTGTATATTGATAGGTTAAAAGTTATATAATTTATACAGTAAAATTTTAAGAGTAACATTGTACAAATAGAACAATCCATATTTTAGGACCATCAAATCAAAATATTAAATCCTTTCTATCTCTGTTAGCTACTACTTTCGAGAATTTTCGCAGACGAAATTATTGTTCGTCTTATCAAAATGAAGCTGAAGTCGTTTACTTCAAGCGTTATTTTATTGTGGTTTACTTGTAGGTCAGGAATCGTAATGCTTCCCTAAAATGCATTAGGTACATGTATTAATTATATTATTAAATCTGATAAACTATTAATTATGAATAACTATCTATAAAATGACAATATGAAAAATATTAGTCCTCATCCAAATAAATGGTGTGTTAAAAAAAAGTATTTAATTATTTAATCACGATCAATAATAAAAAATGGTATATATGCTTGCAGTTCTTTAAGCAATGCCAAAAATTTCAAACTTTTATATTTAAAGACTCAGGAGTTCTGTTCATTGGATCCAGGATTACCCTACATCTGAGACTTATCAACTCTACATACTATGCGCTACTTAAAACTACATTATAAATACTTTTTTCTTTACGGGCCTTGCCTCAACGGCCAGCACACATTCCCACCGCGTTACTAGCGCTGTCCACGATATCACCGTAGTATTCGACTTTAGATTTACAATGTTGGTTGTCTAGCATTGTAGTTCTTTTGTCTTGCCAAAAAAAACTCTCCCAGAGAATATGATGAGTGGTTTGTTCAAACACACCCTGGGTGCAAACCTTACTTTTTGGTAGCATATTATCTTAATTTTACTTAAAAAAAGTGAAAATAATTGTAATGTTTTTGTTGTAAAGGAGTTCCGTTGATACCTCGAGGATCCCGAGAGAATCATTATCAAGTCACCGTTTTTTGTTAAGATGGTATCTAATTCGGGTTTAGAATCTTCTATACAATAAAAAAAGATTTTTGACAATCGGACCACAAACAGCAAAGTAAATATTAACTCCTCCTTTTTTGGAAGTCGGTTAAAAAAGTATCTAAGATGGAATGGAAGATCAAAATTTTGGTATGTAATATTTTGGTTTTTGACTGACTTCCAAAAAAGGAGGTAATACGTTTGGCTGTATGTATGTTTATTTTTATTATTTTTTGTATGTTCAACGATTACTCAGCCGTTTGTGGTCCGATTTTCGAAATCCTTGGTACGGAGTTAACTCAACCGTTTGTAGCTCCAAAACTGGGGGGTTTGTATAAGTATGGCCGCCAGGTACAGAGTTAACTCGACCAAGTTGTACTCATCTTTGAAATTTTCGGAATTTTGAGGCTACGTCATATTCTATTCTCGGCAATTTGCGGAGTGTTTCTTCGGAGTGATGCCTTCGGAGTAGAGTGATGATGATGATGTTTTTTAACTGACTTCGAAAAAGGAGGAGGTTATATATTTTGTATGTTCAACGATCACTTCGCCGTGCCACTGCCACGCTGCCTAATAAGTGCTATTGTGTTTTATTGTACGAGTATTGAATTTGAACGAAGGGCCGCTCGAATTGTTGACTGCCATAGTGTTTTAAACAGGCTGGACCTCTGGGAATTGTGCCTAGATGTAGCTTCGCTCTGCATCCTCTATCAGTTGTATCACGGGGAGTGCTCTGAGGACCATCACCTTGATAAGTGAAGGTCTTCCACCGTGCATTTTTTGCGTAACTTTCTTCCGCGCACTGCAAAACTGTGGAACGAACTATCGCCAGAAGCATTTTAAGAAGAAGGCATATTCCCACGCATCTGCAGCTCTTCTGACGTTACGAGTGCCCATGAGCGACGGTTGTTGCTTTCCATCAGGTGACCCGTTTGCTCATTTGCCCCGTTATTTTATATAAAAAATGTAAGTAACTTCTATGTCCTTGAGAAATCGTACTTGATGTTGATTAGTGAAAAAACTTGTTATATTATTATTTCATTTATTTCTGCATGACTTAAAAGTTGGATTTCACTTAACTATTTTTAACTGAAATCCAATTCTTTAGTCACGCAGAAATAAACGAAACTTTGTTTGTATTCCCCTATCTTAGATGAGCCGCCATATTGGATGTAGAATGACATTACATTCGTTTTCGAGTTATTCTCAAAAAATTCTTTCATTTAATATCCATACTGTTATTATAGGACGGCATAGAAAATAACTATTCCGCTATCTTGGATGATCGGCCATTTTATATTTATAGTGATGTCATACTGTATCGTGCATTGTCATTCAAACCAAACGTGTATACAAAATTCCAGCTCAATCGGTTAAAATATTATATGCACATACATACTTCGAAATTGGGTTCAAAAATTCCACCCGAACTTACATAATAATATGTACTAATATATTTAATAATATATACATAATAATATACAGAGCAAGTTAAATAAACGCTTTTAATAATGTTTAGTAAAAATCTTTGTTTTATTTTATCCACCTACTCAAATAGAGTGCGTTCATTCAAGTGTAGGCTCAAAACTTTGTCACTTCTGCGGTACTGATCTATAGCCATCACCGCCCCGCCTCTCACCCCGCTCATGCCTCAAGTGTGACATGTTTTTTGTTTGCAATGGCGCCTCCAGTACGTAGTACATACTATCTCTATGGTTAAACTTTAATTTTAGAAAAGTATGCCGGACTTCCACACATTGACCTTATTTGGTTTCGCTGAATTCTCGAAGAAATAAATTATTAAAAGTATTATTTATTAACGCCCTTTTTTAGTGGTAAATGGATATAAATCAAAATTTTAAGACAACAGCAACCTTGATAAGGAACGTAACAAACCTACAAAAAACTTACAATTACTTCTCGTCAAAGTTCTAGTGAAAATAAAAACATTAATTCGCGTAGTATAGGGTAAATAAAATATAAAGATCCTGTGATTTTTTTATGTTATTTTAAATATTTACACAATATTTGTAACATTAGCTTTATTTACAGCATAATAAATACATAAGTTTCATCCTAGATTCAGTTACCAGTATTGTATTAGCCATAATTAACCATTATGGTTCAATTTTTTCTTAATTTTTTCGTTGACGCGTATAAATATATAAGAATCACAACATATTATTTACCAGGCACCGTGACCACCGTGGGCACCGTAGGCACCGTGGGCACCGTAGGCACCGTAGGCACCGTGGGCACCGTATGCACCGTAGGCACCGTAGGCACCGTAGGCGATGGCGGGGGTGGCGGCGTAAGTGGCATAAGCGGGGGCGGCCGCGGCGTAAGTGGCTACTGGAGATCCGTGGGCGATGTCAGTAGAGTAAGCGGAATAGGAGGAGGATCCAGGAGTGATGGTCTTGGAAATGACAGCGGGGGCGGCGGCGTAAGTGGCCACAGCGGGGGCAGCAGCGTAAGTGGCAACGGCGGGAGCGGCAGCGTACGTGGCAACAGCGGGGGCAGCGGCGTAGGTGGCAACAGCGGGGGCGGCCGCGGCATAAGCCACACGGGAGCCGTGGTTGATGGAGGTAGAGTGAGAAGAGTACGAGGAGGATCCGGGGGTGATGGTCTTAGTGACGACGGCGGGGGCGGCGGCGTAGGAGGTGACGGCGTGGCCGTAGAGACCCGCGTTGTAGGCGAGGGGGGCGGCTCCCAGGATGCCGCTGCCGTGGGCGACGCCCAGAGCGCACAGAACGACGATAGCCTGAAATAAACAATTTTGTTAGAATTTTTCGCTTTATAGAAGAATCGCGAAATCAAATTTCGAAATAGAATTCAACACCTACCTTGGCGTACATGTTTGTTCTAGTTATGTTGGTAACTGAATGATTAACATACCACTTGCTCTAGTATTTATACCGACGATACTTCCCCTGTGAATGTTTTTCTTTGTCAAGGTGAGACGAACAGTGACTTCACAACAAAATAATTTTTGATAAAAGTACATTCACTTTGCTCATAAAATACTCACGGATGCAAAAATAATTATTTATAAGGTTAAATACCAATAATGTGCTATGTAATTCCGTTGAAAAGAATTTTTGATCACTCTGGCATTTTTAGGTCGGTAAAAAAGGCTCAGCTTTCGTTATTGGCATTCAATCTAATAATCTAAAAATTTAAGGGTAAAAAGAATTTCTTAAGATTTTGAAACAAAGTTGTATCGAAAGAATCGTTGATCGTAATAAGGGTCAATTCAGACCGCAACGCGACGAGGCGAGGCGAGGCGCGGCATAAATTTGTATGGATTTGACAGATTTCAATTGCGTGAGGCGTCTTGCGAATCTGTCAAATCCATATAAATTTAAAAATGCATCTACGCGTCGCGTTGCGGTCTGAATCAACCCTTAAAAGTCCTATTCGATAAATTAAAAATATTTAGTTTAAAAAAAAATGTTTTAAATATTAGGTCCTTACATATGAAATTGGCGTTTTGTTGTACAGGCCACTTTGATCTCAAATATCTCCTCTTTGGTTAAGAATTCCAAATTCATACAGGGTGTAACAAAAATAAGTGATAATACTTTAGGGTATGTACGTGTTCCTTGTAGAGAGTTGATGTGTGAAAGTAGCAGCGCTGAAAGACCACAATTTTTTTTCACTTTTGTATGGGGAAACTCGTGACGCTCGGGCACTTGCCCATACAAAAGTGAAAAACAATATGTTTCGTCTTTCAGCGCTGCTACTTTCACAGTAAACTTTTAAACAAAATTTTTATAGGCAACTTTTAGGTCCGCCCACCCTCGTAAATAAGGTATTTCGCGGGAACCGTACATTTTATCGCAAAAAATACACGTGGAGGCCGCAAAGGAAGATCTTCCGACCGAGCCGTGACAACTGTTCTCCTCGCCAGTTCCGGTACCTCGACTATATCAGCCAATTTTCCACTGATATCAGGTTCATCGGTGGAACGGAGAACTACGTAGCTGACACTCTTTCGCGGATAGAAGAGGTTGGACTGACTCTTGTCGACTACAAGTCGTTGGCAAGAGATCAACAGAGCGACCAAGAAACTCCAAACCTTGCTGCAGTCTGGATCATCGCTTCGTCTGGCACTGATGTCACTATTTACTCTGACACGTCAACTCCACTTCCTCGGCCCTACATCACACCATCGCAGCGACGTCATAATATCTTCAAGACCTTACACTGCTTGAGCCACCCAAGAACCAAGGCTAGTGTCCGCCTTGTCACAGAGAGGTTTGTTTGGCCTGGGGTCAAAAAGGACTGTCGGCAGTGGTGTCAAGAATACCATGAGTGCCAATCTAATAAGGTTGAACGGAACACCTCTGCTCCTCTCAAGCAGTTTAGACTACCGACGGCACGTTTTCGTCATAATATTCACATGGACATCATTTCTATGCCGCTGAAGAACGATTACAGATACTGTTTGACAATTGTCGACAGGTTCACGCGTAGGACTGGTCGAGTCTTGGTCTTGGTCTTGCAAACATTTTTCAAAACTTTTTATAAACGTTTTAATTTTCTCGAAAAAACATTTTCAAACCTAAATTATTAGACTAGCTACATGATCTTATCTTAACTTGTTAAGAGAATGATTCTTGAATTGAAAATACTAATGAAAAGTCGAGAGCCAACTCAGCATAGGCTGATCTATTAGCGGAAATAAGTCCTTAAGAAAAATGAAAATTTTGAAAAATAATAACTTTCCCTCGGATTTCTTCTAGAGTATTTTAGGGTTCCGTAGCCAAATGGTAAAAAACGGAACCCTTATAGATTCGTCATGTCTGTCTGTTGACAATTGAAACTTGATAAGTAGGTGTAGTCTGTGAACCGCATTAAGATTTTGATACAAAAATAGAAAAATTATTAAAAATTGTAGGGGTCCCCATAGGTACAACTGAAACAAAAAAAAATTTTTGGAACGAAGAAGGGGCTAGACGAAAAAGTAACGACACTTTTTGCCACAGACATAGATCAAGATAGATGTGGTATCTATCTTGATCTATGTCTGTGCTTTTTGCTACAGTTGTAAGACGTACGGCGTGCGTGTGTTTCTCTGTCTGTCTCTCTCTCTCTCTCTCTCTCTCTCTCTCTCTCTCTCATAGAAAGCAAGCCAGTAATGATTATTTTTTGTTTTTTTTTAAAAGCTTTTATTTAAGTTGCTCTGTATGTATGTAAGTATGTTACGGTGGAATTTTGAAACTCAATTTTGAAGTAGATTGAGTTAACCGATTGAGCTGAAATTTTGCATACATGTTTAGCTTGGATGACAATGCACGATATGGTATGTGACATCACCCTAAATCCAATATGGCAGACCATCCAAGATGGCGAAATAGTTATTTTCTATGCAGTCCTACAATATGGATATTCAATGAAAGGGCTTTTTGAGAGTAACTTTAAAACGAATGTAATTTCATTCTAGATCCAATATGGCGGCTCATCCAAGATAGGGAAATAGTTATTTTTAATGCACTTCTGCAATATGGGTATCAAATGAAAGGGCTCATCGAGAGTAACTCGAAAACGAATATAATGTCATTCTACATCCAATATGGCGGCTCATCCAACATACAGGAATAGTTATTTTAATGCACTTCTGCAGTATGGGTATCAAATGAAAGGGCTCATTGAGAGCAACTCGGAAACGAATGTAATGTCATTCTACATCCAATATGGCGGCTCATCCAAGATAGGGGAATAGTAATTTTTAAAGCACTTCTGCAATATGGGTATCAAATAAAAGGTCTCATTGAGAGTAAATTGAAAAGTAATAGAGTCAAGTCAAGTCAAGTCAAGTCGTGTCATGTCGTGTCGTGACATGTCGTGTTGTGACGTGACGTGTCATGTCGTGTCTTGTCGTGTCTTGTCGTGTCTGGTCGTGTCGTGTCGTGTTGTGAAGTGTCGTGAAGTATTATGTCGTGTCGTGTCGTGTCATGACGTGACGTGACGTGACGTGTTATGTCGTGTCGTGTCGTGAAGTGTCATGAAGTGTCGTGAAGTATAGTGTCGTGTCGTGTCATGACGTGTCGTGTCATGACGTGTCGTGTCGTGTCGTGTCGTGTCGTGACGTGTCACTTGACGTGACGTGACGTGTCGTGCCGTGTCGTGTCGTGTCGTTTCTATATTATATCAAGTCATATCCAGCCGGGTTTTAGAAAATGCCCGGTTGAATCCGGTCACTTTTGTAAAGTTAAATTTAACTTTTTAGTCACGCAGAAATAAAAGGAATATAACAACTCGATAAATATAGACACGGTATTTCACTGATCAAAATCAAGTACGATTTCTTAAGGACTTAAGTTAATCAGATTTTTACAAATTCTTGAAACAAAACAAACTACAATCAAACAGACTAAGAAATCTAGCCAGAGAATAACTAAAAAACAAAAAATAAATAATAATCAAAAAACTTTTTGAAATAAGCTTTTATTTAAATACCCTAAAAAGAAAAAAAATAATTTCTCCTTAAAAAATTAAAAATTTTAACTATTAAGTTATAACCTCAATATATTATACTATTTGCATGATAATAAAAGCTTGTCGCGGGACTTAACAATCTGTCAGTCTATACATATAATAAAACTGTAGAAATGAAAATTCTGTACATTAAAGATATTAAAAAAATAATAAGCGGTGTTACTACATCGCTATAGAAGCCATAAATGTGGTTAGTTTTTTTGTCTGTCTGTCTGTATGTTTGTTCCACTATCACACGAAAACAACTACTGATCCGATTTGAATGCGGTTTTCGCAGATATATTTGTCTTCTTCCAACTTAACATCTGGTGTATAAAAAAAATTCCCCCCGCCCCTTCAAAGGGGCGAAAGAGGGGGTCAGATTTTGTATAAGACTTTTGCTTTAACACGAAAACTACTCATCCGATTTGCATACGGTTTTCGCAGATGGGTGAATTTCAACATGTCGATATTTTTTTCATTTCGGTGAACTTTTTTGTTTCTATGTTTTTTTGAGTTTTTACGGAAGTTTCCTCTCAATTTGGATGTTATATGCCTATAAAAATAATGACATAAAATTTAAATAGTAAACAAACGAAGCACACACATTTCTATTTTTGCTGTCACCGAGATGAAAAAGTCAGTCACCGAGATGAAAAAAAAATTCACCGAAATGTAAATTCACCGAAATAGTATACAGCATGATTGCAAAACAAGCATCCCGGTTTAAAAAAAATTAAACAATCAGTAAATTTTTTTAATTCGTATCGAAATATAATTAACTAGCTGACCCCCAGAACTTCGTTAAGAAAGTCGATCCATGCGTAGACCGAAAATGCAAAGAAGAAGTCAGTCATTCGACAGTTCTCTCACCGGTGTCCTGTCGTGTCCATCAGCCGTTGCACCTGATGGGAGAGTGATGGAATAGAGAGAACACACATTTGGATACCTTTCTAGCGTATTTGGAAGATCTCAATGAGATCAGTAGCCGGTCGTTCGACTTGGAAAATATTATCATGACACACTCACTGTAGCCGTCGCCGCGCTGGTACGTCGGCGCGTTATAAGTTTTAATCAAACTGCTCTAAATTCTAAACAGTCCATTGAAATGTTACAATTTAAGGACCGAATATTGCATTTTTTAGAGGACGCAATTTTATTTTTGGGACATAATAATATAGGGGTGGTGGTGGGCTGCCATCTTGGAAAAAAGGGTGAGAATTTTTTTTTTGTCAAAAGTCATACAAACATATTATTTGTAGGCAAAATAATTTTCAACAAATTATGATTTTACAACATTTTTGTAAGACGTATGGTTTCCGAGATAACGCGAAAATAGTGTTGTCACCTCTTTTGGTTGACCACCACAAACTTGAGGTTTGGCCTCTATTGACCACTCCTTCGTGTTCCGAAAATAAAATTGCGTCCTCTCATCATTAATGCAAAGCTCATGTAACATTTTAACGGACTAAAAATATTTGTTCGATTGTTATAATACTGAAAGGACAATTTTTTTTTTACATAATATTGCCAATGAATACTTTGACATTTATTTAGGTAACGATTAATAATAAATAAGCAAAAAAAGCCTCACAGTTAGAAGTTGATTTAGAAATTAAATTTTTAACGAAAGAAACTGTTAAAGTTTGTTCACCATAAAAGGTTGACATAATATATTATACTATCGCTGACTTTTTTGTAGATAATGATAAATGCTATAAATATTATGTAGAACATTATTTTATGTATCATCTATACTTTTTGCAACGCAAGCGAAATAATGTAATTTTATGGCAATTTTTTCCACTTTGGGTAAGACTTGCAATCTTCGGAAGGATCTCTAACATTTTTCAGAATAAAAAATCTGCCTATAATATCCATCACAAAGGAAGTAGCTATCCGTTTTAGTATTCAGCTATTGCACAGCTCTTATCGCGGTTTTAGGCAATTCCTAAAGCCAACTATTTTTAACCCCTGACAAAAAAGAGGGGTGTTATAAGTTTGACGTGTCTGTCTGTCTGTGTGTCTGTCTGTAGCATCGTAGCATCCAAACGGGTGGACCGATTTTGATCTAATTTTTTTTATTTGAAAGCTGACATGATCGAGAGTGTTCTTAGCTATAGTTCATCATTATCAGCCTGCTCAGTGCTGGAAAATCGCGGTTCATCTGGTTCGTGAAGGGCCGATTAACAACTTGTAGTCGTTTGGTGGGCTTTATATTTTGTATTCTAGTTCGTAACATGTATAAATATTGAAAATATATACATTAATGGAAAGTTGACCTGGTGCTGCAGCATCACTTGGTAATCAATAGGATACCCAACTCCTCACCAACTCAGAGCAGATGTTTCGTGTTTGGGCTCATTTTATTTGCGACAACTTGTAAGACGTAGATAAACAGTAAATATTTGCATGCTGCTGATACAGCATCACCTGGATTCTATAGGAGCCGAGCTCCATATGAACCCAAAGTGGTGGTTTCGTGTTCGGACTCATATTGACGGCCTCATCCAAGAGGACATTCATAGATGGGATTTATTGTAATATGATCCTGTTGATAGGAATTATTCTGCACTATAACCAACACAACAAGTTTAAAAAGCATGAAATAAAATTAAATTAAGAAATTTAAAAAAAAACCCCGCCAAACCACTTTAAAAAGTAATGAATTAATATTTACTGACTTTAAGTTTAATTCCTAAGTGTAAAGTGATATTTTAGTCCATAATTGTGGACGTGGTGTGTCGGGGGACCGCTCATGTAGATGTTTGATTTCACATAACATTATAGTTTAAGGGTCAGAGGCCGTAGCCAAAGTCCCTTTCGTTAAAAACGATGACGAAATTCGTTATCAAAATGTATGGGATCCCTCACAAAAACACATTTTTTCCCTACTTTCACTGTAAAATGGTACGGAACCTTGCGTGCGCGAGTCTGTTTCGCACTTGGCCTCGCATTTTTTTTTATATTAATTTTATTTCTAATACTAGATGAGGGGACAAACGAGTAAACGGGTCACCTCATTGAAAGCAACTACCGTACGCCTACGAACACTCGCAACATCAGAAGAGCTGCAGGTGCGTTGCCTTACCTTCTGATCATAATTAAAATAACCTTCTGGGAACTTCCACGAATATTTCAAATCAATCATTCAAATAAAATCAGCCGAACCGATTAGCCTACGTGATAGAGCCATGCTTCGACACGAATGGGGTGGCTCGACCGGAGAAATAACACGGGCTCACAGAAAACCGGCGTAAAACAGCGCTTGCGCTGTGTTTCGCCGAGTGAGTGAGTTTACCGGAAGCCTAATTCTAGGGAATTGGGCTTCCGGTAAACTCACTCTATTCTTTTAACTACCCTCCCCTACCCTATTCCCTCATAAAAGGCCGGAAACGTATCTGCAGCTCTTCTGATGTTGCGAGTGTCCATGGGCGACGGTAGTTGCTTTCCATCACGTGACCCGTTTGCTCGTTTACCCGTTTGCTAAATAAAAGCTTAAATAAATAAATACGCTTAAAAGAATTCAAACATTAAGCATCAGCAGCATATTTCTGTTTTATTCATGAACAATTTTTATTATTTCGCAGATTATATTATTCATTCTGTATAAAACAGCTTTAAAAATCACCGAGATGAAAAAAGTATTCACCGATATGAAAACTTTTGTCACCGAAGGTCACCGAAAGTCACCGAAGTCACCGAGTCACCATTTCCGTGATTTTTTTTTCATATCGGTGATTTTTTACTCATTTCGGTGACCAAATAGGTCACCGAATTCACCGAAACCGAATCACCGAAATGAAAATTTGCGAGAAATCGTTGAATATTTTGACACCTATAATAATTATACCGATATCTATACTACATACTGATACATATTATTAAAAGTGTTTGTAAGAAAATAAATTAATACTTCTGGCTGGTTCAATTAACATGATAAATTGATTCACGGAAATGAAGAGAAAAGTGTCGGGTGTCACCAAGACGATATACTTACGTTTTTAGCGGGAACACGCAGCGACGCAGCAAACCACCTCTCGCTCCAAGGGCACAAGCGTGACCGGCGCTTGAGTCCGAGAAGCGGCAGTACGTTCAAAAGTACTTCTGGTCTCAACAATTCATGTTTCTTTTTTATTCACCGAATCAAGACAAAATGTTGGGACAGTTTTATTTCTCCCACTATTTTGAAAGTATAACGATTGAGATTATGAAATTTGTACGGATTATACCTCCATTCTTTAAGAATCCAATAAAAGAATCCGTTTGTTTGTACCACTAATATTTTTTCCTCAGCTGACGAAATTAGAACTAAAAAAGGTTTAGGGACAGTCACCGAGGGGCCTAATTTCCACCTTTAGAATTTTTTATTTTTATCTTCTAGTTATCGAATTAAAAACTTGTCTGTTGCCTCATATGGATAATCACACAAGCTATACGATACAATTTTATTTAACCCTAAAAAGCCATTTCACACCCCCATTTTCACAGAAGCCGCGTAAAAAATGCGGTTGGGAAATTCACCCAGATATATTTGTCTTCTTCCAACTCAAAATCTGGTGTATAAAAATCACCCCCTCTCCCCACCCCTCTAAGGGGAGCAAAGAGGGGGTCAGATTTTGTATCAAACTTTTTTCTTTAATGGACTTACTTCATATTATTAACTGTTTTTTCCAACTTAACATCTGGTGTATAAAATTTTTCCCCCCGCCCCTCTTAGGGGACAAAAGAGGGGGTAAGATTTAAATACTTTAAATGGCAAAACAACGTTTGCCGGGACAGCTAGTATTTAATAAATTTATTAAAATAAAAAATATAATATCAATTAACTCAATTAAATTGGTATTAGTTTATTTTCAAATCACGCGACAAGCTTTTCTTATCATGCAAATTGTATTATATATTGAGGTTATAACTTAATAGTTAACATTTTTATTTTTTTAAGGAGGAATTATTTTTTTTCTTTTTAGGGTATTTAAATAAAAGCTTATTTCAAAAAGTTTTTTGATTATTATTTATTTCTTTTTTTTCGTTCTTTTTTTTTTGTTTTTTTTTTTGTCTATACAGGTTTTTTACTATGAAAACTACCAAGGAAAGTTGGTTTGAACGAGAACTAGCAAGTAGTTTTTTTTTTTATACGTCATAAATGGTAAACCTTAATTTAACTTTCATTAAATCAACTGAAATATAAAAATAAATCAAAAATTTCATAAAAATAAACCTTATTGCTGCTGCGGAACCCTTCATGGGTGAGTCCAACGCGCACTTGGCCGATTTATTTCATTTAAAAATAATCCGGATATTCGGATTCTCACTCGGTTGGAAGCTCTTCCTTTTCGGCCGCCACGTATATTCCCAAATTTTTAGTTTAAATGCATGGTTAGGTACATAATCAAAGGGTAAAAACGGGACCCAATTACTTACACATCGCTGCCTGTTCGTCTGCCTGTTTCCAGGCTGTATCACAAGTAGATATATTGTTATAAATATTTTATCTCATATTATAGTCACTGCGACTAAGTAAAAATTTTTAGCAATAGTCTTGCATGGAGCAAGACTCTTGCATAGTCGGTCTTGGTCTTGGTCTTGTTCTGGCACACCTAGTCTTGGTCTTGGTCTTGCATTTTTTGCAAGACAAAGACCAAGACTGCAAGACCAATTTTGCTCATCACTAATTTCAGCTGTCGTATATATACCGACGCGCTCAGAAAACTTCGATAGCGCGATGCAGGAATGTTAGGCTAATTGTGGGTACCGCCACAGTAGCCTATAACTTTTCTTCGGTCTACTCTATATCTGTGCCGAATATTATAAATATCGGTACAGTTGTTCGTAAGATTATGGCTCTCTAATAATGTTTTTCCCCATTTTTTCCACATTTCATTCCGTTATGTTATAGATGTGATGTTATGCAGCCTAAAGCCTTCCTCGATAAATGGACTATCCAACTCAAAAATAATATTTCAACTCGACCCAGTAATTTCTGAGATTAGCGCTTTCGAACAAACAAAATAACAAACTCTTCAGTTTTTTTTTATTTTATTTAAGTATAGATACATAGATTATTACATAAACACGTTACCATTAATAATATTGAGTTGTATTGCATTCTATCATGTAATTGCAGCCAGCAATTACATGATAGAATTTATACGTGGGAGATTCATGCTTCGGCACGAATGGGCCGGCTCGACCGGAGAAATACCACGTTCTCACAGAAAACCGGCGTGAAACAGCGCTTGCGCTGTGTTTCGCCGAGTGAGTGAGTTTACCGGAGGCCCAATTCCCTACCCTATTCCCTTCCCTACCCTCCTCTATTCCCTTCCCTTCCCATTCCTACCCTCCCCTATTCCCTCTTAAAAGGCCGGCAACGCACTTGCAGCTCTTCTGATGCTGCGAGTGTCCATGGGCGACGGAAGTTGCTTTCCATCAGGTGACCCGTTTGCTCGTTTGCCCCCTTATTTCATAAAAAAAAAGCTAGTTTTTATTGTGGCTTCCTTCTTCGCTTACCGGACTGGACTTCTACCACTCCATAATTAAATAATTATGGAGTATGTTATGAATATATCATTTTGTGCTTATACAGCATGTAACAAAACTAAGTGACAACACCTTAGGGTGTGTATGTGTCCCCTTATATAGTTCAGTGTGAAAATATCAGCGCTGAAAGAGCGAATTTTATTTTTCAGACTTATGTTTTTTTCTGAGTCTTGAATTTTCCCATACAAAAGTTAAAAAAAAATTAATCAACTCAACGCTGAACTCTATACAGGGGACTCATACACACCCTAAAGCAGGGGTCACCAAATGGCGGACCGCGGTCCGCATCCGGACCGCCGCGCCGACCCATTGTGTGCGGACTGAGCATTTTCGAAGATGAACTTCGTTTTAAAATAAATTTCGGTTCCGACTTACTGATGACGACCTCCAGGATTTATTGTCAATAGCTTACACCAATTATTTCAGACGGATAATTAGCAACAAAAATTGTCACTTTTCTCATTGATATGTAAATAAATATAACCTTTGTAATTTCCGTAATTACCTTTGTTTAGTAAATGTTTTTTATGAAATGTGTGGACCGCGAAGATCATTTCATTTATTAAAATCGACCCCGAACGAAACCAATTGGTGACCTCTGCCCTAAAGTATAATCACTTAGCTTTGTTACACCTAGTATAATTTTTTATTAATTTGTGATACCATATTTCCTGCTTCCTTATCTTATATCAGTTCACCTGATTCCGGATTCGGTGCTAATGCTGAGCTGGGGTCCATTATTAGACGTCACACAATATACCTACTGTTGTAAAGTATTTGTATTTCTGTATGTTCGCTATTGTTAAATATTGTGTTGTGTGATTGTCAAATTCTTATACATGATAATGCACAAACTTTAAAAAAAAGTACAGGTACAGTACTATACGATATTAATGACGAATTTTGATTTTGGTTGTTGCATTGCTTAATATAATATATATGTATATTACACCAAGCTAGCTATAAAGCTAGCTTGGTGTAATATATTATATTCATAAAAAAATATGTCAGCTATCTTAAATTTTTATGCATATTTCTCTCGAATGACTATGAGAAATTACTCAGGAGAAAATAAAAAAATAAAAAAGAAGGATGACCATAAAAGACAAAAATGATATTTAGAATATTTTTATTTATTCATATTTTATGTTTTAAATATACCTATTTACAACATTAATAACACAGTCTGTAAAGATTCAGTTACCAATCATAATGATATAAGCCATTACAATAACGGCTTACAAAATTTTCATTGTATACTATTCTTCGAGTTTCCATATGGCAAATTAAATTTATATCCAAGTCTTGAAGTCATTTACCAAGCGCCGTGGGCTCCGTGGGCGAGACGGGCTGATGGGATAGCGGAGTAGGCAAGACCAGACCCGTGGACGGGGGCGGCGGCGTAAGTGGTGTAGGCGGGGGCAGCGGCGTAAGTGGCGATGGCGGGAGCGGCGGCCGCGTAGGTAGCGATGGGAGAGCCGTGAGCGGTCTGGGTAGAGTAGGAGGAGTACGAAGACACCGCTGGGGCAATGGTGCGAGAGACGGCTACGGCGGGGGCAGCAGCGTAAGTGGCAACCGCGGGGGCGGCGGCGTAAGCCTTGGCTACAACGGGGGCGGCGGCGTAGGTGGCAACAGCGGGGGCGGCGGCGTAAGTGGCATATGCGGGGGCGGCCGCGGCATAAGTCGCTACTGGAGATCCGTGGGCTACGTCAGTAGAGTAAGCGGAATAGGAAGAGGATCCAGGAGTGATGGTCTTGGAGATGACAGCGGGGGCGGCGGCGTAAGTGGCCACAGCGGGGGCAGCGGCGTAAGTCTTGGCTACAACGGGGGCGGTTGCATACGTGGCAACAGCGGGGGCAGCGGCGTAGGTGGCAACAGCGGGGGCGGCCGCGGCATAAGCCACATGGGAGCCGTGGTTGATGGAGGTAGAGTGAGAAGAGTACGAGGAGGATCCGGGGGTGATGGTCTTAGTGACGACGGCGGGGGCGGCGGCGTAGGAAGTGACGGCGGGGCCGTAGAGACCCGCGCTGTAGGCGAGGGGGGCGGCTCCCAGGATACCGCTGCCGTGGGCGACGCCCAGAGCGCACAGAACGACGATAGCCTGAAAAGAAATCTTCATTATTATTTTGTTCCGAGATAAAACTCTTTAAAACTCAGCTAGCAGTCAACCTACCTTGGCGTACATGTTTGTTCTAGTTATGTTGGTAACTGAATGATTACAATACATCTTGCTCTAGTATTTATACCGACAATACTTCCCCGTAGCTCAGTCTTTCATTGCCAAGGTGAGAGCTTTCATTATCAAACTAAAGTACGTTCACTCCGCTCAAAATTATTTACGGATGCTAAAACATTTTTTGGAAGGTTAAATATAAATATTTTACTTCAATTAATTGTGTTTACTCAGGTTGATTCATTTTCACTTAGCTTTAACAAGGAAATCAAGGCATGATTAATTTGTTATTTACTAAGAACTGTCTGAGAGACCGAGCTTTACTTAGATGTTTAGTAACTTATAATATTTTAAAAATTGTAAAGAAAAAGAAATCAATGTCATGAAACAAATCACCCGGAATCGTTCGTTGCTCTATGTAGGAGGGCGGGATGATAAGTAACTAGCCTAATACTTCTACACTTAACTTTCCGTGATAAAATTAATTTTATTTTTCGATATAATCTCTGTGAACCTCTATGCACTTACTCTATCTTAGTTCTAAAGCAGTAATGCCTACTATAAAAGGTTTTTTTAAGGCCTTCAATATACTTCTCTACAGCGGCTATGACTTCATCATTTGTAATTTGTAAGAACGTTAGAGTGTATCAATTTTATTACCAACAGTCTTTAATAGCGGGTTTACATTGTCCTAAACGAGTGATCCAATCCAGCACTAGATTTCAACTGGAATGATGTTAAAATATGTAAACGGGCACCGAAATGCACTAGAATGAAATTTAGTGCACTTCCTTTTTCTTAGTTGAGATGTGTTTATGTAAGTTTATCATCATATTTTTAAATGTTATAATTGGTTAAAATAATTAATTTCCAGAAATATCCATGCAACAGTGTTACGAGTAATATTCATATCTTGCCAATTGCCATGAACGTTTATCGCTAAAATCCTACGAAATACTTGTTTAGGTGTTATAAATACAGTTAATGTTAACTAGTAGTTTAAAACCTTGTGTACATAAAAATTACGATTAACATGAAGTAGATTTATTTTAAGTAAAAGGCAATGTACACAATACATTTACTTGACGCAGCAAAATTTGCCGCAAGGACAAAAAAAAAAAATTTACATTTGAATATATTTTATTCCTTATAAAAATGGTTTTTATGTTTCAGTTTTACTACCATATCCTTTGTTAGTTATTAATTATTAAGAACAGCTTCTTACAATATGTAGTTTAAACTTTAAAGATAAATTTATAATAATAATTAATAAATATCGAAAGTGACTCATGTTACTAAATAGTAGTAATTAGGTAAATCACCATTAATTCTTATTCAATTATTAAAAAATAATCATGAATAATTTAAATTCAAAAGTTATGAGACGATTACTTTTAGTTTAGAATTTTAGATAAGTGTAAAAGTACAGCTGCTGTTAGCTAAGGGTCGTGTCGAATTTAGTGCGTTAAAATGTTTTGCACCTTTACACATGAGAAGGAATTAATTAGTAATATGTAACACTATAATATTTTAATATTCATCACACTTTTAGACCGGTGTGATTATAATAAGATATTAAAATATTATAATTATTATTATTTTTTTTTTATGAAATAAGGGGGCAAACGAGCAAACGGGTCACCTGATGGAAAGCAACTTCCGTCGCCCATGGACACTCGCAGCATCAGAAGAGCTGCAAGTGCGTTGCCGGCCTTTTAAGAGGGAATAGGGTAATAGGGGAGGGTAGGGATGGGAATGGAAGGGAATAGGGGAGGGTAGGGAAGGGAATAGGGTAGGGGATTGGGCCTCCGGTAAACTCACTCACTCGGCGAAATACAGCGCAAGCGCTGTTTCACGCCGGTTTTCTGTGAGAACGTGGTATTTCTCCGGTCGAGCCGGCCCATTCGTGCCGAAGCATGGCTCTCCCACATATAAATTATATAATATGTAAAGCAATTTGCTATTTTTTAATTTTTAATTTTTGTACATTACCTATTTTACAAATATTTCATAGTTCCTAGTTTCATAGTTTATAAATTATAAACAAATTAATGAATAGTATTAACATTTCATCGTAGTATTTCAAAATACAATTTAGCAATTTCTATATACTATATAGACAGCATATAACTTGTAAATTGTAATAATATTTGGCAAATACCTCATTAAAAATCTTTTGTAAACAAATTAAAACAACGAAGTGTTAAAATAATGCAATGATTTCAAGCCAAAAGTTGTTAATTGTTTTCACAGTTTTAACACGACTTGTAAGTTGTGACTTGTGACCGACATACAGTATTCACAACAATAAAACAGTTGAAATTTTTAAATTGAGACTAATAACAGTTATTACGATTAGGCAAGTGTCTGCTTTTGCAGTCGGTCAATAAAGGAAAAGGAGCTACTTTTCGTAGGGCATTTCAAACATGTTTCTCGTTAAATATATTTTAAAAACACTTTTTACCCTTAACTATGTTTGGAAATGAAAGCTTTTCTGATTTTTTTTTTATTAATTATTGAAACTGGCGTGAATTAACGAAATAGGAATTATTATTAACGGTAAATTGTGTACGGCGATCATTTACAAGATTTTAAGTATTACAGAGTATTTACATAGGAAGCAATAGAAATAGTATGGTAATTATGCCGTCAGCCACCGGAACCAAAAACTACATGTAAAGGTCACTTGCCCATAACTACTACAAATAGTTTATTACCAGTTAGACATTGATATTTAATTGAGCAATGAGCAATATTGTATTTTATATGTCAGCTCATTTACTCTTATAAAGTAATGTAGCGTTGTTTTTTTTTCAAATTTTCATAAATAAAATCGGCCAAGTGCGAGTTGTACTCGCGCACGAAGGGTTCCGTACCACTACAGAGCAAAAATAGTCTAAAAATTGAATTTTTTGTATGAGAGCCCCCCTCAATTATTTATTTTATTTAAAATTTATAATTAATTATTAAAGTACAAATACAATTAAGTATTTTGAGAACATTTTAATTGCCTATGTGTTGCCGTTATTGATTAAGAGCAAAAAATAGCAAAAAAATCACGTTTATTGTATGTGAGCCCCCCCTTAAATATTTAATTTATTTTATTTTTAGTATTTGTTGTTATAGCGGCAACACATATACATAATCTGTGAAAATTTCAGAAGTCTAGCTATAGCGGTTCTTAAGTTATAGCCTGGTGACAGACAGACGGACAGACATTGAAGTCTTAGTAATAGAGTCCCGTTTTTACCCTTTGGATACGGAACCCTAAAAATGGACGAGATAGAGTCATGATGGGAACCAATACAATGATAATAATAATTTGAATACTTTTTATTACTAGTTAACAAATACTGTTACGAATAAATATTTTAGCTATAGATAATTTATGATAGTAGATATATTCACCGACTCAGACAGACATTTATGATAGTAGGTATAAACACCGATTCAGTCTGTATACCTGTAACATTATTCATATTCCTGAGCGTTAAGACTCTATTATGTCGTTATGCAAAGCTAGTAATATGTTTAAATGTACGTTTCAAAATAACAAAGCAGTGTATTTAATCTTAGAAGAATGAATAAAATCAATGAATTGAGAAACAGTTCAGCAAAATAGGCAAATGCCGAAAATGAAAACAGTGAAATAAATTCAACAGACTTCAGGATTGTAGAATAAAAATTAAGTTTTCGGTTTTCGTGTTTATTTACAGTTTGTAAATATCACCTTAGGTTTACTATGATACATATTTACATAAGTCGTTTTGTTTTTAGTTCAGTTACCAGGCGGTACCGTAGGCAACGCGGGCGACGGAGGGAACGGCGCCGTAAGCCACAGCAGACTTGACGAGGGGGGCGGACGCCACGTAAGAAGAGAAGGCGGGGGCGGCGGCGTAAGTGGCCACAGCGGGGGCGGCAGCGTAAGTGGTGTAGGCAGGGGCGGCTGCGTAAGTAGCCACAGCAGGGGCGGCGGCGTAAGTCTTAGTTACGACGGCGGGGGCGGCAGCGTAAGTGGCCACAGCGGGAGCGGCAGCGTAAGTGGCCACAGCGGGGGCGGCAGCGTAAGTGGCCACAGCGGGGGCGGCCGCAGCGTAGGTGGTCACTGGGGAGCCGTGAGCGACGTCAGTGGAGTAAGCGGAGTAGGAGGTGGATCCGGGGGTGATGGTCTTGGAGACGACGGCGGGGGCCGCGGCGTAGGTGGCGACGGCGGGGGCGGCGGCGACGACGGGAGCGGTGACGGTCTTAGCGACGACGGGGGCGGCGGCGTAAGTGGCCACGGCGGGAGCGGTGACGACGGCTGGAGCGGCGGCAGCGTAGGAGGTCACGGTTGAGCCGTGGTTGACGGTGGAGGAGTGAGAAGAGTACGAGGAGGATCCGGGGGTGATGGTCTTAGTGACGACGGCGGGGGCGGCGGCGTAGGAGGTGACGGCGTGGCCGTAGAGACCCGCGTTGTAGGCGAGGGGGGCGGCTCCCAGGATGCCGCTGCCGTGGGCGACGCCCAGAGCGCACAGAACGACGATAGCCTGAAAAGAAAATAAGTTTTGTTAGATTTGTTAGATACTCGGAAACCACGTCAAACTTCTATGCACGGTTCTCTTAGTCATCACCTACCTTGGCGTACATGTTTGTTCTAGTTGTGCTGGTAACTGAATAATGTCAGTATCTTGTGCTCTAGTATTTATACCACTAGGACTTCCCGCTGAGGATTTTCATTGCCAAGGTGAGCGAGTCGAAGCTCTCAAATGTAGGCGGCCGATCAATGGTAGAATTTCGTGTCGCTTTTGTTTCGATCATTGCAAGGAAATGTTAATAGGATCGACATTACCACCTACGCTCGTACATAATGTTTATTGTTTTGAAAGGATTTTGAAAATATTTATTCATGTCGTCTATTTATGTTGTAATGAACATAGAAACTTGCTTAACCTGTCGAATGGTAAAATGATACAGTTTCTGTACTCGTAGTTTTCTTGGCACTTCCGGACTAAATTGACATTAAGTCTACATAGTCCATTGAAATGTTACATGAGCTTTGCATTTTTTAGAGGACGTAATTTTATTTTCGGGACATGTGCAGGGGGTCAACAGAAGCCTCAAGTTTGTGAGGTCGCTACCCTTGTCCCCGACCGCTATCTCTAAAAAAGGGATGACATCACTATTTTCGATATACCTCGTAAACTATACGTCTTACAAAAAATTTGTAGAATCTTAATTTGTTGCAAATTATTTTACCTACAAATATGTTTATATACCTTTTTACCCTATATTAAAAATTAAAAAAGTTATAAGCAAAAAAGTGAGACTTTTTTATTATTTTCTTTTTTGCACTTTAACTTTTTTTTAAACATTTTACAAAAAAATTACCTTAGACCTAAATTAGCTAGTATGGTACCGCGCTATTCCTGAGTGAGGAAGTCGATCCATCTTTGCTCACTCTTGTTGGTGAACGTTGTTTCATAGCCTTTATACGGCGGTAATAAAGACGACTCACTTGACAGCTTGCGATACAAAAGATTTGCCAAGACCTCAGACAAGACTCCAACACAAGATGGTGCTCGTTTTCACAGTCTCCGAGTATATCACCAGGTCCAGTCGTGGCTCGGAAGATATCAAAATCCTCAAGATAGGGGCTGGAAAAATCATGCTGCAAACATTTTGATGCCAATACAAACTTCCAAGCCTCCAGCACCCCCCGATCTCATAAAATTAATTTTCTGCAGATGCAAAGGAAACTGTGGAAGCATGTGTGGCTGCAGAAAAGCAGGCCTGAAAAGCTCTACAGTATGCCTCCATTGTTCTGGCGAAACAAACAGTAACATAAATAATTTCTCACTTTTTTGCTTATAACTTTTTTAGTTTTTAATTTAGGGTAAAAAGTTATATAAACATATTTGTAGGCAAAATAATTTGCAACAAACTCTTCAGCTTTATAAATATTATTAGTACCTGTAGATAATAATTTACTGCCAAAATCGTCATAATACCTTTTACCTTCGCCGTTGTCTGGAAAGAGTAGAGCTTTCTTGGAAAAGTAAGTTCTATATTAAAAAATGTCTCATTAATTACTTTGTAGTCCAAACCGCACATAATTTAATTAACACGAATACCTAACCGCCGCACTCAGAGACACTTAATTAAGATTAACCTTCAATTTACTGATGTAATGAAGAGTTTGACAGATAATGAGGCTTATATCAAAATTTTGAATTAATTACATTTAAGTGATTTTTCCACTCTGAGTGCGGCAGTAAATTAATTGTAGAAAGCTTTCCTCATTTTCTTACAGAGCCAAACTACAGCCAAAATATTTTGAGTTTTTATTATTTTATTAGTAGCCTGAAACCATAATAAGAACAAAGGTACAATTCCAGTCCTGTGGGTAATTAAGTGAAAGTATTTTTTATAATCCAGCGTTGTTAAGGTCACACGTCTTCCGTGCTGTTTTGGTATTCCCGCTTATTAAAGTTTTTATACATTCACTATAAAGTCTCCTTACAATGGTTTCCAAAGAAGTAACAAACATACACACTTATCTAGCCTTTCCGTCTTTTCGAAATTGGTATTTATCTTAGCGTAGCATACTGTAAGGTGCCAACAGCTTGCATCTTTGCGAACATGTTATCAATTTTGGCTGGTTTAAGAACCATAAGGGAGATTTGATAAGAGAGACTTAATATCTCCCACTGACTTTCGGCGCTGATGGCCCGAAAATGAAATTTTAGGAAGCGTTGTTAAATGACGCGTAGCGGTCTGCGCTGATATTTCATACATTACAGTAATAGTAGGGGAGGTAATGCCATTTATTGCAAAGTCATTTCATACCGACCAAATTTTTGTCCAGTTATTTAATAATCAACATAATGAGCGTCAGTCGCCGCACCCGTGGTGGGTTGTACATTGAGAGTGTCTCAAAGTTGTCGAAAAAAATTTTGCTAAAAGTAATTTTATACCGTATGAAAGTTTGATGGATGATTGTTGAGGTCATGTTTAACCAAAAAATCACCGTCAGCCGTATTGCAGACGGGGGATTCAACGTCAGTCGCGTTACTGAATATGTAAAAAAAATTTGAATATAAAGTCATTTTATACCGTACAAAATTTATACAGGTGAATCTTTCTACTTTGTAAATAATAAAGAAAACCGTCAGTCATTAATATGACGGTGGAAAAACCGTCAGCCAGCGATATAAGTTATAACCAATATAACCATACTTCGCGCTCAATGTATCCTAGGGCGTCGCGTAGACGACATTTCCAACTACAAACATTCAGCTGACGGCAATTTTCGTTTGAATTAACTATAAAATTGTCTCACATAGCAATTTTATTCGGTAAATAATTAATTCGATAGTCAATACATTTTGTGAGGAAGAATTATATAGATTTTATTTGTAAAGCGCCATCTGTTGTTATATACTAAAACTAAAATAACACCTACCGAACATAAATGTCTATAATCTAGATATGAACCTTTATTGGGTGCGAATTGGGATCTTTATAATGTCAACACAATATGATTCCCAACAACAACTTTGAGATACCCTCAATTTTTATTCCACCCATACTGAAGTAGCTGACGATCAAAACTCTTATGTATTAATAGAATACTATTATTGTTACGATTTTCGCTCAGTATGAAATGACTTATCAAAATGAGCGCCACCTCCTCTACTAAAACGAAACCGACAGTCAGCGAGCGGTCAGCCTGAGGCTATAAAAGCAGTTAAATCTAGTGTTTTCTAAATCTCTGACTTAAAGACTATAATATCCTTATTGTTTTTAAGCCAGAACGATGGCCCAAATACCTGAAATTAGTTCTAGGCTAGAATATGTTCTATCTAAAACATCTGCAGCATAAAATAATACCAAGGTCCACGAATTTGCAATTTTGCACCTTCCGAAGGTGGTCGCATACTCCGTCATATTTTACCTCGGAGCTTCTGTATAATGAACCTTATGCCGTTGACATAGAGGTGATATATAAAATTACTCAGACGACCGTAGCCAATATCGCTATACAATATTCCGAACATTTTGCAATATCCTGTGAATTTGCACATTTATTTAAAACATGAAAAGAATAATGTCTTTATAGCCAAATTATCTGAATTCGAGTCTCAATTAATGATTAAAATTGCGTAACATGACCTCACATAGTATTCATTCAAAACAACACAATATCATAATATTTTGAAGATAATAAGTAATCTATTTTTCATTTTTATACTAATAATAATAAAATTCCAAAAGCGTGTTCCTATCCGTTAACTACCTACCGCTGAACTTATTTTAAAATGTAGTATGAAGATACTTTAAGTCCCGGGTAAAGGTGTTGAACAGTTACTTTCCCCGTAAAATGTATGGTTTCCGCATGATTCGGTGGAACTAAGTTAAGACTAGCGAGTTGCGAGCAATCTACTTAGTACTAAATACTTATATACTAGCTAAAAGCCGAGCCTTGTGAGCCCTCGCGTCGTTTTTCTGCGTGGTAGGTAATAATCGTAACATTTTCTTAAATTTTCATAGTTACCAAACCTTGACTGATGATAACACATCGACATATAAATAAAAATTACTATGTTAAAGCACAAATCAATAAGCCTGATAGTTTTTCCGTAAAGTGTACCACAAAAGTGCTAAGGTTGTGGGATATGCTAGGGCTCGCTTCGCTCGCCCTGATAAAACTAGATGACACCCGCAACTCCGTTGCGCCAAAATCGTTTATCGCGTGGGAACCGTATATGTTTCCGAGATGAAAAGTATCGTAACTCCTTTCCCGGGATTTATAGTATTTCCATACCAAATTTCAACAAAATGTGTTCAGCGATTTGGGCGTGAAGAGGTAACAAACAGACAGACAGATAGACCGACAGACACATTTTCGCATCTATAGTATTAGTACGAATCATATTTAAAAGTAAAAGATCGACGGCTAGTTCCCACAAAATTGGCGTTGGAAACTCGGTTTGATTTCATACTTTTGTTCTGTTTTCTTGTTCATTGACATGGATCCAGTGCGAGAGATGCCTTTGCAAAAACCTATCGGACTCCTAGAACTAGATTAACAAAAACTGCAATCAGACTTGATGAGAAATTTCTAACCGACAGCGCGACAGAATATAGAACTGTATCGTATGATAGACACTATACTGGCTCTTCACACCGAAATCAGTGGTCGGTTGCACAAAACCAGGGGGTAATTTTTATAGTGTTCAAATGTGTGTGCGCAATACACAATTACATGAGTGTAATTGTGAATGAATAATGTGATTAATGAGTTATTCATTAGAGTAATCTTATAAACCTACACAATCGGTGAGAGACCGGGCGCAGGGTCTAACTATTTCTATAGGTACCTACTACCTATCTGATGTAGGTATATTATTTTAAGACAATCGATCAGATTATACAAAACATGTCCGACCTAACAGGAGAAACAACATTTTTGTTGGTCCTATCCGCTCTAGCGGGCATCTAAATTCGAACCCACAAAAATCCTCAAAGTCTTGAGACTTAAGAACCGTAACTAATCTTCGTTCCATTTACTAGTAACCCATTATTTTTTTAAGAGTAAAACTAATATACACCTACATAGATTGTGACTGTACATTAATCACCAGAACCATATTTCATCCGGTAAAGCAATCCATAAACGTATAAAAACGAGTGTAACTACATAAAAATTTATCTCCAATCACCCGCAAATACCAAGGTTACATGCTCCCGATTAAAAATGCTTCGTGATGTAAGTAGGCAAGCATTTTGATTTGCGAACGATTAGCATTGCCTAGAAATTGTAAAAAACTTATTTCTAGTCTAAAATAATAATATGTATATAAGTAAATGACTATTGACTAGTGATTGGATAGTACTAGTCATTGGACAGAGCACAAAAATACAATATTTATTAAGGTTGCTTTAAAACAGGCAGTTTTTAAAGCAACCTTAATAAATATTGTGTTTTTGTGCTTTGTCCAATGACTGGTACTGTCCAATCACTAGTCATTTAACCCTAATATTTTGATTAAAATCTATAAAAACATAGGTTAACTTTGACGTAACTTTGGTTAAGTTACAATATTCATGTAACGACCGCTAAAAGGTATACTCTGTTTTTCGTAAGAGCTATAACGTCTTCAGCAAACCTGAAAATATTTGTTGATAATATAATATTATATTGGATAATATATTGGACATAATAAAAAAATATATAATAATTAATAAATATTTTATTTTTAGTGTTTTATTATACTTATCGAAATCAAAAATGTAAGTTTAAATAATATTTTGTTAAAATTTCACCGTCCTGCCCTGCCCTTCTGACTAGCTAAGGACTTCCTAGTGACAATTACTAGCCCGGTTACATACAGACTAACTATAGGGCTTTAAGCCCTTTACGTACCCCTAATAGATCAGCAACAGAGCTCAAGGACATTGAAAGTAATTATCATACAACAATTTCTACCTATAATACGATCACCTTCTGAGGTCTTTGACCAAAGGCAACATCATAAATGTCACTCTGTAGGCGTTTAGAGTCCGCCTTTTACTTCTTACCGCAATTAACAAGCAAGGATATAAGCATTGCTTGTGGATAAACCTTTTTAAGCGTTTTGGACATTTTTGATATGGAAATCGAAATCATGTTATCCATCTGAAAAATGCTTAAAACGCGTCTTTTGAGAACATGTTAACCATGGATCAAATTTTATCTCTTTCTTTTTTCATATACCTATATAATGTCAAAATATACCTAGCGGAATCCGCTAGGTCAAAATAGGCGTGATATTTTGACAATTGGTTAGCGATAGCCAGCCCCGGATTTATAAATAAACCGTTATAGACCACGGCCTAGGGACAGCAGCGTCCTAGGGGAGTATCCTATGGGCGGCAGCGCCCTAGGGGGGCGACAGCGTCCATAGAGGCCCTACAGATTACGAATATGGGGCGACGAAAAAAAAGTGGCGGCGGAAAAATACTCTCATATAAAATATAAATTCGCCAAGTACGGCCATAATAACCCAGAATGATGCAAATAGGCTTGCTATTCACGTCATAATTAGTGCAAAATTATTTTGCATAATATCTATTAATTACACTGTGAGTTGTGACTCAACAGACTTACCTATAATAAAATGAATAATTCACCTACTTCCCAAAGAGTTTGGATAATAAAAATAAATTATTAAATTATATTATTATGATTCTTAATCTCTACCAAGTTGCTGCTGTTTTTTTTTTCAAACAAAATAATTTAGTACAGTTGTAACTTTAACAAGTTCCTCTAAGGCCTAAACCATACCTAAACCAGTTTATGTACACCCAAACGTATAAACAGATAATTTAACGGCTCACAACCATAACTTAATCACAGTAAATGTCAAGTGACATACAGTAGTTAAACCAGAACGCAAAATATCAGTTGCTTCTTGCTAGCTAACGCAATAGTAACAAGACGTTAATATATTTTATAATTACATAATATACTTAGGTATTTCGTAACGTATGTAGATTTGCTTGGGACTTATTACTCAGGAAATAAATCCAAAATAATAACGCAAACTTGCAGAGTGCTTAGCTATTTTACAAAACTTGTAATTATAATATTTTAGATTTTAGAATCTTTTTAAGTTTTATCGTAAATTATAAAAGCGCCATCTGTTTATTACTGCTAAAACTAAACACCCAAAGGAGCTTTTCTCGAAGCTTACAATGGTATTTTGCATGGGCGTACCCAGGGGGGGGCAGGGGGGGGCAGCTGCCCCCCCCCCCCTGGATCATGTTGACGTCCCTACTAAATATCTTATCTAGTACTTTTATCTATAAAAATTAAAAATTGAAAACGAATTTTTGACATTTGTTTGCAATACAATATTTTTACAACTAAAAATTATTAATTTTTTATTCTTTATAAACACCTAGCTTATAAAAAAATCTGATTTGAACCTGACTGAACACGCTAGACAGCAGCACCAGCTAAGACAGCTAAATTTTGTTCGACGTGTGCCGAAGCCAAACGAGCGTAATTTGTGAGTTGTAAGTCCTCCTATCTTTAAGTAATATTCTCTATTGAAAATGGAACAATTTAGTACGCTCCTAAAGAGCAGGCGTTTATCAATTATTATTATTTATTCACTTTAATCTAAATGGAAGCAAAAATCCTACTTAACCTAATGTGCCATTTCTTTTCATATTTTTTTTCACTCGATATACTGCGTTTTAGTACAAGCATCTTACAGCAACGAGCATCAGTTTCACTGGTCCAGCGCTGTATTAAGAAGATATCATTTAGAGGTAAAAAGACTATTTACAATAAAATACCAATTTAATACACAACATTTATTTGTCTTTTAATTGACAACATTGAATTCCACAATTCCACATTTAATTCAACAACATCACAACCTTATAACTAACAGCTAACACCAATAATTTGTGTCTAAGACATTAGAGACTAACTCAAAAAAAAAAATAGTTTACAAATACCGAAAGATTACACATGGCAACGAAAATGTCCATCACAATTCTTTCCAATAAGCCACGTCCATGGGGTTTACATTTTCACCTACAGGGAACATACCGGAACTATAGGTGGCAGCACATGTCTAGTAAATAATAGTTCGCTGTTGAGTTCTTTATATGATAAAACGTGCAGGAACAATAGGTCGCAGCACAGGTCGAAAAAATAAGATAGAACAAGTTTCAAATTGGCGACACCAGTTATGTCACGCACGTTTCCTACATGCTCTCAATTTTTCATAATATTATTATTTTTTTTTTTTTTTTATTTATCAATAAACTTTAAAGAATACAATCATAAACTTAATCTAATACAGTGTAACATAAACCATTACTGGTTTTTCCGCACACTGCCATTCGTCTTCGACAGCTCTTTTTAAACAATAATACTACCTAGTGTTTAATCTAATAGGACAATTTATGACATTAATTAAATATATAATAGTCGCTTGTTAAGCATTAGTGCCCCAACCCATAATTTTTTAAGTTGTTAAATTTTGAATGCAGCCTTGTTCTAGAACATAACTCAATACGTATTTTTTTGTGGGTTAGTACACGAATGCCTAACAGCGTCCATATAGCTACAAAACGAGTTGAACGTCTAAATGGCGAACCAAGGCACAACACATGAAGTGTTTGTGGCTCGGTTCATCCTATCTATTTTTTATACACAGCAGCGCACCGAGTACCGAGTACCGACGCGCTGCGATAAGAAACTAGTTATTTTATGCTCGCTGAAAACATACGGTTGCTGATTCGCGGATTTATTTTTATCTATTAATATTTTATTATTATATACTTATTTATTTATTTTATCTTTTGTTAATATTGTACTTATTTTTTAGTTGTTTAATTTATCTAATCACTTTATATTTATGATAGTTTGGAGAGATAGTAGTTTTTTAATTTATACTTGATATTATTTTCTCGTATTTCTTTTTTAAGGTTGTCAGGTAGTTCGTTAATTAATTTTGGTATCTGAAAATGTAATCTTTGCTTACCGTAAAGGTTGCAATATCTCGGGACGAAGTATTTGATTTTAGACGAAATTCGAGTTTTCTTATAGTGATGTATTTCATTAAGATATTGTTTGTCGAAATAATTTTCTTTTAGTAAAATATACTTAACATGGTCGTGAATGGGCAATACGTGACTTTTAGTGAAAAGATCGTTATAGTTGTCAGTTTTAAGTTTTGCAGGCACAATCGTTCTAAGGATACGTAATTGTAGACCGTATATAAGATCGAGATGCGATTTAAATGTCCTCCCATAGCTACTTAGGCCATAAGAAATTGTTGCTTCACCCAGCGCTTTATACAGTGTTAGGAGTGTGGAGTACGGTATCTTATTCTTTATAATTTTGAATTTAGCCAACATTGCTCGTAGTTTGTCGCAAACCGAGTTGATGTGATCCGTCCATTTAAATCTGTCATCAATTGTTAAGCCTAGATATTTATGTTTTCTGACAATCTCAATCGGTTCACAATCGACACGACTACAATAATTACTATCAATAGCGTTTTTATGTAGGCAGTTATGACTATGCGCTATTATTTTGGGAGATATAGTAACACGGTTTTGGCTGGAGCTTACATAAATTAATTTGGTCTTATTGAGGTTTATTGATAATCCTGCATCATGAGATTAATTTATTATGTTATATATATATTTTACTACATTCAGACCCACTTACGCCATTGAGTTATTTCCGTCATTCCTCGTATTTATGAAAGACGTGAAATTTTAACACAGTTTTACTATAACTCATATTGGCGAGAGTAGGCTTTAGAAGAATAAAATATCAATCATATAAGGTTATGCGCACATTGGGAAAAAATGTCGCGGTGACTTTCTACGTCCTTACAAAAACTATGGAGATATTTAAAAAAGAAAACAACTTGGCGACTGTTTTGCAATACTTAATAATAACTAAATAAGTAGCTACATACTAAAGATTATTATTTTTCTTTGTGTGCATACACTCAGGTATTGTCAGATACTTAAAACATAATAGGTTTATACAAACAATCAGAACTTTTAACAACATAATTCAACTTATACCACAGAATATATATTAGTAGTACCAACAGAATTCCCACTCGCGAAACCCGTTTAAAGAAATAACGACTCATGCTACGATACTATAAAGTTCAAATTCCGACCGCGCAGTGCTAGGTGCCTACAATTATATTTACCTACATGTGCGCTCTCTTTCTATCGCGTAAGAGGTACCCTTTCTGACGAAATCAAGATTGTCACCTTTTAGAAAATAAAATAATCTTCTTTTAATTACTATAGCTACTAATAGCAAACTTTTTTATAGTAATAATTAAATTTTAGTAACCCAACCTATATTTTAAAATAGTTTTATATTCGATTATAGGGCAGGAGCTGGTCAGGAATTTTTTACAACTTAAACATAGTAATTTGTGTTTATTTCTGTGTAGTATGTGGTTTGTTTGTAACAAATTTTGCTATGTTTGTGTATATTTTATCTTGTTTTTTGTATTTTAAAGTCTTAAATTACCTTATTGAAATATTTCTTTGACCATTTTTCAATTGTTCATATTTATCAGATTAATAACGATTCTGTCACAGCGGTTAAATCAGTACGTAAATATATGCGACGAAAAAATCTTGCGCGTGCGTCACCGCTCGCTTGTGAGTCCCTAGTGATCTGCCCCTTTAAAGGGGTACTTACATTTCAATACCTACACGCGCGAGTGGGACAGTCCTGCTTATACTTATAAAATAATTTCGTTTAACATATTACGTAATTAGAAAGTTCTAGAAATATTGTAAAAAATCTAAAAATATAGGCTTAAAAATAAGTAAATATTAACAAATCATACCTTAATCCTAACATAAAATGCTAACTAAAGAAGAACATTGTCTTAACAAAATGTCTTTGAAGTGTAAAATAAAGCACCCTATTAAAGGACTCAATTTGAGGAAACATACAAGGTAAATTGAATAAAATACTTATAACATTACTAACAGCTTTGTCGTTTATGGTAATGTGGCATTGATTAACAGCTAAAAAATAACATACTAACCAACAAATTGTATCTGATACCAACTTTAATCAAGGCTGTGAGTCCACAAAAAAAAACTGATGCCGCGACATTTTGTAACCTATAATTGGCGACAGTTTTTCTCGAGTGGGTTCATAGTCTTATAATAAACTAAGTCTATCTTTTGAAGTGGAATAAAATAAAACGGTGGGGTTTAGTCATTGTCTTAAAAATATTTAGAGCTAAGATATAGTTAACATACGTTGGTTTATCTTACAAAATGTATTATTGTTCAAAAGTAATTTTACTTATTTTGTGACATAACGCTAAACTCACGTTAAATTAAATTGCTATTGTGTTATAATGTCTCGTTCTTTCAATTTGAGTACATAGGTTCATTTATTATCTCTTTAGGTTATTATCAATATTAGAATTACATAGTTTTTTAACAAAAAAAAACTTGAGAGGTGTCAAGGGACACCCGGATAGAACGAAGTTCCAGTTTATTATTTCTTATGTACAAAAAACCTGTAAACACTCAAAAAAAGGGGAGAGGGAGAAACACGTGTCAAACACACACATGTCGTTACAACTTTTCGTCTTAATTTTTTCTGTCTAGCCCCCTTTCGCAACGCGCGATAAGGAACTTCGTTCCAAAAAGTACTTAAAATCTCTAAATTTTTTTATTCTATAGACTTATTCTGGCTTATATCCCTAATAAGAGATCTTAGATAAAGATCCCCATAACTTTCGTCCATTTTTCAGCTATGCTTCAAGCCCCAAGCGACACCCGGGTGCCGCGATAACAATAGAAATCTATTGTGTCTCGTTTTTTCCACGATCGAGGGATTAATTTAGAAGTTGCTTTGAGCAATATTTGAATTAAAGCAAAAAGGCAACTTATATGACTGTGGTGTGGCCACCACAAAAAATTACAACACAAATAATTTATAAAAAACAAATTAGAACAGTAAATGACTTACGTCTACAAATTGTAGATATACTAACACCGACATATTATTATAATTTTCTATAACATTTAGCTCATACTATAATATTATGTTGAATATAATATGACACTGCAATTATTCTGGGCTTACAAGAATCTTTAAAGGTTTTTTAACAGAAGTTTACGTACCTTATTCGTACAGCAAAAATCGAAACATATAGAACTCACTATTTTTGTGCAGAACATTTGTCAGAAATCGTTATTTTATTATATATTATAGTATTTTTACTTAACACTTAATACATATTTTTACTACGTTTATTTCTGATCATAATTAATGTAATGGACATCCAATTCTACTACATACATCAATTCATTCTAACACTTATTGAAACGTTTAATATATTTCTCGATGCTACATGAAATGTATATTAAATATACCAGTAGTTTATTCTAGTAGACATATTTTAATAATTTGACATCAATATAATCAATCGGAAAATACATTCATATATTTCATAGTAGTATATTTGAAAGCATATAGGCGGTTTACATCCCACAATATATTTCTTACATATAAGTATCAGAGTAGACAGAACTAAAAAGTACCTCGACTTCAAACAAACGGGCAAATATACGCGAGTTGGGCGCGTCTGTCACTTTCAACATGTTTCACGATGCTTTAAAGTAGGTGTCACCAAATGGCGGACCGCGGTCCGCATCCGGACCGCCGACCCATTGTGTGCGGACCAAGGTTTTTCGAAGATGAACTTCGTTAAAAATAAATTTCGGTCTCGACTTACTGATGAACATCTCAAGGATTAAATGTCAATAGCTTGCACCAATTTCACTCCAAACAAGCAACAAAAACTGTCACTTTTCTCATCGGGACGTAAATAAATTAATATACCTTTGTAATTAAGAGCGGGCTGTGTTTTCTAATAAGTATTACGATCCCGGAAGACGATTGACTTAAATGAAATTGAGATTTATTTAATCATTGTATATTTATCTGATATTTGCCTAACGGAAAACACGATTCACTTATTTTGACTCGATAGTTATATTTTTCGAAATTATGAATCTTTCTGGGCTTTTCAACAAATATCTGTTACACTTATTGAGTTACAATCATTAAATAACTTGCACTACTACAATCACACACTTTATAAAATAATGGCTAAAGGAAATATTATTAATTTTTAAGTAATCATCAAAAACAGTTTTGGGACTTACGACCTTTACTTTCGTGCTATAATGCGGGAACACACATTGCTCGGGGACACGAGTCATGGAATCATTATATCACGATTGGAGGATAGCGGGATGTGTAGGCGGGGCCTAGCGTGCTTTGATATTTTTGACAGCAGGCTCTTAATAATTATTTTTGATGAGTGGACCGCGAAGGTCATTTCATTTCTTAAAATGGACCCCGAGCGAAACTAATTGGTGACCCCTGCTTTATAGTAACGCATTAAAGTACGGCGCGCGCCGGCCGATATGACATACTATGTCAAACGTATAAATTTCAAGATCTCATTTGAGTCGACCTACTCGTTAGTTCTATTTACTCTGTAAGTAGGATTAAATACATGAAAGATTGTCACATCAACTACTAGAAAACCAGCCTAAACCAGTTTTCACCAAACTTTACCGCTATATGCTACATAAAACAGACCTTCGTCGTAACTAGACTGGTTGAAACCGGTATTCGTCATTACTAGAGTGATTGAAACCGGCATTAGCCGCAACTAGTGGTTGAAACCGGTTTTAACTGTTACTTAAACTGGCCTAAGCCGGTTTTTACTACTACCAGTTATTTACATAATATATTATGTACTACGTTGGCAATCTCATACAAAGATTTCTGCCTTTTTTGGGATATGTGCTCGTATTATTTATATCAGTAACATTATAATACAATCTTATTCTATTTTAAAGAACGACAAGCGTTTACAAAGCAGAGCATATTATACTCTCTGCACAGCAATTTTATACAAGTTTAATTTTTAGCACAAATCGGATTTCAAAACATTTCCTTAAATCTATGTAACATTATCAGCAAATATTTGCTTTCAAAATTCTAACACTAAATCTTAAAACTTATAAAATTATTTACATAAACATAATAAGGAATACATAACATAAATTGTGTAGACCTAACAATAGTTCGAAAAGTTTGAAGTCTTAAGAAAATTCCCTGTAATAATTTTTAAACTAATAATAACTTTTTGTACCTGTAGGATATTTGAATATAATTTATAACATTGTATATGACGTAACAAAATTATCGTTTTTGTAAAAAATATAGGGGCTAGCTTAAACTTTAAAATTTCAAAAGGTTAGGTTACTTTTGTATAGAGATAGAAAAATACACGGGAGTATAGAATTTTGATAGAAATAATATTTCTTATGAATAAATAGTAATGTTATGGGGTCTTCGTATGAAAGTTTTTATTGTAATTTGAAGTCCAAAAGGTCACTCAAAAATTTCGTCGCAAACCGAAAACTACTTATAAGTAGTTTTTGGTTTGTATTTTATAAAAAATGCGGTCATGTTTTATAGATTTACTTGTAGTTGCTGTATAATTAGGTTAAAATGTTTGAAAATCCTTTAAATGTATCCTTCTAGTAGTATTATTCATAATATTTTACATATTCGTACACAATTAATTTGATATAAATATCAAATTAATTATGTACGAATATGTAAAATATTATGAATAATTCTTATTAGTAATATTTGAATACAGTTTGAGCGATATTTTGTACTAGTAGAAGGATACATTTAAAGGATTTTCAAACATTTTAACTTAATTATACAGCAACTACGAGTAAATCTATAAAACATGACCGCATTTTTTATAAAATACAAGGACGCAAGAGAGTTTTGGCAAAAAGTTAAGCCTTATTTAAATTGCTGCAAAATTTTATTAGTGTGGCAACATTCTGACTCTGAAAAAAATTATGGTACGAAAAAATGTACTTAACCTAAATTTAGACTGTATGCAGTATGATAAACAAAGTTTATCATTGTTAATTCTAAAATATAACTTTGACGATAAAATATTCTTATTTATGACAAATAATGAGTAAAAAGTTGGCATGATAAAAATTTTTCGTTGGATTATTTACAAAATATTATCCAAAGAGATAATTTTTTAACAAATATTTTTCGTGTTTTCGATTCAATACTTACATTTTATAAAGTTATTTTTCTCAAAAATAAAAGCCCAAAAGATGACCTTAACCAAAAAGTTGACATTGATAACTGCTTATATCTCTTTCTATATTATCTATCTTTCTCCACCCTTTTCACACATAGTAGGTATAACACGTTGAATAAGTTATCAGGTAAATTGACTTCATTATGAAGACATAATCCCTTTTACCCTGCTGTCCTCATATTCCGAATATTATCATATGTTTTTCTTAAATCTAAAGACTGTTTTTATCAACATAATCGGCCCATACCACCCAAACCGTCGTCACAAAAGCAGAATATTTACTACAGTAACAAAGACGTCACAAAAGCAGAATATTTACTACAGTAACGATGGACTGATAATAATGATATAAACTAGAACAACATTGTAAAATAAACTCAAAACGAGATCGTTTTTAATCCTAAACACATAACTTTGTATAACAATATTATTTCAATTTTGAATCTAACTTATCCTTAGCTACCAGTTTGGTGAATATCATTGTTGGTGGGAGTTATTTGGACGATGATTTAACCCGTATGTTAAAAGTTAAAACCGTTAAACATTTATTATTATAGGACACATAATATATCTACCTAGAACATTATTATCGGGCCAAATCGACCAGCAGTTATTCATATTTAATATAACATTTAACAGACAGATTGCTTCTACTACAACACATTTCGAATAACACATAACATTTATGTATATAATAATAACAGCGTATGTACTAAGCTACACTTAGCGTACGCAAATAGAAACGTATACGTATTTTGAAACGCATACGAACTCTCAAGCGTATACGTAGCGTGCGAACCATAAAACGTATACGCACTTCTAAGCGTATACGTAGTCTCGAGCGTACACGTACATTTGAGCGTATACGTACAGTACCAACTTCAAAACATATACTTACTCTTAGGCGTATACGTACCCGCGAGCGTATACGTAATGTGCGCCCCATAAAACGGTACTATTAAGCGTATACCCTTTAGCGTTTACGTAGTGCGTGTACGCACGCCGCAAAATATGCTTTAATTACGGTACCGCTGCCTTCCAAACCTATTTCGCTGCAAACGATGATCCGGTAATATGTATGTGTAAGAGGCCGGGACCATATATACAACTGTACCCGCGACCGACTCCCGACTGTATACGTTGAAGCGTTCCACTCGAATCATCACACCGTACCTTATGAACGTAGAGTCAGCTGCCCGTACAAATATTGGTATAATATTACTAACGAAATGTGCATGAGTTGTACCAAGATAGCTCTCAGTGTACGGCTGCGGCACGAAGCGATGTCGAAGCGGAGACTGAGGTATATCATTAAAAAGGTTAGGTTCATGATTTGGTTCACCAGGTGGATATCCAGCGGGGACCAGGTGGTACCCAACAGGTCGATATCCCACCCCGATACACTGGTACCCATCGACCCAGGGCTGGCGCTCGTCACCAAAAAGTTGATAGTGATCGCCGTCACAATTGCCATCACCCGTAAATACGCTTTCATCATCCATAGATACGTCATCGCCTACTCTGCTGACCATGGCCCGGCAGCGGGCGGTGACCGAATCAACCCAACTCATTGGCGAGCACGCTCGTAGCGCTGACCTTGGCCGAAAGTAGACCGGGGTTGATCTCGCTGTAACTGAAAAATATATCTTATTACTATTCTTATTACATAAATACTTATTACTATTTGTTAAGACTTTAGTTCATGGCTTAAATTGCTGGGCTTTTTCTACCTTTAAGGGGGTTAGTGATGTAGGCAATATTCTCAATTTAGTTCGAAAAGTAAGACCGCACTAAGCGACATAACGCTACAGCGGAGCGACGCGACGCGTCACGGCCAAATATTCTTTATATGAAATCGTATGAGGCAAGCAGCACAACGCGGCAGCGACGCTTCGCGACAGAAAACGTCAGTTCTATGGAACGTGAAGTGTCGCGTCGCGTCGCGTCGCTGCAGCGTAGTGTCGCTTAGTGCGGTCTCGCCTTAAGGGTGAATGCGTTGATCTATCAATCAGCTAGCATTTGTCTTTTGTAGGTAGAAAATAAATACTTACCGTAAGCCACGTTCTCGCAACCGCTTCTTCACAGCCGGCTTAATCTTAGGCCTGCCATTGCTGTGCAATCCACGACCAGTTATAAAGAACAACTTCTGGTATCTTGGGCCGTTTCTATTTCTCAGAATTTGGATGTGCTCATCAAGAAATAGATCCAAAGATTCCTTAGCTTCCTTCACATGCAAGAAGTGAAGATCTACGGTGTCACCTTCATTACCGCTGTGTGCGTGAAGCTGGAAATAAAAAGTTTTCACGTAAATTACTAAGGACTTTATAAGTAAAAGATAAAGTAGGCAAGGTAAACCAAAAAAACATAAGATAGACCAAGATAAAATAAGACAAAATGTTACTCAAATTAAAAATAATAATGACAAAGGAAACAGGTTGTAATAGCTGTTACTGCACTTATTTCATTAATAATATTTTAAGCAATCATTAAACATTAATTATACATTATAATTTATATTATAATCTAAAGAACTATATTGTGAGAACAAAGGAACAAAGGAAAAGAAGAAAACATGGGAGCGCGGCGAAGCAGGGGCGAGGAAGGAACAAGCGGGGGCGAAAAGCAGAGATGTGGGGAAGTGGGAAGCGGGGAAACTGCAAGCAGGGAGGCGGAAAGCGGGGAGTGCGAAAAGCGGGGAGGGGAAAGCGGGAAGTGCGGTAGAAAATGGAGTGATTGCGGGGGCGACGTAAAACGGATGCGCGCAGACCGCAACCAAAACCCCACCCAAACTGACCCGGTTTTTATGCGCCTGTGCGTTACACGCCCAGCAACAAGTTACATCATATTTTAATGCTATAGTCAAAACCATGAAACGAGGCATTGACAGACAAAAGAAGGGGCATATCGTAACCACCACTGTAACACCTTGAGTCCTTGACACATCTTATATCAAATGAAGTATTTTTAGGGTTCCGTACCCAAAGGGTAAAAACGGACGGACAGACATCGAAGTCTCAGTAATATCTCCCTATTACTGAGACTTCGATGTCTGTCCGTCTGTCTCCAGGCTGTAACTCAAGAACCGCTATAGCTAGACTTCTGAAATTTTCACAGATTGTGTATTTCTGTTGCCGCTATAACAACAAATACTAAAAACAAAATAAAATAAATATTTAAGGGGGTGTCCCATACAACAAACGTGATTTTTTTGCCTTTTTTGCTCGTAATCAATAATGGTAGCAGCTAGGCACTTGAAATACTCACAATATTATTAATTATGTTTGTACTTTAATAATTAATAATAAAATTAAAATAAAATAAATGTTTAAGGGGGGCTCCCATACAAAAAAACACAATTTTCTGCCAACTTTCGCTCAATAACGGTACGGAACCCTTCGTGCGCGAGTCCGACTCGCACTTGGCCGATTGTTTTAAGAATTATTAAAAATATTAAAATTACATTATAAAAATTAATCGTTTCACAATACTGGGAAAAAATTAATGTATTGCCTCTTTGGAATACCTTATACCTATTCCAAAGACGCGATAAATGTCTTTGTTTTAAGAATTATTCATAACAATTTTTAATCACATATAACACTACATTATTAGCCAATGCAATTAAAAATAATACTTTTGTGTTAACAAAAGGCTTGCTACTTGTGGTTTCTTTGTTTGCCATCAACTTATTGCCTAGGTCACAAACATAACAAGCTAAACGCCTAAGACACTAGCGCCATCTATATTTTGTTATTCATTTGGTTTAGAATCCGTTGCTTTGTTTGCAATTACTATAATTTCTTAATTTATAAAGAGCTTCGAAGATTTTTCTGTAGAATATAAATAGAAATTATCTAAATCACACTATCAATAAAATTGCGCAGCTATCACAAGTAGTATTACATTTATATAAATGGAATCAAGTCGAGACGACACGTTTTGAGCTGATAGCGATTTAAAATTGAACTTTAATTCATAAATAAGCCAATTTAAAGAATTGGCTTATTTATGAATAATATTTATGAGATTGAAGTAGCAGTCACTTTAACACCACAACGAGGCGCCGCTATTGCAAGGAATCCTTTGTGCAGTAAATAAATGTAAAATTTCAATAAAATAAAATGTCACTTACATGTATGAGAGAAGCCGCAGCGTAGCTATTTGACTGCTCGTATTTTATTTTATGGTAGGAGGCTATTTCGCTGTAAAACGTCGCGGCTGGGATCATATCCCGCCGCATCAACTCCTGAGCCTTCTGGTGCGACCTACAACCAAGCGTTTCTGTCAAAATCCATCCAATCCAAAATGAAACGGTCGTCGTTGAAAAGCTTCCTCTTTATCACTTCCATTCTCGCACGTGTAAACAGCCGTGGCTGTAGGACTGTAATGACGTGTACACAAACTCTAGGTCCCGACTCCCGGGACGCTAATCGATACCCGGGTCTAGATTGATTGGACGCCTAGGGCATTCGCTATTGATTCAGCTATCTATATATGCACTTGCACAGATGCACTCATAACGCATGCGTTCGCTAGACGCTGGATAGCATCCGGATATTATTGATTCATTTAAATTAGGTCAGGACATCCAGGGTATGCACGAGAGCAAAACAAAAGAAGTAGAAGCGTAGAATATTCTAGAATCTAGAACATTTTAGGCAAAGTAAAAAGACCTAACTATGGGTCATTTGTTTGCAACTTATACATGTAACAAAACAATCCTGGACTCAAGAGGAGACGAAATAATAATGAGAATTAATGATAGGACGCCGAACATTTCAATAAAATTATCGCTCGCACTGCATTAATATACTAAATGAAATATATCTAAAATTATCTCTTCCTAATTTCTAACCATACTAATAAAAATATTTATACAAGAATCTACTTGTCTTTGGCCTGTTGGAAAAGTAACTTGACAGACTAAGATAGCGGATCTTAAATAGTTATGCGTAAATAAATTTATTAATTAAAGGGTTTGATGTACGATTATAAAATATAGATAACATCACAAAGAGTACCTATCAACAAATCTACGCAATAAATACAATACATAAGAATAATAACAGATAAAGATATATCTAAAGTATCAGATAATTACATTGTGGGGATAAGCGTAGAGGCCGCAAAGGAAGATCTTCCGACCGAGCGAGGTGTTATGCTCGGTCAGACCGAAGCCCACGTGATACATTTCAGCTGTCGTATATATACCGACGCGCTCAGAAAACTTCGATAGCGCGATGCAGGAACGTTAGGCGAATTGTGGGTACCGCCACATCACTCCCCCCCGAAGACCGGAGGTCGAATCTTGAAGTCTTGTCGCTTGAGTCGCCAGTGCCAGAGAGATCCAGTGAGTCGGAACTGTTGCAGTAAAGTCCCAGTGAGTCGGAACTGTGAAGCTGCTGCACGGGATCCAGTGAGTCGGATAGCTGCCGTGCGGGGCAGATGCTACGTGCTGACCAGGAGAGATGTGCTCTGCTTGCTGACCGGTCGGTGTAGTGAGAAAGCCCGATGATGCCGATGCGGAGTCGCCCAGGCCGCGGTACGTTGCGGCTAGTGGACGATGTACCCGATGAGGCGATGCTGGCTGGCGCGGTGCGGAGGGGTGGGGAGTGATGATGATGAAGGAGGCGTGTTCTGTCGAGGGTCACCAATGTGGGAATATGCGTAGTGGCCGCAAAGGAAGATCTTCCGACCGAGCGAGGTGTTATGCTCGGTCAGGCCGAAGCCCACGTGATACATTTCAGCTGTCGTGTCGTATATACCGACGCGCTCAGAAAACTTCGATAGCGCGATGCAGGAATGTTAGGCGAATTGTCGGTACCGCCACAACATAAATATCTAAAGACGCATGGCATTTCATTGGCGACACCTGAAATCATTATAAATTATTATCTAGAATAGCATAGCAAATAAGGCAATACTTACATATTTCTGAATTTGAGATGTTTTTCAGCCTCTTCGCGGTATTTCCTGACAAGATCCATATTAATTTCTTCATTTTCTGGCAATGGAGGCCACTCAGTCTCCAATAAATTCTGCAGAAAAGCAATAAATTTTATTTTATGCGTGTTCGTAAACTTGCACGTAAAATACGTACGTGCCCGTAAAATGCGTTGCGTGCGCTGAAAATATGTACGTGCACGTAAATTGCGTGCATACACGTAAATTACGTGCGTGCACGCAAAATACACTGCGTATACATATTCAAAAAAAATTAAATAAAAATCAAAAAATATTTATTTTACGTTTACAGTTTAAACTTAACAAATTAAGCAGAGATTGGGACCACCTGGTAAGTATTATTACTTGTATTAGGCAGCCTCGCTCTTCCATAAACTATAGCATACTTAACAACATTTAACTATAAAATATAACAGGTAAGTAAATACATTTAATACATAAAAAATACTACCGTTTCTTCTTTGTTTAGAAGCTTTTCTCTTTGTTCATTTTCGTTGTCCATTATAAATTTCGATACACCATTATGTGCGAGCATTATGTCTGATTTTCCTGTAGATAGCAACAGGGCCTGCAAATTGTCTTAATATGTCAATTTCTTTTATTAACCCACATTTTTATAAAACATTATTTTTAACAAAATTTTCACATATGTAATTTAATTTTTCTACCTCTACAGTTATTTTAAAATTGTTGTCGTGCGCCATTAAGATTTCTGATAATGAATCTTCTGAGAGGTCGGGAAATAGTTTTTTAAGTTTATCTCTAGACAGTTTAGCCGCAAGATCGCTGGGTTCGTTATTGCGCCATTGCGCAACATCTTTATGATACAAGGAAAGTGCATAATCCATATCCATAATTTCTTTGAAATCCGGTATACCGGGCTCATCGGCAGTCCTAAGTAGTTCTGCTTCCTTTTGAGCCATTTGTCTGTAAAATTCGCATAGTAACGGTAATTATAATTTTTGTTTTATCATTTAATGCATGCTATGCAAGTACTAAGCTATAGTGACAAGATGACAAAATAATTGAAAACACTTTTAAAGTGAATAAATTATGTAATTCATTTCTACATTAGCCTACAAACTACAAAGAAAGCCATTAACCCTTTGAAAGCAAAATCCATTCCTTTAAATTTACCTTGCGAATTCTTCGTCTTGTTTTACCATTATCTCTAGCTGTTTGCTATTTTCCTCTATCTGAAACAACAGAGACTCAATCCATATAGCATTAAGTTCGTTTAATATGGAAATTGGTACATTAATTTTCGTAGATATATTACTACTGTACACCATTTCTTTCCATCCAAAATGTTCATCGAGCTGTGACATCAAATCTTTAGTTACATCAATACTTATTGTTTTCTCAACTTCATCAACAGTTGATATAGTTTCATCATCACTTTCATCAGTATTATTTGATGTGCTGTGTATAGCTTGATCATTTATACCATCATCTGGTATGTTAAATGTGCTTGGCAAGTTTTCTTTATTGGTATCGGCTTCAGTTTCACCTTCACAGGTTTTAACCACTTCTTCTGAAACATCCTTTTCACCGCGACGATATTTTCTGATTTTTAAGCAATGCTCTGAGTAATGATCATCAGATATGACTATGTTTTGCTCTATTTTTTGCTTTATTTGAGCAAAAGCATCAGAATGATTGTTGTCTTTTTTAATTTTTCTCTTTACTGGCAAAGGAGATGACATTTTTGCTTCAGGCTTTACAAGCGACTCTGGTTTTATTTCTTCTGCTGTATTCTGATCTGGTATCACATTGTACGCAGCTACACAATCACATTCAATGTTTTCACAATTCTCGTCATCATTATCAGACTCCAGTAGTTCGTCATCTTGTATGCCTGATTGCTTTTCACTCATATCACTGAGGACAATGTCTACTGCCCAATTTACATCTCCATGACATTTGTCAAATATATCTTTTAAGGCAGACCTGGGGATATATTTAAAAAGTTTTCTAAACTCGTTAAAATGCTTATCTTCGTTTTTGCAACGAGGAGTGTGCATCACTTCATTTATGGTTGAAGTACTCTTATCTAACATCCATTTATCAGGAATTTTGAAGCTCCTCTCATTTACAGAGAACTCATTTATATCTCTTGGTGTAGCCGTGATAACTTTGAATGGGTTTTTTAAGTCAGACAAAACTGTATCACCAATTTCCATACTAGTACCAGATGTTGACATTTCAATTAGTGGTGCTGAAGACTGTTCTGCATGTGAAGCACTATTTTCATCCCACATCGGCATAAATATAGTCCAATCTTGAACATTTTCCATTGGTGGCAGAAAATTTTCATTTTGCAGTTTTTTTTCTGATCTTAATCTCCTTTGTGGGAGATGTTTTGTTTCTTCTGTTAATTTTTGTTTAGTCTCTCTCATATTTTGTTTTGAAGCGGAATTATCATCCCAATTTTCTCCATTATCCCATTCACTTTCAATTTTAGCTACTTCTTCCAAATGTTTTTCTACTTCTTTGTAAACATTCATATTTACTAAATTAGTTTCTATTCTTGTAGATGCTTCTGGGGCAGTTATTCCAGCTGCTGAATTGTTCATAAAGGCTTCATTTTTCTGTTCATTAAAAGCAGAATTTTCACTAAACTTCAAATTCTGCATTTGCTTTTCTATATTACTGTTGTTTTCTTGTTGTTCTAGAGCACCACTGCTTTGTGGCTCTAGTATCCCAGTATTATTTATCTGTGATTCTGACAGCTCAACTAGCCTTGGTATGAAATCAGGAGCGGTTCTTCTGACATTAGATATACTATTGATGGAATGACTAAATCCCAGAGAGGCAAGTAAGCTTTCACATGTTGCAGGTTCATACTTATCCAACATATTTAGTATTGAATGTGTGGGTACATTATGAACATTTCTTTTGACTAGCTGACCAACTTTCTTAGCCCATGGTGTGTTAGGTTCTAGCATAACTAGAACATAACCATTATGAACACCTACTTTTACATATGGTTGCATTTCCCAAATCTTCATATTTGTGTTGTCAATGATGATAGGGCTGATTCCTTTGCGCATTGCAGCATATGCTCGTTCCTGATTCCAGTGATGTGCTTCAGGAAGGTCACTTCGGTTAAAGTTATATCTGCCACCTTTCATAAAGTAATCATCAGTGCTAAATATATGTAGGCCCCAATAGCCTGGAACAAGGCAGCCGTAAATTTTATCAATAATGTTTCTTGCCAAATAAGTTTTGCCGCTTCCAGCAGCTCCTCTCAATATTATCAGAGTTCTTATACCATTCTCATGCAGTTTTAAAATTTGCTCCATTTCTTTTGATTGTCGTTTAACATCAGGAGGTTTCTTTGGTATTAGTTTAGGTATAGCCCCAGATGACGGAGCTCTTAAAATAGCTTGGCTATACACCATGGTTTCCGGCTGTAATGTTGTATTTCCAGTAGTAGTTGCTTCTGCTTGTATTTTATGTGAATTTGTGTCACTCATAGTACCTGTTATTTCGTTTGGTTCTGGTTCTCTTGATTGATCTTGATTTTGGTTTGATGTACCATCATCAGTTGTTATGTTCATAATGATATTAGCTGCTTCTTGAACTGAAATAGAAGAGATTTAAACTATTACTTACCCGTTTGATTGATTATACTTTAAACACACTGGGATGGAAGGCTTGGAAAAATCAATAACATCAGATCAACCAGCACACCTAGGTTTTGGTTTATTTGTTTTTATTTACTCGGCACTTTAAGATTATAGTTTATAAAGAATCAGGAGTGTTTAGAAAGGGCAAATATGGTTTGTACACAAGTTTTGCTTGGTTCAACCAAAGGTCAAACTGGACTGGAGTAGATAATAATACTTACGATCTCCACCACAGCTCTCCGCAATAGAAACAATAGCATCTTTACATAAAACTTCACCAAACATACTCAGTAAAAATTCCACTACGGAACTGTAATCAACCTCGTTATTCTGTTCCTCCATGGTCACTGTAAGCCTATAGGACTAGTTAATTTGATAAATTGTTCGTTATACGCTATAAAAATACATTAAATAGAAATGGATTAAAAATTCGCGTTGCAAAACTCATATTTCTTTCACAAAAATAAAAATTCTACACGACAGTCAACGACTGAGAGTAACGTCAGAGTGACAGTTGACACATTTTTTTTGTTTTGTAACTAATTGTTTCTAGGAGTTTTGCCGGGAATGTGAAAGAGTGATGTTGTGTTTTTGTATTATTTTCCTAAAATTGTGTTAACTGGGTTTTTAATGTGTAATATTGGTAGGATATTAACCATTAGATATTCGTTATCGTGCACAAGTGTAGGAAAGTGATGCAATATCCAGAAACGTGCTATTTTGTGTTCCCTCCAAAACTCCATCGAAAGTTTCAGTAAAGTGTATACTACTTTACTGAATCGACTGACTTGACTCCTTGACTTTTACTCAGAATTTGACTAGACTTTCGACCTGACAATATAGAAAAACGATGCTGAAAATTGTATTATAAAATATTGCTTTCCCGCCATAATACACTCGACACTGGCCATGGTTATATAACCGAAGTGCCATAATGGGGCATTTTCTTATCTTTTTAATTTGATTGTCAAACAGTTTTCATTTTAGTAACTAGATGGCGTATACGTAGACCATAGATAAAGTATTATAGTATAGATGTAATCTTAGCCCGTCATCGCGTGGCCATTTTGTGCTTATTTTCATACAAGTAGTATGCGTGTATTTTCTTAAATATTTCTATTTGTCGATCATTTCGAAGCACATTATAATCCAGAAAAGAAAGTCATTTAGTTCATGATATCGATAAACTATAGTTCAAGTAATGAGAATGCGCAACATTAAAAAGTAGAAGAAGAAAGTAACATGGCCGCCAAAACTTTTTCAGTTGTCAGTTTTCAGTTTGACAAGTTTTTATTATGTCAGCGTGTTCCTAAACTATTACCAGTATACTGGCTTAATCGCTTAGGCCAATGATCGCTTAGGTTTAAGATATTTTTATTTATGTCACACTTGACAGTACACTGAAATTTTTAGAAACACAACCAATATGTAGTCAGTGATGCCAACCTGCAGATAATTTCAGATCAGTGGGGAAACAATAGGAAATCTAGAAGTGTCTACCGTCGCGCCGTCTGGTGGAGATTTAAAAAAGAAAACAACCCATAAGAAGAAAAAAAAAGAAGAAGAAGAAAACAGAAAAAAATTAGAAGAAGAAGACAACTTAAATTTTTCATTTGCGGTTGATTTGCGGACTTTCGTCAACTCCCATAAAAAAATCCATAGACTCAAAGAGGATATAAGGCTCCCACAGACAGGCGCGATATATCGCGCGATCTATCGCGCGATATATGTTTTTAGTACATTTTGTATGAGGACGCTCATTTATTTACACACTGCTGCGTTATTATCGCCGCGATTGAAGTATATATATAGGTTTTGGGCTCTTTAAAGGATTCTGCTCCTGGCATTGATGGGATTCCTTATTCATTTATAGTGAATAGTGGACCCACTACTCAAGAAACTTGCCTCAGAATCCTTAATGCTATTTTCCTGTCTGAAGTCCCCCCTGAGGATTGGAAGACCCAAATTATAGTCCCTATCCTTAAACCGGGCAAACTTAGTAGTGACCCATCAGGTTATAGACCCATTGCACTTTCGGACACTTTACCCAAAATTTTAGAACATCTCATTAAAAATAGGTTGGAATGGCTGATGGAGAGTAAGGGGCTCTTGTCCAAAACACAATTCGGTTTTCGAAGGGGCTATAGCACTATGGATAGTTTAGGAACTTTTGTGACTGATATCCGCATAGCCTTTTCGAGAAACGAACATGTGGTGGGAATGTTTCTTGATGTGTCGGCCGCATATGATAATGTCCGTCTTCCGGTGCTCAGGCAAAAATTGCTGCAGCTGAGTGTTCCTGTGAGGATGACAAATTTTATATGTAATCTTCTTTCCTACCGTTCTATCGTAATATCCACTCAAAATTCATCCTTACCTCCCATGCGAGTTTTCATAGGCCTTCCCCAAGGATCTCCTCTCAGTCCTACCCTGTACAAAATTTACTCCTATGATTTGGATTTGTCAGTTTTAAGTTTCTGTGAGATCCTTCAATATGCGGACGACATAGCAATTTACATTGCCTTAAAGGATATTATGGAGTGTATTTCTCGCATGAACTCAGCCATTAGATATCTCATGGAATGGATGGACCGACATGGCTTATCAATTTCTATCCCAAAAAGTTCAGTAGTTGTTTTCTCCCGGGCCAGAACAATACCCAATATTTGTATTCAATACAGAGATCAAGTTTTTCCGGTTAAGGATAGGGTCAAGTTTCTAGGTGTTATTTTAGACTCCAAATTGACAGGGACATACCAAAATCAGCACACAGCACAAAAGTGCGAAAAAAATATTAACATTTTGCGGTCCTTGAGTGGAGTATGGTGGGGCTCTCATCCATACACCCAGAGGCTTGTGTATAATGCCCTTATCCGTAGTCATCTTGATTATGGGTCTTTTTTACTTGAGCCCTGCAATAAGCTTCCTTTAAAGAACCTAGATAAGATACAGGCCAAGTCATTAAGGATTATTGTTGGGGCCATGAAGTCAACACCAATTAACGCACTTCAGGTTGAATGTGTTGACCCTCCACTTCACATCAGGAGGCAATATTTATCAGACCGGTTTCTATTTAAAATTTTCCAATCTTCCTATCACCCATTAATTGGCAAACTTCACACTCTGTCCCAACTAGTTTCCATGTCCTACTGGTTATACAAAGAAACCCCCTGTCTCCTAGTTAGCTACCTCAAGTTAACCCGTCTCCCTTGTCCTGTCTACCAGTGCTCCCTTAATCCTCTCTTTTCCACACCCTTTAAAGCTATACCATTTGTTCCAAAAGTTTTGCTCAACTTACCTATAGAAAAAGGTTCCTCCTCGGCCAACTCTCAATTCAAGAACATCATTGATCAACACTTCAGGGATTGGTTGCTTGTTTTCACTGATGCATCAAAATTATCTGATGATGGCTGTGTTGGTGCTGCAGTTTGGATTCCGAGGGTTAATGTTATTTTAAATTTTAAATTGCCTCCCACTTCGTCTGTGTATACAGGGGAAGTGCTTGCCATTTATGAGGCTATCTTGTTCATTGAGTCTCACAAACTCAATAACTCCATTATCCTTTCGGACTCCAAAAGTGCATTAGAAGGTATCATGGCCAACCAGTTTTGTAATAAATTTAGAACTCCTTTAGCCTTGAAAATAAAGCAGCTTCTCCTTGGGTGTCATGTACAAAGTATAAATGTTGTTTTGGCTTGGATACCGAGCCATAGCGGTATCACTGGTAATGAGAGTGTGGACGCATACGCTAAGGAAGCAGTTACAACGGGTGCACTAACTCATTACCAGTTATACTGTCAGGATCTGATTCCTGTGGCTAAAAAACATTTATACATTAGGTGGAATAGGGAATGGATTAGCTCAAGTACTGTAAAAGGCAAACATTACTTTGACGTTCAAAGTGAAGTTCCAGTTAGGCCTTGGTTCTTTAAATACTCGCAAAATAGCAAAACAGTTTGCTCGACAGTTTGCAGAGTTAGGTTAGGACACTGCTGTTCCCCAGTTTTTTTAGAAAAAATTAGGGTCAAGGATAGTTCTCTTTGTGAGTGTGGTTTAGATGAGGGTACCTTGGACCATATCTTTTTCTGCTGTCCCAAAAACAATTCCTCCCTTTATGACCTCCTTCCTATCAATATTCCTCGCCCTGTCAATTTTAAATCAATTTTATGTTATGTAAATACCTCTTTTATTGATATTCTGTGTACATATATTCGTTCTAACAATATAAAATTGTGATGTTTTACTAACTTCTATATGTTTGTGTTTGTTTTAGGTATATTCAACAGAATTTAAATTTTAAACATTATACTGTACCTTGTTCCTTCACCAGACCTGCAATATAGAGCAAAGCCTCCCCAAAATCACTCTGACATTGGCAACTCACGGAGGCCGCCATAATAAAAAGAAGAAGAAGAAGATTGTTTCTAGGAGTTTTGCCGGGAATGTGAAAGAGTGATGTTGTGTTTTTGTATTATTTTCCTAAAATTGTGTTAACTGGGTTTTTAATGTGTAATATTGGTAGGATATTAACCATTAGATATTCGTTATCGTGCACAAGTGTAGGAAAGTGATGCAATATCCAGAAACGTGCTATTTTGTGTTCCCTCCAAAACTCCATCGAAAGTTTCAGTAAAGTGTATACTACTTTACTGAATCGACTGACTTGACTCCTTGACTTTTACTCAGAATTTGACTAGACTTTCGACCTGACAATATAGAAAAACGATGCTGAAAATTGTATTATAAAATATTGCTTTCCCGCCATAATACACTCGACACTGGCCACAAGCCATGGTTTTATAACCGAAGTGCCATAATGGGGCATTTTCTTATCTTTTTAATTTGATTGTCAAACAGTTTTCATTTTAGTAACTAGATGGCGTATACGTAGACCATAGATAAAGAATTATAGTATAGATGTAATCTTAGCCCGTCATCGCCTGGCCATTTTGTGCTTATTTTCATACAAGTAGTATGCGTGTATTTTCTTAATGGTAAAATGGTAAAGAGAGCACGCGAACCGATTGGCGGCTTGACGCGTCACGCGAACTACTAGTTAGTTAAAGTAAATTATAATAACGCGTGGCGGCGTATACGCTGACAGTGCGAAACGTGATGTACTGTCGACAAACTGTTGACCGTACACCTAAAAAAAAAATCAAACTTCGTTTATAAATTCATTTCAAGTTCAAAATTGTCGAAATTTCCTGCATTTATCTTATTTTTACTTGACACTGGCAGAATGGTGCATCCCTGCATCTATGGGCGCCATTAAATAAGAAGAAGAAGAAGAAGACGGGAGCGCTGCTGGTAAAGGAGAACCAATGGCTGGCGAGCTAAGAAGCCATCTACCCAATGAGGTTATATGATAGGAGGGCGCCTTATATTTTGACAGCTGATAATGTTACTCTTTCTAACTAACGATTCAGTAAGTTGGGTGAAAGAGAAAGCTCATATCGGTGTATAAACGTCAAAAGCGTGTAAATATGTCATGTCCTACCTACCAGGACATAACAAAGGAGTAAGTCTGCATATTTCATGTTTAAAAAGTGATAATAAAAGTGTTTAGTGAACGTTTAATGCAATATCTTGTTGGGTTTTGTGGTTCCGCTATATAATAAACCATAAAAACGGTCAAGTAATGCCTCATACACGTGGATTTAACATAACATACGTAAGTTTTCAACAACGTTTTTTGGGCTTATCAATCGGTATTTTTGTAAGCTAAAAAGAAAATTTATAAGTTTAATAATCCCTTAATCATGCTATATAAGGCATTAGTGATAAAAATGTCACATCAAGTAATAATTTGGCTACAAATATTGCATAGCTTTTTACGTGTACTTTAGGGATGCACCTTACTTGAAGTATAGAATATCGATTAAAATATTGTCATGGACTAAATGACTTTTTTTTCAGGATTTGAAAATGCTTCAAAATAGACGACGAACAGAAATATTTAGACGCAAGTTTTTAATCCTTACTCCCTTATGAAGGCATCACAATATTGGGATTATCATTTCAAACGTAAGTTTGAAACAATGATTTTATTGAAATAAAAGAAGTTCTAACGAAGTAAAATAATTGCATGATCAACAGCTCTCACACCTCCCCCCTGTAAGTACTCAATTCGTTACTTAGATCTACTTTTTGAAATTTTTCCTGGCATTACTCTTTTTTAATAAGTAAAATGTAAAATTTTAATAAGGCTAAAGTCAGTCATTTAATAAAATAAATTTAATACCTTGATCGTCGAATACCAGACACAATAGATATTCAGTTGTTATGCGGCACCTGGGTTCCGCTTGGGTCTTGATGGGGTAAGTATGGAAAACTTACCTACATAAAGCATATTGCCCTGTATACAATATTATGTGTATATATTTTATAGTATTAAGTACATTAATTAATGACACTAAACCAACTATTTTTTTTAGGTTTTTGGAATGCTTCTAAAGAAGAGTTCAATATGATGGTGATGACGGAGTGAGATAATATTATTTATATATAGATAATATTATTTTTAAGTTTAGATTATAACCGAGTATTCTGGTGGTAAGATGGTGTGAGAAGGGATGGTTTAAGTGAGGAAAATCCCCCCTTATCACTACCACCTTCAGGAGACCCCCCCGTTAAGAGACTGTTGTCAACTGTTTTCAGTGTTTTCGAGGCATACTAGGTAAGGTTAGCTAAAGTTTATATTTTTATAATATGAATTTAAGTATTCAATACTCGTATACTCGCAGTTAAGCATTAATTGTGGGTCAACCCACATTTTTTAAGTTATGGATGCCGTTTTAAATGATCTAAAGAACATGACTGCATTCATATCTCAATACATCATTTTTTGTAGCATGACACACAAATGCAGTCATCAAACAGAGTCCAATAATTATAAAGTAGACAACCTTCCCCGTAAACTATATTTAAAAATTGCTAATTTCATATTTTTTCATTTAAATCTTGACATGTCTAAAGGTGAATGGCAGGCTTCTATGGGACTTTCGTACAGCTAAAAAATTTCGTGTTTTGAGATGTTTTTTGTCTTATTTGGTAGATAATGTGGTACATAAGAACTTTGTAAAATCTTAGATTTTTAAAACTTGGGACATAAAAGTTATAGCCAGTTTTGTTGTTTGACGTTTTGAGGTTATGTACATTCTGTACGATCACTATACTTTTCGTAAAAAGGTAAATAATTAATGTAATATGTAATGTAATTCATAAATCTGATGTACTTTACTTATTTTTACCGTTCTACACAATAATAGGAAGATAATTTGAGATGAGGATGGTATCCACTCAGTGGGACGTCTCAGTGGTACCTTTATAGTGTGCCTAGAGTATAAAACAGAATGCATCAATTTAATAATGATGATGAAGTTTCTAGAATTCACTCTTTAAGCTCGGCAAGGCATTTTTAATAGGTACTTCTAGTGTTTTAACTTTTAAATGTTTATAGACTATGGAGCTGCTTAAGCATTTCATTGCTTACCTATAATCATAATATGCTGTTTGGTGCTTGTTCGCTACATTTGTAGATTATAAAAGGTTCTGGTGCAGGTAATAAAAACAACATTTTATTTTTAAGAACATACTTTATTATAACTTAATAATTAGTTAATTTATTCTTATAATACAACTTCATCTAAGAAAGGGGCAGGTCGGTCATACCCTCTTGGAGAGGATAGCTTAGGTACCAAATGATGCTCATAACATGTGAGCAGAATCCCACTATTCTTAAGCCTACAATGCAGTTACAGCAATAGCTTTTGATAGCGTCCTGACCATTCATGTTTCTTTCAGTTTCAATAAATACAAAATAAGTTTTTCCAGAAGAATGGCGGGACTTTATTTTAGCTTTAAGCACAACAACACAACATAGACACGGTCAACTCGAGGCACAACATTTCGCTCAGAATTCATGCATTCTTGAAAAATACAATGTCTTGGTGTTGCAGCCGCTCTTCTTATATTGAAGAACACAATAGATGACATCTATAAATAAATCATTTAATGAGACGGACATAGATATCAAAACAACAAAAATGTAAAACAAATTAAACACTGACATATTAAGTTCATTTGATTATTAGTTTAAAATATATACCTTTTGTTGCTCCCGCAAACGAGTATTTGTTTTCAGGATTCCACTCTAAGTCTGAAGTTGTGGTATCCAGACTGGCCACATACTGCACACATTAAAGCTGAATCTATATGTTCAGGTGCAGAGGGTTGAAAGTCCTCAATTACTTGGACTATTCTGGTTTTTTAGGCTCTCAACCAACAAGGCACACAAGCTTCATCTTGAGACCGAAGCTGAAATAAAAAATACAATTAGAGAACAGCTTGCAATGAATCAGGTTGCTCTATGAGGAAGGAGTGATTCCCTCGATCGAGGTATTAATAATACTTTGCTAGAGTAGTTTCATGAGATAAGTAACATATTTCAATGTCATAATGCATGGTTTAAAATGAAGGGAAAACATGTACCTACACATAAAACTCAATAAAGAGTTCATGGTTAGGCTAACAGATGTAAAATATTATTTGTATTAGACTACTTACACATCCAGGATATTATATCCACAGTCGAATAATATTCACAAGATCTTCACTCTCGTCGCTTATCTCAATCTGGTTGTAATACATTGCAAACTCGCCATGTTATATGACATGTAAGAAGCGACCTTTCGCGAAATCACTATCAAGAGATAGGTAAGTACGGAGGCACATAATTATAATGCTCAACTCAACGTAAAAACAGTCAGATAATTAGCTAAATTGTTTAGATCACAGATGTGCCGTATTCAAAAGCCATAATCCAAAACAACAGCTGATTTTCTCCATCTGTCAATAAATTATTGCCATGCCAATAAAAAATATCGATGGAAAAAATTAAAATACATTCATGTTTGTAATGTAATGTGATTTTATGTATCTTTTCCATTTTGAGTTATATATGAATATGAGTTTAATATGTTATCTATACTAATATTATAAAGCGGAAGAGTTTGTTAGTTTGTTTGTTTGTTTGTTTGAACGCGCTAATCTCAGAAACTACTAGTCCGATTGGAAAAATTCTTTCAGTGTTAGATAGTCCATTGATTGAGGAAGGCTATAGGCTCTATTTTAATACTCTAAGACTAATAGGAGCGAAGAAATAGAGGAAAATGTGGAAAAAACGGGGGGAAATTATTTGAAAGGGCTTATTTGAACGCGCTAATCTCAGGAACTACTGGTCCGATTTGAAAAATTCTTTCAGTGTTACATAGTACATTTATCGAGGAAGGCTATAGGCTATATTTTATCACGCTAAGACTAATAGGAGCGAAGAAATAGAAGAAAATGTGGAAAAAACGGGGGAAATTATTTTAAAAGGGCTTATCTCACGAACTACCAGAGCAATTTTTCTGTTATTTGGCACAGATAAGAAGTAGACCACGTGAAAGATCATAGGCTATTTTTTGTGGAATAATTTGTCTGTGAAATATCTAATTTACGCGGGCGAAGCTGCGCGGAATGTCTAGTTATTAATTATTCCGGAGTTCTAAAAATTATTTACATATATTAAAATAAAATATGGTTTAATTGCCTTAATACATGGTATAAATTTTGTTGAAAAACACTAACAAAATTTTGCTGTACGGATCCTGCCATTCGCCTTTTGCTATGTGCAAAAAATGGAATTTTTGAATATTGATACTAAACAAAATATTTTTTAGGTTAAAGAAATGCTCCTAGAGAAGAGGTCAATGTGATGATGATGACGATTGAGAACCTATAAGGAAGTTAATATTATATTTACTTCAAAAGCTGCAAGTTGCGACTAAGAACATTTTCAATAAAAGCTTACGTTTGAATATTTTTCATTTAATTTCAAATTTTTAATATGTGTGTAAATATATTATTCAATGTGTCCTAACACCGGTATCCGATCCTTACATGTTATGATGTATGGCATATTTTATTGACTGAAGCATCGGACACTGGTGTTGGGACAGAGGACACATTATATTATTATGTGTCCCGTCACCAGTATCCAATGCTTTAACCTCTTTATTTCTTCGATTATACATAGTAATGGTTATTTTGCAAAATTGTTGCTTAATAGTTAAGTATAATAAAGTATATTGGTTCTTCTGTAGTTTATGTAAAAACTGTTGATTTTATTGATATTACACTCCGGACAAGCCTTCGTGGCTTATGGAGTATACATATTATGTATATTTTTAACTATTATATAAGAGTGTAATTATATACTTAAATATTTTATAAATAAAATAATATCTTTTCGCCAAATTGAAAGCGACTTCTAATTTAATGAGCATAATATATCCTACATTGAACATGCGGGTCGAATTGATAACCTCCTTTTTTTGATGTCGTTTAATAAAAATCTATAACATAAAATTATGGTCGACTATTGGTCGATAGCTGTAGTATTTTATATTTTTATCGATATACAAGCAGATATACGCCCATCCCTACACGCACACTACGGCAATTGCACACAAGCATAAAATGGCCAAGCGCTGGCGAGCTAAGAAGCCATCTACCTATATCCTTAATCTGTGGGTTATACTGTCAAAAAATCGGAGGAATCTAAGTAAACAAAATTATATTATAAAATTATTAAACTTAACAGTAAACAGTAAATTATTTGTTTACATATTTTAAATTTAGGTATTTCATATCACAGTGAATATAAAAATGGCCGATAATTTTCAAAACAAAACAATGGCACCTGTGATGATGGATTACGAGTTTAAAATGAAGACCCAGAACGAGCGTTCAAAAGTCGAAGACCTATTTGACTACGAAGGGTGCAAAGTCGGCCGAGGGACCTATGGACACGTCTACAAAGCCAGAAGAAAAGATGGCTCGGATGCCAACAAGGACTATGCGTTAAAACAAATAGAAGGAACAGGTTTATCTATGTCAGCTTGTAGGGAAATTGCAGTAAGTAACAATACTAAATCCTAAACCAGCCTTTCCCAAAGTGGGCGATAACGTCCTCTTGTGGGCGCTGAAGGTCTAAAGGGGGGTGTTGTGGAAGGGGGTGATTTGTATGCATTTTAAATTGAAACAATGGGGGGCGCTAAAACCTAATTTGATTTCAAAGTGGGCAGTAGACAAAATAAGTTTGGGAACCCCTGGCCTAAACTATCATCTTATTCGTTGTTTAATTTTATAACTATTTATCTCAGTTTAAGACTTGCTTATGAAACTCCTTAACTATTGTACGGGTCTGTTTCACAAACTACTAATAAGTTTTACTTCATACATACTTTACTATCTTTTAAAGTTCCAACTATACTATCTGATATTTATTTGAATATAGCTTAAGGGCCTTTCCCCTTTGGAGATTCCGTAATTTACCGTATTTAGAGCCTAATAGCATCTCCCTAGTATTTACAAACTTTTTTTATTTTATTTGAAACACACAACAATAGATAGACAATTTCATTAACTACATATTCCCCGTTTTAAATTTTTTTTAGATCAATTTTGAACTAAGATAAGAAAAAAAATAGTATTTTTGTCCGATCTTGGCAACGTGTCAAATGTATGGTCAAGGTCGTTTGCTCGGGGGATGGCCTTAAGCAGCCCTAAAAATATGATACCTTAAAATAAAGTACCTACCTAGATTGCATGTTTTAAGCTCTATTCTTATCATAGAGATCAAAACTGTACTTATTTTACTTATAATATATTTGTGGCGGCGGTACCCACAATTTGCCTAACAATCCTGCATTGCGCTATCGAAGTTTCCTTAGTGCGTCAGTATATATACGACAGCTGAAATCAATCACTTGGGCTTCCGCCTGACCGAGCATACCACCTCGCTCGGTCGGAAGATCTTCCTTTGTGGCCACTATACATATATATCCCACATATTTTTTCTTCTTTTACAGTTGCTGCGTGAATTGAAGCATTCCAATGTAATCAATTTAATAAGAGTATTTTTGTCACACACAGACCGTAAAGTTTGGTTACTGTTTGACTATGCAGAACATGATCTATGGCACATAATAAAGTTTCATAGAGCTGCAAAAGCCAACAAAAAAACAGTGATAGTACCAAAGGGTATGGTCAAAAGCTTATTATACCAGATTTTGGATGGAATTCATTATCTGCACTCAAATTGGGTCCTGCACAGAGATTTGGTATGTTTTAACGCCTCTATAATTATGCATACATATTATTACAAAGTAAAGTACAACTCCTGTAGAAATTATTTGTTTATTTTATTTATTTATTTATGTTTTAACGCCTCTATAATTATACATACATATTATTACAAAGTAAAGTACAACTCCTGTAGAGTCTTATTTGTGCGTAAGGGAAAAAAGTATGTCCCTACGTTTAGACCCTCCATAGTGGAATGTCACAAAACTGCAATTTCACAATTATTTAAATAGGTGTGACATACTTTATGGATGAACTCTAATTTATAATTTCAGGCAAACTGTACCATGAAACTTGAAATTATTCTGACTAAGCTTCAGCATATTATAACATCAGGATGATTAAATAAAATGAGTATTTATGTAGCAAAATACTTTCCAAAATACTGCCATCCTCGAGCTAAAATGCCATTAAGTACAAAAACTACTTTTTGAGTTATGAGTAAAGAATGTTCATTTTATAAGCGTTGGAGTGTAACAATTGCGTGTATATATAACGGATATATAAATTTTAATAACTCAATGACTATAAAAGCTACAAAAAAATTTGTTAATACATGTCGGTAGAACTTTTTTTTCATGTCAAAGATGAAGATATCAAAATCGACCAGATGTTAGGTAACTGCATTTTAGCTTGAGGACGGCAGAATATAGGTTTATGCCCAAAAGCAATATCAGAATAATGCATAATTAGAAATAAACAATTGAATCTATCCCATTTACAGAAACCAGCTAACATCTTAGTGATGGGGGAAGGCCCAGAGAGAGGCAGAGTGAAGATTGCGGACATGGGCTTTGCCCGGTTATTCAACGCACCACTGAAGCCCCTAGCTGACTTAGATCCTGTGGTTGTCACCTTCTGGTATAGAGCACCAGAGCTACTATTGGGCGCCAGACATTATACTAAAGCTATAGGTAATATAATATTCAACATTTTGAGGAATTGGTTATGAATAACCATTCATAAAAAATGTCTAAAATGATGTAACCAGCCTTGTGGTTTGGACTAAGTACGTAAACAAAATAAGACTGATATATTGCAAACCATGTCCAAACATCTTATTTCATCAAAACTAAAAAATCTACTGTTTGATGTTTGAGTGACATAAAGGAGGATACTAGGATACTAAGGCCCGTATTTTTGGTCAGTACTCAAAATGCATCTCGGTCTCAAGACGCGGTTCGGGCTCTGTGATTGGTTGGCTGTCAAAATTTGGACCAATCACAAAGCCGAACCGTGTCTTGAGACCGGGTCGCATCTTAAGTACTGACCAAAAATACGGGCCTAATACTAGACAACTATTTTGCTGCATTTTTGAAGGCGCATATTATTATAATGTTGGATTAATTCATCAAGCCCCAAGCGGCCACATGCGGCCGCGATAACAATGGATAAGCTATTGTGTCTCGTTTTTCCACGATCGACAGGTTAAAAATCAAAATAAGGGTTTTGATATCTTATACTTTACAACATATCAGACAAACACAGCAGCTATAATATTATGTAATGTCTATTTCAGATATATGGGCGATTGGTTGTATATTTGCTGAACTGCTCACATCCGAGCCGATATTCCACTGCCGTCAAGAAGACATCAAGACTAGCAACCCGTACCACCATGATCAGTTGGACAGGATATTCAACGTTATGGGTTTCCCGCTAGAGAAAGATTGGGAAGACATCAGAAAAATGCCTGAACATGCCACATTAGTGAAGGATTTTAAGAGATCAAAGTAAGTTGTTTGTGGAGTTATCTATTGTGTTTTAATTTCTAAATAATCTTTTTATTGCTTGGTAACACTTTATTTTGGATATTGATCCAAAATAAATTGTTACCAAGCAATAAAAAAATTATTTAGAAATTACCCTTCAAATTTTCATGTGTCCAATTTCATTATTATATTTGAATCACAAAATGTCACTATGAATTTATATCTGCAAGTAAAAGTAATAAATGTATATATATGATACAAGTGCAATGTAAATGTTTATTTTTCAGCTACCAAAATTGTTCATTAAGCAAATACATGGACAGGCACAAGATAAAACCGGACAGCAAAGCATTTAGTCTTCTACAGCGGCTGCTACTTATGGACCCTAACAAGAGAATAACATCGGAACAGGCTATGCAGGACCCTTACTTCTCTGAGGATCCTTTACCAACACAGGTATAATAATATTAATACTTTAAAATGCACAACTAATACTTGAACTTACAACAATTACTAGCCTCTAAGCGTAAATTGATATGTACTATCAGAGAAGTTGATTCATGGCAGATGGCGGACCAACGTAATTTGGTCACGTCATGTCAAACCCAGTCGACAGATCACGATTCACGACTAATATTAAAATTGACATAACTCGACCAAATGACGTAGGTCCGTCAACTGCCTATGAATCAATTTCTTTGATGGTACATTTATAACGCGAGCGCGCAACCCCGTTTGTAACGCGGGAACCGTACGTTTTTCCGGGATAAAAAGTATCCTATGTCCTTTACCGGACTCAAAGTATCTCCATACCGATTTTCAGCAAAATCGATTCAGTGGTTTGGACGTGAACAAGTAACAGACAGACAGACAAACTAAAATACAGACAGACACAATTTGTTACTAGTTGTATCGTTGTAGCTGTATCCTAATCGTGACATACAATTGCTATAATTGCATTTTCCACCCTAAGGCTTGGTTCACACGGCACAATCCTGCACTTTTTTTTGCAGTATACGTCTTAACGAATAAATAGTGACGCATACAATGTATATAGAACCATTCACACGTCGATTGTACTGCAACATATCGTGCAGTATATACATTGTATGCGCCACTATTTATTCGTTAAGACGTATACTGCCAAAAAACGTGCAGGATTGAGGATCGCGATGTGAACCAAGCCTAAGAGTCAAATTGTCAATCTACGCGACGCGTAGATGCATTTCTAAAGCTAGAAACAAATTATCGGACGCATCCATAAGTCGCGGCTGATGGATGCGGCTTAACAATGTGCACGGTTCATCCGCGGACGTCAAAGACCTAACCTATATGTCAATGGCAGACGTCCGCGGATGCAAAAACATCCGGCCAGCCAGATTCTGTTCGGACGTCCGAACGCTCAAGGTCGCGTCCGCGACTTATGTCAGACAATGTGCACAGTTTAGTGTATTTTGTATTGATCAGATAGAAACAAGCCGCATCCGATGAAAACGTCCGCGGACGTTCGTCCGATAATTTGTTCCCAGCTTAAATTCAAATCAATTCAATACAAATTTAGAAATGCATCTACGCGTTGCATTGCGGTCTGAATTGTCCCTTAGAGTCATCATTAGAGTGATGTATATGTCGCAGTCATCTAGATAAATCTGCGATTCGATTGAATGACTAGCGCATTCATTGAATGACACCATTCAATTGAATGACTCGGCCGAACGTCGATTAAACGATCGTCAATGCAACATAGCCCTTTGAAGATAGCGGACATGAAGTCAGTCAGGTAATGGAACGTTTTTCACTTTTTTCCCACTGCGGCGCTCGTAGTCACCAAAATAATTCTTAGGTAATTAATAGTAATGTATTACTCCGTGTTGGCCCAATACGACTTCATTGGGTTAGGTTAGATGGCTAAGGCGGGAGCGTAGCGCAGCGAAGCTCCCGCCTTAGCCATCGTGGTTATTTTTTTGTAAACCACCCAGAAGTAGGAGCCCCGCGTAGCGGAGAACGCCACCACAATCACCCAGAAGTAGGAGCAGTTGGTGGCCTATTATTACGCCACCATCAAATACTTAAAAAAATCATAAAATTCCATTTAACGACTTCACTATGATGACGTTTAGTCAAGACGTTAAACGTTACAGTCAACATCTTGACTAGTTGTCCTTCAGTCATTCAATAAAATGGTGTCATTCAATGAATACGCTAGTCGTTCAATCGAATCACAGATTGAACCAGATGACTGCGACATATACACGATATTAATAAACATTTGGCTCGTTTCCAGGATGTGTTTGCCGGCTGTCCAATCCCGTACCCGAAGCGAGAGTTCCTTACGGACGACGACCAAGACCAAGACAAGAGCGATTCGAAAGCCCGGCAGAACCAGCAGCAACAGCCAAATGTGAGATCTTTAGCGATGAACGACCTACAATATTTGGTTGGGTTATGTCAAACGTGACCATTTTTATTTTCCATCATAATGGGACATTGTCAAATTTCAAACATTGTTATAGTGAGAATGTTTCTTGGTCATCATTTCAATAAATATGCTGTCCTATATGGCGCGCGCCATGTGAAACACTATTAATCTGTATGGAATTTCTTATGAGAAATGCTAAACAGATTTGAGTGTTTGTCATTAGGTACTCGAGCACGGCGTTGGCATCGGAAAACATAAATTCCTGAAAAAACAAACATACTCGGGGTTTACTTGGCTGCTCTCTGAAGGGGTATCTTGGTTTCAACACGAAAACGGGACAATTTTGTGTCTCGACATTGTCTGCGAAGCACTGACCTCCATTATACAAGTACGCTGGACTAATGATACCCTTTGAAATGACAGCTATTTTTTGTGCCTGTTTGAAGCGGAATCAGCTCCCCCAATGTGAGTGATAGGAACTAAATTTGACGTAAAAATGACGTTTGAAAGTCGCCATATTGGCGCTGATAGCAGTAGTGGGAGTATTTGGAACTAATACTAGTGATGACAACCCAAAGGAAAAGAAAAAACCAATAACGATTAAGCGGCCATTTGCAAGTTACGTCAAATTTAGTTCTCTTCCCTCTCACTGGAGGCGCTGATTCCGCTTCAAATAGGCACAAAAAAAAGTGGGTATCGTAGGTCCAGCGTACTTGTATAATGGAGGTCAGTGCTGCGAGGACACCGGGACTGAATACTGGATCTAGACAGTCCCATTTAAAACGGGATGTATGGGCACGTTAGTTTTGATAAATCAATATTAGTAATAACTCGACCAAGTGACGTAGTTGTCGCAGCCATCCAATAGTATTGGCCAGCCAATTACATGCCGCGCCTGTTTATTAAATTTTTAAAAATATATTTTCAGACACAACAAAATCAAGTTCAAGCAAATAGCCATGACCAGCATGCAAACAACGCGAAACGAATGAGGATGTCAGGTATGTTACAAACATATTATAATGAGAGATGTGCCGACTAGTTGGTTAATCCGACTATCCGGCCACTTTTGTAGTCGGCGAATAGTCGGCAAAAAGCGCCGACTATCCGGCTTTTTATTATTTTACTATTATTGATATTATATTTAAGAAAAATCTTGATTATTTTGAAATAAACTAGATTCGGTCGCCGCGCTCAATGCCCGCGATAAAAGCTATGCAACAGCTTAAAATTTATTCGTATTTAAATAAAATTTTTGGATTTTGTATTAAAAAATTAGGTAATTATGCACATGATGTACAGTAAAAAATATGTCCAGAAAACCATAAACTGTATCATGACGTTAACATAACCAAAACGCGATCCGTGCCGATCCGCACGACACGTTCGCAGGCGGCGTATGCGACTTACCTGCGAATCAGTAGTAAACGAAGCATTACGGAAACATCCGAAAACCGAAAAGTCGGCCGATTAGTCTGCTTCTTTGCAACCGACTAGTCGGCTAGTCGGCCAAAGTCATGATCGGAACATCTCTAATTATAATTTAAATTTCATTTCAGTCATGTTATAAAAAACTTAACTAATAAATAATAATACATAGTTACATAATATGTGGCATTGTATGTCAAGCGGTTTGTCCAATGTATCAAACATAGATCTACATGGGGTAGCGTAAACGGTGATAAATTTTTTTGATGATTGATTTATTGAAGTGTGAGAGATCTATGTGTGGTAAGAAAACAAATAATTGTGCTTTAGTTCCCGAATGTTCCGCTATTGATTCAATTCTGACCAATCGACAAAATTACCCTAACGGTCACAATTTTCAGGTCCGAACCAAGGCAATGGCGGCGGAGGCGGCGAATTCCACCAGCAACAGATGATGTTCGGCCAGCAGCAGAACAATCAACAACAGAACAACTTCCAAAGATTCTAGTAATAGATCTAGCCAAGTAACTAAGGGGATTTGTTTTACTCGAATAACTAGCCAAATGACTTAGAGGTTTTTTGGCTAGGCGAATAAGTAGCCAAATAACTAAATTAAGAGCGAAGCGTCATTGTTCCATTTCGTTGCAGTGCGACAAATCAAATCAAAATTGTTTTATTTCTGAATAAATAGAAAATAAATATTTTCAGAAAGTCTACATGGTGCCTACCACCGTTGCGGGAACTAACCCGGCACACACACGTCGACGTCGCAACGTCAAGGCTGATTGGTCGATATTGTCGTGGCTAGACAGCCATTGGCGCGAGTAAGGGCCTGTCCACATCTCCACGTGATCCACGTCACGACGTCGTCAACGTGGAACGGTGTGGTAACGTGGGACGGTATGTTGACGTGACGTGCAAATTTACGCCAACGTAACATAAAAATGCACGTCTTTTTTAGGGTTCCGTAGTCAACAAGGAACCTTTATAGTTTCGGTCTGTCTGTCCGTCTGTCTGTCTGTCTGTCTGTCCGTGGTTTTGCTCAGAGACTATAGGACCTACAAAGCGGTAATTCGGCATGAATGCACATTTTAATGGTGCCGACAAAATTGTATATAAAATCTTTAAAAAAATATATTTTTTAAGGGCCAACGCTAAAACTCGCGCGGGCGCACGCTCGCGTGTGTATAATGAAAAATAGTATGGGCAGCGCAGGCGCGTGCGACGGAGCGCGGACACGGGCGACAGACTGTCACACGCGCGGCGGACGGCGGGCACACGGCGCGGGCGCACGCTTTTCGCAGTCGACGTTGTTTCCGTTGACGTCTTTTTGCCAAATAATAAATTGGTAAATAATCCATGGTAATCTACTCGACACAACTGTACACGCTCGAGATAAAAATTATACTAGCAGCGCTAAATGAGATGGGCGCACGCGACGGGTGGCCGCTTGCGGATTCGTGGCCCGCGGCGGTCTTCCGACGCGTGCGCCCGCGCCCGCATCCGCCCGTGTTTTAGCGTTGGCTCCTATGGGACCTCCCCTACACATCAAGCAGGGATGATATTTTTTCGCGCCCACCCCACCGTGTGAGGTGTCGTTGGATAGGTTTTTTAAAAATATTAAGAGTATTCATAGATCATTTTCCGATTTAGAGATCCATTTGTGAAATATGAAGTTTTAAAGTGGAAAAATCGTTAGAGTCCAGTGTCCCCCCCTTCTACCAGCTAAACGGTTGTTTCTAGAAATGTGAAAAAATTCACGAAAGTAGGAAATATGCTGAGTTTAAAAGGAAAACTATCACGTCTAAAAAGACTTTGAACGTAACTGAGATGATGTTGTTAGTAGTGTAAAACACGTTATAAATGTCCTGTCATTGACCAATCAAAAATTAACGGTACTACGGAACCCTATATTGCGCGTGGCCCGACACGCACTTGGCCGGTTTTTCTTATCTTTCTCCGATTTTAACAATAACAAAAGCAGAATACGTATTGTGCGGTCCATATCTAGATAAGTAGTGAAGAATGTAGCAGTTTTACAAGGCATGGTGACGTACAATGTTGCTATATTGTGACCAGCTTTTTACGTTACGTTAACGTAAATTTGCACGTCACGTCAACGTACCGTGCCACGTTACCGCACCGTTCCACGTTGACGACGTCGTGACGTGGAGATGTGGACAATCCCTAACGTTTATTTATAAGCAGGGACGAAGCAACGTAACGGTGCAATTTGGTCTCGATCTAACTAGCCAAATAACTTAGGTTTTGGTCTAGCCAAATAATAATGTAAATTACCGTAGGGGCGGAACATAATATTGTTAAATAACCCTAAATATTTCATTGTCTTCTTACACCTAAGAAGAACACGAGCTGGCTCGGAATATGTGATAGATTGTTGTATTTAATTTCTCTGATTAATATTAATAATAATTATTATTTCAACTATAAAATATTATAATACATATTATCATGTTCGCGAAATGACAAAGTTCCTAAAAATTTGTTCATACACTTCATACAGTCATTTTAGCAAGTTCTTTGCGATTTATTTTGCTTCTCTTTAGACGCAAAAGGTTTTGTTAAGATAAAGATGCATAGTATGTATTATATTTAACTACACCGGGCTAGAATTTTGTGTAATATTCTGTGAATTTTTAGCCGTAAAAATAATGAAATGTTGTATAGTTTATTGAATTGTCATGAATGAATTTGACTGATTATATTTGTATTTATTAATAATAGGGCAGTATAAATAAACAATATTTTTAAACCATGTTATAAAATTTATTTTTATTCTTAATAAAATTGGACGGGAGATTGACAATTATTTAGATTTTATATGGCCGGTTAAAACTTTCTTACTACTATAATAATACTTTTAGCATAATATAACAGTCTCTAAAAATATCTAGGTCTCATTTGATCAAATATAATAATTAATCTATTAAGACTTAAATAATATACACATTTACTATTTTTAGGATAAAGCTGACAAATGAGCAGACAAATAGCCTGATGAAAGGCAATTCCCATAGCATCAACTGTGCTCAACAGTTACAACAGCGTTTCCACTTTCCAGTCATTAATCATAGACCTTCGCGCTTCGGTTTTCTAAGAGGCCAAGGTATCACCAATCTGGTTATTTTTGCCGAAGATTTCGACGGTTAATTATTATAAGCTTATTCATCTAGAAACAGTAGCTTTTGCTGGTTAGTTCTACCACAATATATTTTGTTGAAACATAGTAACATACTTAAGTTATGCTAATATTCAGTAGCATAGCTTAACTATGTTCTTGAAACCACATTTCTGTAACTCACACAAGTTTTATACGCAAGATGTTATGTATAGTATTGTTCTGCATAGAAATCACGCTACCATGAGTGCGTTTAGTATGAAGATTATCTATTGTATTTATATTGTGGTTCTACTGTTAGTAAACTAAAACGACTAGGTTAGTTCACGGGAAACTGTGCCCTATTTCGAGCGTTCTAGCTGCGAGAATTCAATGACGGTTTCGTCCCCGTTATGCACTACTGTGTACTGGGCCTTATTTAGTTCGTTCCTGTTGAGTTTGTCCTGGCCCACTGGTCGGATTCTTGTGCGGAGTTTGCCGCAGCGACCGTCGGCTACTTTCTCGTATTGTTCTGAAAAAAAAAAAACATTTAGGCATTATATTTTTTTGTATTTTTTCTTCCTTTCAGATAATTGACATTACAAAGTAAAGTTTTGAATCCATACTACATTATAAAGGTGTCTATACTACCAAAGTGTGTGACCTATGAGTACTATTCAGCTTCAAAAAGAAACCTTCACGCACCCGATAAACTGATTTTGATGGATTTTTCGGCATTGATTATTCTAAAACACAATAAATACTTCCTAAAATATCCTTTAAATCATTACTAGACATATCTTTTAACAACGGTCACGCAGGTGCGTGTAGTGTGGCAAACACGCGTACATTTTGCCGCAATGGAAACTATCAACGCGTTCAGACGTGCTCGTAATCTGCGCGTGTTCTACGCGTATTCTGCTGTAGCGTTTGGGAAAACGCGCTCGGCACGCGCCAAACGTGCGCTGAATCCGCGCGAGTGCCGCGTGCGTTTTTTTCCCAAGCGCACCAAGCAGACCACGCGCAGAGCACGCGTAGAACACGCGCACATCTGAACATGTCCTTTTCCGGGACTCAGAATTATTTAGCGTAGCGTGAAGAACAACTCTCGCATTTATAATAAAAACTCTACTTTGTATACAAATACATGAATAAAAATTAAAATGTCAGTAAAATAAAATTGATTACCCCCGACATAAATATTTGATTGCTATTAAATAGTTACGCATTCACGCATTTCGCCGGTCCAATTCACTCGTGATTAATTAAATATTTGTATACGTAATGTATAGACAGTATATCGCACTTTACATGCGTAACTTGTTGAGCCTGTGATACACAATTTGTATACTTGTCTACTTAAAGAAGACTGCATAAGACTTGTAGGGCTCATGTTCTTAGTAGTATGTTATAACTTAATACTTATAATAATATCTAGATACTTTTAATATCAATTGCAGACGTAAGTGCTTGAAGTTTCTAACATTTTTGAAATGTTTAAAAATGAATCGCAATCAAAAAAATATGTACTTATGTTGCTAAAGTATACATGAAAACCATAATTATTGTTTTATATTTCCGGTAGTTATAATAATTTATTTAAGTCGTTACCCGTAAACCGTAACCTAAAATGATAAGACGTGAATATTAAATTATTGATGTTGGTTAAAATTAATAAGTATTTTTAGTTAGCTGTAAATTTATATATTATTTTTATTGGTGTTTCATTAACGGTAATTAATTAAGCCGTAGCGGCTAAAGTACCTGGCCTATTTATTTTAGTATCAACAAGCGCGGTGCGCCGAAATCCATGCTGATTTCGGCGCACCGCGCGCGCCATTTATTTATCCTACGTTCTTTCTCCGGATCGCAAAATATATCCTAAAAAGACTTAAAGAGGTGACAGACAGACTTTTGCATTAATATTAATATCAGCATGGATCACAATTTTGTATGGGTACATTCGTTAGGCCTGTGAATAGGTTTTTAACCGACTTCCAAAAAGGAGGAGGTTATATGCTCGGCTGTGGATATTTTTTATTTTTATCTACTTTTTATATTGATACTAGAAATAATTTATATGTAAAACAACGTTTGCCGGGTCAGCTAGTTAGTATTATAACAAGAAAATACTCACGGTTTCTAAAATTATTCTGGCACGCCATATGACACATTGACGCGAACCCCTTCAAGTTGTCCGGATTGATCGGCGTGGCTCCTTTGGGACTCGAGCAGATCGGCTCCTTCTTATTCTTGCAAGACTCCATGCACACTTCGTAGTTGTTTCGTCTCCTTCTAGTCGTGGTTGGACTCTTTGTAGTTGAGGAGGTAGTAGCAGGATTGATAAGGACGTTTGTCTTGTGCCCCTTGCGTCTCACGCTTATGGTTAATATCGGTCGTGGAGACGCCGAGTTTTGGGTTGTAGGCTCTTGAGTTTGTGGCACGTTCGACACGATGGACGCTTGGGATGACGTGGGATTATCACACGGCCGGTTTGTAGGTGAATTAGTGCTTGGGCTGATCGCCAGAGGCACATAAGGTTGGATAGGCTGCTGCGACCAATTGTCGTTCCCGTTCCAAACGCCCGAACCCAGATCCGGTCGGTTTTGTAGCCAGTTTGGCTGGTTGGCGTTCCAAATGGGGGAGGTGGATTGGATCGGTGGATCCGTTGGGATGGGTTGAGGTGGTTGGGTTGTTTGTGGGACCGGCCAGATTATAGCAGGAGAGCCTCTGTTTTCTGGTGCGTTGGTTATTTGGGACATAGCTGGGGGCGGTTGCCTGGTTGCGGGGGTCTCAGTTGGCTGCGTCTGGACATTTCTGGTTGTTGGTTCTGTGGTTGTAGGGGAGGTTCTCGTGGTCCAGGTTGTGGTTGCGTCGGTGTTCGTGGGGTAGACTCCGACGGTTGAGAATATTTCAGTGAGTGGTTTTGGGGAGTAGTTTGGGTCATTGATGAGGTTGGCTGCATACCACTCCGGTAAGGCGTTTGGGATGTTCGCTCGGCATAGTTGTAACACTGTAAAAATAAATGTTTAAAATGAGAAAAGTACAGAAAATAGCTAAGATTATCGGTTAGTTGTAGTAGTAGTACCAAAAAACTAGGTAAAACTCTGTCTATAGTAGAGTTTTTTTCTAGAGTTTTTGGTTGATAATCTCGTTTCTTCTTCCTAGCTTTCCTCAGTTATTTCCCGTCATGTGCTAATCGAACGGTTAGTTTTTATGGAGGTCGTCTTTGTTTTTCGAGTTTTAGTTAAAAAAAAAAACTCGTTCTGAGGATTGCCGTCTACTACTTAAATTCGATCCAGTCTATTTAATTATCGGTATAATTCAGTCTAGAATTTGATTATCGGTATGGATATACCTACGATTTTTGCTGCTTCATTAATCGCATGACGCATCTGTAATATTTTATGCATTTTGGTTATTGTCGGCCTAATAATTATGTGACGTCTTAAAGCATGTCACATGTACAAGAGGCATGATCCTTTTGCAGTGGAATCAGAACAGGTTTTCAAGGTCCGTTTTTGCGTCCAGTCGCTCTGTTCGAGTCACAAGTGATTGATAAATGTACAATCGGTTCAGGGATGTTTTACCTCTAGCAAAAGCTGTATGTCGACTACATAAGGATCGGTTTTATAGAACCGCTGAAGCAAATGAACTGTGAACGACTTATACTTGCTTCATTGATTGTTTTGTCTTTATAACATACTTTTGCCTGCAGCTTCTGTTACTGGATAAAATAATATCTAAGACTTCGTATTCTACTTTATATTATATTTTATATCTCTCCTTAATTAAAATCGGTAGCCAGCTCCATTTCAATGCAAAAAAAATACCTATTAGCTTTCTCTATTAAATAAATTGTAATAAGTTGGTAAAGCTATAGATTGTATTCTTTACTTTTTTTAAATAGTAGGTAGAGAAGTTAGTTCCTAACTACTTTTCTACGCATCAGTTAATTCTGATTTCAAGTAACATTGTAGTTCACCAGGTGTTCAGTATGTCTAAAAGGGTATTGGTATTCAATTCATAAATACTTAATCAGAATACCTATCGAATTACGAACGGTATAGGAATGCTTATTGCTTATGAATTCTTAGACAATATGGATCTTGATGGTATCACGTAGCTATTGTTTTGTAAGGGCATTATCATGAAGCATTTTCCTGGCCAGTGCCAGGCAGTTAGAACGAAGTTCCTTATCGCGCGTTGCGAAAGAGGCTAGACGGAAAAAGTTGTAACGACACTTTTTTATTAGTACCTGCATAGTAGGGGCAGAGGGCGTTGATAGTATTCCTGGTCGTCAACTAGATGGCGTTTTTTTATAACTTCGTTCCATTCGGGTGTCCCTTGACACCTCTCAAGTTTTTTTTTTATTTAACTGTTCAGATATTTAGAAGCTTGATATACTTAGCTAGAAATTTCAATTCACATCACAACTAAATTAGAGTTAATTAAGAGGAGTGAAAGGGTTTATGTCTATTTTCACCATCCACTAACGTTTAGTGTCCTCTAATATTATCACCTACCTAAAGGTTACCTATTTCTTAGGATTTCACCGACACTCACTTACGGCCGTTCCCAATATTCAATCTATCTCTGGTTTGACATACGACCGATCGCAGCTAACATTGAATTGACATAAAATATATGTCTCTAATATCTAACGAGAGCTATTCCTATCTCTAGTAGGGCAAAACCAGAGATAGATCAAATATTGGGAACGGCCGTTAAACTGTGTCATCTCAGTCCGACATATTAGAAAACGAAAAAAACATAACACTATTATGCCTAGGAGTGGTTGGTGAAAACGTCCATTAAACAATTACTTGATGTTGTTTGTCATATTTTTATATAAAATATAGGTAAATATGTTTCCTCGAACTCAGAAGTAACATTGTTCATTTTTGTCTGCAAGGTTAAAAATATTAGTATTATGCTTAGGAGTGGATGGGTACGGGCATTAAACTTTCTTACTGTTTCATGTAAATTTTTGATTTACATATTTTAACTTTGTTTTCTTAAACTCACATTAAGACCGGGCTCCCAAAATTATCTAAACACGCTAGCCCCGCCTACACACCCCGCTATCCTCCAATCGTGATACAATGATTCCATGAATAGTGCCCGCATGAATTGTATTTTGCGCTGCAGCTAATAGTGAACAATATCGCGTAACAACGGTCCGGCGCATTATAGCACGAAAGTAAAGTTCGCTAGTCCCAAAAATGTTTTTTATGATTACTTAAAAATTAAATACAATACTAATATTTCCTTTAGCTATTTATTTTATAAAGTGTGTTATTGTAGTAGTGCAAATTATTTAATAATAGTAACTCAATAAGTGTAACAGATATTTGTTGAAAAGCCCAGAAATATTCATAATTTCGAAAAATAAATTTATCGAGTCAAAATAAGTGAATCGTGTTTTTGGTTAGCCAAATATCAGATAAATATACAATGATTAAATAAATCTCAATTTCATTTAAGTCAATCGTCTTTCGGGATCGTAATACCTATTAGCAAAAACACAGCAAAATTTGACAGCCCGGACTTAAGTTACATAGTTAATTTTTGTCTGCGAGGTTACAAACATTATTAATTTAGAATGCAAATATCGTGTCTTGTGTCACGCGAACATAAAGTAACAAAAAAAATCTACTTAAGGCTACATGCTAATTATAAATAAATAAACAATTTAAAAAAAGGTGGAAACAGCTCATTTTTCCGAGATTACAACTACAAGTAGGTGCCCATTACAAGTAAGTACCTCTATGTCTCTGTGGTCTACTCTATAATATATTATATTGTGTCAATCAAATCCACCAGGGTACCAGACAACGGAAATATATTTAATACTATTATACTATACATATATTTAAGATTTTTATTATATCATACACATATTTAATACACATCCATGACCCAGGATCATTGATTAACTTTTTGTTCCGTCGGCGGGATTCGAACCCGCGACCACCGGCTTGAGCTGCCACACACTCTTAACCATTGAGCCACAGAGGTCGTCATAGTTTTAAATATTATATTCGATGCAAACAAACACACCGCAGAATTTTATTCTTAAATGTATAGAATATTTTATGAATGAATCACGAACGTGACTTTTTCATTCAGACGAAACGCAAGAACGAGATTTCTAATGATCACAAACTTGTTTGTTTTTAGATTAAAATATTAAAAGTAACATTTGCATATTATTATCGTCCTCTATTTTCAACTGTTGTCAAAAAACGTGGGTTCTACAGCTCTACGTCTGTTTACGAATGTAAAGTTTAAACTTATTTGTAGAAACCTTACTGATTAAATAATAATTATTGTCGATACTCTACATTTCTTTCAATGCAAATAAGCAAGTTAAAAAAAGTTGCTTATTTTTGTGTTTTTTTTTTATGATTTTAATCTTTTAACATTGTTTTTATGTTAACTGCATACGGATTTAATGTTAGTACGAAGTCATTAAAAGTAAGATTAATATTATACTCTTGTAAAAACTTTTTTTTTTTTTTTATGAAAGAAGGGGGCAAACGAGCAAACGGGTCACCTGATGGAAAGCAACTTCCGTCGCCCATGGACACTCTCAGCATCAGAAGAGCTGCAGGTGCGTTGCCGGCCTTTTAAGAGGGAATAGGGTAATAGGGGAGGGTAGGGATGGGAAGAGAAGGGAATAGGGGAGGAAAAGGAAGGGAATAGGGGAGGGAAAGGAAGGGAATAGGGTAGGGGATTGGGCCTCCGGTAAACTCACTCACTCGGCGAAACACAGCGCAAGCGCTGTTTCACGTCGGTTTTCTGTGAGAACGTGGTATTTCTCCGGTCGAGCCAGCCCATTCGTGCCGAAGCATGGCTCTCCCACGTATATAATACGTATATAATCTCCCACGTATATATAAACTATACTTTGACGAACTCTACTATAACCGGATGCGTTTATTCGTCGCATCGCCAAATTGCGGTCACATGGTTGAAACGAATATGCCCTAGAAAGTTCTAGATGTTTTACGAATATTTTAATTATTGTTTATTTACATTTATATCACAGTTTTATGCTAACAGACTTGTAAAAAGTCGTATATATGTAGTTGCATTAGCCAGCCAACATAACGCCTAGTTGATTGCAGTTTACGACGTTTTTTAACAGTTCATTGGTTTTATCATATTAATTATTATTAATTGATTTACGTATGGCCAATTGAACAATATGGCTGTATTGATTAAGTAATTTGCGAAAGGAACATTGCAAGAGCCTTAAGTCCTGATTTGTAATTTAAAATTAAGGCTTCATTATTACTGCGTTGCACAAAAATTTGTGTACCGCGCGGGAACCGTTCACTTTTCCATCCCCTACGGAGATTCCGTAATTTACCGTATTTAGAGCCTTATAAACTCATAATTTGAAAGCTACAAAGTTATAATAAAAATACAGCAACAATCTTCAGTATATCAACATTCCTTTCCCCGTTTTAAATTTTCTATTTTTGTATATTATACTCATGATATTAGCTTCCAAAGTAATACCAATTTATTAAAATTGAAGCACACTTTCAGCATCTACCTAGTATTTACAAATTACGTTTATTTGAAACACACGACAATAGATAGACAATTTCATTAACTACATATTCCCCGTTTAAAATTTTTTTAAATCAATTTTGAACTAAGATAAGTAAAAAAAATAGAATTTTTGTGCGATTTTGGCAACGCGTCAAATGTATGGTCAAGGTCGTTTGCTCGGGGGATGGCCTTAAAAATATCCCATGTCTTTTTCCATATTGTCTAACGGCCGTTCCCAATATTTGATCTATATTTTACCCTACTAGAGATAGGAATAGCTCTCATTAGACATTAGAGACATATTATATTTTATGTCAATTCAATGTTAGCTGCGATCGGTCGTATGTCAAACCAGAGACAGATTGAATATTGGGAACGGCCGTAAAAGTATATCCATATCAAATTTTAACAAAATTTGGTCTGCGGTTTTAGGTTTAGGCATGCTGCCGGCTGCGTGAAGAGATTAAACAGATAGACACACTTTCGCGTTTATAATATTACCTACTATAGATGCTGTTGAATTGAGAATGTAGGTTCTACGGGCAGCTAAACCACATTATAATGTAGAACAAGTGTTCTAAACTAATAAGGCTACTCAAGTGAGTAGCCTTATTAAGTTTTATAGCACTATCCAGATTTTATAGGTTCTACGGGCAGCTAAACCACATTATAATGTAGAAAGAGTGTTCTAAACTAATAAGGCTACTCAAGTGAGTAGCCTTATTAAGTTTTATAGCACTATCCAGATTTTATAGGTTCTACGGGCAGCTAAACCACATTATAATGTAGAACAAGTGTTCTAAACTAATAAGGCTACTCAAGTGAGTAGCCTTATTAAGCTTTATAGCACTATCCAGAATTCTCAATAAAATATTGCTTCTTGTATAAGAGATGATCTCAAGATAAGTTTTTTTCAAAATATGTAGAGTTAGTTAGGGCAGAATTCAGGTAATGAGGCAAAGTAAAAGCTTATGTGTACGATATATTTATATAAGAAGCTCAATAGCTCATTAAAAAGTCTTTAATTTGATAATAATTAACTAATATGGTCACAGGTCTACAGATTATTATGATGAAAAAAATGCATTGTTTCTTAGAGTAACAGAACCCAATGCTTATAAATGGGTTATGGGAAGGATCAAAACAAAACTGCATTCCCAAAACATAACCATTATTAACAGTATTGCTAAATGCACTCTTTTATATCGGTAACAATCTTGTAACAATCCATTGTCAAAAATCACACAGTGAAAGCGGGGCATTGACATGGGGACACAGCTCACTAGCTACCTATCTTTGACCTCTATTCCGACCACATACGGATCACTTTTGTACAAAAAAAGTACTCAGGAGTACACAAAAGTACATACAAAGTACACAGTACTCACGTGTTAAAACGACGAGCGACACAACACGATCCATAGCGAGTTCACAGCGATCTGGCCGGTGTACAAGTCCCACAACGAGTTTACGCTTTACGCATAAATGATTAATGTACGGTCAAGGAAATTTATTGTTGAGCCTTTAGATTGAAGCCTGATTTACTGGATCGTGGTGAGGTTACATTTCGCAGTGTACCAAGAAAAGGAAGACAGAACCGCTTTAGGCCAGTATTTAAGTTTTACTACGCCTACGAATAATAAAAACTAAGAAAACGTAACTCCCATACTTCAATCGTTTTGAATTTGGTTCTCAAGGTTCTTTTCGCACACTAAAATAATATGGCAATAGCTACGAAACACTACATTCAAATTGACAAAATAAAACCGTTGACAATGATTGTCACTTCTATAATCTTGCATGTATTCGGGTATCTTTTTGCATAAAGTATGCATGTATTCGGGTCACATTTTGTAGAATCGGAACTTTGACACAGTTACTCTTCCTTAGTTTTTATTATATTATTCGTAGTGCTACGCACAAACTTAGTCCTAGTCAAGACAGTTATTATATCGCGTTGTGGTGTGTAATTTTTGAGGTACATATTTGTACTAAAATTTTTAGGTGTGAGTTGACTGAGGTACTTACTACTTACTGTAAAAATACATATAAAAATCGGCCAAGTGCGAGTTGTACTCGCGCACGAAGGGTTCCGTACCACTACAGGGCAAAAATAGGTTAAAAATTGAATTTTTTGTATGGGAGCCCCCCTTAATTATTTAATTTATTTAAATTTTATAATTAATTATTAAAGTACAAATACAATTAAGTATTTTGAGAACATTTCGATTGCCTATGTGTTGCCGTTATTGATAAAGAGCAAAAATCACGTATGTTGTATGGGGGCCCCCCTTAAATATTTAATTTATTTTATTTTTAGTATTTGTTGTTATAGCGGCAACACATATACACAATCTGTGAAAATTTCAGAAGTCTAGCTATAGCGGTTCTTGAGTTACAGCCTGGTGACAGACAGACGGACAGACGGACAGACATCGAAGTCTTAGTAATAGGGTCCCGTTTTTACCCTTTGGGTACGGAACCCTAAAAATCGGCCTAAGTCATTCACTGTTATTTTCAACTATTTAGTACTAGGACCTAACTGCGTATTATTAATAGGACTCAACTGCGAATTATTAGAAATACCTAATTAATGTGAAATTCCTTCTGATCTTCTTCTCAATAAACATTTTATACTGCAAAAGTATGTCTAAAAACTGTCTTGTCTTAATGATAAGCCAAACTATATCGGATATTTAATAAAAAAAAATTACGAGGACGATCCACCTGCTAAACATTTAATTTCCGCAACAATACATGAAGAAATACGATTTTTACTATGTTCTGTGAAAGAGCCCAACCCATTTCGCAATGGACTTGTTTTTAACTAGTAACTGTTTAACTGGTAAACAATAAACATTATTATCATTCTTATATTATACCTACAAGGTAACTTGCATAATAAATTTATAGTTAGTATTAATATAGTCGTTACTGTCTCAAATAAATATCAAATTATTATCACACTGAATCGACAATTCGCCTTGCAAATGGTTATGGAAATTAAACGAAAAAATTAAGAATTACAATTTAGGTCATTTTATGTCTCACTTTTACTGATTTTATTTTTTTGAAAATCACTCCGAAAATGTTTAGAACCATGTTGTCAGATAATTCACCCATGGTACTGTATTATTTTATTATATTTAGCTACATTAATAAAATACGTTATATATTATGAGAGTTACGTAGAGATCTTAGGTACCCCGCAAACGATCAAATTGTTTGTCAAATTTTACGTGTTTGTCAAACAGTTTCATAGTGTACAGCTTTGTTTGAAGCGTTTGTCAAACAAACTACGTGTTTGACCTGTTTGAAGAAAATTTGGATTTCCGTAGCGTTTGACAAACGTGTTTGAACGTGTTCCGCTGTATTTGTCAAACAAGATCTCAAGATCTCAAACCGATTCTAGCTAATTGTTTGACAAACTTGTTTGATGCACGTTTGATCGTCTGCGCTGCTGTTTGATAAAAACGTAAATTACATCAAACATGTTTGTCAAACAAATTTGATCGTTTGCGGGGTACTTTAGATTAATGATTGGTCGCCGCGCGCGCGGAGGCCAATCTTAGGTAGAGAGATATTAGAAATGAAATAATTTTTGATGCTGTGGAGTATCAAAACTCTTTTGCGACATAGAGCATAATATTTTCTTTAGCTTGCACGGCTCTTCTGGAAGTAACAAAAACTTAAATGACTTGAATCAACATACAAAGGGCAGCACGACGACAAACTTCTTCAGGAAATTATGTTCACTGTGTCAAGCCACTGGACCGTGGTCTTGTACCAATCAAGAAATAAAATTTAGGTTGAGTCTTATACTAGCATTTATACAAGGTGTAACAGAACTAAGTGATAAAACTTTAGGATGGGTATGTGTCCCTTGTATAGAGTTCACTGTGAAAGTAGCAGCGCTGAAAGAGTAACTTTTTTTCACCATTGCATGGAAAAATTCATGACGCGGGGGCGCTTGCCCATACAAATCACAAAAAATGCTTTTTCATTGCTGCTACTTTTACAGTGAACTCTATATTAAGGGACACGCACCCTAAACTATTATCACTAAGTTTTGTTACACCTTGTATACTAACACAGGTTCTTCAGACTGTAGTTATTCGAGTACCCAGTTGGGTCAAATACGATAATTAGCTATAAGTGTGGTTAGCTCGTCAAATAACTGACGTTCTTTGACGACATGACCACACTAATTTGTTCTGACGTGAGTCGTGACTCGTGACCTGATGCCAACTATATGGATGGTAATTGCCAACTACTGATGCTGTCTATTGCGATAAAAATTAGGTCCAATTTTTATAGCAATAGACATTCTCTCCATTTTGATACTTTTCTGTCGCTATTAGGCTACTTGTAGTAGCCTAATATTAAGTATGTGTCTTTCTTGAGCGAACAAACCAAATCTATACTTAATATTATAAAGCGGAAGAGTTTGTTAGTTTGTTTGTTTGTTTGTTTAAACGCGCTAATCTCAGGAACTACTGGTCCAATTTGAAAAATTATTTCAGTGTTAGATAGTCCATTTATCGAGGAAGGCTATAGGCTATATTTTATCACGCTAAGACTAATAGGAGCGAAGAAATAGAGGAAAATGTGGTAAAGACGGGGGGAAATTATTTGAAAGGGCTTTATAATTTAAACTTATTATTCGGGACTTAACGCGACTTATTCTAGTAGTAATGCTACTACATACTTTTTTCTCGACGTTTCGGCCGTGTTGCAACGGCCGTGGTCACGAGGGGACTGCAGGAGCGCGGCGTCTTCGTTTGCACCGGGCGGTCTGATCTACGACTACCCTCGAATTGTCCAACATTTGTGTTCCAATATATTTAGAGTCAGTAGGCTCAGTGCGACACACAACACTCACTGTATCCGTGTGTGTGTCGCACTGAGCCTACTGACTCTAAATATATTGGAACACAAATGTTGGACAATTCGAGGGTAGTCGTAGATCAGACCGCCCGGTGCAAACGAAGACGCCGCGCTCCTGCAGTCCCCTCGTGACCACGGCCGTTGCAACACGGCCGAAACGTCGAGAAACGTCGAGAAAAAAGTATGTAGTAGCATTACTACTAGAATAAGTCGCGTTAAGTCCCGAATAATAAGTTTAAATTATAATGCAACGCGAAAGTTTAAAAGTTGAAAGGGCTTATTTGAACGCGCTAATCTCAGGAACTACTGGTCCGATTTGAAAAATTCTCTCAGTGTTAGATAACCCATTTATCGAGGAAGGCTATAGGCTATATTTTATCACGCTAAGACTAATAGGAGCGAAGAAATAGAAGAAAATGTGGAAAAACGGGGAAATTATTTGAAAGGGCTTATCTCACGAATTACTAGAGGAATTTTTCTGTTATTTGGGTCAGATAAGAAGTAGACCACGTGAAGGATCATAGGCTATTTTTTTTGTAGACTGATTTGTCTGTGAAATATCTAATTTACGCGGGCGAAGCCGCGCGGAACGTCTAGTATGAAATAACCCGGTGGAATATAACTTGCACATTTTCGGTGCGAAGCGCAAAATGTGCAAGTTAGGTATATTTATTTCGCGCCTACTCGCTTTCACGGTAATTCTCTTAAGTTTACTTGAGATTCTCAAGCATTTCTCAATTCAACAACAATTGGTTCTCTTAACAGTTTTTTCTCTGTCTGGTTGTCGTATTAGAAAAGGTTCAAAGCAAGTCAATGGTCATACATAATGAATGCGATACTTACACCTATCTTTACACAATATTGTTTCACCAGAAAGCCACGGATGAGTGCATCGCAATGCATAGTATTACTCTTCGTTGCGATAACACAACAAAAAAGTCCTAAATATTAAACTGTATTACGGAAAGTAAGTATGGCGTTTGAAAAATTGTGAAAAACCTTCAAGAGGGCTTAGGTATGTCCGCTTTCACCAACCACCCCCATCCTCAGTGTCCCCTAGGCCCTAGTCGTCTCTAGGGCCTGTTTCCACCAATGCTTATGTATCGCCTATGTCCATATTTAAGTTATAAGGATTTATGTGACATAGAACTCTTGGTGAAATCCCTTATTGGCCATATTACCCTTAACGTAACGTTAATAGTTGGTGAAAACAGGCGTTAAGTCCCTAATTTCACCAAACAAAATATTCATCTCCACTCTCCAGTTTGATACAGGATGTAACAAAACTAAGTGATAATACTTTAGGATGTGTACGAGTTCCTTGTAGAGAGTTCACTGTGAAAGTAGCAGCGCTGAAAGACCAAATTTTTTTCACTTTTCTATGGGCGAGCGCCCCAGCGTCACGAGTTTCCCCATTATTATTATTGGCCCACTGTGTCCCACTGCTGGGCAAAGGCCTCCCCTCTCAAGCTCCCAGGAAGCTCATTGACGTAGGCAGAAAGGAAGCTAGCCTAAAGTGGAGCTGGGTAGGGCACATCTCCCGAATGCATCCGGACAGGTGGGCGCGTCTAGTTTCGGAGTGGCTACCGACTGGTCAGCGTAATAGAGGCCGACCCAAAAAAAGGTGGCGCGACGAATTGGATGCGTTCGACAAAGAGTGGCCAGGAACATCACAAGATCGCGAATTATGGAATAAAAGTTTCCCCACACAAAAGTGAAAAAAATTGGTCTTTCAGCGCTGCTACATTCACAGTGTACTCTATGTTATATTTTAAAGGGACACATAAACTCCCTAAAGCAGCGGTAGGCAACAGGCGGACCGCGGTCCGTTTGCGGACCGCGAAAGGTCGAATCTCGGACCGCGAAATATTGTAATGTATTTTATACCAAGTATCAATTAATACATTGATAAGGTATACGTAATACCAGGACAAGTGTGTTTTTTCTGGACCTCGTTAAAATCTTCCCAGTTCCTCAGTATCCGGACCCCACCTAAAATTAGTTGCCGACCCCTGCCCTAAAAAATTATCACTTAGTTTTGTTACACCTTGTATATTTTGAGCAATATTAAGTAAGCTTTTAAAGTATTAAGTAGTAACATGATTATTGATTAGTTAAGTTTGCAGGCGGATAGTAAGACATGCTGTGCAAACTGCAAATGTCAAAATTGGTCAAAAAGGAGGCATTTACTATAAAAACAAAAATAATAGGTTTATTTTTGTTTGTTATTAACCAACATTGAATAAAATAAAAACGAATCAGAATAAAAGTATAATATGTATTAGATTTACAGATGTGACGTATAAAATGCACAGTTCTGATCTGCAGGCAGTATTGATAAATTCATCAATGAGGTCCTTGTGATACGAAACCCGGGTATACATGTAGTAGAATGGTGGTGCCTGGTAACCGGCACAGGTCACACCAACTAGTATACCCGTGGTACTGTTCTCGTTAGGGTCGTTGGTTCCGTGGCAAACTAGAGGACCGCCCGAATCCCCCTGAAAATATGAGCCTTAGGGCCTGTTTCACCACTCCCTGATAAGTGCCGGATAGGCTATCCACAATTTATCTGACAGATACTCCATACTCTGTCAGATAAGTTGTGGATAACCTATCCGGCACTCATCAGTAGCCCTAGCACGGCGACCAGTGGAAATACGAAAGTATAGACAAACTGTGGAGATAAACTTAAGGTGTCGTTCCGATCTTTTTTCGTTCCGAAAAATTCAATTAAAATGCCACTTTATGACAGACTATAGTCACAAACTGTGGAGATAAACTTAAGGTGCCGTTGCGATCTTTTTTCGTTCCGAAAAATTCAATTAAAATGCCACTTTATGACACACTATAGTCCTAAAAATTCAAATAATATCCTACTTTATGACATAATATACTACAGTCTGTCATTAAGTGGCATTTTAATTGAATTTTTGTCGGTCGCGATTAGCCGCGGTAAAGATAGGAACGGCACCTTAAGTTTATGTCCACAGTTTGTCTATACTTTCCCATTTTTACTGGTCGCCGTGCTAGGGCTACAGGAAGTGGTGAAACAGCCCCTTAAGGTGCAGTGGTTGTAGCAACTACGTAAAATGGGTTTTTTAAATAATGTTTTTTCTAAAGGAAATGTCATTATTTAAGTATGAAAAAAGTACAGTTATAAAATTGAGAAAATTTACCATACGAATAGATATCAGTACACAATTTGAAAAATTCTGCTCGATAGAAAAAAATCTCAAAGATGACTATTATTAATGCTGTTTTTCATAATTAACTCATTTTATGGCTAAATTACACACTTTCTAAAAAAACAAAAAATGTATTACATTTGTCATAACATAACCTAAACCATTTGATATATTTGATTTGTGTAATACTAAAAAAAAAAGGTTTTTTTCTCCTATTTCGCCCTATCAACGACGCGGCGAGCGTCGTAACCGCCACTGTACAAGGCGCGCTGATATGAATGTTATTTTAATGTCCTTTACGTGGATATTCGTACTGACAGACATCGACCTGCTAATTTAAGGGACTACCTCGCCTTAATGTTATAAATTTATAACCATAGGAAAATAAACTTCACTGAGTGAGTTTTCGTCAAATATATTAAGGACTTTCATTGCATATTACTGAGCACTGCTATATTTACGTTCGTGGTCTAGTTTAGATATAGCATAGCTTTTGACTCTGAGGTCGTGAGCTCGATTCTCGCGTTAGAAAAATAAAACCTACGTGTAACGCGTGGCACTTTGAGACTGCCGCGGTAAAGCTATTGCATAGCATTTTTTATCAACTTATGCAATTATAATTCGCATACCTACGTCTAGTCGCACGCACACAAACATCGTGCCGAAGTCTGGCAACAATGCAGCAGTGGGGTGTGGGGGAAGAGTGGGGTTTTCTTCGTTACGGAATTTCTTGATTCGGTCGCGGCGCTCCAAACCCGCGATAAAAGCTATGCAATAGCTTAAAATAATATATGGTTTAGTTGGGACAACGCAGGCTGATTATTTAATTGTCTCACAAGAAAGTACCGTCGGATGGGCATGTAAAAGCCAGTCCTGCACCGGAGATAAAAGAGAGAAAGAGCGAACTTATTGTGTTATGTGCACCCACTTGAGCACTATAAATTATAAAAACTTAAATGTACCGTCTAAGAAATTGATTCATAGGCAGATGGCGGACCTACTTAGATTGGTCGCGCTATGTCAAACCCATCCGACAGATCATGCAGCTAACATTGAATTGACATAACTAGATCAAACGACGTAGGTCCGCCATCTACCTATAAATCAATTTCTTCGATGGTGCATAGTATATTTTAAAATAATAGGAAGTAAGGGCCGCCAAGTGGACATGTGGACGTCCACGTCGTCAACGTGGAACGGTGCGGTAACGTGGCACGGTACGTTGTCGTGACGTGAAAATTTACGTCAACGTATCGTAAAAATGCACGTCGCGATGTAGCACATTGTACGTCACCATGCCTTGTAAAACTGACTACATTCTTCACTACTTATCTAGATGTGGACCGCACAATACGTATTCTGCTTCTGCTATTATTCAGAAGACGGAGAGAGAGATTTAAGAAAAAAAAAAGACGTAAAATGTTGCTAGACCGTGACGTGCATTTTACGTTACGTTGACTTAAATTTTCACGTCACGTCAACGTACCGTGCGACGTTACCGTACCGTTCCACGTTGACGACTTCGTGACGTGGAGATGTGGACAGCCGTAATACCTGATGTGGGCCCGCCGGTGGTGAAGAACAAATAAATTTCCGACCGCTCGTGCCTATTTCTTCGCATCTTTTCATTGGTAACATCGGCGCGTGAGCCAGCAGTAGATGTTGAGATGGATTATTCCACTGAAATAAAACATAACTTAAACAACATAAAAATAATTGAAGATATGAGTAGACAAAGTGGGTCACTAACAATTTTAAAATTGAGGTTTTTTTTATAAATGGAGACTTTAGGGCCGGGAAAAAAAGCTACAGGTGAAGTATGTAAGTTACAAGGTTTGTTCAAAAATTGTGAGTAATTAATTGCTCTTTAGTTGCAAAATGTTAATTACCTACCCATTCAATAACAATTTTGAAATTATGCGGAAATTACCATTTGGTAATTGCTCTTTAATTTTTTCAGGCGTATATAATATACTTACGTATCTCGACGTACTCCCGAATCCAGAAACTAGACACGTCCCAGAATAGTCCATATCCCGTGATGCATAAGGTATATAATTGACGTACTCATTGAAAATGAATGGACTTCTTGTAACCTGAAAAAAGAAACAAAAACTCCAACAAAACGCGAAATAATTAGGTCTAAGGGCCAACCCACACGTACCACAACCACACGACAACCACAACCACACCACGTGGTCGGGCGTATATTTCGTATTGTAATTTGTAAATGAACTGGACTCATTCACACGTGTACCACATTTTGCAGTCGTTGTCGACCACTTGTGTGATACCGACCACATCGCAACCACAACGTTGCGTCGATGCCCGCGCTCTTCCCCCCCTCCGTTCAATTGACTTTCGTGTGTAACTGGCGACAACGCAACCACCTCGACATTTTGTAGATACCACAACGCAACTACAAAAAGCTGCAGCGACACCATTCACACGTAACCACTGCTTGACGGCATTTTGTCGTTGCAATGTGGTGTGGTTGTGGTACGTGTAGGTTGGCCCTTACCCGTAATACCTAAAGCCGTTGTGAAATTTTTGGCAGATATAGTATCAGCAAATCTTACATTTTTGAATAAAAACTATCTTTTGCATTCCCGGGTCTTAAAGTATCTCCAAACCAAACTGCAGTTCTGCGGTATGAGGATAAGGTAACCGACAGGCAGACAGTCAGACAGATACACTCACTTTCACATTTATAATATTAGTATGGATGCAGGACATTTTCCTTACTTACCACAACACAAATATCAGAATAAGGGAATTCGTATGATTTTGGATAGTTGACATCATTTACCCTCCTCCATTGAGCTATCACTGAATCTTTGGCGGGTTCGTCAGCGTTTTTGACTGTGCCAGCAACTGCGTATACCCGACGTATTGGTAAGCGTAACGGTCTGTAAGACAATTCCTCGGTTTCGGTGATGGTGGCCGGTTTCATTGAAACTAGCTAAGCAAGTGATTTTATAGTGCACATGTGCGCAGTCATGTAGGTTCGTAAAAGCATTCCTTTACTGAACTAATGTTAAAATTGACGAATAAGGCAAAGACGCATGCCATATTTCCAATAAGGCAAAGACGCATGCCATATTTCCAATAAGGCAAAGACGCATGCCATATTTCCAATCAATATTGAAGTGGAATATTACGCAAAGTTCGGAGCAGAGGGCGCTACTCACACATACAGTAAATAATCCGACCAAAATTCGACATGCTGCATTCGTCATGTCAGAATATTGACAGAAACGTTGTCAAACGAAAAGAAGCTCGAGAAGAAAAGAAAACCTGCCTCGAATAAAACTTTCACTGGTGGCTGGTGCTGCCTCTAGCTTGAGAACATTGCTGTAATATATCCTATTAAAGTGCGCTAATTTAGTATTTAGATTACTTACGACTACAAATGCTAGACTAAGGGCCTGTTTCACCACTTCCTGAAAAAGTGCCGGTTAGGCTATCTACAACTTTTTTGACAGATTATCCATACTCTATCTGTCAAGTTAAGTGGTGGATAGACTATGCGGCACTAATCAGGAGTGGTGAAACATGCCCAAAGTATAATAAAACTCTTACGGTTTCAAACGGAAGAATTTGTGACAGAAGTTGGGGTCTTCTACGAAACAATGAGCGGCCGAGAGCACTTTGTTAGCAGCCACAATGGAGCCCCCACAGAAACTTTGGTATTTAAAGTAAAGTTTCATCTTGAATGACACCTGAAAATGTATGAATGCTGGAGTTTTCTGTAAGGCAGTGTCATGTAGAAAACCTGCCCCGGGCTAACAGAAAACTGGCGTGATCTTTGGTATTCCATATTCGAAAAAGTTTTATCTACTACGACACCTGAAAATTTATTGATGCTGGTTTGGTAGATTTCTGTAAGGCTGTGGCATAAAGTCTTGCCAAGTTCTCTAAGAACTTTCCACCGACATTTTGTCTAGCGACCCATGCCGCTGCTTTGTAGTGGCGCAGGGAAAATGAAACCTATAGCCTATGTCATAAAGTGGCATTTTGTCGGCCCAAAGTAATCCCGTTCTTGGTGGACGGTGGCGGTCGACAAACGGGTCAATTCCCAGTTCCCAATGCAAAGTCGTATATTATGCCGTCATGCGAATTGACCAACTACTGCACGATTTCTGACGAATGCTTGTTACTTGTATGATGAGTGATGACGTCTCCCACAAGTAATATTGAAGTCTGTCAATTCAAAGTGTATCTTTTTGTGTAGTGAAATGGTTCATTTAAAAATGCATCTCACGGCATTGCGCGTCATGTTAGTGGTAACTGGTAACCCCTATAGTTAGTATACCTAAGTACTTAGATATAAAATGTATTTTATTCTTATTTCTTAGTAATACCTGATATGGAACATCACCTAGATTTCCTCTCCATCCCTGTATTATTCTGGCTATGGATTTATTTCCAAAGCTTATTGGAAAATCAACTTCTTGTCCTGATACACGGAATAAAATTATCATCATCCACAGCAATTTTATCATGTTACCATGGCTCAAAACTTTACTTATTATGAGATGATGCTGCCAAAATTATTCATGGTTTAAAACCACAGACTTAAAACATTACGTTTGACCATCGTTTGACAAAGATTTTGATATGATGCTGCTAAAATTATTCGCTCAAATATTGACAACATTTTTTTTATATTATAGAGGCATTAAGCTAGAAACAAATTATCGGACGCATCCGTAAGTTGCGGCTGATGATGTGCACGGTTCATCCGCGGACGTCAAAGACCTAACCTATATGTCAATGGCAGACGTCCGCGGATGCAAAAACATCCGGCCAGCCAGATTCTGTTCGGACGTCCGAACGCTCAAGGTCGCGTCCGCGACTTATGTCAGACAATGTGCACAGTTTAGTGTATTTTGTATTGATCAGATAGAAACAAGCCGCATCCGATGAAAACGTTCGATTCGTCCGATTATTTGTTCCCAGCTTTACGCCTCTAGTCCACCGAGCGAAATATTATCTGCGAAACCAATGCGAAACAGGAATAGAGCGAGTATGCAATATAACCATGGTCGTACCCAGGTAGGGGCAGGGGGGGGGGGGGGGGGGCAGGTGCCCCCCCTAAAAGATAAAATAAACGTCAATTTTCCTGGCAAATGGGAATTAAAAACGTGTTACCTACCTACTCTGCGCAAAATGAAGCATTGGGAACAAAAAATATTTTCAGTCAGATTAATAAAAGTCAATTTTCATGAATTTTAGTTTCAATATACCAGACCGACCATCTTCTCGAAACAGGTATGCTGCCCCTCCTAGCTAAAATCCTGGGTACGCCCATGAATATAACCAGGGCCGCACCAACCCCCCACAGCGCCTGTGTGCGAAATCTATGAAGCGCCTTTTTTTTCTCGAATCTTAATGTTTCAACTTATTTTTATTTCTTATTTGTTAAATTATGACCAAAATGGCTACGCCGCGGCGCCCCTATTGGCTTGGCGCCTGTGTGCACCGCACACTTCGTACTGTATAAGAGCGGCTCGGCCCTGAATATAACGCATTGTCGTGTGGCGGATGAGACAGTAAATCGGTTCGCCGCTGTTTCGCAATTCGCAGCGTCGCGTCGGTGGACTAGAGGCGGTAGGCTACAAAATCTTTAAAATATTATTATTCAAAATCTAAGATGATGTTCGAAAAAATATAATAATATGTATAATTATATATTATTATGCAATATTGTTTGAAAACGCCATCTAACGGAACAACATGGAAACAAAATAAGATTAGGCTCGCAAACACGACGTAATTTCATATTAATAAGCTCTGAATACATAGGTAGCAGTAATTTACTTACACAATTTTTAATAGATGTCGCTAGTAGTAGCAACTGGGAAGAAAAAATATTTTTAAAACTTTTGAACTTGAGTGAAAATGTAATGTCAATAACGGACGTGCATTTTTCATTTTCGTTCCCCCCGTCATTTGTCAACCCCACAGGCCACACAGTTCGAGTGCGGAGCCAAAACAAATCACAGTGCAGTGGTAGTTTGAAAACACAATTTCTATAAAGTATAAGACCATAGGTAAAGTAATAGAGTTTAATGATGATTATTATTAAAAATTTAAATTATGCAAAAACGAATGCCCCGGGTGAGGATCGAACTCACGACCTTAAGATTATGAGACTTACGCGCTGCCTACTGCGCTACCGAGGCTTGCGTATCGTCATCTAATTTAGCTATTAGATTAATATTATTAAGTTGGTTCGACATACTAATACTACGGTCTCAAGTAAAATCGGCGTGAAATAACTTATCGGGGTATAAAGTAATTTCAGAACAATTTATCGTCCTTTATAAGAAGAACAGAGTCACGGTATACATTTAGTATGTAGAAATATTTAATATTACCTACTGTATTATCTACAAAAATATTGTGCTACATTAACTCTCTGTACCTACGTTGAGCAATAGCAATGAATAGCTATAATATTAATAATTACGATGCTCTGATGTCTATAGCATGCACAATAATCAACGTCGATCATAGACAATCATGTCCGAATATGCTCCTCTATACATTCTTAATTCTTGTATTTGTCCATCCCGGGCCAACATGACCGCAACACCTGCAAAGAAAAACCAAAACACGTATCACCAAAGTCGACAAATTCCAATAAGCCAGACCTGTCAAACTCTTCCCAAACTTTCGCTAATCGACGCCCAAACTGTCATTACACTTTTCCCCGGGGTGGAAAATTTCGCCCAGTTTTTAGAGTTTTAACCCCTTTTTGAATATTTAAAAAGTCGTTACCAACGTTTTGATGGGGCAATTCGTTGAGGATTAAATTATCAAGACACCCAGTTACCGCACCTTCACCGAGTTAATGAATTCGACATGAATTATATCGTCGCTTGAATTAATAAAGGGTTTTCGTGGATTTAAAATTGTTAAAGTCTTAGATACATCCGAAAAATTGATAAATTGTTTTTATGCGGACAATTTCTCATTTTCATAATATTTGCCAGTTCAATGGGACGAAGCGATGTGATGCGATGTATTTTGAAATGAGAATAAAACTGAACGTTATTGACTAGCTGTTAAGAATGAGTGGTAGGAGAAACTTGCCGCTCGCGACAAACATAACTCGAATGTTGCCAAAGCCCAAAAGAGTATACTGTATAGCTAGAATTGAGTAAACCGTAGACAATAATATAAAATTATCTATTGAATATCGATCAAAATCTAGTGCCTAAGCGAAAGGGCATCAAAAGAAAATACTTTTTTAACACATCCTTAACACTTATTGCACAATTTTATAAATTGTTTTTGGACGAAAACAACAAAAAAATTTCACAGATTTTCTTTGTAAATTAGTTACAAAATTCAAACCTAGATGGCGCTACTAGTACTAAATCCTGTTGACTGTTGTAACTTTAGATTTTTTAAGATGAAGAAATAAATCAAGAATTAAATATGAGCATATCTTCCCACTACCTAACCTTCCACATTCAAATAATCGCGTTATGGCGTCCTGCCGCCCGCTAACCAATCAGAGGCGCGCGCGCAATGGAAAAAGAAAATGTCCGCCTGAAGTGTTACGCGTGTGTTTTCTCGGAAAGAATAATTAATTTTATACTATAAATCTAATAACCCTTTTAGAGGTTCTCTGACCGAATTGTGTTCAATATGACGTGTTTGTGAACTTTTTAGTGTAGTGCTTGGAAGAATTTGTTAGCCGGCTGGCGAAGCCCCGACTTTGGTGATATTCCGTAACTTCCCACCTTTCCGGGTGAGTGTTTTACTTTTCTACTACTGAGGAGTATTTCGCAGCCTTCAGGGAAATATGCGCCTCTCTAGCGAGGTTTATACATTATAATCAGTACCTACCTAATTTAAGCTTTAAGTATTGAAATAGCCCATAAAGCGAAAATATTTTCATATGAAACGATGCTAAGACGAGACCGGTGACAATCATTGTCGATCTTTTTTTTTTTTTTTTTTTCTTATAATGGCACTTCGGCTATTTAACCATGGCCAGTGTCGAGTATAAATATGGCGGGAAAACAATATTATTTAATACAATTTTCAGCTTCGTTTTTCTATATTGTCAGGTCGAAAGTCTAGTCAAAGTCTAAGTAAAAGTCAATACAGTCAAGAAGTCAAGTCGGTCGATTCAGTAAAGTGGTAGGTAGACGCTTTACTGAAACTTTCGATGGAGTTTTGGAGGGAACACAAAATAGCACGTTTCTGGATATTGCATCACTTTCCTACACTTGTGCACGATAATGAATATCTAATATTTAATATCCTACCAATATTACACATTAAAAACTCAGTTAACACAATTTTAGGAAAATAATACAAAAACACAACATCACTCTTTCACATTCCCGGCAAAACACTCCATTGTCGATCTTGGCATACAAAGTTTAAATTTTATCAGATCTTATGGAACCCAAGCTTCTAACTTTACATGCTCTAATGTCCGACCAGCAACCATGGAGTTTCGGTCGCGGTTACTTTAGGAGGTATCCAGTTCTGAAGGTCTACCTGCAGGCGTAGCATGGTCACCATAGAAACGGTTTCTTTCTACGGAATAATAGACAAAGTGACAGTTATTCAAGACAAAGTGACAGTTAGACAATGGAAATCCGCCATTTTGTCGATAAAATCCGTCAGTATGTCGATTCTTTCCCACGTCTACTGTTGCTATGCTAGCCCTACTGACCTTCGAGAAAGAGTAAATCTCAATTTCATAGATTATATTCTTCGCGGTAAGTGGAGGAATCTCGTCTTCCAGTGCCGGACATTTTCGAAAGTTACTTCCTACTGCTAGACACACTCAGAGTCTAAGGTAAGAAACCTCTGTAAAGATCACAAGCAGGTTCAGCTTTCCGAAACTGAGGAAGGTCTGGCCGTCGCAGGCTCTTGGTCCAAAAGTTATTTACTAATTACTTATTATTTAACGTGATTTTTCTTCGCATGACTTCGAACAACTCAGAACAAATTCTAAACAGAAGTTAGGCTTTAATTCTTGTTCGATTCGCCAGTTCACAAGTTACGCCGTTTAGTCGAGGGGAACTTTTCCAGTTTTTCTGCTTTAATTTTTTAAATCTAACCCCCTGGGGCTGATCCGAGATTTGAAACACGATGGAGTTTTTTAAAAGTTTAAAAAGACACTTTTACAATGGGTTACGTTTTTACAATGGCTTCAGCATGCATAATTTTATGGTCTCCCGGAGGTATTACATTTTAAAAACAAAATCTTGCGATTCGAAATATGAAATACGTTTTGTATGATAATGTTGATGTTTCACAATTCGGGTCATATATTTTTTATGTGCAAGTTTGAAATTAATTTAATAGTAACCGAAAATAAGGTAGGTATCTGATAGTTGCCAGAAATCATCAGTTTTATTCTGTTGTAAGTTGTACAAGTTTTAATCTAATATGTATTTTAATAAAGCTATTTACTGAAAATAAATAAAAATAAATAAACCACAGGTCCAAAAGTTGTATCAAATTTAGAATAAAGCCTTACAAAATCTAACTAATACAAAAAACAAATCAACAGTGTAAATGTTTAAATAATTGACTTACTTATTGATTGATTAATTATTATTAACTGGTTACTGTAAACATGGTTTAATTTTTTCCATTTTTACATCGGTACTTACGATTGTCTATAACTTCTCATACAACAAAGAACCTCCAAAACATAAAATAGACTTGCGACATTTTGGGGCATTAAAATTTATCAGCGCAGTTTACGGGCAAAGCCTGGTGATAAAGTAAAATGACAGTTGTTTAGTGTGGCGGGAGTGCGTGGAAATTGAAAGGCACGGGGCACAGGAGGACGCGTTGTTTATGTACCGCGGGTTGAGGCTATGATTTGTGTCGATTGTTATGACGTAGGTACAGGGTAAGACAATATTGTACTGGAGAAGCATGAGTCGAGTCTGAAGCGCCCAATTATGTTGAATTTTTTTAACCCCCGACAAAAAAGAGGGGTGTTATAAGTTTGACGTGATAGTCTGTCTGTGTGTGTGTCAGTCCGTGGCATCGTAGCATCCAAACGGGTGGACCGATTTTGATCTAGTTTTTTTTTGTTTGAAAGCTGACATTATTAAGCATGTTCTTAGCTATAGTTCGTAAAGCTATGTCCACACTGTGCCTTTATTTGTGGCATGCATCATAGCGCAGTCAACAGCGCACGTGAGGCATGCCCGCGACGCATGCCTTCTAACCGTATCCAAAACTTTCGCTTTGTTTTTTAATGACAATGTTGGCGTTGCGTTCGTTGACGCATTCAATTATTGAATGCGCCAATACGAAAGTTGAATGAAAGAAGATGACGAAAATTGAAGATGAAAGTACACAGTGTGGACATAGCTTAAGTTAAACTTGATGGGCAATCATTTGACAAGTCTTCTTTTGTAGATTTGGCAAAAATTTGCTATTTGTAAGGTTTAAGACTACGGCCAAATTTAAATTAAAACAAACAAAATATGAAAATCCCCTATGGTCACCGAAATATTTTACATGAATTTTCAGTATTTTCCCCTGAACAAACAACATCGGTTGATAAATATTTGAAAGAAAATTGGTTTTCCGATATTTATTATTGATTATAATAATTGCAATATACAAAACCACTGCACTTCACCTTAATTTTAAACTTTAAGTACACTGTTTAATAGTTCTTATTTGAGTTATCTGCTTTTAATAATTTTGCACACCCGCACAGTTTCGACTCCAGATAAATTAACTAGTTACCATATATGTATCACCGTCGAAGCGTAATAATCTACACTAATATAATGGTACAGTTTGTTTTTTTGTTTGTAGGAGGTAATCTCTGAAACTATTGGTTCGATTGCAAAAATTTTAACACCGATAGAAAGCTGGTGTTTTCCTAATTGACATAGGCTATATTTTATGTATAAATAGTTTTTTCCTGAAATTATGTTGTTCTCAGAAATCCACGCCGCGGGCAAAAGCTAGTTACGAAATATGTAATAAATTTGCAACAGTCACCGTCCAAGTGTAATAACCCGTAAGTGTTAGCGTAAATAAACAATACATAAGCCGGGATTTTAGTGTCGAACACTACATAAAGGGGTTCGGGCTTTGAGGGCCGGCCCGTAAACCTGGACAGGATTACTTTTATGCCTCCTAACGAATAATAGCACATAAAACTCTCGCGAAAAACACTAGTTACGGCCTGACAAGATGCCCCGCTTAATTGTACTGATGGCAGAACAAATTCAATTGTGGAAATTTGATTATATCTATTGAAAATCATTCGAATTCTATCGATCCCTTTAAAATGCCGTTCATTGACTAAGCTATAATTTTGGCTGCGAAAAAAATGTTGGTTTGAGTTTTTAGAAACTTGCAGTTTATGCGCATTGTTTTAAATTTTGACATTTTTCCAAACGCTTTATAACCTCACAAGTTGTACATCTAATATTTTATTCAATTTACTGTGTCAGCTAAGAAAAATTCTGGCAAATTAGATATATTTTACAATACGAAAAACGCAGTTCACGTATTTATTCAGTCTATTTTTTCGTTCTTCCGTCTGTCCATCAGGTTATTAATAAAAATATTCTCCTTACTAGACATTCCGCGCGGCTTCACCCGCGTAAATTAGATATTACACAGACAAATCAGTCTACAAAAAATAGCCTATGATCCTTCACGTGGTCTACTTCTTATCTAACCCAAATAACAGAAAAATTGCTCTAGTAGTTCGTGAGATAAGCCCTTTCAAATAATTTCCCCCGTTTTTTCCACATTTTCTTCTATTTCTTCACTTCTATTAGTCTTAGCGTGATAAAATATAGCCTCCTTACTAAATGGGCTATCTAACACTGAAAGAATTTTTCAAATCGGACCAGTAGTTCCTGAGATTAGCGCGTTCAAATAAGCCCTTTCAAATAATTTCCCCCCGTTTTTTCCACATTTTCCTCTATTTCTTCGCTCCTATTAGTCTTAGCATGATAAAATATAGTCTATAGCCTTCCTCGATAAATGGACTATCTAACACTGAAAGAATTTTTCAAATCGGACCAGTAGTTCCTGAGATTAGCGCGTTCAAACAAACAAACAAACGAACAAACACACAAACTAACAAACTCTTCCGCTTTATAATATTAGTATAATTAGTTCATCAAGCCCCATACGGTCACCGGCGTCCGAGTCACAATAGAACATCTATTGTGTCTCGTTTTCCCACGATCGACGGGTTAATAAAATAACTATGTATAGTATCTCGTCTCGTCTCTCTCTGCTAATACAAGTTTTTGTCTTATTTCTTTCTGTTGATGAGGATTTTTGCTACCGGAATTTGGCATAATATTCACTAGTACTTTTTTCAGCTAATGCCATATAACCAAGTAACAGAATATTATATTATTAGATGAACTACAGTAAAAAACCAGATATTGTCTGTCAAGTGGCTTGTTCAATGTACCCCATAACAGCAAGGAGTAGTGCAAGCGTGGTGTACTATTTTTAATGAGATTATGATAATATTGTTCTTATGATCTTGATGTTAGCTACTAAATTATGTCTTTCTAGTGTCTGATGATTGATGAGTCATAATTGTGTTCTGTTTTTGAATAAGAATAAGAACATTTTTATTTTGTCACCACACAACACATGTAAAACAAAACAATAATACAGAAGTAGGTAGTAAAAATTACCTACATAATATTGTGTGATGTCAAAATTGGCCCAAGCCCAGCTATACGCAGCAAGCTAGCTCGCTGCACTGGTATTCTGCAAGGGCCAATGAGCGACTTCACCACAAATAAGGGGTAAAAAACTATACTATACTCTCATAATTATAACATACAATAAAAACTAATAACAATTTAAATAAAACAAGCAAAGAACTAATAATAAATACAAAAAAAAAAAAAAAACTAAAAAACACTCACCTCAGCCCTGTTGGCTCATTTTGTTTGATACGTTGGAAAAACACTTGTAACACAGGATGAGAACACTGCACAACTTTAAAAAAAAATTTTGATCGATGATTTTATTTAATAAGAGTGTGTTTTTTCTGTCGGTAGTCATGTTAGTTATAATTCCTGATCGCGGCGGGATGCTGCCCTTATAAAGCTGTCCGGTTGAGATACTACGCTTATTTATCTTATGCCTTTTATATTTTATTACTGAGCACATTATATTGTTACTTGTAACCGGGAATCATGTGATAAAATTACATTTTTGTCTTTAATAATATAAATCGATAAAAGTATATTAGTATTTAATGATTATGTAAAGATAAAATGAGGAAAAAATGAATATTAGTATAAAAAATGAGATCCAAAAAAACGGATATATTATGTTAATTATGGTGCTAAAAATATGTGACTTACAAAGTACTACTATACAGAGTGTTTCAAATAAGTAACTATTTTACTTAAAGTAACTATTTTACTTAAAGTTTCAAATAAGTAAATACTCGGGGGGTTAGTCTGAACAATTTTTGTTCTACGGCTTTTAGTAATTGCGAAAAAAAATATTGATTCTCCATTGAAACTTTGTTGGTCACGTGAATATTTACTATGGAAAAGCAAAATTTTGACCCCCTGAGTCACTCCCTTTCTGCTTACTATACCTTATTTGAAACATCCTGTATACGTGGTTTTTGAACAACAAATTAATACTTCAATGTTGCCGATGTCCAAAGTAAACATAATTCCAATCATGTTTTCCGTTTGGAAGTTTACTTCCATTAAAAAAACTCATCTCACTTGTGTTCTCGACTGTACACGTATACAACAAACTAACGAATTCTTTATTACGTCTTTACACTTCCCCGTAACAGTATACTTTACAGCGTTGATTTAATTTTCATAGTTCCCTGCAAACTTTTATGATGAACGTCGTAGCGCTACGCCGTAGCTCGTAGCTTCGTAGACGCGATTAATTCTTAAATGTTGGATGAGGAGAGTTCTTAAATGTTGGATGAGGAGTAAATTCTTTGTATGGCCGAGGGGAATCCCCGGGCAATCGCGATTTATTAACGGTACATAATTATTTTATTTTTTTGCATGAAATATTAATTCAACGTTCCTTTGTCTGAGTTTTAATTCGCGTAATTTCATCACTGCTTTTTGTGATGAAATGTTTTGTTGGGTCTTAGGTTTAGGCTACAATTTGTACTTCTAGGGTCAATAGATATTACCTAAAACGGACTATAATCTAGTTATAGAAATTAATAGTTTAATTTGCAAACGTATGGTGTGAAGTAAATACACATTTTATATCAATATAACATTAATATTGCAGTTGCTGAGTAAAACAGGTCACGTGTCACAAATATGTCATTAGCTGGTTAAAATTAATTGTATGTATCTTGTATACAATTTCTAGTCACCCACTCTAAAAAAAAATATATATTGTCCGTTTACTTACAAATACATTATATGTTCTGTTAAGACTTAGAACATACTTTATGTTAGTTATCACAAATATGTCATTAGCTGGTTAAAATTAATTGTATGTATTTTGTGTTTATGTGCATGATGGAAGAGACTGCTCTCCACGACACAGGGAATCCTAGTGTGGGGAGCAGTGTTTGTTTAGTATAAGTGTAAAATTGTTTTTGAGGGAAATAAAGATTTGTTTGTTTGTTTGTTTTTTTGTTTGTGTTTAGCTCTTTTTATCCTTCCAAAAACGTTCAAACCCTCAACGCCGATAAATAAGTTTACTATAAGAAAATTTCCAAATTATTTTATCAAATACAGGAACATACAACATGATATTTTCCTCTCACACACGTTGACTTATGCGTCATAATTAAAAAGTTGGATGATTAGAATATTCTCGGCGGTGTGTGAACTGTGATTATCCTCAGACCCTCGTGTCATCCGGAATATATGTCCGGGGAAGCCCCGGGGAGGACCCTTAATTATAACTACAAGTAACGGAACCTTTTAGCGTTTTGTTTGTTACAAATATTATTCAATATTTTGGGTTGAAAATGAGATGAGAGTTATCCATACTTAAAGGCCGGCAACGCAGCTCTTCTGATGTTGTGAGTGTCCATTGGCGACGGTAGTTGCTTTCCATCAGGTGACCCGTTTGTTCATTTCCCAACTTATTCTATTTAAAAAAAATATATATGTGAATGTGTGTCTGCTGAAAGGTATGGAGATACCTTGAGTCCCGGGAAAGGACATAGAATAGTTTTATCCCAAAAAAATATACGGTTCCCGCGCTACAAACGAATTTTGGCGCTTAGGAGTTGCGGGCGTAATTTAGTTTAAAATATTTACGCAATGGGCTGTTTTATTGAGAAGATGGAAAAGGAGAGATGTTATTTGAAAAAAAAATGTTATTGGTCTATTGAAAATTTGGAAAATGCAATCAAACAGGAGAAAAACTAAGTTCAACAGGAGGAGAATAATTAAGTTAAGTTAGGTAACGTGTTAAACAGTTTTATTGGTTTTTATTTCTAAACCAATTTCATTCTGTAGCAAGACTTTTAGTGGGCCTTCAATGATGTAAAATATGCGAATCTGTAAATTAACCAACAAACGTATATTTTTTATTTATATTTCTAAAGCTAACTTAATTTTCGAATTACCTTTTTTTGGAAATACATCTTAAAATTCGAAGTTCCGCCACAGGGGAGCGACGTTCTGTTCCTAAATTAAATTTAAATCCCCCACATTTTTACCGGCGTTTTTTGCCGCCCTAAAAATTATTTTCCACAATAAGTAACTTTCGGCCCTTTATTAAATTACCTCAGGTCATATCGGATTGAAGGACACATTTTTATTAAATCATAGATTCTGGTAAATTAGATTTGGAAATCGAATTGAAATTTCGTATTGGATTTACTTTCTGTTTTGTGTGATGATTTTCTTTCAAATGATATAACTGAAAAAACATGGCTGAAAATTATACTATATAATATAGTAACTAATGACATTAAAATAATTACAGGTAATTGCTAATTTTATAAGGCAACCTATACTTAATCCATTCCATACATTCTCAACACTATACAATGTGTAACAAAACTAAGTGATAATATTTTAGGATGTGTATAGGTATTATATACTTACCTTCTTACTAATAAAAAGTTACACAGCCTGTATAGAGGGTGCATAAGATTTTTCTACTAATAATCATTTTTTGACATAAGGCCTGTATAACGATGCTGTCATTTCCATACTAATTTCTCTGTATAGACTCTGTGTAACGTGTGTGTAACTTAAAATCTCCTGTTTAACTATTCACACGTTGAATGCATGTTTAATAAGTTTTTATTAGTAAGAGGGTTAGAGTTCATTGTGAAAGTACCAGCACTGGAAGAGTAACATTTTTCATGTTTGTATGGAAAAATTCATGAAGCGCGGGCGCTGGCCCATACATTTTTTTTGTTCTTTCAGCACTGCCACTTTTACAGTGAACTCTATATGTATAAGGAACACATACACACCCTAAAGTATTATCACTAATTAGTTCATAAATACAATAGATACCTGCAGGATCAAACAGGGGATCTTAGGATATATGAAAAAGTATTGGTGTTAAAATATAATAAGCACAAAATGACTCTTAAAAGGTCAGCTACGCACTTGCAACTCTTCTGATGTTGCGAGTGTCCATGGGCGATAGTAGTTGCCTTCCATCAGGTAACCCGTTTGCTCGATTGTCTCCTAATTTTATTAAAAGAAAAAGACAAGTGTTCATTCTTTCAATATTATTACACTGCCTAATTTTGAAAAATTTGAATAAACAATAAAAGAATATTGCTAAAACTTTGACATCTTGACAACTTGCCCCATTTGACTTTAGGGCGTTGTTAGGGCCATAACTGAAAAGGCCCAAAAGGACACAGGGGCTAAAAAGGGGCCAGAGGGGCCATCTCGAAGGCACTTGTCAAGGCTCGTAATATTTTATTAGATAACCAAATAAACCTCGGGTTGGGAGTTCTTCTATTGCCTCTTATGTTTATTTGGTACAAAGTTTACATATTGCTGGTTTATTTTATTTGAATTGTGTTTCACTTTTAAGCTGCTTACTATAGAGAATTGTACTGTGCATTAGGTAATGATATGATTTATAAGTTTTAATTGTCACGAATTATGCGTTAAGCTTTGGATTAACTGAATTTTTATATTAATTATTATTGAGCTTCGACCCTTTGGATTAACTGATTTTTTATAATATTAATGATTTATAGGTATGTCATACTACTGCCTAGAATCTTTATCGTAATTTAATTCATCAAGCCCCATACGGTCACCGGTGACCGAGACACAATAGAATATCTATTGTGTCACGATATTAAGTTTTAAGTAAATCTTAAAATACACTATTTTGCGCGAATTTGCTTTGAGAGGAAAGTTACCCAAACATGAGATGACATTTTTACTTTGAGTATTTACTTTCTTGCCATATTCTAGTGTCAAAACTTAAAGTGTAGTACACTGTACATTATACACAATCAAATTAGCTTATTTGGTCGCTGTTAAGCATTAGTGTCCTAACCCACAATTTTTTTTGTTGTTAAATTTTGAATGCAGTTCTTGTTCTAAATCATCTAAAGAACATAACTGCATTCACAACTCAATACGTAATTTTTATGTGGGATAGTACACGAATGCTTAACAGCGTCCAATTTTATAAAACCTTTTAAAACATATTTCTAAATCTCTTGCGTATAAGGCTTAACATCGTCTATTCTGTTTAAGGCCATAACACACGCCATTTCAGCAATAACGTACGCGGTATTAAAATCTGTAACAAATACGTCTCCTTATCGTATATAATAATATTCTCTCGCTATTAATATTCATAATACAATTTAACGTGGAGAGGTTAATTCACCTAAATATGTAAATTATCATGAGCCGACCGCGGGTATTTCAGATGTCAATATTTGCGTTTCACACCCACTCGGGGTCTAAACCCATCAGTAGAGCGGGACAGATGATATTTGTATTATGAATAAGGTGGCAGGGAGTGTTTTAACGGTGCCTATGAGGGTTGCGCTGAAATAACTTTCGAATATTGTCGCTAGGTGGACGGAAAGTTTCGTCCTGTGGGACGCCGTTACAGTTCCATCCTCTTTGTTTATGTGGCGCGTATCATTTTAAAGTAGCACGTGACCATTACGAGTTTTCGTGAAGGCTTTTATGGAGACGTTAGGAAATTGTATAATTTTTTTTGTTTATATTTTGTGTGTTGTATAAAAGAAGAAAATCTATTTACTTATACTTATTATAAAAGAGTAGAAGTTTCTATCTGTTACCTTTGCGCTTGGCGGCTGAACCGATTAAGATGAATTTTGGTATACATGCGATCCCAGTGCTGGACCCTAGACCCATTCTTTTCCTTTTAGCATTACCGTTAAATGCATAATATACAAAATTATATTCATTCAAATCATAAAATCTTTTTCGAGGCCGGCCACGGCGTTGTCATTCACCTAGTTTATTACTCCGATATAAAAATTGTAGATCATTAATAAATAATAGATTAACGGAAAATCCAATTTCGGCTTAGACACCTCGGGAGTAATTAAAATGGCCCGATTGTAAACGAAGTTAATTCCGTAAATTGCGAATCGCGAGTCCATAAAACACAATTAAAACGCCGAACGCGGGAAAAAATTGCGGAAAAAAGGTATCGCGTCATCAATCTAACAGATTTCATTTGCGTATTAAAAACCTCGCTGTACCAGCCCTGAATTATTTGAGTTAATTACTGCCCTGGATTCCGTGATTTTGGACACCCCTAATATTTGATTAGTTTTTTTTAATGTATGTGTTTTGTCTTTGAAATTGTTATATTTCGCTGGGATCTAGCATTTTTTAAATGAACAAAAATAATTTGTATCACTTTAATTTTTTTAATATAGACCAAAAATATGTGAGCTGAGTCCTTTTATGTTAATAAATATACTATTAAGTAGATTTGTCTATGCTCTGTTGAATAGTATTGTATCTTTAAAAATATATCATATTTTATAGTATTTCAACGAACATTTCAAATAATTGAAAGCTTATCTTTTGCTATTCAAAGTATCTCTAGATCAAACAGCAAAATTGGTTCAGCGGTTTGGGCGTAAAGTGATAATAGATAAACAGACACCCTTTCACATTTATAATATTAGTATGGAATATGGATAGAAATGTGCATGTTCAATCTGATATTTTATTCTGTCTCTCCCCGTAGGACTGCTGTAAGAAATTAAAAATAACCAGTACCTTTGTTTCCTCCATCTTTGTTACTGTCTATGGTAAATATTTTCTGTGTACAAGAAAAAATACGGAACCCTTTTAACTAACTTTGAAATTCTCTATTTCAAAACTCTAAATCTCTATCAAATCATAATGCCTAATCATAATGTTAAATCGCTATGATGGAGTTAGGCAAATTAACGCGCGTGCAATTACGTGACACGTGGCGGGCGTGACGGGACGTGACAACGTGACTAGTGGTTATAACGTGATAAGTGACAATGGATAGAGGTTATAAGGTGATAAGTGCCAATGGGTAAAGGTTATAAACTGCTATCAAGATGTTTCAAATATGCTAAAAATTTTGTTTTTGCAGTTTTGCAGCAGTCTTAGGGCTCCTAAAACTATGATCTCTCGTGCCGTATGTTATATGTTATGCGTTTATCAAAGAAATACTAGGTAAACATCAAGCGTGTAGCATCGCCTTTCAGATTTCAGTAGTAAGTACTTCTTATAAAATGCACTCTTAGAAAACTATAAAATCGATATTTCATCTGATTTAAATTAATTCTAAGCAGTTCTGCTTGAAGAAGTCACAAGCAAACATTCAGTTTCCTCGTTACAATATAAGTGATACAAAAACTTTATTTAAACAGTTCCAATGTACAATCGCGAGCAGTAACATCGGCACACAGGTTAAGTTACAATAACGTATAACGGCGCTATTCCCAGCCGTCGTAACGTCTAATTCCCGCCGACTACACACATCAGCGTTCCCGATACCGCTATAACATAGAGTAGTGTATTTAGATAGATAGTGTATATTTGAAGCAGTAAAAGATGGTTTTTTTTTAACAAAATATCTTTACTTTATGTAATGTAAATGTTAAGTATGAGTAAAGTAGTAAAGTATTCAGGATTGTAAGTTGGCTACAATAATGCTTAATCCTGAATCGCGCTTTTGATGTCCCTAATATCGGAGCGACATAGTACACAACATTTTAGATGACACTAATATTCGTTGGTTATGTTTTCACGTTGTAACTACTTAATTTTTTTGGATGAAATTTGGTTTTGTAAGAAATAAATTACAGTAAAGTCGCGGGCAATATTCAGTTTAAATATTAAACAAACCAGTAAACATAGGTCTTATGCATACTACAATTTATGATTTTGTGCCGTGACTTAATAAGTCTCACATTTGGCAAGTGATGATTTGGATTAAGATCGCAACATAATAATCAAGTTTTAATATAAAATTTGCTTTTTTTAGTACGTTTGGCAGTCGCAGTTTCGATTGTTAAGTTGAAAGTAAAAAAAGAAACCAATTTACGAACGCTCTGCGCGCACACTACTCTACACCATCTCGTTTTCCATTTACACGGAACCGCACAAATATTGCAAACTAAAAGAGGGCCAGTTCACAATTTCACTCCTCAGCCCTTCGTCAGGGCACACGGGCGTCGTTACACCACAAATGTTTATCTCTGTACGTTTATTGCTCTGTAACACGATATCTATATGAGATATAAAATCGTATTTTTGCAATTGAATAATTGAGGCTGCCCATCCAGGTTACGTATACGTCAGTCTGTTAGGAAAATAATATAGGACTATGAAAACCCAAAAAGATATTCCCTAGGTTGTCGAAATTAGGCAGAGTACCTAGGAGGCTCAAAAATTTTACTCTCTTTTTGATATTTCGTTTAAGAACTTTTAAGGACTGAAACAGACGCTTTTGCTATACTTATTCAATTAATATGGATCATAATCCTTTAAAGAATTCGTTTAAAAGTGGCTGGTTAAACCCCTAGCAAGGTGACCAGTGGAAATGCGAAAGTATAGACAAACTGTGGAGATAAACTTAAGGTGCCGTTCCGACCTTTTTTCGTTCCGAAAAATTCAATTAAAATGCCACTTTATGACATACTATAGTCACAAACTGTGGAGATAAACTTAAGGTGCCGTTCCGATCTTTTTTCGTTTCGAAAAATTTAATTAAAATGCCACTTTATGACAGACTATAGTCCTAAAAATTCAAATAATATCCTACTTTATGACATATATACTATAGTCTGTCATAAAGTGGCATTTTAATTGAATATTTGTCGGTCGCGATTAGCCGCGGTAAAGATCGGAACGACACCTTAAGTTTATGTTCACAGTTTGTCTATACTTTCGCATTTCTACTGGTCGCCATGCTAGGGCTGCTGGTCTGTATAACGAGTGCTAAAATTTACTACGTAAGAGTACTTAAAAGCTACGACGTTCGTAGCAGAGCTCTACGACTTCGTAGAGCTTCTACGATTTTGTAGCATAAAACATCTTGACAAATGATTGTTTTTAGTCGTTCGGAATGTTAGTAAATGTATTTTAAAACACTGAGTATACTTACAAGTATAAAGTATAAGCTATTTACCTATTATTCACAAACATTTTCACAAACAAATACTATCTAAAGTGTGCAAATGCATCCATAACTGCGCACTATTACATGATAACACCAAACACTAAACATTAAGTGCTGCAACCTAACACGTAGTATAAATACTTAAGGCAGTCTAAAGCGTAGATAGCGACGTTAGCACTAGACAGCAGACAGTAGACAGTCACAGGAGACTTCACGGTACATTATCGCAAACGTGTCACTTAGCTGCAAATATAATTTCATATTTAAACTAGCCGTGTAAGATGAGGGAGTGAGGTAAAATATTATAAATTTATAGTGAGGTATGTTAAAGTAATGTATTTCGTAGGCATGCCTCGTAGTTGATGAATGAGTTGAATGCTGAAGGATACAATGTTAAGAATCAATAATCTTCTAGAAATATATTGATATATATTTTATTTATATTCATTATTCAAATTAACTGAAATAAAACAACTTTACTATACTTTGACACTTATTTACTATTTTTTTTTTCAATGTATTTTGATTGTTCTAAATTGTTTACAATAAGTGATAACTATTTGATTGTGTGATAATATGTATTGTGTAACAAGTGTAACATAATTAATGTAGTCTTCTAATGATGGTTGTTCTTTTGCACGGACTCGCGTTAAATCATATTTTTGGAATAAAACGGACCACCAAGATACAGGCTTTGCCTAGTTTGGGGGTAAAATATAATAACGAAGTGAGCTACGTGTGAAAGTAGCCATTTTGTAAATTTCCGGTTTCTTAATGTAAGATTTTTTTGGACAGGAGTTTACCTTTTCAATAGCGTTTTAATTTGTTAACGTTTTGTCTTTAGCTAAACAAAAGCGATGGTGAAATGAGTTCCTATCAAAAAACCTTATTAGCTAGGAAACTTGATAGTATGACTTCACATTATAGTGATAGTATTGTGGGGGTACCCACAATTAGCGCCACATTCCTGCATCGCGCTATCGAAGTTTTCTAAGCGCGTCGGTATATAAACGACAGCTGAAATGTATCACGCGGGCTCCGGACTGACCGAGCATAACACCTCGCTCGGTCGGAAAATCTTCCTTTACGGCCACCACGCATATCCCACAGTATGATTTTATGTTGTTCAACTATGTTGAAGTTTATTTTGTTGAAACTCCTGATGATGATGAACGCAAGTTATGCGATAAATATAATATGAGGATCGATAATTAATTACAGGTATAGGCAGGCGCGGCTGGCACCTACACGTAACTAGCTGTACTCGATTTCCCTGGAGGTCTACCTTCAACGTTCGCAAAGATTAACCGGAAATAGAGGGTCATTTAATGAAGTCGTTTATGCCTACCAGTTTTTTGAGGAAACTATACTATATTGAATTACTTTTATATATTTTTTAAGTGCATAAAACTTTGAGAAGAATTAAAAAGTTGTTAGTTTGCATCCTTCAACTGCATCTATTTTTTCTAATACTGTTTATTGACCTCAATAGTCGGGATTTAAAATATAATAATATTTTTTCACGTTTTGTAAGCATGAAAACGCAATAATTAATATGTGCAGCAATGTATAAAAATATCATCCTTACAAGAATACTGTAACTAAGAGAACAAGCGATGAAGTTGAGCTTTTTTGTGCAAGATATATCTAAGTCTTCTTCATTAAGTTCTTCTACAGGATTTCTATGAAACGTAAACCATCCTTAACAGCAAATAGTTATTTAAAGCTACCTTCTTTCTCAAACTGTCTCCTCTACTTCCTTCTTAATCTTTGTCCCTCAGTAGCAGGCGCGCCCGCCATGTTATTTCACCCATTAAGTCACCTGTCATGTGAGTTTACAATAAGTAAATATGGACGTGCCTGCACGGGGACGTCATTATACGGGGACATCGTGGGACGTGCCCATTCGGGGACAGTTATTGCCGCACTATTGCCGATGGGGCAGCTTTGTTTGCCGCAAAAATTAGTTAAACGGCCATTGGGCAAGGTAAATTGTTAGGGATTGCAAATATTGGTTTCAATTTTCGACGCATATTAGTTTGTTTTAACACTTTTCGTGTTGACAGTACTAACTAGGAAATTTATTAGTATTATTAACGTTTGGATAGGTAATATAAAGCGATCAAATTAGATTGCTAGGACAAATATGTATTTCACTACGTATTACTTAGCGTAGAGCGTGTAAATTGTATCTATTTTGCTGTAACATAAAGTTAGTTTGTGAAAATTTAATTTTTTAGGAAGACAGCGTTCCTACATTATTATTCTGACGAAGATGATATAGATTTTGTAATCCGGAAAAGCCCGAAAAATTAAAATAATTGTTATGTTCTACATGCGAATTCCCTACATAACTTAATATTTTAGTAATTAGTTTAATTACAAGCAACTTTATTTAATTTAAAATATTTAATTTTCCTATGAGTAGTAAAATATTATTAAATTTCAAAGTTTTATACTATATTTATCTATTAAATCCCTATCATGCTATGTCTATTGTTTAATTGATATTAATATCTACAATCTATAGTCCAGCTTAGAAGCCATTGTTGAAGGTGAACCCTTGTCAATGTAATTAAGAAGCGAAGGTCTTTATGTCTGGTACGAGATGTGTAAATTAATTACATACCTTTATACTGTCTGTCCGTTTGTATACTATCTTATTTAATGAATATGCAGATGTAACAAAAATGTAGATATAAACTTTGTTTACAATGATATATAATAGAAATATTTTTTATACAAAACAGAGGTTTTGGACGCAGATAAATATTTACTACTTTTTTAGGGTTCCGTATCCAAAGGGTAAAAACGGGACGCTATTACTAAGACTTCGATGTCTGTCTGTCCGTCTGTCTGTCACCAATTGTGTAAATATATCTATTGCCGCTATAACAACAAATACTAAAAAAATGGCCAAGTGCGAGTCGGACTCGCGCACGAATGGTTCCGTACCGTTATTGAGAAAAAATAGGCAAAAAGTTGCGTTTTTGTATGGGAGCCCTCCTTCATTTTTTATTTTATTTTAATAAGGTTCTGTAAAAATTTCAACTGCCTGCCCGTTGTCATTATTGATATCGAGTAAAAAAGGCAAAAAAAAAATCACGTTTGTTGTATGGGAGCCCCCCTTAAATATTAATTTTATTTTGTTTTGAGTATTTGTTGTTATAGCGGCAACAGATATGCACAATCTTTGGAAATTTCAGAACTCTAGCTATAGCGGTTCTTGAGATACAGCCTGGAGACAGACAGACGAACAGACAGACGGACAGACAACGAAGTCTTAGTAATAGGGTCCCGTTTTTACCCTTTGGATATGGAACCCTAAAAACAAAATAAATTAAATATTTAAGGAGGCCTCCCATACAACAAACGTATTTTTTTGCTATTTTTTGCTCGATATCAATAATGGCAATAGGTAGGCACTCAAAATGTTCACGAAATACTTCAGTTGTATTTATAATTTTATAATTAATAATAATATTTAAACAAAATGAATAATTAAGGGGGGCTCCCATACAAAAAACATATTTTTTATCTATTTTTGCTCTATAATGGTACGGAACCCTTCGTGCGCGAGTCCAACTCGCACTTGGCTGATTTTTAAATAAAAATATTAGAATGAATTTAATAAAAATCAAAGAATGTAAAAATATTTGAATAAATTGAATAAAATCAAAATGTGAAGCACAAATTGTACCAAAGAGTTAGCTTTTAAATGTTTTGGAACCAAATTATCCATACTAATATTATAAATGCGAAAGTGTGTCTGTCTGTCTGTTTCCTCTTCACGCCTAAACCGCTAAAACGATTTTCCTGAAATTTGGTATGGAAATACTTTGAGTCCCGGAATAGAACATAGGATACTTTGTATCCTGGAAAAGTGTGCGGTTCCCCCGCGATACACGAATTTTGGCGCAACAGAGTTGCTCATTATCACAGCTTGATTTCAAAATTCCGAGTTGTAATGCTAAAAATACTCTGTCATTTCTCCATACCATTATAACTCCACTACACGCATAAACACTCAACACCCGAAAATTCTATCCCAAAAACATAAATCTAAATATTAAGCGTAATAATAAAATATATTTGAACGTTGGAAATGTAAAAACGAAACAATAACACAGGTCTCGGAGGGGGCATAACCCCCAATAACACCTTTTATCATATTTATTGACTGGTAAATTGAAATGCAGTGCTGTTTTTATCCTTTTAAGCCGTTCACTTTTTGAGGAATTTTGGTGGAAACGAATAGCCAAAGTTAGTGAATGTCTGTAAAAAATACATCGAAAGAGTTAGGTAACAAGACATTATAAATATCAGCAATGTGTAGTGAAAAAAAGGTTGGAATTGCAGAAAATAATTCTGTAAGCAATAAGTTTCATGAATCATAACAAATAATTTTGTTACAATAACTTACTTTCATTATATTACACGTTGGTCCGGAATACTATTGCATCCAGTAAAAGTTTCTAAGTGTCCTTATAGACTTAAACCGCTTATTTAAAGTGATACCCATACTAGTAATATTATAAATGCGAAAGTGTGTCTGTCTGTCTGTTACCTCTTCACGTCCAAACCGCTGAACCGATTTTGCTGAAATTTTGGCATGGAGATACTTTGAGTCCCGGGAAAGGACAGAGGATACTTTTTATACCGGAAAAATGTACGGTTCCAGCACGATAAATGATTTTAGGCGCAACGGAGTTGCGGGCATCATCCAGCAAATACTTTAGTCATTCTTTTTCATTAATACTTTAGCCATTCTTTTCATTCTATCCACAAATATTATATATTCGTTCCAGTTTTTGTCGCCTATGTTTTTGCGATAGAATATGTACTCTAAGACGTTATACGGGAATACATTAAGAGGTCGGTAGCAGATAAAGTGGATTCTGTTTATAAAAACAGGTACCTTTGAGTACAAAGCACTACTCAGGGTTCCCAAGTGGGTTACATATCGTATGCGTATCGGGTGAAAGCGTGGGGAATTCAGATTTCCATTCGATGGTTCGCGAATATATAAGTATAGAAGAGTTACTGTGTACCAGAGTCTTTCGTCAGCTATGTTAGGTATTAAAAATGTAAGTATGTGACGTATCACGTAAGGCATCGAAATCTTAGCTAAGTCAGACATAAAAATGTATAAGGATTTGACACAAGGCATCGTGAGCGTCATGTTACAATATACCAGTGCGTTATGCTAAATACATTTTTGATATCTTACTTTTCAGCCAAAAGGATCGTTTGCAACTTTTTAAGTAAGGAGACTCAAATGCTACCTATGTTTTCGTAATTGTGGCTTTGGGCTTGCAGGCCGGGTGTTAAAAAATTTCCCCGCATTCAAAGGGTGTTGATTTTGTATGAGAAAAGGCTGGTACGCCAAAGTAGCTACTATATTACTTATCTTTCCTATGTGAAAGTTTGTTAATAGTAAGTAGCTATATTAACACAAATTTACGTAGTTATATTTTTTCCCTTAAAGTATATTATGTCCTTAAGATTCAAGAACATAAGTCCATACTTTATTAATGCGAAATTGTGTCTGTCTGGCTGTCAAATTTCATATTTAGATACTTTGTCGAGTCCCGGGAACGGACATAGGATACTTTTAATCCAGAAAAATGTATGGTTCCCACGTGATAAACTAATTTAGGCACAACGAAGTTGCGGGCGTCATCTAGTTTTTTTTATAATTTAGGCACTACTCAGCTGTTGTAGTGAGAAGTATCTCTACATTTCGCCTATCTACTCTTTGGCAAGCGAGTCGAATTTCAAAGGGTTTTTCGCTTCAAACCTTGAATGATTCTATTAATGGTGATGTTTTTATTGTTGTGTATCAATACATAAATTACCATAAATTTACAATAATGTGGGTGTCAACTCTCCCCTTTATTATATATAAATCCTCCCCGCGCCGGTGGCGAAAAATTTTGTAAAATGCTTAAGAATTTTCTTCAATTTCTTAAAGTTACAGCTCATATTTTTATGTAAGGACTTTCAGCTAAAATGGAAAATTAAGAAATTATAAAATATGAAAACACAAAAATAGTCAGAATATTCTTTTATAACACTTTTATTCGAAAACATAAATCTATTATAAATATTCACTAAAAAGACCTTCATAAGTATAAACTTATTAAGGCTTTTAAAAGTGAATATATCTAGGTAACTAATACCCACTGGTATCAGTTTGACGATAAAAAATTAACATAATATGGGCTTCTACTATAATTGTGTATGTCAAAATATTTCTTCCACTAATTGGATGGGATGAGTCCGTAATAAAAATGTAATTAAAAATTAACTATGCCAAGGAGACTTCCCCAAGGGTGCATACTAAGTACACATTTGTTTACTACTAAAATAAACTATCGAATTTTATTACCTCAAGGGTGAATTCGGTGTAAGCCCTAAAGTTACAATTTTATGCACATATTTTTGTATCTTTCTAAATATTTTGAGAGATATTGAATAGTTATGTTGAATAATATAGTCATGACATACATAATGAAGTAATTTTACAATTTAACTATCTTTACATACAGGTAACTTAGTTGAAAATCTCTGTTAGTTGATGTTTTTAGAAATAAAATGTAATTTGTGTTTAGTTTAGTGTAATTAACTGTTTACATAATAGGTAATAGTGTAAATAGTGTAATTTGTGTTGCGAGTAGTGTAATTTGTATCGGCGACGGTAGTTGATTTCCATCAGGTGACCCGTTTGCTCGTTTGCTCCCTTATTTTATATAAAAAAAGATTAAGCAAATGTAGTGTTAAAAAGTTGTAACATAGCTGGACTAGCATTTCTTTTTCAAATTTTCAAACATTTGATTAGGTATAAGCAGTTATTGACTTTATCCTAATATTATAGGAAAATACTTGTTTGTTGACATTAAATAGGTTTCATATCTACCGGACAATTTTGATGAAAGACACAGATAAATTGTAGATCATAATAAATAGAGCTGATCAATTAAATAAACTTCTCTGAAAAATCTATTTCATAGAGGTTTCTCCGAATTTGGTAATGTCTAATTAAAAATATTATCTAGTACACGCCTCGTTTCGTAATATTACATTTTACCTACATTTAAACCTTCGTTTGCAACCCGTTACCTACATTTCCATTCAAAATTGAATTCCCATAGCTGATTAGCATTTAACCCTTTACTAATTTGGTAATGCCTGCCAAGCCCTGGTCTAAATGACCACTACTTATTACAAAATAATTTATTATTCTGTCGTTACTCGTTACTGTAACACGTCGCGTGCGGCCCCGTCATAAGTTAAAGTCATCTATCCTATAGTCATTAATTTTTAGATAGTGACAAAAATTTGTTTACTCTTCTAATAACTGTATAGGTACTTAATTAAGTAATTTGCCTGTCACTGTGTATAATGGTTTTGGAGATAAGTTGAAATTACACACTCTTGTGTGTGATAATAGCTAATTTAATTAAGCTATATTTGTTTTACATATCAACGATGACTTTTAGTATTTTAGTATGGTTATTGGGTATACTTTATGTGTACAAGGTATCAAAATGTTTGGATAAACAAATATTAAAGTATATTGAAGTTTTTATAATCAAAGTAAAAACTGAAGTATAGACTCCTTGTTGTTCCCGTTACTGCATAGTGCACCGAAAATTCCAGACCTTTATAGAATTAAAACAATTTTATAGAAGTTACACATCACATACAAACCCTAAAGTATTATCACTGTTTTGTTACACCTTGTATAAAACCTTCTTTTCCAGGCGCTTTAAGGCCAGGTAGTCCCTAATTTACATGACTTTGAATCAATAATAAACAAACAAATAGTGACTTTTAAAAGCCAAAAAAATACACATTATTGTTTATTTAATGTACTTTGACAATTTGTGGTTCGAAATATAATATTGAAAACTTCACTCCATCAAAAATAACTCCGAAGAGGAGGCTAAATTTGAATATTTTGTGATATTTTTCTTATTTTTCATGAAGCTTATGATAGTTTTACTTTCGAAAATCATGTCTTCGAAAAGCTCGTAACTTAAAGAAGAATAATTTGCGGTTACATTTTGCATTTTGGTCTTTATCTAAGTGAAAAGTATAATTTTCTCCTATTTCGCCATATCAAGGACGCGGCGAGCGTCGTAACTGCCACTGTACATACAAGGCGCGCTGATATTAATGTTATTTTAGTGCCTTCCTAACTTCGACCTGCTAATTTTAGGGACTACCTGGCCTTAATCGTGTCTGCTGCCAAAGCAGACAGACACATTTTTGCATTTAAATAAAGAAAATATATAATAACTTGTGAAATACCTATACTATTTAAATTGGGTAGCGTAACGATCTAAACTGTCAAGCTCATAGCCCTAGGCAATATAATACTAAAAAAAAAAACACATAAATAAAGACGTATCTTCCGCGACACATGTTCTTATTTTCACATGAAATATGTAAGCGATGGTCACGACCGATCACACGCCAGAGCCGGCCACGTCCGCAGTAAAGTGAGTGAAAAATGTACGGTCCGAGCAAATCCGACGCGCCGGTTAAACCAAATATTGATATTGGCAGGGGCATGGTGCAATATTACGTGGAGTAAATATATTAAATGTGCACAAGTAAAGTTGCTTAGAGAATGTTTGTTTTATTTGTATTGTCGCTTTAAATTAATGTTTTTAGGTGAGTAAGTGCTATTTATTTGCAGGCTAAGATAATAAATAAAAAAAGTTTAGGTAAAATATAGTTTTTGTGGAAGAGAAACAATTTTCTTTTGAGCACTAGCAACCGAAAAGCAACACTATTGTTGTTTCACAAATTTAACTTTGTTATCTGGAAAATCATATTTCAGGAAAGAATTGCATTTTCACACGTCCTTTGATTATGTAAACATTTCTAAAAGAGACAATCACAAAAGAAAACAGCAAGGAACATTTTCACCCCAAAGGCGAGACAATGCCCGCATTACCATAACAAGACGGGAAATTTGAATGTCCACAAATCGAATAACGGAGTTTCCACTTTTTGCAAGAAAAGACGGACACGTTAACATATGAATTTGACAAATTGTGCGACCACGGACTGTCCCGGGTCCGCCGGAATTTACGGCACCCTAGGGACCCGGGGGAACTTGAAAAATTTTTATTCCGCCCGTCCGGCCGAAGAAAAACGGTATGGTCACTCTTCAAAAGTGTAACAATTTCTCAGAAACAATAATAACACTTGACCAATGTGAAAAGCTATTACGGCGCTGTCAATGTTATTTATTTCATCAGTGCGCGCTAAAAATTTTTATTTCGTCAAGGGATTTCAAGTTTGCGCTGTTCTTTTGTGGAAATTTTGTTTTATTTTTGGGAAATTGAACTATGGTCCAAGCGACGAAGCGACTTGCAAAATTATCGTTATTAGAATTTTATTTGTAATACCTTGTACTATTCTATTCCGTGGTAATAGTCTACTAAATATTACAGATGGCCTATAAATTTGTAAAGACAATATTTATTTTTTACTGTATGATTTAGACATATAACATATTATGTAGTTTATTGGCTCTAATGTTGTATGCATTTGAAAGTATTATCATTTTGCTGATTACTCTTGCAAATTCATTTACTCCCTATTTACTTACACTTATTTTGTACTTGAACGAACTTCTTATGTGCAAAAAAGTATGTATCAAGTTGTATGCAATCTCTCAAGCATCAGAACGAAAACTACGCAAAACCACATTATCTTTTAAATAAAACGAAATAGAAAACTGGGAACACGTATGGTATTATAATCAAAGTAGTGATTTGTGAGGTTCTGGCGACAGTAATTCCCAAATGGAATCACGAAGAGTGCAGCCGTGGACCGAATCGCAAATACGCATACGTTACCGGTTTTATACGTGCCGTATACATTATGCTGCTAGTTTTAGACCGCATATTTTATTTGGGTACTATACCCAAAGAAAATATTTTGTGTAGCTTGCCTTATTCCTATTTGGATTTTGCTGGAGTGGTTAACGAAGAGTTAACCATACCTTAAATTATATTAATACTAGATAACGCCCGCAACTTCGTTACGCCAAAATTTGTTTATCGCGCGGGAGCCGTACATTTTTCCGACATAAAAAGTATCCAATGTCCTTTACCGAGACTCAAAGTATTTTAATATCAAATGTCAGCAAAATCGGTTCTGCGGTTTGGGTGTGAAGAGGTAACAGACAGATAGACACACTTTCGCATTTTTAATGTTAGTATGGATGTAGATATCTAATCTTTACCCCTTTCTTTATTTACGTTACATAATAATATGCAGTGGTTTAAGTTGAAATATCAAAATTCACTATTAATTTTGACATTTGCAATGACGACTCACTGCGTTACCGTGAATGGACTGCAGTTCACAAAATGAGTGAGACATTGAAAGTCAATGGGAGCGCTGATGTATTCAAGCGGGGCCTCCCAATATAAATGTAAATACGCCCCTGAAATATGACAGTTATAATTGCTTTATTGTTCACACTTTGTGATTGTAAGCCGTACCGAGAATTGTGGCCTTTGGCGGCATTTGTTCGCATATTCCAAACTTTACCTCTTACATTCAGTTTGTTGGTTGGCAGCAGCGATTATATTGTGCTATTAATGTTGGTAAAACTAGCATTAGCAATAATAATTAATTATTAAATGCCCATTAGCAATATTTAAATTAATCGTTCTTGAAAAAAATACGATTGCTAATAAGATTATCGTGTGCAGCAATAGTCTGCGATCATGATAAAAAATTCACGTCCGCGCTGTTACGCACCGCGGCGCGGCGCTAACTGTTAATGAATTGCTATTTTTCATTCGACGCGAAATAATACTCGACGCGAGCGGTGCGATGCGAACAAATAATCCACATTACTGCGTTTTTAGCAAATAGCAAAGCAATAACAGGTAGCATGCTGTGACATCAGAATTAGCATATTAATAAAATTAATAGAAAATAGCATTAATTCCCATTACTATGTGCTATTATAATAATTCTCTATATTATGCGTTACAATTTAAATGTGTATGTATAATTATTGCATAAGAGAGTTCCTGAGAAAAATAATCCCAAACTTAACTTACAACACTTCAATAACGACTTATCTGGACTGTGGCGTTAATTGGTGAGCTTTTTATCTAACACCTTACTACGGAGAAGTCAAAAGAAAGGGTAACGGTAGCCTACAACAAACAAAAATACAACAATAATTATTATTATTTCGTGTGTATGCTTGTTCTATTATATTTATAACACCTTAAGTAGGCCTACGTTCAGCAGTGGATGGCAATAGGCTAATGATGAACATCGTAAGTATACGAAAGATGCTCATTCGTTTTTAAGAATATAAGTTTAATCGTTATAGGATAAGTAGCTCAAAGGTGGAACAAACATACATATTTACTTAGACTGCCAAAATCACAACCCTTCCATTTGAATTTAATATAGTCGGACAAAAAACAGTATTTTGAAACTTCAGACGCTGCCATTATCATGAAACTTACCCGCTGTCACGATATTTTATAACTAAACTAAACACATTAAATAAACATCTAACTCATAAATATTCAGAAGTTACTGGAGCTCATTTGCCCCTGCCTGCCCCTGCTCTTTTTGCCTTATTGCCCAATACGCTGGAGACTTGTTTGTTACAAGATCGATGCCGTTAATGGACTAGCTTTTATTAATTACAAGGAAAAAACGCTAAAATTGCCCTTTAAAGTTTTTATTTTTTGAACACTTTTTAAATCGGAGTTTGTTTAAAATCGGTTGCGCTTAGTATTATACAGATTACAGATCTACACGACTACCTTATTTGCTTTTTTTTATGCAGGAACATGTTCTTATGAATAGGATCGAGTTCAAATATAAAATCTCATGAATTATTATTAAGCATGAAAACTTTATCTGCCATCGCGCTCAATAAAAAGTGACTCACTGAAAGAAATACATAGACAATATTTAGTTGAAAAAAATAGTGTAGGTTTTAAATATAACATTCATTTAGAATACAATAAGTTTTTACATTTAGACGTAAATCACCTACAAAAGTAATAGTATAGTAACTAGTAATAGTATCAGTGGCTGCTCAAGAAATAAATTAGGGTACGTTTAACTACTAAATAATTGTTCTTAAACGATCAGAATACATATCAGTACGTTAACGATACATCGGCAGTTGAGTCACGCCGTCCTGCCGACTCCTGCGGGATTTATCCAACTGATTGCCGTACTATTGTATGTAACGTTCGATTTTCAAAAGAAATATTTTTCTAGAAAAGTTTAAGGTTATCTTTCAGATTTGTAAAAGTAGTAAAAGAAGGATAGAAAGGAATAGATACAAGGAAGACCCGGACTTTACTTATGAAATTCTATGCGCCAACGAAATTAATTTATTTAAGTAAAGAAAGATTCAAGATGTGAATATTTCAAAGTTGGATATCTATATTACTGTTAATGTCAAGTGATTTTTATGCAGTAACAGCAATGATATTCTACTTATACAGATCTGTTACGTCCATACTATTTTCCGGCTTAAATCTCTTCCGAACAATTTTCAAATTCAAAATTGCAAACATTGACAAATTTGACAGATAAGTGAAACAAAAGATACGAAAAACCATTTACATAGACAGTTCTATTTTTAAACGTCGAATCGTATCGCTGTCTCTTTCTTCGCCTGAGCTATGACGAAAATTCAATTTTTTCCAGATTGTTCGAAAAAATAATTGAAAATGTAAATAATCGAGGTATTTATTGCAATCAAGACATGTGGTAAGAGATTCCATGTGTTTTGTTTTCTTTTGAGTCATAATTGGTACATTTTCGAAACACGCACGACGTCATTTTCAATTTATTTAGGTAAGAAAAGACGCGGCACGTTCGTGACTGCGCTCGATGCAGACTAAATAACAGACGACCCAATTGGGCCAAATTTGAATCTTCACAACGCGCGCGGTAGTAACATATCTGCTTTGAGTTTTTCATCATTGAGTAACAGTTAATTAATGCATAAAATACAATAATTAAAATACTGTTAATAAAGTAAGTTTACGTTATTAGCACTTTATTATGTACGTTAGAATAACTAAATGTGCCCGAAACTTCGTTGCACCGAAAATAGTTTACGTGGGGGCATCATAAATTTTTTCTAAAACTTTCTAAGTCCTTTACCGGGACTCAAATTATCTCCAAACCAAAAATCGATTAAGCCACTTGTGCATGAAGAGGTAAAAGATAGGCACACTCTCGAATTTTAATTTTAAGCACTATACTCGTAGAAAATTCATTTTCTTCAAAACAGCACACATTTTAGATGAGTACATGAATATTTTCTCCTCCATCCATGATTCATATTAGTTACATAAAAATATAATTCAACAATTAATATTTATACAGTGTGCACATGTTCGCCAATTTGTAGAACACCCGCTGTGTGGTACAGGGTGCTACCAAACATCACGCCCCCAGCACAAAGGCGGCTGATTGTAACTTATAACTTTGACGGGTATGATAATTGGGACAAGTGCATCTCATGTATGAAATTAACGGGAGTTATAGCAAATGTTATAATAGTACAAATAAATGAATGAATCGAGAACAAAAAAAAATTGTCAATGCTCTCATAATTTTTAGCTATGCCAGTGCCACCTAACCATTACGTACGTTTATAATATGTTAGATCACTTTTTTTTTTTCTAGTTATGATATTAAAGCCCAGTAGAACACAGGTTTTTTTCGGCTTTCAGTTTGGTCAAGCGACTCAACATGAACACGAAAGTACACAGAGATTAGACAATTATTAGACAAGAAAGCTGGAGGTTGTTTACGAAACTTTTAAGTCTACGGTTACCGAGATCTCTTAAGCTAGATATCAAACAATAAAAACAAAATATTATTATCAACTGTCTTTTTAATTAGCTAGCGAAAAATAGCGATAGCTACGACATAGCGACATGCTACAGCATAAATAGGCAAAGCAAGATAAATGAGAAACAAAATACTTTCATGTATTCAATATTATTGACGTTTAATTTATGAACTCAAATAATTGAGCTCTTCCACTTTGGTCACTTTCTCATACCCTACACTACTCCACTGATTCGAAATAACATGAATAGTTATCAAAGATATAGCATTACAAATTGCTAATGTAATGTATAATGGAATTTATCAGAAATCGAAGGGGTGGGGTTGCGTCATCCCCTAATTTGGTTTTTATTTTATTTCAACCCCTCGCCAGCGTGGAATTAGTCTTACCATATGCGCTCCTACTTGTGTTACACTTAGCGACTGTTCATTTTATGCGTGCTGTGGTGTTATAGTTTGGGTTCCGTATTTTTAGTACATTTTATAATTTTCTTTTTTTTTTTCATAAATTATTGTAACTTGAGTACAGTATATTTCACCTTTGTATCATTACAACCTTTGATTAAATACGCTGTATTTTACTGCTAATAAGATGAATCTATGCTTTTTGACATTTTAAAAACTCTATCATTCGTCATATTTAAATTGTGGAAGATTACAAAATTCACATAAATCTTTATTTGTATGTTAATGAATAATGATTGCTAGTTAATGATTTTCACTGATTTTGTTTGGCTATGTTTCTTTGTTTATTTAATCCAAGGTAACAAATTAACCACCACAACCTATATTTTCGTAATTGAAAATAACTTAACCCTCTTTTATGGTTTTCATTCTAACCTTTTAAAACTTAATATTTCTTTATTTCGCAAATTTGATATTAAGCAGATCTTAAAAAACTAGTCTTCGCATATTTTTTAATATTACACATGTCCTTATGCACAAAATAAGGGTGGGCACACATAATCCGCGAGCATGTGCGTGATGTAATACCGATTACCGCGCGCCCGCCACCCGGATATTTCAAACACTTTTTATCCGGGATTATCCGGGTTATAAAGTGAAACATGGTTAATGATCCCAGATAGTGAAATTGTAATTTAAAGTTATTAGAAGTGTTATTAGTGGAAGGGATAGGACAAAGAACCGATGGTTAATGGTAAGTGTGGTTATAAGTACCAACGCTTTTGGATTTTATTGGTGGTAATGGGAGAAAAATGCTCTCGTAAGAGTAGATAATAAATCTATTCTAATATTAAGTGCAGAAGTGTACGTGTCTGTTTTTATGTCCATATTTCTTTCCGTTATAACTTCACGCTCAAACTCGTGAACTGATTTGTATTGGAGCACCTGCAGGTTAAAAAACGCGTTAAAAACTTGATATCCCACCATCTACTGCACTGAGGGTTAAACTTTACATACGTAAGGCCATTAACAGACATTATCATTATTTATGTTATACTAAAACATCGATACAAAGTCGAGACGTTTAATCTATAATGCGCCTTATCGCAATATTTTCCATTTCCGGGGAAGCCGGGACATCGCCAGGGGAAATAAGGAAGGCTGAGTTTCCACTTTGTTTTTTTCCCCGAGCCCGGGAAAATTTCCTACTTTTACACTTACAACATTTACCGGTGTTAGCAATTGTTACCTGCATCCTCTGAATTAAATATCCGGGCAAAGGGTGAAACGTCTGGATTTGCATTTCATTTGTAACAATGGAAATGTTCTTGTTTAAGTTGGATTCGAAAAAAGAAGTAATTTGAGCGGTAAGTTTGAGATGTAAAATTAATGTGAGCTTACCTTTGTGAGTCGATCCAGCTTTATAAAATAGATATGGATAAAGCTAAAAGATAGGAGATTTGAGAAGGAGAATTGCTGCAAAGATTCTTCGAATTCATTTTCTTAACTTTTTTATCTGCTCAAAAAATTTAATGAGAATTAATGACAGTTTACTGGAGATGCTATTCTATTTTCAAAATATTAGAAACGGTGTTTTCATTATAGCAATGGGTTAGTCACTTAAGGTGGTTCGTTTCCCATACAAAAAAACAATCGACATTAATTAGCTAATTTCATACTATTACTACATAAATTTATATGCACATCTATTTATTTTGCAATACCATTCCCGTGAAATATATTTAAAATACTTTATTTCACACAGAAGTCACATTTTTATTGTTTTTTTTTTTATAAAAAGTGACATAAGCCACGAATGTCACTTTTTATAAAAAAATCAATAAAAATGTGACTTCTGTGTGAAATAAAGTATTTCAATGTAGTAATAGTATGAAATTAGCTAATTAATGTCGATTGTTTTTTTGTATGGGAAACGAACCACCTTAATATGTGCCCATGGTAACTCTAAGGACAATTACTTAATTATTAATTAATTACTCGATATATCAATTATAATATAAAATATACAAACCTCTAAGTTGAATATACCTCTCAAGCTTAAATTAAGTGCGCGTAATATACAAAAATTACAACCAGATTATGCAAAAACCATCAAACTAAAAGCCCCCTCTCTGTCGATGACAAGTTTTATCCGGTTCGCGGTTTCATCCGGTAATAGAAATAGGTATCGGCGGTAATTAGGGTTCCGTACCTCAAAAGGAAAAAACGGAACCCTTATAGGATCACTTTGTTGTCCGTCTGTCCGTCCGTCTGTCAAGACCCTTTTTCTCAGGAACGCGTGGAGGTATGAAGCTGAAATTTATATCAATTACTCAGGTCTACTGTCCCTTGAAGCTGTGAAAAAATCAAACTTCTAAGCCAACGCAATCAAAAGATACAGCCGTTTATGCCGCAAATTTTCGACACTTGCAAGGGAATCAAAACCTACAGGGTGCTTCCCGTGAACTCAGAATCTTGAAATTTGGTACGAAGCAACGTCTTATAGCATAGATAAAGGAAAAATTACGAAAACCATAAATTTTTAGTTACATCACATAATATATTTTTTTTTTATAATTTTAAACTTACTACCCATTTCCTCATAAACGCGTAGAGGTATTAAATTGAAATTCATACCAAATACTCAGGTCTATAATACCTTTAAGCTGTAACAAAATCAAACTTTGTAAACCTTGCAGGTTTGTACGGAACCCTCGGTGCGCGAGTCCGACTCGCACTTGGCCGGTTTTTTAGTTAATAATCCCACTCATCTCAGTAATTTATTGAGACGGAGCCACAACGAAGGTAAGAACGCAACATACACAGACGCAAAAACACAACCAAATTATGTAAAAACCATCAAACTAAAAGCCCCCTAAATCGATGACAAGTTTTATCCGGTTCGCGGTTTCATCCGGTAATAGAACCAGGTATCGGCGGTAATTAGTTAATGTTCCCACTCATCTCAGTAATTTATTGAGACGGAGCGACGGTGAAACCGCTGGGAATCGCCGAATTGATGGCGGCGAAAAACTCCAACGAAATATTAATGCGGTACCATAATAAGTATTGAAGGTAGTCGGGTAGTCTTGATACTTGGATTATTCCTTTGTCTGAAACGGCTTGTTGCTTTCTTTTTTTTTAACCCCGGCAAAAAAAGGGTTATAGGCCTATAGGTTTTAAGTGTCTGTCTGTCTGTCGGTCTAATCGTGCGTGTCTCCGTAGCATCGTAATACCCAAATGACCGATTTTGAAATCTAACAAAGGAAGACTGAAAGTCTGGTGTTAAAATGAGATTTGTTGTTGTTTGTAAGTTAGGCGCTAAGTTTTATACAAGTATTCGAACATCTTGAGATTAATTTATATGAATAGAATCCCCATTTAGATAGTATGTAATCCCAAAAAAAAAATGCCAGACAAAAATATCGGTGGGAAGGATAACCGAAAACAATTGTTGAAAACGTTGAATTTGTACGAAAATTCGCCGATTTCAACAATTGTTTTCGGTACCTTCCCACCGATACTTTTGTCTGGCTATTTTTTTTTTGGGTTTACATACTATCTAATCTCGCGTTAGAAAAAAACCAACACAGCTGAACCCACATGAAAATAACAACAATTTTCCTACTTTTAACTAACGCTGGCAACCCCTTCCCACCACCCGATCGATTTAAACATTTTTTTTTGGGTGCACAAGAAGTACAGAGCAACTGTTTGGAAAAAAAATTAAAGTCGCTGAACCTACATTTTTTTCCATTTTTTTCCCCACCCCACTACACCCACACCCACCGCCCACCGGCCTGCCAGCACGCAAATTATCAGAAAAGGTTTGTCAGGGAAGTAGCTAACGGAGTTTTAATACAGCTGAAGCCACATGACTGATTTGGTCGCCACTCGCCAGCTCTCCGTCGATAAGTTCTGCCTTATACAAGGTGTAACAAAACAAAGTGATAATACTTCAGGATGCGTATGTGTTCCTTGTAGGCAGTTTACTGTGAAGGTAGCAGCGCTGAAACACCAATTTTTTTTTTCACTCGTGACGCTGGGGCGCTCGCCCATACAAAAATGAAAAAATTGGTCTTTCAGCGCTGCTACTTTCACAGTGAACTCTCTACAAGGAACAATTACACACCCTAAATAATTATCACTTAGTTTTGTTACACCCTGTATATGTACTGCAAATTGCAATGCGAATATTTATTCTTTACGTGTACATCATGCAAAGATGTCATTATAAATATTAACAACCAGTTTAAATTTAAGGATATTGTACAGTATTTAATATTGTTTCAGTAAATTAATAACATTAATATCAATTCTTTTCATCTGTTACTACACATTTGCAACAAAGATTTAAAAAAAAGAATAGAACAAAAAGTTCAAAATCCAAATTCAAACTATCAAATCACACCGCTCCAATTTTAATCCGGTTCTCAATAGTCTCGTGTATTAATCAGGGATTGTTCTGTAGCCACTTCGTCTGAAAAATCGCCTTCCCTCTCCCCGTCTACCCCCGCATTCGCCCATCGTAACTTGATGATGCATTGGATTTGAGTTCTGTGAAAAATAGACGACGTCGCCGCATTGATTACACTTTGTGAATTTGTTTTATTCCACTTAACTAAAATGACTCAGACCGACAAAATCTACATAAGTATTGGCTTCTTCAATTACTTCTAAAATTAAAACCGAAAAAGGAAATAAATATATATTCTCAAAAATAATCAAAAGAATATTGAAATTCTTACCTCAACTATATCTGCGTTCCATCTTAATTCTTTTTAAGTCGGTGCCAGCTATCTTAATCGCATATTCTATGTCAAGAATATATTTACAGTTTTTGGAGACTACTGACTACCGCCGAATATGAATATTCAAACAATATTATGTAAAACTTATAGTTACCCATCTATTCACAACATAACATTTATTTCTTTCAATTATTATTATTTGTTAAGTTCAATTTACAATCCCATTACTTGCTTAATTAAATTCACACGTGTTTTTAATTAAAAAAATAACTCAAAAAATCACACAACATTTTCGCATTTTTCCATAATAAGTCCTGCGTCGTGATTGGCTCTGTTCCCTTGGGAGCGAACTTCGTCAGCAAATGAGAAGTGAGCTAACACAATAATTTATAAGACTGAACATTATTTATTATACCACTCATATCTGATAGCACGTGAGATTACAAATTGATTACAAAAATGAACATATTTTTGTTCTAGCACTCAATTTTATTAGACAAACTTTGACAAGTTTACTATTTTAGCTAGATTACGTGTAATACTTTGATTTTAGAAACATATTGAAGCAGTAGCATAAAAGTATCAACATATTTGGTAAATTAGAAATTTAGAACCCATTAATTTGTAGTCACAACTATCAGCGACAAGTGTAGTTTGAATAATAATATAATAATAATATCTATGGACGCTTCACACCACGTCATTCAGTCTGGCCCCTTGCTAAGTACCTGATGGACTTGTGTTACAGGTACCAGACAACGGAAATATATTTAATACTTTTATACTATACATATATTTAAGATTTTTATTATATTATACACATATTTAATACACATCCATGACCTAGGAACTTTGAAAACATTTGTTCCGTCGGCGGGATTCGAACCCGCGACCCCCAGCTTGAGCTACCAACAGCCCACCAACTAAGCCACAGAGGTCGTCAGTTTGAATGAATTGTAACTCATTAAAAAAACTAAAATGATCTATAATTATAATTTATAAATCACTAGATGTCCCGGCAAATGTTGTTTTGCCATATAAAGTATTTCGCCCATATTATTTTATTGAAGTGACTAAATAAGTATGGCGCTATGGCAACGTCCATCGCTATCCCGTCGCACAAACAATGGTCGCCGTCAGTCTCGAGTAACGAGTTGTAATAATTTACTATTATTTATTTAACAAATACACTTATCAATATAAAAAGTAGCCAGTAGCCGATTCTCAGACCTACTGAATATGCATATAAAATTTGGTGAAAATCAGTAAAGCCGTTTCGGAGGAGTACGGTAACTAACATTGGGACATGAAAATTTTATATATTATAAGATTTTTTGGCGGATAGTAGTAACTTTTTCGGTTAACACTATGGATACCACCATTTGGTCTATATTTGAAGTAGCACAAACACCGTAAAATAAAAATTCTACGGATATATTTTATTTACTCTTCTGGTATTTTACAAAAGATTATTTTGCCAAGTAAGAAAAACATTCGCGTACGTTCTAGAAATAAATAAGCGGACCGCGTGAAGAAGATATATCGCGCGGCTGGGGAATAGCAGAGGTCGCCCCCGTTAGTACAAATGTAAGTAAATTTGAATAAAACATGGCCGCTGCGTTTCTTTGTTTTATTAAAAAACACGTGTTTTTAACGTGGAATAAGCGATGCGCGCGAAATTTGATTTTGGAATGCTGTTTACTTTTTTCGACCATGAAGGTTCGAACATTCAAAAACTCAAAGCAGATATGTTACTACCGCGCGCGTTGTGAAGATTCAAATACGGCCCAATTGGGTCGTCTGTTATTTAGTCTGCATCGAGCGCAGTCACGAACGTGCCGCGTCTTGTCTTACCTAAATAAATTGAAAATGACGTCGTGCGTGTTTCGAAAATGTACCAATTATGACTCAAAAGAAAACAAAACACATGAAATCTCTTACCACATGTCTTGATTGCAATAAATACCTAGATTATTTACATTTTCAATTATTTTTTCGAACAATCTGAAAAAAATCGAATTTTCGTCATAGCTCAGGCGAAGAAAGAGACAGCGATACGATTCGAGATTTAAAAATAGAACTGTCTCTTTTACGTAAATGGTTTTCTAAAATCTTTTGTTTCATTTATCTGTCAAATTTGTCAATGTTTGCAATTTTGAATTTGAAAATTGTTCGGAAGAGATTTAAGCCGGAAAATAGTATGGACGTAACAGATCTGTATAAGTAGAATATCATTGGTTTTCTGCTACTCTGAATTATTATTGCAGTTTCAATTGGGAGTAGCTAAGATGAATTTATGTTCTTTACAATCAGCTATATTTTGAAGTTATCTAAGTTTTATTTTAGCTAAAAAGCTACCTGCAAAATCAAGTAAAAAATCAGAATACTGCTTTTATCTTATTTACTAACATACTGCTAAATCACAAAATATAATTACATTTTCGTATAAAACACTAATTAAACTATAATAATCTATATCATTATATAAAAGGCTTTGTCCTGAATGACATGAAAATGGAATCACGCTACGGCCTAAACCACTGATCGTAGATACTTGAAATTTGGAGGGAGTGTTTTTCGTATGACGTAGGCGTGCGATAAGAAGGGATTTTCAGAAATTGCTCTCCTAAGGGTGTGAAAAGGGGGGATGAAGTTAGTATGGGACAACTCGATTCCTTAGTCTGATCTGCTCGAAAATTTGCATCATTATTATTTGATGTATTTTATGAAAGATGTAATTCATAGTTTGTTAAAATGTATCCTCAAAAGTCTTAAAAAAAAGCATGAATAATTTACAGCGCTTTACAGCGTTTAGCAGCGTTTGCGGCAACGTAGAGAGTTAGAGACGCCAGACATAGCTTTTTGCCACAATAGACATAATCTGTCTACTCTGTTTTTGCCATGGTAATCCGGTAAGTAATGGCTGGTTTACACGTATTAAGTAGATAAGAAGTCAACTAAATTTTAACTTATGACTTTATACTTACTTAACTAAATTTGAACTTGCTACTTGCTACAAAATTTTGTGTTTACATGCAATTAATAACTTAAAATTAAGTTAAAATTTAGTTAACTACTTATCAACTTAATACGTATAAACCAGCCATAACTGCCTTTTTATCCCGATAGGCGTCGCATCGTCGACTGTACTCCAATTTGACATTAGAGCTGTCAAATCCCCTAATTTTTTTGTAAACAAGAGTATTTTTTATCAATTTTCGTAAAAATGCCTCAATCTTGTGCTTTGAGTTTTAAAAATCGGTTAGTTCATATATTTCCCAAAGACCCAAAGTGATGAAAAAGTGAGAAAATGCTTTGTGAACAAAGAATTTCAAACAAAGAATACCCCACGCTTATGTTCACTTCATTTCACAGAAGGTGAAATCATTTTGGAAGAAGTAAATACACAGGTAAGTCGTGAAATTATGATGTCTAGCCTAAGTCAAACCTATTTATTTCCTAGACATGCCTCTTACAAACAAACTAATTACAAATTCTAACATATATTTCCAGATGCTGAGCCACAAGAAACATTTTTAAGAAAAACTTCTGTACCGTCTGTTTGATAAAAATATTAGAGTAGTTGGTATAGATGGAACTGAAATAGCAGTACAAAAACTAAAGAATCCAACTTCTCAGCAAACTTCCTGGAGTACTTATAAGGGTGAGGCCGCCAATTTTTGCAGATTTGGTAATACACCCTCGGTATTTTAATTTTTTTTGTGTTTATCTTATGTTCGAAAACTGATTCTAACGAAGAAAATAAAGCACTCAAGAATGCATTAGAATTATTTCGGTTCAAATCATAGTCTAAAAATATATTTACAATAAATAAAAAAAGGTAAGAAAATAGCTTAAAATATGCCATCCACCGTGGAAGATGTGCACTCCAACTGTCGCTGTAGCAGTAAGTATAACAGATTTGAAGATAAATCGGATATGTTATGAATACTTATATAAATGGCTATTACCTCACCTAATTTTTATAGTATTTCAAGATAACTTTCTTTATAATTTTTTTAAAATCAAATGAATCATTAGAAAAATCAATTCTACCCCACTTTTTAAACATCACCAATAATACCCATTTATTATTATCGTTAAGTGTTAGGGAAGGTAAAATAGGGAGGTGGCAATGCTAAGTTATTACGTACTTTATGAAAAATCTCGTAATATCCGCCATTTTTAGACAGTTCACATTTGAACCTCAGACGGGCTGTGTACACAGTTTTTTCAAAGGAAGTGTTTTTGTGACACAAATGTAAGTATTACTGTTTCATATAAAACTATCAATGCATCATGTGAGTAGTCAAAAGGGCCATGTTTGGGACTATAATACAAACCACATTGTGTATTATTTACGGAGATAAGTTTGATTTTGTCAACGCTACGGTAGCGTAGAAATAAAAATTTGCTACCATTTTAGTATAATAATAATATCAATTGGCGGCCTCACCCATAAGTGACTGACAAACAATAGGAATAGGCTATCTTATGACCAAGTGTCAAAGCAAATTCAAGATATGTTTGCTGATAGAAATATTACTGTAAGGACTCCGTAGCTTTTTGCACCACAGTTGCCAGGCTTGACAGTTATTAAAGACAGAGAATTAGCAAGTAAATGTGTTCATACTGAGAGGATTATAGGATTAACCAAAACTCATACCAATAGCAAGTAAAATATTTTTTATATGTTGTATGTGTTGTAACCTTAGAGAATGTACTATGAAAAAAGGGGGGCTCGGGGGGCGCAGCCCCCCGCCAAAACAAAAACAAACACAATCCAGAAAGTCCAAAAGTAGGTTAGGTTAGAACTCTGACTGTGCTGCGGCAGCAGCCGGAGATCGTCACAAAACACGCTGTAGGTTAGGTTATAGGCGTTATAAAACACTATGCAAATTGCCGGGAAAAATATATGATGTAGCCTCAGAATTCTGAAAATTTCAAAGGTGAGTAGCTCCAAAACTGGGAGGTTTGGATTTGGTACGGGTCTGTCATAAAGTAGGGTTTTATTTGAATTTTAAGGACTATAGTCTATGTCATAAAGTGGCATTGTATTTGATTTTTTGTCGGTCGTGACTAGCCGCGGTAAAGATCGGAACGGTACCTTCAGTTTATCTCCACAGTTTTTCTATACTTTCGCATTTCTACTGTGGCCATGCTAGGGTCGCTGGTGTATAAAATTCTCTCTCTCTCTCTGCCTGCCTGCCTGTCTGTCTGTCTGTCTGTCTGTTTGTAATAATATTCTTTACAAATAAAGAACTACATTACAACTACAAATAATTTATATGGCAAAACAACGTTTGCCGGGTCAGCTAGTTTATAGTATAAAGTTGTTGCATTTGAATTTATATCATTAGGTAAGTTTATAATATGCAAAAACACCCCCGACAAGGGTCGTCCGTCCGAAACTCAAGAGGGTGGTAAAACAAATGTCATATGTTTATGGAATTTTCGTGTTATGTTAATGACATAAGGCCTTGTGGGTTTGAGGAATCGTCGGTTTAATTACTTTTAATATATATTTAGAGCGTCTATGATATACCTATGGTTTTGAGTTGTACACAAAGTGTTATGATCAGAATATGGCTTGGTGTCGAAGTATTTCGTTTATTTATTGGCGTGTGTATTTGTAGTTAAAAATTATCCTTCACTGTCGCGCTTAATCTTAATTTAATGAAAATTTTGACATATACTCTTCATCAAAGTTAAGCGATTATTAAATGTCTTTAATTATAGACGTAAGACTTTGAAATCTTTTTAAGATCAACTAAAGACTTTCGCTGAAAATGTATGGATCTGAAGTAAAAACCCCTTACCTTATAATATAATAATATATTTCTGAGTGCGATCGCAAACAGCGTTCCATAATTCCATTCTATGATAGTTTTGCGTCTAACTACATTTTAAAATTCTTACCCTTAAAATAAAGTTTCTTATATTATCTTTCATAGGAAAAGGGTTTAAGCTATAACATCAGAATCTAACCCTTACTTCAATCAGAGCCTAAACCGAATTATCGTGTGGTCACCCCCTGAGCTAAACTAAGCTAAACGCTAACCCGATCAGGCATAATTTGTGACCAATTAGAATAATGGTCCGCAGCCCGTGATGTATGCACGACGGCTGGAACAGAGCGAGAAATGGAGCGGACACAAATTATAAAATTTCTTATTATAAACATAAGTATACTTTAAATAAAGTTCTTTACGTACATATGTTCAGGATAAATTTGATGGTTATGAATGAATTATAAAAGAGACATTTCATATTTAATACAATGAAGAAAAAGAGACAAACAAAAAGAAATTTTTGTATATTTTTGAAGACATGACCGCCGATTTAACGTAAACGTAAAAAGTAAACGTAATAACTTATGTTAGAAAAAACTCGATTTAACAATATAATTGTTAAACATTAAAATTTCCTGAAACTGATACTCCAAGTTACTGCTATTTTTAATACTGTTTGTAATGATCAGTGATAGCCAAATTTTTTTTTAAATGTATTTTAGACTTATTCTACCAATGAAAATTGTACCAATGAAAAATGAAATGAAACAAAACCTTATCGATATGCTGAAATCTAGCGTGAGTGTTATACATTATCATTAAAAAAAAAATACGTGCGGCACTCGGGGACTTGCATAACAATAGCTAGTCTACACGCCTACGTCTAGTCACACCCACACAAAAACCGTGCTGAAGTCTGCCGAACTGAAACGAAGTTAGACTATGCACGGCAATTTTTTCGTTATGGAATTTTTCGATTCGCTGCGCTGCTCTCAAGGCCCGCGAATCGTGATAACAGCTATGCAATAGCTTAATATTATATCAATCTTCTCCACACCTGTTGCTGTTCTTTAATAAATGTTTGGGGATGCGTTTGTCCAGTGGCAGAACGTCAATGTCGCCGATTGTAGAAACGTGCCTATTTATGCACTGGACGTGGTGAATTTTGCATAGGCTGTGTCTAGCCATGGTTTTACTTAAATTAAAATGCATAATGCAGTAGTAGAACTATTTATAAAATTACTTTGGCCTCTTGTGATCAGGGCTTATCTTTCATGGGTAAACATTTGAGTTGGTTGACATATTGTTTCCTATTGTTTTTTGTGATAGCAATCACAGTGTAATAAAGCTAATATTACAATTTACAACATAAATCTACTACGTCTTATCTCTTATCGTTTTAACAACATTTGTTTTTGCATTGTATCGGAAAGTAAATACATTAAATGACTTCAGGAATGAATACTTTTCTTTTTCAGGTAAGTCACTTCATCACCAGGCAGATGAGAAGGCTTTTTCAGGTAAGTAGAATAAGAATAACTACTCACAATTAATCGCACAGAAACTATAACACCTATAAACTTTTTTTTTTTATTAAATAAAGGGGGCAAACGAGCAAACAGGTCACCTGATGGAAAGCAACTTCCGTCGCCCATGGACACTCGCAGCATCAGAAGAGCTGCAAGTGCGTTGCCGGCCTTTTTAAGAGGGAATAGGGTAATAGGGGAGGGTAGGGATGGGAAGAGAAGGGAATAGGGGAGGGTAGGGAAGGGAATAGGGTAGGGGATTGGGCCTCCGGTAAACTCACTCACTCGGCGAAATACAGCGCAAGCGCTGTTTCACGCCGGTTTTCTGTGAGAACGTGGTATTTATCCGGTCGAGCCGGCCCATTCGTGCCGAAGCATGGCTCTCCCACGTACTTGAACGTAACTTGAAATTTATTACTTATACGACGTAGGAACCTACTAAAACGGATTTTAAGAAACTCCTTTTTATACGGACGAAAAAGCTAGCCTAACATACAATAATGGCTAAGGAGTCAGGGGCAGCCAGACCTTAATAATTTTATAAGAGCAGAAAGTTTTTCTGTACATATGTATAGAAGTAATTGCGACCTGTGATTATAGAGTTTGAGTTACGGTAATAAAAAGTAACCGCAACCCAAACTCTATAGCCGATGTTCGTTTTTACCTCTGTAAGGGACAGGTACATAAAAACTTTTAGCTTTTATAAAATGACGAAGGCTCTTATTCTATAACGCCAATGATATAAGAAGCACAGATATGCTAGATAATTATATTTGGTCGTTAATTTAGCGGGCATGTCGTCGGTCCCGGCGGACGGAAACGTATTGCCACCACATTAATCACGTATTGTAACATAGTAATTCTATTTATCCGCTATGTAAATACATGTGACGGTAAATAGAAATGTTAGGATTAGAACATAATTATTTTCAGGTATACAAGGTGTAACAAAACTTGGGGCCTGTTTCACCACTTCCTGATAAGTGCCGGATAGGCTATTCACCACTTGACTTGACAGATAGAGGGCCTGTTTCACCACTTTCTGATAAAGTGTCGGATAGGCTATCCACAACTTATTTGACATATTTTCCATACTTTATATGTCAAGTTAAGTTGTGGATAGACTATCCGGCACTTATCAGGAAGTGGTGAAACAGGCCCTTAGTGATATTATAATTCATGGCGTGTATGTGTCCCTACTCCCTACTGTAAAAGTGGCAGCGCTGAAAGAGCAAATTTTTTTGTGATTTGTATGGGCAAGCGTCCCAGCGTCATGAAATTTCCCATACAAAAGTTAAAAAAAAGTTTATCTTCTAACGCTGCTACATTCATACGAACTCTATAAAGGGTACACACCCATACACACTCTTAAGAATTGTTACATTGACATTAAGTCAAGTAACCCAACTCTATTATTTTAATTCAATTTTTCATAAATAAGTAAATACAAGAAATAGGACATAGACATACTTTTTACCCCATTCCCGTGGGATTTAACATAAAAACTATCTACAGAACAACGTCTGCCGGGCCTGCTAGCTTAATATAATATCATCATTAAGTTCAGTTTGATTTAAAAAAGTAGTATACCAACGCAGACGAAACAAATAAAATATATTTCCACAGTAAAACTGGAATACATTTATCAGGTTTCAAAAGTGGATAATGTACCCTTGTCAATCTACAGTTAATTTACAGCCACATTTGTTTAACCAAAAAACGTTTAAACCATCTGATTAACTGCCCTGTCTAAATGGTTTTAGATACGTTTCTTGTTTTAATTATCCTTGGCGCTTAGAAGTTTTGTGTTTGGATTTGTCTAAAATTAACAGTTTAATATATTTCATTGAAGTTTACTTAATAATTATCTTCCCATAATAATTAAAGCTATAGTAAAAATATGAAAACTTGATGTATATAAAATGAAGGATGTATATAAAAATATACAATTAAATTTGTAGTACTGCTACGCATCGTAGAGGCCTACGATTGCTACGAGCTACGGGTTACGAGAAAACATTACGCGTTTTTGTAGTACTTTTTTATTTTGTAACCTTTCATTACAATGAGTAAATGAATAAATGCACACATATTAACTATAATTTATAAAATTAAATTGAAGGTCTCAAGAATATTTTTTCCAAAATATATTATTGCGCAGTAAAATTACGGCATTCTATTTAAAATTAAACAATAAACAATTTTAAAGTAAATCTATGTAAGGGCCTTAAAAAATTTTAGTGACTTATAAATCCAAAAATTAAAAAAGATTGCTACATATCAAATTAACTTATAGAGCAGGCCGTTTACACATTGTCTCATTACAAACTCAACTGAAGTAATATTTTAGTTCGTTAAAACGTAAATCGTCCGTTTGATAGTATGATAAATATACGTGAGTCCCATTTGTTCGATCGCCGGTAAATAATAGCGGTGCATTATCTCGTAATTTACGGCCTCATTATCATGTTTTATAAGTTACTCGCTGGCCCAATAAACATTTATTGGCCTGATGACTGGCGAAATTGGCCTTCGTTTTGGGTAAAAATTGAGTAAAAAAAGGTTTAAAGTAGCATATAGCTATTTTTAAAATAGACTGAAGGTATTATGGAAAGAAACTTAAGATGATATTGTGTCTATTAAAATAATATATTTATAGCTGTTTTTATAAATTAACGTAAGTAAAACACAAAAAGTAACCCTAATTATAAATATATTTTTTTATTTGCTTCATAGTTGGGGTTTCATATTGTAAAAGAAAATATAATATTCTGTTCGTGTCAAACATAAAAAATATAAAACCCAAATTTTCATGGTATTTCAGTCCTATAAAACTTAATAGTAAGCATAACTATAAATATTTAGTTTCCATAACCAAAGGTACACATAAAACAGCCTTAATGGGATAAATTCAGACGCTTTACACTATAACAAAATAAAGGTAACTATTCCCATGGGTATAACGAACTATGCATAGGATAATTTGGGAAATTTGGCCAATAATAAGCCTCATTGGTGATCCTCATTTACTGTACACGGCAAATTGAAATGTTGCATGCTTCATTAAAAAGGTCCCAAAACTAATTTTATATCTACAAAGGCTAGGTTAGCGGTGTATTGGTGTAGATAATGTTGTTTTGGATGTGAATATTATTTTGAATTACAGAGGTAAAGTGAGTATTTGCAAAGTATATTGTGAAAATATTAGATATTATGTAGATTTTCTACCTATTTGCTACATGAAAAATGTACCTTATATTACTTTCAAAATCGCAAGACTAGTCTAATGTCTCAAATTCATAACTTCAATAGTTTTGTAACATTAAAAATAATATGCAAATGTTATGCGCTACCATTTTGAAATGGCTTTAACATTTTCCTAATGTATTTTCAAACTTGCAAGACTAATATCTAATATCTTATTTGCAACTTCTATACCGCCTATCTGAGTATTATTTTTGTAAGATTAAAAAACATACCAAATAAGATGCAAATATGAGCTCCCAGATTTTCCCGTTTCACCAAACCAGACGACTCAACAAAATTCCTATAGTAATGATAAGGTCCAGCCAGACTATCACGACATTTCTATAGCAATAAGGACGAGAATTGTCAAGCAAAAACATGTCTTAGGGGACCGACTGACCGCCGTCGGACGCTGATATTAGACATTCAGGGAACTTTAATCTGATTCGGTATGCAGTCACTAAATTGTCTATTAGATACCCCTTCTTAATAAGTAAATAGCAGTGGAAGTATGTTTAGATGAGCATTATAATCCTGTTTTGGAAAATTTAAGTATATTTACATTGAGTTTATCGTCTGTATACCTACAATAAATTATGAACTTGCATTAGCAAAAAGTCAATTTATTTGAATGTTGGTTTTATCGTTTTAATTCATACAGATTGCAACTGGATAAAAATTATTATTAAGCATTCAAATTATTCCATATTTTATTTGGAATAGACTATTAATTTATCTACAATGTTTATCAACAAAAAGGCGCAGTCGGTAGGATATTACTTATTCAATCAAGTTTTATACGTTTTGCCCTAAACTCAAGAGCGGTTTATTTTTAAAACAGACCGTTAAACCATATCATGCGACAAAGTAAAAATTATTCATGAAGCCATGTTATTCAATGAGGCGAACGAAATTCTACACCCTACATCTTTACTCTTAAATATTTAAGCTACGATGTCTCGCCTGAAATTCATTACAGCACCACGTAAAAACGCCCTCTTTGTTTAAACACAAAATCACAATAAACTCGCCCTTATAATGGGCTATGCATTTTGAGGAGACTGCCTTGAACGTTTTATTCTTTTAATCTAAACAAGCACTTATTTTTATATGTTGCTCGCTTTGGATTTTCGTGGGGAAAATTTGATGCGTTCATATTATTAGATGCCTCGAAAATTCAAAAATTTAACGATACATACTTTTTGATTCCGATATTGCAAATATGATTAATAATTGAATTTATCTAATATTTTTCTACTTTATCTATAATATAAAGTATAAAAAAAATTAAAAATAATTTATAAAAACATTCATGACACTCTTTGAGAAGCTTCAACGAAACGAAAAAGAACTTTATCGCTATCAATAACAGAAGCCGGGCGAATTCTTAAATCATATTTTCCGTTGTAATAACCGCACTAACTTTTAGTCCCTTATTAGCGAAGCCAACAACTATAACTAATCCAATTTCTTGTTCCGGATCCTGAGGGAGCGGAGTATAAGGATCAAAGTTGTCGCTAACACAATTACAGTGAGGAATTAGTTTTGGTCAGGATCGGCCGATCGCCTTCACCTGCCATTTCTATTAATTTCGCTAATTTACCTTCAGGTAATGTTCATTTGAATAATGTAGATTTTGGAATGGATTTGTAATTGATTTGATTATTTAGATCGATAATTTGATCTTCAAATGAACGTCTATTTCGTGCAGATAAAAAAAATGAAAAGCAGACTTATTTGCAATCGATGTGAGCATATAAAATATATTTTTAAAACAGATAGAGGCAACTAACGACAACATTTTTTTAAACTTGCTTAAAGAAAATTTATAAAAATGCAAAGCAAATTAATTATATTTTGCCTACATTTTAAAATAAGTATTTCACTAAGCATGTCCTTTATCTCCTAAAACCATCGAAATATAATTAAGTATAGTAGTAGTAGCTTAAAATATAATCACAGGTCACAATCCGCTATATTTTATTTCAACAAGAAAATATCACTATGTAGACTACATCCAAATAAAATACATATCGAAGTTTTAAAGCAATTTGTTTTCATTTGGATATATTTGTGGATGTGGTTCTCGGGAGATGCCGTCTGTGGCCGGCGGCCGGTAACTACATGCTTGTTAACTCGTCTCATATATTATGAAGCTATGTCAAATGTGTTTCAGTTCGGACGGGTATAGGGTGTTCACAATTTTTTTTGAATTTTTACTTGATGGTTCTTCTCGCCGGGTTTGTTCCCAAACCGGTAGTATCATGTACCTAGACAATTCCGAAAGTGTTAATTTGCAACCATTTAAAAAATTTGCTAAAAGCCGAGCTTTGAGAGGCACGTCGTCATACCGTGATTGACTGGTGATATATACACATCTACATATAAAAAACCTTGACTGACTGCAGATGATAACACATCTACATATAAATAAAAATTACTATGTTAAAGCACAAATCAATAGGTGTGATAGTTTTTACGCAAAGTGTATTACAATATGTAAATATTGTGGGATATACTAGGGCTCGCTTCGCTCGCCCTGATAACAAATTTTATTTTCCAGGAAAGGAAGCTGTACTGTAAGACTGTATGTAACCTTTATTTTAGGTGATCAGTGATCACAGAATCTTTCAGGACCATTATAATATTTTAATTTATACGTTCATTAATGTAGGATATCTACAGAAGTATAATTCTGCTTTGTAAAGTAGAAATTAGGTAGTTGCTTACCATCAGGTGACCCCTTTGCTCGTTTGCCCCCTTATTTAATAAAAAAAGAAAGAAAAAGAATTAAACTCTGAAATTATTACAAGTGAGGCTTCAACTTTAGCAAAGTTGGTAACACTAAGTATAATTAATTTAAAATGTATTAACGTCACGCGTGTTAAGCATCAATTTCTCACCTTAAATTCACCCTATTACATTACAAACGCTAGTTTTTGAAAATTTATGACATTATAAATGGGAATAAAGGACACCTTTAACGGTGCTGAAATTTAATAGTAGCAGGAACCAGGAATAAAAAACATGTCACAAATGTATGTAAGGTTACAAGCTCACAAGGTAAAATAGCGTACGTCGTAAGTAAGATTACAAGTAAGAATTCAACTCTACAGAAGTTTCTTACATTTTCCATAATTATTTTAAACTCACACGTTTTAAACACCAATTTCTCACCTTAAACTCGTCCTGTAATTGTTATATTATGATGATAAAAAAATCAGTATGTGACGCTAGTTTTCAAACTTAAGATATCACAAATGTGATCACCCTGTATGTGGGGTTACAAGGTAAAACAGCGTATGTCGTACGTCGCGACCTTCTGGGATTTGCCCGGCGTATTTAACTTCACGAACTATCTCCAATATTTGCATCTCCTTACTGCGGGTAACTACATCATCATTGGGTTTGTTTTTTATCTTCCTGAAAGGGATTTTTATTTTGTCTTTGGGCTGAATATTTTTATGTTCCAAAAAATTATGGAACATAAAAATAGCTTCTTACCAAGAATAGTATATTATAATTATACGCTAGCTATGCTCCACGGTTCATTAGGAAAAATAAATTGTGATATTTTTCCGCAGTAAAAAGTTACCTATGTGTTAATCCAGGGTATATTAACTAACTCCGTACCAAATTTTATTTAAGAAGAAATAACAAACATACAAAGTCACAAACTTTAGCTTTTAAAATATTAGTGTGATTATAACCTGGGGGTGTGCCAAAATCTTTTCGTTTTCGCTTCGTTATAGAATCGCCGATGAAAATGTATGGAATTGACATAAGCGTTCGTTAGTATGACGTTGAGGTTCGACTCGTCTTATGTCAATTCCATACATTTTGATCGGCGATTCTATAACGAAACGAAAACGAAAAAGTTTCGGCTAAATGGGGCAGAGTGGTAAGCCAGTTCGGGATTTGATCATAACAAATTATACTGATTTAAACATTTCTTAAAACTCCTCAGAGCTAACGATCAACATATTCGTTCATTTCTGCGTTTGTAGCTAATGAAAATTTTTCAGTTTTTAACGTTATTATAATAATACTAGCTGTTGTGTCCGCGACTTCGTCCGCGTCCACGTCAAAAGTTTTCTTTTCGTAAAAATATTTTTTTTAAATAAAAAGTATCTTATGTTACTTCTGATTCCTTCAAGAGTATGTGTACAAAGTTTCATGATGAGTCGTCAAGTAGTTTTGGCGTGAAAGCGTAACAAACATCCACGCTTTCTCATTTATAATATTAATAAGGATTATTTACTTTTTTTGAAATCCGATCAAAGTTGGATCTCCCAGGATACTCATATTATAGTCCAGGTTCCCTAGAACATTTTTTTTATTACTATCAAGCTAATATCGTGAGTAGCTTCATTTTGATAAGACGAACAACAATTTTATCTGCGAAATTTCTCGAAAGTGGCAGTTAACAGAGATAGAGAGGATTTAATATTTTGATTTGATGGTCCTAAAATATGGATTGTTCTATTTGTAGGACAATGTTACTCTTAAATTATCTCTGTTAGCTACCACTTTCGAGAATTTTCGCAGATAAAATTGTTGTTCGTCTTATCAAAATGAAGCTACTCACGAAAAATTTGCTTGATAGTAATAAAAAAAAATGTTCTAGGGAACCTGTACTAATATATTATTATTATTGGCTTAAAATTATTACTACAATATACAAATACAACTTTTCACATCAAATAACGTTAAGCAAATCATTAAGTATACAGCCTCCAAGAAATTGTATATATCACAAAAAACCATGCTAATGTACATCGAATCCATTTTTCATCTGTCAAAGGAAGGTTTATTGTATTCCCGTGTAAACACACCTTATTCAGGGAAGCGGACAAAAAGATGATTTGTCAAAATAAATTAACCATAAGAGAGTCACCGGTAACCTCCTCAAATATTTACCCCTGGTTACCCAAAGCTACCCTATGGAGGTAAGACTTATTTCATACTATGTATGTATAAGTCTTGATACTTGATTTCTTTGAGATGAATGATGGATGGTGTTGTATGTAATGTTTTGTATTTTCTATGTAATTGTAATTCATGTTTTTATAGAGATTCCAGTTATTGTACAAAAAGATTTTTCCGACTTATAATATAATATATTTGATCATGACCCTAATAGTTACCTAACCTTTCCTTAGTCTATGCTAATACTTAGTACTTTGGTTCAGATCTGCCTGCGCCAAGTCAAAAAGCGGCAGTAACTATAACTTCACATCATATTATGGATTCTTCAAGGCAAAATATGAAATTATGTTTTCCTCCTACAAAAGTTTTGCTCGTTAGAAGTGTCCCAATAGAACACAAAAAGAACACAAAACAATTCGTTATTGAAATTATTTTTCAACTAAACTTTTCCAAAAAATTATATAGCATTACTAGTAAACCCTGTTATGTTTATATAAATTAATGGAACACTATAATCGGAAACTTTTTTTTTCATTTATTTATTTTAATTCATCAAGCCCCAAACGGTCACCGGCGTCCGAGACACAATAGAATATCTATTGTGTCTCGTTTTCCCACGATCGACAGGTTAAGTCGCTTAAAACATCGAGGGTCATTAGCGACTAAAAGTAATAACAATATTGTACATTAGATTACAGAATAATATCCAGTTAACCTTAGACATTTTACAGTATTTTCCCAATCTGATAGACAATCTTTTAATGTACTTTGAACATTTACACTACTTCTTTCTGTACTGAAACATAGAATAATCAATAAGCAAATGTTTAATAGACAATTCACAATCACACCTTGAACATTTGTTTCTAGAAGCTTTAGTAATGAGATGAATGTGTGTTTACATTACAATGTCCTATTCTTAGCCTATTAATAACTATTTCATCTCTTCGTTTAAATAATTTATAATTACATTTTTCAAAAATTGATTTTCTTTTTTCATACAATTAACTATTATTATTTACAACCCAAAAGCTGTAATCGGAAACTTTGCCACGTTGGATCCGTAATAACATTACGTCAAGTTCCGCAAATCGTAAGTCAAATGTAAGACAGGTCAAATCTCATGTGGCCCACTCGCCATCCATCATCGTCCGTCGGCCCAAATAATGGCCCGGAATAACAAATACAGAGGGAAATAAAATAAACAAATATTGCATAAAGTTCTGGTAACACCGCGATGGTGTTATTAAAAAAAAAAATATTAGTTAAAAATACTGGTAGATATTTTTTTAATTAAAACATTATATGTAACACATTACACAGCCAACCTCCTCCTTTATGGAAGTCGATTCAAAAAAGATAGTAATTTTAAACTCTCTTTTACTAAATTTGTATAACCCGAAATGAAAGTTTTGTTACAAAATTTGATATAAATGCAGTCCTTTAATTCATCAAACCCCATACGGTCACCGGCGTCCGAGACACAACTGAATATATATTGTGTCTCGTTTTCCCACGATCGACGGGTTAATTCGAACTTTTGTGATACACGTCGTAATTTCGACCATATGATTGCTCATATTAAATGAAACAAATCAAATCGGAATTGCTCTATTATAAAAAATACTACCTTTAATTACCTCACAGTATAGACGTTTTAATAGTTAAGTAATTTATAAATATTTAATTTTAACGAATTGCTTTGTCCCGTAGCTAGAGATATAATAATAATATGCCTAAGCTTGATGTAGAAAATCTTAATGCATCCCACTTGAACAAGACATGTTTTCCCATAGGATTAAGACGAAGTGTCTCAATTTTAAATCGGTGGTGTATGCACTTAATATTCATTAATTTTCCCCTGAAATGGGGAAATCACTGTTCCGTGCTATGGCTGCGGTTCTGTTTTGAGTTTTTCACATGAGCAACCCAGTTTTAATACATTAATAGTGTGTGCAATTATTTTTTAACTCTGACATGCTCTTAATGTTAAGAACATAAGGGTCATTCTTAGAAATTACAAGGTAAAATAACTTTAAACGAATTGCAGCGATTCCTCCCGCAAGTAAACAGCACGGATTGTTGCTTATTGTTTTATGTAATGTATTTGCAATGTTGGTAAAAAAATAATAGGTACCTACTTATTTTACAATTGTTTTGACTAATTAAATTAAATCACAATGTAACTTTTATGACTTAGCGTAGTATAGTTGTGATTTGTAGACTTTTCTCGTCTGCCTTGTAGAGTTTGAAATTAACTGCACAATAATAGGGCGGAATTTGAAATGTTTTTAAACTATAACCTTAAATGTAGTTACTATAAGTATAATGTGTAAACCTATCACATAATATTATGACTTATGGACTTAAAGATTCTTATGAAACTTATGTATACAGATGTAAAAAGGTTTAAGAAACTTCTGATTCTTAAATTGTCGGATCAAACTACTCGTGTGTGTCAGCCATAACTCTTCTGTCACGAACTCCATGAAGAGACAAGTGTAACAAGCGAGAAGCGAGAAATTAAGAGTTGTGTCGCTTCGGCCTCGGGGGAAATCGGCCAATCACGGCGCTCATCTCCTTGATTAGGTTCACACATTGACACCTTGTTGTTATTTTGCTGTGAGCCTGTACGAAGCAGGTAATTTTTATATTAAGAAACCCTGTAGTAAAAATATTTGCGCTACATTTTATGGAATACTTGGATGCACACCAATAAGTTTGAAAATAAAGGACTGATTACTGTTATGTATCGTCGATTTTAAACTTTTACAAATGGTTTACTACTACAAATTATTAAAGATTGGGAAAAACCCCTTAAACTTGGAAGTTATAAGTAAAATATGTATGTAGGGAACATTTTAACCCACACTGGAATGATTGCCAATTATTTTCATATGCAATTATTATTTTGTTGAAGGATTTATCAAAAGAAACTACTATGATTATATAACATTTACGATTAGTCGTAGAATAATCTTTGTTACTTTTATCGAACTAAGCATGTGGTATCCTAGTGTAGACGTCCATCGCCAACACAATTTATCTTGCTCACTTTCCCAATTTCGCGCACAAACTATGATGTGTATACTTTTATTGCTTCGTCTGATGCCCTACAAAGTACAGAAGTAAATTGCAAAAGTAAATACATATTTACTTTGGCAAGTTACTTCTGTGTATTATAGGAAAAGTCCATAACGGGATTGGTCAAAAACACCGCCGATTTATAAGATGTCAAATACATATTCAAACACGGAACGTCGCTTAGTAAAAACCTTTTAGCCAGTCAAAACATCAATAATCACAAAATCCCGGAGGAGGCACGGCAAATACTGATAAACACCATGGAAGCTTTTAAAATTATCCCATTCATTCCCAGTATTTCTTTGTGTGCCACCGCAAAGGAGACGCCATAGAAAAATAAGGTATGGAATCTTTGTAGAGTGAATCCCCTAGAGTATACCGCGTCGCTTCTGAATTACTGATTGATTATGCATTCCCGTCACGGCTGACGTGACGCGGGAAAACAATGCCGCCATATTTTGACAGTTCGAATGTTCGAATATCGAACGTTTTTAAAAATTGGCGACACTGATACCGCACTGTTTTTGATTGCGTACGTGGGGTAGATGGTAGTTTGGAATAAGGGAACTATAGGTCTACCAGAATCTGATAGCAAAAAGTGAGAAAATAAATTGACTCTAGCAATACCGGGGTAATTGGAATCAAACATTTTGATCCTTTTTTTTTCTTATAGCGGCTGATTCTGTGTGTTAAACATGCAAATGTAAAAATTTATCCAATGATCAAGGATATTTTATGAAAATCTGCTGTCAAAAATTGCCATCAGATTCTGGTAGACCTATAAATGCCATTTGGTCAAGTTTTTGAAGTAAATTTTTTAATGGCGTTGTACATTTTTTTGGGCTGGTAGATAAAAAATGTGCAACTCGCGTTTATAAAATGGAGAAATAGTAACCGCCGGCGCGGCATCGGATAGGAAGATCGGTTTCAAGTTTTTACTTCTCGGGCAGAAGCCGGCACTCCCGTAGTGCAACCCGAGTGTAATTTAAAATAATTATATAATTTACTGTTATTGTAAAATAATAATTATACTTACCTAATACCAATATATTGTCTCCTAATTGTCTGCAAACACAAATCTAGAAATGTTATCTTTCGAAATAAAATGTAGCTTTAATTACACCAGCTACAAATCTGGCGTATTTAAAACGCATTATCTCAATCAGAATAAAGTATTAACCCTCTTCATAAAGCTTACTCCTGACAACTAACCCTAAGACGTGGGGCCGAAATGACCCCAAAGATGGCGACCGCAGATATCGCCATAATGTCCTGCGTCCGCTGATAAAACAGAGGCCAAATGTCCAAAAGGCCCGGCCCTTTAAAATTCAGTAGGGAATAGCCGACGGGTTGAAATTATATTTAATTTTCTCGATAATAGGTTAATGGGTTTATTAAGTTCATTATTAATGTTTAATATTAATATTTTGTAAAGTAAAATATTTATTTAAATTCTTTTAAAAGTATTCAAAGTACCTAAAAAGAAACATTATATAATTAAGCTCCTAGTATTTTAATTTTGGACATAAAACTAGTAAGTTGTAAAAATGTAGTAACAATTTTAGTCCATTTAGAAGTAGATGTTACGACTTTAGCTTGAAAAATAATAGCCAGTTGTATAGCTTAATAATGACACCACACTGTTTGCCCATAAAGATTTTAATCAACTCCGAAACAGCCAATTAAAAACCGAAATTCGTAGCGACAAATGTTTGTCTTGTTAGCAATATTTTTAATTGACAGACCCAAACCAACAATAGTTCTACGACCAGTATACTTTGAGCTTTCCAGATATTTGGTTTCGTTCAAAGCTAGTGAAAAACTAAAGTGAATTTGTTAGAAAGGGGTCAGATGGTATTGGTTTTAATACTAGAGTGAGTGTGTACTTATTGCGGCTAAATAATTAAGAACGTTCATTGGTTTTGTCAACACAAAGTAAGGGATTGTTTGCGCTCGTGTGTATTGTACCTACTTTATTGGATTTTTATACCAATATTTACTATTACTAATTGAAATCCGAACTTTGATTTAGAGATCTTATTTTTACTCGATTGCGGCCAAAATAAGGGTGGTTATTTTGTTATACTATGTATGTATAATATTATTTAATAAGTTTGTACTTACTACTACTTTCTACCATAGTAATTAAGTTCATATTCGGTTTTAACAAATAATAATATATCAGCAAATAACTAATTTATAATACACACATATGCCGATATGTAATCTGTCTACGTGTATTATAAAGCTGCTTGCTGACATATTATTTGTTAAAATAGTTATAATATTAACTGCCACACTCAGAGACGACTGTTAATTACGTAACTTTTTTTTATGAAATAAGGGGGCAAACGAGCAAACGGGTCACCTGATGGAAAGCAACTTCCGTCGCCCATGGACACTCGCAGCATCAGAAGAGCTGCAGGTGCGTTGCCGGCCTTTTAAGAGGGAATAGGGTAATAGGGGAGGGTAGGGATGGGAAGAGAAGGGAATAGGGGAGGGAAAGGAAGGGAATAGGGTAGGGGATTGGGCCTCCGGTAAACGCACCCACTCGGCGAAACACAGCGCAAGCGCTGTTTCACGCCGGTTTTCTGTGAGAACGTGGTATTTCTCCGGTCGAGCCGGCCCATTCGTGCCGAAGCATGGCTCTCCCACGTATAAACTGAAACTAAACTGTAATATATTTAATATGTTGACATAAGCCCCCATACATCTACTGTCATTCTCTTTATTCATTCTTATTTGTCACTGATTGCGGTAGATACTACTAAAAAAAAACTTAAAAAAAAACTCCTGGTAACTTGTGAGCGATTTTACCCCACAGCCGTCGGAGGGTTCTTCTCAGGATTCTGTTCGTATGAAATCCTATTTAAGCGTACCGATGTACCATTAATAACCGGTAACGGGCGACGACAGGTAAATCCGCGAACGCTTTCACATTGAAATTCTTTCGCGTATAAACAGATTTATTTCGTACAGATAAACGATCGTGACAGTACGAGTATAACTTGTTTAACAAGAAGAGATGTATAGGCAGAGAAAATGTTATAATATGTTCATTTTCTTTACTTAAAAATGTTTATTTATGTGCCGCACTCTGAGATGAATATTAATTACTCAACTGTAATTAACTTGAGAGAGGCCTATGTCCAGCAGTGGACGAATATAGGGTGATATGATGATGATGATATGATGAATTAACCGAAGATTTTGACACATGCCTGATATATTAGTTTAATCATCATTAAATGCCTCTGAGTGCGTAACCGTAACACATAGATGTCAAATATTACCTATAATAATTTGATGATGTTGGATATTATGTTATTTAAAACCAATATTTATATAAAGGTTTTTAAGACGCTTAGCTTAAAACATTAATTTTAAAAGAAGACAAGAACTATATTAGATAATCAAAAATACCAAGCATCACGTTATAATTTATCTTTGTAGCTTCACATATTTCACAAATTAATTACTAATCACAACCAATAAATCTCGCAAGTGTAGTACTTTTGTGCAATTGTAAAGTTGTCGCCTCATTAAACACCACTAGCGGCGTCGATAAATACAACACTATAAACACAATTATACAACGCCAATACATCATGGTGTCACTGTAGTGTTATACCAGATGTATCGCATTACTGCTGGTTATAGAAATAGGGAGTCCACGACTCTATTGAATAGTTTATTGTGTGGACATCCCTAGCACTATTTCATGATATAATTTATTAACAATCAATTAAAACCGCATGTAAGGTTTAAAGATTCCATAATTCTCAAAAGATTAAAAAATGTTTCTTATTCTATTCTTCCCAAACATTTAATGTCAAACGGAAAATTGAATCTTACGCCATATTTTGACTCTAGGTATTTTTCGCGATTCTACCAAACATTATCTATATCAAACATTATATATTGCAAATCTATAGCCATTCTCACATTCTCGACATCGTATCTGCAGTCAATGACATTAACACTGACCTTGAGCGAATAGCCAACTGGGAAAATTCTTTTGGCCTGTTGCTTAATCCCAAAAAATAATCCCAAGCTATGATCATAGGCAGCAGATACATGTCTCAACGGTTATGCAATGCTCCAAACGTAATTTATAATGGCACCGTTATTAATTACACAGACTCGGCCAAAAACCTAGGCATAATTCTTGACCATAACCTGTCGTGGAATCCACAAGTGACCGAAGTAAGCAGGAAAGTTCATTACTCACTACACACACTGAGGCGCCTCCAAAATTTCCTACCTATACATACCAAAATTTTCCTCGTCCAGACACTCATCTTTCCCATCCTTGACTACGCCGATTCCTGTTACCTTGACGCCACTGAGGAGCAGTTAGGTAGACTCGAACGGTTACAGAATCTCTGTATACGTTTCGTGTTTGGCTTGAGAAAGTTCGACCATATCTCAGCCTACCGTTCAAAACTCAAATGGCTTCCCATCCGTCTCCGTCGCAACTCCCACATCCTCTGCCTACTTTACAATATCCTGTACAATCCTTTATCTCCTCCATACCTCCTTGATAGATTCAATTTTACCCGATCTCCTGATCTCCCATGTAGGTCCAATGTCCGGTCTAATCTCTCCCTTCCCTCCCATCGTTCCAACTTTTACTCCTACTCGTTTACTGTTCATGCTGTCAGATTGTGGAACTCACTCCCTCACACCATTCATGATAGTTCCACCATTGCTATTTTTAAAAGACGCTTGAAAGAGCACTACCTCGAATCTCCATCCATTTAATTACCATTATTATATATACATATAGTATTTATTTATTATACCTACAATACTTATTTTATAATTATATAACTATATATTATTTATTGTACTTATGTTGTTGTTGTAGAACTTGGTATATATTATAATTTATTTATTTTGTCATTATCATAATATTTTTATTTGCTTATTATATTATTACTAGTATTTCATTACTCCTATAATTTGTCAGAAGTACATATTATTGATATTCATATTTGTGCACGTCCTATCTGCTATCCTCATCCAATCTCGCTCCGTGGGGCTGCTGGAAGAGATTTGTATTAGAAATAAGCAGATCCATTGTGTCGTCTTACTGTGTGTAAATTATTATTTGTGAATGTTTTTGTGCACAATAAATGATTAAATAAAATAAAAATAAAATTATCTCTCTACTAAAAATGTGAAATTCATTTATGTCCATTTGATAACAAGTGGCTTCATCAAAAAAGCCTCTGCTATTTTTTTTCACATAATATTGATTATGAGAAAAAAAAACTACCATTAAATCTATGCGTTGGCTTATCCACACAATCTAACCCTAAGTCGGGGGCGCGTACGCACGGGGCCGCGGGGGCACACTGTAAAGTACGAAATAATTTCACGCATCACGTGCCCCGCCGGATAATGACCCGAGAATCTCCGGGGCCATTCAGACCCCAGACAAAATAAACACGCACCTAATAATGGAATGAATGAAGAAATCGCGAACCGAAAAAAGTGTTTTAGTATTTACTTACCCCTAGTCCAGGGATGGCGAACCTTTTCGTATCAACGTGCCCTTTTCGGAAGAAATATTTCTGAAGAAGTCATAAACGTGCCATTAATTTTTTTTTTTTTGCGATCGGTGCGTATTTCAAAATTTGCCTAACTTAGTGCCCACTATGCATATGTCTATAAACTTCATTATTGGTTAAAATAATTTCGATGCTAGTTTTGGGGCCAGTGGTGTGCTCTAAATTTTATGTCACGTGCCACTGGTGGCACGCGTGCCATTGGTTCGCCATCCCTGCCCTAGTCATTTCCCTTCTTAGTATGTTTGGTATAGTAATGAGAATAACTTATAAATAGGAAGATAACGATGTATCATATATATGTGTTTATACGTGGGAGAGCCATGCTTCGGCACGAATGGGCCGGCTCGACCGGAGAAATACCACGTTCTCACAGAAAACCGGCGTGAAACAGCGCTTGCGCTGTGTTTCGCCGAGTCAGTGAGTTTACCGGAGGCCCAATCCCCTACCCTATTCCCTTCCCTACCCTCCCCTATTCCCTTCCCTTCCCATTCCTACCCTCCCCTATTACCCTATTCCCTCTTAAAAGGCCGGCAACGCACTTGCAGCTCTTCTGATGCTGCGAGTGTCCATGGGCGACGGAAGTTGCTTTCCATCAGGTGACCCGTTTGCTCGTTTGCCCCCTTATTACATAAATAATAATAATAATAATAATAATCAAGTAAACCTATATTTTATTACTTGTTTATTTATTATATCTTTAAAAAATGCGTATCTACCCCGTACGCATATAATGTGGTAACTTTTCATGTGGTTTTATATTTATTGTTCGCATGTTATTATTATTTTTAAGAGACATTTCGTTAACCACATCAGACTTTAATAGCTGTATCAATCCGAATGCTATTATTTTTATACTTCTTTCTTTTCTACCATGCCGTACATTTCATACAAAATCAATTTACTAAATCACTAATAGTTATCGAAGAACATAAAAAACAATGCAGTGGGGTACATTTCACCAATTTCACCGTCCATTGCTCGTATGAACAAAACCGGCCAAGTGCGTGTCGGGCCACGCGCAATATAGGGTTCCGTTATTCAGTAGTACCTACCACTAGTTTTTTTTAAATTTTGTATGGTCAATGAATGAGCATTTATAACGTGTTTTACACTACTAACAACATCATCTCAGTTACTTTCAAAGGAATTTGATCGAAAAGTTCCTTTATACTTCGCCGAATACATTTTTTTTAGTTGATCGACTATTACTCAATAACTTATGAAGTCTTCTTAGCCGTGATAGTTTTCCTTTTAAATTCAGTATATTTCCTACTCCCGTGATTTGTTTTACATTTCTAGAAGCACCCGTTTAGTTGGTAGAAGGGGACACTAGCCTCTAACGATTATTTCCACTTTAAAACTTAATATTTCACAAACGGATCCCTAAATCGGAAAATGATCTATGAATACTCATAATATTTAAAAAAAAACTATCCAAAAACACCCCACACGATGGGGTGGACGCGAAAAAAATTTCATCCCCGCTTGATGTGTAGGGAAGGTACCGTAAAAAAAATATTTTTTATGATTTCATGTACCATTTTGACAGCATTATTAATATGTGCATTCATGCCAAATTACAGCTCTGTAGGTCCTATAGTATCTGAGCAAAACCGCGGACAGACAGACAGACAGACGGACAGACCGAAACTATAAGGGTTCCTTGTTGACTACGGAACCCTAAAAAGGCAAGAAGAAATTTATGGCTTGTCAAATTTTTACACTTGTCACATTGTAGTGGTGGGGTAATTGCTGCACCACATGGCAGCAAAGGGTTAGAATTACTGTTATTGTAACAACTTCATCAATGCTACTGTTGCGATTGTAATGTCATTATTCTTTGTAATGATATTACAATGTATCGTATGTTAAGGGATATTATGTGCTGTTGTGCGTTCGACAGAGAAAGAAATTGATGTAATTAAGTTTTTATCAATTAAAATTATTGATAGCTTAAAGTGTTAGTAAATAATATTATCATATTATGTACTATCAAGTTCCTACGCTTATTTTGATAAACATATAGTAATCTATAGATCTTTAACTTATACTTTTTTTTAAAACTTGTTCGTATGAAACCACAATCTTAGCTAAATTTTGAAACTACTAAAACTAAACCTTAAAATTAATATCTTACTGTTTTGTAAATGGGTTTTTCGTGTCAGAAACTATGTTAACAATAGGGTTGGCAGTAAAAACTTAGCGGTAGTGCTAAGCCGTGTCGAGCCGAGGTATTCCCCGGGTGAGTTCCATCAATATCCTTGCATACACTTACGGGGGATAGTTTCACTGGATATTGATTTAGGAGTTTCACTTTAAATTGTGAAGTATGGTTTAATGGATAGGTTATCCACCCAGATTTGTTTCTTTAAGACCGGTTCACATTATTCCAGTCCAGCTGTAGCAATCCAACGCTTTTATAAGGTATTCTAAATTTGAATCGCTCAAACAGAAGAAAAAAGTAAAGCCGTATTAAGAACCTCATTTTGCTTTAGAAGTCAGTTAATGTTGGGTTATAATAATGGTTCGACATAAGCTGTTTCCTATATGTATCTTATTAGGGTTTTATTATTGTAAATGCAAATGTTTAAACACAATTAATATAACTTCCTAGTATTGTAGTAACTGTTTGAATATTTCAATAATTGCTTGCAAACGCTTATTATAATTTATACGTGCTAACGTATTATAATTATAAGGCTATAATTATAGTTTATACTTCTCTGTTAGTACAAAGAAGTTTCTTTCTATATAACCTTACATTTACGTTTTAGAATAACTTGGAGGCCATACTAATAATCTTAATAGGTGCGTATATTTTGTGTGCATTTCTACCTTTCCTTTTTCACTTTACTAACCGTAAATGAAAGTTAATTGCGGAATATTTACGTTGCTCTACATGGCGATCGTAACAACGACTTTCATTTCCAATCCCGTATTCAATCAGCGTCAAATACGCAGGGGAGGGTTTACGAACAAACGAACTGCCTAGTAAAGCGGCAATTACCTCACCTACAAACGACGTCCAGAATTACCTATTTCGAGCATTTTTTTTTTCATTCAACTCCCAGTAGGCATCAGAAACTAGGTAGGTGTGGTCTCAGACTCAAGACGCTGCGATTGGTCGCTCTCAACACACCCACCGGGCTGACAAAAAGGAATATTTCACTGGAGCCGGCTAGTCCCCGGGCGCGGCTCGAAATAGAGCCTTGAGAATTTCGCTCTCCCTTTCTCAAGCAGTTCGTTGTGTTTCAGGACGGTGCGGAGGGAATAAAGGTTTGAATCGAAAAATGAGATACGTAAAAGCGCCATCTATCGAAAATTCCATGAACTACGTCGACTCACGTTTGCCAAGATGGCGTCGTTGGTCCTCTATCCCCGAATGTTTCGGTGGCTGAAAACGTCTTACTTTATTGAAAATTTCAACTTTTACGAGTGCTAACGAACGAGAGTTTTTATCACTTTGTTATTTCGACGGTACGACAGGTTGGTTTGTTGCTTAACTTTGTTGGTTAGGTACTTTTGGTGGGCTGTAAACAATTTTTATACCGCACCGTTTATTCAATCTCTATTAATTGTTTTTTCTTTTCTTTGTTCTTTTCACTTATGTGCGTAAGTTATATTGTATTCAACGAATGCATCAAATATTTACATATCCGAAACTATAATAAAAATAAATAAATACTGTCAGCAAAAAAGTCATTCCTACTTCATTAATAACAACAGAAGGTTTTATACTTAAGTAAAAGTAAAGAAAATCTTAAAAACGTAGACCGAAAAATAATTTCTAGCATAAAATTTCAAATCTCTTAAGCCTGGTAATATCCTATACTCTATAGGTACAGATATAAGCTACGAAGAACAATCTTTAAAATATTGCCGCATGCAATCGATCCTATAAGTGGCTTACCAATTTTATAAGAGGGCTTTAGAGCGAAGGAATAGGTATTCTTAGGGCTTATCTTGGACTTAGGTTTCTAAAATAACTACATCTTGATGTCTAGCAGAATGAAAGTGTATTTTTGCCCGACTGTTGCAGGAGTGTTATGTTTTTAGATTGGTGTGTTTGTTACTAACGCTCTAGAGTCGATACAGACTGGCTTAAATGAGCTAAAGAATTTTTGGAACTCCGTATTTAAGGAATGGAAACAGGATTCTTAGATTTCTTTTTACTATTGTTCATTTGTATATCTGTATGTTTGTTTTGAATGTGTGACATTATATTATTAATGTTATGTCAACAAATAGTAAAAGTCATACAACTAGATAAGACTAATTACGCTTTATTATTTCTGGGGTTTTATAAAAACAAACGAGTTTTTTTTGTAGCCGTTCCTTACGCGGTACTGTTATATGAGTCAATTTCACACTTGGCGGGTTTTTCGAGCTTCTGTAAAATCTCAGCAAATACCTGGTAATAAAAGGCAACAAGTAAGTGTCGGTATCGGGAATAGGTAATTAGCAAATCCCATAATCGGCAGACATATGAGCCACGCGGGTCCTATTGAGCGGCGATTAGCCATAAAACTCGCGCTGATAACCGACGAAACAATAACGGTTATGTTCTTCAGATACTGGTTTACATAGTCAATACTTGATGATATTAGATACGAATAAAATACTATGGAAGAGTTAGTAAGTCAAAAAATGGTGCTATGAAATAGTCTGAGGCGTAATTTCATTGGTTATCAGAATGATAGCGCAAATTGAAGCCATGGCGACGACACTATGTTATTGAAATTGTTGCGTCTATAAGCGGGCCCCTAGACGATCGATTTTATTGCGCAATAACACGTATTGCGTAATATTATTGACCGACTAGGGTTGATATTGAACATCGCGCGCTTTCAATCTGATTGTCAAATAAACTGTTCAATAAAATTGAAGCGTGTTATTGCACAATACAATTGATCGTCTAGGGGCCGGCTAAGATCAGCTTGGTGAAATCAATCGGAATATATTTTTTGTTGCCACAGCAACGTATTTATGTTCAGTGACTGGAGCCACATTTGAGAAGTCAAAATATGTATGAGAGTTGTCGTTTTAGACTGTATTACATTTCGATGACTCGATATATCGATAGGCATGATGAAATGCGGATTTACGTAGAAACTGTGTTTATCGTGAGTGAGCGGCCTCATAAGCTTGGTTGTAACTTGTGTGGGAGTTAGTGCGCTTGTTTTGTGCTCTGTACTTTAGGCATATTTTTATACAAGGTGTAACAAAACTTAGTGATAATAGTTTAGGGTGTGTATGGGTACCCTATATAGAGTTCGCTGTGAAAGTAGCAGCGCTGAAAGAGTAACTTTTTTTTCACCTCCGTATGAAAAAATTCATGACGCGCGGTCGCTTGCCCGTACAAATCACAAAAAAAATCTATATACATAATATAGTTTTACACCCTAGAGTATTATCACTTAGTTTTGTTACACCTTTTAGAGTCATAAACAGAAGTAAAGGTCTTCTCCACGTTAAGCGGTGATGTATAACCATGATTGCCCTAGATGATTGCAAAGCTGTGGGTGTGCACATTCGAGGTCAATCATGGACAATCATAGGTGAATATGCCTTTCTACATGTTCCTGATCGCTTATTTTGGTCCATCGTGGGCCGTGGCCCATAATTCATTGGCCAACGTGGACAGGCCGAGGCCGTATTAAATATCCAAGCACAATATAAGAGGAGACTTTAGAACAAACGATTTTGCACAAAATTTTCCAGACAGTGTGTGCTGTCCTTAATGAATTTCAACATTCGAAACGGTGCATTTTACACATCATTTCCTCAACTTCGAAATATAAATTTTTCCCCAACTACCCGCAAAATTTTTGAAACAAACTTCGGCCGTTTGGCATCCCACCGAGGCGTCAGTTTAGAAATTTTCAAAGCATTTGAATGCGGTTTTATTAATGTCTATGCATATTCAAATAGTTTATTTTCATTTGGCGGCGGAGTTGTATTGGATTACAAGCTACGCCACTCAGTGTGTGCCAGACTTTGTTTTAGTTATGAATTCACGATTTTTCATTCCTTCGGGGCTCAAAAGAGTGCACAACAATAATGAGTCATAATCAATTGGTGAATGGAAAACGATGGAAAAAACAAATGATGGAGTGAATTTAAATTGTATATTATGGTCGCTGTTAAGCATTTGTGTATTAACCCACAAACAATTGTGTTGAGTTTTGAATGTAGTCTTGTTCGTCTTGTTCTTTAAATTATATAGAATAAGACTGCATTCATAACTCAACACATTTTTGTAGGTTAATACACAAATGCTTAACAACGACCATTTATGAGTTTATTCTCGATTTTATATTAGGTGTTCTAGATTGCATTTGATTTTGTTCTGTTTATAAAATGCTAAGTCTATCAAGCTAAAAATGAAATATACTTGAATAAGGAATTGTATACTTACGTTATTAAATATTTTGTTGATTTTTGTTGTCATTAATTTTCTTTGTAGGAATGATAGCTAAGAATCGATCTCAGTTTTTAAGTATATGACTTTACCAGATTTTAAAATCTTACCAAGGTTTTAAGTCTACTATAGTGTTATAAATAGCAAACCAAGTTTATGTAGAAAATGTAGAGAAATGTAACAAAATAAGCCAGTAACAACATAGAGTAAGTATAACAGAGTAACAACATAGAGTAAGAATAACAGAGTAACAACAGTGTAACTTAAGTAACGTCGTGTAGGACTCAAACAAACTGCTACAATTAAGTCGCCGCTGTACACAGTTCAACAGTTTTTCCCTCGTAATTCTATTACATTATTAACTTACACTGTGCTAAGACAGTAGTGATGTGCCGAGTTTCTATCGATAGAGGAAAAAGTCCGATCGATGCAAGAATCGTGCTAAACATCTTCGATTTATTTGGTGATGTAATTCATTATTTGTTTTACTGTAATTTGAAAATATTGTAGCCTTTTTGGTCGAGCATATTTTATAGTAGCCTTATATTATTATAGTTTACTAGCTGTCCCGGCAAAAGTTTCTTTGCCATATAAAGTAGGTATTTCGCCCGTATTATTTTATTGAAGTGACTAAATAAGTATGTCACCATGGCAACGTCCATCACTATCCCGTGACCCGCGTCCCACAAACAATGGTCGCCGTCAGTCTCGAGTTGTAATAATTTACTATTATTTATTCAACAAATGCACCTATCAATATAAAAAGTACCCAGTAGCCGATTCTCAGACCCACTGAATATGCATATAAAATTTGGTTAAAACCAGTAAAGCCGTTTCGGAGGAGTACGCGGCCTAACATTGTGACACGAGAATTTTATATATAAGATGAAGATGATTGAGGTAAATGAGTTTAAAAATCCTCGTAAAACTGCATTGACTTTATTCACATAATATTGCCATCATGACCACTTTGAGACACGACCAGATAAAAATAAAAAGTTTATTGAATTCTTACGCTATTGAATAAAAAAAAATATCTATGCATTAACGTTAGGATAGTATAAAATATTTAATAATGTTATAAATTAGGAGTTTAACTGAAAAAATCTGGGAGATAGTCGAAAAAAACAAAATTGTATTATTCATATTCTGTTCTATCACGGTAGCTTAACTTTATGTCTGTTCTAAATTTCAATTTTATCGAATGTTTTATCGATACTCTCCCTTCCCTAGTCGTCTGCGAAGATCGCGGGCTGAAAACTTTTAATACTTTAACTCTCACTCAACTCGCTAAGTCGGTGACACGCTCCGGCGCTATCGCTTTACAACCTCGGTAACGCCTATACACCTGTATAATGCTGAATAATTATGACTTTGTATGAATATGGTGGGGCAAATTTATTTGGAAATGCTGTAAGTTAAACTTGTTTGTTTTTTCATTTTATTCATCAAGCCCCAAGCGGCCACATCCGGCCGCAATAACAATAGATAAGCTATTGTGATTTGTGTCTCGTTTTTCCACGATCGAAGGGCTTGCTATTATATATGTATTGAAAGTTATCTCTTAATAATAATAAAATCAATAATTTGAAAAGAAAATACTAGACTATATGTATCTGTCACATAAAATAATTTCCATTACTAGGTCAAATCTTACGGTAAATCTCAACCTCAACTCCAATACACCGTTTATGTTACAAAGCGTGTCAAAGACATATATTACATGTAACTATGTCCACTCAATACAAAAACGTCCTTCGAACGTAGCAATGTAGGAAATTTTTCAGATTTTAAATTGAGTACCAAAAAATAAACAATAATAATTATTAAGAAAGTGATAAAAAAATAAAATATGTATCGTTTAATTCTTTTGCCCATCGCCTACGCGTCGTAGCTCGTAGCATTTCGTAGACACGCTACGAAATGAAAATGAAACTTCGATTTTTTCCCTTTTTAAGACTCAAATATTGTACTTTTATGTTTCTTGGAGGTTGTTGGGTGCGTTTTAAGGACTATTTGATAAACAAATAAATTTAAAGGCAATGATTGCCAGGATTATGTGAATCAAGTCGCTATATAATTCCAAGGACAAAATTTTCAAGCGATATACAAAAAATTACAAAATCAATATTATTTTTAACAGTTCAACGTCTTATAAAATTTACAAAACTCTTTAAATCTGAACACTGAACGTTGATTTTGTCTTCACGATCGCGAAAATAAAACAAAACGTAAAACGCGTAAGAAAGTCCTTCAAAGGGTGTGGGGAGGTGGGTGGACAATAGGTGTACAGATAACTTCCATAGAGTCAATACTTACCCTAGGGAGTTCAACCCTCGGGGCTCGGCCGCTTGGGAAAACTAGACCCTACGATATAGAGCGAGATAGCGATATACGGCGCTCGCGGGTGGAAAAAGTGCATATGTATACATATTAATAATATATAAAGGAAAAATGCTGAGGACGTGTGCGTTAGAGGAGGATAGATGACATCAATTTGTTGTGTCCTGATGGGGTTTTATTCTGTTTTCGGCGTTTACATTTTTTTCTGTGATCTATTTTGATGGGGCGCTTTTAGATAAACTTAGAACAAGTTGGCATTCACTTTTTAGTTTGGTTTTTGTGTTTACTAAAAAAGAGCTTGGCTGTGGTTCCTATTTCATTTATTGCCACTGAAAAGTATCCAATATTACTAAAGTACTGAAATTCTAAAACTACTACCAAAACAAAATCTTCTTAATCTACACATAATATACAATATCTATATTATTATGTTTTAATGTGTGTGTTTGTTACCACTTTCGTTTAAACTGCTTAACTCATTTAGATGAAATTTAGTATACTGTGAGTTCCGAAAAGAATACTACCTTATTGAAATTTTTGTTTTGGATAAATAGGTTTTTTTTATTTTTAAAAACTAATACGAGTAGGTCTGCGCGAACAAAGTTGCGGACAACCTATCCAGTGTAGAACATTAGGAGTAAATGAAATTTGTAAATGTGATAATGACTATTTTCTGGAAAATTCCTCCTAAGATTTACAGGTGCCTTTGTGTTCCATTGTTTACATGGGGTGGCTAAAACATAAATATCGTTTAAATCATTTGTTTTGCTCTTATCAGTTCTTGTAGAATGAGTAACAAATATGAACCAAAAAGTTTGTGGTATCAAAAATGATTTTTGCAATAACTTGTTTGTAAGTGTCACCAATGTGCTAGCTATTTAATGTGAGGTTTACTTAATTAAATTTTATAAAAGACAATTCTAAAAGCTTGAACAAATAAAGCAATAACAATACAAGGTCAATAAAGTTATCTGACCCGCCCACACTTACAATGATTAAGGGTAGGCGCACACCGGACGGTAATTTGCTAATGCGCTGGTTTGAGCACGCGCCCGCCACGCGTCGATTAGCACACTCGACTGGACGGGGGTGTGCCTCCTTTATGATGCTAAAACATCTAAGGCGTGATTTGCGTAGGATAATGTCACTTGGTTTTATAGAGGATGAAATCGTGAGTATTATAATGTATGCAATAGTTAGTAGAATGTGAAACTGTTTTGGTTTTTGCTTTGATCCCATTAAGCGTTGCGTTATGGCTTCTCTGTCATACAATGTAAACTTTATGAGGATTTAATTTTTTAAACATGAACATAACGTATCTGACCTACTGTAGAATGTTTGCAATTCAATCCAATTATAAGTGACATTAAAATAATTATTATAATAAGTAACTGAGAAAATCTCATCTGTACCTCTACATTGAATATTGATTTACAATTGGTCGCTGTTAAGAATTTGTGTATTAACCCACAATTTTTGTTGAGTTATGAATGCAGTCTTGTTCTAAATGATCTAAAGAACTTGACTGCATTCATAACTCAATACATAATTTTTTGTAGGATGATACATAAATCCTTCACAGCGTCCAATTACCGTTTGATTGGAATTCGCGACTTATTGCCTTACATGCTTGGTGACGCGTTACTATCCTCGACCAGACCCAACCAACTCTATGACTCACTTCAATATTCCTAAGGTCTTGATTCACCTACCAAGTAGAGTAGCGAGACAGTGCTTTAGACTAATGTTCCGCAAACTTTTTCTGTTCAATGTACATCTAGAAAAATGAAAAGTTTTGGAGGTACACCACAAATTAATTAGCATGTACGGGGGTGCCCCGTTCCCAATTCTTATTCCTTTCGTCGATCGTCCTGAGATGTTGCCTTTTTTGGTTCTTATAAACTAGGAATATGTAGGTAAAATGTCATTTTTTATGGCAGATCAACTATGTTTTGCAACTCTACTCGGTAGGTGTAATCAGGCTCTAACCGCCGTACTCAGAGATATTTAATTATGATTAACCTTCAATTTATAGAAGAGTTTGACAGATAATGTATGGGGCTTATGTCGAAATTTTAAATTAATTACATTTAAGTAATTAATGTTCCACTCTAAGTGCGGCAGTCTGAGTGAGGCAGTAAGTCTGTACCATTATGCCATCCCAGGCGCTGACAGACGGGTCACGGGCGAGCAAGCGACTAGCGAGTCCAACGCGTGCGAGCGAACCGTGTCACGTGCACGTCGCACGCGCCTACAAACGAGCGACAAAACACTCCGGATTATTGTAGCGTAATCGAGTTACAATTTGTATGCACTTAATTCGATTGGGGTATACTATTTCTTCAATGGTTCTAGCAATATGTCTGCTAGATGGACCTTCATCGTTAAAAAAAATTAATACGTCAAATTTTTTTTAAGATAATTATTTCTTACAAAGCCAAAGAATAGCGCTCATATTTGAGAATAATATGTAAATGTTACTCACAAATGAATACAATATGTTATTCTTAAAATGTTGTTAAATTTTCTACATAATCATATGTCAAACTATATCTAAGATAATCATTATTCCTAGCTAAGGAAGCTAAAAAATAATGCTTATATCATACATATTTTGCTTTGTAATTTTCTACTTACCCAAAATAAACTTACTTTATTTTCCCAAAAGAGCGCTATATTAGAAAGATTTTGCCCCCGTTTTAAACTTTATCATAATCATTTTATATTTACAAATGTCACTCACACTGCGTCCATTTTAATGCTAATAAGCAATACGATCCCCATTCTTAGCTAATACAATTAGAGATAAGCCAGCATTATCTAGTCAAGGGTACAATACCAAATATTCCCTTACAATATTACCCTAGTATAAAAATTGATAGTATAATATTACAGGGGGTACAGAGTAGCATGTGCGAAATCACAATGGCCAACTATTTTTATTTTAAGCTCGATGATGGATGTTGGCCATTAACTGTGATGGGCTAATAGATAAACATTGAAATGTGTCCAAAATTTAATAGCTTCTAAAGTCTGGTTTATAAACGGCTAGTGACACTTCATAGTATTATATCTGAGTTATTTTTTTCCTTATTAGGAATAAGGGTAATATTTTTATTTGTATTCTTAGCCATTAATAAAATCTTATAGATTATTTGTTTCTTGGTGAAAAGTAGATTTGAAGTAGAATTGTTCACAGTTAATTTTATTTTTTCAATTCTGAATGTGGGTTTTTTTTTTCCAATCTTTATTTATTTAGAGGTTTTTATACATAAGTACATGACAACCCCATCTTATCTTATACAATTATAATTGTAAATACATTAACTTAAACATTAACTCTTAACTATTAATATTATTTGATAAGCTGATAGATGCAAATCCCACCAAAAACTTAAGTTCCTTTGAGTTGTTAACTTGTGACAATAAGTGGTGAAACATTCCTACGTCAGTTCTGTTGAGATTTAAGTCTAGCAGCAGCTGCCGACGTTGCGGCTCGTGCCGGACACACTCCGCCAGCAGATGGTGTGCATCCTCCACCACGCCGCACACTGAACAATTCGGAGAATCACTTAATCTCATCATGTACTTGAATCTATTAAGTGGAATGTGTCCGGAACGCAGTCGATACAAAATAACGCAGTTTCGTCTGCTGAAATCAGTTTTATCGCACCAGGGTATACGAGGAGGTTCAGCTTGTAATGTCTTGTACCATATACCTTTCTCTTTAGAACTCCTATCGAAATATTCCTTCCATTCTATTTTACACCTATATTTATATGAATTTATACGATCTAAAAATGTAGCTTTATACGTTATTGTAATACCGTCTATAGAACCTTCTTTCGCCAACCTGTCGGCCTCCTCGTTACCCGTAAGACCAATGTGCGACGGGACCCATTGCAATCTCACAGTTATGTCTTTTCTCATCAGTGTCATTATTGTTTCTATTATTTTATAAGCTATCGGTGAACCTCTAAAGCTAGAGGTGCAACGAGCTATATGTTGCAGTGAACTTTTACTATCCGTGCAAATAAGAATGTATTTAGAAGGAATGTGCTCCGCATAACTGAGTGCCTGTGAGATTGCAATGAGTTCCAAAGACATAATAGAAGTAGTAGCCAGTATTTTAAATTTATTATAACTACATTCCCCACTACACCGAGGATCATAAAATGCAGCTCCCTGATTACCACTTGACTTAGAGGCATCGGTATATAAAAAATGGAAATTTTGATATTTATTTCTTAACTCTATAATAACATTGAATTTAAGTTCATTGTAATCATACGATCTCTTCGGATCAGTCAAGCTCTCCAAAGTGGAGTGGATCACATTATTTGAATCAAAGTTACTGACCCATGTATTTAATGAAAACATCTCTAGCGGGTAACACGATTCTATTGTTTCATTACTTGTTTGATCCCACGTTTCTATAAGTAGGGGTAATTTTTTATTTCTCCAAAATGTATTATTTTTACAAAACACAGAGAGCTCAGACAAAATATTTAGTGTCGGATTATCTTTAAAGGACTGCGCCTTTAATAAATATTTGTAAGCTAAATATTTTCTACGTACATACAGTGGACACACACAAAGTTCAGTCTCCATGACATAAACTGGAGTGGTTCTGATGAAGCCGCCTATGACACGCAAAGCCTGGTTTTGTACCCTGTCGAGTCTATTCAAATGAACTTTAGCACTATTATTATAAAGGTAGCTTCCATAATCTATCCTACTCCTAAGTAAGGAAATATAAATCCTGCGCAAGTGCTTGGGATGTACACCCCAGCTAGACCCTGCTAATATCTTCATAACATTTAATATTTTTTGTGTCTTTTCAGATATTTCTTTTATGTGCTTACCCCACCTTAAGCCCTTATCCAACCAAAATCCTAAATATTTATAATTATCAACTACTTCTAACTCTTGTGAATCTAATTTTAATGAAAGTGTATAGTTTTTACGTCCCCTATTAAATACACATATTTTAGATTTGTTAACTGATAAATTCAATCCTATATCCCTTAATAATGATGAAAAAACGTTTAGGGCAAATTGCATTTTTTCAACGCATTCCAATATACTGTTCCTGCAGCCACTAATATAAAAAACAAAATCGTCAGCATATTGACTTTGAAGAACCATCTTGATTTTTTTAACAATTTCTGCCGTTATCATATTAAATAATTGAGGGGACAAGGGATCCCCCTGCGCTAATCCTCTAAAGGTCGTTCTTATAATTTTTAAAATGTTTAAATTTCGTTGACTTAAAAAATTCCACAAATAAATACATATTCTTTTACCTATTTCAAGTCTGTCTAATTCAGTGACTAGTTTTTCTATAAGTACATTATTAAATGCATTATCTACGTCTAAAAATAACACTAATGTAGGAACTTCCTTCGAAAACCCCAGTTGAATATATGAAATCAGTCTAGCTAAACAATCCAAAGAACTCTGACCTCTTCTGAAACCCGTCGTACTGCGAGACAATAACTGATTATGTTCTATAAACCATTCTATGCGTTTTTGGAGTAACAGGTGAAATGTTTTACAAAAACAATTAATCAAAGATATTGGTCTTAATTTTGGTGGTAAATTTGGGTCACTACAAGCTTTTGGTATGGGCACTATTTTAATATCTCTCCACTGTGTCGGAATTACTCCGGTTTTAAAAATTAAATTAAATATTTTAAGAATATAACATTTACAGATGTAAGGAGAATAGTAAATCATGGAGTATGTAATTTCGTCAATACCTGGTGCAGTATCCTTTTTCTTTAAGATATTGCATAACTCTGGGTAGGTAAATTCAGCTTCCATTACCGCATTGCTAGATGAAAGAGATGGACACTTCACCTGTACATAGTCCGGTGCCAAACTACAGAGTAATTCTTCACTTCTTTCCTGTGACACAATATAAGAACTTTTCTTTATTCCTTTAATCCAACGTAATTTGTTCCACATTTCAGTGGCTGTTGATGAGTTATCTATCGAAGAACAATGCAATTGCCAGTCATTAAATTTAGCCTTCCTAATTTCTGCCTTAAATTCACGGATAGCCTTTTCAAATTTATTTAAATTCTCCGGAGTAGGATTTTTACGAAAATTACTTAAGGCTAACCTTCTACAAGCTACGAGGCGAGATAATTCTGAATTCCAGTACCTTTTCGGTGTAAAATTACTGGTTGGATTTTGACAAATTTTAATGTAAGGTATAAATTTATCAGCGGCCGTATTTATTTGAGTAATGAGGCTATTATACATTATTTCAACTTCAGTTAATGAATCTGGTACCGACCAATTATTCTGTAAATAATTTTTATATCCGTCCCAATCAGCTAATTTAATATTTCTTTTTTTAACAAATTGTTTAATTCCAGAGAATCGATACTTTAGTTTAATACACAAATGATCACTTCCTAAATTTTCACATAAAGTTTTAAAATCAAAATTGACTGCAATATCTGAAGAAACAAATGCGATATCGGGGCTAGAAGTCTGCAAAATATTATTAACCAATTTAATTCTCGTTGCTTGACCACTATTAATACAAACGAAACCATATTCTAACGCTGCATCATTTACTAAGATACCTTTATTATCCGTTCGATTTGACCAAACTGAATGATGTGCGTTAAAATCGCCAGCTATTAAACAATTTTTTGGGAATTTACTAAAAATGTCATCCCAATCACTTTGCGCAGTATTTATTGATGGTGGGCTGTAAATTAACATAATGTTTCGTAATTTGTGACAATTGGATACAACAACATGGATGACCTCTATAGAGCAATTTTTTAATTGTATAGGATTTTCGAAAATTTTAATACTCTTATGTGATACTATAGCTACCCCTCCATAACCATCTGGGCGGTCTTTTCGGAATATATTGTACCCATTAATTCGAAAATCAGTGTCATATTTCAACCATGATTCTGATATTAATGCAATATGTATTTTTTCTTGAGTTAAAAGTTGCTCCAATTCATGACATTTTAACTTAACACTTTGTGCGTTCCACTGTAATATGTTACAATCTACTATCGTATTAGGATTTACTGTCATCATTAGTTGTAAAAAGTTTTTCCATCACGTTAAAATTTTTAAAGAACTCACCAACAGTAGACCACAACACTTTAATAAATAAAACTAGAATGTCCTGAATTTTTTCTTGCATTGGCTTATCTTCGAAGAAAATGTTCTTTGCTTCCGAAAAAAAATGTTTAAAATTATTTTTATTCTGACCAACATCATTAGTTTCTTCCTCAGCTTCTTCAATATCATTTTGTTTTTTACTCTCTGTATTTTTATCGTCGTCTTTCTGACCGGGATCTTTCTTCTTTTTTAGAATCTTTCTAGCATTTGTGTTTTTCTTTGCAATATTTTCATCTTTGTTTTGTTTATGAGCTCCTTCCTTTGTCATTTCATTTTTTGCTGTGTTTTCGTATTTTTCTTTTTCAGTTTCTAATTCTGATACTTCTTTTCTGTGAATAATGGCATCTGTGACAAGTACTTCCTTATATGATTTTCTAGTAGGATGACTTATTATGGGGCTCCTTTCTCTTTCTGGACCGTCCTGTAGTTTCTGGAGGGACACTTTATGTATATAAGCATCTTCTCCTCTTCTCGTAGCTAAATATACTGTCAAAGCTCTGCGATACGTATAATTCTCTCGGGTCATAATTTCTCGAATTTCTTGTTCCTTCTTAAATATCGGACACTCTTTACTTAACGAAATATGCGGTCCTTTACAATTAACACACATAAAAATATCTGTGTCACAATTATCATGTTTGCCTCCGCATTTCGGACAAATAATTCTCCCAGTTGGACACTGCCGACTCAAGTGCCCGAACTTCCAACACACCGAACACTGCGTAACAGGAAATTGAAAGGTATTTACTCTGAATCGGCATCCATAACCATACACATAAGATGGTACGGAACTGCCCTTGAAGCCCAAACGTACCGAATCACTGTCAACCCAGGCTCCGTCATCGTCTTTCCGTTTTAATCTTTTCATCGAAATAATAGGATACTCGCATTCAAAATTTTCTAAAATCTCCTTTTCATCAACTTCTGTTTCTACATTTTTAATAACTCCATAACATATCGATACTGAGTTGCTTCTTTGGCACCTATAGTCTAACTCTTCAAATTTTTTGTTGTTTATCAACTTTTCGGCCATTTCTTCCGTTTCAAATTGAATGCTAACTTTGTACGGCCCTTTGTATTTAATACGTAAAATATTTTGTATATTTTCTTCTCTTAACAACTTTGCAAAAGCTATTTGTTTCGGCAATACCTGTTTCGAAGACACCAAAACTTCGATATTTCTATCCTCATCTGATAAACTTCTAATTAGTTTCTTACGGCTACGGCACACGGTTGTGAATCCTTCATCATCTAACATCTCGGCGGTATCTGAACTGCGTCGCTTTTCTGCAGTTTTAGCTGAAATACATTCCACTTGCATAACTTGTTGCTCACTGTTTACTTGTTGCTCACAATCAATTACTATATCCTCATTCAGACACTCAAAATCGATGTTATCCATTATTATTCAGAAATGGATAGTTCACACTCATAATGATTTTATTTTGATTAGGTAAGTTCAAGCCTACGGCGCTGAATAGCGCGGCGTAGATAACGACAGACACAAACAATCTTATCTGTAACCGGCAAATTCTCGACACACGTGCACTTGCGTACGCTTATCGCACCGGACTAAAGAATGTGGGTTTAAACAGGGTGATGTTTTTGTGGACTAAAATTAAACTTCGGAGTTAATATTATGTAATTTATTTCATATTTTGATATTTCGTTTCCAAATGATTACAATATACATATTAACTGACAAAGATATACAATAGTATTTATACATAACTACATATTTTATATTCAGAAAGGAAATCCTTAAACATAGTTTCTTCACAGAATACATCCAATAAAATGTTGCAAAAAGAATTTCTATTTTTTCGTATACATTCCGTTCCTTTTAGAAGATATTCGTTTCGTTGTATTCAGATTTTTGCAAAAAAACATAAATTAGATATGTGTCGTTTCAAGATATGGTTTTGCTTATAACGTATTCGTTGTTTTAAATAACCACTTAAGTACTAATTAGGTAAAGTTGAAAATCCGTACATATACAATAGTTTTTACAATTTACTTACAATAAATATATCACAGATTTTACAAACGAAAATAACACAGAGCGGATTTTTACAATTTTTGAGCACGAACTAAATTATCGGTTTTAAAATTCTACATGGGTATTGGATCTAGCAGGTTTACGTTTTTTTGTAAACTAATATTTACATTACATACATATTAACACGCCGCACTGCCCTTGGGGTCTTTTCACACTGAGACACGAAGCTGCGCAAAAGTTTTCAGTTAGGAAAGAGAATAAGCTCCGCCGGGTGTGTTTTCTGTTTCGATGAAACATATTGCATCTTTTTGTGAAGAAAAAAAGTTCAACTTTGAATCGCTAACTAAAAAGTATGCGCCGCGTCGTGTAATTATGAACTGATCCTTATTGTATAAGATGTATTTTTGTGCTTTTCGAAAAAAAAAAAAAAAATAGATAACATAGGAAAAGTGTGTCTGGAATACATGGTTATTAATATAATGGTAGCGTTGTAAGAATTCTATATTGGCTCTAATAACTACACTAAAATTAACTTAAAAATAATTTGTACTCATACTTGAATGAAGGTAATTAGAATGAAAACATTTTTTTTACATTTCGAGATTGATAATTGCACATGATTTCCGGCCAATTAAATAATATACGGCCTTGTATAAAAAGAGAGATACAGATAGTTAATTATTGAGTTTATTGTAGAGCTGTTAGATCAAATCTTGATTTGAATGCGTCCGCGCGAGTTCGGCGCGATAGAGCGGTTTAGCCGCTATACAACGAAATCACAAGCAATTGTGTGTAAGTATCTGCGCAACCGCACCATTAAATAAATGGTTGCATACAATTGTTTGTGATCCGCTCGTTCACGCGGACACATGTAAATCGAAACTTACTCCAAACATAATAATAATTATTATTATAATTCAACACAAAAACGAGCTTGGCTGTAGACACCACTGATTTTCCGTTCAAAATTAACAAAATTTATACCTACTTTTAGTGAAACAATACAAATAATATACTCATTTGGTGCGGTGATTAATTATAGCTAATGTTACTTGGAAGCCAACGGCGCTGTCTGTGCGTACTGCTGCGCGCTGCAGGTCGGTAGAGAGAATGGATTGACGGAGAATGGCGTTGAGACGAGACCTCCCATTCCTGTTGGCAATGAAAATGTTACGTTAGTGTGATAAAATTATCATTCAATATCATATTCTAAGATGAACGGTTGTGCTAAGTTTCAGATTAATCGTTTATAGATACTTCGAAATTGAGCTAACAGAATAGGGGTCAACTTCGAAGCATCTTGAATGGCCCTTTATGTTTGTATGAAGGATATACATTGCAAGTTCTAATGGATGCTAATTTTGAAACATATCATTTCTATTTAAAAAGGCATTTAGGAAAATTTGGAATTGGGTAATTCTTGTTAAAGATTTTTTTTAAGTTAATTTTTAATTTAAAATATACTCAGCATACTTTAACTACTGTCAGAGTATGCGATAATGTATCACTAGACATTCTGAATTTTAAAATTTACAATAAAATATACCTCTTAATATAGAATAATTAAATTTAGATGTTTTTACATTTGTTTTACATAATCCGTCTAGATTATACTCAGTGAAATAAAAAAAATGTATTTTAAAAAGAAACACAATAATGTTACGTATAATTTCATGATAATAATACAAAATAAAGCACGTTTCTAGGGAAACTCGCTTTTAATTTTCATAACACTAACTTGTTGAGTAAAATAAGCCATTAAGGACATAAGCACGTTCAAAGTACCGTATTAATTTAAGTAAGGTTATTATAACAAGGCAATGTATATTACTAGTATTTTCTTAAAAAAGCTTACATGCAAAAACAATAGAAAAAGTTAATAAAAAAACCCAGAAAAATTCAAGCAATATGTAGATGCTGTTAGATTTGTTTATTAACTATTCAATCAATATCAATCAATATGTTAAAATTTATAAGACATGGGGTACAGACACAGGGTGTAACAAAACAAAGTGATAATATCTTATCGTATCGTGGGTGTGTATGAGTCCCCTGTTTAGACTTCACTGTGAAAGTCGCAGCGCTCAGAGTTTTATTTTCTTTATCTTTTGTAGGTGGGGGAAAACTTATGACGCCGGGGCTCTTGCCCATACCAAGTACAAAAAAAAAATTGCTCTTTCATTCAAAAACAACATCCTAAAGTAAAATCACTTTGTTTTGTTACTGTATAAAATAAAAAGCAAATACAAAAAAAAAAAAAACAGCTAAAAAAAAATCTACTAACACTGAACGGTGAGTTGCCAATTTTGTTGAAAAGGCGGACTTTGTCTGACAACGGCGAAAGCGCTCTTCGGCTTGTCTTTACCGCTCTTATCGCGCTCGGAACAATCTCGCTTATAGCTCTCATTCCTTTCCATGCAATTGTCGGTTTCTTTCTCATTAAAGTACTCTTGTATATTGTTAGCTGGGTGGTACGGACCTAGGGACACTGGACGAGAGAACAAAGTTAAAATGAGCGGAGTTAACAGCTAATATAGAATAACGGTTTAATGTAATTTGAGATTAGAACTTATTTTTTTTAGAAACAAATTAATGGGAAGTTTTCGAATACTGCGCTATTGTTTAGAGTAGTAACTATTACCGTGTGACGTGCGATACATAATTTTTCGTTTTTATAAAATATTCTCTCTCGGCAATGGTAAAAAGAAAAAAAAGTTTATAAAAAAAAAAAAAAAAACATAAATCTCTACGAAAAGCCAGAGAAAGCGACATTCAAAATTCTAAATTCTTAACTTAATTAGAAAAGATGCAAAATCTACCCAACCTGACCACTTGTAATTGCTCTGATGGGTACAGTTCAAAAGCACCTATTGCGTTGGTGACATCCATAGCCTTAAATACTACTATGCCAAATTAATTCGTACAATAGATTTTGCAAGAAAAGTACCTAACAAACATACAAATATTTTACCTTTATAATGTGTTGTAATACCCTCACATGGTAGTGTTGAAGAGGAAAGAATTGAAATGGAGCATTACAATTTACATGTATACTCACGAGTAGTCACGAGAAGTAGTGTTGAGGAGCGAAGTGTCAATTGAAAAGGAGAATGTAGTACATAATATACTCACGCGAAGTAGTGTTGAAGAGCGAAGTGGGCGGTGCGGGGTAGTGCTGCGGGGGGTACGCGTGCGGGGTGGACGCGGCCGAGCAGTACCGCGGGGACACCGAGCTGCCGCTCCGCGCGTACTCTTCTACAAGTATAGTATACTCACGCGAGGTAGTGTTGAAGAGCGAAGTGGGCGGTGCGGGGTAGTGCTGCGGGGGGTACGCGTGCGGGGTGGACGCGGCCGAGCAGTACCGCGGGGACACCGAGCTGCCGCTCTGCGCGTACTCTTCTACAAGTATAGTATACTCACGCGAGGTAGTGTTGAAGAGCGAAGTGGGCGGTGCGGGGTAGTGCTGCGGGGGGTACGCGTGCGGGGTGGACGCGGCCGAGCAGTACCGCGGGGACACCGAGCTGCCGCTCCGCGCGTACTCTTCTACAAGTATAGTATACTCACGCGAGGTAGTGTTGAAGAGCGAAGTGGGCGGTGCGGGGTAGTGCTGCGGGGGGTACGCGTGCGGGGTGGACGCGGCCGAGCAGTACCGCGGGGACACCGAGCTGCCGCTCCGCGCGTACTCTTCTACAAGTATAGTATACTCACGCGAGGTAGTGTTGAAGAGCGAAGTAGGCGGTGCGGGGTAGTGCTGCGGGGGGTACGCGTGCGGGGTGGACGCGGCCGAGCAGTACCGCGGGGACACCGAGCTGCCGCTCCGCGCGTACTCTTCTACAAGTATAGTATACTCACGCGAGGTAGTGTTGAAGAGCGAAGTGGGCGGTGCGGGGTAGTGCTGCGGGGGGTACGCGTGCAGGGTGGACGCGGCCGAGCAGTACCGCGGGGACACCGAGCTGCCGCTCCGCGCGTACTCTTCTATAAGTATAGTATACTCACGCGAGGTAGTGTTGAAGAGCGAAGTGGGCGGTGCGGGGTAGTGCTGCGGGGGGTACGCGTGCGGGGTGGACGCGGCCGAGCAGTACCGCGGGGACACCGAGCTACCGCTCCGCGCGTACTCTTCTAAAAGAAAAAGCCTGGGGTCAACACGAAAATACCGTTAGGTCAAGTTAGCCTTAGTTATTTGTAAAGTTTTTGAGGCTTTTGTTATAACTTATGATTTATTGATTTTAGTGCTTATTTTTTATGTTGATACAGTAGTGGGTGCTATTTTTTTTTAATGTGGAGGCCAAGTCTCCAGTATTTAAACATGTATTAATTTAGTCGAGCGTACTGAATAGGCATACATACTGAAAAAATGTCCGCTACTGTATTCATAGGATTCAGAGCATTTTAAAAGCAAATATGAAGTAACCTATTGTGTATGGTCAAAGAATGGACTCTATAAGTTAGCGTCAATTACTTACTACCTATATAAATAGTAATTTGTCTAATAAAAATAAGGTTCATAACAAAGGCAAAATAAACCTTAAACCAATTGACTTTCAAACAAAATTCAACCAACCTTCAGTCCACTGCGATGCCGCCGTATCCTGGACGCTGACAGCCAGCTGACCAGTATACGAGTTGAAGGGCATACTGCTGGTGGGGGATCTGGGTGCACCAAGTCCGAGCTGGTTGTTACGAGGCATTGAGTATAACGCTTCGGCCAAGTCCGCAGCACGCTTGAGGATTATTTCCTGATGAATAATAAATAGATAAAACATTGTCTTTAAGCAGTGTATATTATGGGACTATTTATAGAAGCTCTAAAGGCAAATCTCTGACTAAGCGAGGTAGTATTTTGGTCAGGACAAAGCCCACATAATAATAAGACTTCGATATTATAGGTCGAGCTAGAAACCCACTTCGTTGTCAGCTGAATTCAGAGAACTTAGATAGAACTTTTAAAAGATTAAATCGGCTCTCTCATTCGACAGCTTTGGAAGAAACCATATACAAAATCGGCTTAGCCATTTTGATGCTACAATGTCACAGACAGATAGACAGACTCGTCCACTTATTTCTTTTTTACGCAAATAGGAATCAACCTAAGTAAGAAGAACATTTCATACAAGCTTCACTCCTTACTTACCTTAGGCAGTTTCTCAGGGTCTCCAGGGTGGCGTGGTATCAGTTTCTGGAGTCGCTGGAACCCGTAGTCTATCGTCGGTTCGTTGAGCGCTGCTATGCCGACACAAAAACAAAATCAATCATGAACTGCCCCACTAACGAATGGGCCCTAATTGATGGATCGCGCCGAAGAAAATGTTTATTCAAACACAATCGAATAAATATATAGAAAAGATTAAAAAAATGTTCTAATGTTCCGCAAAAGAAAAATGTAAATCTAATATAAATCTAAAATAAAAATTCTCGTGTCACAGTGTCATGTATATTATACATTTTGTATGTACATTCGTTAGGCTTTAGAATAGGTTTTTATCTACTTTTTTTATTGATACAGGAAATAATTTAACTGACAAAACAGCATTTGCCGGGTCAGCTAGTTTTATATACATTTTTCATCTTAAAAAATATAAGATATTTTACATTCTGTTTCAACTAGGCTATGGTAATTGCTTCTTTCATTTTCATCACAGCGCAACCTACTTTATCTAGTTTACAGGTAGGCACAGGAGAAACTTCTCCTGTGCCTACCTGTAAACCATTCAAGTGACCACTATTTAGACGTTTCCTAGTCTTTTAGCGCTTAGAAAAGAGCATCGTTATCAATGAATAGTTACAATCGTCAAAATATTGAACCGATTCAATAGCTTATAACTGGTCAATATAATCACGTCTTTAATGTCTTTGCTCCTACGATTCCTTTGTTTTTTCGGCGAGTCGTGTTATGATTGTGGTACTACCACTTAAAAATGTGGGTAAAATCGGCAATAGATGAGTCATGAGGCTAAAGGTCAATTCAGACCGCAACGTCTTACGCAATTGAAATCTGTCAATTCAGTACAAAAGAAATGCATCACGTCACGTTGCGGTCTGATTTAACCCTAAGGCGTCCATTACACGGTAGGTTTTGCTATCAGTTTTACCACAATAATGGTTGTGACTGTTGAATAACCTGCCGTGTAATGCAGTGACTGATGGTTGCATGAAATTGATTGACAGTTATCTGGATATTTTGGTTTTTACGTCATGCAACCATCAATCATGACTTTTGAGTAAACGTTTAATGGCATTTCGTCAATCACGCGTCATTCAGTCAATCGTCCATAATTATCTTGCGTGAACACGTGTATTCTTTGTATATCGGAATGACTGTGTAATGTGGAATTAATTCCAACATTCACCAACAGTCAAACGAAAGTCATGATTGATGGAATTGACTGACCAGGGCATGACCGTCTAATGGACGCCTAAGTTATCCATAGAAGTAAGCAATACTCACAAACATAGACGAATCTGCCCGGCGCGCCCTTACAGAACTGTTTGCTCTTGTACGACAGCGTCACCTCCACGACGCCCGGTATGTGCCTCGGTGGGGTTTGGACTCGTATCGCGTGGGATGTTATTAACTGTTGACAATAGGTAGTTTATAATATCTTACCACGTATAAATGCAAGAAATTCGACTTCTATGTACCATCAGAGAAGTTGATTGACAGGCAGATGGCCGCGGTTTGGTCGCGTTATTTCAAACCCAGCCGACAGATTACGACTAACATTAAAATGTGCGCTTTTATAATTCCGGACGTCACGTTATCGTGGACGCCGACTTCCACAATAAAACGTTGGGTACATTAAATGCCCTTATGATTTTACGCACCGCGGAAGTTTTGTGCGGTTCAGAAGAGTGTAGACGTCGTGATGGCCTCTAACGTGCACGTTAAAAAGTTATCGTCGACGGAAATTTAAAAGTGTCTTCATATATTTTCATACATTTTACTATTGACTTAATTCGACCAAACGACGTAGATCTGTCAACTGCCTATGAATCAATTTTTTCAATGGTACCATCTACACAGAGACACAAAATCTAACCTCGTTTGAAAAGACTAATCCCGACTTCTATGTACTCAGTGACCCAAAATTGTAAGTTGTAGAACCTTGGCGACCTATAAGGCGTTCAAACTAAAGCGTGCAAATATATAAACTTACACTAAAATTAAGAAATATAACCCTCTTTTCAGTAGTTCGGTAAAAGTTTGTGCTTTTTCCCTACTACGCAAATAAAGTAGCTTATATAAGTAGCTAGTAATATAAGTAGCTTATATTACTCAAGCTATTATTACAAATCTATTGACATCATTAAATTACACATGTAGAACAAACATACCTACATAGACAGCTAAAATCATTACCCTCTTTACCGCACTCGATTCCAAATCTCACTAAGCATAGATATCGAATACACATAAAACATAGCTCTCTATAAAACCTCACCTCACTCCAAACAAGCATGGTGCCGAACACAACTTGGAGGCCGTCGAAAAAGTTGTCCCCCACTATTATGACTGTCGAGCCCCCTGAAGTCCAACCTTCGCTGGGGGATATCGCCTTGATGCATGGCGTTGCCACGGGCAACGGTGGGTACAGACCCGCTGTTGACAAAAAGAGGAATTTCAATTCTATTTGAGTGAAACTAAGGTGTAAATTTAATTGTTACAAGAGTTTTGAAAGTCTGTGTTAATGTTGCAAAGAAGTTTTAACTGTATCTCTATGTTAGCAAGATGCATATTCGATTGTTGATGGTTATACGACTAAAGGACTGTTGTAACTGTAAACATGTTCAGTGACCTTTGCAAATATCTACGCGTTTTATGTGTTGTACCTTCTTAAGTTGTTTTTATGAAAGACTTAAATAAACGTAGCTGTTTATTGATAAAAAACTTAGCTGTTTTTAATATATTGTATTTATGTGTATAACTTATTTAGGAATGTAAGTATTTTGTCTACAAAATATAAAAATACAAAACGAAAAGGCTAAACTACTGAAATTCATTCCATCGTTATACATTTGTAGCAACCGTCCCGAAAAAAGGCCATTCGAGAACGCTAAAATAACTCATGCGTCAACCCTACAACGAACTATATTGTCAACTTCATTAAACAAAATTGAATTCTATCGACGCGCGCTAAAGTTTATAATTAATTGCGTGACCACGGTAGTTATGACATTACGGCCCCACAACTAGGTTTAGGGGGAATTGTTCCAATATAGGGGGTTTCCTCAAATCTCGCGAACAAACGACACTGTAATAAAGACAAGCAGAGAAAGTGAATTTAAGGGGGCGAAAGAAGATTACTGAGGGGGTATATTTTAATTTGGGTGATAAAACCAATTTTACAAGTTCCAACCTAATGCCTTTTTATTGGCTTAAGGTAAATACTGTATCCTTTACTAATACAGCGAGGGACTTTACTTTGTTTTTCAGGATTTTAAATATTTTATTACTAACTTATTCTGATTCGTTTTATCGTATAGGTATGTATCTATAATGATTTTTCATAAACCTCGAAGTTTAGATTTAAATAGCTTCTTCTTCAAACTTAAATAGCTCTAAGATTCTTTGTAGCTACATTTAGCCTGCTCACTTCACCGTTTCCACGATTCCTCGTATATTAACGGGGAAAAACTTTATGGCTGGCAACCCTGGAACACCCTAGTCTCCCCTCGACTTAAGTTCATTGAGAAATGTCTGCTGTGATTCTCTGCATACAAACGACAATCAGCAGCCGCGTATTATGATTTCTCCACAATGTTGCCAGTACGGGCATAAAATGTACAATTGGATGCTATTAAAAGAGGATCAAAGAACATGCTATATTTTTTTAGCAAGAAATTTTAACAACTACCCACAATATTTTGCTTCTTCAAAGTTGGTTTCGGAAGCGATGGAATGAATTACTGTAAAACATGAATTTCCACCACGAAGTTACAGTACATTCTATAACATTATATGAAAATGAATTACAGTCATGTCGCAATGGAATTTTCAAAAAATAGTTACTGTAACAATGAAATCCATAGCTTCATTCAAATAAACCTTGTTCGATATTGCTCTTGCATACAAAATCGTAAAGGTATCAACCAATTTTGAGGACGTACCTATTGTCACGCAGCCTTACATAAAATGGACGGTATTATGCTATATGAACCAATTAAATATAAAATTCATTAACACTAACTTTCTGTGTGAACCTATACGAATGCATACATAATATTATATCCGATATAAACAATTTTTTTTGTCCGAACATATGGATGGCATTGACCAATAGATCAAGTAAAATTAAAAAAATAATAAAAAAATAAAACGTACAAGAAGGTTCTGGTGCGTCGTCAATACCTTCAGAAGGATCTAGACGTTTCGCCCGGCGGCCATGTTTACTGTTGTTGTGAACGAACATGTTATCCGATATGGCCAATAGGGGACCATCCACCATCACTTGCGTGGATATTACCACCTGGGAACAAAGATGTTAAGTCAGTCGTAAATTAGCGCTAAATAAGATTCTATAAAACTGTACCGAATTCATTTGTAGACATTTTTTAGCTTACCTAGGTACCGTTTTATAGAATCTAAATAAAATAAAAAGTGTTTTAATATAGTATCAGTCTTAATGTAGCGCTAAATAAGATTTTATAAAACTGTACCGATTTCATTTGTCGACATTTTTTTAGCTTACCTAGGTACCGTTTTATAGAATCTAAATTAAATAAAAAGTGTTATAATATCAATTCTGTTATGATAAAACACAGTTAACTTTTGTAAAGTCTCCCTCTCGATTTCTTATATAGCTGTATTATGTTTCATAATTTCAAAACGTTACTATGTGCTTATCCAATTTAATTTACATTGAAAAATCCTTAAACCGCGTGTCATTTTAGTTATACCTTACATTCGTATAATCTTGCAATAAATATTTATTGGTTTAATACTTATAAAAAAATCGTAGTTAACCGTAGTAACTATTTATTTATTTATTTATTTACAGCAAAGATTATAATTATACAAAATCAATGGCGAAAAAAAAGTCCTTCTATTTTGGTAGCGAAATTCAAGATCATTGAGAGGAGAGTGGTTCACCAATGTATGGCAATTTTTTACATTGTAAATTAAAAAAATGTACGTTATTTGCTACTTATATAGCTCTATATTATATACCACTAAAATACCTCTAATAACAAAGATTAAATACGGAATCATGACGAAAAAAAGTCAGTTTATTTTGGTAGCGAAGTTCAAGATCATTGAGGGGAGAGTGGCCCACCAATGTGCGGCGATATATCACAGAGAGGGAGAGTCCCTTGAGAGGGGCGTCTCAGGGAGCGCATTGTGCACTATGATCAGGTAAACTTGTATATTTTTCAAGATCAGGCTGAGTAAATATTATGTAATCTATGTAGATATTAGTGATAAATGATAATCTATGTAAATAATACTGATGTAGTTTAAGTCCTAAAGCTTTTTAGTTGTAAAAAAAATGTACAATTAGATCTGGTAAAATTGAATACTTTTCAAGATTAGGTAGAGTAAATATTATGTGATCCATGGATCTGCATGATACTATAATGATACTACAGCTGCGGAAATAATAATGTATTTGGGATAAATCCTACAAGTTTTTAATTGCAAAAAATATGCACTATACTGAGTTAACTTGAATAATTTTTTTGTGTTTTTTTTTTTTTGTAATTTACGTAGTCCATAAGGCCACATGTTTGTTAAAGTTAATAACTTTAAATATTTTGTTGTAATAAAGCGATATTTTACAGTAACTTACAAATGTTTTTTTAACAGTTAACTACATAAAATAGAGAAGTTAAGGGTGAAGCCAAACGAGCATAATTTGTGAGTTGTGGATCGCAGAATTTCGGCTGGCAGAAATTCTGCTACATTCAGTTTCATACAAAAATCCTGTTTGATTCACACGAGCGTAATTTTGTGAGTCATTATTTGTATGAAAAAATATTTACGCGATCGAAATTCTGCGACTCACGACTCACAAAATTAAGCTCGTTTGGCCTCACCCTAAGAGACGCGTTGCTTTATGATTCGTTAGAGTTTATAAATACATACTGATTTTATTCACATATAAATAATTAGATTTACCTTACTAATATAATTAACTATCAAATTCCTAATCAAACTAACTCCCACTAATAGTTAAAGTTAACTATAATATTAAACCCCGTAACTTCGATTCCTTGCGTATTAATGTTTCCATACTTACCCATGACTTGTACTGAATTATTGAATAACAGAGAAAGCCCAAATGTAGACATTACTATGAGCTTGTGTTTGACTTAGGAATTTGTCTTTGAGAGTGGCATTTCCTTAGATGTTTATTTGGTTAGCTGTATTTAATTGGGGTTAAGATGACCGCTGTCTAGGATATGACTTGCACATTTCCTTAAGTTGACCACTGTGTGTTTAATAAGTAAGTGTTTTTGTACAGTTAATACGTCCCATTCAATGAACTATTTGACATAAAATACTCCGCTAAGGGCCTGTTTCACCACTTCCTGATAAGTGACGAATAGGCTATCCACCAATTAACTTGACAGATCAAGTATGGAGAATCTGTCAAAAAAGTTGCGAATAGCCTATTCGGCACTTTATCAGAAAGTGGTGAAACAGGCCCTAAAAGTTTTTGGAAATGTCACAGATAATAAAGTACGTCTTTAATGCCTTAGAAGGCATATTATTTGACGTCACTGCAACCCTTGGAATCTATTCCTCACATTAGAGTACCATCTCCAGAAATTAGTCATTTATATTACCGTCCTTCGATCGCGGATTCTTGGAAATCTATTGTAAATCTATTGTTCTCGCGGCCCAAGTGGGCCTTATCGGAGTTGAAGGGTTAACTGGTTTAATATGCCAGCTAACAGTGCTACGGTCATTATAATATGCGGCTTCTAGAAATATTGTGTATCGTAATTTTTTCTATACTAAGATTTGTAACATGAAAGCAAAGCCATATTGCATTTTTATATAAATACAATAAGTAAATAAATAGCGCGGTATACATTTAATTTGTACGCTGGTGTAAATTGAAGGCGCTTCAAATATTCAGCGGCGGTGAACGCAACCCTTCAGCCGGGGGTGATACGGTGCGTGTGTGGGACAAGGTAGAGGAGATAACGAGAAAAAAATATTGTAGTTTTTATGCGAGTGGGGTAAAAATTTACCCCACAATAATAAGGGTTAAGACGACGAGCCTTTCTCAGCTAAAATCATTTAATTGCCATTCTCAATAACGACAATTTTTGTAACAGGAGCAATCCATAAAATATAAGAGTTACGTATGGCAATGAAAATTGTTACATGATCGATCTGAGTTTGATAAGCAACAAAAAGTACGCCTTGGTGTGCATCAAAGAATAATGAATTTAAAATCGTCAAATTTTGTAACAGTGGCACAGTGGCTATATTATTATTTAATTAAGTATTACCAAAATTAAGCAGACGGTCCACCAACAAACTGTAAAATTGTTGATGCTAAAAGTATCTCACTTGTACCACTCACAAGAAAGTAAATAGAGGAGCCGGCGTTAGGCGCGTGAATTTTTTCCGTGACGCAAGCGCGACCGTTTATGTGCCGACAGAACATAATTACATACTGATTTATATCATAGCCTGACTTTTAACGCACTTTCCTATTAAATGATTTGGAACAAAATAAGCCGTGGCAAGTCAGAAGTAATGTGAACGATTTACTAAGTGCGAATAAAATAAAGAGCTTGTTGTATGAAAATTGTGAAAATGCTGTTCATTATTTTCAAATAACTATCGAATTGAGAATCAATAGCGTTAAAGAGGTATTCGCCAAAAGTCCGAGCTTGTTGACGAAGACAGAACTTTTAACACTTAGATTGTAGCACAATAAAAATTGGAAAAAAAAAATTAAATCATTATTTTTTATCTTATTAGGTTCCCATTCATAATGTTCTTATTCATGAGCTTTTTTTTATTAACTTGACAAAAAATAAAATACCTGAAATCTTCTCATGTCTCGTGGATTGCCGGCGTTCTTCAAACAATTCTGGTTGCACTTCAAAAAGAACTTCAGGAAAAAACTGTAACAAAAACGAGTCATTAAAACGTGGTGAAACAGCTAAGTATCTGTGAACAGTTTGTCACCTCTTTAAGTGGTGTAAAAAATGATTCTTCGAAATGAAACTGATTAAAATCTTTTTGGTTTGATACCTTAAAACTAGAGCGACAAAGTTACAAATATAAATATTTATGATAATAACTATAATAACTGGCATTTAATAATAACTAGCTATCAATTATTTTTAATTTTTGCCACTTCTACGAAAGATAACAAGAAATTGTTTTAAAATAAAACACAAGTTTTTTCCACCAAAAGTGGTTGTGAAATCTAACATAACATTTCCTCATCAGTTATTATTTAGATTTTTTTTCACGTCCTATATTTTTAATAATAAAAGAGTTAGCTACTTTTAAAGTCCACTAAGTCATGTATATAGACTGAACTTCAATTTCCAGTAGAAACAGTGAACACTCTCTCTCTCTTTCTCTCTCTACTGTAAAGAAAAACAACACACTTGAACCCTCATTAAGTTATCTATTATGGACTTAATTTGTTTCTCCTGTTCACGAATTTGTCGCCGCCATCCGCTAGTTTTTGTTTATCTTTACTCTGTATTAATGGCTTCCCGTTAAATTTTACGAGCTTTTTTCTTAGTTTCAGAGTGGTAATTAAGTGGTTTGTTGTGGTGGAAGGTTATAAACGATTTGTTTTTAAGTAGATGATTTTATATAATGAAAGTGATAGGAAAATGTCTAAACATTACAAAGCATAATATTTTGGGTAATATATTATGATCTTTTTTATGGCTAGGTGTATAGAGTATACTACATATTTTGATCATTCTTAACTATCCAGGACATCCATCCTTTATCCTAGATCGATAACACATCGTCCAAAAAACGTTACTTTGACAAACATACGAATACTATTCTGTAGTTTCATAGAAAACAGACATGTAAAAATGAACGAAGCTGCATTGCATTTAAAACAGTAGAATCAGGGTATTATATTGGTATCTATAGCTTCAGTATTTATCTTACGCGTGTGCGTAAGCTCGATCGGGCGCACGATGAATGTACCAGAAATATTTTACATGGCCTCAGGCTCCGCCGCCAAATATTGCTGTGCCAACAGACTTGGATACTTATAGAGCTGATATTACCAGAAACAAGTAAGGAGTACCATACTGACGTCCCATTTGTTATTGTACACATTATCCAGCCTGCAGATTCAACGCCGTGGTCTTGAAGTTGGGTAGTAGGAAGAAATTAAAAATTGATTCAAGTAGGTAGTTATTAATATAAATATTATTTACCGTTTTAATGTGCAATCAGAGGGGTTAGTGCGAGTTTCATTCGATCATACGCATCGAGCGCGTAAACGCGAATTTATATGGGATCAAAGCACTATCCACGTTAGCCAGTAGATGGCGCTGCTTTGATCCCATATAAATTCGCGTTTACGCGCTCGATGCGTATGATCGAATGAAACTCGCACTAACCCCTCTGATTGCACATTAAAACGGTAAATAATATTTATATTAATAACTACCTACTTGAATCAATTTTTAATTTCTTCCTACTACCCAACTTCAAGACCACGGCGTTGAATCTGCAGGCTGGATAATGTGTACAATAACAAATGGGTATCCTACAGAAACCAGGTATTAACGGAAAAGTAGCGTTAGTTTGTCTCCGGGTTGTGAAGTATTTGTGTAACAAACTGTCAAAGCCATTTAGCTGTTTTATGGCCTTAAAAAATTTAATCCATACTAATATTTTAAATGCGAAAGTGTGTTGTTACCTCTTCACGTCTTAACCACTGAGCTGATTTTGCTGAAATTTGGTAGCGATATACTAGGAGTCCCGAGAAAGGACATTTTTTTTTTAAAGAAGGCAGGTCGCTGTAGCCCTGACGTCACTGCGACCCATGAGGATCTATTGTGACTCCTTCGCACTAGAGTATCATCCCCAACCCAATACTGCTCATCAATTGAACGAGAAAGGACATAGAATTTTTTTTATTCCGAAAAAATGTACGCGCGATAAATGAATTTTGGCGCAACGGGGTTGCTGGCATCATCTGGTGTAATGTTGCTGTAATATCAGCTAAATTCATTTAGCCCTTCTATAGTTTTTACCAATTTTAGACCCGGTAATATCAGCCCTATATTCCCGCTAGTCTGGGAGATACGGGCCTGGTTTGAGAGCCCGCGGCGCCACATCTGTTCCCGCATTATTTATGTTAAACACCTTATGTCACAATACGCTGAGTTAGCAGTCAGCTGACTCGTAACGTGTGAAACTGATTTTTTTGGTAATTTTCTGCTACTTTTTTGGGACCGTTTTGATTACTCAAACTTGCGATTTGTTTTAATAGCTAAAGTGCTTTAAATTGTTTATTCAGTATATTGTTAGTACCAACAATACAAGAGTTTTTTTGCAAAAAATTTTAGGGTAAACTGTAATTTTCGCAGCTCTATACTATATAACTATATAAACACAGACGGACAGGCAGTGCTGATGTATTCAAGGTGAGAAAAGGATTTTCAAGATGGATACAGATTCTGAGTTATAAAATACGCTTTTACTTTGTAGCCAATCTTGTTTCCATCTTCAGCTATAAAGCCGCATCAAAACCGGACTTCTCAAAAACGCATCCATCTCCGTTTCGTCGCAAAAAGACATACCTGAAAATAGCAATACAAAATTCATCCCTATATATCGCCACGACGAAATCAAACCCTTGTATAAAAAATAGGAAATATTTACCTATCACATCACGGAGAGAAACGAAAGTGTATTTTCGTCGTAAAACTACCCCTAGCTTCATCCCTTCAACCCCGTACCTTATCGGCATGATATGAAGAGGAACGTTATAGCAGCATCATCTTTTTATCGGCCTCAGTCGAGTAAGTTGAAAATTAAAGTTTTATAACTGTGTTCTGATGGTTTGTAACTTCTTTAAGATTAGTTAGTACTAAAAATATTATGAAAAAGTTTGTTAATGTTTATGTTTGTAAGTAATTGCACAGGTTTTGATAAAATTTAACAATAATCTAATCAAAAAGCCACGTTCTCAACCACTAAACCACCGAGTCAAAATAATTAAAAATGAATTGCAAAAATCTCCTAAGATAAAAACCTTATATCGATATAACTATAAACACAATAGCTAGGTACAGACATTTTCCTGCCCGCACCCCTGTATATAGTGAAAAAATCTACTCCGACATTATGGGGGTGGGGGTCACACTTAACCACCCCGAGGTGGGGTTTGCATGCTCCTTAAATGTTCAAGTATCTATAGGCTTCGGGGCTCAGTTCAGTTGATAGTACTATAAAATATCTAACAGTTTGGTTATCTTTAAATGCTTATATATTGAGTTTTAAAAAAGCTTTATTTGTAGTTTTTGAGGTTATTTATTTTTGATAAAAAATGTCTAAGTGCATGGATCGTGTACGTGTGTGTAGAGGGTTCCGTAACAATACTACTCGATTTCCACTTAGGCTTACACATATTTTATAAGTTAATTGTGAAACTTTAGATTTTTTCCCTTTGTTTGTTTTGGACTTTTCTACTTCTACTTATTTAGGGAAGCACAATAATTATAGACCTATTATGATTGTTTAAATATCAAAAATGTAAACTTGTGAACTAAAACGTGACAAAGAATTAAAAAAAATATAATCGTAACATATCAACCAACATAACTAAACAAGTATCACCGTACATCGCAGCAATCGAACATTCGACAACAACCGGTCTTATAACTTTTCCCTTTTAACCTTTCCCCACGGGAGGCGGTCCCGAGGGACTCACCCGCCCCCACCGCCAAAGATTAAGTAGGCGGCACTCTTTAAAATATGTGCAAACTATTATTTATGACATCTAATGGCTTTGCGAAATTCTTCCGTATGTAATCTCGAACTATATTAATATTTTAAAATTTAAGTTTTTAGTTTGTTTGAACGCTCTAATCTTTTAAAGTACTGCACCGATTTTAATGTAATTTGGCATAGACATAGAGTAGCCAGTTTACCTCTTATTGCGGCAATATACAATTACTACAATAGTGTTTTATGCGGACTACTTTTTAGTGTATTATTAAAATTTAAGTTTTGAGGTAAGAGCACGATTAGAAGAGCAATACAAAGTTATTTTTTACGTACTTTTATAACTTGCAGGTCAGTCAATTTCATCATATTTAATACACGATAAGAATTTTTTTTTCGTCATCTTTAATCCTGATAAGAATATATCCTGATAAGAATATTGACTAACTTGTAAGTTAATATAATGCATGCTAATAGTCACTCAGATATACAAAGACATCAAAGCTATAATTTGCCTTTTCTTAATGTATAAAATACTGGACATAAAAGCTCAATACCGCCTCTACGCGTTGTATAATCTTTGTCGAATGGCGACGGGCCTATAACAGTTTTGGACTTTTTGCGCGCCGCGTTAATATTTCACTATGTACCAAACTCATGGGTTAAATGCGCCCGGGCCGTCACAATAAAACCATTTCAAACAATTAATACTTTATGCATTAGTGAATAGAGCTGTAATTTGAATGGGCGGGTGTTTTAGACGAGGAGCCCATGTCTTTGTTAGTGTTGTTTATTCAAAAAGTTACTGGTGTTTGTAGAAGTTTCTTAAAACATTAACTTAAAACATTATTTCTCCCTAAATTAAAATAGCCGATACATATTTCAATTTAGTTAATGCAATATTTCGAAATATTTTTACAATTATTCCTTTGCATTTGACCAAAAAGTTGAGATTCCGAAAGATGAAAAGAAATTAAGACCAGATTCATATAATTTCTGCAGATTAGACAAAAATCATAATCTTAGTCTTTACTTAGTCTACACTACAGTAGTTCCACCACTATGTTTCCTCTACAATAACACTAAAAACGTAATAGCGGCAATTCTTCGAGCACAATCAACATACGAAGACAAGGGGCACATTACACGTCACTTCATTGTGGGCACCGCACTAATTGTAACTACACACGGGGGGCCCATCAGCCGCTCAGCGCTATAGTAGGCGTGGGCCACTAATCTTCGACCCTCGATGACGATACCGCACTCGATTTTATACTTTACACCTCTACTTTTAGAGCCCTAATTCGATTGCAGGGTGCGATATAGACTAAGAGCCAACGCACACTATCATCTCATTAAATTGCATCGCCTTTTTAATGAGTCTGAAGTGAACAAAGGGTATAGAGATTACATTGAGTACGTACTTGATAGTTTGTTGGAATGATAATAATATTAAGTTTGTTCCCACCTAACGCTTGTATTCAATTTTGTTTGTACAAGTTTGTGTTATTGTTTTCAGCGAGCTGTTTCATTCGCGGTTGATATTTGTTTTGTATAATGAAATAATTGTTATGGATAATTTAATTAATTATACTTTAGAATTGTGTGTGAAAACCGTAATCACACATTTGTTAAAATGCTAAAATTCAGTGTGGTATTCTCGTTCAGTTCGTGTGTTAGTGGTTTTAAACTCCTTCTGAACGGCTGGAGCGATTGCGATATTTTTTTTTATGAATGTCTTAGAATGGTTTAGATTTATAATTATCTCATCTAGATAATGCACACAGAGCGGTAGTACGGGTCCGCTACTTTTTGTATAAAATTACTATATTAAGTTTTAGTTATTCCTACTAAACAGCAGAAGCTAAAAATAAATGTAAATAAAGGGGAAAAATGTTGTTTACTTTTTACACAAACAATGTAATAAAGACCAAAAAAGTAAGTTTATTCTATTATAATGTCAATAGTTTGGGCACGCTACTAGGGATGTAGCTAAAATGACAAAAAATTGGTAAACTTGTAAGTTTTATCTTTCATTTTTTTTTTCAAATAACCAAACTTGTATTTTAGCGCTTGAAGTATGTATGGACATTTTAAGAATAATAAGACACGTTTATTTTGTACATCACACAACAAACTATATATAATATTTTGATTTTTTTTTTTGTAAATAACATGTTTAGCGATGTTTAGTTTAGTGACCTAACGGTCAGAAACGTTTGAACATTATTTTATATTCGTATAGATACTTAATTTCATCGGTTACATAATTGATAGTATATTTATACTAAGTTATAGTACATAATAATTATCTTAGTTTTCGTCCGGACGCATAATTAAAAAAAAAACTATTTTTTTATTTACCCAACGTAAGCACATCACTACATGCGGTCATATTTACCGGGTGAATATGCAATAAAGTGATATCACGTGATCGGGCCGGTAATAGTTATAAATTACCGGGCGGTTTGTAAAAGCCGGTTAACCCGGGTTACCCGGGTAATTTATCGTAGCGAAATTCGCGTTTTCATACTCTATTGATCATATACGGGTAATACGCTCGTGATATATAGACCGTCTAATAGCTGCTTTTTAATCGATTGTTATAACTTAGGTTAGTGCGGGTTAAGCTTATACTATCATACTTTATTAAAGGAGCCTATTATAAATAACATAGTATAAAGTATTATATTATCAGCTTTAAACTTTGAAATATAGTGACTGGAATATTATATTTTTAAGAAAACCACAAATTACCTTTTTTCCAACTTATATAGTTTCTTATATACGGATTATATAAAAGAAAATGACTAAAAATATTGCCCGAAGCCGTAGCAAGCAATCGTAGAGGCGCGTAGCATTATGAAGACGTTAGCGCTACGAAGCTACGGCTACGTTAACGCGTAGCGCGACCTATCACGTAAACAAACGAGATCGTAACGTAACGTAAACTCTAAATAAGTGGTAAGAGTTAAAAATAAGGAAAAAATGAAATTGTCAAAAGTAAAAATGCCGAATTCAATATTTTCAATACTATCCCGAATTAAAATAAAAGGTAAGCAGGCCATTATTACGAAATACAAATATTGATACCATTATTAAGAAATACAATTTTAATATAATATTATGTGCTTTCCTTTTAATTTAATTTCCTCGTATCTGCAGACAAGAAACAGTCTAACCATCTCTCTAGCTACCATAATATCTACCAACATTTTGAATTTCAAACAGTCAATAAACTGATTAAGTTGAAAATATACTTTTGAGGAGTATTTCTAAGAGACGCCAGTATATCATATAAAGAGCGCAGTCCGAACGGGAAATAGAAAATATTGTTGCATAGCGCACTCCATCATCTTCGCGACCCCCGTTATTACGGAGTACAGTCGCGCGCAAAGCCGCTTAGATATATATCTATATGGTAAAGTTTGTAGTAAATCGTTGGTGAAAATGACAAAATAAAAAAAATGCCGTTTAGCAATCACTAATTGAATAGTCACCAAGTAAGCCACTTGCTTTATAGCAAAGTAACACAAATGAGCTATAATTATAGTAGTCTTTTTATGTTGATGACTGAATTGTTGATTGAATTTTTGATGCTTCGCGCTTACAATATTCAAAATATTTAATCTTTTTTATAGACACTAGTATAAATTAAGTTTGTAACTTAGTTTGTAACCTTGGGTCCGTGGGGGCCTGATGCAAAAGTCCTTTATAAAGATGTATCCAAAAGACTGGTCGCCAAATCAAATGACGCCAGGGCTGGCGCTGGTAATGCTGCCAGCCTAATTGGTACTTTGCCCGCAGCCTCCGATTTAGATTTAATTTTTTACTTATAGATAGTGTTTATATTATATTAATTAATTTTTAGTTGTATTTTTATTTTAACTAAAATATATAAATTGTGTCTTCCAATAAAAAAGTTTGTAACTTTTAAATCGTGCCTACAGATTATTATGTTTTCATAAAGTTTACCATAGAAATATATTTAAGAATAGTAGAAATATTTTTAAAATGATTATGCTTTTTGTATGCGCCTGTACATATTTATATTCGGGAGCCCTGCAAGGTATTTATCACTAGAAAACTTTTAAGGTAAGCAAACATATTCTACACTCACTTTATAGGGAAAATACCGATGTATTTTGAAATATTATTTGTCACAGTGTCTCCCATACTTTACAGTAGTTTTTAAATACGCTACTCGTTTTTTATTTTTAGAATTTATGCCTGAATAAATTCTAAATATTTTTATATTCTGAATTTATTCAGGCTTATATATTCAGTATTTCACTTAAGTAAACCTGGTTAAAACATTTTTTTTAAATCTTACATTTAACTAACAGGCACATTATCCGTCGTTTAATCTAAATTATCATCCTCAATGTGGAAGTCAGATAGTATTTTAGTCTGTAAAATATCAGGAAACCAAAATATAAACGTTATATCGGCGATCCGGGCAAACGGCTCTATCAAAATATAACGACGACGATAAAAACGATAGAAAAGAAAGCAACCATCGAATTTCCAAAGATCCTCCAGATTTGGCGTCCCTCTCCCACTTATTTATAGCGTATAAGTCTGTCTTTTTCCCGCGAAGTTTTCCGTTTTATAGTCCAGTCGATAATATTCCGCTGCGAGATATGTGTTAATATTATATGACATCGAAGCGATGTTTTGTAAACAATTGGTTGATGTTACAATTAATTATGATTTGTGTCTCTTTAGAAGTGAGTTACAGAATTAAGATAGTTGAATAATTAATTACTATCTTGAACAAAATTAGGGAATTTACTTTCAAGATATTTTTACGTAACTGCTAAGTTTCTAAGTAATAGATGCATCCGCCAACAACAGTACTCATCTAATTAGTAAGTTACCAACAATAATATCATACAGCTATTACAAGTAGCAAAATGCACTTTAAAAGTACTTCCTACGAATAGCTCTAACACTATCTACTCTTTGTTGGAAAAAAAAAATTAGACACCAAGAAAAAGATCAGTCAGATCCCCGATTTATTATTATTTAATTAATACTCGTTCCTGAATTTGTCTCTTATAAACTGGCTTGGCGGAAAGTCATTAATCTTGGAAGGTTGGCAGCGCAGCAAACGACCTCCCTTTAAGGCTCTCCATGGCCTCTTAATATGTTTATATAGTTACAAAAAAACGCATAACCAACATTAGTACACACCACGCAAATACCAACCCTAAAAACTTGACCGTAAGTTCGATAATTCAATGAAAGATCCCGAATCACTTGTAACGTTTCAGTGCTGCGGTGTTCAAAATAGGGAATCTCAGCAGAGAAAAAAGGTAAATTCGTAAGATGTATTCTTTTGCAGAGAACCGTGTCGGTTGTTGTTAAATATATCGTCCAATCAGTACTTTAGGAGAGAATTAGTGTTGGAATAGCGGAACGTACTCTACCCTTTTACCCGGCCAGCAATAAAAAACAAATCTTATTTGAATTTGGAGAACAAATTAAAAAAGGAATTAATCCAATTCGGGGTAACTTTTTGACGTTTAATTAGAATCACTTCTAGTATTTTAGGTTTTTTTTAATAAAGGAACGTTTGAAGTGGCTACGAATATTATAATTGTACTAGAAATCGCCCAATGGTCGAAATCCGACCTTAGTTTCAATGACATTAGGACTACTACCTATATTTTGTAAAAAAATATTGACTTTATCATATTTTTTTTCTACTCCTGTCTCTGGGACTCAGCTGATCTCAGACTGGCCGTGTAAGCATTGTCTAATAGTATCTAAGATTCAATAAAAAAAAACAATAATCCATTTTCAATTTGTCAACTTGTTGTCAACAGCAATATCATTGGTCAACAGACGTCAACCATAAATAAAAGAGTATAATTCGTATGTATAGGCTTGTCACTCAAAAATCTGTCATCTTTCCTAGTGTGTGTGTTGTAGTGTGTGTAATGTTTTATTTGTTAAAAAAATGTATGATAAAAGCATTATTTCAAAATAGTATTAGTTCGATGCACTCCTTCACCAATCACCATATTATAAACTATAACTGTGCAAAATTTCATTCACCTACGTTTCCCCATTTTTCGTCAAAAGGGATACAAAATTTTTCGCTCGCGTATTAATATATAGATTACTTCTTAAATAATATTATTATTATCAACATTATTTTAACTTTTTTATATAAATTATGTATGTATCTTTTATAACAAAGTCTATTATCACAAATTTAAAAACATAGTACGAGCAGTTTAGGCGCCAGAATTACCTTTATCTTTGGCTTAACAAAAATCAATAACAAATAATATTATGTCTACAGCGTCTATAAATGTAACTTTTCTATGGTATATTTTAAAAATACTTTCGCATATACCAGCTAAATTATATCGAAAGATTTTTTTGCCTTCTAATCGACCTCTCTCACGTACAATTGCGAAGACAGTTGAGTTCTATTCCGGGATCCTTTAACGAATCCTATCAGTGGTAATGAAAGCTAATTCTTTCATTACCCCTCCGTGACATCGGGAAAAATTGTAGACCAAACGAAAACAAATGTCTGCTAATTCCGTGTTTTATCGAAGGGAAATGGTTACTACTTGAATTAGTTGTATTATGTGGTTTAAATTTGGAATGGACGTCATGTATGTGACGTACTCTATGTTCTTATGATTATGCAATCTATATGATATAAATATAATCTATATGATATTTGCAATATATTTGTGCCAACATTCGTTTGTTATGCGGGAAAAATTGTAGATCAAACGAAAACAAATATCTGCTAATTCCGTGTTTTATCGAAATGAATTGTTACTACTTCGGTTCGGTTCGGTGTTATACAGTGGTTTAAGTTCGCAATAATTATCAGAGATGTATATTGTGTTTTATTTTTACCCACTAGATGATGTCCACAACTTTGTTGTGCTGAGCTTATTACCCGGTAGCCGTACATTTTTCCGACATAATAATTATTATTCTTTGTTCTTTCCTAGAAAGTTAAAATCCGTCTAGCGGTTTAAGCGTGAAGAGGTACCATAAAGACAGAAAGACAAATTGATAGATATATTTCGCATTTATCATGATATTATGTGTATGGATTATTTTCAAATTCACAATTTTCAATTTTGCCATATATGAAATTACTAAAGTTTAGGTTCTAGTATGCTGATTTACGATTCAATGTATTATATATAGAGTCCACCAAGGACGTTTTTCGGCCCGAAACTATTTTTTTTTCGTGTTTTTTGTCGCATGGAAGTTATTACGTATCCAAACGCTTAATGCCACGTGGAGAAAGATTTTATAAGAGCTTTTTGTAAACTCTCTCTTTACTTAAAAACTTTTTTGTTCCCCGTTTCGATGAAATCTATTATACTAAACATATTTAATACTACTTTATATCGCTATAGTCAATGAATTTTATCTCATTTATCAGACATATAAATCGGAATCCGATCTGACAAGGCCTTAATGGCGACTCAATGCAATTTAACAACCCTAAGGGTAGGTGTCGATATCTTTTGTACGTTGTGATAATGCGTTTTGTATCGTCGAAATTTTCGCACACATTTTTGAAAGTTGGTCTATTTGTCTATTTATTTGTCTATTATCTGATTTTGATGAAATTTGATATGAAAATCCTGGGAAAGGATAACAGGATAATGACTATCCCAGAAAAATACAGTGTTTGCGCGATTAATGAAATATGAAAAGACGAATAACCATGAAAGTACTTAGCTACAGAAAATCATCTTAATGGATTTCACATATTTACTACTTTAGTAACTTTACTTATTAATGTTTTAGTAAGTAAACTAGCAAACTATAGTTCCTACGTGTGTTTTGAAATTAAGTGGGTTTTTTTTTTCACTGGATACCAGTGATATATAAATTACGTATCGAACTCTATTATAGTTGGCCCCACCGTACTGGATATAAAGCGAAAATTGAATTTACAAGTGACAATTGGAGAAGGCGCTCCCATCAAAGACCCCTACGATATGTTTGCCGAAATACAGTTTAAAAGCGCTCTACTTCTTATAAGTGAACTATCGAGGGCCACTCCATTTTTAACCCTATGTCAAAGGGTTAGAGTTACAAATAACATTCTAAGAAAAAACTTACTCAATAAAGTAGTTTTAAAATGAAATAAGGTTTTAAAAGGTCTTGATATTATACTCTGCGTAGAGTTTTTCGAAAATGGAACTGGATTGTCAATATCTAAAGATAGTTAAAATAAAAAAAGGTAATAAATTTGTGAAAATATTATACCTATGGAGACCGTAGTGGCTATCAAAATATAAGAAAATATACACAAACATATTTTTTATTTTTTTATTTAACACTAGCTGTTGCCCGCAACTTCATCCGCGTGAATGTGTGTTATTATAATCGAGATTTAGAAAATTTAATACCCATCAAAAACTATTTTTTTTGATAAGGATTAATATTAGGTACAATACATTAAAAATTTTTAATTTACATCAATGACCCAGAACATTGAAAGATCTTTTAAGTAACTTTCGTCGGCGGGGTTTGAACCACAGTTATCGTTTTGAAAATCCTTTCTTCGAAGACCGCTTGGCGTGGACAACAGGGGCCAGGAACATGTGACGGAGACAGAGGATAGACGAAAGAAGACGGGATATTTAATGTAGGCATCTATACCTCTTTAACTTTTACCTCTTGCTCTTGTAGGTCAGGAATCGTGATGCTTCCCTGAAATTTGATATTATGATCTTAGGGAGCCCGAAGGACATGCTTAAACTGGTTTGGGACCCGCAACGAAATTAATCAGAAGAAAATAGAAGTATGAAGAATTCTAATTCCCCTTCCCATTAAAATCAGCTTTTATATATTTGATAGCACAAAGTTGCAGTGACCGAATGTCAAATCACTGAAGGAGGAGCACCACGAATATAAACTGTAATAATTGTGACTACTAAGCTATAATAGCTAAATTAATGTTGGAACTTGCTGTGTTAGACTGTTGCCAATAATAATAATTGTGACAAAAACGCTTGCACGCACGGAAGTTCCTAGCACTGTCCCAATATCACCGTAGTATGCGACATCAGATTTACAATGTAGGTTGTCTAGCATTGTAGTTCTTTCGTCTTGCCAGAAAAAAACTCTCCTTTGACTTTAAAATTCCATGGCCGTTAAGGAATTGAGATACGCAGTGGTCAATATCCATCCAGTGTTTGGTTAATCGTTCATGAATATTAGGGAAAAGTTATAAAGATGTCGACCTTTGCTGGAATTGATAATCACTTTGAGTGTCGTTGTAAATTTAGAGGAGTTTCTTCAATTCCATTACTCATAGATTCCATTAGGAAATTTTCACATTCGCGACCATAGCATAAAATACAAATTATATCCCTTAAAGTAAGAAACCTACAAATCGGCACAGAAACGGCGAAATAATTATTAATTTCAATTCTGATCCTTTCAATGCAAAAGAATACTTACAAAAAAAACGACAAAAGCATCATAATGTGGTTATGGACGGTGTAATGAAGGTGGTGATATGGCATGTACTTCCAGTATTTAAAAAAAATATAAGGGGTCAGGAATTCCGTTCAGCAACAGAACCTTCCGAAGCCCTATACCCTAGAATATGACTTGGTTTGAATCTTACTTTTTGGTAGCATATTATGTTAATTTTGCTTAAAAGAAGTGAAAATTACCGTTTTTCTAAACATGGTATCAAATTCGGGTTTACAATCTATACAACAAAAAAACCGGCCAAGTGCGAGTTGGACTCGCCCATAAAGGGTTCCGCAGCAGCAATAAGGTTTATTTTGATGAAATTAAAAGGTTTTTGAATTTTTATATTTCAGTTGATTTAATGAAAGTTAAATTAAGTTTACCATTTATGACGTATAAAAACAAAAAACTAGTTGCTAGATTTCGTTCAAACCAATTTTAGTTGATAGTTTTTATAGTAAAGTACATTATATATTTTTTTTAGACTTATCATGCCCCTACTTTAGAAGTTAGAGGGTGGGGGGACACACATTTTAGCACTTTGGAAGAGTCTCTCTCGCAAACTATTCAGGTTGGAAAAAAATGATATTGGAAACCTCAATATGATTTTTGAAGACCTATCCATAAATACCCCACACGCATAGGTTAGATGAAAAAAAAATCAGTTGTACCTATGGGGACCCCTAAAATTTTTCATAATTTTTCCATTATTGTATCAAAATCTTAATGCGGTTTACAGACTACATCTACTTACCAAATTTCAATAGTATAGCTCTAATAGTTTCGGAGAAAAGTGGCTGTGACATACGGACGGACAGACAGACAGACAGACAGACATGACGAAACTATAAGGGTTCCGTTTTTTGCCATTTGGCTACGGAACTCTAAAAAGAATTTTGACAATCGGACCACAAACAGCAAAGTTAACATTTACTCCTCCTTTCTTGGAAGTCGGTTAAAAAAAGTATTTAAGATGTTGACCAGGGATGTAAGGTATCACCATGCCAAATTTCATTGAAATCGCTCCAGCGGATTCAGAGATTAGCCTGTACAAACAGACAAACAGACAAACAGACAAACAGACAAACAGACAAACAGACAAGCAAACAAACAGACAGAGAAACAAAAATTTAAAAAACAGTTGAGATGTGTTCTGTTACACTTCTAACATGCCCCTGACTCGTTTTTTCAAGTTTATTTTCAATGTACAAAAATTTTACCTCTACGATTTTATTATATGTATGTATAGATTTATTGTACACAAGAAACTTATTCTAAAACAATTGACATGGAAAGACGACACAAAGGAACTGCTTATTTCTAATGAAATTTCTTTCAGCAGCCCTACGAAGAGAGATATGACATGTAAAAAAATGGACAGAGCGTGCACAATCACAAAATAATGCTTTAAGTCTACATACAAGAAAATAATATTAAATAATTATAATAATAAAACATACATTATAATCAGGATAGATAATATATAATACTATAATAATTGAAACAAATACAAAATAATTCGCCTATAATACATACATACTATATGTATATTTAATAACGGTATTTATATGGATTCTTGAAGATAATGCTCTTTTAATCTTCTTTTGAATAAACTGATAGTGGAGCTATCGCGAACAGCATGGGGAAGCGAGTTCCACAATCTGACTGCATGAACAGTGAATGAGTAGAAATAAAAGTTGGTATGGTGCGGTGGGAGGGAAAGGTTCGTTCTAACGCTGGATCTACATGGGATATGGAGGGGTCGGGAAAAATTGAATCGATCGACAAGGTAGGAGGGAGATAGAGGATTATACAGGATATTATACAGTAATCTAAGGATATGGGAATTGCGGTGGTGACGGATAGGAAGCCACTTGAGTTTTGATCTATATCCAGATATGTGGTCAAACTTTTTTAGTCCAAAAATAAAACGGATACAGAGATTCTGCAGGCGTTGCAATTTTGTCAATAGTTCCTCATTCAAGTCTAAGTAACAGGAATCGGCATAGTCGAGGATAGGGAGAATGAGGGTTTGGACAAGGAGAATTTTGGTAGAAATGGGCAAAAAATTTTGGAGGCTCCTCATTATGTGCAACGAGTGGTGTACCTTTCTACTGACTTCATTAACCTGAGGTTTCCAACTAAGATTACTGTCCAAGATGATCCCTAAATTTTTAGCTGAGTCAGCATAGTCAATAACAGTACCATCATAAATGATTGGAGGCACATTGCGTAAGTGTTGAGTCATGTATTTGCTGCCAAATAACAACACAAACATATCACCTCTTCCTTTTTGGAAGTCGGTTAAAAATAGGCTTCAGTTAACATATGCCATGTTTTATAAATACAATGAATAGCTGCAACTGGAAGCAACTAGACCATGCTCTATGAATGAGAAATTCAGTTAAAAAACAATAATTTTATTGAGCTTGAAAAACAAATAAAACAACTAGAAGCAATATTGTTTCATATTGTCAGGCAATTATTGCACAAAACAGTCTGAATATGCCTATAGATTCTCTGAACGGTTCCAGAACCATCAAATCTGATAACAAACACTAGGTAATGTAATTTACAAAGGCAATCAAGCTGCCCGCATTGTTGCAGTCCTTCAAAGCGGCAAAGGAGCAGCCTCCTTAATAATTAATTGCCGCTTAAACGTGCTGACGTCTTGCGTCAAAGGGGGACTAAGAGCATAAGGGGTATTACCCCATATAAAACATCTACACTGGATGCTAGTCTAGACTAAGAATACGTAATATGTCTTACTCGGATACTAGTAATAGAGTTCATTTTAGTAATGTTTTTATTTTAGCACTAAAAGCTGAGCACGGCTTCCCCAGTGTAAAAACAAAATATAAAGCAGTAATCGTGCTTATACCCTCGATAAACAATTGCCCATATCCTTCCCCGTAGTGTCTATGTCTATGTTAAATTTTATCAAAATCAGCCGAGTATTTTCGGCCGATTTTGGTAAAGCAAGAAATCAAAAAATTGGAATAGAACTAGTTAAAATAATTTCTGATTCAATAAATATTTTTTTAACAATTGAAAAATATTATATTTAAATATTTTAAACCATAAACCAAGGCTTCTTAGTAAAATTGTCTTACGTTAAAAATAAATTGTTCTAAGGACATCCCTATTACAATGCATCGTCAATTTGACTAATGGATATTAAAACCGTGACGTTTCGGTCAGGTCAATTATATCTGAAGAGGGTCGGGAATCAGGATATTAGTCAAATGAATATGTCGTGATTACGTCCATATCTTGATTTGGAAATTGAATGTGGCATCAATAATTTGTCATTTTCGTCATTTTTCTTTTCACTTACATTGTTCGCTACGTCTTTATCGCGAATATTCCTTTAATTGAATTTGAATTTATTATTTTTACTAGATGACACCCGCAACTCCGTTGCACCGAAATTCGTTTATCGCGCGAGAACCGTGCATTTTTTCGGGATATAAGTATCCTATGTCCTTTCCCGGGACTCAAAGTATCTCCATAGCCAGCAAAATCGGTTCAGCGGTTCGGGCGTGAAGAGGCAACAGACAAACAGACAGACAGGCAGACATACACACTTTCGCACTTATAATATTAGTTTGGATTTAACAAGAATCTAAGGACGTGAATTTCAAGTTGGCGTCTACATGTATTTAAGATTTTATACAGCTTCTTCGCGTTGTCTCATGATGGACAAACCCAGGCAATCACGAGCGTATAGAGGCTCAAATTCATCTTCAACTGCCTATAATCAACATCGATTGTGTATACCATTTTCAATCTGTACAATCTAGTTTTTTTTTTTAATTCTAATTTCCCCCGTACGTGATACAGGTCAATTTCTACATAGGTTTGCTTGATTACATTAGATATTATTTTACTACATCACTATTGTACAATCTAGTTAACAATAATGGTTATCCAACTTGGAAAACGGAATGTCCTACGTTATGTTAGGTTATTCCATTCTTAGTATAGTAAAATAATCGGCCAAGTGCGAGTCAGACTCGCTCACGAAGGGTTCCGTACCGTTAAAGAGCAAAAATTGGTCAAAAATTGTGTTTTATGTATGGGAGCCCCCCTTAAGTCATTATTTTATTTTAATTTTATTATGAATTATTAAAGTAGAAATATAACTGAGGATTTTGTGAAAGTTTCAAGTGCCTACTTGTTGCCATTTTTGATATCGAGCAAAAAAGGCTAAAAAAATCACGTTTGTTGTATGGGAGCCCCCCCTTAAATGTTAATTTTATTTTGTTTTTAGTATTTGTTATTATAGCGGCAACAGATATATACACAAAGGGTGAAAATTTCAGAAGTCTAGCTATAGCGGTTCTTGAGATATAGCCTGGAGACAGACAGACAGACAGACGGACAGACAGACGGACAAACATCAAGTCTCAGTAATAGGGTCCCGTTTTTACCCTTTGGGTACGGAACCCTAAAAACCGGTATGGGGGTAATATTATAGTCAAAAATAAAAAGTAGCTCCCTAAAGTTTTACTGTCACTACAATAATAATGGTATCTTTGTAATTCTCAACTGTAATTGGCTATCAAAGTAATAATTCATGGAAAAAAAATAGCAAAAATGTAAATCGGCTTTGTACAGAATATCGTAAGCTCAATAGCGAGCGACGAGATCATAAAACCTCGCCACTAATTAAATGCTCCGAGATTTGTCGCTCATTTAAAATAATAACGAAACTGAAATTAAATTACAAAGTCTTTTAAAAGAATATCGACTTAAAAAACTTTCGTAGCCTATGATTGTGATTTTAAGTATGTAAGCGTACTATTATTCATAGATTTAAGCTTAGTCGATTAACAAGCCCGTGTGTGCTGAAATCGCCAAAACTGAAATAGAAATGTATTGCAGAGTTAAAGTACCTATTATAATTAATTTATAGGTGAGTATACGTGCAACTTATGAAATAGAGGTGTTAGAAAATGTTTGATTATTAGGGCTTCACGCGAGAGCGAGATTTTTCTTGTCTCCTCTCGTTCTCGTCTCGCTTTTTCGAGACGAGACGAGACGTTTTGGAAAATATTATGGGCAATACCGAGACCACATACAGGGCAACCCGAAAGTCTCGTTTTGGGTCTCGTTTTTTTTTTATGAAGTTTTTATTAGAAAAATCAGAAAAGGTCTACATAAAAAACAATATATTCTACAAAATATAAAATCTGGTAACCATCTGTAAAATATTTTTTTGTAAATTTAAAAAGAAATCAATGGCCGAGTATGATTTTTCCACATTTTTACTTCAACTTGTTAACGCTTCTTATAGTAACCCATCTCTTATCGGTACGGACCGGACCGGACGGTATGTTGTAAATAAAACCTTGAAAAGGCACAAATTCAGATCCAAGACCTTTCCGATGATACTAAATTTATTTATAAAAATGCATTTTATCATATAAATACGCTAGTCATAAAATATTCCTTATTCTCTTAATTATATAGAAATAGATCATTATTTACAATTAAGCGAGACGAGACGAGACAACTGGTAACGAGACGAGACCGAGACTTGAACGAGACTCAATTTTTAGAGGATTGACGAGACCGAGACGAGATTTTTGTTACTCTCGCTTATTCTCGTCTCGTGTGAAGCCCTATTGATTATTAAGACACTTCATAAAAATTGTATCAGTAATTTAGTCATCACAGAATTTATTTCATCGTTACATGTTTTTATAACTTACACAAATACATAGACCACAATCATAACCCATCTTCATAACAGTTAGATAGAAAAAGTATCACTTAGCACCAAAGGGAAAGCATGAAATGCATAAAATTAATTAACAGACCTGGAACGGAACATAGGAATAGTTGTAATTCATCATTATTCCAGACAATTTATCAAGCGGTTGGCTCACTTGCCCGGCATAACGAGTGGATTTCCACCGAATAATCCCACGAACCGACGAATCACGTATCGGAATTCGAAATGAGCTAGAAATTGAGACGGAGGACTTCTACATGGCTATGAAATTTAACTTTAAAATTGTACAGCCCAATGGTATTCTGGATTTGTGAATTTATATTAGTGAATGTAAAGACTTTGTTGTTTTATGAAACGTTATATTAATATTTTCGTAATGGACATAATATTTTAAAACTTTTGAAATGGGTATTAGATCAAGAGTCGCTTTAATTTTTTTTTGAACCAAATGTTCAAGAGTGTTTTTAACCATTACCCGTAAATGTTACTACTATATTAGACCATTGATTTATTTTGATATTAATTCCAAGTTTATTTCCATCGAAAAAACATCATCAAATATCAAAGCCACAGGGAATGTGCAAAACTTGAACTCAATTGTTTTTTTACACATTGTGATCCCACCTATAGTTTCTGCATGTTATCTTGTACAAATAAAGTGCCTCCTCATAGAGTTTTACACCCAAAATATGTGCTGTATTATATACTTGACATGCTACTAACGATAGTTCCTGCACATTCCTTAATTTAACTCAAGTTATAGAACTTGAGTTACACAAGTCTGACGTCAGGATTACGAGGGCTTATTACTGACTCTATCATATTTCAATTTACGGTCGTCACCCTCACTACGAACTTATCAGTCGGGGGTAATGCGATGCAGCGATATAAATCAGAGAAAAACGTCTCATTATCGATATGGCAAATGATTTGAAAAAGAAATGTGTAATGATGCAAGTTAAAAACGATCTTGCCCATATTATGTTATTGTCTGTCTTTCTGTCTGTTACCTTTTTGAGGTTAAATAGCTGACTTTTTTAAAACACTAGATGACGTCTATCTTCTTACGTATCTTCGTCACGTAGTAATTTGTTTATCGCGTGATTCCTGCGAAGGAATCGTACATTATTTTTAAACAAAACTAGAGAAGTTTCCTAGCCAGCAAATCTATTATTTACATACTTATACAATGTTAATATCGTTTTAAGACACACTTTCACAATTATAATACTAGTGTGGATGATGCATATATTTTTAACCCTTGAACATTTATCGATATATCAACATATTCCAAAATTATCATATCAAAATTCATGTCTTATGTACTCGCTGTTATACAAGAATTTTAGCATGGAATTAGATAAGTCCGCTGCGAAATGGCTGAGGATAAGAGCGGTCCTAGTCTTGTACAGTTTTGTCGCTATCTCGGGGATAAGGAGCCTAATCACCAGTCGTGGCTGTATCGAGTCGAGCGCGGCGTCCCCCAGGGTACACTTCTGGGGCCACTTTCTTTTTTGGTCTACATTATGCGGTAAGTGTGTCAAATGCTTTCGTTGTATCTTAATTTTTATTGGTCTGTGCAATGTTAAGGATTTGAGACACGCGATTTTGCGTAAACAAAAACAATGTAATGAATTGGGTTTGACAATTTAGAATTTTAGTATAGCTAACCGAGTCCAAAGTTTAACTAAAGTCCAATAATTCCAAAACCAAGAGAGCTTAAATTTCGAACTTGATTTTTAAGTACCAATTGTTCAATATAGCAGGAAGAACATTCAAATTTCGAACTAATAATATTCCTATTGAAATATTATCTCCATTCTCACTTACAAATGTGATAAACCTATTAAGTCTCGCGAAGTTATCGACCTTAGCCGGTAATAGAGTCTCGCACAAACTTCTGTTCACAAACTATTTGTAATATAAATTTATTGTCCCGTGTTAAGAACTAAAATTGGACATAACTTTAATAAAACTTGAAAATGTATTCGGCCGAAAAACGTTCGAGAAATCAAAATGGGGAAGGAACAAATTTATTTAGCGAAAAGAGAGAGGTGTAATGAGATAATATTATGGCCGGATCCGCTACCATTTCACGCCGGAAATACCGGAAAACTGCAGAAAACGACTAATGCTAAATTCGAATTTTAAATCGAGAATAGTATTTCATTTTACACTAACTGTCTTGTTTTTCGCGTCTTGACACCTTGCACTTTTTGTACTACTTGATTTTGGGCTTAGGTCATAACTTAAATAATACGAAAAATATAGTAGTTCATTCTTAACTAAATTATTGAGGTATGAATTATGATATTATTAAAATCAATAAAAATTTCCTCGTTTTCACCCCTTTTGAACCCCCCAACATTATTTTTACGATTGAATATCAATTATGTCAATCAATTAACTGCCTTTCAATGTAATGGATATCATCATTTAATCCTTTAATAGCCATATGTTCACCCCCCATTGTAAATTCAACGCAACATCTTAATCATTACGCCTCATAAATTTCTTGAGTGATTGGGGACAAATCGTTGGGTCAAAATTTATTTCCAACTATAATGTAGATTGATTCAGTTTTTTTGTCTATAATATGAAGTTTTTTTTTCTTATATTGATTTAAAAAATTAACCATTATATAATAAAAGACTGGGGTTATTTTGATAAGTACGTAGTTTCTATAATATTATGTTTTTACTGGTACAAATCAGCGTATATGATAAACTGATGGAGAGTTTTAAGCCGGTATCGGTAAAAGCACATAAAAAATCAAATTTATAGTAAAATTATGTAGTTATTGAACATTAAAAATATATTCTGAGAAAAATTTCCATAGCTGAATACAGCATCGCATAAGTTAATAGTAGCGTCGGCCGCGGGCGCGAAGTCGTAGGGTTGTCGCTAACAAGAAATTAAAAAATACTTTGATTTAAAACTTTATCCCATAAAATATTATAACATTGTACCAAAACTTTATAACGAAAAATATTTCAAAAAGTTTATTGAATAAATATGAGTAATTGCCATATTTAAAAAAAAAATTAAACTACTTGTGGATTAGTTTCGTTGTTAGCGAAGCGAATTACATATTTTAATATACTGAAATATATTATTGAATCAGTTTCAATTAAAATCAACTATTTGTAAATCGAATCCCAACATCGTAAATATTTTTTTAATTATAATATAAATATTTCAAAACTATATTTGATAATATGTATCATACGAATCACGCTATGCCCTTCAAAATTAGTCACGAGTGGCAACCCTAGCGGGCAGAGATAATGAAATTGTGTACAGGAGCGCAACGAGGCAGGAGCGTGTCTCGGGCAAAAATCCACTTAACAAATTGCTGCTGATTCGAAGGGTTCTGGATTGTTGCTCGCTCTTGCCGCTCTTATACCGCTCTTACCGGCGCGTCACTTGCGGTGGTAAGAAAGTCAAACTGATTTGTACTATGATTTAGATGCTTGAGGTCAGAATTAGGCGATATAGTAATAGGTACCTAATATTGATGCATGAGAGAAGGTAAAATGAGGAAAGCAAAAATAGGCAGTTATAACAATAACTAGATTGACAAAATCGAACAGTTAGGCACATTAGACTTATGGCTAAATACATGAGTGGCTGACTACGAATAATAAAAACCAAGGAAAAGTAACTCCGTCAAAAAACATGCTCCATAATACTTGTCAAAAAAGTGTACCTTAGGTACACATTTCAATACATTTGCAATATTTAGGTGGCCTTGAGCGGTACTAGGCTGGCGTTACATGACAGATCGAAAGGAACCAAATTTAAAACGGTAATAGTATGGGAGTTACGATTCCTTAGTGTTTATTATTCGTAGGTGGCTGATAATATCGAGATACTTTTCAATTAAATTAACATGTGCTGAAAAAACCTAAGCTAAGACTTAAGACTAATGTTAATCCCACAACATAATATTATTATTTATTAACAAAAATTCCGCATTAGTAGCGTCATTAAAACGTCATATTATATTAAACAGTCAGTTAGAAAGGTATATAATATAATACGCAATTAAATATTTGGTATTTTGGGAATAACCCACCTGCTTAAAGGGTTGTATATCGTAAAGTACGAGTTACGACTATTACATATTACGAGTGCTTTAATTACTACACTTTAAGCTGTATGACAAAACACACAAAATATATGACACTTATGACCAACTTCAACTGTATTAATGTGAAAGGGTTAACAAATTAAACGCTAATAAACACGCAATACAACAACTTAGCCCTAAAATATGTTTATTTTAATTATGAGTTCATACGATCCATTTACTAAATCAACCATTAGGGCATAAAATAATTAAGTGTATCATTTTAGGCCGTACAAAAATGGCGATGCAAAAAGTAATGAATTCTGCCTTTTGCACGCAATAATTGCACTGTTTCAATTATCGCATTAGTTGGGTGTATGTTTGTATGTGTATATATGTCATGGGCACGGTTGATTAATTGTTGAGATTTCATGTCATATTGATTGCCGAATATCCTTACTAATATTATAAATGTGAAAGTGTGTCTGTCTGTCTGTCTGTCTGTCTGTCTGACTGTTACCTCTTCACGACTGACCCGCTGAACCGATTTTGCTGAAATTTGGCATGGAGATACTTTGAGTCCCGGGAAAGGACAGAGGATACTTTTATCCCGGAAAAATGTACGGTTCCCGCGCGATAAACGAGTTTCGGCGCAACGAAGTTGCGGGCGTTATCTAGTTGGCTAATAAATAATAATGTTACCTAACTTTTCCCTTTCAGGAAGTCACTTGCATAGTTTATTTAAAGTTAACTTTAGACTTTAACTTAAAGATGTTTAAAGTTAACTTAGTATAATTGATCATCCAAAGCTTGGGGTTGTTGTCAATGGTTAATATAGCGTTTGAGATAATGCGCGAAAAACGCGTATAGAAAATGTACGAAAACTTGCTATATACGGGCTAATTATCTCGTGTCTATTTAAATGACTTAAGTCTATACTGTACTCGGCGAAACCAGGCGGTAGCGGTCATTGACCTTTTTAGTCTAGGCGCTAAATGAAAAATGCTCGCACTATATTTAGAATATTTAAGAATAAAATTGACCTCTTATAAATATACAGATTATTACAGATTCATCGTAAAACCTCTTGGTAACTCTTAGAATGATAATCTCCAAATTTTTATGTGTTCGAAGTGATATGCTTCATATTCAGTTCACATCGAGTATGCCAAATACGATATCGCCCTTATACTAGGAACATCTGACACTTCATTGTCAATCGCAGTTTGTATAGAAAATGACAGGTTTTTTGACAGGGAGTCAATGACCGCTACTGTCTTGATTCCCCGAGTAGGTACACCTTAGTAGAAGTAGTGTGCAATAATCAAAAGCAGACGGCAACACTCAGAGACACCTCCTTTTCTGTTAAGTTCTTCATTAAATTAAATTTTAGTAATAATTATCTCTGAGTAAGGCCGACAAAGATCATCTTTAGTTGATGAAATAGGCGTAATAGGGATGACGACAAGGTCAAAAATTAGCTGATTTTTTAAATAAAATAAAGACGTAGCGATGAAAAATAGGTATTCCCAAAATTTCAGCTTCATAACTTATTATATCTTTTTTTTGTTTTGAGCATTCAAAGTTTTTTCGTCAAGTTAAGTCAAGTCGAATATTTTTTTATAAAATTCCTTAATTTTTGTGTACCATTCGATAAGTTATGAAATTTTTAACATTTTTTCTAACGAAACCACTTTCATAAACTCAATATTTAACATAGCTATCGAACAAACTAGCTAGGCGTGACGTCACAGTTAGCTGACATTTTGTATGGAGCGTTTTGGGAAGATCTATTTTATGTGAGTTTTGAATTGTGATATCTTGGAGAGTTTTTATGCTATCAGAGTCATTTTTTCACTGATATTTCTATTTTTGAATGGTGCTTCACTTACCAACAAGAAAAAAAAATTTCGTCATGCCTATTACCTTGTTTACTGCGGTACCTATTCAATTGTAAAGAACTTTTAATTGAGCATTGTCATACCCCTGGATATTGGCTACCATGCTGAGCTATTCAGGGGGTGGAGACAGGCTAATCAGGCTGACAAATATCGTTTCAATAGTGAAAGTAGGGGTATGTTTTATTTTCTTTTCGGGGATTCAATTGAGATAGGCGTTTACCCGCGCGCTCGATATTTCCAATTTGGGGTCGAAGTATGAATTATTTTTAGACGGTCTCTAAAAAAAGTGAGATGATAAATGTTTTTGTCTTGCAGATATAATTTTACTCTTTTCTTTTTTGTCCCCCTTTCTCAAATTTGATGCACCTTTTCTCTTAATTACTATAAACTTAAATTTGTAAGGTAATTGTGGAAGGAGTATTTTGAAGAATTTAAGGTTGGTTTTATCGTTAAGCGTTTCGGCAGCGCCGTTGGAGAGCCGCGCGTTCGAAGATGTATAGGGGTAGTAGTTGCGTTTCAAAGTCGCGCGCTTGAGCAGCGCCGTTCTTCGATCAAAAGAAATATTTGATCGAAGGCGCCGTTCGTCCGTTTGTTCGTTACATCTTCGAACGCGCGCGCTCCAACGGCGCTGCCGAAACGCTTAACGATAAAACTAGCCTAACATCACCCGACCAAATTACGTATGCCAGCCATTGATTTATCTGATTGCACGTAATGTCATAAAAGACAATCAATTTTAACACCCCTAGCCAATGTACAGCTAGTTAGTTCAAATTCATTTATTTGTAAGTTATTTTGAAACAAAAAAGTCATTGGCAGGCTTTTCGAAATAACTTTTGCTGTGGAAGTTGATTGAGAAACTTGATGCTTTTTGTTTTTACGTAGAATCGGTTTTTTTTTGTTTATATTTAAGTTCTATTGTTGACTGCAAATTTGTGAATGTAATAGGGAAACCAAAAAATAATTATTTCTCGTGATTGATTGTGCTATTCGATGCAAACACACTAATCTGCAATCGTTATAAAAATAATTTAAGTGAGTATAGAATATCAAGTAGCGAATATTTTCTTCGTCACGAAGTCTAACACATAAAATCAGGCACCGATTATGAAGATAAGAAAACTTATTCTATTTATGAAAAGAACATAAAATAATAAAACTATTTACTCAGATTTTCTGATGGAATCTAAAAAAACTTACCGATCGATGATGACAGGATCTGATGGAGTTTCGTTTCTGTTGCCACAGCTTTTCTTGTCACAGCAACGGCTGAAAGAAATGCAACATTATTTATGATATGTTTACTGACCTACAAGACTGCTTTGACTTTGAACATTTTTTTTGGTAGATGCGAAACAGTTGCCTTTCAAATAACACTTTATCGAGTGTTATTTTAAAGTGTTATCACACGGCAGCGTTATTTTTTTATTCAGACGCAGCTTAAAACAACCTTAAAAGTGGGTCAAAATATGTAATAGACATAAGTTATGGACCGAGGGAAACCTTGGTGACATGTGATGCAAATTTAACAGCCTAAGCCTAAATTGTACCAAAAGTATTTTAATTTTCATCAACATTTAAATTAAAATGCAAATACACCCAACTTTAATTGTTGTAGCATATTAGTACGAAATGCACGCATAAAAATAAAATAAACGGAAGCGTTCTGCGCCCTGCCGCCTCGACGCAAAGGGCAAAGACATCGAAAGGACAGACTCCCTAGGGGCTCCACCCCCGAAGACGCCAGAGCGGGACAGATATACAAACAAACGAAACAAAACATGCGTCTAAGGTGGATTTTAATTGACAACACAGACCACATCACACGCTTGAACCCTCTTGCGTTGAAATAAGGCCGATTATAATAATAAAAGGTAGAGATGTAACAACCCTTAACAAATGACTTAATTAATAAGGACATTCACTTCTTTGTTTGAGAGTTTTGTAATTACGCACTTGAACGCGATACGTTTTAACTGCTTTGTTTACGCTGATTTGTGAATGTCTTATTTGTTTTATTGTTGGTAATATTTAGTATTACTAATTAGGACATCTAACATAGAACATTAGCCTTAAAGTATGTAGTGAGATCGCTGATAATGGCAATAATGCTAAGAAAGTCTTCCAAAGATTTAACTTTATTGCAGTTGAACACTACAAGTTATTTTTTACACTTTTCATTATATGTACATATATTTATCGTTATGACGAAAAAAATTGTTAAATGATTTGTTAGTTTAAGTTAGGTTAAGTCCCAGTTAGTAGCTGGTTGTAGAACTATAATAATAGTATTGTAATCAATCGTTATGCTAGATATGATAAATAGAAAATGGCTGTCAAACCCACACGTATTGGCTCATAGATCATAAATATTTGTAAGCAAAATCCTCGAATAATGACTAGGCATATTTTGTATATCAATTATTATATTTTACAAATTCTGAGAACACGCTCCTGCGTAAGATTTTACAGTAAGGGTATTTCACACTTGCAACGTTTTAGATTGCGGTGGTATTTTACACTTTATTTATTGTTTCTGTGATGTTATTAAAATAGGCTTTATAATGGTTATATTATAAGAGTAATTATGGAGTTATATTATAACAGTTAAAAAGTTCTAGGAATGCCAGGGACCGGGGTTGATTAATCCGTTCTTCATATTTTGTATCATCAGATTAATTGATTCATAGGCAGATATGGCGGTACCTGTTTATTTGGTCAGCTTAGAGATGAAAGCATTGTTTTGATGAGCTGGGAGTTATTTAAAAAATAATGAATCCCACCAAAAACATTTCATGTAAAATGTTACCTCGACGACCACAAAAGGTTTGCCCTGTGAAAAAGACATCAGATCTAATGTGGAGCCAAGTTTCTGAATATACACGGCCTAACTCCAAGGCTTCGCTGTTTCGCTACCGTCGTGGAGGTGAGACGAATATTTAGTTTCTGATCTAAAGTAACGAAACAGCCAAGCCATACATACTTACTGATATGTAGAATTTGTTGGAGTTAGGGTCGAGGTAACATTTTACATGAAATGTTTTTGGTGGGATTTCAGTCCTTTTTATAAGTTGCTACTTGCTAGGCAGTCTTTTAAGTTTTTTTTTTAATATTTTTAATTAAGAGGTTTTTAGTTAATGACTATTCCGTGTAAACTTATATTATAACTTTTATTATGCTAATTCATAAGATTGGTGAAAGTTTCATATTTAAACTTCCATTACCTCTACTAAACTTATTTTACGGCGTAACCAAATTTCGGCGTAAGTATTTTAGATATCAATAAAATCTAAAGTATTAGACCTATTCAATTGAGACTTTGTATGTTTAATAAGTCTATTATTGACATCATATCCTGAGAATATGATCTATCTGCTATATTGGAAACCAACTCTATGAGGGTCAACTTCCACCCCCCTATTTTAGGGGATGGGGAGCGAAAATTACAAGTTTATGAATTTTTTTGTTGTTTTTATACTAAACTTAGATTACATACCGAATTTCGGCTTCTTAGCACTTCAGGAAGTAGCCAAACATTTTGATGACCATCAGTGTGTCAGTGACGAAACGTATTTTAGATATCTATAAAATCTAAAGTATTAGAGTTGTTCAATTGAGACTTTGTATGCTTAATAAGTCTATTAATGACACCATATCCTGAAAATATGAATTATCTGCTACAACGGAAACCAATTCTATGAAGGTTCAAAAAAACAGCGAAACACTTCGAGAAAAGGTAGGTAGTGCCCTTGCGCTTCGCTTGGCTCGTCTCGGCAGGGACACTACCGTGTCCCCAGATCCAGTTCAGGGTATTTTTAAAGTAAATATCTACTGTTAACAACTACTGTTGTAAAGTTTCACGTCATACCGCAGCCGTTGTAAGTATAAAAGACTCTTATCATAACAAACGGTTGTCATAAAATCATAACCTTCTTCGTCGCAGTCGGATAATGCTCACCTGCACATCACCTCGTGAGTCAGTAGAACTCGGCACATCTCGGGATTCTTGTCTTGGCCCTCGTACACAATCGGCTGAAAGTGACATCTTTATTAGTATTCAGAATATATTGGCAATTGGTGTTATTAGGCCGGCCGCATAGATACGTTTTCCGTATGTGATTTCCGAACGCACACGTTCGTTTTTCTCCGTACGAATCGCATTCCGCACGTACATTTCCAGTGCACGCCAGTGCGATCGCGCGTGAAAAAACGAACGTTTGCGCTAGTCTTACGGAATTCCGAATACGGAAAACGTACGTTTGCGGTCAGCTTTATAGGCAGGTTATAGGCATCATCATTATCATCCTCATCGATGACCAGGTAAAGGTGTTAATGTAAGGAGCTCATAGGGCAAAAACTCTTGCCTACCTGGAGCAATAAGAAAAAAGAAAGAAGCTTAAAATGATGGTACATATTTGCAAGATGCTGCTCGCGACTTTGTTCAAAGCACTTCACGCAGTTACATGGGAACCGTACATTTGCAAAAAGACATATTCCACGTATTTTCCCGGAATAAAACAAGATATAGATTGAATTGATTTATTCGTTTAGGCGTTTAGAAGTAACAAACATACAGGTCACTTTTATATTTATTATAATAAAATTGGAAGCTCCTTGTGTAAAATCTCTAATCATCAACTTATTTAGTATTCTAATTTCATTATAAATAGCATGAAACTTAATACGGAATGCATCCAAAACTATACTGATTAGACCAGATGATGGACTCAGATTATATTTAAAAGGGTGAATAAATTAGCAATGAGTATGAGTAAGACAAAATATTATCTTATCTATATATCTCTTTTTAATTATTTTAATTTGTGTAATATTATAACAACAACCCTTTTTGAAAGGAACGTTTTGGGGGCCATTTTAGCCTTGACTCACCCCAGTTCTGCTTATCGGACTTATGGCGAATTTTGTGTCTCAGATAATAAAAAAAAAAAATCTTCAAAAAATAAAATGTTAATGTCATAATATGGCACTCAGTAGCCCTCTTATTGCAACACTAAAATTCAGAAACAATTATGAATGGTAGTTAAAATACCACAAGGATTTTTCGGTGTGTAGTTAAGATGTTTCGTTAAGTATTAACTAACATATTATTATGTATTATTATTTTGTAAAGACTGTTGTTTACTAGACCAGCAAAATATAATATGGAAAATGCAGCCGTTCTACCCAGACCGAATGCGGGTTATAAAACTTATATGAAAAATGCGGCCCATTGCGCTCTGTTACATTGTGCGCGTACCTTAAGTTCGCATATTTAAAGTCTAAATATACCAGCCTCCCCCATATTCAGCCACGTGGCTGTATCGTTTATCTATTAATATCTAATTACTGGTGCCCGACAGTGGGGTACTAATCCTGATTGAGTTCACGTTCATTTTTGCAACATTTTAGGGTGGCAACACTGGAAATTATGTTGCCTCCGTGGTCTAGTGGCTTAGAGCGTGGCTCTTGACTCCGGAGGTCGTGGGTTCGATTCTCGCGTTGGAAACAAGTTATTTCCAAGTTTGGTTAGGACAATACAGGCCGATCACCTGATTGTCCGACAAGTAAGATGATCCATGCGTCGGATGGGCATGTAAAAAGTCGGTCCTGCGCCTGATCTCTCGCCAGTCGTGTCGGTCTTCCATCCCACTGGGTTATGAGAGTAACAGGAATAGAGAGTGCTCTTGTGTACTGCGCACACACTTGGGCACTATGAAATTACTCCTGCGTAAACGTCACCGAAACCGGTATGGGAGTTATTATTATTATTATTATTATGTTGCCAACTATTGGTAAAATGTTGCAAGTTTCCAGCGTTGAGAGAAGATTTCCTAATGCGAAAATCTATGTAAAACTATGCTTGTGCAATATAAGTAGTAACTACGTTCTGAAATAATATAGAGTTGGGCAAGGGTGTCAAAAACCATTATTTAAAGGTCCATTCCCACTATAGCCTATGATGGACCACTAAGATTACCACCACATTTAGAAGTTGTTTATAGCATGCAAAATTAACTTGATTAACTTTAATGCCAATGAAATATTTGAGTTTTTGAAACAGCTGTTAAAAATATATATTCTAAATGTATAATATATTCTCGAGCAAAACGCATGTACATAACTAATAAATAATGTTTTGGTTACCAAGCCAAAAAAACTTCATTATAATATCAAGTACAATGTACATTTTACATTACAACTCGCTATTATTTGTATAAAAATATGGTATACAATTACAAAAAAACATTTGGTAGCACATTGCAAACCATATGTGCACCACAAGTAGTGATTACATCCCTGCTTTGCTCACAAATCGCCAAATTGAATATGAATTATTTGAGTGTTAGCTTCTTTTGTCCGAGGATTTTGGGATCGGGGGATATTTTTGTAATAGGTAAGGGTCATACAAAAGTATTTAAGGTCTAAACATAAGGGGCCGAGGCATCAGGTGTAAAAAGGGATTCGGCTAATGCCCATGTAGTTAAATCATGACAATAACTAATGAAGAATATTGGAAATTACAGTATTTTGTATTTATATTCAAGGGGAATAATTATTTTTGGTTGTATAGTGTAGTACCATAAAATTTAAATGTATCAATATTATTTTGCTCTAGCATAGATAGATTTATAACTATTCTATCGTAAGCGCTCTGACCGAAGCGAGACCAATTTTTAATCTATGGTTTCTAGTAAAATACTTACATTTTTATATGGGTGGCTCACTTGAAATATCTGTTAATTTTTGTCTGTTTTATTTTTTTATAACAACTTAATGTACAAAAGACATATTACAATACTATTTACATGAAAAAAAAAACTACACAAAACCTTTTATTGTAAATTTCATAAAGAAGTATATTTGAATAACCATTACATTAAAATCAAAGTCGAAAGACTAACAAAATATTATATTATTATTAAGTAACAATAGTATGAAATAAAAATAGTTGAAATAACAACACCGTATATTATTAAAAGAAATCGTCAAAACGGCACCTTAGTCATGGTAAAAATATTAGTCAACTTGAATCGCCTGACTAATCCAGTAATAGTGGGCTGGAGGCCAGGCGTCCCACAGGAGGCGCCGCGCCGCGCCATGGGATTCAATCTCATGGGAATTTGTGGGGGATTAAAAAAATCGGCTACCGACTTCTAATCTCCTAGTACTTCTTAATTACTTTCTACGTTAGGTACGGTAATTTTCTCTTCCATGGTCTCAATAGTACTGGTTAATTAGTTGCCTTCTTCGGAGTTTTTTGTAAGGTAATTTTCGACGCATGACCTCTTAGTACTATTTATTTAGTTGTTACGATATATAGGTGTAATTTTCTAGAAGTAAGTTCCAATTTTCAATATTGCGTACATTTACCTGATTCCGCCAGAAGGCGGATTTTGATATTTAGGGGTATATTGTGTGTATGTTTAATTGTTTGACACGCTCTGCAGCCTTAACGGCTTAATGGATTTTAGCTTCAGAAATTTCGTTACATTCGTGTTTACCGACTGACACTGGGTATATTAAGAAGTTATTTTTTGGCGCTACGGTTCACTGGGTATATCAAATGCGGTTTTTTTTTGGGAGCTACACTTGAACAAAAATACTTATTATCTAGTGTCAAAGTTACCCTTCCTTTATTTCGCAGAAGTCGGAAAAAACAGAGATAAAAAAATGTGATTACTTAGTACCATGTTTTAACACTTTAAAGTTTTTATCAAGCAAATTTTTACGTATCTCAAAAACAATAGAGTTGAGAAAAATAGCATAATACTGGTGTGATTTACAACGAACTCCAAGAGGTTATTGTCGCAGCATATCACTTTTGCATACTTAATGTAAGGAAAATATAACTTTATTGTGCTTGAATGTGAATTTATTTTAAACTTGAACGTTTCGTGATTTTACTTTTTAAAATGCATTTCTATAGTATCCTGATAACTTGGAAAGTTTTTGTAAGTTTTGGTAGAGTTTCATTCAGGAATTTTATGCGTAACAAATATTTTCTCAGGTCAAAAGAATTTACATGTCACAAGTTTCTTGCGGCTTCGGTATTTCGCAAAAACAAAAGAAGAATTTCTCTATGATTTACTTAATAAAGGCACTTACATAATACAACTTATAGTATTAACACAATAAGTACAGATCTAAGATTAAAATGCACGATTGATTGCAAACGATACACCATTTAAGTAAATCCGACATGTAATCACAAAACCCATTATCAGAGAATGGCTTCCGAAAGTCATTTAGCAACAAAAAGAACTAAATTAATATGTTGTTTGAACTTAGTAAGTCAACATAATCAGTAAGGCACGTGGCGCGCGTACGCCGTGCCATACAATCCTATACTTCTATGGGATTTAGCGAGACTCTCATTTTGGAGCCATAGAATCTTAAGAATTTGTGCAAACAGGGGGTAGATTGATATTTTAGATATTGATATGATAGTGATTTAGTGTGAGAATATAAATAGTGTAAGGTATTTAAAGCGTTAATGCTTTGTAAACGCGTACGCTGCTTAGTTTGTACTCAAAATAAATGATCAAACTATGACACTTAGGGTGGGTTGCACCAACTTACTTTAACTATAATTTTAACTTTAACTATAACAAAATGTCAAATGAACTGTCAAATCTCTAGTTAAATTCAATAATGGACGCCATATTTAACGATAACCTTAACTATAACAACGCCTCTGGTGCAATATAGCAAAAACTATGACCTATACGTGATTTTTGTACGTCATAATATGTTATTTCTGCGGAAAAAATTACATTTTCAACTAGCACATTGGTTCTAGTTTTATTTCTGTAAAAACATAAAAGAAGTTTTTTTTTTAAATTCTTTGAAGCTTTTTAGGGTTGTAGTAATTTTTAAATTGCTAATGAAATAATGAAAAAGCCTCTACAACACCTAAGAGTTAGCCGTGCAATTTTTCACGTAAGTAATTTTAGACGAAATTCTTGCGTGTCGAGCTCGCATGTCGGCATTAGCTGATTGGAAGTGCCCCCGCTTAACGTTTTAATACAATTAAATCGACTATCTGCTGTACATTTAGTGAACGACTGTTTTGCGTGTCACTCTCCTCTCCTTAACGATGATTTTATTAATAACTTAAAAATGATTACAATCGTGTACTCCGACAGGAGTCCCCTTTATTGATAACGTTTAAGTGTTTCGGTTTTACGAGATTAAGGCTAAATCAAAAGTGATTTCTGTATGTTGATACTATCGTAGAGCCTTAAATACAGGTTTTTGTTAAAGTATAGATCCATAAATATTACAAATGTCAACCTTTTCTTCTATCTACCTACCGGGAAATGGCAATAAATTAAATCCGGAAAAATGCAATATGATTCACCAGTGATAATTTAATTTCCACGCAACGTAGTCGCGGGCAACATCAAAGAGCCGTCCACACGGCGCGTTGCGTTGCGTCGCCGCAACGCAAACATTTTGACGCATAGCCGGCCACACGGGCGCTGCGACATCGCAACGTTATTACAAAGCAGTCTTAATGTCAACACCTTGGTTATTTGTATGTAAAACAATGCAACGGCAGCGCTGCGTCGACGCAACGCGCCGTGTGGCCCAGCTCTAACACTGTCTTCATTGTAATCACTTTTCATCAGGTATTTCACTGGTTATACTTTTCTATTACAGTTTAAACATTATTTCAGATTACTGAATAACTTTTTATCTACAAACCGCCTTACACTGGTTCGAGAACTAACCCAGCTAGAAGGACCTTTAAAAAACCCTTTACAATAAACCTGCGTTACACACGGCACATAATATTTCCGTAATCCCCCGCTAAGTCACGGCCTAAGTTAATTATGTTCACAGCATAAATCTTTTGTAATTGGCCTCTTGTTTCAACGTGCGAGATATTATATATGTGAGGAGTTCCATGATGGTTTCCTACGCAAATTGTTATTTATGTGACGAAAGTTTATAATTGCGAACTTTAAATAGCATGATAATTAGAAAACTTGCAATGAACCCTTTTTTTGCATTTTTAATGAAGACTTCAAAATTTTATGTCAACGGCCAATACAAAAAAAAATCGAAACCTTATGAACCTTACGAATGAATCCATAAGTCTACGCTCCACCCATGTAAGAATTAAAGTCTATGCTCAATAAAAAAATAGGATGAATGAAACACATAGAACTACAAAAACTCTACACACAACAAAATGTACATTGTACAATGTACATAATATATTTAAAAACCCATTGTCCTGACTCTATGAAGCTTAAATACTTGAAATATGATCGAATTTCTCACCCTGTTCACATTATTAGATGAGCAGTGGTGCGGTGATGATAATTATGACACATGTGCACAAACCCTTCTGTGTCAATCAGAATTTAAGCTGTAACTCGATGATCCATTGTAAAACAGTACGCATGATTACTACGATTCTCACACAAGAAAATAGTATAAAACGATTGTAATATTAAGAAGTGGGTACACTATAATTCTTAAATCATTATTACATATATGTTATGTACTAACTACTAGATATAAGTGATTATGTGACCAATAACGTAACTTCTACGTTTATCAATTTTGTGTTTCCTTTTTTAATTTAAGTACGAAGTAATTATACTTGTATGTATTTCAAATATCCTTATAAATCCATACTAATATTATAAATGCGAAAGTGTGTCTGTCTGTCTGTCTGTCTGTCTGTTACCTCTTCACGCCTAAACCGCTGAACCGATTTTGCTGAAATTTGGTATGGGGATACTTTGAGTCCCGGGAAAGGACATAGGATACTTTTTATCCCGGAAAAATGTACGGTTCCCGCGCGATAAACGAATTTTGGCGCAACGAAGTTGCGGGCGTCATCTAGTATCCTTATATTTCCGAACTCATCTCAAATTACTTTCTGCTTGTAAAGTCTTTACTTTAGGTCATCAAGTAAATCGATGATTGCCACCATAATAAACATAATATGTCTACGGTAAAGCACAGTCGTCGTTGATTATGCGGCCCTGTTACGACAAAACAATGCAACCCGGGTTACATCGTTTTGTAACAATATAGTCTAAATTAATCTACTTGATGTAAGCTTTGTATTGATTGAAACCACAAAATTCAGGACAAGATTTCGACCAAAATATTCCATATTACATTTCGCTGTTCCCTAAGACGTTCTTTGAGCTAAAAAGTTTTAAACTCATTTTTCGCAAGTTGACGTGTTACAGGTTACAGCGTTTTTCCTAACAGGATAGTATGGGCAATCAGAGATAAATATCTCTCTACACAAACATTTGTCCATCATTGGCCAATATGGAGAAGCTACATAAAAAAATACAATTTATGATTTCCCTCGACTGTCAAACTGACTGTCTCCGAGTCAGCACACAAACTTCTGTCAAACTACAGTCATGTAACAGGAGAATAGTAACGAGGGCATGATGTCCACCGGTGGGCGTGGGCCGTGGGCTAATCGCGCCGATGACAATCTGCCACGTGGTGATCACGTGTCCGCCACGCGACCGCGGTGGGATCGAATTGGCGGTCGATTTGAATTTCGAATAAAGTTTTTTTAATAGTTGGCCAGTTGCAGGGGCTACAGAGGTTGAATAATGAGATTTTTTTTTTTATTTACAGATTTTGATTTCAAAGTAAGAACATTGTAGCATCAATATCCCATTATTTATTTATTTATTTATTTAAAGCAGGCATAGCCCATATTATAAATAGCTTATAAACTTTAAATTTTTGTTTTGGATGCTATAAATTTGCTGTCATAGACACTAATTTCAATAATTTTGTCATAAAACAAAAATTCTTTTTCATATAGCTCATAATGATGATGATGAGATACTTAGATGACCTAAGGTAATGGAAAGTTCGTTGACTTTAAACTTGAGTACCGTAAAGTTTTCAGTGAAAGTTAGAACCTTACCTGCTTCGTTACTGAGTCGATAAGTCGCACGAAAATATCCTGCTCCTGTCTCATACCTGTAAAGACATAAATATGTTATATTTTGCCAAAAATAACAGCAAAAGCCTAAAATATTGTTGCTATTAAAATATATGAGGTCATTGTTTTGATATTTTAAATTACTGTCATAGAAATCTATATATTAATACGCAAGCGAAAAACTTTGTATCCCTTTTGACAAAAAATGGGGAAACGTAGGTGAATAAAATTTTGCACAGTTATAGTTTATATGGCGAAGGAGTGCATCGAGCTAATATTATTTTGAAATTATGCTTTTATCATAATTTTTTTTAACAAATAAAACATTACACACACTACAACACACACACTAGGAAAGATGACAGATTTTTGAGTGACAAGCCTATACTTACGAATTATATATACTCTTTTATTTATGGTTGAAGCCTGTTGACATGTTGACAAATTGAAAATGGATTATAGTTTTTTTTTTTTATTGAATCTTAGATACTATTAGACAATGCTTACACGGCCAGTCTGAGATCAGCTGAGTCCTAGAGACAAAAGTTGAAAAAAAAATATGATAAAGTCAATATTTTTTTACAAAATATAGGTAGTAGTCCTAATGTCGTTGAAACTAAGGTTGAATTTCGACCATTGGGCGATCTCTAGTATTTAATAATTGAGTCGAATCCATATTTGATGTGTTTATATTAGTTTTGCAAGATGTAGAGAAAGAAAAACCATGTATAAACATTTGATTTTGTGTAACAATCTGCATCTATATAAATCTAAATGTATCTTTAATTTTGTAAGTCTCGCTATATCTCAGGAACAACAGAACCGGTTTGGCTAATTTTAGTTTTGAAATATTCGTAGAAATCCAGGAAAGGTTTATACGGTGGGAAAATTTAAAAGTTAAGTGTCATCTAAGTAATTAATAAATTATATTTTTTACATTGTATGGTTGGTATACTGAAACAAAACTTTAAAATATATAATATTCATTCACTTCACATCAACTTAGCTTGTATAAAACCTCATCAAAATAGCTAAATAGTATAAGTACGTAATAGAAGTACGTATTAAACTCGTAGCAGTCTACGGCGTAGCGTCGTAGCCCGCTATGCCGTAGCAGACAGCAATTTGTTAGCCTTCTGAAATTGCCTCCCTCTTTTTTGTTCCCAGACTAGTTTTGTACGATTAGGACAAATATTACAAGGAATAAATTACAATTGCAGTGAAAAATACTATAAAAAAAAAGGATAATAAAATATTGAACAACAACAAGAAGAAAAGGCGACGAACTTTTTGAATAATATTATTGCAGATAAAGAATTAACATTGGGAAAAGTCATATGTTTTCATCAAAAAAGATACATTTCAAGAAAGCCTTTAGTAGTGGGACAGCAAAAACTCGTTGTAATTTTTATTCAAGCTACTATTAATTTATCTATTTGGCTGACAGATATAGCCAAGCCAAGATTACAAATTATATCGAATAGAGCCAAATCGCTTGATTGAAATTGCCCATTCTGTCTCCCATTTGGTATTAATTATGAAATGCACCTTCAGCCCACTACACACGTAACGATCAAACTGAAAAGTTAATCAAACAATTTTCTGTCAACTCTGTCTCAATAGCATTTTTTACTCTAAGTTTGGAGGTTTGTCTAAATTGTTATATATTATTATTAAAAGGACTATTAAAATAAATGTTTTGTGTATTAGCTGTATTCTCGGTGCGTCTTTATTGTCTAAATAATTAAGTTTTAATATCTTACCTATCTATAATAATAATATACTAGACGGATTTCAATTACAACAATTTTATTACTATTATAAGAATAATAGTTTAGTGTGTGATGATGAATAAATAAACAAAATAAATAAATAAGTATCTTCCGGTAACCTCATATCTGATATCTGACTCCTGTACTATTAATCGTACGACAAATCGTTGCATGTAGTGAGCATAATATAGATAGTCAAGGAGTTTGCGCAATCATCATTCATAGTCTAGCTGTCTGTTCGGTGGCAATTTTCCATTATCCGGCTCAAACGGCCAAGACGACAAATATTTACAATGCGACCGGCGAGTGCATTGTCTCCAGGAGAATTTAAGATGAGCCCATTTGTGACCCCTATGTTAAAGGATTAAGGTGCGGATTCGCGTGGCAAATGGCCTGATTTACTCGAGCACTATGGTGATATTCGCCACTAAACTTGCTCTGTCTACAAACAAATATTTCGCATGACACAGGACTTGAGATGTGAATAATTTAGTTGATATGATAGATGGACAATATATCAATTTAGAAATTGTGATATTATATTAGAACGAGGCTATGGCCTCGATGCTCCGTTGCGGTGCGTTGCGACTTGCGTTGTCGCAGCGTTTGTAAATACGTATTCTATATAGTGTATTATTAGCAGGCGATGTTTTGACTGAACGCAGACGGACAAACCGTAAAGTGGGAGGTTGAACGAGAAGTTGAATTTTCATCGTCTTGTCTTGTGTTTCCACGCGGTTTTGACATCAACGCGGCGATGCAGATTTAGTATACAATTTAAAGATCGCAACTATTACTTGTAAACAAAAACTATTCCTTTAAAAAAATGCATCACACCGTATTCCATAAAGCTATGACGCGATGTGGTTTCGCTTTATCTTCAAATCAATTTTGAATCTCTATAATTATTTTGTCTCTCATTTGGCTTAGAGTGACCCCACGTTAATTTACCTCAAAATATTATTTAAATCCTTATAATAAAACTCACCGTTTGCGTAAAGTAACTGTAGCCTGTATTGGATGCCGTTATTAGTTTTCTGCCCTTCTGCCTCCTGAAACAAAATTATTTGTTAAAAGAAACAGACTTAAAAAAAAAGGGGCACGTAAAGTAATATAATTATAATAATATTTTGTATTTGTACTTAGTGTAATTTACTTATATTAAAATTCCGCAAGAACCGTGCATTTTTCCGCGATAGTAAGAAGCAAAATATTAAGCCTTTACTAAAATTGATCTGATAGTTCCGAAGCCCATTCAATGGAATTTGGAAACAAAGAGACTTTGCATCTTTGCATTGTAAGGAAATAATAGTAATTATGTCTGTATGTATTCTGTAAGAACTTAACTCGTAGCTTCATCGTGAATAATTAACACGCTACCGACGCGACAACAACCGACGTTTACTCTGCCCACCTTCTGTTTCCTCGTTTATTAAATGTTTACATTGTTTCAAGGTCCTCGTGCCGTGTAATTAAAAATATTTGTTGGTGTTATTAGATTATTTTTTCTAGCATAGGTACATATTATTACTTTAATACGATATCTTAGGTCATATTTTGAAATCAATTAGGGAAAAAAATCATTAAAAAAATTTTCAATTTTTCCTGCTGTTTGTGTTTTCTTTAAATAGTGAACTAAGTAATGTACCATCGAAAAAATTTATTCATAGGTAGATGGCGGACCTACATAGATTGGTCGCTTAATGCCAAACCCAGCCTACAAAATATATCAAACTAAGATTAAATATATCAAACTAAGATTAAATTGACCTAACCTGACCAAATGACGTAGGTCCGTCAACTACCTTTAAATCAATTTCTTCGATAGTACTTAAACAAAAAGAGCTTATTGAATTTAAGTTTGAGATACGTCCTAAGATTTGTTTGTAGATTTATTCTTCTTTACGCGCAAGAATTCGTTCCAATTCCAAAAGCGAGTTTCTTTTTGTTTTGTTTTATTTAAACATTGTATTAAGCCCTTACTACCAACACAATCGAGAATCGAATCAACTCGAACTCTTTTGATAATCCCGAAATATACACTAGTGCACGATAGCGTAGTGGATCGATTTGTAACTAGACATGAATCGAGAAGTTCGTACAGTTTCAACAAGATGTCGATTTTGTTTCGTGTTCGTTTGAGAGTAACGGCCGTAATCAGATCAGACTTTAATTTATTTAAGACTAGACATTCCGCGCGGCTTCGCTCGCGTAAATTAGATATTTCACAGACAAATCAGTCTACAAAAAATAGCCTATGATCCTTCACGTGGTCTACTTCTTATCTGACCCAAATAACAGACAATAACTCTAGTAGTTTGTGAGATAAGCCCTTTCAAATAATTTCCCCCGGTTTCTTCCACATTTTCCTCTATTTTTTCGCTCCTATTAGTCTTAGCGTGATAACATATAGCCTATAGCCTTCCTCGATAAATGGACTATCTAACACTGAAAGAATTTTTCAAATCGGACCAGTAGTTCCTGAGATCAACGTGTTCAAACAAACAAACAAGCAAACTAACTAACAAACTCTTCCGCTTTATAATATTAAGTATAGATTTTCACATGAGCACTATACATTTTCTCTCAGATCGTTAATTAAATCAAAGTTAAGAATTCAATAAATGCCTCTGAGTGCGGCCGTAATTCTCGAAGATGAATCAAAATCGACAACAAATCACTCGGAATTCGATTTCGAATGAGTTTCGAGTAAGGGCCACAAGTAGCCGAATGCCACCAACGCAGTGTCTGATCCTGATTGATGGGAGATGATATCGCGGGTCTGCATACACGTCGTTATAACCTTACACAATGATGTAAGCTCGTGTCGAAACAAAATATCTATTTAACTGGTATTGTGCAAGGTCATTTTGAAGGATAATTCTTAAGGAAATATTGAAAAAATCGAATTCTTTATGAAATAAATTTATAAAATCGAAAGCATGTTTTTCTGTTACATGTTCACACTCAAGCTGCTGAACAGATTTAGATGAATTGTATGTACAGTAACTAAGAAAGTACAGCGTACTTTGAATCCTAAAAGAGGGCAATAGTTTAAAGTTTTTAGTGTTGAATATGTACGGAATTGCTTCGTTATGAAATTGCAGATGGTGCTGTCAATAATATTCTGTAGTTAATACAGTTTTGGTTTCGAAATTGGTATGAATCTGTCTGTCCATAATTTTTGGGCTTTTTTATTCGGCCTTAGTTCTTCTCTAAAATAATCATAAATTTAGGCTTCTTTTATCAAAATTAGAGATGTGCCGACTAGTCGGTATAGCCGACTATCCGGCCACTTTCGTAGTCGGCGATTAGTCGGCAAAAAACGCCGACTATCCGGCTTTTTATTATTATTATTTTACTATTATTGACATACATTTAAGAAAAACCTTGATTATTTTGAAATTAAATAGATTCGGTCGCCGCGCTCAAAGCCTGCGATAAAAGCTTTGCAAAAGCTTAAAATTTATTCTTATTTAAATAAAATACTCGGATTTTGTATTAACAGATTAGGTAATTATGTTACTCATGATTTACAGTAAAAAATATATCCTGAAAACCATCAACTGTATTATGAGACATAACCAAAACACGATCCGACACGTTCGCAGGCGGCTTAATATGCGACTTACGGAATTACGGAAACATCCGAAACCATGATCGGCTTGGCCGACTAGTTAGCCGATTAGTCGGCTTCTTTGCAACCAACTAATCGGCGAGTCGGCTAGTCGGCCAAAGTCATGATTGGAACATCTCTAATCAAAATATAATAAAATTTTTGTTTTCAGACTACATTTGGCCCAACTGTACTGTGAGTGACACTTTATTCTTATGAGCTAATAATTATGTTAGTTAGTATTACTTATTTATGAAATCTTCAAACTATTCTCGAAAACTCAAACTCGAAAGCACCAGGAAGCATATATCCGTTTTTATTTCTTTTGACAATGTCTGACATACACAAATAAAATAGGTTCCATTTATTGGCTCTGCCAAAAAACTGGCGCTCTTCTATTTATCGTCGTAATACGAGACCCGAATCGATGGGCGAGATTTTATTTCCAGCTAGTGTACAGTGGAAGAAGTAAAAAGATGAATGCCATTGGCATTTTTTCTTTTTTTTTTAGTAAGAATTGCTACCAATTGTTGGCTTATAAAGAACAAGAAGAATATGATTTTTTTGTATAAAACTCAATAGCTATATATGTAGTTTTCTTATTTTGGAAAAAAGAAAAATTTCGCGTGCGACTGTACCCTGAATTTGAATATTGATATACAATCACTATAATTATCCATGCAATGACTCATTTCATTCTTAATTTTTGTAAGACAAGAAAATAATTAGTTCCGTGCTTTTTGAATGCAACTGTACCTACTCATATCTTTGACCATTTCTCTACTAAATATCCTTGGAACCTGATTCTAAAACTTTTGAACAGAAGAATATCTCCATTCAAAGGCTTGTCTTACTCTTAATTTTATTAAGAAAAATTAAATGGTTTTATACTCTTATTTTAGCGCAACAGCTGTACTCATAATATTGACTATTTCTTGACTATAATATATTATATGTCTTGCTCTTATTAAATTTTGAAAGAAAGAAAACAAAAAATTAAATAGTTATATTCGACTGAGTGTACGGTGAATGTTGTCTATCGCTATCTCGGGGCCGCACAAAGTCGCCGTATGAATGAGAACTCATCAGCGCCCCATTTTGTGTTTCACGTGTTGAATATGTTGAAAAACGCCCTTTATACACCACCTATGCCGCTCAAATGCGCGTATTTAGCTAAAAATAAATCTTCTGTTTAATGCCAAGAATATAAGAGAAGCTACATAGAAGTTAAGTCGTACAGTAATGAGTGTAAGTATCTTATACTGCATTATTAACAGTTGCCAAAAATGGGTCGAAACGCCCGATCGCAATTAAGCTTCGCTATGACGTACATTTATTTTATTTCACAATGATTACTAGCACAATTTATTCGAAACTCTCGCTTTATACTACATAGTATACGCAGATACGTTGTCCTAAAACAGCGCCTTCTGCTCTGAACGGTTTTGAACTTTAACGATGCACTTTAACTTTAAAGATGCATAATAATTATGCTGTAGATGTTGACTTCGTAAGTCCTGAGTCGAGTGCCTGACTGTCAGCTTATTTTATCTAAGTCATTTTTTTATGAAAAATTTCACATTTAAGTGGGCGACTAACCCTGAATTGTCGATTTTTTTATTTATTTTTATACTTGAATATAAGCCCAGAATTGTTTCATTTTATAAACATAAATACATACTACATTATATTTCCAAGAATTTGATCTGAGCGAAAACACGATATCTTAAAATTTTCTCGATAGAAAAAGAAATCACAAAGATGCATCTAATTTTTACGAATTTTTCATACATATGTTGCCATAACCGTGCATTAAACTAAGTTAATATTTTAACACATAGTATAAAATTCTATCATTGAGACATTGACCTGGCGGATTTTTAGAATGTTGTATATTTATCGAGTTTTTAAGAAAAAACTAACGTGGCGATGATTCCGCGTCATCCCTTTTTCACCTGGCATATGAAAGACGGGCGTGAGTGTGAAGAGAGAAGGACGATGTTTGATTTTTTGCATTGGTCGCCCTCTTAGTGCTAACAAAGAAACAAATATTTTATATCTATTATATGAATAGAGGTAATGCAAGACTTTTTACATTAGCTGTGTCTAATTTAAAATTGGAAGCTTATAAGCGAGTTTCTTTATGGTGGATAGGGTGGGGTGTCATGACAAAACCCCTGTTAAAAATATTAAAAAAAAAATTACACTGACCTGATCCTTCTCAATGAACCCGATAAAGGCGGTCCTCTCGATCTCCACCGGCTGGCCGGCTCGGTCGTATAGGGCCACTACAAAGTGGAAGAAGTTGCTCTTCCGCAGGTTGCTGGGCGGCTGCTTCTCGAAGTGCGCGCGACCTACGCCCACCGTGCTAGAGAAAAAAAGTTTATAGTTAAAGACTTTAAAAAAATCAATTAAAAAATATAAAATAAAAAAACCGGCCAAGTGCGAATTGGACTCGCCCATGAAGGGTTCCGCAGCAGAAATAAGGTTTATTTTTATGAAATTAAAAGGTTTTTGATTTATTTTTATATTTCAGTTGATTTAATGAAAGTTAAATTAAGTTTACCATTTATGACGTATAAAAAAAAACTACTTGCTAGATTTCGTAAAACTAATTTTCGTTGGTAGTTTTTATAGTAAAGTACATCATATATTTTTTTAAGACTTATCATGCCCCTACTTTAGAAGTTAGAGGGGGGGGACACACATTTTACCACTTTGGAAGAGTCTCTCTCGCAAACTATTCAGGTTAGAAAAAAAATGATATTAAAAACCTCAATATGATTTTTGAAGACCTATCTATCCATAGATACCCCACACGCCTAGGTTAGATGAAAAAAATTTTTTTTTTAATATCATAATATAAAAAAAACTACTTGCTAGATTTCATTCAAATCAATTTTCGTTGGTAGTTCTTATAGTAAAGTACATCATATATTTTTTTTAGACTTATCATGCCCCTACTTTAGAAGTTAGAGGAGGGGGGGGGGGGGACACATTTTAGCACTTTGGAAGAGTCTCTCTCGCAAACTATTCAGATTAGAAAAAAATTATATTACAAACCTCAATATGATTTTTGAAGACCTATCTATAGATACCCCACACGCATAGGTTAGATGAAAAAAATTTTTTTTGATTTAGTTGTACCTATGGGGACCCCTAAAATTTTTAATAATTTTTCCATTATTGTATCAAAATCTTAATGCGGTTCACAGACTACATCTACTTACCAAATTTCAATAGTATAGCTCTTATAGTTTCGGAGAAAAGTGGCTGTGACACACGGACAGACAGACAGACAGACAGACATGACGAATCTATAAGGGTTCCGTTTTTTGCCATTTGGCTACGGAACTCTAAAAAAGTTCATCATGTTTATATAGTTACATGGGAACGAATTCATCGCCAAGCCATTTATACAGGGTGTAACAAAACTAAGTGATAATACTTTAGGGTGTGTATGTGTTCCTTATATAGAGTTCACTGTGAAAGTAGCAGCGCTGAATGAGCAAAAAAATATTTGTGATTTGTATGGGCAAACTCGTCATGAATTTTTCCATACAAAGATATAAAAAAAAAATACTCTTTCAGCACTGCTACTTTCACAGCCAACTCAATATAGGGGACCCATACACACCCTTAAGTATTATCACTTAGTTTTGTTACATAATGGATAGAGCCCGCTGTGAAAGTAGCAGCGCTGAAAGAGTAAGTTTCTTTTTCATCATGGAAGGAAAAATTCATGACGCGCGAGCGCTTAGCCATACAAATCACAAAAAAAATTTGCTTTTTAGCGCTGCTATTTTCACAGTGAACTCTATACATATAAGGGACACATACACGCCCTAAAGTATTATCACCAAAAATGGCGCATAATTGAAATATGTACTCGTTAATCTAATTATCAATCTAATTGCAAACTATTTAGAATACATTTTAATCTAAATACATAGTAGTTGAATTACTTTAAAATTATGGTTATGTAGATTACACAAAGCAATCGATTCCTAAGTAATCCAATTTCAAAGAAATCTAATTCATTTCAAATTAATTACTTTTGTAATTGAATACTTTGGTTTCGAATCATCTAATATTTTTACAGTGTCAGGAGTTAAAAACATAAAAATTGATAAAATTTATCGTCGGACAAAAGAAATGGCGACCTCATAGTAGCATCCTTACTGGTGATTATCCATACTTATATTGTAAATGCAAAAGTGTGTCTGTCTTTCTATCTATCTATCTATCTGTATCTTTGTTAACTCTTCACGCCTAAACCACAGAACCGATTTTGCTGAATTTTGGTATACAGATAGGTAGATACTTTGAGTCCCGGAAAAGGACATTAAGAATATATTCCGGAAAATGAATGGTTCCTATGTGATATGAATTTCGGTGCAACGGAGTTGCGGGCGTCTTTTAATTATTACCATACTAATTAAAAGATGAATGGATGGGCATGTAAAAAGTCGGTCCTGCGCCTGATCTCTCGCCAGTTGTGTCGGTCTTCCATCCCACTGGGTTATGAGAGTAAAGAAAAGAGTGCTATTGTGTATTGCGCACACACTTGGGCACTATAAAATTACTCCTGCGTAACTGGCCTGGTTTCATTGAAACTAGGCCAGTTACGCAGGAGTAATTTTATAGTGCCCAAATGTGTGCACATGTAAAAAGTCGGTGCTGCGCCTGATCTCTCGCCAGTCATATCGGTCTTCCGCCCCACTGGGTTATGAGAGTTAAGAATAGAGTGCTCCTGTGTATTGCGCACACACTTGGGCACTATAAAATTACTCCTGCTTAACTGGCCTGGTTTCATTGAAACCGGCCACCGCCACCGAAACCGGTGTGGGAGTTTTTTATTTATTATAATTACCAGCATTGGACATTGGGCATAATTGAAATATTTGTTTATCTTATTATTAATCTAATTGCAAACTAATTAGAATACATTTTAATCTAAATACATCCTAATTAACTACTGGTTAATTTCAGGTGCACAATTACTTCATCAATCTGATTAATTTGTAATCTGATTAACAACTACAAAGTATTTGTAATTCTGTAATCTCTAATCTAATTTTTATACCCTGTATATATTTGGGTTAGTAGTTAAGACGCTACAATGAAACAAACACACAGACAAAGACTGGCAAAACTAATTCTTCCTTTTTTTTCGAAACTGTTGCTAAACATTACACTTATAATTATTACCTTCAAAAGTTATTGAACATTATAATATTATAAATTACACTTTACTATATTACAGATAAACATAAAATAATAAATAGGTAAAAGCTAGACTTAAAGCAGTTTCTAACAGGATAAAATTCTACAAACTTACAGTACCTACGCGCTATTTCGTTTGTGTAAAAGATTAAGTTATAAATATTCTATTACAATAATAATTTATAACAGTAATTGAAACAATATAGTAGGCTCAAAGAAATAAAGAAATCCAAACCGCTAACCGGAGCCATAAACCAAACACCAACAAAAACAAAAACTTGTAAAAAAAAATTGGACACCCGGAGCTTACAAATTTGAAACCGCCCATAATGCCTCTATTGGTTTTCATCTGTCATTTGTTGTGCGAAACAAAATTTACCGGGTAAAACTTGCTTAATTCCTTTATTGAGTAACGGGAAATATAATAATGGCAATTTTAATAATGATAATATGATTATAATAATGTTTTTTTCTGACTTTCTGAGAATAAACGTTAGTTTAATTTTTCTGTACTTACTACAAATAACTTCAAAACATTTAATTAAATAATTATACACTTTCCTTGCACTTATTCCACTTTATTATATTAGATTTATTACAAAATTATTATATACACGACCGGTTTCGAAAAAATCATCATCAGGTGTTAATTGAACATGAATTTCCACCAAGAAGTTACAGTACATTCAATATCATATCAAAACATTTAATTTACTTTATATGATTTTAATGTATAAAATATGTATTTTGATTATATTATATAGATAGTCGTTGTTACTGTTGACATTCATAATATTGTAATATAATTAATTATATTATTATAATATTATATCGAAACACAGAGAACCTAAGATACTTAATAATTTAAGAAATCAAAATTTCTTGTAACATTATCCTTTGAGCATTATTTCTCACCATTACAATGTACGATTGTCAAATACTTTCGGAGATGCTCGTACGTTTTCGGCGCTTCCAACTCCATATAAATCAGTCACGCTATACCCACTATTAGCTGCACAGATTTGGTGATACGATAAATTTTAAACGCTGCCAAAGAATCGATATCTCTACGCTGACAAACGGAGAGCGCTAGTTATTATATCGACAACACGTGTTCCCTTCCCAACACTATTTACGACCTTATCCGATAAGAATAAGGAAGGATTTCGTCTGTCATTCGGTAATAAATATATCGATACCACCGAACTGCAGTTCATCAAATCTTCGGCCTCATTACTCATTGTTGCATCGAGTGTATTATTCATTAGTGATGTGCGAATTAAATTGAAATTATCGATATTATTATACGAGTTTATACAGAATTGTGTATCTAACTGCTATGCTAGAATAATTTTGTTTTTTTTTTTTACTTATGAGTCACAGTTTAAACAAATCGAGAAAAGTGCTGTTAAGAATTGCGCGCTTAAACCGCACACAACAAAGACGTTTTATTCGTTCACTTTAAATGGCGTTTAGCATGTAAAACTCACAAGTTTTGCTTTGGTTGATGTATTATGTAATTTTTTTATACAGTATTATATTTTATTACATTTATTACTCAATTTACAACAAATGTCCGTCGAATATTCCGAACGTATAATCAGCCGCGGAACTTCCGTCATGTTACTTCGGCAGAGTGTTAAGGCGAGGACTTATCTCAATTCCAAACGATAACCTTGCACACAACCAAAGACCAAGCGTGTACGCATCGCAAAAAATTCATTTTAGCTTAGCATAAAATTGTACTTTCTAGGGGCGGATCTTCTCTATTTTTCATGTGTTTTTTAAATATCTTTCTAAATAAATATTAAGAAAAAAGATTATTCGTTTCAGACCTTTTTAAAATAGATTCATTAACAATTTATTAAAATAAAATGTAAGTTATTCTTGTTAATACTTATATTTCGGTGACAAAGAGTTTTGTCGGAGGTGAGTTTGTGAATTAATTACAGCGAAAGTATTATTTTTTATTGAAATGTTTTTGATTTAAGCCCTTTTAAATATTGTGCTCTATATCTCATATTTTTTTTACATTTCGTTATTATATTGGAACTAGGTAAATCGGGTATCAAGAAATAACAAAATGGGGTTTCAGCCCGCCTTAAACAAGAATTTGCTCTAGAATTTGTTAACCAACATCCAATATATCTCTACGCATGCCACAAATGATGTACGTCTTTGCCGTACATCGTGCTCGAGTGTTTGCCATCGTGGCACAGCACTACGTATTACTATGGTCGCCCATTCATCTCACTGCAGAATTTGCGTAAACAAATTGGTTTCGCGATTGCCATTTTATACTACACGCGTCGCTTCCGTTGTTTATTTATCGTCGGCAGTTTCGCCAGGTATTAGGCTTTTTTGCTTACAGATCACCGTATTTGTCAATCTAGTATTCTAGTGCATTTGTATTGGGGAAATCGCTTTTGAGGTCCTTTGTAATTTACTAGATTTTGAGGTAAATCCTGCTAAAAACGTATATTTTTTTTCAATAACGAGTAGCTTACATTCTACCTTCTAGTCTACTCTTCATTTATTTCTGTGTCTAATTTCATCAAAAAAGGTTCATAATTTCGTAAGCTCGTTATAAAAATTAAAGTATTTCGATTTTGTAATTTTAGCGTTGTTTTGAATGTTGACTAGATCCGAGTGATTGAATTATTAGTTAACTTAAATTTAACGAATAGTTTGACAGAAAATACTTGAAGATTATGTCAATAACTTCAATAAGTTTGTTATCGTTAAGCATTTCTGAATGCAGCCGTTGGTTAATGATGATTTTAATTAACTTTTTCTTTACATTAATGAAGTTATCAATGGTGTCTGACCCCGGGGGCTAAATGGTCGGAATTAACCCGACAAATGAGGGTGTCATCACCCTGTCATCAACATTTTTCATTCTACCGTCTAATTTCGGTGCCGTTACAACTCGCGTGTTATATGTAAATTAAATTAAATTACAACTAATTAATAACTACGTGAACTTTTGTTATGAATTTTTATACTAAAAGTTTTCTAATTTAGTCGTATTTTCTATAAGAAAAAGTACTACATACTACTTAAAATAAACTTCCTTAGTTACCAGCCATCCTAACTGTATGGGGCGATAATTATTATTTACATGAAAAAACATTTTTCGAGACAAAAATCTATATGCAAACACATTTATGTACCTGGTCTACAAAAAATGATAACCAACAATTCACATAATATTTATCTTAACAAAATATAGAAACCCTCAATTATGTTGAGTAAATATACGTGGATCTAAAACGCGACAGATGTCCGCAACCCTCGGCACAAAGCGCGTTAATTTGGTAGTGTATCAATACGTCACATTATCAAACCCAAATGGCGCATTGTTGTGCAACTTCATTACACACTCCAGCGTGAATTTATCAGCATATTTGAGGGTATCTTCAGAATTTTTTAAAAGGTTGTTTTAGGGCGTAGAGCTATTTTGCAGCGGTGGTGAATCAAGAAAATATTTTGGTTTTCAAAAAAAAAATTACAACTTGAGCTTGCTGTATATAACAGAACATAATTAAGATTAATGACATTTATTAAAGTAGCGTAATGTCCAATATGCATAACACTATCTAGATGCGCGACGTAGGTAAATGTAAATAAAAAAATAGATACATAACATTTTCACATTTTCCTTGATACAAAATATAAAACAAATTTGCCAAAAGAGATAAAAACTACTACTATCCTGTAATATATCGCTATTGAAATTTTAATTTATATCCCGTTCATTATCTGTACACTGTACAGTCACAACACCCCTATGATTTATAACGCCCTTTCCGCTTATGAATACACTTGGCTTCATTATCGCCCGAACTCGACCCCTGATTGGACACCGTTATTGTATCGGATATTGGCACTGCAGGTATTTTACTATTGTTAGGGTAAAAAACAGGTAGCTCCACTTGTTCGCTAATTTCTTCTTTGTAGGGTGATGATTGCTGTGATGAATGTTTAAACTATTTAAGGTAGGTACAGAAGAAAAAATATATATTAGAGAAAAATGTATATTTTGTTAAATGTACAATTTCATAAAATTGTTAATTTTTTGTAAGATAAGGCTACAATTTATATCGTTTCATAAAAAAATACTTCAATACTTTTTTTTATGAAAAAGAGCGATATCGTGAAAATAAATGCTTCGGCTTATTTCACACTATCAGAATACATTGACAAAAGTTTTAAAATAAAATGTTTTTCTCAAAACCAATTAAGCTACGAAGAATTGGTTTCAAAAATGACGTAACCATTTCTGCACTACTACGCTCGGCTCGCATTTTTTACGCCAGCGAAATAAATGCTGCAGAAAAGATTTCGAACACCTGCAATTTGTTTTATTCATTTATTTATTCAATCTGGCCATCAGGACCGAATTGGTGAAAATACGGCTGCTGTACAAATATGTTATGGAAGTACAAGGTGGATTAAATTTTAAAGTAGTCTGACTTATTTTGTGAGAATTTTTCAATGTACTTTATATTTTGAATTCAAATTTAAATACTATTGGCCTTTACAATAATGTTTTAAAATTACTGTTAATTATCCAAAAAAAAAAAAAAATTAAAATAACTATTTGTAATTAATAAACCTAACTGTATGCGTCTGCGTTGTGGTTTTTAACCGACTCCCAAAAAGAAGGAGGTTTCTCAATTCGATCGTATTATATATTCTTTTTCATTTTTCTTTTATTAAAAACAAAATCCTGCCCACAACTTTGTTTCAAAAATAGATATTTTTTTCGTTGTTTGTGTCCGGATTTTTCCGGAATAAAAACTACGTCCTTGCCTCAAATCATCAATCACTATATTAAATCACTTTTTTAATTACGTCTAAAACAAAGAGACACTTTTGCATTGATAATAATAATAGTACCAATATTTATAGGAACCATAAAACCAAATTCTTCTTAATCCAATGGACATTCTAATCCACAAACATTGAGTAAAGATAACCTTATTGTGTTACTAATCCTGTAGCGGTTTGGCACTGGTCGTGGGTTCGAATCCAACTGCTCTTTTCACTAATAAGCTTATCAAACGAGTAAATAGGGCGCACTCTGACAGTTGTTTAAAAATAACAGTGGATTGGGGTACATTAGACACAGCAAAATTAGAATTATTTAGGGCTACTTTATTATAGTTTTCATACTGAAATATTGCCTTTTGATATATTTTAAGGCGAGGCCAGTTCGAAAAGACTGATTTTAAAGCTTCCAGTCTCAAGAAATTATGTGGAATTCTCTTACACCAAAATTGATGTAGACTCAAAAAGGAACAAAGTAACAAAATAACCGAACAGAATATTGAAAAATGGCATGGTAATTCTGTGAAAAAATCTTGAATATCACCATAAAAATACACTTCAAATTCGAACATCTCGTAATTTTCAATGACAATGATATGATTTTTTTTACAAAAAGGATAGCTTTTTTATAGTTCTAACAAAATAACCGAAAAGTTTTTTTAATATATAATTCATCATTCGTCATATAAAAATAAAATAAAATGTATAATTTTTTCCTATTTCGCCCTATCAAGAACGCGGCGAGCGTCGTAACCGCCACAGCTGTACAAGGCGCGGATATGAATGTTATTTTAATGTCCTTTACGTTGATATTCGTACTGACAGCTGACATCGACCTGCTAATTTTAGGATCCTTGCCTTAATGTTATTTTTAATTTTGATACGACATTTGACACTCGTTTTAATAAATATAAAGTACTAAAATAAAAATAATTTTGATTGATAAATACATATTTGAATACTAAGTTACGGATCTAACTTAAAAGGCGCCCTGGGCACTGGCAATTCTTATCAATCCAATTTCAATTTTAGTGTTTTCAGAATCATGAACACCTAAATTTAAGTGCTTCATATAATTTATACAACATTGTAGATTACAGAACCCACGTCGTTATAAAAAACCTTTAACCAGCTATTTTACTTCTTATAGAGCTTGTGTAAAAACGTACCCGTTTTTGTTTGGTACTTTTAAACACGCTTTTTGTTAACTCACATTTTGAAAATTTCATGTTCTATTGATATGTTTAAATGCGTACTTTTCTAAGTAATAAAACGCGCGTTTAAGTATATACGTGGTTTTGCCAGTACTTACTTGGTATTGTCAACTAGGGAACTGGGGGTCATCCAGGCTCGAGTGAGGGGTTCCTCCTTCAGTGACGTCACAGGGCCCCGAGGCTGCGCGTGCACGCCCGCCGCCTCTTGATGATGAAGCCCGAACATTAGACCTCCTACAAGAGATAAATAAAATCACTATAAGATTTTATTATGTTCCTACAGCTGTTGGCCTTAACATTATCACAATAGTTATTGATTTATGTACTGTAAAAGTAGTCCACAAATTACGTTAGGTGTTTAAGGGGGGGAGGGGGTCTCGGCAAATCTCGCGTAATTTTATTCTCATTGTTACAAAAAAAATACTATTTTGGTCCATTTCATCCAGATTGTACGTATGCTTAAGATTTAATCGTAAGCGTAATTGTAATACGATTAAGATCATTTACTTATTCGTTATACATCTACTGACTGTCAAACAATCCAACGTGTTTACGTAAGAAACCCACATTTTGAAAAACCTCACGTGAGATTGGGGGATGGGGGAGGGGGTTGAATAAAATCTCACGAAATCTCACCAGGGGGGAAGGGAGGGTCAGAAAATTAAAAAAACAGCTCACGTTATTTGTGGACGCCCCCTAATCTAAAATATAAAATTCTCGTGTCACAGTGTTTGTGCTCGAACTCCTCAAAAACGGCTCAACCGATTTTAATGAAATTTTGTATGTACATTCGTTAAGCCTGATAATTGGTTTTTATCTACTTTTTATATTGGTACTAAAAATAATTTATGTAGCAAAACAACGTTTTCCGGGTCAGCTAGTATTCTTTAAACGTATATCCGTAACTGTAACTCATTAAGAAAATTTTATAGCATCTAGAAAACCCCAAAAAAGTGTTTTGTCGCTTATTAGAAAATTATTTGATAGTCTGACAGTTTTCGGATAAGTATCAAAAATAACTTTATTTAAAGTACCAATATTTTCGAGGGACAATTATTAATAAAATTTAAATTTAAGTATACTTAATTTAAGCTTTATTAAGTGTTTGAATATTTTTTTAACATTTAAATCAATTAATAATTTACTATAATAAAAAAAAAATACGATTATAATTTTTTTCTCAATACACCTATGAGGATTAAGTTTCTAAAATATTTTCTTCAATATTATATTTCACGGTAAGTTTATTGTTTTTTTATCATTTTTTTATTAATCTCATACATAAATCTGAAAGTTTAACTAAACATTTAAATAGTAACAAGTAAATTCTCAATAAATATTTTTTTATTCTATAAATATAACGTTTTATATGGCTTTATAAAAAAATACAAAACATTCTTTGACAACATTTTTATATTTTATTTACCATAATTTTAAACTAAGTATTTCTTGGACGGATTGAAATTATTTAAATTTTTCAAGTATCTTAGAACCAAAATTTAATCTACATAATATTATTAGTATTATTTCTTTATAATATTAATTTAAGTTAGTTGAGCCTGGATTAGATTAACCGTGGTATGTGCTATAGGCTACTGAAAACCTACACGGGCTATGTAGTATTAATGAGGTCGTATTTGAGAAAAAAAAGTACCTATGTGTTGATCTTTCTTCTTAAGAAAATTTTCCTACAAACTTATATAAGCTACTGTGTTAATTTCTAGAATATTTTGTCTATATTAAGAGTTATTTTAAAATAAATATCCTACAAAAGGAGATCAAAAATTTCTTCTGACTATACCAGTTACAATATTTTTTCTAGAAAGACAAAAAACGACGCTGTAGCCAAAATTAAATGAAAGCATATATTGTCATCAGATATAGAAGAATATTATTTTTATATTATGTCATTAGTTCCACTTGTCTCATTATAAACTGTTAAGTTTACATTTTACTTTTATTCCTATTATTTTTCAAAATCTGAATTACCTATACTGTTTACTTTGCGCTAATATTATTTTTTACTATTTTAAAAATCTTTCTTTGAATGTCTGATTTATTATTTATTTTTGGAATTACCTGAGGATCGGGTGGCCCCAGTCGGGTACAGCTTGCGGCCCCATCCCACCGGGTCCAGGTCCAGCGGCGGCCACGGGGAGCCCGTGTACCCGCCCGCCGCCGCGTTCAACTCGTCCGACCGAATCGCGACCGGCTCCCCGACCACGCGCGAACACACGCGAAAACGGCCGACCGAGGGCCCCGAATTCCCGCACTTTATTTCTTACTCAAAGTAACACAAAACAAAAAATCACGCGGCGAAATTCCAAAAATCGTAGTGTTAAAAATTTTAAATTGTAAAAAAAATTCGTAATAATAGAAGTCCCTAATGGGTCCGATAGACGGCTCTGCGCTATCGTGTGGGGATAGTCCCGGTAGTGCGGGTGATCCCGCTGCGGATTTGTGGAGCACTAACAAGCGTCGCGGGATCGCGTCGAGTGCTCGCTGCGGCGCCCCCGTCCCCGCTGGGAGGCGCCCTGGGGACACGCCCTCGCCACAAGAGCGAGACGACGCTCCTGTAGTAGGTGGCGCTGCTTTCGTGCATTGCTGGCCTATTGAAAACTAATAAAAAGCAAAGCCTCATTAAGAATTTATATTCGAAAAATTCAAATAAAAAAATTCGAAATTTAAAAGTATTTTTGCGGTGCATCCCCTCCGCGCTGCGGTCGATTATTGAGGGTCGTCTACTAGGTTTCCCTCTGAGACCGCTTACCTGTGCCGCGCGTAAGGGACAGAGGGATTTGAGAGGGACAATATCTAGACCTCCGTCCTCCGGGGGAGGGCCCGGAGGATTTATTAAGCGGACTTAGATTGACGATGATGAAATTTCAGTGGGAATTGACTTTAACTACTTGTGAGATGAGGTTTGTCGCCACATTCATAGTTGCTCATGTGAACTTCGAGGGAATGATGTCATTAATCCTTTCTACTGCAAATTAAATTGACGGTTAAAATGTCACTTTGTTGACGTGATTCTGTATCCCTGATGAAATGAGTTTGTGATGATATGTAGGTATACTGTCTGAGTAATGATTATGATATTGAGTCTAGACTGAATTTAATTAGCCACTCATTGGCCTCTGCATGATATCAGTGCAGCGGGCTTGCTTGCTGCGTTTGCTGAGCTAAGGCCAATTTTTGGCGTCACACGGCATTAATATTATAGTCGAACTGTACAACTGACTTATGGTGTATTGTGTGATGCTAAGAATAAATCCATTCTTATTCTTATTCTTCTTAATTTACTAACCTAGTTTTTTTGTAACTACAAGTTACCCGCGTAATAACGCCAAAAAAAGTCCCAGGAGTCGTGGATTTTTCGGGATATAGGTATCCTGTATTTTACCAAATATAATAATATGGCTGTCTTTAAGTAATGTCGTTTCTAAAACTGAAACACTTTCGCATTTATAATACAAATATTATGGTATTGAATAATATGTATAATATTTCAGGATTCAACAAAAAACATACAATGCTATTTCCGGAGCTTACTAGTAAGTAGAAAGTGAAGTAGTTTTATTAACATCAGTTCTCATTCCTATGTTTAGATTATTATTATGCCAGTCATAACTTTTAATGCTTATTTGTGAGTGTATTTATTTTTTACTTGTTCGCATAAAAAGGCAAAGTAGTAGTTTTGACTCGAGAGTTAACAATTAGAGCTGGTATACCTAGCTATCTCTATTATTCTCTCACGATAAGTAGAGTGTTTGCTCTGGTTTTTTTTTTTTTTGTTTTATAATTTTGCCCATTATCACTAAATTGCAATAATTTCAGTCTTCATGGAGTTTTATAGCTTTCAAGTGCATCTATAATGAACCATCTAGCATTTAGAACTTATTTATGGGCAATAAAGTTCTAACTTGTTGTCTACGATAATAGCGTGAATTTTTTTAAGCACGAACAATTTTGTTTATAATCACGCTTCAGTTTTATAATTTTGTTTTATAACTTCGAATATAAAAAGATCACGCAAATGTTTATCTAAATAAAATTAAATGAAACCCTTATAAAATACAATAACTGTGTAAGTACACTAGGTAGACCGGTTTTCTTTGAGATCATTGTAAATGCTTACTAATAACTGACTTAGTATTTCTCTAGAAAAACAACAATCTGTGCCGAAATATGGTCCTCTCATGGGATGCCTTGTGTTCTCAAAAGAAATATAATGTGTAGTGCCGGTTATGTTTATTTTGGGCCTTTTGGATAAGAAATTTGAAATTTTATTCGAAATAACAACCTCTATCAATAAAACTAGCTTGCATGCTGCCTGACAATATTAACCTATAAGCCGTAACGAGTGAAAAAAGAAATCTATTTGTATGAAACTTTGTAACTCGTGGTTCGGGCCATAAGAACTCTCGATAACCTTTAAGCAAAAATCAAACATAATATTAATGAATGTGTTTTTATTTTTTTTTTCTACACAGAAAGCACCTGTGATCTTAATTTTATCTCTATTACCACCCAATGGTTGACTAGTAGAAAATGCCATATGGCATTAAGTCCGCCATTGTACGTTGTGCAAGAAGTGTAATAAATAAATAAATATTATGTTACGTACATTCTACATACTGTCTAATTTGTAACTCTTTGTTTGTGTTTTAATTAGTGTGGTGTACCAATGTATTAGTTTTAGAAAAAAATTGGTCTACGTTCTCCGCTGCTTCTGAAAAATTGAACTTTAGCTTCAGTCTTTCGGAATATCACATGTTATAAAATCTATGACAGTGCCAGTAGGAATTATTCGCTTTGTTTACATCTAATAACTTTCGAAATTACGGTAATGAAACTAAAATCCAGCATAACTTAGATATAATTCAGACAATGAAGAATTGGTACACATTCTTCACTGTGTTGCCGATTATGCTTAGGTACACAAAGTCACAGGCAAAACTAGCATTAAGCACATTAAAACATAACCGTCAAAGTCAAAAACAAATTACTCAAAGTTGTTGAAACCTCCGCGGACCATCTGGGAGGTCCCACCGGCCGGCCCCGCCCACTGGCCACGCCCACTCACAGTGCCTAGAGATTTGACTAATGCGAAATATTGTTTTGGCCAAGACGCTAGATCAATATTGAATTGTGCTGGCTGCTGGGTTATTGAAAATGTAGACGGATGTACAATGTACGATGTGAAAACGCAACACAGACAATATTATGTGGATAGAAATTATTGTTTAACACAAAACAACACTTAATATTGTAACGATTTCTAAAACAAAATATTCTTTGAATATCTACGGATTTGGTCCTTTTAATACCCGATGATTTGGCTTAGGTCGAGAGAGGACTACGAATGCGGCTGACCTAGTCTATTAGTTAGAGGATTAACGTATTGTCGAAAGAAAGGAGTCTCGGGTTTGAATCCCAGCGAAACTAAAATTGTTGTATTTTACTGGGCAATGGTCGGTCTGGACTCTGGTCCCTACATCATTAGGCGAGTGGTACGGACCAGACTGAAGTTCGCTTTCAAGAAGTCTTAATTCATTCAGGCGAAGCGGTGGGAATCGAGATAGTTATAATAAAAAAATAAAAGAAACAAATAATAGTTGATAGTATATAATATAGCAGACAACCAAATATAAGAGCTATGAGCTATTTCACATTGTAACGTCGTATTGTATATGTCGCAGTCATCTGGTTCAATCTGTGATTCTATTGAATGACTAGCGTATTCATTGAATGACACCATTTTATTGAATGACTGAAGGACAACTAGTCAAGACGTTGACTGTAACGTTTAACGTCTTGACTAAACGTCATCATAGTGAAGTCATTAAATGGAATATTATGATTTTTTTAAGTATTTGTTGGTGGCGTAATAATAGGTTAATCTAGAAACTGGCTTCAATTAGGAGGTGACGGTTTATAAAAAAATAGCCATCTAACCTAACCCAATTAAGTCGTATTGGGCCAAGACGGAGTAATACATTGCTATTAATTACCGAAGAATTATTTTGGTGACTACGAGCGCTGCAGTGGGAAAAAAGTGGAATACGTTCAATTACCTTACTGATTTCATGTCCGCTATTTTCAAAGAGCTAACTAGTTGGACGTTGAGTGACGATCGTTCAATCAACGTTCGGCCGAGTCATTCAATTGAATGGTGTCATTCAATGAATGTGCTAGTCATTCAATCGAATCGCAGATTTATCTAGATGACTGCGACATATCTACCATATCTTTGAGAACAAAATATGTCCTTATCCTTATTTCGTCGGACACTAGAACAAAATCATAATTATATACGGTCGAAATGAGAAACCTCCCTTTTCGAAGTCGGTTAAAAACGAGAAATAGTTTATAAATTATACTCCATGATGATGATACATTGATCCAGTTGCGTGTGAAACTAAGGAAGGCGTTTGAAATGCGCGACCGATAGTCATTAGCATCCTGATCTGTATATGGAGAACAATGGTCTAGATATAATTAGAGCTAGACCGCCTAGGTCGCCTGGGGGCTAACGCGATGGACATAATAAGTGGGAACTGGATTTGTATTTGCTTTATTTTTTAAATCTAGGTAGGTACCTACCAACATTTTAAGTAAGTAGGCCCGCAACTGCGTTGTGTCGAAATTCGATTGTCGCGCGGGAATACTGATTTTTCGCAAGAAAAACTATCATAATATTATGTCCTTTCACGTCTCTTAAAATGTGTCCATAACCGATTTCACCTAAATCAGCTCAGCCGGTTAAGCGTGAATAGTACAGATAAGGATTTTGTTAGTAAAGATGAATACATATTTACTATGAGCTGGTTTTATAGATTTTATATGAACAAAAGATCAAAATGTTTTTGTTCTCCAATTCGAAGTTATCTTACGACTAAAAAATCAGCGATATGTATTTTTAGTTCAAAATTTCCGATTTAAAAAAAAATTAACCGACTTAAAAAAATGAGGTTATCATTAACCGACTTCAAAAAAGGAGGTTATCAATTCGACGCGTATGGATATAATATTTCCAGAACTGCCCAGTTTTCGTATATGTTAGAGTATATCAGCGTCTGAACAAATGTGCCAAATTTCAAAAGTGTATGTATGTATGTATGTATGTATGTTTTTATGTTTGTGTTCGCATATCTCTGGAACAACCAGTCTGATTTAGGTAATTCTTTTTTTGTTGTATTAGGTATTGTTCAACTTAGAAAATAGTGCAAATTTCATCAAAATCGGTTCAGTAGTTTTGGAGATAGAGAGTTTTAAATCTCAATTACGTACAATTTTTAAGTCGGTTTTATCTTTTTAAGTTATTTTTAAGTTTACAGTTATTCATATGTTCCGGTTACCGGGTAAAAACTCTTGTGATGCTAAAGTGAAGCATAGAAGCTGGCCGGCTAAGCCCCAACGTTGGTAATAACTAATTTCTTTCAATTCCCACTTATCCATATAAATGTTTGTACTTTTCTACGACTAGGAAGTCACAGAGTATCGAACTAATCTTCGGGAAATTCAGTTGCCTCACGAGGAACATACAGTCATGGTAATGATTTAAGACCACTTATACATATTTAAATTAATAAAAATTGACCATCACATAATATGATAATATGATTATAGTCAATTTGACCATATGTTTTTAATATCCCTATAATATATCCCATGGAACGAATCCATGCATTAATACTTATTACGTCATACTCGAAAGTGTCACATGAAAAGTGCTCCAAATAACATTTTCCAAGAACGAACCCAAAAATAAATAATTCCGAAACGTAAACGAAAACTCGCTACTTCATTTTAATTCGAAACCTTAAGTCAGCTTTAAATTACGCTTTTTGCGATCTTATAACACCCCCGACGGCCGTCGAGCGGGGGTCACCAACATTTTTTCGGCAGTGTCAAGAAACGCAGGCCTCTATCAGGCCCAAGGGGGTGATACCGGGCCCTTAACGTTTACGACTACCCGATTGCTTTTCTATGAAGGGACTGAAAACGGACACGACAGATGCGAACGGAAGTACCAATTGATAAGTTTTACGCGACTCGACATGATATTTCATTACCACTTTGTCCACTTAGGAGGACGTGTGAAATATTTCCGGTCGAAAAAATCGCAGATGTTTGTTGATTTTTGTAATGATCTTGAGTGTTGCAGCGGTCACTTTTTGTGCCCATTTATTATAGACGTTTAGGCGCCTGGTCGTTAAAATAATACGGAGAAAAAATGTCGACTTCCGTAAATTTGCGGTCAAGTGAAAAAATCTCCATACTTTAAAAACTTATACTCTCCTAATTACATAGCAATATCATGCTTTTATTCATAGAATATATTATTATAGTTTATTTATTCAAATATGTATGAGTAAAAAAACTTTAATAATGAACATGAAAACATTTGCCACGTACGGGTTAATGTTTTGTTAGGTACATTGTTCAACAGAGTACAAAATTAAGTTCCTTAATGTCTTCTTCGACAACGAAAAAAAGCTAACGTTGTAAATCTACAGCTCACTTTCAAACAATTTCAAAACATTCTACCGATTATTGTTTACATTCAAAGCTGTCGCAAATTAAAAAGCCACAAGCCGCCTTAAGCCAATAATGTATTTGCATTCACGCTGTGATTTTTTTGTAGTTTCCCAAAAGCTTAAACATAAAACATATTCGGTAGTTAACCACTAAACAGTAAAGACATCATCGCAGAAAGAAAAAAAAAGTTTTTTTTGTTATTTTGTGAGGGATACGAATGACCTTGCAAATTTTGAAAGCAATTCTAATAATTACTGAATGTATTGTTTCTTTTGTGGTAGCCAACGGTTTGTGATTCCGTTATGTGAAGAAAGTGTAGAAGGGTTACCTATTTCATTGTGTGTACTTAGGTAAAGGTATCTTATTTATTTTTTGTCATTACTTACTTCAACTTAATTTTGAATTTATGTCAATAATTATAACGTATTTAGAAGTAAAGAAGACTCGAAGTAGATAACTTAACCTTACAATTTATAAGTTTTACTTATGTAAAGAAGATTCTAAGAGAGCACATAATATAACCATGCATTTTTATAAGGTTAAAATGTAACTAATATAATAAATGCGAAAGTGTGTGTGAAAGATACTTTGAGTCCCAGGAAAGGACATAGGGTATTTTAAATCCCGGAAAATGTACGGTTCCCGCGCGATAAACGAACTGTGGCGGAACGAAGTTGCGGGCGTCATCAAGACGTATGGTATACATAATTTTATTGAAAGCACACAGACAGACAGAGTTGTCAAACTTATAAGTTATAACACTCCTCTGTTTGATCGGGAGTTAAAAATATTTTTTCAGTCGGATGCAAAATAAACATTTTATTTCGTCTCCAACGAGACGTGTAAATTATTTCCACCTCCACAATTGCATTTCCCGGAATCAAACCCGCTAATGTTGTTTTTGATATTTTCCCCGCGAGTTTCCCACAAATTTCCCGACAGACGGGTATGATGAAGCACGAAATAACTCGTCATAATGCATTTACATTTTTCGGTTGCGAGGACCGACAAAGAGTAATCAGAATTCAGAACGCCTCTTTGGGTTTGACACCTACGAGTCCATTGTATCTTGGTAGTTGGTACTATATGTGGAAGAATTAAGAATAAGTTGCACCAATTTATTGTTTATCGTTTTCCATAAAGTAACTGATGATTAATCACAAATAATTTGTGATTTGACACGATTAAAAAGAAGTATTTAAGTAAATACGATGTTTCGGTCGAGTCTTTAGTTCCTATAGTACAAGTAATTGTGTAGTATGTCATAATATTGAAAACGATTAAAATTTTATAAGTAGTGCCCTTTTTAACCTTTATTGACCACAATTTGTAAGCCTAAGAGATTTTCTATATATATCATAAACTCTTTTAATCATAATAATATTATAATCGACTGTAGATTGTAGAATAACGTTTCAGTATTTCAGGTACTTAGTAGGTACAAAACTCTTTCTCCTCTGGTTGTATGATCTATGCGTAAATATTAAGGGAGGCTTTTATTACTTATTCAATATCTTCAAATTGGCCGCGGTACGATGTAATGGAACCGAAAAAACTGAGAGCTCGCAAATGTCGGATTAACTTCGTGTATTATTCATACTCAAAAGTTCGGGATAAGCTTTTCGGTTTCTTTTAATGTTTAAAGTATAATTATATTTTTCTTTCGAATAAAAAATCTTTTTCCCTTAAATGTTATTAGGTAAATTAAAGGGTAAAAAACTGTTGTTTATGTAAGGGAGTTACTTAAAAATTATAATAAATGTCGAGCTGACATAGATTATTATTAAAATTAAGAAAATAGCTATTGAATATCAATAAGCGTTATAAGATAAAGTCACAGTTAATCTCTTTGTCTATTTTAGGTTTACTTAATTTCTCATACTAATTAATAATTATATGAGATTATATGATTGACGATTATTATTTTTTTTTGTTGGATGGGTCTGTCAAAGTCAAACTCGGACTGGGAAGTTTTGCCGGGAATGTGAAAGAGTGATGTTGTGTTTTTGTATTATTTTCCTAAAATTGTATTAACTGGGTTTTTAATGTGTATTATTGGTAGGATATCAACCATTAGATATTCGTTATTGTGCACAAGTGTGGAAAAGTGATGCAATATCCAGAAACGTGCTATTTTGTGTTCCCTCCAAAACTCCATCGAAAGTTTCAGTAAAGCTTCTACCACTTTACTGAATCGACCGACTTGACTTCCTGACTGTATTGACGTTTACTTAGACTTTGACTAGACTTTAGACCTGACAGTATAGAAAAACGATGCTGAAAATTGTAATAAAAATATTGTTTTCCCGCCATAATATACTCGACACTGGCCATTGTTATAGCCGAAGTGCCATAAAAAAAAAAAACTCAGCCTAATTCTATCCCACTCAGTCCGCGATTCCTCAGAACTGCACGCAGTAGATATTATTGTATCTTGCTATCCATCAAACATTTTTTAACATTTGGCGTGCATCGCACTAGTGACAATACAATCAAGGCATATTCAGGAACATAAAACACAGCGACAAGTGGCCATATGACCCCGGTGTACTAGTCGTTTATCATACTAACTGTGACAACTGAATTTATTTATAAAAAAATAAACAAAAGTTCAGTTAGGGCTCGCGAGGACCGATGATTCCGTTTCATGGTAGAGTAGCTACGGTGAGAGGTTGAGTCTCGAGGGTTTTGTTAAATTGTTTTGTGCTCAAGGATTCAACAGTTGCATTTTAATTATAAAAATATGAAAGTGTGTCTGTCATCAGACAGACAAACACAACCTCATCGGCCATCGCGCTTAATCCGTTCAACTAATTTTTTGATGATATTTGGTGTGTAGATGTTTGAAGTCCCAGAAAAGGCTTTTGAATCCCGAAAAAGCACAAGGTAAGGCAAAAAAGAACACGTAGAACTTCAAATATTTTATCTATATAAAATTAAATAAAAACATATACTTCTAACCGCACTTCGCATGTTATAGTCAGGGAGCCCTAGAACAATTTTTTTTTTGATTACTAACAAGCTAATTTTTTGTGAGTAGCTTTATTTTGATAAGACAAACAACTTTTTTATCTGCGAAAAATCTTGAAAGTGGTAGCTAACAGAGATAGAAAGGATTTCATACTTTGATTTGATGGTCCTAAAATATGGATTGTTCTATTTGTAGGACAATGTTACTCTTAAATTATATAACTATTAACCTACCAATATACAAAAAATCAGCTTGTTAGGGTTCCGGTTTAGGGTTCTGTAATCAACAAAACTTGGTTGACTACGGTACTCTAAAACGGAACCCTAACCAGCTGATTTTTTGTATATTGGTAGGTTAATAGTTATATAATTTAAAAGTAACATTGTCCTACAAATAGAACAATCCATATTTTAGGACCATCAAGTCAAAATATGAAATCCATTCTTTCTCTGTTAGCTACCACTTTCAAGATTTATTGCAAATAAAAAAGTTGTTTGTCTTATCAAAATAAAGTTACTCACAAGAAATTAGCTTGTTAGTAATAAAAAAAAATTGTTCTAGGGCTCCCTGACTATTACGTAGAAAGAAATAAAAAAAAAGTTTCGTTTTGAAATAAAGTAAAAACGCGGAACACTGAATATTTTGCGAATACATATTTGAAAACAGATAGGCTATAGTTATACAATATTATATTTTATAATTATACAATATTGTTTATATTAAAATCTGAATGTTAATTCTTTAGAACCTAAAAACTATTCCCAAAAAAAAGTGCAGCTACTCTGTGCAATTAAAAATCAGGGGCCATAATGAAGGGTGCGATACAATAGAGGAGATAGCAATTTGATATTCAGGCCACATTTTTAATAAGCGCCGGCACTGGTGCCCACTCTCCCCTCCGAGCCCCGAAGTGGCCCACTCCACTCTAATAGTACTTTGTTATGCTATTAACAGGTTCATGTTAATATTTAATGGCAACAGCTGGCTGACCTGTGGATAATTTTTTAGGATTATATTTTTTATCTTCAAGATGGTAACGAATTTTTAAGGATTCATAGTACACACAGAAATAAATCAAGATAGAACGGCTAAGCGGGCGGAGTACCCGTGTTTCAATCTTGCACAAGTGTGCAAGATTCGTTGAACATTCATTCAGTCAGCGCGCACGTCTCGACTTGATTACACCGGATCAGTTGTGCAAGAATGCCTCATTGTGCTGTGTCTAATTGTAAAAACAGAAGTACGAAAGTGAATCGGTCAAAAGGAGGTATTTCTTTCCATGGGTAAGATATTTGTTCTAACTAAAAGCAAAACAAAAATTGACACGAGCGATTCCTTAGCAACGCAGGCGCGTAACTGTTCTATCTTGATTTATTTCTGTGAACGTAACACAGGGGTAACTTTTCAGTCGTTGAGCCAAAATTTACTAAATATTTTTTTTTTTACTAATTTTAGTATATTCTAGTGACTAGAACCCAGTGAACTTCGTATTACTTGAGACACCTAAATTTTCTTACCGTATAAACTATAAACCTTCCCTGAACTTCCGCGAATATTTCAACAAGATCAAAATTAGGTAAATTGGTTCAGCCTTTCTTGAGTTTTAGCGAGACTAACAAAATTTAAAATATGACACTTGATCGAGGAACATGGAAAACTTTTTGTTCTGTCTGGCGGTACGATTCGAACCCGCAACCCCCGGCCTGAGCACCACATCATACCACATTCAACCACTGACCCCAAGAGGTCGTAAAAGTAACAAGCACCCCGCCTGACGAACTATTGTCCCGCACATGTTATTCTGCGATGGTTTTTTGTGTTCCTGACACTTATGGATGGAACTCATAAACATAATCGCATAATATGGACTCAATGTTTTAGCCATCAGATGAAAGTTGGTTGCTTTTTAGTCGACTGTTTTTTTTTTTTATTAGGGGGCAAACAACGAATAATAAAAACTAAGGAAACGTAACTCCCATACTATTACCGTTTTAAATTTGGTTCCTTTCGATCTGTCATGTAAAGTCAGCCTAGTACCGCTCAAGGCCACCTAAATATTGCAAATGTATTGAAATGTGTACCTAAGGTACACATTTTTGACAAGTATTGTAGAACATGTTTTTTTGGCGGAGTTACTTTTCCTTAGTTTTTATTATTCGTAGGGGGCAAACGAGCAAACGGGTCACCTGACGAAAAACAATTACCGTTGCCCATGGACATCAACATTTATTTTTCATTCTACATAATAATTATATATGTTTCTTCTCTGTTGTCGGTTCGGATTGAATTCGGATTTTCGGATTCGGAAAACCACTCTAAAAGCAGCACTTAGAGGCATTTGATGATCACTTAACTTTACTATAGGAAGATTTTGAAATAGGTTCGACACATTTTTGTCTTCATTAAAATAAAGATAAACGTAATTGTTAGCTCAGAGCCGCAAGAGAACTAATAAGTTCTTCGTAAATTTGATTGTCAAAGTTGCGTAGAACCACAGATTACTAAATAGTGATTATAAGTATATAAAAAATGAAATTGTACTCTTAAGATGTATACCCATCTCATATATAAAATTCTCGTATCACAGTGTTTGTGCGCGAACTCCTCCGAATTTTAATGTTTTGTATATGTACATTCGTTAGGCCTGAGAATAGGTTTTTATCTACTTTTTATATTGATACTAGAAATAATTTTTGTGGCAAAACAACATTTGCCGGGTCAGCTAGTATGTTATAGATTTATTGAGTAAATTTGTGTAACAAAATAACTTTAAACTTATGAATTTCATACAATAACTCAAGAGGCAGTTTAAAATGTCAAGAATTTGCAAATCAGAGGGTTTAGCCAATTTCATCTCAATTCCATACATGATCATGATCTGGGATTCTATAAAGAAGTAAAAAAAATAATCGGCCAAGTGCGAGTCGGTCTCGCGCACGAAGGGTTCCGTACGATTATAGAGGAAAAATAGGCGAAAATTTGTGTTTTTGTATGGGGCTCCCATAATTTAATTTCCTCCCAAAATTAAATTTTCGCCCCTAAAATATTTATTTTATTTTAATTTTATTATAAATTATTAGACTACAGATAAAATTAAGAATAATATTGTAAAAATTTGAAGTGCGTAGCTGTTGCCATTATTGATTACGAGCCAAAAAGGTAAAAAAAAATACGTTTGTTGTATGGGAGCCTCCCTTAAATATTTATTTTGTTTTATTTTTAGTATTTGTTGTTATAGTGGCAACAGATATACACAATCTGTGAAAATTTCAGAAGTCTAGCTATAGCGGTTTTTGAGATATAGCCTGGAGACAGACTGACAGACGGACAGACATCGAAGTCTCAGTAATAGGGTCCCGTTTTTACCCTTTGGGTACGGAACCCTAAAAAAAACGTCTTGGCTGCATTATATGTAACTCCTACATTTGTCAGTTACTACTATAGACATTATACAAACAAGAACCGAACACAATACAAGTTGCCAGACGGAACTTGTAACAGTTAATTAGCTCGGTTAAGTCGTTTAACTTCGTAATTAGAACGTCTTGTAGGACAATAGTGCGTTCGGGATTATTTTACCTCCGAGTTTTTAAGGGTGAACCTTTTGTCGCTGCCATAACTCATAAGAATATAAAAAAGTAATGAACTGTAGATAGTATTCGTTCTTGTGCACTGTTTCTTAAATTTTTTACACTGGTATATCCTCATGAAAAACTAATTTTTAATTATTAAGGTTTTGCATAGAATCAATAATTCTTTAAGTTTCTCGTTTTGTGGCAAAACTCTTTCAATATACAATGTGTCCCAACACCGGTGTTCGATCCTTAATGTATGGCATATTTTATCGACAAATTGGCTCACAAATTTTATCTTTCTGTCATGGTTGTAAAATGGCAGATATTTTAGTTTTTCTCGGGCTTTCACACTAATCTGACCAATACTTCTCATGTAAATATCCTAAGAAGATAAAAAAAGGTCTCATTTGATAGCTAAACTTGTGGACTACGCTTACACAGGCAATATGTTATAAATTTCGTGGAATTAAATACAGAAAAATAAAATTTTAAGGAAAAAAATAGTGAATTTTTTAATAAATGGCTTTTTGTGAAAAATCTAGCACATTAAACTGGTTATTTTTTATTTCTGAAAGATAGAGGAGGTTTTCATGTTAAATAAATTCCTTTACTTATATGCTCTAAGTCAGATAGTTTAGAAGTTATAACAATTTTCTTATGAAGTATTGGTCAGATTACTATGGGAGCCAGAGAAATTTTTCTTTTCAAAAGTTACAGAAAAAGAAATTTGATAGCCAATTTGTCAATAAAATATGCCCTACATCATAACCTTATAGGCTCGGACACCCGTGTGTATACACATTGTATATTTTACAGAGAACTCTATTGTTATAAGTGACATATTATACACATGAAAGACACTCATAATAATAATTATTATTATCGCTCTGTTCACTCAATGGATTTTAAACAGATTTTTTCATTTGATTGAGTGGTTGGTTTGATAATTTTAATAATAATATACTATACCCAATCTAAAGGGTGTAACAAAACAAAGCGAGCCATTCGTTCTATTTATAAAATGTCTGCTTTTGCATCTCTGAGAGATAAATTAAAAAAAATTGGTATTCTAAATTATAACGCTAAAAGTGACATTCACTGTAGGAACACCAGAAATAAGCACAAGCTAGATTTGCCGGTGATCAGACTTAGTAAAGTCAGTAAATCTTTTGAAGGTCAATATAATATTATACGCCTTCACAATAAAATCCCAGAAAACGTTCAAAATATTTCCATTAATAAATTTAAAAGAGTAGTTAATGAACAATTTTAAAAAGTAGCCAATAAACGATGGCACCTCAGACCAAATAAAATGGCTTTTTATTTGGTCTGAGCGATGGCACATCTTGGGAGTAGGATGGCTGCTTGCAAGGCTACTTCTACATAATATCATATGACTTACAAAATCAAAATATTTATTTCTAAATAGGCTAACAAAGTTAACACTTTTAGAACGTCTACATGAGGCCTACCACCGGTTCGGGAACTAACCCGGCGAGAAGAACCGGCGTAAGAAACTCGCACGGGGCCCACTTTTTACCGAAGAAGTGAAAAATTATTCTGTTTAAAATAAAATGTACAATTTTGTAACTTAATATAAGTATCCAATTGCAACATAAATACATAATTGTAAATAACTTACTTCTAAATTCTAATAAAACAAAATGTTTAAGATTTACCTTGCCAAATGTTAAGCAAGTGCAAACCAATTTGCTATTCAATGATGAGAAAATGAATCTTGTTGACACTACTGTATTTTTAGGAGTAACACTAGATTGTAAACTGCAGTGGGGTCCTCATATTGCCACATGTCATTTTGCAACTTGAAAGGATAGAAAATTAAATGTACGTGAAAATCCATGGAAGGTTTATAATAGGAAAAAAGTGATAGGAAGTTCACCGAGTCATCTCGTTTAAATGTATCATATAAAGGGTTTTCCAATAGGGACTTGGACAATTTTGAATTTAGTTTGTGGACGCACCCTTTTACTTAACATCGAACTGTAACTATCAGTTTATTCAGTAGACATAACATTTTCATATTGACAAAAATTAGAAGAGACTAATATAAACTTCTAGATAGAGAGACTAAAATTAGAATACTTAATAGGATCTTAATGTGACGATGCATGGTATAATAGTTTATGGTAGTGATGATGATGATGATGATGATGATGATGAATGTAACAGAAGCATATTATATGCTCTCCGTTCTCAAAACAACGCCGAAACTCCCAAACTTGTATCTATAAAGAGTCAGGAGATCTCTCATCACCTTCCGAACCATGGTACCTACCTATACCAGGTACACCTCGGTGCAAAATCTTACTTGTTGTTAGCATATTATGCATAGAATACTTCTCACGAAATCGAAGTCACCACATGTTTCCATATTAATTTTAAGGAGTTCCCTCGATTACTGATGGATCCCTTCATCAAGTCACCACTTTTCTAAACATGGTACCAAATTGAATGATACCCTATACACCAAAAGAAAATAATTGAAAATTGGGTCACAAACGGCGGAGTAATCGTTGAACATAAAAAAAACGAATAACACCTCCTCCATTTTGAAAGTCGGTTAAAATTGTAGCCTTTGTGCTATTCTGATGTATACGCTATATTATTGTAAAGTTTCATTAAAATCCATTTAGTAGTTTTTGCGTGAAAGAGTAACAAACATCCATACATCCATACATACAAACTTTCGCCTTTATAATATTATAGTAGGAAGTAGGATACGCGAGCGAACAACTTTGGACCCCATTTTACGAAAAATGCGAAAACATAGGAGCATGAAATTTCGCACAGTTATAGTTTATATGGAGAAGGAGTGCATCGAGCCAATATTGTTTTAAAATTATGCTTTTTTCATACATTTTTTTAATAAATTAATCATTACACACACTACAATGTGCATACTTACTACCATCTTTTTTAATGACAAGCCTATACACACGAATTTTACTCTTTGGTTTATGGTTGACGTCTGCGATCAAATTGACAATGAATAGAATTTTTTTATTGAATCTCAAACACTGTTACGTATATTTTCCTTAGTCTATGCTGTTGCATATTTTATTACATTAATTATGTGTGAATGTTCTCTACTTTGTTTTAAATATCACTTCAATAAAATATATTATCCCTACGAATATACGACTACATCATTGCGAATCAATAGCGTTCAGACTTATAATTAAAATTATTGTTGGTCGAATTTCGACCATTGGGCGACCTCTAGTATAGCTACTAGTGTAAACCTAAATAGTTTAAGTTATGATATTATGCCAAAACAACACTTGCCAGATCAGCTAGCCTAGTATGAACTACACAGCTACACCTACCTACCTACTTTCTAAGTAGGTGTACATAAGTTATGACGTGAGATGAGCGGTAATATCCGGGCACCGTCTTGCCCCTAATTAATACAACTCTCAAGACAATACACGCTGAGATTCGTAGACGCACACGGGGTGGAAATGATGAGTGAACATTTAGAGATTTTATGTTCAATGAGTAAAAAAATGATAATGTTCCCAAATAGGCTAAAGTTTGTATGTCCGCTGTGAAATTTTGTCAATATGAGAATTGAGAACATCATACTTCTTAATTAATATCAATTGACTCAACTGAAGCTTTTGATTATAGCTTAGCGGGCCCCTAGACGAGCAATTTTATTGCGGAATATCACGTATTGCATAATATTATTGACCGTCTAGGGTGATACTGAAACATCGCGCGCCTTCAATCTAATTGTCAAATAAACGTAGTTCAATAAAATTGAAGCGTGATATTGACAATACAATTGATCGTCTAGGGCCTAGAGGCCGGCTTACGCCAAAAATTAAATAAGCTAACGTCAAGACATTCAATCAGTCAAAAATCAGGAAATGCTAGGAAACCTCAGGAGGGAGAGGAACACTGAGATTTTAATGATAAGAGTCTATCTGCTCAACAGCGTTGTTGATTGGTTAATATTTTGACGTTAGCATGTCAAAAACCCTAATGAACATTGATGTTTTTCGACCTCCAGAACTCCAAAATCACCCCGTGTGTCAGCGAACTAGCGGAAGTTATAATTTATGGAGCGAGTTCCGCTCGGAGTAGTGAGACGGCGGACATGTTTTATTCAGACTACGGATATTACCTACACTGTACTTAGTGAGAAGTAACTAGGTATTAAAGTTTTTTTTTATTATTTTTTAATAAGAGCAGACTTAAGAGCACCGAACTAAAGAGTGAGGCACGAGGGGTTTGTGGATTATATTATGAAACTATACTGTACTCGGCGAAACATGGCGGTAGCGGTCATTGACTCCCTGTAAAAAACTTGTCATTTTCTTCGTAGTTTTCTATATAAACCACGATATTGACAATGAAGTGTCAGATGTTGTCAATCACGAGTCACGACTTTGTATAGAAAATGACAAGTTTTTGACAGGGAGTCAATGACCGCTACCGCCATGTTTCGCCGAGTACAGTACCTATAGAACTTAAGAAAGACAAGCTCACTACTCAGCACAATGTTGATGAGAATGATAAGAAATTTAGTTATAATAATAATATAGTGGTCAAAAGTTACCAGATGATTCAATATTAGGCTCGTTCTAAAATACTACATAATAATTATTATTATTATTTAAGAAGCAACGATTTCCAGGGAATTAATTTTCATGTTTCAAAATTATAGTATGCCATCTATTGCTGCATTGTAAAAAGGTCGTCTTTCATTATAGTTCTCAGAAGTGCCACTAGATGGCATTAAATAAGCTTTGGTGTGCGTAGTTTTACTGCCATCTATTCAGAGATTATGGAACTACATTGACTACGCTTGCGCTGCTATGTACTGATCACGCACTAGGTTCTAATACACTACACTAGATGGCGCTTTTATGATATCAGCGAAGACACAGTTAACGGATTGAAGTTTAGATGGCGCTAAATCTACATTGTTTCTTTAAAAAATATAATTATAGGAAAAAAGGATATTATCAATACCCTAAACGAATTAATTTAGTGTTTTACTAAGTAAAGTAATAATTATTCTAAAGATAAGATGCAGAACATGACTTAGAACAACTAGCCTATCTGGCTGTAACGTGAACAGTTTTAAATAATTAAATCTATTATTTATTAGGGATGATGATGTCAAGGTCAAAGATTAGCAAATTTTGTTAATAAAATAAAGAAATCACGGTAAAAAATAAGTGTTCCCAAAATTTCAGCTTGATAGCGTTTGTATTTTTTTTTGTTATGCGCCTTCAGAGTTGAATAATCAAGTCGATTTTTTTTTTCAATTAAATTTCTTAATATTTGTATACCATTCGATAACTTATGCAATTAAAAGCAACTTTTGTTATGAAACCACTTTCATAAACGCAATATTTAATATACCTACCGAACAAAGTTCTCTCCCGATGCGTACAAACTACGAAAGAGTGACGTCATTCTTTCGTAGCACTTTGTATGGAGCGTTTCGGGCAGGTCTATTTTATGAGATGTTTGAATTGTCAAATTGTCAGTATATCTTGGTGAATTTTTAAGCTATCAGCGTCATTCTTTCAGCGATGTTTCTATTTTTAAGGGTCTTTCAATTACAAATAAGAAAAAAAAATAGTCATCATGCCTATAATATTTTGGTAAGTACGTACAAAATAAAAATACACTTTTAAAGAATTATACTACTTTCTTCCCATAGATTATTCAAGTAGTTTCTTGGATAGTGTTAAACAAAATATTAGATGTTTTTTTTTAAATAAAATTCCTTCCATTCAGTTAAAAAAAACAAGAAACGAATGTTACGCCTGTTGTTTGGAGTTCTTTTATATTAGACCGCCCTTTATTAATCACACCACCCTTAAAGGACAAAGGGATGTTTCATAAATAAATCAAAAACATAATAGTTTGTAACGTCATGCGTTATGCCGCTTGGACTAAACACGAGTTAAGGCGACGGCTTAATAATTTGGCTGTAGCGATATCGATTTTTCTCAGCAATAACTAAAGCTAAGAAATTAAAGTTCATTGTCAGTATTCATCATGTATTTGTCTTTGAATTACCCATAGCATAACACGATTGCTCAACTTTTATAACACAGAATAATCAATCAAAAAGACCTCTGTGTCAGATCTCAGTGATTTAAGCTTCCAAAATTTGTATATAGATTGGTTCAAGCATATACTTTAATTCGCACAAAGCTTATATGAAATATATTTATGGTTTTTAAATTACGCGACAAAAACCATTTTGTCGCTTACGCCCTTTCCATTTCTTGCTGTTCCATTTCTTGTTTTCTATGAGACGCCGGGCCGGCCTCTCATAGAAAACAAGCAATCTAAAACACATCCAACTCGGTTTTTTTACTTTAACGCGGCGTCACCTTAAGGCGAAGCACAAGACGTACCTACGGACTACAACACTAATTTATTTTATATCAAAATATTTAGGAGTTTCAATATTACGTAGCTTATATTAGTCAGTTAGTAGTAGTAGTTAAATTAAAAAAAAAATTACATTAGTGTTAGTTTCCTGATACACAGAAAGTGTTTCTTATGGCGACTGAAAATTGGTTATTTTCTTTAAAATATTTTTTATTATATCCTGACACTAATTACCTATTACTTATACTACCCTCGTCCCTCTATCTCCCTACTACTGCTACCTACCATCTTGACTACAAATCTAAGAATAAATAATCTTGATTCTCGATTTCTGATCTTTTTGTAAATTATTTCAAATACAAAGATAGTGCCAAAAAAATTAGTCTTTCGTAGTCGAGTAAAAAAGACCAACTTTGTACAATTTTACTTAGACCTGCCCTTAACACTCCAGTGACGCTGCACCCTTAACAGACCACTTATACCCTTTAGACCCCGCCCTCACTCGGTAGATTTATATCTGGTAATTAAAGACATTAGAGTGGCCGCTTCTGAGTTAAACTGCCTCTAACGCGGTTAAAATTAACCAGTTAATAAACTACAGGTTACT